>JANDEH010000004.1:0-2500000 GCA_024610705.1 Tetragnatha versicolor
CACCCGTCTTAGATAAAAGTGTTTTACAGCTCATATTAATAGGAATTTCAAAAAACATTACTTTATGTACCCCAAATCAGAGATTTCCCAAAACCAAGCTGTAATGTTATTACAATGGGAATTTTTAACTATTCATTGAAACTAATCAAAACGTTTCTGGCCCCAATTTATGTTGTTTCAATCTACTCGTGGTTTGATGTTTTAAAAGCGAAACTGCGAAATTCCAGTTCAGGGGCCGTCCACAAAATTAAAATAGCAATATCGGTATTTTCCAAATTTCTCCCGAACCGAAACTCGGATCGCTTAGCAAAAACAACCATCTTAAAGAACGTTCAGAGAAGCGTAATAATCATATAACTATGAGTGTGGTAAACCGCCAGAAAAAAAACTGGGAGTCATTTAATTTCGACGCAGAACAATGGCGCCTGTTAACGCCAAACGGGTTTTTCCCCGCCGCGTGCTTCCGTTGCAGATTCCGCCCAACAATCCGATCAATTTTTTTCCAATCGCGCTCGTTCTATTGTTCCAAACACTTTGAGAGTTTAATACATTGAAGCCCATTCGATTATGCATCGATCGGTACCAAGCATTAAGTGTCGGGTAAGGTAGTTGGTTCACAAAAGACGATTTTCGGTTGACACGCTTAAAGCCGTTTAATTTAAATAATATTATTCAATTCGCTTAGCGAACTCGATAACTTGTTTGCAGAGCTCCCTAGGAAAAATAAAACATAAAATTTTTGAATGGGAGAGGACTAGATCCGGAGAAACGAATTTTTGAACTTTCCAAAAACGAAATGGCGCAGAATTCAAATTTCCAACTCGACTTACTCCAGAACTAAGAAACCCATCGCTTAGCAAAAACTACCATCTTAAAGCACTGACCGAGATGCGCAATAATTGCGTAACTGTTAGTGTGAGAGACCAGTAGAAAAAATGCTACAGCGCATTGAAATTCAACGTACATCAATGGCGGCGGTGAAGGGGAATCCGTTGCATCTTTCGCGGCGTGCTCCGTCGGAGGTTCCCGCCAATCACTCTTTTTGAAATAGCGTTCGTTATACTTCTTTTAGAGCTTAGCAAGTTAATATATAATAAACACCATTGAAATACGCGTCGAACAGTACTAATCACTAACTGCGCATGAAAGCACTTCACTGGAAAATGAGCGAAAGAAAAGTTCAACAATAGTAAATTCCTCTCTGTTACGAATATCATTGTTGTTTCTTCTAACAAATAAAATTTTCTTTCAACAGTACCCTTTGTATAACGAAGTAATTGTTGCTGAGTCCCAACCATTTAGTCGATTCGGACAATTTAAAACAAAAATGGAGTCTGAATTCGAAATATTTCCCTAGTTGGTCTATTGGCCGAAAGAGTGCGCTGTTATCGCTTGGCTTTAAAGAAACACCCCCTTTCACCCATTGGATAATCATCGCTTCACTATAAATACGCTTTGATTTTTGAAATATTGCCAATCCTCTATTAAAAAATGGTCGTAAACATGGCGGATGGTGTCAATTGCTACGAGTCGGATGCTGTTCAAATCGAGTCAGATCAGAACCAAATAACTGCTAGACACACGATTTTTAGCCCGCTGTCCATAATTATTAGAAATTATGGATAAAAGGCTAAAAATCGAAGCAGAAAAACTTGGAATATTAGGCAACATTTCTGTACAACAGAGGCACGAACACGGAAGATTGCGCGGTTTTTCCCTAGCGTTAGCTACGGAAAGTGAACAAATCACCTGTATGCAGGCGCAGGTAAGTGCTTTTTTCCTCGATTTGTATCACTTTGTCTATAATTTTCGTAAATTATGGATGATATGATACAAATCGAAACATAAAAATCTAATTTTTTGAGCACCGTTTCTGTAAATCAGAGTCGTGAACACGGAAGAGACGCCTTGGAAAGTGTCCAAATCGACTGTTTCAGACCCAGGTAAGAGCATGCTTTTATTACTTATTTGATATATGGAACATTGGATGTGCAGGCATTTTTTTCTATAGAACGATGCTATGTAAGTGATTTAAGTAAGTGTAAGTGTTTTGCAATTTTTACCAGGGTTATTTTGTTCCGAAAAGAGGCGTTTGGACTCGCTTGTAGGGATATTTTTCAATGATTTTCGGCGCGATTTGAATTTATTATGAAAAGGATTCGGTGTGATTACAGTGTTCCGAAAAATTCCAAATTTAATTACAATATCTATGTATTTCGAACGTCGTTTTTCCGAAAACTTTTCTTTAAAAAATCGGTTCAATTCCGTTAACGCATCCGCTAAATATCGCGAATCATCTAAAATGTTTGGATACAATGGTATTGGTTTGGCATAGCCGAGCACGAAATAAGTGTTATCATATTTCATAAACAAGAATGTTCTGAAAAATTTTTTTGTTTAATATTTCGGCTTCCTTGTAGCAGCAGCTGTTTTAAATTATAATAATAAGTAATTAAAAGCAATGAGTGGAGAGATTGAAGTACAGCATTTTTATCTCACGGTTCATATTTTTGACCGGCTTTTATCGTGTTAAACTGTAGTACTAATTCAAAACACTTAACAACCTATAAATAAACAACACAAACCTTGTGTTTCCATGGCAACAAAAGGAGGAGTGAAAATAAAGGGTCTAATTTCTAACAGTGCGAACGGGGTATAACGGAAGTGACTAGTGTTGAGAAAGTTTTTCCAATGATGAAGTAAAATGTTCATAATATTTTTTGGCCCTCAGAAGGGCCTTTTTTTTTATTGTCCGTGGTTTGGAGAATTTACTTGGAGCTTGTGTACTTGGTGACAGCCTTGGTTCCCTCGGAAACGGCATGTTTCGCGAGTTCACCTGGGAGCAGAAGCCTAACGGCAGTCTGGATTTCCCGACTGGTAATGGTCGATCTCTTGTTGTAATGGGCCAAACGAGATGACTCAGCAGCGATGCGCTCGAAAATGTCGTTCACGAAGGAATTCATGATGGACATGGCCTTCGAACTGATACCAGTATCAGGGTGCACCTGCTTGAGAACTTTGTAGATGTAGATAGCGAAGGACTCCTTACGACGCTTCTTCCTCTTTTTCTTGTCTCCAACACGGACGGCCTTTTGGGCTTTGCCCGCTTTCTTAACGGCTTTGCCGGAGGTTTGGGGAGGCATGTTAAATCTCTAGGAGAATCGTTGAGATTATGCTCCCGAAAAGTTTAGAACAGCCTTATATAAACTCGAAATCAGCTCAGAAACCGCCACCAATCAAAGCACGCGGAGACACCCGACGAGGCAAGCGGGAGGGGACAGGGGTGGAGCCACCGTCTCCTCGTGCTATATATAGCGTGGTTTTCTGGCGTGAGAGCATTTTACGTACTCAATCGTAAGCTATCATGTCTGGACGTGGTAAGGGCGGTAAGGGTCTCGGAAAAGGTGGCGCTAAGAGGCATCGTAAGGTGCTCCGTGATAACATCCAGGGTATCACCAAGCCTGCCATCAGGCGTCTTGCTCGACGTGGTGGTGTAAAGCGTATTTCTGGCTTGATCTACGAAGAGACCAGAGGAGTTCTCAAAGTTTTCCTTGAGAACGTAATCCGTGACGCTGTCACATACACCGAGCATGCTAAAAGGAAGACTGTCACCGCTATGGATGTCGTCTATGCTCTGAAAAGGCAAGGACGTACCCTCTACGGTTTCGGAGGTTAAATCGCCCCCCTGGACTCTCCCTCATAATAAAAAAAAGGCCCTTTTGAGGGCCAAAAAATCTTACCTTGGCATCTCCTCTTTACTCGTAAAGGAGCCTGCATACAATTTACTGATTAGCTTGACACCCTCTCAATATAATGTCAAGCTAAACGCTTAAATCTTGAAACAAATACTAAAGCGTAACTGTTTGAAATTGCTCAAACTTCATTGTTTACTACTTTTGTCTGTGTAATTTGAATCGGTGGATTCCCATATTGGATTTCTACTGCGTTGTCCGCCTGCTGCCACTAATATAAAAAAACAATGTCCTATGAGTGGGAACAAGTATAATGTTTTTAGGAGCATTGTAGGAAAAACACCCACAACAAAGCAAATTAAAATTTAGTTGTTGATTGCTATTGTTTCAAATTGCTTAAATTCACTGTTGATTCGTAATGACTTTTAAAGGCATTGTTGGAAATGAGTGCTGTTGGCTTTACCGGACCTGAATCCCGATTGTTGCCGTTGTAACAATGGCCGATTCAATTTGTTTGTAAACACTATCTGAAATTTTTCTGGCTCTTAAAAGAGCCTTTTTTTTGGGAGTGTGTTGTAAAGTTCTTACTTTTTGCCTGCTTTTTTGGGAGCAGCTTTCTTTGTTGGGGTTTTGGTCAGCTTCTTTGCCTTTGGTGCTTTTGGCTTAGTCGCTTTCACAACTTTTTTGGGAGATTTTGGCTTTGCAGCTACTTTTTTAGCTGAAGGTTTTTTAGCTGCAGGCTTCTTCTTCTCTGCCGTGGCTTTCACTTTTGGTTTTGAAACTTTCTTCACGGGTGTCTTAGCTTTTTTGGTGGCTGCAACTTCCTTCTTTGGTTTTTTTTCCTTGGGCTTTTCGGTCTTACTTTTTTGACTCGTGCCACCCATTTTGAAGGATCCGCTGGCTCCCTTACCCTTGGTTTGGATCAGGGTACCGTTGGCGACAGCATTTTTCAAAAATCTCCTGATGAAGGGGGTGAGTCGGTCAATATCTACCTTGTTATTAGCACTGATGTGCTTTTTGATAGCTTGGAGAGAAGATCCTCCTCGCTCTTTCAGGGTAGAAATGGACTCGACAACCATGTCAGCCACCTTGGGATGAGATGGGGCAGTTTTAGGCTTTTTTGTAGCCGCGGCTTTTGCCTTTTTCTTAGGCGTCGCAGCGGCTGCAGGAGCAGTGACAGTAGCAGTTTCTTCCGACATGTTGTCTAGAAATAGCCAGAGATCGCAAAAAAGCCTATTATACATTGTGCGATTAAATATACGGAGCGCGACCCCGTACCGACCAATGAGCGGACGGGCGGGGAGGAGTTTAGTTCGCCGCGAACGTTATAAAGGCGCGTTTATGGACCGCCCGGCCCATATTTCAATCGCACGATCGCAGTCGATTTTTCGCTGTCGGTATGGCTCGTACAAAGCAGACCGCTCGTAAGAGTACTGGAGGAAAGGCTCCTAGGAAACAGTTGGCAACCAAGGCAGCTCGTAAGAGTGCCCCTGCTACCGGTGGAGTTAAAAAACCCCATCGTTACAGGCCTGGAACCGTAGCTCTGAGAGAGATCCGTCGTTACCAGAAGTCCACTGAACTTCTGATCCGTAAACTTCCCTTCCAACGTCTGGTGAGGGAAATTGCCCAGGATTTCAAGACCGATCTCAGATTTCAGAGCTCCGCTGTCATGGCTTTGCAAGAGGCCAGTGAGGCTTATTTGGTCGGCCTTTTCGAGGACACCAACTTGTGCGCTATCCACGCCAAGCGAGTGACCATTATGCCAAAGGACATCCAGCTCGCCCGCCGTATTCGAGGAGAACGAGCTTAAACGAACTGTTTAAAACCCCTTACTAAAAAAAAGGCCCTTCTGAGGGCCAAAAAATATCAGCCAGTAATTCATGTGTATCAAACCAGCAGTATTTTAAATTTATATCTAGCAAAGTATTTCCATTGAGTAAATAACTAGCTGTTAACTAGTCTTAACAGATTGCGATTTTCGGCGGTCGCCACAATACAAAAGTTATCAATAAATCACAACCCCTCCCCCGGAAAGCCCCCCCCTTTAACTTCTATTTACAACGGGTAACTTACATTACAGAGGCAACTAAATTATTTTAAACACTAGTATCCGTTATTAAATCTCGGGTTCACTAGTTAAAGCGCGCATGCATGCGCAGAAACATTATGTAGGAGTAAACACTTACTATACTCCTATTGTTTAAAAATTTTAATACACAGTGGTAGAGAGTATACAGAAAACGGAAGCCTTTTGTTTTTAAACTTTTCGAGTCTAGTATTTTTTGGCCCTCAGAAGGGCCTTTTTTTTGTGAGAGTTTGTGGTTAGAGACTTATGCTTTTTTCTCGGTCTTCTTGGGGAGAAGAACGGCTTGGATGTTGGGCAACACACCACCCTGAGCGATGGTTACTCCTGAAAGGAGTTTGTTCAACTCCTCGTCGTTCCTGATGGCCAGTTGAAGATGTCTAGGGATAATTCTAGTTTTCTTATTGTCTCGGGCGGCGTTTCCTGCCAACTCGAGGACCTCAGCGGCCAAGTATTCCAACACAGCAGCCAGGTAGACGGGAGCTCCGGCACCGACTCGCTCGGCGTAATTGCCCTTACGCAAAAGACGATGGATACGACCGACGGGGAACTGAAGGCCAGCTCGGGACGAGCGAGTCTTAGACTTTCCCTTAACTTTACCTCCTTTGCCGCGACCAGACATGATGATGCTTTTTCGATTGTATAAAGCGAAATGCTGCCGAAAAACGTGCAAAATTCCTTTTATGCCGGAGCCCAGGCTCACGAGTACTCCCGCGGATCACACCAATCACAGGGCCCCGTCCGCTTTAGCTCCGCCCTCTCTCGGGCCGAAATTGGCGTTCTCGCCTTTTTCTACAGTTTGTTTCCCCGGTATAACTAGTTTTGCTAACTATTACTTTCCTCTCTTCAGAAAGTATGGATGACCGGCAACACTTTGGTGAAGAAAAAATTTTAGGTTGCATCACAAATCTTGTAATAATACTCCCTAAACATGGCGGATTGGTCATTTCAGGCACTTGGAACGAGTCAGATCTCCAGTTTTACGGACCCAAATAACTGCTAGAGACCGCAATTTATAGCCCGCTATCCGTAATGTTTAGAAATTATGGATAAAAGGCTATAAATTGAAGCAGAATAACTTGGAATTATAAGAATCCTTTCCAAACAACGGAGTCACGAACACGGAATAGTAAAGGTAATTAGACTGAAATATTCTTACATCTTATTTATTGACCGAGGGCTAACCTACTCATTTTCAATTTAACTTCCTCCCTCTTTTTTTTCTTAACTAGTTCCCGGATCACTAGCACTCAACAACAGTTTTTGTAAATAATGATCAGCGGGCTACAAATCTATGCAGTAAAAATTTAATTATTAAGCACCGTTTCTGTAAAAATAGTCCACTGAAAATAGCGAAAAAAAAAGGGCCGAACCGCGGACAAATTGCAATGAAAGGTTTCCCAACGGTTTTTAAACTAAATATCATTATACTAAAATTTTACAAGTTAAAGTTCAATTTTTTTGTTGCGAAAAATGCATTTGTTTTTCAAATTCGTGCCACAAACGTTTGAGGCTTTTGAAAAGGTCATTTTTCAGTGGATATCGTCCACAGATAGTTATATAATGGAAAACCGGTTGAATTCCCGCTCAATGAACTAGTTAATTATGGGCCAATCTCACCAACCTTCTGTTAAAGATAATCAATGGTTAAATCGTATCTCTGAAAATTTGCGTCCTTACAGTAAAAAAAATATATCGGGCCCCTGAGAGAGAAACAAAAATTTTTACAACATGCCAACGAGATAAAATGAAGCGATTTTGGGTAAAAATTTCAAAAAAGGAATGCCAACAGCACGCGGTGTTCCCAGGTGGTCACCCTCCCAAGTACTGACCGCGCCCGAAGGTGCTTAACTTCGGTGATCGGACGAGAACCGGTGTTTTCACCATGGTATGGCCGTTGACATGAGTTGGGTAGTTCCCGAGTTTTAAGTACCAAGCAAGAAGCTTTAAAAAGCGTCCAAAACGGGGCGGCGTCTCTGCATTTGCGACATTTTTCGGGAGATTGGAGTGCCAGCTGTGTCTCCGAAATTTAACCGAAATAGCGTTAACCGTTGATTAAAGTTCCCGTTAAAATTATCAGTATTTTAACCAAAGATTTGTGGATAATTTTAGTCGTGCTGCCATCTGTAATCGTACCAGTGAAGTACAACTGGATTCTTTTGTATATACTTTAATTGGAATTCTTGTTTTTCTACTGCATTAAACTTCTATTTGACTCTTGGAAAAATAAATTTGAACAATTTGAGACAGAATATACATCACGATTACCATCATTACTATGTAATGACTCGTATTCATAATTAACCAAGAATTCTACCGCGCCTCATATAGTCAAATGTCATACTACGATCCCCCTGAACTACCTTCATCTTTCAAACCTATTTATCCCCAGAATCAGTCTCTAATTACTAAAATGTAATGATGCACTATCCTCGTGGATGGAATTTTCGGGGAAAACGAATCAGAGGTGTAGCGGAAAATAGCTGACCATAGTAATAAGGGATGGGCAAAATCGGTCAAAGTATCGATACTTGGTATCGATACCCAAAAATATCGGTCTTAAAGTACCGATACCGCTTTCGATACTCACCATTTCGATACCGTGTTGCTTCAATGTCTCTTTTTATGCCGATATTTTCTTATGAAACATACATCTTAAATCAGTATCGATATTTCAGTTATAATTTTTCCACTGGAAAATTAAATGTTTTCGATACCAGCTAGAGACAGTATCGAAGGTTCCCCTAAACTTTTATTCTTCTGACACTAATTGTTCGATACTATTTCATGTATCGATCGATACTCCTCTCAGGTATCGGAAGTATCGAAAAAATTTCTGGGATCATTGTTCGATACTCTTTTAGGTAACGGAACGGTATCGTTATCGGAAGTATCGAAATATTTAATAACACTGGGATCGTGTACCGGTGTTATTTTGATATTCTCAGGGCTCGATTTCTAAAAAAAAGAGGTTCCGGAACGCCGTTCCGGCTGAAATCGAGCCCTGGATATTCTTATAAGGTATTTGAATGACAGAGATCGTTCCCTGCTCCAAATAGTTCCAAAATATTGAAAAAGTGTCGAATTTTTTTGAATACTCTATATTTGTTCGATAAGTATCGAAATATCACTGGTATCGAAATTTCGATTTTATCCTTTGAGTATCGATACCATACCCAGGTATTGATCCAAAATATCAGAATATCGGACCCTCGAGTATCGATACCATGAAGTATCGATACTTTTTGCCCATCCCAAATAGTAATTCAAAGTTAAAAGAGAAAGCCGAATTCCTCAGGGGTGACACTTAAGAATTGGAGGGGGAAATTCCCCTACCCTGGACAATGGAATAAGAAATTTTTTAAGAAGAATCAATACAATAGAACAGATGCCAGGTGGTCTGCTCGGACAAACAGGTGGTCCCTCTTATCTAGTAAGGTACCCTTTACCCCCCGCTCCGCGGTGTGTCCAGGATGTTTCGCCCCCCGCTATTGTACTCGACCCTCCCTTTCTCATCCATCAAAACTGTCAACTAGTCTTTCCCTGTCCGTATTTTCCTGAATTGCGTAATTCTTTTCATGCTTAAAAGCACCCCTAAACACCACAAAAAAAACTAAAAAAGAAATAATTTCAAAGGTTGTCACTCAGAAATAACCAAAGTAACAACATATTAAAATTTGATAAAAATCGAACGCTAAAATTTTAATATTTTCAGATTTTCAATTAATTTTACCTCAAAAATCGACCTGCTTTTAAATTCCTGTCAAAAACGTTTGAGGCCAAGGTTATTTTTCCATGGACTTTGTAGTCATATAGCTATATAACCGAAAAAAACCCCCTAAAATCGATGTTTAAATCATTAATTAATTAAATAAATAAAATGAACATTAAAACTAGGAGGAAATATTTTCAATCAAGATTAAACAGTTAATATTTCAGCAATATTCAGTATTAAATAATTTAAAAATTAATCAAATTCACGAAGAATCTTGAAAAAATTTAAATTTTACTTTATAGACTTGTGATACATGTTTATAGGTTGATTTTTAATCCTATTACATAAAAAAATATTATTTTGCAATAAAAATTGAAATATACTTCAAATTTAAAAAAAAAATCCTTAATTATGTCTAACTAGTCTCAACACCTGGAACTAATTGCAATAAACGCTTTTCACTCAGAAATGGCCTATCATTAACAACATAATAAAAATCGGACTATAGGAAATTAAATGTTTCAATTTTTTTTTAATTTTCAAATCCCTTTCAATTTTTATAACAAAAATAGTAAATTTTTCTGCATCACAATAGAAAATAAACCTTTAAACTTGTGTTACATGCCTTTACAAAAAATATTAATACTTTTGTTCCAAACTGCCTGTTTTAAAAAAATTAAATATCTCAGTATCCATTTTTTCCGATCTTAAGTATCTTGTTAGGCCATTTCTGATTGAACACCGTTTAAAAAGCGTTTACTGCAATTAGTTCCAGGTGTTGGGACTAGTTTAATTCTATTAAAATTTCGGGGTCTAATTTCAATTAGGGGGTCTTCCAGATATAAAAAACTGCTATAATCGTAATTAATTAATTACCCCAGAACTAATTACCCGAATTACTAATTCTTAGTGTCTAAACGTCCATCTATTGACCGAGTACATCATACTAAAATTTCAGAGAGATCGATAAATAAAAACAGGTCGAATAGCTTGTTTCCGTTTGCCCATAAGAACAAAGGGCCAGACAAAGGAAGTGTCCGTTGGATTGAATGGGCCAGGGTCATTAATCGCTAATTGACCGAGTTGTAATTGAGGTATGACTTTGAAATTTGAATATGTTAAACAATGTATGACCCAGGACAGTGGCGGATCCAGGATTTGGTTTTTTTGGGGGGGGCTAAGAATTTTCATAATCCAATTGAGTTTTCATGTGAATGGTAATACGTAAAAGGTAGTGAATTATCCTACACAAACCACTAAAAGGGGGGTCTGGGGGTACTCACCCAGAAAATTTTTGGAAATTTAAGTCAAAAACCCCACTTTTTCAACTCGTTTTGGTACGCCTCATCCGAATTTCGGATATAGATTTTTTGCGTTTTGACAAACTGAGAAATATATTAGCCGTTTTGGGGGGCTTCAGCCCGAAAGCCCCTCCCCCCGTAGATCCACCACTGACCCAGGAGATTCTATTAACTTTTCGGGTGATTCGTACTGTTAGGGGGTCGTGTACAAATTAAAACAGCTTTCCAGGAACGAAATGGCGGGAAAAATAATAGACACCGACTAGATCGATACGAATTCTGAAAGTTCTTTAAAAGTTGCACAACATACTGAAATTTAATTAAAATCCGTTGGTATGAATTCAAACTGCGATTTTTTGAAAATTTGCAAGACACCGGATATCGCCTATTATAGGCTTAATGAAAGCCTTAATATTAACGGATCGACACGAAATTTGAATATGTTGTAGCCAGACATGAATTCTAAAACCTATTAAAGTTTCGAGGGTTCGAATTAATTAGGGGGCCGTATACAAATTTCGAAAGTCAAAAAGTCGTTAAAAATTTTCATTTGAATTCTAATAGATCGATTCCTTAGTGCGATACGTACATTTACTCGTCTATGAATCAGCTACAACATATATTTTTTTCATAAATTAATTAGAAGATTTTTGGTCCATTTGGGAAAAAGTTTGAGATTTCAATATATTTGTTCAAACCAGATTGTAGAGCGCAATTTTTACATGATCCCCTAAAATTTTCAAGTTCCTAGTAGCATTTTTAATGAGCTTTCAGAATATATAAAGCATTATTCTGGGAAATGATTAGAATTTAAATGGTGATCTCGAATTTGGGAAATTAACTAGAGTCAATCGCGTTTAGGAGAAGTAGGCTCCATTCTGCTTCAGAAAATCCTGGTTGACGTCAGAATCACCATGGAAACGCGTAATTCTGGAAAAACTTTGCCATAACGGTCCCTTACTCATAAGTAAAATCAAAAAAAATTTTAAAATAATAATTTTCGATTTATTAAGGATTTGCGGACTTGTGCTTTTCAAGGGTAGCATCGACTTTTTTTCAAACTCTAAAAACTACCTAAATTATTATTGGATTGGTATAAAAATCGGATATGATGGACATCTAGAGGTCAACTTTAATTTTCTTTGGCCGAAAAAATTATATTTTAATATCTATTGTGCTCAAAACGCGAAGAACCGACATTTCTCGGAACCAGAACGCAAAATCGCGGAGGCCTGAATTTTAATTCCAATTTTTTGAAATTCCAGATTCTGGAAGCTATGACATCACACTCGAAAGGTTATAGGTCTTCGACCCGGTTGAAATTCTTTAAAGTGCTCTTTTTCTACTTTTACGGTACATTTCAAAATCGGACCTTAAAAGGCGCCAGAAAATTAAAATTACCGTCAGAATTTCATGAAAATTGAATACGTTGCTCATTTAGAGGCCTATTACTAGAAACCAGTGTTTAAAATTCCCTTACTCATTTTAAATTACTTAAAAATCTATAAATCCCTTCGTTTTCTATGCACACCGATACTGTAAAACAGTGTTCCGGAAATTCCTAATAAAATCTTTAATAACGCTCTTATCTCAACGAAACTCCGGGAAATAATAGCCAAACGGATGTAAAAAATTAACGCACGATTAAAAAAAATTAGTTAAAAGGTGTAGTATTTTAAAAGAACCCGCGAATGCGAATCTCATGGAAAACCAGCATTTCGGTACTGAAACTTTGAAAATTCGTAGCTCCCGAACCGAGTAAGATAAAATTACGAAAGAGGTCTCTAAAAATATCCTGGAGTCTATATCACAACATATGAAAAGGAATAATTGAAAAATTTTTTTTTAACATATTCAATAAAGCGACTTAAATAATCAAATAATTGGTAAAGGCGGACGTAACGTGCTGCCATCTAGAATGGAGGGAGAGGGTCGAACGGTAAACGATGGACTCATTAACAGGGTTTACTGGAATCGAATTTTAATTAACTTAAAAAAATCCCACCGATTAATAACTTACATTTTCTGAAAGGGGGAGAAATTCTGTACATTGCGTGATGCTTTTCGAGAGTGTGGATGATTTATTTAAGAAATAAATGAACTAAACACGCCTATGGAAAAATAGCATTGGAAAATTAAAACTCCCTAACTGAACTTGACCTGAAGAACTAATTAAGTCAATTAAGGGATTTCAACCACTCGATTCACTTAGAACAATAATCGGGCAAAGTGATATTAAAAGAGTTAAGCTTCGGAAGTGTTTTTAATTTGATTTTGAGCAAATCTGCAAAACCAATTGATAATGCTATGTTATGGAGTACAAACTTGCACCTAATTTGAAAGGTAGTTAAACTGTAAATTAAAACTTGATAACAGTTGATATAATGAGTATTATCTCTATTATTCAATAATCAAACTCTGAAAGGTACCAATTTTTATTGTAAATGACTCAATTTTTGAATTTTCTGAAACATGTTTTTTAATGAATGAAGAGTGCTTATAAGTGGAAATTGGTAATTTTAACACTAAATAGAGGCCAATTAAGCTTAAAGAACATTCACCCGTCTTAGATAAAAGTGTTTTACAGCTCATATTAATAGGAATTTCAAAAAACATTACTTTATGTACCCCAAATCAGAGATTTCCCAAAACCAAGCTGTAATGTTATTACAATGGGAATTTTTAACTATTCATTGAAACTAATCAAAACGTTTCTGGCCCCAATTTATGTTGTTTCAATCTACTCGTGGTTTGATGTTTTAAAAGCGAAACTGCGAAATTCCAGTTCAGGGGCCGTCCACAAAATTAAAATAGCAATATCGGTATTTTCCAAATTTCTCCCGAACCGAAACTCGGATCGCTTAGCAAAAACAACCATCTTAAAGAACGTTCAGAGAAGCGTAATAATCATATAACTATGAGTGTGGTAAACCGCCAGAAAAAAAACTGGGAGTCATTTAATTTCGACGCAGAACAATGGCGCCTGTTAACGCCAAACGGGTTTTTCCCCGCCGCGTGCTTCCGTTGCAGATTCCGCCCAACAATCCGATCAATTTTTTTCCAATCGCGCTCGTTCTATTGTTCCAAACACTTTGAGAGTTTAATACATTGAAGCCCATTCGATTATGCATCGATCGGTACCAAGCATTAAGTGTCGGGTAAGGTAGTTGGTTCACAAAAGACGATTTTCGGTTGACACGCTTAAAGCCGTTTAATTTAAATAATATTATTCAATTCGCTTAGCGAACTCGATAACTTGTTTGCAGAGCTCCCTAGGAAAAATAAAACATAAAATTTTTGAATGGGAGAGGACTAGATCCGGAGAAACGAATTTTTGAACTTTCCAAAAACGAAATGGCGCAGAATTCAAATTTCCAACTCGACTTACTCCAGAACTAAGAAACCCATCGCTTAGCAAAAACTACCATCTTAAAGCACTGACCGAGATGCGCAATAATTGCGTAACTGTTAGTGTGAGAGACCAGTAGAAAAAATGCTACAGCGCATTGAAATTCAACGTACATCAATGGCGGCGGTGAAGGGGAATCCGTTGCATCTTTCGCGGCGTGCTCCGTCGGAGGTTCCCGCCAATCACTCTTTTTGAAATAGCGTTCGTTATACTTCTTTTAGAGCTTAGCAAGTTAATATATAATAAACACCATTGAAATACGCGTCGAACAGTACTAATCACTAACTGCGCATGAAAGCACTTCACTGGAAAATGAGCGAAAGAAAAGTTCAACAATAGTAAATTCCTCTCTGTTACGAATATCATTGTTGTTTCTTCTAACAAATAAAATTTTCTTTCAACAGTACCCTTTGTATAACGAAGTAATTGTTGCTGAGTCCCAACCATTTAGTCGATTCGGACAATTTAAAACAAAAATGGAGTCTGAATTCGAAATATTTCCCTAGTTGGTCTATTGGCCGAAAGAGTGCGCTGTTATCGCTTGGCTTTAAAGAAACACCCCCTTTCACCCATTGGATAATCATCGCTTCACTATAAATACGCTTTGATTTTTGAAATATTGCCAATCCTCTATTAAAAAATGGTCGTAAACATGGCGGATGGTGTCAATTGCTACGAGTCGGATGCTGTTCAAATCGAGTCAGATCAGAACCAAATAACTGCTAGACACACGATTTTTAGCCCGCTGTCCATAATTATTAGAAATTATGGATAAAAGGCTAAAAATCGAAGCAGAAAAACTTGGAATATTAGGCAACATTTCTGTACAACAGAGGCACGAACACGGAAGATTGCGCGGTTTTTCCCTAGCGTTAGCTACGGAAAGTGAACAAATCACCTGTATGCAGGCGCAGGTAAGTGCTTTTTTCCTCGATTTGTATCACTTTGTCTATAATTTTCGTAAATTATGGATGATATGATACAAATCGAAACATAAAAATCTAATTTTTTGAGCACCGTTTCTGTAAATCAGAGTCGTGAACACGGAAGAGACGCCTTGGAAAGTGTCCAAATCGACTGTTTCAGACCCAGGTAAGAGCATGCTTTTATTACTTATTTGATATATGGAACATTGGATGTGCAGGCATTTTTTTCTATAGAACGATGCTATGTAAGTGATTTAAGTAAGTGTAAGTGTTTTGCAATTTTTACCAGGGTTATTTTGTTCCGAAAAGAGGCGTTTGGACTCGCTTGTAGGGATATTTTTCAATGATTTTCGGCGCGATTTGAATTTATTATGAAAAGGATTCGGTGTGATTACAGTGTTCCGAAAAATTCCAAATTTAATTACAATATCTATGTATTTCGAACGTCGTTTTTCCGAAAACTTTTCTTTAAAAAATCGGTTCAATTCCGTTAACGCATCCGCTAAATATCGCGAATCATCTAAAATGTTTGGATACAATGGTATTGGTTTGGCATAGCCGAGCACGAAATAAGTGTTATCATATTTCATAAACAAGAATGTTCTGAAAAATTTTTTTGTTTAATATTTCGGCTTCCTTGTAGCAGCAGCTGTTTTAAATTATAATAATAAGTAATTAAAAGCAATGAGTGGAGAGATTGAAGTACAGCATTTTTATCTCACGGTTCATATTTTTGACCGGCTTTTATCGTGTTAAACTGTAGTACTAATTCAAAACACTTAACAACCTATAAATAAACAACACAAACCTTGTGTTTCCATGGCAACAAAAGGAGGAGTGAAAATAAAGGGTCTAATTTCTAACAGTGCGAACGGGGTATAACGGAAGTGACTAGTGTTGAGAAAGTTTTTCCAATGATGAAGTAAAATGTTCATAATATTTTTTGGCCCTCAGAAGGGCCTTTTTTTTTATTGTCCGTGGTTTGGAGAATTTACTTGGAGCTTGTGTACTTGGTGACAGCCTTGGTTCCCTCGGAAACGGCATGTTTCGCGAGTTCACCTGGGAGCAGAAGCCTAACGGCAGTCTGGATTTCCCGACTGGTAATGGTCGATCTCTTGTTGTAATGGGCCAAACGAGATGACTCAGCAGCGATGCGCTCGAAAATGTCGTTCACGAAGGAATTCATGATGGACATGGCCTTCGAACTGATACCAGTATCAGGGTGCACCTGCTTGAGAACTTTGTAGATGTAGATAGCGAAGGACTCCTTACGACGCTTCTTCCTCTTTTTCTTGTCTCCAACACGGACGGCCTTTTGGGCTTTGCCCGCTTTCTTAACGGCTTTGCCGGAGGTTTGGGGAGGCATGTTAAATCTCTAGGAGAATCGTTGAGATTATGCTCCCGAAAAGTTTAGAACAGCCTTATATAAACTCGAAATCAGCTCAGAAACCGCCACCAATCAAAGCACGCGGAGACACCCGACGAGGCAAGCGGGAGGGGACAGGGGTGGAGCCACCGTCTCCTCGTGCTATATATAGCGTGGTTTTCTGGTGAGGAATATAAAGCCATCCGAAACCACCTTACAGAGAATAAATCCCCCCACCACACTTTCGCCCTCCCTGAAGAGAGGAACCTTAGAGTAGTCATTAGAGGACTTGGCTACAATTACCCACCTGACGAGATCATACAACATCTGAAAGAGTTACACATCCACCCTACAGAAATCTTCCAAATGCAGGGAAAGGCGGATGACGACGGTATCAGGCCCCTGATGCCGCTTTATCAAGCAGTCCTACCAAAGACGGACGAAAACAAAGAAATCTATAACATCCAATACCTCGGCCACCTGAAGGTCAAAATAGAAGCCCAGAGACGCCGCCGCGGCCAACAACAGTGCTACAGGTGCCAGAGGTGGGGACATTCGTCCCGCCTCTGCACCAGGGATCCTAACTGTGTAAAGTGCGGAAAACCCCATCTTACCAAAGACTGCACTAAAGGCCCTAAAGAGGACCCTAAATGCGCCAACTGCGGAGGTAAACATCCCGCCAACTATTCTAAATGCATCAAAAACCCCGACACCTGGCAAACAGTACCACCCCCAACTACAAACTACTGGGAGGAAAGAAAAAAGAAGGCTGAAGCGGCCTCGAATCCAACCATAATCCGTGAAATGCACGGTCACATCTTGGAGGCAGCTGATGCTCCCGACTCTCCATTCATTGGTGCTACCGGAAAGGAAGCCCCGCCCACCTCAGACGACCACTGGGAGCAGAAGCTTCAAATGGTAAGAGCCTTTGTAGATCAACTGTCAAAAACAGATAAAAACCATCCCGCGTATGATCATGCCCTTAAGGCATTATCCACAGTTTTAACTTTATTTTATGTTTAAGCAAAATATACTAAATAATCTAACAATAATTAGCTGGAATGCTAATGGTGTTCGTGGTAAAATTCTCAACCTTCGTAATTTCATTTTAATCCATAAATCGGACATTGTTTGCATACAAGAAACCCATTTAAAACCCTCCCATACCTTCTCTATTCCTGGCTTTATCATTTGGCGCACAGATCGTCTTTCCCACAGAGGAGGTGGGACTGCGATCTGTATCAAAAACAACATCGAACACCATTTGCTCCAACTCGACACATCTTCCTTCGAACACACCACTATTGCCCTTAAACTTCGAGGAGGT
Source organism: Tetragnatha versicolor (assembly GCA_024610705.1). NCBI lineage: Eukaryota > Metazoa > Arthropoda > Arachnida > Araneae > Tetragnathidae > Tetragnatha > Tetragnatha versicolor. The sequence goes on from JANDEH010000004.1 coordinate 17,820, forward strand.
CATTACACCACCATATCTTCTATTTACAAAACCCCTCTCTTAACTTTTAATTCTACTGAACTCTTCAAAATTACCCACCTTAACATTTCCTTCTTTTTATGCGGAGATTACAACGCAAAACACCCCTCCTGGAATCTTGGCCCCAAAAATAAAGATGGTGACATCATATTTGACTTTGCTAATACTTACTTTTACGAAATTATCGCCCCTTTAACACCTACTAGAATCACTGATACTTCTAGCAGCACCATTGATCTTGCATTAGCTAATGGAGTCTCCTATTCCCTAGTAAACAGCCTCTCTGAATTAAACAGCGACCACAACCCAGTAATCTTTAAAATTCACAACCCCCTTTTTATTCCCCCCGAACTAACTACCTTCAAACTCACTAACTGGAAAAAATTCTCAGATATCCTTCATGACAAAGTCCCTGGTAACCCCAAAATTAATAGCCCCTTTGACATCGACATCTCTATAGAAAGCCTAACTCATACCATAAACCAAGCTATAAATTCTTCAAGTATATTCAAACCTAAACTAACCTACCAACGAAACGTTCCCAACCATGTCCTACTTAAAATAAAATATAAAAATCATATCAGAAAACTCTGGCAGAGAACCTCCGATCCCAAAATTAAAGTTGAGCTCAATAAACTTCAAAGAGAACTCCAGAAGCTAATGCAGGATCAACGTGACAATGAGTGGAATGACTTCCTCCAAACCCTCTCTCCCGAAGATAATTCCATCTTTAAAATAAATAAAAAGCTTACTCGAAAATTTCATCCCGTCCCTCCCTTGATCTCCCCGACTGGGGTGGTGTTTACGGACTACGATAAAGCAAACCTCTTTGGCTCTACACTCGAAAACACATTTACCTTAAACGACCATCTTAACAATCCCGCCCACGACAAAATCATAATTGAAGCCACTAAACAATTCTTTTTAGCCCCGCCCATCTGCCAACAACCTATCATAAGCCCTAATGACATCTCTGATATAATCAAACACCTTAATCCTCGTAAAAGCCCTGGCCCCGACAACATTAACAATAAAGTCCTAAAACATGTCCCCTTAAACGTAATAACCAATATAACTAAAATAATAAACTCCTGCTACAAATTTAACCACTTTCCCGATAAATGGAAGCTCGCAACTGTAATTATGATACCCAAACCCGATCAAAACCATAAATTACCCACTAACTTTAGACCCATAAGCCTTCTAGACTCCCTAGCCAAAATTTTTGAAAAAACCATACTAACCCAATTAAAAGACTTCTGCCTTAAAAATAACATCCTCCCCAATGAACAATTCGGTTTCAGAGATAAACACTCAACTACACATCAATTACTCCGTGCCGTAAACACCATCACAGCCGGGTTTAATCACAGTCGAAAAACTGGAGCTGTGTTCCTGGATATTGCCAGAGCCTTTGACAAGGTCTGGCACACAGGTCTCCTTTATAAACTTATAAACCTTAACTTCCCCCCCCACCTCATTCTTCTTATCAAGTCCTACCTTGAAAATCGTAAATTCCGTGTTCGAGTTGGAAGTCTACTGTCAGACTATTTCAGTATTAATGCAGGTACTCCTCAAGGTGCTCTCCTCTCCCCTATACTTTATAACATTTTCACTTCAGATATGCCACGCCCCAAAGATACTATTCTCCACCTTTTCGCTGACGACACAGCACTCCTCTCCCAAGATAAAAACATCAATAATATTATACCCAGACTGCAAAAAGCTTTAAAAGAATTCGAAAAATACTGCACCACCTGGAAAATCGCAATTAATACAAAAAAGACCCAAGTAATACTATTTAAAAAAGCCTTCTACAAAGAATTCCCTGACAGACAACTAACCTTCTTTAACGATACCCTCTCTTGGTCGAAAACTGCTAAATACCTTGGTGTAACCTTAGACTCTAACCTAACTTTTAAACCCCATATTGACCTCCTTCTTCAAAAATATTCAAAAAGAATCCACATGACCTATCCACTAATTAATAGAAAATCTGACCTATCTTTAAAAAATAAAATGTTAATCTATAAACTAGTCATTCGCCCCATTCTAACCTATGCCTGCCCCATTTGGGCCAACACAGCCAAACACAGACTAACCCAAATTGAAGCTTTGCAAAGTAAAACCCTAAGAATGCTAACAGATGCCCCTACCTATATGCGCAATGAATATATTAGAACTGACTTAAAAATTGACCCCCTCTTAACTTTCATAGAAAATTCAGCTATTAAATTCTTCGAAAAACTTCCAAATCACACTAATCCACTCATAACTATTCAAAATATCCACAACACACTCGATGCAACAGTAAAATACCCGTTCCAAACCACCGTAATATCGCAAAGATTCCATCCTCCCTGATAAGCTCTCTCTGACGTCCGCTTTTTCGCTCGCTGGAGAATATCGCGGTTAACCCCGCCCACTCAGTTTGGCCACACCCACCTTCCCAAATCATGCCCCAGATTACGGAGTGATCTCCACCGCGTTCTAGCACCTTGAATTACCTGCTTTTTAATTTTATTTTCAGCTCTTGCCACTTAACTTAATATAAACTTTCTTTTTCTTTGATTTTTGTTGTGTGCTGTCTTTTTTGTGCTGTCCTTTTGTGTTCAAATTAAACTTTTTTCGAAGCTTCTCTCCTGTGGTCGTCTCTTTTATTCTTTCCTACATACAGGGGTTTGAGCGGCCTTCGGCCGCTGACGCTCCATAAAAGCGCATTCCTGCCTGCCTGCCTGCGTGAGAGCATTTTACGTACTCAATCGTAAGCTATCATGTCTGGACGTGGTAAGGGCGGTAAGGGTCTCGGAAAAGGTGGCGCTAAGAGGCATCGTAAGGTGCTCCGTGATAACATCCAGGGTATCACCAAGCCTGCCATCAGGCGTCTTGCTCGACGTGGTGGTGTAAAGCGTATTTCTGGCTTGATCTACGAAGAGACCAGAGGAGTTCTCAAAGTTTTCCTTGAGAACGTAATCCGTGACGCTGTCACATACACCGAGCATGCTAAAAGGAAGACTGTCACCGCTATGGATGTCGTCTATGCTCTGAAAAGGCAAGGACGTACCCTCTACGGTTTCGGAGGTTAAATCGCCCCCCTGGACTCTCCCTCATAATAAAAAAAAGGCCCTTTTGAGGGCCAAAAAATCTTACCTTGGCATCTCCTCTTTACTCGTAAAGGAGCCTGCATACAATTTACTGATTAGCTTGACACCCTCTCAATATAATGTCAAGCTAAACGCTTAAATCTTGAAACAAATACTAAAGCGTAACTGTTTGAAATTGCTCAAACTTCATTGTTTACTACTTTTGTCTGTGTAATTTGAATCGGTGGATTCCCATATTGGATTTCTACTGCGTTGTCCGCCTGCTGCCACTAATATAAAAAAACAATGTCCTATGAGTGGGAACAAGTATAATGTTTTTAGGAGCATTGTAGGAAAAACACCCACAACAAAGCAAATTAAAATTTAGTTGTTGATTGCTATTGTTTCAAATTGCTTAAATTCACTGTTGATTCGTAATGACTTTTAAAGGCATTGTTGGAAATGAGTGCTGTTGGCTTTACCGGACCTGAATCCCGATTGTTGCCGTTGTAACAATGGCCGATTCAATTTGTTTGTAAACACTATCTGAAATTTTTCTGGCTCTTAAAAGAGCCTTTTTTTTGGGAGTGTGTTGTAAAGTTCTTACTTTTTGCCTGCTTTTTTGGGAGCAGCTTTCTTTGTTGGGGTTTTGGTCAGCTTCTTTGCCTTTGGTGCTTTTGGCTTAGTCGCTTTCACAACTTTTTTGGGAGATTTTGGCTTTGCAGCTACTTTTTTAGCTGAAGGTTTTTTAGCTGCAGGCTTCTTCTTCTCTGCCGTGGCTTTCACTTTTGGTTTTGAAACTTTCTTCACGGGTGTCTTAGCTTTTTTGGTGGCTGCAACTTCCTTCTTTGGTTTTTTTTCCTTGGGCTTTTCGGTCTTACTTTTTTGACTCGTGCCACCCATTTTGAAGGATCCGCTGGCTCCCTTACCCTTGGTTTGGATCAGGGTACCGTTGGCGACAGCATTTTTCAAAAATCTCCTGATGAAGGGGGTGAGTCGGTCAATATCTACCTTGTTATTAGCACTGATGTGCTTTTTGATAGCTTGGAGAGAAGATCCTCCTCGCTCTTTCAGGGTAGAAATGGACTCGACAACCATGTCAGCCACCTTGGGATGAGATGGGGCAGTTTTAGGCTTTTTTGTAGCCGCGGCTTTTGCCTTTTTCTTAGGCGTCGCAGCGGCTGCAGGAGCAGTGACAGTAGCAGTTTCTTCCGACATGTTGTCTAGAAATAGCCAGAGATCGCAAAAAAGCCTATTATACATTGTGCGATTAAATATACGGAGCGCGACCCCGTACCGACCAATGAGCGGACGGGCGGGGAGGAGTTTAGTTCGCCGCGAACGTTATAAAGGCGCGTTTATGGACCGCCCGGCCCATATTTCAATCGCACGATCGCAGTCGATTTTTCGCTGTCGGTATGGCTCGTACAAAGCAGACCGCTCGTAAGAGTACTGGAGGAAAGGCTCCTAGGAAACAGTTGGCAACCAAGGCAGCTCGTAAGAGTGCCCCTGCTACCGGTGGAGTTAAAAAACCCCATCGTTACAGGCCTGGAACCGTAGCTCTGAGAGAGATCCGTCGTTACCAGAAGTCCACTGAACTTCTGATCCGTAAACTTCCCTTCCAACGTCTGGTGAGGGAAATTGCCCAGGATTTCAAGACCGATCTCAGATTTCAGAGCTCCGCTGTCATGGCTTTGCAAGAGGCCAGTGAGGCTTATTTGGTCGGCCTTTTCGAGGACACCAACTTGTGCGCTATCCACGCCAAGCGAGTGACCATTATGCCAAAGGACATCCAGCTCGCCCGCCGTATTCGAGGAGAACGAGCTTAAACGAACTGTTTAAAACCCCTTACTAAAAAAAAGGCCCTTCTGAGGGCCAAAAAATATCAGCCAGTAATTCATGTGTATCAAACCAGCAGTATTTTAAATTTATATCTAGCAAAGTATTTCCATTGAGTAAATAACTAGCTGTTAACTAGTCTTAACAGATTGCGATTTTCGGCGGTCGCCACAATACAAAAGTTATCAATAAATCACAACCCCTCCCCCGGAAAGCCCCCCCCTTTAACTTCTATTTACAACGGGTAACTTACATTACAGAGGCAACTAAATTATTTTAAACACTAGTATCCGTTATTAAATCTCGGGTTCACTAGTTAAAGCGCGCATGCATGCGCAGAAACATTATGTAGGAGTAAACACTTACTATACTCCTATTGTTTAAAAATTTTAATACACAGTGGTAGAGAGTATACAGAAAACGGAAGCCTTTTGTTTTTAAACTTTTCGAGTCTAGTATTTTTTGGCCCTCAGAAGGGCCTTTTTTTTGTGAGAGTTTGTGGTTAGAGACTTATGCTTTTTTCTCGGTCTTCTTGGGGAGAAGAACGGCTTGGATGTTGGGCAACACACCACCCTGAGCGATGGTTACTCCTGAAAGGAGTTTGTTCAACTCCTCGTCGTTCCTGATGGCCAGTTGAAGATGTCTAGGGATAATTCTAGTTTTCTTATTGTCTCGGGCGGCGTTTCCTGCCAACTCGAGGACCTCAGCGGCCAAGTATTCCAACACAGCAGCCAGGTAGACGGGAGCTCCGGCACCGACTCGCTCGGCGTAATTGCCCTTACGCAAAAGACGATGGATACGACCGACGGGGAACTGAAGGCCAGCTCGGGACGAGCGAGTCTTAGACTTTCCCTTAACTTTACCTCCTTTGCCGCGACCAGACATGATGATGCTTTTTCGATTGTATAAAGCGAAATGCTGCCGAAAAACGTGCAAAATTCCTTTTATGCCGGAGCCCAGGCTCACGAGTACTCCCGCGGATCACACCAATCACAGGGCCCCGTCCGCTTTAGCTCCGCCCTCTCTCGGGCCGAAATTGGCGTTCTCGCCTTTTTCTACAGTTTGTTTCCCCGGTATAACTAGTTTTGCTAACTATTACTTTCCTCTCTTCAGAAAGTATGGATGACCGGCAACACTTTGGTGAAGAAAAAATTTTAGGTTGCATCACAAATCTTGTAATAATACTCCCTAAACATGGCGGATTGGTCATTTCAGGCACTTGGAACGAGTCAGATCTCCAGTTTTACGGACCCAAATAACTGCTAGAGACCGCAATTTATAGCCCGCTATCCGTAATGTTTAGAAATTATGGATAAAAGGCTATAAATTGAAGCAGAATAACTTGGAATTATAAGAATCCTTTCCAAACAACGGAGTCACGAACACGGAATAGTAAAGGTAATTAGACTGAAATATTCTTACATCTTATTTATTGACCGAGGGCTAACCTACTCATTTTCAATTTAACTTCCTCCCTCTTTTTTTTCTTAACTAGTTCCCGGATCACTAGCACTCAACAACAGTTTTTGTAAATAATGATCAGCGGGCTACAAATCTATGCAGTAAAAATTTAATTATTAAGCACCGTTTCTGTAAAAATAGTCCACTGAAAATAGCGAAAAAAAAAGGGCCGAACCGCGGACAAATTGCAATGAAAGGTTTCCCAACGGTTTTTAAACTAAATATCATTATACTAAAATTTTACAAGTTAAAGTTCAATTTTTTTGTTGCGAAAAATGCATTTGTTTTTCAAATTCGTGCCACAAACGTTTGAGGCTTTTGAAAAGGTCATTTTTCAGTGGATATCGTCCACAGATAGTTATATAATGGAAAACCGGTTGAATTCCCGCTCAATGAACTAGTTAATTATGGGCCAATCTCACCAACCTTCTGTTAAAGATAATCAATGGTTAAATCGTATCTCTGAAAATTTGCGTCCTTACAGTAAAAAAAATATATCGGGCCCCTGAGAGAGAAACAAAAATTTTTACAACATGCCAACGAGATAAAATGAAGCGATTTTGGGTAAAAATTTCAAAAAAGGAATGCCAACAGCACGCGGTGTTCCCAGGTGGTCACCCTCCCAAGTACTGACCGCGCCCGAAGGTGCTTAACTTCGGTGATCGGACGAGAACCGGTGTTTTCACCATGGTATGGCCGTTGACATGAGTTGGGTAGTTCCCGAGTTTTAAGTACCAAGCAAGAAGCTTTAAAAAGCGTCCAAAACGGGGCGGCGTCTCTGCATTTGCGACATTTTTCGGGAGATTGGAGTGCCAGCTGTGTCTCCGAAATTTAACCGAAATAGCGTTAACCGTTGATTAAAGTTCCCGTTAAAATTATCAGTATTTTAACCAAAGATTTGTGGATAATTTTAGTCGTGCTGCCATCTGTAATCGTACCAGTGAAGTACAACTGGATTCTTTTGTATATACTTTAATTGGAATTCTTGTTTTTCTACTGCATTAAACTTCTATTTGACTCTTGGAAAAATAAATTTGAACAATTTGAGACAGAATATACATCACGATTACCATCATTACTATGTAATGACTCGTATTCATAATTAACCAAGAATTCTACCGCGCCTCATATAGTCAAATGTCATACTACGATCCCCCTGAACTACCTTCATCTTTCAAACCTATTTATCCCCAGAATCAGTCTCTAATTACTAAAATGTAATGATGCACTATCCTCGTGGATGGAATTTTCGGGGAAAACGAATCAGAGGTGTAGCGGAAAATAGCTGACCATAGTAATAAGGGATGGGCAAAATCGGTCAAAGTATCGATACTTGGTATCGATACCCAAAAATATCGGTCTTAAAGTACCGATACCGCTTTCGATACTCACCATTTCGATACCGTGTTGCTTCAATGTCTCTTTTTATGCCGATATTTTCTTATGAAACATACATCTTAAATCAGTATCGATATTTCAGTTATAATTTTTCCACTGGAAAATTAAATGTTTTCGATACCAGCTAGAGACAGTATCGAAGGTTCCCCTAAACTTTTATTCTTCTGACACTAATTGTTCGATACTATTTCATGTATCGATCGATACTCCTCTCAGGTATCGGAAGTATCGAAAAAATTTCTGGGATCATTGTTCGATACTCTTTTAGGTAACGGAACGGTATCGTTATCGGAAGTATCGAAATATTTAATAACACTGGGATCGTGTACCGGTGTTATTTTGATATTCTCAGGGCTCGATTTCTAAAAAAAAGAGGTTCCGGAACGCCGTTCCGGCTGAAATCGAGCCCTGGATATTCTTATAAGGTATTTGAATGACAGAGATCGTTCCCTGCTCCAAATAGTTCCAAAATATTGAAAAAGTGTCGAATTTTTTTGAATACTCTATATTTGTTCGATAAGTATCGAAATATCACTGGTATCGAAATTTCGATTTTATCCTTTGAGTATCGATACCATACCCAGGTATTGATCCAAAATATCAGAATATCGGACCCTCGAGTATCGATACCATGAAGTATCGATACTTTTTGCCCATCCCAAATAGTAATTCAAAGTTAAAAGAGAAAGCCGAATTCCTCAGGGGTGACACTTAAGAATTGGAGGGGGAAATTCCCCTACCCTGGACAATGGAATAAGAAATTTTTTAAGAAGAATCAATACAATAGAACAGATGCCAGGTGGTCTGCTCGGACAAACAGGTGGTCCCTCTTATCTAGTAAGGTACCCTTTACCCCCCGCTCCGCGGTGTGTCCAGGATGTTTCGCCCCCCGCTATTGTACTCGACCCTCCCTTTCTCATCCATCAAAACTGTCAACTAGTCTTTCCCTGTCCGTATTTTCCTGAATTGCGTAATTCTTTTCATGCTTAAAAGCACCCCTAAACACCACAAAAAAAACTAAAAAAGAAATAATTTCAAAGGTTGTCACTCAGAAATAACCAAAGTAACAACATATTAAAATTTGATAAAAATCGAACGCTAAAATTTTAATATTTTCAGATTTTCAATTAATTTTACCTCAAAAATCGACCTGCTTTTAAATTCCTGTCAAAAACGTTTGAGGCCAAGGTTATTTTTCCATGGACTTTGTAGTCATATAGCTATATAACCGAAAAAAACCCCCTAAAATCGATGTTTAAATCATTAATTAATTAAATAAATAAAATGAACATTAAAACTAGGAGGAAATATTTTCAATCAAGATTAAACAGTTAATATTTCAGCAATATTCAGTATTAAATAATTTAAAAATTAATCAAATTCACGAAGAATCTTGAAAAAATTTAAATTTTACTTTATAGACTTGTGATACATGTTTATAGGTTGATTTTTAATCCTATTACATAAAAAAATATTATTTTGCAATAAAAATTGAAATATACTTCAAATTTAAAAAAAAAATCCTTAATTATGTCTAACTAGTCTCAACACCTGGAACTAATTGCAATAAACGCTTTTCACTCAGAAATGGCCTATCATTAACAACATAATAAAAATCGGACTATAGGAAATTAAATGTTTCAATTTTTTTTTAATTTTCAAATCCCTTTCAATTTTTATAACAAAAATAGTAAATTTTTCTGCATCACAATAGAAAATAAACCTTTAAACTTGTGTTACATGCCTTTACAAAAAATATTAATACTTTTGTTCCAAACTGCCTGTTTTAAAAAAATTAAATATCTCAGTATCCATTTTTTCCGATCTTAAGTATCTTGTTAGGCCATTTCTGATTGAACACCGTTTAAAAAGCGTTTACTGCAATTAGTTCCAGGTGTTGGGACTAGTTTAATTCTATTAAAATTTCGGGGTCTAATTTCAATTAGGGGGTCTTCCAGATATAAAAAACTGCTATAATCGTAATTAATTAATTACCCCAGAACTAATTACCCGAATTACTAATTCTTAGTGTCTAAACGTCCATCTATTGACCGAGTACATCATACTAAAATTTCAGAGAGATCGATAAATAAAAACAGGTCGAATAGCTTGTTTCCGTTTGCCCATAAGAACAAAGGGCCAGACAAAGGAAGTGTCCGTTGGATTGAATGGGCCAGGGTCATTAATCGCTAATTGACCGAGTTGTAATTGAGGTATGACTTTGAAATTTGAATATGTTAAACAATGTATGACCCAGGACAGTGGCGGATCCAGGATTTGGTTTTTTTGGGGGGGGCTAAGAATTTTCATAATCCAATTGAGTTTTCATGTGAATGGTAATACGTAAAAGGTAGTGAATTATCCTACACAAACCACTAAAAGGGGGGTCTGGGGGTACTCACCCAGAAAATTTTTGGAAATTTAAGTCAAAAACCCCACTTTTTCAACTCGTTTTGGTACGCCTCATCCGAATTTCGGATATAGATTTTTTGCGTTTTGACAAACTGAGAAATATATTAGCCGTTTTGGGGGGCTTCAGCCCGAAAGCCCCTCCCCCCGTAGATCCACCACTGACCCAGGAGATTCTATTAACTTTTCGGGTGATTCGTACTGTTAGGGGGTCGTGTACAAATTAAAACAGCTTTCCAGGAACGAAATGGCGGGAAAAATAATAGACACCGACTAGATCGATACGAATTCTGAAAGTTCTTTAAAAGTTGCACAACATACTGAAATTTAATTAAAATCCGTTGGTATGAATTCAAACTGCGATTTTTTGAAAATTTGCAAGACACCGGATATCGCCTATTATAGGCTTAATGAAAGCCTTAATATTAACGGATCGACACGAAATTTGAATATGTTGTAGCCAGACATGAATTCTAAAACCTATTAAAGTTTCGAGGGTTCGAATTAATTAGGGGGCCGTATACAAATTTCGAAAGTCAAAAAGTCGTTAAAAATTTTCATTTGAATTCTAATAGATCGATTCCTTAGTGCGATACGTACATTTACTCGTCTATGAATCAGCTACAACATATATTTTTTTCATAAATTAATTAGAAGATTTTTGGTCCATTTGGGAAAAAGTTTGAGATTTCAATATATTTGTTCAAACCAGATTGTAGAGCGCAATTTTTACATGATCCCCTAAAATTTTCAAGTTCCTAGTAGCATTTTTAATGAGCTTTCAGAATATATAAAGCATTATTCTGGGAAATGATTAGAATTTAAATGGTGATCTCGAATTTGGGAAATTAACTAGAGTCAATCGCGTTTAGGAGAAGTAGGCTCCATTCTGCTTCAGAAAATCCTGGTTGACGTCAGAATCACCATGGAAACGCGTAATTCTGGAAAAACTTTGCCATAACGGTCCCTTACTCATAAGTAAAATCAAAAAAAATTTTAAAATAATAATTTTCGATTTATTAAGGATTTGCGGACTTGTGCTTTTCAAGGGTAGCATCGACTTTTTTTCAAACTCTAAAAACTACCTAAATTATTATTGGATTGGTATAAAAATCGGATATGATGGACATCTAGAGGTCAACTTTAATTTTCTTTGGCCGAAAAAATTATATTTTAATATCTATTGTGCTCAAAACGCGAAGAACCGACATTTCTCGGAACCAGAACGCAAAATCGCGGAGGCCTGAATTTTAATTCCAATTTTTTGAAATTCCAGATTCTGGAAGCTATGACATCACACTCGAAAGGTTATAGGTCTTCGACCCGGTTGAAATTCTTTAAAGTGCTCTTTTTCTACTTTTACGGTACATTTCAAAATCGGACCTTAAAAGGCGCCAGAAAATTAAAATTACCGTCAGAATTTCATGAAAATTGAATACGTTGCTCATTTAGAGGCCTATTACTAGAAACCAGTGTTTAAAATTCCCTTACTCATTTTAAATTACTTAAAAATCTATAAATCCCTTCGTTTTCTATGCACACCGATACTGTAAAACAGTGTTCCGGAAATTCCTAATAAAATCTTTAATAACGCTCTTATCTCAACGAAACTCCGGGAAATAATAGCCAAACGGATGTAAAAAATTAACGCACGATTAAAAAAAATTAGTTAAAAGGTGTAGTATTTTAAAAGAACCCGCGAATGCGAATCTCATGGAAAACCAGCATTTCGGTACTGAAACTTTGAAAATTCGTAGCTCCCGAACCGAGTAAGATAAAATTACGAAAGAGGTCTCTAAAAATATCCTGGAGTCTATATCACAACATATGAAAAGGAATAATTGAAAAATTTTTTTTTAACATATTCAATAAAGCGACTTAAATAATCAAATAATTGGTAAAGGCGGACGTAACGTGCTGCCATCTAGAATGGAGGGAGAGGGTCGAACGGTAAACGATGGACTCATTAACAGGGTTTACTGGAATCGAATTTTAATTAACTTAAAAAAATCCCACCGATTAATAACTTACATTTTCTGAAAGGGGGAGAAATTCTGTACATTGCGTGATGCTTTTCGAGAGTGTGGATGATTTATTTAAGAAATAAATGAACTAAACACGCCTATGGAAAAATAGCATTGGAAAATTAAAACTCCCTAACTGAACTTGACCTGAAGAACTAATTAAGTCAATTAAGGGATTTCAACCACTCGATTCACTTAGAACAATAATCGGGCAAAGTGATATTAAAAGAGTTAAGCTTCGGAAGTGTTTTTAATTTGATTTTGAGCAAATCTGCAAAACCAATTGATAATGCTATGTTATGGAGTACAAACTTGCACCTAATTTGAAAGGTAGTTAAACTGTAAATTAAAACTTGATAACAGTTGATATAATGAGTATTATCTCTATTATTCAATAATCAAACTCTGAAAGGTACCAATTTTTATTGTAAATGACTCAATTTTTGAATTTTCTGAAACATGTTTTTTAATGAATGAAGAGTGCTTATAAGTGGAAATTGGTAATTTTAACACTAAATAGAGGCCAATTAAGCTTAAAGAACATTCACCCGTCTTAGATAAAAGTGTTTTACAGCTCATATTAATAGGAATTTCAAAAAACATTACTTTATGTACCCCAAATCAGAGATTTCCCAAAACCAAGCTGTAATGTTATTACAATGGGAATTTTTAACTATTCATTGAAACTAATCAAAACGTTTCTGGCCCCAATTTATGTTGTTTCAATCTACTCGTGGTTTGATGTTTTAAAAGCGAAACTGCGAAATTCCAGTTCAGGGGCCGTCCACAAAATTAAAATAGCAATATCGGTATTTTCCAAATTTCTCCCGAACCGAAACTCGGATCGCTTAGCAAAAACAACCATCTTAAAGAACGTTCAGAGAAGCGTAATAATCATATAACTATGAGTGTGGTAAACCGCCAGAAAAAAAACTGGGAGTCATTTAATTTCGACGCAGAACAATGGCGCCTGTTAACGCCAAACGGGTTTTTCCCCGCCGCGTGCTTCCGTTGCAGATTCCGCCCAACAATCCGATCAATTTTTTTCCAATCGCGCTCGTTCTATTGTTCCAAACACTTTGAGAGTTTAATACATTGAAGCCCATTCGATTATGCATCGATCGGTACCAAGCATTAAGTGTCGGGTAAGGTAGTTGGTTCACAAAAGACGATTTTCGGTTGACACGCTTAAAGCCGTTTAATTTAAATAATATTATTCAATTCGCTTAGCGAACTCGATAACTTGTTTGCAGAGCTCCCTAGGAAAAATAAAACATAAAATTTTTGAATGGGAGAGGACTAGATCCGGAGAAACGAATTTTTGAACTTTCCAAAAACGAAATGGCGCAGAATTCAAATTTCCAACTCGACTTACTCCAGAACTAAGAAACCCATCGCTTAGCAAAAACTACCATCTTAAAGCACTGACCGAGATGCGCAATAATTGCGTAACTGTTAGTGTGAGAGACCAGTAGAAAAAATGCTACAGCGCATTGAAATTCAACGTACATCAATGGCGGCGGTGAAGGGGAATCCGTTGCATCTTTCGCGGCGTGCTCCGTCGGAGGTTCCCGCCAATCACTCTTTTTGAAATAGCGTTCGTTATACTTCTTTTAGAGCTTAGCAAGTTAATATATAATAAACACCATTGAAATACGCGTCGAACAGTACTAATCACTAACTGCGCATGAAAGCACTTCACTGGAAAATGAGCGAAAGAAAAGTTCAACAATAGTAAATTCCTCTCTGTTACGAATATCATTGTTGTTTCTTCTAACAAATAAAATTTTCTTTCAACAGTACCCTTTGTATAACGAAGTAATTGTTGCTGAGTCCCAACCATTTAGTCGATTCGGACAATTTAAAACAAAAATGGAGTCTGAATTCGAAATATTTCCCTAGTTGGTCTATTGGCCGAAAGAGTGCGCTGTTATCGCTTGGCTTTAAAGAAACACCCCCTTTCACCCATTGGATAATCATCGCTTCACTATAAATACGCTTTGATTTTTGAAATATTGCCAATCCTCTATTAAAAAATGGTCGTAAACATGGCGGATGGTGTCAATTGCTACGAGTCGGATGCTGTTCAAATCGAGTCAGATCAGAACCAAATAACTGCTAGACACACGATTTTTAGCCCGCTGTCCATAATTATTAGAAATTATGGATAAAAGGCTAAAAATCGAAGCAGAAAAACTTGGAATATTAGGCAACATTTCTGTACAACAGAGGCACGAACACGGAAGATTGCGCGGTTTTTCCCTAGCGTTAGCTACGGAAAGTGAACAAATCACCTGTATGCAGGCGCAGGTAAGTGCTTTTTTCCTCGATTTGTATCACTTTGTCTATAATTTTCGTAAATTATGGATGATATGATACAAATCGAAACATAAAAATCTAATTTTTTGAGCACCGTTTCTGTAAATCAGAGTCGTGAACACGGAAGAGACGCCTTGGAAAGTGTCCAAATCGACTGTTTCAGACCCAGGTAAGAGCATGCTTTTATTACTTATTTGATATATGGAACATTGGATGTGCAGGCATTTTTTTCTATAGAACGATGCTATGTAAGTGATTTAAGTAAGTGTAAGTGTTTTGCAATTTTTACCAGGGTTATTTTGTTCCGAAAAGAGGCGTTTGGACTCGCTTGTAGGGATATTTTTCAATGATTTTCGGCGCGATTTGAATTTATTATGAAAAGGATTCGGTGTGATTACAGTGTTCCGAAAAATTCCAAATTTAATTACAATATCTATGTATTTCGAACGTCGTTTTTCCGAAAACTTTTCTTTAAAAAATCGGTTCAATTCCGTTAACGCATCCGCTAAATATCGCGAATCATCTAAAATGTTTGGATACAATGGTATTGGTTTGGCATAGCCGAGCACGAAATAAGTGTTATCATATTTCATAAACAAGAATGTTCTGAAAAATTTTTTTGTTTAATATTTCGGCTTCCTTGTAGCAGCAGCTGTTTTAAATTATAATAATAAGTAATTAAAAGCAATGAGTGGAGAGATTGAAGTACAGCATTTTTATCTCACGGTTCATATTTTTGACCGGCTTTTATCGTGTTAAACTGTAGTACTAATTCAAAACACTTAACAACCTATAAATAAACAACACAAACCTTGTGTTTCCATGGCAACAAAAGGAGGAGTGAAAATAAAGGGTCTAATTTCTAACAGTGCGAACGGGGTATAACGGAAGTGACTAGTGTTGAGAAAGTTTTTCCAATGATGAAGTAAAATGTTCATAATATTTTTTGGCCCTCAGAAGGGCCTTTTTTTTTATTGTCCGTGGTTTGGAGAATTTACTTGGAGCTTGTGTACTTGGTGACAGCCTTGGTTCCCTCGGAAACGGCATGTTTCGCGAGTTCACCTGGGAGCAGAAGCCTAACGGCAGTCTGGATTTCCCGACTGGTAATGGTCGATCTCTTGTTGTAATGGGCCAAACGAGATGACTCAGCAGCGATGCGCTCGAAAATGTCGTTCACGAAGGAATTCATGATGGACATGGCCTTCGAACTGATACCAGTATCAGGGTGCACCTGCTTGAGAACTTTGTAGATGTAGATAGCGAAGGACTCCTTACGACGCTTCTTCCTCTTTTTCTTGTCTCCAACACGGACGGCCTTTTGGGCTTTGCCCGCTTTCTTAACGGCTTTGCCGGAGGTTTGGGGAGGCATGTTAAATCTCTAGGAGAATCGTTGAGATTATGCTCCCGAAAAGTTTAGAACAGCCTTATATAAACTCGAAATCAGCTCAGAAACCGCCACCAATCAAAGCACGCGGAGACACCCGACGAGGCAAGCGGGAGGGGACAGGGGTGGAGCCACCGTCTCCTCGTGCTATATATAGCGTGGTTTTCTGGCGTGAGAGCATTTTACGTACTCAATCGTAAGCTATCATGTCTGGACGTGGTAAGGGCGGTAAGGGTCTCGGAAAAGGTGGCGCTAAGAGGCATCGTAAGGTGCTCCGTGATAACATCCAGGGTATCACCAAGCCTGCCATCAGGCGTCTTGCTCGACGTGGTGGTGTAAAGCGTATTTCTGGCTTGATCTACGAAGAGACCAGAGGAGTTCTCAAAGTTTTCCTTGAGAACGTAATCCGTGACGCTGTCACATACACCGAGCATGCTAAAAGGAAGACTGTCACCGCTATGGATGTCGTCTATGCTCTGAAAAGGCAAGGACGTACCCTCTACGGTTTCGGAGGTTAAATCGCCCCCCTGGACTCTCCCTCATAATAAAAAAAAGGCCCTTTTGAGGGCCAAAAAATCTTACCTTGGCATCTCCTCTTTACTCGTAAAGGAGCCTGCATACAATTTACTGATTAGCTTGACACCCTCTCAATATAATGTCAAGCTAAACGCTTAAATCTTGAAACAAATACTAAAGCGTAACTGTTTGAAATTGCTCAAACTTCATTGTTTACTACTTTTGTCTGTGTAATTTGAATCGGTGGATTCCCATATTGGATTTCTACTGCGTTGTCCGCCTGCTGCCACTAATATAAAAAAACAATGTCCTATGAGTGGGAACAAGTATAATGTTTTTAGGAGCATTGTAGGAAAAACACCCACAACAAAGCAAATTAAAATTTAGTTGTTGATTGCTATTGTTTCAAATTGCTTAAATTCACTGTTGATTCGTAATGACTTTTAAAGGCATTGTTGGAAATGAGTGCTGTTGGCTTTACCGGACCTGAATCCCGATTGTTGCCGTTGTAACAATGGCCGATTCAATTTGTTTGTAAACACTATCTGAAATTTTTCTGGCTCTTAAAAGAGCCTTTTTTTTGGGAGTGTGTTGTAAAGTTCTTACTTTTTGCCTGCTTTTTTGGGAGCAGCTTTCTTTGTTGGGGTTTTGGTCAGCTTCTTTGCCTTTGGTGCTTTTGGCTTAGTCGCTTTCACAACTTTTTTGGGAGATTTTGGCTTTGCAGCTACTTTTTTAGCTGAAGGTTTTTTAGCTGCAGGCTTCTTCTTCTCTGCCGTGGCTTTCACTTTTGGTTTTGAAACTTTCTTCACGGGTGTCTTAGCTTTTTTGGTGGCTGCAACTTCCTTCTTTGGTTTTTTTTCCTTGGGCTTTTCGGTCTTACTTTTTTGACTCGTGCCACCCATTTTGAAGGATCCGCTGGCTCCCTTACCCTTGGTTTGGATCAGGGTACCGTTGGCGACAGCATTTTTCAAAAATCTCCTGATGAAGGGGGTGAGTCGGTCAATATCTACCTTGTTATTAGCACTGATGTGCTTTTTGATAGCTTGGAGAGAAGATCCTCCTCGCTCTTTCAGGGTAGAAATGGACTCGACAACCATGTCAGCCACCTTGGGATGAGATGGGGCAGTTTTAGGCTTTTTTGTAGCCGCGGCTTTTGCCTTTTTCTTAGGCGTCGCAGCGGCTGCAGGAGCAGTGACAGTAGCAGTTTCTTCCGACATGTTGTCTAGAAATAGCCAGAGATCGCAAAAAAGCCTATTATACATTGTGCGATTAAATATACGGAGCGCGACCCCGTACCGACCAATGAGCGGACGGGCGGGGAGGAGTTTAGTTCGCCGCGAACGTTATAAAGGCGCGTTTATGGACCGCCCGGCCCATATTTCAATCGCACGATCGCAGTCGATTTTTCGCTGTCGGTATGGCTCGTACAAAGCAGACCGCTCGTAAGAGTACTGGAGGAAAGGCTCCTAGGAAACAGTTGGCAACCAAGGCAGCTCGTAAGAGTGCCCCTGCTACCGGTGGAGTTAAAAAACCCCATCGTTACAGGCCTGGAACCGTAGCTCTGAGAGAGATCCGTCGTTACCAGAAGTCCACTGAACTTCTGATCCGTAAACTTCCCTTCCAACGTCTGGTGAGGGAAATTGCCCAGGATTTCAAGACCGATCTCAGATTTCAGAGCTCCGCTGTCATGGCTTTGCAAGAGGCCAGTGAGGCTTATTTGGTCGGCCTTTTCGAGGACACCAACTTGTGCGCTATCCACGCCAAGCGAGTGACCATTATGCCAAAGGACATCCAGCTCGCCCGCCGTATTCGAGGAGAACGAGCTTAAACGAACTGTTTAAAACCCCTTACTAAAAAAAAGGCCCTTCTGAGGGCCAAAAAATATCAGCCAGTAATTCATGTGTATCAAACCAGCAGTATTTTAAATTTATATCTAGCAAAGTATTTCCATTGAGTAAATAACTAGCTGTTAACTAGTCTTAACAGATTGCGATTTTCGGCGGTCGCCACAATACAAAAGTTATCAATAAATCACAACCCCTCCCCCGGAAAGCCCCCCCCTTTAACTTCTATTTACAACGGGTAACTTACATTACAGAGGCAACTAAATTATTTTAAACACTAGTATCCGTTATTAAATCTCGGGTTCACTAGTTAAAGCGCGCATGCATGCGCAGAAACATTATGTAGGAGTAAACACTTACTATACTCCTATTGTTTAAAAATTTTAATACACAGTGGTAGAGAGTATACAGAAAACGGAAGCCTTTTGTTTTTAAACTTTTCGAGTCTAGTATTTTTTGGCCCTCAGAAGGGCCTTTTTTTTGTGAGAGTTTGTGGTTAGAGACTTATGCTTTTTTCTCGGTCTTCTTGGGGAGAAGAACGGCTTGGATGTTGGGCAACACACCACCCTGAGCGATGGTTACTCCTGAAAGGAGTTTGTTCAACTCCTCGTCGTTCCTGATGGCCAGTTGAAGATGTCTAGGGATAATTCTAGTTTTCTTATTGTCTCGGGCGGCGTTTCCTGCCAACTCGAGGACCTCAGCGGCCAAGTATTCCAACACAGCAGCCAGGTAGACGGGAGCTCCGGCACCGACTCGCTCGGCGTAATTGCCCTTACGCAAAAGACGATGGATACGACCGACGGGGAACTGAAGGCCAGCTCGGGACGAGCGAGTCTTAGACTTTCCCTTAACTTTACCTCCTTTGCCGCGACCAGACATGATGATGCTTTTTCGATTGTATAAAGCGAAATGCTGCCGAAAAACGTGCAAAATTCCTTTTATGCCGGAGCCCAGGCTCACGAGTACTCCCGCGGATCACACCAATCACAGGGCCCCGTCCGCTTTAGCTCCGCCCTCTCTCGGGCCGAAATTGGCGTTCTCGCCTTTTTCTACAGTTTGTTTCCCCGGTATAACTAGTTTTGCTAACTATTACTTTCCTCTCTTCAGAAAGTATGGATGACCGGCAACACTTTGGTGAAGAAAAAATTTTAGGTTGCATCACAAATCTTGTAATAATACTCCCTAAACATGGCGGATTGGTCATTTCAGGCACTTGGAACGAGTCAGATCTCCAGTTTTACGGACCCAAATAACTGCTAGAGACCGCAATTTATAGCCCGCTATCCGTAATGTTTAGAAATTATGGATAAAAGGCTATAAATTGAAGCAGAATAACTTGGAATTATAAGAATCCTTTCCAAACAACGGAGTCACGAACACGGAATAGTAAAGGTAATTAGACTGAAATATTCTTACATCTTATTTATTGACCGAGGGCTAACCTACTCATTTTCAATTTAACTTCCTCCCTCTTTTTTTTCTTAACTAGTTCCCGGATCACTAGCACTCAACAACAGTTTTTGTAAATAATGATCAGCGGGCTACAAATCTATGCAGTAAAAATTTAATTATTAAGCACCGTTTCTGTAAAAATAGTCCACTGAAAATAGCGAAAAAAAAAGGGCCGAACCGCGGACAAATTGCAATGAAAGGTTTCCCAACGGTTTTTAAACTAAATATCATTATACTAAAATTTTACAAGTTAAAGTTCAATTTTTTTGTTGCGAAAAATGCATTTGTTTTTCAAATTCGTGCCACAAACGTTTGAGGCTTTTGAAAAGGTCATTTTTCAGTGGATATCGTCCACAGATAGTTATATAATGGAAAACCGGTTGAATTCCCGCTCAATGAACTAGTTAATTATGGGCCAATCTCACCAACCTTCTGTTAAAGATAATCAATGGTTAAATCGTATCTCTGAAAATTTGCGTCCTTACAGTAAAAAAAATATATCGGGCCCCTGAGAGAGAAACAAAAATTTTTACAACATGCCAACGAGATAAAATGAAGCGATTTTGGGTAAAAATTTCAAAAAAGGAATGCCAACAGCACGCGGTGTTCCCAGGTGGTCACCCTCCCAAGTACTGACCGCGCCCGAAGGTGCTTAACTTCGGTGATCGGACGAGAACCGGTGTTTTCACCATGGTATGGCCGTTGACATGAGTTGGGTAGTTCCCGAGTTTTAAGTACCAAGCAAGAAGCTTTAAAAAGCGTCCAAAACGGGGCGGCGTCTCTGCATTTGCGACATTTTTCGGGAGATTGGAGTGCCAGCTGTGTCTCCGAAATTTAACCGAAATAGCGTTAACCGTTGATTAAAGTTCCCGTTAAAATTATCAGTATTTTAACCAAAGATTTGTGGATAATTTTAGTCGTGCTGCCATCTGTAATCGTACCAGTGAAGTACAACTGGATTCTTTTGTATATACTTTAATTGGAATTCTTGTTTTTCTACTGCATTAAACTTCTATTTGACTCTTGGAAAAATAAATTTGAACAATTTGAGACAGAATATACATCACGATTACCATCATTACTATGTAATGACTCGTATTCATAATTAACCAAGAATTCTACCGCGCCTCATATAGTCAAATGTCATACTACGATCCCCCTGAACTACCTTCATCTTTCAAACCTATTTATCCCCAGAATCAGTCTCTAATTACTAAAATGTAATGATGCACTATCCTCGTGGATGGAATTTTCGGGGAAAACGAATCAGAGGTGTAGCGGAAAATAGCTGACCATAGTAATAAGGGATGGGCAAAATCGGTCAAAGTATCGATACTTGGTATCGATACCCAAAAATATCGGTCTTAAAGTACCGATACCGCTTTCGATACTCACCATTTCGATACCGTGTTGCTTCAATGTCTCTTTTTATGCCGATATTTTCTTATGAAACATACATCTTAAATCAGTATCGATATTTCAGTTATAATTTTTCCACTGGAAAATTAAATGTTTTCGATACCAGCTAGAGACAGTATCGAAGGTTCCCCTAAACTTTTATTCTTCTGACACTAATTGTTCGATACTATTTCATGTATCGATCGATACTCCTCTCAGGTATCGGAAGTATCGAAAAAATTTCTGGGATCATTGTTCGATACTCTTTTAGGTAACGGAACGGTATCGTTATCGGAAGTATCGAAATATTTAATAACACTGGGATCGTGTACCGGTGTTATTTTGATATTCTCAGGGCTCGATTTCTAAAAAAAAGAGGTTCCGGAACGCCGTTCCGGCTGAAATCGAGCCCTGGATATTCTTATAAGGTATTTGAATGACAGAGATCGTTCCCTGCTCCAAATAGTTCCAAAATATTGAA
Organism: Tetragnatha versicolor; assembly: GCA_024610705.1. Taxonomy (NCBI): domain Eukaryota; kingdom Metazoa; phylum Arthropoda; class Arachnida; order Araneae; family Tetragnathidae; genus Tetragnatha; species Tetragnatha versicolor. The sequence goes on from JANDEH010000004.1 coordinate 39,446, forward strand.
AAAGTGTCGAATTTTTTTGAATACTCTATATTTGTTCGATAAGTATCGAAATATCACTGGTATCGAAATTTCGATTTTATCCTTTGAGTATCGATACCATACCCAGGTATTGATCCAAAATATCAGAATATCGGACCCTCGAGTATCGATACCATGAAGTATCGATACTTTTTGCCCATCCCAAATAGTAATTCAAAGTTAAAAGAGAAAGCCGAATTCCTCAGGGGTGACACTTAAGAATTGGAGGGGGAAATTCCCCTACCCTGGACAATGGAATAAGAAATTTTTTAAGAAGAATCAATACAATAGAACAGATGCCAGGTGGTCTGCTCGGACAAACAGGTGGTCCCTCTTATCTAGTAAGGTACCCTTTACCCCCCGCTCCGCGGTGTGTCCAGGATGTTTCGCCCCCCGCTATTGTACTCGACCCTCCCTTTCTCATCCATCAAAACTGTCAACTAGTCTTTCCCTGTCCGTATTTTCCTGAATTGCGTAATTCTTTTCATGCTTAAAAGCACCCCTAAACACCACAAAAAAAACTAAAAAAGAAATAATTTCAAAGGTTGTCACTCAGAAATAACCAAAGTAACAACATATTAAAATTTGATAAAAATCGAACGCTAAAATTTTAATATTTTCAGATTTTCAATTAATTTTACCTCAAAAATCGACCTGCTTTTAAATTCCTGTCAAAAACGTTTGAGGCCAAGGTTATTTTTCCATGGACTTTGTAGTCATATAGCTATATAACCGAAAAAAACCCCCTAAAATCGATGTTTAAATCATTAATTAATTAAATAAATAAAATGAACATTAAAACTAGGAGGAAATATTTTCAATCAAGATTAAACAGTTAATATTTCAGCAATATTCAGTATTAAATAATTTAAAAATTAATCAAATTCACGAAGAATCTTGAAAAAATTTAAATTTTACTTTATAGACTTGTGATACATGTTTATAGGTTGATTTTTAATCCTATTACATAAAAAAATATTATTTTGCAATAAAAATTGAAATATACTTCAAATTTAAAAAAAAAATCCTTAATTATGTCTAACTAGTCTCAACACCTGGAACTAATTGCAATAAACGCTTTTCACTCAGAAATGGCCTATCATTAACAACATAATAAAAATCGGACTATAGGAAATTAAATGTTTCAATTTTTTTTTAATTTTCAAATCCCTTTCAATTTTTATAACAAAAATAGTAAATTTTTCTGCATCACAATAGAAAATAAACCTTTAAACTTGTGTTACATGCCTTTACAAAAAATATTAATACTTTTGTTCCAAACTGCCTGTTTTAAAAAAATTAAATATCTCAGTATCCATTTTTTCCGATCTTAAGTATCTTGTTAGGCCATTTCTGATTGAACACCGTTTAAAAAGCGTTTACTGCAATTAGTTCCAGGTGTTGGGACTAGTTTAATTCTATTAAAATTTCGGGGTCTAATTTCAATTAGGGGGTCTTCCAGATATAAAAAACTGCTATAATCGTAATTAATTAATTACCCCAGAACTAATTACCCGAATTACTAATTCTTAGTGTCTAAACGTCCATCTATTGACCGAGTACATCATACTAAAATTTCAGAGAGATCGATAAATAAAAACAGGTCGAATAGCTTGTTTCCGTTTGCCCATAAGAACAAAGGGCCAGACAAAGGAAGTGTCCGTTGGATTGAATGGGCCAGGGTCATTAATCGCTAATTGACCGAGTTGTAATTGAGGTATGACTTTGAAATTTGAATATGTTAAACAATGTATGACCCAGGACAGTGGCGGATCCAGGATTTGGTTTTTTTGGGGGGGGCTAAGAATTTTCATAATCCAATTGAGTTTTCATGTGAATGGTAATACGTAAAAGGTAGTGAATTATCCTACACAAACCACTAAAAGGGGGGTCTGGGGGTACTCACCCAGAAAATTTTTGGAAATTTAAGTCAAAAACCCCACTTTTTCAACTCGTTTTGGTACGCCTCATCCGAATTTCGGATATAGATTTTTTGCGTTTTGACAAACTGAGAAATATATTAGCCGTTTTGGGGGGCTTCAGCCCGAAAGCCCCTCCCCCCGTAGATCCACCACTGACCCAGGAGATTCTATTAACTTTTCGGGTGATTCGTACTGTTAGGGGGTCGTGTACAAATTAAAACAGCTTTCCAGGAACGAAATGGCGGGAAAAATAATAGACACCGACTAGATCGATACGAATTCTGAAAGTTCTTTAAAAGTTGCACAACATACTGAAATTTAATTAAAATCCGTTGGTATGAATTCAAACTGCGATTTTTTGAAAATTTGCAAGACACCGGATATCGCCTATTATAGGCTTAATGAAAGCCTTAATATTAACGGATCGACACGAAATTTGAATATGTTGTAGCCAGACATGAATTCTAAAACCTATTAAAGTTTCGAGGGTTCGAATTAATTAGGGGGCCGTATACAAATTTCGAAAGTCAAAAAGTCGTTAAAAATTTTCATTTGAATTCTAATAGATCGATTCCTTAGTGCGATACGTACATTTACTCGTCTATGAATCAGCTACAACATATATTTTTTTCATAAATTAATTAGAAGATTTTTGGTCCATTTGGGAAAAAGTTTGAGATTTCAATATATTTGTTCAAACCAGATTGTAGAGCGCAATTTTTACATGATCCCCTAAAATTTTCAAGTTCCTAGTAGCATTTTTAATGAGCTTTCAGAATATATAAAGCATTATTCTGGGAAATGATTAGAATTTAAATGGTGATCTCGAATTTGGGAAATTAACTAGAGTCAATCGCGTTTAGGAGAAGTAGGCTCCATTCTGCTTCAGAAAATCCTGGTTGACGTCAGAATCACCATGGAAACGCGTAATTCTGGAAAAACTTTGCCATAACGGTCCCTTACTCATAAGTAAAATCAAAAAAAATTTTAAAATAATAATTTTCGATTTATTAAGGATTTGCGGACTTGTGCTTTTCAAGGGTAGCATCGACTTTTTTTCAAACTCTAAAAACTACCTAAATTATTATTGGATTGGTATAAAAATCGGATATGATGGACATCTAGAGGTCAACTTTAATTTTCTTTGGCCGAAAAAATTATATTTTAATATCTATTGTGCTCAAAACGCGAAGAACCGACATTTCTCGGAACCAGAACGCAAAATCGCGGAGGCCTGAATTTTAATTCCAATTTTTTGAAATTCCAGATTCTGGAAGCTATGACATCACACTCGAAAGGTTATAGGTCTTCGACCCGGTTGAAATTCTTTAAAGTGCTCTTTTTCTACTTTTACGGTACATTTCAAAATCGGACCTTAAAAGGCGCCAGAAAATTAAAATTACCGTCAGAATTTCATGAAAATTGAATACGTTGCTCATTTAGAGGCCTATTACTAGAAACCAGTGTTTAAAATTCCCTTACTCATTTTAAATTACTTAAAAATCTATAAATCCCTTCGTTTTCTATGCACACCGATACTGTAAAACAGTGTTCCGGAAATTCCTAATAAAATCTTTAATAACGCTCTTATCTCAACGAAACTCCGGGAAATAATAGCCAAACGGATGTAAAAAATTAACGCACGATTAAAAAAAATTAGTTAAAAGGTGTAGTATTTTAAAAGAACCCGCGAATGCGAATCTCATGGAAAACCAGCATTTCGGTACTGAAACTTTGAAAATTCGTAGCTCCCGAACCGAGTAAGATAAAATTACGAAAGAGGTCTCTAAAAATATCCTGGAGTCTATATCACAACATATGAAAAGGAATAATTGAAAAATTTTTTTTTAACATATTCAATAAAGCGACTTAAATAATCAAATAATTGGTAAAGGCGGACGTAACGTGCTGCCATCTAGAATGGAGGGAGAGGGTCGAACGGTAAACGATGGACTCATTAACAGGGTTTACTGGAATCGAATTTTAATTAACTTAAAAAAATCCCACCGATTAATAACTTACATTTTCTGAAAGGGGGAGAAATTCTGTACATTGCGTGATGCTTTTCGAGAGTGTGGATGATTTATTTAAGAAATAAATGAACTAAACACGCCTATGGAAAAATAGCATTGGAAAATTAAAACTCCCTAACTGAACTTGACCTGAAGAACTAATTAAGTCAATTAAGGGATTTCAACCACTCGATTCACTTAGAACAATAATCGGGCAAAGTGATATTAAAAGAGTTAAGCTTCGGAAGTGTTTTTAATTTGATTTTGAGCAAATCTGCAAAACCAATTGATAATGCTATGTTATGGAGTACAAACTTGCACCTAATTTGAAAGGTAGTTAAACTGTAAATTAAAACTTGATAACAGTTGATATAATGAGTATTATCTCTATTATTCAATAATCAAACTCTGAAAGGTACCAATTTTTATTGTAAATGACTCAATTTTTGAATTTTCTGAAACATGTTTTTTAATGAATGAAGAGTGCTTATAAGTGGAAATTGGTAATTTTAACACTAAATAGAGGCCAATTAAGCTTAAAGAACATTCACCCGTCTTAGATAAAAGTGTTTTACAGCTCATATTAATAGGAATTTCAAAAAACATTACTTTATGTACCCCAAATCAGAGATTTCCCAAAACCAAGCTGTAATGTTATTACAATGGGAATTTTTAACTATTCATTGAAACTAATCAAAACGTTTCTGGCCCCAATTTATGTTGTTTCAATCTACTCGTGGTTTGATGTTTTAAAAGCGAAACTGCGAAATTCCAGTTCAGGGGCCGTCCACAAAATTAAAATAGCAATATCGGTATTTTCCAAATTTCTCCCGAACCGAAACTCGGATCGCTTAGCAAAAACAACCATCTTAAAGAACGTTCAGAGAAGCGTAATAATCATATAACTATGAGTGTGGTAAACCGCCAGAAAAAAAACTGGGAGTCATTTAATTTCGACGCAGAACAATGGCGCCTGTTAACGCCAAACGGGTTTTTCCCCGCCGCGTGCTTCCGTTGCAGATTCCGCCCAACAATCCGATCAATTTTTTTCCAATCGCGCTCGTTCTATTGTTCCAAACACTTTGAGAGTTTAATACATTGAAGCCCATTCGATTATGCATCGATCGGTACCAAGCATTAAGTGTCGGGTAAGGTAGTTGGTTCACAAAAGACGATTTTCGGTTGACACGCTTAAAGCCGTTTAATTTAAATAATATTATTCAATTCGCTTAGCGAACTCGATAACTTGTTTGCAGAGCTCCCTAGGAAAAATAAAACATAAAATTTTTGAATGGGAGAGGACTAGATCCGGAGAAACGAATTTTTGAACTTTCCAAAAACGAAATGGCGCAGAATTCAAATTTCCAACTCGACTTACTCCAGAACTAAGAAACCCATCGCTTAGCAAAAACTACCATCTTAAAGCACTGACCGAGATGCGCAATAATTGCGTAACTGTTAGTGTGAGAGACCAGTAGAAAAAATGCTACAGCGCATTGAAATTCAACGTACATCAATGGCGGCGGTGAAGGGGAATCCGTTGCATCTTTCGCGGCGTGCTCCGTCGGAGGTTCCCGCCAATCACTCTTTTTGAAATAGCGTTCGTTATACTTCTTTTAGAGCTTAGCAAGTTAATATATAATAAACACCATTGAAATACGCGTCGAACAGTACTAATCACTAACTGCGCATGAAAGCACTTCACTGGAAAATGAGCGAAAGAAAAGTTCAACAATAGTAAATTCCTCTCTGTTACGAATATCATTGTTGTTTCTTCTAACAAATAAAATTTTCTTTCAACAGTACCCTTTGTATAACGAAGTAATTGTTGCTGAGTCCCAACCATTTAGTCGATTCGGACAATTTAAAACAAAAATGGAGTCTGAATTCGAAATATTTCCCTAGTTGGTCTATTGGCCGAAAGAGTGCGCTGTTATCGCTTGGCTTTAAAGAAACACCCCCTTTCACCCATTGGATAATCATCGCTTCACTATAAATACGCTTTGATTTTTGAAATATTGCCAATCCTCTATTAAAAAATGGTCGTAAACATGGCGGATGGTGTCAATTGCTACGAGTCGGATGCTGTTCAAATCGAGTCAGATCAGAACCAAATAACTGCTAGACACACGATTTTTAGCCCGCTGTCCATAATTATTAGAAATTATGGATAAAAGGCTAAAAATCGAAGCAGAAAAACTTGGAATATTAGGCAACATTTCTGTACAACAGAGGCACGAACACGGAAGATTGCGCGGTTTTTCCCTAGCGTTAGCTACGGAAAGTGAACAAATCACCTGTATGCAGGCGCAGGTAAGTGCTTTTTTCCTCGATTTGTATCACTTTGTCTATAATTTTCGTAAATTATGGATGATATGATACAAATCGAAACATAAAAATCTAATTTTTTGAGCACCGTTTCTGTAAATCAGAGTCGTGAACACGGAAGAGACGCCTTGGAAAGTGTCCAAATCGACTGTTTCAGACCCAGGTAAGAGCATGCTTTTATTACTTATTTGATATATGGAACATTGGATGTGCAGGCATTTTTTTCTATAGAACGATGCTATGTAAGTGATTTAAGTAAGTGTAAGTGTTTTGCAATTTTTACCAGGGTTATTTTGTTCCGAAAAGAGGCGTTTGGACTCGCTTGTAGGGATATTTTTCAATGATTTTCGGCGCGATTTGAATTTATTATGAAAAGGATTCGGTGTGATTACAGTGTTCCGAAAAATTCCAAATTTAATTACAATATCTATGTATTTCGAACGTCGTTTTTCCGAAAACTTTTCTTTAAAAAATCGGTTCAATTCCGTTAACGCATCCGCTAAATATCGCGAATCATCTAAAATGTTTGGATACAATGGTATTGGTTTGGCATAGCCGAGCACGAAATAAGTGTTATCATATTTCATAAACAAGAATGTTCTGAAAAATTTTTTTGTTTAATATTTCGGCTTCCTTGTAGCAGCAGCTGTTTTAAATTATAATAATAAGTAATTAAAAGCAATGAGTGGAGAGATTGAAGTACAGCATTTTTATCTCACGGTTCATATTTTTGACCGGCTTTTATCGTGTTAAACTGTAGTACTAATTCAAAACACTTAACAACCTATAAATAAACAACACAAACCTTGTGTTTCCATGGCAACAAAAGGAGGAGTGAAAATAAAGGGTCTAATTTCTAACAGTGCGAACGGGGTATAACGGAAGTGACTAGTGTTGAGAAAGTTTTTCCAATGATGAAGTAAAATGTTCATAATATTTTTTGGCCCTCAGAAGGGCCTTTTTTTTTATTGTCCGTGGTTTGGAGAATTTACTTGGAGCTTGTGTACTTGGTGACAGCCTTGGTTCCCTCGGAAACGGCATGTTTCGCGAGTTCACCTGGGAGCAGAAGCCTAACGGCAGTCTGGATTTCCCGACTGGTAATGGTCGATCTCTTGTTGTAATGGGCCAAACGAGATGACTCAGCAGCGATGCGCTCGAAAATGTCGTTCACGAAGGAATTCATGATGGACATGGCCTTCGAACTGATACCAGTATCAGGGTGCACCTGCTTGAGAACTTTGTAGATGTAGATAGCGAAGGACTCCTTACGACGCTTCTTCCTCTTTTTCTTGTCTCCAACACGGACGGCCTTTTGGGCTTTGCCCGCTTTCTTAACGGCTTTGCCGGAGGTTTGGGGAGGCATGTTAAATCTCTAGGAGAATCGTTGAGATTATGCTCCCGAAAAGTTTAGAACAGCCTTATATAAACTCGAAATCAGCTCAGAAACCGCCACCAATCAAAGCACGCGGAGACACCCGACGAGGCAAGCGGGAGGGGACAGGGGTGGAGCCACCGTCTCCTCGTGCTATATATAGCGTGGTTTTCTGGCGTGAGAGCATTTTTTTTATAAGTTGCGTTCTAGCGTTCGATTGGTTCGGACGCTCTTTTTTGCCTCTTGTGCTCTCTACGCTTTTTTCGGCTCTGCCGACCTAGACCCTTTTGCCTAGCCTATGGCTGGCACAGAGTCTCCCCCTCCTGACATGGATACCTCATCTTCGGCTGAGGATTCCAAAATGAATAACCAGCAAGGTCCTAACGACCAACCGCCCAATATAGAAAGTTCATCTGAATTCCCATCCCTTTCTCCTCAACCCCAGCAACAGGCCCCCCTCTTGCCTGAGGAAAAGAAGCTCATTGACATCCTACAATTTCTTAACACTCCTAACCTCCTTGAAGGTATAGAAAAGCAAACAAATCTCAAAGGAGCCATGGAAACTGTTACATATATAAACGACGTCTACCAAGGAGCTATCCTTATGTTCGCTAGAGGACGAATGCCCACATCCGTCCCCCTCACCATCATTTCCGAAGTTCACGAGATACTCCAGCTTGCTCATATCAAATTAACCTCACTTACCACTGCTTGCGTGATGACGAAGCAACCTGGAAAATACACCCTTCCCCAAGCTGAAAACAGCTTCAAACCCGTGGAACACAGACGAAAAAAGGCCAAATCCAATCCACCCCCTCCTCCTGCAATCCTGACCAATAACTCTTACTCAAGCCTTGAAGTAGAAGATATTCCCATCTCTACCTCAAATAAAGAAGCCCCCCTACCCTCTACACAAAACAAGCACCACAAAACCTCCACCCAAGCCAAAAATTCAACAACTACAACGACCAGCTGCTCTGAAGTAGAACCGAAGGAAGCTCCACCCACCACAGTGAAGAAGCCCCGCCCCCCTCCCCCTATCTACATGGCTAATGTAGAGGACCCACGGAAAGCGCTCCTAGCCCTAAAAAACCACCTAAACAAACCTGTAAAAGGGGAAATGAAAGGCCAAGATCTAAAGATCCTCCCCGACTCTCCTGAGGAATATAAAGCCATCCGAAACCACCTTACAGAGAATAAATCCCCCCACCACACTTTCGCCCTCCCTGAAGAGAGGAACCTTAGAGTAGTCATTAGAGGACTTGGCTACAATTACCCACCTGACGAGATCATACAACATCTGAAAGAGTTACACATCCACCCTACAGAAATCTTCCAAATGCAGGGAAAGGCGGATGACGACGGTATCAGGCCCCTGATGCCGCTTTATCAAGCAGTCCTACCAAAGACGGACGAAAACAAAGAAATCTATAACATCCAATACCTCGGCCACCTGAAGGTCAAAATAGAAGCCCAGAGACGCCGCCGCGGCCAACAACAGTGCTACAGGTGCCAGAGGTGGGGACATTCGTCCCGCCTCTGCACCAGGGATCCTAACTGTGTAAAGTGCGGAAAACCCCATCTTACCAAAGACTGCACTAAAGGCCCTAAAGAGGACCCTAAATGCGCCAACTGCGGAGGTAAACATCCCGCCAACTATTCTAAATGCATCAAAAACCCCGACACCTGGCAAACAGTACCACCCCCAACTACAAACTACTGGGAGGAAAGAAAAAAGAAGGCTGAAGCGGCCTCGAATCCAACCATAATCCGTGAAATGCACGGTCACATCTTGGAGGCAGCTGATGCTCCCGACTCTCCATTCATTGGTGCTACCGGAAAGGAAGCCCCGCCCACCTCAGACGACCACTGGGAGCAGAAGCTTCAAATGGTAAGAGCCTTTGTAGATCAACTGTCAAAAACAGATAAAAACCATCCCGCGTATGATCATGCCCTTAAGGCATTATCCACAGTTTTAACTTTATTTTATGTTTAAGCAAAATATACTAAATAATCTAACAATAATTAGCTGGAATGCTAATGGTGTTCGTGGTAAAATTCTCAACCTTCGTAATTTCATTTTAATCCATAAACCGGACATTGTTTGCATACAAGAAACCCATTTAAAACCCTCCCATACCTTCTCTATTCCTGGCTTTATCATTTGGCGCACAGATCGTCTTTCCCACAGAGGAGGTGGGACTGCGATCTGTATCAAAAACAACATCGAACACCATTTGCTCCAACTCGACACATCTTCCTTCGAACACACCACTATTGCCCTTAAACTTCGAGGAGGTCATTACACCACCATATCTTCTATTTACAAAACCCCTCTCTTAACTTTTAATTCTACTGAACTCTTCAAAATTACCCACCTTAACATTTCCTTCTTTTTATGCGGAGATTACAACGCAAAACACCCCTCCTGGAATCTTGGCCCCAAAAATAAAGATGGTGACATCATATTTGACTTTGCTAATACTTACTTTTACGAAATTATCGCCCCTTTAACACCTACTAGAATCACTGATACTTCTAGCAGCACCATTGATCTTGCATTAGCTAATGGAGTCTCCTATTCCCTAGTAAACAGCCTCTCTGAATTAAACAGCGACCACAACCCAGTAATCTTTAAAATTCACAACCCCCTTTTTATTCCCCCCGAACTAACTACCTTCAAACTCACTAACTGGAAAAAATTCTCAGATATCCTTCATGACAAAGTCCCTGGTAACCCCAAAATTAATAGCCCCTTTGACATCGACATCTCTATAGAAAGCCTAACTCATACCATAAACCAAGCTATAAATTCTTCAAGTATATTCAAACCTAAACTAACCTACCAACGAAACGTTCCCAACCATGTCCTACTTAAAATAAAATATAAAAATCATATCAGAAAACTCTGGCAGAGAACCTCCGATCCCAAAATTAAAGTTGAGCTCAATAAACTTCAAAGAGAACTCCAGAAGCTAATGCAGGATCAACGTGACAATGAGTGGAATGACTTCCTCCAAACCCTCTCTCCCGAAGATAATTCCATCTTTAAAATAAATAAAAAGCTTACTCGAAAATTTCATCCCGTCCCTCCCTTGATCTCCCCGACTGGGGTGGTGTTTACGGACTACGATAAAGCAAACCTCTTTGGCTCTACACTCGAAAACACATTTACCTTAAACGACCATCTTAACAATCCCGCCCACGACAAAATCATAATTGAAGCCACTAAACAATTCTTTTTAGCCCCGCCCATCTGCCAACAACCTATCATAAGCCCTAATGACATCTCTGATATAATCAAACACCTTAATCCTCGTAAAAGCCCTGGCCCCGACAACATTAACAATAAAGTCCTAAAACATGTCCCCTTAAACGTAATAACCAATATAACTAAAATAATAAACTCCTGCTACAAATTTAACCACTTTCCCGATAAATGGAAGCTCGCAACTGTAATTATGATACCCAAACCCGATCAAAACCATAAATTACCCACTAACTTTAGACCCATAAGCCTTCTAGACTCCCTAGCCAAAATTTTTGAAAAAACCATACTAACCCAATTAAAAGACTTCTGCCTTAAAAATAACATCCTCCCCAATGAACAATTCGGTTTCAGAGATAAACACTCAACTACACATCAATTACTCCGTGCCGTAAACACCATCACAGCCGGGTTTAATCACAGTCGAAAAACTGGAGCTGTGTTCCTGGATATTGCCAGAGCCTTTGACAAGGTCTGGCACACAGGTCTCCTTTATAAACTTATAAACCTTAACTTCCCCCCCCACCTCATTCTTCTTATCAAGTCCTACCTTGAAAATCGTAAATTCCGTGTTCGAGTTGGAAGTCTACTGTCAGACTATTTCAGTATTAATGCAGGTACTCCTCAAGGTGCTCTCCTCTCCCCTATACTTTATAACATTTTCACTTCAGATATGCCACGCCCCAAAGATACTATTCTCCACCTTTTCGCTGACGACACAGCACTCCTCTCCCAAGATAAAAACATCAATAATATTATACCCAGACTGCAAAAAGCTTTAAAAGAATTCGAAAAATACTGCACCACCTGGAAAATCGCAATTAATACAAAAAAGACCCAAGTAATACTATTTAAAAAAGCCTTCTACAAAGAATTCCCTGACAGACAACTAACCTTCTTTAACGATACCCTCTCTTGGTCGAAAACTGCTAAATACCTTGGTGTAACCTTAGACTCTAACCTAACTTTTAAACCCCATATTGACCTCCTTCTTCAAAAATATTCAAAAAGAATCCACATGACCTATCCACTAATTAATAGAAAATCTGACCTATCTTTAAAAAATAAAATGTTAATCTATAAACTAGTCATTCGCCCCATTCTAACCTATGCCTGCCCCATTTGGGCCAACACAGCCAAACACAGACTAACCCAAATTGAAGCTTTGCAAAGTAAAACCCTAAGAATGCTAACAGATGCCCCTACCTATATGCGCAATGAATATATTAGAACTGACTTAAAAATTGACCCCCTCTTAACTTTCATAGAAAATTCAGCTATTAAATTCTTCGAAAAACTTCCAAATCACACTAATCCACTCATAACTATTCAAAATATCCACAACACACTCGATGCAACAGTAAAATACCCGTTCCAAACCACCGTAATATCGCAAAGATTCCATCCTCCCTGATAAGCTCTCTCTGACGTCCGCTTTTTCGCTCGCTGGAGAATATCGCGGTTAACCCCGCCCACTCAGTTTGGCCACACCCACCTTCCCAAATCATGCCCCAGATTACGGAGTGATCTCCACCGCGTTCTAGCACCTTGAATTACCTGCTTTTTAATTTTATTTTCAGCTCTTGCCACTTAACTTAATATAAACTTTCTTTTTCTTTGATTTTTGTTGTGTGCTGTCTTTTTTGTGCTGTCCTTTTGTGTTCAAATTAAACTTTTTTCGAAGCTTCTCTCCTGTGGTCGTCTCTTTTATTCTTTCCTACATACAGGGGTTAGAGCGGCCTTCGGCCGCTGACGCTCCATAAAAGCGCATTCCTGCCTGCCTGCCTGCGTGAGAGCATTTTACGTACTCAATCGTAAGCTATCATGTCTGGACGTGGTAAGGGCGGTAAGGGTCTCGGAAAAGGTGGCGCTAAGAGGCATCGTAAGGTGCTCCGTGATAACATCCAGGGTATCACCAAGCCTGCCATCAGGCGTCTTGCTCGACGTGGTGGTGTAAAGCGTATTTCTGGCTTGATCTACGAAGAGACCAGAGGAGTTCTCAAAGTTTTCCTTGAGAACGTAATCCGTGACGCTGTCACATACACCGAGCATGCTAAAAGGAAGACTGTCACCGCTATGGATGTCGTCTATGCTCTGAAAAGGCAAGGACGTACCCTCTACGGTTTCGGAGGTTAAATCGCCCCCCTGGACTCTCCCTCATAATAAAAAAAAGGCCCTTTTGAGGGCCAAAAAATCTTACCTTGGCATCTCCTCTTTACTCGTAAAGGAGCCTGCATACAATTTACTGATTAGCTTGACACCCTCTCAATATAATGTCAAGCTAAACGCTTAAATCTTGAAACAAATACTAAAGCGTAACTGTTTGAAATTGCTCAAACTTCATTGTTTACTACTTTTGTCTGTGTAATTTGAATCGGTGGATTCCCATATTGGATTTCTACTGCGTTGTCCGCCTGCTGCCACTAATATAAAAAAACAATGTCCTATGAGTGGGAACAAGTATAATGTTTTTAGGAGCATTGTAGGAAAAACACCCACAACAAAGCAAATTAAAATTTAGTTGTTGATTGCTATTGTTTCAAATTGCTTAAATTCACTGTTGATTCGTAATGACTTTTAAAGGCATTGTTGGAAATGAGTGCTGTTGGCTTTACCGGACCTGAATCCCGATTGTTGCCGTTGTAACAATGGCCGATTCAATTTGTTTGTAAACACTATCTGAAATTTTTCTGGCTCTTAAAAGAGCCTTTTTTTTGGGAGTGTGTTGTAAAGTTCTTACTTTTTGCCTGCTTTTTTGGGAGCAGCTTTCTTTGTTGGGGTTTTGGTCAGCTTCTTTGCCTTTGGTGCTTTTGGCTTAGTCGCTTTCACAACTTTTTTGGGAGATTTTGGCTTTGCAGCTACTTTTTTAGCTGAAGGTTTTTTAGCTGCAGGCTTCTTCTTCTCTGCCGTGGCTTTCACTTTTGGTTTTGAAACTTTCTTCACGGGTGTCTTAGCTTTTTTGGTGGCTGCAACTTCCTTCTTTGGTTTTTTTTCCTTGGGCTTTTCGGTCTTACTTTTTTGACTCGTGCCACCCATTTTGAAGGATCCGCTGGCTCCCTTACCCTTGGTTTGGATCAGGGTACCGTTGGCGACAGCATTTTTCAAAAATCTCCTGATGAAGGGGGTGAGTCGGTCAATATCTACCTTGTTATTAGCACTGATGTGCTTTTTGATAGCTTGGAGAGAAGATCCTCCTCGCTCTTTCAGGGTAGAAATGGACTCGACAACCATGTCAGCCACCTTGGGATGAGATGGGGCAGTTTTAGGCTTTTTTGTAGCCGCGGCTTTTGCCTTTTTCTTAGGCGTCGCAGCGGCTGCAGGAGCAGTGACAGTAGCAGTTTCTTCCGACATGTTGTCTAGAAATAGCCAGAGATCGCAAAAAAGCCTATTATACATTGTGCGATTAAATATACGGAGCGCGACCCCGTACCGACCAATGAGCGGACGGGCGGGGAGGAGTTTAGTTCGCCGCGAACGTTATAAAGGCGCGTTTATGGACCGCCCGGCCCATATTTCAATCGCACGATCGCAGTCGATTTTTCGCTGTCGGTATGGCTCGTACAAAGCAGACCGCTCGTAAGAGTACTGGAGGAAAGGCTCCTAGGAAACAGTTGGCAACCAAGGCAGCTCGTAAGAGTGCCCCTGCTACCGGTGGAGTTAAAAAACCCCATCGTTACAGGCCTGGAACCGTAGCTCTGAGAGAGATCCGTCGTTACCAGAAGTCCACTGAACTTCTGATCCGTAAACTTCCCTTCCAACGTCTGGTGAGGGAAATTGCCCAGGATTTCAAGACCGATCTCAGATTTCAGAGCTCCGCTGTCATGGCTTTGCAAGAGGCCAGTGAGGCTTATTTGGTCGGCCTTTTCGAGGACACCAACTTGTGCGCTATCCACGCCAAGCGAGTGACCATTATGCCAAAGGACATCCAGCTCGCCCGCCGTATTCGAGGAGAACGAGCTTAAACGAACTGTTTAAAACCCCTTACTAAAAAAAAGGCCCTTCTGAGGGCCAAAAAATATCAGCCAGTAATTCATGTGTATCAAACCAGCAGTATTTTAAATTTATATCTAGCAAAGTATTTCCATTGAGTAAATAACTAGCTGTTAACTAGTCTTAACAGATTGCGATTTTCGGCGGTCGCCACAATACAAAAGTTATCAATAAATCACAACCCCTCCCCCGGAAAGCCCCCCCCTTTAACTTCTATTTACAACGGGTAACTTACATTACAGAGGCAACTAAATTATTTTAAACACTAGTATCCGTTATTAAATCTCGGGTTCACTAGTTAAAGCGCGCATGCATGCGCAGAAACATTATGTAGGAGTAAACACTTACTATACTCCTATTGTTTAAAAATTTTAATACACAGTGGTAGAGAGTATACAGAAAACGGAAGCCTTTTGTTTTTAAACTTTTCGAGTCTAGTATTTTTTGGCCCTCAGAAGGGCCTTTTTTTTGTGAGAGTTTGTGGTTAGAGACTTATGCTTTTTTCTCGGTCTTCTTGGGGAGAAGAACGGCTTGGATGTTGGGCAACACACCACCCTGAGCGATGGTTACTCCTGAAAGGAGTTTGTTCAACTCCTCGTCGTTCCTGATGGCCAGTTGAAGATGTCTAGGGATAATTCTAGTTTTCTTATTGTCTCGGGCGGCGTTTCCTGCCAACTCGAGGACCTCAGCGGCCAAGTATTCCAACACAGCAGCCAGGTAGACGGGAGCTCCGGCACCGACTCGCTCGGCGTAATTGCCCTTACGCAAAAGACGATGGATACGACCGACGGGGAACTGAAGGCCAGCTCGGGACGAGCGAGTCTTAGACTTTCCCTTAACTTTACCTCCTTTGCCGCGACCAGACATGATGATGCTTTTTCGATTGTATAAAGCGAAATGCTGCCGAAAAACGTGCAAAATTCCTTTTATGCCGGAGCCCAGGCTCACGAGTACTCCCGCGGATCACACCAATCACAGGGCCCCGTCCGCTTTAGCTCCGCCCTCTCTCGGGCCGAAATTGGCGTTCTCGCCTTTTTCTACAGTTTGTTTCCCCGGTATAACTAGTTTTGCTAACTATTACTTTCCTCTCTTCAGAAAGTATGGATGACCGGCAACACTTTGGTGAAGAAAAAATTTTAGGTTGCATCACAAATCTTGTAATAATACTCCCTAAACATGGCGGATTGGTCATTTCAGGCACTTGGAACGAGTCAGATCTCCAGTTTTACGGACCCAAATAACTGCTAGAGACCGCAATTTATAGCCCGCTATCCGTAATGTTTAGAAATTATGGATAAAAGGCTATAAATTGAAGCAGAATAACTTGGAATTATAAGAATCCTTTCCAAACAACGGAGTCACGAACACGGAATAGTAAAGGTAATTAGACTGAAATATTCTTACATCTTATTTATTGACCGAGGGCTAACCTACTCATTTTCAATTTAACTTCCTCCCTCTTTTTTTTCTTAACTAGTTCCCGGATCACTAGCACTCAACAACAGTTTTTGTAAATAATGATCAGCGGGCTACAAATCTATGCAGTAAAAATTTAATTATTAAGCACCGTTTCTGTAAAAATAGTCCACTGAAAATAGCGAAAAAAAAAGGGCCGAACCGCGGACAAATTGCAATGAAAGGTTTCCCAACGGTTTTTAAACTAAATATCATTATACTAAAATTTTACAAGTTAAAGTTCAATTTTTTTGTTGCGAAAAATGCATTTGTTTTTCAAATTCGTGCCACAAACGTTTGAGGCTTTTGAAAAGGTCATTTTTCAGTGGATATCGTCCACAGATAGTTATATAATGGAAAACCGGTTGAATTCCCGCTCAATGAACTAGTTAATTATGGGCCAATCTCACCAACCTTCTGTTAAAGATAATCAATGGTTAAATCGTATCTCTGAAAATTTGCGTCCTTACAGTAAAAAAAATATATCGGGCCCCTGAGAGAGAAACAAAAATTTTTACAACATGCCAACGAGATAAAATGAAGCGATTTTGGGTAAAAATTTCAAAAAAGGAATGCCAACAGCACGCGGTGTTCCCAGGTGGTCACCCTCCCAAGTACTGACCGCGCCCGAAGGTGCTTAACTTCGGTGATCGGACGAGAACCGGTGTTTTCACCATGGTATGGCCGTTGACATGAGTTGGGTAGTTCCCGAGTTTTAAGTACCAAGCAAGAAGCTTTAAAAAGCGTCCAAAACGGGGCGGCGTCTCTGCATTTGCGACATTTTTCGGGAGATTGGAGTGCCAGCTGTGTCTCCGAAATTTAACCGAAATAGCGTTAACCGTTGATTAAAGTTCCCGTTAAAATTATCAGTATTTTAACCAAAGATTTGTGGATAATTTTAGTCGTGCTGCCATCTGTAATCGTACCAGTGAAGTACAACTGGATTCTTTTGTATATACTTTAATTGGAATTCTTGTTTTTCTACTGCATTAAACTTCTATTTGACTCTTGGAAAAATAAATTTGAACAATTTGAGACAGAATATACATCACGATTACCATCATTACTATGTAATGACTCGTATTCATAATTAACCAAGAATTCTACCGCGCCTCATATAGTCAAATGTCATACTACGATCCCCCTGAACTACCTTCATCTTTCAAACCTATTTATCCCCAGAATCAGTCTCTAATTACTAAAATGTAATGATGCACTATCCTCGTGGATGGAATTTTCGGGGAAAACGAATCAGAGGTGTAGCGGAAAATAGCTGACCATAGTAATAAGGGATGGGCAAAATCGGTCAAAGTATCGATACTTGGTATCGATACCCAAAAATATCGGTCTTAAAGTACCGATACCGCTTTCGATACTCACCATTTCGATACCGTGTTGCTTCAATGTCTCTTTTTATGCCGATATTTTCTTATGAAACATACATCTTAAATCAGTATCGATATTTCAGTTATAATTTTTCCACTGGAAAATTAAATGTTTTCGATACCAGCTAGAGACAGTATCGAAGGTTCCCCTAAACTTTTATTCTTCTGACACTAATTGTTCGATACTATTTCATGTATCGATCGATACTCCTCTCAGGTATCGGAAGTATCGAAAAAATTTCTGGGATCATTGTTCGATACTCTTTTAGGTAACGGAACGGTATCGTTATCGGAAGTATCGAAATATTTAATAACACTGGGATCGTGTACCGGTGTTATTTTGATATTCTCAGGGCTCGATTTCTAAAAAAAAGAGGTTCCGGAACGCCGTTCCGGCTGAAATCGAGCCCTGGATATTCTTATAAGGTATTTGAATGACAGAGATCGTTCCCTGCTCCAAATAGTTCCAAAATATTGAAAAAGTGTCGAATTTTTTTGAATACTCTATATTTGTTCGATAAGTATCGAAATATCACTGGTATCGAAATTTCGATTTTATCCTTTGAGTATCGATACCATACCCAGGTATTGATCCAAAATATCAGAATATCGGACCCTCGAGTATCGATACCATGAAGTATCGATACTTTTTGCCCATCCCAAATAGTAATTCAAAGTTAAAAGAGAAAGCCGAATTCCTCAGGGGTGACACTTAAGAATTGGAGGGGGAAATTCCCCTACCCTGGACAATGGAATAAGAAATTTTTTAAGAAGAATCAATACAATAGAACAGATGCCAGGTGGTCTGCTCGGACAAACAGGTGGTCCCTCTTATCTAGTAAGGTACCCTTTACCCCCCGCTCCGCGGTGTGTCCAGGATGTTTCGCCCCCCGCTATTGTACTCGACCCTCCCTTTCTCATCCATCAAAACTGTCAACTAGTCTTTCCCTGTCCGTATTTTCCTGAATTGCGTAATTCTTTTCATGCTTAAAAGCACCCCTAAACACCACAAAAAAAACTAAAAAAGAAATAATTTCAAAGGTTGTCACTCAGAAATAACCAAAGTAACAACATATTAAAATTTGATAAAAATCGAACGCTAAAATTTTAATATTTTCAGATTTTCAATTAATTTTACCTCAAAAATCGACCTGCTTTTAAATTCCTGTCAAAAACGTTTGAGGCCAAGGTTATTTTTCCATGGACTTTGTAGTCATATAGCTATATAACCGAAAAAAACCCCCTAAAATCGATGTTTAAATCATTAATTAATTAAATAAATAAAATGAACATTAAAACTAGGAGGAAATATTTTCAATCAAGATTAAACAGTTAATATTTCAGCAATATTCAGTATTAAATAATTTAAAAATTAATCAAATTCACGAAGAATCTTGAAAAAATTTAAATTTTACTTTATAGACTTGTGATACATGTTTATAGGTTGATTTTTAATCCTATTACATAAAAAAATATTATTTTGCAATAAAAATTGAAATATACTTCAAATTTAAAAAAAAAATCCTTAATTATGTCTAACTAGTCTCAACACCTGGAACTAATTGCAATAAACGCTTTTCACTCAGAAATGGCCTATCATTAACAACATAATAAAAATCGGACTATAGGAAATTAAATGTTTCAATTTTTTTTTAATTTTCAAATCCCTTTCAATTTTTATAACAAAAATAGTAAATTTTTCTGCATCACAATAGAAAATAAACCTTTAAACTTGTGTTACATGCCTTTACAAAAAATATTAATACTTTTGTTCCAAACTGCCTGTTTTAAAAAAATTAAATATCTCAGTATCCATTTTTTCCGATCTTAAGTATCTTGTTAGGCCATTTCTGATTGAACACCGTTTAAAAAGCGTTTACTGCAATTAGTTCCAGGTGTTGGGACTAGTTTAATTCTATTAAAATTTCGGGGTCTAATTTCAATTAGGGGGTCTTCCAGATATAAAAAACTGCTATAATCGTAATTAATTAATTACCCCAGAACTAATTACCCGAATTACTAATTCTTAGTGTCTAAACGTCCATCTATTGACCGAGTACATCATACTAAAATTTCAGAGAGATCGATAAATAAAAACAGGTCGAATAGCTTGTTTCCGTTTGCCCATAAGAACAAAGGGCCAGACAAAGGAAGTGTCCGTTGGATTGAATGGGCCAGGGTCATTAATCGCTAATTGACCGAGTTGTAATTGAGGTATGACTTTGAAATTTGAATATGTTAAACAATGTATGACCCAGGACAGTGGCGGATCCAGGATTTGGTTTTTTTGGGGGGGGCTAAGAATTTTCATAATCCAATTGAGTTTTCATGTGAATGGTAATACGTAAAAGGTAGTGAATTATCCTACACAAACCACTAAAAGGGGGGTCTGGGGGTACTCACCCAGAAAATTTTTGGAAATTTAAGTCAAAAACCCCACTTTTTCAACTCGTTTTGGTACGCCTCATCCGAATTTCGGATATAGATTTTTTGCGTTTTGACAAACTGAGAAATATATTAGCCGTTTTGGGGGGCTTCAGCCCGAAAGCCCCTCCCCCCGTAGATCCACCACTGACCCAGGAGATTCTATTAACTTTTCGGGTGATTCGTACTGTTAGGGGGTCGTGTACAAATTAAAACAGCTTTCCAGGAACGAAATGGCGGGAAAAATAATAGACACCGACTAGATCGATACGAATTCTGAAAGTTCTTTAAAAGTTGCACAACATACTGAAATTTAATTAAAATCCGTTGGTATGAATTCAAACTGCGATTTTTTGAAAATTTGCAAGACACCGGATATCGCCTATTATAGGCTTAATGAAAGCCTTAATATTAACGGATCGACACGAAATTTGAATATGTTGTAGCCAGACATGAATTCTAAAACCTATTAAAGTTTCGAGGGTTCGAATTAATTAGGGGGCCGTATACAAATTTCGAAAGTCAAAAAGTCGTTAAAAATTTTCATTTGAATTCTAATAGATCGATTCCTTAGTGCGATACGTACATTTACTCGTCTATGAATCAGCTACAACATATATTTTTTTCATAAATTAATTAGAAGATTTTTGGTCCATTTGGGAAAAAGTTTGAGATTTCAATATATTTGTTCAAACCAGATTGTAGAGCGCAATTTTTACATGATCCCCTAAAATTTTCAAGTTCCTAGTAGCATTTTTAATGAGCTTTCAGAATATATAAAGCATTATTCTGGGAAATGATTAGAATTTAAATGGTGATCTCGAATTTGGGAAATTAACTAGAGTCAATCGCGTTTAGGAGAAGTAGGCTCCATTCTGCTTCAGAAAATCCTGGTTGACGTCAGAATCACCATGGAAACGCGTAATTCTGGAAAAACTTTGCCATAACGGTCCCTTACTCATAAGTAAAATCAAAAAAAATTTTAAAATAATAATTTTCGATTTATTAAGGATTTGCGGACTTGTGCTTTTCAAGGGTAGCATCGACTTTTTTTCAAACTCTAAAAACTACCTAAATTATTATTGGATTGGTATAAAAATCGGATATGATGGACATCTAGAGGTCAACTTTAATTTTCTTTGGCCGAAAAAATTATATTTTAATATCTATTGTGCTCAAAACGCGAAGAACCGACATTTCTCGGAACCAGAACGCAAAATCGCGGAGGCCTGAATTTTAATTCCAATTTTTTGAAATTCCAGATTCTGGAAGCTATGACATCACACTCGAAAGGTTATAGGTCTTCGACCCGGTTGAAATTCTTTAAAGTGCTCTTTTTCTACTTTTACGGTACATTTCAAAATCGGACCTTAAAAGGCGCCAGAAAATTAAAATTACCGTCAGAATTTCATGAAAATTGAATACGTTGCTCATTTAGAGGCCTATTACTAGAAACCAGTGTTTAAAATTCCCTTACTCATTTTAAATTACTTAAAAATCTATAAATCCCTTCGTTTTCTATGCACACCGATACTGTAAAACAGTGTTCCGGAAATTCCTAATAAAATCTTTAATAACGCTCTTATCTCAACGAAACTCCGGGAAATAATAGCCAAACGGATGTAAAAAATTAACGCACGATTAAAAAAAATTAGTTAAAAGGTGTAGTATTTTAAAAGAACCCGCGAATGCGAATCTCATGGAAAACCAGCATTTCGGTACTGAAACTTTGAAAATTCGTAGCTCCCGAACCGAGTAAGATAAAATTACGAAAGAGGTCTCTAAAAATATCCTGGAGTCTATATCACAACATATGAAAAGGAATAATTGAAAAATTTTTTTTTAACATATTCAATAAAGCGACTTAAATAATCAAATAATTGGTAAAGGCGGACGTAACGTGCTGCCATCTAGAATGGAGGGAGAGGGTCGAACGGTAAACGATGGACTCATTAACAGGGTTTACTGGAATCGAATTTTAATTAACTTAAAAAAATCCCACCGATTAATAACTTACATTTTCTGAAAGGGGGAGAAATTCTGTACATTGCGTGATGCTTTTCGAGAGTGTGGATGATTTATTTAAGAAATAAATGAACTAAACACGCCTATGGAAAAATAGCATTGGAAAATTAAAACTCCCTAACTGAACTTGACCTGAAGAACTAATTAAGTCAATTAAGGGATTTCAACCACTCGATTCACTTAGAACAATAATCGGGCAAAGTGATATTAAAAGAGTTAAGCTTCGGAAGTGTTTTTAATTTGATTTTGAGCAAATCTGCAAAACCAATTGATAATGCTATGTTATGGAGTACAAACTTGCACCTAATTTGAAAGGTAGTTAAACTGTAAATTAAAACTTGATAACAGTTGATATAATGAGTATTATCTCTATTATTCAATAATCAAACTCTGAAAGGTACCAATTTTTATTGTAAATGACTCAATTTTTGAATTTTCTGAAACATGTTTTTTAATGAATGAAGAGTGCTTATAAGTGGAAATTGGTAATTTTAACACTAAATAGAGGCCAATTAAGCTTAAAGAACATTCACCCGTCTTAGATAAAAGTGTTTTACAGCTCATATTAATAGGAATTTCAAAAAACATTACTTTATGTACCCCAAATCAGAGATTTCCCAAAACCAAGCTGTAATGTTATTACAATGGGAATTTTTAACTATTCATTGAAACTAATCAAAACGTTTCTGGCCCCAATTTATGTTGTTTCAATCTACTCGTGGTTTGATGTTTTAAAAGCGAAACTGCGAAATTCCAGTTCAGGGGCCGTCCACAAAATTAAAATAGCAATATCGGTATTTTCCAAATTTCTCCCGAACCGAAACTCGGATCGCTTAGCAAAAACAACCATCTTAAAGAACGTTCAGAGAAGCGTAATAATCATATAACTATGAGTGTGGTAAACCGCCAGAAAAAAAACTGGGAGTCATTTAATTTCGACGCAGAACAATGGCGCCTGTTAACGCCAAACGGGTTTTTCCCCGCCGCGTGCTTCCGTTGCAGATTCCGCCCAACAATCCGATCAATTTTTTTCCAATCGCGCTCGTTCTATTGTTCCAAACACTTTGAGAGTTTAATACATTGAAGCCCATTCGATTATGCATCGATCGGTACCAAGCATTAAGTGTCGGGTAAGGTAGTTGGTTCACAAAAGACGATTTTCGGTTGACACGCTTAAAGCCGTTTAATTTAAATAATATTATTCAATTCGCTTAGCGAACTCGATAACTTGTTTGCAGAGCTCCCTAGGAAAAATAAAACATAAAATTTTTGAATGGGAGAGGACTAGATCCGGAGAAACGAATTTTTGAACTTTCCAAAAACGAAATGGCGCAGAATTCAAATTTCCAACTCGACTTACTCCAGAACTAAGAAACCCATCGCTTAGCAAAAACTACCATCTTAAAGCACTGACCGAGATGCGCAATAATTGCGTAACTGTTAGTGTGAGAGACCAGTAGAAAAAATGCTACAGCGCATTGAAATTCAACGTACATCAATGGCGGCGGTGAAGGGGAATCCGTTGCATCTTTCGCGGCGTGCTCCGTCGGAGGTTCCCGCCAATCACTCTTTTTGAAATAGCGTTCGTTATACTTCTTTTAGAGCTTAGCAAGTTAATATATAATAAACACCATTGAAATACGCGTCGAACAGTACTAATCACTAACTGCGCATGAAAGCACTTCACTGGAAAATGAGCGAAAGAAAAGTTCAACAATAGTAAATTCCTCTCTGTTACGAATATCATTGTTGTTTCTTCTAACAAATAAAATTTTCTTTCAACAGTACCCTTTGTATAACGAAGTAATTGTTGCTGAGTCCCAACCATTTAGTCGATTCGGACAATTTAAAACAAAAATGGAGTCTGAATTCGAAATATTTCCCTAGTTGGTCTATTGGCCGAAAGAGTGCGCTGTTATCGCTTGGCTTTAAAGAAACACCCCCTTTCACCCATTGGATAATCATCGCTTCACTATAAATACGCTTTGATTTTTGAAATATTGCCAATCCTCTATTAAAAAATGGTCGTAAACATGGCGGATGGTGTCAATTGCTACGAGTCGGATGCTGTTCAAATCGAGTCAGATCAGAACCAAATAACTGCTAGACACACGATTTTTAGCCCGCTGTCCATAATTATTAGAAATTATGGATAAAAGGCTAAAAATCGAAGCAGAAAAACTTGGAATATTAGGCAACATTTCTGTACAACAGAGGCACGAACACGGAAGATTGCGCGGTTTTTCCCTAGCGTTAGCTACGGAAAGTGAACAAATCACCTGTATGCAGGCGCAGGTAAGTGCTTTTTTCCTCGATTTGTATCACTTTGTCTATAATTTTCGTAAATTATGGATGATATGATACAAATCGAAACATAAAAATCTAATTTTTTGAGCACCGTTTCTGTAAATCAGAGTCGTGAACACGGAAGAGACGCCTTGGAAAGTGTCCAAATCGACTGTTTCAGACCCAGGTAAGAGCATGCTTTTATTACTTATTTGATATATGGAACATTGGATGTGCAGGCATTTTTTTCTATAGAACGATGCTATGTAAGTGATTTAAGTAAGTGTAAGTGTTTTGCAATTTTTACCAGGGTTATTTTGTTCCGAAAAGAGGCGTTTGGACTCGCTTGTAGGGATATTTTTCAATGATTTTCGGCGCGATTTGAATTTATTATGAAAAGGATTCGGTGTGATTACAGTGTTCCGAAAAATTCCAAATTTAATTACAATATCTATGTATTTCGAACGTCGTTTTTCCGAAAACTTTTCTTTAAAAAATCGGTTCAATTCCGTTAACGCATCCGCTAAATATCGCGAATCATCTAAAATGTTTGGATACAATGGTATTGGTTTGGCATAGCCGAGCACGAAATAAGTGTTATCATATTTCATAAACAAGAATGTTCTGAAAAATTTTTTTGTTTAATATTTCGGCTTCCTTGTAGCAGCAGCTGTTTTAAATTATAATAATAAGTAATTAAAAGCAATGAGTGGAGAGATTGAAGTACAGCATTTTTATCTCACGGTTCATATTTTTGACCGGCTTTTATCGTGTTAAACTGTAGTACTAATTCAAAACACTTAACAACCTATAAATAAACAACACAAACCTTGTGTTTCCATGGCAACAAAAGGAGGAGTGAAAATAAAGGGTCTAATTTCTAACAGTGCGAACGGGGTATAACGGAAGTGACTAGTGTTGAGAAAGTTTTTCCAATGATGAAGTAAAATGTTCATAATATTTTTTGGCCCTCAGAAGGGCCTTTTTTTTTATTGTCCGTGGTTTGGAGAATTTACTTGGAGCTTGTGTACTTGGTGACAGCCTTGGTTCCCTCGGAAACGGCATGTTTCGCGAGTTCACCTGGGAGCAGAAGCCTAACGGCAGTCTGGATTTCCCGACTGGTAATGGTCGATCTCTTGTTGTAATGGGCCAAACGAGATGACTCAGCAGCGATGCGCTCGAAAATGTCGTTCACGAAGGAATTCATGATGGACATGGCCTTCGAACTGATACCAGTATCAGGGTGCACCTGCTTGAGAACTTTGTAGATGTAGATAGCGAAGGACTCCTTACGACGCTTCTTCCTCTTTTTCTTGTCTCCAACACGGACGGCCTTTTGGGCTTTGCCCGCTTTCTTAACGGCTTTGCCGGAGGTTTGGGGAGGCATGTTAAATCTCTAGGAGAATCGTTGAGATTATGCTCCCGAAAAGTTTAGAACAGCCTTATATAAACTCGAAATCAGCTCAGAAACCGCCACCAATCAAAGCACGCGGAGACACCCGACGAGGCAAGCGGGAGGGGACAGGGGTGGAGCCACCGTCTCCTCGTGCTATATATAGCGTGGTTTTCTGGCGTGAGAGCATTTTACGTACTCAATCGTAAGCTATCATGTCTGGACGTGGTAAGGGCGGTAAGGGTCTCGGAAAAGGTGGCGCTAAGAGGCATCGTAAGGTGCTCCGTGATAACATCCAGGGTATCACCAAGCCTGCCATCAGGCGTCTTGCTCGACGTGGTGGTGTAAAGCGTATTTCTGGCTTGATCTACGAAGAGACCAGAGGAGTTCTCAAAGTTTTCCTTGAGAACGTAATCCGTGACGCTGTCACATACACCGAGCATGCTAAAAGGAAGACTGTCACCGCTATGGATGTCGTCTATGCTCTGAAAAGGCAAGGACGTACCCTCTACGGTTTCGGAGGTTAAATCGCCCCCCTGGACTCTCCCTCATAATAAAAAAAAGGCCCTTTTGAGGGCCAAAAAATCTTACCTTGGCATCTCCTCTTTACTCGTAAAGGAGCCTGCATACAATTTACTGATTAGCTTGACACCCTCTCAATATAATGTCAAGCTAAACGCTTAAATCTTGAAACAAATACTAAAGCGTAACTGTTTGAAATTGCTCAAACTTCATTGTTTACTACTTTTGTCTGTGTAATTTGAATCGGTGGATTCCCATATTGGATTTCTACTGCGTTGTCCGCCTGCTGCCACTAATATAAAAAAACAATGTCCTATGAGTGGGAACAAGTATAATGTTTTTAGGAGCATTGTAGGAAAAACACCCACAACAAAGCAAATTAAAATTTAGTTGTTGATTGCTATTGTTTCAAATTGCTTAAATTCACTGTTGATTCGTAATGACTTTTAAAGGCATTGTTGGAAATGAGTGCTGTTGGCTTTACCGGACCTGAATCCCGATTGTTGCCGTTGTAACAATGGCCGATTCAATTTGTTTGTAAACACTATCTGAAATTTTTCTGGCTCTTAAAAGAGCCTTTTTTTTGGGAGTGTGTTGTAAAGTTCTTACTTTTTGCCTGCTTTTTTGGGAGCAGCTTTCTTTGTTGGGGTTTTGGTCAGCTTCTTTGCCTTTGGTGCTTTTGGCTTAGTCGCTTTCACAACTTTTTTGGGAGATTTTGGCTTTGCAGCTACTTTTTTAGCTGAAGGTTTTTTAGCTGCAGGCTTCTTCTTCTCTGCCGTGGCTTTCACTTTTGGTTTTGAAACTTTCTTCACGGGTGTCTTAGCTTTTTTGGTGGCTGCAACTTCCTTCTTTGGTTTTTTTTCCTTGGGCTTTTCGGTCTTACTTTTTTGACTCGTGCCACCCATTTTGAAGGATCCGCTGGCTCCCTTACCCTTGGTTTGGATCAGGGTACCGTTGGCGACAGCATTTTTCAAAAATCTCCTGATGAAGGGGGTGAGTCGGTCAATATCTACCTTGTTATTAGCACTGATGTGCTTTTTGATAGCTTGGAGAGAAGATCCTCCTCGCTCTTTCAGGGTAGAAATGGACTCGACAACCATGTCAGCCACCTTGGGATGAGATGGGGCAGTTTTAGGCTTTTTTGTAGCCGCGGCTTTTGCCTTTTTCTTAGGCGTCGCAGCGGCTGCAGGAGCAGTGACAGTAGCAGTTTCTTCCGACATGTTGTCTAGAAATAGCCAGAGATCGCAAAAAAGCCTATTATACATTGTGCGATTAAATATACGGAGCGCGACCCCGTACCGACCAATGAGCGGACGGGCGGGGAGGAGTTTAGTTCGCCGCGAACGTTATAAAGGCGCGTTTATGGACCGCCCGGCCCATATTTCAATCGCACGATCGCAGTCGATTTTTCGCTGTCGGTATGGCTCGTACAAAGCAGACCGCTCGTAAGAGTACTGGAGGAAAGGCTCCTAGGAAACAGTTGGCAACCAAGGCAGCTCGTAAGAGTGCCCCTGCTACCGGTGGAGTTAAAAAACCCCATCGTTACAGGCCTGGAACCGTAGCTCTGAGAGAGATCCGTCGTTACCAGAAGTCCACTGAACTTCTGATCCGTAAACTTCCCTTCCAACGTCTGGTGAGGGAAATTGCCCAGGATTTCAAGACCGATCTCAGATTTCAGAGCTCCGCTGTCATGGCTTTGCAAGAGGCCAGTGAGGCTTATTTGGTCGGCCTTTTCGAGGACACCAACTTGTGCGCTATCCACGCCAAGCGAGTGACCATTATGCCAAAGGACATCCAGCTCGCCCGCCGTATTCGAGGAGAACGAGCTTAAACGAACTGTTTAAAACCCCTTACTAAAAAAAAGGCCCTTCTGAGGGCCAAAAAATATCAGCCAGTAATTCATGTGTATCAAACCAGCAGTATTTTAAATTTATATCTAGCAAAGTATTTCCATTGAGTAAATAACTAGCTGTTAACTAGTCTTAACAGATTGCGATTTTCGGCGGTCGCCACAATACAAAAGTTATCAATAAATCACAACCCCTCCCCCGGAAAGCCCCCCCCTTTAACTTCTATTTACAACGGGTAACTTACATTACAGAGGCAACTAAATTATTTTAAACACTAGTATCCGTTATTAAATCTCGGGTTCACTAGTTAAAGCGCGCATGCATGCGCAGAAACATTATGTAGGAGTAAACACTTACTATACTCCTATTGTTTAAAAATTTTAATACACAGTGGTAGAGAGTATACAGAAAACGGAAGCCTTTTGTTTTTAAACTTTTCGAGTCTAGTATTTTTTGGCCCTCAGAAGGGCCTTTTTTTTGTGAGAGTTTGTGGTTAGAGACTTATGCTTTTTTCTCGGTCTTCTTGGGGAGAAGAACGGCTTGGATGTTGGGCAACACACCACCCTGAGCGATGGTTACTCCTGAAAGGAGTTTGTTCAACTCCTCGTCGTTCCTGATGGCCAGTTGAAGATGTCTAGGGATAATTCTAGTTTTCTTATTGTCTCGGGCGGCGTTTCCTGCCAACTCGAGGACCTCAGCGGCCAAGTATTCCAACACAGCAGCCAGGTAGACGGGAGCTCCGGCACCGACTCGCTCGGCGTAATTGCCCTTACGCAAAAGACGATGGATACGACCGACGGGGAACTGAAGGCCAGCTCGGGACGAGCGAGTCTTAGACTTTCCCTTAACTTTACCTCCTTTGCCGCGACCAGACATGATGATGCTTTTTCGATTGTATAAAGCGAAATGCTGCCGAAAAACGTGCAAAATTCCTTTTATGCCGGAGCCCAGGCTCACGAGTACTCCCGCGGATCACACCAATCACAGGGCCCCGTCCGCTTTAGCTCCGCCCTCTCTCGGGCCGAAATTGGCGTTCTCGCCTTTTTCTACAGTTTGTTTCCCCGGTATAACTAGTTTTGCTAACTATTACTTTCCTCTCTTCAGAAAGTATGGATGACCGGCAACACTTTGGTGAAGAAAAAATTTTAGGTTGCATCACAAATCTTGTAATAATACTCCCTAAACATGGCGGATTGGTCATTTCAGGCACTTGGAACGAGTCAGATCTCCAGTTTTACGGACCCAAATAACTGCTAGAGACCGCAATTTATAGCCCGCTATCCGTAATGTTTAGAAATTATGGATAAAAGGCTATAAATTGAAGCAGAATAACTTGGAATTATAAGAATCCTTTCCAAACAACGGAGTCACGAACACGGAATAGTAAAGGTAATTAGACTGAAATATTCTTACATCTTATTTATTGACCGAGGGCTAACCTACTCATTTTCAATTTAACTTCCTCCCTCTTTTTTTTCTTAACTAGTTCCCGGATCACTAGCACTCAACAACAGTTTTTGTAAATAATGATCAGCGGGCTACAAATCTATGCAGTAAAAATTTAATTATTAAGCACCGTTTCTGTAAAAATAGTCCACTGAAAATAGCGAAAAAAAAAGGGCCGAACCGCGGACAAATTGCAATGAAAGGTTTCCCAACGGTTTTTAAACTAAATATCATTATACTAAAATTTTACAAGTTAAAGTTCAATTTTTTTGTTGCGAAAAATGCATTTGTTTTTCAAATTCGTGCCACAAACGTTTGAGGCTTTTGAAAAGGTCATTTTTCAGTGGATATCGTCCACAGATAGTTATATAATGGAAAACCGGTTGAATTCCCGCTCAATGAACTAGTTAATTATGGGCCAATCTCACCAACCTTCTGTTAAAGATAATCAATGGTTAAATCGTATCTCTGAAAATTTGCGTCCTTACAGTAAAAAAAATATATCGGGCCCCTGAGAGAGAAACAAAAATTTTTACAACATGCCAACGAGATAAAATGAAGCGATTTTGGGTAAAAATTTCAAAAAAGGAATGCCAACAGCACGCGGTGTTCCCAGGTGGTCACCCTCCCAAGTACTGACCGCGCCCGAAGGTGCTTAACTTCGGTGATCGGACGAGAACCGGTGTTTTCACCATGGTATGGCCGTTGACATGAGTTGGGTAGTTCCCGAGTTTTAAGTACCAAGCAAGAAGCTTTAAAAAGCGTCCAAAACGGGGCGGCGTCTCTGCATTTGCGACATTTTTCGGGAGATTGGAGTGCCAGCTGTGTCTCCGAAATTTAACCGAAATAGCGTTAACCGTTGATTAAAGTTCCCGTTAAAATTATCAGTATTTTAACCAAAGATTTGTGGATAATTTTAGTCGTGCTGCCATCTGTAATCGTACCAGTGAAGTACAACTGGATTCTTTTGTATATACTTTAATTGGAATTCTTGTTTTTCTACTGCATTAAACTTCTATTTGACTCTT
Source organism: Tetragnatha versicolor (assembly GCA_024610705.1). Taxonomy (NCBI): domain Eukaryota; kingdom Metazoa; phylum Arthropoda; class Arachnida; order Araneae; family Tetragnathidae; genus Tetragnatha; species Tetragnatha versicolor. The sequence goes on from JANDEH010000004.1 coordinate 70,170, forward strand.
GGAAAAATAAATTTGAACAATTTGAGACAGAATATACATCACGATTACCATCATTACTATGTAATGACTCGTATTCATAATTAACCAAGAATTCTACCGCGCCTCATATAGTCAAATGTCATACTACGATCCCCCTGAACTACCTTCATCTTTCAAACCTATTTATCCCCAGAATCAGTCTCTAATTACTAAAATGTAATGATGCACTATCCTCGTGGATGGAATTTTCGGGGAAAACGAATCAGAGGTGTAGCGGAAAATAGCTGACCATAGTAATAAGGGATGGGCAAAATCGGTCAAAGTATCGATACTTGGTATCGATACCCAAAAATATCGGTCTTAAAGTACCGATACCGCTTTCGATACTCACCATTTCGATACCGTGTTGCTTCAATGTCTCTTTTTATGCCGATATTTTCTTATGAAACATACATCTTAAATCAGTATCGATATTTCAGTTATAATTTTTCCACTGGAAAATTAAATGTTTTCGATACCAGCTAGAGACAGTATCGAAGGTTCCCCTAAACTTTTATTCTTCTGACACTAATTGTTCGATACTATTTCATGTATCGATCGATACTCCTCTCAGGTATCGGAAGTATCGAAAAAATTTCTGGGATCATTGTTCGATACTCTTTTAGGTAACGGAACGGTATCGTTATCGGAAGTATCGAAATATTTAATAACACTGGGATCGTGTACCGGTGTTATTTTGATATTCTCAGGGCTCGATTTCTAAAAAAAAGAGGTTCCGGAACGCCGTTCCGGCTGAAATCGAGCCCTGGATATTCTTATAAGGTATTTGAATGACAGAGATCGTTCCCTGCTCCAAATAGTTCCAAAATATTGAAAAAGTGTCGAATTTTTTTGAATACTCTATATTTGTTCGATAAGTATCGAAATATCACTGGTATCGAAATTTCGATTTTATCCTTTGAGTATCGATACCATACCCAGGTATTGATCCAAAATATCAGAATATCGGACCCTCGAGTATCGATACCATGAAGTATCGATACTTTTTGCCCATCCCAAATAGTAATTCAAAGTTAAAAGAGAAAGCCGAATTCCTCAGGGGTGACACTTAAGAATTGGAGGGGGAAATTCCCCTACCCTGGACAATGGAATAAGAAATTTTTTAAGAAGAATCAATACAATAGAACAGATGCCAGGTGGTCTGCTCGGACAAACAGGTGGTCCCTCTTATCTAGTAAGGTACCCTTTACCCCCCGCTCCGCGGTGTGTCCAGGATGTTTCGCCCCCCGCTATTGTACTCGACCCTCCCTTTCTCATCCATCAAAACTGTCAACTAGTCTTTCCCTGTCCGTATTTTCCTGAATTGCGTAATTCTTTTCATGCTTAAAAGCACCCCTAAACACCACAAAAAAAACTAAAAAAGAAATAATTTCAAAGGTTGTCACTCAGAAATAACCAAAGTAACAACATATTAAAATTTGATAAAAATCGAACGCTAAAATTTTAATATTTTCAGATTTTCAATTAATTTTACCTCAAAAATCGACCTGCTTTTAAATTCCTGTCAAAAACGTTTGAGGCCAAGGTTATTTTTCCATGGACTTTGTAGTCATATAGCTATATAACCGAAAAAAACCCCCTAAAATCGATGTTTAAATCATTAATTAATTAAATAAATAAAATGAACATTAAAACTAGGAGGAAATATTTTCAATCAAGATTAAACAGTTAATATTTCAGCAATATTCAGTATTAAATAATTTAAAAATTAATCAAATTCACGAAGAATCTTGAAAAAATTTAAATTTTACTTTATAGACTTGTGATACATGTTTATAGGTTGATTTTTAATCCTATTACATAAAAAAATATTATTTTGCAATAAAAATTGAAATATACTTCAAATTTAAAAAAAAAATCCTTAATTATGTCTAACTAGTCTCAACACCTGGAACTAATTGCAATAAACGCTTTTCACTCAGAAATGGCCTATCATTAACAACATAATAAAAATCGGACTATAGGAAATTAAATGTTTCAATTTTTTTTTAATTTTCAAATCCCTTTCAATTTTTATAACAAAAATAGTAAATTTTTCTGCATCACAATAGAAAATAAACCTTTAAACTTGTGTTACATGCCTTTACAAAAAATATTAATACTTTTGTTCCAAACTGCCTGTTTTAAAAAAATTAAATATCTCAGTATCCATTTTTTCCGATCTTAAGTATCTTGTTAGGCCATTTCTGATTGAACACCGTTTAAAAAGCGTTTACTGCAATTAGTTCCAGGTGTTGGGACTAGTTTAATTCTATTAAAATTTCGGGGTCTAATTTCAATTAGGGGGTCTTCCAGATATAAAAAACTGCTATAATCGTAATTAATTAATTACCCCAGAACTAATTACCCGAATTACTAATTCTTAGTGTCTAAACGTCCATCTATTGACCGAGTACATCATACTAAAATTTCAGAGAGATCGATAAATAAAAACAGGTCGAATAGCTTGTTTCCGTTTGCCCATAAGAACAAAGGGCCAGACAAAGGAAGTGTCCGTTGGATTGAATGGGCCAGGGTCATTAATCGCTAATTGACCGAGTTGTAATTGAGGTATGACTTTGAAATTTGAATATGTTAAACAATGTATGACCCAGGACAGTGGCGGATCCAGGATTTGGTTTTTTTGGGGGGGGCTAAGAATTTTCATAATCCAATTGAGTTTTCATGTGAATGGTAATACGTAAAAGGTAGTGAATTATCCTACACAAACCACTAAAAGGGGGGTCTGGGGGTACTCACCCAGAAAATTTTTGGAAATTTAAGTCAAAAACCCCACTTTTTCAACTCGTTTTGGTACGCCTCATCCGAATTTCGGATATAGATTTTTTGCGTTTTGACAAACTGAGAAATATATTAGCCGTTTTGGGGGGCTTCAGCCCGAAAGCCCCTCCCCCCGTAGATCCACCACTGACCCAGGAGATTCTATTAACTTTTCGGGTGATTCGTACTGTTAGGGGGTCGTGTACAAATTAAAACAGCTTTCCAGGAACGAAATGGCGGGAAAAATAATAGACACCGACTAGATCGATACGAATTCTGAAAGTTCTTTAAAAGTTGCACAACATACTGAAATTTAATTAAAATCCGTTGGTATGAATTCAAACTGCGATTTTTTGAAAATTTGCAAGACACCGGATATCGCCTATTATAGGCTTAATGAAAGCCTTAATATTAACGGATCGACACGAAATTTGAATATGTTGTAGCCAGACATGAATTCTAAAACCTATTAAAGTTTCGAGGGTTCGAATTAATTAGGGGGCCGTATACAAATTTCGAAAGTCAAAAAGTCGTTAAAAATTTTCATTTGAATTCTAATAGATCGATTCCTTAGTGCGATACGTACATTTACTCGTCTATGAATCAGCTACAACATATATTTTTTTCATAAATTAATTAGAAGATTTTTGGTCCATTTGGGAAAAAGTTTGAGATTTCAATATATTTGTTCAAACCAGATTGTAGAGCGCAATTTTTACATGATCCCCTAAAATTTTCAAGTTCCTAGTAGCATTTTTAATGAGCTTTCAGAATATATAAAGCATTATTCTGGGAAATGATTAGAATTTAAATGGTGATCTCGAATTTGGGAAATTAACTAGAGTCAATCGCGTTTAGGAGAAGTAGGCTCCATTCTGCTTCAGAAAATCCTGGTTGACGTCAGAATCACCATGGAAACGCGTAATTCTGGAAAAACTTTGCCATAACGGTCCCTTACTCATAAGTAAAATCAAAAAAAATTTTAAAATAATAATTTTCGATTTATTAAGGATTTGCGGACTTGTGCTTTTCAAGGGTAGCATCGACTTTTTTTCAAACTCTAAAAACTACCTAAATTATTATTGGATTGGTATAAAAATCGGATATGATGGACATCTAGAGGTCAACTTTAATTTTCTTTGGCCGAAAAAATTATATTTTAATATCTATTGTGCTCAAAACGCGAAGAACCGACATTTCTCGGAACCAGAACGCAAAATCGCGGAGGCCTGAATTTTAATTCCAATTTTTTGAAATTCCAGATTCTGGAAGCTATGACATCACACTCGAAAGGTTATAGGTCTTCGACCCGGTTGAAATTCTTTAAAGTGCTCTTTTTCTACTTTTACGGTACATTTCAAAATCGGACCTTAAAAGGCGCCAGAAAATTAAAATTACCGTCAGAATTTCATGAAAATTGAATACGTTGCTCATTTAGAGGCCTATTACTAGAAACCAGTGTTTAAAATTCCCTTACTCATTTTAAATTACTTAAAAATCTATAAATCCCTTCGTTTTCTATGCACACCGATACTGTAAAACAGTGTTCCGGAAATTCCTAATAAAATCTTTAATAACGCTCTTATCTCAACGAAACTCCGGGAAATAATAGCCAAACGGATGTAAAAAATTAACGCACGATTAAAAAAAATTAGTTAAAAGGTGTAGTATTTTAAAAGAACCCGCGAATGCGAATCTCATGGAAAACCAGCATTTCGGTACTGAAACTTTGAAAATTCGTAGCTCCCGAACCGAGTAAGATAAAATTACGAAAGAGGTCTCTAAAAATATCCTGGAGTCTATATCACAACATATGAAAAGGAATAATTGAAAAATTTTTTTTTAACATATTCAATAAAGCGACTTAAATAATCAAATAATTGGTAAAGGCGGACGTAACGTGCTGCCATCTAGAATGGAGGGAGAGGGTCGAACGGTAAACGATGGACTCATTAACAGGGTTTACTGGAATCGAATTTTAATTAACTTAAAAAAATCCCACCGATTAATAACTTACATTTTCTGAAAGGGGGAGAAATTCTGTACATTGCGTGATGCTTTTCGAGAGTGTGGATGATTTATTTAAGAAATAAATGAACTAAACACGCCTATGGAAAAATAGCATTGGAAAATTAAAACTCCCTAACTGAACTTGACCTGAAGAACTAATTAAGTCAATTAAGGGATTTCAACCACTCGATTCACTTAGAACAATAATCGGGCAAAGTGATATTAAAAGAGTTAAGCTTCGGAAGTGTTTTTAATTTGATTTTGAGCAAATCTGCAAAACCAATTGATAATGCTATGTTATGGAGTACAAACTTGCACCTAATTTGAAAGGTAGTTAAACTGTAAATTAAAACTTGATAACAGTTGATATAATGAGTATTATCTCTATTATTCAATAATCAAACTCTGAAAGGTACCAATTTTTATTGTAAATGACTCAATTTTTGAATTTTCTGAAACATGTTTTTTAATGAATGAAGAGTGCTTATAAGTGGAAATTGGTAATTTTAACACTAAATAGAGGCCAATTAAGCTTAAAGAACATTCACCCGTCTTAGATAAAAGTGTTTTACAGCTCATATTAATAGGAATTTCAAAAAACATTACTTTATGTACCCCAAATCAGAGATTTCCCAAAACCAAGCTGTAATGTTATTACAATGGGAATTTTTAACTATTCATTGAAACTAATCAAAACGTTTCTGGCCCCAATTTATGTTGTTTCAATCTACTCGTGGTTTGATGTTTTAAAAGCGAAACTGCGAAATTCCAGTTCAGGGGCCGTCCACAAAATTAAAATAGCAATATCGGTATTTTCCAAATTTCTCCCGAACCGAAACTCGGATCGCTTAGCAAAAACAACCATCTTAAAGAACGTTCAGAGAAGCGTAATAATCATATAACTATGAGTGTGGTAAACCGCCAGAAAAAAAACTGGGAGTCATTTAATTTCGACGCAGAACAATGGCGCCTGTTAACGCCAAACGGGTTTTTCCCCGCCGCGTGCTTCCGTTGCAGATTCCGCCCAACAATCCGATCAATTTTTTTCCAATCGCGCTCGTTCTATTGTTCCAAACACTTTGAGAGTTTAATACATTGAAGCCCATTCGATTATGCATCGATCGGTACCAAGCATTAAGTGTCGGGTAAGGTAGTTGGTTCACAAAAGACGATTTTCGGTTGACACGCTTAAAGCCGTTTAATTTAAATAATATTATTCAATTCGCTTAGCGAACTCGATAACTTGTTTGCAGAGCTCCCTAGGAAAAATAAAACATAAAATTTTTGAATGGGAGAGGACTAGATCCGGAGAAACGAATTTTTGAACTTTCCAAAAACGAAATGGCGCAGAATTCAAATTTCCAACTCGACTTACTCCAGAACTAAGAAACCCATCGCTTAGCAAAAACTACCATCTTAAAGCACTGACCGAGATGCGCAATAATTGCGTAACTGTTAGTGTGAGAGACCAGTAGAAAAAATGCTACAGCGCATTGAAATTCAACGTACATCAATGGCGGCGGTGAAGGGGAATCCGTTGCATCTTTCGCGGCGTGCTCCGTCGGAGGTTCCCGCCAATCACTCTTTTTGAAATAGCGTTCGTTATACTTCTTTTAGAGCTTAGCAAGTTAATATATAATAAACACCATTGAAATACGCGTCGAACAGTACTAATCACTAACTGCGCATGAAAGCACTTCACTGGAAAATGAGCGAAAGAAAAGTTCAACAATAGTAAATTCCTCTCTGTTACGAATATCATTGTTGTTTCTTCTAACAAATAAAATTTTCTTTCAACAGTACCCTTTGTATAACGAAGTAATTGTTGCTGAGTCCCAACCATTTAGTCGATTCGGACAATTTAAAACAAAAATGGAGTCTGAATTCGAAATATTTCCCTAGTTGGTCTATTGGCCGAAAGAGTGCGCTGTTATCGCTTGGCTTTAAAGAAACACCCCCTTTCACCCATTGGATAATCATCGCTTCACTATAAATACGCTTTGATTTTTGAAATATTGCCAATCCTCTATTAAAAAATGGTCGTAAACATGGCGGATGGTGTCAATTGCTACGAGTCGGATGCTGTTCAAATCGAGTCAGATCAGAACCAAATAACTGCTAGACACACGATTTTTAGCCCGCTGTCCATAATTATTAGAAATTATGGATAAAAGGCTAAAAATCGAAGCAGAAAAACTTGGAATATTAGGCAACATTTCTGTACAACAGAGGCACGAACACGGAAGATTGCGCGGTTTTTCCCTAGCGTTAGCTACGGAAAGTGAACAAATCACCTGTATGCAGGCGCAGGTAAGTGCTTTTTTCCTCGATTTGTATCACTTTGTCTATAATTTTCGTAAATTATGGATGATATGATACAAATCGAAACATAAAAATCTAATTTTTTGAGCACCGTTTCTGTAAATCAGAGTCGTGAACACGGAAGAGACGCCTTGGAAAGTGTCCAAATCGACTGTTTCAGACCCAGGTAAGAGCATGCTTTTATTACTTATTTGATATATGGAACATTGGATGTGCAGGCATTTTTTTCTATAGAACGATGCTATGTAAGTGATTTAAGTAAGTGTAAGTGTTTTGCAATTTTTACCAGGGTTATTTTGTTCCGAAAAGAGGCGTTTGGACTCGCTTGTAGGGATATTTTTCAATGATTTTCGGCGCGATTTGAATTTATTATGAAAAGGATTCGGTGTGATTACAGTGTTCCGAAAAATTCCAAATTTAATTACAATATCTATGTATTTCGAACGTCGTTTTTCCGAAAACTTTTCTTTAAAAAATCGGTTCAATTCCGTTAACGCATCCGCTAAATATCGCGAATCATCTAAAATGTTTGGATACAATGGTATTGGTTTGGCATAGCCGAGCACGAAATAAGTGTTATCATATTTCATAAACAAGAATGTTCTGAAAAATTTTTTTGTTTAATATTTCGGCTTCCTTGTAGCAGCAGCTGTTTTAAATTATAATAATAAGTAATTAAAAGCAATGAGTGGAGAGATTGAAGTACAGCATTTTTATCTCACGGTTCATATTTTTGACCGGCTTTTATCGTGTTAAACTGTAGTACTAATTCAAAACACTTAACAACCTATAAATAAACAACACAAACCTTGTGTTTCCATGGCAACAAAAGGAGGAGTGAAAATAAAGGGTCTAATTTCTAACAGTGCGAACGGGGTATAACGGAAGTGACTAGTGTTGAGAAAGTTTTTCCAATGATGAAGTAAAATGTTCATAATATTTTTTGGCCCTCAGAAGGGCCTTTTTTTTTATTGTCCGTGGTTTGGAGAATTTACTTGGAGCTTGTGTACTTGGTGACAGCCTTGGTTCCCTCGGAAACGGCATGTTTCGCGAGTTCACCTGGGAGCAGAAGCCTAACGGCAGTCTGGATTTCCCGACTGGTAATGGTCGATCTCTTGTTGTAATGGGCCAAACGAGATGACTCAGCAGCGATGCGCTCGAAAATGTCGTTCACGAAGGAATTCATGATGGACATGGCCTTCGAACTGATACCAGTATCAGGGTGCACCTGCTTGAGAACTTTGTAGATGTAGACACCTACTAGAATCACTGATACTTCTAGCAGCACCATTGATCTTGCATTAGCTAATGGAGTCTCCTATTCCCTAGTAAACAGCCTCTCTGAATTAAACAGCGACCACAACCCAGTAATCTTTAAAATTCACAACCCCCTTTTTATTCCCCCCGAACTAACTACCTTCAAACTCACTAACTGGAAAAAATTCTCAGATATCCTTCATGACAAAGTCCCTGGTAACCCCAAAATTAATAGCCCCTTTGACATCGACATCTCTATAGAAAGCCTAACTCATACCATAAACCAAGCTATAAATTCTTCAAGTATATTCAAACCTAAACTAACCTACCAACGAAACGTTCCCAACCATGTCCTACTTAAAATAAAATATAAAAATCATATCAGAAAACTCTGGCAGAGAACCTCCGATCCCAAAATTAAAGTTGAGCTCAATAAACTTCAAAGAGAACTCCAGAAGCTAATGCAGGATCAACGTGACAATGAGTGGAATGACTTCCTCCAAACCCTCTCTCCCGAAGATAATTCCATCTTTAAAATAAATAAAAAGCTTACTCGAAAATTTCATCCCGTCCCTCCCTTGATCTCCCCGACTGGGGTGGTGTTTACGGACTACGATAAAGCAAACCTCTTTGGCTCTACACTCGAAAACACATTTACCTTAAACGACCATCTTAACAATCCCGCCCACGACAAAATCATAATTGAAGCCACTAAACAATTCTTTTTAGCCCCGCCCATCTGCCAACAACCTATCATAAGCCCTAATGACATCTCTGATATAATCAAACACCTTAATCCTCGTAAAAGCCCTGGCCCCGACAACATTAACAATAAAGTCCTAAAACATGTCCCCTTAAACGTAATAACCAATATAACTAAAATAATAAACTCCTGCTACAAATTTAACCACTTTCCCGATAAATGGAAGCTCGCAACTGTAATTATGATACCCAAACCCGATCAAAACCATAAATTACCCACTAACTTTAGACCCATAAGCCTTCTAGACTCCCTAGCCAAAATTTTTGAAAAAACCATACTAACCCAATTAAAAGACTTCTGCCTTAAAAATAACATCCTCCCCAATGAACAATTCGGTTTCAGAGATAAACACTCAACTACACATCAATTACTCCGTGCCGTAAACACCATCACAGCCGGGTTTAATCACAGTCGAAAAACTGGAGCTGTGTTCCTGGATATTGCCAGAGCCTTTGACAAGGTCTGGCACACAGGTCTCCTTTATAAACTTATAAACCTTAACTTCCCCCCCCACCTCATTCTTCTTATCAAGTCCTACCTTGAAAATCGTAAATTCCGTGTTCGAGTTGGAAGTCTACTGTCAGACTATTTCAGTATTAATGCAGGTACTCCTCAAGGTGCTCTCCTCTCCCCTATACTTTATAACATTTTCACTTCAGATATGCCACGCCCCAAAGATACTATTCTCCACCTTTTCGCTGACGACACAGCACTCCTCTCCCAAGATAAAAACATCAATAATATTATACCCAGACTGCAAAAAGCTTTAAAAGAATTCGAAAAATACTGCACCACCTGGAAAATCGCAATTAATACAAAAAAGACCCAAGTAATACTATTTAAAAAAGCCTTCTACAAAGAATTCCCTGACAGACAACTAACCTTCTTTAACGATACCCTCTCTTGGTCGAAAACTGCTAAATACCTTGGTGTAACCTTAGACTCTAACCTAACTTTTAAACCCCATATTGACCTCCTTCTTCAAAAATATTCAAAAAGAATCCACATGACCTATCCACTAATTAATAGAAAATCTGACCTATCTTTAAAAAATAAAATGTTAATCTATAAACTAGTCATTCGCCCCATTCTAACCTATGCCTGCCCCATTTGGGCCAACACAGCCAAACACAGACTAACCCAAATTGAAGCTTTGCAAAGTAAAACCCTAAGAATGCTAACAGATGCCCCTACCTATATGCGCAATGAATATATTAGAACTGACTTAAAAATTGACCCCCTCTTAACTTTCATAGAAAATTCAGCTATTAAATTCTTCGAAAAACTTCCAAATCACACTAATCCACTCATAACTATTCAAAATATCCACAACACACTCGATGCAACAGTAAAATACCCGTTCCAAACCACCGTAATATCGCAAAGATTCCATCCTCCCTGATAAGCTCTCTCTGACGTCCGCTTTTTCGCTCGCTGGAGAATATCGCGGTTAACCCCGCCCACTCAGTTTGGCCACACCCACCTTCCCAAATCATGCCCCAGATTACGGAGTGATCTCCACCGCGTTCTAGCACCTTGAATTACCTGCTTTTTAATTTTATTTTCAGCTCTTGCCACTTAACTTAATATAAACTTTCTTTTTCTTTGATTTTTGTTGTGTGCTGTCTTTTTTGTGCTGTCCTTTTGTGTTCAAATTAAACTTTTTTCGAAGCTTCTCTCCTGTGGTCGTCTCTTTTATTCTTTCCTACATACAGGGGTTAGAGCGGCCTTCGGCCGCTGACGCTCCATAAAAGCGCATTCCTGCCTGCCTGCGTGAGAGCATTTTACGTACTCAATCGTAAGCTATCATGTCTGGACGTGGTAAGGGCGGTAAGGGTCTCGGAAAAGGTGGCGCTAAGAGGCATCGTAAGGTGCTCCGTGATAACATCCAGGGTATCACCAAGCCTGCCATCAGGCGTCTTGCTCGACGTGGTGGTGTAAAGCGTATTTCTGGCTTGATCTACGAAGAGACCAGAGGAGTTCTCAAAGTTTTCCTTGAGAACGTAATCCGTGACGCTGTCACATACACCGAGCATGCTAAAAGGAAGACTGTCACCGCTATGGATGTCGTCTATGCTCTGAAAAGGCAAGGACGTACCCTCTACGGTTTCGGAGGTTAAATCGCCCCCCTGGACTCTCCCTCATAATAAAAAAAAGGCCCTTTTGAGGGCCAAAAAATCTTACCTTGGCATCTCCTCTTTACTCGTAAAGGAGCCTGCATACAATTTACTGATTAGCTTGACACCCTCTCAATATAATGTCAAGCTAAACGCTTAAATCTTGAAACAAATACTAAAGCGTAACTGTTTGAAATTGCTCAAACTTCATTGTTTACTACTTTTGTCTGTGTAATTTGAATCGGTGGATTCCCATATTGGATTTCTACTGCGTTGTCCGCCTGCTGCCACTAATATAAAAAAACAATGTCCTATGAGTGGGAACAAGTATAATGTTTTTAGGAGCATTGTAGGAAAAACACCCACAACAAAGCAAATTAAAATTTAGTTGTTGATTGCTATTGTTTCAAATTGCTTAAATTCACTGTTGATTCGTAATGACTTTTAAAGGCATTGTTGGAAATGAGTGCTGTTGGCTTTACCGGACCTGAATCCCGATTGTTGCCGTTGTAACAATGGCCGATTCAATTTGTTTGTAAACACTATCTGAAATTTTTCTGGCTCTTAAAAGAGCCTTTTTTTTGGGAGTGTGTTGTAAAGTTCTTACTTTTTGCCTGCTTTTTTGGGAGCAGCTTTCTTTGTTGGGGTTTTGGTCAGCTTCTTTGCCTTTGGTGCTTTTGGCTTAGTCGCTTTCACAACTTTTTTGGGAGATTTTGGCTTTGCAGCTACTTTTTTAGCTGAAGGTTTTTTAGCTGCAGGCTTCTTCTTCTCTGCCGTGGCTTTCACTTTTGGTTTTGAAACTTTCTTCACGGGTGTCTTAGCTTTTTTGGTGGCTGCAACTTCCTTCTTTGGTTTTTTTTCCTTGGGCTTTTCGGTCTTACTTTTTTGACTCGTGCCACCCATTTTGAAGGATCCGCTGGCTCCCTTACCCTTGGTTTGGATCAGGGTACCGTTGGCGACAGCATTTTTCAAAAATCTCCTGATGAAGGGGGTGAGTCGGTCAATATCTACCTTGTTATTAGCACTGATGTGCTTTTTGATAGCTTGGAGAGAAGATCCTCCTCGCTCTTTCAGGGTAGAAATGGACTCGACAACCATGTCAGCCACCTTGGGATGAGATGGGGCAGTTTTAGGCTTTTTTGTAGCCGCGGCTTTTGCCTTTTTCTTAGGCGTCGCAGCGGCTGCAGGAGCAGTGACAGTAGCAGTTTCTTCCGACATGTTGTCTAGAAATAGCCAGAGATCGCAAAAAAGCCTATTATACATTGTGCGATTAAATATACGGAGCGCGACCCCGTACCGACCAATGAGCGGACGGGCGGGGAGGAGTTTAGTTCGCCGCGAACGTTATAAAGGCGCGTTTATGGACCGCCCGGCCCATATTTCAATCGCACGATCGCAGTCGATTTTTCGCTGTCGGTATGGCTCGTACAAAGCAGACCGCTCGTAAGAGTACTGGAGGAAAGGCTCCTAGGAAACAGTTGGCAACCAAGGCAGCTCGTAAGAGTGCCCCTGCTACCGGTGGAGTTAAAAAACCCCATCGTTACAGGCCTGGAACCGTAGCTCTGAGAGAGATCCGTCGTTACCAGAAGTCCACTGAACTTCTGATCCGTAAACTTCCCTTCCAACGTCTGGTGAGGGAAATTGCCCAGGATTTCAAGACCGATCTCAGATTTCAGAGCTCCGCTGTCATGGCTTTGCAAGAGGCCAGTGAGGCTTATTTGGTCGGCCTTTTCGAGGACACCAACTTGTGCGCTATCCACGCCAAGCGAGTGACCATTATGCCAAAGGACATCCAGCTCGCCCGCCGTATTCGAGGAGAACGAGCTTAAACGAACTGTTTAAAACCCCTTACTAAAAAAAAGGCCCTTCTGAGGGCCAAAAAATATCAGCCAGTAATTCATGTGTATCAAACCAGCAGTATTTTAAATTTATATCTAGCAAAGTATTTCCATTGAGTAAATAACTAGCTGTTAACTAGTCTTAACAGATTGCGATTTTCGGCGGTCGCCACAATACAAAAGTTATCAATAAATCACAACCCCTCCCCCGGAAAGCCCCCCCCTTTAACTTCTATTTACAACGGGTAACTTACATTACAGAGGCAACTAAATTATTTTAAACACTAGTATCCGTTATTAAATCTCGGGTTCACTAGTTAAAGCGCGCATGCATGCGCAGAAACATTATGTAGGAGTAAACACTTACTATACTCCTATTGTTTAAAAATTTTAATACACAGTGGTAGAGAGTATACAGAAAACGGAAGCCTTTTGTTTTTAAACTTTTCGAGTCTAGTATTTTTTGGCCCTCAGAAGGGCCTTTTTTTTGTGAGAGTTTGTGGTTAGAGACTTATGCTTTTTTCTCGGTCTTCTTGGGGAGAAGAACGGCTTGGATGTTGGGCAACACACCACCCTGAGCGATGGTTACTCCTGAAAGGAGTTTGTTCAACTCCTCGTCGTTCCTGATGGCCAGTTGAAGATGTCTAGGGATAATTCTAGTTTTCTTATTGTCTCGGGCGGCGTTTCCTGCCAACTCGAGGACCTCAGCGGCCAAGTATTCCAACACAGCAGCCAGGTAGACGGGAGCTCCGGCACCGACTCGCTCGGCGTAATTGCCCTTACGCAAAAGACGATGGATACGACCGACGGGGAACTGAAGGCCAGCTCGGGACGAGCGAGTCTTAGACTTTCCCTTAACTTTACCTCCTTTGCCGCGACCAGACATGATGATGCTTTTTCGATTGTATAAAGCGAAATGCTGCCGAAAAACGTGCAAAATTCCTTTTATGCCGGAGCCCAGGCTCACGAGTACTCCCGCGGATCACACCAATCACAGGGCCCCGTCCGCTTTAGCTCCGCCCTCTCTCGGGCCGAAATTGGCGTTCTCGCCTTTTTCTACAGTTTGTTTCCCCGGTATAACTAGTTTTGCTAACTATTACTTTCCTCTCTTCAGAAAGTATGGATGACCGGCAACACTTTGGTGAAGAAAAAATTTTAGGTTGCATCACAAATCTTGTAATAATACTCCCTAAACATGGCGGATTGGTCATTTCAGGCACTTGGAACGAGTCAGATCTCCAGTTTTACGGACCCAAATAACTGCTAGAGACCGCAATTTATAGCCCGCTATCCGTAATGTTTAGAAATTATGGATAAAAGGCTATAAATTGAAGCAGAATAACTTGGAATTATAAGAATCCTTTCCAAACAACGGAGTCACGAACACGGAATAGTAAAGGTAATTAGACTGAAATATTCTTACATCTTATTTATTGACCGAGGGCTAACCTACTCATTTTCAATTTAACTTCCTCCCTCTTTTTTTTCTTAACTAGTTCCCGGATCACTAGCACTCAACAACAGTTTTTGTAAATAATGATCAGCGGGCTACAAATCTATGCAGTAAAAATTTAATTATTAAGCACCGTTTCTGTAAAAATAGTCCACTGAAAATAGCGAAAAAAAAAGGGCCGAACCGCGGACAAATTGCAATGAAAGGTTTCCCAACGGTTTTTAAACTAAATATCATTATACTAAAATTTTACAAGTTAAAGTTCAATTTTTTTGTTGCGAAAAATGCATTTGTTTTTCAAATTCGTGCCACAAACGTTTGAGGCTTTTGAAAAGGTCATTTTTCAGTGGATATCGTCCACAGATAGTTATATAATGGAAAACCGGTTGAATTCCCGCTCAATGAACTAGTTAATTATGGGCCAATCTCACCAACCTTCTGTTAAAGATAATCAATGGTTAAATCGTATCTCTGAAAATTTGCGTCCTTACAGTAAAAAAAATATATCGGGCCCCTGAGAGAGAAACAAAAATTTTTACAACATGCCAACGAGATAAAATGAAGCGATTTTGGGTAAAAATTTCAAAAAAGGAATGCCAACAGCACGCGGTGTTCCCAGGTGGTCACCCTCCCAAGTACTGACCGCGCCCGAAGGTGCTTAACTTCGGTGATCGGACGAGAACCGGTGTTTTCACCATGGTATGGCCGTTGACATGAGTTGGGTAGTTCCCGAGTTTTAAGTACCAAGCAAGAAGCTTTAAAAAGCGTCCAAAACGGGGCGGCGTCTCTGCATTTGCGACATTTTTCGGGAGATTGGAGTGCCAGCTGTGTCTCCGAAATTTAACCGAAATAGCGTTAACCGTTGATTAAAGTTCCCGTTAAAATTATCAGTATTTTAACCAAAGATTTGTGGATAATTTTAGTCGTGCTGCCATCTGTAATCGTACCAGTGAAGTACAACTGGATTCTTTTGTATATACTTTAATTGGAATTCTTGTTTTTCTACTGCATTAAACTTCTATTTGACTCTTGGAAAAATAAATTTGAACAATTTGAGACAGAATATACATCACGATTACCATCATTACTATGTAATGACTCGTATTCATAATTAACCAAGAATTCTACCGCGCCTCATATAGTCAAATGTCATACTACGATCCCCCTGAACTACCTTCATCTTTCAAACCTATTTATCCCCAGAATCAGTCTCTAATTACTAAAATGTAATGATGCACTATCCTCGTGGATGGAATTTTCGGGGAAAACGAATCAGAGGTGTAGCGGAAAATAGCTGACCATAGTAATAAGGGATGGGCAAAATCGGTCAAAGTATCGATACTTGGTATCGATACCCAAAAATATCGGTCTTAAAGTACCGATACCGCTTTCGATACTCACCATTTCGATACCGTGTTGCTTCAATGTCTCTTTTTATGCCGATATTTTCTTATGAAACATACATCTTAAATCAGTATCGATATTTCAGTTATAATTTTTCCACTGGAAAATTAAATGTTTTCGATACCAGCTAGAGACAGTATCGAAGGTTCCCCTAAACTTTTATTCTTCTGACACTAATTGTTCGATACTATTTCATGTATCGATCGATACTCCTCTCAGGTATCGGAAGTATCGAAAAAATTTCTGGGATCATTGTTCGATACTCTTTTAGGTAACGGAACGGTATCGTTATCGGAAGTATCGAAATATTTAATAACACTGGGATCGTGTACCGGTGTTATTTTGATATTCTCAGGGCTCGATTTCTAAAAAAAAGAGGTTCCGGAACGCCGTTCCGGCTGAAATCGAGCCCTGGATATTCTTATAAGGTATTTGAATGACAGAGATCGTTCCCTGCTCCAAATAGTTCCAAAATATTGAAAAAGTGTCGAATTTTTTTGAATACTCTATATTTGTTCGATAAGTATCGAAATATCACTGGTATCGAAATTTCGATTTTATCCTTTGAGTATCGATACCATACCCAGGTATTGATCCAAAATATCAGAATATCGGACCCTCGAGTATCGATACCATGAAGTATCGATACTTTTTGCCCATCCCAAATAGTAATTCAAAGTTAAAAGAGAAAGCCGAATTCCTCAGGGGTGACACTTAAGAATTGGAGGGGGAAATTCCCCTACCCTGGACAATGGAATAAGAAATTTTTTAAGAAGAATCAATACAATAGAACAGATGCCAGGTGGTCTGCTCGGACAAACAGGTGGTCCCTCTTATCTAGTAAGGTACCCTTTACCCCCCGCTCCGCGGTGTGTCCAGGATGTTTCGCCCCCCGCTATTGTACTCGACCCTCCCTTTCTCATCCATCAAAACTGTCAACTAGTCTTTCCCTGTCCGTATTTTCCTGAATTGCGTAATTCTTTTCATGCTTAAAAGCACCCCTAAACACCACAAAAAAAACTAAAAAAGAAATAATTTCAAAGGTTGTCACTCAGAAATAACCAAAGTAACAACATATTAAAATTTGATAAAAATCGAACGCTAAAATTTTAATATTTTCAGATTTTCAATTAATTTTACCTCAAAAATCGACCTGCTTTTAAATTCCTGTCAAAAACGTTTGAGGCCAAGGTTATTTTTCCATGGACTTTGTAGTCATATAGCTATATAACCGAAAAAAACCCCCTAAAATCGATGTTTAAATCATTAATTAATTAAATAAATAAAATGAACATTAAAACTAGGAGGAAATATTTTCAATCAAGATTAAACAGTTAATATTTCAGCAATATTCAGTATTAAATAATTTAAAAATTAATCAAATTCACGAAGAATCTTGAAAAAATTTAAATTTTACTTTATAGACTTGTGATACATGTTTATAGGTTGATTTTTAATCCTATTACATAAAAAAATATTATTTTGCAATAAAAATTGAAATATACTTCAAATTTAAAAAAAAAATCCTTAATTATGTCTAACTAGTCTCAACACCTGGAACTAATTGCAATAAACGCTTTTCACTCAGAAATGGCCTATCATTAACAACATAATAAAAATCGGACTATAGGAAATTAAATGTTTCAATTTTTTTTTAATTTTCAAATCCCTTTCAATTTTTATAACAAAAATAGTAAATTTTTCTGCATCACAATAGAAAATAAACCTTTAAACTTGTGTTACATGCCTTTACAAAAAATATTAATACTTTTGTTCCAAACTGCCTGTTTTAAAAAAATTAAATATCTCAGTATCCATTTTTTCCGATCTTAAGTATCTTGTTAGGCCATTTCTGATTGAACACCGTTTAAAAAGCGTTTACTGCAATTAGTTCCAGGTGTTGGGACTAGTTTAATTCTATTAAAATTTCGGGGTCTAATTTCAATTAGGGGGTCTTCCAGATATAAAAAACTGCTATAATCGTAATTAATTAATTACCCCAGAACTAATTACCCGAATTACTAATTCTTAGTGTCTAAACGTCCATCTATTGACCGAGTACATCATACTAAAATTTCAGAGAGATCGATAAATAAAAACAGGTCGAATAGCTTGTTTCCGTTTGCCCATAAGAACAAAGGGCCAGACAAAGGAAGTGTCCGTTGGATTGAATGGGCCAGGGTCATTAATCGCTAATTGACCGAGTTGTAATTGAGGTATGACTTTGAAATTTGAATATGTTAAACAATGTATGACCCAGGACAGTGGCGGATCCAGGATTTGGTTTTTTTGGGGGGGGCTAAGAATTTTCATAATCCAATTGAGTTTTCATGTGAATGGTAATACGTAAAAGGTAGTGAATTATCCTACACAAACCACTAAAAGGGGGGTCTGGGGGTACTCACCCAGAAAATTTTTGGAAATTTAAGTCAAAAACCCCACTTTTTCAACTCGTTTTGGTACGCCTCATCCGAATTTCGGATATAGATTTTTTGCGTTTTGACAAACTGAGAAATATATTAGCCGTTTTGGGGGGCTTCAGCCCGAAAGCCCCTCCCCCCGTAGATCCACCACTGACCCAGGAGATTCTATTAACTTTTCGGGTGATTCGTACTGTTAGGGGGTCGTGTACAAATTAAAACAGCTTTCCAGGAACGAAATGGCGGGAAAAATAATAGACACCGACTAGATCGATACGAATTCTGAAAGTTCTTTAAAAGTTGCACAACATACTGAAATTTAATTAAAATCCGTTGGTATGAATTCAAACTGCGATTTTTTGAAAATTTGCAAGACACCGGATATCGCCTATTATAGGCTTAATGAAAGCCTTAATATTAACGGATCGACACGAAATTTGAATATGTTGTAGCCAGACATGAATTCTAAAACCTATTAAAGTTTCGAGGGTTCGAATTAATTAGGGGGCCGTATACAAATTTCGAAAGTCAAAAAGTCGTTAAAAATTTTCATTTGAATTCTAATAGATCGATTCCTTAGTGCGATACGTACATTTACTCGTCTATGAATCAGCTACAACATATATTTTTTTCATAAATTAATTAGAAGATTTTTGGTCCATTTGGGAAAAAGTTTGAGATTTCAATATATTTGTTCAAACCAGATTGTAGAGCGCAATTTTTACATGATCCCCTAAAATTTTCAAGTTCCTAGTAGCATTTTTAATGAGCTTTCAGAATATATAAAGCATTATTCTGGGAAATGATTAGAATTTAAATGGTGATCTCGAATTTGGGAAATTAACTAGAGTCAATCGCGTTTAGGAGAAGTAGGCTCCATTCTGCTTCAGAAAATCCTGGTTGACGTCAGAATCACCATGGAAACGCGTAATTCTGGAAAAACTTTGCCATAACGGTCCCTTACTCATAAGTAAAATCAAAAAAAATTTTAAAATAATAATTTTCGATTTATTAAGGATTTGCGGACTTGTGCTTTTCAAGGGTAGCATCGACTTTTTTTCAAACTCTAAAAACTACCTAAATTATTATTGGATTGGTATAAAAATCGGATATGATGGACATCTAGAGGTCAACTTTAATTTTCTTTGGCCGAAAAAATTATATTTTAATATCTATTGTGCTCAAAACGCGAAGAACCGACATTTCTCGGAACCAGAACGCAAAATCGCGGAGGCCTGAATTTTAATTCCAATTTTTTGAAATTCCAGATTCTGGAAGCTATGACATCACACTCGAAAGGTTATAGGTCTTCGACCCGGTTGAAATTCTTTAAAGTGCTCTTTTTCTACTTTTACGGTACATTTCAAAATCGGACCTTAAAAGGCGCCAGAAAATTAAAATTACCGTCAGAATTTCATGAAAATTGAATACGTTGCTCATTTAGAGGCCTATTACTAGAAACCAGTGTTTAAAATTCCCTTACTCATTTTAAATTACTTAAAAATCTATAAATCCCTTCGTTTTCTATGCACACCGATACTGTAAAACAGTGTTCCGGAAATTCCTAATAAAATCTTTAATAACGCTCTTATCTCAACGAAACTCCGGGAAATAATAGCCAAACGGATGTAAAAAATTAACGCACGATTAAAAAAAATTAGTTAAAAGGTGTAGTATTTTAAAAGAACCCGCGAATGCGAATCTCATGGAAAACCAGCATTTCGGTACTGAAACTTTGAAAATTCGTAGCTCCCGAACCGAGTAAGATAAAATTACGAAAGAGGTCTCTAAAAATATCCTGGAGTCTATATCACAACATATGAAAAGGAATAATTGAAAAATTTTTTTTTAACATATTCAATAAAGCGACTTAAATAATCAAATAATTGGTAAAGGCGGACGTAACGTGCTGCCATCTAGAATGGAGGGAGAGGGTCGAACGGTAAACGATGGACTCATTAACAGGGTTTACTGGAATCGAATTTTAATTAACTTAAAAAAATCCCACCGATTAATAACTTACATTTTCTGAAAGGGGGAGAAATTCTGTACATTGCGTGATGCTTTTCGAGAGTGTGGATGATTTATTTAAGAAATAAATGAACTAAACACGCCTATGGAAAAATAGCATTGGAAAATTAAAACTCCCTAACTGAACTTGACCTGAAGAACTAATTAAGTCAATTAAGGGATTTCAACCACTCGATTCACTTAGAACAATAATCGGGCAAAGTGATATTAAAAGAGTTAAGCTTCGGAAGTGTTTTTAATTTGATTTTGAGCAAATCTGCAAAACCAATTGATAATGCTATGTTATGGAGTACAAACTTGCACCTAATTTGAAAGGTAGTTAAACTGTAAATTAAAACTTGATAACAGTTGATATAATGAGTATTATCTCTATTATTCAATAATCAAACTCTGAAAGGTACCAATTTTTATTGTAAATGACTCAATTTTTGAATTTTCTGAAACATGTTTTTTAATGAATGAAGAGTGCTTATAAGTGGAAATTGGTAATTTTAACACTAAATAGAGGCCAATTAAGCTTAAAGAACATTCACCCGTCTTAGATAAAAGTGTTTTACAGCTCATATTAATAGGAATTTCAAAAAACATTACTTTATGTACCCCAAATCAGAGATTTCCCAAAACCAAGCTGTAATGTTATTACAATGGGAATTTTTAACTATTCATTGAAACTAATCAAAACGTTTCTGGCCCCAATTTATGTTGTTTCAATCTACTCGTGGTTTGATGTTTTAAAAGCGAAACTGCGAAATTCCAGTTCAGGGGCCGTCCACAAAATTAAAATAGCAATATCGGTATTTTCCAAATTTCTCCCGAACCGAAACTCGGATCGCTTAGCAAAAACAACCATCTTAAAGAACGTTCAGAGAAGCGTAATAATCATATAACTATGAGTGTGGTAAACCGCCAGAAAAAAAACTGGGAGTCATTTAATTTCGACGCAGAACAATGGCGCCTGTTAACGCCAAACGGGTTTTTCCCCGCCGCGTGCTTCCGTTGCAGATTCCGCCCAACAATCCGATCAATTTTTTTCCAATCGCGCTCGTTCTATTGTTCCAAACACTTTGAGAGTTTAATACATTGAAGCCCATTCGATTATGCATCGATCGGTACCAAGCATTAAGTGTCGGGTAAGGTAGTTGGTTCACAAAAGACGATTTTCGGTTGACACGCTTAAAGCCGTTTAATTTAAATAATATTATTCAATTCGCTTAGCGAACTCGATAACTTGTTTGCAGAGCTCCCTAGGAAAAATAAAACATAAAATTTTTGAATGGGAGAGGACTAGATCCGGAGAAACGAATTTTTGAACTTTCCAAAAACGAAATGGCGCAGAATTCAAATTTCCAACTCGACTTACTCCAGAACTAAGAAACCCATCGCTTAGCAAAAACTACCATCTTAAAGCACTGACCGAGATGCGCAATAATTGCGTAACTGTTAGTGTGAGAGACCAGTAGAAAAAATGCTACAGCGCATTGAAATTCAACGTACATCAATGGCGGCGGTGAAGGGGAATCCGTTGCATCTTTCGCGGCGTGCTCCGTCGGAGGTTCCCGCCAATCACTCTTTTTGAAATAGCGTTCGTTATACTTCTTTTAGAGCTTAGCAAGTTAATATATAATAAACACCATTGAAATACGCGTCGAACAGTACTAATCACTAACTGCGCATGAAAGCACTTCACTGGAAAATGAGCGAAAGAAAAGTTCAACAATAGTAAATTCCTCTCTGTTACGAATATCATTGTTGTTTCTTCTAACAAATAAAATTTTCTTTCAACAGTACCCTTTGTATAACGAAGTAATTGTTGCTGAGTCCCAACCATTTAGTCGATTCGGACAATTTAAAACAAAAATGGAGTCTGAATTCGAAATATTTCCCTAGTTGGTCTATTGGCCGAAAGAGTGCGCTGTTATCGCTTGGCTTTAAAGAAACACCCCCTTTCACCCATTGGATAATCATCGCTTCACTATAAATACGCTTTGATTTTTGAAATATTGCCAATCCTCTATTAAAAAATGGTCGTAAACATGGCGGATGGTGTCAATTGCTACGAGTCGGATGCTGTTCAAATCGAGTCAGATCAGAACCAAATAACTGCTAGACACACGATTTTTAGCCCGCTGTCCATAATTATTAGAAATTATGGATAAAAGGCTAAAAATCGAAGCAGAAAAACTTGGAATATTAGGCAACATTTCTGTACAACAGAGGCACGAACACGGAAGATTGCGCGGTTTTTCCCTAGCGTTAGCTACGGAAAGTGAACAAATCACCTGTATGCAGGCGCAGGTAAGTGCTTTTTTCCTCGATTTGTATCACTTTGTCTATAATTTTCGTAAATTATGGATGATATGATACAAATCGAAACATAAAAATCTAATTTTTTGAGCACCGTTTCTGTAAATCAGAGTCGTGAACACGGAAGAGACGCCTTGGAAAGTGTCCAAATCGACTGTTTCAGACCCAGGTAAGAGCATGCTTTTATTACTTATTTGATATATGGAACATTGGATGTGCAGGCATTTTTTTCTATAGAACGATGCTATGTAAGTGATTTAAGTAAGTGTAAGTGTTTTGCAATTTTTACCAGGGTTATTTTGTTCCGAAAAGAGGCGTTTGGACTCGCTTGTAGGGATATTTTTCAATGATTTTCGGCGCGATTTGAATTTATTATGAAAAGGATTCGGTGTGATTACAGTGTTCCGAAAAATTCCAAATTTAATTACAATATCTATGTATTTCGAACGTCGTTTTTCCGAAAACTTTTCTTTAAAAAATCGGTTCAATTCCGTTAACGCATCCGCTAAATATCGCGAATCATCTAAAATGTTTGGATACAATGGTATTGGTTTGGCATAGCCGAGCACGAAATAAGTGTTATCATATTTCATAAACAAGAATGTTCTGAAAAATTTTTTTGTTTAATATTTCGGCTTCCTTGTAGCAGCAGCTGTTTTAAATTATAATAATAAGTAATTAAAAGCAATGAGTGGAGAGATTGAAGTACAGCATTTTTATCTCACGGTTCATATTTTTGACCGGCTTTTATCGTGTTAAACTGTAGTACTAATTCAAAACACTTAACAACCTATAAATAAACAACACAAACCTTGTGTTTCCATGGCAACAAAAGGAGGAGTGAAAATAAAGGGTCTAATTTCTAACAGTGCGAACGGGGTATAACGGAAGTGACTAGTGTTGAGAAAGTTTTTCCAATGATGAAGTAAAATGTTCATAATATTTTTTGGCCCTCAGAAGGGCCTTTTTTTTTATTGTCCGTGGTTTGGAGAATTTACTTGGAGCTTGTGTACTTGGTGACAGCCTTGGTTCCCTCGGAAACGGCATGTTTCGCGAGTTCACCTGGGAGCAGAAGCCTAACGGCAGTCTGGATTTCCCGACTGGTAATGGTCGATCTCTTGTTGTAATGGGCCAAACGAGATGACTCAGCAGCGATGCGCTCGAAAATGTCGTTCACGAAGGAATTCATGATGGACATGGCCTTCGAACTGATACCAGTATCAGGGTGCACCTGCTTGAGAACTTTGTAGATGTAGATAGCGAAGGACTCCTTACGACGCTTCTTCCTCTTTTTCTTGTCTCCAACACGGACGGCCTTTTGGGCTTTGCCCGCTTTCTTAACGGCTTTGCCGGAGGTTTGGGGAGGCATGTTAAATCTCTAGGAGAATCGTTGAGATTATGCTCCCGAAAAGTTTAGAACAGCCTTATATAAACTCGAAATCAGCTCAGAAACCGCCACCAATCAAAGCACGCGGAGACACCCGACGAGGCAAGCGGGAGGGGACAGGGGTGGAGCCACCGTCTCCTCGTGCTATATATAGCGTGGTTTTCTGGCGTGAGAGCATTTTACGTACTCAATCGTAAGCTATCATGTCTGGACGTGGTAAGGGCGGTAAGGGTCTCGGAAAAGGTGGCGCTAAGAGGCATCGTAAGGTGCTCCGTGATAACATCCAGGGTATCACCAAGCCTGCCATCAGGCGTCTTGCTCGACGTGGTGGTGTAAAGCGTATTTCTGGCTTGATCTACGAAGAGACCAGAGGAGTTCTCAAAGTTTTCCTTGAGAACGTAATCCGTGACGCTGTCACATACACCGAGCATGCTAAAAGGAAGACTGTCACCGCTATGGATGTCGTCTATGCTCTGAAAAGGCAAGGACGTACCCTCTACGGTTTCGGAGGTTAAATCGCCCCCCTGGACTCTCCCTCATAATAAAAAAAAGGCCCTTTTGAGGGCCAAAAAATCTTACCTTGGCATCTCCTCTTTACTCGTAAAGGAGCCTGCATACAATTTACTGATTAGCTTGACACCCTCTCAATATAATGTCAAGCTAAACGCTTAAATCTTGAAACAAATACTAAAGCGTAACTGTTTGAAATTGCTCAAACTTCATTGTTTACTACTTTTGTCTGTGTAATTTGAATCGGTGGATTCCCATATTGGATTTCTACTGCGTTGTCCGCCTGCTGCCACTAATATAAAAAAACAATGTCCTATGAGTGGGAACAAGTATAATGTTTTTAGGAGCATTGTAGGAAAAACACCCACAACAAAGCAAATTAAAATTTAGTTGTTGATTGCTATTGTTTCAAATTGCTTAAATTCACTGTTGATTCGTAATGACTTTTAAAGGCATTGTTGGAAATGAGTGCTGTTGGCTTTACCGGACCTGAATCCCGATTGTTGCCGTTGTAACAATGGCCGATTCAATTTGTTTGTAAACACTATCTGAAATTTTTCTGGCTCTTAAAAGAGCCTTTTTTTTGGGAGTGTGTTGTAAAGTTCTTACTTTTTGCCTGCTTTTTTGGGAGCAGCTTTCTTTGTTGGGGTTTTGGTCAGCTTCTTTGCCTTTGGTGCTTTTGGCTTAGTCGCTTTCACAACTTTTTTGGGAGATTTTGGCTTTGCAGCTACTTTTTTAGCTGAAGGTTTTTTAGCTGCAGGCTTCTTCTTCTCTGCCGTGGCTTTCACTTTTGGTTTTGAAACTTTCTTCACGGGTGTCTTAGCTTTTTTGGTGGCTGCAACTTCCTTCTTTGGTTTTTTTTCCTTGGGCTTTTCGGTCTTACTTTTTTGACTCGTGCCACCCATTTTGAAGGATCCGCTGGCTCCCTTACCCTTGGTTTGGATCAGGGTACCGTTGGCGACAGCATTTTTCAAAAATCTCCTGATGAAGGGGGTGAGTCGGTCAATATCTACCTTGTTATTAGCACTGATGTGCTTTTTGATAGCTTGGAGAGAAGATCCTCCTCGCTCTTTCAGGGTAGAAATGGACTCGACAACCATGTCAGCCACCTTGGGATGAGATGGGGCAGTTTTAGGCTTTTTTGTAGCCGCGGCTTTTGCCTTTTTCTTAGGCGTCGCAGCGGCTGCAGGAGCAGTGACAGTAGCAGTTTCTTCCGACATGTTGTCTAGAAATAGCCAGAGATCGCAAAAAAGCCTATTATACATTGTGCGATTAAATATACGGAGCGCGACCCCGTACCGACCAATGAGCGGACGGGCGGGGAGGAGTTTAGTTCGCCGCGAACGTTATAAAGGCGCGTTTATGGACCGCCCGGCCCATATTTCAATCGCACGATCGCAGTCGATTTTTCGCTGTCGGTATGGCTCGTACAAAGCAGACCGCTCGTAAGAGTACTGGAGGAAAGGCTCCTAGGAAACAGTTGGCAACCAAGGCAGCTCGTAAGAGTGCCCCTGCTACCGGTGGAGTTAAAAAACCCCATCGTTACAGGCCTGGAACCGTAGCTCTGAGAGAGATCCGTCGTTACCAGAAGTCCACTGAACTTCTGATCCGTAAACTTCCCTTCCAACGTCTGGTGAGGGAAATTGCCCAGGATTTCAAGACCGATCTCAGATTTCAGAGCTCCGCTGTCATGGCTTTGCAAGAGGCCAGTGAGGCTTATTTGGTCGGCCTTTTCGAGGACACCAACTTGTGCGCTATCCACGCCAAGCGAGTGACCATTATGCCAAAGGACATCCAGCTCGCCCGCCGTATTCGAGGAGAACGAGCTTAAACGAACTGTTTAAAACCCCTTACTAAAAAAAAGGCCCTTCTGAGGGCCAAAAAATATCAGCCAGTAATTCATGTGTATCAAACCAGCAGTATTTTAAATTTATATCTAGCAAAGTATTTCCATTGAGTAAATAACTAGCTGTTAACTAGTCTTAACAGATTGCGATTTTCGGCGGTCGCCACAATACAAAAGTTATCAATAAATCACAACCCCTCCCCCGGAAAGCCCCCCCCTTTAACTTCTATTTACAACGGGTAACTTACATTACAGAGGCAACTAAATTATTTTAAACACTAGTATCCGTTATTAAATCTCGGGTTCACTAGTTAAAGCGCGCATGCATGCGCAGAAACATTATGTAGGAGTAAACACTTACTATACTCCTATTGTTTAAAAATTTTAATACACAGTGGTAGAGAGTATACAGAAAACGGAAGCCTTTTGTTTTTAAACTTTTCGAGTCTAGTATTTTTTGGCCCTCAGAAGGGCCTTTTTTTTGTGAGAGTTTGTGGTTAGAGACTTATGCTTTTTTCTCGGTCTTCTTGGGGAGAAGAACGGCTTGGATGTTGGGCAACACACCACCCTGAGCGATGGTTACTCCTGAAAGGAGTTTGTTCAACTCCTCGTCGTTCCTGATGGCCAGTTGAAGATGTCTAGGGATAATTCTAGTTTTCTTATTGTCTCGGGCGGCGTTTCCTGCCAACTCGAGGACCTCAGCGGCCAAGTATTCCAACACAGCAGCCAGGTAGACGGGAGCTCCGGCACCGACTCGCTCGGCGTAATTGCCCTTACGCAAAAGACGATGGATACGACCGACGGGGAACTGAAGGCCAGCTCGGGACGAGCGAGTCTTAGACTTTCCCTTAACTTTACCTCCTTTGCCGCGACCAGACATGATGATGCTTTTTCGATTGTATAAAGCGAAATGCTGCCGAAAAACGTGCAAAATTCCTTTTATGCCGGAGCCCAGGCTCACGAGTACTCCCGCGGATCACACCAATCACAGGGCCCCGTCCGCTTTAGCTCCGCCCTCTCTCGGGCCGAAATTGGCGTTCTCGCCTTTTTCTACAGTTTGTTTCCCCGGTATAACTAGTTTTGCTAACTATTACTTTCCTCTCTTCAGAAAGTATGGATGACCGGCAACACTTTGGTGAAGAAAAAATTTTAGGTTGCATCACAAATCTTGTAATAATACTCCCTAAACATGGCGGATTGGTCATTTCAGGCACTTGGAACGAGTCAGATCTCCAGTTTTACGGACCCAAATAACTGCTAGAGACCGCAATTTATAGCCCGCTATCCGTAATGTTTAGAAATTATGGATAAAAGGCTATAAATTGAAGCAGAATAACTTGGAATTATAAGAATCCTTTCCAAACAACGGAGTCACGAACACGGAATAGTAAAGGTAATTAGACTGAAATATTCTTACATCTTATTTATTGACCGAGGGCTAACCTACTCATTTTCAATTTAACTTCCTCCCTCTTTTTTTTCTTAACTAGTTCCCGGATCACTAGCACTCAACAACAGTTTTTGTAAATAATGATCAGCGGGCTACAAATCTATGCAGTAAAAATTTAATTATTAAGCACCGTTTCTGTAAAAATAGTCCACTGAAAATAGCGAAAAAAAAAGGGCCGAACCGCGGACAAATTGCAATGAAAGGTTTCCCAACGGTTTTTAAACTAAATATCATTATACTAAAATTTTACAAGTTAAAGTTCAATTTTTTTGTTGCGAAAAATGCATTTGTTTTTCAAATTCGTGCCACAAACGTTTGAGGCTTTTGAAAAGGTCATTTTTCAGTGGATATCGTCCACAGATAGTTATATAATGGAAAACCGGTTGAATTCCCGCTCAATGAACTAGTTAATTATGGGCCAATCTCACCAACCTTCTGTTAAAGATAATCAATGGTTAAATCGTATCTCTGAAAATTTGCGTCCTTACAGTAAAAAAAATATATCGGGCCCCTGAGAGAGAAACAAAAATTTTTACAACATGCCAACGAGATAAAATGAAGCGATTTTGGGTAAAAATTTCAAAAAAGGAATGCCAACAGCACGCGGTGTTCCCAGGTGGTCACCCTCCCAAGTACTGACCGCGCCCGAAGGTGCTTAACTTCGGTGATCGGACGAGAACCGGTGTTTTCACCATGGTATGGCCGTTGACATGAGTTGGGTAGTTCCCGAGTTTTAAGTACCAAGCAAGAAGCTTTAAAAAGCGTCCAAAACGGGGCGGCGTCTCTGCATTTGCGACATTTTTCGGGAGATTGGAGTGCCAGCTGTGTCTCCGAAATTTAACCGAAATAGCGTTAACCGTTGATTAAAGTTCCCGTTAAAATTATCAGTATTTTAACCAAAGATTTGTGGATAATTTTAGTCGTGCTGCCATCTGTAATCGTACCAGTGAAGTACAACTGGATTCTTTTGTATATACTTTAATTGGAATTCTTGTTTTTCTACTGCATTAAACTTCTATTTGACTCTTGGAAAAATAAATTTGAACAATTTGAGACAGAATATACATCACGATTACCATCATTACTATGTAATGACTCGTATTCATAATTAACCAAGAATTCTACCGCGCCTCATATAGTCAAATGTCATACTACGATCCCCCTGAACTACCTTCATCTTTCAAACCTATTTATCCCCAGAATCAGTCTCTAATTACTAAAATGTAATGATGCACTATCCTCGTGGATGGAATTTTCGGGGAAAACGAATCAGAGGTGTAGCGGAAAATAGCTGACCATAGTAATAAGGGATGGGCAAAATCGGTCAAAGTATCGATACTTGGTATCGATACCCAAAAATATCGGTCTTAAAGTACCGATACCGCTTTCGATACTCACCATTTCGATACCGTGTTGCTTCAATGTCTCTTTTTATGCCGATATTTTCTTATGAAACATACATCTTAAATCAGTATCGATATTTCAGTTATAATTTTTCCACTGGAAAATTAAATGTTTTCGATACCAGCTAGAGACAGTATCGAAGGTTCCCCTAAACTTTTATTCTTCTGACACTAATTGTTCGATACTATTTCATGTATCGATCGATACTCCTCTCAGGTATCGGAAGTATCGAAAAAATTTCTGGGATCATTGTTCGATACTCTTTTAGGTAACGGAACGGTATCGTTATCGGAAGTATCGAAATATTTAATAACACTGGGATCGTGTACCGGTGTTATTTTGATATTCTCAGGGCTCGATTTCTAAAAAAAAGAGGTTCCGGAACGCCGTTCCGGCTGAAATCGAGCCCTGGATATTCTTATAAGGTATTTGAATGACAGAGATCGTTCCCTGCTCCAAATAGTTCCAAAATATTGAAAAAGTGTCGAATTTTTTTGAATACTCTATATTTGTTCGATAAGTATCGAAATATCACTGGTATCGAAATTTCGATTTTATCCTTTGAGTATCGATACCATACCCAGGTATTGATCCAAAATATCAGAATATCGGACCCTCGAGTATCGATACCATGAAGTATCGATACTTTTTGCCCATCCCAAATAGTAATTCAAAGTTAAAAGAGAAAGCCGAATTCCTCAGGGGTGACACTTAAGAATTGGAGGGGGAAATTCCCCTACCCTGGACAATGGAATAAGAAATTTTTTAAGAAGAATCAATACAATAGAACAGATGCCAGGTGGTCTGCTCGGACAAACAGGTGGTCCCTCTTATCTAGTAAGGTACCCTTTACCCCCCGCTCCGCGGTGTGTCCAGGATGTTTCGCCCCCCGCTATTGTACTCGACCCTCCCTTTCTCATCCATCAAAACTGTCAACTAGTCTTTCCCTGTCCGTATTTTCCTGAATTGCGTAATTCTTTTCATGCTTAAAAGCACCCCTAAACACCACAAAAAAAACTAAAAAAGAAATAATTTCAAAGGTTGTCACTCAGAAATAACCAAAGTAACAACATATTAAAATTTGATAAAAATCGAACGCTAAAATTTTAATATTTTCAGATTTTCAATTAATTTTACCTCAAAAATCGACCTGCTTTTAAATTCCTGTCAAAAACGTTTGAGGCCAAGGTTATTTTTCCATGGACTTTGTAGTCATATAGCTATATAACCGAAAAAAACCCCCTAAAATCGATGTTTAAATCATTAATTAATTAAATAAATAAAATGAACATTAAAACTAGGAGGAAATATTTTCAATCAAGATTAAACAGTTAATATTTCAGCAATATTCAGTATTAAATAATTTAAAAATTAATCAAATTCACGAAGAATCTTGAAAAAATTTAAATTTTACTTTATAGACTTGTGATACATGTTTATAGGTTGATTTTTAATCCTATTACATAAAAAAATATTATTTTGCAATAAAAATTGAAATATACTTCAAATTTAAAAAAAAAATCCTTAATTATGTCTAACTAGTCTCAACACCTGGAACTAATTGCAATAAACGCTTTTCACTCAGAAATGGCCTATCATTAACAACATAATAAAAATCGGACTATAGGAAATTAAATGTTTCAATTTTTTTTTAATTTTCAAATCCCTTTCAATTTTTATAACAAAAATAGTAAATTTTTCTGCATCACAATAGAAAATAAACCTTTAAACTTGTGTTACATGCCTTTACAAAAAATATTAATACTTTTGTTCCAAACTGCCTGTTTTAAAAAAATTAAATATCTCAGTATCCATTTTTTCCGATCTTAAGTATCTTGTTAGGCCATTTCTGATTGAACACCGTTTAAAAAGCGTTTACTGCAATTAGTTCCAGGTGTTGGGACTAGTTTAATTCTATTAAAATTTCGGGGTCTAATTTCAATTAGGGGGTCTTCCAGATATAAAAAACTGCTATAATCGTAATTAATTAATTACCCCAGAACTAATTACCCGAATTACTAATTCTTAGTGTCTAAACGTCCATCTATTGACCGAGTACATCATACTAAAATTTCAGAGAGATCGATAAATAAAAACAGGTCGAATAGCTTGTTTCCGTTTGCCCATAAGAACAAAGGGCCAGACAAAGGAAGTGTCCGTTGGATTGAATGGGCCAGGGTCATTAATCGCTAATTGACCGAGTTGTAATTGAGGTATGACTTTGAAATTTGAATATGTTAAACAATGTATGACCCAGGACAGTGGCGGATCCAGGATTTGGTTTTTTTGGGGGGGGCTAAGAATTTTCATAATCCAATTGAGTTTTCATGTGAATGGTAATACGTAAAAGGTAGTGAATTATCCTACACAAACCACTAAAAGGGGGGTCTGGGGGTACTCACCCAGAAAATTTTTGGAAATTTAAGTCAAAAACCCCACTTTTTCAACTCGTTTTGGTACGCCTCATCCGAATTTCGGATATAGATTTTTTGCGTTTTGACAAACTGAGAAATATATTAGCCGTTTTGGGGGGCTTCAGCCCGAAAGCCCCTCCCCCCGTAGATCCACCACTGACCCAGGAGATTCTATTAACTTTTCGGGTGATTCGTACTGTTAGGGGGTCGTGTACAAATTAAAACAGCTTTCCAGGAACGAAATGGCGGGAAAAATAATAGACACCGACTAGATCGATACGAATTCTGAAAGTTCTTTAAAAGTTGCACAACATACTGAAATTTAATTAAAATCCGTTGGTATGAATTCAAACTGCGATTTTTTGAAAATTTGCAAGACACCGGATATCGCCTATTATAGGCTTAATGAAAGCCTTAATATTAACGGATCGACACGAAATTTGAATATGTTGTAGCCAGACATGAATTCTAAAACCTATTAAAGTTTCGAGGGTTCGAATTAATTAGGGGGCCGTATACAAATTTCGAAAGTCAAAAAGTCGTTAAAAATTTTCATTTGAATTCTAATAGATCGATTCCTTAGTGCGATACGTACATTTACTCGTCTATGAATCAGCTACAACATATATTTTTTTCATAAATTAATTAGAAGATTTTTGGTCCATTTGGGAAAAAGTTTGAGATTTCAATATATTTGTTCAAACCAGATTGTAGAGCGCAATTTTTACATGATCCCCTAAAATTTTCAAGTTCCTAGTAGCATTTTTAATGAGCTTTCAGAATATATAAAGCATTATTCTGGGAAATGATTAGAATTTAAATGGTGATCTCGAATTTGGGAAATTAACTAGAGTCAATCGCGTTTAGGAGAAGTAGGCTCCATTCTGCTTCAGAAAATCCTGGTTGACGTCAGAATCACCATGGAAACGCGTAATTCTGGAAAAACTTTGCCATAACGGTCCCTTACTCATAAGTAAAATCAAAAAAAATTTTAAAATAATAATTTTCGATTTATTAAGGATTTGCGGACTTGTGCTTTTCAAGGGTAGCATCGACTTTTTTTCAAACTCTAAAAACTACCTAAATTATTATTGGATTGGTATAAAAATCGGATATGATGGACATCTAGAGGTCAACTTTAATTTTCTTTGGCCGAAAAAATTATATTTTAATATCTATTGTGCTCAAAACGCGAAGAACCGACATTTCTCGGAACCAGAACGCAAAATCGCGGAGGCCTGAATTTTAATTCCAATTTTTTGAAATTCCAGATTCTGGAAGCTATGACATCACACTCGAAAGGTTATAGGTCTTCGACCCGGTTGAAATTCTTTAAAGTGCTCTTTTTCTACTTTTACGGTACATTTCAAAATCGGACCTTAAAAGGCGCCAGAAAATTAAAATTACCGTCAGAATTTCATGAAAATTGAATACGTTGCTCATTTAGAGGCCTATTACTAGAAACCAGTGTTTAAAATTCCCTTACTCATTTTAAATTACTTAAAAATCTATAAATCCCTTCGTTTTCTATGCACACCGATACTGTAAAACAGTGTTCCGGAAATTCCTAATAAAATCTTTAATAACGCTCTTATCTCAACGAAACTCCGGGAAATAATAGCCAAACGGATGTAAAAAATTAACGCACGATTAAAAAAAATTAGTTAAAAGGTGTAGTATTTTAAAAGAACCCGCGAATGCGAATCTCATGGAAAACCAGCATTTCGGTACTGAAACTTTGAAAATTCGTAGCTCCCGAACCGAGTAAGATAAAATTACGAAAGAGGTCTCTAAAAATATCCTGGAGTCTATATCACAACATATGAAAAGGAATAATTGAAAAATTTTTTTTTAACATATTCAATAAAGCGACTTAAATAATCAAATAATTGGTAAAGGCGGACGTAACGTGCTGCCATCTAGAATGGAGGGAGAGGGTCGAACGGTAAACGATGGACTCATTAACAGGGTTTACTGGAATCGAATTTTAATTAACTTAAAAAAATCCCACCGATTAATAACTTACATTTTCTGAAAGGGGGAGAAATTCTGTACATTGCGTGATGCTTTTCGAGAGTGTGGATGATTTATTTAAGAAATAAATGAACTAAACACGCCTATGGAAAAATAGCATTGGAAAATTAAAACTCCCTAACTGAACTTGACCTGAAGAACTAATTAAGTCAATTAAGGGATTTCAACCACTCGATTCACTTAGAACAATAATCGGGCAAAGTGATATTAAAAGAGTTAAGCTTCGGAAGTGTTTTTAATTTGATTTTGAGCAAATCTGCAAAACCAATTGATAATGCTATGTTATGGAGTACAAACTTGCACCTAATTTGAAAGGTAGTTAAACTGTAAATTAAAACTTGATAACAGTTGATATAATGAGTATTATCTCTATTATTCAATAATCAAACTCTGAAAGGTACCAATTTTTATTGTAAATGACTCAATTTTTGAATTTTCTGAAACATGTTTTTTAATGAATGAAGAGTGCTTATAAGTGGAAATTGGTAATTTTAACACTAAATAGAGGCCAATTAAGCTTAAAGAACATTCACCCGTCTTAGATAAAAGTGTTTTACAGCTCATATTAATAGGAATTTCAAAAAACATTACTTTATGTACCCCAAATCAGAGATTTCCCAAAACCAAGCTGTAATGTTATTACAATGGGAATTTTTAACTATTCATTGAAACTAATCAAAACGTTTCTGGCCCCAATTTATGTTGTTTCAATCTACTCGTGGTTTGATGTTTTAAAAGCGAAACTGCGAAATTCCAGTTCAGGGGCCGTCCACAAAATTAAAATAGCAATATCGGTATTTTCCAAATTTCTCCCGAACCGAAACTCGGATCGCTTAGCAAAAACAACCATCTTAAAGAACGTTCAGAGAAGCGTAATAATCATATAACTATGAGTGTGGTAAACCGCCAGAAAAAAAACTGGGAGTCATTTAATTTCGACGCAGAACAATGGCGCCTGTTAACGCCAAACGGGTTTTTCCCCGCCGCGTGCTTCCGTTGCAGATTCCGCCCAACAATCCGATCAATTTTTTTCCAATCGCGCTCGTTCTATTGTTCCAAACACTTTGAGAGTTTAATACATTGAAGCCCATTCGATTATGCATCGATCGGTACCAAGCATTAAGTGTCGGGTAAGGTAGTTGGTTCACAAAAGACGATTTTCGGTTGACACGCTTAAAGCCGTTTAATTTAAATAATATTATTCAATTCGCTTAGCGAACTCGATAACTTGTTTGCAGAGCTCCCTAGGAAAAATAAAACATAAAATTTTTGAATGGGAGAGGACTAGATCCGGAGAAACGAATTTTTGAACTTTCCAAAAACGAAATGGCGCAGAATTCAAATTTCCAACTCGACTTACTCCAGAACTAAGAAACCCATCGCTTAGCAAAAACTACCATCTTAAAGCACTGACCGAGATGCGCAATAATTGCGTAACTGTTAGTGTGAGAGACCAGTAGAAAAAATGCTACAGCGCATTGAAATTCAACGTACATCAATGGCGGCGGTGAAGGGGAATCCGTTGCATCTTTCGCGGCGTGCTCCGTCGGAGGTTCCCGCCAATCACTCTTTTTGAAATAGCGTTCGTTATACTTCTTTTAGAGCTTAGCAAGTTAATATATAATAAACACCATTGAAATACGCGTCGAACAGTACTAATCACTAACTGCGCATGAAAGCACTTCACTGGAAAATGAGCGAAAGAAAAGTTCAACAATAGTAAATTCCTCTCTGTTACGAATATCATTGTTGTTTCTTCTAACAAATAAAATTTTCTTTCAACAGTACCCTTTGTATAACGAAGTAATTGTTGCTGAGTCCCAACCATTTAGTCGATTCGGACAATTTAAAACAAAAATGGAGTCTGAATTCGAAATATTTCCCTAGTTGGTCTATTGGCCGAAAGAGTGCGCTGTTATCGCTTGGCTTTAAAGAAACACCCCCTTTCACCCATTGGATAATCATCGCTTCACTATAAATACGCTTTGATTTTTGAAATATTGCCAATCCTCTATTAAAAAATGGTCGTAAACATGGCGGATGGTGTCAATTGCTACGAGTCGGATGCTGTTCAAATCGAGTCAGATCAGAACCAAATAACTGCTAGACACACGATTTTTAGCCCGCTGTCCATAATTATTAGAAATTATGGATAAAAGGCTAAAAATCGAAGCAGAAAAACTTGGAATATTAGGCAACATTTCTGTACAACAGAGGCACGAACACGGAAGATTGCGCGGTTTTTCCCTAGCGTTAGCTACGGAAAGTGAACAAATCACCTGTATGCAGGCGCAGGTAAGTGCTTTTTTCCTCGATTTGTATCACTTTGTCTATAATTTTCGTAAATTATGGATGATATGATACAAATCGAAACATAAAAATCTAATTTTTTGAGCACCGTTTCTGTAAATCAGAGTCGTGAACACGGAAGAGACGCCTTGGAAAGTGTCCAAATCGACTGTTTCAGACCCAGGTAAGAGCATGCTTTTATTACTTATTTGATATATGGAACATTGGATGTGCAGGCATTTTTTTCTATAGAACGATGCTATGTAAGTGATTTAAGTAAGTGTAAGTGTTTTGCAATTTTTACCAGGGTTATTTTGTTCCGAAAAGAGGCGTTTGGACTCGCTTGTAGGGATATTTTTCAATGATTTTCGGCGCGATTTGAATTTATTATGAAAAGGATTCGGTGTGATTACAGTGTTCCGAAAAATTCCAAATTTAATTACAATATCTATGTATTTCGAACGTCGTTTTTCCGAAAACTTTTCTTTAAAAAATCGGTTCAATTCCGTTAACGCATCCGCTAAATATCGCGAATCATCTAAAATGTTTGGATACAATGGTATTGGTTTGGCATAGCCGAGCACGAAATAAGTGTTATCATATTTCATAAACAAGAATGTTCTGAAAAATTTTTTTGTTTAATATTTCGGCTTCCTTGTAGCAGCAGCTGTTTTAAATTATAATAATAAGTAATTAAAAGCAATGAGTGGAGAGATTGAAGTACAGCATTTTTATCTCACGGTTCATATTTTTGACCGGCTTTTATCGTGTTAAACTGTAGTACTAATTCAAAACACTTAACAACCTATAAATAAACAACACAAACCTTGTGTTTCCATGGCAACAAAAGGAGGAGTGAAAATAAAGGGTCTAATTTCTAACAGTGCGAACGGGGTATAACGGAAGTGACTAGTGTTGAGAAAGTTTTTCCAATGATGAAGTAAAATGTTCATAATATTTTTTGGCCCTCAGAAGGGCCTTTTTTTTTATTGTCCGTGGTTTGGAGAATTTACTTGGAGCTTGTGTACTTGGTGACAGCCTTGGTTCCCTCGGAAACGGCATGTTTCGCGAGTTCACCTGGGAGCAGAAGCCTAACGGCAGTCTGGATTTCCCGACTGGTAATGGTCGATCTCTTGTTGTAATGGGCCAAACGAGATGACTCAGCAGCGATGCGCTCGAAAATGTCGTTCACGAAGGAATTCATGATGGACATGGCCTTCGAACTGATACCAGTATCAGGGTGCACCTGCTTGAGAACTTTGTAGATGTAGATAGCGAAGGACTCCTTACGACGCTTCTTCCTCTTTTTCTTGTCTCCAACACGGACGGCCTTTTGGGCTTTGCCCGCTTTCTTAACGGCTTTGCCGGAGGTTTGGGGAGGCATGTTAAATCTCTAGGAGAATCGTTGAGATTATGCTCCCGAAAAGTTTAGAACAGCCTTATATAAACTCGAAATCAGCTCAGAAACCGCCACCAATCAAAGCACGCGGAGACACCCGACGAGGCAAGCGGGAGGGGACAGGGGTGGAGCCACCGTCTCCTCGTGCTATATATAGCGTGGTTTTCTGGCGTGAGAGCATTTTACGTACTCAATCGTAAGCTATCATGTCTGGACGTGGTAAGGGCGGTAAGGGTCTCGGAAAAGGTGGCGCTAAGAGGCATCGTAAGGTGCTCCGTGATAACATCCAGGGTATCACCAAGCCTGCCATCAGGCGTCTTGCTCGACGTGGTGGTGTAAAGCGTATTTCTGGCTTGATCTACGAAGAGACCAGAGGAGTTCTCAAAGTTTTCCTTGAGAACGTAATCCGTGACGCTGTCACATACACCGAGCATGCTAAAAGGAAGACTGTCACCGCTATGGATGTCGTCTATGCTCTGAAAAGGCAAGGACGTACCCTCTACGGTTTCGGAGGTTAAATCGCCCCCCTGGACTCTCCCTCATAATAAAAAAAAGGCCCTTTTGAGGGCCAAAAAATCTTACCTTGGCATCTCCTCTTTACTCGTAAAGGAGCCTGCATACAATTTACTGATTAGCTTGACACCCTCTCAATATAATGTCAAGCTAAACGCTTAAATCTTGAAACAAATACTAAAGCGTAACTGTTTGAAATTGCTCAAACTTCATTGTTTACTACTTTTGTCTGTGTAATTTGAATCGGTGGATTCCCATATTGGATTTCTACTGCGTTGTCCGCCTGCTGCCACTAATATAAAAAAACAATGTCCTATGAGTGGGAACAAGTATAATGTTTTTAGGAGCATTGTAGGAAAAACACCCACAACAAAGCAAATTAAAATTTAGTTGTTGATTGCTATTGTTTCAAATTGCTTAAATTCACTGTTGATTCGTAATGACTTTTAAAGGCATTGTTGGAAATGAGTGCTGTTGGCTTTACCGGACCTGAATCCCGATTGTTGCCGTTGTAACAATGGCCGATTCAATTTGTTTGTAAACACTATCTGAAATTTTTCTGGCTCTTAAAAGAGCCTTTTTTTTGGGAGTGTGTTGTAAAGTTCTTACTTTTTGCCTGCTTTTTTGGGAGCAGCTTTCTTTGTTGGGGTTTTGGTCAGCTTCTTTGCCTTTGGTGCTTTTGGCTTAGTCGCTTTCACAACTTTTTTGGGAGATTTTGGCTTTGCAGCTACTTTTTTAGCTGAAGGTTTTTTAGCTGCAGGCTTCTTCTTCTCTGCCGTGGCTTTCACTTTTGGTTTTGAAACTTTCTTCACGGGTGTCTTAGCTTTTTTGGTGGCTGCAACTTCCTTCTTTGGTTTTTTTTCCTTGGGCTTTTCGGTCTTACTTTTTTGACTCGTGCCACCCATTTTGAAGGATCCGCTGGCTCCCTTACCCTTGGTTTGGATCAGGGTACCGTTGGCGACAGCATTTTTCAAAAATCTCCTGATGAAGGGGGTGAGTCGGTCAATATCTACCTTGTTATTAGCACTGATGTGCTTTTTGATAGCTTGGAGAGAAGATCCTCCTCGCTCTTTCAGGGTAGAAATGGACTCGACAACCATGTCAGCCACCTTGGGATGAGATGGGGCAGTTTTAGGCTTTTTTGTAGCCGCGGCTTTTGCCTTTTTCTTAGGCGTCGCAGCGGCTGCAGGAGCAGTGACAGTAGCAGTTTCTTCCGACATGTTGTCTAGAAATAGCCAGAGATCGCAAAAAAGCCTATTATACATTGTGCGATTAAATATACGGAGCGCGACCCCGTACCGACCAATGAGCGGACGGGCGGGGAGGAGTTTAGTTCGCCGCGAACGTTATAAAGGCGCGTTTATGGACCGCCCGGCCCATATTTCAATCGCACGATCGCAGTCGATTTTTCGCTGTCGGTATGGCTCGTACAAAGCAGACCGCTCGTAAGAGTACTGGAGGAAAGGCTCCTAGGAAACAGTTGGCAACCAAGGCAGCTCGTAAGAGTGCCCCTGCTACCGGTGGAGTTAAAAAACCCCATCGTTACAGGCCTGGAACCGTAGCTCTGAGAGAGATCCGTCGTTACCAGAAGTCCACTGAACTTCTGATCCGTAAACTTCCCTTCCAACGTCTGGTGAGGGAAATTGCCCAGGATTTCAAGACCGATCTCAGATTTCAGAGCTCCGCTGTCATGGCTTTGCAAGAGGCCAGTGAGGCTTATTTGGTCGGCCTTTTCGAGGACACCAACTTGTGCGCTATCCACGCCAAGCGAGTGACCATTATGCCAAAGGACATCCAGCTCGCCCGCCGTATTCGAGGAGAACGAGCTTAAACGAACTGTTTAAAACCCCTTACTAAAAAAAAGGCCCTTCTGAGGGCCAAAAAATATCAGCCAGTAATTCATGTGTATCAAACCAGCAGTATTTTAAATTTATATCTAGCAAAGTATTTCCATTGAGTAAATAACTAGCTGTTAACTAGTCTTAACAGATTGCGATTTTCGGCGGTCGCCACAATACAAAAGTTATCAATAAATCACAACCCCTCCCCCGGAAAGCCCCCCCCTTTAACTTCTATTTACAACGGGTAACTTACATTACAGAGGCAACTAAATTATTTTAAACACTAGTATCCGTTATTAAATCTCGGGTTCACTAGTTAAAGCGCGCATGCATGCGCAGAAACATTATGTAGGAGTAAACACTTACTATACTCCTATTGTTTAAAAATTTTAATACACAGTGGTAGAGAGTATACAGAAAACGGAAGCCTTTTGTTTTTAAACTTTTCGAGTCTAGTATTTTTTGGCCCTCAGAAGGGCCTTTTTTTTGTGAGAGTTTGTGGTTAGAGACTTATGCTTTTTTCTCGGTCTTCTTGGGGAGAAGAACGGCTTGGATGTTGGGCAACACACCACCCTGAGCGATGGTTACTCCTGAAAGGAGTTTGTTCAACTCCTCGTCGTTCCTGATGGCCAGTTGAAGATGTCTAGGGATAATTCTAGTTTTCTTATTGTCTCGGGCGGCGTTTCCTGCCAACTCGAGGACCTCAGCGGCCAAGTATTCCAACACAGCAGCCAGGTAGACGGGAGCTCCGGCACCGACTCGCTCGGCGTAATTGCCCTTACGCAAAAGACGATGGATACGACCGACGGGGAACTGAAGGCCAGCTCGGGACGAGCGAGTCTTAGACTTTCCCTTAACTTTACCTCCTTTGCCGCGACCAGACATGATGATGCTTTTTCGATTGTATAAAGCGAAATGCTGCCGAAAAACGTGCAAAATTCCTTTTATGCCGGAGCCCAGGCTCACGAGTACTCCCGCGGATCACACCAATCACAGGGCCCCGTCCGCTTTAGCTCCGCCCTCTCTCGGGCCGAAATTGGCGTTCTCGCCTTTTTCTACAGTTTGTTTCCCCGGTATAACTAGTTTTGCTAACTATTACTTTCCTCTCTTCAGAAAGTATGGATGACCGGCAACACTTTGGTGAAGAAAAAATTTTAGGTTGCATCACAAATCTTGTAATAATACTCCCTAAACATGGCGGATTGGTCATTTCAGGCACTTGGAACGAGTCAGATCTCCAGTTTTACGGACCCAAATAACTGCTAGAGACCGCAATTTATAGCCCGCTATCCGTAATGTTTAGAAATTATGGATAAAAGGCTATAAATTGAAGCAGAATAACTTGGAATTATAAGAATCCTTTCCAAACAACGGAGTCACGAACACGGAATAGTAAAGGTAATTAGACTGAAATATTCTTACATCTTATTTATTGACCGAGGGCTAACCTACTCATTTTCAATTTAACTTCCTCCCTCTTTTTTTTCTTAACTAGTTCCCGGATCACTAGCACTCAACAACAGTTTTTGTAAATAATGATCAGCGGGCTACAAATCTATGCAGTAAAAATTTAATTATTAAGCACCGTTTCTGTAAAAATAGTCCACTGAAAATAGCGAAAAAAAAAGGGCCGAACCGCGGACAAATTGCAATGAAAGGTTTCCCAACGGTTTTTAAACTAAATATCATTATACTAAAATTTTACAAGTTAAAGTTCAATTTTTTTGTTGCGAAAAATGCATTTGTTTTTCAAATTCGTGCCACAAACGTTTGAGGCTTTTGAAAAGGTCATTTTTCAGTGGATATCGTCCACAGATAGTTATATAATGGAAAACCGGTTGAATTCCCGCTCAATGAACTAGTTAATTATGGGCCAATCTCACCAACCTTCTGTTAAAGATAATCAATGGTTAAATCGTATCTCTGAAAATTTGCGTCCTTACAGTAAAAAAAATATATCGGGCCCCTGAGAGAGAAACAAAAATTTTTACAACATGCCAACGAGATAAAATGAAGCGATTTTGGGTAAAAATTTCAAAAAAGGAATGCCAACAGCACGCGGTGTTCCCAGGTGGTCACCCTCCCAAGTACTGACCGCGCCCGAAGGTGCTTAACTTCGGTGATCGGACGAGAACCGGTGTTTTCACCATGGTATGGCCGTTGACATGAGTTGGGTAGTTCCCGAGTTTTAAGTACCAAGCAAGAAGCTTTAAAAAGCGTCCAAAACGGGGCGGCGTCTCTGCATTTGCGACATTTTTCGGGAGATTGGAGTGCCAGCTGTGTCTCCGAAATTTAACCGAAATAGCGTTAACCGTTGATTAAAGTTCCCGTTAAAATTATCAGTATTTTAACCAAAGATTTGTGGATAATTTTAGTCGTGCTGCCATCTGTAATCGTACCAGTGAAGTACAACTGGATTCTTTTGTATATACTTTAATTGGAATTCTTGTTTTTCTACTGCATTAAACTTCTATTTGACTCTTGGAAAAATAAATTTGAACAATTTGAGACAGAATATACATCACGATTACCATCATTACTATGTAATGACTCGTATTCATAATTAACCAAGAATTCTACCGCGCCTCATATAGTCAAATGTCATACTACGATCCCCCTGAACTACCTTCATCTTTCAAACCTATTTATCCCCAGAATCAGTCTCTAATTACTAAAATGTAATGATGCACTATCCTCGTGGATGGAATTTTCGGGGAAAACGAATCAGAGGTGTAGCGGAAAATAGCTGACCATAGTAATAAGGGATGGGCAAAATCGGTCAAAGTATCGATACTTGGTATCGATACCCAAAAATATCGGTCTTAAAGTACCGATACCGCTTTCGATACTCACCATTTCGATACCGTGTTGCTTCAATGTCTCTTTTTATGCCGATATTTTCTTATGAAACATACATCTTAAATCAGTATCGATATTTCAGTTATAATTTTTCCACTGGAAAATTAAATGTTTTCGATACCAGCTAGAGACAGTATCGAAGGTTCCCCTAAACTTTTATTCTTCTGACACTAATTGTTCGATACTATTTCATGTATCGATCGATACTCCTCTCAGGTATCGGAAGTATCGAAAAAATTTCTGGGATCATTGTTCGATACTCTTTTAGGTAACGGAACGGTATCGTTATCGGAAGTATCGAAATATTTAATAACACTGGGATCGTGTACCGGTGTTATTTTGATATTCTCAGGGCTCGATTTCTAAAAAAAAGAGGTTCCGGAACGCCGTTCCGGCTGAAATCGAGCCCTGGATATTCTTATAAGGTATTTGAATGACAGAGATCGTTCCCTGCTCCAAATAGTTCCAAAATATTGAAAAAGTGTCGAATTTTTTTGAATACTCTATATTTGTTCGATAAGTATCGAAATATCACTGGTATCGAAATTTCGATTTTATCCTTTGAGTATCGATACCATACCCAGGTATTGATCCAAAATATCAGAATATCGGACCCTCGAGTATCGATACCATGAAGTATCGATACTTTTTGCCCATCCCAAATAGTAATTCAAAGTTAAAAGAGAAAGCCGAATTCCTCAGGGGTGACACTTAAGAATTGGAGGGGGAAATTCCCCTACCCTGGACAATGGAATAAGAAATTTTTTAAGAAGAATCAATACAATAGAACAGATGCCAGGTGGTCTGCTCGGACAAACAGGTGGTCCCTCTTATCTAGTAAGGTACCCTTTACCCCCCGCTCCGCGGTGTGTCCAGGATGTTTCGCCCCCCGCTATTGTACTCGACCCTCCCTTTCTCATCCATCAAAACTGTCAACTAGTCTTTCCCTGTCCGTATTTTCCTGAATTGCGTAATTCTTTTCATGCTTAAAAGCACCCCTAAACACCACAAAAAAAACTAAAAAAGAAATAATTTCAAAGGTTGTCACTCAGAAATAACCAAAGTAACAACATATTAAAATTTGATAAAAATCGAACGCTAAAATTTTAATATTTTCAGATTTTCAATTAATTTTACCTCAAAAATCGACCTGCTTTTAAATTCCTGTCAAAAACGTTTGAGGCCAAGGTTATTTTTCCATGGACTTTGTAGTCATATAGCTATATAACCGAAAAAAACCCCCTAAAATCGATGTTTAAATCATTAATTAATTAAATAAATAAAATGAACATTAAAACTAGGAGGAAATATTTTCAATCAAGATTAAACAGTTAATATTTCAGCAATATTCAGTATTAAATAATTTAAAAATTAATCAAATTCACGAAGAATCTTGAAAAAATTTAAATTTTACTTTATAGACTTGTGATACATGTTTATAGGTTGATTTTTAATCCTATTACATAAAAAAATATTATTTTGCAATAAAAATTGAAATATACTTCAAATTTAAAAAAAAAATCCTTAATTATGTCTAACTAGTCTCAACACCTGGAACTAATTGCAATAAACGCTTTTCACTCAGAAATGGCCTATCATTAACAACATAATAAAAATCGGACTATAGGAAATTAAATGTTTCAATTTTTTTTTAATTTTCAAATCCCTTTCAATTTTTATAACAAAAATAGTAAATTTTTCTGCATCACAATAGAAAATAAACCTTTAAACTTGTGTTACATGCCTTTACAAAAAA
The DNA here is from genome assembly GCA_024610705.1 of Tetragnatha versicolor. Taxonomy (NCBI): domain Eukaryota; kingdom Metazoa; phylum Arthropoda; class Arachnida; order Araneae; family Tetragnathidae; genus Tetragnatha; species Tetragnatha versicolor. Next base: position 114,590 of record JANDEH010000004.1, read on the forward strand.
TATTAATACTTTTGTTCCAAACTGCCTGTTTTAAAAAAATTAAATATCTCAGTATCCATTTTTTCCGATCTTAAGTATCTTGTTAGGCCATTTCTGATTGAACACCGTTTAAAAAGCGTTTACTGCAATTAGTTCCAGGTGTTGGGACTAGTTTAATTCTATTAAAATTTCGGGGTCTAATTTCAATTAGGGGGTCTTCCAGATATAAAAAACTGCTATAATCGTAATTAATTAATTACCCCAGAACTAATTACCCGAATTACTAATTCTTAGTGTCTAAACGTCCATCTATTGACCGAGTACATCATACTAAAATTTCAGAGAGATCGATAAATAAAAACAGGTCGAATAGCTTGTTTCCGTTTGCCCATAAGAACAAAGGGCCAGACAAAGGAAGTGTCCGTTGGATTGAATGGGCCAGGGTCATTAATCGCTAATTGACCGAGTTGTAATTGAGGTATGACTTTGAAATTTGAATATGTTAAACAATGTATGACCCAGGACAGTGGCGGATCCAGGATTTGGTTTTTTTGGGGGGGGCTAAGAATTTTCATAATCCAATTGAGTTTTCATGTGAATGGTAATACGTAAAAGGTAGTGAATTATCCTACACAAACCACTAAAAGGGGGGTCTGGGGGTACTCACCCAGAAAATTTTTGGAAATTTAAGTCAAAAACCCCACTTTTTCAACTCGTTTTGGTACGCCTCATCCGAATTTCGGATATAGATTTTTTGCGTTTTGACAAACTGAGAAATATATTAGCCGTTTTGGGGGGCTTCAGCCCGAAAGCCCCTCCCCCCGTAGATCCACCACTGACCCAGGAGATTCTATTAACTTTTCGGGTGATTCGTACTGTTAGGGGGTCGTGTACAAATTAAAACAGCTTTCCAGGAACGAAATGGCGGGAAAAATAATAGACACCGACTAGATCGATACGAATTCTGAAAGTTCTTTAAAAGTTGCACAACATACTGAAATTTAATTAAAATCCGTTGGTATGAATTCAAACTGCGATTTTTTGAAAATTTGCAAGACACCGGATATCGCCTATTATAGGCTTAATGAAAGCCTTAATATTAACGGATCGACACGAAATTTGAATATGTTGTAGCCAGACATGAATTCTAAAACCTATTAAAGTTTCGAGGGTTCGAATTAATTAGGGGGCCGTATACAAATTTCGAAAGTCAAAAAGTCGTTAAAAATTTTCATTTGAATTCTAATAGATCGATTCCTTAGTGCGATACGTACATTTACTCGTCTATGAATCAGCTACAACATATATTTTTTTCATAAATTAATTAGAAGATTTTTGGTCCATTTGGGAAAAAGTTTGAGATTTCAATATATTTGTTCAAACCAGATTGTAGAGCGCAATTTTTACATGATCCCCTAAAATTTTCAAGTTCCTAGTAGCATTTTTAATGAGCTTTCAGAATATATAAAGCATTATTCTGGGAAATGATTAGAATTTAAATGGTGATCTCGAATTTGGGAAATTAACTAGAGTCAATCGCGTTTAGGAGAAGTAGGCTCCATTCTGCTTCAGAAAATCCTGGTTGACGTCAGAATCACCATGGAAACGCGTAATTCTGGAAAAACTTTGCCATAACGGTCCCTTACTCATAAGTAAAATCAAAAAAAATTTTAAAATAATAATTTTCGATTTATTAAGGATTTGCGGACTTGTGCTTTTCAAGGGTAGCATCGACTTTTTTTCAAACTCTAAAAACTACCTAAATTATTATTGGATTGGTATAAAAATCGGATATGATGGACATCTAGAGGTCAACTTTAATTTTCTTTGGCCGAAAAAATTATATTTTAATATCTATTGTGCTCAAAACGCGAAGAACCGACATTTCTCGGAACCAGAACGCAAAATCGCGGAGGCCTGAATTTTAATTCCAATTTTTTGAAATTCCAGATTCTGGAAGCTATGACATCACACTCGAAAGGTTATAGGTCTTCGACCCGGTTGAAATTCTTTAAAGTGCTCTTTTTCTACTTTTACGGTACATTTCAAAATCGGACCTTAAAAGGCGCCAGAAAATTAAAATTACCGTCAGAATTTCATGAAAATTGAATACGTTGCTCATTTAGAGGCCTATTACTAGAAACCAGTGTTTAAAATTCCCTTACTCATTTTAAATTACTTAAAAATCTATAAATCCCTTCGTTTTCTATGCACACCGATACTGTAAAACAGTGTTCCGGAAATTCCTAATAAAATCTTTAATAACGCTCTTATCTCAACGAAACTCCGGGAAATAATAGCCAAACGGATGTAAAAAATTAACGCACGATTAAAAAAAATTAGTTAAAAGGTGTAGTATTTTAAAAGAACCCGCGAATGCGAATCTCATGGAAAACCAGCATTTCGGTACTGAAACTTTGAAAATTCGTAGCTCCCGAACCGAGTAAGATAAAATTACGAAAGAGGTCTCTAAAAATATCCTGGAGTCTATATCACAACATATGAAAAGGAATAATTGAAAAATTTTTTTTTAACATATTCAATAAAGCGACTTAAATAATCAAATAATTGGTAAAGGCGGACGTAACGTGCTGCCATCTAGAATGGAGGGAGAGGGTCGAACGGTAAACGATGGACTCATTAACAGGGTTTACTGGAATCGAATTTTAATTAACTTAAAAAAATCCCACCGATTAATAACTTACATTTTCTGAAAGGGGGAGAAATTCTGTACATTGCGTGATGCTTTTCGAGAGTGTGGATGATTTATTTAAGAAATAAATGAACTAAACACGCCTATGGAAAAATAGCATTGGAAAATTAAAACTCCCTAACTGAACTTGACCTGAAGAACTAATTAAGTCAATTAAGGGATTTCAACCACTCGATTCACTTAGAACAATAATCGGGCAAAGTGATATTAAAAGAGTTAAGCTTCGGAAGTGTTTTTAATTTGATTTTGAGCAAATCTGCAAAACCAATTGATAATGCTATGTTATGGAGTACAAACTTGCACCTAATTTGAAAGGTAGTTAAACTGTAAATTAAAACTTGATAACAGTTGATATAATGAGTATTATCTCTATTATTCAATAATCAAACTCTGAAAGGTACCAATTTTTATTGTAAATGACTCAATTTTTGAATTTTCTGAAACATGTTTTTTAATGAATGAAGAGTGCTTATAAGTGGAAATTGGTAATTTTAACACTAAATAGAGGCCAATTAAGCTTAAAGAACATTCACCCGTCTTAGATAAAAGTGTTTTACAGCTCATATTAATAGGAATTTCAAAAAACATTACTTTATGTACCCCAAATCAGAGATTTCCCAAAACCAAGCTGTAATGTTATTACAATGGGAATTTTTAACTATTCATTGAAACTAATCAAAACGTTTCTGGCCCCAATTTATGTTGTTTCAATCTACTCGTGGTTTGATGTTTTAAAAGCGAAACTGCGAAATTCCAGTTCAGGGGCCGTCCACAAAATTAAAATAGCAATATCGGTATTTTCCAAATTTCTCCCGAACCGAAACTCGGATCGCTTAGCAAAAACAACCATCTTAAAGAACGTTCAGAGAAGCGTAATAATCATATAACTATGAGTGTGGTAAACCGCCAGAAAAAAAACTGGGAGTCATTTAATTTCGACGCAGAACAATGGCGCCTGTTAACGCCAAACGGGTTTTTCCCCGCCGCGTGCTTCCGTTGCAGATTCCGCCCAACAATCCGATCAATTTTTTTCCAATCGCGCTCGTTCTATTGTTCCAAACACTTTGAGAGTTTAATACATTGAAGCCCATTCGATTATGCATCGATCGGTACCAAGCATTAAGTGTCGGGTAAGGTAGTTGGTTCACAAAAGACGATTTTCGGTTGACACGCTTAAAGCCGTTTAATTTAAATAATATTATTCAATTCGCTTAGCGAACTCGATAACTTGTTTGCAGAGCTCCCTAGGAAAAATAAAACATAAAATTTTTGAATGGGAGAGGACTAGATCCGGAGAAACGAATTTTTGAACTTTCCAAAAACGAAATGGCGCAGAATTCAAATTTCCAACTCGACTTACTCCAGAACTAAGAAACCCATCGCTTAGCAAAAACTACCATCTTAAAGCACTGACCGAGATGCGCAATAATTGCGTAACTGTTAGTGTGAGAGACCAGTAGAAAAAATGCTACAGCGCATTGAAATTCAACGTACATCAATGGCGGCGGTGAAGGGGAATCCGTTGCATCTTTCGCGGCGTGCTCCGTCGGAGGTTCCCGCCAATCACTCTTTTTGAAATAGCGTTCGTTATACTTCTTTTAGAGCTTAGCAAGTTAATATATAATAAACACCATTGAAATACGCGTCGAACAGTACTAATCACTAACTGCGCATGAAAGCACTTCACTGGAAAATGAGCGAAAGAAAAGTTCAACAATAGTAAATTCCTCTCTGTTACGAATATCATTGTTGTTTCTTCTAACAAATAAAATTTTCTTTCAACAGTACCCTTTGTATAACGAAGTAATTGTTGCTGAGTCCCAACCATTTAGTCGATTCGGACAATTTAAAACAAAAATGGAGTCTGAATTCGAAATATTTCCCTAGTTGGTCTATTGGCCGAAAGAGTGCGCTGTTATCGCTTGGCTTTAAAGAAACACCCCCTTTCACCCATTGGATAATCATCGCTTCACTATAAATACGCTTTGATTTTTGAAATATTGCCAATCCTCTATTAAAAAATGGTCGTAAACATGGCGGATGGTGTCAATTGCTACGAGTCGGATGCTGTTCAAATCGAGTCAGATCAGAACCAAATAACTGCTAGACACACGATTTTTAGCCCGCTGTCCATAATTATTAGAAATTATGGATAAAAGGCTAAAAATCGAAGCAGAAAAACTTGGAATATTAGGCAACATTTCTGTACAACAGAGGCACGAACACGGAAGATTGCGCGGTTTTTCCCTAGCGTTAGCTACGGAAAGTGAACAAATCACCTGTATGCAGGCGCAGGTAAGTGCTTTTTTCCTCGATTTGTATCACTTTGTCTATAATTTTCGTAAATTATGGATGATATGATACAAATCGAAACATAAAAATCTAATTTTTTGAGCACCGTTTCTGTAAATCAGAGTCGTGAACACGGAAGAGACGCCTTGGAAAGTGTCCAAATCGACTGTTTCAGACCCAGGTAAGAGCATGCTTTTATTACTTATTTGATATATGGAACATTGGATGTGCAGGCATTTTTTTCTATAGAACGATGCTATGTAAGTGATTTAAGTAAGTGTAAGTGTTTTGCAATTTTTACCAGGGTTATTTTGTTCCGAAAAGAGGCGTTTGGACTCGCTTGTAGGGATATTTTTCAATGATTTTCGGCGCGATTTGAATTTATTATGAAAAGGATTCGGTGTGATTACAGTGTTCCGAAAAATTCCAAATTTAATTACAATATCTATGTATTTCGAACGTCGTTTTTCCGAAAACTTTTCTTTAAAAAATCGGTTCAATTCCGTTAACGCATCCGCTAAATATCGCGAATCATCTAAAATGTTTGGATACAATGGTATTGGTTTGGCATAGCCGAGCACGAAATAAGTGTTATCATATTTCATAAACAAGAATGTTCTGAAAAATTTTTTTGTTTAATATTTCGGCTTCCTTGTAGCAGCAGCTGTTTTAAATTATAATAATAAGTAATTAAAAGCAATGAGTGGAGAGATTGAAGTACAGCATTTTTATCTCACGGTTCATATTTTTGACCGGCTTTTATCGTGTTAAACTGTAGTACTAATTCAAAACACTTAACAACCTATAAATAAACAACACAAACCTTGTGTTTCCATGGCAACAAAAGGAGGAGTGAAAATAAAGGGTCTAATTTCTAACAGTGCGAACGGGGTATAACGGAAGTGACTAGTGTTGAGAAAGTTTTTCCAATGATGAAGTAAAATGTTCATAATATTTTTTGGCCCTCAGAAGGGCCTTTTTTTTTATTGTCCGTGGTTTGGAGAATTTACTTGGAGCTTGTGTACTTGGTGACAGCCTTGGTTCCCTCGGAAACGGCATGTTTCGCGAGTTCACCTGGGAGCAGAAGCCTAACGGCAGTCTGGATTTCCCGACTGGTAATGGTCGATCTCTTGTTGTAATGGGCCAAACGAGATGACTCAGCAGCGATGCGCTCGAAAATGTCGTTCACGAAGGAATTCATGATGGACATGGCCTTCGAACTGATACCAGTATCAGGGTGCACCTGCTTGAGAACTTTGTAGATGTAGATAGCGAAGGACTCCTTACGACGCTTCTTCCTCTTTTTCTTGTCTCCAACACGGACGGCCTTTTGGGCTTTGCCCGCTTTCTTAACGGCTTTGCCGGAGGTTTGGGGAGGCATGTTAAATCTCTAGGAGAATCGTTGAGATTATGCTCCCGAAAAGTTTAGAACAGCCTTATATAAACTCGAAATCAGCTCAGAAACCGCCACCAATCAAAGCACGCGGAGACACCCGACGAGGCAAGCGGGAGGGGACAGGGGTGGAGCCACCGTCTCCTCGTGCTATATATAGCGTGGTTTTCTGGCGTGAGAGCATTTTACGTACTCAATCGTAAGCTATCATGTCTGGACGTGGTAAGGGCGGTAAGGGTCTCGGAAAAGGTGGCGCTAAGAGGCATCGTAAGGTGCTCCGTGATAACATCCAGGGTATCACCAAGCCTGCCATCAGGCGTCTTGCTCGACGTGGTGGTGTAAAGCGTATTTCTGGCTTGATCTACGAAGAGACCAGAGGAGTTCTCAAAGTTTTCCTTGAGAACGTAATCCGTGACGCTGTCACATACACCGAGCATGCTAAAAGGAAGACTGTCACCGCTATGGATGTCGTCTATGCTCTGAAAAGGCAAGGACGTACCCTCTACGGTTTCGGAGGTTAAATCGCCCCCCTGGACTCTCCCTCATAATAAAAAAAAGGCCCTTTTGAGGGCCAAAAAATCTTACCTTGGCATCTCCTCTTTACTCGTAAAGGAGCCTGCATACAATTTACTGATTAGCTTGACACCCTCTCAATATAATGTCAAGCTAAACGCTTAAATCTTGAAACAAATACTAAAGCGTAACTGTTTGAAATTGCTCAAACTTCATTGTTTACTACTTTTGTCTGTGTAATTTGAATCGGTGGATTCCCATATTGGATTTCTACTGCGTTGTCCGCCTGCTGCCACTAATATAAAAAAACAATGTCCTATGAGTGGGAACAAGTATAATGTTTTTAGGAGCATTGTAGGAAAAACACCCACAACAAAGCAAATTAAAATTTAGTTGTTGATTGCTATTGTTTCAAATTGCTTAAATTCACTGTTGATTCGTAATGACTTTTAAAGGCATTGTTGGAAATGAGTGCTGTTGGCTTTACCGGACCTGAATCCCGATTGTTGCCGTTGTAACAATGGCCGATTCAATTTGTTTGTAAACACTATCTGAAATTTTTCTGGCTCTTAAAAGAGCCTTTTTTTTGGGAGTGTGTTGTAAAGTTCTTACTTTTTGCCTGCTTTTTTGGGAGCAGCTTTCTTTGTTGGGGTTTTGGTCAGCTTCTTTGCCTTTGGTGCTTTTGGCTTAGTCGCTTTCACAACTTTTTTGGGAGATTTTGGCTTTGCAGCTACTTTTTTAGCTGAAGGTTTTTTAGCTGCAGGCTTCTTCTTCTCTGCCGTGGCTTTCACTTTTGGTTTTGAAACTTTCTTCACGGGTGTCTTAGCTTTTTTGGTGGCTGCAACTTCCTTCTTTGGTTTTTTTTCCTTGGGCTTTTCGGTCTTACTTTTTTGACTCGTGCCACCCATTTTGAAGGATCCGCTGGCTCCCTTACCCTTGGTTTGGATCAGGGTACCGTTGGCGACAGCATTTTTCAAAAATCTCCTGATGAAGGGGGTGAGTCGGTCAATATCTACCTTGTTATTAGCACTGATGTGCTTTTTGATAGCTTGGAGAGAAGATCCTCCTCGCTCTTTCAGGGTAGAAATGGACTCGACAACCATGTCAGCCACCTTGGGATGAGATGGGGCAGTTTTAGGCTTTTTTGTAGCCGCGGCTTTTGCCTTTTTCTTAGGCGTCGCAGCGGCTGCAGGAGCAGTGACAGTAGCAGTTTCTTCCGACATGTTGTCTAGAAATAGCCAGAGATCGCAAAAAAGCCTATTATACATTGTGCGATTAAATATACGGAGCGCGACCCCGTACCGACCAATGAGCGGACGGGCGGGGAGGAGTTTAGTTCGCCGCGAACGTTATAAAGGCGCGTTTATGGACCGCCCGGCCCATATTTCAATCGCACGATCGCAGTCGATTTTTCGCTGTCGGTATGGCTCGTACAAAGCAGACCGCTCGTAAGAGTACTGGAGGAAAGGCTCCTAGGAAACAGTTGGCAACCAAGGCAGCTCGTAAGAGTGCCCCTGCTACCGGTGGAGTTAAAAAACCCCATCGTTACAGGCCTGGAACCGTAGCTCTGAGAGAGATCCGTCGTTACCAGAAGTCCACTGAACTTCTGATCCGTAAACTTCCCTTCCAACGTCTGGTGAGGGAAATTGCCCAGGATTTCAAGACCGATCTCAGATTTCAGAGCTCCGCTGTCATGGCTTTGCAAGAGGCCAGTGAGGCTTATTTGGTCGGCCTTTTCGAGGACACCAACTTGTGCGCTATCCACGCCAAGCGAGTGACCATTATGCCAAAGGACATCCAGCTCGCCCGCCGTATTCGAGGAGAACGAGCTTAAACGAACTGTTTAAAACCCCTTACTAAAAAAAAGGCCCTTCTGAGGGCCAAAAAATATCAGCCAGTAATTCATGTGTATCAAACCAGCAGTATTTTAAATTTATATCTAGCAAAGTATTTCCATTGAGTAAATAACTAGCTGTTAACTAGTCTTAACAGATTGCGATTTTCGGCGGTCGCCACAATACAAAAGTTATCAATAAATCACAACCCCTCCCCCGGAAAGCCCCCCCCTTTAACTTCTATTTACAACGGGTAACTTACATTACAGAGGCAACTAAATTATTTTAAACACTAGTATCCGTTATTAAATCTCGGGTTCACTAGTTAAAGCGCGCATGCATGCGCAGAAACATTATGTAGGAGTAAACACTTACTATACTCCTATTGTTTAAAAATTTTAATACACAGTGGTAGAGAGTATACAGAAAACGGAAGCCTTTTGTTTTTAAACTTTTCGAGTCTAGTATTTTTTGGCCCTCAGAAGGGCCTTTTTTTTGTGAGAGTTTGTGGTTAGAGACTTATGCTTTTTTCTCGGTCTTCTTGGGGAGAAGAACGGCTTGGATGTTGGGCAACACACCACCCTGAGCGATGGTTACTCCTGAAAGGAGTTTGTTCAACTCCTCGTCGTTCCTGATGGCCAGTTGAAGATGTCTAGGGATAATTCTAGTTTTCTTATTGTCTCGGGCGGCGTTTCCTGCCAACTCGAGGACCTCAGCGGCCAAGTATTCCAACACAGCAGCCAGGTAGACGGGAGCTCCGGCACCGACTCGCTCGGCGTAATTGCCCTTACGCAAAAGACGATGGATACGACCGACGGGGAACTGAAGGCCAGCTCGGGACGAGCGAGTCTTAGACTTTCCCTTAACTTTACCTCCTTTGCCGCGACCAGACATGATGATGCTTTTGCAATCGAAAAGGCTACCTAGGATGTTTTAGGGAGGGGACAATCGCGTGGGGCCGAAGGGGCCTGAGCGGGGCGCGTCATGCGGACGTAGTCCGCGTCAGCCCCGCGAAGTGCCCCTTCGGCCCCACGCGATTGTCCCCTCCCTAAAACATCCTAGGTGCTCACAAAATATACGAAAATGTACTCGAATTCGAAAAATTTTCAGGCGCCTTCGGCGCCGGGTACCAACCTATGACTTCACGAGCCAAAGCGCGCGCGAAAAATGAGCCACTTTTTGCACGTGCCCTTGAACTTTTTTGCACTTTCACCCGTCTCAGGAGGGCTCAGTTTGGTAAAATTGTTGCCCCGGGGGAAAATTTTTCCGGCGCCTTCGGCGCCGGGTGTTTTTAACTGACTTTTCGAGCCGAAACGCGCGCGAAAAAAACTCACTTTTTTTTAAAGTGACCTTGAACTTTTTTATATGACCTTGACCTTTTTTTTTCCTTTTCCTTGAACTTTTTTATATGACCTTGACCTTTTTTTTTCCTTTTCCTTGAACTTTTTTATGAGTGGCCTCTTACTGACGGGTTTTGTGTCATATCGAAAGCTCTCCGGGCTCCTTCGCTGGCGGATATAAACTACTGGCGTTTTTAGTCGAAATGCGCGCCAAAAATGTCGTCTCTTTGATTTCTGATGATCTTTTAACACTATCTAACAAGTCTAATCTAATTAAAACAATTTATGATTACAATTTTACATTAAAATTTAATGGAACAGCACATACCTGGAGAAGAGAAACCGAAACAATAAAAACAGTCGAATAAATACCAAATGGTAAATAGATAAAAGAAAAATATTTCATTTTTTTCAAAGGTGAGACATCAAAAGAGCCATAGCTCGTACATGGTATCAAAATTGCATATTCCTGTGACTTTTGACAACACTATTGGGATTTATTTAGATATTGTTAAAATATTTTCAATCGTGTCTTGCGCTTCTATGAATTTGGTGATATTTAGGATTAATACAAGGTTAAAAATTGCTGATCAACTATTTTTTTATTTAAAAAAAGTAAGGTTTTAAAACCTCAATTTGTTAAGTCAGTTATTTATATGTGATTTCTATTTATTTAAAATTAATGTTTATTGTAATCCTAAGTATTTAACTGGATGTGACACCAGCAGTGCATTATGTGGAAAAGTAAATCTTCTACTTTAAAAAATTTAATAAAGTACGACACATTATTGAAATATGCTTCCCATTTTGGATCTAAGGAAAATATTAATAAGGAAGAGTTACTTGAAATGGGGCTGCAAAGTTATTGTGTCACTATACTATATGGAGGTAACATAGATACCAACGACCTAAATAATCTTCGCTATGAAGAATATAAGAAAATATCTTCAGCTTAAAAATAATCCGATATTGCACGTTTACCTCTGATACAAAATGCTGCAAAATATCATTTACTTTGAGTAAATATGTAGTGCTTAATTTGGAAGAATCTTTCAATGTCAAGCACTGATCCAACACTATGGGATTAGCAGTTAGTTGACGGAGAATTCAGAACAGACAGAAATCGAGCACCAAAGCAGCTTTTAGAAATAATTCAATGTTCATGCGAAACTAAGGACTTTCTTGCTCCGTCGTTTGTAAAAATTGTGTTGTGGAAAAAAAAACTGTACAAATACAGCAGACCTTATCATTGCACATGAAAGATGACAATATTGGACTTTGATGGCATTATTGATAGCAAAATTTTTTTATTTTATACTTTTTAATGATTTACTTTACGTTTAATGTTATATTTTCAAGCTTAAAATTATGAAACTTAAAAAGTATGTTCCTGTTAAATATGTAAAAATTTTAAGAAATGTCAAAATATTCTAGAATTTTATATCCTAGTCCCAAATCTAATTAATAAAAGGATTTTTAACTAAGGCTATGTTATTAATTATTTATAAATATCATACTCTTTCAGCACATAATTATCTGCGGTTTGATACACTACATGACTTACCACGGTAAAAAATATTTTGTGGTGTTTTTCAAGATGGCGGTCAAAAAAAAACTTTTTACCAAACCGAGCTCTCCTGAAAGGTGGGAGAGGGCAAATAAGTTCAAACATATTTATTATATTATTACAAACATTAAACATGTATATTTTAAGTATGTTGATTTGGACCATGACCATGTCATACACCTTTTGCCACAAAATAGTGTTTTTAGAAAAGTCAACAACGTTTAAGTTCCATATAGTAGTATAGAGGAAGGCCCATTTATCATTGTATTTGCTTTGCGTTTTTGTTTAAAATTTTTACTTTTTATAAAATTTAAAGAAAAACAAAATCTTATTATCTTTCAGCACAAAATCCCCTGCAGTTTGATGTATTACATGACTTTTTACAATTTAAGTTTTTTGGTTGAGTTGAGTTGAGTTAGATTTGAGACATTTGCTAACAAAAATTTGTCGCTTCGTCTTCTCTTTACGTCTTCGGTACTGATACTTCTTAATTACATATTAACTTGGGAATTCCTTTCTTCTTTGTTAATCTACTATTTCATTTAAGAATCTTGCTATTGCTTGGATTTTAGTTCTTCTATAAGAATGTATGGAGGTTTTATTATTTCTTTGAGCTCATTTAGTATTTCTTCACTGTATATTCCTTTTGGTGAGAAGCAGTTATATATTTGTATTTCTTTTCCTTTGAAATATATGGAGATCTCTTGAAATTCATTTTCAGAAGTCTGCAAGGAACTCAAGTCTATTTCCTTGTGTGGTAAATCTTTATTGACTGCTAAGCATATTCCTCCTCCTTTGTTTGTCCTGTCTTTTCTGTAAATGTTTTTATTTTGAATATTTAAGTTGTCTTTTATGGTTAGAAAAGTTTCTTGTATTGCAATTATATCTGCATCGTAAAAAAAGGGGTCTGTCGACCATAACTTTTTATTCCTAATACTTCTTGCGTTCCATTGAACTACTTGAAGATTAATTTTGATTTCCATTCCTTGTGTTCTTCATAATAAATTTTTTTAAATATAAACACTGATTTTTTGTGGTTGGTCTTTCTCTCAGGGTCTGGTATTTTACTGTTTAAATTTGTCTAGTAGTACATTCTTCTTTAGATTTCCTAAAGAGATAATTGGTTGTTTGCCATGTTCTTTCATATTCTGGAGCAATGCTTCATTTAGCTTATTTATTTCTTCATCTTTCTTTGTTTTCTCCATTAGTGATGTTGACATATTGTGGAGTGCTCGATTCCGGCTTCAAATTTGGCATGATACCAACAAATATCTCTCCCAGTCGATCGGTTACGTCTTGGTCTTGGAGAGCGACCGCGAGAGTAAGTGCGATCGCGATCCTTCGAGCGTGCTGCACATAACTCATCTAACTTCTTGGTAACATCAATAACTTGCTTTTGTAACTCATCTAGCCTCTCTTCCAGATTGCGCGAATTAGACCGCTTCTCCTGCAAAGTGCAAAGTTGAGTCGGTGTAACAACATCAGAAATTTGATCTGCTTTACTAGCGAGCTGGTGTAGATCCAAATCCAACGAAACTAAAATTGCCTGGATGTTGGGTGGCAAATGCTGTATCCACAAGGACTTCAAGAACTGCGTTCCCATCAAAGGTCCGGCCAATTCTTGCATCTCTTTAAGCAGCTGCGATGGACGTTTATCCCCCAACTGCATATTCGTTAGTAATCTCTTAAGCCTCTGTTGCTCGGACGCTGAAAATACTTCAATAAGCCGAGTTTTCAACTTCTGATAGGCATCGGAACCAGGAGTATCACCAATGATGTCACCGACTTGAGCAAGGACATCAGTTTCAATATGACCTACCACAGTATGGTATTTAGTCAAGGGTGCTGTAACTCCGCTGTTGATGAACTGACTCTCCAGCTGCCGGAACCACAAGACCGGATTATCCCTCCAGAAGGGTGGTACCTTAACGCTAACTCCACTCAGTTGAACTTGGTGAGAGACCTCCTTCGCGTCCTCAGTCATGTCGTCACCTACTATCGTTTGCGAATTCAATTCAACGTACCGGGTCACCAGTATTCGACCCCAGTGCTCCAAGAGAAAAACAAGAAGAACTACCTTAGTTGAAAACAGTTTTATTGAAAAACATTAAACGAGTGAGTGTAAAAACAACATGAATTTCCTTTATATAACATTTAAAAACGTTGCCACAAAGTTAATACACAAACTTAATACAACACAGTAGAGTGTGAGGCTTCGATCTCGTCTAAGCCGGAATCGAGCACTCCACACATATTATGATCTGGAGTGTATGATTCTGTAATTTCCATCTCAGGATCTCTTTGATCTATTCTTGGTTTCTTGTTTGAGATCTCTTGATCCGGGCTTTTTTCATTTTCTTTTTTGTTGATTGCGAAATTTCCTTGGGGTTTTGATAAGTCCTGTTGATCAGTTTTAAGACCATGTCTTGAAATTTCGAGAACATTTCGATGATTGTGTTTGTTATGAATTCTTTTAATTCTTTCTTGTCCTTTTCTAGGATCTTTGTTACCTCTTCTTTGGGAGTAGTGTTCTCTTCCTTAGTTTGTTTTACAGCTGTAGCATAGTTGTATTTACTTTGGGTGCTCCTAAATCTTTTCCTTGCTTCTATGAACGATAACCCATTTTTTTCTTTACACTGTAGGAATTCTTCTTCTTTTTTGTAACTTTCACAAATTTCAATGTTAGGATAGTGACCTTCTTCACCACATACAAAGCATTTTACCTGTTTGGATTCGCATTCATGGTCTGAATGTGGTAGTCCACATTTTAAACATTTCTTCTGGTTCTTGCAAAACTTGGTTGGGTGATTGAATTTATGGCAGTTTTTACATTGTCTAGGTTTTTCCACATATTCTATAGTGTCTTGTCTAGTCATCCATAATTTTATTTTATTAGGTCCGTCGCTTAAGGCGCAAAATGACATAACTGCATTTTCCCTATTTTGCAGGAGATGAAAAAAACAGTTTGGCTATTAATTAAAGAAAATAATATTATTATAGTTTTAAACCTTCATTTTAGGCCTTTTTGACCGGGGATTGAGATGAAACGCTTCTCTGTGGCGGCGTCTCTAACAATATCAATGAAAGGCGTGCAACTATGTCATTTTGCCTTACGAATGCAGTTATGCTAAAATGACAAAATTGACGATTGCAGCGATTTGAGTCATTTTTTCGCAAAATCGTTGGTTCCAGGTGATCCGGGGCCGGGATTTGCATAAAGATTGATGCATAACTCAAAATGGCCAAAATGTCAGTTATGTCATTTTGCGCCTTAAGCGACGTACTGTTCTTCCAAATACTGTTATAAGGAAGTTTTTTGGTGTTTTTCAAGATAGCGGTCAAAAAACTATATTTTCCTCTCTAGTAGGTACAAATTAATGTACATTTCTAGTATGTTGATTAGGACCTTGTCACCTACCATTTCCCATGGGTTTTGTTTTTTCTACTCCACTCATACCCAAATCTGACCTCCCTTCAGATGCATGTCAAAATTGTGGAGGTGGCGATAGATGGTGGTGGCATCTATCATCCGAGCCAGAAGTCGGACTCCTGCCTTTCATGGGCCTCACTTTCTCAGGAGCCGCACCCCCTTTGCCTTAAATCCTGTACGCTTCACGGTGGAGCTGGGATATTCCAAGTGGCATACGACAACAACAAAAACAGTTGGATCACAGACCAAATATTGAATTTAATTCGCAGAAAAAGCAAACTATTTAAAAAAAAAACCAAGGAAATATCCTTGGGATACCTATAGTTTATAGTACGGCATAGAATACTAATGTAGCATAAATAAAGAGAAATATTAAAGCTTCTAAAGCTGATCATTGCAATAATAAATTTCAAAACTGCAAGAATGTTAAAGAAAAATGGAATTTTTAATGAACGGTACTTGCAATACAGGTAAACCTTTTAATTTACCTCAAATATTTAATGAATTACACAGCATCCAAATTTAATGATCATTTTGCAAGTCTAAATTTAAAATAAAATGCTCAGGAAGATGAAAAAAAACAGGAAAAAAAAACTGTTGATATTTTTCTGAATATATCCAAAGCATTTCACAACGTAATCATTAGGGTTATGATTTTTTTTCAGATTTAAAAGCCTTTGGTGGCAAATGATGAGTATTTGTCCATAACTCTCGAAAATAACTTTTATTTTTGAAAACTCTGAAAAAGTTTGCGCGCCTAATAAGATCTTGTATAGCCTAATAAGATGAGGCTGATGCACTGTAAAACAGTTAATAAAATTTTATTTTAAGCGGAATGTAACATAAATTAAATCACAAAAAAAGGGTTGAAATTTATAAATTAATGTAGACATGAATGTGTTTGTTTGTATGTATGTTCTTTATAGTTTTAAAGTGGTTTCTGAATCAAATCAATTTAAAATTGAAGCATCCTAACTTTTTTGGCCCATTTTCCCATTTTATACTTAAAAATAAACACTTTTTGCCTAACATCACGGAAAACCATCCATTGTTGTAAATATAATAAGAGAAGATGTAACATTAATTATTGTAGGCATGATATCGATTGTTGTAGTATAAAATAAAAAACAAAAATCTATCCATTTTTTTAATAATTTCTTACTCTGACGGGCATATTGTAAAGGGTAACGCCTGGCCTAGCACGCAGTGCTACATATTTGGACTGCCGAAGCCCCTCTTAACGCACCAGGTGATATTTATTAAAAAACTGAAACCCGGGCTAAGACCGGGTCTAGCGCGTCAGCGCTAGTAGCTGTTTTAAAATTTGCCACATCACATGTACAAATTTTTCGAATTTTTTTACATCAGCTTAACAGCCCACTCGGCCATTATACTGGATCCAGTACATCAATGGCCTGATGGTTCCTGTATCGAGTATATTTGAAAAAGCATTTTAAGGCCTGATGGAACTTAATTTAGGTGATGTATGATTGAATAGGTGATGGGGAGTAATGCTATATGAAAAATGAAATGATGTTGGGATACTATTTCTATCTACACTTGCATAAGTAAGTTTATTAAATTCCAATAACGCGTGCTCAGTACTGAGAACAGGCTGAAATCCGAATTGATTTTCAGAAATTATACTTAACACCTTTAGATAATTATAAAGTCTGGAACGTACTATTTTTTCAATGACTTTAAAAAAATATGGGTAAGAGAGATATAGGTCTATTATTTTCAAACTGATTAGTAACACCAGATTTATGAATGGGAACCACCAACGCCGTTTTTAATGAATCAGGAAAAGTACCTTTTATAAGGGATAAGTTTATAATTTTCGTTATGACATATGTTAATGATAGCTATAATTTTAAGGGCTTTAGGTGTTATTCTGTCACATCCAGGGGATTTTTTTATCATCAAGTGAAAAAAATTTTTAGCTTCCACATCATCTGTTTCAATAAGAAAAAAAAAGAGTTATTGACTAGTTAAGTATTTTCTAAAATTAACAAATTCTGTGTAAACAGTATTAGATCCCATGTTTATAAAAAACTGATTGATATTATCTACTAGTAGGTTGTTATTATTGGGTAAAGGTATTTTTGTCCTTTATATTAGAGTTTGTGATTTGATTCACAAATTCCCATTGCCTTTTAATACTATTGCACTTTATAAATTCAGACGTAAAATATTTATGTTTAGAGTTTCTAATTTTTATTTTCAGCTCTTTCTGAATTCGATTATAATTTTGTTCATGAATTATATCAAAAGGATATTTTTTATGTTTTTTATTAAGTTTTTCTTTTGCTTTAATTAACTTTAAGATATCATCATTAATCCAGTTTTTAGCAGTTTTGCGATTAGGGCACTTTAAATGTTGTGTAAAGTTTATCAGAACATTTCTTAATATGTCTGCAAATCTGTTATAAAAAAAGGCGTTTAAATAGTCCATATCCTCAGAATTTAGATTTAAGGGAAAAGTATAGTTTTGCAGAAAATCTTTTATTTTATCACAATTTACTTTTGAAATCTTTGTCATCTTAGGTTTTTCACTGCATGAGGCTTTATATTTTAATTTATAGGCAATCAGGTAATGGACGGTTTTGTTATTATTATAAATGGCGGATTTGCCACTTGCATCAAAACCACGTAGAATCAAGTGATCTATCTATACAGGAGTTTGAACGAGTTCTAAGTTATACCATCAATGAGAAAAATGAAACCTTCAGAACTAAGTACATTTTTATATTCATCGATAGGATTTGAACTAGTTAATATATCAATATTTAAATCACTAATTAAAAGTACATTTTTAGAGTTTATGTTTTTTAGTTTGTTTGATAATTCAAGATTAAAGCTATTAATACTGAAGCCTAAGGATCGGAACAGGCAAACAATAGTCAAATCTAGAAGATTACTATATAACAGTATTGATTCAGCTGTGTTCATAGTAAATAAACAATCATTAAAAATATTGCAATTTTTTTTTCACGTTAACACCCATACCTCCAGCTTTGTTTATGTCTCTACAGTAGAAATATGAATCAAAGTTATTTAAATTATAAAAAGAGGTCTCATGGCTATAAATCCAAATTTCAGATTAAACAAGTATGTGAATTAAATCAAAAGAAGAATTTAGCAGAGCTTGGAGTTCGTCGAAATTAGAAGGGATACTCCTGATTTTAAAATGGACTATTTTATTATAGCATGAGGTATTTGTGTTAGGTAGGGAAAGAAATTCATTGAAATTCATTTAGGGAATCTATGTAAAAAAAATTTGCAACTGTTATCAATAAGTCTGTCGAAGGAACTTAATCTACATTTTGTTAACATATAAAAGATCGTCGGAACTCCCAATTCTGATTACCCTTGAGTTTTCGTGTTCCCTTAGAAAAATATTTCCATCTTTCACCCATGCAAACTTGAAATTTTTCTCAGCTTTGAACTTTTGACAATGAAAATACACCTCTTTTAATCTTGGAGTCAAATGGTCTTTAAATATACAGGATAACTTTTAAATCTAGCGTTGATTTGTGCAGCAGGTAATCTTCCTTGTTCTGGTAGCTTTTAGGCAAGTGTCTCTGTGGTGTTTCAGTTTGTTTGTTAACTGCATAATGATGGGTTTTGGTTTGTCCTGTTTAGTAGTTGGAACTCTATGGGCAGTTGACACATGGCACATCATGTCGACCTCAAGGCTTGAGAAGACTTTTATTAAAACATCGTTGATATTTTCGTTTTCGGCTTCCGGAAGGTGTGTGATTTCGAGATTGGTTGTTGAAGTTCGGTTAATTCATTCATATTTTACGATCAGCGACGATGATGGAATTTTTCATCTTTAATTCTTCTTTCTCTGTCTTCTCAGGAGTTGTACCTCTGATTTTAAATTTATTATTGTAGTTGTCAAATCCTTTATCAGTGAGCTGTTGTGATCAAGGATTTTTTCGTATTCGACGAATTGAGCTTTATTGTAATCTTTTAGGCCTTGATATTCTTTTTCGAGAAAACTTGCCAGGTCTAGATTGCTCTTCGGGGTGTCACAGGAAATCGGTATCAGCAGATTTGTCCGTTTCGTCTCATTCTTTTGGAGTGGCGGATTCAGAATAGCTGGCGGTGGCCCGATCATTCTTACAGGCATTTCCAGATTTTTATGGTCTGATCACTCTTCTAAAAGCTTTGAGTGAGATACCCACGCAGACATAATGAAAAACCTTCTTACCAGTTCCGGTGCAAGATATTCCTTCGCTGTCTATTTGGTCATCGTCACAAGCCAAGCACACATGTCGAGTCGCTTAGAGCAGCAGTAGATGTCGTGCGTCGTTCAAGATTGGTATAATTAGCTCAATATAGCAAAAATTCTGAAGCTCGGATATATTTAGATTATGATAAAAGTTATTATGTTTTTAAATAAAACAAAATATTTAGTAATAAGTATTTGCTAGATGAGAGAGCAGAAAAAAAACACCGCCAGGTACAATGGCCGGTACGGTTATCAAAGTTCTTCTATCTTTAGTTTACGGTTATCAAAGTACGGTTATCTTTAGTTCACAACATACTAAAATTATCTGGATATATTTGCAGTACACCTGAGTATGGAAAAAAGTTTTACAGAATAAAAATACAGTAGAACTCCAATTATCCGAATCAATTAGAACCGAACCCCATTCGGATAATCAAAAATTCGGATAATTGGATTTTTTCCGAAAAAAAGGGGTTTACTATAATTAATTGCTGTATGCAAGTTTAAAAATAGGAGGAAAAAATTATATTTAAAGAAAAAGAGCTGTTTATTAATTAAATGAAAAGGAATTTCACATCACAGAACGTAGCTGCATTCGGCCCTGAATAACTAATGAATAAGAACACGAAAAAAGAACAAAGCGAACATAGAAATGTCAAATAGAACACGAAAAAGAACATTAAAAACGGCAAAATTAGCGGCGGAATTTTTTTTATTGATTCTGAAATCGATTCGGATAGTTGGAGTTCGGATAATTGGAGTTCTACTTTGTTCTCGAAGTTCAATTAACGAGGAAGATAGTGTTTCTATTTTTAAAACGTTAAATAAAATCGCTGTTGTTATAAGTCACCAAACAAACTTGCGTTACATCTTTTAAAAATAACTAGGTTTTTGATATCTTATACAAATCTCAATGTAGAAGATCCAAACTCACAGAACTATTAGGAAAATACAAAAGGCAGGAGAAATGAAATAGCTTTCATACAGAGTTCAAGACGGTTTATGATATTTTTTTATGAAAAAGGGAAAACACTTCTAAAGCGTATTTGTAAAGGATAAACCTTAAAATTTATATTTTATCAAATCAAAGAACTGATCTGTTATCCAATCCGAGGTATTTTGAAAACTAAAATAGAACAGACTTGTATTCGTCTCTATTCAATAATCACGAACAGATTCGTATTCGTACATGGACATCGAAGGCAATAACTTTTGAAATAGAATTTTGTCCATACACCAATCTCGTCTAATAGGACGATATTCTCAGATGAATGTACAAGACTTAAATTCAAAGATTTCAACACTTCAATTAAGTCCGTAAGAACGATAAAATCGATAGGATTTAATTCAACATCTCAATCGAATATTATGCTTATAGAAAATTAAACGGTTGAAAGCACAATGAGAAAATACATTGTTTGGGGGATTTTCAACGGTGAAGAGCCTAAAGAGGCTGAACTACAAAAATTTTTATATTACCCAACCCAGAAATATTGGGTAAATTAATAACATCCAATTATTCGTCAAACAAAGCAAGTTATGCAAAAGCAGTTCTTGCATACATCACACAGCCAGGAACTTCCGACCAAGTCCCTGCTGCTGCATTACAAAACATATGAACATAGTTGTTTACATTAGTTAGTGAGTGGGCTGCATTGTGTGTAACATGCATATTTACATTATGTTCATGTACTAAAGCTAAACTACTAACTAAGTTGTGTGGTGGTGAGGACATATTATCAACACTTTGTTTGCGTACTAAAGCTATATTATCACTACTTTGTGTAAGAGTGCCCAGATAGGTGTTGCCAATTGGATTCTCCTCTTTACTTGGACTGGAAGAGCCTTCTGGCAGTTTTTGACCTAGTTTTAGAGCTATACCACTAGCATTTAAGCTAGTGGATAATGTGCGCTTAGTTTGGTTTTTTCCTTCCAGAAACCAAGGTAAACAGAAAATCCAATTCGCTATAAAAACTATTGGACTTACCCATTTGTTCGGTGATCTCGACGTTCATAGCTGCAATAATCTCATCCTTGAGTCATGTCGTTCCTCCGACGTGGTCTCCAGACATAGAAATAAGCGCTTGAACACCATATTTGAGGCCTTCGAGCCTGGCTTGTTCAGTCTCAAGTTCTTCCTTTAGGTAGCTAACAGGAAGGGTTAACAACACAAAAATCCCAGAGCTGTACAACACATTCATTATCTAATGCAGAGTAATTTCGATGATATGTTGATCATTATCTGAAAAGTAAGCGAATATTAGATCGAGCAAGGAAAGAAAAAACCCGCAATGATGTTTGGTTGCCCTGGTCACTAGGGTGTCCAACCCCCCTTTTTTTTTTCGAAAAACCTCGATCCCAGGGGTTTCCCATTCCTTTTGGTCCTAAAAGATACTGTGTATAAGTTTCAGTCATCTAACTTAACTCTAGGGTTCCAGAGCCCCAAAGTTTAAAAAAAGTGGAAAAAATGACCGGTTCAAACGTGTTATTTAAGACTTATTTAGATGGATTATATTTATTTATGAACATTAATTGTACTCTATAGTCCCTTTTATTTAAGATTAAAACGTACTACTTAGGGCCGTTGCACTCACCAGAGCTCATAATGCGCTACCGATGGACGAAAGAAATTAAATTCGAATTTTTTTTCGAAGGAACTCCCTCACATGATGCCATTTGTTGCTAAACTGATGTTTTAAGTTATAAAAGCCTGGGCGTTTAGTGTAAAAAGTGCTTTTCTTTAAAATCGCTAGTTTCCAGCCTATCAAACTCAAAATTTATACTAAAAAGGCCACCATTAGGTCACTAACGTCACCATTTAGTTGCAACTAAATAAAAAAGAATGGACAAAACGGTCAAATTGAATAAAACAAACTATGCTCAAAAGATATAGCAAACAAACGGTAAAATTTTTTACCATGCACATGATTGCATGTTTTTAATGAATAAATAAACTACATTTTAAACCTAAATTTACTTAAATCGCTCGAATAGTTTTTGATATATTCGACTTTAAAATTGCAGTTTTTTTCAGCTTCAATAATGCCTTTTTGGGGAAATTTCATTGTTGTGGAAAGAGAAAACTCCATTATCACCATGCTTAATTGAGATCCCCAGATGACGGTGGTTTTTTCGAAGTGGTGGATTTTCCCCCGGAGGGATTTTTTGTGAATTTTGGAATATCGATTAGGACATTATCTTCTACGTTTCCTCTAATTTTCAGCTTCTTATTTTGAATTGAGTCTTGGTATCACTACTGTTACTAATACACTAATACATACGATTATCTAGTACAGTGGTCTCCAACCCCCGGTCCGCGGACCGGTGCCGGTCCGTGGATCAAATGGTACCGGGCCTTGAGCCGACCATTTCATTGAAAATTAATTTAAATTCCTAGTTTTATACTCCAAAGTAATGAATGAAATGAATTATAAATCACTTTATACTTATTTTTTGGTGTAACTGTATTTTATTTTGAAAGCATGTTTAAATACAATTAAATTAAAATTAATTAATCAAACTAATCTAGAATGTAAACTATCAACGCCCCCCCCCAGCCCAGCGGGCCGCGGTAAAATTATCAAACGTTGACCGGTCCGTGGTGGTAAAAAGGTTGGGGACCACTGATCTAGTACATACGATTCTAAGAGTGACCGCAATTGTAGCCATGTAATTTAAAAATTTATTTTCTTAAGTTTTAAAATTTAAAAAATAAATTTAAACTAAAATAATTTTTTGAAAATGTTTTTTATAATAATTTTTTAGATAATTAGGTACAAAATAAAAATACAGTAAAGCACCGTTTATACGTCTTTCAAGGGACCAACGTAAAACGGCGTATAAATGAAAAGACGTATAATTGAAAACAGTTTTGATTATTTGAATGAATTGGGACTTAGCGAAAACGACGTATAAATGAGAGACGTATAAACGGTGCTTTACTGTATTAAACTTTTACCTGTGATTGTAAGATTTTTTTGCCTGTATTTTCAATGTTTATTTTAATAAATTACTTAACTTAACGCGTAAGTAAAATCTCCATGCAAAATGTCCTCGGAATATGGTTCAAACTTTTTAGCCACCAATTCGATTTTTGTGGTAAAAGATTTGAAAATCTCAGGTTTAGTAAAATTATTTAAGCTACCAAAATGTTAGTTGAATGATTGTTTTAAAGGGGAGGGGTTATAAAAATATAATATTATTATCAATATAGCAATTAGGAAATTTTTTTGTAAGTTTTATAATTTATTTATTTAATTTTTAATTTATAATTTTTTAATTCAAAATATATTCCGATTATTCACTCAAATCAGTCTTATTTTTAAATTGCACGCTTTATATTTCTAAGGTCACCATAAAAAGGATCATTGTGTTGAAAGATCCTTATAATTATCATAGTATTCTCATCATTTAAATAGACCTTGAAATCAACGTAATTAATTTTATAAGTAATAAAAAAAATTTTCTACCAAATGTTTTTAAGTTTCGTATACCAAAAGTGAACTACACAACATCAAAATTTTAAAAAATTTTCAAACCACAACTACACTTCTTGATGAAATATCTGTAATTTGCACAAAAAAGCACAGAAAAAAGTCTTGCAAGTGCAGGAGGGTAGTATTAAACCCCTTTTAAATCATTTTTTTAAAATTAAAATTTTAAAGTAATTTCAAACCATAACCACATTATAATTATTGAAATAGTAACTGTAATCAGCACTAAAAATAGCCTAGAAAAAAAGCATTGCATTAGTATTAAAACATTTTTAAAAAATTTAAAATTAAAAAAATTTCAAACCAGTCACAGTATTTTGATGAAATATCCGTAATCAGCACTCAAAAATAGCCTAGAAAAAAGTATTGCATTAGTATTAAACCATTTCTAAATCATTTTTAAAAAATTTAAAATTAAAAAAAAATTCAAACCAGAGTTACAATGTTTTTGATGAAATATCTGTAATGAGCACTAAAAAATAGCCCAGAAAAAAAGTATTGCATTAGTAATAAACCATTTCTAAATCATAATTAAAAAATTTAAAATTTAAAAAAATTTCGAACCATAGCCACATTATCATTAAAAAAAGAACTGTAATCAGCACTAAAAAATAGCCTAGAAAATGTATTGCATTTTAAAAAAATTTATAGTTTAAAAATTTTTTCAAACCAGTTACAATGTTTTTGATGAAATATCTGTAATTAGCACAAAAAAAATAGCCAAGAAAAAGTGTTGCATTAGTATTAAACCATTTTTAAAAAATTTAAAATTTAAAAATTGTTTCAAACCAGAGTCACAATGTTGTTGATGAAATATCTGTAATCAGCACTAAAAATAGCCTAGAAAAAAGTATTTCATTAGTATTAAATCATTTATAAAAAATTTCAAACCATAGCCACATTATTATTAATGAAATAACTGTAATCAGCACTCAAAAATAGCCTAGATGAAAGTCTTGCAATAGTTTTAAGTTTTGCAGTGCAGGAGGGTAGTATTAAACCTTTTTTTTAATTTCAAATTATAGCCACATTATTATTAAAGAAAGAACTGTAATCAGCACTAAAAAATAGCATAGAAAAAAGTATTTCATTAGTGTTAAACCATTTTAAAAAAATTTATACTAGTTTAAAAATTTTTTCAAACCAGAGTCACAATGTTGTTGATGAAATATCTGTAATCAGCACTCAAAAATAGCCTAGAAAAAAGTATTTCATTAGTATTAAACCATTTCTAAATCATTTTTAAAAAATTTAAAATTAAAAAAAATTCAAACCAGTTACAATGTTTTTGATGAAATATCTGTAATTAGCACTAAAAAATAGTCAAGAAAAAGTATTGCATTAGTATTAAACCATTTTTAAAAAATTTCAAACCATAGCCACATTATTAGTAATGAAATAACTGTAATCAGCACTCAAAAATAGCCTAGATGAAAGTCTTGCAATAGTTTTAAGTTTTGCAGTGCAGGAGGGTAGTATTAAACCTTTTTTTTAAATTTCAAATTATAGCCACATTATTATTAAAGAAAAAACTGTAATCAGCACTAAAAATAGCCTAGAAAAAAGTATTACATTAGTATATTAAATCCTTTTTTAAATTAAATTCAAAAAAATTTCAAATCACAGCCACATTATTATAAAAGAAAGAACTGTAATCACCACTAAAAAATAGCCTAGAAAATGTATTGCATTAGTATTAAGGGGCCGTTCAAATATTACGTAAGCACTTTTTTGGTCATTTTTGACCCCCTTGTCAGCAAAAATAAGCAAACCCCAACCCTCCCTCACCATAATTACGTTAGAAACTGCCCGACCCCCCCTTTGGGTTTTTTTATACGAAAGCATGTGTAATTAAAATTGGCGGTTCCTCACCATGGAAACGCAATAGAAAAGCAATCTGAAATGACTAATGAAAGGAGTATTATTCCATTTAGATCAGGGGTTCCCAAACTTTTTTGGCCCGTGGACCCCCTGACGACATTTTTCATACCCTGTGGACCCCCTGTCTAAGAGATCGTTCAAAAAATACCTAAAAATATTATGTTTTTGATATAAATTTTCTAAACCATGCATAAATTTTGTAATTTTTTTCAAGTGTTTTTTCGTGCATTGGTAAGCATTTAAAAAACCCTTTTTTTAAATTTGTCTTCACGATATTTTTAAGGAAATTATAACAATCAAACATTTGAAACGTTTGAAATAAAAACAAATCTAAACTTTTAATATCAATACATTTCAAGACACAAAAACTTTTAATTTTAACAATAAGTTTTGGTCGCAAGCTTGACGAAGTTAATGGCTTATCAGTGAGTTATTCATTCACCCAATCATAAAATTTCAGAAATAATCACAATTATAATATATGGCATGTTAACAAACAATATTTAATAAAGTTCAACTATTAAAACAAATCAAATTGCCATTGATATGGTTTCACAACATTTTTAATGAAATTATAAAAATCAAACATTTAAAAAAAGTTTGAAACTAAAAACAAATCTAAACTTTTAATATCATTACATTTCAAGCCACAAAAACTTTTAGCTTTAACAATAAAAATTTTGGTCGCAAATGTGTCACAGTTAATAGTTTATGAGTGAGTTATTCATTCACGCAATCATAAATTTTCAGAAATAATCACAATTAATATACTATGGCTTGTTAACAAACAATATTTAATTAAGTTCAACTATGAAAAGAAGTCAAATTATCCATTATGGAAATTGAGTTTTAATTTATGAAATTGAATTATGCGCAGCTGGTCCGGGCTCTTCACCGCAATAAGAGAGAAATTATTCCCTTGCCCCTGCTAGCGTTGCGAGGACTCGGTGATAACCAACTTTTCATATTATACTAAAATTTGATTATAAAAAAGAAAAAATTTTTGAAACTTATCAGTTTTTCATTTTAATGAAATTTTTCTCGTGAACCTCTGAAAGTCGCTGTGGACCCCCTGGAAGTTTCTGTGGACCCCCAATTTTCATTTTCATGCCCGTGGACCCCCTGGAAGTGGCTGTGGACCACTGGGGGTCCATATGGACCACTTTGGGAACCGAACCGCTGATTTAGATGAACCTCTTATGTACACTTTTATAGGTAATTCACTTCATAATCATGCTAAAAACGTAGCTTCTCCGATAGTGCAAGTCAAGTGTTTCTAATACAGTCCGTAAAAGTTTGTATGTATGAAAATCAAATTATTTTTATGAAACAATAAAATATGAAAAACAAATAAGAACTTACCAGAATACTATATATTCCAAAATTTTTTTAAGCTTATTCAAACTAACTAACTAAGAAAATTATCTGTAGTACAATGCGGAACCTATTTTATTTATACCTGCCAGAGCTTATGAAGATTTACTTGAACACATTCTATGTGTTATCAACTCCATTGAACGGCCTTCCCCCCACTGACCACTCAAGGTTTTTCTGGAATTCTTCGGTGAAGAAACCTGATGCCACTGTGTTTGTTAATATAAAAGCACCCCTTGAGAAGCAATTGAGCACCAGGCTCCCTGACCCCTTAAAACAACATTGCAATGTTCGCGGAAGACACGTCTGGACAGTGGACACATCTGGTTTACACAAAAGAGTGACGCGCTTCTTGCTTTTTCTTCTGGAGACCAACGACCCCCCCCTATAGGGGGTAAGACTCCACATGGGATTTGTGAAAAAAAGTCCGTTTTTAGGAATCGAAAACGGAGATGTTCGAAAATTCAGTATCTTACGTAAGCATCACTCATACCCCCCTCCCCCCTTGTCAGAAAAATAAGCAAAGTACAACCCCCCCTAGGTGCTTACGTAATATTTGAACGGCCCCTAAACCCTTTATAAAAAATTTCAAAACACAGCCATATTATTATTTAAGACAGAAATGTAATTAAAAAATAGCCTAGAAAAAA
Organism: Tetragnatha versicolor; assembly: GCA_024610705.1. Taxonomy (NCBI): domain Eukaryota; kingdom Metazoa; phylum Arthropoda; class Arachnida; order Araneae; family Tetragnathidae; genus Tetragnatha; species Tetragnatha versicolor. Next base: position 142,290 of record JANDEH010000004.1, read on the forward strand.
GTATTGCATCAGTATTGCACCATTTTTAAAAACTTTAAAATTAAAAAAAATTCAAACCATAGCCACATTATTAATTATGAAATAACTGTAATCAGCACTAAAAAATAGCCTAGAAAAAAGTTAGTACTAAAACACTGGTACTAGTTTCCTATTATTGGCTTGCATGACTGGTAACGCAGGTAAATGACTGGTAAAAGCAGGAAAAATGGGAAAAAAGAATGAAGGACTGATTTTCTCTTTATAAATTATAGACTATGTTATTCTGATGTATAAGCTACATTCTTGTAAAATTTCATTAAAATCCATTCAGTAGTTTTTGCGTGAAAAAGTAACATACACACTCACACTTTCACAATTATAATAGTACATAGTAGGATGAAATAACTGTTATCAGCACTACAAAATAGCCTAGAAAAAAAGTCTTGCATTAGTATTAAGTTTTTGCAAGTGCAGGAGGTATTTAAATTATTTTTAAAACATTTAAAATTAGGATTCTAGATTCATCTTGACGAGGCGTTGTCACTCCATCGCAGTTTTTACAATTGCGGTCACTCTTCACAGTATGCTAACTAAATGCATTTTTGTATAACTAAATGCATTTTTGTTCGGGGATTTCTCTTAAGAACGAACGTTCAACAGGAGATAATGGTATTTCTATAACTAAGTTGCTTCTTCGAAATTACATGCAAAATTTTTCTATTGAAAGCTCTATATGTTTTTGAGGGTGCTGAATCCGAATTTGAGGTTTGCCAACAAAATTTTATGACGGAACATTGAGAAAATTCGAAAAAATGCCAAAAATTCACCACTTTTGTTCTTTTTCTGCCCTTAGAACATACACTTAGCATTTCTGAGCAAAACAGTCAACACTAAAATAAAGAAGAGAAAACAAGCTACATAAAAGTCTATTACAACTATTCTCTCAGATGAAGGGTTTGGACGCTAGAGAACGCTGAATATTGGGAAGTTTTTGTTCCATTGGTGGAAAATTCATAAAATGTCACTCGTATCACCGAAAAGCGGCCTGATTTGGAACAGGGTACTATAAGAACGGCTTCAATTATGTGTTACGCCCATGAAATCAACGTTCTGCATACTCAAATGTTAATTGATAAATAATTAAACATAACAATAAAATACGACCATTAGGAACATTTTGGGATTACTGTAGCATTGCTCATTGTTAAAGGCTTTAATCAAAGTAATATTACATATAGAAAAATAGGTACATGAAATAAATCGTGCATTTAATTAATTAATGCACGATTAAAGCCTTTAACAAGTAGCAATATTACAGTAATCCCAAAATGTTCCTAATGGTCGTATTTTATTGTTATGCTTAATTATTTATCAATTAACATTTGAGTATGAAGAACGTTTATTTCATGAGCGTAACACATAATTGAAGCCATTCTTATAGTATCCTGTTCCAAAACAGGCCGCTTTTCGGTGATACGAGTCACATTTTATGAATTTTTCTCCAATGGAACAAAAACTTCCCAATATTCAGCGTTCTCTAGCGTCCAAACCCTTCATCTGAGAGAATAGTTGTAATAGACTTTTATGTAGCTTGTTTTCTCTTCTTTATTTTAGTGTTGACTGTTTTGCTCAGAAATGCTAAGTGTATGTTCTAAGGGCAGAAAACGAACAAAAGTGGTGAATTTTTGGCATTTTTTTGAATTTTCTCAATGTTCCTTCATGAAATTTTGTTGGCAAACCTCAAATTCGGATTCAGCACCCTCAAAAACATGTAGAGCAGTCAATAGAAAAATTTTGCATGTAATTTCGAAGAAGCAACTTGGTTATAGAAATACTATTATCTCCTGTTGAATTTTCGTTTTTAAGAGAAATCACCGAACAAAAATGCATTTAGTTATCCTAATTGGAGTTTTTAGATGGCTAATTTCATGTGAAATATTATTTAGGCAGTTTTCATAGTATCCTGTTCCAAAAACTGCGGTTTTTTGGAGATACTAGTGAAATTTTTTGGATTTCTTACCAATCGAACGAAAATAGCCCCTTTTTCAACGTGCTCTATCTGCAAAACTATGCGTCTGAGAGAAAAGTTGTAATTGACTTTTTTGTAGCTTGGTTAGAGTTTTATATTTTTTGTATTGACTGTTTAGCTCAGAAGCGCAAAGGTAATGTTCTAGGGGCCGAGAACCAAAAAAAGGGACGAATTTTTGCCATTTTTTCGAATTTTCACAATGTTCCGTCACGATGAATGATTATTTAGTTTCCAATAAAATATGTATAGAAAAACTGCTGGAACAAATGCAACATTTGAACAAATGAACATTTCTCCCCTTTCATAAAAACATATGGTTAAAATTTTATTTTTATAGTACTGGATTTAATAATTGTTTATAAAATTATCAAATTTATCATAATAATTGTGAAACTGTTCTGTGTTCATTAATATAATTTTGAATGCACTTTTTTGTTTATGTAGAAAAATAGCAAGTAATACTTAGATGTATATTAAAATTAGTTAATCACTGGCAGATTACATTTTTTTAAGTTACTAGGGGGCTCTTCCCCCTGCTCGCTATCGCTCACCAACCCCCGGAACTGCTTCGCAGCTCGTTGAAGATCGCTTCGCTATCTTAGCGAGCAGAGCTCGCTTGTTTCATCTCAACTATCCAGTAAAACCTGGAACTTGTCGACATGTCGACTTAGTTTATGATCATTTAAAATCGAAACTTTTATCTCTCGAACTTATCTATAACTTAATTCGAACCATAACTACAAAAATATCAAAATAAAACTGCAACTGAAATATCCTTGTTTTAACTTGTCAATAATTTAATCGAAATGTTTTTGAAATATCCAGCAAGTCTACTAATTATCATCAACTATCTTAGAGAAAAAGCATGCCATTAATATCTTTTAAATTTATAAAATGCACGTGTATCTAGAGAATCGTTGGAAATAAAAGAAATCAGACTCACATAAAAATCGGCTGTTTCTCTAGTGAACGACCAGAAAGAGATGAAAAAATTGAAACTTTGAATCTTAATAATTCTAAAAATAATTCGAATTTTTTAAAAAACGAAATGCCAATCTTTTTATAAAAAAAATTGTATGTGTGTTTAAAATATCATAGTTTTACTGTGATTAGTTTTTCTGTTATAACGAAAAACCGAAAAAGGGTAAAAAATTTCGAAATTTTAGAATTTAATTACTCCAAAAATAATTCGAAATTCGAAAAAAGGGCGACGAGGTGCAAAACTTCCTACCTAAGAGTATGTGTCTGCAAAAAATCATGTTTCTTCTGTAAATAGATTTTTCTGGGGGCGAACTCGCAGCCAAAAAAAATAATTTTCGACTTTGACATTAAATAACTCCAGAACTAATTATCTAATTAATTAGGTCTGGAAACTGAAATGACCCTCATACATTTGTCTACCAATGGTCAAAATTTCATAATATTCTTTCAAATAGTTTTTGCGTAGTGATAGTTCAAAGTGTTAAAAAATAAAATTTTCAAAATCAGCGGCGGTGACGGCGGCGGTCACTGTTACTTTTTTTAATATAGAGAGAAATGTTTTCATGTGTGACATTAAATATCTAAAGAAAAAGCATTGCAAAGTAACTGTAATATGTTTCTGAAAAATTTTTTATTACACTAGGGAGCTACCGCCCCCAGCTAGCTATCGCTCACCAACCCCCGTTAACTGCTTACGCAGGGCCTTTCGGGTCGCTTCGCAATCCCCACAAAACTCTTCTCCAATAATTATTTATTTTATAATTCATTCGTTAAAACATTTACTAGAAGAAACGTCAACAACTTCCCAAAATAACAAAGGTAATCTTCATGGATCTTTAACAGGTCTCTTAAAAGTTAGATTATTTATTGATTCTAAATTATCAATAATAAAAATCAAATTTATCATTATAATTATCAATAATATGTATCAATAATTTAATCAACATGTTTTCCTAGAAAATCGCCATCAAGTCTGCTCGTAACTATTGTTAATCAATATTTTTTTAAAAGTTCACCAATAAATCTGCTAATTTAATATAGTAAGCACCTAGTAATAACTCTTCAAAACGTCTAGTTTTTTTTTTATCATTCATGTTTTTGTTTAAACCCAGACTTTTTAAACAATACCCTTTAAGCTATTGAAAATAATAAAAGACAAAATCTACATAACACTCAATGTTTACAAACAATTGATTTTGGTGTTAAATTCTATATTTAAATAGTATTGTAATTTTCTGGAAAACTCTGAACAGTCTTTTAAAGACATTTTATTTTAGAAAGTATTTTGAAGCGCATTTTTAAAGCGTGAAAGGAATTATTTTCATCATTAAATATGGCGTCGATTGGTCGTTGTAATTGGAGGGACGATAAATTGTACGACAGTTTCTTGCTGCTAACTGCAACCTTACCCGTAATCCAGAAAAATTGGAAATATTTTAGAAGTGAGAACTTTTTTAGAAATTCTAAAAGCTTATTGCACATCCTCAAAAGAATACGGTTGAGTAATTAAAAAGCCTTTCGCTGGAAACCATTTACCATTAGAATAGAGAGAAACTTAAAATTTTTTAGTTTTTCCCAAGTGTAATCCAACTTTTTTGGGGAAAAAATGGTTAATATATGGTTGAAACTTCATTTTTAAGTATGGTATAAGAATATCATCTAAGGATTTTTAATTGATATCTGTAAAATAATTCTGTAAAAAGTATTTGAAATTAACATTTAAATTTTTCCGGAAAGAAATAAACCCTTCGGAAAAAAAACCCGTTTTTTCCCCAAAGTTTCCGGTTTTTTTCCGGCCATTCCCATCTCTAGTGATACCTAGAATCGTCCCCAAGATCGCTAAGATCCTGAAGGAATCTCGCTTTGGAAATTCTGAAGATTATGCAAGGTGGGATCCACCTTTGAGTTTGAGTAACACCTAAATGGTGCCTAACGTCCAAAAATGAGTCCCAAAACTACTTTTTAGGGTCAATTACAAAAACCTTTCGGGGAGGACCCCAGGCCCCTTTTTGTTTGGGGCTAAGCAGAGGCGTAACTAGGCGTCGGCGACGTCGGCCCCCGCCGACGGCCTCGCACTTTAAGGGCCTCGCAAGTTTTTTAACTATTTGAATCCGTGTTTAACTACAAAGATATAATGTGTGTTCAATAACGTTTTTTCATTTCTTCATGTTTCTGGAGCCCGTGCGCGATGCCTTTTGGGGAGCCCAGGTGCGAAGCTCCAGCGCGAGGCCTTTTTAGAGTCCAATCGTTAGGCCTCTTTTAGTACATTATACAAGGGTACCAAAACAGACTAAAACCCTGTTTTTTAGGGTCAAATTTCAAAAAATTTTCTGGGGGAGAGCCCCCAAACCCCCCTTTGTACTTAGAACTTTATTGTATAAAACTTTTTATAATAAGTTCATCAAAATCATAATCCTACTTAAAAATATACGTTCAAAATTAGGTCGAGGTATCAAAACCAAGTTGAAACCCTGTTTTAAGGGTAAATTTCCAAAAAAATTTTGGAGGAGGACCCCCAAATCCCGTTTTCTACTTTGATTTCTTTTTTTTACATTAAGTTCACCCAAATGCAAATCCTATCTAAAAATTTAAATCCAAAGTTCGAATTAAAAAAAACAACGTAATAATTCAAATGCAAATCCTATCTAAAAATTTAAATCCAAAGTTTGGATTAGATGTGTAAAAACTAATTAAAAGCCAGTTTTTTATAGTCAAAATTTTGAAAATTTTCTTGGGGAGGGCCCCCAGACCCCCCTTTGGTACTAGGGACTAAATCATTCATAACTTTTTTAGATTAAGCTCCTTTATATGTAAAATTTTAACAAAATATGTATAAAAAACTGAATTGGAGGTAATAAATTTATCTATGGAGGGGGCTGAAAAATAATATTGGGCCCCTCCCGAAATAAATTTCTCTCTTCGCCATTGTATTTTGTTAGTACATTATTATTTACTGGCGTTTGGAAGTTTTTGTTGTAAATAAAATATTTAGTTTAAAACTGGCTTGATTTTGATCCAATCGGACTAAATTCTAACAATTCAATTTCAAAATTTTAAAATTACATTTAAAGTAATAAAAAGTTAAAAAAAGCAATAATAAATCAGTTTAAATATTCATTTCTGAAATACATAGTATAATTTTACGAGATTTGTGAAAAAAATTGCCATTTGCTCAGATTATCCTAAAGTACTACATTTTATAATTAAATTAATTAAAATTATAATTAATCTTAATTAATATTAAGTTTTTAATTAATTAAGCTATTAATAATACTATTTATTATAAAAATGTCAATTATTTTACAATAATTCATTAAATCTGGTATTAGGGCCTCGCAAACCAGTTTCGCCGACACTGCTTGGGGTACCAGGAACGCCACTGGGGCTAAGTAATATCCACAATTTTTTTCCTCTATTTCATGAAAGGTTAAAAGGTTCAAAACATCTCTTGAGACAAAACTCTGGCTACGGCCTCTCCCACAAGACTTGGCCTGTACAAACACAAAAAAATGTAGATCCTACTTGCCCCCCGTTAAGCGGAACCCTGGGTACACCCATGATTGGAGAAGATATGGAACTTCTTTAATTTGAAATCAAGCCTAGACAATAAAATATGTAATTGCTCATTTAAATCATAAAATAAAAAATTAAATACTACTTACATAACCGAAGACTTTAAGGCAGAGAGATGAAACGCCGAAACAAAATTAGAATCGGGAAGAAACTAACCGAAGAATGTCTTTTCCTCTCAAATACACCCAATAAAAATATTATCGGGATTATTCCAAACAATCCAAATTGTTAACAAACACAATTAAAAAGGGAGACAGCTAGGGGTACCGTGGCGGAAACCAAAAAAGTGGTTCGCAAATGGAGACAGAACTTTTGTAAAATAACAAATGTTGACCACTTACCTACAACACTGAGCAATCCTCTGGCAACGGAACGGCAGCAAAAGTTCCACATGACGAAGACTACACGTTTTAAATTAAATTAAATTATTGGCTTAATATAATCTTTGTACATAATTACATTTACTCATTACCTAACTTCTGCAACTAATTAACTACCGCCGAAATCATCGCTACAATCAGGCCGATCACAGAATCCGCGTGCTCACCTAGGCCTAATTCCGTGCAGCTTTCTTTCACACACAAAAAACACCCTCTCAACGCAAAGACAAAACGGCAACTGTCCGAACTCGCCCGGACACAATCAGCCCCTGAGCCCCCCCGTGGGAGGAGGAGTCCACTCTCCAGAGGTTCTGCCATCTGGTGACCGTCCCCTCCAAACTTCCAATTTTCAAGGACGTGACAACGTTTTTAAAAGTGGGGGGGGGGAGCGAAACATTTTTACAGCGCCTTAACCAGACTTTAGTTTCGGGAGTTGTTTTAACCTCCGGAACTATAACCCCCAAAAGATCTTACTGCGTATATTACAAAGGAAATGTGAAAACTTTGTGTGGGTATGAAAAGGTTTTTTCGGATAATGTTTGCATAAGAAAAGGTCTTTCAGGAGAATTTTTTTCGAAAGTTGGTTTTATAAAGCGTTTTTTACTCACTACATGCCTTGAGATTCAATGCATGTCTAATCATATTTAGTTTAAATTTTCGAAAAATCTCCATTTGGAGACATGACATGTTCTCAAAATGGGTATCCGGTCAGAATCCCGAAAGCCACAATCCCGACAGCCGAATCGAAATCCCGACACCCCGACAGGGTCGAAATCCCGACAATCAAATGCCCAGCATGTAAGTAGCCGGATAACTCATTTTGGTCTGAAATTTTAAATTAGGGCATTCTATTTAAGTTTCATGTTGCTTGACCACAGGTCAAGATTGCTCTTTTTGGCTAAAAATCATTATAAAATAATGTTGGAGTTGCTAATTGATATTTTGTATTTCCAATATTTATAGTATGTCTTTTTGGTTCGGGCTGACCATTGGTCAATCCAGTTAACTTTTTGATACTGCTATGATTAGGCACTGAAGTAGGTCATGTGGGGGCTCAAACCAAATGCCTTGAGACGGGTAACATTTTGGTCTTGACCAGTGTTCAATCCAGTTTTTCTCGCTGGTTTTAGCTTTTCTGACCTTCTCTTTCTGTCTCGCTGTTATTTTGGGGGTCCCTGACCTTTTGTTATTCCCATTAAAATAGAAGAAATTAATTTTCATTTACTTATAAATTTATGTAAATATAATAATGAAGCAATATTTATGAGCAAATTACAGTTGCACTGAATCAGAAAAATGGTGTACTTAATTAGAACTCTTTAATTTTGGTTCGTGAAAGTAACTAAACCATTCAGGTAGAGAGGGTAGGAAACAAGGAATATACTTGACATAATAATTCCAAAAATGATAGCATCAGTATTAGCAGAATGAAAATTCAATCAGGCATGCTTTGTCCTGACATGTAAATGTGATCTTTAATGTTTTTTTTAGTTTTTGCAATGGATTACACTTACGATACTACTCTGAAATTTTCCCCACAAGTACGATGTACTACATCACAATATTGAGCTTACGATATTATTTTTTTTAGTTTTTTGAAAAACATACTTTTGAGATATTCAAGTTTTAAAAAATAATCAGTGTATATAAAATGTTAAAGAATCTAAATAAAACCGTGTACCCTCTATCATATGAAAGCCCATACTGTTATCTTTAAATTATTATCCATTTAAATTATTAGTAAGTTAAAAAGGAATATTTCAGTATAACAGTTTTATTTTGATATTTTCGTGGTAATGATCCAAATTAAAGCATTGAAAAGTTTGAGTGATAAAAAGTTTCGATAGTAAATTATCATTAACTAAGCAGACAAGTTCCAGGTTGTACTGGATAGTTGAGATGTAACAAGCGAGCTCTGCTCGCTAAGATCGCGAAGTGATCTTCAAAGAACTGCGAAGCAGTTCTGGGGGTTGGTGAGCGATAGCGAGCAGGGGGCAGAGCCCCCTAGTTAAAAGAAATAAAGAGCATTTCTTGAAATTATTTAAAAAAAACCTCAACATTTTCTATTGTTAAGTGATTTTTTAAAGATTTTTTAAATTTAGAAGGAGATTTCTTGGATTTTAGATGTTTTGGTAAGTTATTATAAAATTTGGGAGATAAATAATAGTAGTTTTTATGTAGAATTTCTTTTTTTTCTTTCGGAACTAAATATAAATTTTTTGATCGCAGACTATAACTAATGCTTCGTAGATCAGGACTATTTTCTTGTTTAGTAAAATGAAATAAAACTTTAAAGACGAAAAGGTGACGAAGGGGTAGACATTTATTTTTCTGTTAGATTCAAGTAAAGGGAATTGATAACTGCTTAAGAATTAAACAATTTTGTTTTGAATTTCAATGACTGGATTAATATTAAATATTGTAAAATAATAAAACATTTAACAAAAAATGAAAGAAACTCTACCTTTAAAGTGATAGGGTTTTAGAACGGCAGTTTTATGGTCCCGTTTTCTTTGTGGGGTCATTTAGCGATCAAAAGAATTCTTCTCCTCTGCAGGGGGTACTGGAGATAAGGGCCATAAAACTGTAGTGTAGCACATCCCGTTATCAGTTCAACGAACTGCCCTTTTACTCACCCCCACTCCAGTGGTCATGCCCCCCACAACAGCTAAGGAATGCAATGTTCCTCAACTTTCCCTGGGGAAATTTTCCAACGGAGTAACAGCTTATACTGGATATTTTCGAATTTTAAGGCAGCCAAAAACGACGTATAGCCGATATTACGCAGAATTTTTGCATTAAAATGAATAGGAATGAATTGGGACTTTGCGAAAACGACGTATAAATGATCGTATAAACGATGCTTTACTGTAATTACAACAATGCTTTAAATACATAGAAGAGTTATTTATGATCTATCCATATTATAATCTCATCAAGAAGCTTAAAGCACTATTTAATTTGAAGTAAAATTGACAAAAAAGAAAAATATAACGTGAAGGGAGCGAGAGTTAAGGTGGAAGTTTGAAAGACCCATTTTTGGTTCAATCGTTAAAATCGGCTGGTTTTAGGTAAAAAGGCTGTGTTAATTATTGCTAACGTGAGATGAATCTTCAATTTCCTTTTTCATTGAATTTCGACACAATACAACTTAATTCGGAAAAAATAGCTAAATTAAACGCTCGCGGCTTCATAACAAACCCAGAAAATCATGTGATTGATATTTTGGATCTTTGAATCACTTTATAAAAAAGGGACGTTAAATCTATACCACAGATCATAATATTGAACTAATTATATCTGATTTTGTAGGCTTTTAGAGCAAAATCGTTTTACTGTCCACAAAGTTACATCCAAACAACTACCTAATTGACTTCGAAGAAGTCTATATAAACATTTTTAATTGGCTGACAAGTCTGGAGTTGAAATCGTTTATGAAAAAAGGTATTTATACATCTATTAACCAAAAGAGAAAAAAAATAAGAATTCTATATTATGGGTTAGTATTTAATGAGGAAATGTTATTTTCAAGTAATATTCCCAGTCAAATGCAAGTATTTCAATAATTTTTTATAAAAAGAATAAAAACGTTTAAAAAATTCTTTTTGTTTGTAAAATATTCAAATAAGTTCTACTTTAAGAAAAAAATTACTTAACATCTTCATAAAATGTACAGTTTACTTCTATACAGTTTACAGTTACAATAAACGTTCCATCCAAATAATGCTTAGTAAGAATGCAGGAGCAGTATTGCAACAGACAAATGCACAAATGGAGGGTAACTGCAGATTCCAGGAATTTTCCCGAACCAATTAAAATAGGTCGACCCGCGACCTCCTATGGTTTTAGGAAAGTGTTTTACTTGGGGACAATGGGACTAACTTCAGTTTTATCACTACTACTACGATCTCTTTGAGGTTTTTACCTCCCTCCCCCTTTGCACCTTTTCAGAGGAGGGGTTGCAGGGGGGCATACAACTCTAGCATCAAGAATGGTCATTTGAGTTCAAACAGGTTCTTTAGAAACCAGAGGGGGCAAAAGTGGGTTGGATGTCCAATCGGTTCCCCCCAAAAAACAGGAAATTAGCCCCCTCCCCAGCTCGCTGTCAATCAACCGTCCAGCAACTGAATGATTTATCTCTAAATTTCTTTCATGAATGCCGTGTCCGGTCCAGCCATGTGGACAACAGATATCTTAAAACAACATTGCAATACTTAGGAAAGAACTGCGCAAAACGAGATTGCAGATCCCCTATTTTCCTCGGAAGATTTACTGAATTTTTTTCGCGACATCCCCTCAAAAGGTGCCATTTGATGTCAAACTAATATTCTGAAAGTTTCAGACCAAAAATATAATATTTCAACCCCGCGCCCAGCCGTCAAAGTTTCGAAAAAACGTGAATTTTCACTAAAAACTACGCGCCCTTCACCATATAATTCGAACAGGATATAGTATAAACAAAAATAAAGATTCATTCTTTCGATAATTTATTAAGCTTTAACTTTTCTTATTGAAACTTTTTGTGAGACCCTTAGATCAAGAGATACAAGGGGGATTCCTTACCCCACCCCCAATATTAATATTTTAAGGAGAGATGTGATTTTTCTTTTATTCATTAAAAATTGTTTAATGGTTTAATAACATGAAAACAATCATTTTTCAACCATAGAGCGAAATTTTAGGATGTAAAGCGAAAAGAATTTTTTGAATTAACTTTTTTATTCCAGATAACAGTTAATAAAAAATTAACTTAAAATTATAAAATATATTAACAAAAGCACACATAGCATACAAAAATAGGATTATTATTCATATAACAGCAACACAATTGAATTTAATATTTACAAAATACACTAGCGGAAATAAAAATCCCAACACCAAGAAGGAAAGGAGATATCAAAGTTAAATTTGTTTCTATGATTGCACATAGTATTAATGTGAATTGATTAAAATATGAGCCTTCCTGGATGTTAGGGGGCCGAGAAAATCGGTGAGGAGTATTGTCTCCATAGGTGTCCATTACCGCCGTCACACGTCATGGTATTGAGTGACAGGGGCTATAAATGACTTTTGAGGGATTGGAGGACCATGTTGCCTCCTCAGGTAGTCCAAATTCATATGGTGCACCAGCGGACGTTGCGTACCGAGCTAGGTGATTTCTCCTCATTGACCGGACCTGTTTTGTGGGTGTTGGTTCTAGAGAACGGGAAAGACGGGGTAAAAATGAAACCTAGGAGGTTAAGAAGAAAGCTTGGAAATTGCATACAACATGTGGTTGTGCATGTTTCTCTTGAAATTTGTCCCCAGGACAGGTCTGAAGGTAAGGACGGTCTACCGGCTGCAAAATCTCAATGACGCAGCTCTGGTTGGAAAAAGCACTGGTGAATCATACTCAGGAGTAGCAGAAATGGAATCCAATGCATCCCCACTCCGTTACCCTGCATCACCACTCTGTGAAATGATTAGAAAATCATCAGCTGAGTGCGCTCTCTCCATTGTGTCTTCAAACTCATACCCAACCGTCATGGTGCTCCAAACCGAATCAGGATTCTCTCATAAACACAATGTCATGAAATTTGGATTTTCATTTCCTTATTTCGTGAACTATTGGAAACAGAAATGCCCATTTTCAGCCCCTTGTTTACTGACAAAGATGTAAGAAGCTATGCGGACCGAACGGACAATTCGCAGTACTGCAAACGACATCCATCCCACTGCCGTTTGTTCTCAGTATGATCTACCGGTATTTTGGCCAACCGGAGCTGCTTCATTGAGGTTTTTTAGCCGGTTGTCCGTCCTTACCTTCAGACCAGTCCTGGGGACAAATTTCAAGAGAAACATGCACAACCACATGTTGTATGCAATGTCCAAGCTTTCTTCTTAACCCCCTAGGTTGCATTTTTACCCTGGCCTATCCGTTCGTAAGAATCAACGCTCACAAAACATGTCCGGAGAAAGAGGAGAAATCCCCTAGCCCGATATGCTACGTCCGCTAGTGCACCATATGAATTTGGACTACCTGAGGAGGCAACATGGTCCTCCAATCCCTTAAAAGTCATTTAGAGCCCCTGTCACTCAATACCATGTCGTGTGACGGCGGTAATGGACACCTATGGAGACAACACTCCTCACCGATTTTCTCAGCCCCCTAACATCCAGGAAGGCTGATTTTTAAAGCAATTCACATTGATACTATGTGCAATCATAGAAATAAATTTGACTTTGATATCTCCCTTCCTTCTTGGTGTTGGGATTTTTATTTCCGCTAGTGTATAATGCAAAATTAAAGAGGCAAGAGTTTAGAAAGAGTAGTTTTTTACGTCCGTGTATAATTTTCTACACTCAGAAACAACTCGTAAAAGGTATTGTTCGGTAATCTTTTCGACGATTAAATGGGGTTAAAGTAATGAGGCAGGCTTTACAAGAGATATTTTTATGCGTCTGTTCATGTAACTATTTTTTTAATTGTTCACACTGTAAAATGAACAAAGGCTGAAGAATGAGTATGAAAGAAGTTTTTTCATGAATGAAAAGTGCATTTGGTAAGTTTTACATTCAATAGTGTGTTAGTTTTGTTAGTGCCAAATTTTAGATTTTTCAGTGAAATTCTCCAAGTTTAGGCCTTCTGCCCGAATTTCAAAATTGAAGTAAGATTTTCAAATATTTTTTATTTGCCTTCAGACTACTAAAAAGATGTAATTACACTTACTTCAAAATTTATAAACGTAATTTTAAAATTTGTGGAATTTTTCCAATGCAAGGTGATTTTTGTCAGTTTTCTCAAACTTTAGTCCCGATGTGCTCTTTAGGGATATTTTCATTATTTTTCCAGTTATCAGCAAGCCAGGACACAACTTTTGAGAATTTCGATAATTTGCTTTTTTCAACCCAGCTCATGGAAATGTGGTCAGTCTTTCTACAGGAAACTAATGTATCCAAACATGGGGGGGCTAGTGATTCATAGGAAAAAAGCTCATTATTGGGAATTAAATTGCATACATAAAAATGCAAAGGGGCTAAAAGTCATTAAATCTTTTAAGATGTGAATCAATTGTATTACAAAAAATCAGAGGGTAAAAGCTTTATATAAGGGTTAAAGATCTTAGTGGCAGATAAAGTTCATTAAATTGGGAAGCAAATGTATCAAAACGCTGGGGGGGGCAAGTGTTTAGTAGGAGTTCATGAAATTGCGAATAAAATTGAATCACGAATTTCAAATCAAAACGCAAGGGGGTTAAGATAGGGAGCTAAAAAAATTACTGGTCAAAACGCAGGAGGTCTTGGCAGGGTTGAAGACCTCACCTCACAGAGAAGGCTTTGGTAGGTAGGGGCTTAAATTCTTGGACCCCTTAAAAATATTGAATCAAATCTATTTAAGTAGAGAAACATTCTAATTGATCCAAAATGTTTGTGGTATTAAATATAATCTAAAATGTAACTACTATATATATTTGTGAAAAAAAATTGATTTTTTTAAAAATTCAATTCTATCTAGTGTAAGTTGAAATCCCCTTGGGGGTGCTATAGCCCCCCCCCATAGATCCGCCACTGACTACACTCCACTATTTGCACTGCCGTACACAACTTCTAAATAAAATCAACAACTGATGATCCAGATTACTTAAGTATCATAAAGACCCAAAATAACTTCACAATAAACTCGAGATTAAGTCATACATAACAACAATTTTTTACTTATCTGGCATAGCAGGACAGTCCTTGTGACGGGCGTAGAACGAAAACGAAACCGACGGACGTTGATTCCGGAATGGCAGCTAAACACCAGCAAGATGAAACCGTTGGGGACTCTGGGCCGATCACCCAATTTTTGTTGAATATCCGGACTCTGGAACGACAAAGTTAGATAAAATAAGATACTTAATAATTCTAGGCGTACGCTAATTACATTTCAGATACAAGAGGGGAGCCGTAAGCATTCCACGCAGCCGCTCGCTTTGCCGACGAAAATCTCTCCAAAAACAGAACAGATTCACGAAAGGAATTTAACAAAACAAAAAACAAACAATCGTAAGCCAAAAGAAAAATCGCTCCGAAAGAAAAAGAACAAAACAAAGGTAAAACAAAACAAGGGAAGAAAGTTTCTTTTCACAAATCACACATAAATTAATTAAAACTGTTTAAAAAATTAAATTGTAATTCAAATTTCGTTTCACTTGAAATTCAGACACCGGATGGGAACTACTTTATGTTCATTAGTGACGTCGTAGGGTCAATTAACCGTCGTTGCTGTCTAGTAATCCGTAATTTAATTATAAATTAACCGTCCCTGAGATTTCCCATCAATCTCTATAATATTCTGGTGAAATAGATATGTGGATAACACTGTTCAACAAATTTGACCTTCAAAATTTTTTCCTTCATGAAAATAGTCATTTCTTAAAGATTTTGGGTCGCTAAATACGAAAATCACCATTAAAATTTTAAAT
Source organism: Tetragnatha versicolor (assembly GCA_024610705.1). Classification (NCBI taxonomy): domain Eukaryota; kingdom Metazoa; phylum Arthropoda; class Arachnida; order Araneae; family Tetragnathidae; genus Tetragnatha; species Tetragnatha versicolor. The sequence continues at coordinate 157,679 of JANDEH010000004.1, forward strand.
TGACTCGGGATTTTCGGGGAACAGCCCCTCCCCCTTTTTACGTTTTCGAAGACTTTATAACTTGTTTTGTTATAACTTTATAACTTTATTCTTGTTTGAAGGGTCCTAACCCTTCCCCAAGGACCCAAATTTGATGACAATATGCAGCAATAATTTTTACTAAAAACGGCTGAGGTGAGCCTCCCAGAAGCTCCCGCGGAAGAGTTCGGAAGACTTCCAGAATCGCGAAGGCGCTCTCGAGCTCAGCAATTAATATTGATGATTTTGAAAAGATTAGTAGAAACTCTTCAGTTCTTTAAAAACTGACCGGTCTTAGGGAGTGAGGATTCCATGTTTCAAGATATTAATAGATGCACAGCTGTGGATAACAATTAGGGGGCAACCCCTTAAAAACTGAGGGTGATGGAGGAAAATGGGAGTCATATTTGAATTCAGCAGATTATTTTACACAAGAATCAGCTGAAATTCAGTTAGTGCCTTCAAATTTTTTTTTGTAAAGCACAGTTTAACTCTAAGTGCGACATTGAACCCTTCCGTTGGTGCTGGTGGTGTTTTTCACTGTTGAACAGTGTAATTATAGTCTGGTGATATAGTTGCTCACAACTCATTGTTTGTTAATAATAAGGTTAATAATAAGGTATTGTTTGTTAAGGGTATTTTTTAATGCACCAAAACTGAAAAATGGAAAATTTTCAATATAATTTTGTAGTTGGTGAAAAATCCTGACGTCTAAAAAATTTTTCGATATTTTTTTCGTCATCAACAAACCAAAAAACATGGAAATTTGATACTACAACATTTTCGTTTTAGACCTGCGTTATTAGATATTTGTTAAAAACGACCATTCGTTAAATTCTTTAATTTTTTGTCCTTGTATGTAAAGTGGAAACTTTGTTCCAAAATTTATTTCCATAAAACAGTAATGTAAAAGGGCTCAGGATCTCAATAAAAGAATGTTTATTATTTTCAAATTTTTGCTAAAAAATTACTATTTTTGATAAAATTAATCACTCACTGTACCCAAGCAATGTATCCAACTGCCCCACGGGGCACATTGATACAAAAGATTTTTTTAAACAAAACTTGATTTTTAATTTTCATAGCTAATTGGTTTAGTAGATATTTAATTTTTTTTAATTTAATGTATTGGGTTGTCCCAAAAGTTCTGTTACTTTTTACAAAGTTTCGTGTTTGAAAATTTTTTATCAAAAACTGGTAATAGGTGGTGATTTCAAACAAAAGGGATTTTGATTTAGATATATTTATGAACATAATGTATGATTTTGGCAGTTTATGATACAGTTTGATGATATTATTTCTTTTCAAAATGGCGGTTTGAAAAAAGACCGCAAACGACGATTTTCGCATAATTTTTTCTTTTGTTTAAAAAACTAGGAAGAACGCATAATTCATGGCTAAAAAAAGTTTAACTGTATATTTGAAATGTTTAGATTAAGTTGTCATAGTTTCAAGATGATTCGATAAGTTTAAAGTAGGAAATTTTGGTCTCAAACATAACATCTATTGCAAAAAACTTACCTCAGTAATGTTAGTCATTTAAAAAAAATTTTTCAAGAAAAAAGCATCAAAATCAATAAAAACGCTTACAGATAGACCCAAGTATTCAAAATATGCAGTATATTAAATTTTCTCTGAACTTATATAAGTTCAGAAAGCAGTGCGCACAATTCAAGCGCACAACGCGCGCGCGTTTTAACTTATCAGAATTGTCACTTGTTGAACTTACGCTAAGCGAACAAATACAAATTAAGTCGACCAACTACAGGCGTAAGCCCAGACCTTTTTCAAAGCAATTCTTTGCTTCATACGAAAACACTACAATAAAAACAACTCGTTGGAAATTAGAAATAAATCAATTGAGGCGTTTGCTATATCAAAACCAGCTCATTCCATTTATGGAAATTTTACAGGAGAGACAAAAAACTTCTCACGTCCACAGTTCTAAAGCTAAACTTCTTTTTAAAATTTTTAACTGTAGGTATAACCGCCTGGAATTTGATTAGTTTTTCATTTTCATTCCAGGTGCATTACCTTGGGCGTAATTACACTAATTGGGTTGGAATGAGCTGATTTTGATGCAAAAACACGATTTTTCATGCTTTTTTTCAGTTTTTTTGTTCAGTTTTAAGTTGTGTAAAATTGGTGTTTTCCAGTTTACCATCAGTTAATATTTGTGTCTTTACGAGTTTTAAATAAATGACATCCACTTAACTTTTTCAAATGATTCTGAAATTTCACAGTTGAGATCACAGTTTTCATCTTTTCATCTAATTTTGGGTTGGAATGAGCTGCATTTGAGCTATATCCCTTCGTCAGGTTATGAAGGACCCTCTAAACTTTCAAAATATGCAAGAAAGTGGATTTCAGAAAAATATGGAATGAGCTGGTTTTGATAGCACACGCCTCAATTCAACGATATTTTAAAAAGAGACCTTCAATGTTTAAACAAGCATTATGGTTCAAAAAACATCTGCCTTTAATTTGCTTCATACCAGCTGCTTAGAAAAACAATAGGTGTGCTTTAAAAAACACACGTCAAATTACCAATATATGAAGTTTTCAGTGATAGCAGCATGCTCAAGAAAAAATATAGGATTTTCTTCAAAAAAATACAGGACATTAAAATAAAACTAATTTTTTATTTTATCATAATGTCATAATTTAGGAGCCAACACCCAACTCTATGATAAACAAACTCAGAGCACGTTTTCACCAGTTATATATTTTATGTGTCTGGTTATATAAGGGCCTTCTATAGAAATTATTGACCCTGATAAGCTATAAACAAGTTTATTTCTATATTATTTGACTATCAAGAAAACCGACAAGGGAAAACGGTAAAAGAAGTAAATCAACTCCTAAAAAATTATTTTTTAAAGGTTTTAATTAAATTTCAGAATATTTAATCAGAAAATAATTAAAAATCTAGTTCCAAAATCTACCCAAAAATTATTTTTCAGAAGGATCTCCATAAAGAAATGAAATTTTAGCTTTAAAAGTAAAATAGCACAAAAATGTTATTTTTTTACTATTTACGGCTTTAATTCTTGCCTAAAATCTACAAAATACACCAAAGTTAAATAAATGTCCAGAAAAAAGCCATAGTTTCAAGCGAAATCCAAACGATTGCGGCGTAAGATGCACGCACAAAAAAATCATTTTCTCTAAAAAGAAAAAAATTACGTCTCCCAAATTTAAAAAAAAATGAAGTTAACATCTTAACTAACATTTAAACAAAAAATTTTTTCAACCTAAATATTTCAGACTAGTGGGTTGATTTTTGGTGAAAATTTGAAAAAAATCGGAGGACCCAACCCAACCACCTTGGTCGATTTCCGCTTGGAATGGCCCACTTTCTTCGTAATAAACGATCGGTTTCGCTCCTTCGGCATCGGCATGTCTGGAGTAAACGCCACTCAGATCGAAAGCTATCAACGAATTTCCCGATTTTTTAAAAATAATAGCGTCGTTTTTCAAACAATTTAAATTTTTGAACACAGAAAATAAGGAAAATATAGGACAAACTGTCATTTTTAAAAATATAGGACAAATATAGGACATTTTCCGGGTTTTCTCTAAAATATAGGAAATATAGGACGGCTGCTATCACTGAGTTAAAAAGCCAAAATTTCTTAAAGGGACGTGAATGTTGTTTAAAATGGAGGACTTTTTTCCACAAAAACCTAAAAATCTTCTATATTTATCTAATTATAAAACACTTATAAAATTAGTTAATTCTTCTTTATGCTATAAAAATATTTTAGATGGTTGTATCAGTGAACAGAGGATAGTACAGAGTAAATAACTGTTTCTGTCATATATTAAATGTTAAAACATGAAGATGGATTGCTAAAAAAAGAGTGTTAAGATTAAGAGGAATAAGATTTTCCTAGGGATTTTCCTTAAGATTTCCATCCATAAATTACGTGAGGTCAAAAAGGGGGGGGGAGGGGTTTGGAAAAATCTCACCAAAAGGGGAGGGGGGTCGACTAAAATCTCACGTCAACTTTTTAAGTTAGAAATTGTGCGATTTTCTTTTTTTTAAGACGAGAAAGGAATACACACAGAACACAGATACGGTGGTGATTTTTAGGCTTAATTCCTTCTTTCTCAGTTTGAGCAAACTGTTGGCTTTTTTTTATCTCTTTTACATGTCATAAATTTTCTCAATCAAAATTATGCGGTTTTGCGGTTTTGCGCGGCCGTTTGTCTGTTCATCTTTCGACGCTCCCGAGCTCGTAGCCTTTCTTGTACTATTCGATTCCTCCTCTCTGTCGCCTGACTGAATGTCTATCTATGGAAAGAGTAAATATTTTAAGCTAGATATTGTAAAATTTTAAATAATTTTGTGTGATTTTTATAATAAAGAAAACCTGATGATAACATTATGTCCTTCCCCCACATCATTAATAAAGTAAAAATTTTAGGTGCTATGAAGCACAAAATGCAAATGAATAGGATAGAAAATTATTTTTAACGGTTGTAGGTAAATCTCACGTAGGGGGAGGGGGGGTCCAGCAAAATCTCACAAAATCTCACGAAGGGGGTGGGGGGGTCCAGATTTTGGAAAAAAAACCTCACGTTATTTAAGGATGTCCCCTAGTAAGCAAGATATCGCTATACATGATAAAATTCATCTTGTATTTTTTGTACCTAATATTTTTGAATACCCTCGTTGGTAGAAAGAATATTCTCTAGAAATCGATCATTTTTAACTGACAATGGTCACTGTAAATGGTTTACTGTAAAAAGGGTCAACATTTTCATTTACAGCTCTGAATCAAAAGATATATCAGCTTTTCTAATGAAATTTAGTAAAAAAGCCACAATCTTACTATTATCTGAGAGTAGGGGAGAGTGGGGCTATTTCGCACATGGGGCACATTCGGACATACGGCATTTCCCCTAGTAATTATTAGTTTAAAAATCTGAAAAAAATACCAGTAGATGGATGCATGACTACCACCTCCTGCATGAATTTTCAAAGCCCTGAGCCATTTTGTTGTATACGTACTAGAAATTTGCTAGCGTTAGAAGCAGCAAAGTAAATTTTCTTATCATTTTGTTGGCGTAAAATATCAATCAAAAATAACTCTCAAGTGGACATTCAGCATTTTATTCAGTTGAGGTACTACTAAAGTAAGTTTCTAGGAAGTTTTTATTTCCCTGCTTTATTTATAAATATCTTGTTGGGACGTGGTAAGCTTGAACTGATAGATGGGGCACATTCATACACCAAAAGATGGGGCAGATTCGGACAGTGCGAATGTGCCTCATCTTTCCCATTTTTGATTATGAAAGTGATTTATATGTTTATAAGTGCAGTATATTTAATAACTTGAAGTTTAATTGTTTTTTATTGTAATTGTTTCAAAATTTAGTGAGAACAAAAAAATAACATCTTAAAGATCGAAAGCTTCAGTTTTATGGAATTTAGACCCAGATTTAAACATTGAAGAAATAATGTCCCTGATAATTGTTTAATACCAATTGACTTGGACTTAGGTGATTTTATGCCAGTAGAATTTGCTAATAAAAAGAAAATTTTGTTATGTTGGTCAAATAGAAAATTTGGAGTTGAATGGTGCTTATTTAAAATTAATGATGAAAACTTTAAAAACTTTAAAATTAATGACGAAACTTTTATTTTCCCAGTAAGAAATGATTCAACATTCCTACAAAAAGATAATATCGTATTACAAGTTCCCCAACCGTCAGTTTCAGGTGTTAATAAGCGAGCTGTTGGTTCACTTTTCTTTTCGAATAAAACCTGACAGTTAACATATTGTTTAAACTTTTTCTAACTAATAAGGATATTATGTTAAGTATGTCAATGTGCATACTCTTCATTACTACAGTTGTTTTCCTCATCAAAAACTTATATGTTCAATATTTTCTAAAGCTGTTTTCTTTTTTGTAAAAAAATCTTCAATTTAGAGGAAAAATATGTAAAAGTGCCAAATATTTCGTTTAATTATCCTTACTTTAAAGTGCAGTTCGTAAAAAATAATTATTGTATAATTTTTTGCATGTGTACGAATGTGCCCCACACGTGTGCAAAACTGCCCCACCCATGGGGCACATTCGCACGAAAATTCTCGTTTTTTAGATTGATGATATAGGTTAGAAATTCTAGATGAATGCGACCAATTATCGTTCTAAAATATCGGGAAAGGTCTTAACTTTCATTTCAATCCGAGTTTGTTTCAATATCTCATCTAGATCCAGAGAAATATCCCGAAATGCCCTTTTTGTGCGAATGTGCCCCGTTCTCCCCTACCGTGCCAATATCAACTCCGTCTTCTACGCTCCTTGATTTACAGCAGGGTTTCCCAAACTTTTTCATGCATCGACCCCTTGGTAGTATTTTACCTAGGCCATCGACCCCCTTCCAAAAATACGACAAAATTCTTAAAAGAAAATTATTTATGAATGAAAATCTAACAAAATTTTACAGCCCGGTTTCATTCCCTAGTAATGTACAGTTCAATCTGGATATTTCATAGGTGAACTAAAAAGCAATAGACCACCAAAGAAGCATGTCATGTTATTCTTTCAAAACTTTGAAATTAAAAATTAGTATGGTAAGAAAGTTAAAGGGACAAGCAAAATTCTTTGAATCATCCACAGGATTGCATTGTACAATAAGATAGCAAGATTTTATCAAAATAAAAAAAATAAAGAAGAAAGAAATTTTGAAGAACTCAAAATAAACTAAAATAAAATAAAAGTAAATAATTTTAATTAACAAAATCAGAAACAAAATTATTATTATTACAATACAGTTAAGGGTAATTACGGAATTTATTCAATGAGAAGGGTGATCCTGATGCTAGGTTGCTAAAGAGGATATATTTGGTTTAAAATTACTTAATATTATGCGTAAATCACCTCTTTCTAAAACATTCAATCTGTTTATTGATTTTCTCAAAAAAATTTTCGCTAAAACCAGCCTCAACTATTCACTGCCACCTAACTAGCGGTTGACCATCGGTTAAAGAAGGATTCCACCAATCAGTCAGCTAAAAATACCTTCTCTTTCTTTAGCTTAACCACAAACGACAGTGAATAATAATGCCCCGCTGGGAAATGCCAGCAGTAAAGTAATCTTCATAACTTCAAGAAAGTATTTTAAAGTATCAAGAAAGTATTTATCTGTAGCACGTTCAAACCAGGACTTAGGTCTTCTTTAATTTCAATTATTTCTGCTTGTAGGGAAAAACCATATCCACTGATGTCACAATCAAACGGATTGATAACCAAAGAAGAAACCCTGCCTCCATATCTGGTCCCGGAAGAGGGGTTGTGGTTATCGTTTGGTCAGATAATGACCACTGCCATCCCGAGCATGCTCGATTTCCACGTGTGTGGCCTAGAGCAGCTATCGTTTTTTCCCTTTTTCAGGTGTTTCTTTATAAAATTGACGTGTGACTCTTTTCTACCCCTCCCAAATAATAACGGGCATAAGCCAGTTCAGCGAAATTAGAAAATGGAAATGTTCCTTTCTGCAAGATAAATGAAAAAAAAAAAATTGAAAACTTTCTTCTATCCTCGTTGCTTACCAATATATAGATATTGCTCGATATGACCTGCATTTTAACGATATACCTTTTTTAGCATAGGAAAAACATTATTATAATAAAGTATTATCAAGTAACAAAAACTAATGAAACTTTAGGGAGGATAATCCTCCTTTATTAAAAAGGAGGATTTTGATGGGAGTCCCCTCAAAAAATATTTTTGAAATTCAACCCATGAATGTAATGTTTTTACTTTAAAAGTATTTTATTTTTAGTAAATATAGAACATTTTGCGGCTTTTGTGGAAAAAAGTCCTCAATTTTAAACCACATTCACGTCCCTTTGCACGATATTTGGGGTGGCCAACAACTGGATTCGGATTCCAAGTGTTTTATCTTACAAAAAACTGATAGTCATATTCAAACCGCAGGTGATCCTTTAGTAGAGCTCCGAAAGTGGGCTGCATAAGTCTATTGAAAAGAAGTTGAGGGCACCTCCAAGACATTTTTATCACTAACTTCAGCTACTTTTAAGCAGTGATTATAAGTTTTAATCATATGGAATGAGAAGAAGCAAATTTTTTATTAGTAGATATCATTTTTCAAAGTAAAATTTAAAACATTCATTGTGAAAAATAAGTATACATAACAGTTTAGGATGGCATCATATCTTTCTAGGTCAGGGCTGTATCTGAAAGTTTTTAGGAGTTCAATCCCTAAATCCGTAATTTTGACATCAGTATTTATATTGTTTTATCTCTCAAGAATTCTCGACTTACAAGGAGAAGTCCTTTTCGGGTGTAACATAAAGAGTCTCAAAATGAGTTAAGACAGCACTTTTTAGAGTCAAATTTCAAAAATTTCTCAAGAGAGAACACCCAAACCCCCCTCCAAAACCTTGACGTCTTGTTAACATTGTTTTTCCTTTGAAAATTCTGCCTCTTTCTAGAAGCGGTCCCCCTCGGATGTTTTCCAAATAATTTCAAATTAATATGAAAAATTTTAAAAAATTTCTGGGGGAAGACCCCCCAACCCTCCTAGGAATTTAGACGTCCGTTTATAATATAGTTCCTTCAAATGTTTGTGGATTAAAGGAGTTGTTCTCTTTCGATGTAAGCCAAAGGTTCTCAAAATATTGAGCTGAAACGCTACTTTTAGACATGTTTTCAAAATTTTTCTAAGGTGATCCCCAAAACCAGTGTTACTTTTAAGTGATTAAAAAAAATTAACGCATAAATGTACCTACTCGTTTGGGGTACCTTAGAATTAATGTTAAGTCAACCCCCCCGAAGCAAAAGTCTTGTTATTGCCGTGTCCCAGGTATAGGATTAAAATTTCAGTGATGCCCCCCCAAAAGAAAATCCTGGATCCGCCCCTGTAGCACAACAGCCCCCCAGCGAGAACCCTCCGTCGACACGGCCATTTCGTCAATCGTCTCCAGATGTTTCCACTGTCCAAACAAAGTAAATAGACCCCTCCCTTTTCTCGGTACCATCAGAACGAATCCCCCGCATCCTAATGACCAGTGACCACTTGTTGATTCATGTTTTTTTAGGAAGCCTGAATCGTTTTGAGATGTTCACGCCAGAATGTCCAACGTGTTCAACTTTTGTAAACCTTCAGGCTTTTAAGGCCGGATTTGTCAATAGAATTCATAAAGTTAAAATTATCCTGGAAATATAAGGCCGTGTTTTATTTTCATTAATTAACATCATACGTTTCGTTCCTCTCTTTGGAGGAATTATTGAAAAAAAACTTTTTAAAACACACTACTTAATAGGCATAAAATAATTTTTTGTAACTCCTAGTAAAGCGAAAACCGTGGGGAACATGAATTAGGTATTTAATTCATAAAGTTCGTTCATGTTCGTGTTCACTTTATTCACTGCTCCCACGTCAGAAGGCCGGGGTTCAAATCCCGGCCTCCGGGCAAGGCAGACTCAGCCCTTCATCCCTCCGGGGTTTATAAAATGAGTACCAAGTTTAGTTGGGGAAATCAAGATAGTATTAGCATCAAGCTGGCGCACTCAGCTGACCGTGACATTTGGTCACACGTTCTGTAACAGCCCTGCTCATGGCCTCACCCAGTGAGGCTAAGTAAGTTATACTGGAGTTTGAAGGTCCACCGACCTGGTACTCCCTCAAGTATACCCCCCTTGATTTCTTTTTGCTTCACTTTCACTCTCCATTTTCGAGGAATCATCGAAAGTGAAGAGCGTAAATGCCGTTTCTTTCAGAAGTGAAAGCAGGAATTTCCCTTAGGCCCTGGTGGTATATGGCCCAGGCAGTTAAATAATTGTTATTACACCTGTATTTATGTAAATTATATTTTACCTATATTTGGTTAATATTTGTACATCCATTTAATTGATCAAATATTATGAAAATTCATCATTACAATAACTAGAAATATTTAGGAGGTTAATATTAATTGCTTTTAAACCCTTTTTCATCAACTTTAAGGAATATTTTTTTATTTTAATTTACACAATCGACAAGTTTCTTATAACTTGGTATTTTGGAAATACTTTAATTTCAACAGAAATTTCGATTAAGTCTACTCATTCAAGTAATTTTGTCTACTATATTCTAAATTATTTTATTACCTAAAGTAAACAAGTTTATCTAATACTAGCTGATATGCCCTGCTTGCACGGGTGGAGATGGAGGATAGTAGTGTGAAAATGACAGTTCAGCGACATTGGGAAGGAGGGCAGGTTTCTGCAATAAACAGAGTATTCAGGCCTATTTTCATAGCTTAACTATAATTTATTTAAGGATTTGGTAATAAAAGTGGGAATATTAGTTGAAAATAACATTTCTTTATTAAATACAAACCCATAAAGTTATTATAGAATTCTTATTTTTTCTCTATGGTTAGTATATATAGATGTATAAGTATCTTTTTTTATAAATGATTTCAACTCTAGACTCAAAAATAGGGGTCAGTCAATTCAAAATGTTAATATTAACATCTAAACAACTATAGTTGTTTAGATGTTACATTGTGAACAGTGAAACGATTTTGCTTTAAAAGCCTACAAAATCAGTTAATTAGTTCAATATTATGATCTGGGACAGCGTTTCCCAACCTTTTTACTCTCACGGAACCCTTTTGATAATGTCCACGTTCCGGGGAACCCTAGCGTCCATACACCAGTGGCGTATATAGAAATTTATTTCGGAAGGAGCCCAAAATTATTACTCAACCCCTTCAATGCATATTTAAAATAGGTTTAACGTAGCTTTTAATGCATTTTTATTTGAAATTTGCATCCAAGGGAACTTAATATAATAAAACTATAAAATAATATAACTCTACCAACCCAGTTTCTTCAATCAGCCCTGAAATAATGGATTTCTTCAAAACGCAGTATAATGAGCTCAAAGATCTAATCAGATCAAATTCAAGAGAAATTACTAGTTCAATTGACTTCAACTCCAAAACTATCCTAGAACTTCAAGACACCATCAAAGCTCTGCAAGTTACTAATAAAAATCTTCAAGAAAAAAATGATCAACTGACTCAAGAAAATACCCATATTAAATCTGAAGTTAAAGAGCTAAAACTGGCCGTGATTGAACTAAAGCAATATTCCAGAAGAACAAACCTCGAAATCTCCAATCTACCTGAATGTGAAAATGAAAACGTTGGCGATCTTCTCACCAAGATTGAACAAATATCTCAAAGCACCTTTACTGAAAATATTACCGCAGCACACACCGTGAGTTTCAATAAGGATCGAGCGAAGCCAATCATTGTTCAATTCAAGTCCAAGGTTGATCGTGATAAATGCCTAAAATTATTAAAATCGTGTAAACTAAATGCTTCAAGCATCAATCCTAGATTCTCCGACTCCCCTGTGTATGTAAATGAACATTTAGCTCCGGAACTTAAGGCTTTGTTTTTTGAAGCGAGGAAAACTAAGGTAGAAAATCTGTATAAGTTCTGTTGGGTACTCGACGGCAAAATCTTTTTGAGAAAGGATGAATCATCTAGAGTTTTACGCATCAAGACTATTGAGGATCTAAACATTCAATCCACCCATTGATAATTTGGACTGTCCTGCTCCCGACTGTATTATTTTAGAAGATCTGGATAATTTTGAAAAGTTTTTATTTTCTGATCCGTCAAACTGTAAGTCTAATTTTATTGTTCTACATCTAAATATTAGAAGTATCCGCTCCAATTTCAATAGCTTCATCTCCCTTTTATCTAAATATCTTAATCAGATTGCAATAATTGTTCTATCAGAAATCTGGATTTATAGTAATGAATCGTCTTTTTACTCTATTGATGGTTTATCTTGTTACACAGTAAACTTTTGAATTTAGCTGTTTTATCTATTTATCGCTCCCATGCCTTCACTGTTGATTATTTCAACTCTGAGCTAAACTCTGTTTTAATTAATCTAAGACATCCCAATGTTATGATCCTAGGTGATTTCAATATCAATATTTTAGACAATGATTCTGATACTGACGAATATCTAACTTGCCTATCGCAGTATGGTTTCTTAAGCTGCATTAATAAACCCACCCGAATAAATAGCTGCATCGATCATATTTTTGTCAAATCAAATACTTTTACCATAAATTCTGGAATTTATATAACTGATTTTCGCGACCATTACTTAACTCTCTGTAAATTATCCAGTTCTAATTTACCTAAAAAAGCACTTCCCAATAGTAATATAATGCATATTAACTATAATCGAGTCTGTAATTACTTATCTACTTACAATTTTAATAACAATCAATATGATGGTTTGGATCAACAATACCAAAAGCTCTGTTTTACTTTAAATACTATAAAAAACAATTTTAAATTCCCTTTAAGAAACAATAAGCATAAAAGTGATTGGATAAATAATGACATATTAATTCTTATTCGTAGAAAATAAAAGCTCTATAGAAAAGTTCGTAAATTTCCTTTGGATATTATGTACGGACTCGCTTATCGCACTTATGTATCAGAACTTAAACGTATAATCAAAGCAACAAAATACAACTACTTCAAAAACAAATTCCAAAACTTAAACTCAACCAAACAGAAGTGGAATTTCATAAATAAACTTTGCCACACAAGTAAACCTCCTGTTTTACCTAACCATTTAATCGACTCAGACTCGGCGTGTCAGTTCAACAATCAGTTTAATTACAGTACTGTTGTTTCTTCTATTGACAATAGTAACAGATGCATTTTATATTTATCACCGAGCCTAAATTCATTTGTATTTCTGCCTTTACTAGATTATGAAGTTACTGACATTTTAAACTCTTTTACTAATATTGACTCTGTGGATTATGATGGTATAAGCTTAAAACTACTTAAAATGTTTGCAATAAATAACATTAATTTTATTTCTAACTTTATAAATCAATCAATTATATCATCTGAGTTTCCCGATTCACTTAAAAAAGCCACCATAACTCCAATATACAGGGTGTTTCAAAATTGCGTTGCACGGCTTTTATTCGGAACCAGCCCCTCCTAGGGTCATGGAAGTAAGGTCTACCACTAGGTAAGTGACCCTGGAGAATCCATTGAGATGACTTACAGCGCCCCTAGCGGCAAAATTAAAAAGTTAAAAAAATTAATTTAAAAACTGAAGGAGATAGAGCAAAAACCCCAGTGAGAGTATTGTTGCCAACGTCAAGAAGAACTCACTGAAAAACTTTGACCAAAATATCTTGAATATTCGCGGAGATATTAGCATGTGAAAATAGCACTTTTTCAGGGGTCAAAAAGTAAAAAGTTCGCATATTTGCAAATTTTTTATCTTTTTTTTATTAAATTTTGTGTTCTTTCAACTAAAAAAGCACAAAACTACACAATAACATTGAAAAATTTGCAAATATGCGAACTTTTTACTTTTTAACCCCTGAAAAAGTGCTATTTTCACATGCTATCTCCGCGAATATTCAAGATATTTTAATCAAATTTTTTTCAGTGAGTTTTTCTTGACGTTGGCAACAATACTCTCATTGGGGTTTTTGCTCTATCTCCTTTAGTTAAAAAATTAATTTTTTTAACTTTTTAATTTCGCCGCCAGGGGCGCTGTAAGTCATTTCAATGGATTCTCCAGGGTCATTTACCTAAGGGTAGACATTACTTCTATGACCCTAGGAGGCGCTGGTTCCGAATAAAAGCCGTGCAACGCAATTTTGAAACACCCTGTATAAATCAGGTAATAAAAATATATTGTCTAATTATCGCCCAATTTCCATCTTACCTTCCTTTTCTAAAATCATCGAAAAAACTTTATCCATTAAAATGTATAACTTTCTGAATCATATTGAGTTTTTTGCATCAAATCAGTATGGATTTATTAAAGGTAGAAATACTGAATCGGCTCTTTTAGAATTCAACAACAATATTCTCTATAATAGTATTGATAATAATAAAAAACTGTTGCACTCTTTTTAGATATATCCAAGGCTTTCGATAATGTTAATCCTTCTTTATTAACTTTGAAATTGGAACACGCAGGTTTTAGAGGAAATATATTAAACTGGTTCATATCATACTTATTAGAGGGGATTTGATTCAACTTTTTAAAATGGTAAAGCAAGGGGACACAGAGGGACTAGATTTCAATACGGGTAATAGAACAAGGGGTCACAAATTCAAATTGAATAAAGGAAAATTTAAGACGGATTGTAGGAAGCATTATTTTTTTAATAGGGTAGTGAATAGATGGAATGCGATGCCTGAAACAATTGTAAATTCTAGTGGGGTAAACGAGTTCAAGAGGAAAATTGACAGATACTGGGATTCCGGTAGTGTGGGTTAAAAAGACTGGACCAACCTTGCTGGGCTTACGCCTGTAGTTGGTCGACTTAATTTGTATTTGTATTTATCCAATAGAAAACAACGAGTAAAAGTGAGGGACACACTAAGTAGTTATTCTATTTCAAATCGTGGCGTGCCACAAGGATCCATTTTGGGCCCCCTTTTGTTCTTAATTTTTATTAACGACTTCTGTAAATTAAAACTTTTTGGTAAAATTATAACTTATGCCGATGACTCCGTGTTACTCTATTCCTGTGAAAACCTTTTGGAACTTCAATCACAATTTGAAACTGACCTTATAGAAATCAGAAAATGGTTTTCTATAAATGACTTAACTCTAAATTCAAACAAGACTAAATACATTTATTTTAATCTTAGACTGACATCAAGTAATCTTAATGTTAAATTTCATTCCGATCTCTGTCATAGTTGTTTTAATTGCGATTGTGAAACACTAGAACAAGTTCATAGAATAAAATATTTAGGCTTAATGAGGAAGTTGCATGATTTTTTTTTATTTTTTTAATCGATTCTTCTTGCAAAAATAAGGAACTACCCAAAATTTGAGGCCGATCGAGAAATTTTTTTGATTGCCAAAAAAATTAACAAAAATCCACTTTTTAAAAGCCAAGAGTTTGGATGCGAAAACGCCAAGAGTTTGGATGTGACGTCATCTTATACTAAACATTGTTGTAAAGCAATGGAGTTGATGGTACTATTGTTGACGTCATCTTATAGTTTAAACAATAAACGTTTTCAGTCACGTGTTTTTTTCTCGACTTTTAAATTAAAATATTTAATTACCTGTACATTTTTTTGAAAAACTGACTAGATATTTCATTTTACCATACAAAAAACCATACGGAACACTTGTTTGTTTTTGAAAATCTGACACATGCAACTTCCTTATTATAGATTCAAATTTAAAATGGGAAAACTCATATCAAAGAGCTGGTAAAATAATGCGTTTTGTTTTGTGTAAATTTTACCACCTCAAAAATAATATTGGTATGTCTTTTCTTAAAACTATTTATTATTCTTGGTTTTATTCCTTAATTAATTATGGTGTTATCATTTGGGGTGGTGAATATAGATCCAATCTTCAACCAATAATTTCAATCCAGAACAAAATATTTAAAATTCTAAATACTCAAATCAGCCCCAATAATTTTAGATCCCTTAATTTACTCTCCTTTCGACATAATGCATACTTCCGTATCATACTTCATATTTTTCGCCATAGTTATTTGTGTGATTTTAGAGAAAGAACTTATAATTCTAGATCAATTCAAACTTATCAGATTCCTAAATTTTCCAAGGATATCTTTACTAAACATTTCTTTTACCTTGCACCCAAATTATTTAACAGTTTGCCTCTAAATTTAATTAGCATTAATAATTTATCTTCTATTAGACGAAATTTATTTAATTTCTTAATAAATATCGACGATCCGGATCTATATTTTCACCTCATTTGAAGCAAATCATTTCAATTTTGTCCAGCTTTTTGCCAATTTTTTAATTTATTAAATTTTTTTGGTTTTTCCTTCTTTTCTAATCAATTCATGTAAGATTTTATTTTTAGGTAGCCTGAACGGGATTTCTGAATTTATCCCCTTGGCTACGTTCTTAATTTCTGTATCTGTTTTCTGTCCATGTGAATAAATATTATTAATATTATTACTATTAAAAAAAATTGTAATTTTTAAAGTTCCAAGTAGGAAAGGGGGTTTGGGGGTTCTACCACAGAAAATTTTCGAAATTTGCCCCTAAAGTAAAGTTTCAGTGTATTTTGAGATCCTTTGGGTTAGAACTGAAAAGAACAGTTCCTTGTAAAACACAGAATTTTCAAGGGGAAAAATATAATTAGGGCCAAAATTTCAAGGGGGACAGGGGTCCTCTCTCAGAAATTTATTTTGAAATTCTCCTTCAAACTAGTGTTTATCCTCTTTTCAAACTCTTCGTAGAACACCCAAGGGCTACAGAAGAAAATGTTCAACGGAAAAATAAACACTTGCTCACATTCGGCTGGCTGATGGCGAATTTGTTTAGGGTTATTCTAAAGGCGGAAACAAATAGGAGCCGAGCGGCGTAGCGAACAGCCACGAATACGCTCTGCGCACGCGCAACTCGGAGGCGCTAAGTAAGAGCGGCGCTTGCGCAGAGCGTGTTTGTGGCTGTTCGCTTGCGCCGCTCGGCTCCAATTTGTTTCCGCCTTAAAAGTAAACCAGAACAAAAAAAAAGATTTTCGGATCCCTCGCGGAACCCCGGTTGGGAAACGCTGATCTGGGGTATAGATTTTATGTCCTCTTTTAATAAAGTGATTCATAGATCCAAAATCTCAATCACATGGATTTAATAAAAGGCCAAAAGCATGGAAATTTTAAGTATATAGCTATCAAAACGTCCTTAGTCTTGAGATTCGCACAAAAAATTTAAAAAATATGGTTTTCACTATGGCTTGATGGATCTAACCTCTTAAGAATGACTTTTCTAATATAGTGTTTGTATGCGATAAAATAAAAAAAAGCAGTCGCAAACAAGCTGCAGATGAGACGGCATGAACAAAATTCCCCGCAGTTTAAGTGCAAAAACCAGTCAAGCGACGTCGTTTGACATGTTTCTGCACTAAAGCGGAAATTTAACATGCTGGAAAGCTATTTTAAAATCACGATATTTTTATAATTCCTACTTTAAAATATGCGTTTACCCCTACAGAATCTTACGACACCAATAACTCATTTTTGAAAAAAGTGGCGTTTTACACATTTCAGAATTAAGGGATTCAATTACTGAGGCTATGGTTACAAGAAACCCATGGATGTTTCGACAAAAAAGATTAAACATTGCCAACTCTGAACTTGCGCCGACTTCAAGGCCAATTGCAACCCTAATCAAGAAAGCTGAAAAGACTAGAAATAGATTTCAGCTGCGAAAAAAAGATTCAATATCGCCAATCATCAGCGGCTCTTAATCTCAATACATTGAACATACTTTGCAATTTCAATTTCATCCATTGGACGAAAGTAAACAACTGAATTTTCGCCATGTTTATGCCTGTTGGCGTTCAGTTCTTTCCATTGACAGTTTTCCCCGTCGTGTTTTCATTTGGAAAGAAGTGATAAACTCTCAAATTGGCTTTTTGTGATGAATAGATGTAACCACAGAAGGGTTGTCGGGAGAAATGTGCTTCATACATATCGTCACTCACGGCATCTATTGAGTATTCCATAAGACTGTTTCACGGCTTTAGATTCCATCGGTCATAGAGTCATTAGTCATAGAGTGTACCTGAAGTTAAGTGTGACCTCGCTGAATTCGATGAGAGGGCTTATTAAAGCGCTCCCAGATTACGATTGTTAAAAATGATTAAAAATTAACGGCAGATAAAAAATGTGTGCCGCATCATAATAAAAACTCAGATAGCAAGTTCACAGAAATAGTCTATTATAGACTAGAAGCTAGAAGATATTAGCGATTAAAATATCTTCTTTTTCAAGGCTGGGATGACTGCTACAAATTCCCACGTTTCTCCGATGTTATGCATTTTTATAATATTGTTAAATGATTAAAAAATGAAATTTAAAAAAACTTCCATAACTACATTCTTATTTTTTCACTTAGGTTACTTAATTACTTATAGTAATTAAATATTCTAATAATAAATATATCTGACTGATAATCCTAAAACAGAAACTTAAACAATTGGATCACATGTCAAATCAACCAAAAATTCTCAATTCTCAACCTGAACATCTCGGATTTTAACAGACAATTCAGAAATTTTTCTCTCTTATGATATAAATGAGAAAATGTTTTTATTATTCAATTTTATTGGTAATTTTTTTATTAAAAATTTTCGAAAAAGGAAGAAAATGCAGTTTTTTATTTTTAATGGATCATAACTCTAGTTATATTTGTCCGAGAAAAATCTATAACCCGTCATTTAAGAGATTTGATATAGCGTTTGACTATGTCCAAGAAAAAAATATTATTTTCATGATTTTTTACATAAAAAAGTTTTTAAAAAACAATGTTGGTATCCTTAATTTTTTTTGAAAATTATACATCTGGTTTCCAACGTTATAAAGTATAATATATGAAAATTTCAGAACAACAGTAAAATTACAGTACAGGGACAGCGACGGGATCAGGAGTTATAGCGAAAAGAGTTATTTTGAAGTACTATTTCGGAGGTTAGAGTGACCAAATATGGCGCCGCGTCCTGATCCCGTGACTTTCTCACTCTGTAATTTTCAGATATCATACGTTGCAAAACCGATGCATAATTTTGAAAAAATGAAGGATACCAACATTGTTTTTTTTAAAATATTTATTTAAAAAATAATGAAAATAAATTTTTTCGTGGACATAATGAAACGTTATATCAAATTAAAGCTTGAAAAATTATCTTTAAACTGGGTGGCTATAGATTTTTCTCAGACAAATATAATATAACTGGAGTTATGATACATTAAAGAGCCAAAATTTGCATTTTCTTCCTTTTTTCAAAAATTTTTAGTAAAAAAAGTTATAGATAAAATTAAATAATGATGACATTTTCTCATTTATATCATAGGAGAGAACAATTCCTGAAAGTTTCATTGAAATCTGAGGGTGTCAGGTTGAGTGGCTTGTTGATTTGACGTGGAATGACACAATTATACTATAAGTTACGGTAAAAGTGATAAATCCGAGGATTATACATAATCCCTAACAACTTCGGTAAAAGTAATACATTTTTGAATATTCATCACATTTACCCAGTGGCGTAGCCAGAAATTATTTTTTGGGGTGCATGATGATATCGAAATGAAAGAAAAAAATTAAGGTTTTGCAGTGGCGTAGCCAGAAATTATTTTTTGGGGGTGCGTGATGATATCGAAATGAAAGAAAAAAATTAAGGTTTTTAATAACACAAATTTTTTTCTCACTGAATGAATAACTTAATGTTAAAATAAATTAATGGTGTATTTTAATCATGAAACAAAGAAATCCATTGTTATCAACAAACTAGAACGAAGTATTTCCTCAACACTCATAAATGAAATATGTCGATAAGAACATTTTATTTACGTAAAATCATAAATATAAGCAGAGGAGGATCCAGGATTTGGTTTTTATAGGGGGCTAAGAATCTTCATAATCCAATTGAAGCCGCTTCATGATCTTAATATGGAAAAGGTAGGTAATTATCCTGCTCCAACTAATAAAAGGGGGGTCTGGGGGATCTTCCCCCAGAAATTTTTTGGAAATTTAAGTTAAAAAAAGCATTTTTTCAACTCGTTTTTGTACGCCTCATCCGAATTTCGGATACAGGTTTTATGGCAGAATTTTTACTTTTGACAAACTTAACATAAAACAGAGTTGTTCTAATAAAGTTACAAGTACAGAAGGGGTCTGGGGGTCCTCCCCCATAAAATTTTTGAAAAATTTGAACCTAAATAACTGGCTTTTAACTTGTTTTGGTGTACTAATCCGAGTTTCGGGAATAGGGGTATGGGCAGGGCCGTATTTAGGCACGTGCAACATGTGCTGTATAGCACAGGGCGGCAAAATTTTTGGGGGCGGCAGATTACACCAATTCAAAATGCTACACACTATACAGTTTTGAAAAAAAAAAATTTACCACACAGTTTTCACATGAAGGGTCAAAAATGAGTGAATTCCCAGATTTCTAGAGGCATATTTTCAAAAATTTTCTGGGGGGTGCCCCCAGACCCCCAAAAGAATTGATTATGAGAGGGAAAACATGATAATTTCACCATTTTTTAGAAAGGTGAGTTAAATTTTGAAAGTCAAAGGGAGTTAAAAGAGAGTCAAATGGGAGGGGCAGGTACTTGAAACAGAAAATGAAATAGGGGCGGCAATAAATCGATATGCACAGGGCGGCAAAAACCCTAAATACGGGCCTGGGTATGGGGAATAAAAAAAATTCTGAAATATTTTAATTTCACAAAGAAAAAAGTTTGGGGCTTGGGGGGGTGCAAAAGACCCGTTGCACCCCCTCTGTCTACGCCACTGAGGTTTTGAATTACACAAATTTTTTTCTCACCGAAAGAATGGTGTGCTGTCCATTTCGCCCACAATTAAACTTCCATCCCCCCTTTCTTCTTTTTCTTTCTTCCCTATGGGGATATTTGTGGGCGAAATGTCCATCAAATCGACTATCCTAGAATCGATGCGATAAAAACCAATCTTGTTAAGAATCGATTCTCAACAATGAATTCTGGTTGAACTGAAAGAACAACTCTTCAAGTGAACCTAATTAATTTTTGGGGTTGTTCTGATCAGAATTCTGCTCTTGGCAATTTTTTGAAAGCACCATTTTAACAATGGGAAAAACAGGTATCGAGCTGTGATAAAATTATTTTTAAAAGAAGGGATATGACCAAATAAAATTAATTTCTAAGTTCGTAAATGTGTTAAGTGGCTCTTTACCTTTGTTTTCTCAGTGAAAAAATTAGCCTTGAAGCTTTAACTTGGCTGTGAGGGAGTTTAAAAAGAACCATTTTAATACATTCAAAAAGAGCCATCATGCAGGAAATCATCGAAAAGTTCCCTGTATAATGTTTGATAATTGACAAATGATGGTGAGATCATTTCGGTGACGCGAAAAATCAGTTCAATGCAAAAACCGATCAGACGAAAACCGTTCAAAAAACAAAAAAATTCATAGCTTTACACATTTTATTGAACGGTTTTTGTATTGAACGGTTTTTTCGTATATCCGACATTTCTTATAGTCTTGGGATATCAAAGAAACGCGTAAGTCACTTTTTTCACGATGAGCACGTGAAAACGAAAACACTGTGCACAAGATTATTACATTTTAGACCAATTTGGCTTTTTTGAGGATTTTTAACACTTTTAAAGGATTTTATAAAAATTGTAGGTTGTTTGGACTATTTTATTTTTTATTTTACACTAAGTATCACTTAAGGGGTCCAATGAAGTTCTCGATATTGAAAAAAAATGGATAAAGAGTCAAAAACGATGATTTGCCTGTACTTCTAATGTTCATCTATATACAGGATGTTTCAAAATTGCGTTGCACGGCTTTTATTTGGAATCAACGCCTCCTAGGGTCACGGAAGTAAGGTCTACCCCTAGATAAGTGAGCCTCGAGAATCCATTGAGAGGACTTACACCACCCCTAGTGGCGAAATTAAAAAATTAAAAAAATTAATTTAAAAACTAAAGGAGATAGAGCAAAAACCTCAGTGAGAGTATTGTTGCCAGCTTCATGAAGAACTCACTGAAAAAAATTTGATCAAAATACCTTGAATATTCGCAGAGATATATTAGCATGTGAAAATAGCACTTTTTCAGGGGTCAAAAAAGAAAAAGTTTGCATATTTGCAAATTTTTCAGTGTTATTTTGTAGTTTTGTGTTTTTTTAGTCTAAAGAACATAAAATTTAATCGAAAAATCAAAAAAATTCGCAAATATATGAACTTTTTCTTTTTTGACCCTTGAAAAAGTGCTATTTTTACATGCTAATATCTCGGTGAATATTCAAGATATTTTCATGAATTTTTTTTCAGTGAGTTTTACTTGACATTGGCCACAATACTCTCCGTGGGGTTTTTGCTCTAGCTCTTTTAGTTTTTAAATTAATCTTTTTAACTTTTTACTTTCGCCGCTAGGGGCGCTGTTAGTCATTTCAGTTCATTCTCCAGGGTCACTTACCTAGGGATAGACCTTATTTCCGTGACCCTAGGAGGCGTTGGTTCCGAATAAAAGCCGTGCAACGCAATTTTGAAACACCCTGTATATAATTCTCCAATATTAAATTCTCAATTGACTCAGGATTTTCGGGGAACAGCCCCTCCCCCTTTTTACGTTTTCGACGACTTTATGACTTTAAACTCGATTTTCAGGGTCAAAAAGCATTGTTTTAGTCTTAAAATAGCCCCCCAGTGGACAATAAGAAAGGTTCAAATTAATAAAATATGATAAATTTATAACAAATGGAAAGGTTTAAGGCAGGTATGGGCAACCTTTTCGAATCCGCGGGCCGGATTCAATGATTATAATGACGTGGAGGGCCATAGAGTAGATAATAGGTAATATTTTTAAAAGTAAAAAATGAGTAGTTTTACTATATATAGTTACGAAGTTTAATACTAAAGTTAAAATTTAATCTGGACTTATACAATATATTGATTACATATTACATACAATAATTATAATGAGTTACATTAATCTGGACTAAAATAATATCTTGATTACATACAATAATTATAATGTTTAAGTTACATTAATATGAGCTATAATGATATTCAGAGCTCATAGTAATGAAAAAATATTTCAGGACAGATATTTAACAATGAGGAAGTTGCATGATTTTTTTAATTTTTTTAATCGATTCTTCTTGTAGAAATAAGCAACTACCCAAAATTTGAGGCCGATCGAGAAATGTTTTGATTGTCAAAACAATTAACAAAAATCCACTTTTTAAAAGCGCGCGAAAACGCCAAGAGTTTGGGATCATCGTATGTTGACGTCATCATACGATAAACATTGTTGGAAAGCAATGGAGTTGATGGTATGATTGTTAACATCTTTAAATAAGCGTTTTCAGTCACGTGTTTTTTTCTCGACTTTGAAATTAAAATATTTAATTACTTGTACATTTTTTTGAAAAATTGACTAGATATTTCATTTTACCATACAAAAAACCATACGGAACACTTGTTTGTTTTTGAAAATCTGACACATGCAACTTCCTTACTGTCATTAAATGATACAGGAGAATTAATGGAGGTGAAATTAATGTTCAGGAGGACCAATTAACTTTAGCAGCATCGGGAAAGGCAGAGAATGAATGTAGTCCGTCGGGAGGGGAATATCAACCGTCGGCGATCGTCCGTCGTGAAGTAACAACTCTCCCACCTTTATAGACGCCTCCCAAGAACGAAATATAGTTGAACAGCACGTTTTAACTGCTATAATTAAGTTATTTTCGAGGGAAAGTTCTGTATCCCCTCTTTCGCTCTTGTTGACGAAAACCAGAGTGATTTTTTGGTACAAATTTTAAAATGTTCCGCGGGCCGGACCAAATGACGAGGCGGGCCGGATCCGGCCCGCGGGCCGTAGGTTGCCCATCTTTGGTTTAAGGGGTAATTACCCCCTAAAAATGCAAAAATAGCTAAAAAATATAGAGGTTTTTATACGCTATTTTTTCCTCTTATTTTTTACGCAATTCCCGTTTGAAGGGTCCTAACCCTTTCCCACGGAACCAAATTTGATGACAATATGCAGCAATAATTTTTACTAAAAGCGGTTGAGGTGTTAGCCTCCCAGAAGCCCCGCGGAAGAGTTCGGAAGACTTCCAGAATCGCGAAGGCGCTCGCGAGCTCAGGATAATATTGACGATTTTGAAAAGATTACAAATGACATTTTTCTTATATTTTGGGTCTATCTTAAGTAGAAACTCTTCAATTCTTTAAAAACTGACCGGTTTTAGGGAGTGAGGATTCCATGTTTCAAGATGTTTATAGATGCACGGCTGTGGATAACAATTAGGGGGCATCCCCTTAAAAATTGAGGGTGATGGGGGAAAATGGGTGTCATATTTGAATTCAGCAGATCATTTTACACAAGAATCAGCTGAAATTCAGTTAGTGGCTTCAAATTTTTTTTGTACAGTACAGTTTAAATATCCTACTTAGGCTTACCATACATCCGGGATTTCCCCGGGCAGTCCGGGGTTTTTAGAGCTGTCCGGAGAAATGTCCTGGGTCGCTAAAATGTCCGGGGTTTCATACATTTAAGATTTGCCAGACGTTTTTATTAAAAACTCGTAATCAAACTACTTAAAATTGCGTTTTTTACGTTTTCTAACGTCTTGATTACTTCAGAAAACTTACTTTCAGTGAATTTTGTGATAAAAATTAAGTCAATCAAACAATTTTTGAAAAAGTAATGTTAAATGAAAAAATAAAATTTGTTATTTTTGTTTAATGTTTATTAGTTTGATAAGTTTTTTCTTAGTTTTTAAACTATGGTAATTTGATATAGCACTTATAAAGAAATTTCAAAAATGTCCTGGGTTGGCCCCGAAAAAATATGGTAAACCTAATCCTACTAAAATTTACACTTGAAATACCGAACACTGATTTCCTTTCTGCAGTTTTACAAACAAATTATTTAAATACTAAATCTAAATTAATTTTTGATGTGAGTGAATCGTGTATTGTTTATAGCAAGAGATGAGTCAAACGCTTCTGGGTCATTCTAAGTTGTTCTACTAGGCCGTATCGCATTATTGAAAATCCATATATATAATTCCCTTACGTGGCTCACGAATTCGGCTGTATTTGTTACCCGCCGTTGGCAACGATCGGTTTGTTTACACTTTGCGTGCGAATTCGTGTTTACGTTTTCCGCGTCTTTCGATTTACGACAACTTTCAACCTATTAGTTATGTCGGATTTATGTAGAGCAGCAAATTATTTTCGGAATAACAAACGTAGACGAATCTCGAGAAGTAATGAAACTCCCGAGCAAGCGAGTATTCGAAGATCTATTCGGACCGAGTCTGATCGATTGCGGCGTGCGGCAAACAGCATTCCTGAAATTTCATTGCTCACGGAGCACCATTGCGGAGAAATGGAAGAAGTGTGCGAGTTTTGTCACGCACTCTATTGGAAATTGGAAGAAAATACGAGTGGACAATATGCAAAATGTTGTCATAGTGGGAAGGTCCGATTGCCAGATCTTACCCAAACACCCCACTTACTTCTTGAACTGCTCACCGGTAGTACACCAGACTCAAAAAACTACAGATCCCATATAAGGGAATATAATTCTGCTCTGGCTTTTGCTTCCATGGGAGCCCACATAAAGCCACCTCCTGGAACTGGGCCTTACTGCTTCCGCATTCATGGCCAAATCTATCATCAAGTGTCACCACTTTATGTTAATAGTGGAAATAAGGCTGGCTATGGACAGTTGTATATATATGAGACAAGTGAAGCCACAAACAAAAGGATGGAAAGAAATGAAGGCTGTTCCGAAATCATCATGGAACGGTTAGATGAAATGCTGCGGCAAGTGAATCCCTTTGCTGATTCGTTTAGCAAAATGCATAACATTGTGCAAAACAATCCTGCAGTTAATGTGAAAATGGTCTTCATGGAAGACGGAAACCTGGATCTCCGACGGTATAACGCACCAACAACGAGGACAGATGTTGCTGCTATTTTTGTTGGGGATGATGGGGAACCCCCTGCAAACAGGGATATACTTATTTACCCAACAGGGAGTAGTTGCAAAACTATCTCGCCTCTCAACCAGTGTGCTGATCCTATGGTGTACCCTTTGTTATTTCCAAGCGGGGAATTCGGTTGGAACTGCAGTCTGGAGCATGTTGAGGAGCGACAAACATCTAGAAGAACACGAGTGACTCAACTACAATTTTATTCCTACCGCCTTGCTGTCCGAAGTGAGTTTAGCCTATTACATGCGAGTGGAAAACTGTTTCAGCAGTATGTGGTGGATGCCTATGTGAAGACAGAAGGGTCCCGTTTAAATTATTTAAGGCAGAATCAAAAAAATTTGAGAGTAGAGCTCTACCAAGGCCTACTAGATGCCTTACACGCTCAAGCCCGAGAGGATAATAAGCAAATAGGGAAACTCCTTATTCTTCCTTCTACATTTCAAGGCAGTCCTCGACAAATGCAACAGAACTACCAAGATGCAATGTCAATTGTACGAAAGTTTGGTCGACCTGACCTATTTGTTACATTTACGTGTAATCCAAAGTGGCCTGAAGTAGCAGCCGCTTTAGGCAAGAATGAAAGGGCAGAAGATAGGCCGGATATTGTTGTTCGTATTTTTAAAATTAAGTTGACAGAACTTTTAAACGACATTTTGAAAAAGAACCTGTTTGGTGTTGTTGTGGCATATATTTATGTAATAGAGTTTCAGAAACGGGGTTTGCCACATGCACACATACTATTGACTTTGAACGATGAATCTAAAATCCGTACTAAAGACCATATTGATAAATTTGTTTCTGCAGAGTTGCCAGATCCTACTACGGATCAGCGGCTTTATGAAATCATAACCAAATGTATGATTCATGGTCCGTGTGGACTTTTAAAGCCTAATTCTCCGTGTATGAGGGATGGGGTATGTTCCAAAAAGTTCCCTAAGGAATTTAGGGAATGTACAGAGGAAAATGTTAATGGTTACCCCATCTACAAAAGAAGGCAACAAGAACCAATTCAAGTCGGGAAATTCATGATTGATAATAGATGGGTTGTCCCATTCAATCCTTGGCTGTCAAAAAAGTTTAATGCCCACATAAATGTAGAGGTATGTGCATCTGTAAAGAGTGTAAAATACCTCTACAAATATGTATACAAAGGCCATGATGCTGCGTCTATCATGCTCTCTAATGAAAGTGGTGTTCTGAACCATGATGAAATATCAACATTTCTGGATGGACGTTATGTGAGTGCACCCGAAGCCATTTGGCGTTTGAACGAGTTTCCCATGTCAGACAGATCTCACACTGTCATGCGTCTGGCGGTTCATTTGCCACAACAGCAACAAATTGTATTCATTGGTGGAAATGAAGCTCAAGCTGCTGAACAAGCTGCTGTCAGGTGTACAACCTTGACCGCATGGTTTGAACTGAATAAAGTTGATGAAGCAGCACATGATTACACCTATCCCGACATTCCCTATCACTATGTTTTCGACAAAAGTAGAACAAAATGGAAAAGGCGACAGCGAGGATCCCAGCAGGTGATAGGGAGAATGCCTGTAGTGAATGTTCAAGACAACGAACGGTTTCATTTAAGAATGCTGCTGCTTAGGATCAAAGGAGCTCTTTGTTTTGAGGATATCCTCACTGTAGATGAAGTCCATTGTACCTCCTTTCAAGAAGCCTGCAGGAGGAGGGGACTTCTTGAAGGAGACCAACATTGGCACGAAACGTTGAGTGAAGCTGCAGAAGCTCAGTCGCCTAAGCAATTGCGAATGCTGTTTGCTATATTATGTGCCTTTGGAGAAGTTGAAGACATTCCTCGACTTTGGGATACACACAAGGATGCTCTTTCGGAAGATTTTGTACACATATTTGCTGGAAGCACAGGCTTACTACATGCTTTGTCGGAAATCAATAAATTTCTAAACTCATACAACTTGAATTTGGAAAAGGTGAAACTTCCTGCTGTTACATTACCACTGATGACTGGGATGTCATCCTTTGACACTTTTCAAGAACAGGCAAAGTCAGAAATGTACAGGAAAAAACTAAACACTGAACAAAGAGAAGTCTTTGAGACTGTGTTATCAGCAGTGTACAGCAACAATGAAAATTCCTCAAAGTGCTTCTTTTTGGATGGGCCAGCTGGAACTGGGAAAACTTTTCTTTATACCACTCTACTCCATACCATTCGTGGGAAAGGGGATATAGCAACACCCGTTGCTTCTACAGGCATTGCTGCAACTCTTTTGAGTGGTGGGAGAACGGCACATTCCGTCTTTAAAATTCCCCTCCTTTTAAATGCAACTTCCACTTGCAACATGAAACCAAGTAGTAAAGAGGCTCAATGGCTGCTTAAAACCAAATTGATCATCTGGGATGAAGCTCCAATGACGCATGCTCATGCCTTTGTTGCTGTCAGCAGACTATTGTGCGATATAACCCAATGCGAAAAACCATTTGGAGGAAAAGCCATTTTGCTTGGTGGTGATTTTAGACAAGTCCTTCCTGTGGTTTTACGTGGCTCAAGATCCTTGACGGTGGCAAGCTGTCTCAAAAAGCACCATCTTTGGTCAAATTTCACAAAATTGACCCTATCTCTAAATATGCGTGCTCTTGACTCTGAAAAAGAATTTGCACAGTGGCTTTTGGATGTCGGGAATGCCAAAGGAGGGGATATCATAAGTGTCCCTGAAATTTGTTACCCGCAACCACAAGACCCTATTGCACAACTGTATGGGGATATCGATTTTCGAAATGTGACATCCAAGCAGCTAAAAGATAGGGCCATTTTAACAACTACAAATGATATCTCCCTAACTCTAAACAACCAGGTCCTTAATAATTTGGCTGGTGATGAAGTTGCCTATGAAGCAATTGACCAGATAATTAGTGATGACCCCCAAGACCAACTCACGTATCCTGAGGAGTTTTTAAATTCGTTAACACCCACAGGAATGCCTCCTCATAAACTACTCCTAAAAATTGGATGTATAATCATGTTACTTAGGAACTTAGCCCCCTTACAAGGTCTGTGCAATGGTACACGACTGATTGTGACCGGCTTACAAAAAAATGTTATTGTGGCAAAAAATATTGATTGTGACAACAATGAGACTTTTTTTATACCCAGGCTGCCTCTTATTACTTCAGATAGTAACATGCCATTTAAATTTAAGAGAAAGCAGTTTCCAGTCAGATTAGCTTTTAGCATGACCATTAATAAATCTCAAGGACAGACATTCGAAAGGATATGCCTATTGCTACCCAAGCCAGTATTTAGCCATGGCCAGCTGTATGTTGCCCTGTCACGTGTAAGATCATTTCAATCAGTGACTATAGTAGCTCCTAGCCGTAACATTTTCAATTGTGTTTACAAAGAAGTTTTAGAGGAGTAATGGTATACTATAATGTAGTAAGTAAAAACATTTTCTATTCACAATTTATACATTAAAAATTAATTGGTTCTGTTGAATTAGCTGAGTGCAAATTTAAAACTGTTATGTGTTACTGTTAATAGCATTTCAATATTATTAATCACGAGTAATCCAGTATTTATTAAGAAATTATGTAACTTTCATGGACATGGTGTTTTACTTGCTCTTTCTTCACTTATAAAGGGGTACAAATTTTCTTACTATTAGCAATGTGTGAAAAATTTTGATTTTTAGGATTTAATCATTTACACCATATTATTTGGTTGGTGCTATATATGCTCTTATTCAGCTCTTAAACACGGTATACATATTTTTCACACACTGTATTTAATGTTTCCATCACCAATAAATTTAGTTGGTAATGAATCTCAGCTAGGCTGCACCAGCAGATGGCGAGCGAGCGAAGCGAGCCAGGATCGCGAAGCGATCCTCCGCGAACTGCGAAGCAGTTCGCGCGGGGGTTGGCGAGCGATAGCGAGCAGGGGGCGGCAGCCCCCTAGTTATTGCATAATACATCGAAACATATCGTAAAGGAAAATCATAAAGTCCTAAATTTAAAAATTAGCCACAGCAGTATGTATTTTCCAGCAGTATGTATTGCAGAAAAATTATCCAAACATCATTTAAGTAGAAAAAAATCTGGTTAATTTTTAAAAATGTAAACAAACAAACTGATGATTTTTGTGTGGCCCCTTTTCCTTGACATTTTAAATTATACTACACTGCGCTGAATATTAAACTAACGTTTTGTTACAAAGTAATTGGTATTGCATTTGCAGAGAATCATGATACAACAATAACCATAATATGTGAAGTGAATCCATTTCTCACATATTTTAGCTTTTTTACACTCTTGAAGAAAAAATTCTCTCATTGGACATTTTAAAACAAATATTTTATCCTCCCAA
Organism: Tetragnatha versicolor; assembly: GCA_024610705.1. Taxonomy (NCBI): domain Eukaryota; kingdom Metazoa; phylum Arthropoda; class Arachnida; order Araneae; family Tetragnathidae; genus Tetragnatha; species Tetragnatha versicolor. The sequence goes on from JANDEH010000004.1 coordinate 187,584, forward strand.
AAATAAGGTACAATATATTGAATTCAATAACTTACTTTAATTGGTGGTGCTGCTGGACTAATCCTAAAGATAGAATGCATCTGGATAACAGGATTGAATAAGACAGGAACAGAACTTTTTGAGTTCAATGTTGAAATCTGTATCATAGATGTTTTCTTCAGGAATAGACAATGACCACATGGTTCTAGAACTTTACTTTGTTCCAGTCATAGCTTCGAAATGATTGGATGGCGCCGGATTCACGAAAGACCACTCTGGTTTTGTGTAAACACTTGACGCACCCCATTGATTTAGGGGGCCATAATAAGAGTTAAAAGGAGTGTCACCGTGACTAATTTAACACTTTCCCTGTAAAACCCAGGTCCCAGGTGTGTTCCTGATGGTAAACACCTGTTTATGGATAAGAAAACCCACGGTCCTTGAACATCAACCAACAAAAGGCAGGAAACAGAAGGGGACTGGACCCCTGGACAGCAGAGAGGGTGCATTTCAAGAACCTCCGCACGGGGGGGAGCGGGGAACGAATTCGCACTAGTCACTTCAGGCCAAAGCTTAGGACATTTCTAAACAAACAGCTGTAAAATCCCTCTAAATTATTTTTTTGACCCCCTGTTTGTTTTGGCATAAAGACAGAACTATTGTTTTACATGTTCACTACCTTAAAACTCCCGCTTATGAAAAAATAATTTTTAGTGAATTTGTTTGGCAATGAAGTAAAAATAGCCGATTTTGTTTAGTTCGAAGAATTTTAAAAATAGAAATTGCATCACAAAATTTCAGCAAAAATTACTTACGATTCTATTAACTTTCATTATTAATGTAAAAACTGATAAGGGGCCATTCATTAATTACGTAAGGATGATTTTGTCAATTTTTGACCCCCCTAGCCCCATGTAAGGGTACGTAAGATTTTCAAACCCCTCCTCCCCTATTTTTACGTAAGATTCCATTTCGTTTTTCAAAATAATAAAATGTTGGGAAAGGAAAAGCGTGGAAAATCGGATATACGAAAAAACCGTTCAATGCAAAAACCGTTCAATAAAAAACAATCAAATTTATTGCATGTGTAAAGCTACGAATTTTTTTGTTTTTTGAACGGTTTTCGTCTGAACGGTTTTTGTTTTGAACGGTTTTTTCGCGACACCGGAAAATCTATGGTGCCAAGGCAACCATCAGCGCACGAAATGATTAACAAAAACAAGTTGAAACCAAAACTAATAAAGATTTCTCTCTCTTTTTGCTTTTGTTTTGTTTCGGCTTTTGACAACTGGAAGATGGATTCAACAGTTTTTTTCTTTATCTTAACTTAATGCTACTCCAATAAAAAAGATACATTTGATATACCTAAATTAAAGCTTCCAAATATACCGAGATCGTCAGCATTTTGAAGTTTTTCTGGGGTTATTCAATAGTAACACTACCCTACGAAATTTAACTTTTTGAAAAATACAAGATAAGTGTTTAGTGATTTTTATATTATTTGGTGTGCTGATTACGAAACTGAACTCCATTTTCCCCAATCACATCAGGATTTTTTGTATATAAAATCTGTATCAATATTTTTGCTAAAATCCTATAAAAGAGACATTATAGCGAAAAATTGTGGGTTTACTATCTAGCAACTGTGGTTTTATCCACTTAAATATGTGTAAAATAGTCAAATCTTTGTTAGGAAAGTTGGTTTGATTATTTATTGACCATATTTTTATTTTTATATATTTAAATGTATGAAAATATTGTTGCCAGATCCCATGACCCACCTCTTGTCGAGAAAACCCCCCAAAAAAATTCAAGAGTTAAAATTTTTAACTAAAAGTATTGTTTCTTCAAAATAAAATCGCTTTGCAAATAAAATAATTAAAATAATCTCGGGGGAACCTTTCACCCTGTTCTTCACTGACTGATTCCAAGTTTTCGGGAGAAAAGTCCACATGGGAGTAAAGGAAATGTATTTTGACACTCATGGAGCAACCTAAAGCTTGATATTTGTCTAGCATATTCATCACAATTGGTTTATAGTCAGGATCCTTGAAATTATCGAGAAATTTACTGACGACTTCTTTGAAGGCAACCCAAGCTTCTTTTTCTTTTGTAGTCATGGTAGTCTTAAATTCTTTATCCTTCATAAGCTTCCGGATATCTGGACCATTAAGCATCCATGATTCTGGACCATCCATGATTCGGATAAGCCTGGGAACTTTTTACTCAAGTATTTGAAATAATCGCCCTCTTTTGAAACAGCCTTCACAAACTGCTTCATTAAACCTAGTTTGATATGTAGAGGGGGTAGAGCCTGGTACAAGATTTTTCTCTTTTCGACCATTCTTTTTTGACCCAATGTTGAGTCTTATCACGGCTGTCCCACTCACAAATGAAACATGGATACTTTGTATATCCGCCTTGTTGCCCAAGAAGCATGGATATAACTTTCAAATCCCCGCAAATGGTCCAACCGTGGTCATCATTTTTTATCTTGTTGAGGACGAGAGCCAGGTTTTCATAACGTTCTTTTAAAAGCACTGAGTGTCCAACTGGTACAGATGCATACTTGCTTCCGTGATGAAGTAGGACAGCTTTAAGGCTCCTTTTGGACGAATTTATAAACAGCTTCCATTCATCATTAACGTATGTGATATTAAATTTTCTCATCAATCCAGGAATATCAGAACAATAGACAAGGTTCTTCTCTTCTTCAAAAAACCTAACAAACTCCTTTTCCCGATTTCTGTACCAATAAAAAGAAGTTCCCTCGTCTAATGAGTTTTTTCTTTTAATTTGGACCCCAGCAGTTCAGCTGCCTCTTTCGGAAGGCCCAGATCTCTAAATCAGATAATTAAGTTCAACCTGAGAGAAGAGCTGAGGTGAATCCCTTCCTGAAGTCCTTCGCGCGTCATTGGTGAAAGCTATTGGTTGATGGTACATAAAGCAGATGTTTCAATGGAGAGGGAGGGATGGCAACATAATATGTAGTTTCTTATATAGGTATTTTGTATGTTTAACCACTGTAGAATAATGGTTAGGCAAAGAGGGAAGATATTCATTCCCAAAATAATTTTTTTGGTAAAAAATCATAAAAATCCAAGTGAAATTGAATTTTTCTAAAAAACTTGATGTGATTGAAACTTTTCGTTGGTATTTTCGAAATCAGCACCAAAAACTACCCCAAGAACAGCTGTCAGACCCCTTCCCCTTGTATTTTTTTCATCGCAGGGTAGTGTAACTTGATAAGAATAATTGGAATTTGTATGCATTAACTTGGAAAATCTTACGTAAGAATAGGTTTGACCCCCACCTCCCCCCAAGTAAGGGTATGTAGAGATTTTTCCAACCCCCGCTCCCTCTCGGAACCTTTACGTTATTAATGAATGGCCTTTCTTATGGTGAAATAGAGTCTTATAAAAAAATTCTCAAAATGGGAGCTTTAGCGTTGGTTTAAGCACATATGAGATGGAGGGTTATTATGCCCTTCGCACAAATTTAAATTATTCATTAAAATAATATTCCTCACTCCATCACCTCAAAAAACTTAGGGGGCGAGAATCTCCCTAGAATAAATCTTAACAACGTTTCCTGTACAATACACTATTACATTTCTACTAGCTCCTTTATTTTTAAAAATTAGGAGCTGTGAATAATGCACAGCACAGGGTAAACTATCTCATCAAGACATTATAAAGATGGAAAGAAAATATTAGGGAGTATTCAATCGTGCAATAATGAAGGAACTTTGTTGTATAGTTCAAAGAAACGTTCTTGTTGCTACTCACAAAGGTAAATGTACCAAGAGGAGCTTCATAAGATGGAAAAATTCGATGTAGAGTGTGTAAATGAGTTTATTTTAGTTACATACTGATTTTCATGAAGAATATGTTGTAAAAAATTCATTTTATGAACCTATTTTCATTAAAAATGAAATAATGACTTATTTTACTATTATACCTAAATTGTCAAATAACATGACATTCTAGGGCAAAACAGAGACCAATTTTGAATTCAGGGAACCAAAAAACATTAAAAATAATGACCTTAATAATAAATTTGGATTTAAAAAATCTACTTCTGTAGGGTACTTACATTTTGTGAAATGTTGACTATATTTGCTCAATTTGTTAAAAAAATGCGATGTCTTAAAATCAAAAGAGGTCATATTTGGATTCAGCACACCAAAAAAAATTTAAATGGATTTTCAGATAAAGTTTGAGTTGAAAAATAATTTTTTAAAATAAATACTTTTATTTTCTTAAAAAATTGGCATTTTTAGTACTTAAATTGTGAGGAAAGGTGAAGTCCTATTATAAAACGGAGGGCAATTTTAGATTCAGCGCATCAAAAAACATAAAAATCTTAAGGAAAAATTTTAATAATAAATTTAGTATAAAAAGTCAATTTTTCAAAATTTTAAGGCTTTCACAATGAAATCTAAAAACCTGAATTGTCATAAAACGTGACGTCCCAGGACAAAATTAAGGTTATTTTTGGATTCAGCGCATCAAATATCATTAAGTTCAGGTGAAATAACCCAAACAGCTCGAAAAATTTTATTGCAGACCTGTGTTATAACTAAATTTCCATTTTTCTCAAAACTGAATTTTTTTATCCTAAAAGGAACATTTTCTCAAAATCTATTATAGCAGCGGTTCTCAAACTGTGCTCCGCGGAGCCCTTAGGGCTCCGCCAAGCATTTCCAGGGGCTCCGGGAAGAAATTTGAAATAAATACATTTTTTGATAATTTCTAATTTGCTTTTCTCTGAAATGTTATATAAAGAACAAAATAACTTTCTGTAAGGTGTTGGTAAGGTCTGCTGGTTTTTGCCTTTTTCAGGTCTTTTTTGGTTTACCAAAACAAGTTAAAACCCTGTTTTTAGGGTCAAATTTCCAAAATTTTCTGGGGGAGGAACCCCCAGGATCGGACGGTTTGGCGCTGGCCGATTGGGCGCCGGCCCGTTTCGGCACCAAATTTTTCTTCTTCTAATTTTTAGAAGAATTATGAGAGTTCTATTTACTTTCATTTTATTTCTGCCGCTGAAAAAGCCGTGCCGAGTAGTAGCACACCAAGGAACCTCATTCCCCCACCTCTCAAATTGATTACTCAGCACCTTTTTTATAAAGTTCAGCAAAATCATAATCCTACTTAAAAATTTATGTCCAAAATTCGAAGCAGATGTACCAAAACCAAGGGAAAACCTGTGTTTAGTAGAATCGAATTTCCAACCCCCCCTTTATAGCATTTGGAACTTAATTACACAAAACGTTTCTTATATTAAGTTCTTTAAGATGCAAATTCTGCCAAAAGATGTATAAAAAGCTAACATTGATCCTATGGCATGGGACGGGATAAGGAGTGATTTCGGGCCCATGTGTAAATAAATTTCGATATGTACCTCTGACGTATGGTCTAACAGCCCCCAAAACAGCTCTTGATTTCAAAAGAAGTAACTTTTAGGTAACAAAATTTACAGATGTATAGATTTCTGTATGGGGAGGGAATCCTTTCTTCATGCATCTCCGGCATAATGATTAAAAAGTGATAGCTTTAATATTCAGAAATTTAAAATAAAGATTTACATTGTATCCAATGATAAAATATAATTGGTAAACAAAATATTCCCTATGTCCCTGGGTGCATATCAAAGGGGCGAGGGGCCCTGCCTCTCCCCCGGAAAATCGGACTACGTATAAAAAAACAAGTCAAAACCATGTTATTTAGGGTCAAATTTCCGAAATTCTTTTGGGGGAGGACCCCCAAATGAATGTCCAAAATTTGGACAATGATGTACCTAAAACGAGTTAAAAAAAACTGTTTTTAAGGATCACATTTCACAAAATCTTCTGGGGAGGAAGGACCCCCAGACCCTTCTATTGTACTTGGATCTTAATTCGTCACAATTTTTCTTACAAATAAATTATCTTAGATGCAAATTATACCTAAAAATGTTTTTAAAAGCTACATTAAACTGTTAAATATGCATGGGAGGGGCTGAGGAATAATTTTGGACCCCTCCCGAAATAAATTTCTATTATGTTTTTATTTCTAGAAGCAATGGGTTTTATGTAATTTGCTTTCATACCTTGAAAAATTTATTTCGGAAAAGGGCTCCGCGAAGAATTTGTCTCTTGAAAAGGGCTCCGCGACATAAAAAGTTTGAGAACCCCTGTATTATAGCAAACAACTTATAATTTGGTAACATTATTAATGACGCTATGTTACATACTTTAACGCAGGGGTGTCTCAAAAAATTCCTTTAAACTAAAGTAAGGGGCCATTCATTAATTACGTAAGGATGATTTTGGCAATTTTTGACCCCCCCTACCCCCATGTAAGGGTACGTAAGATTTTTCAAACCCCTCCCCCCTATTCTTACGTAAGATTCCAAAGTTAAAAAGTTGAAACCAAAACTAATAAAGATTTCTCTCTCTTTTTGCTTTTGTTTTGTTTTGACTTTTGACAGCTGGAAGATGGATTCAACAGTTTTATTTTTCATCTTAACTTAATGCTACTCCAATAAAAAAGATGCATCTGATATACTTTTCATTTTTTTAAATTAAAGCTTCGATAATATACCGAGATCGTCAGGATTTTTAAGTTTTTCTGGGGTTATTCAATAGTAATTTGATTAGAATAATTGGAATTTGTTTACATTAACTTGGAAAATCTTACGTAAGAATGGGTTTGACCCCCCACCCCCCAAGTAAGGGTATGTAGAGATTTTTCAAACCCCCCCTCCCCCTCGGGACCCTAACGTAAGTAATGAATGGCCCCTAATAGCATCATGAAATTTCAGTCTTTTTGAGAAAAAAAATTAAAAAAAAACCAGACATAATAGCCCAAATAGCTCATGTTAAAGTATATAATACAGTTCAGTGAATACTAAGAAAAAAAATTGGGAACATTAATTCAGTAGATTTTATAAAAATGTACCTTAAAAATCCTCATGTTTAACATTACGGAGATAGGAATTTAGCTGCATGCACCTACCCCCTTAGAGTCGAATATATCAAAAACTATTCGAGCGATTTAAGTAAATTTAGGCTTAAAATGTAGTTTATTTATTCAATAAAAACATGCAATTACGTGCATAGTCAAAAATATTATCGTTTGGTTGCAACTAAATAAAATATAAATAGAATGGACAAAACGGTCAAATTAAAGAAACCAAACTATGCTCCAAACGATATAACAGCCAAATGGTCCAATTTTTTTATCACACACGTAATTGCATGTTTTTATTGAATAAATAAATTACATTTTAAGTGTAAGTTTATTTAAATCGCTTGAATAGTTTTTGAAATAAAGTACCTGTACCCAATACACTAGGGTGGATCGAAAAAAATATTTTTTTGGGAATCTCTCGGGCCTGGGGTGGCAAAAGTTGTGTATTGGTATCAATAAAGCAAGTGCAAAATTTGGAAGGAATCAAACAACTTCTAGAAGTTGAGCATTGAGCTTGAAATCTAGAAATATTAGGAAAATGCGCATTTTGTCTAGAAACAAGTTGAGGAAAGCCAACATTTTTTTACCAATTAAATCTTGCTTAAATATATCTTAAATGATGCCCAGAAGGTAAAAATAGCTCGTAGCTTTTTTTCTACTATAGCCACTGTTATAGTTTGAAACCTTTAAAAAGTATTAGTTAATGACGCAATTCGTAATAGTAGTGAAAAATTACCGGAAACCCGAGATAGGAAAATTACCGGGAACGCCGGGATTAGAAAAATTACCGGGACAACCGGGATAGGAAAAATTACCGAGAACACCGGGATTAGAAAGTTACCGAGAACACCGGGATTAGAAAATTACCGGGAACACCGGGTTAGGAAAGAGGCGACTGGGATACCGGGATGATTTGTAATATTGCTAATTTACAAAATTATAAATGTATTTTAAGCAAACTTTAAAAAAATAATTTTATATACCTCACCCGTGCAAGGCCGGGTATAACAGCTAATGGATTAATATATTTAATTAGATGTTAACTGTTCAGTTTATCATTAAAAATTTAAAAAAATTGTTTATATTTGAAAATTAAGCGTTCAAAAGAGATAGGCGATATTTAGCTAACTCTAAGCTCTCTCGAGCTTTTACTCTAACGAACGGAATTGAACCAATCTTTTGTTTTGAATCAAAATTTTGTCTCTTTTGTACAGATTTCTAGTATTTTATTTTCATTCTGGTTTTTTAGCCTTAGGACTAACTTGGATGTTTGTTTAGTTTTTAAATAAATAATGAATGACATGTAGGTTTTTTTCTCATGATATTATCTAGAAAATTAAAATAATCACTAGTGAATTAAAACGTAAAAACTATTTAAAAACAAAATTGAACTCAACAGTAAATAATTTATTTGACACTTATTAAATTCTTTCATTTATCATAAGAATTTAAAGTGATGAGAATCAAGCATTCCATTAATAGCAAAGGCACTAAGTTCTAATTTTCTTTTAGTATTCATTATTACATTTTATACAGCTGGCATCACGTTTGTTTGCTGTTCACCAATTTCTTAAGACATTTTTGATTTTTTATGCTTAGTTCAAATGTTTATTTATTCAACTTTGATTTTAGTAGCCAGTAAGCCAGTAGCGAAAGCTATTTAAAATTATTATTACAGCGGTAATGTTCACATTGTTAAATTAATGTTATTAAAAAACACGAAGACTCATTGTTCATTGTTTGCAGAGAATAGCGCTTAAATTAAACTCATAATGGCGGACGATTGAACTCTAGTCGCTACTTAGTAACGTGTAGCTTGCATATAAGCTAGTTAAAAATGAAATTGATTTTGCAGAACTTATGAAGACACAAAATAAAACAATGCGTATGTTCGACAGATAATACTTAAAAGGGGGCATAAAGTTTTTAGTTTGGAACAATTAAAACAAGTGTATAAAAAGAGTTTCCCCTTTAATTTCATTTTAAATGTACGTAACACAAATGAACAAATTTTTATGAAAGTACAAACGTTTGCAATTTGCATTTTTGCATGCAAGAATATGTAGTACATAAACATAAAAAAGTAACGAAAATTGCAATAACTCACCGAAATGATAAGGAAACTTCTCGTATAAATCCTTTAAAACGATGTTTTTCAATTATTGGTGAATGTTTTTTCCACTTTACTGCAACCTTACAGTACACAGTAAATACTCTTCTGGATGAAAGCATTTACAATCAGGAGCAATCCTGGGTCACCTGACTTGTCCCCTTTTGTCCCTTTGAGAAAACATTTTTCAGAAGAAAACTTCAAAGGTTTGGCCGTGTCTGGGATCTGGGACAGGCACTGGTTTTCCAATTGGCTTGTATCATTGAAACTTTCTTCAGGTGGTTGTCAAGTTTTACAGGGGCCATAAATATCTTAAGCCCGTGTCGAATCTTGAAGAAAAGATAAGGAGTGATGAGTCCATGGGGTGGCAAGAATTTCTGTTTAAACAGGAAACAGTGTGAGCGTGTTTAGTTTAGGGGCCGTCCATAAATGACGTCACGCTCAGAGGGGGGGGAGGGGGTTAATCAATTTGTGACAGTTTGTGACAAGGGGGAGGGAGAGGAGTATGAAAGTTGTGACATCACATCCTGCAGCTGAAAATCAACGGAAAACAGTGGCGAATCCAGTAGGGGGGGCTGTGGGGCTGCAGCCCCCCCTAGGAATAAGACATTCAAGTTTTGGTAATAGCAATAAAGCCAAAAAAGAAATTTCAACACGTTATTGGGGACATTCGGTGGTGTTACCCAAAGGGTCTCAAAATGAATCGGAACCCTACTTTTAAGGGTAAAAATTCCAAAATTTTTCTGGGGGAAGACCCCCAAACCCCCTTGAAATTTTGGAATCTAATAAGTACGGTTTTTATTTGAAACTTGAGGGATTTACAAGGAGTGATCCTTGTGATGATACCTTAAGTGTCTCAACATGAGTTAAAATGCCACTTTTAGGGTCAAAATTCAAAAAACTTTCTGGAATAGGAACCCCTAAACCCCTAGAAATTTTCCAATTCATAATACTATAAACTTTTTTCCTTGAAAATTCTGCTGCTTAGAAAGAGTGGTGCTCTTTGAGTGGAATCTAAAAGGCTTCAAAATGAGCTAAACATTATTTTAAGGGGCAAATTTTCAAAAATTTACTGGGGGAGGACCCCCCAGACCCCCTTTTACTTGGAGTTGACATTTTTACACACTTTTGAAACTTAGTGCACCAAAATTAAAACCTTACGAAGTCACCTCGCCTAAAATTTAGTATTCCTAAGATTAGACCTCAGAAAAGATGTTGAGAGTTGAGTAACCCCCTAAACAAAAATCTGACTACGGCACTGGCAACCCCCTTCCTCTTTCAGTTGCTTACATTTATATTTGAACAGCCCATAATAGCAATTAAGTTATTTGTGAAACTTAGCCCCCCCCAGACAAAAATCCTGGATTCGCCACTGACGGAAAAAAAACCTTGAATCCAGGCACTTTCAAATTAGTCTATTAGACATATTGTTGGTTTAAGAGCGTGACATGTGACAGAAGGGGGGGAGGGGGTATGGGGAAGTGTGACAGTTTGTGACAAAGGGGGGGGTCAAAAATGGGCAAAAAAAGTGTGACATCATTTATGGATGGCCCCTTAGCTGGTTTGTAACTACTGCTAATGGGTGTCAATGATCTTAGAAAATTAGTACACCTTTATAAAAGATTGGATAAACAATATTAGGCTGGGTCGAAAAAAAAACAAATTTTAGAATATCGAAACGCTTTAGATCTTAAAAGTTGCGTCTTGGTGTAAAAAAAATTCCCAAAAATTTCCCTCATTGGGCCTAAAGTTAGAGAAAACTGACAAAATCACCTTAAACTGAAAAAATTCCCGAATTTCGTAAATTATGGTTATAAACTTCAAACTAGGTGTGAGTATATCCTTCTTATAGCTGTCTGAAGTCAAATAAAAATATTTGAAAAATCTTACTTTATTTTTAAACGCTTTTATTCTACTTGCTTTTGGCGGCGTTTTACGGGAGGAATTTTAAAACTCGATTTTCGGGCACTTCTCGATATGTTAGGGCCCCGAAACTTTGCACATAGGTGTAACCCTCATGACACTCCAATATCCAACCATTCTCTAGTCAAACAACCAAAGGATTAAGTTAATTAACGAGTATTTTTAATTAACAGAAAAACCAGATTTTGAGACTTTTCCCAAGGGGCTATTCTCCCTAAACCGTGCACAATGTTGTATAAGGCATATCTTCATCATATTCAAAAGTCAAAACGAGAATTGCCCAGTAATTACAATATTTTATGGACGATTAATCACTTTTTTTACAAGATCTTGTACATAAAATTTCAGGCACTTCCAAACGATATAAAGTTCTGAAACTTTGCACCATGGTGTAAACTCGATGACAATGCAATATTCAATAATCAACTAGTCAAAACCTCCGTAATTAAGGTAATTAACGAGTGTTTTTAGTTATCCTTTTAATTCAAATTTGAGACACTTCCGTGAAGCCAATGGCTCCCAAAACCTGTAAGATAATATATTAGGTATATCACTACAATACTTAATCTTCAAAACGTGATTTCTTACCTTCCAATTAACAATTAAGATAATTAGCGATTTAAGATAATAACCGCGAGAAAGAAATCGCCAGAAGAGCGAGAAATCGCCGAAAATTGGTGCCCATCCCGAGGAATCGGGAGATAAGAAAATATGCTACTTTTATAATTTATGGACTACTGAAAAGCCTGAATGGGATGCTTTTTCTTTTTCTTGTGAATCTTTTTGATATGAACGGATTTTATCGGCGAGTGAGCATGTTATATTTCACCATCATATTGTTGAAAACAAATACATTTTTTCTTGTGAGTTTTTGTTAAAAAAAATACCATGACTAAAAAGTAGAAAATAAAAAAAGTAAAAAAAAAGATTTTTTAAAAAACGCTTTTATTGAAGTGTTCTAAAAGGTCAAAAATAATTAATTCGGTTTGACAAATAATTTATTGGGAAGTAGAAAATAACTTTTTGGTAAGTAAATAATTGATTTTCTAATCACTAAAAATAAAAGCGTGGGCGCTAGTAACTCTTTATTCACTATGTATTTATTCTAACTTGTTTATTCTATGTTCTATGTAAAATTATACATAAATACCGACGTAATGGCCTAGTGTTAAGAGCATCTGACTGCAAAGCCGTACGTCTGGGGTTCGAACCCTCGTTCGGCATAGATGTTAGTGTTACTAAACTTGAATTACATAAACGGGTCCATACCTTCAGGTGAATCTGTACAAATTAAAAAAAATTAAAAATTTAAATTTAAAAAAAATATATAAATTACTAGCGCCCACGCTTTTATTTTTAGTGATTAGAAAATCAGTTATTATTTACTTACCAAAAAGTTATTTTCTACTTCCCAATAAATTATTTGTCAAACCGAATTAATTATTTTTGACCTTTTAGAACACTTCAATAAAAGCGTTTTTTAAAAAATCTTTTTGAAATCTGTACAGGAGGCCTGAACTTGGTGAGTTTCTGTGGAAAATCTAAAATTTGGCACTTACAAAAGAAAGGCACAATTGATAGGCTTACCATACGTCCGGGTTTACCCCGGACGCGATATTCCACAATGACTAACTCCCCAGCGCTAGCGCCGCCAAGGGTGCCAAACCAGTCGCTTTTCCAACTTCGCCAAACCTTGCGGCTCTCGCGATTTCTCTCGTTTAACGAGATTGGCTGTAATATTTTTTTCGCCGCGTCGCGTTTAAAGGAGTGCGAGTGTTGTGTTCAGTGTTTTAAACCCTCTTTGAAGAACAATAATTAATTTTCGTTTTGAATAAATTTCTAATATGATTATTGTTACAGGGCTCCCATTGAGTTACACTTTCAGAAATAGTAGCAATAGTCTCCTCAAATATGAAAAATAGTCTCCTAAATAGTCGCCTAAATTACGAAAAATAGTCCCCCTAAATAGCCTTCCCAAATAAAATTCTCCCATTGCATAAAAAATAGCAGTAGATTTTTCAAATAAAATAGATAAAAGCTGAAAATACTCTGAAAATTCACAAATCAAACAAAAATAGAATAATCTTTAAAGTTTAAAAAGAAAAATTATGTTCATTTTGGGTAATTAACTCACAGCACTCATAGTTGACCCTAAAAACAGGGTTGTTTTAGACACCTAGTCCGATTTTTTTAGGGGTGGATCCCCTACCATCCCCCCTGATATCATATCTGAAACAGGTTATAATCTAACAAGATTTTTAAGAAATACTGCATTAAGCTTCAGTGATCCATCAGTAAAAATTTACAACTTAGGAAATCCTTAAGAAAAATTAGTTGAAAACACTGACTAAAATCGATAAAAACGTGATCTGAGAGGTATCAGTAGACTTATTAGGCTCCTCTGGCCACCCTTAAATTTTTCCTACAATGTAATTACAATGTGAAAACATAGCTGCCAACTTTTGAAAACTTGCATCAGTAAAACTCTTCGTACGACATGAAAACCATAATTTTGATTACGACAAATAATGTGCGCATAGATTTAATACATAAATACTTAACTTAAACCTCTATTAATTTATCAGCTCTTATCAAATTTTTAGCCCTTATCAATTTTTATTTACTTGAGGTTATTAGGTCTAGTGATAATTCACCTAAGTAATTAGTTCTGACCATAGTAAAGTTGTTTTTTCTGAAATGTAAATACAATAGTGAAAGGAAGCCAACTTCAATTAGGCGCCGCGCCGGTAGGAAGCAATCGCGGATATAACGGAACTTTCACGAAAAATTGCTATTTTTCGGCTTTTCAAGATCGTGATTCTAACCATCGGACATGTTGCCTTTGACCACGCTATTAAGTAGTTTTTCCTGCATTCTAATACTGACACGAGATGAAGCCGACTTCAACTTGGCGTTCGCGGCCGTCGAAAATAGTCCCGGAAGGAACGGAACACGCGGCACACAAAACGAAACTTTCTCGAAAAATCGCGGCTTTTTCCGCGATTTTCCAGTTTCCAAAAGCCTAGCAAAGGCAGACAAGACTTTAATGTGGCGAAATTCCGTAAACATTTCGGGTCGATCCATAAAACCGTAAATTTTGGTGCTAATCTGTAAATTTTACGGACAATACGTAAAACTTGGCAGCTATGTGAAAGCCATCTTCAACTATGTGCTGGAAAAACAGTACTTGCGCAAAAAATCGCTATTTTTCGACTTTTCCGAAAAATTCGATCCTAAACACCGAACGACGGCTTCTAACTACAATAAACTTGTTTTTTCCACATCGCACTAACAACGCAAGAAGCCGACTTCAACTTGGCGCCCGCCGTCCATCCATCCAAGAAAGAAGTCCAGGGAAGAACGGAATACCCCGCAAGCAACACGAAACCCGATTGTTCGCACCCTGTTTTATGTAGACTGGAAATATCCTAAAAATAGAGCATAATTGGGAAAAAACTTGCGCTTCTAAGTGCTTTTTATGATAGATTTCCGATTTTCGGTAGCTTTTTCGATGTTATCCGTAGTCCGTAGTTTAACGACGGCATCCGTAGAAACTACGGAGAATCCGTAGTAGTAGTCTCTGAAAATGGCGATTGATTGATTCTGATTGACGATAAAAAAACGGAAATAGTCGCCCAAACTAAAAAAAAAGTAGCCAAAATCTCTGAAAATCATTGAAAATAGTCGCTTTTGGCCCTTTTTAGCTTAAAATAGTCGCCATAGTCGCCCAACCTTGAAAATAGTAGCAATAGTCGCCTTTTTAGTCGCCAATGGGAGCCCTGTTGTTATTATTCCAAGTAAATATGGTCGCATAAAATGTGTTTTAAGTGTTATTTATTTTGGGTCTGAAAGAATAGCTAAAATGAAAATGAAAATGTTGAAGAATAGTTCCCTCAATGTGACTTAGTAAAATAATATTGTGGTAGTAATTTTAAATATATTTTGTTAGAAATTCTAAACAGTAATTCAAAAGGGGTCTTTTTGAAAAACATATTGAATTGAGGAAAATTTCAACTTTGTACGCAACTCTGTAAATTAAAATTTTTACCTGATATGTTGAAGATTAACCTGCAGTACTATAAATTGAATATTTATATACAAGAAATTATGAGATTTTTATTCGCAGTGAAACTTGTATAATTTAACCATGATGACTTTTCGCATTTATGCTTATTAGGTATTTATGTACTATACTTCTTAATTAATCATTAGGTAATTATCTGTCTAAAAAGTTGAGATAGCCAATTAACTTTAAGTAACTAAAAAGTGGTAGGCCGCATATTACGTCAACACCCTATTTTTGTGTAGAATCACTAAAATTTTATTCTAAGGATATTAATTCACAGATAAATTTCTTAAAGTAGATGTATTGTCTTTTCAGAAATATGATATTGCAGAGTTCTCTCAAATCCTGCATTTCAATTTAATTACATATTTAAGCTATAAATATACATGCCTTTTCTATATATTATTTTATTTTTGGCTATTTTATGAACAGTTACAAATTTTGCCCAAAATGTAATATATTATGAAGTTGCACATCTAAATTTGCTGTTTAAATCTAAAAACTCAATGCTAAATTTAGCTATGGTAAGTTGTGTATTCAGGAATGTCAATCGGAAAGGCTCCATTTCACATTTCCCATTTCAGTCGAACTTTTACCTAATAGGTGTTTTTCCAATACTTTTTCAGTTAGTGGGAAAAGTCGATAGAGAGAAATCCCAAATATATTACTCAAATAACTTCCTATAAAAACTTTTAGAATTTATTAAATAAAAAAATTAATATAACATTATCTTCTTATTTTCCCTAATTTAAAGTACATACTTTGTAATGTTTAATTACATATTATAAGTACCTTTTTTTAATACCATACAGGGTGATTCTGAAATGGACCGCCAAACTTTGAGGGGTCATAGTACTCATCAAGACGAACAAGAATTGGTATAGAAAGGGGGGTCGCAGTTACACCGTTAAAGAGCTAGGTCCTAGGCGAGAGCGTTACAAAAGGATGTTTTGCCAAGGCCCGTTTAACGAAAAAAAACATAATGAAATGAAAAAATTTATTGCATGAGGTACAGCAGTATCCGTATTACTTACATCATAAATTTGATAGAAATTGGACCACTTTCTAAACCGTGGGGTGAGTTTTAAAACGTGCTCTTAGTCAAACAATGGAGTTCCATTAATGGTATTTAGAAAAATGATGATCGGGGAAGGAATTTTCAATGATCAAACAGTTTCAATGATCCATGTTACGATCATTGAAAATTCCTTCCCCGATCATCATTTTTCTAAATACCATTAAGGAATGTGATTCTTTGACTAAAAGATTAACATTGCACTTTTGAAACTAACTCCGCGGTTTAGAAAGTGGTTCAATTTCTATCAAATTTATGATGTAAGTAGTACGGATACTGCTGTACCTCATGCAATAAATTTTTTCATTTCATTATGTTTTTTTTTCGTTAAACGGGCCTTGGCAAAACGTCCTTTTGTAACGCTCTCGCACTACATTAGGACCTAGCTCTTTAACGGTGTAACTGCGACCCCCCTTTCCGCATCAATTCTTGTTCGTCTTGATGAGTACTATCACCCCTCAAAGTTTGGCGGTCCATTTCAGAATCACCCTGTAGACACACAGCACTAATCAAAAATAAATTTCAAATGAATATTTTACATGATGACAATATTACTTTGAGCTATATATGTGTGTACAATTTATTTAATTATTCTTTAATGTTTTTAAAATTTATTAAATAAAAAAATAATATAACATTATCTTCTTATTTTCCCTAATTTAAAGTACATACTTTGTAATGTTTAATTGCATATCTTATATACCTATAATAAGTACATATTATAAGTACCTTCTTTTTTTAATTACATAGACTCATAAACATCATCTAGCAAAAGGCAATAATCCTTTCTAAAATCACCCAAACAATTTTCTTTAAAACTGTTTTAATCCATCACACGAATTCACGATCAAAGACGAGGTAACAAGTACAAAACAGCCCACGAGACGTACTTCCTGTGTGTGGAATGCGGGTTGCCGCATTGGGCGAGGGAGGGTTACTAAAAGCGACCGGGCGAGTGACTGGTTTGGTACCCTTGGCGGCGCTAGCGCTGGGGAGTTGGTCATTGTGGAATATCGCACCCCGGACATTCCGGGGTTTTTAGAGCTGTCCGGGGAAATGTCCTGGGTCGAAAAATGTCCTGGGTTTTATACATTTAGGATTTCCCGGTCATTTTTAGGTTAAAATCACAACAAAGCTGTTTAAAATTGCGCTTTTTTACATTTTCTAACGTCTGTTTTACATCAGAAAACTTACTTTCTGTTAATTTTGTGAAAAAATTAAGTAAATCAAACAATTTTTGAAAAAGTAATGTTAAAGGAAAATATAAAATCTGATATTTCTGTTTAAGGCTTATTAGTTTGAATAGTTTTTTCTTAGTTTTATATCTTTGGTAGTTTTATTTAGCACTTATTAAGAAATTTCAAAACTATGTCCTGGGTTGGACCCGAGAAAATATGGTAAGCCTAACAATTGAGAGTAAAACTCAACAAATACACTTTTTATTGATGAACTACTTCCTTTATGAATATTTTTTCCACATTTTGTTCATTTTATATTAAAATAATTATTTTCATAAGACGCATAAAAATATCTTCTGTGAAGCATGCATTACCATACATTAAACTCCATTTAATCGTAAAAAAATGCTTACATTTTATTATGTTTGTGAAGTAACTTTTAATTTTTTGGATTTATAATTCAAATTTCGGATACAAGATCGTGTGAGAAAACAATGTTGCTTGTATGACTCCTCTCTATCTCTATATTTCCCACATTACTAGCAACGTTCGTCACAACACAAGTTTCATTACATCTTGCTACAGCTTGGTTGTGGCAAGAATGGTTTAAATATCGAATTATGGTAAAATGCTCTGTTTATGTTTAGTTATATTATGTCTTCAGTATTTGTATTTTCTCTTCAGAAATTACATTTTACACTAGCGTGGATGAAAAAGAGAGCCCATTAGTTTGTCTACTGAATAGCGTCAACATAGTTAGAAGTAATAGTAGCATCAAACTTAATATGGATGATGGCATAAAAGTTCCTAACCCCTTTATAAACAGTAAGTTTGATATTGATGGAGGAATACTAGTAGGTTTTGATAGAACACCAATAAACATATAGTAATTCGTAATTCATGTCATTGAGGCCTAATTCAACTTTACTACTTTTCTACTTTTAAGAAGCTACTTTTCGAAATTCAATATATACAGTAAAGCACCGTTTATACGTCTTTCAAGGGACCGACGTAAAGCGGCGTATAAATGAAAAGACGTATAATTCAATTCAATTCAATTCAATTTCAATTCAAAATTCTTTATTTGTTTCGTACACAACATGAACATTTTACAGTTGGAACAAACACATACACGAAAAAAAAACAGGAAGACATATGAGTTGCCCAGGGGTCAGAAACCCATAAGGGCAACCTAAAGGAGTTGTATTTTTAAAAAAATAATAAATTGAACATACAAATATAGTACAATACATACAGATATTACACATATAGATATTACACATAGAAAATGGATAATAGTGGCATCGCAAGGCAAGCTTCAGAATGACTAGATTGGAAATTAGAGAGCGTTTGTTCTTTTTTTTTAAAAAGTTCTTCAATATTTTCTATTGTAAAAATAAAAAGCTTTAGTAATTTTTTGAACTTAATAGGGGATTTTTCTGTTTTTATGTCATTGGGTAAAATATTGTAAAACTTAGGTGATAAATAAACATAATTTTTGTGAAGAATTTCTTTTTTTGCTTTAGGTACAAAATTGAAAACAATTTTGATTATTTGAATGAATTGGGACTTAGCGAAAAAGACGTATAAATGTAAAAGACGTATAAATGAGAGACGTATAAACGGTGCTTTACGTACTAGGTTTGTGAACCTACCTAAAAGACCATTTGCTTCCAATGGAGCAATTAACAAACAACTGACTGAAGAACTACCTGAGCCAATTAAAAAATCTTCGCGGTGACCTTAAAATTTTGTGATTTGTTTTAATCAACGTTGCCTTAAAATCAAAGAAATTTTTATCATGTAAAAACAAGAGGTCCCCCACTCTCACACTTTGTAGGATATAACTTTAGTTTTAAGTGCTAACCTAAAATTTAGGCTTAATTATAGGTTTAAATTCTTAGTTTTAATTGCTTAAATTAAGGTAGATATCAAAATCGTTGTTGTTTCTTGCCAGGGTCAGCCTGGAATCATGGACGGGCTTATCTGGTCGAGCGCATCTTATCGGCTGTAGTTATCTACCCCACTCAATTAGTGGATAAAGGGGTCCCCCTAAGGTGCAGCGTAGACTTTTCCACTGGCTGTAATAAAACGATTACTGCTAGGCGTCCAGCACTTGCGGTTTAGGGGGAGATATCGGGATATCTCCCCCTAAACCGCAAGTGCTGGACGCCTAACAGTAATTGTTTTATTACAGCCAGGCACTGGCTGTAATAGGGCCAACGCAAAGTTTTATTACAGCCAGGCACTGGCTGTAATAAAACGATTACTGCCAGGCGTCCAGCACTAGCGGTTTAGGGGGAGATATCCCGATATCTCCCCCTAAACCGCAAGTGCTGGAGCCTAGCAGTAATCGTTTTATTACAGCCAGTGGAAAAGTCTACGCTGCACCATAAAACTTTACGTTGGCCCTAAAGGGAGACCCCTGCGGAGAGCGAGAGAGTCCCCCTTTTGGGGGACCCCTTTGTCCACTAATTGAGTGGGGTAGATAACTACACCCGATAAGATGCGCTCGACCAGATAAGCCCGTCCATGATTCCAGGCTGACCCTGGCCCTTCCTTTTGAGTCCCCCTCCCCGGTCATAAATCTTTCAGACATTCCCCCAACCACCTGCGGTCGTCGTAGGGGGTGAAAGTTGAAAGTAAACACTATGAACGAGTCCATCCATTCTGGAAAACGACACTGTCTGAATTGGTCTGAATGTGAATGGTCTTTTTTCACGGCAGCTTCCTAAAAAATTAACGCGTGGCCCTTTCAATTATTTCGTTGTTTCACTAATGGGCAAATAATAAGTCTCTGCTATGGCCTTACAATTTTGTGAGTTTTGTGTTTATCAAAGAGTAGCTTTAAAATCAAATTGTAGTAATCGAGGCTTTTGATACATATTTATAGGCTATTTTTAAGTGCTGAATACGAATATACCATTTAAATTAAAAAAAATTTTTAAATATAAATTTTTAAAAATTAATTCAAAATTTGGGAAGTTGGGATCAATATAATCCTCCATATGACCCCAAATATCACACCATATATAGCCGCGGATTGTTCGGTTAAAATATATTTATATCCAGTCCCGTTAAAAATTACTAATATTTTATATTGGTGTAGAAAATTTTGATTTTGGCCCCTCCAAATCAACATAATCGTATCTCGATGCCACCGATGTGGGGTTGTAATATACATAGGTGCCGACATGAGGGGGCTTGAGCCCCCCAATGCTGGAAGAAGGGGGCTAAGCCCCCCCAATATTTTTAGTAAAAATCTACCTATTTTCTTTCATGATCTAAAGAAAGCAATGTATTGGACGTCGTTCTTTTGGTCCCGTTCACTTGGTCTTCTCAAAGGGTCTCAAAATGACTTAAAACACTACTTTCAAGGGTAAAAGTTTCAAAAAAATTTGGGGGAGGACCCCCAAGCCCCCCTCAAATTTTAACATCTATTTTGCACTTCAGTGATTTTTGAGGTGCGATCCTCCTCTTGTGTAACATAAGAAGAAAGAGTCTACAAAATGAATTTAAACACTACTCTTAATGACAAATTTCCAAAATTTTTCTGAAGTAGGCCCCTAAACCCCCTTCAAAATTTTGCTGTTTATTATACACTATATACTGGGTTTCTTTGAAAATTATGCTTCTTAAAATGAGCCCTGCTCTAAGGGTGTAACCAATAGATTTTAATTCTTCCCCCTAAAAGTAATTTAAAATTAAACGGTGATGTAAAAAATTTTAAATCCGGGGCCTTAAAAGTCGATATAGCGAAACACATCAAAATTCGAATGTCAGGATTTTGATATTCAATATAATCCTCCATATGAACATTCCTCCAATGGTTAACAAGGTTAAGTTTAAATTATTATTAGATATGGTAAAATTACTTTAAATATTAAAAAGTGGATTGTTTTTAGAACAGTGGTTCCCAACTCAAATATGTCCACGGGCCACTTCACGAAAATTTGAACCTCCGCGGACCATCCCTATCCCTACTTAAATCTTCAAAATTTTAACCTTTTTTACAATGCATTCATTTCTCACAGATGGTCTAAAGTTTTGTCTTTTTTATGAACCAAGAGAAAAGGAGTTTTAAGTATGTTTCTAAATTGGAACTGAAAATCAAATAATCTATTAAACTTCAAAGGAAAATTAACATTAATCTATAATAATAAAAGAGCTGTACCATTCATTCATTCATTCATTCACCTATCAACACACAGCAAAATCTACCGGGGCTAAAGACTCGAAACTTGGTGCGGTGAAAGACCTTACGGTGTATACGCGCACTAAGAAGGGATTTTTAGAAATTCTTTTTTTCTGACCCACAGGGGTGCTTGAAGTGATTTCTACGTTTTCGAGCCTAGCACTGTCCCGAATCACCCCAGATCTTCGTAAATTGCGCAGAAAGGTTCACAATATCTAGAAAGGCATTTTTCAAATTTCGAATATTCGAATTTTGAGGGGTCTAAAAATTTCGAAACCCCCTTTTTTCCGAGCTTAGACATAGTTTTACATTTTTGAAGAAAAACATACTAATAAATTGATATTTTAAAGCGACCTGTTGGTACTATCTTCTAAAGAATATTTCAAATAAAGTGATTTCTGGATTTTTCGATATTCCATTCTAGATGGGGTGCACGGGGGGTTTGAATAAATTTCTCCTGTTTTTAGTTTTTGCATTCTAGCACCCACATTATTAATGCGATTTGTAGCATGTTGTTCCTCACACAATCAGGAAGGTTTTCAAAAAAGAATTTTCGAAATCAAAGCATTCTAAGCAGTCTTTTTTGGAACTTTTCTAAATTCTTATGCGTATAGTTTCAATGTTAAATTGATAACGGTTATTGCTCCTTCCAGGTCACGCAAAACCACTATTGTTAGAAATATTTATTTAAAAATATTTTATAACAGGTGGAATTTTCTAAAAATCTTAAGAAATTAGTTTTGATGATTAAATAATTTTTTACGATAACCAAAAAGTATTTAACCCCCCGAAAAATTATTTTAATTTAATCAAAATTTAAATATTTTCAGGAAAACCTATATTTAACAATATATCATCAGACTAAGCATTTTAGATAGTAGGTGTCAATTTAAATGGTGTTTTCATTTTTGAAGCAATTTCTTTAGAATGAGTTATAAATCAACAAAGGGGGGTTCAGGGGGTCTCCCCCTGACCTTTTCTTAAAACTTAATTTTAAAAACAGGTGTTATTAACACTAATTGTTTTAATTGTTTAGTTATTTTTGAAAACATAGCTGGATGAAGGGGAAATAAATATTAAGTCTTTATAAATTTTTGTTCAGTAGTAAACCTTTACCTTTATTGTGAATGGAAGGCGGAAAAATTTGCCTCAACTATGCATTCCTATTGTGAAAATGGATGGAGTGAACAATGGATATTGAAAGAAACAAAGATATAACACTTTGAAATCAGGCACAGTTAAGAGGGTCTCTAACTTATTTCTAATTTGGAAGATTACACTTAAAATTAGGATTTCCCACACATATTCTGAACAGACAGTATTTTTTTAAAATTATGTCTTAAGGAAGTTTAGGGTCAGAACAGAATAGAATCTTAGCGGGAAGGCAGTTGACCCTATTGCGCATTGCTCCTAAATGACGCCCTGGAAAGAATATATAGCGAAGAAAATAATTTTAATAATTTTTATTTATTTTTATACACAGTTCGAAAATCCTTTTTCCTCAAGCAACGGCGGGCATATCAGCTAGTTTTTTATAAAATTATTTATAAATATACCTTTTACTAAAGAAAACCATTTCACTGTTCTTATCAAGCCTTCACGAAATTCAACAAATAAAATAAAATCTGTTATTAATTACGATTGTTTATTTTATTCAGTGAACTAAATAAGAAAATTTTAAAAGAAATTTCTTTTTTTAGCAATATATAAAATTCCAAAGCAATATTAAAGCAATTTACATATAAAAATTTCAATTTATCTCACATGAGAGGCCTAACCATGTAACTTTATCTTGGAACTTAGCTTTATCTAAGTAATATTACGAATATTATTAGTAGATTTAAATTTGAAAGAAAGTATACTTAACTCGAAATTAAACTGCAGGACAGATGAGATGACTTGAAATTCTGTTGATCACAAAAAAAGTAAACTTGACATGCACTGACTAGTGGAAATTCTACAGGCTAGGCCAGGGATGGCGAACCTTTTTCGATTGGTGTGCCATTTATATTAAGGTTTGTGATTTCCAGGTGTCAAGTGTGCCACTTGTTATTTTTTTAATAAATTATCTTTAAACCCTTGGAAGTGAAATCCGCCTTTGAGGGTTGATAGTTTAGAACAAGAGTTTCCAACTTACTTGTACTCAAGGGCCCCAATCGAAGGCACAGGTCTAGTGGTGGGCCGTAAAGTCAGAGGTGTATATATTATTTTTTTTCGGGAGGGGCGAACAATTATTCCTCAGTCCCTCCCATGCATCTTTTCATAGGTTTAATGCAGCTTTTTAATACATTTTTGGTAGAATTTGCATTTAAAAAAATTTAATCTAAGAAAAGTTTCCAATAATGAAGTTCCAAGTAAAGGAGGACTGGGGGTTATCCCTGACAATTTTTGGACATTTGACCTTAAAAACGGGGTTTTGAACTAGTTTTTGGTGCATCTAGTCCGAATTTTGGACATTTACTTTTAGGTAGGACTTTGATTTTCATGAGTATTTTAAAAAAGGTTGTGAACAATAAAGTTTCAAGTAGAAAAGGGGGGTTTGGGGGCACTTCCCCAGAAAATTTCTCCCCAAAAAACTGGGTTGTAACTTGTTTTGGTATACCTTGTCCAAATTATGTAGGAGGCAGGGCCCTTTCACCCCCTTATATATGCCCGATAAATAAAGTAATCAGGGGATTCGGGGGTCCTATCCACTGAAAAATTTTTGAATTTTCAGCAAGCTAAAAAGTGTTCAGAAGCTGATTTTGGGGAGTTTTCAGGTAGTAGGAAATCTCTGGTCTAGAACTAAAGTTTTTTGTGTCATTTTTAGTGAATGTTGCGTGCCATCCAGTGGCACGCGTGCCATAGGTTCGCCACCACTGGGCTAGGCCAGTGGTGCCCAACCTACGGCCCGCGGGCCAAATGTGGCCCGCGAGGCTGATCCATGTGGCCCGCGGACTCGTTAAATCTTAAAAACAAAAACCACTTTCAGAAATCTTTAATCGTGCGAAACATTATGTAAGGCACTTCCATCTAAAAAGAGATGATAAAAAAGGAATTCAACATCCAGTAAAAAATTTTTTTCTTTACTTCTCTGTTTTGGTTTTTTCTAGATACGGGGAATTTGTCATTTGTGTAATATTTTTCAGTATCAGTTAGCCATTTGAATTCAGTTTATAAGGATCTTTTTAGAACCAAACTTTGAAAAGATGTCCGATCGTAAAAAGTTGAAGATTCACTCGGAATTCCGAAACTTTCAATAAAAGTGGACAAATTCATATTTCTTCATTCAGCGAGAAAATGAACCGTTGTGTCTTATATGTAAAGAGACTGTGAACATTATCTGTTATGAAAAGAAGAAAAACTAGTGCTCGATCTCACTTACAGATAATCATCTTAATTCAGTTTTAAGGATAAGTGTTACAAATTTGGAGCCGAATTTACAAGAACTTCTATCCTCCAAACAGATGCAAACTTATTGAAAAAGGGTACTTTATGTTTAGAAAAATCCTTAAAAGTGTTTTTAATGTGGCCCGCGCGATAAATTTTCATACCTTTTGTAGGTCCTTTGCGACAAAAATTTCGTTTTGGGCGACAGGCTACTTTTGGGCTACTTAAAAAATAAATCTGGGCTACAGCATTTTTAATCTGCGACTTTTGTGTTTTGAAAAAAATGGACATAATTACAAATGCACTCTTCTAGTGCAGAAAGGTGAGTCATAAGTAATTCATCTGCGTCTCTTCCAACTCCTTTTCAATCCCCGCCTTGAAGCCCTGGACATTTTAGGGAACGTACCCATACTACGTGACCCATTTTTTACCCCCCTCCCCCCCCCCCTTGGTGACCATCCGTAGTATATGCCAAGACCCCCCCTCCCCCTCTAGTTTTCACGTGGTAATTCATAAATACGGTTTGCCATCATTTTTTGCAAACAGAAAGTTTAAAAAAATTAATTTTGCTTAATTTGTCTAATTTTAATAATTAATTTGGCTTAATTAGTCTTAATTTGGCAAATTTTAATAATTAATTTGGCTTAATTTTGTCGTATTGATTAGAAGAAATTGACTACGTGACGAAACCCTAAGCCCCCCCCTCCCCCCTGTGACCGAGCGTGGTATTTTGAAGACCCCCCTCCCTCCCCTGAATGGGTCACGTAGTATGGGTACGTTCCCTTACAGGGACAAATAAAGGAGTTGGAAGAGAAGAAAGAGGGTAGGGTAGAGATAAGGGCAAGAATTTGCCGATATGCAATTTATGAAACGAGTATTGATCATATCCTTATAAGGTTTTTAGTATAATGAAATATTTATGTTATGCAAGAGTTCCTTTTCGAATAGCAATAGATTAATTACTTTCAACTAATTCGTTTTTAGATTAACTATCTAACTAATTGAAATCTAAAAAGTTCTAATGATATTTTATTCTAAAAGTATCATTTTCTGAAACAGAATCTGGAAAATTAGCTTTATTCAAGTCGAAATAGCCTTTAAAAAATTTAAATATTATTTTTTAAGTTCTAGATTATATAATAATAGATCATTAATAATGTTAAAAGTGTGTTTAACTACAATACTTCCACTGAAATAAAATTTGGGCTCCAAAAATTTCAAATCCGCTACTTTTAGAGCTTTGATCCGCGACTTTTTCGTCAAACTGTCTGGCAACACTCGCTTCCAGAAAAGTTCTTCTGGTAGGATTGGGGGCCGTATACTAAATTGAATACGTGTTGGGAATGGGATCACCACCAGAGGTCGCTTAAATAGTTTTATGATTTTAGTATTTTAGTTCTAAAAGTCATGTGTCGCGATGGTTATACTACTGGGGGGCTTATAATTGCGAAAACAAGCTGGACAAGGATTTTCTTTGCACATGTAAGTCTTCTTTAATCCTTTCCGTTCAACTGAAATACATTTTGAAGGATTTTATTAGCGATAAAACTGTTTTAATCGTCATGGGAAGTTTTTTAGAACAACATTCTAACTGCTTTCTTGTGGAAAATATTTATTTTTTAGTTGCTATTCTTAAATGTGAGAAACAATTGTTGGTTT
This sequence comes from Tetragnatha versicolor, assembly GCA_024610705.1. NCBI lineage: Eukaryota > Metazoa > Arthropoda > Arachnida > Araneae > Tetragnathidae > Tetragnatha > Tetragnatha versicolor. The sequence continues at coordinate 214,091 of JANDEH010000004.1, forward strand.
TAGATTTACTGTTTAATTTCAGAAAAAATTACCAATTGCGACTTGTTTCGGATTTTAACAATGTGATACAAAAAAGTTCTTTTGTTGACATTTCAGTTATAAAAAGTGATTAAATAGAACAGTAATGATTCAAATTAATAATGATATTTCAAAAATGCGTTAAAGTACTCAATTAATTTATTGTTATTGTGTGTGAGTAAAAATTGTATTCGTTTCATTAAAGAAAGTAGAGCTTAGGATTTATATCAGATATTGTATAATGCAACTTCATGTTTACATGGTTTAGAATTGCTATGAAAGTTTATATTTGAATTTATTTTAGTTTCTGTTTAATTAATATAAAGAATTTATACTCTGGGTAATGTTACTAAATTAACAAAAGTGACTAGTTCATATGTAATATTATACTAGTTTATGGCATTGGCTCTTTCACAGCTCTATATACCTACTCTAGTCTAGAACCTTTATTTTTATTTTTTATGAGCTGTGTTACATTACTTATGTAAAAGCTTTATAGTATATACTTGTGTATTTAAAGACACATCCGAAAATATTTTAATAAAATATAGATATTTTATTCATGTAAAATCATCACTACTTTTTTTGTTTTAAAATAAAATATAAGTATAATAAATATTTAAAATATACTAGCTCTTAATAAACCAGAATTTATGTAATTTTAATAGTAAAAGATCAGGAGTGCTTTTAGGGAATCTATATCTACCAATAAAATATAGGAATATCTACCAATAAAATGTAATTTTTTAAATAATAGTGTTAATTCCCGCCATGACACACAGTTTAGTAACTTCTAACCAAAGTTAGTAAAAATTTTTATATTAAAAGTTAATGAAGTTATTTAAACTTAAAGCGATGTTAAGATTTTAGAAAAAATTAACACTTTTTTTTGTGCTAAATGCTTTATAATACCTTTAAAATAGAAAAATATATATGTTGCAAGATTATCAAGTGAACGCGTACGCTGGCGATTTTATAACAACACAAACGAAAACCAAAACAACCGAGCACGTGTAGCAGGGAAATTGCTGCTGCAGATGAAATGATGCTGATGCCGTGACCTTGGCCAAATACTCCGTCTATTCTTCTTCTAAAGTCTATGGTCTGATCATAAGCATGCCAATTTCTAGTATCTTTCTACACTTCCACGCTTACTTCGTATCAAGCCATGTACTCTCAGTTTTTATCATAGAGGTTTTAATTCATCTGATGTGTTCTTTGCCACATCAATCACATATCGTATCTACTATGTAATAAATTACTTTTGAATAAATTAAGTGAAATGAACAAATATATGATTCATAGGATAAAACAGAATACTTTTTATATTTGACACGTAGGATTTTTTATTTTATGTTTTTTGCATTCATGGTATTTTACTACTTCCTGAAAGGTGTGTTGTTGTAATAAGGAAAACTATTTTTTCAATTTGTACACATTTTTTAGAAGTTTAAAAATCTTCTCACGGACCACCAGTGGTCCGCGGACCACCTGTTGGGAACCACTGGGTTAGAGGAATATGTGAGAAAACTAAAAACTAGTTAAACTGTTTTGTAGGGGAAATGATTTTTGTAATTCAGATTACTAATTTTTAAAGAATATTAAAAAAGAATTTTTGAGAAAGAAGTTAATCAACTGCTGTCCCAAACTGTCTAAAATTCCTCTTTCTTTGCCGAAGGTTTTTCCGTGTTTTTATTTCAACTTTTCAAATTTAATTTAAAACATTAAATGAAGGTTTTTCCTTGAAATGAGGTTTACTATTTAGGTTTTATACAATTATCAATTTAAATAACAAAGAAGTGTTCAGTGGGGTGGAGTGAAAAAAATAGTTTGAATAACAAAATGCTATAACTTGGAAAAGTTGCCATATTATATGGTCAGGAATGTTTGTCTGTTTGAATGAAAAGTTTAGAATTATAGTAAAAAAACCCTAATTTACAGAAGAAAATAAAATTATCCAAATCTACCGAAACATTTTCTAACTGAGCACAATATGGTCAGAAGTAAGACATTAAATTCCCCTTAAAATTTAATTTCAAGATAATAAATTCTTTAGCTACAGTAAAAGGGTCAAAATATCGAAATGCAAAAAATGTCAATTTTGGAGTAATTATTTGTATGATTTTATATTTTCCATTAATTTTTACCTGTTTCTAATAACATTACAAAAAGAATTTTACTGCTTTAAATATTTAGCCCTAATTTATTAATACTTATCCCCATATCACTTTTATTAGACTCTTATCCTGAACAGTTATTTTAAATGAAATTTATCCAGGAAACTGTAACAGATTGGTTTAAGTCCAAAAAAGGAAAACATAAAAAGTATTTTCAAGTACAAAAATCAATTGTATATTTCCAAGTTAAGAAACAAGTTCTTGATTTTTCAAATCACAGAAGTAAATGAACTTAAATAATTATAAAAAATATTTCAGACTTTGGTTGAATCCCTCATTCCTCGAAAGTGTAAGGTGTTACAATTTTCTATAAATTTCTCCATAAACTGCTTTGGTTTTTTACACATCATTTTATAATATATATTTTGGGCTGATTTTTATAATCACTGTTTGAAATCAGTGAAAGTTCTTAGTAATTTACAAAACCTATTGAAAATTGTTGCATTTATAGAAATGTATTTCTGGAGGGGCCCAATATTCTTAACTCCTAAATGTAATTTACATTGAGCCAATTAAATACATTTCCAGTATATTATTATTGATTAAAAACTTTTATTTATCAATAGAAAGAACTTGCATCTTGATGAGCATCGAAAAAGATTGTGAAAGAGAGTTCCAAGTAGAAAGAGAAGGAACCCTAGTAAGTTATAGAACAGAAGTTTAACCATAAAAAGTAGTAATTTAACTACTTTTCGTACACACAGTCCGGATTTCAGGTGAAGGGGAGAGCTTTTCCCCTTTCTTCTTCCCCCTTATATACACCCCTGACTTTTTCCCCCGCAGTGAAAATTCCTTAAAAAATGGCCTGATACAACTTGAAAAAGTGCCAAGTTCACCGTCCCCCGTAGCTACGCCACTAGTAGAAAATATAAAAGTTGGTGTTTAGAGTAGACAAAAAATATTAGTTGTTTTTGGTAGGGCTCCATGCATTTTTAAGCTAAACCTTGGTTGAAAATTCAAAGCGTGAAAATATTCCAGGCAAGTTTTTTAAAGCGTATTTCCGATTTTCAATACGTGAAATACGCTCTTAAAGGCGTTAAAATTATCTCTGAAAGCAGTGTTTTTAAATGTATGGCATGAGTTTGCTAATTTATGACTTTACACTCAAGTAATAAGTCCAACAGTATTGAAGATTGCAAGAAATCCCAGATTACCGATTTCGGGCTAATTTGATTGCAATTAAAAGTTAGTAAAAGTGTTCAGATAGATATGATAATTTTTTATATCAAAATTTGGATCTTTCTTGTCATATACAGGGTGTCCCATAAATGTTGGGTCACACTTCTAGGGGGGATAGACACCTAGACGAGTCAGAATCACATAGGATTTGGGGGTCCCAGACCAAATCCCAGGGAGTTAAAAATGGAGCGACACCCCAAAAAAATAATTGAAAAATTCAATTTGTAAAAGAACTACTATTGGTAAAAACTTAATCATGGTCTCAAGTTTTGTGGTTTAACATGATATTTAAAAAATTGTTAAAAGTTTTCATTTAAAAAATTTTTTACTACGAAAAAAAGTCAAGAAACCACAAAAAAATGTGAAAAATCTGCCAAAACTTTATTTTGTATTTAGAAATCCTTTCTTTTGATTTAATAATCTGAAAGATCATAGTTGAAAACCCTTAAGTCCAAAGTTTCACGTAAATACCATCAATATTAAACGCTTGAGATCCAAGTAAAGTTTGTTTTTTGCTTGCGAAAACAGATCCAGAAAACAAACGTTGAGGGAAAATCGACGAATTACGGATTGATGCTCGCTAAATTTCTCGCTATTATTTGCGATACGAGATTCCTAGCCAACTTTCGACAACATCAGATCGCCCAAGCTGTCTTGGCGATCTGTAGGAGCTTGGAATATTTCGCCAAATTGGGAGAGAAAAGAAAATTACCGATTATATCTATACGTTCGTTTCTGGAGCTGTTTTCGCACTCAAAAAACAAACTTTAACAGGATCTCAAGCGTTTAATATTGATGGTATTTACGTGAAACTTTGGACTTAAGGGTTTTAAACTATGATCTTTCAGACAATCAAATCAAAAGAAAGGATTTCCAAATACAAAATAAAGTTTTGGCAGATTTTTCATATTTTTTTGTGGTTTTTTGACTTTTTTTCATAGTAAAAAATTTTAAAGTGAAAACTTTCAGCATAATTTTAAAGATCATATTAAACCACAAAATTTGAGACCAAGATTAAATTTTTACCAATAGTAGTTCTTCTACCAATTGAATTTTTCAATAATTTTTTTGGGGTGTCGCTCCATTTTTAACTCCCTGGGATTTGGTCTGGGACCCCCTTTCTATACCGATTCTTGTTCGTCTTGATGACTACTATTATCCCTGAAAGTTTGTTGCACCATTTCAGATACACCCTGTATTTAAAACTACGTTCGAAATTTTTAAGCTTGGTTGGGTGTCACCCTAGGTAGCCAGCCAAATGAGTATTTTCCAGCACAGACAATTAGAGACAGACCGGTCAATGGGCGGCCTACGACACGAACGCCCTCAACCCGCGGTACCTGCACTAAAACTGTGGTTACAGTTAAGCTTTTAGGTCTGGCAACCATGGAGACGTTTTGCGAAGACGTAATCCATCGACCATATGATCACCAGGATCGCGATCCTTGGCGATCACATAATCCCATTAAATGGTTTTTAAAATTAAAAATATCTTTTTTTCAACAATTTTTTAAAAGTTGCTATTATAATAGAAAATTCAAATTAAATCATTATAAGGTTTGTTCATCAACAAAATTTCGTGATCGCATATGATGAAAAACTCGATTGTAAAAATACAAGCTTAAATATAAAGTAATCAAGAATCACACAAGTAAATAATGAATCTAAATGATTTTATTAAATCTCATTTTTCAATAACTACAAATATTTGTTATAATCCCTTGGCCTTTTAAGACAAACATGATGTGTAAATGAAGTTGCAATCCTCGTGAATCTAAACGAACACATCTTTTGCAAATACGAATCCCAGATCCCAGGCACATTCGAAATGAATTCTTGACAATAAAAATATATAATACTAGTATTAATAGAATTAAATACATACGCCTATAATTAACGCGAATTATACTGAAAGCTTAGGGGAATTATACTGATACTATAGCTGACGTTTAGAAATCATGTTCAAGAATGCAACACAGATTTTCCAATACATTGCAAAATAGAGAAGAAACGAGATAAAATGTGCCTTAATGCAATAAGATACTGTTAAAATGATTTATAAATCTTGAAAACAATTTAAAAGAGTACGATTAAACGATTTACACAAACTTCATGTTTACTTTCGAAATCGAATATTGCAAGCTTCGTCAACAAAAAATGTATAAGGATTTCGATTAAAAAATATTAAATTAATCGATTAATGCCGGTACCGCTTGTCGCAGGCGCCACTTGAGCTCTCTGGATAAGCCCCGCCTATTGACCGGTCTGTCTCTTATTGTCTGTGTTTTCCAGGATGATAATTTTTTTTGTTCAAGGAAGGCATATATTTACCAACTTAGGGCAAAATTCGAAGACTTCGGTATCACTCTCCAAAGAACACAAAAAACGCAGGACAAAACATTCCATCAGAGTTTATGAGGTTTCTTTTCAGGTTGTTATGATTTTTTAATATATTTATCTTTTTTTAGTCTGCTGAAGTGATGGGGGAGCGTTTGTCTGAGTCTGATGGTTTCGTTTTGATGTTTTTATTGTGTGTAAAAAAGAGCAAATTGACTCTGGGTGGTTTATTGCAGGGTTGGCAAAAACCCGGTTTTTTTTTAAAAACCCAACTGGGTTGGGTTTTATTGGGTATTGGGGTTTTTCAATAAAACCCTGAAAAAAACCCAAATAAAACAGGGTTTTTCCGGAAAAAGTGTGGGTTTTTTCAAAATTAAGTGGTTTTCTCCAATAAAGTAGGTGGGTTTTTCCAAATTTTAGCGAGTTCTTTCTATGTTAAATGTGTTCTGTCAAAATAATGTCAGTTTTTCCACAGTTAAGTGGGTTTTTTCAAAGTTTTTATAGTTTGAAAAAACCCACTGAAATTGTGAAAACACCCCTTATTTACTGAAACCTGGTTTAAACTTTGAAAAAACCCACTAAAATTTAAAAAATATCTTAAACTTTGAAAAACCCATTCAATATTGAAAGAAATCTATTCAACTTTGAAAAAAACCCACTAAAATTTTAAAAAATCTTCCTTATTTTTATATCTAGTTTAACTTTAGATGTCCTAAATTTTGAAAAACCCCATTCAATAATGAAAAATCCACTTTAAAAAATCCCTGAATTTGAAAAAACACCTTTTAATTTTTCAAACATAGTTTAATTTTGAAAAAAAAACATTAAAATTAAAAAATATCCTTAACTTTGAAAAAACACATTAAATTTTGAAAAAAACTACCAAAATCTTGATTTTTCTTGAAAAAAACCTAAAAGTGGGTCCAAAATGTGGGTTTTTTCACATGTTTTTTTTTTGAAAAAACCCATTGAGTCCAAACCAGCCAACTCTGGTTTATTGGGTTTTATTTTTTATCAATGCAGCTATAATATTGTGAAAAAAGATTCTGAAAAAATTAATACTTTTAGTAAAATTACAGGTTGAAATGTAGATTAGGGTGGTCCTTATTTTTCAAAGTTGAAATTTTTATCAAGCCCCCTTAATTTTTTTCCTTTTACTATAAAATGAAAGTGTGCAAAAGGATTTTCCGATATTTTAATATTAACACGTGCCTCATCGCGGTTGAACGTTGAATCCCATAGCGCGCCATAGAATAGTATGGTTAGGGTGTCTCAAAAATAACCTTTTCTCGAAACCCCTTGCTCCCTAGGGTTTTTCCCATTTCTTTTGGTCCCAAAAGATAGTGTGTGAAGTTTCAGCTGCCTAAGTTTACTCTAGGGCTTGACTAAGATCCCAAAAATTTGAAAAAAGTGGAAAAAATGACCAATTTTGAGAATTTAAAAAAATATATTTTAAGATTGATAATGCGATAAAACTGGTTCAAGTGTGTTATTTAGCACTTATTTAAATAGATTATATTTATTTACGAGTGTTAACTGTAGCCTTTAGTCCCTTTAATTTCAGTATAAACCAGTGTTTCCCAACGTGGGGAACGCAATATCATTTTCTAGGGGGACAATTTGAAAATTTTCAACCGAATTGCCCCCCAGGTGAAGCCAATCCAGGGGGAAAATTGAAAAAAAACTTTTTAAAAAGAAGTTTATTAAAATCTGATCCTATTATCCTATCTGAGAAAGTATGTCTGAAATCTGGACCAGTATGTATCAAAACCAAGTCGAAACCCTGTTTTTTGAGTCTAATTTCCAAACCTTTTTCTGGGTGATGACCCAAGATCTCTTATATTTTATTTTATCGCTTATATTTGAAACTTTTTTTACATTAGGTTCATCAAAATGCAAATCTTACCTAAAAATTTACATCCAAAATTTCCCAACTACGGGTACCAAACTAGTTAAAAACCTGCTTCCTAGAGTCCAATTTCCAAAAATTTGCTGGGGGAGGACCCCCAGACCCCCCTTGGGACCTAGAACTTAATTACTCATAACTTGATTTAGTTCTTTAGCATGCAAATTCTACCTAAATGTTCTGAAAAGCATCATTTGACTTATATTAAATATAACATAGGAGGGGGCTAAGAAATAATTTTGGCTCCCTCTCAAAATATATTTCCATATATGCCACTGAGACCGGGGGGCATGGAAAATTTGGAAAGGCTTTGGTGGGGCATGGAACGAATAAGGTTGGGAAACACTGGTATAAACAGTACTACTTAGGGACGTTGATCATCTAAGCTTATAATGCACTACCGGTGGACGAAAGGAATTTATTCCAAACATCTTCGAAGGAACTCCCTCAAATGATGCCATTTGGTGCTAAATTGATATTATAAATTATAAAAGCCAGTGATATAACAATAAGAAGGCCTTCCACTGAGGTTTTATTGTAAAACGATTTTTTCTTCAAAATTGCTCTTTTCCAGCTGATCAAACTTAAAATTTATATTAAAAAAGGGGGTTTTTGTACTTTTTTAGATACAAAACTATAACCTATATAGGGGTTTCACTTTTTATAAGTAAAACTAAATTTTAAAACGTGCAGATAGGAAATGACATGTATAATACCTATATCAGAACTGAAAATCTATTTTATTTGTATAAGTTAGGAAAATTACTTTCTTTTAGCGTATTAGGGGAAAATCTTAATTAAAAACGTCTTTCTTTAACATTTCAACCAAGATTCCCAAGTATGAAACTATTTTCAAACTTAAAAAAAAAGAAAATCGATTTTCACTTCTGGTATTGGAAATATCCATGTCATTTCTGATCTGTACGTTTTAAAATTCAGTTTTACTTATAAAAAATTAAACCCCTATAAAAAAGTTTCCAAGTTTTGTATCTAAAAAAGCACAAAAAACACCTTTTTTAGTATAAATTTTGGGTTTGATCAGGTAAAACCTCAGTGGAAGGCCTTATTGTTATTTCACAGGCTTTTATAATTTATAATATCAATTTAGAACTGCATCATTTGAGGGAGTTCTTTTGAAGAAATTCGGAATAAATTCTTCTCGTCCACCGGTAGTGCATTATAAGCTTTGATGAGCCTAAGGGGCCGTTCAAATATTACGTAAGCACTTTTTTGGTATTTTTTGACCCCCTCCCCCCTTGTCAGCAAAATAAGCAAACCCCCAACCCCCCACCATAATTACGTAAGAAGCTGCCCGACCCCCCCTTGGGTTTTTTATGAAAGCAGAGCCTTTAGTCTGTGTAATTAAAATTGGCGGTTCGAGGTTCGTCACCATGGAAACGCAACAGAAATGCAATGGGAAATGACAGCGAGTATACATAAGATCTTACAATTAAAAAATAAGTAAATATATTTCAATATTTATCCTAGTTTGTTAATTAATAAAAAGGGTATTATTACATTTAGATGAACCTGTTATCTACCCTTCAGGGTTCCCACTCAATTTCAGAAATAAAATTCCCTGATCCAGGTCAATTTTTAAGATTTTTCGGTAAAAAACTAGCAATTCACGGCATTTTTTGGATACTTTTTGCATTTTTGAACCCATAATTTTCAATAAATTTACTATTTTTTCACTTACTAGACCCAAAATTGACACACAAACATTAAATATTTTCATTTTCCAGGTATTTTTTTATAGTTTTCCAGGTTTTTGGCCAAAATTAGCAATTTCCCCTGACTATTCCCTGACTCTTTAGGTGAAATTTAAATTCCCTAACCGTGGTAACCCTGCCCTTTTTATAGGTACTTCACTTCATAATCATGCTAAAACGTAGCATCTCCGATAGTGCAAGTCAAGCGTTTCATATACAATCCGTAAATGTTTGTATGTATGAAAATCAAATTATTTTATGAAACAATAAAATGTGAAAACAAATAAGAACTTACCATAAAACTAAATTCCAAATTTGTTTAAGCTTATTCAAACTAACTCCTTAACTGAGAAAATTATCTGTAGTTAAATGCGGAACCTATCCAGTCTATATACTGCCACTGCCAGAGCTTATGGAGATTTACTTGAACACATTCGATGTGTTATCACATCACTGGACACACTCCATTTGAACGATTGAACGGCCTTTCCCCCTTCTGACCACTCAAGATTTTTCTGGAATTCTTCGGTGAAGAAACCTGTTGCCACTGTGTTTTTGTTACTGCAAAAGCACCCCCTCTGAGAAGCAATAGAGCCCCAGGCGGCCCCTTAAAACAACATTGCAATGTTCGCGGAAGACGCATCTGGACAGTGGACACATCTGGTTTACACAAAAGAGTGACGCGCTTCCTGCTTTTTCTTCTGGAGACGAACGACCCCCCTATAGGAGTAAGACTCCACATGGGATTGGAATTTTGTGAAAAAAGTCCATTTTTGGGAATCGAAAACAGAGATATTCGAAAATTCAGTATCTTACGTAAGCATCACTCATACCCCCCTCCCCCTTCTCAGGAAAAATAAGCAAAGTGCAAACCCCCTCCCCCCTAGGTGCTTACGCAATATTTGAACGGCCCCTAAGCAGTACTGCTTATACTTAAATTAAAGGGGTTAAGGTAGGGGTGGCCAACCCAAATGATCTTGAGGACCACTTTGGAAAACCACAATACTCCCGCGGGCCGCATATAAAATTTTAGGATATTAGACGCTCAGAATGACAGAGAAGCAAGTTGAAAGGGGGGTCTGGGGGTCCTCACCCAGAAAATTTTTAGGAAATTCCATTCTAATTGACAGGTTCTTAACTCGTTTTGGTACAATTTGTCCGAATTTCGGGGGACCTTAACTTAACTTTAACTTTCAACTTAAAAAACTCTCGCGGGCCGCAAAACTATTTCAAGCGGGCCGCGGGTTGGCCATCCCTGGGCTAAAGGCTATAGTTCACACACGTAAATAAATATAACCCATCTAAGCTCTTAGTCAAACCCAAGAATTAACTTAGGGGGCTGAAACTTAACACATTATCTCTTGGGACCAAAAGTAATGGAAAAAACTCTCTGGGGATCAAGGTTTTTTGAGAAAAGGTTATTTTTGAGACACCACCCTAGCCCAGTGGTGGCAAACCTATGGCACGCGTGCCACTGGGTGGCACGTGACCGGTATTTCGATGGCAAGCGACATTTGCTAAAAATGACACAAAAAACTTTTAGTTCTAGACCAGAGATTTCCTACTACCTGAAAACTCATCAAAACTAGCTTCAAAAAAATTTTTAGCTTGCTGAAAATCAAAAAACTTTTCGGGGGAGGACCCCCAGAACCCCCTCTTAGGTGCCGTTGGGCCATTAAAGTATTATGTAATAATATTTTCTTGGTCATTTTGGACCCCTCTTCCTCTTATGTCAACAAAGGTAAGCAAATCACAACCGCCATTATAAAGGAAATTGACATTAGGCCGTTAGAAAACAAAATCAAGGATGGAAAGAGAGCCTGACGCGTATAGAAAAGGTATAGAAAAGGGGGTGGGGCGAAGAGGCCCTGCCTCCCTCCGAAATTCGGACAACATTCAAAACAAGTTAAAACCCATTTTTTGGGGTAAATTTTCAAAATTTTTAACAAAAATCAACTACGACAACTATATCCATAACATCACGCTGCCGAAAACAATACTGTTTTTTTGGGAAGTTAGTCTACTGGTCTACTGTCTTTGGTTTCAAAGTTGGAAGTATTAATTTCCTTTCCATTGTTGTCAGTTTCGTTTTTGTGATAAGGTCTGAAAGTTTTAAAATTTTACAAAACGATCATACCTGGATACACAAGTAAACCTGAGAAGCATTAACTAAATTGGAGAAGAAATTGGATCAAACAAAAAAATATTGTTTTCGGCAGCGTGATGTTATGGATATAGTTGTCGTAGTTGATTTTATGTCACAAGTTCGACAACTCAGATCATAATATATTTTAAAAATGTGTTTGATCAATTATGGACTAATACAAGTAACTACAAAGGAAATTAAAGAGTATACTTTGTGTTTGACAGTTGAAGAGTCTCTTAAAGAAGGGGAAAGAGAACGATGGAGAAATGTTCACCCAATTGAACTTATACAAATTAAAGAAGACACCCATTCCTATACAGATGGACAGATTCTGGTGTTCTAGTAAAAATAAAGAGATGCTCCAATCGGCTGCTGCAACAAGTTCATTAAAAATGCAAAATTGAACAACTTCACTGCAGTACTTAGTGGAGTTATCTCACAGGGGATAATGACTGTAAAGATTCAATAATCATAAAGAACACAGAAGTTGAACCTTGCTTGGCCCTCCAAACCTTTGTTGAAGAAGCCGATAGCAGAATAACAATTCATTTGTTCAATGCTGTCCAGTCGGGAATAAAATGCCTCATAGTGCTATTAAATGACACTGATGTCGTTGTTCTCATCCTTCGATACATATTTGAACCAGGGCCGTATCCAAGGGGGGGGGTTTGGGGGTTCAAACCCCCCCCGAAATTTTGACATCCATTTTTTACGTTACTGTTTTTCCTTAAAAAGGCGCCTTAAAATGCTTTAAACCCCTACTTTTAAGGTTCAAAATTCAAAATTTTTCTTGGGGAGAACCCCCAACCCCCCTTGAAATTTAAAAATCTATTATAACATTGTTCCTTGAAAATTTTTGGACTTACAAGGAGTGGTCCTCTTCGGGTTAGTGTAAAAATGAGTGAAATCATAAAGGGGAAGTATCCAAGGGGAGTTAGTTCCACTCACACTAACGGATCCAGGGTGGCTAGGTGACTTAAGTCCCCCTTCCCAAAAGGAATAAGAACTAACAGTGAGAAAAAGGGGAAGTGGGAACTCAGGGGTGTAAAAAAGGGAAAAGCGACTCTAAAACTAGTTAAAATCCTGTTTTAAGGGTCAAATTTCCAGAAATTTTCTGGGGGGCGGACCCCCAGACCCCCCATTTGGAATTTGGGACCCTATTATTTTTTACCACTTTTCTTTAAAAAGTTCGTCGAAATGCAAAAAACCTATACTAAAATGTAAATTAAATTCTTGAAAATTTTTGTCCAAAATCCGGATTAGGTGTACCAAAAACGAGTTGAAAATCTGCTTTTTAGACTTAAATTCCAAAAATTTTATGGGGGAGGACCCCCAGACCCCCCTTTCAGGATATTAGAAGAGGATTTTGATATTGAAAATTTTTAGACCCCAAATACCAAATCCTGGATCCGCCGCTGTTTTCTTACTAACAAAATCGAACTAAAGTTTCAAGAAAATATTCTGCCAAAACCCCCCCGAAAAAAAGTCTAGTTACGGCCCTGATTTGAACTATTCTTCCATGGGTTGAAAGAATTGTGGATCAAAGTGGGAGAAAAAAAAGCGCCATGTTCCTCAACGCACACTTGGGAAAGAATTGGGAGATGCAATTCGCAATACTTTAATTAAGGCCCATATCTTAACTGGCTGTGATGTAACCAGTAAAATAGGTACGAAATCGTCAATTTTAAAATCTTTAAGTGAAATATCGTTACAAGGATTTGCCGAAGAGAATTCCCTGAATGAAGAAACACTTGATGAAGCTGAACGATTCCTCGTTCAAGTAATCAATCCCTCTTCCAAGTGTGAAACCTTTGATGAACTTCTGTACCTATTGCACATAAGTATAAACATCTTTCAGATCTTCCTCCCACCTCTTATTCAATAAGAAAAGGCCTTATCCGAAGGTGTTTATACGTTATTCGGGAATCCATCAACCTCTCCGAAAGACTATTCCTGGATAAAAGTCTTCGAGTAACGGAATTTGGATGATGGTACAAAAGCATCAATGGTGTTCTAAAGCCTGATTTGTGCCTTAATAGAATGCATGTAACGATAACATTTGTTCAAATATTCCTATTTTGAATTTTAAACATCAATTATCGAATAAAAACTAGGAACTGGAATTTTGTTTTCATTTTTATAGCATTGTTAATTAAAATTGAAAAAACAAACCAATTAAAAAATAAAAGTCGAATAACTTCAGAAATCATTTTAATCAATTCCTTTACCTCAAACACATGTATTTAGACACCAAAATGAGGAGTGTGAGTGTGTTAGAAGTAAAGATATAGCAAAATAGAGCCGGCGTCCGCCATTTTGGAAAATGGCGCATAAAAAAAACGTCCGCAAATTCAAGATGTCTATCCAAGTTTTTTTTAACTCTCCTATGAGTCCTTTATTCAATTCCATCCCTCATACAAATTAGATCGAAAATTCCTACGGGACCCTATGGCAGGGACAGGACTAAGGGTTTTAGCTTGTTTTGGTACGCCAAGTCCAGATTTCGGGGGGGGGGGGGACGCACGGGCCCCCTTGCCCCCTCTTATATACGCCACTGTCAGGTAGTCGAAACTAGTCGAAACAACGAATGTGTAAATGGGTAGTTCGTGTTCTCTTCTGTTTCTTTAAAAAACCGCCTCTGGAGCGAATGTAGGCGAATGCATTCGTGAAGCCAGGTGCATAAGTTCGTTTAAACACGAACGGTCCGCTTACACATGCTTTGTTGTTATTCTGATTCGTACTCGCGCGTATGTGTGGAGGCGGCATTATAGATTTTGGGTCGCTGAATACGAAAATCATCATTAAAATTCTCAATTGACTCAGGATTTTCGGGGAGCAGCCCCTCCCCCTTTTTACGTTTTTCGACGACTTTATAACTTTAAACTCGATTTTCAGGGTCAAAAATCATTGTTTTTGCTTTAGTCCTCAAATTGCCCTCCAGGGGTAAAAAAGGTTCGTAATCAAGGATTTTTATTTTTCAACATATAAGTAATATTCTTGCTGTCAACTACATATTACCAAAATGTTATCTCTTGATAAGAATAATTGGAATTTGTTTACATTAACTTGGAAAATCTTACGTAAGAATGGGTTTGACCCTCCCCCACCCCCCAAGTAAGGGCATGTAGAGATTTTTCAAACCCCTCCTCCCCCTCGAGGCCAATACGTAATTAATGAATGGCCTCTAATTAAAGAAAGAAGAATTGAAGTTAAGAGATGAGTATTTTAGAAATTATTTTATTTTGATATCTTTTGGGGGAATGATTCAAATTAAATCATTGATAAACTAGAGAGATAAGTTGTTTCGATGTCAAAGGACTAGCCTGGATTGTTGAGACGAAACAAGCGAGCTCTGCTCGCTAAGATCGCGAAGCGATCTGAAAAGTACTGCGAAGCAGTTCCGGGGGTTGGTGAGCGTTAGCGAGCAGGGGGCAGAGCCCCCTAGTTAGTATAAATTAAAACCCTTTAAAAACTAAATTAATCTAGTTATATCTATTATTTCATTTTTAAAAATTATTTTAAACTATCATCTATCAGCAACAAGTGCCAAAAAACAAATTAATTTAGTGGAAATTAGTTACTTTCGTCGGTTTTTATGCATAGTTTCCAATAAGATTAACATTGGCAGACCAACTTTCTGTATTTTGTGACGTCACGACCTCGTTTTTTATATTTTATGAGCCAACCTGTAGTACTTTATTTACCTTGGTTTGATAGTACTTGCTTTGTAACTGCAACCTTATCCGTAACTAAAAAATGGAAATATTTTAAAATTGAGAATAATTTTTTTATATATTCTAAGGCAGTGGTTTCCAAACTATTTTGGTCGTGGAACCCCCAAATTTGTTGCCGATGATCGCGGAACCCTGAATATTTTTCAATCAACTTCTTTTCAAAATTTAATATCTGATATTAAATGTAACCAGGCGTGAATCCAGCACAAGGGGGGCACTTTTCCAAACAATCACCTTTACCTTCTGATGAAAATGTCAAAATGTTGGTGATTTTCCAAAAAGTATCACGCAATATCCCCTTAGTTAGGTAGGGTTTTAACTCATTTTGAGAACCTTTTTGGGTCCAAGGGGGAGGCGGCACTGTCCATTCTTATTTTTTTAATAAAATAAAGTTTGTAACATGGAACCCCTAAACATTTTCGCGCGGAACCCACTTTGGGAACCACTGTTCTAAGGGCTTATTGCACATCCTTAAAAGAATCTGAACAGTTTGATACCAGAAATGTGTTATACGGATCAGTAATTAAAAAGCCTTTCTCTGGAAACCGTTCACCAAAAACTTTTTTTAGAATAGAGAGATTCTACCCTTTAAAAAAAATTAAACTTTACGCGGATCGATTTTTTCCGATTTTTAGTATGTTATTATTGAGGTCATTCTCAAGTGGAAACCGTTGAAAACCAAATGTTGTAATTTTTTACCGGTTTGGCCCCTTTTTTTGAGTAAATTTACTGGACTGCTCATGCTCACACTATTAATATACAGGGTGTATCTGAAATGGTGCAACAAACTGTCAGGGAT
Source organism: Tetragnatha versicolor (assembly GCA_024610705.1). NCBI lineage: Eukaryota > Metazoa > Arthropoda > Arachnida > Araneae > Tetragnathidae > Tetragnatha > Tetragnatha versicolor. Next base: position 230,099 of record JANDEH010000004.1, read on the forward strand.
GATAGTACTCATCAAGACGAACAAGAATCGGTATAGAAAGGGGGTCCCAGACCAAATCCCAGGGAGTTAAAAATGGAGCGTCACCCCAAAAAATCATTGAAAAATTCGATTTGTAGAACAACTACTTTTGGTAAAAACTTAAATATGGTCTCAAAAATTGTGATTTAATATGATCTTTCAAATAACCTCAAAAGTCTTCACTTTAAAATTTGTTTTATTATGAAAAAAGTTAAAAACACAAAAAATGTGAAAACTCAGCCAAAACCTTATTTTGTATTTCGAAATCCTTTCTTTTGATTTGATAATCTGAAAGATCATAGTTGAAACCCTTAAGTCCAAAGTTTCACGTAAATACAATCAATATTAAACGCTTGAGATCCTTTTAAAGTTTGTTTTTTGGGTGCGCAAGCAGTTTTTTAGAGCTGTTTCCAGAACAGCTGTTAGTGCACGCAAAAAACAAACTTTAACAGGATCTCAAGCGTTTAATATTGATTGCATTTACGTGAAACTTTGGACTTAAGGGTTTTCAACTATGATCTTTCAGATTATCAAATCAAAAGAAAGGATTTCGAAATACAAAATAAGGTTTTTGCTGACAAAACATACGTTTTTTTCATAACAAGACAAATTTTAAAGTGAAGACTTTTGAGGTAATTTTAAAGATCATATTAAACCACAAATTTTGAGACCATAATTAAGTTTTTACCAATAGTAGTTCTTCTACAAATTGAATTTTTCAATGATTTTTTTGGGGTGTCGCTCCATTTTTAACTCCCTGGGATTTGGTCTGGGACCCCCCTTTCTATACCGATTCTTGTTCGTCTTGATGAGTACTATCATCCCTGAAAGTTTGTTGCACCATTTCTGATACACCCTGTATAGGGGTTGCTTGTCTCAGCGCCCTATTGATTTGCAAAATCATTATTGGTTATGGTTACAGTTTCGTAAAAAAAGAGCCACAGCCAACTGAGAAACACGAGTAAAGAAAACCTTAGGGGCCATTCATTAAGTAAGGATGATTTTGGAAATTTTGACCCCCCCCCTACCCCCATGTAAGGGTAGTTAAGATTTTTCAAACCCCTCCCCCCTATTCTTACGTAAGATTCCATTTCGTTTTTCAAAATAATAAAATGTTAGAAAAGTATCAGTTTCACTAAAACTCTCAGTTTGACTTAAATCAAAGATTTTTATTTTTCAACAGATAAGTAATATTCTTGCTGTCAACTACATATTACCATTATATTATTATCTCTTGTCTTTGGAATACCATTTATCAGTAGAGATTTAAAAGTATTTAAATAATCTTAAACATAAATGATTAACAAATAAAAGTTAAAACCAAAACTAATAAAGATTTCTCTCTCTTTTTGCTTTTGTTTTGTTTCGACTTTTGACAACTGGAAGATGGATTCAACAGTTTTATCTTACCTTACTCCAATAAAAAAGATTACATACCTTCATTTTTCTTTAATTAAAGCTTCAATAATATACCGAGATCGTCAGCATTTTAAAGTTTTTCTGGGGTTATTCAATAGTAATTTGATTAGAATAATTGGAATTTGTTTATGTTAACTTGTAAAATCTTACGAATAATGTAAGAATGGGTTAAACCCCCCCCCCTCGGGACCCTTAAGTAATTAATGAATGGCTCCTTGGAATAAAAGTCTCCTTAAAAAGGCATGTTTAGAGGCTCCTTAAAGGAGAAAAGGGCGCAACCCTGGCCGGAGAGGGTTTTGTTGAACTGGTGAACAAACGATTTCTGTGAGCTAAGATAGCGAAACGATTTATGGAAAAAAAACCCGTGAAACAATTCCGGAGGTTGGTGAGTGATTGCATGCAAGCAAGGTTCAGAGCCCCCTAGTATTAACCAAATTAATAGAACATAAGATTCCCGTCCTTGCTCATCCAGCCAGACTCAAAAGGATGATAATTTTGAGTCTGGCTGGACTTGGTGCCAATAATCACTCATGTAACAAACAAACAATAGGGAGGAAAAACTAAACACATCCATCTTGTAGCGCAATCTAGCGACCGATTGGATTACTAACACGACACCCATTTCAGAGTAACTAAATACAAAGCATTTTTTAAAGTTTGCTTTACTGCATATTAAGGATTACAAAGAGGAAATAGTTTTCATGGAGTTGTGGAGTACGTGCATTGGGGTGAAAACAAGAAGAGCACGACTTCTGAAAATACTTACTATAAACGTACTAGCTGTTTGTTTTCCTGCATACAGAATACATTCAAGGAAAGACTCGTTTTACAGGATATAATTGTGAAGTTGCTATCCGGAGAAAACTACTTCCAGAAAAGAAAATCATATAATTTTGTTGAATTGAGTTTTAAAATCGGGTATATTACCTTAAATTTATAGCCTTTCCAATCCCTTGCAGATCCATTTACAATTTGTGCTGCCATCTGTTTAAGAACTAAAGAGATTAGAGTTCAAAACTGAAGCATTTAGCATGGTTTTGGAGTCAAAAGTTATAAAAGGTCTCATAAATAATTAATTTCAAAAAAAATTTTCCCCTCAGTTTCTATTTTTAAACATAATTAAATCCGCGGTTTCGGTGTCACCCCCTTTTAAACCATCCCGGTAGCCCTGGAATTCACGTATTCCGGTGTTCCCGGTACCTTTTCTTATCCCCGATTCCTTTTTTCCTTATTCCACCCAATTCCAACTTTGATTTCTCATATTCCATCCCGACTTTTTTATCTATTGAACATTTATAATTTCTAAGTGATAAAAACAATCCAATTGAAATCATCCGTCATTTGAAATCCAGTGTTTAAAACTGAATTTTTATGAAGTATTCCCGCTATCTATTTAAAATTTCGCAAAAATTTAATTTCAAGATAAAACAAATTTCAAAAATATCTCGATAAAAAATTATGAAGTAAAAAACTATTATAAAAGCATCTGTTTTCTTATTTTACAAAATTCTTTAAAAGCTACTTTGAAAAAGTAAAATGGGATTACTAGCAATAATAAGGTACCTGTACCTAATATGGACACCCTCGGAAATAAAATCGGATGACCGGAAGTGGGTTTTTTCAAGATGGCCACCAAGAACCTAGAAAATCAAGAAATCCTAAAATTTTTGAGTTTAAAACTTAAATAAACGTTCTTTAAAGTATGATTTGAGTAGAATAGGTATGGTACTGTGGGTAAACAGAATAATATAAAACTAGTTTGCGAAATCTGGGAACAGAAAATGGTTTTTATTCAAGATGGCGGACAGTACTTTCAAATAAAAATAGGTGATGATTCTGAATTTTTATTAAATATATTTTTACACATTTTTTTAAGATATAATATTAAATTTATTATTATTTCAATAATTTAGTTAATGTAATAATGCTCAGGAAACAACTTACAATTGGATGACCAAAAGATACTGCAAGTTTTCTAGGCAACCACTGATTGAATGAGCGATGGTTAAATATATGTAATTAGTTTCATTCTACTTTTTTATCATTTCCACAGAAGTTCACAGCTCGGACATATTTTGTTAATGAATAAAAAACTTAATATTGAGGAGTTAAAGAACTTTTAAATGAAACAATTGTCAAACTACAACAAAAAAAACTACATTAAATATTTTATTCTGTTTACATATTACTATGTAGAAATAAATATAATATAACCTACAAATTCCTATATTTTTAAATATAAGGTAAAAAATCTAAGATATAAACAAGATTAAATTTCAAATTCAAAACCAGGATTTTTAAACTTTAAACTTTTAATGGTCAACCCGACTGAGGACTTCATCAGGGGTCACCCCCAGCCGAGTTGACCGGGGCCTTTTCTGTAGCAGTAGAACCGAAGTTCAAAAACTGCCGTGACCCGAAGACCCCAAAAAAACGAAACAACATTAAAAAGGACTATAAACGATTAGACCACCACAAAAAACATTCAACTCACCGAAGAACACAAACATTAATATCTATAATCAAATACACTGCTCACAACAATTAAAGGATATTGGTAGTTTTGGTACATATTGGCAAGCAAATAAAAAATTTGCAGTGGTTCAAGCATTTTTCATTAACTTAGGGCCATTTAAAAGCAAAATCCCTGCAGTTATCAAAATAAAAATTTTATTTTTACTTTTTTTTTATCAAAATTGGAAAATGCAAATTTTGTGTAGTTAAGCAAAAAAAGTGAAAAGTCAATCAATACTTAATTGAAAACCAATTTCGCTTGGGGTATGCTTTCTCCTGACTTAAAACAACGTTGTGGGTCTGTTTGCCACCAGGTTTGTTTGGTTAATTATGAGGGGTTGGGGTATTTTCTCCATTTTCCCCTTTTAGATCATTTTTCAGCACCTCAACTGTTTGGAAGGGCAGCAATTCGTTTCTCAAGCATGTCCTACCCATGTAGCACACGAAAATCGATCGATATTGTATGGACGATATTGGCCTTCATCAAAATGACCCTATCGTGAATATCGGCCAATCGCGATGCTCGACCTTAGATAATATCGAACAACACTGATTAATCTCGTATTTGCGATATTCGTTTTTATCGATATCAGACAATGTCGCGAATAGCATTGGCCAATTTCGTTCAGTATTGATAAATCCTGGACATTAATGATCAACCCTGGATGTTCGATGTTCGTCTTGTACGAGATCTATCGATGTCATGCGGTGTTCGCGACAGAAAAATTACATTTTTTTTTAGCTGATGAATATTTTAAAAAATGCTACCAGAATTCGAAACAGGCTTTAAATATCACTCGGAAATGCAATACACAACTAACTTTTTTTTTCATCGCTATAAAAATGTCACTCATTATCAATCAATATCCCACCTACAATAGAAATTTTAGAATGCTGCCAAACATCGGCCAATATCCTTTCTACGACTTTGAATTGACTTGTGATCTTGTTTTTCTGACACCGGTTACGCAACGCCATATAATGTCGATCGAAATCGTCATGGCGACATTGACTTCTCGGATATTGGCCAATGTTAATCAAAATCAGTTCACAGATATCATCTTCAGCAATTTTACCAAAACAGGGGTAAAAAGGTCCAATTAAATATTTACACTAATTTTTCATCCAAATGACGTTAAAAAAAATGTTTTTCAATATATTTTTTATCTCTCTCTCTTATAAAAAATTACACAATATCGATCAAAGCTGTCGGATATCGTGATTCCGATGTCCGATATTCTACGATATTCGCGATATTGGCCAGTATTGGTACATCGTTGTCCAATGTCCGTGTGCTACCTGGGTAGATTTGTTCTATTGGATTCATGTCGAGAGAACGGGCCGGTCGATCCCTTTTGAGCGATTTCTTTATCTTGAAGAAAATCTTTAACTAGGGTAGCCCAATGTTTTCTGCAATTACCATCCCTAAAAGTTCTAAGACAGGTAAAATCACATTTTGACCATTTCAAGTGCCCAACCTATAGTCCTACCCTTTGTAAGTAGGGGGATATTTTTTATTAGCTGAAATCTTGAAAATTGTATTTTTAATTAATTTTAATATCTTGAAAAAATTTGTGTCCAGAGGTACAACAACGTGCTCACCCTATGGACAGACCCAGTTGTACCTGTGGACACCCTTAAAAAGGGAAGTTTTAGTTGTAAAAAGAAAAAATGAACATTTTTACTAATGCATTACCTTTTTATAAAATATTTCAAGCCTTTTTGAAATCGGAAATAGATTTTTTTAAAGTAATGTAGTTTTAGATCGTAAATGATCATTAAAACGAAGTTGAATGATAAAAGTCTTGATTTTTTACCACAAAACATAAATCACATGGGACTTTCAGGTCAAAATTTAAGGTAATAGTTTCATCAATCATGCTGATTGATCTGATCACTTCACTGATCCAAAAAAACCCAATTAGATCGACACTTAGTTGAGCAAGCATTTGGTAGTAATAACTTCCGCAAATCTTCTTCAGTGGAAATTTTAAGTTTTTTGTAACCATCATACTTAAATGCGATAGGGTGCTTAAGATTTTACACCATATTTTACACTTAATTCCGAGTAGAATCAAAAATTTTAAAAAGTAGTTTAGATCACAAAATATTATAATTTTCATCTAAAAATCACTTGAAAATAATCGCCGACAAATAGATAACCATTTAGAATTAATTTAACATGCATTAAACTGTATTCACATAAATGAAACCTGATTCTAAAACTCCGATTAGCTACAGACACCCACAAGAACGTGTCCGTAGGTACAACACTTATGGTGTCCGGAGGTACAACATCAGGCGTTTTTGCATTCAAAATTCTATAAAAAATAAAAGAATTGAGATCTGACGATTTCTAATATCAAAACTAAAAAGTCAAAATCTCGGGGATTTACCCCATATATCCTATTTTATCATATCGTAATTATAGGGGAAGAGAAGAATTAATGTAGTGATGCACTAAAAAAACTTTGAGCATCCAAAAACAGTAATTTTATTTTATAAATTTAAATAATATTTTAAAGAGCTGATTTCACGTTAGCAACTAGATAGCATCTGTTTACATTCAAAATCGACCCCAAATTCAAATTTGCATTTTTCCCGAATTTTAAAATGAGGTGGCTGAAGGTACAACAGTCCTAAGGTACAACACTTTCCCCTATCTATCTAAATCATGATTTGATAGTAATTTCTAAGAACGTGAAATTTATTGGCCAACTCGGTAGGTGGAAGGTGTTTGGGGGTGCACAAATGATTTTGCTGACAAAATCTTTTTCGATAATGTCTCGTAACGCATGTCTGTTAGACATTTTGATTCGCTCCCTCCAAAAATTTATACCATAGCCCGATTGCCAAGACTCTCAATTTCTTTCGGTGTATTATGGTGAGAAGTGAATTCATTGGCGCATATTTGAAGGATTTGGTTGCTTTTATTGTATTTTTCAAACACGTATTTTTTGCCCACACCATATAAATACGAGAAGTAGTATCACAACCGGTAAATGCGTGAATGAAAAGAAGTTGTTTCGCTAAATAGTTCCCAATTACAGATTTCATATATTTGATGTGATATAGTTTTGGAGTATCTTTTATATTCCTTCGTATGTACGAAGGTTTAATACACTCATTGCCATAAAAAATAGCGCACCAAGAAGAAAAAGAGATATCAAAGCCAAATTTATTTCCATGTTTACCAATAGTATGAAAGTTAAGTGATAAAAAATTCAGACTTCTTTGAAGTTCGGGGGCCAAGAAAATCAGTAAAAAGGGTTGACTCCATAGGTGTCCATTACCGCCCCCACACGCCTTGGTATTGAGTGAAAGGGGCTCTGACTGGGCTGTTGAGAATTGGGGGAACATGGTGTATCCCCACATAGTCAAATTTGATCTAGTCCACCAACGGTTGTTGCATACCAGGCTAGATGCTTTCTCCTCATTGACCGGACTTTTTTTGTGGGCGATGGTTCTAGAGAACGGGAAGGACGGGTTAAAAATGCTAACTAGGGGGATAAGAAGAACGCTTGGACATTTCATACAACATGTGGTTGGGCATTTTTATCTTGAAACTTGTCTACAGGACAGGTCTGAAGCTAAGGATGGACAATTGGCTGTAAAACCTCAATGATGCAACTCTGGTTGGTCAATGTACCAATAGATCATACTGAGCACATGCGGCAGTGGGATGGATGTCGTTTGCAGTACTGCGGATTGTCCATTTGGTCCACATAGCTTCTTACATCTTTGTCTATAAAACTAGGGGCTAAAAATGGACCTTTTTGTTTCCAATAGTGCACCAAATAAGGAAATGAAAATTCCAATTTCATGACATTGTGGTTAGAAGAGAACCCCGCTGCAGTTTGAAGCACCACGAGGGTTGGATATGAGTTTGAAGACAAAATGGAGAGAGTGCATTCAGCTGTTGATTTTCTAATCGTCCCACGAAGTGGTGATGCTGGGTAATAGAGTGGTGATGCATTGGATTCCATTTCTGCAACACCTGAGTAGGATTTACCAGTGCTTTTACCAACCAGAGCTGCGTCATTGAGTTTTTGCAGCCGGTTGTCCTTCTTCACCTTCAACCGTGTCTTGCATACAAGTTTCAAGATAAAAATGCACATCCACATGTTGTATGCAATGTCCAAGCGTTCTTCTTACCCCCTAGGTTGCATTTTCACTCCGTCTTTTCCGTTCTCTAGAACCAACGCCCACAAAAAAGTCCGGCCAATGAGGAGAAAGCATCTAGCCTGGTATACAACGTGCTTTGGTGGACCAGATCAAATTTGACTACGTGGGGACACACCATGCTCCCCCAATCCCCAACAGCCCAGTCAGAGCCCTTTTCAACCAATACCAAGGCGTGTGGTAGCGCGGTAATGGACACCTATGGAGTCAACCCTTTTTACGAATTTTCTGGGCCCCCGAACTTCAAATAAGTCTGAATTTTTTATCAATTAACCTTCATACTATGGGTAAACATGGAAATAAATTTGGCTTTGATATCTCTTTTTGTTCTTGGTGCGCTATTTTTTATGGCAAAGAGTGTATTTACATTAGTGTAATACATTTAAAGAACAAGAAGGTCTGTATCATTTCCTATTAGAGTTGTGGAACACTTCTGGGCACTTTTGATTGCAGCCTTTGCAATATCTACATCAGCATCATCTTCTGATATATGAACTTTGCACCCTCTAGTCAACATTTCTTCTGAGATCAATTTTATAAGAACAGTTTTGTTGTATCCAACTGAAAGAAATTCCTCCTGCTTTCCTATAAATACAGTATCTCTGGTAAAGTGGTAGATAGGATGAAAAAATGTTTGCCTCCTCTTATGGGTATTGTCTTTAATAAAAGCTTCTTTTTCATACCCATCAAACACCACAGTTGCAAATCCCTAATATTTAATTGTGTTCCACATATTGTTCAGTTTTTTTTAAATGTGTCACCTCTTTGCCATTTTAGCATGCGGTAACCTCCATCCAGAACATATGCTTCTGTTCTTGGGACAGTTATATCTAAGTGTTTTCTACAGTATTCTTCAATAGCATGGGCTAGCTGCCCTTTATCAGCTTTTCTTAAAATGTGCTTCTAACAGTGAGGTTGGATATATACATTTAGCTCATATCTTAGGACTTCTTGTAGATTTCCAGTTTTGCACACAAGGAATCATTAAAAAAGCGAATCAATGATGGTTCTTTCGGGTACCACTGAAATAGCAGAAAAAGAGCTAAACGTTCACTTTGTCTGATCTTTTGAAAGCTAATGTGAGCACATCTTTTCCAATCATTTTTTGGACAATATTTTTTCCCACTGACTGAATATCATAAACATTTACTTCCTCTTTTGCCTGAACACCACTTATAATGTTTCTTAGAGATGGGTTTTCTGAAAAGGGTGAAGAATGACACTTTTGCTTAAATTTGTGAAATGTCTAGGGCACCTCTCTCTATTGTATGAAAAAGCTGTGAACTTCTGTGGAAATGATAAAAAAGTAGAATATAACTAATTGCATATATTTAACCATGCATCACACATTCAATCAGTGGTTGCCTAGAAAACTTGCAGTACCTTTTGGTCATCTAATTGTAAGTTGTTTCCTGAGCATTATTACACATTAACTATAATTAAAAATTATTGAATAATAATAAATTTAATATTATATCTTATAAAAATCTGCAAAAATATATCTAATAAAAATTCAGAATCATCACCTCCTTTTATTTGAAAGTACCATCCGCCATCTTGAATAAAAAAACCATTTTCTGTTGCCAGATTTCGCAAACTATTTTTATATTATTCTGTTTACCCAGTACCATACCTATTCTACTCAAATTATACATTAAAGAACGTTTATTTACGTTTTAAACCCAAATATTTCAGGATTTCTTGATTTTCTAGGTTTTTGGCGGCCATCTTGAAAAAACCCACTTCCGGTCATCCGATTTTGTTAAACTTTCGTTTTACCATTAAGTACATCTAGTAGAACTGAAATCCGTTAAACCTTTTTTTCCAAAGTGTTCCCACTTAGGCCCATTTTTGAGCTTAATTCCCCGTGCTATAACGTATTTATTATTGATAATATTAAAATCTTAAATGTAAATAATGTTCCTAACTAATGAGTTTAGTTTTCTGATAACTGTTATAATTTTTAAGTAGAAATTCAAGCTGTTTTCGTCTCAAATTTCGTTAAAAAATGGTTTGAAATTATGTCCAATCCAGTGAGGCAAGATGTCACCTTCAGTTTCAGACAGAGAAGTAAACCCTGTAATTCGTGGTTTTCAACAATGCACAATGCTATTTCAATGGGTAAAACGGAGTCGAAAAAGTGCCGAAAAACTGGAAAGAAGTCGTTTGTTTTTAAAATCATTTCTTTCGTGCGCGTCTAATAACTGAGAGGAACGTTCTTATCAAATTTCAAGCCTCTGGGTCCAGTGGTTTTGGAGATTTCGTGATGAGTGTATATCAGTGGGTCAGTCAGTGGTATTTGGATTTTATAGATGAGACTAGCTGATTTTCCCGGCCTTGCTCGGGGTGGAAAGTATTACAAGTTATATTTACAACCTCTTCTTCTTCTTTGGCTCCACTCCACAGCCCTTTGTGGGCCAAGGCCTTCTTAAGAATCCTCCTCCATTCTGCTCTCTTCTTAGATAGGGTTCTCCAATTGCTAATTCTAATTTTTTAAAAATCCTCATCAACACAGTCCACCCATCTAAGTTTGGGTCTTCCTCTTAAACGGGTCCCGATTGGTTTAAACCAGTGTTTCCCAACGTGGGGCGCACGCCCCACCGGGGGGAAATATCATTTTCTAGGGGGCAATTTGATAATTTTAAACCGAATTGCCCCCCAGGTGAAGCCAATCCAGGGGGAAAATTGAAAAAAAAACTTTTTAAAAAGAAGTTTATTAAAATCTGATCCTATTATCCTATCTGAGAAAGTATGTCTGAAATCTGGACCAGTATGTATCAAAACCAAGTCGAAACCCTGTTTTTAGAGTCTAATTTCCAAACCTTTTTCTGGGTGATGACCCAAGATCTCTTATATTTTATTTTATCGCTTATATTTGAAATTTTTTTTACATTAGGTTCATCAAAGTGCAAATGTTACCTAAAAATTTACATCCAAAATTTCCGAACTATGGGTACCAAACTTGTTAAAAACCTGCTTTCTAGAGTCCAATTTCCAAAAATTTGCTGAGAGAGGACCCCCAGAGCCCCTTGGTACTTAGAACTTAATTACTCATAACTTGATATAGTTCTTTAGCATGCAAATTCTACCTAAAAGTGTTCTGAAAAGCTTCATTTGACTTATATTAAATATAACATAGGAGGGGGCTAAGAAATAATTTTGGCTCCCTCTCAAAATATATGTGGTGCTTCAGGAGTTTAATAGTAATTTTGCAGTCATGTCGAGTCAGTCTTCAATCAGTTTATTTTTACATTTAAATTATGTACAAGATATTTTACAACGCACCGGAGTGCAAAAAGGTGTAACTACCTTCATCAAAATTAGCATAGCTTCTGCCTAAAGTCATCGGTTCAACAGGCGACGCTGTGAACGATTGTTTTTTTGGGGGAGCTCAGACCAATCAGGGACCCGGGAGGGTAGCACCCTCACTCTTAAACCTTAGGAATGTGTTTTTTAGAACACTTCTCAGAAAACCGTCTGGTGGGGTGAAGAACACGAAATAGAGCGTTGAACCCAAAGACGGCTCTATGGGTAGTTGTTCCTTTATAATTAAATTTGAGGTTTTATATCCTCACATATCCCCCCTCTCAAAAAGAGGTCAACCATGAGTTGGCCAGTCTCATAATCAACTCTTTCCGAGAAAATTAAAATAATCCTATTGAAATTGTTAATATACTATTATCTTGGTCTGAACCCCCATTATTCAAAAATAAATCCATAATTATCAATTTTCATCATTAATAATTCATAAATGTGGTACCCATAAGTTAAAACACAATCAGCACAATCAAAAATAAACCATCACAAATCATATCTAAATCGAAATAAATTCAATAGCACATCATATTTAATTGAATAATTCCCCAATTAGAAGAAAAACACCTTTTAAAACACAATATCTAAATTCGAGTATATGAACACGTTGAAAAAGTTCAAGGGGTAGCACATAAATCGAATACCCATCATAAACACACAATTTCATTACAAACAATACAAGAGTACTAAAAATAAGACATTTTTTTTTCAGTTTCTCATAATTAAAAGTCTTGAAAAACAAATGATGCAACTAATTTTCAAGACAATTTTCACATACCATTTCATGTTTTGTTTTTCATCAGAATAGGAAATGAAAAGTTCATTTTATAGGACTTCACAAAATAATCAAGATTTTTAACATCAAATATTTTTATACCTTCTCTTAAACAATTCATTATCAATATAGTCTTCATAGCCTCTTTCTTGAGGTCTATGTAACTTAATTGTCTCTTATTTTTCACCTTCAAATTCAAAATCATTTTCAATTTCGCATGTGACTTCATGTTCACATTTGACTTCATTGTCATAGAATTACCAATCAACTATCAATAATATTTTTAAATTCTTCAAATACTCTTATTCAATACAATGCCTTCAAATTCACTACTAATACAATATCTTCAAATTCGATACCAATAAAATACCTTCTAACTCACTAATAATACAATACCTTCTCATTTAATAACAATACCTTCTTAATTCAATAATAATAAAATACCTTCACATTCCCAGTGATTACCATGTTCAATCATCATGGTCCCTTATACCTCTGTGACTTCTTTTTGTCATGCAATTAATACCATTATTTTAGTTCACAACTAATACATTCAACTACAATAATTTCAAACATATTATATATCAAAAATGTCTTCAAAACGACAAAACCTCTTTTTAAGATGAAATTATACAACAGTAGGTTGAAAAATTCCCATTGTGTATTTTTCAATCAATATTACAATCAATGTTTACATTTGAGAAATACTATTACTCTTTTGGCTTAATCGGAACTCATCTTGGGGGTAACAATATCTTAATTTAGAATGACAATTTTAATCAAATGTTTATTTTATTGGATTAGGATACTTAAATTTATAGTTTTTACTTGTGCCTTAATTTTTAGTCTTCAAGAGGACATTAATAAGGTTGAAAAGAAATAAGAAGTTCAGAAGTTATGACGTGATCTTCTGAGACCCTACTCTAATATTACAACTAACATCTCTGTCCTTACTGAAAACACAAGAATATTTTTAATAGAAGGGTAACCTATCATCTATCTGAGCCTGTGGTAAATTAATCTCCACAGATGCAGATGACCAGGGTTTAATGTGCCCGTTGTTGTTGGGCGAAGATTACACCTTAATTCACGCTGAGGCACAAATTTGTTGAATTTACCGTGTTAAAATTACATTGTAAAATCTGATTATTTTGTACTAACGTTCTCTCATCAAAATCAATTTTTACATTAAAAAGGTACATGTCAGGTAATGATAGCAAGCAATAATCTAAATTAGTATTCAAACAGTACATATTAATTGACTTTTCCAGATCCCCAATTTTAACATTCATTTTTATCACTTCAAATTCAGTTATAGTGCCGTGAGTTTGCTGCAATGGTACTTTTTCTACATCCTTAAGTACTTCGTACTGAATTCCTTTCAAAAACCTTTTCGGAATAATTGAAACACTGCTTCCTGTGTCACAGAGAGCAGGAACAGTTTTAACGCATCCATCAACACCTGACATTTCTAGACCACAAAACATTAATTTTTCGGAACAATTATTTTTTTCATTCGAATTAATTTTGGAAGCATTTGGTTTGGGAGACTCTTTTAAAGACGAGTTTTTTGGAATATCTCTATGAGGGTCCTTTACCCAATTTTTACTAACCCCTTCAGTTGAACTAGCTTTTCTATCCTTGTATGCCATGTTAGTTGTTCTGTAAGGATATTTGACTCTTTTACCCTCATAGTTTGAATCATAATTTTGATATTTATAGGAGTTCCTAAGTTCAAATGGTCTAGAGTTGTAATATGTTTGCCTTTGAAAAGGTTTAGAGACATCATATTTTTTATTTAAGCCAACTGCTCCGTAGGGGTATTTAATTCTACCTCCAGAATATTGGCCATAATTTTGATACCTATTGGGATTTTGATTTTTAAATGGCCTAAAGATATGATGTGTTTGCCCTTGAAAAGGTTTAGAATTGCCAGAACTCTTATCAAGGTTAACTGTTCGGTGGTCAACATTTTTATTACTAGAATTAGGATTATAATTTTGATTATTATAAGATTTTTGATATTGAAAGGGTTTAGAGTAATAAGGTTCCTGAGGTTGGAAGAACTTAGGGTTATAGGGTTCTTTTCCCTGAATTGAATTTGAAGAACCGGCCCTTTTATCTAAGTTAACCCGAAGAGATTCAAATTCATCTAGCTTTTCCGCTAGATCTAGTGGATTGTTCATTTTTATCCAATTATCAATGAAATGATCTTTGGTTTTTAAAGGGACTCTGTATTTTATTTGGTTTGTAATTATTAGGTCTCGTAGCTTTTCAAAAGTGTCAACCTCTAACTCTCTTAACCAGTCATCAAAGAAGGAAGATATCTCAAGGGAGAAATTCCTCCAAGAATCCTGAGGTTTTTTAAGAGAGCTAAAGAATTGAGCTTTTAACTGCTCTGGATTTAGTTTATATGTTTTCAAAAGTAAATCTTTTACATGATCATAGTTAGTGATGATCTCTTCGGGCTCTCTTGTAACTTTATTTGCTAATTCTGCCGGCAAAACTCCTAGCAGATAGGCCGTCCATTCCTCTCTTGGAACTTTGGCAAGACTGGCTTTTATTTCAAAATTTTTTAAAAATAGAACAATTTCATCTTCTTTTGGATTAAATTTTTCCATAATCCCAATTAAATTAATTTTACAAGAATTATTTCCGTTTTTATTTTTGTTTTCATTATTCAACTTAATTTTTTCTAGTTCTCTCATATGTGCCAAATTTGCATTCTCGGCTTCTACCCTTTCTCTTTTTTCTTCCAATAAACGATCTGCTATTTCTTTTATTTCGCTTTCCTCACCCTTAAGTATTTCTTTCTTAATATCTTTTACTGTCATCTCTTCATTCACGGTAACATCTAATTCGTCAGCTAAAGCCAATAATTCAGCTTTGTTTAAACGTCCCAAACCTGCCATTTTTATCAATCTACCAATCTACTATATTACCTTACAAATCAGGTTCACAAACAAATAATCCAACTAAAACTCTTAAAACACTTCTTAAATACAAAAATGCACAGATATAGTAAATTTCATATCAAATGGGAAAACTATAATATTCTAAATCTACATCAATGAATACAATAAATTATTTAAAATTGTAAATCTATCATTTTTAACACATCATTATCATTTCACTTATATCAACTTTTAAGAACATACTTAGAATAACTTCCAAAACCAATAGATGTACTCACACTTTTCGCAGAATTCCGTTGAAGATGAACTTGAAAACGGTGAATGGCACAAAATGAATGGCACACAAATAAATTCGGCGAAGGCCGAAAAACGCGCACTGAACACTAGGAAGCACAATCACAGGAAACCGCGATGTAGATAGCTTCATGCCGTGAAAAACTGGTGAAAACGGATCGCGCACAGGAGCAGAGGGCAAACGACATCGGAGACGGAACAAGCCAGGCACGAGGGCATTGGATGGAAGAACACATAACACACCGATGGGGACTCCCTGATGTGGTTGTAGATGAAATTCCCCTCTAATTTGAAAGGGACAAGGGCACGATCTCGTCTCGGTCTCGCTCCAAAATCATCAGAAGCGGCAGGGGGTTCGATTCCGTTCCCAGCATTCGCACTCCGTCTTCACGGCAAATTACCCAGCGAGGGTAATCCTACCGACTTTGATGTGGTGCTTCAGGAGTTTAATAGTAATTTTGCAGTCATGTCGAGTCAGTCTTCAATCAGTTTATTTTTACATTTAAATTATGTACAAGATATTTTACAACGCACCGGAGTGCAAAAAGGTGTAACTACCTTCATCAAAATTAGCATAGCTTCTGCCTAAAGTCATCGGTTCAACAGGCGACGCTGTGAACGATTGTTTTTTTGGGGGAGCTCAGACCAATCAGGGACCCGGGAGGGTAGCACCCTCACTCTTAAACCTTAGGAATGTGTTTTTTAGAACACTTCTCAGAAAACCGTCTGGTGGGGTGAAGAACACGAAATAGAGCGTTGAACCCAAAGACGGCTCTATGGGTAGTTGTTCCTTTATAATTAAATTTGAGGTTTTATATCCTCACATATATTTCTATATATGCCACTGAGACCGGGGGGCATGGAAAATTTAGAAAGGCTTTGGTGGGGCATGGAACGAATAAGGTTGGGAAACACTGGTTTAAACTGAAAGATCCTTGATGTTAGAGAGGAAGGGTTCAACTTGCAGAGGTGTCCAGCAAGTTTCATACGGTTGACTTTTATAAAATTGATGATGTGTCCTCTCTATAAAGGTTATACAGCTCGTTATTGTATCGGTGCTTCCATGTGCCATAGAAGTTGACAGCACCCAAAATCTTTCTTAAAACCTTTCTTTCGAATATAGCCAGCCGATTTTCATGTGATCTTGTCATTGCCCAGGTTTCTGATGTGAGTATTGGTCTGATAATGGTTTTATACAACAGTTATTTACTACTCCATAAGGAAAAAATTTAAAAAAAATTTCAGAATTTTTCAAGTCGCACCTCCTAAATTTTTTCCTTTTTTTCCTTCGTTATTTACTACCCCATAAGGAAAAAATTTAGGGGGTGCCACTTGAAAAAATTCTCAAATTTTTTTTACCATTATACTTAGGACCACCCTAATGTAACCCCCACCACCAGACTTAAGTTTTCAGAAATGGTTTTGACTCGCAATTACATTTCTAAGGTTCCTCCCCTTACGTATTTTATGGTTCCAATGTGAACTTCGCTGAAGAAATGTGCAATTTTTACTGTCGATGCTTAACCTGGGGAACAGAGGGGGGTATGGGGGGGTCTTCCCCCAGAAAATTTAAAAAATAAGTAGACTAAAAAAGTGGTATCTCGACTCATTTTTGAATATTTAAGACGGGATCTGGATCGGAGGATGAGACCTTAAATAGGGTGCCCTAATAAATTGGATGCCCTCAAAAGGTTCAATGTAGCTTTTTTTTCTTTTTTTTAGATATGAAACCCCGATTTAACGTCGTTCATGGGACGAAGAAAATTTGCGGGAAAACGTTGAATCCGGGTTGGACATTAACGTACCTACTGAATAAGATTACAAGTAAAAGTACAATCAAAGAGAAGAATCTGGGAAATATTATAGAGCAACATACTTGTTCATTTATAAGCACTATAGTTCCAGGATTATCGTATGGCCCGTAAAATTCCTTTAGGATACACAAATAAAGAGTAGTCAAATTATTTATGATACTACATACCTTTTGACTTCTTTGCATATTTATTCCTACAGAATTTTTATTATTGCTTTTTTTTAAAACTGCAGTTTTTGGCCATCTCACTTTTGAAAAACCACTTCTTTCACCGAAATTCTCCGACTTTCTTCCTTTCTTTCGCCCTTTCTTCCCAGGCTGACGAAATCAAACGAAGAGGTTTTTAAACGATTCTTGTTCTTGATGGTAAGTCTCAGAACGAAGAACAATTGTAACAAGAACAAGCGAAAATTTCTGAAAGCTTTTAAATTCTTCTCAAGAACACGCACAGAAAAAGAAAATAATAATACACTAAATAGAAAAAAGGGGGGTCTGGGGGTTCTTCCCCATAAAATTTTGGAAATTTGACTCAAAAACGGAGTTTTTACTCGTGTGGAAACCTAGTCCGAGCTCACGGGGGGTAATTGACCAGGTGCCCCCTGGATCCTCGCCTGCCTCTAACACTGAAACATAAAATCTTCTACATTCAGTTCATACTTCAGAAATTAGGCGTCGCGCAACCGTGGGGGAAAAATCCCGAGAAAACATCACGTGGGTAGACCAAAATCCCTCCGAAAAAATCCCCCCCATCGCCGGGTCGCGTTAAAAACAATATTAATAAATGCTAGGGGGGGAGGGAAGCTACGGAAACCGTCAATCCTTCACGGCATCGACCCAACGGGGGGTGGGAGAAGGATCTTTTCGAATATTCGGAGGCGCTATCGTCGGTCGGAGGAGAGCAGATGGAGAGGGATGAATTCTAAATCCCTTCTTTTTGGAAAGCGCGCTGAAACCCTCTTCGGCCCTGATAGGCCAAGGCAATATGGGGCCCGTCCTCAAATTGAGGCAACTGGCGGACCGCAGGAGGTTATTTCACGCCAGAGTATTATGAAAATCAATAACATGTATTGTATATACATAAAAAATAGTTTTCTTTTCTTTTAAAGGGTTAACCCGCCGAAAAATAAAAATGACTATTCTAATTATAGACCAATCTCCGTCTTACCATTGCTTTCAAAGGTATTTGAACAAATTATCAAGGATCGATTGCTTTCGTACTTGAATCATATACATTTTTTTTCAAATAATCAGTATGGATTTCTGCCCAACTCAAACACTGAAAAAGCTTTGCTAGAGTTTACCAAATTTATCCATAATAGTGTTAACAATGATGAAAAAAACTGTTGGTCTTTATTTAGACATTTCCAAGGCTTTCGATTCAGTACAACATAATATTTTACTAGAAAAATTATTTTTGATTGGTATTAGAGGTCCCTTTCACAGTTTTATAAAGTCATATTTATCAAACCGCTTTCAGATTGTTAAAGTACATAATACCCTTAGCGGATGTCTCCCAATAAAATGTGGTGTCTTCCAGGGATCTACTTTAGGTCCCCTTTTGTTTTTAATCTTCATTAACGATCTGTGCAACCTTAAACTATATGGTAAATTGATAAGTTTCGCCGACGACACAGTTTTACTTTACTCAGAAAATTCAATGGAAGCCCTTAATTTTGTGATAAATGATGACCTTATAAAAATTCGCGACTGGTTTTTTCATAATGATTTAAATTTAAATGTTGATAAAACTAAATATATGGTATTTTCCCTTACGCAAAACCAAGCAAATAATCTCTCTATAAAATATCATGAAAAATACTGCAATACTCATAGCAATTGCGCCTGTAAACCCTTAGATAACGTATCATCAATAAAATACCTCGGACTGCACATAGACTCAAATTTGAAATGGAAATCCCATACAAAATATATATCAGACAAACTAAGATATGTACTGTGTAACTTTTATTACCTAAAACAAAAGTTAAATAATAAATTACTAATCAATTTATATTATTCTTGGGTTCATTCACAACTTAATTACGGTTTAGTTGTGTGGGGAGGAGACTACATGATCAACTTAAAAAGAATTGAGAGGCTGCAAAAAAGATTCCTGAGGTTTTTAAATAATGAAGCGCACTTACACACAAATAATATAAACTACTTCAATTCCTTAAATATACTTCCAATTCGCCATCTTTTTTATTTTAAAATTTGCCTCCATCTCTATCTAAACCCCAACATTTGTCAAAAACGCAATGTCGTAAACCTACGAAGACCTAACATATTATACTTTGTTCCTAAATTTAATAAATCCATATTCTGTAAAAATTTTTGTTACATAGCCCCTAAGTGTTTTAATAAGTTACCTATACATATTCAAAATAGCCCTTCAAAACATTTATTCAAAAAGCAATTAAAGGAATATCTGTTTACTATTGAGGATATTGATGATTTCTTTTGTTCTGTTTAATGTATGATTTATAATTATTTTAAGCACTTTAACTCATCATTATGGCAAAAATATAATTTATTGGCGTCCTGTTTGCCACCATATCCATCTCATGTATGTATTTCCTGTGTTTTTTTCTCCTAGTTTGTATTTTAAATTTTTGTTATACATAATTACGGTCACCTACATGGACCATGAGATCCCAGGTGACTATGTGAACTTGTAAATTTTCTTCTTTTTTTATCTCTAGTTCAATAAAATATGTAGTTAAAAAAATATATCCAGGGGAAACCCCCCAAATCCCTCTCTTAGTGTAAAGTTATTAAAAAATAATTTACAAGCACTTAAGACAAAAAATAATTAAATGGTTTCAAATCTTGGACGAATGCGAAAATGTAAAAAATTTTTTCCCTTGTAGTTGATGAATCAAGGGGCTTTGGGAATCCTTACGAGAAAGAATCTTAAGTTCCCGGCGCATCCCCCTCAACATTCTCTTACTGACGACCAGTGGCGGAACTACGGGGGGGGGCTTTCGGGCTGAAGCCCCCCCCAAAAACGTCTAATATTTTACTACGTTTGTCAAATCGCAAAAAATCTATATCTGAAATTCGGATGAGGCGTACCAAAATGAGTTGAAAAAGTGGGGTTTTTGATCCAAAAATTTTCTTGGGGAGGACCCCCAGACCCCCTTTTAGTGGTTTGAGTAGGATAATTCACTACCTTTTCCGTATTACAATTAACAAGAAGATTCAATTGGATTATGAAAATTCTTAGCCCCCCAAAAACCAAATCCTGGATCCGCCACTGCTGACGACAACTATTCGTTTGAGAATGCTTTTTTTATATTTATACTGTTTTTCGTTTTCGAATGTAATTATTTTCAAAAGTATTTGAGTTATACAGTTCTGCTTTTGTGACTTTCTCTAACTTGTGGTTCTGTTTGCGCCATGCAAATTTCATTAATTTTTTTAATTCAAGTTCCGGAGATATTAAATGGTCTACCTAGAACGGCCTAGTGAAGAATCGGAGCGTTTCTTTCGTCTGTTTTTCTACTATTTTTCTGGTTTTGACACCTTTAAATGATCAATACATTATTTTATTCTCAGAAATTCAGATAAATCCACTTGCTAAAATTTGAATATTTCCCGCGCCTTTTTTATTATTTTCCTTGAAAGATTTATTATTTCCTGTTTGAGAGAAGAAACAAATTCATTTTGCTCAACTGTTCTTGCTTTTTATAAGAGAAAAAATGAATTAATCCCATAATTCAGTCAAAATACTATTTCAGATAGGCATTAGTATGTTTGATTCATAGAAACAAAGTTAGATATAGTTTTTGGTTCGTTATTTAGATTTTAGAGTTGTTTGAAATGTGTTAGGAGAAGATATCATTTCGGAAGTGATTCCGTTCAAACTGAGTATTTTATATTAGTTTATACCGCATATGAAATTACTAGGATATGCACAGTAAACACGAAATCTTGAAGAGCGCAGGTAAGAATATTGTGCATATTATACATAGATAGAATGTATATTTCAGTTACATATTAGAGGAAAACTAATTAAATTACTGGTAGACATCAATTCAGATTTAAATTGAGAAACAATTTGGGGGATCTAAGGTATGAACTTGTCTTAGTATTGACGTCATAAAAACGTCTCCAGAGTCAAAATGCAAAGTATGGATAGTTTTAAGTTACAATCATAAGACAATTATAAAAAGTAAGAGTTTGAAAAAGGTTGTAAAATTTTTTTTGAGGTTTTTACTTGTGTGCGAAAAAAGTCTAATGTTATCTATTTTAGGTATTTATAACCAAAATCAATGTTTAAAATTATAAGAAATATTTTCAAATAACGTATAGTGTATCAGCTTAATGGAATCTAGTGGGTAACACTATTCCTTGACTCTAAAAAACACGACGGACCAGTAATTAAAACAAACTCCTTTATTAAGACGATTAAAATGCTCTCTCCTCTGTAAATACTCACACACACTGATCTCTGACTCACACAATTAAAACACTCGGTATTTATAAAGTTTCTCACACCTCAGTACGCTTCAGTTCTTTTTACATTTTAAGAAAAATACCTTATACACAGAGGCTCCACTCTCGGGCTCGAACAGTATCTAAAAGTATTATTTTCAATTTCTTATTCAATAGATAGTTTTTCAATTGATAGTCAAAATGACTGCCTCTGGCGGTTCTAGGTATGAGGCAGTAGCCGGGGTTCTAGTGTTAAACAATTTAATTAAGGAGATAGAACTACTTAATCAAATTACATCTATGTAAATATGCGTATCTAAAAATAAGAATTTAAAATTAGTTTACTTTTTTTTCTCTTGAGCTCATTAAAAATTTTCAAAATAATTCCAACCCTTTTTATAAAGCATAAGCAGAGTCACACTCCTGTTGGACGTTTAGGACAACCTCTAGGTCTAGAACTGGAGTTTCCAATCGAAATGATCTTGAGGGCCACTTTGGAAAACCCAGTTAGCTAGCCTGGGTGTCACCCGGGGCAGAAGCTCTCGGTGTCACCCCCTTTTGGAATTCGGTTATAAAAAATAATAAAATTTGCGACACCAGTCTAGAACTGAGGGTCTCAGGTGGAACCCCATTTTATATTTGTGTTTTTATGACATTTAATTATTAAAAAAATTTAAAATTGAGGGTTTTAATTTACCTTTGCCTCAATTTCTCAACTTTCCAACAACAAGTTATGATGTAAGTTATTCTTCAGTCCATACCGTATGTAGAAATTTATTTCAGAAAGGGTCCAAAATTATTCCTCAGCATCTCTCATACATATTGGGTTGTCCCCATAAGTTCTGTTACTTTTTACGAAGTTTTGTCTTCGAAAAATGTTTATGAAAAACTGGTAATAGGTGGTGATTTCAAACAAAAGGGATTTTGATATATGTATATTTATGGACATAATGTGTGATTTTGGTAGTTCTCGTGAAATTATTTTTTTCAAAGGGGCCGTTCAAATATTACGTAAGCACTTTTTTGGTCATTTTTAACCCCCCTCCCCTCTTGTCAGCAAAGATAAGCAAACCTCAACCCCCCCCACCATAATTACGTAAGAAACTGCCGGACCCCCCCCCCCGAAATTTTGATATCCCTTTTAGTAAGTGCTGATGGTTTTTTCTCCTTGAAAATTAGGTGACTTATACAAGGAGCTGT
Source organism: Tetragnatha versicolor (assembly GCA_024610705.1). Classification (NCBI taxonomy): domain Eukaryota; kingdom Metazoa; phylum Arthropoda; class Arachnida; order Araneae; family Tetragnathidae; genus Tetragnatha; species Tetragnatha versicolor. The sequence goes on from JANDEH010000004.1 coordinate 252,981, forward strand.
CATTTTTGGGTGCAACCATAAGGGTTCAAAAATTAGTCGAAACATTACTTTTTGGGGTTAAAATTTCAAAATGTTTAGGGGGTTCATCCCCAGAAAAAAGTGCATACGCTCTCTTTTGAGTAGGCACTGGAATATTTAACCCCTAAAACAGGGTTCAAAAATTTTGGGTCGGACCCATGGGGGGGGTCCGGACCCGGGGACCCCCCCCTTCGCTACGCCCCTGTTCGGAGCAAAATAGGATGACAAAATTTAAAAGTAAAGAAGAAATTGAGTGTGCTTTTTGCAGTTGGCGGGGTGGACGAGATAAGTTAGCATATGATACATCAGTGGTGCCCAACCTACGGCCCGCGGGCTAAATGTGGCCCGCGAGGCTGATCCAAAAGGCCCGCGGACTCGTCAAATCTTAAAAAACCAAAACCACTTTCAGAAATCTTCCAAGAAAACCACGAAATTGTGCGAGACATTATGGTACTTCCATCTAAAAAAATATGATAAAAAAAGGAATTCTTCAACATCCAGTAAAAATTTTTTTCCTTACTTCTCTGTTTTTTTTCTAGATACGGGAAATTTGCCATTGGATAAATATTTTTCAGTATCAGTTAGCCATTTGAATTCAGTTTATAAGGATCTTTTTAGAACCAAACTTCGAAAAGATGTCCGATCGTAAAAAGTTGAAGATTCACTCGGAATGCTGAAACTTTCAAGAAAAGTGGACAAATTCATATTTCTTCATTAAGCGAGAAAATAAACCGTTGTCTTATATGTAAGGAGACTGTGAACTAACTGTGTGTTTGAGAACAAACATTATCTGTTCTGAAAAGAACAAAAACTAGTGCTTTATCTCGACTTACAGATAATAATCTTAATTCAGTTTTTAGGATAAGTGTTACAAATTTGGAGCCAAATTTACAAGATCTAGTATCCTCCAAACAGATGCAAATTTTCATTGAAAACGGGTAATTTGTCTTTATGTGTAGGAAAGTTCTTAAAAGTGTTTTTATGTGGCCCGCGAGATAAATTTTCATAAGCAAATTGGCCCTCGTGAAAAAAAAGGTTGGGCACCACTGTGATACATCGTCAAAACACGAGGGAGAGCAGCGGGAAAAAAACCAACTTCTTTGCACTTATTATTTAAAAGTTCCGATTCTAGTTTTAAAAGACCTTTTAATGAAGAAAATAATCCAAATGAACCTTCTAACAAGCTAAAAAGAGTGAGGTTTAAATTTCTTAACCAGTAATCTAAGGTTAACAATTCTAGAGTTTTTGTAAGGGGATAGTTATAATTATCATGACTTTAAGAGTTTTATTCAATCTACATCATAAATTTAATAATGAGGAAGTTGCATGATTTTTTAAATAGATTCTTCATGCAAAAATAAGCAACTACCCAAAATTTGAGGCCGATCGAGAAATTTTTTGATTGCAAAAAAAATTAACAAAAATCCCCTTTTTCAAAGCGCGCGAAATCGTCAAGAGTTTGGGATGTGACGTTATCGTACAGTGACCATTGTTGGAAAGAAACGGAGTTGATGGTATGATTGTTGACGTCATCGTACGGTGTTTTCACTTAACGTTTTCAGTCAAACGTGCCCTCAGCCCCCCTCCCCCTTAGTGAGATTTTGCTGGACCCCCCCTCCCCCCCCACGTGAGATTTACCTACAATTTTTTAAAAATAATTTACAGTATCTTATCCCTTCTCATACTTAAAAAAAAGAAAATCTTATAATTTCTAACTTAAAAAGTTGACGTGAGATTTTAATCGACCCCCCTCCCCCCTTGGTGAGATTTGGTGAGATTTTTCCAAACCCCTCCCCCCTTTTTGACCTCACGTAATTTATGGATGTCCCCTTATGGTTCTCTTCCGGTGGTGGACTTATCTTTGGGATTTTTCTAAGGCTGGCAGGGCAAATAAATATGTTCGATACCAAGAAAATTTTTGCAGGTGGTGTATATTCTTGTTTTTCTCCATGCCCCTGTAGTGAAGGAGAGTCTCATAATAATCTATTCAAGTTAAAAATGCAAAAAACCTTGACCAACAACAGTAGGATCCAATACATCAGGAGCTGCTGAAAAAAATAACGATATACAATATTTTTTTTCTTTCGAGCATGAACTGTGCTTTTCCGCTATTGCCCCATATGTCTTACCCGTTTTCAGCATATTTACCCCTATTATCCTACTCCTGTGCTTATATCTCTTCTCACCTCCATCACTCACTGGTTTCGCCCTCCTCTACCGAAACATTCTAAACACCTCCAAAACAAACACACCCGCGAATTCCAAAATCGTTCCCTGCCCGGGGATGGATCTCCCTCCGTCCGAAAAAAGGACCGATTTATTCCAAGACCTCCCCCGGCATGTTTTATTTATTTGGAACGGGGATCACGGGCGATCCGAAACCCCTTCGGCGGCAGGATCTTTTCGGGAGCTTTCTCCTTGAGTCCCTTCCTTCGACCTCTCGCAGAAAACCATGCAAGGTTAGAAATCAGAAACAGTCACCAGTAAATGAGTAGAGAAATAAAAGACTTATTACCGTGTTAAGCCGAGGGTATGCTTTTTATTCGAAAAATTAACCTAAAATCGCGTTTAAGCCGATTGAAAATTCTAGTGCCGACATCACCGAAAATGATGATGACGGGCGGAATTCTGATATCTCAATGACTGATCACGATTTCCACGAACTTTTATACGTTTACCTTTACGTTATAGGTAGATTAAAGTTAAAATTGTTCCTTGGTCAGACTCTTGTTCTTTGTACCCACAGAGTAAAGATACTTCAGAGAGTCCATTTCCATAGACGCTAATGGCAACTTTTTTAACATGGGTTTTCCCATAGACGGTGGCGTTTCTATGTGATAACGGTGGAACTAACCAGATAATATGACGTAACGTTGTTGACTCTCTACAATCGAGCTACCGCCGCATACACTCTCTCAATTAACCCCGCCCACTTTCAAATCGCTAAAGAGGGAAAAAAATTTATATATTTTCCCGGTTATTAAAACAGTTGCGTGTATCTTTCTTTCGAGCATGCGCTGGGGATAATTTCTTAGACATTACAAGTCTCTCTGATGTCACGCTCTCCAGGGACTCACCCAATGTTCTGCCCAGGCTCAGATCTCTCGCCGGCTTTTATACTGATCTGCCCGTGACGTCACTATCTCGCATCTTCTTTAAAGTGACGATGGACCGTGAGTTCCTCTGGAATCGAACTCACAACTCCAACTCCACACTTAATTCAATTTAAACATATAACTACACATTTAATGATCATTTCTGCGACCACAATCACTAATAAGATATATTAAACGCCAGAACAAACGACATCAATGTTTATAATAGGGAAAGTTTAGTAATTGTCAGGGAAAGTTTTCAACGATAAGGGAAAAGTTTCATTGATCAGGGAAAAAATAGCAGAGATTGAGAAATTCAAATGCAGCCTCCATAAAAAGTTCTAAGTCCAATGAGAATCACTCGTTTCCTTTAGTCCCCGCCCACACTAATGATTGACAGCTGGAGGGTCGGAACGCCACTATGCGATAACTGTAGAACTATTTTAGTAAAATCGCGTTTTGGACTCTCTGAATTATCTTTACTCTGTGTTTGTACCATAAAACTAAAAACAACCAACCAACCAACTAGACTAGTATTAAAATTTTTTGGTCGTGACATTTTCTTTTGCAGTCTATCTACTTATAACGCATGCCTGTTGCATTTATTGGTCTGTATTTTAAAATGAAATTAACTTTTTCATAATCAGACACACCTTTTCATTTTCAGACACCCTGTATACAGTTGTCCGCTTTTAACTTTCTTTTGGACCTTTGGTTTCAAGCACTGCCTGGATATACAATACAGGGTGTTTCAAAAGTCCGTTTCGCGGCTTTTATTTAGGAACTATTTTTTTGCTTTTATTTGGAAGGTCTACCCCTAGGTAAGTGACCCTGAAGAATCCATTGAGATGATTTACAGAGCCCCTAGCGGCGAAATAAAGAATTAAAAAAATTGATTTAAGAACTAAAGGAGATCGAGCAAAAACCTCAGTGAGAGTAATGTTGCCAACATTATGAAGAACTCACTGAAAAAAATTTCATGAAAATATCGTGAATATTCGTGGAGATATTAGCATGTGAATATAGCACTTTTTTAGGCATCAAAAAAGAAAAATTTAGTAAATCTGCAGATTTTTATGTTTTTTTAGTTGAATGAAGAGAAAATTTAATCAAAAAACCAAAAAAAATTTGCAAATTTATGAATTTTTTCTTTTTTGATGGCTGAAAAAGTGCTATTTCCACATGCTTATATCTCTGCGAATATTCACGATATTTTCATAAATTTTTTTTCAGTGAGTTCTTCATAATGTTGACAACAATACTCTCACCGAGGTTTTTGCTCTATCTTCTTTAGTTTTTAAATTAATTTTTTAAACTGTATTATTTCGCTGCTAGGGGTGCTTTAAGTCATCCCAATGGATTCTTCAGGGTCTTTTTCCTAGGGGCAGACCTTACTATCGTGACCCTTGGACACGTTTTGGTTCCAAATAAAAGCCGCGAAACGGACTTTTGAAACACCCTCCTGTATATTACTTGAAAATGTTGAATTTTGGGAACCCTCTTCCCCTCAATAAGACTCATTTATTTACCACTTCTATGTTTTAATCAGTGGCATACATAGAAATTTATTTCGGGCCCAAAATTATTTTCACCCACCTCCCAACAAAATTTATTACATTCAATGAAACTTTTTACACATTTTTTGTTAAAATTTACATCAAAACGAATTTATTATATAAAAAAGTTGTGAGTAATTTTGTTTCAAGTACCAAAGGGGGTCTGAGGGTTCTCCCCCAGAAATTGTTTGAAATTTTGACTCTTAAAAACTGGTTTTTAAGTAATTTTGGTACACCTAGTCCGAATTTTTTATTTATATATTTTTAGATAGGAATTGCATTTGGGTGAACTTAATACAAAATCAAGTTGAAAATAATAGAGTTCCAAGCAGGAAAGGGAATCCATCTGGGGGTCCTCCCTCAGAAAATGTTTGGAAATTTGACTCTTAAAAACTGGTTTTTAACTTGCTTTGGTACACCTAGTCCTAATTTTGGCCATATATTTTTTAATAGGATTAGGATTTTGACTAACTTATTATAAAAAGATTTGTACTAATAAAATTCCAATCAGAAAGGGGGGTTTAAGGGTCCTCTCCCAGAGAATGTTTGAAAATTCATCCCTAAAAAACAGGGTTTTAGCTTGTTTTGGTACACCAAGTCCGGATTTCAGGGGGGGGGCAGGCCCCCTCACCTGCCCTTATATACGCCACTGGTTTTAATAAATACATTGCTTCATTAAAGGGTAGCTCATAGGAAAGAAACCATCGGAAACAACCCTCCATTATTGCACAGTGTGACTTGAGAAGAATTTTCAGCTAATGGGAGAGCCACAAAGCTAAGCACAGGGGATTATTTTTCTTGTTGATGGGAAGATTTATTTGCGATCCTCGAAATCGCTGATGGAATCGATTCGCTGATGGAGAGGATGATAGATCGAATCGTTTCCTCTCCATTCTTCGCCGCCGGATGCACTTTAACGAATTTGTCATTTTAACCTCTCCCCTCTCCCTTGACACTGAGAAATGGTGAAGAAACGATCTAATGAAGGGAGGAATAGTTGATAACTTGGGTACCTTTAGGAGGCTTCAAGCGTGTTTCAACCACTAAGCAATATAATAACCAAGAGTGCAAACTCAGCGTGCATAATTAAAATTATGCAAAGTGGGAGAGATATATTTACAAAACTTCTTTTCGAAAACGATGAAAAAACAACAGAGTTACATAAATATTATAACTTTTTAAGGAACTATATTTTCAATAAACAATTTTCATAATGTTTGAGGAAGTTTGCACTCCAGGTTTATAGCTCAGTGGTTTCAACTAAAACTCTGCACCGACACATTCTTTATGTGGAGTACATAAAAATGTATGATGAACTATACCTCTACTACGAGTTTTATTTTTCGAAATATAAGACGTCATATCCGATAAAAACTTATTATTCCATTCCACGACACTCGCATGCATGCGCAGTGGACATGTTCAGTATCTTAAGTCTGCAAACATAACCCAATACAATGTACACGGTCTCGACAAACTTTTTAAGGTATAGCGTATACCGGATGACGTCATACTTTTTCAGTCTCAATTTTTTTGAGCACCTTGTTTTTTAGAGGTGTAGTTTTTTGGTCATTATTTTTTACTTCACGTAATGGATATGACTGTGCATAACTTTTAGGAAGAATTGCTGATATACACCCTGTTGAATGTCACTACAACGTCTATAAAGGTCGTAACAACATTGGCCTACGCCTATAACCTATATCAATAAATGACACATTTTACAGGATTTTTAATATCTCTATATTAAAAAAAAGTTACTGTCACCGCTGCCGCCGCTGTTTCAGAAAATTTTATTTTTCAACTCTTTGAACCCTCATAACGCAAAAACTACTTGATAGAAATTTATGAAATTTAAAACGTTTGTAGAGGAATGTTTGGGGCACATTCTCGAATGAAAAGCTAACTGATGTGAAAATTAGTTCTGGGGTATTTTTAAGGTCAAAGTTGAAGTTTTTGTTTTTTCGCCGCGTAATCCAGTTCCAGTGAAGTATGATATGTACAGGATACGGTTAGAATTAAGTCACAATAATATTGATAAAAGTTTCCTCCCCCTCAATATATCAAATATGGCGGATTTTCCAAAATGGCGGCCACTTATTTAGATCCTTTTTATTTTTAGTGTTTTTTCTTAATAATTAGAAATATTAAATGTTATTTGGTAAAATATAAGCAGAATACTTATATTTTACTAAAATTTACTGGTAAATAATGTTAAAGGTAGGTAGAAATTCAAAAATTACCATTTACCACTAAGTTAGAAATATGGGGCCGCCTTTTTGGAAATTATTTCTATGTATCGCAAAATCTTGGTTAATATACTATTTTATAGGTAATTTAATATATAAATATTTATGTTATGCCAAAACAAAATTTATTTATATGTAAAAACGTTAAAAATAAAAAGGATCTAAATATGTGGCCGCCATTTTGGAAAATCCACCATATTTGATACATTGAGGGGGAGGAAACTTTTATCAATATTATTGTGACTTAATTCTAACCGTATCCTGTACAAATTACGAATTTATTAACATAATTTATGTATTTTAAACGTTAGGTGGACGCCATTTCGGAAAATCCGCCATATTGGATAAATGACTTATCGTAAGAGAAAAAAACAGTTCCACATTATTTTTGCAACTAAATTCTAATAATTTACTGCAAAATTTTTATTTTATTAAAGATTTTTAGCAAATAAGTAAAACACGATTGTCCGCCATTTTGAAAAATCCGCCATATTTGATACATTGAGTGGGAGGAAACTTTAATCAATATTATACATATCCTGTAAAAATTACGAATTTATCATCAGAATTTTACTTATTATAAACATTAGTGGACGCCATTTTGGAAAATCCGCCATATTGGATAAATGACTTATCGTAAGAGAAAAAAACAGTTCGCCATTAATTTTACTACTAAATTTAAATCATTTACTGCAAAATTTATAATTTTATTAACAATTTTTAGGAAGTAATAAGTTAAAAACAATTGACCGCCATTTTGGAAAATCCGCCATATTGGCTAAAGGACACGGTTAATTTTGGTATACGTTTCACCATCGTTTTCTACGGAAAATTTCCTATAAGAATCACCTATCAAACTTTCTTTTACAATTTGTTCCACTTGAACCCCTTTTTGAGGTAACTTTCTTGGACTATTTGCCTGTTCACTAGATTTTCGCGATCACGGATATTAAATTTAACAGTTTTATAGGTGCACATTTTTGCTCTAAGTTTGCCAGCGATATAGTATAGACTTGGTAAATGATCTTTTAAAGATACTCCGATATTTTTTGAACTACTATAGGAATAAATAATTTAGCTCTTTTGAGTGCTATTTGTGCCGATGAAAGGTAGAGGATTTTCGGTAAGTTGGTTTTACTCTGCTAAAGATTGATTGCAGTGATTACAGATCGCGAAGCGATTTGTAAAGAGCTGCAGAGCAGTTTCGGGGGTTGGTGAGCGTAAGCGAGCAGAGGGCGGTAGCCCCCTATCCATTAATTTATTGATAAGTTAAAAAGGAATATTTCAGCAACAGTTTTATTTTGATATTTTCGTAGTAATGATCCGAATTGAAGTATTTAAAAGTTTGAGAGATAAAAAGTTTCGATAATAAATTATCATTAACTAAGCAGACAATTTCCAGGTTGTACTGGATAGTTGAGATGTAACAAGTGAGCTCTGCTAGCTAAGATCGCGAAGCGATCTTCAAAGAACTGCGAAGCATTTCCGGGGGTTGGTGAGAGATAGCAAGAAAAAAAGATAAAACATTCTAAATAACGCTATTTGAATGAAGCTAAACTTTAAAAATGAAATTAGATTTTGACAAATCTGTTTCGTCCATGTTGAAGAAATGATATGGGTTGATATTTCAAAGGGGGTAATTGAAAGCACAGTGCGTGTTGTTCTGTAAATACTGGACAATGCTTTTGTGCTACCTGGGTAGGTATTACAGATTGGGGAAGAATATGTTGAAAGGGAATTTTACAGGGTGTATCTGAAATGGTGCAACAAACTTTCAGGGATGATAGTATACTCATCAAGACGAACAAGAATCGGTATAGAAAGGGGGGTCCCAGACCAAATCCCAGGGAGTTAAAAATGGAGCGACACCCCAAAAAAATCATTGAAAATTTCAATTTTTAGAAGATCTACTATTGGTAAAAACTTAATCATGGTCTCAAAAATTGTTGCTTAAAATGATCTTTAAAATTACCTCAAAAGTCTTCACTTTAAAAATTTTTTATTATGAAAAAAGTTAAAAAACACAAAAAAAAATTTGACAACTCTGCCAAAACCTTATTTTGTATTTCGAAATCATTTCTTTTGATTTGATAATCTGAAAGATCATAGTTGAAAACCCTTAAGTCCAAAGTTTCAAGTAAATACAATCAATATTAAACACTTGAGTTCCTGTTAAAGTTTGTTTTTTGCGTGCGCAAACCGTTTTTTAGAGCTGTTTCCAGAACAGCTATTTGCGCACCTAAAAAACAAACTTTAACAGGATTTCAAGCGTTTAATATTGATTGTATTTATGTGAAACTTTGGACTTAAGGGTTTTCAACTATGATATTTCAGATTATCAAATCAAAAGAAATGATTTCGAAATACAAAATAAGGTTTTGGCAGAGTTGTCACATTTTTTTTGTGTTTTTTAACTTTTTCATAATAAAAATTTTTTAAAGTGAAGACTTTTGAGGTAATTTTAAAGATCATATTAAACCACAATTTTTGAAAGCAAAATTAAGTTTTTACCAACAGTAGTTCTTCTACAAATTGAATTTTTCAATGACTTTTTGGGGTGTCGCTCCATTTTTAACTCCCTGGGATTTGGTCTGGGACCCCCTTTCTATACCGATTCTTGTTCGTCTTGATGAGTACTATCATCCCTGAAAGTTTGTTGCACCATTTCAGATACACCCTGTAGGGGAGAACGGGGCACATTCGCACAAAAAGTGCATTTCGGCATATTAATCTGGATCTAGATGAGAGATTAAAACAAACTCGGATTCAAATGAAAGTTAAGACCTTTCCCGATATTTTAGAACGATAATTGGTCGCATTCATCTAGAATTTCAAACCTATATCATCAATCTAAAAAACGAGAAATTTCGTGCGAATGTGCCCCATGGGTGGGGCAGTTTCGCACACGTGTGGGGCACAATCGTACACATGCAAAAAATTATACAATAATTATTTTTACAAATTAAAAAGTTTATGGCACTTTAAAGTAAGGATAATTAAATGAAATATTTGGAACTGTTGCATATTTTTCCTCTAAATTGAAGATTTTTTTACAAAAAGAAAACAGCTTCAGAAAATATTGAACATCTAAGTGTTTGATGAGGAAAACAATTGTAGTAATGAAGAGTATATTGCACATTGACATACTTCACATAATATGATTAGTTCAAAAAAGTTCAACCACACACAAAATATTTTAACTGTCAGCTTTTATTCGAAAAGAAACGTGAACCAACAGCTCGCTTATTAACAGCTGAAACTGACGGTTGGGGAACTTTTAATACGATATTATCTTTTTATATAAATGTTGAATCATTACTTACTGGGAAAATAAAAGTTTCGTCATTAATTTTAAAGTTTTTGTAGTTTTTCATCATTAAAATTTTAAATAAGCACCATAGAATTCCAAATTTTCTATTTGACCAACATAACTAAATTTTCTTTTAAGTAGCAAATTATACTAGATTAAAATCACTTAAGTCCAAGTCAATTGATATTAAACAATTATCAGGGACATTTATTTCTATCTGGGTCTAAATTCCTTAAAACTGAAGCTTTCTTTAAGATGTTATTTTCTACTATCACCAAATTTTGGATACAATTACAATAAAAAACAATTAAACTTCAAGTTATTAAATATACTGCACTTATAAACAAATAAATCACTTTCATAATCAAAAATAGGAATGTTAACGAATGTAACCATCGAAAAATAACGAATGTTCCCCATCTATCAGTTCAAGCTTACCACGTCCCAACAAGATATTTATAATTAAAGCAGGGAAATAAAACCTTTCTAGAAACTTACTTTAGTAGTGCTCCAACTGAATAAAATTCTGACTGTCCACTTGAGAGTTATTTTTGATTGATATTTTACTCCAACAAAATGACAAGAAAATTTACTTTGCTGCTTCTAACGCTAGCAAATTTCTAGTACGTATACAACAAAATGGATCAGGGCTTTGAAAATTCATGCAGGAGGTGGTAGTCATGCTTCCATCTACTGGTATTTTTTTCAGATTTTTAAATTAATAATTACTAGGGGAAATGCCGTCTGTCCGAATGTGCCCCATGTGCGAAATAGCCCCACTCTCCCCTATATACTATCTAAATTTAAGCAAAAATATTAGGCCCCTTAACTTTTTCAACTCCCAACTCCAACTTATTTTTAGCAATACGTGAAGGCCACTCCTATAGGCTCAGCTAAAGTCTGCAGGCACCCTTTACCCCACTATACCCACCCTTTAACCCTGTTAGATATCGGGGATGAGAAAGAAGAAGACTTTAAAAAATTTATTTCATACAGTTGCATTATGTATCCCATGTTACGCTTTTTCATCTAGGTCTACTCCGAAGTTATTGAAACCTATTTTTGTGATATCATAGGTTCCTAATTAAAGAAAATAATTCTAATCATATAAGTATGCACGTGATCAGAAAAAAAACCCCGAGGAACAGAACCAAGAATGTCGAAGAGAATAATTCAACAAACGTAGATCTCTGGTATGTCAATTATTATCCAATTTCTTCCCATTGTCATATCTAAACACCAACACATATTTTCTTATTATCGGTACATCCAGCTTAACTCGTCTATCATAATTCCCCATAAATCAAATCAAAGCAAGAGTTTCCAATCACAACATCAAAGAATGGCATTCCCCCAAAAAATGTTCCCCAAAAACAGGGGAGGTTGACTTCTCCACAGTCCGCCGACTTTTCCCCATAGCAACAACCCCGAATTAAATCCTCATTAGTCGTAATGAAACCGGTAATATTCTTTTAAAGAATCCATCGGAATGCGGTTTGCTTTTGAGGCTGATTGAGCTTTCTAAAAACAAGGGTCTGTCAGCGCGGTAATTGAGCTGGGGCCAAAGGTATGCGCGCTGCCGGGGCAACTGCGGAATCCCGGGGTTCTTTGGCAGCCCCTTCTGATAATAATTAAGCGGATCTCCTCTCTTGTTAACAAGCGTTCGAAAATTGAAGTAATTAATCGTTAAGACGCCGATCGAGACTTCCTTTTGCGTAGTCTTCATCTCTCTCGGCAAGAGTTTTGAGGTGAATTGGGAGTGTGGAATGTTTTCATTTGTTTTGTACTTATATTACAAGTCGAGATTTGTGTACGTTTATTAATTGTTGTGCGGTGAAGAGAGTTATTAGGTTGCGGAGAAATTTATTTGATGATGTGTTTTCGTCAAATTATACCGGGTGAGTTTAGGGCCGTATTCACCGGTAACTTAACCGCTATGACAAGTTACATTGAAACCACGGTTACCAAACCGAAAATCAAACCACCGGCCGGTCAAAATCCCCATATGCATCACTACTCTTTTAACCACGGTTTCCCGATTGCATCTCATTGATCGAAAAAGATGATCACATGACCTTAAATTATTTAATTTATGCCTTTCATTATTTCAAACTATTAAATATTTATATCAGTTAATTTGAAATCATTGAATAGAATTAATCAAAATTATGTTATAATAAAGAACTGATTAGTGCAGCGGTTCTTAAACTGTGGTCCGCGGACCCCAGGGGGTCGTTTTAAGAGGCAAATTTCAAAAATTTTCTGGGGGAGAACCCCCAGCCCCCTTGAAATTTTGACTTCAATGCATAATTTTTACCTTGAAATTTCTAGACCCTCACCTCCACCTCAGAGACTTGGAGTAATTCAGGGGCATATATAAGGGTGGGTGAAGGGGCCTTGTCCCCCTCCTGAAATTTGGACTTGTTTAAACAGCAAGTCTTGTAAAAAACAGAACTTGTAAATCTCCAAAAATTTTCTGAGGGAGGACCCCCGAACCACCTTTAGTACTTGGTACTTTATTAATAAAAACTTTTAAAAAATAAGTTCATCAAAATTGAAATCCTACCTAAGAATAGTCTGAAATTTGGACGAAGTGAATCAAAACCAAGTTAAAATCCTGTGTGTTTTAGGGACAAATTTATCTGAAACTTTTCTGAGGATGACCCCCAGTTACCTTTTTGTTCTTAAAACTCTATTATTATCAACTATTTTTTACATAAAGTTCATCAATATGTAAATCTTACATAACAATTTATATTCAAAAAATTCTAACTAGGGGTATCAAAACTAATTAAAAACCAGTTTTTCCAGTTGAATTTCCGAAAATTTTCTGGGGGAGGACCCCCAGACCCCCATGACCTTAATTACCCCAACTTAATTACCCGTGACCTTTTAATATTAAGTTCCCTGAGAAGCAATTTATACTTTAAAAGGTACTACAAAGCTACTTGGACCTATGAAATAGGCATCGGGGGCTGAGGGATAGATTTCTATATACGCCTCTGGAGTAATTGAAAAATTTATTATAATTTACATACTAATTTTAATTAATCTCAAAACAAAAGTCTGGTTACGGCTTTTGGTGTTTAAAATGTTGGGGGTCCGCGATGTCTGGCTGCTCCATAAAGGGGTCCGTGACGATAGAAAGTTTAAGAACCGCTGAATTAGTGGATGAATAAAATATTCGATAAATAAACAGGTCTTGAGAAATTTTTTCCAACTTTTACTTTTCGCTACCACTGTTTGTGTTGTGTTTTAATTTATTATTTAATAAACGCATACACAATTTTGAAAAGAGCAAGACAATAAGGAAGTTGCATGCGTCAGATTTTCATAAACATTCAAGTGTTACGTTTGGTTTTTTGTATGCTAAAATGAAATATCTAGTCAATTTTTCAAAAAATGTACAAGTAATTAAAAATGTTAATTTAAACGTCGAGAAAAAAGTGTGACTGAAAACGCTAAGTGAAAACACCGTACGATGACGTCACAACCCAAACTCTTGGCGTTTTCGGGCGCTTTGAAAAAGGGGATTTTATTTTTGTTAATTTTTTTTACAATCAAAAAATTTCTCTATCAGCCTCAAATTTTTGGTAGTTGCTTATTTTTGCATGAAGAATCGATTAAAAATAAAAATAAAAAAATCATGCAACTTCCTCATTAACTTTTTAATTATGCAAAAAACTTAGATTATAACAGTTGCAAAATAGAAGACATATTGAACACTTAATAGAGTGACACAAAAAAGACAACTTTAAAGGTCAAGAAATAATAACAAGTCTAGTTGATATCCCCTCACTCCTCCTAGGATTTCACCATTTTAGTTTAATCTGTTAATAAAATGAATCGAAAAAGTATTTCTAGACAATAAGCTTTTGTTTTGCAAAACCAGCTCGGCCACATAGTCGTAAAACTGTGCTGGGTTGGGTTTGAGTAATTTTTAATATTAAATAAACTTTTTTGGAAATTTTAACCCCAGAAATATAGTTATTTATTGATATAAATAGGATATATGGATATTTATTTCAGTTTCCAACCATGCATGTATGTTTTATTCTGTCATTTTATTAAAAATGTCAACTCCCTTTACCTGTCAACTCCCGTTACTATTATGTCATTGATTTTGAAAGTAGTATCAACAACTTTCCCTTTTTACGAAGGATTCGACATTTCTCGCTTGATTTATCGTTAATTTCATTAAAAAAAGGTCTTGCATATTTCATTTAAAGAGAAATAATTGTATTTGATATAATACACATAACTATTTTAGTTTAGGTCTTGTTTTTGCCTTATATATGTTAAGTACGGAAGTGTGCAAATTGATAACTTGGGATATTTTTTTAAAACACTAAACTATGGGCAAAAGTGTTTGACCAACTGCTGTTCCATATACTTGAAACATATATAAAAACTATATTAATATTATTACGAAATTATGAAGTTTGAAAAAAAAATTTTATTCTGAAATGTAAGCGTATTGTGAAAATGTCCCATATGCTGTTTTATAAATAATGTCAAAAGGATATTTTTTTAATTTCTTAAATAGTTTTCTTTTCTTCTAATTAAAAGCAAAATGTTATTACTTATCCGTTCATGTTTTGGTTTCTTGAAAATTTTTTTTGTGCGTTTAAAGTTATTTTAATGTTATTTATTTCAAATATCAAAGACTGATAATGTTGATCGAGAGGATTTCGATTATTCCAATTAAATATGTATGAGTTTAGGTATTCATTGAATTTTTGGAAATTTAAAGATAGAGGAATATATATCAGATTCTGATGCAACGTGGAACAAACTTGTTTCATCATAAAATATGGCGTCAATTGGTCGTTGTGATTGGATGTATAATAAAATGTTTGAGAATACTTGCTTTTTTGTGTGTTTAAAGTTATTTTAATGTTATTTATTTCAAATATCAAAGACTGATAATGTTGATCGAGAGGACATCGATTATTCCAATTAAATATGTATGAGTTTAGGTATTCATTGAATTTGTGGAAATTTAAAGATAGAGGAATATATATCAGATTCTGATGCAACGTGGAAAAAACTTGTTTCATCATAAAATATGGCGTCAATTGGTCGTTGTGATTGGATGTATAATAAAATGTTTGAGAATACTTGCTTTTTTGTGTGTTTAAAGTTATTTTAATGTTATTTATTTCAAATATCAAAGACTGATAATGTTGATCGAGAGGACATCGATTATTCCAATTAAATATGTATGAGTTTAGGTATTCATTGAATTTGTGGAAATTTAAAGATAGAGGAATATATATCAGATTCTGATGCAACGTGGAAAAAACTTGTTTCATCATAAAATATGGCGTCAATTGGTCGTTGTGATTGGATGTATAATAAAATGTTTGAGAATACTTGCTTTTTTGTGTGTTTAAAGTTATTTTAATGTTATTTATTTCAAATATCAAAGACTGATAATGTTGATCGAGAGGACATCGATTATTCCAATTAAATATGTATGAGTTTAGGTATTCATTGAATTTGTGGAAATTTAAAGATAGAGGAATATATATCAGATTCTGATGCAACGTGGAAAAAACTTGTTTCATCATAAAATATGGCGTCAATTGGTCGTTGTGATTGGATGTATAATAAAATGTTTGAGAATACTTGCTTTATAACTGGGACCTAATCCGTAACCTAAAAAAATGGAAATACTTTAATATTGAGATTTTTAAAAATAGCTTACTCAGAAATCCGGAATGAAACCGGACGTTTTGGTACATAAATTGTGTTATATGGATCAGAATAATTAAAAAGTTTTTCTCTGGAAACCGTTTACCAAAAAAATTATTATTTTAGAATCGAGAAAAATAAAAGAAACAGAAATATTTGAAAAAATTGAAACCGAAAATTTGTTGAAATATTTTTACAAACGTAAAAAATAGAAGTAAACAAAACTATTTTATTTAGCGTCAAAAAAACCTGGTACATCCAATCTTCCACCGCTCCAAGTTGGTTCCCCAAGCAGCTTGAAATGCAAAGTTTGTGCCACCGTTGTTGAGGTGGCATATCTGCAAAAAGTTATTTTCTGACTAGAGAAAATATCAATATTCCGCTCCAAAGTAGGCGATTTACCGGAAAATCGCATTCTACCCGAGCAGAGATTGGATTTCGGGCAGTGCGAAAGGGGCAGCATCCGTCTCCTAAGAGAGAACAGCTCCGTTGTTCTTCTGAAGCGCTTGTTCTTTGTTGGAGCAAATGCAATAATTTCGGTTTATTTCTTGTGAAAACGGTGTACTTTTGAATGGTTTGTCATGATTGGAAGCAACAGCAGGAATTCTCTTGAATTTGTTTTTCACTAGAATATTTTTCTTGAGCTTAATGTATCCCATCAAATATATATTCATTTTTAGTACGCTATGAATTAATATAAGTATTTCTTTAAATATTCCAAAAGTTTGCAAAAGGTAGAAACATTTCTAACTGAAAAACAGTAGAAATGTTTTTAAGTATGTTGTCTTTAATACTGTGGAAGCATAATAAAATGAATGTATCAGCATTCAACATGTTAGTTCAGGGCCGTATCCGATTTGGATTATAGGGTTCAACCCTCCCAAAACTTAATCTTACAGTCCCAGCCACCCGAGGTTCTCTATATAGGTTTCAATGGATAACTTGCGCGGCTTAGGGTTAAAGGTTAGGCTAGGCCGAAAGGGTTTATGCCGTAATTCTCAATATTGGTGACACTATTTTCAATCGTAATTTCCAAGTCTCCCCTTCTCATGTAGTATCAAATTATGCAAAGAAATAATAGTATGACACTAAAGCTCCATTACCTAAAGAGATCCTGTTATGAGCCCAAGGGGATGTCTTGGGGTTCTCCCCTGGAAAAGTTTAGTGTGTTAAAACCAATCCTAAGCTTTTGTTGGGGATTCTTAGAGATACATGGAACCCCTGCCATTGGTCCAAATCTGAATTTTGTAACTTACTTTTTATTAGTAATGCATTGAATTTATCACCTCTTCCACTTCGGGCATTATTAATAATGCCCGATTTATCCCATTGCCCATAAAATATATATAAAGTGTCTTTTTATCACGATTTGCGTAGCGAATCTCCTCCTAGCAACCGACCAGGCTTTGTGTTTACCCACTTTCTCTTTCCGAGTAGTTACGTACTGGGTTCAGGATCCGTTGCTGTGAAGTATAGCTCAAAAACAACTGCTTGTAAGGGCCAACTTTATAAATACATTCAAGTGGGGAACCTCGAGCGCATCCCTGATTAACCTTCGCGACGGATGATACAGTGTCCATAAAACTTGAGGGCGTATTATGAATCATGGCTAAAGAGATAATTATTCAGCTTGTGGCAAAAGAGGGAACAAGTACTGATGTTGACGTCACCCTCACGTACCATGAGCTGATGGCCACAATAAGGAAAATTGCTCTCAACATCAAGGAGTGGAAAACACCTCCTTCGCATGACTGGTATCATGTAGAGAGCCTGTATACGAGAGAGAGGCTCGCTTAAAAGCGTCTCTGCGCATCCAATTCTGTCCAAACTGTATCATGCCGCTTGTCTCGCGTCCCATGCTAATCCTATGGAGGGAAACCTAACTACCGCCTGCGGCGGACAGAAAACCGATTTACCGATCTGCGCGCGCTATACTGAGTTGTCGCCTCTCTCTCGTATACAGGCTCTCTAGTATCATGCAGACCATCCAGGAGCTGACCTGGAGGTTTTCGGAGACAGAGCAACGCAAACTGCCCTTACTTGATTAAAAGTGATATTAGATCTCTCGCCTATGACTAGGGGCGTAAGACTTTTTTAACATGTACTAAATGTATGGGGCTAGATAAGGCCGACTTAAAAGTGAATCCAGTCCAAGTCATGTATTTTTTGAGGGTGCATGATCTCCTGGACCTGATCTAGTTGTACTAGATCAGGGGGAATAAGGAACAACAACAACAACAGTGGGGAACCTCCCAACTCCATTTTTGCTTCGCAAACTAAGTATTATGCACAATTGTTTTCAACATTAAATATACTACACAAATATTCAAGTTCAAATGTTTCTGCTTTGCATGCACCATGACAGCTTTCGAAATGATTCCTTACGTGCCTCTTCAAACGATCATCCAAAGAGTCGGTATTGAAACGTTTAAATGCCCCTTTCAATCGTTATAAATGAATGATGCGTTTAAACTTACTCTGTGTAATCAAATAAACGTAACTCTCCGCAAAGTCTGATTATAAAAGTACTTTTAATAATTAGAATGCTAGTTAAATGTTTTTTAATTGAACATCCTTTTATAACCATAAATAATGATCCGCTTCCATGGTTACCGTTTATCAGCACGTGGCGAGTTGACAGACTGCACTTAAATGAATAGCTTCTAACCTGGAAACGTCATATACGTCCATGATTCATCCTCTTTTCTCAACTCAGTTTCACGTTTTTACATTCTTGCTACATGACGGATGAGGGAAGCCCAGAGGAGTCTGGTTTCGAACGATTTTCTCAAGCTTGTAACAAAAATCATCTTCATGTTGGTGTCAGTTATGAAAGGATTGATGGAGATGAGTTTTGAGATGAGAGAGAAACACTTTAAAAAACTTTGTCTGAAACTTCTACAACTGTTGTTTGTAATTTTAATTTCGTATTGGGGTCAAAAGTTTTTTACAAATAATTTATTCCAAGGAACTGCAAAATGAATATCGTTATAATATCAATTCTTCTTCGGGTTGGAATCAGGTTTTCTGGGAAAATTTTTTTAACTATCAAAATACAATTGACTCATGTTTTCCAAAGTAAAATTTCCCATCTAAATAAAACAAAAACAAGTTAAATAAATAAGTGTGGAAAAACAAAACAGTACCAAATATTTCATCGACAATCCAATTTTGCCTTGACTATATACCTATATATTTTTTTCTAATAAAAGTGAGTTCCAGAATATACAAACATTTAAAAAATTTCGATTATATATATATATATATATATATATATATATATATATATATATATATATATATATATATATATATATATATATATATATATATATATATATATATATATATATATATATATATATCCTACTACTATTATAATTGTGAATGTTTGTCTGGATGTTTGTTACTCTTTCACGCAAAAACTACTGAATGGATTTTAATGAAATTCTACCATAATGTAGCTTATACATCAGAATAGGACATGGGCTATAATTTATAAAGAGAAAATCAGTCCTTCATTCTTTTTTTCCCATTTTCCCTTCTTTATTCCACTTATTTTTCCGTGTTTGAAAACCTGTTTTACCAGTCATACAACGAGTTAAAAATAAAACATTGTTTCAAATGAGACAGATCACTAGACTTTTTCATTTACTAGATCTTTTATTTTAGTTTTAAACACTGGTTTTAAATTTGTTAATTTGTTCACTAGACTTACTAATTTACTAGACTTTTTATTATGGTTTCAAATTTGTTATTTTATAAAGGCACCAAGATATTAAACTTTATCAGGAACATCGGGATTGTAAAAAGTGACAAGAACACCGGGATTGGAAAATTAGCGAGAACATCGGGATGGAAAAAATTACCGGGTTATAAAAATTACCGAGAACACTGGGATAGGAAATTTACCATAAAGACACCGAGAATACCGGAATATAAAAATTACCGTAAACACTGAGATAGGAAAATTACCGGGACCGCCGGGATTAGAAAAATTACCGTGACCACCGGGATAAGATTACCGGGAACACTGGGATAGGAAAGAGGTGCCTGGGATACCGGGATGATTTGTAATATTGCTAATTTACAAAATTATAAATGTATTTTAAGAAATATTTAAAAAAATAAATTTATAAACTCCCCCCCGTGCAAGGCCGGGTATAACAGCTAGTATATATATATATATATATATATATATATATATATATATATATATATATATATGTTACAGGCAAAGTGATTGGTTGGGCATTATTAATAATGACCAGGCAATGTGATAAATTCAACGAAATTTATGAATGAAGTTTATCACTTTGCCCGCCTCCACTCACTCTCCAATTAATCACTTTGCCCGTAACATATAGGGGAGAGTGTTGTACCTCTGGACAAAAATCACGTTTGGATTTTTCTAAGACAGGTAAAATCACATTTTTAACATTTAAAGTGCCCAAAACCTATAGTCCTAACCTTAGCGAAGATGGTAATATTTTTTATTTGCTAAAATCTTCAAAATTGGATTTTTAATTAATTTTAATAACTTGACGAAATTTGTGTCCATAGGTACAACAACGTGCTCTCCCTATGGACAGACCCAGTTGTACCTCTGGACACCCTTAAAAAGGAAATTTTTAGTTGAAAAAAGCTTAAAATGAACATTTTTATTGGTGTATTACCTTTTAATAAGCTATTTCAAGAATTTTTAAAATTGGGAATAGATTTTTAAAAGTAATGTAGTTTAAGATCGTAAATGATCATTAAAACGAAGTTGAATGATAAAGGTCTCGATTTTTTACCAAAAATACATAAATCACATGGGATTTTCAGATCGAAGTTTGAGGTAATAGTTTCATCAGTCATGCTGATAGATCTGATCACTTCACTGATCCATAAAAACAATTCGATCGACACTTAGTTGTGCAAGCATTTGGTGGTAATAACTTTCGCAAATCTTCATCGGTGGAAATTTCAAGTTTTTTGTAATCATACTTAAATGCGATAGGGTGCTTAAGATTTTATACCATATTTTACATTAAATGCAAAGTAAAATAAAAAATTTGAAAAAAGTAGTTTAGATCACAAAATATTTGATTTTTCATCTAAAAATCACTTGAAAATAATCGCCGACAAATAGATAACCATTTAGAATTAATTTAATATGCATTAAAATGCATTCACTTTAATGAAACCTGATTCAAAAACGACGATTAGCTTACAGACACCCACAAGAACGTGTCCGTAGGTACAACACGTATGGTGTCCGAAGGTACAACACCAGGTGTTTTTTGCATTTAAAGTTCTACAGGGTGATTCAGAAATAATCATCAATAATTGGGGGTTAGGTAGAGGGGCCCTAGACAAGCATTTTTCGAATAGGGATGGTGGGGCGCAGCCTTACCGTTAAAGAGCTAGGACCTAATGTAGTGCGAGCGCTCTTCAAAAGGACGTTTTTAGAAGGCCCGTGTGACGAAACATAACATAATAAAATGAAAAACATTATTGCATGAGGTACAGGAGTATCCGTACTACTTAAATCCTCAATGTGATAGAAATTGGACCACTTGCTAAACCGTGGGGTGAGTTTTAAAACGTGCAATTTTAATCTCTTAGTCAAACAATGGAGTTCCCTTAATGGTATTTGGAAAAATGATGATCGGGGAAGGAATTTTCAATGATCAAACAGTTTCAATGATCACTGTTACGATCATTGAAAATTCCTTCCCCGATCATCATTTTTCTAAATACCATTAAGGGAACTCCATTCTTTGACTAAAAGATTAATATTGCACTTTTGAAACTCGCTCCACGGTTTAGAAAGTGGTTCAAAGTCTATCGAATTCATGGTGTAGGTAGTAGGGATACTTCCTTACCTCATGCAATAGATTTTTTCATTTTATTATGCTATGTTTCGTCACACGGGCCTTCCAAAAACGGCCTTTTCAAACGCGCTCGCACTACATTAGGTCCTAGCTCTTTAACTGTAAGGCTGCGCCCCACCATCCCTATTCGAAATATGCTTGTCTATAGCCCCTCTACCTCCCCCCCAATTATTGATGATTATTTCTGAATCACCCTGTATAGAAAATAAAAGAATTGAGCGCTGACAATTTCTAATATCAAAAATAAAAAGTCAAAATCTCGGGGATTAGCCCCTTATATCACATTCTATCGTATTATAATTTAAGGGGAAGAAAAATATTAATGTAGTGATGCACTAAAAAAAACTTTGAGCACCTAAAAACAGTAAATTTATTATATTAAATATAAATATTATTTTAAAGAGCTGATTTCTCGTTAGCAACTAGATAGCATCTGTTTACATTCAAATTCAACCACAAATTCAAGTTTCCATTTTTTCCCGAATTTTAAAATGCAGTGGCTGAAGGTACAACCGTCCTTAGGTACAACACTCTCCCCTATAATCGAAACCAAATGTCAGTGGTTCCCAGACTTTTTCAACTCAAAGCGCTCCTAAGTGACTATTTTTCCCACGGCGCCCCTTTTGTAAAAAAGAACAAGCAATTTAAGTAGTAAAGAGATTTTTAGTTTATATGAAATGTTGTTGTAAATTAGAAGAGCGTGTGAATGATTGCACAGTAAAGTTGGCAGCTGGAAACTCTTCACGGCGCACAGTTTGGGAAGCACTGCCAATGTTTTAAGTAACAAGAATTAACAGTAAAACATATCCTCATATTATTGATCCCTGTGAAATGATCTCATTAAATAATTTCAAGGAAGTAGTAAAAGTATCTTTTTAATCACTCATATAATCCCTATTCAGAAAATAGGGTTGTTTATTCCCCTTCTAACTGCCTCCTTATCTTCCACAAAAGAAATTGAAAAAAGTGCCTCAGATCAATGTCCCCTCCGTATCGGAAACCCTCCCCAAACATTCACCTTCGAAACCCTCATTTGATTCACTTGTCCCGGGCAAAACGCTCATTACAACGGCGATACCCCTCCTTCCAAATTAGTTGCCCTCCATTTCTGAAAGGGCTGCTGCCTCCCCCAACTGTAAATGGCTCGCGATACAATTATTGAAGGGAAGGAGCCTCTAGATTGATCTTAACCTCTAGTGGATTCGGACCTCCGAGGAGGAGATATGCGAACAGGATTGATGAAAGAGAAGATGTTGGGTTCGTCGGAATCGAAAGTGAGGGATGAATTGGATGGTGTTTTGAATCGATTCATTTGGAGATCGATTTGAATGGATTGATCTGAATCCAGAGAAATGAGTGGGTGTGGGAAAACTATTTCTTCTAAGGTTTGGAATACAGGGAGTCTTCAATGTGATCTGATGGTTATTTTTAAACCTTCTTTCATACACACGCTACTTCCAATTACTAGAACATTAAAAATAAGGTAAAAAAATTTACTTGAAGTAGATTGTACTCCGTGGTAAATAGAATAGATGGGTTGAAGTTACAACTTAAAAATCGTCGCCTTGGTAACGATGAAGAAAATATAAACAGCCATCTTACATTTTTACACACCAGTTAAAGTAGAACTTGAAATTTTCGCTCGCCAACCTGAAATTAGCGAGTATATTTTGTCACTTATTCATTTGCTGTAAACAACTCCATCTCGATTATACATTTTTAACAGATGCTTCTCTTTGTCGGATATTTGTATCTATCTGTATTATTTAGATTTAACTGTATCTGTATTTTAACTGTATTTATGTTGTAACTGTTATGTAAGTGTGTTTCATGCGAATGAGAATAAAACTAACCAGATCTTTTATCATAAAGAAAGACGTTGAGTATTTGACATGGTGTAGAAGTGGGGTTGATCCCCTGGTTGGAATTTTGAAAATTACTTGTAAGCTGCGGAAAAGAATGCCAAGCCTAAAGCAACAAAAGTAGCTATTTTTCAGGCTTTGTAATTATGATCGAAACGATCTGCCATAATTATCTGTACAGTCTGTCATTGTTGTAACTGTAAAGGCCCCGTTAAGTAATAAAAAACCAGCAACTTTAAAAACACACTCTTTATTGTGGTTGTCGAGAGAGAGCTAGATCTGATATTACGCGTAATTTTGAATTAATGAATTTTGAATTTACAATGCTGTTGCCAAAAGTGTTTTAACTAAGAAGCTAGATCCACTAGTCTTGGTTGGTCACAACAGTCATAACGATCTTTAAGATCTGTTGTAGTATAATTAATCCTATTAATGTCTTGCCAAGTTTTATAAATTAGCTCACCTACCAAAGAAAACATACAGGTTAAAATAATTACAATTGGAGTGCATCCCACTATTTCTCTATTGGGTTCGGTATTAATGTTTTCACGATTACGCAACTATTAAAACCCGCATTTTTCATGCAGATACCCTGAACAGCCCCCTCTTCTACCAGAACATCTTTAGTTTCCAAGACTGGAGGAGTATCATCGACCAACAAATTAAAAACGAAGGGGCGCCGCTGAGAATTCCAAAGCGCCCTCCGCTAAACAGAAGGGGCGCTGATAGGGGCGCAAAAAACGGAGCTTATCGCTGGGGGTAGAAAAAGGGGCGTCTCGGCTCATCGGGCACTTCCCCGACCAAAGAGATTAGCTGACGTTTTCCCTCTCTAATCCGTAGGGACAACGAGAAAGGGAAATTTACGATCGTTTGCCTTCACCCCCTTTTCAATTCTCTTCCCTCCCCGTGTTTCGTCATTTTTTTTTGCGAGTAAGCCATTCGTGAAACAAAATCAAATATCCCGCCCTGGCTTAATGTTCGTTTTTTTTTCGTTCATCGTGTATTCTAAAAGCACCTTTTTGTTATTGTTGTTCATTTCGTTTCTGCCGGACTGTTGCTGCGGCGGCTGCCTAAAGAGCAGTTGAGAGTGTTGCCATTGCCGATGATGATAATAAGGAAGATCGAAGTGAGAGAATGGTGGTCTGAAAAAGATTCGATTTTCTCGTTTATAGGTGGTAATTAAACGCAGGATTCCATCCATACGATCCTTTTGATTTGCCTGAAGCGCTTTCTGGATGGATTGAAAAGGTCACGTTTTATGGACTGTTGAGTAGAAGGTGAAAATGAAACAGGAATAATAATAAAATTGGAATGGGTTGTACGCCTTTGTACTGTATGTAAAAAAGATCGCAAGTTTTTCTGATAACGAACGTTATTTTTCAATGTGAAAAAGATTTTAATTTATAAATGATTATTTCTATGGATTTGGTTATAAATAGCTTTCCCTCATAAAATGTAAAGACACTTTTTTACTCTATTTCATCAGAGGATATTTTTAAACGGAGTATGGTTATTTAAAATTATTTTTTTACTTTCAATTTACAAGCTTATACTCTCGATTCTGATTTAGAAAACTTCCGCAGCGTATCATAGAATATACAAAAAAGAGTCCGCCCAAACTCTGCAAAACTAGATTATTGCGTTTAGTACAATTCGTCACATTGTTCGGATCGTGTTATTGGGGTTGTTAAAGGGTTGCTCATAAGGCGTTGTTAACCCTTTCAGATCCTAGCCTCTCCAAATTTTCCATAGGATTTAATGACTATCTCGGGTGATCTGATCTAGAAAGCAGGTTGCCACATCAGGCGCAACATTTTCAACATCTTAAAATTTGAATATTCGGCATTGCAAATGGAGAAGCTTATTTGATTGGTTGTAAGCGCTGACAACATCGAGCTGGAAAGATCCAAACCAATCGAATGAGCTTCTCCAACGATTCGAAGCAATTATTATTATTTGATTCAGTGCTATTTGATTGGTCTAGGGCAGTGGCTTCAATTGGCGTCTGGTCGTAAGTCACCAAGGATCGGAATCCCCAAAGTTTGTCGAACGGAGATAGCAATGTTTGATATAATGGTGACGATGTGTCCAAACTAAAATGTTAAAAAATATCCAATGAGCATGCACGCGTGCACTGAGGTATGAAATTGTTTGCTTTTTAGGATAAGACCTCACATTTTTTGAAGCATAAATGTCTTCCTAGAGGGAATGGATATTAATTTATAATATAAGACGCAATGAAGCAGCTAACTGTTGACAGCACATTTATTGGGACAATTCACATTATTCACAGATGTCTTAACGTTCTGACAGGGGTCCCGATATCACAATCGCGCGGGAGAAGAGACTCTTCCATTCCGGCTGTTGCTAGCCGACCGTCGTACGACGGACGGCTAGTCCCACGGCCATGGCGACCGACGTATTGTTTTGTACTGTATTTCACAATCCCTGCAAGATTTTTATACTTTATTAAGCTGGGTTTCCATGCATACGTTTTTTCAAGTTTAAGTTACAAGTTCGCGTGTTGGCGCGACGGTTGGCGCGATAAAAATTCCCTTTCGCCACTCCTGAAAAAGTACCAACCAAACTTGAAAAGTCGACTTGTTCACGTGAGCGCTATGGACCAATGGGCTGGCGTATCTCGTCCTTGCTCCTTGAACTTGCTTTCGGTCCAGACAGCATGGACTTTTTTGCACGTACCTGAAAAAAAGTTGGTCACGTGATAGAAATGCACCAATAGAACCGAGCGAACATCGTGTTGTTGTATTTCTATTTCATCATATCTCTGAACTCTCGTCTTAGTGCATTTGCGATTTTAAAATTTCAAAATGAATTTAAGTTTACCTTCCAGCGTAATCAAATTTATTCAGGAAGTAGAGAAGAGGAAGATCCTTTACGATGCATCCTACAAAGGATACAAGAACGCCGAAATTAAGGACAATGCTTGGAAGGAGGTAGGCCGAGAACTCGGCAGTACAGATCGTAAGTAGATTTTATAAATTATGTATTTATAAATTTGTATAATCTGTATGGTAACCTGCATATTAGTTTTTTTCCTTTTCCCTTTAGATCCAAATTGTTCTCTGAAAACGGGACACGTAGTCTTATCATCAAGCTCCTTCATTATAATGATTTTGTTTAGTGCGTTTAATATCATATAAAAGTGTAGAACTTCTCAGAGAGTAATAAATTGTTGGAATTACCAATAAATAATCATTAAGCTAACCGGCTAACTATACTGCAAACTGTCATAGTTACCTTAAAATTTTAACATTGTATAATCATAATTTGTCTACATTCTCTTAATGTTGATTTCTATTCTTACATCATTTATACCTGCATAGCTATTTGTGTTTTCTTATCCACATGCCTTGTCTTCAACTGATTGAAAGTTCCTTTGTGGAAAAAAATAAAGCAGAATGCTAACTAGCCCTGCTGTGTTAAAAATATTTATCCAATAGATAGTGAAAAATCGAAATTTATGTTGTGTTAGTTTTGTAAGACTTATGCTCTTTTTGTTACAATTATTATTAGCCCAGCAGCATGAGCATTAAAACAGCATGAGCAGGGACTAATACACGTCAATTTTGGTACCGTTTATTGGCACCTTCAAAAAATTCTTCAAAATTATCAACATATTCACAACAAATTGTGCCAAAAATGGCAGCTTCACAGTAATATCTTTCTATAAAAATCTATGTGCTAAAACTTATTTGCTGAGACTTATATTGTTATTTATCTATTTTTTTTATTGATATGCTTATTTATTATTTGGTACAAAGGACAATTCCTGCGTACTTATTTTACTTTTTATTCAAAGAGAGGAATATATGCAAGAAAAATTTAAATTCATTTTTAAAATTTATCTACCACCGATACACCAGTGCTGTGGTTCCTTTGTGGAAAAAAATAAAGGCAGAATGCTAACCATTCCGGAATCCCACCTACAAATTAAACTTTTGACTGCAATAGAAATTTTTCCATATTTTAAATAACTTTGAGTTTATAATATTTTGTTGATATATAACAGAACTAAAATTGTTATTGGTTCTTACGTATTATGCCATCAACTGTGCCGCTGAATCTGAAAAGGTTTAAAATCCCATTCACTGTTCTACAGCTGTACCGCTGAATTTAATGGCTGCTGAACAGTCGACGGTATAATACGTAAGTACCCTATTATTCTGTGGATACTCTCGCTTATGGGCTTTAAGGGAACGAGTAGCCGCCACCACTCGGTGGTATGTTTTAAAAATATTTTGGCTAATGAGTAGTCAAAAATCCAAATTTATGTTGCATTATTTTTGTTAGACTGCTCTTTTTGTTACCATTGTTATATGCTGATATTTCTTATAAGTAAAGGATGAGCCAGCATAATTACTATTACAATAAAAGAAAGAAGCCTCTCCCGAGTGGATCAGTAGCCACAGAAACTTGGCCCCATTTTATATATAAAGAATGTCTTTCTTCATTTTCCTAACAGGATTCCTCTGAAAGTCTAGAATTACTAAATATCTCTTTTGTGTGATGACCACTTACTTAATGTGGCACCATTTAAAAGAGTTTTTTAGTTCAGAATTCAGCTCAACTTAAGTGGAGAAAAATACCCAGATGAACTTTTGGAGGGGTTACCAGATACATTTTAAACTCATTGTAGCCTTGAGTTATAAGTAGTTGGTGAAATTATCTTTCTCAATACATAAGATTTGATATCAACGTAATTTTTTGTTACTAACAATTTTTACTCTAAAAGGTCAAATTAATTTAAATGAAAATGTTTTCTTCTTGGTGTTTGTTTAGAATTTTAATAGTAATTGGTATAATTTTCATATTCTCAGATTTAATGCTTCTGAAATTTCACTGTTGAAATAATCTTATATATACTACTGTAAACTATTGGAGAAACATCCCATGAAAATTTATTTAAGTATACAATTATCAAGAAATGAACCATACATGTGAAGATAAGTTTACCTGGAAAACCTAACAGTTCTTTTTAGTATTTTTGTTAAAACATTCAGCTGTCTTACTTAAATTTTGTTGCAGGATTCTTCTGAAGTTCTAGAATTACTAAATAATTCTTTTGAGTGGTGACCACTTACATTACGTGGCATCATTTAAAAGAGTTTTTTAGTTAGCTGTCTTAAAGTGGAGCAATAAACCTAGATGATTTTTTCCTGGAGTGTTTACCAGCTACATCAAATCCATTGTAGCCCTGAGTTATACATCAACTTAACTTAGTTGTGAATAATATTTAACTCTTAAAAGTGTGGAACAGCTATGATAAGAGTCGACCAGCCGTCACGTTTACCCACTGTTCAAATGATTACACACAACCACATAGATCTATTTGAGCTGTGAGTAAACATGGCAGCTAGTTGACTCTTATCGAAGCTGTGCCAAAAGTGTCAATGTACTCAGGTAGATCCAGGTTTTTTTTATTTTGGAGCCCAGTTCATTACTTTTTGTGACAAATTGAAGCAGTGATAGTTAGATGAGTGCATAAAAGTAAAATTGACTCACAAACTGAGGAAAAATTCAAATATTTTGTGAATGTTTTCTTGCAAATTATCACTAAACCTAATTTGAATTTCATGAAAGGGGCAGATTTAAAGAGGAAATTTTTGTGAAGGGGCAGAAAAAGGGCCCCAAGTTTTGTCTGGATCAACCCCTGGTATTTAAATGAAGATGCTTTATTTTGCTTTGAATTTTTAAGTAGGTAACTTAATCCATTTTCAGCCCAGATTTATGCTTCTTAAAATGACCTCTAACTCTTAACTGTGTGAAACATCCGATGAAAAATTTATCAAAATAGTATAAAAGTAATGAAAAATTCATGTTTTAGAGAATATTTTAAAAGAAATGGACATTAAACACTGCTATACTGATAAATTACCTAACCATAATTATTTTTAATAAAAAATATACCTCCTTACATAAATTAACCCTTATTATAAACCCCTACTTATTAAAAATATTGAAAGTAATTTTTTTTGTAATTAATAATATTTTTGGAAAAAATAATTTTGCAATAAATTAATTTTTTAATATTTAAGGTTTAAATAAAAATTCCACTTATCCATTTACATTTTCTTTAAAAATTTCAGCACAGCAAAAGTACTTGGACAACTTTTTTAGGTTTAAGAAAACAAGTAGCAATGTCATTCCCTACGTTTTCAGATTTGCAGTTTAATCTCTAAACACAGTATGAATTGAGCAATGAACTCTTAGTAAAAACCCTCCACTGAACAATTAGAGAAAACAACAGCTAAAATGACAATGTTGTAAAAAAATTTTTATAGCACACCATACTTTTGTGAACCCTTCAGCCTTTTTAAAGTCACAATCCCATTCTTACTAACAATAGGAATGGTGGAAAAGTTCATATTTTAAAATTTTGAATAAAAATTTACAAGTACATATTTTGAGTTTTAAATTACATGTAATTCACAGATATTTTAAAATAAAAAAGAAAAAATACACACACTTGTTTGAATATGTAAGGTATTTTTATTTCACACATCAAAATATTTGTTTATTAACAGAACATCATTTGCGTGGCCTTTTCCTTGTCCTCAAATGACTAATTCTTGACCTGTTGAGTAGAAATATTATGTATACAGGAATTGAACAATGCGTACCGGTGGCATAACCAACGGAGGTGGAAAAATGGATTGCCAATTGAAACTGTAGTAAACGTGTAATAGCCAATAGCTCAAGTTTAGTTAATTTTTTATATCAGTTTCGTCCTGATTGAGGCAAGGAAATGAGGGAGTACAAGCAAGCTATTTAACCTTTTTTAAAGATAATGCTTACTATATTGTTTTATTTAAGTTATACTTTTTAGTATGAATCTAAAATTGTATGCTAATATCACCTAAAAGTAAATGTTTAATTAGTCGTTAGGGATATACCGAGGCTATAAACGTATTATTTAAGTAAGGTAAAAATGCTTTTAAAACAGTGTTCGAATTTTTAAAACATGCATATGCTGGGTTAGGTAGAAGTGATTCCTAAAAAGATTAAAACAAATAAGGGTCAGTGGTAGACCAACGCCCCTTCTAAAATATGTAAGGGTAGTAGAAGCAGAAACACATAATTTATTTCAATACCAAGCTTGGTTTGTAAATCCTGAAAACCCACACTGGAAATATACAGTTTAGCTTATTTATAGCAGGATTTAAAATGTCCCGCAGGCTGGATCCAAAATCAGGACGAGCCAAAACCAGCCCATATATAATTAACTACGATAAGGACCCAAATTGGAAATTTAAGAGGGTCACCCGGTGGTACATAAAAAATTGTGGAGGGGGATAAAAAACTTAAGTTTCGTACTTTCAGGAGGGGAATCAGTTTCGTAATTTCTTTTTTAGCATGAACATTAAACTGTACATGAGACTTGTAATGCAAATTTAATACAGAAAAACGCCAATTTTTCGAATGAAATCAATCGCGAGATCAAGTGCTTTCTTTGTTTTAAATACGTAAACATTTTACAATCATTATCAATAGAAATACACTTCAAACGTTCAAACTAAGAGAAACGAAAATTTAACTCACCCTTGCATAGCCGCCATGTTTGTTTTGAAGTTGAAGTTTTCAGTACGAGATTTGGTTGCTAACTTTTTTTTCGGTCGACCGCAGCGCCACCTCTTCCTTGTTTTCGATGCCAACCAAAAAGAGATATTTTATGGCAACCAATTTCTGGAGCAACCCAACTTGTAACTTGAACTTGAAAAAACGTATGCATGGAAACCCACCTTTAGCAATGCCCATCCATGTGGACTTGATTCTTGCTGTTTCTATAAAATATTTTAGCGAAATAATTTTATTTTCAATAAATTAATAATTTAAAATTTTTTTTTAAAAAATTAGACTAAGTAAAACATTTAAAAAAACACAATGAATTTAATTAAATAAGGAATGACTGTTAAACAAGAGCAATTAATTCTTGCAATTTTTAATGGAATAATAAAAATTAAAATTAAATTTACTGAAACAATAATTCCTGGGTTCGAACCTACGACCTTCCGCGTGCCAGCCAGACACACTACCACTTCCCCATCCGGGCCACACTAGATGCAATCCTAAATACATCAAAACCACGCCTTTAACCCGAGCATGCGCACAACGGTTACCCGACGGTTTGCTAGTCACTCCCTACCATTCCATCAAACCACAGTTCAGTCGCAATCATTTTCATAAACATAAACACGCAGTGACCTCTAGTGGGAGAGGAGGAAATAAGTTAAGCATAAATGCTCTTGCTCAGTTACAATAAGGTGTAAATATTAATTGATAGAAATTTATACATTGATATTGATAACCTAATTTTGTTTTCTTAGGCAATAAAAATAAACATAATCTTTATTTATTTTAAAATAATGGACACTTTGCTTTGCCATGCATTAAGTAAAAGAGATTTACCCTTTTAAATAGTTTTGTCATGCAATGCAAATCAAAGGAAAACAAATAATATATCCGAGGTTATCCCAGCTTATTTTGTTCCGACACAATCCTTCTTGATTTGAAAAACAAAGACCGAATTAGGCGGAAACTACCTCATCCTTTTCTATAATAACCCTTTTACATCTGTTAAGCACTTTTTTTTAAATTTCAAACCTAACCTTTTTCATTAAAAAAATTAGTTCAAACTTTCTCCTAAAAATACTTAATCCAAACACGTAAGTCAAGTTTTTAGCTTGGTAGATAGGCTGATAGGCAGTGTAGTAAAACACACCCAAATACAACAATACTCTAAAAAATGTTTCCAGAAAGAATAATATCAGCAGCAGATACCGAAATATTCCTCCAAAAAACCGCAGCGAAACACCCTCTCAACTTCCCTCTACTCCTCCTCGGAACCCCCTCCTACGAATCGACAAGTGGGCGGAAGAGGGGAGAATATAATATCGAATAACCCCCAGAAATAAGAAAAAAAAACGTCTGGAAGCGGGCAAGAAAAACACGGACGATAAACATTTAAAAGAAGTTGTTGCTGCGCCACCGCAGGCATTCTTAACACGTTTAAGAAAATAAAACATCCCCTCTTTTCGCAATCGAATTTCGCGGCGCTTTGTTTGGGTAGGGGGGAGAGGCTAACCCAATTTGTCCCCCGTGCCCCCTTTTGCCCCAATTAAAGCTCCCATGCAAACTGGGTTTGCGGTTTAATGAATGAATGGGGACGGTCGCTTGGAGGTGTTTTTAATTGGAGGTGGTCAGTACTTTTAAGTAAGGACTTTTATGGAGTCCTTAAAAGATGGGTTTAGGACTTTGTTTTACTTTTAGTGAGAAGTTAGGAGTGTGATTTTCATGTAATTAAAATACCTAACATATGATTATAATGTGTATTTATATTTTTGTACATTATTAGAATAAATAGGTATACAAATTTGTTATCATTTTTTATAGGCGTTCATATCATTATATATAATTCTTTAAAGGCTAATTAGCCATTTATTTAATCCTATGAAAAATTTGTGGTGTCTGAAAGGATTAAAAAAATTCATTCCAGTACTTTTCTGAAGTTTTATTTCAAAGTCAACCTCTTATGAGAAATGTTTCACCCAGTTTTTACAAATAAGTTAAATTCAAACATTATTAGCTTTAGAATTTTATTCCTTTACGCCGTTCGCCCACACTCTAACCGATAACCCATCTTTCATTGTTTTTAGTAACTTTTGACCAGTGCTCACTTTTCCGGTCTAGTAGGCCCCTTTATATCTATACTATGTATTTATTTAATTAATATGTAATATTTAGTATCACTTTTAAATTCGTAGAACCCCTTATATAAACTCTTGAGGCGTCTGTACACTATTTGACCAACATTTTCCAGA
Source organism: Tetragnatha versicolor (assembly GCA_024610705.1). Taxonomy (NCBI): domain Eukaryota; kingdom Metazoa; phylum Arthropoda; class Arachnida; order Araneae; family Tetragnathidae; genus Tetragnatha; species Tetragnatha versicolor. The sequence continues at coordinate 286,486 of JANDEH010000004.1, forward strand.
CACCTCTCTAGCAGCATCATTGTGTGTGTGGGGGGTTATTTTCATGGTTTGGTCCCTAGGTTCCTTATAGTGTCTCCTTACGTTCTTCCTCTGACCATTATTCAAGCAGAACCCCGCTTCCTATTGGATATCAAATAAATGTTAGAAGCATGTGGTGCATTGTGGTTTGAAGCACAAACTCTTGAGATGTATGTGGACATTCTAGACAATGTTTCTCTCCCTAATCTAGGGCAATATTTCGGTAAAGACCCATTTCTGTTTCAGTAGGATAACTGTTCCATTCACACCAAAACTTTTGAAGTTATGGCTTGACAAAAAGAAGAGCTTAAAAATTCGACTGAGCTTCTCGTCAGAGCAACAATCTAAATCACAAAAAAAAGTTTCCCCAGACTTGTATACTGTGCAGGCTGTCACGCCAAAATCATATTAATAAGTCCCTCGGGACTCCACGAGTCTGTACCATTTGGTACTTTTGGCTAGATAGTATATTGGGGATTATATTACAGTCGAGTCCGCTTAATGTGATCGCATTTGTCCGAGATGAAACTGATAACATTATCCGATTGATAACAATAAGCGATTTCATATCAAAAAGCAGTAAACAGTGTAACCAGATTATTTGCTTTAAAATCAAAGTTATGTAATCGTAACTAATGGATTTGAAATTATCTTACACTTTACATAGAAGGGAAATTGTAAGAGTAGTACAATTAATAAAAATAAAATAATTGCTTACTTTGTATTTCTATAAAGTGGAAGAATTTCTCCTTTTGCGCTCCATTATATCCTTTCATTTAAAAAATCCCTTAAATTAATCTGAATTCCAGTAAACAAGGGAAAAGCAAAATCTCTTATCAGAAACATCTGCAAGGTGGCGATGGTTTCTTTCACCAATCATAAAATCATCATAAGCATGGATTCAGTCCCTCCCCCTTTACCCATTTTCTTTCAATATAGCGGAGCATCGAATATTTTCTTTTACATAACAGTGCAACTGTCTGATTTTCAGAAGAAAGAAGCATCAGATGGCTTAGGGTGGGGCAGAAGTTTACTTTTAAAAATTTGACCTTCAAAAAGAAACTCGACAGTGGAAGTTTTTAGGGGATATGGACAAATTTTGATAATATTAAGCGGAGTGTTGATCCATAGTTGATCACATTAAACGATGAATTTTACATTAAATTAAATAGGAATGATCGGGACATGTCATTTTCGATAACATTATCCGATTGATAACATTAACCGTGATCACATTAAGCGGATTCGACTGTATAAGATTTATAAAATTCTAATGGGGTGAGAATGACTCATAAATGGTGGAAAACAACCTATAGGCACAATTTCGATAACAGGCACCTGTTCAAATTCTTGTTAAATTAAATTTTAATTGCTACACATACGTTCAAAAACGTCAATATATTTGAAGATTAAGTCGAAAATCCAGATTGTAATGTAGTGAAATAAGAAATCGTGTCTTAAATAAGCTCTCTTGTAAACAACCTAACTCTTTTATAGATTTTATTTACTTGTTTAATTGAATCCTTAACACTTACCAATCATTATTCTCAAAGCAGCAATACACTCATTTGTAAACAGTATTGAATAAAATAAACGTCTTAAAGAGAGCATGGAAGTCAAAAATAATTTTACCAAGAATAAAACTTAGTATTCATCACACACGCAACATCCAAACACTCTTAAAAACACCCAGAAAGAAAAAAAAACAACAACTTAAGTCTCCCAAGTGCTTCAAAATCTCTAATCCGTACTTATCTCGATCTAATCCCTCACAAAACGGGGCTAATTTTTTCTTCTCCACAGAGATCTCAAAAATGATTTTTCCCCAGAATGAGTTAAACAAAGCTCTCGTTTTTAAAGAGATCCGATCGATCAAAAACATTTATTTGATATCCAATAGGAAGCGGGGTTTGGCTTGAGTAATGGCTAGAGGAAGAACGTAAGGAAATATCAATTGATCAATATGAGGGTTAGTCCACCCCTCAAGTGAATGCCTCTCCTTCCTCAATATGCTTTATAGTGCTCCCTCTTTTTCGACGGAGATGTAAAACTTCCATTTCCTTTACGAAACAAAATAACATGGAATTGACTGAGAATAGGGGAAGGACCTGATAAGGTCTTTTTTTTTCAGTGCGTCTCGCGGAAATTCAATAAGGCCCTGCGCTTTTTTTATTCGGAGTAAAATTACGCGTGTTTGTACGAAGGCTGTATTGAATATTTCAATTGTCCGTTCACTTTTTTTGGGGGGTGTGGAAGCGTTTGTTGGAATGGTGGGTTGAGGAGATTTGCTGTGGGTTGAGAGGGGAATGAATAGAGAAATAGGTGTGTGCGCTGTGCAACAATATTATAAAATTATTTTGGGTACAGATTATTTTAATTTGTAGTGGGGAATTCCGCAAACCTTAATGGCTTTTCGTCACTAATTACCCTTGGTAGAGCGTATATTAACATTTTTGTAGTGGGCATTTTAAAAGTAAGGTGATTGAAGAGTTAAATTTTCTTTCTTTTTCTTTTCTTCTATGCAAAAATTATAATCATTTTATAATTTATAAATCAGTAGATTTTTATTTGAATATTTAAGGTGAAAATGATTGAAAAAGGGAAATTTTTGAGTTGGATTAAAATTTTTCTGACTTTGAAAATTTTGCGCATTTCTTTCTCAGAAAATATGACTAGCAAGTACAAATATTTGTAACTATCTTTAAATAACTTTAAACCATTCATAAAGAATAACGTCTTTAATTACTGTTTTTAAGCAAATAAATCATTGTATCAAAAATCTCCAAGCAATATATCCAACTGCCCCACCGGTGGGGCAAATATAGATAAAAAAACTAATTTAAAAAAAGTTAAATTAAATTAATAAAAGTCATTAAATTTTAATTTTCATTAAACTTATTTTTTTTCTAATTTATTTCATAAAATTGAGTCATTCCTAGATATTTTTAGAAAAAGAGTATCTGAATATGTAATTTTTTCTTTTCAAAAAATGGATTTTAACTTTTTCTATCAAATTGTCCCACTTTTCCCTACATCCTATATCCTCTATAGCAGGGGTTCTCAAACTTTTTTACTCCACGACCCCCTTTTCAGGGAAAATATTTAAGCGACCCCCTCAGACCTAAAATGTTAAGACTTTAATAATTATCTACCATTTAGTCATCATTTCACTCGCATTAAGCTGCCAATGCATCCTATATTTACTCTTATTCAAAACAGTTCATGCATGAAACGAACTATTCTCTCTAATAATCTATAAGTTTTGAATATTGCTGTGTCTGTATAAAAAATAACTCTGTAATTAGGACTTTTTCATTTTTGTTTCGCGACCCCCCAGGGGGTCGTGACCCACCGGTTGAGAACCCCTGCTCTATAGGGAGACACCACTCCCATAAAATTCAACCTCATATTCCTATGAAATCTGAAGTTACACCCGCAAAAATGCTTTACAGCCCTAAATAACTTAACACAGGCTTACACTTAATCTACTTCCTAGCCCTTAAGGTAAAATTTGCAATTCCAACACAACCTCCCACTTGTATTCTTCATTAAATTGCTCTCCTATCCAATAATAGATACAAACAGCTCTATATGCGAAACAGTGTTTACTACAAGACCACTTTGTTAACCGCACTCTGTAGTCATGTATGGTGTTACCATTAATATTGATTCCTGTATTGAGCATTCACTCCTTCGCCATTGTGTCATAATAGCCGACGTGAATCGATTTACATTGAATGTGGTTAACAGAAAACAATTTGAAGCAACGATTGCTCTTTTTGGGGGGACGTATTGGGAGTTTCATTGTAGTTAGGTTATGGATGTGAGAATGTTTCATTTTACTAGTGTAATTCGATTGGTATTGGAATGGTTTGGCAGTGTCTTTAATTTAGTATATTCGGAGAAGGACATTATGAAGTGGTAAATATTGATTCCTGTATTGAGCATTCACTCCGCCATTGTGTCTTAACGCATAATAGCCGACGTGAATCGATTTACATTGAATGTGGTTAACAGAAAACAATTTGAAGCAACGATTGCTCTTTTTGGGGGGACGTATTGGGAGTTTCATTGTAGTTAGGTTATGGATGTGAGAATGTTTCATTTTACTAGTGTAATTCGATTGGTATTGGAATGGTTTGGCAGTGTCTTTAATTTAGTATATTCGGAGAAGGACATTATGAAGTGGTAAATATTGATTCCTGTATTGAGCATTCACTCCGCCATTGTGTCTTAACGCATAATAGCCGACGTGAATCGATTTACATTGAATGTGGTTAACAGAAAACAATTTGAAGCAACGATTGCTCTTTTTGGGGGGACGTATTGGGAGTTTCATTGTAGTTAGGTTATGGATGTGAGAATGTTTCATTTTACTAGTGTAATTCGATTGGTATTGGAATGGTTTGGCAGTGTCTTTAATTTAGTATATTCGGAGAAGGACATTATGAAGTGGTAAATATTGATTCCTGTATTGAGCATTCACTCCGCCATTGTGTCTTAACGCATAATAGCCGACGTGAATCGATTTACATTGAATGTGGTTAACAGAAAACAATTTGAAGCAACGATTGCTCTTTTTGGGGGGACGTATTGGGAGTTTCATTGTAGTTAGGTTATGGATGTGAGAATGTTTCATTTTACTAGTGTAATTCGATTGGTATTGGAATGGTTTGGCAGTGTCTTTAATTTAGTATATTCGGAGAAGGACATTATGAAGTGGTAAATATTGATTCCTGTATTGAGCATTCACTCCGCCATTGTGTCTTAACGCATAATAGCCGACGTGAATCGATTTACATTGAATGTGGTTAACAGAAAACAATTTGAAGCAACGATTGCTCTTTTTGGGGGGACGTATTGGGAGTTTCATTGTAGTTAGGTTATGGATGTGAGAATGTTTCATTTTACTAGTGTAATTCGATTGGTATTGGAATGGTTTGGCAGTGTCTTTAATTTAGTATATTCGGAGAAGGACATTATGAAGTGGTAAATATTGATTCCTGTATTGAGCATTCACTCCGCCATTGTGTCTTAACGCATAATAGCCGACGTGAATCGATTTACATTGAATGTGGTTAACAGAAAACAATTTGAAGCAACGATTGCTCTTTTTGGGGGGACGTATTGGGAGTTTCATTGTAGTTAGGTTATGGATGTGAGAATGTTTCATTTTACTAGTGTAATTCGATTGGTATTGGAATGGTTTGGCAGTGTCTTTAATTTAGTATATTCGGAGAAGGACATTATGAAGTGGTAAATATTGATTCCTGTATTGAGCATTCACTCCGCCATTGTGTCTTAACGCATAATAGCCGACGTGAATCGATTTACATTGAATGTGGTTAACAGAAAACAATTTGAAGCAACGATTGCTCTTTTTGGGGGGACGTATTGGGAGTTTCATTGTAGTTAGGTTATGGATGTGAGAATGTTTCATTTTACTAGTGTAATTCGATTGGTATTGGAATGGTTTGGCAGTGTCTTTAATTTAGTATATTCGGAGAAGGACATTATGAAGTGGTAAATATTGATTCCTGTATTGAGCATTCACTCCGCCATTGTGTCTTAACGCATAATAGCCGACGTGAATCGATTTACATTGAATGTGGTTAACAGAAAACAATTTGAAGCAACGATTGCTCTTTTTGGGGGGACGTATTGGGAGTTTCATTGTAGTTAGGTTATGGATGTGAGAATGTTTCATTTTACTAGTGTAATTCGATTGGTATTGGAATGGTTTGGCAGTGTCTTTAATTTAGTATATTCGGAGAAGGACATTATGAAGTGGTAAATATTGATTCCTGTATTGAGCATTCACTCCGCCATTGTGTCTTAACGCATAATAGCCGACGTGAATCGATTTACATTGAATGTGGTTAACAGAAAACAATTTGAAGCAACGATTGCTCTTTTTGGGGGGACGTATTGGGAGTTTCATTGTAGTTAGGTTATGGATGTGAGAATGTTTCATTTTACTAGTGTAATTCGATTGGTATTGGAATGGTTTGGCAGTGTCTTTAATTTAGTATATTCGGAGAAGGACATTATGAAGTGGTAAATATTGATTCCTGTATTGAGCATTCACTCCGCCATTGTGTCTTAACGCATAATAGCCGACGTGAATCGATTTACATTGAATGTGGTTAACAGAAAACAATTTGAAGCAACGATTGCTCTTTTTGGGGGGACGTATTGGGAGTTTCATTGTAGTTAGGTTATGGATGTGAGAATGTTTCATTTTACTAGTGTAATTCGATTGGTATTGGAATGGTTTGGCAGTGTCTTTAATTTAGTATATTCGGAGAAGGACATTATGAAGTGGTAAATATTGATTCCTGTATTGAGCATTCACTCCGCCATTGTGTCTTAACGCATAATAGCCGACGTGAATCGATTTACATTGAATGTGGTTAACAGAAAACAATTTGAAGCAACGATTGCTCTTTTTGGGGGGACGTATTGGGAGTTTCATTGTAGTTAGGTTATGGATGTGAGAATGTTTCATTTTACTAGTGTAATTCGATTGGTATTGGAATGGTTTGGCAGTGTCTTTAATTTAGTATATTCGGAGAAGGACATTATGAAGTGGTAAATATTGATTCCTGTATTGAGCATTCACTCCGCCATTGTGTCTTAACGCATAATAGCCGACGTGAATCGATTTACATTGAATGTGGTTAACAGAAAACAATTTGAAGCAACGATTGCTCTTTTTGGGGGGACGTATTGGGAGTTTCATTGTAGTTAGGTTATGGATGTGAGAATGTTTCATTTTACTAGTGTAATTCGATTGGTATTGGAATGGTTTGGCAGTGTCTTTAATTTAGTATATTCGGAGAAGGACATTATGAAGTGGTAAATATTGATTCCTGTATTGAGCATTCACTCCGCCATTGTGTCTTAACGCATAATAGCCGACGTGAATCGATTTACATTGAATGTGGTTAACAGAAAACAATTTGAAGCAACGATTGCTCTTTTTGGGGGGACGTATTGGGAGTTTCATTGTAGTTAGGTTATGGATGTGAGAATGTTTCATTTTACTAGTGTAATTCGATTGGTATTGGAATGGTTTGGCAGTGTCTTTAATTTAGTATATTCGGAGAAGGACATTATGAAGTGGTAAATATTATTATTACCTGGTAAATATTCTCTGAATATACCCTCCTTGGTTTAGTCTTTACTAGTGATGGGCAGGTATCGATACCAAATACTTAAGTACTCGATACCTATAGGTATCGAATGTATTCGATACCCACAAAAGTATCGATACTTTATTGACATATTTCGTTTTAAATTTTTCAATGAAGTAATCTTTATAATACCTACTGTAGATCAAACGCAGCCCGTTTTCATTTTGCAACGCTCAAACCCAAGTCGATATCATCCGCGAGAGAAATTTGACGCGGCTAGGTTTTTTCCCCCGCCAAATCCTTCGCCTCTATCCACCTCCAGGCCCGTAGCTACGGGGCTTTTTGATGGATCGCTTTCAGTTTTTTGAATATTAGTCTGATTATGGATAGGCCCTAAAAAAATTGTCCCTTCAGGTTCATTTCCCGACATTGAAAAAAGTACTCGATACCTAAAAGTACTCGATACCTATAAGTATTCGATACCAAAGTATTCGATACCTATAAGTATTCGATACCAAAGTATTCGATACCTAAAATTATCGATTTTGCCCATCACTAGTCTTTACTTTCCTGTGAATATTTTGTAAAGTATATAAAATTCTACTGAAGAAAATATTGAAGTTCTCTTATAGGGTTCTTATTTTGCTGTTTAAAATTTTTGTTGTGGAAAATTTCCAATTACTCATTAGTATTTTCATTAAACATTACATAGCTAATTGAAACGAAAGGTTTTATTAAAATGTTGATATATTAAGATGTATATTTTAAAGTAAAAATATTCACGCGATAAACAACAAATATTTTTTTCGCATTATATCCCAGATTATATAAAATTGCTTTAAACTAATAGAAAACAATTGGAAGGTTTCAAAAACTTTCAAAACTTTTTTTCACATATCACGCTTTACCTAATTTTTTGAATGCAAGATCCGCGATTTTAGACTTTTTCAAAACCATATTGGGTTGCACATTAGTCAGCGCTACCTACTGGATATATCAAAGAATCGTTTTAGAGAGGCAGAATGTATCACTGAATTAGCTATTATTAAAAAATTTTTCCAGAAAAATTCAACACCCATTTAAAGATTTTAAACATAATTGGGCCTAATTATAGTGTGTTCACTTAGAATAGGGGCCTGAGAACAAATGTATTAAAAGTAGTTACTATTGTAATTATCATCGAAAATTTTTTCTTGTGCAATGATATGGCAGCCTAAACAGAAGTAGTTAAAATACTCTATGAGAATCTTTTTTTTTATTTTTTTTTAACATTTAAACACACAACACAAAATTACAAAAAAAGAGAACCGTAATCACCTGGGACCTACTGGTCCATTTAGGTGACCAAATATATATTTAAATAAGAAAATATATGAAAATACATATTTAAATAAGAAAATATATGAAAATACATGAGTGGCAAACAGGGTGTCGGTAAAATAAAAACAATATTATCAGTCATACAGATTTAAATTTACAATAAATATGTATAAAAACAAAAATAGCTACATTAAAAAAGTTTCAATATTTTCTATTGTGAACAAAAATTCTTTTAGTTTCTTTTTAAATAAGTGTTTGGATGGGCTATTTTGGATTTCAAGTGGTAACATATTATACAGTTTGGGGGCTATATATTGAAAATTATTACAAAATATTGTTTTTTTGGGCTTAGGAATATTATAAATTACATTAGGTCTTCGAGGATTTATAGTATTACGTTTTGTACATTCCAGTGGGTTCAAAAAAAGATACAGGCATATTTTATAAAAAAAAAGATGACGAAGAGGTAGAATATTCAGTAATTTGAAGTGGTTTATAGTAATCGAGTTGGTATTATTAAAAAAAAACCTTAAAAACCTTTCCTGTAGTTTGCTGATTCTTTTTAAATTTACCAAATAATCCCCACCCCAAATAGTTAAGCCGTAAATTAATTGCGAATGTACCCACGAATAATACAAATTAATTAGTAGCTTATTACTTATTTTTTGTTTAAGGTGATAAAAATTAAACATTACAAATCTTAGTTTGTCCGAGATATTTTGAGTATGAGATTTCCACTTTAAGTTGGAATCAATATGGAGTCCAAGGTATTTGATAGTTGACACTTGATTGATATGATTACAGTTACAATTTCCATAACTATTACAGAAGTTTTCGTGGTATTTAATAGAGAGCTGATAAGAACGGTTTTGAATGAGGTTAAAGGTCATATATTTTGTTTTGTTAACGTTCAAATTTAGGTTGTTTTGAAAAAACCAATCACGAATTTTTACAAGGTCATCATTTATCATTAAGTTTAGATCATCGATTGAATCCACCGAATAAAGTAGTACTGTGTCATCTGCGAAACTTATCAATTTGCCATATAATTTTAAGTTACATAGGTCGTTAATAAATATTAAAAATAATAAAGGTCCTAAAGTTGATCCCTGAAATACGCCGCAGTTTATTGGGAGGCATCTGCTAAGAGTATTGTAAATTTTAACGATCTGAACGCGATTTGACAAATATGACTCAATAAAATTGTAAAAATGTCCTCTGATGCCGACAAAAAATAGTTTTTGTAACAGGATGCAGTGATTTACTGAATCAAAGGCTTTAGATATGTCTAAATAGACAGCAGCAGTTTTTTTTATTATTGTTCACACTATTATATATAAATCCAGTAAACTCATTCAAAGCTTTCTCGGTATTTGAATTTGGCAAAAAGCCATACTGATTACAAGAGAAGAAATTAATGTGATTTAGATATGAAAATAACCTATTCTTAATTATTTGCTCGAATATTTTAGAAAGTAACGGTAAAATAGAGATTGGTCTATAGTTGGAGTAATCATTTTTGTTTCCTTTCTTAAAAATAGGAGTAACAATTGAGAGTTTCAGTGATTTTGGAAAGACACCTTCTTTTACAAGGTTATTAAATAGTTTGGCCAAGATATATAAATGAGAATTTGACAAACTTTTTAAAATTTTTGCGTCGATTCCATCAGAACCAGGGCATTTTTTGGATTTAAGTCCACGGATACATGTTATAATCTCAGTATAATCTATATCAAACCACATAAAAGAATTCACACTATACACCAAATATTTTTTATAGTCATCGTTTGAGGGAGTTATACCATTGTAAATTGAAGAAAAATATGAATTTAGATTATTAGCTAATTGATCAAAGCTTGTGTGATCAGGCAAGGTATTATTAGTTTTACTCTTGCCTAAAATGTCGTTAACCAGCTTCCACTGTTTACGACTAGAATCACATTCATTAAATTTTGTTTCGTAAAAGATATTTTTAGCCATTCTGATTTTATTCTTTAAAACCTTAACTGTGGTTTTATAGGCTGTTTTGTATAAATTATTGCCAGGGTAACGCAAAGTTTTTTTTATATAGTGCTTGTTTAGATTTTATAATTCCGAATATATCCATATTAAACCATTCATTCTTATTAAACCTTGAATTATTTTTAGGATAAAAGCTGAAGTTACTTTTTATCGCACCTAATTTGCCATGGAAGTCAGAAAAGCAGGAAGATGCGTCAGTTCCGTTAACTTTGAAATCGTAGTTTTTCAAATAATCTTCAATTTTCTTGTAGTTAATTTATTTAGGTTTTATTTGATCAGTTGATGAGATTTTATTATTACTACTGAACACTAGTTTACAAATTATAGGAAAATGGTCAGAGATGCTATTAATTAATCGAGCAGAGTATATTTGGTTTTTATAGGAAGGATCTGTTCGCGAAAATATATGTCCAATGCAGGTACCGGATGAAATACGAGTTATATTATTATTATGAGATGAAAATCCATTTACATTTAAAAGATCTAAGTACATATTACTATTGTTGTTTAGGTTGAGAATATCAATATTTATATCACCTATGAATATAATGTTTTTGCAGGAAATATCCGATATTATAGGTTCTAATTCTATTAAAAAATTATTAACTGTAAAAGAATGGGATCTATATAATGAGATAATACAAAGATTAAGAGATTTGCTTGCCATAACAACCATTTCTGCAGAAAGCATTTCATAGTTCAATTGTTGGAAATCATAATTACTCTTAAAATAAATTAGCACACCTCCTGATCTATTATAATTTCTACAACATTGATATGTGTTAAAACCGTTAATATTATAAAGTTGAATTTCCTCTTTAGATAACCATGTTTCAGACAAAATCAAAACATCTATAAAACATAAATAATTGGAAAGCAAACAAATCAGTTCATCGAATTTGGTGCGGACACTTTGAATGTTGAAATGTACTATATTAAAACAAGCATTGTTGAAGGGTGAAAAGAGAAGGAATTGTTTGAGATCTTCAAGAGTGTTCAATGTGGCATTGCAATCGAAAATAGAGCTAATTTGAATTAAGACGAAAATGTTATATTACTTAGGTCGGAATCTTTTTGGATTTTGAACACTCTTGAGTTTTCTTTTTGACGCAAAAACAACTTACCATCCCTCACCCAGCAAAATTGAAAGTTATTGTCACGCTTGAATTGTTTGCACATGTGAAGCAGCTTTTTCATACCTGGAGCGAGATGTTCGTTTAGGTAGACTGGAACTGAGTCAAAGCTACTGTTAATGTCCGAGGCTTTGAGTCGTTTAGCTTTCGCCGCAACAAGGCATTTGTCTCTTTCGGCTTTTGAAGAAAACTGAACAATTATTGGTTTTGGCTTGTCTACACGGGATGAGGGCACACGATGAATCACTGTAGCGTGATCGAAGTTATTTACATCCAGTGCTACGAGTACCGATTTCACTAGCTGTTTGGTGTCTTCGTTTGGTGCTTCTGGAAGTTCGGAAATCTCCAAGTTCATGCGCCTTGAGTATTGTTGTAGTTCCAGAGTTTCTGATTTCAAAATAGCTAAATCCTCTTTGTTACGAGCGTTTTCCGACTTCAGGCTTGCATTTTCTTCCTTTAACGATTTCACTTCATTTTTCAAGCTTTCTATTGATTCTGTCAGCTTTTGGATAAGGTGCTCATTGTGGTTCAGGCTAATTGAATATTCCGCAAATTGATCTTTAATGAATGACTTCAGGCTGGTGATTTGATCTAGGTAAGCACTATTGGGGATTGGATCAGATGGCTGCCGATCTTTTGAATCATCCCTTTTCAAGGTAGCAGGGTCGCTCTCTTGATCACGATCTTTTGGATCATCTTTTTTCAAGGTAGAATGGCTTCTCTCTTGATCACGATCTTTTGGAACATCTTTTGGCCGATCTTTTGGATCATCTTTTTTCAGGGTAGAAGGGCCGCTCTCTTGATCACGAGGAGTTATCCGCCGGGTTTTACACCCTACGCACTTCCATTTAGCTTTCGTTTCTGGCTTCATCCTACGAAATGCATCTTCCAAAAATCCACCGCAGTGGAAGTGGTACGTGTCGCTGCAATTTCCCGTACACCGTAATAAGTCCTCCGTACCTCTTATTTCTTCTTGGCAAAGAGCGCAGTTCATGATGGTTGCTCTATCTCTTGGGTGACTGAATCCACGCAAAAAATATTGACACCAAAGGGTGTTTGGTTACTAAATATTAAATAAAAATATTAAATATCAATAAATACTTGTATAAATTAATAAGAAATAGCTAAAGTTTGGAGAGCGTAAACAAACACACCGTAAGCTGTGACACAGCTGTTACCACTCCCAAACAAAAACTGAAGTTGCTGAACTGTCATTGAAGTTGCATGATGAGCTTTATTAGGCGTTATTGAGCGTTTTTGATTCTGTTTCAGGTGCCTATTCTAAATGAACACACTATAATACTAGGCAACTGTAATTTTCAAGAATTGGTTTAAAATCCTAATAAAACTCACCTCTACGTGCAATTCAATGTAAAAGAAAGTGAGTAAAAGAGTTTCTATTTAAATCTCGAAATAATTAATCGTATCGAAATGGAGGAAGTCCGTTTCACACAAAAAAAACTCTATCTCTCTTTTATCGAACTCTTTAAAAACCGAAAAGTTTCGACCTAATCTCCCCCCGCGAAAAAAAAACCCATTATCCTAAAATAATCATAAATTAAATGTTGCTTATCGAGTCATTTCTGCAACTGTAACTGCAGTTTAAAAACACAACGAACACAATCACAGATATGACGAGAAAAGATGCAGAGAACCGATAATAATAATAATTATAATAGTCCGAACAAAAACTAAATGTCCCGCATATTATCGAAAACGACCATAAAAATGGAACTGATCGGGATTAGGTTTTTAGGTTCATCGGGAGTACCGGATTAAATGGCGCATCTGAAGGAACCGAAAAAAAAATGACCGCCGAACATTTATAAAATTCATTAAACAAGCCGATTAGGGACGCAAAAGGGATTTTGCCCGTTCGCGGGAGTGCAGAAAAAGCCGGAGCGGAGTTCCGACTATTTTTCAAAAATCCCGACTAATTAAAAGGGAAGAGCGCTCTTCTGTCGGGAGGATTAGGGAGATCGGCGGAAAAAAACCGGTTCCAATCCGTTAATTAGAAATGGACGCGCGGCGCAAACATCGATTCAGATTAGTTGAGTTGTTGTGGTTGAGTTGTTTTTGTCCACGTGCCGTTTCTGGAAATGGGGAGTGCTGTGGTCTCGCTAATGGACTCACAACGAGGAATCTCTTTTCACTGGGCTTTGGGTCTAAAGCGAAGACACTACAATGGGATCCTGTTGTTCTTCAAAGGCTTTCAAAAACTTTACCTGCTAAAGATTATAGTGGTCTTACCCTAAAGTTCAGCTCTTTTTTTTAGATACTTATTTCTGGTGGTAGGGAGAATGGAGCAGTGGGAAACGGGGAAATATGAAGTTTTTTTTTCTCGCCGCTTTGCGTATGGGCTTAAAATGGTGAAAAAAATATTTCAGTATCTTTGAAATATATTTTAACATATCATAAAAAAGTTTATATTGTTCAATAAGAGGGAGGAAATTGTAGTGTGAGGTTGATACCACCAGTTTCTTTACCTAATCTAAGTCACGTTTTTCAACTAAAATTTTCTTTATTTTGCCTTCCAATTTTTAAGGGTTATAAAGAGGCTATATTAACTTTTATTAATATTATACTTTTAAATTTGGATTGATGGATCTTTATCAAAAATGACCTTTTTTATTACTCTACCCCATTTTCCACATATCATAAAAAAGTTTATATTGTTCAATAAGAGGGAGGAAATTGTAGTGTGAGGTTGATACCACCAGTTTCTTTACCTAATCTAAGTCACGTTTTTCAACTAAAATTTTCTTTATTTTGCCTTCCAATTTTTAAGGGTTATAAAGAGGCTATATTAACTTTTATTAATATTATACTTTTAAATTTGGATTGATGGATCTTTATCAAAAATGACTTTTTTTATTACTCTACCCCATTTTCCACATATCATAAAAAAGTTTATATTGTTCAATAAGAGGGAGGAAATTGTAGTGTGAGGTTGATACCACCAGTTTCTTTACCTAATCTAAGTCACGTTTTTCAACTAAAATTTTCTTTATTTTGCCTTCCAATTTTTAAGGGTTATAAAGAGGCTATATTAACTTTTATTAATATTATACTTTTAAATTTGGATTGATGGATCTTTATCAAAAATGACCTTTTTTATTACTCTACCCCATTTTCCACATATCATAAAAAAGTTTATATTGTTCAATAAGAGGGAGGAAATTGTAGTGTGAGGTTGATACCACCAGTTTCTTTACCTAATCTAAGTCACGTTTTTCAACTAAAATTTTCTTTATTTTGCCTTCCAATTTTTAAGGGTTAAAGAGGCTATATTAACTTTTATTAATATTATACTTTTAAATTTGGATTGATGGATCTTTATCAAAAATGACCTTTTTTATTACTCTACCCCATTTTCCACATATCATAAAAAAGTTTATATTGTTCAATAAGAGGGAGGAAATTGTAGTGTGAGGTTGATACCACCAGTTTCTTTACCTAATCTAAGTCACGTTTTTCAACTAAAATTTTCTTTATTTTGCCTTCCAATTTTTAAGGGTTAAAGAGGCTATATTAACTTTTATTAATATTATACTTTTAAATTTGGATTGATGGATCTTTATCAAAAATGACCTTTTTTATTACTCTACCCCATTTTCCACATATCATAAAAAAGTTTATATTGTTCAATAAGAGGGAGGAAATTGTAGTGTGAGGTTGATACCACCAGTTTCTTTACCTAATCTAAGTCACGTTTTTCAACTAAAATTTTCTTTACTTTGCCTTCCAATTTTTAAGGGTTAAAGAGGCTATATTAACTTTTATTAATATTATACTTTTAAATTTGGATTGATGGATCTTTATCAAAAATGACCTTTTTTATTACTCTACCCCATTTTCCACATATCATAAAAAAGTTTATATTGTTCAATAAGAGGGAGGAAATTGTAGTGTGAGGTTGATACCACCAGTTTCTTTACCTAATCTAAGTCACGTTTTTCAACTAAAATTTTCTTTACTTTGCCTTCCAATTTTTAAGGGTTAAAGAGGCTATATTAACTTTTATTAATATTATACTTTTAAATTTGGATTGATGGATCTTTATCAAAAATGACCTTTTTTATTACTCTACCCCATTTTCCACATATCATAAAAAAGTTTATATTGTTCAATAAGAGGGAGGAAATTGTAGTGTGAGGTTGATACCACCAGTTTCTTTACCTAATCTAAGTCACGTTTTTCAACTAAAATTTTCTTTATTTTGCCTTCCAATTTTTAAGGGTTATAAAGAGGCTATATTAACTTTTATTAATATTATACTTTTAAATTTGGATTGATGGATCTTTATCAAAAATGACCTTTTTTATTACTCTACCCCATTTTCCACATATCATAAAAAAGTTTATATTGTTCAATAAGAGGGAGGAAATTGTAGTGTGAGGTTGATACCACCAGTTTCTTTACCTAATCTAAGTCACGTTTCAACTAAAATTTTCTTTATTTTGCCTTCCAATTTTTAAGGGTTATAAAGAGGCTATATTAACTTTTATTAATATTATACTTTTAAATTTGGATTGATGGATCTTTATCAAAAATGACCTTTTTTATTACTCTACCCCATTTTCCACATATCATAAAAAAGTTTATATTGTTCAATAAGAGGGAGGAAATTGTAGTGTGAGGTTGATACCACCAGTTTCTTTACCTAATCTAAGTCACGTTTTTCAACTAAAATTTTCTTTATTTTGCCTTCCAATTTTTAAGGGTTAAAGAGGCTATATTAACTTTTATTAATATTATACTTTTAAATTTGGATTGATGGATCTTTATCAAAAATGACCTTTTTTATTACTCTACCCCATTTTCGCATTTTACAAAACTAAGGGTTAGTAAGACACAAGATTATTTTAATCATAAAAATCTTACTCAGCCTATATTTTTCATTACTTTGTCAATATTTAATCTTTTTATATCATTATTCAAGTTAAAAAGTCCAGTTTAGATGAGTTCCTTAATACAATTATCTTAAAAACTTTTTAAAAGGTTTGTTAATTTGAAAATTGTTTTAGGTAAATAAAAAAGTTTTTTTTCATTATTTTCAAAATTACATTAAAAATATATAATTAAGGGAATAATAAAAAACTTAACAGTAGTGAATTTGAACACACGTTTTGAATGCTCTTCGCATATCTGTGTTCAAGTTTCTCGCACAGATATTTGAATTGATCCGAGTCCTCGTATATTTCCTCCCTTGTCATATCTGTGCACTCGGAGAGTGGGAGACACTAGACTTGGAGCATCTCAAAAATCACGTTTCCACTGAGGCTTGTGTTGTGAGGGGTGCTCTGTATTGTTATTCTATTATTCCAGAACGAATGTATGTGTAGGGAGAAGCGATACTGCGCTTTTGTTCAATGCAAACAAGAAAAACTCTCCTTTGTAAGATCCGCTCAGGAAAATAGTAGCCTAAGTCCACCAGAACTATGTTGATCAATCTTTTTATTTTGAACTTTCCTTTAAAAATTTTAAAACTCTTTAATTTGTATACTTGAATCTAATTTAAATTCTAAAAGAACAAAAAATATACTTGCTTTCAAAATGAGTCACAATCCCCATTTAAGTATTGAATGTACTAAATTTCCGTAGAGAATATTAGACACCTCCGGACCACCGACCCTGTGTTGTTTCTATGAAGAAGGCATTTTCGAGACCGTTCTTATCGTCCAATTTATTGAACCTGAGAAAGATACAGTACTGATTAAAGAAGAAGAAAACAAATTTTTATACTCATCTCAAACTTTATACTTTTGGACTTGGGTCACTAACATTCTGAGCAGGTGTGTCTCTTTGCGATGAAATGGACAGAGGTTTCCTTCATGCAAATGGTTTGTACGGAGGATATTCCCTCTGCCAGCAATCGATGGTAGTGTTTGAAAGAAATATGTGAAATGTTTTTACTGTGTAAGATGGTTCCCCTTAAACGGGCCCGTATTTTTGAGGGTAAAGAGCAATTTGAGATTTGATTTTAGCAAACGGATAAAAACACGCTCTGTTATGCAGAAAGTTCTTTTTATTTAAATGTGTTCGTTTAATTTAAAATTAATTTTTATAGGAAGGGTAAGTCCTCAGTAGGTTGCATTGCATAGCCTAGCTACTTTGTCGCATTATAAATGACGAGATTACAAGGTTGTGAAAACACAACAACTTAAAAAAAATCCAGAAAAACTTAACATGTTAGGAACAATCATTTCAAATGTTAAATCAGATAGTAAGCGAAAAAAGATTACAATAAAAACATCATAAAAAAAGAGCTGCGGCACGGGTGCTATACAAAAAAAAGAATTTTGATAGTGAGGAACGTCTCGGCCGAAAGTGAAAGAAGGACGATGCTACACAGCACTCAAGCACCGCAGCACCACAAAGGTTTTTGGACTTTCTAGTACTGTAAGAATCATCCCTCAAAAAAAATCCCTTGATTTTTAAATGGTAGAGTAACCATTTCTATTTTTTTCCCTATTATTTGGTTTACAGATTGTTAAATAAACCAAACCTTTATTATAAATTTTTCCAAAATGGAAAAACTAGTAACTAATTTCTTTAAAAATATTTTTAAAATGGAGTTTTTGTACTATCTACTTTAATTTTTTGATTAAATTTTTGATTTGGCCACTAAGAGCAATGTAAGCCATCACAATGTATTCACCATGTTCACTTTCCAATAGGAAAACCTTATGCCCGTGATTCTACGAGGCGTTGTTCTTTAAAACTAAAGCTATGAAGCAATCTTTCGAAACAGCCTAGGGCATTTCACCTAGTTTATATTACATCATTACAGATCGAATAAGCTTAAACCATGAAGATTCAGGAGGTGGGCCTTTTCCCCAGTGTATGAACGGCCGTTCATTTACTGGGAAATCTCAGTTTATACTTCCAGAAAGTGAACCTCCCCTTATTAATGTTCAGCACTAGTTAACTAAAAGTAGTTGAAAAGTAGTTAACTACTAGTTGCAACTACTAGTTAACTAGTAGTTCAACTACTTTTGGTTTAGAGTAGTTGAACTAGTAGTTTAACTATTTTTTCACCAACTACTAGTTCCAACTACTTTCAAAAAGTTCAACTACTTCAAAAAATATTGAAAGATCAAAATTTTAAAATATGTGTTACATCTACTAACAATGCCATTTTTTGTGATACATTTTCTATTTGGCAACCTTGAAATATATTTCATCCCAGCAATTGACATATAAATGCAACCCTTTTTTAAAATCCTCTCTAGAAATTCGGGAGTTCAGGGTTTTCTCTCCTGGAAATTCCAGCACTTTGAAAAGCGATTTTAGGCTAGGTTTACGAGGATTCTAGATGTTTTTCCTGCATTAAAAATTAGTTAGGCAATACTTAAAGTTAACGGCCTAATTTTGTGCTTAAAATATTGTTGTTCAGGCTAAGGGGGTTTAGAACCCTTAACCCCCCTTATATACGACACTGTACTGACTAATATAAATACAACTTAGAAAACTTTGACACCAAAAACCAGGGTTGGCTGGATTGGACCCAATGAAAAAACCCACATTTCGGACCCATTCTTGGGTTTTTTCAAGAAAAATCAAGATTTTGGCAGTTCCTTCAAAATTTAATGTGTTTTTTTCAAAGTTTAGGATATTTATAAAATTTTAATGGGTTTTTTCAAAATTTAAACTAGGTTTTAAAAACTAAATGGTGTTTTTTCAATTTCAGAGAGTTTTTTTAGAAGTTAAATATGTTCTTTCCTTATTCAGTGGGTTTTTTCATTATTGAATGGTTTTTTTCAAAATTTAGGACATTTAAAGTTCAAACTAGGTATAAAAAATAAAAAAGATTTTTTTAAATTTCAGTGGGTTTTTTCAAAGTTGAATAGATTTCTTTCCATATTGAAAGGGGTTTTTTCAAAGTTTAAGATATTTTTTAAATTTTAGTGGGTTTTTTCAAAGTATAAAAACTTTGAAAAACCCACTTAACTGTGGAAAAACTGACATTATTTTAACAGAACACATTTAACATAGAAAGAACTCACTAAAATTTGAAAAAACCCGATTACTATGTAGGAGAAAACCACTTATTTTGAAAAACCCATACTTTTTCCGAAAAAACCCTGTTTTATATGGGTGTTTTCAGGGTTTTATTGAAAAAACCCAACCCACTTGGGTTTTTACAAAAAAAACCCGGGTTTTTGCCAACCCTGCCAAAAACCTGTATACCTATAAAAAATTGGCGAATCCTTTGCCATGATATTTTTGCTATAGGTAAGAAAAAGTAATCGAAAATTTGGGGAAAAATATCTTATGAAATTAAATAGACTAGTTAACTAGTAGTTAACTACTTTGGGAAATAATCAACTACTAGTAACAACTACTTCCAAGAAAAAGTAGTTAACTAGTAGTTACAGCTACTTTTTCCCAGACTAGTTGGTAGTTATTTGACCAGTAGTTGCCGAACACTACCCCTTATCTATCACAATATCAAAAGTACAGCTTTCTGCCTTCAGACATATCAAAGAATAAGTCTTTAACAGTTGATAAAAAACAACAAAGATATACGCAATTATAAGTTAGAAAAATATGAATGAATCAAGTCAAATCTTAACTTACCGGTGTCTTTTTCCTAGATCTGAAGCTCGAGTATCAATAAATAAATTTACGCTGTCTGAAATCGGAATATACGATTAAAGCAACGATTGCCTGCCCTCTAGGTCTAGGAGGTCACTGAATTTCAGTGATAGTCTTCAAATATCTTAATATTTGAGGTTATACGAACATGTGTTCATTTACTGGGAGTGTTCATTCACTGGGCAACCAACCCTTTATCCTTTTCAATCACGTATTGAAGAGGTTATTTTGATTGTTTAAAAAAGTTTATGTTAGTTCAATGGATAACTGCAGTCAAATTTTTTTTAAATCTTAATGTGTGCAGAATAGCCTAAAACCTCCAAAAAATGTTTTCATTTGCTTTTCAAAGCCCTAAATTTTAAGTTATTTTCAATTAAAAACAGACTCTTTTGTGTCTGAGCTGAAACAGCTTGTGACGTGAAATGTGCTATTGTTCCCGCTTGTTGCTATAATCCCGCTTTGAAACAATGAGCACTAGTTTTTTTACAGACTAGTGTATCGATGAAAACGGTGTTTCCCACATTTCCCCTGGCACATGTGACGTCACATTGTTAGGAGCTTTCTGTATTAAAATATGTCATAATTACCTTAAAAAAATTTTGTGGGGAAAGACAAGCGTATTTTGGAATCAGGAGAGAATTTTTAATAAATTAAAATTGAATATTTAAAATTTTAAGATTTGCTGCAGTTCTCCATTCATTATTAAATTGAAATTATTTACGAATACGTATTTGAAATCGCAAATTCATTGTTGTGATGAAACATTATGTTGTATGATGTCGTTATCTCTATAAATAATTACATCGCTTTCCTTAGACATGTGTAACTAATTATTTTGATTTAAGTATAGTTTTTTTCTAACATAGTGAGAAAAATAGTTCTAAGAAAAACGTACTGACAATGGAGTTAACTAGGATTTCGATACCACGGAAATAAACCCATAGCCATCCTTGTCGTATCTATTAGGTATTTCCCATCGCGAATTTACAATCACATTTAACTCCTTAACAATTTTCCAGCAAATGTTAAATTAAAAATCTAAAAACATTGAGATCTCTCAGAACACCAAATCTTACCTACATACATACATTCATTTTTACATTACTTATACCAATCGAAGGTCGCATATAAAACATTATGCCTGGCCCAAACAACATAATAAAATTACTCCCTGCCAAAAATGCAGGTGACAGAGCCGTGCGCGACGTTTGGTTTTGGGGATTCCGACCAGCAGCAAAAGGGAGGGAGGGAAGTTGTGTCGGTAGAATAAGGTAATACGGGGAATCGTTTATTCATATTAAGTACAGCATCGGGCAGAGGTATGGACAAATATTGACACAGGAGGGAATATTGGCCAAGACGTCGAACAAACATGCTATGCCGAAATCAGAATTCTGAGCTCCCGGGGACTTTCCACTAAGCTTTTAGAACGATCCTGCCAGGACTTACCCGGTTTTTTACCCCTCCCAGTGAAGGATATTTGGAGTACATATATCCGGATGTCCGAGGTTTTGGAGTGTTTGCTTGAAATGTGAATTTTTTATATGGGAGTATTAAGGGTCATTGTTTTGGATGCTGAAGTTGGGTGGATAATAAATCAATATTGTTGGATGTTTGGTTATTTGTTTCCTGCTCAGTGATATTTTGGGACGGTGGAAGTATGCTCTTTAATATCGAATATGAAAACATATATGTAAAAAGATGCAAACAAGATTTCTGTGATATTGTTGCCATTCTGAAAATGACAAAGGATATAACTTGGCGTACTTCGGAATGGTACATATATAGAACGTATATATCCAACCTTCAATCCTATGATAGTCACATAAAATGTATGTAGTGACTGAAGTTCTCAAAAATAAATCAAGACAGTTCCATAGAATGGCCTTCGTAAACTCAAAACAAAGATTTCCTGATTTGTAAAGACAAAACTATTTTTACAATATAAGACATCAAGAAGCAGGTGAAATCTAGAAAGGTTTTTGTTATTTTTGACACTGATACTTGTGGTATCTACTCCCAAAGGAATTAACACTCAGCGTACCTAGACCTAAACCAAATGGACCACATCTGAAAGCTTTAACGAATAAATGCGGTTAGCAGCTTGTAATCGCCGGTCAAAAATGATAAAATATGTAAAGTGATAAACCGGGTATATTATTAATATTGCCCAAGCCACATCTGGACATTATTAATAATGCTCGGATTTATCACATTGCCCGTGACCATATGCACTAAATCTTATTCTTTTAAAATCTCTCTCTAAGCTAGAATACACACTTAAGCTAATGCACGGAGTTTAAAGATAATGATAACTTCAACAGGATTTTTTGGTTTGCTAAATTCTTTCGTATATTAAAGTTGCTCTCACCGTTACGAATGTGTATAGGGAGATAATATATGAATGGGGTGCGTCTCTCTGTACTATCCTAATTACTTCTACGGTAAATTTGATCTCATTTCCCATTTTCTGATTCCTCAACACCCCCTAAAAGCCGCAGAGATTTTCACTGATATCTGCAATCGTTCTAATTTCCCATTTGCTCCTTTTAGAACACATATCGGGTCAAGGATAATCACAATTTGGCTATCTTAAAGTTTCTCATAAGTAACGATATTGAAAGAATAAGGATACTTTCTGGGTCCCCAGACCTAAACGCCTTCAACCACATGTAAGAGCTACGAAATAACATGGTTGACGGTCTGATACCACTTGCCAAAAATGACCCAGAGGCTAAAACTTGCCAAAAATGATGATTAGACCGATATATCCCAATAAAACCTTAAAAAAGCCATTTAAAGTGAGCACACACGTTTGAAAACACGCGTTAAGTTTAGAAATAACAATATTCTTTAGAAAAAAATTCGAAATTTCCATTAAATACCTCTCACATAGACGTTTCTGTCACTGCTCCAAATGTGTAATGAAACTCCATTAACAATGGAGAGCCCATTTATCCCCTTAAATTACACTGGGGAACAATTTTTAACATAATTTCTGTTGAGTTCGATTTTTTTTGCTGTTTTAGAGTTCAATGGGCACACTGATTATAAATTTGTTGTTAGTTTTCTTCTACCACGTCAACTTTTAAAGATACAGGGTACCCCCAAAATGTGCATAAAAAGCAAAATGAATGACTTTGAACACGATTTTCAGGTAAACAAAACGTTACTTTAGTCTTTAAATTACACGCTAGAGGACAAGAAAGGTTAAAGTTTCTAAAATAGGAATATTTCGTCGTGGAAGATGCCATACCGTACATCTAACATTTGAAGCGCCTTTAGTATGCCAATCCTCTTTCTAACCAAACCGTTTTCGTGACTTCGTTTGGCGGTTTTAATATGGCTGTGCTTTTTATGTAAATCAAAAATTTTTCAGAAAGCTTAGATGTTTGATTACTTGATCAGGCTTCGCACCTAAAAGTATTAAAAGCATTTTTACAACATCTTTATAGCTCTAGTAAGCCTTGATTTGACACATTTTCACATAGTCAGAAAAAAGTTACCGATCTTTCATGATCTGTCATAGAATTTATTTAAAGAATCAATCTCTATCAAACCGTTTGAGAACGTGATAGATATGAACCGTGAAAGATATAAGTTTATTTTGAGTGCAATTTTGTTTTGACTTTTCCTCCAAAAATTAAACTAATTTAACCCTCTCGCCACCACGGGCCTCATTAAGGCTCCTACTTATGAGCTCAATTTTTGCATGATTTAAACACGCAAATTTATTTTCTTTTCATCAGTGACTTCACTGTTTCATGTAGATTACATACGAGACTTCTACATGGTTTCTGAATTCGTTTCTAAATGGCAGAAAGATTTATACCTCAATGTTTACATTTTAAGCTGTGATGCTTGTGAAGAGAAAATACTAGCTAGATACTAATTCCTGTAGAATATTTTTATAGGTTGGTAGATATTTTCTTATTTCGTAACCTTCTAATATTATTACCATGTCTTTTAATAAGTTCTAAACCGAGTATTTTCTGTTAAAATGAAAAAAAAAATATGGCCTCAAAGGGCCCCAATGTGAGGATCATAAAAATAACTAGGAACGAGTGCACACAAGAAAAACATTTTTCCAGACAAATTATAGGGGCATTTTGGATGTATTGAGAAGAAGAAAAAAGTTTTTTTGACTTTTTTGATGTTCTGGTGACGAGAGGGTTAAAAAAGATATTACTGGCTCTTCGATTATGTGTTACTTTTTGTTATTACTGTGAAGGTTAGACCTTCCGCCACCAGTGCCGCTCCATACGTAAAGCTGAGTGACGCTCTGTGCCTCTTCCCTTCGGAGAGACACCTCAACTCAGAGAGAGGGACTTCTGTTTTTGGAAGCGAGCGAGAGCGCGGCAACATTCTTCGCCGCAAGGATGAACTCATGATTTGCTTAATTTTAAACCTTAAACTTTGTAAATATCTTGTAAATAATAGTATAATTAAACATTTCTATGCTTATTAAAACGGTGTTGTATCTGAGACCCCCTTTCACATTACATGTACCTATTTTTCCTTTAATTAGCTTTGTAAAGTTCCTGAATAATGTAAATAAAGCATGCTTTATTTTATGTCGTGGTACATTACCTGTTAAAACTTATTGTGATTAAAATGTAAGTAAAATGTATACAGTTTCTAATTTTTTATATTCCTATGATTTTTTTTGTTTATACACCGATAAGAGGCAAGTAAAAAGTGTTCTCATAACAATTGCATTGAAAATAAAGTTATCTAACAATTAATTCTGATAATAACAGAAAAAGTGCCTATTTACAAAAAAATATTAATTATGTGTATTTTATAGATCTATGATTTGAGACAAAATTAATAGAAATGATGGATATTCTTTTCTGAAAAGCAGAAAATGCTCGATGTGGGCAAGAGAATAAGAAATTCTATTAGCAAGCGATGTTCCGAAGTAGTCACCCTCCCAAGTATAGCCCGTACCTGGAAGTGCTTAACAGCTTAACTTCGGTGATGAATAATTGTGCTAGTGTTGGTTTAGACTCGATTTAAGCAGCAACCATACGAAACCATATTTGGCTATTTATTACACTGCCAATTGAAACATTCGACAACTACATCAAACTGTCTTTTTCCGATGTTAGATGTGCGGTATTGCATCTTCCACGACGATTTCTAGCAAATGGATAGGTTCATGGGGTAATTACCCCCTAAAATGAAAATAAAATGCAAAATAATAAAAATAAACAACCGTTAAAAAGAATTAGGGTATTTTACGCTATTTTTCTCTTATTTTTACCCAATTCCTCTTTAAAAGGTCTAAACCCTTCCCCAAGGACCCAAATTTAATGAAAATAGGCAGCAATGATTTTTACTAAAAGCGGTTGAGGTATTAGCGTCCCCGAAGCACCCGCGGAAGGGTTCGGAAGACTCTCTGGCGCTTCGGGGTCATTTTCAGGGTAAAAAAAACACTACTTTAATCATTGAATTATATCCAAAAGGATAAGATGGAATAAAGTTTCTAAAATATGAAAATTTGTAGCAAATGGATAGGTTTAAGGGGTAATTACCCCCTAAAATGCAAAAAAAAAACGTTAAAAAGAATAAGGGTATTTTACGCTATATTTTCTCTTATTTTTACCCAATTCCTCTTTAAAAGGTATCAACCCTTCCCCAAGGACCCAAATTAAATGAAAATAGGCAGCAATGATTTTTACTGAAAGTGGTTGCCGAAAGTGGTCTTCCGAACCTTCTGCGGGTGCTTCGGGAACGCTAACAACTCAACCGCTTTTAGTTAAAAACCTTGCTGCCTGTTTTCATTAAATTTGGGTCCTTGGGGAAGGGTAAAGACTTTTTAAAGAGGAATTGGGTAAAAATAAGAGAAAAAATAGCGCAAAATACATTTATTCTTTTTAACGTTTTTTTGCCTTTTAAGGGGGTAATTACCCCTTAAACCTATCCATTTGCTACGAATTTTCATATTTTAAAAACTTTAACCTTTCTTGTCCTCTAGCGTGTAATTTAAAGACTAAAGTAATGTTTTTTTTACCTGAAAATAGAGTTCAAAGTCATTCATTTTGCTGTTTATGCACATTTTGGGGGTACCCTGTATCTTAAAAAGTTGACGTGATAGAGACAAAAACTACAGTTACTTTTGGATTCAGGGGCTAAACGTGATTCAAAAACAAGTCACAGTTCTAAGTCAATGAAATTGCTGTTCCCCTGTGTTATGAGGGAAAATTTGTTCTCGGGCCCGGTATTCCCACTAGTTGAGCATCTTGTGGTATGATTTTCATGTATAAAAAATAATTCTACTAGGTATTAGGTTGAAAAAACAGTTCCGTGCTTAACATTTGTAAGTGAGTGTATCTCTTTAATATGGAACGCAATTTAAAATCCGCTGTCACTTTGCCTTTGTTGTTTTCCCCCTTCCGAGATAAAAGATTTTAGTTCTAAAAATTATGTCCATAAAAGATTCCCGAGGCGTGTATAGAAATTTATTTCGGGAGTGGCCCAAAATTAGTCCTCAGTCCTTCCCATGGATATTTATTAGGTCCTATGTAGCTTTTTAATAGCTTTTAATTTTTCAGGTAGAATTTGCGTCTTAAAGAACTTAATACAATAAAAGCTGTGAGTAATTAAGTTCTGAATACAAAAGGGGGGGTCTGGGGGTCCACCCCCTAAACCTTTTGGAGATTTCACTACAAAAGAAAGGTTTTTAACTACTTTAGGTACACCTATTATGAATTTTGGATATTCTTGATTATTAGAATAATCACCTATTTTTGATTATTGTCGCGGCACACAATCCGAGAACCTCTAATAAGGGCTTATAAATGCACTTGAATGGGAATGCAATACATCTGTGAAATGCTTACCATAGAATTACCAAAACACGGGAATTCCTTCCTTAGCTTAGAATAACATTGTGCACTAATAGTATAAGTGTTGATGATAGTAATAAACATTACCTACTCGGCGTCATAACCTTCCAAATGCATCAATAGCTTAAGTTAAAAATAACAAATCTTCAAAGAGAGATCTTCCAGGAATTATTTCGTCAGATCGAGAATGTAGGAGGAATATTATCTAGATTCTAGAGAATTCATTAAACATCTTTCCCTATTGAAGAGACTGTGCCAACATACCCTACACTGCAGGCATTTTGATTCCTAATCTAAATTGTTGACAATTTGAAGGCTTAAATTTAGTTTCTAAATTTGACTTTTATCTCTAGAACAGTGTTTCCCAACCTTTTTCGGTCCATGCCCCACCAAATCCTTTCTAAATTTTCCATGCCCCCCGGTCTCTGTGGCATATATAGAAGTATATTTTGAGAGGGAGCCAAAATTATTTTTTTGACCACCCTCCTATGTATATTTAATAAGTCTAATGAAGCTTTTCAGAACATTTTTAGGTACAATTTGCAAGCTAAAGAACTAAATAAAGTTATGAGTAACTAAGTTCTAAGTACCAAGGGGGGTCTGGGGGTCCTCCCCTAGCAAATTTTGGGAAATTTTACTCTAGGAAGCAGGTTTTAATTAAGTTAGGTACCCCTAATTGGGAAATTTTGGATATACATTTTTTGATAAGATTTGCATTTGATGAACCTAATGTAAAAACGTTTAAAATAAAAGCGTTCTAAAAACAAATGTATCTTGGGTCATCCCCCAGAAAAGGTTTGGAATGAAGACTATAAAAACATGGTTTCAACTTGGTTTTGATACATACGGGTCCAGATTTCAGACATACATTCTCAGGTAGAATAGGATTAGATTTTGATAAACTTCTTTTTGAAAAGTTTTTTTTAAATTTTCCACATGGATTGGCCCCACCTGGGGGCAAATCGGTTGAAAATTTTCAAATTGCCCCCCTAGAAAATGATATTGCCCCCCGGTGGGGCGTGCGCCCCACGTTGGGAAACACTGCTCTAGAACCATACTCGAGGCAATTTCTTTTAGCCGTAAATTTTTTACTTCTCAAGTAAAAAAAGATTTCTTGCCACTCAGATCTAATGACGGAATTACTACTGCGGCACTTAGGATCACCCTAAAGACCCTTCGGGAAACCTGTTGCAAAGATACGCCATGAGACTTGCCAGTTTCATATCCTACTTCAGTAACGGATCCAGGGGATGGCACGGGGGCACGTGCCCCCAGATGGGTAAAAGTTGGTTGGATAAAATGGAATTTGAAGATAATTTCAAAAAAAAAATCATAATTGTGAAGCTTTTATGAGCTTAAGTAGCTTTATGGCAAAAAAAGTATATTATCCTACAATATTTTCAAAACATTGCAGTTTTTGCTGCTGGGGATGTTTTAAAAATCCTACCAAAAAGTTAAAACTTGGATCCGCCCATGTACCTCTACTTGGATCATAATGTAATTATTAATTTACTTTCTTTTACAAAATTCATCCGACTATGGGACAGCTCATGATTCTGATGCTCGCCTCTCCATATACATACAGGGTTTGAGCTCTTGCGCGCTCAATCTAAATGCTATCTCATAGTCCGGACGGAGAGGTCATTTCTATTTGCCTCTGAATTGAGTTTCACTCTACAAGGGCAATATTTACCAAGCGTGTTCAAATCTCGTCCCTGAGTTCCATATATGAAGAGGACATAAACAGAGGAAAACATCTCGTTAGATATGTAGGCATTGTTCACCAGATGAAATGCCAGCGACTGTGTTGCAACATATTGAGTGTCATTGCGGTTGGATTAGGATCATTTGTGTAGAGGCAATCTAAAATTTTGGAGTTATAAAGGACACGCGGTCCCGAAGCCCAGAACGATCGTTGTTGTAATGCAGTAATGGAAGAAATATCCTCCATATTTTTGAATTTCCTAACTCTACAAAAAAGGTTAGGGAATCAAACAGGGATTGATTAAGGAGCTCTTACTTAAGAAAATTATAAAAATGAATGTTTGTATGTATGTATGTCCTTTATAGTTTTAAACTTATCGAACCTACATTAACTTTTAAACTATACCACGTTGATCTTCTCGCTCCAGGGAGGGTTTCTGAATAATAATAATTTAAAATCGAAGCGTCCTAACAACTTTGTTCGCCAATTTTATGCTTGAAAACCCATATTTCATGCCTAACTTCATGGCAAAACCACATTGTTGTAAATATAACAAGAGAAGATGTAACTTTAATTGTTGTAGGCATATTATCGATTGTTGTAGATTGAAATCGATTGTTGTAGTTTAAAATCCATTGTTGTAGCATAACCATAAAAGTGGCTCCTTTATTTAACTATTTCCCAATTTGGACTGGCGAAGCCCATCTGTAACACACCAGAATAATTTTTTTTAAATGGACTGGCGAAGCCCATCTGTAACGCACCAGATGATATTTATTAAAAAAGTGAAACCCGGGCGAATCCCGGGTCTAGCGCGTCAGCGCTAGTGTATTATAAAAACTATCATTTTGGAGATATGTATGTAATGATTTTAACATCTTTTTCAACTTTCTTTGCGAAATTGCTTTGCTTTTTTTAATCATAACATATTAAATCATACCGTTGAAGGACCGTTAGAGATCCCTCTCTAATATCAAAAAAAAATTTTATGAAACCATTTTTATAACTATTTTATTAGTAATCAATGTTAAAAGCAAATTATAAAAGAAACACATCTTAGAGATAAAAAAAAGTTTGATAAAATATTTAGAGAGCATACTTTTATCTGTAGTGCGTCATAAAAAAGCAGTGACTTAATAAGCCATCTTGAAAATTTATACAATCGCAAAGTAAAAATCATTCAGGGTCTATATCGGGAGAATAGTTTACGAAAACAAAAACTAATATAGTGTAATTTAGTAATTTATCATTGTTTAGATTTAGATCATGGGCGCCCAGGGTTCAACTTAGGGGGGGGCAAGCAGGGTTGACTTTTTTGTTTGTTGAGATCAATTTTTAAGTTCCGTGAGAGAGACCCGTCTAGTTTAAACAGGGGGTCTGGGGGTCCTCCCCAGAAAATTTTTGGAAATATGCCTCTAAGAACATGGTTTTAAATTGTTTTTTGGTACACGTAAACCCAAATTTGGACATATATTTTTAGGTAGAATTTTGATTTTAATGAACTTATTACAAAAAAATTGAATAATAAAGGTTTTAATACTAAAGGAGGCCCTGGGGGCCCTCCCCCAGAAAAACTTTGAAAATTTGACCCTAAAATACTGGGTTTTAACTTAATTAACAGTAAAGTAAAAGTTAATTACTTGGGACTTAGGGGGGGGGCAGCTGCCCCTCCCTTCCCCCCCTTGGCTACGCCCATGGTTTAAATAGCCTATTACACTAAGTCTTTAAAAGGGTCGGTTTCATACAAAATACAAAAACACTCATTTGTGAAATCATCAATTTTCTAAAATATTGTCATATGAGGCATATATTGTCATCTAATATAATTAAATTCAATGTGGGTGTGATTGTCTTTTATACAAATCCACAGTTTTCTTCCGATATGCACCAAACTTGGTACACCTACGTAAAAAACTATAAAAAAAACAAAAAACATAGGCTAGGTTTCAAAAACTTTTAACCCCTTGACCCTCTTTTGACCTTTTTTATGGTAATATTGCAGATATAGCTTTATTTCTCCTCCAGAAGAGATATTTTCACCCCAGTGTTACAAAAAAACTATAAAGCAAAATAACAAGTTTTTAAAATAAAAACTAGATGTAAGTCTAATTAAGAACTATAACTTTAATCTGAAAACATATTTTTCTGTTTTTTTATGGGAATCAGGTCGTAAATGCAGAAATCGTTCCGAATTTAAAATGCTTGATTCGACACCTTTCACTCATCAAACGTAGGAAATGTATTACAAATTTTGAATGAAAAAATCTTCATCTTCACCCGTGCAAGGCAGGGGGCAGGGGATATCAGCTAGTAGTATAATAAAACAATGTTAGTTTTTCAGTAATATGGTATTTACCGCTTAGCGTAGGACTACATGAAATTATGCAAGCATAATCATTACCTTTAAAAGCAAGATCATAACTGATTTTTGGGGATTAAACAAGTAACAACCTATCTTATTATATGTTTATAAAAAAGTTGTAATATCCTTTTAAAAGAATGTGGATTAAGATACCTGTGATAGCTTCTCTAATGTTCAACTTCCACATTAACTTTTATTAAAAGGAGTCTCAGTCCTGTCTTAAGTTTATTGTATGTTTGTAGGTATTTAGAGTATAAAAATGATGTTTATTGTTTAAGCAGGACAACTCAAATTCTCCTCAGTAAGTTCAGAAGTGTTTTTTTTAAATTTCGATAATAGGTGTTGAGAGAAAAATGCCTTTGGTGGTACACATGGCCTAGAAAAAACCTGAAGTTAGTGGAAAATTTCCTACCCTGGAAGCAAATGCTTTGAAGTTTTGAAAAAAAAATGCTTTTAAAAACAGATATATAACGTTTCAGGTAATATTTTTCATCACCCCTCTTTTTGAAAGACTTCTTTATCAACATTAATGAAGTTTTGTAAACGTGTTTTTATTTTATAAACAGGTTATAACATCTTAATATATAAAATAGAAACCCGGAAACCGTGAAACCCGGTCCGTGAACCGTGGAGTATCGTTTGGGCATTTCATTGGACGAATCGAAAACCTCACTTCCTCTTGGAGTGATTTGTTTACATCAAGGTGATAAAAAAAGGCGTTTTTTTATTATGAGTGCTTATTGATGCACTGATTGATTTGTGTATTTTTATTCCATTTTCGTTCCTACTCAGATCATAGAGACCTTAACTTGATAAAAACAAAACTGGCTCACGGTTTATCGGAGGGCAATGAGATGAATAAATGCTTCGGATGTATTGTTTGTGAATTTCGTACACTAAACCATCTTATGCAGAGTTTTACTTCTTTTAAACATAGTTTTTTGATTTCTCACAGGTGCGCTGAGCGGGCGAAGCCCGTACAAATTTTTCAACTAATAAAGGATATTAATTTTTTAATCCGTGTAGATTATATAAAATTTACAGCGCCCGGGCAACGCCGGGTCTAGCGCTTTAGCGCTAGTGTTAACTATAAACACAAAAAATTTAATTGATTAAACACTGTGGAAGTTTTTCTTACCTAACATGGATAAAATCACATAAAAAACCTATCAAAACAATCAAAAAGAAACGTTCCATTTCCCTATTAACCACCCATCACGCCTCCTAAACGGGCTGCTAAAAGGCCCGTTCATCTCCCAGACGATAAAAAGAGCCCCTCCATCCATTCGGTGATCTGCATCCCGTCGATCGGTATCTGGGTAATGAAAACGGACAGGCGCCCCCTTCTGGGTGCGAAGAGAATCTAATTAAAGGATTCGAAGGGGGGAGATGAATTTCGGCCGCAAACCAAAACGTCGTTCCATTATTCTCTGTTAGGGCAATCATCCTCGGGAGGGATTGCTTCAAATCACGATTATAATTCACCCGGGGTGTCAGCTGAGTCTTTTCTATAAACGCAACAAGCTTTTCGACTCCTTTTTTTAGAGGATGTCCTCTCTTTAGTGAATGAATGGTAAGTGGGTGGAATTCGGGTTTTTCTGTTAGGATGATGGGTGCGTGACAACCGTTTAAAAATGGAAAATGTTAGGAGGAGGAGGAACAAAAGGATTGAGGCCGCATTGCGAAAGTAATCGTCCAGAAACAGAAAATATCTGGCAGCAATAATAGTTGCCAGAGCTTTCTTTTCCACGGGATTTCTCTGTTATCTGTTGTTGTCTCATTTCCCCCGAGTTCGGAAGTTTTAGTGGGTTATGTCTCTAAATATTACAGAAAAATTCGTAGAATAGAGAAAATGCTTAGTCAACAATATAATCCGTGGAATGGAGAGCTCTGGTCGCCAGAGAACGATTATTTTTTGCAGTGCCATATCTTAATCTTAAGTGCCATATCAGCTCATTTACACTATTTCACTTTCGCTGTTCATCCTTATATTAGGGACTGTGAATCACTAGTTTGCATAAAAAAATGGAGCGAAACGGCCAATTCACTCTTTTCACTTCGGATGATTCCTCAAAAATCTATTTTAGGCCCTTTATTGTTTTTAATTTTTATAAATGATTTTTGCAAACTGAAACTATCTGGTAAAATTATAACTTATGCAGATGACTCGGCATTACTATATTCTTGTGATAATCTCCTAGAACTCAAATCACAGATTGAAAATGACTTAATCGAAATCAGAAAATGGTTTACCATTAATGACTTATCTCTAAATTTAAATAAAACTAAATATATTTATTTCTATCTTAAACAACCATTCATTCAACTAGATATTACATTTCATTTAAATTCTTGCGATGGCTCTTTTAATTGTAACTGTCCAAAGCTAGAACAAGTTAATAGTATTAAATATTTGGGTTTATTTATCGACTCAAATTTAAAATGGAAAACTCATGTTGGTGAGTTATGTAAAAGGCTTCGTTTCGCATTGGTTAAATTTCATCACCTAAAAAATAAAGTTACACAATCTTTTTTAAAAACCTTGTATTTTTCTTGGTTTTTCTCTTTAATCAATTATGGAATAATAATTTGGGGTGGAGATTATAAAACCAATTTATTGCCTTTAATTTCCATTCAGAATAAGTGTTTCCAAATCTTATGTTTAAATAATTCCGACTCAATTGACTTTAAAAGTTTAGGTTTACTCCCCGTGCGACATCTTGTTTTTTATAGAATTACACTTTACTTATTTAGCAATAGAAATATTTGTAATCTAAAAAATACGATTAACCAAAGGAGAATAAATGAAATTTATCAGATTCCTCGCTTTTACAAGGAGATATATCGTAAACATTTCTTTTATCTTGCACCTAAGTTATTTAATAGTCTACCTGCTGAGTTACAAAATATTTCTTCCTATCCCTCATTCAAACGTTGTTTACATAATTTTGTAATTTTTTTTAAATAATGTTGAAGACCTTTTCTAAAGGAAGCATAATGTATTTTTTTGCCTTAGCTGTTTGCCAACTTGTAAAACTTTAATTTAAATAATTCTGTCTTTTGTAAATTAAATTAATCATTTATTATTGTTATTTGTACTATGTTTTTTGCTATGTAATTCAACCCACCTATTTATTTATTTTATTTTAAATATCACTCAATGTTCGCACTTTTTTTGGTTACCTGTACGGGACTGTTTCCCCTTGGTAACTCATATTATTTTATATATTTATTTGTAATTTCCATAGTGTAAAATAAAGATTATTATTATTATTATTATTATTATTATTATTATTATTATTATTATTATTATTATTATTATTATTATTATTATTATTATTATTATTATTATTATTATTATTATTATTATTATTATTATTATTATTATTATTAATATTATTATTATTATTATTATTATTAAATGATCTCAAGTCTAAATGTATATTTATTGCCTATTTTATATTTACTTTAATGACTGTATTGAGTTTTATATGTGTTGTTAACAATGAAATCCTAATGAATGAGGAAGTTGCATGATTTTTTATTATTTTTTAATCGATTCTTCTTGCAAAAATAAGCAACTACCGAAAATTTGAGGCCGATTGAGAAATTTTTTGATTGCCAAAAAAATTAACAAAAATCCACTTTTTAAAAGCGCGCGAAAACGCCAAGAGTTTGGGATCATCGTATGTTCACGTCATCATACGATAAACATTGTTGGAAAGCAATAGAGTTGATGGTATGATTGTTGACATCTTTAAACAATAAGCGTTTTCAGTCACGTGTTTTTTTTCTCGACTTTTAAATTGAAATATTTAATTACCTGTACATTTTTTTTGAAAAATTGACTAGATATATTTCATTTTACCATACAAAAGCCACACGGAACACTTGTTAGTTTTTGACATATGCAACTTCCTTATTGTAAATATTCATACTAACTGACCTGTTTCAGTTTAGGATACAAACATATGAAAAGTATTTATTATGCTGCTTGTTACTAAATTTTGATAACACTCCTTCCACTTGATTTGCTCAGCACATATTTCCCCCGAATATTTATTTCAGGCAATAAGTAGCTTCCTTATAAATTTCATACTATAAAATTGTATGCATAAAAATTATACCTTGCAATTGATTTGCAAGAATGAATTGAGATGTAACTAAATATCAAGTATCCTTATTGTAAATATTCATACTAACTGACCTGTTTCAGTTTAGGATACAAACATATGAAAAGTATTTATTATGCTGCTTGTTACTAAATTTTGATAACACTCCTTCCACTTGATTTGCTCAGCACATATTTCCCCCGAATATTTATTTCAGGCAATAAGTAGCTTCCTTATAAATTTCATACTATAAAATTGTATGCATAAAAATTATACCTTGCAATTGATTTGCAAGAATGAATTGAGATGTAACTAAATATCAAGTAAATTCTATATTTTTTTGGAGGGCTAGAAGTCTCTAGTTGCATTCCAATTTCGAATCCTCTATTAAACTGCCTACTTAAGTAAACTTTAATAACATGTAAAATGTTTCAGCTTTATCCATTTCGAAATATTTTTAACTACGAGTAAAAAGATTACTTACTCTTTCTATCATAACTTTCAACTTATACTTATCTCATTCATGTTTAATGATAGAAGTTATGGTACAAAATTCATAGTTATTGAAAGATAACCATATAATGTTACAGCGATATTAACTTCCTTATTAGCTACACTCAAAAAGTTTTCGAAACTCTTTTCTCTCTACATCTCTTTCCTCTTTAACTTAATTACCATAATCAGGGTGCAAAGAAAAACGGTCTCTGTTATCATAAAAACCACCTATCGAAACTGGTCTGGGACTCTCCAGACTTTAAAAAAATCATTCAATTATATAAACATTCTTTACTTTATAATCCCCAGAAGCTCGCCGGGAGGTCTGTTAGCTCTTTCCTCCGTATCTCCCAACTGCAAACAAATGGAGATTGTTGTCCTGAATTATTGAAAGACCTGGAGATATTTTTTTTCTTCTCCATCAGGTTGAAACCTTTCTTGGTTTCAGTCATGGTTTGCTTGCTGGATATCACTGCGGCCGTCATGTTGCTTTTAAGTAGCTAAATTGGGTTCTTCTGTCTGTAATAAGGCTTGCAATTTTTTATAAGATTTGTTTGTAACTTAGATAGAATATTGTGGTTTTCCAAAAGGTTCTTTAACTCGTAAAATGTAGTAAAATGAAGTTTGTTCACAATATCGGCGTTTGATTTAACACTGTTAGACCTAACCGTACCAAATTCACCATATTCAATGGTAACATCGGCAGTCTTAGGATTGCAAGGGTTAATTAAATAAACTTTTGAAAGATTAGGGAAGGAAAGAGATCATGTAAACATTTTGACGGGTACTTTTCGCTTTTAGAAAGGCGGGTTTTTCCGATCACCAATTGTTCGACCAGTCATGAAGGAAAATTCACCAATTATAACTATTACCCATCACGCATAACGGGTTTCCTATATAAGGCTTATAAAACCAAAAACAGTACTTTTATCAGTAGCGTTATCTTTGCTATTAGTAATGTGGAATTGAATTCCAACACAAAGAGTATCAGGTATTTATCTACGCTCCTAGAGAAATAATTCTGTCATTTTTCCAATAAGGAGCATTTTATTAAAAACTAGCTGATTTGCCCGGCCTTGTACGGGTGGAGTGTATTAATTCCTTTTTTAAAGTTCTCCCAAGTTATATGTCCGATTTTTCGAATCACCAATAACCCCGGTGTCCCCAGTATTTTTTCATATTCCCGATAGTTTCATTTCCTATTTTCATGTTCCCGATAGTTTTCATAACCCGGTTTTCCCGGAAACTTTTCATATCCGGGTGTTCCCGGTACCTTTTCATATCCGGATGTTCCCGCTACCTTTTCATATCCCGGTTTTCCCGGTACCTTTACCGGTTTACCCAGTTACCTTTTTTTCCCGGTTCCCGATAATTTTCATAACCAGGTGTTTCCAATAATTTTCATCCCGGTATTCCCGGTTCCTTTTCCCCATCCCAGTTCCAACTGTGACATCTCATTCCATCAAATATTTATCCTTACCATGTGATAAAAACAATCACATTGAAATCATCTCTTTTTTTAATCTAGTGTTTAAAATGTTCCTTTTAAAGTGTACCTTTTCATATCCGGATGTTCCCGCTACCTTTTCATATCCTGGTTTTCCCGTTACCTTTTCATAACCCGGTGTTCCCAAAAATTTTAATGTCCCGGTTTTCCCGATAATTTTCATAACTCGGTGTTCCCGATAATTTTCATCCTAGTTTTCCCGGTGCCTTTTTCTCATCCCAGTTCCAACTGTGATATCTCATTCCATCCCGATTTTTTGTCTATTAAACATTTATCCTTCCTATGTGATAAAAACAATCTACTTGAAATCATCTCTGTCATTTGAAAACCAGTGTTTAAAATCTTAAACAGAATTTTCTTAAAGTATTCCCGCTATCCTTTTAAAATTCCGCAAAAAATAAATTTCAAAAATCCCTCTATAAAAAGTTATCAAGTAAGCTTGTCTTCTTTTTAATAAAACCAACTTCTTTAAAAGCTTCTCTGAAAGAGTAAAAACAGAGTTATAATAAAAATCTAGTGATTATAGTCTAGTAAACCAATTCCGCTATGAAGCAATGAAATTTTAGCTCTGTTTCCTCGGAAACTTTTAAATTCTTGCTATTTAAATATATTTTTCTGAGAAATTAAAATATTAAAGAAAGTAAATTAATTATTTTAATTTACTTCGGTTTTCTGATAACTGTTATAATATTTAAATACAGATATTCACACTGTTTTTCTTCATAAATTTTGTTGTAAATAATAAAATATGTATAAATGTTAATCAGTTATATTCATTCAAGTGAGGCAAGACGTCGCCTCAAGATAGAGAAGTAAACACTGCAATTTATGCATTTCAACAATGCACAATGCTATTTCAATGGGGAAAACGGAGTCGAAAAAGCGCCGAAAAGCAGGGAAGGAGTCGTTCGATTTTAAAATCGTTTCTTAGTGCTCGTCTAATGGCTGAAAGGAAGGTCTCTGTCAAATTTCAAGCCAATCGGTCCGGCAGTTTTGGAGATTTCGTGATGAGTGTTATGAATCAGTCAGTGGTATTTGGATTTTATAAATATAGATTGTTGTTGTTGTCTTATGCCACTTGGAATATCCAAGCTCCACCGCAAAGCTGACAGGATCTAAGGCAAAGGGGGTGCGGCTCCTGAGAAATATTAAAAATTAATCAGATGAAATGGAATTGGGAAGCAGAACTTGATGACTTAGCAACTGATTCCATTTATGAGGTGAACAAAAATATCTGGAAAATTTTTAAGCAAAATGAAAGTTGGCATACCTTATAAAATAAAGTTCACCTTTTTATCAAAATAATTCACAACTTCTGGTGTTACTGGTGTAATTCCTAGCTTATCTCCACTAAATTGTAGGTAATTGGCGACTTAAACGTGCGTTTAACCGAAAAATACCTATTTATGTGTATCGGAACTATATACAATATACAACACCTTTAACAAAAACTACTACAAGTAAAGTTTCCGGTAGCCACAAAAACATTCAAAACCTATTTAACATCCTCGGCCCGCCCTTAAAATTCATACAACACCTCGCAATCATCCACCCGGCCAAAAAATCATCCCATCCTCACACCCGGCATAATTTTATTATTAACCGAATAGCAGCGCTAAGCCCATCATCCGATAATGTATTCCACGGATAATTAAAAGTTAAACGTTGATCCAATTATCACTCACGGCTTGCCGCTTTTCGCCTTCATTACGCCGAGCCGTAAAGTGTTGCGCCGTCGTCGTTAAGTTTCTTTGGATCGAGGCCAATTAGGAACTCTTGTTACTTTTGCCTCTTATGGTACTACTATAGTATAGTTCCCTCTTTTTCTCCCTCTTCCTTGTTTATGTGGCGGACTGGGTTTTGTTTGGGGGGGAGGACTTGTGGATTGAGGTTTAATTGGGGATGGTGGGAATGGGATTGATTTTCAGGTGGGTGGGTTTAGAGGGCTTATTAGGACAGGCCGTAACCAGACTTTTATTTCGGTTGGGAGGGGGTTGACTCAGCATTACCTTTTAAGGTAGCCCCTAACGAGTATTACTATAGGTTACGCTTTAGATCACTTACAGGTAGTATTATTTGAATCTTGCTGCCTTAATGGGAAAATTTTGCCTACAATGTAAGCCACAAAAAAGTACTCTGTTGAAAAATTTGGGATATTCGACCAAGCAATTGGATTATATTGAGGTAAGAAAAGAAGTTTTTCCATACTGGGTATTATCAACCTATTATTTGTTAAATATTATCTCAACAAAAAAATTTAAATATAATTGGAACTCGCGACATGTGTTAAAGGCTTAAACGGGAAGAAGGTTCGGAGGATGGCTTTTTAAAAAGGTGATGATCATTTCGTTTTCTTTTGTTCTTATTCTTAACACGGAATTATGATGAAACTAACTGGTAGGTTTTCATTTAGGTAAATGTATAGGTACGGATGAATATAAAATGTTTTGTTTAAAGCCAAATTAAGGAAATTCCCTCTTTGTGAAATTTATTCAATATCCTTTTTATCCTAATTTCCAGAAAAAAAAATAATTCAGTCATCATCCGCTTTTCGTTGAAAAAGGACTGATCTGGAAATTCTTTAGCACAGCGGTTCTCAAACTGTGCTCCGCGGAGCCCTTAGGGCTCCGCAAAGCATTTCGAGGGGCTCCGCGAAGAAATTTGTAGTAAATATGCTGATAATTTCTAATTTGCGTTGCTCTAAAATGTTTTATAAATAACTTTCTGTTAGGTGTTTCTTGTTAAGAACTTACTTTTGCTCCTTCCTAACCAAGTTTTTAGAGCTGTAAAATCATCCTTAAATTAAAGTGGATTTGGTGTGGAGCCTCCAATGAAGTGAGCTCTGTTGATTATAGTTTTTTTCTGGTTTTTGTCTTTTTCAGGGCTTTTTTGAATTATCAAAACAAGTTAAAACCCTGTTTTTAGGGTCAAGTTTCCAAAACTTTTCTGGGGGAGGAACCCCCGGGATGGGGACGATTGGGCCGCCGGTCCGTTTCGGCACCAAATTTTTCTTCTAATTTTTAAAAGAATTATGAAAGTTCTATTTACTTTCATTTTATTTCTGCCGCTGAAACGACCGCGCCCAAATGGCCCCGCGCAATAGTATTAGCACATCGAGGAACCCCGATCCCCCACCTCGAAAATTTATTACTCAGCACCTTTTTTTATTAAGTTCAGCAAAATCATAATCCTACTTAAAAATGTATGTCCAAAATTCGGAGTAGATGTACCAAAACAAAGTGAAAACCT
The DNA here is from genome assembly GCA_024610705.1 of Tetragnatha versicolor. NCBI lineage: Eukaryota > Metazoa > Arthropoda > Arachnida > Araneae > Tetragnathidae > Tetragnatha > Tetragnatha versicolor. Next base: position 326,997 of record JANDEH010000004.1, read on the forward strand.
GTTTTTAGAAGAGTCAAATTTCCAACCCCCCTTTATAGCATTTGGAACTTAATTACTCAAAGCGTTTCTTATATTAAGTTCTTTAAGATGCAAATTCTACCAAAAAATTTATGAAAAGCTACATTGATCCTATGTCATGGGAGGGGATAAGGAATGATTTTGGGCTCCTAGGTGTAAATAAATTTCTTGTACAATACTGGCAATTGTACAATACTGGCGTTGAATTCTCGATTTTGATCCTGCGGGGTTGATGGTTGAAAGCGGTTGAAAGGATCAAAATCGAGAATTCAACGTAAAAAACGAGATTTCAACGTAAATTCGACGAACTTCAACCCCCACTCCTGGCTTCATTTGGGGACCAAATGGCATGAAAACTGGTTTTGGGGGGTTTTAGAGGGTGCTCTTTCAGAATCTGGAATAATCTTTGATGTTTTCCATAGGAAAAACGAAAGTTGGTGCTTCGTTTAATATGAAGACGACCCCCTAAGAACGTGAAAAATTTTCTGTATATAGAATACTTCAAATCATGAAAAATGATACCTTATTTGTCTTTATATCACAAGCCGTTCCGGAGATATAGGGTCTGAGTCGATTTTTTTTGCCAGTATTGTACCTCTGACGTATGGTCTAGCAGCCCCCCAAAACAGCTCTCTATTTCAAAAGAAGTAACTTTTAGGAAAACAAAATTTACTGATGTACAGATTTCTGTATGAATCCTTTGTTCATGCATCTCGGGCATAATGATTAAAAAGTGATAGCTTTTATATTCAGAAATTTAAAACAAAGATTTACATTGTATCCAATGGTGAAATATAATTGGTTAAAAATATTCCATATATCCCGGGGTGTATATAGGAGGGGCGAGGGAGCCCTGCCTCCCCCCCGGAAATTCCGACTACCTATAATTTAACAAGTTAAAACCATATTATTTAGGGTCAAATTTCCGAAATTCTTCTGGGGAGGACCCCCAAAACCCCCTATTATTGTCAATTTTTATAATAAGTTCGTTAAAATTAAAATCTTACCTAAAAATGAATGTCCAAAATTTGGACAATGATGTACCTAAAATGAGTTAAAAAAAACTGTTTTTAAGGATCACATTTCACAAAACCTTCTGGGGAGGAAGGACCCCCAGACCCTCTATTGTACTTGGATCTTAATTAGTCACATTTTTTCTCACAAATAAATTATCTTAGATGCAAATTATACCTAAAAATGTTTTTAAAAGCTACGTTAAACTGTTAAATATGCATGGGAGGGGCTGAGGAATAATTTTGGACCCCTCCGGAAATAAAATTCTATATACACTACTGCATTTATGCTTTTATTTCTAGAAGCAATAGGTTTTATGTAATTTGCTTTTTATACCTTGAAAAATTTATTTCGGAAAAGGGCTCCGCGAAGAATTTGTCTCTTGAAAAGGGCTCCGCGACATAAAAAGTTTGAGAACCCCTGCTTTAGCAACAAATGGTTGAGACATACCACTGAATAGAAAAAAAAGAAAGTAGTAGGTTGGTAAGTTTACAAGTATTTGAATAACAATATAGTATTTCGTGAAATTGGTGATCCACAAAAAAGTGGTAAGTTATAACCCCTATAAACAACCAAACAGGGCAGTCCTGTTTACATTCAAATTAATTCGCCCATAAATATGGGTGAATTAATTTTCTCAAAATACAACCTCATTTAGCATCGATGACTATTTCCCTCGTACACGCAGATCTCACCCTATTAGAGCAACTATTGTTTTAATACTGCTACTTGTTTCATTCCCTCTTTGACTGGGGGGGGGATGTCAACATCCAGTTCCTCAAAAGGGGGCGTCCTTAAATTACTAAAGGAGAAAAGGGATCCAGCAAGATCTCACCGAGGGGAAGGGGGAGTCAATTGAAATCTCACACCACCTTTTAGTGAAGAGACTGTTCGTTTTTTTCGTAACACGTTTAGTGTAGGACATATGTGTAGGATGTTACGTAAGCTCATACCAAAAAGATGGATGAAACAAATGTGGCTAAAACATATCAAAGACTTGTTTAAAAGTTGTAGAGAGAATTAATTGAGGTCGTGGGTCCAGCAAAATCTAAATATCACCAAGTGGGGGACCAAAGTTTAAAAAAAACCACATCACGTAATTTTTGGATGCCTATGCATTTGGAGATAACTCCCGCCTAAAGCAAGGTGCCTCATTCCCTTTTGGGCGTTTGAAATGTGCGCCGCCCCGAGCGCCCCCCCGTCGCGCCCTCTGCCCGCTCTCGGGGCCGCCCCAGAACGGGTGCCGAAGCGCGCACAGACGGTCGCATGCGGACGCCCTCTCCTGTCCCGGTCGCGCCCATGTGCGCCCTCATCCTCCTCCTCATGGCTCTCGTGCAAGGTGCGTGATTTCTTTTTTCCCTCTTCTTTGGGTGACGGGGAAGGGATAACTTTTGTCATGAGGTAACTCATTTTGTGGATTGTTGAGTTGGTTGTTGGTCAAGTTATGGTCATTGCGTTTCTTTTTTTACGGTCGTAAGTGAGATTGAGTCCCTGTTTCGGGAAGGGGTAGAAGCATGAAGAGTGTTTATAGGGGAGTTGTGAGGGAGAGATGTAGCGGGCATAATTTATATTACAATCTTATGTGGCTACTGATTTGTAGTTGGAAAAATTGCTACTTGTGATATAACTGTCAGTTATTGTTGGTTCTTTTTTGTTGTTGTGTGGGTTTAAAATGAAGGATTTTGATCATCTAGCGCTGTTTAATTTATTCGGTTAATTATTTATAAGTGTATTACTCATTTTTTTTTCAATTTGGTTTTAAAACTACAGGGGAGTTAGTTGGCACTCGGGGCTAGTTGGCATTCTACATTTTTTTTCCACAAATGATCACTGAAATTTCGATGGTAGATAGAGTTTATAAAAATACAATAACCCCCGAAATTTCAATCTTTTTCGAAGCTTTACGAAGGAAAGACCCCTGATTATTTTTTTTTCGCACTGATGAGTAAACTTTTTCAACTTTAGTTTTCTTTTTGGTCTGGTGAACTCGTAAATTGAATTAAAGCATTTCTGTTGAAAGTTTTCAAAAGAAGTTTAGTTTCAATTGTTTAGTTTTGTGGAGAATAAATTTTCTTTTGGACATCGCCGTGACGCTTGTTGGCACAGTTTGGTGCGAGGTCCCTTGCCAAAGCTATTAGAGCGACAAGTTGCTGAAAATGTTAAATAAGGCCATTTATCAAGGATGAAAACGCAGTTAAGAGGATGTAGCGACCACGGAATCAAACAAGAAGAACCCCGCAATATTTTAATTTAAAACAGTATGGAGGGATCGAGAAGGGTTTACAGTAGGGTGTCCCAAAAAAACCCGACATTTGAAATTGTTATCTCTCACCCCCCAAAAATGTTCATTCTGTGAATATAAGACACTGGAATTTTTTTTTAGAATTTTTCAACAATATTTAGAGGTCCTCCAAGGTCATTGAATTTTCAAAAAATGGCAAAGAAGGGTAAAATTTAAAATTTTTCAGAATTTTTTAAAAATAAATTTCCTCCAAACTTGTGTTAATGGGCGATTCCATGTCACTTACGGGACATTTCAACTATTTTTTTTCTGAAAGTTTATGCTGTAAATTCTCTACAAAATATAATTTCAGAAAACAAATTTATGGGTGTCTAAATATATACCTTGGGCTTGATTTTTGAGCACTTTTTCAAATTTCAATTCCATTAATTTAACACTTTAAAAGGTGGGTAAAGTTGCGTCACTTACGGGACAGCCCAGTCCACCACGCTGTTGACTTCAAACTTTAAAATCGCAAATTCAGCTCTTGTATCGCACTAAAAATTACGAAATTAATATGGTGCATGCTTAAGAAGTCAAATCAAAGGAAATGACACTCGATTAAAAAAATTCTGTTTTATTTCAGGTTTTTAAGACGTTTTTTAACTGTTACTTACGGGACAAAATTTTGTCACTTACGGGAAAAGTTGAAATATCACTAGTACACTGTTGAATAAACAGGAAATGAATATCAAGTTTTTGAGGGAAAAGACAAATTTTATGTAAGTAAATTAAAAAATAGATAGAAGAACCTTCATAAAGGTTAAGGTAAATGTGGGTATAGTGGACACTGTACCAATAGTGGCCACATAGCTGATTAATTTTAAATAGAAAGAATTAGAGGCATCGAACAGCGTCAAAATTCATAGGCATAGTAGATTGTGCAATCAGGTAAGCTGATAAATTACCACCGATACCACAGATCAGCATGGGAAGGATATTTAAATATTTGAAAATAACAACATCGGCCGAGTGACAGAAATTTGATTTTGCTTATTGAATCGCGTAAGGAAATGGGTAAGTCGGAACTGATTTTATCGTATTTATTACCGCTTGATTGACTTTTAAATTTAAATCAAGATAAATATGAGTGTATAAAATAATACTGAATAAAATTTATTTGAAAATGTTGACTTTACATGGATTTATGGGGGTGTCCACTTTACCAACACATAATCTTTAGATTTTCCAATAGTGGCCACCGCAATGGCTTCTAATAGAAACATAAATAATACTTAATTTGAATCAGTTTTTCTTCATAAACTGTTGACTGTGCTTTGAAATGAGTGTTAAATAAATTTGGTTTCATTCTGGCTTAAGGAACCAATGTTTCTAAAACATTGAATTACACGCTAAATTCCTCTCAAATCAGCTACAGCGTAGACTTTGGGCCGAAAACTATAATTTTTTTTTAAATAAAGCTAATTTGATTGAATCTAAAATACATTTCGTTGGGAAGGAAGATTTAATTAGAACTAGACGACTATACCAAGAAAAACCCCTCAATTTCATGCATAAACCCCTCATATAGGCAGAAAAAGACAGGTGTCCACTATTGATGCAAGAGGTGTCCACCATAACAGCAACAGCTTCATCTATGTGGCCACTATAGATGCAATTTGGAGTACTTTTAAAAAATTAATTAAAAATACTTTGCCCAATCTAATTAGAGTTTTTAATGGTAAAATCGAAAGAAGAAGATCCAATTAACCTAAAAATAGGATGATAACCGTTTCGAAGCAAATAGATTAGTATTTATTAAGAATTTAAGCAAAAATTTTCCTTAAAGTGTCCACTATACCCACATTTACCTTATGTAAATTTCAAATAAATTGATATCAAACAATAATTTGATATCAAAAATGCATTAATTGCGAGGTTGATTTTTAAGCTAACATAAGATATTATAAAACCTGCGTTACAATAACATTTAGTGCAGAATTTTTTGAAATTTTTTATCTTTTTGTTTAAATTTTAGTTTCTGAAACAGATTCTGGGTGAGAAGGGGAGCAACCATTTTATGTTTCGAAAGTGTTTTTTTACACAGTGATATTCAGGACTTCAGTCTGTTCCTAAAAATATTGAAATAATCTTGTTCAAATTTGGATGAATATTTAATTAAAGAGCTGGTATAAGAATTTCTGTGTAACTTAAAAATATAGAATAACATCTGTACTTAGTTTTCCTCTTTGACTTTCTTTTCCCACACTTCCAAAAATTTTTCATTTGAAAATATCCTTTAGAATATCCAATCCAATATTTTTATCTTTCACGTTATTTTTGTTTACCATAATGACGTGCAAGTTTTGAATTCCAGGAATTTTGGGGGCATTTTTCTGCGGATTAATGGCGTTTATAATAGTACTTTCAATTTTATTGGCTCCAACGAAACAAAGATTAATTTCGTTTTGATTTTAAGTTCATTTGCATTTTGAAAAAAATATTGAGAACATTGAACTATGTTGTCCCCACTCTTTGACATCACCTTTTCTCGTACTAATCTTTTAATGTTTCCTCCAACTCCATCAATTGGTATAATATAGTTCTTTGGGCTTCGTTTTTTATAACTACATAATCTTTCAATGCAGATTTTGAGCAGACTTGTTGAAATTCCCAGTATAATAAGGCAATAGAAAAGGGGACAATCATAATTTTAAGTTTAGTTTTTATTTAGAACTAGCTGATATGCCCGCGGTCTTGCACGGGTGAAGTTATAGCTTCCTTCTTTAAAAATTTTCATACATTCTATACCTTATTTAATTGTGTTAAAGGTATTAAATCTACCCAGTTCTCAAGCTATATAATTTTTGAACGATTTCTACATTTACCACATGATTCCAATAAAAATTAGGGAAAAAAACATTCCCCCAAAAATTATTTAAAATATGATCATTTAGAGCCCTTTATTAAACATATCTTCAGGAAATTAATTTATTTTTTCGGTGATATTATTCAATAATGAAAGCATATTCCATTGTGCAATCTAAGAAAAAATATTTTCTAGTTAAAAGGGCCGTAACATTTTCAATAGTTTTTTGGTTTGTTAACCAACTTTCTTGAAAGCTATATTTATGTGATCGTCTTTTGATTTTGCATTATCGTTGCCATGGAGATTATTTTAACAACAATGATTTTCCATGAAAATTTTCATTTAAAATTTAGATTAAGGCTAAGCGCGCACTAGGAGACAAAGACAAAATTGCTCTCGGAGACAAAGACAAAATTGCTTCCCTGGCTATTGCAAGAAGCTAGAGTGCGCGCACATGGCGACGAGACCAAGATCACTAGGCCAAGAATTTCCTCATAGAAATGCATTGCTCTCGAGTGACTAGTGTTTTAAGTTGCCGAGACAGAAGTCTCTTAGTGCGCGCTTAGCCTAACTCTCAAACAAAAATATTCTATACTATCATGTGTGTTCCATACTTTTAAAATACGTTGAAATGTATTTTTAGATTATTTATATAATTTTGTATTGAATTGTACATAGTTTTTCTTTTAAAAACGTATTATTTTGCATTATGTTTCCTTTGTAATAATGGGATGAGCAGATATCTTTTTGAGGAGAATAAAGCTATTTCAGCAAAATGACCATAAAAAGGGTTGAAAGAGGGTTAATGAGTCATTTAAAATTTTCTAAACAGCCTACTTTTAAAACTACATTTTTACTTTGTCGAAATTCAATTTAATTGAAAACCAAACATTTACAAAAGGAAAATATCAAGTTATCCTAGAAGATAAAAGTTTAGTATAAAATATTTTAACTTTATTTTAGGAGATTTTAGAATTTTCTAAAAGCCAAAATGCATTCTTACAGCAATGCGGCTAACCGTAAAGGGGAAAGCCTATTTTGTGGTTTGATATTATGTTTATTTAACCATGATATAAGGGAGTTCTTTAGATTTATCTGACTCATAAGTTGTTAACATTAAGAATATGCTTGGCTTATCACAGAGAGTTCTTTACTACTCAGTATACTGAACTAACCTTACAGTTGAATGAATTCAAGAGAGAGAAAAGTTCAAGCCGCTATGAATGCAATAACACACATTAAAAAGAAGGATACTTTTCTTCCTTAAATATTCATAATATACTGAGCCCTGGTTTCTAGGTGCCATATCAGGGTAGGCTCGCACCGAGACTTTCGTCGTGGTGACTAGAAACATAATTGTCAATTGGGCTATGGCAAGAAGCTACACTGTAAAAAAATCTTTCTTCAATAAACGGAAATTTCCCGGCAGCACAGCTGCCGGATTATTTTCATCATTTGAGAAGGTATCCGTATTTTCTTTTTCCGTCATTTGAGGGGTATGTCCGTTTTGTATTTTTCTGTCAAAGGAGGGAAACCTTCCGTTATTTTAGAGAACGTTCGTTTAATATCTTTTCGTCATTGGAGTGGAACTTTCCGTTACAAGTTAATCACAACTATTTAGAACATAGTTTTGCGATATAATATACTAATATTATTGTGATTCAGTATATTCCTGATTAAAATTTTGAAAAAAAACTGACAAACAATCCGTAAAATCCAAATAGACGATTCTTTTAAATAATTTACACAACCGATCACAGTAATACAAGTCTAATCAAAAGTTACAAGTTATCACAACTATTTAGATCACATTTTTGCGATCTAATAAGACTATAGTTAGGTATGCAATATTTTAAGACTTTAGCTACGTGGTGAAGAAAGTGATCGTTACGATGTTTAAATATCTGTTTAAAAATAGTATATCAGAGTATTTCGATTTTAAAGCATGGTAACGTTTACTACCAATCTCTCTATATTAAAAAAAAGTTACTGTCACCGCCGCTGCCGCCGCTGCCGCCGCTGCCGCTGCCGCCGCCGCTGTTTCAGAAAATTTTATTTTTCAACTCTTTGAACTCTTATATCGCAAAAACTACTTGATAGAAATTTATGAAACTTGAAACGTTTGTAGAGGAATATTTGGGGCACATTCTAGAACAAAAAGCTAACTCATGTGATAATTAGTTGTGGGGTATTTTTAAGGTCAAAGTTGAAGTTTTTCTTTTTTCGCCGCGTAATCCAGTTCAGCAAAATCTATTGGCAGCAGACCTATGATTTTTTGCAGCCTAATACTCTGAAGTATGAAGATGTGCACTACGTCGCCCTTTTTTCGAATTTCGAATTTGGTTTAGAGTAATTAATTTTTTAATTTTTGAAATTTTTGACACTTTTTCGTTTTTTTCTATCTAAAATGAAAACTAATCACGGTATCAATATGATTTTTTAAACACTTATACTCTCATTTTTTAGAAAGAGATTGGCGTTTAATTTTTTAAAAAATTCTAATTAGTTTTGGAACTATTAAGCATCAAAGTTTCATTTTTTTTCATAGTTTAGTAGGTCTTTATCAGACGTGTTTAATGTTTTTAAATTTTATATTTGCCTGTTCACTAGATTGTCGCGAGCACGGATATTTAAATTAAGTTTTGAGGTGCACATTTTTGCTCTAAGTTTGCTAGCGATATAGTATAGACTTGGTTAATAATCTTTTAAAGATAATTCGATATTTTTTGAACTACTAGAGAAATAAATAATTTAGCTTTTTTGAGTGCTATTTGTGCCGACGAAAGGAAGAGGATTTTCGGGAAGTTTGTATTACTCTGATGCTAAAGATCGATTACAGATATTACAGATCGCTTCGCGATCTGTAAAGTGCTGAATAGCAGTTACGGGGGTTGGTGAGCGTAAGCGAGTAGGGGGCGGTAGCCCCCTACTTCCTTTGTTTTGATATTTTCGTGGTAATGATCCGAATTAAATTATTGAAAAGTTTGAGAGACAAAAAGTTTCGATATTAAATGATCATTAACTATACTCTGTTCATTTATGATTAGCACCTGAGACGTAATGTATTAAAAGCAGTTATTATTCTAATTATCGTCAAAAAAATTTTCTTCTGCAATGACAAGGCAACCTAAGCAGAAATAGTTAAAATACTGTAGAAACAATCGGTCACTGAAGTTGTCTGATAAGCGTTATTAAGCATTATTGAGCGTTTTTGATGCTGTTGCAGGCGCCTATTCTAAATGAACAGATTATAAGCAGACAAGTTCCAGGTTGTACTGGATAGTTGAGATGAAACAAGCGAGCCCTGCTCGCTAAGATCGCGAAGCGATCTTCAAAGAACTGCGAAGCAGTTCCGGGGGTTGGTGAGCGATAGCGAGCAGGGGGCAGAGCCCCCTAGTAATACAAAAAATAAAAACAATATGTTTAACTTACTTACCCATAATAAATTTGCAGAAGGTTCGTTTCGCCTGAAGACTCTTGCACAAACTTCCATTACTTATTTACAACTATATTTGAGTCTCACCAAAACTAGTGGAGAAATAGTACAATACGCATGCGTGAGGAGAGGAAAATTAAAAAACGGAAACTTCACGATGAAAATTCCGTTTTGTAGTTTACGGAATTAATCCATGAAAAATTCACGGAAAATAATACGTTAAAAGACGTTATTTTTTACAGTGTAGAGCGCCTTATTAGGCGACAAGATTATTGGCCGATCGCCGATTGCCATAGCTCCAGTGACAGGTCGCCGTGACGATGAAAGTATCAGAGTGCGCCTAGCTTTAGACTTTATCTTAGTTTTCCTTACGAGCAGATTCAAAATATTTTTGGAATTGATTGCATAAAGTTTTCATGAAATTTCACAAGGAGGATATTCTATGCATTCTTACAGGGGAGGAATAACTTATTAGTACTAAATGAAATTTCAATTAAATTCACCTTTGTTTTGTTTTACATTTCAAAACACTCGTGTGCAATAAATGAGTTATTCATACTCTTTATATGTTTTAAGTTTATAAAAGCTAAGTTTAAAAGAAAGCGTATTTAAGTAATTTCTTCAAATCTAAATTATAATCGTCTTTTGTATGGAATTTTTACACAACAGTTACACGTATTTCAATAATTTGTTAGACACTTAATTTACTTTAAAGTATAAACTGGGTACATTGATTAAGCCATCTGTTAAGAAATGTGTTTTTATAATTTGAAGGATATGTAAAATCAAAGCTTGTCATAAGATTATTGCACATACAAAATGCACACTTCTTTTCATTAATTACAAGTATTAAGATGAATCCTGTTCCTCAAGACTATCCATTAATTAACGTGTAATTTGTTAAGCTATGAGAACAAATAGTTAAAATCACTCCTTAACTATAAGGGGCACATTTATTCTTTGAGTTGTCTACTTGCCTTTGCTTTGTTTAATAAATGATGGTGAGTTATCACTACTTTTATGAACTTTCAGCACTGATTAAAGGATACAATGGTTATTCAATGACCGTAACATTATTTGAAACACCCCATCTTCACATACACCGTATCATATCTAAAAGTGTGAAGATTATCAAAATTCCAATTTAAACTTCGTCAAATGAATTTCAAGAATGAATGAAACTACACAATACAAAAGCCACTGCTTCTATTTACGTCTTATGACCACGAAATAATGAAAAATACTCTCCAAAGAAGAAGCAGAAATATTTACGTCTTCTCAAATAGAAATGAACATTATTTGTGTTCGTCTGAAAACCCGCAATTTCTGAATAATCCATCATATCGTCCATTGCCTTCGATTCGAAATCAGAAAACCATCGCCATTTGTTTCCGAATAAGTATACGAAAGGTTTACTTCTGCCCTATGAATTGATTGTTTAACCACACAACTCGTATATTTTAGTCATGTGATTGCTTTACATTTCATTCATTTTTTAGCCATGATACAGTTCGAGAAATATGAGAGATATTCGGATGGAGGTAAAAAATTTTTATAAAGCATACATCGTCAGTGATATTTTCGAGAATATATTACATTTTTTACACGTCCATCTTATTTTCTACATGTGGTTGCCATATATTTTAAAAATATTTATCTTAACATATTACTTTTAGAACGCCTAAGTTATGAACATTTTGCCACCGGTGAGGAGATAACCAGTCTTTAACTGGTTATCTTAATCTCTTAATCTGTGACTCGCCGAGAAACTTTTATGAAACAAAACAAGTCAAAATGGCTCGTTCTGTACTGTGCGGTGAGCTGTAAAGTTTTTCGCATTCAAAATTCTGATTAAATTTTGGGCGTGAATGGCTGAATGGGGTTTGGCATTGTTATGCAGCAACTAAGTTCCTGTCTCTGTGCAAGCATTGTCTTAAATAATGGAACAGAGCTCCAGAAACAGTTAAAAACTTATTAGTATCCTCTCGGGTGGCATATGATCATTAACTATTAAGGGAAATAAAGAAATTGCAAGGGTATAAAAAAGAGTAGTATTTAAAATATGATTATTTGTGTTTAAAAGAAATCGGACCTTACTTTCTGTGAATAATCATCCAGAATGCGCCAATGATACCTATTTCAAAGATTTGATTCAGATCTCGAGACATGGTGAGCGATAGCGAGCAGGGGGCAGAGCTCCCTAGTAGTTAAAGTTTTTAGTTAGAGGCAAATATCATGCTTCAACTATACCTAATATTTATAAAAACTTGGTAAATCTTTTTTGTTTAAGAGTTCGTCTTCAAAAAATGACAGCAACAAATTTTTTGTTGACCCATATTAAAGACGACCTCCTAAACACCAAATGTTTAACAGTTTTATAAACAATTTAAGTTTAAAGATTGAATCTGGAATTTTATTTCAACCCCCTAACTATCTTTCACGATGGCCCCTGTTTAGTTAACTATTTCTATTTAATGATACCCTTTCCCTTCGTAGTTATAGGTTCGACTGTTCAGAATGTACTTAAGTTGTTTTCTGTTCTGAAGATTCTATAAATTGTTTTGAAACCTTTTCTGAAAAAGAATTAATAATTTCCATTGCAATAAAATTTTCATAATGTTACCTCCATGAAGTAGAATATCACCAAAACTAAAAGATTCGCTTGCGGCATTTCCTAAAATTCTCTTCCGTAAAACACGTTCCTATGTAGCTTTAATTACAATTTCCTTCCTTTATAAATGCATAATTGCTGACTCCAAATTTAGAATTTGAGTCAGTAACATGTATTGGAATATATTTTACAGCGATAAAAAATAAATTAAGCTCTATTAATTTTCTAGGAAAGTATTTTTTAATTGTGAAAAGTAAAAATTAATTGTGGAATACCTTATTCTAATTTCAGTATCTCGGTTCATAGAAGTTTAGTTAGCAAAAAGTACAAGAATTTAACATGTTATGTTTAGCATGCATATAGCTTCAATTCATAACAAAAGTATATTATAAATTCTTGGAATTTAATATCCTTACTGAGAACCAAATACACAGGCAATAAATTTCAAACTCAAATAAATTAAATGGAATTTCCAAATAAACTTAAAATAAAGATTATCGAAGAACTATTTGATTTTCTATATTGTTATACCCAGCAAATTTTCTTTCAATAAATAATGTTTTTGCTAAGTTACTACAGTTGAACCCCGATTATCCGCGAGCGGATGATCCGCGGTGCGGATTATCCGCGAGTGCCCCGAAACAAATTTTTTAACGATGAGAGCAAATTTTAGATGAGATTAGAGACATTTTAGATGTAGAGCAAAGGTTTCTGCTGTACTGTACATATTTTAAAAGTTTTACACATCATGTTTTTTTACAATAAACATAGTTTTATGCTGAAATATTTTTTTCGTGTTTTCACCTCATTTTTAGTCTTTTTTCGGGTTATCCGCGATTTTTGCTATCCGCGGTACCCTTGCCACCCAATTGCGCGGATAATGGGGGCTCTACTGTATTTGATTTTGATAATTCTACCATTTTCCCGGTTTTGTTCGACTAGATCGGATAAAACCGGGACTTTTTACTCAACTGAAAAATGTGGTTTTCTGATCTATATTTGCTATTGGTTAGGGGCCATTCATTAATTGCGTAAAGGTCCCGAGGGGGAGGGGGGGTTGGAAAAATCTCTACATACCCTTACTTGGGGGGGGGTCAAACCAATTCTTACGTAAGATTTTCCAAGTTAATGTAAACAAATACCAATTAAATAAAACTGTTGAATCCATCTTCCAGTTGTCAAAAGTCGAAACAAAACAAAAGCAAAAAGAGAAATCTTTATTAGTTTTTTTTCAACCTTTTTTTGTTAATCATTTTGTGCGCTAACATTTTATTATTTTGAAAAAAAAAACGAAATGGAATCTTACGTAAGAATAGGGGGAGGGGTTTGAAAAATCTTACGTACATGGGGGTAGGGGGGGTCAAAAATTGCCAAAATCATCCTTACGTAATTAATGAATGGCCCCTTATGATGTATTTGGTATTTTTTATTCATAAGGAGCCAATTTATCGTTTTAGCACCAATTTTCGCTGTTTTGATCGCACATAAAGTGAATATTCAACAAATAAATGATGGGTCCTGATTTTGGCCGACTTTCCCCTAAGTAGTATAAAGTATTTTTATTTGAGATTTTAATTTTTAAATAAAAAGTTTTCATGTAATAGCGTTGTTGTTAAATAGTCTCCATGTAAACGAGGATGCAAAATCAAATGATGATCATATAGTAGCTTTTAACAAAGTTGGTTAACAAACCAAAAACTATTGTTAATATTCAAAACCATTTCAAGTAGAAATATTGGATTTTTTCTTAAATTGCTGAAAAGTTTTATATACAGGGTGTATCTTAAATGGTGAAACAAACTTTCAGGGATGATAGTAGACACCTAGATGAGTCAGAATCCCATAGGATTTGGGAGTCCCAGACCAAATCCCAGGGAGTTAAAAATGGAGCGACCGACACCCCAAAAAATCATTGAAAAATTCAATTTGTAGAAGAACTACTATTGGTAAAAACTTAATTATGGTCTTAAAAATTGTGGTTTAATATGATCTTTAAAATTATCTCAAAAGTCTTCACTTTAAAATTTGTTTTATTATGAAAAAAGTTAAAAAACCACAAAAAAATGTGAAAACTCTGCCAAAACCTTATTTTGTATTTCGAAATCCTTCTTTTGATTTGATAATCTGAAAGAGCATAGTTGAAAACCGTTAAATCCAAAGTTTCACGTAAATACAATCAATATTAAACGCTTGAGATCCTGTTAAAGTTTGTTTTTTTGCATGCGCAAACGGTTTTTTAGACCTGTGTCCAAAACAGCTGTTTGCGCACGGAAAACAAACATTAACAGGATCTCAAGCGTTTAATATTCATTGTTTTTACGTGAAACTTTGGATTCAAGGGTTTTCTACTATGCCTTTTCAGATTATCCAATCAAAAGAAGGATTTCGAAATACAAAATGAGGTTTTGGCAGAGTTTTCACATTTTTTTGTGGTTTTTTAACTTTTTTCATAATAAAACAAATTTTAAAGTGAAGACTTTTGAGATAATTTTAAAGATCATAGTAAATTAAGCTTTTACCAATAGTAGTTCTACAAATTGAATTTTTCAATGATTTTTTTGGGGTGTCGCTCCATTTTTAACTCCCATGGTTTTGGTGTGGGACCCCCTAATCCTATGTGATTCTGACTCATCTAGGTGTCTACTGTCATCCCTGAAAGTTTGTTGCACCATTTCAGATACACCCTGTATATCGTCACCTTTCCTATTATTTTGAAATTGAGTGAGGTTGAGATCTTAATTGGGCTACCGTTGAAAACTTAAACTATACGTTTCAAAGTCAGTTCAAGCAATACAGAAAGTGTGACATACATTACACTTTACGGTTTTTATATTATTAAGGGCGAGTTTTGTATTGTGTTCTCGTTTCAATAATTCCATTGTACTCGTTCAATAGTATTTTCAATTGAACTTGTAGGAATAGAAAAAATTTAAAAATACAACGGTTTTTATATTTGCATGTTAAAAATCAAAATGTGCAATTTTTTCGAGGATACTAGGTCCCCCTTCGTCAGCAAATCAAGGAATATGTTTAATTTATTAAATTTTACCAAATATATAATAAACTCATGAAAATATGATTAACTCTAATTGAGCATTTTAAGTGATTTTTGGAAGAATATTTTTCTAATATTTCGTTTCTATGGGAATCATGTGGTAAATACAGAAATCGTTCAGAATTTAAAATGCTTGATTCGACACCTTTCACTTATCAAAATAAGGTTGGAAATGTATTAAAAATTTTAAAGATAAAAAATCTCCATCTCCACCCGTGCAAGGCCGGGTATATCAGCTAGTATATTCATAAATAAAACTTACTACCACACAGAAAAACTAAACTCAATATCCTGAATATGGGGTCTAAGAATAGTATATAAATATTATGTCTGAGAGGTAAATCCAATTGAAATAAGCCCATTTTCAAGCTCCGTGCTCGCAATTCAAACTATCGTTGGGTTGTTAGTATTCTGGTCACCATCAATATTACGCCTTAAGGATTACGGTACAGCTTTATGGAACAGCTTCTTGACAAAACGCGTGTTATTGGGAACAACAAAACACGGGTCTGTCTATTCTCACGCTTTTTTTACAGTGCCATTAGTTAAAGTGATTCCCTTCTTAAAACAGCTCTTAGGCGTGTTTTTCTTTTGAAAGAAATGATATATGGTCCTCATTCCTAACTTTTTTCCGATACCCATGAAGTTTTTCGAGCAGTTAATAAAATGATCAATCACATTAATTGTATCGATTCAGATTTTTTGACATGCATGTATTATTTCTCTACTCTGCATCAGAATCTAGCACTGGGGGGGGAAGGTATTGACTTCAAAATCTCGGATTTCGTTCAAATCACGAAGGATTACTACTGATTTACTGTTACGAAACTCAAGATAAAGTTTAGAGCAGTGGTGCCCAACCTTTTTTCCCCCGAGGGCTAATTTGCTTTTGAAGATTTATCTCGCGGGCCACATAAAAAACACTTTTAAGGATTTTTCTGAACACGAAGAAACATAACATACCCGTTTTCAATGAGAAGTTTGCATCATCTGTTTGGAGGATACTAGTTCCTGGAATTCGGCTCCAAATTTGTAACACTTATCCTTAAAACTGAATTAAGATGATAATCTGTTTCGTTTCATAATGTCTCTTGATATTGTGTTCTTCAAACACTTTCACAGTCTCCTTACATATAAGACACAGGGTTTATTTTCTCGCTGAATGAAGAAATATGAATTTGTCCACTTTAAAGGGGGAAAATAAAATAGTACTGTATGACAGACTGTATTCAGACTTGATGTACCCAAATTAGTTAAAACCCTGTTTCTTAGGGTCAAATTTCCAAAAATTTTCTGGGGGAGGACCCCCAAAACCCCCTTTAGTACTTGGAACTTAATTTTTCTAAACTTTTTTATAATTACTAGTTCATCAAAATCCTACCTAAAATATATGTTCGAAATTTGTAAGAGGTGTACGTACAGGTACTAGTTAAAAACCTTTTTTGGGAGTCTTCCAAAAATTTTCTGGGGGAGGACCCCCGGACCTAAAATTGCTTTTATTATTTACACTTTACTTCAAATTAAAATTAGACCTACAATGAGAATGAAAAGGGGGCGATAAGTGTTAGTCAACCCCTAGAAAGAGGGCGATGGGCTACAAAAGGTTGGGAACCACTGGGCTAACTTATACTGATAAATATTTATCCAGTGGCAAATTCCCCGTAGCTTTAGAAAAAACCAAACAGAGAAGTAAAAATTACCGGATGTTGAACAATTCCTTTATCATCTTTTTTAAGATATAAGTGCCATAATGTCTCACACAATGTCGTGGTTTTCTTGGACGATTTCTGAAAGTGGTTTTTGTTTTTAAGATTTAACGAGTCCGCGGGCCACATGAATCAGCCTCGTGGGCAACATTTGGCCCGCGGGCCGTAGGTTGGGCACCACTGGTTTAGTGCATACATGAGCTTAATGTCTCTTAATAAGTCTAACCGACACGAAACACTGTAAAGTTCTTTTTTAAAAAATCTAAAAGAAGAACACGCTTTATATATTAAAAAGTTAAACAAATTACCATCTCAACATTTTGGTTGTACGTTTTTAGCCGGCTCTTTGGATTATTTACTGCATATGAATTAAACTAAAGTTTAGGGATGATAAAATAAGATAGACCTAAGAAATTCCCATATAGGGTCACTTGGGGTAAGTGGGTCACTTCCTCAAACTTAATTATGTACAAGAAATTTCATACTTATTCGCAATTATCATGTTACAGTTTGTCACACTGATGGGTTTTGCATGTATTTGATTTTTGTTTAATTTATTTTTAAGATTATAGAACTAATTAAAATTAGATTCCCATAATGGATTTTTCGAGAGTTCAAGATGCATTTTTCAAAGAAGTATTTCCAGCTAAATTTTCATTATATTTTGATATTTATTGAACTGTTGTGCAAAGTTTAACTTAAAATGCATACTGCAATTTGAATTCTCACAAAATTTTTAATCTAGAAGAATTTAACGGGGGGGGGTCCCGTAGATTGAGTAGATTTCTCTTACATGAATACAGTTATAATAATATATATTGTATTGAAATTTTCTGTACTTTATCAAGTAAGACCCACTGAATTCCTTTTAAGTTTTGCTTGTTTTAAATATAAATAAAGAGTGGGTCACCCATCTCATTTAAAAAAAAGGCCAGTTAAGAAAAATGTAAAGCATTATTTTAAAAACTAATAATAAATTTTTGTTTATGGATAAATTCTTAAATGAAATAAGTCAAAAAGTTCGAATTTAACTTGTTCAAAATTTTTCTATTAGGCTACAAAAATGCACTAGGCCGGCCAGTGATGGCGAACCTATGGCACGCGTGCCACATAAGTCCCCTGAAAACTCCCCAAAAGCAACTTCAGAACACTATTTTGCTAGCTGAAATTCAAAAATTTTTACGGGGAGGACCCCCGGAACCCCATTCATCTCTTAGGTTTGGGAGTAGTTTTGGTCAGTTTCTTTGGTAAAAAAAGTAAGTTTGAAATTCAGGGTCACAAAAAAATCATTCAAAATTTAAGCTCATTCGAACAATAATAACACTTACTGGCCATTAAGTTTCAAAAAAATATTTTTTTTACAAAACAACTAAAAGAACAAAGATTTTGCTCATGAATTTTTCTGAGGAACTAATATTATATTAGAGATAATGTTCCAGGTTTCATTCTTCTATCACCCTTCTTTCAGCAGATAATTTTTTTAATGTCAAAAGAACTTTTGTTAAGTGGTTTTTTCTGCATTTTTGAACAGCTAATAACTTTTGAACTATAAACCTGAAATCAGTCGCATTTTGTTCGTTAATTCATACTCTTTAATTTGGTGTTCATCATAACCACCTTTTTCCAAAAAATTTTTTGTTTAAAATTAAAAAAGAAGTGAAAAAAAAATAAATTGTTTTTCAAAACTTTTTCATTAAGACAATTTAAAGCATTTTTAACTTCTAAAATAAACATTTCTACCTAATTTCAAGTTGAAAATAAAATTTAATCATATAGAAAAAATAAAAATCTGGGAAATTTTAGAAAATTTGGAGAAATCCCTGTTCTACACTATCAGCCATATCAGAGGCGGATTTCATTTCTCAAGGGTTCAAAGATGATTTATGAAAAATATTATAACAAGTGGCACACTTGACTCATTAAAATTATAATCCGTAATATAATTGGCACACTAATCGAAAAAGGTTCGCCATCCCTGCACTAGGCCAAAAAGGGGTCCCACTTACCCCAAGTGACCCTAATGGAAACCATGGTGTAAATCGAAAATCAATTAATTAAGGTTGTATTTAATTTTTTACCTAATTATTTGTACCTTAATAACAGCTTAATTTGCAATTAGTTGTGTGTATCTTACTTTTTTTATTTTCGTTCATATTAACGTCTTGAGTATCGGAAAACAAATGATGACCCCTAATAACGGAATATCATAGTGTTACTATGTTTGTTTTTAAATGTATGGAAATGAAATGCGTATTTACTTCCTCAGTTTTTGAATGCATTAAACTCGTATGAATAAATAAGTTGTGGACCAAATCATTTCATTAGAATATAAATATAATAAAGAATTACTGAACCCACACGTAAGAGAATTGAAACCAAAAATAACTCTTAAATTAATTATCAGAAAAAAATTAGAGGAACTCTGTTAAAATCCGCAATGAAAATAGCATACTTTATAAAGAAAAAAGGTAATAAGAGATTCAGATAATTTCTTTACGTAAATTAATGTCAAAATTTTTTCAACGCAAAAATTTCACAAATTAGTCTTTAAATTAAAATATCAATAAAATAATTACACCAAAAATGTTAAGAAGCCTCCTTAAAAGTTTTTTTAATGCATAAATGCTTATAACTTTTCTAACAAAAAATGAACTTAAAAAAGGGCTAATACCAGTTAATTTATATAAACATGTAAAATAAAAGTTAAAAAATGAATGTTTGATGCTGGATTAGAACGAAAACATTTGTTTAAATTTAAAAAAAAGGTTAAAAAAGATCTTAAGCCAATAATCCTAATTCCTTTCACTCTGTTTTTCTTTAAACATTTAAAAGCTTTTATCTAACTGAATGCATCCATGTACAATATTCTGGACATTTTCATAAACAATTTTTTGAGGAGTATATGAGTATAATACTATCTGCTATAATCTCTGAGCAAAAACACTTCTTAGAGAAATTCTTAGTTTCCTTACTTTAAATAATTTAAATGTATAAATACAGATTATGATTGAAAAAAGTATAAATTTAGGGTTTTTTTTAATTTTTTTCTCCGTAGCACTACATTTTAATTAGTGCTATTTAGAAATAACGATATCCCTTTCTTATCAGCATGCCAGAGTTATCAGCACTGGCAAACAAGGTTTCTGATCCTCATTAGGGGATAACTTTCACTACTAAGGGATGTTGAAAACATTTCATTAAAAAACTCCACCACCTATCAATTATCATGAATGCGAAACCTAAAAGGGGAAATTTCTTAAACTTATTTAAATAGGTACATTTCTCAGCAAATTTTTGCATTCGTGCTTTTAAATTACTTAACAAGTTCATTGAGACTGCCTTGGACTGGACTGGGAAGACATCTTTAATTGTACACGTCTAGTGTCGGACTTCATAAACGTCTACGGCTTCATTGATATCGTCTGACTTCGGAGATTAGCAACACCAACAACAACAAATTGCTTAAAATTTTTTTATAATCTAAATAAGCCTGTGATTATTCTAAATCCTTAAATATTTTTGAATTGTTTGCACACAAGAAATTTTTGTATTTAAAAATGGAAGGTTTTATAAAATTATATCTGCGTTTAAGGGTTACAGTTTCACTTTTAATATTAATAATAATATAACTTTATTACATACTAGCTGATTTGCCCGGCCTTGCACGGGTGGAGTGTATTAATTCCTTTTTTAAAGTTCTCCCAAGTTATATGTCCGATTTTTCGAATCACCAATAACCCCGGTGTCCCCAGTACTTTTTCATATTCCCGATAGTTTCATTTCCGATTTTCATGTTCGCGATAGTTTTCATAACCAGGTTTCCCGGAAACTTTTCATATCCGGGTGTTCCCGGTACCTTTTCATATCTCGGTGTTCCCGGTACCTTTTCATATCCGGATGCTCCCGCTACCTTTTCATATCCCGGTTTTCCCGGTTCCCGGTAATTTTCATATCCAGGTGTTTCCAATAATTTTCATCCCGGTATTCCCGGTTCCTTTTCCCCATCCCAGTTCCAACTGTGACATCTCATTCCATCAAATATTTATCCTTTCCATGTGATAAAAAAATCACATTGAAATCATCTCTTTTTTTTAATCTCGTGTTTAAAATGTACCTTTTAAAGTGTACCTTTTCATATCCGGATGTTCCCGCTACCTTTTCATATCCCGGTTTTCCCGGTACCTTTTCATAACCCGGTGTTCCCGATAATTTTAATGTCCCGGTTTTCCCGATAATTTTCATAACCCGGTGTTCCCGATAATTTTCATAACCCGGTGTTCCCGATAATTTTCATCCCAGTATTCCCGGTGCCCTTTTCTCATCCCAGTTCCAACTGTGATATCTCATTCCATCCCGATTTTTTGTCTAAAAACATTTATCCTTCCTATGTGATAAAAACAATCTACTTGAAATCATCTCTGCCATTTGAAATCCAGTGTTTAAAATCTTAAACAGAATTTTCTTAAAGTATTCCCTCTACCCTTTTAAAATTCCGCAAAAAGTAAATTTCAAAATAAAATAAATTTCAAAAATCCCTCGATAAAAAGTTATCAAGTAAGCTTGTCTTCTTTTTAATAAAACCAACTTCTTTAAAAGCTTCTCTGAAAGAGTAACAACAGATTGCTAGTTATAATAAAAATCTAGTGATTATAGTCTAGTAAACCAATTCCGCTATGAAGCAATGAAATTTTAGCTCTGTTTCCTTGGAAACTTTTAATTCTTGCTATTTAAATATATTTATTTTTGAGAAATTAAAATATTAAAGAAAGTAAATTAATTATTTTAATTTACTTCGGTTTTCTGATAACTGTTATAATATTTAAATACAGATATTCACACTGTTTTTCTTCATAAATTTTGTTGTAAATAATAAAATATGTATAAATGTTAATCAGTTATATTCATTCAAGTGAGGCAAGACGTCGCCTTAAGATAGAGAAGTAAACACTGCAATTTATGCATTTCAACAATGCACAATGCTATTTCAATGGGGAAAACGGAGTCGAAAAAGCGCCGAAAAGCAGGGAAGGAGTCGTTCGATTTTAAAATCGTTTCTTAGTGCGCGTCTAATGGCTGAAAGGAAGGTCTCTGTCAAATTTCAAGCCAATCGGTCCGGCAGTTTTGGAGATTTCGTGATGAGTGTTATGAATGAATGAATCAGTGGTATTTGGATTTTATATATATAGATAAAGAACAAACACAGAAAAGTCAGATACAATGTGATTCGCCAAGGGGAAGAAACTTCCCGTACAGGCGAAAAAGAAATTATATAGACAAATGACATATTACAACAACACAAAACATCAAACTGTATAAAAACAATAGCTAAATAATTAAATAATGATGGCAGCAAGCTTGTAAACCATTAACTAAATATGCTTCATTGAAGTGAAAAATATAAATCCAGGTCGTCGATATTAATTAATAACTCAAATAAATTTCTTTTGAACTCTGAATATTTATTAATGGAGGTTAGATTTAAAGGTAAACTATTGTATAATTTTGGTGCGAGGTAAAAGAAATGCTTACAAAAAATTTATTTTAATTAATATTGATTACAAATACAAATACAAATTAAGTCGACCAACTACAGGCGTAAGCCCAG
Source organism: Tetragnatha versicolor (assembly GCA_024610705.1). NCBI lineage: Eukaryota > Metazoa > Arthropoda > Arachnida > Araneae > Tetragnathidae > Tetragnatha > Tetragnatha versicolor. Next base: position 349,532 of record JANDEH010000004.1, read on the forward strand.
CAAGGTTGGTCCAGTCTTTTTAACCAGTCCAGTCTTTTTTCTTTGAAATTGTATATTCTTATACATACTACATACTAAAGAAGGTATCATCAATAATTTTTAAAGTCTCTACGAAGTCCACTAGCCTTGTGGAAATAACATAAAGAAACTTCTTCATACTTACTTTTATTTTTCAGCTTTCTGTGAATAAATTTCGGGAAATTTGGACGATTTTCCCAATGTTACTAAACATTCAACATTTTAGCCTATTCATTATTTTCATTTTATCTTTGTACTATATGGATTATCCACTTTTTTATACGATTCCAAATAGGCTTAATGTAGTTTGCACTTTTTTAGATATTATAATTAGAAAGGAAAATTCCATTTCGTTGTGGACCTAAAGCATATTGTTATATGGTTAAAAATACATTTTCATCACTTGAAAATCATAATAAAGTACAATTTATAATTAACCTATAGTTGGTCAAAATATATATTTATCAATGCAATTTAAATTTAACTTTTCTCTTCGAAATACATTCCCTTCTTCCTCCTTCTAATTGAATTTCTCAAAAGTTCCTAAAAAGCACTTTTGACAACAAGGTTTTTTTAAAGCATCGAAATTTGTAGACATTTATTGAATTTACATATATATTCCGATCTAGCTTCAAAGACCAGAATAAAAATATTACGAAATCGATTTTTTTGGAAGAAAAAAAGATGGGAAAATAATCTCGCATAAGTGAAAAAGGAAACAAAAGGCACACACACCAGAGAGCAATTCGGAGTGAAGAATTTAAAATACGCTTCGAAAGTAAACGTCTTTCTATTCAAAGGGTAAAGAATTATTTGAATGAAAATTGAACATTTTAGTACAAAAATATGTAATTATATTTATATGTTTTTAAAACTATATGTGTACGTTGATGTTTATATTGTAAGAATTATTTCTGAAAAAAGGTAATTAAAAACTACAATGACCAGGAAAAATGCTTATGTTTAGTACAAAACTACATTCACTATGTTTGAAAAGTTGATTTTAAATAAATTTTGTCTTTCAGTATGAATTAAATATGAAAAACTTCAAATAAGCAAATATAATTATGTTTAAGTAATTTTGTTCATTTGCAATCCTGAAAATTCCGTTATATTTAGCGAAAATTGAGTTCTAGTTTGTTGTAAAAAACTGTTCGTATACAAAGTAGGAAAAGTAAAAGTTCCTAAACAACTATCTCAAAAAAAGTTAAATCTATCCTATACCATACTTGCGACACCTTAAATTATGTTTGGCTTATGTCCTGATAAATGGAAAACTAAAAATCAGTGTTTCCCACAAATTTCGTCCTTTTAATTTTACAACTGCTCGACACAATTTTTCGTATTGAATCACATAGATGCATTCATAGATGTAAAAAACCCATCCTTTTTTAAAATTAGTTATTTAAATTATTTCATTAAAAAACGAAATCCGTCTGGTAATTATGGATTCTGTTTAAATTCTGTGCAGTTCAAAATCATGAACCAAACATAAATTGATTCAAAGTTTTTTTTTTATTTATAAGAACATTAGAAAATGTCATTTTGTTTAGAAATGTTTTTATTCAATATTTACTCATTATTATTGTTCATAAAATATCAAGGATTAGAAATGATTAAGTTTCAATGGAATTATGGAATTTAGACTAATTTAGAATTCCAATTTAAAAAAATTGGGATTATTTCTTTCCTTTTATCCTGTTACTAGGAAAGCGAAGTGTGAAATTCTCAGATGAAAAATTGTATTTTTAGACAGAGAGGGTTCGTGAACGTCCTTTCCCCTTGATTCCATAGCCTCCACAAATGTTGAGTAGTGCTCCAGCTTTCTACACCAAACACAAAGAAATCATCGCGGTGCGTTTCAAACAAGTTCTCGCTGATTCATATCACAAGTGAATTAGCTGCGAAACCAGAGCGATGCTTTTAAAACCTAATTACCGGGGACCCCCGCCTTCCAAAACCGAACCCCCTTTCTTCCAGACCTAATCCGAGGGAGAAGAAGGGGTGAGCGGGTCCCAATTAGAGGGGGAGTGAGTGAAAGCATTCGATGATTCCCTTTCGAAGCATAACTTAATTCGAAACGGAATTCACTCGAATGGGACTCAATTTGCGTGTGTGTATTTGCGTAGGATGTGAGAGTTGTATTGAAGGTTCGCTGGTTTAGCTGAGAGCGTTTTCTTAGCTTCAAACGATGCCCACTTCATAAAATGGTCTGCTATAAGGTCATTCAGAAAGCTGTTTTTTAAAGGTGCATGTTTTATTTATTTATAACCACTTATCATTTTAAATGAAATTGATTTTATTTTTTTATACGTATTTTCGTGATTCATATGTGATTTTGACATCTGGGGACGTTAGATTCATACTTAGAGAAGAGGTTTTCTAAGCTATGGTATACAACAGGGGGTTTCCAACTTCTATGTACTCGCGGGCCGCAATTGAAATCATAAGTGTCAAGTGGCGGGCCGCAAAGTAATCTGGCTCCTTTTTAACGATGATAATTTTTTTTGGGGGGTGAGAGCCTTCAATATGAAACTTTTCCAGCAAAAGAGGGATGAAGGTTGTTTACATATTTTGAATGTATGCACTACTGTATTTTCCAAAATTCCAGAGGATATATGAATTTTTTTACTCTTATACAACTCATATAGGAATACTGAATATATTTAATATTCTGATTATTACTTAAATGAAAAGGTCTTCCTCAAGAAAATGTTTGTAAATTTTCCTTAGATGATTGTTTTACCTAATTTTTTGATACTCCATTTTGTCCCTCCTCATGATAAAGGTTATAAAAGCCTTCATACCCCCTTGCTATGATCAGGGGGAATTCAGGTTTTACAAACGACCTCTCGAAACTTCAAACTTTTAATTCTTGCACCATAGAAAACGATCGAAGCTAGTACATAATCTAAGAGGTATAAAGGGGAGGGGTCGGGGGTTCTTCCCCGAAAAATTTTTGAATTTTAGTGTGCTAAAAAGTGTTTTGAAGCTACTTTTTGGAGGGTTTTCAGAGGGCTTCGCGGGCCGCACAAAATGACCCGCGGGCCGCCAGTTGGAAACCCCTGGTATACAAGGTGCTTATTTTAATCGTAGTCTGATCGATTATTTATAAACCATTCGCTATAGAAACAAACTTCTAACTAAAAAATAGTTCAAAGTAAGGTAACCAAATAACCGTGTTTTATGCGTTTTTAATTAAAAAATTGTTAATGTAGAAGTTACGAAATCTGAATTTTTATGCGATATATTGTCATCTCAATTAAATTTAGATAATATATTATATTATTTCTATATTATTTGTCGAGTTATAAATGACTAAAATTGTGAGGGTTCATATAAAAAGTTATATAAAATTCCGTCTGTGTCATTGAATCGGGAGAAGTTTCCTAGAGCTTGAAAGTGAGATAAAAGTGAAAAATATCTAAATTTTCATGTAATTCCAATCAGTATTACTTCAACAGTTTTTGTCATAGAAGTATGAAACGTAACAGTGATTTTTTAAAACTATTTCAATATGATTGAAAGGATAGGAAAACGGAATTAAAAGTTAAAATTCGTAATTTAAATGAAAGTAAAATTTTATGTGAAAAAAAATAGAATAGAGAAAATAGGTTCAAGAGAACGGGGGTAAGTTTGAGTATGGATATATAATACATATAGAGTTATATTATAAACTATGGGCTGCAAAATCCACGTTGTCGGTATCACGTAGGTCTTCTGTGTGGAAGTAGGAATGTCCTGAAAGCTTTTCGGTATGAAGCCATTTCGCAAGCCAATAACATGACATGAGGGTGCGATGCTCACTCCCATAACGTATGATCAAACTGCAGAACATAAGGGGCAAATGAGGAACCATTCGTAGGTTGTCTGAGCTGATTACGTAACTTAACATCTCAAACTGGTTCCCAAAATAATAACAATTGCGTTCATTGTGGGTAGAATTCTAATTATTGTTATAACAACGTGTCATAAAGATTTTATAAAGTAATGGCATAGGAAGTTCTATAGGCGAGGAGGGCGAGGCTGATGTTCCCCCGAAAGAAACCATGTCAAAAGTCAATAATTATTTCAAAGGAGCGATTAAAATAGAAAATAATTTATGTGTTCAAAAACTTTCGCATTTTCGGCAATAAATGTTTCTCATATCTTCGAACAAACCTATTTCACGTGCATCTCAGAAATTTCCTCTTTTCATACCACGATTTCTCGAAGACCCTCTGTCTGACCATAACATCCCAGTTTGAAGTATCTTTCAACTAGTGATGGGCAGGTATCGATACCAAATACTTAAGTACTCGATACCTATAGGTATCGAGTGTATTCGATACCCACAAAAGTATCGATACTTTATTCACATATTTCGTTTTAAATTTTTCAATGAAGTAATCTTTATAATACCTACTGTAGATCAAACGCAGCCTGTTTCCGTTTTCATTTTGCAACGCTCAAACCCAAGTCGTTATCATCCGCGAGAGAAATTTGACGCGGCTAGGTTTTTCCCCCGCCAAATCCTTCGCCTCTATCCACCTCCAGGCCCGTAGCTACGGGGCTTTTTGATGGATCGCTTTCAGTTTTTTGAATACTAGTCTGATTATGGATAGGCCCTAAAATAATTGTCCCTTCAGGTTCATTTCCCGACATTGAAAAAAAGTACTCGATACCTAAAAGTACTCGATACCTATAAGTATTCGATACCAAAGTATTCGATACCTATAAGTATTCGATACCAAAGTATTCGATACCTAAAATTATCGATTTTGCCCATCACTACTTTCAACACTTCCAGGCTTCGCTTCGTATCAATCCAAGTATAAGTCCGATCATTCGATTCTTTATTAACCCCACCCCGACGCCTATCACATTTAATTAATCGAATGCAATACTTTTCCACGTCATCAAATTTCGTTTCTTCTCTGTAATAAACTATTGTTGAATAAAACTGTGCAAAATAATAGAAATGAACAAATGATTCATAGGAGAGAAGGAGAACATAACATTTTTTACTTATGAGCCGTATAATTTTTTACTTATGTTTTTGTATCTGTAGTGTTTTTACTATTTCCTGGAATGTATGATAAGGAAAACTATTTTTTTAATTTCCACACATTTTTTGATAAGTTATTTAAAAATCTTCTCACGGACCACCTCTGAAGGCCACACGGACCACTCGTGGTCCGCGGACCACCTGTTGGGAACCACTGTTCTAGAATAATCATTAAATTACTGGGACTTATAACGTAAAAATTTTAAATTTTGTTGTGACAAAAATGTGTATTGCCCTTGGTTTTTTACAAGAAGAGGCAGCAAAAGTTCAACTTACCTCATTCACATGAATGAGATGGGACAGATTTAAGTCGAGAAAACAAACAACTGCAAGAAATTCATCCCGGATATCCCAGAAATAAATTTGTCTCAATCTAGCTTCTAAGAAAACGAAGAGTATTCCAGATTGTTTAAGTAGAGCTCAGTTTCATGTTTGTTTGATGGGGGGGGGACAAACCTCAGTATAAATTTTTGTTGTTAACATACAATGACTCCTCGAGAGATATTTTTTCTCATTGAAAACAAATACGTTAAAAAACAAGTAGAAATAGTAGAAAGACATAAAAACGAAAACGTCAATTCCAAAAGAAGAAGGTAATTGATGTTTGTTTTGGGAAAAATTTGTAAGAATAATGCTTATGTATCTGGTTAAAAAGAAATTTTAGTATATATGTTACGGGCATTAATTGGGCATTATTAATAATGCCCAGAGTGGAGGCGGGCAGAGTGATAAATTTCATTGATAAATACCATTGAATTTATCACATTGCTATCTTCCACTTCGGGCATTATTAAATTTTCAAAAGTCATCGAAAAAACGTAAAAAGGGGGAGGGGCAGTTTCCTGAAAATCTGAGTGAGCCTGATGGAGAAAAAAGGGGGTCGCATTCGGATTCAGGGGGTCATTTTACATAAGAATATGATTGATTTGTGTCAGAAGCATATTTTGACCCTATTTTTTTTAGTCGGGTGGCTTATTACAAAAAAACTGCAAATTGTGATACTTTTATGAAACTTTCAGGGATGATATATCAACGTAGAAGAACTCAAAAATCGATGGGACCCCAAAATTTTAGCTCGTGGTTTGACCACTATGACGTCATAACAAAATGGCACCCCTAGCGGTCCCAAAACGATGTCGTGGTGAATTTGTTAACGCTAAACACGTTTTAAGCTCTAAATAACCTTGAACATAACCTAAAAATAAAATATTTTCTAACATTTACTTACTCTAGGAATAATAGGGGGGTGGTTTCATTAGAATGACATCATTATCACTTTGGTTTACTCTGCGTCCAATATCCATGGTGGTGATAGTTTTTCTTGGTTTTATTTACCTTCCAGATCCTATTTACTTATTATTAAGTGTCTAAGGAAATATTTTCTAAATATGAAAAAGAATATTTGAGCTTTTGCGGGCGTGGTTTACTTAATTGCGCATATTTACAAAGGCGTCAGTAACGTAACTTTTAAACAGTACTGAAATAAACTTCTAATTGTGATACAAACACCAAACTTTCAGGGATGATAGATTATCATATATGAACTGTAAAATCAATGGGACCCCAAAATTTTAGCTCATGGTATGACCGCTATGACGTCATAACAAAATGGCGTCCCTAGCGGTCCCAAAACGATGCCGTGGTAAATTTTGTAACGCTATTCCCGTTTTAAGCTCTAAATATCCATGAACATTTCCTAAAAATAAAATAATTTCTAATACTTACTTAATCTAGGAATAATAGGGGGTGGTTTCATCAAAATGACGTCATTATCACTTGGTTTACTCTACGTCCAATATTAATGGTGGTGATAGTTTTTCTTGTTCTTATTTACCTTCTTGGTCCTATTTATTTAATATTAAGTGTATTAGTAAATGTACTTTCTAAATATAAAATAATATTTTAGTGCTTGGAGGCGTGGTTTGCATAATTGTGTATTTTTACAAAGGCGTCAAAAATGAAACTATTAAACAGTACTGAAGTAAAACTTCTAATTGTTATACCAACTTCAAACTTTCAATGATGATAGATCATCATATGAGAATTGAAAAATCGATGGAACCCCAACATTTTAGAGCGTGGTTTGATCACTATGACGTCATAAAAATTGTGCTATGAGTTGTTTTAACGGTGTAGTTTTGATCAGTATGGTGAAGGGTGACATTACAATACCACCTTAACAACGTCCACCTTAAGAAGTATCTATCTTTTCACGAGTCTAATACATTTTAATTTTTTATATATTACGTATTTTATATATTTATACTTAATTAAAAAACATTTAACATTTTAATTAAGTTTTAAACGCAAAACGGAATACCTTCAAAAAAATTACCACGACATCGTTTTCTGACCGCTATGGACCCCATTTTGTTATGACGTCATAGCGGACAAACCAAGTGCTAAAATTTTGGGGTACCATCGATTTTTTAGTTCTTATTATGATGATTTATCATCCCTGTAAGTTTGACGTTGGTATCACAATTAAAAGTTGATTTCAGTGCTGTTTAAAAGTTGCATCACTGACGCCTTTGTAAAAATACGTAAATAGGTAAACAACGCCCCAAAGAACACAAATATTCTTTTTATATTTAGAAAATACATTTCCTTAGAGACTTAATAATAAGTAAATAGGATTTGGAAGGTAAATAAAACCAAGAAAAACTATCACCACCATGGATATTGGACGCAGAGTAAACCAAAGTGATAATGACGTCATTCTAATGAAACCACCCCCCTATTATTCCTAGAGTAAGTAAATGTTAGAAAATATTTTATTTTTAGGATATGTTCAAGGATATTTAGAGCTTAAAACGTGTTTAGCGTTAACAAATTTACCACGACATCGTTTTGGAACCATTAGGGGTGCCATTTTGTTATGACGTCATAGTGGTCAAACCACGCGCTAAAATTTTGGGGTCCCATCGATTTTTTATTTCTTATATGTTGATATATCATCCCTGAAAGTTTCATAAAACTATCACAATTTGCAGTTTTCAGTCATTTTTTTGTACTAAACCACCCGACTATTTGTCAAGTAGTGTAATTAATGAATCCAACCTTTTAATTTCAATGCCTATCAATGTAGTAAGTAATGCTTCAAATAAATATACGGAAATATATATAAACATTTTCTCTGAAATTTTTTCATAGTACTTTATCATAAGAGTTATTTTAGGGATAAAAGTGATTAATTCGAGTCTGTGAGTCACAAACCTAATTCCAGTTTAACGTGTTTTTTCTTGTTTCAAGGACAAAGATTGTAACTATTTGGATGCCCTCCTTATACTACCAAATTCCAAGTAGTTAATACATCCGCACCCCTTTTTAGTTTCACATCAAGCACTGAACTGTTGGTATCCAAGCACCAGTTCAAAAAAAGTATAAACTTTCGCAAACGAATTTAATAATCATTGTACAGAGTGTTTCTCAACAAATCCACCTGATGTACAGCCAGATTGTTTGTGCGCGGAGTGCATAAAAATAAAAAATGCATCTTCTACGACCGATAGTTTTTGAGAAAATCGCGCCAGAAAAAAGCCTTACATCACATCTTGTTTACACAAAATAGGTTTATTGAAAACGTGAGTATGTGATTATTGGAATACCTTGAAACACTAAGGAGGTGCTTAAAATATATATTGCCCGATTAGGGTGGTCCAAAAAACTTTTTTCAAGCCACCCCAAACGTCGCCCTCTAATTTTTTTACATTTACCAATAAAATCCTCCTCCTTTAATTATAGCTTTCTACAACTATTTTTAGGGGGTGCTCAATGACCCTTCAATTTGACACTTTTTAAAAATGTTATGGATTTGCTTTTGGACATACGTGCATAAAATTCTTTCGTAAAGCGTGATGTTTCTAAGCATTAATATGCCTTATTATATTGTATTTAGTTTAATTTTGATATTAATCAAAAATTTTCTCTGGATCTGCAAAAATTTTAGCACAGGGTAATTTAAACGGAGGAAATTATCCTGCGTTAAAATCCTGATTTTCAGTGCGTAATAACGCCAAAACTCTTTTTTGAAAAATAAAAATTAATGAAAGAAATTTTGTTTACTTCAACTTTGTAATTCAAGTAATTTTCAGGAAACTAATATTTTTTGAAATATAAGAAGAAATCCGAAGATAGAATGAAAATTTTGCAATTTTTTCTCATATTTTTGCGTTTTTTATATAAAGCAACCCTTCCACGTGAAAGGAAACTATAGATATTCGGAATCAGCCCCCCAAAAAACATCTAAAACCGTAATAAACTTTAAAATTTTTTTTGAAGCAACTGTCTGTCATAGGACTCTTTCAAGCTTTTATTGAATTTTAGTTACTTTTTAAAACAAACTGCATATTTGTCATCAGAATCATGTTTTTTTACCCTTAAAACATATTATTTGACCCCAAAAAAGTCTTTCTCGCATTAAAAGAACCGAAAATAGGCCCGCGGGCGGCCATTTTGTTTTTGACCGGAAGTCCCAAACGGCACTTTCGCCTTCTGGTCGATTTTGGATTCAGCATGTTTTAAACTATAACTCCACCAACTTTGGTGTCTCAATCTGAACAATTATTCCCTTTAACAGCCCCACTATTGTTATTGCTTCCGAGTCAACCTCACTTATTGTCAGTATTGTTTCTAAACATTGATACTTAAAAATATGATGCTGTAAACTATTTTATTTTCATTCCATAATCATATACTAAGTGTATAAATAAAGTGTGTGTCAAAATAGTTTATCTTTTACTTATTTTTAGCCAATATAGCTAAAATTTTGAAAGAACTAAAAAGTGCAGTTTTTTTAGGGCCATTGAGCACCCTCTTAAAACGGAAGTAGGAAGTTGAAAATTTGCCAAAATATAATACTATAGGTAGATGTAAAAAAAGAGGGGACGACGTTGTGTCTAGAGGACAAAGTTTATTTTCCCCATTGTAATGTAGACCACCCATGCATGCGTGCACCGTGTAATGAAATAATTTTACCGGTACGACATAACATTTTTTTGAAAAGTGAAAGGAATAGAGAGGTATAACATTCTTTTAGCCTCTTTAAATACTCCACGCTAGGAATATTTCTGTGCAAAGTTTGGAGACACTTGAAGTAGAAACACCAGGCATATTCATAGTTAGGCATCATGGGATTTTGAATTTTACAAACCTAAATGTTAAGGGATGTTTCCTCTTTCAGATACTGAACTGTTCTTTTCATAAATGGTTCAAAAATACATAAATCCCCAAAATTCCTAAACATATCCCGTACTCCATTTATTCTAACAACTCATAACATAATGCTTAACACACAGGTCTAGATTCTACAGAAAAAGAAAAAAACAAAATCTTCTTCTTCATCACCTTCCCAAAGAATCTTTAAATTCTCTCTCTCTATTTTTAAAACAGATTATTATCTATCGATCCCCTTTTTCCCCCTCATCATCAATGGATAATAAAAAAGGAGCTGTGTATCCGTGAATCGCAACATCCTCTCTATAAGAAGAAAAGGTAATTTTTGTCCACATGAATGATGAGAGGGGAGCTTAAAAAATCGGGTTTCTGTCACCGCCGCAGCGACAATCGAAGTTAAGTGAAATGAAGACGAAAGATATCGCGTGCGGGAATCGAACTGTGCAATGGCGCTCACAATTCATTACGATCAATTTGACAAACCGTTTACGTTGGAGTTTAAACCCTTCCCCTTGTTGTAATCTGCCGACAAATAGCATGGCGGAATTCTAATGCGTTCTTCATGATTTCATCGAATTTTTCAAGCGTTCTTTTTAGACGGCTCTCCCCTTTTTTTTTCGTCTTGAGACGCTGATGTTATTGATTTTCTACCGTTTTGCTTTTGTTTTTGTGCAAAGCCACATATGTGAATGGCTTATGAATTCGGTCGGTTTAGTATCTTATTTGTGGAGTGAATAATTTATGGACCTTTTAAACCTCTTTCGGAGTTTATAAAAAGAGCCTGATAATTTCTGTTACCTCTCTACATCGTTACGGCACTTTTGAAGATGTGAAAGCGTGTTTTTACGATGATTCAAACATTAGAATATATTTTAAGTAAGCCAAGAGGAATATTTTTACCATGTCCGGTAATGCATCGAAATTTACCTCCCAGTGTTTTTTTTATACAATAATGCTTTACTTATCTTTAACATTCAAAAAATCAATACAAAAGTGATCATACTTTAATAAAAACTTTCATACAAATATATGTTGTTCAAAAAAGACCAGGAACGTTTAATAAATTTGAATCAGAAAATAAAACAAAGTAATTTTATTTTCTTCTGGAAACATCAATGTAGCCAAAATTATAAAGTGTTTCAAAAGTCCGATACATTGCTCTCATTTGAAACCAAAGTTAACTAGGGGTATACAACTGACCCTGTTGAATCCATTGAGACCATTTACAGCACCCTTAATAGTGAAGTATAACTAAAAGGAAATGGAACAAAAATTCTAATGAAAAAAAAATTGCAATATCACGACATACGCACAAACATGTCATGAAAATATCTTAAATATTCGAGGTTATATTAAGTTGAGGGATTTTTTATACCTCAAAAAAGAAAAATTTAGCAAATTTGCATATAACCTTTAGCTGCGAAGTTGTTTTTAGATCTGATATTTGAGTATTAAAAACCTTTAAACTTTTTAAACGATCTTGTTATTACTAGTTAAGAAACTTGATTTTCACATCTGTCTGATTCTTCGCCTCCCATCCTATGTGAATGATACGTAATTATTGATACACAGTGAAGAGTGTGATCATAACACAGGTCTGAAAAAAAAAGAACTTTTTCTAGCTGTTTGGGTTATTCCACCTCTTCTTATTTTAGATGCACTGAATCGTAAAATGACTCCCAATTTATCTTGGGACGTCACGTTTACTGACCATTCAGATTTTTATGTTTTATTCGGAAGTGCCTCAAAATGTTGAAAAATGGGATTATTATACTAAATTTTTAGTTCAAAATTTTCCATAAAATCATGTTCAATGTATTTTGATGTTCTGAATTTAAAACTCACCTCAGTTTTGTCATAGGACTTAACATTTTTTGACAATTTTCGTAAATAAGGCAATTTTTCAAGAAAAATGACAGAAAATTCAGAATTATTATTTTTCAGCTCGAATTTTATCTGAAAATCACTTTTTGATGTTTTTTGGTGTGCTGAATTTGGAAATGAGCTCTATTGATTTTCGCATTTTGTAACAAATTGAGCAAATAGAGCGATATTTCACAAAAATGAGAATACACTTACAAAGTGTTTTTTTATTCAAATTTAATTTTAAGGTCATTATTTTTATTGTTTTTCGGTGCCCTGAATTCAAAAGAGATATTTTTTGTCCTAGAATGCCATGACAATTTCGATATATTTGTAAAATAAATCGTTATTCCAATTAAAAGGAAAATAGGTTCATAAAATATGTTTTTATTAAATAATATCTTCATGAAAAGCATTATATAACTAAAATGAGCTCATTTACACACTCTAAAACCAATTTTTCCTCCTTATGAGGATCCTCTTGTACTTTTACCCTCGTGAGTAGAAACAAAAACCTTTCTTCGAACCATGCAACAAAAATCCGTCATTAGGGTACGATTAAATCTCCCTTGGTATTAAATCTTCCTTTCTATCTCTATAATGTCCTGATGAGATAGTTTACTATGTGCGTTATTCACAGCTCCTAATTTTGAAATGTAGAGGAGTCGGAAATGTTTAAAAATGTATGAAAAATGCACAAATTCGAAAATAAATTGGCAATTTGTGTCAAACCCTGACGTAAAGGATTTTTTTCCAATCATCAGCACACAAAAATACATAAAAAATCATTAAAATTAATTCAAACTGCTTTTTCATTGCAGACCTGTGTAATCATGCATGTGACTGATAAATTAAGAAAAAAAATTAACATTTATTTATTTTTTTAGATGTATATAACAGAAAATAATACTACAATAGCAGTGTTACATCGAGAAAAAAAAGAACAAGTAAAATACAAATACATTAAATGGCAACTAACACATCAATGATTCAAAAGAGAGCATTTGGATTTGAATTCATTTAAAGACATATCAAAAATATCCAATTGACAAGACATATCATTAAAAATTTTATAAAATTTTTAAAGACAGACGTTTTCAATATAATTAAATTTTATTGAGTTTTAAATAATTTGAAGAAAAAAATATCCCCAAAACATGATATTTCCAATTGACTGAGCTAGTTAGATGCGTCAATCCGAATCACTATTGCAGATGAAAAGACAGAACTCCTCTATCACACATATCCCATACTCAATTTATGACCTCCACAGAAAACGGTCCTTAAGCTCCAAACGAGTGAAACCGCCACCGAATTCGTTCCTTCCCACAGCAAATGACCCTTTAATTGTTTTAGAGAAACGTGACTTGTAATTATCTTCAAACCCTGGCTACTCTTCCATAATTGGGTGCCAGATCTCTGGAGGCAATTAACGAGAAAAAGAACCCATTTTGAAGTTAGTCGAGTTTTCCCATTGCGGGCTAATAGTTGGTGAAATGCCGCGAGAAAGCAACCGCGGTTGCTTGTTCCATAACTGGATGTTTTTATTGTGAATTCAACGGGTTGTTTATTGTTTCAGGATTGCCTCTGGACATAGTTACCGTCTGGACGAGTTACCTCTGGACATAACACAAAAACTTAATACGGGAAGACACCAAAAACTAGTGTAACGGCATTGAATCTCTTGTAAATAGTAATTATATATTATTGAGATTCGGAAAGATTGCAATTCGCACAAATTTTAAATTATTGAAATGGAATAAAAGAACCTAGGTGGAACCACAGAGTATAGAGCTTAACAGAGTGTTCATCTCCATAGACGCTAATGGCAATTTTTTTAACAGGGCTTTTTCCATAGACAAATCTCTGGCCTCAGGCCCAGCCTCCTTACCTGTTATAGCTTCACCTCCCACCTGTCACTCACCCACTGAAGCTGCCTTCAAGTCGGCAGTGGAGGGAAAATCTCTTTTTTTCCCCATTCGCTATAGCGCTCTAGGGAAAGGAATCTATAGCTTAAAAATAATAAATCTTTATAAAATAATAATAAAATAAATAATAGTAATAATAAAATTTAATAGCTTTTAAATAAAATAATAATTGCTTTTAGAAATAAATAAATCTGTAAAATGAAGTAGGGAAATTAATTACCTACTTTAGGGAAATGTTCTACGATCTACGGGAAAAAGGGAAAAAAGAGCAGCGCCGATAAAATCAAAATGCAACGCCTGATAGAAGTTCCATATCCAATCAGGATTCACTTACGCATTAAGCTTTTTCTGATTGGCTGCTAGTGAACTGAATTATAATTTGCGAGCTGAATTAAATTAAGTATCTAAGGAGGAAAACCGCCGTTTGACATCTCTGTAGGCTCAATACCAAGACCCTCTATATAAAGGCCTCCCAACTCGGCCGTGCAACGTCATAACTTTCACTCATCTTTGACGTCACTCCATAGACTTAATATGGCAATTTTCACTCACGTTTGACGTCATCGTCTGGAGTTGGGTGGCCATGTATATAGAGGGTCTTGTCAATACTCTGTGGGTGGAACCTATTAGGAAAGTATTAAATTTACAACATTAGCTATAATTTTTATCATGGAAACTTTATTAGACATTACGTTTTAAAATCTACTCTTCCTTTTTCATATAAACATGCTTTTTAAATTAGATACATGTAGTTATTTCAGTTATGTTCAGTTATTTTAATATACAGTTACTATTTTATTTTAATGCATGTATTTTTTCTTAACAATGAGGAAGTTGCATGATTTTTTATATTTTTTTAATCGACTAGGGAGCTACCGCCCCCTGCTCGCTATCGCTCGCCAACCCCCGTTAACTGCTGACGCAGGGCCTTTCGGATCGCTTTCGGAGGGCCTTTCGGTTTTCGGATCCCCACAAAACCCTGCTCACTAAAATTATTTATTTATAAAACATTCGTTATAACAATTATTAGAAAAACTGCAATCAACTTTCCAGAAGCACACTCTCTTAAAAGTTAGAATATTTATTGGTTAAATTATCAATAATTTAATCAACACGTTTTCCTTGAAAATATCCATCAAGTCTGCTCGTGCTATTGTTATTCAATATTTACAAAAACGTTCAGCAATGAATCTGTTAAATTTAATATAGTACCTAGTAACTCGTCAAAATATCTAGTGTTTTATCATTCAAGTTTTAGTTTTAAAACAGACTTTTTAAACAATACGATTTAAGCTATTAAAAATAATAAGAGACAAAATCTACATTGCATTCAATGTTTACAAACAATTAATTTTGGTGTGTGAAATTCTATACTTGAATAGTAGATCTGTGAGTTTCTGGAAAACTCTTATCAGTCTTTTAAAAATATTTTATTTAGAAAGTTCATATTTTGAAGCGCATTTTTAAAGCGTGAAAGGTATTATTTTTATCATTAAGGAATAGCGTCGTTTGGTCATTGTGATTGGAGGTATAATAAATTGTACGACAGTTTCTTGCTGTTAACTGCAACCTTATCCGTAATCCAGAAAAATGGAAATATCTTAGAATTGAGAATTTTTTTAGAAATTCTAAAGGCACTTTGCACATCCTCAAAAGAATCCGAACAGTTTGATACCAAAAACATGTTATACGGATCAGTAATTAAAAAGCCTTTCTCTGGAAACCATTTACAAAAACTTTTTTTTAGAATAGAGAGATTCTTCTTGCAAAAATAAGCAACTACCCAAAATTTGAGGCCGATCGGGAAATTTTTTGATTGCCAAAAAAATTAACAAAAATCCCCTTTTTAAAAGCGCACGAAAACGCCAAGAGTTTGGATGTGACGTCATCTTACAATAGGCATTGTTGAAAAGCAATGGAATTGATGGTATTATTGTTGATGTCATCTTACAGTTTAAACAATAAACGTTTTCAGTCACGTGTTTTTTCTCGACTTTTAAATTAAAATATTTAATTACCTGTACATTTTTTTGAAAAACTGACTAGATATTTCATTTTACCATACAAAAAACCATACGGGACACTTGTTTGTTTTTGAAAATCTGATACATGCAACTTCCTTGTTATAAGCATATTTTTTAATTTCCGTTTCTTTAAATTTGAGTAAAACTTAAAGCATTTTTCACTACACGTTTATCAATTAAGATTTCAAGAGATATCATTTAGAAAAATAGATTGATTAATTTTATTGTGGCGTTATTTTCAAACTTTTCGAAGTATGATGATTTTGAAAGATTTTTTAAAGCTAGTGTAAAACAGGGTATTTTGGTACAAGGGGCACATTTTTTTTTATTACACACATATAAGGTTACATAGAAACATAAAAAGACAAAGAAAAAAACACTTATAGCCACCAGGGATCAATATATACTTTCAATAGACGAGATTAGTGTGACGTTTTTTGTTTTGTTTGGAAACGTAAATTCAGTCTGTGATTGGTTCCGTGAACTGTACGGACAGTACGGATCCGTATGTAACCAATCACGGATCGAATCAACGTTTCCAAACAAAACAAGAAACCGGAAGTGACGTTTTCACTAATCTCCTCTATTGATACACTTTCAATTTTTTAAAAACAATCAAGGTTATTTAGGTCATGTTTTTGCAAAAAGTTGCCTTTATAAGCCTAAGCATAACAGATAAAACCGTTAAGCTCTGTAATAAATCTAAACATTTTAGTGAAAGAAACTAATTTTTTTGGACAAAAATTTCCAAAAGTAAATTTCTAAGTGAAATGTAAAATCTCTTCCTGAAGCTATTCAAATGCAGAGATCTGTAAATTAAACAAACAAGTTTATCCTTGTGAGGGCGTATGCTTAAATTTTAAATAATCTTTTTCAATTTTTTTAATTGAAGGAATTTCTTCAAAAACAACAAATAGGAAAAATTGATACATTTTGAGGTGAGATACTTTGATACACTAGTGGGGGACATTTATACATATAAAAGTTTCCATGTTATTCGTTGGTAAGATAAATATATCTCAGCAATGTTTGAAAAAATCAGTTAAGGGTAAGTTAGATCTACAGTGAAAAGGATATTTATGTCAACTTTTGAGTCCTAAGATTTTTGAGAAAATGCAGTCGATAAATACATGACCATACAATGGAATCAGGGACTCTGAAACATCAGCCTTTATATAGGCAACAAAGAATTCTACTTAAAAAAAAACCCAGTTACTATGTAGTACTATAAATAGCCCAAAACTAACCAGGTAATTAGTCTGGTATATTTAAATTTCTGGATCATTTTCGACCGATACCTTTGAATTTTTGTTTTGATGGCAACAATACGCTTATGACCTGTATACTGTGACGTTTTATTCTGTGCTGGACTTTTCCGTATATGTTGAACTGCTCTGTTAAAAGTTGTATAAATAAATATTAAGGTTCATCTGAGATTGTCAACTTAACTCTTTTATTACCTGTTTACATAATTGTGTTTTAACACTAATTATTTCCCAAGCATGGATGATTTTTCACTCACAACAACAATTTCATTCAACTAATTCAGGAGAAACAATACCTATAAAAATTAGCATCTTATTTCCCTAAATAGATATTTGTTATAAATGACTATTGTTAAATTTTAGATTTTTTTTATCAATGGAAAATTTGTGATTCATATTCGAAAAAAGGTATTGTAAGAGGGCTTAGCAATAAAAAAATCAATAAAATAACGTTTATTATTTAAATTTTTTTTAACAAATTAATCACTATATCAAAATGCCCCAAGCAATGTATCCAACCGGTGTGGCACTTCGATACAAAATTGATTTTTTACAAAAGTAGTTTTATTTCTATTTCCATTAAGCTTATATTTTTTCTAATAGATTTCATAAAATAGAGTCATTCTTAGATATTTTTAGAAAAACAAAGTATCTGAATAAAAATTTTTTCTAATCAAAAAATTGATTTGAATTTTGCTGTATCAAGTTGCCTCACGTTCCTCTACTAAAAAACTATACTTTCCTCTACTCATAAAATACTCAAAAATTAATAATCAGTATTATGGAATTGTATACAGAAAGTTCAGGATTTTCTAAATTTACTTTAATTAAAAGATTTAAATTACTTTATACCTTTTCTAAACAATTCATTACTAAGAGATGAGAAATCGTTATAATTGTTATTAATTCTTTTACATTTTTATTTTGTATTAAATTCTAAAGTAATGAAAAGAAGAAACTTCTCTTTTCCATTTTTTTAATTATAAACAAAAGGATAATTCCAATTTTCATATTTTGGTATTACTTACTTTAATAAAAATTTCTCTCGTGTATTACTTGATATAAATGTGTAAAAACTCCAAGTGACTCCAAATACAAACTCGTATGCCTTATTATACACATATTATCTAACTTTTGATACCTTTTCATGAATTGTTATAAAGCAACTGATATAATTTATAAAAATAACTCCCCACCATTTTTTCTTTTCAACTTTTTACTCTACATTTGTGAAACAATTATACACCTAATGAAAAGGAGAACGCCATCTCAACTCTTCTCGTTTTCGTAATGCTAATCTCCCAAATAATGATCAGAATAATGGTTACCTATTACTTTTTCTGAGGTTAATTAACGGAGTTTTTGATGCGATAGACATTTTATGCGAAAACTCCAATTTCATTTATTTGTTTAAAGAACCCACAATGAATAGCTTGAAAGGTGTACGGGAGATCGAGTTTTACTATGTAAATTACCTCAACATTAAGTCAATGGTGTCATTACCTTTTTAACGGCAGCTTTGGTTTTAATAATAGACTTCGTATTAGTATTCAAAACTAAATAGTATGTAATTTTTACTTGTTGTATTGAAAGATTATAATTTTCAATAAATTCACTTGCATACAGAACTTATTTTTAGTTATACAAATACAAATACAAATTAAGTCGACCAACTACAGGCGTAAGCCCAGCAAGGTTGGTCCAGTCTTTTTAACCCTAACTATCGGAATCCCAGTAGCTATCAATTTTCCTCTTGAACTCGTTTACCGCACTTGAATTTACAATTGTTTCAGGCAACGCATTCCATCTATCCACTACCCTATTAAAAAAATAATGCTTTCTACAATCTGTCTTAAATTTTACTTTATTCAATTTGAAATTGTGACCCCTTGTTCTATTACCCGTATTGAAATCTAGTCCCTCTGTGTGCCCTTGCTTTACCATTTTAAAAAGTTGATGTAGGTGTTGATTATGTAGGTGTTCTCCACTTTAAAATATCGGAGCTTATATCAAGTAATGTTTTATGTATTTTGGATAGTTGCGAGAGACGAAGTAATGGAACTCAAAATGGTTCTCCCCGTTTAAGAAAGGTTTTAACACTTATTTCGTGTTATATTCATTAATTTCATAAACTTATTCATTATGAACAGATAACATAACCACTCCGTCTCCTTTAATATTGATTTTGTTGATGATTCATCTAAATTACGCAAAAAAGTCAGATGTTTAAAACTTAACGGATATATAGAAAACATTTTCTGGTCATTTTAATGCATATTGTTTTTCTTGTATTATGAAAACAGAAATAGCCTTGTTTTTCTAGTGAAAACAATATCAAAGAGCAGCATTGCTTAATCTCCTTTGATTGGGTCATTATGTACCTCTCATTAAGAGAACAAAACATGCAACATTCTCCATATACAATTCATAAACAAGTGACCAACCTATTATATTTGGATTTCTTTACTTTTCCTCATGTTTCGATTTTAAATGTAAATGAGGCGATTTTAATGATGGCAAAGCGGGTTATTTTTTTTATTTTTTTTTGCTAAAACTCAAGGTAGTTTGATATAGTTTCAATAAATGTTCTGGTTGAGAGTAAAATGTTTTCGTTGGTGAAGGAAAGTATCTAACCTTAGCTCAAATATTTCTCCGGGCAGCTTATAAAAAGGTAGAAAGAACTCACTTATACATAACTCAGTGGTCACTAAAAGACTCCCAGGGATCCAGGTTTTCCAGAGGAGTTTAATTAATAATTATTTTCTGCTTAATTTAAAAATTATCCAGTAAAAAGGTCTAAGGTAAAACATTTATTTACACCATTGTCTTCGGTTATTCTACTCCCATTTCAAAATGGACAAATTTGATTTCGTAATGGCCTGATTAAAACCTGGGTATTGAGGGCTGGTAAAGAGATGATAATATGTTTTAGTTCTTATACATTTGACACTAGAAAACAATTAGTACGTGTTTAATAAACACGTACTAATTGATCGATTTCAAATGTTTAGGTTATAAAGGAGGCTTGTTTGATTAAATTCATAACTAAGAAAGATGCTTGTCACTCACTCTCGATGCTTTAAAAATTGCTTAAAAAATCTTAGGTTTTTATAAACTTGCGCAAGTTTCTTTGGCAGTTTTTTAATCGGTAAAATAAACAATTCGCCATATTTGTATGAAAACCCACATTGTACAGTTTTGCTTGAATCCTATATTTAATCTCACGAGCCTTCAAATATGTTCACTTGATAGCCAAATGAATACAGGGAAAATATGCCGAATATATGCAATATACAAAATATCTGAGTGATGTTTTAAAATGTTTTGTAAGTTAGTAGCCTAAATGAGTCATAAGATTCAAAATATCCAAAAGTTTGAACACGTAAGTACTAAGAATTTGCAAATTATCTACTTTTCAATAAAATAAATTGAAAGAGGGATCCATTAACTAGCCGGATGTGTTGATTTAAGTTAGATTAGTTTATTTGATCATAGTTTCTACCAACTAACAAACACAAAAGTGACAGACTTTACATCGTGGAATAATATATCTATAGAAATAATAAACAATAAGAAAGTTGAGATATATTTGAGGATATCGCCTCAATTTCGCTTTACTGAGTTACTCCCATAGCTTGGTACATTGTTTAAGTAGAACAAGGTGAACGTGTGTATATAGTTTGTAACAATTTTAAAAGAATACGCTTATTGTGTATAATTTAACTAATCATCGTTTCTTCAACCACCATATCATGTTTATAAACTGTAGGCAACTCCTAACTTAAAACCTTCCGCGTCAACCTCTCTAAGGAGTCAACTATCTCCTCATTAAATTGCCAATCTTCTCTTATTCTGGTTAATGATCAAAGATTAAATATGACCTAAATGTGTTATTCACCTATCCAAAACGCCTTCTTATCTACCCTGAAATAATTACACATCCTTCTCAGTGGACTCCTTAAGGGAAGCTGTCAGGGTGCGCGAAAACTCTTAAAATTGAGAACGAAACAGACAGTGTCAAACCCTCATTCTAATGATAAGGGAGACAATAGCGCGGTGGTTTGACGGGGGTCAGGTCCACCCTCAACTGTCAACAACCCACTTTCCTTTTACGATTTCGAAGGGGGCGAGAAATAAATACTAGTGGATTAAAATTCCAAACAAGAGGCACTGCCCGAAGGCGAGACCCCCTTAAGGGAATACTTCGACTTAACGAAGTTATTTCCTTCGCAAAAGATTTTCAACCGTTGCCACCATCCCTTGGGAAAATTTCCCTGCCGCTCACATTAAAAGGTTTGGGGATCCGGTTCTCCCCCTTGATCCCTATTTCGGTTTTCCCCTATGATCCCCCTTCAGATTGTTATCGCCATGAATGCAAAATCTTTCTTAAATGGAGTTCTCTGAGTGCATTTCTGTTCGTCCACGATTTTGCGGCTGAATATTTTGCATAGATTCCGATGGATGAAGAATTAAGTTAGAGTGCTGATTAAGGATGAGTTCTTTAGGTCTAGCTGGAATTTGTTATCGTTGTTTGGTCGTTTAATGGGCTAATTCCATGAATTATTCGAGGTTTTGAAGAGGTTCTAAATAACATGCTTTAAAATTTAGGGTTTAAATAGGTTATCTTATAATGCAGTTAGATTTTAATAGAATTGACGTAAATGAGATTAGTTTTTATGATTATGTTATTTTAAAAAGTAATCTGTGATTAAAGTTTTTGTAAGAATGTGTTGAAGAATTTGTTTATTTTTATAATATCTATGACTCATTGAAAAAAGTACAAGTTATAAGTTTCTTTTTATTTATTTATATTTAATTTATATTTATTTATTTACATTTAATTTAAATTTATTCATACTAGGGAGCTACCGCCCCCTGCTCGCTATCGCTCGCCAACCCCCGTAAACTGCTAACGCAGGACCTTTTGGAATTGCTTCGCAATTCCCACAAATTCCAACTCGCTGAACTTAATACACTTTATAAAACAATTAAACAATTTACAGATAAAACGTCAACCAACTTCCAAAAAATACTTCACCAAATCCCCTCCATGAACAAATCTCCCTTAAAAGTTTAAATATATATTAACTCGAACTTATCAAAAATTTAAACGAAATGGTTTTAAAAATATTCATCTTAATTATTTTTAATCTATGATTATAAAAATAACTAATTCTAACTGTTTATCAATATTCGGACCAAACAAAAACCATTATTTTAAAGTAACTCGTTAGTATAATATGCCTAGTGTTTATCATTCATATTTTTTAAAACCCAGACTTGTTTAACAATACCGTTTAAGCAATTGAAAATAATAAGAGACAAAACATCACTCTATGTTTACAATTAATTTCGATAAAATCAGACTAAAAATTATAAATATTGGACAAAAAGTGTGAAACTTTAGTATAAAATGGCGTTCATGTAAGTTTTTAGAATATGTTTTTATCAGTCTTTGAGTGATATTTCATCAAGAAAGTACTTTTTTCAAAAGGTGAAAAAACATGTTTCATCTTAAAATATAGCTTCAATCGGTCGTTGTGATTGGATGCATAATAATTTGACTGACAGTACTTGCTTTGTAACTGCGACCTTATCCGTTATCTAAAAAAATGGAAATATTTTAAAATTGAGAATTATTTTGAAAAATCGAAGGGCTTACTCGGAAATCCGGAAAGAATCCGGACATTTTGATACCATATATGTGTCATTCGGTTCAGTAATTAAAAAGCCTTTCTCTGGAAACCGTTCACTAAAAACTTTTGTTTAGAATAGAGAGATATATTTATTAATAAAATTTTATAAACAGAGTATAACATTATTACAAATTTAACCATGAGGGAAACACGAATTCTCTTTACCAAGGGGAATACTTATAATTCAGGTGACAGATAAATACTATACAACTTAAAAACTGGTGATTCTTTAGCATACAACTCTCAGTTTATCTAGGGCAGTGGTTCCCAACTCAAATATGTCTGCGGACCACTTCACTTAAATTTGAACCTCCGCGGACCACCTCTATCCCTAACTGTATCTTCAAAATTTTAACTTTTTTCAGTGCATTCATTCCTCATGGAGGGTCTAAAATTTTGACTTTTTTTATGAAGTAAGGGAAACCGAGTCTTACGATGTTTCGAAATAGAACTTAGAAAATCAAATAATCTATTAAACTCAAAAGAAAAATTAACATTACATTAATTTTATATCTAATTATTTAAAAATAAACCTTTTATAAAAGATATTTAACCATTTTTACCAAGCCTTTTTATCTATTTACCCTGGAAGGGTTCACTCCTATACAAAAGCTACAGGTTAAAACAACAGTATAAAATAGTTATTTTTCTTCTTTTTCATAACCAACAAATAAGGTTACATTATATTATTAGTAGATTTAAATTTGAAAGAAAGTACTTAGTTTTAATTAAACTGCAAGACAAATGAGATAACCAGGAATTCTGTTGATCACAAAAAAGCAAACTGGACATGCACTGACTGTGAGTTGTGGCAGAGGAAATTCTATAGGCGAGGCGGGCGATGCTGATGTTCTCCGGTAAGAAATCGCGTTCTTCTTCTTCTTCTCGTGTCCATGGATACGTGCACGGTAAAACTAGACACCACCGAAGGTGGCAACAATTGCGGCAGCCAATTTCGGTGCGGCCTTCGTATAGAGCAGGGGTTCCCAAACTTTTTTGGCCCGTGGACCCCCTGACGACATTTTTCGTACCCCGTGGACCCCCTGTCTTAGGGACCATTCAAAAAGTAGCTAAAAATCTTATGTTTTTGATATAAACTTCTAAACCTCGCACAAATTTTGTAATTTTTTCAAGTGTTTTTTTCTTGCATCGATAAGCATTTGATTTTACACTTTCAAATATTTTTTAAAACCCCTTTTTTTGACTTCATATGGTTACATGATATTTTTAAGGAAATTATAACAATCAAACATGGTAACTGACTGACATTTATGAAACATTTATGTCAGTCAGTTACCATGTTGTTTAAAATTTTTCAAAAATAAATAAATAATCTTTTGAAAATTTAATTGTGCCATTAAATTTAGCTAACAAGAAAGCAATAAACTGGGTAGAAAATGTTTTTTATAATATATTTTTGGGGAGAAAATTACAAAATACTAAGTGTTTTTCTTAAAAAATGTCGGTCAGTTACCCGTTGAATTGCATAGAAACAACTACAATTTATAGTAACATTGAAAAGAAATCAAATTACTATTGATATTGTGGAACAACATTTTTAATGAAATTATAAAATCAAACATTTTTAAAAAGTTTGAAATAAAAATAAATCTTAATTTTTAATATCTCTACATTTCAAGACACAAAAACTTTTAATTTTAATAAGTTTTCGTTGCAAGCTTGTCAAAGTTAATGGCTTATGAGTAATTTATTCATTCACCAAATCATAAAATTTCAGAAATAGTTACAATTAATATACGGCATGTTAACAAACAATATTTAATTAAGTTCAACTATGAAAAGAAGTAAAGTTATACATTACAAAAATTTAGTTTCAATTTATGAAATTTTATTATGCGAGGCTGGTCGGGGGATCTTCACCGCAATAAGAGAAATTATTCCATTGCCCCTGCTAACGTTGCGAGGATTCGGTGATATAACCAACTTTTCATAATACTAAAATTGGATTATAAAAAAGACAAAATTTTTGAAACTTATCAAAGTTTTCCATTTAAATGAAATTTTCCCCGTGAATCTCTGAAAGTAGCTGTGGACCCCCTAGAAATTGCTGTGGACCCCCAATTTTCATTTTCATGCCCGTGGACCCCCTGGAAGTTGCTGTGGACCACTGGGGGTCCATATGGACCACTTTGGGAACCGCTGGTATAGAGGGTCTCCTGTAGTGGGTCCATTAGTGGGACTAGGCCAAGATCTATTACTCTTGGGATGAGAGCTGGGCACTCGAAAATATGTCTCGGTGTGAGCGGCTGAGTCCTTGGGCAATTTTTGCACTGTATATACGATCTTGTTTTATCAGGTTGGATTTTCATGCCCTTGTGGTGCTGAGTTCTCAATCTTGCTATTGTAGATGTTACTATTCTTGGAGAGTCAAAGTCCGTTATTAGTGGCTTCTTATATGAGTGGGGTAATAGTCTGAAACTGGCCACAGCGTTTGCATCAGCAAGTGTGATGGTGCTGGTGCAAGCTTGGGTCTGGTCTCTGGCTTTTTTAGCCAAAGAATCAGCACATTCATTGCCTTCGATGTTTACATGTGCAGGTATCCATTGTAAAACGCATGTTTTTCCCTTGCGGTGCAGCTGTTCGAGTAGGAGGTTTGTCGATGGTGATGTTTGTCTCTCCATTTATGATGGCCTCTAAAGCAGACCTAGAATCTGAAAGAATTATCAATCCTTCTGAAGTATCCATAGCCTGCGAGTCTGTCGTATACATGGTGAGGGCTTCCCTAATCGCTAGGAGCTCGCTGGTGAAGTTGGAAGCAATTATTCCAGTGTTGAGAGCGTGTTCTTTGTATTACTGGGTGGTTTTTTTGGAAGAAGAGGCTCTTGAAGGAAATCTAAGGTGGAATGTTCCAGATTGATTCGTTTTCTGATATCTCTATCATGCTGGAGGGTCGAGGATCTCTTAAGCCTAATCGATCCCTTCCAGTCATTGAAAACCCTTGCGGAGATATGATCAGTGTCGCGTTAAAAGTCAATAATTATTTCAAAGGAGCGATTTAAATAGAAAATAATTTATGTGTTCAAGAACTTTCGCATTTTCAGCAGTAAGTTTTTCTCATATCTTCGAAAAAAGCTATTTCACGTGTATCACAGAAATTTCCTCTTTTCATACCACGATTTCTCGAAGACCTTCTGTCTGACCATAGCATCCCAGTTTGAAGTATCTTTCAACACTTCCACGCTTCGCTTCGTATCAAACCTATGGTATTAGTTCAATCATTCGATTCTTTATTAGGCCCACCCCGACGCCTCCCAGTTTTAATTAATATGACGTAGTTTTTTTCACGTCATCACACTTTATTTCTACTCTGTGTGATAAACTACTGTTGAATAAAACTGCAAAATAATAGAAATGAACAAATGACTCATAGGAGAGAAAGAGAACATAAAATTTTTTATTTATGAGATGTATGATTTTTTACTATCTGTAGTGTTTTTACTATTTCCTGGGATGTGTGATTAGGAAAACTATTTTTTTTGAATTTTCCACAAATTTTTTGGATGTTATTTAAAAATCTTCTCACGGACCACCTCTGAAGGCCTCACGGACCACCAGTGGTCCATGGACCACCTGTTGGGAACCACTGATCTAGGGTAATAACTTCATGAATACTTATAATTATTGAGCAAAAATTTTTCGGTTACTCATTCTCATCAATCATTAACCATCACCTTAAAATCAAACCTGAAAAGATTAAACCCCATGTTTATATCGTTTTTAATAGGTATGAAGTAAAAACAAAGTTTATAACTTCATAAGATAAAAGATATGTAAGAAATATAGTTTTTTAATATAAAAAAATATTAAAGTAAAAAAATAGAATGTGCAGACATAAAATATTGGACACAATAATAGCGCAACATATTATAGTAATAAAATATTGTGCTTTTGTTGCTGTGTTTTTTTAATGTTTTATCGTTTTTCTGTTTTGAATGTTTTTTATTTCTCTGTCACATGAATAGTGGAATATTTTATATAATCAGAACAACAGTATATAAATAAACATTATGTTAAATTTGCTAATCCGCCAAGTTTCACAAAATTGAAAAAAACATAATAATAAAGCAAATAACATCCTATGAACTAAAACTGTCTAGAAACTGAAAGTTTTCGTTGTTACTTCTCTTCAACCTCTCAAAACTAATAAAAATAAAGCCAAAACTTCGCATACAGATAAGTTCTCAACACACACCTATAAAAAACATCTTTCGCTAAATCCAACCCTTTGAAACGCTACTCCTATACGAAAACCCACCCTCAACACACTCGATGTACAGCGAATATCGCAACCTCTAGAGGAGGGAGGGGCAAAAAAACTATCGATACGCTTTAAAAATATTATCGCAGTATCTTCGAAATGGGGCATGGCATGACCGAGATCGAAAAAATACCGTTGACTTCCTTTAAACATATTCCGTAGCAGCCATCCATTTTCACCTCGTATTTTTTCCCCGGTAAGAATATGTACCCCCTCTGAAAAAAAAGAACTTACACCCATCTCTTCGTTTCCATAGTTACTCCCTGGAATTCACTAAATTTTCTTCTGACTCGATAAATTCTCTTCAACGGAATATTTTTTTTTCGTCGGACAGCTAACTCCACGTGCGCTTTTTTGATAGTTAGATGATGCTCGGTATTTCGATTTTTGCGAAGAATGGGAATCGAAGTTCTGTTCCCTTCACCCCTCGTGACGGCACGTGGGGAAAAACTCCCCTCCTCCCCCTGAGAAAGTCCAACATTTGTCAGAAAAGTTTTTAATACTCTCGCGCGTTTCTTGCGGGTTTCGGTGCTCAATGCAGACTCCTCTGCAGGAATGCGATGCATATCTTCAAGTGCAAAGAGACCCCCCTGGAGATAAATCTTGGAGGGAAATGTCATTTTTCTTATTTCGAACCGAAGAATGTGACTTCGGAGAAAGAGGGGGGTTCGGAATTATACGTTTGACAGTCCCCTTTCACAGGCGAGATTCAACCTCTGCGGTGAGCTTGCAAAATATGTTGCACTTTCTCCACCACCGAAAGATTACTGTTCAGCCAGAGTATTTTAGCTCCTGGGGTGCACTGAGCTATAAAACAAACTGGAGTGACTAGTGAGCGTGCTGAAACTGCATCACACCACGGAAAGGATTTCCATCTTCTTTTAATTTTCCCCATCTGTTATCCAAGTTGTAAACACAGAATGAAACGACCATTCTAAATTTTGCTCATAATATTTTAAAATACAGGCATGGGCGGATTAAAAGGGGCTCATGGGGGGATTGCCCCGATTGCTTCTAGCCCCGAATGCCCGCAGCAATCGGAGCAATTTAACCTTCCGCACCCGCACGTTTGGTCGCTTGTTAGGGGACATCCATGAATTACGTGAGGTCAAAAAGGGGGGAGGAGTTTGGAAAAATCTCACCAAATCTCACCAAGAGGGGAGGGGGGTCGATTAAAATCTCACGTCAACTTTTTAAGTTAGAAAGTTTAGGTACTATGAAGCAAAAAATGCAAACGAATAGGATAAAAAATTATTTTAAAGGTTCTAGGTAAATCTCACGTGGGGGGGAGGGGGGTCCAGATTTAGGAAAAAACACCTCACGTAATTTATGGATGTCCCCATAGGTTGTCACTCCAGTTTGTTTTATAGCTCAGAGCTGTAGTGATGGGAAAAATCTGAACATTTAGATTCCGAAAAAACGAGGACTTGTAAATAAAAGCGTTTTAATTGTGTTGCGATTATACTATACAAAACGACCACTATATAAAAAATTATTCCTTCCGGAAATTACCCTAAAGCACTGTTAATTTCTGTACTTTGAGAGGAAATATCTGGTTTTTTTGTCAAATGGGAGAAACTTTCTGTTATTTGAGGAAGCTTGAGAGTTCTTTTAGGTTATAAAGTAGGAGGGCTTACACTTATTACACACCTAGCTAAAAGAAGATAAGCCTCTTTTTATAACTAAATAACTAGAAATTTTGACTTGTTCATACTTGTTGTCAAAAATTGGGCTCGATTCCCACCTTTTCTAAGACATATTGTAAGATTTATTTTCCAACTTAATTTACATATTTTGATCTGTTAGCTGTTAGATGATTTTATTGAATGGCATTATTTTACTATCATTTTATGCTATATATAATACTGATTTTATCATTATAAAGACTTATTCTTGCTTAATTTGATGATTGTTGGCCAAATAAAGAATTTTGTTAGAACCTTTTTGGTGTGATGCTTCCCTGCGTCTTTTGGAAAGAAAGGATCTAGGGTTAATTTCTTTTGTTGAGAAGTTCTAATTTCTTTCACTTGTTTTCATTATTTATTCTTTAAGTGGTGTTTTTATTAAATAGAAGTGATCTCTCCTTGTTGAAAAATTAATAGAAAAGGGGCACGTTTTCTAGGCATACGACTAATTTTTGTCGAAAACAATAGAAAATTTAGTGTAAAAAATGAACTTTTTGCAGTGAAAAAGAGCACTTTAAGATTCTAAACATATTTAGGAACAATTTTTGAACATATTTTGAGGACTAAAAAGAGTTTAAATGTGTTTACTTTTGTGTGCAGCGTTTGTAGTGTACATATATTTATTTAAAACTAGATATCCAACACTGGGAGTCAATAATACCGTTGAATAAGTATAATTAGGGTCGTATTTAAGCATGGAAAACATATGGTACAGGATGGCAAGAGGTTTGAGGACGTAAAATAAATGTCATTCAAAAATCTTTATTGCAAAAATGCTTGATTGTATAGAATACGATTTTTACAATTTTCTCTATACAATGTATATTGCAGATTGTAAATTCTACCCTGCAGTCAAAATCCTCTTTTAATTACTTTTTTACAAGACCTTGTGTTCATATTCAGGGTTGAAATTAGTTCTAAAATAAGAAAAAGAGGGCAAAGATAAAATTAAAGCCAAAGGACGGCGAATAAAAACTTACATACGGGCATATAATGATATGCCTATTATTTATATACCTTTTATTCAGTAACTTATTAAGTATTAAAAAGACTGCATTACAAATAGAACAATGAGCTAACTCCAATGTAAAACTGATGGAGCTATAGGTTGCTGCAAGCACCTCAATTCTTTAGCTTAAAATAATTGAAGTTCATTGTGAGGGTTTATTTTGTTTAAAATGGAATGAAAATTAGCTTTTATTTCCATACATTGGAATCTGATTCCATTTAGTTTCGTAAAGAATCATCGCTTTTTGGATTAAATTTTTGTTTTTATATCTTTGAAGCAATATTATCGAAAAACTCCACAAGCAATCATCAAATTTAAAGTCAGGTATATTTAAATTCAAGAATAAAACATATCTATGATGCCCTTTTGGATTAACAAGAAATAAATATTTTTAAATATATCAAGTTACACCATCAAGTAATTATTAAACTACAAAAATCCAACAAAAATGTACTATTTTGTACTTCAAATATAATTGAAGTATTGGAAAATGAATTTATTTTTTTAGAGAACTTTAAATTTAAAAAATATGGCAGACGAATCATTCAGGTAAATGTATTTTGGTAATTTTTATATTTATTTAATTTAATACCATTTGAAATGTTACGCAATAAATTTGATTGATAAAAGTTTTTAATGTAATTATAGAAAGTATAACTTTCTATATCCAATCATTTGATGTGCACAAAATAAAATGTTGATTTTTTAATATTATTGGATTACATGCCAACCATAGATGGTGACCATTGATTAGAGGTGGACTAATCAATGGTCACCACTTTTCCGTGTAAGTCGGCTAGACTAAAGCTCTCCCTCCGCTCTTTTGCGTTGCCTTCTGCTGATGAGTCGTAACAAGGGCGAAACCGGTCCATGGCTGGAGGCGACGCTTGAGAGCTGGAGTTTTCTCACACAATCCTCTAACCAGAGGTACTGGAACTCTTCTTTTCAATACTTTAATTGTTTAAACAATTCAAAGTCATTGTTGGGCTTCACTTTAAAGTCTGGCCGAATCAGTTGTGACGTATTTCAATCCTAAAAAAAAGACAAAGGGCTTGTATCGATTTTAATTTTAACATATTTAATTAAGTAATTTTTTTTAAACTTTTCATGTCGTTTTTTTGGATTAAGATCTATTTCCTTTACTGGAAAAACCCATTTTTTTCTGTTTTCAAATAATGCTGGTATTGCCCATTATCATTACATTAAACACATCAATGCGATTGTTAATGAAGTTGGTCAAATCTTGGAGATAAGGCAGTAATTCAATTTGTTAATCAAACAATTATGTTTTTTTTCTCACGGGATTTTCCCTGAAAGAGTTAGAGTGGCGAAATCTTTCAGTTTATTCTTAAAAAAAGGATCTTACGTTTATACCGATGTACTAGTTAGAAAAACATACTAATTCTTGATTTAATTTAAGTTTAGTAGATATTCTTATCTTTCCTATTTTTGTTTGCTTTTTGTCAACTTATATTGTAAATAAACAAAAAAAGAATGATTTTTCTCAATCTTTATGTGTCTGAGCCCTTAGGGCTCAGACACAATGATCATTCATTGATCAATTCAATGATCATTCGAATGGTTTCAATGATCATTCATTGATCATTGAAACTGTATGATCATTGAAAATTCCTTTCCCGATCATCATTTTTTTAAATACCATTACACTAATTTAAAGGAACTCCATTCTTTGGCTAAAAGATTAATATTGCATGTTTTAAAACTCACTCTACGGTTTAGCAAGTGAAGTGGTCCAATTTCTATCAAATTTATGATGTAAGTAGTACGGATACTGCTGTACCTCATGCAATAAATTTTTTCATTTAATTATGTTTTTTTTCGTTAAACGGGCCTTGGCAAAACGTCCTTTTGTAACGCTCTCGCACTACATTAGGTCCTAGCTCTTTAACGGTGTAACTGCGCGACCCCCCTTTCTATACCATTTCTTGTTCGTCTACCTACCCTACCCAGTTTGTCGCACCATTTCAGAATCACCCTGTATAGGGTGCTTCTGATAACTTTTTGTGCACTCTACCGATTTTGAGTACTTTTTTTTGATGTTATAGAATGAGATTGTACTTAAATTGTTTTCTTTATTAAAAACGAATTTTTTTTATAGTGTCGCTCTTTTATACATAAATGTGCTTTTTTAAATTTCTTTATGAATAATCTAATAAAAGAATAGGAATATAAAAGAGTTTACAGCCGTTAAGAAAGAAACAGGACCCTCTGGGCCTAAAATAACTCCCAAAAAGTGCTCGAGATTTCTAATATGACATTTTCAACACTTTGTATAACAAAATATGAGTGTACCAGAAAAAAAATTTTTTTGGCATAGTTGTAATCAGGAGAAAAAATTACATAATTAACACCTAATTTTATACCAGATACAGAAAATAAGGTAAAATTTGTGGATATGTTCATTGAATTCTCTCCAGCAGCCGCCGCCGCAGCATTGAATGTGTGCCCGCTCATTCAGTCCTGTGAGCAACTGGCAGGTGGAACGCGGCGAAAAACCGCGAGAAGCAGTGGCAGCGGGAGGCTGCTTTTCTGCCGCGGGTGAACGTTGCTGGCGGTTTTTTTTGCCGCGAGTCGAGTATGAACCGGGCAATAGGATTTCCATTGCCACTACTGTAAAAGCGTTTGCGGCAGAAAAACCGCGACTCTAGTGTGTCCCCGGCCTAATCCTTGTTTTATCTCGCTGTAGTATTCTACCACCTATAGAGATAAAATATAGCAGGAGATAGGGATGTTACGTATTAGTTGTCCCAGAGACAAAATGAAGCAATAAAGTCAAGACCAGTGGTCAAATAGGGTTGACCAAAGGTCAGGGACCCCCAAAACAACCATGAGACAAAAAGAAAAAGGTCAGAAAAGTTCCTACAGCGAGAAAAAATGGATGATTGGCCACTGGTCAAGAGATCTTGACTAGTGGTCAACACCAAAATGTTACCCGTCTCAAGGCGATCGCTAACAGTTCCAGGCCGGCCCCGGCCCGTTCCGACAGCAAATCCATAGAAATTTCGGGCGGCAGTAATGAAAGCCCATAACTCGTGGTACTGATACTAGCTTGTTAACGAAGCCGGCCCGTTCCAACCGAAAATCTTTAAGAATTTCGGGCGGCAGGGATAAAAATATTCGACTACTTTGGAGCGTTCTAATTCGCTCAAGCGGCTGTCAGTCATTCTTTTTTCTTCTGCTGCTTCTTCGCCGAAGCGGCAAATGTTTTTCTTTTTTATTTATTTCTTCTCGTTACAGTTTTTCAGTGAGACACGTGCATTATTTGTTATGAAAAGGGATTGATTATAGATTCAGTTTTTGACAGATGTACAAATCATACATCTGCTCCATGGTGCGAATAGATAGTAGCGATTTTCTTTACTATAGAATATCACCGCGGCAGCGATTAGTGGACACCGGTTCTCTTTCAGCTTGGAGATGGTCTTTTTATTTGAGTGAGTCTTCGTTCAATGCTTTGGATTGCGGAGAAATTTGGATTTGTCATTTATCTTAATCGGTTCCAGGGTGGAACCGTTAAGCGGTTCTTCGTGGAACCGGTTACAACGGTTCCACGCCGGGATTAGGTTCCATGGAACTGTAACATCCCTAGCCGGAGAATAGTCTTTACAAAATGTTGCATTAGCTATGCTGTTACTAAAGCTTTTTAATAAACATATTTCCCATTACTAGCTTTATTTTCTTTTTATAAGATTTCTTCTCATTTTTAAATTGTACTTACATAATTCACTCCGAAAGGTGAACTATAAACCCTGAAGCAGGTATAAAACAAGCTATGTAAATTCAGTGAGAAAAGAAGGAAAGAAAAGTATTTTTCACAAACGACTAGCTAGAAACATTTAACTATTGTAGATACATTTAAACGAGTTTCTTTCCCCCTGTTCCAATCATCAAAACAGTCTGCATCAGCAAATGACAAATGATATGAATCAAGATTGTCTTAACCAATACACAAGGTAAAAAGGCATTGGTTTTAAGCTATTTTCTACAAAAAAAAGAAAAGAAAGAGCATTTATTGGAAGCATTTTTTGCCTTTTAATGGCAGTTTTGAGGATTATCATGTGAAAGGTATCGTTACAGCCAACGCTTAATTAAATACAGATTCCCCTTCTTCAATTAAATAACAAAGGAAGGTTTATTTTAGAAGTTTTATTAGGTGAGTGTGGAATTCCTTGCTTTTTTGCAAGGGTGTTTTTTTACACAAAGCTTGTCTTTCAGAAACAGCGTTTTTTGGATGTTTAATTTAATAGGGTTTTTACTTTAATCTTTATTTAATTTCTTTTGAATGCTTTTACTCTCATCTGTCCTTGAGAAGAATTTCGTTTACGTGTTGTGCACCTTGTTAAAGGGTAGTGCTTGATTTAGAAGAATTTTGGAGACTGTGCATTTAAAATGCTGTTTTAAGTGTAAATTTCTCTTTTTCCCTTTTTAAAATACTGCTGGAGTGCCCAGGTAGCACACGGACATTGGACAACGATGTACCAATACTGGCCAATATCGCTAATATCGTAGAATATCGGACATCGGAATCACGATATCCGACAGCTTTGATCGATATTGTGTAATTTTTTATAAGAGAGAGAGATAAAAAATATATTGAAAAACATTTTTTTTAACGTCATTTGGATGAAAAATTAGTGTAAATATTTAATTGGACCTTTTTACCCCTGTTTTGGTAAAATTGCTAAAGATGATATCTGTGAACTGATTTTGATTAACATTGGCCAATATCCGAGAAGTCAATGTCGCCATGACGATTTCGATCGACATTATATGGCGTTGCGTAACCGGTGTCAGAAAAACAAGATCACAAGTCAATTCAAAGTCGTAGAAAGGATATTGGCCGATGTTTGGCAGCATTCTAAAATTTCTATTGTAGGTGGGATATTGATTGATAATGAGTGACATTTTTATAGCGATGAAAAAAAAGGTTAGTTGTGTATTGCATTTCCGAGTGATATTTAAAGCCTGTTTCGATGTTTTCAGGGGGTCGCGAACACCGCATAACATCGATAGATCTCGTACAAGACGAACATCGAACATCCAGGGTTGATCATTAATGTCCAGGATTTATCAATACTGAACGAAATTGGCCAATGCTATTCGCGACATTGTCTGATATCGATAAAAACGAATATCGCAAATACGAGATTAATCAGTGTTGTTCGATATTATCTAAGGTCGAGCATCGCGATTGGCCGATATTCACGATAGGGTCATTTTGATGAAGGCCAATATCGTCCATACAATATCGATCGATTTTCGTGTGCTACATGGGATGTAATACCTATTATTATAGTACTTAAGTATTTTGTAAATAAAACGAAATAAACAAGGAATAATAAATTTTAATTATGCTGTACCAAACAAAATTTACTTAACTTTAAAAAGTAAGCTGTTAAAAATAATTTCAAAATAATTATATTTCCACAATTTTTTATAAACTATCCGGTAAAGGTTTTACGTAGAAATTTACCATAAAACATTTGAAGGATAAATAAAATGGATTCCCCTTATTTAAAGGAGATCCTATAATTTTGATAGAAATATTCATGATACTGATGACTAATCCATTTTCTAAATGTATGAATTCATTTATATCTCTGTTATGTAACTTTAGTTCTGCAAAAACATTGCTTTTAACTGATCCTACCACGGTCATGAATAAGTTAGCTGACTAGTTTTTGTTTTTCTCTAGGCAACTTTAACAGGAAAAATATGTTATACTTTGACCTGAAATAACTCGAGCACTAAAATTCAAAATAAATCGTATTTCCAGTTTGAACTAACTATAAATGGGCGGAAGTGTTCTTGGGTTACTTGACGTCACACACTTGTCCATAGTATAAAATTATGATTATTAATATTTAATGAAATTATAAAATAAGCCAATAAACCAATTTCAACTTTTTTTTCTTGAATCAATTAAGTTTAATTTTTATCGAATTACGTTCATTAAACTCACCTGCCAATACAGAAATAAACATAGATTTAGTGAATGATGGGAAGTATTCTGGGGGAATGGAAACAAATAATGAGTCTAGACTGTGTTTTCAAAAATTTACATCGTAAAAACTTTACAAATCGAGAAATGTACTACGGGGCCGTTCAAATATTACGTAAGCACTTTTTTGGTCATTTTTAACCCCCCCCGAAATTTTGACATCCCTATGTAAGTACTGTTTTTTTCCTTGAAAATTAGGTGACTCGTACAAGGAGCTGTCCTTTTTGGGTGTAACCCTAAAGGTTCAAAAATGAGTCGAAACAGTACTTTTCGGGGTTACAATTTCAAAATGTTAGGGTGGTCCATCTCCAGAAAAAAGTGCTTACGTCAGATTTCCTAATTCAATTTTTTGTTACATTTATTTTGGTTGAATTTTGAAATTATTTATGCAAGAAACAAGAGATTTTCAAAAATGCACCATCTTACGTAAGCATCACTCAGCTCCCCCCTCCCCCCTTGTCAGCAAAAATAAGCAAAGAGCAAACCCCCCTCCCCCCTTAGGTGCTTACGTAATATTTGAACGGCCCCTACCCCTGGAAAAAGTACATTGAACGTTTGTAAATTTTATCTAGAATGCACGTAGATCTTTTTTTTGGCGTCTGTACTTAAAAAAAACCTTTGGAAATTATTTGGCTAAAGATAAATTTTTCGAACATTTACCAAAAATGTAAAACTCCTTTCATCCCAATAATGCACATTTCATAATTATAACTTTCTATTAATAACATGAAAAAATAAAATATCACAGTAGCATAAACTAGTTACAGAAATTTAATACCAATGTTATTTCGTAGTAAATCCATGTCATTGGTAAAGCTTCTCTAAAATTTAACCTAATGGTAGAAAATGATGGAGAAATTCCAGAAAGACCTTACTATGTAGTTAATACCACACATAAACGCCATACTGCTCCTTTGTAAAAATGTTTCGTCACACGCAAAGATGTATAATTTCCCTCTCATTCATAACACGAAACCGCAATAAATTATCGCAATTATTCAAAACCTTTCGTATCTCCTGAATTGAATAGCGTTGTTAGCGCAGTTATCTGGCGCTGCAAAAACGCCTCCAATCGCGCAAAAACAGCATTTAATTTCCTGCGCTAACGACTCTCAATGAATGAATGAAGTGTCCTCTTCAACTGAGAGGAGCTTCGTGTCAATCGGCTACTCACCTTATCTACTACGAGTAGTCGGCTATGATTAGCGAGTTCGGGGTTTGATATTTCTAATGCGTGGGAATTCTATTACTTATAATTCGGGCGATAAGGATTTTACTTTCATTGAGGTGTAATTGTGTTCTAGGGTACCTAGGATTTCAGAGCACCTCTATTTATACCTTTCTTCGTTTTGTAATGGACTGTGTCTTGGCTTTCTTTGAGTAGATTTTAAAACATCGGTTTATTGTATTTTACTCTGAAATATTTACTGCTATTTGGGATTTTCAAAGTGTTTGGCCCTCTTGCCTGCAAGTTTCCATGGTGGTGCATAAAGTTGGCTCTTCACGTTCCGATTTTCAAGCATAGAATAGCTGCCCACCTTCGAAGTATCCAAAAAATCCAAGGTATCGATAAAGTGGATTTTACTCGTGAAGGGTGGGACAGTGAAAAATGTTCTTAAATCTTTCTTATGTGATATGAATCGAAGATTAAAAATTTAATAATGCATTTAAAGCAGGTTATCTTTTCTGTTCTCTATTGCAGTTATTTGTATTTGAGATTTGATTTCTGTACAGTAGATATACAATCCTATTTGAAAGGAATAGAGTCCAATGGACTTATGTTTAAAGCTAATATAATTACTACTTAATTTTTATGTTTTAAAACGCTTGATCTTAGTATTGTCATTCTCATTTCCTCCAACATCTAAATCATGCCTTTGTGAAATCAACGAAAATTATTTGACGCTGTACTTTTAATCACTACTGTAAATAATTGTTTTTGCACTGGTTCTCTATAATAGAGATTATTGTTCCGACTCTTTAACTGCAATCGTTATGATTTTTTTGAATTCACGAACTGTGACTACAACTGTGACTGTATTAATTTACTTAGGGACAACTACTTTTGATTTCATGTATCAGTATGTGTTTGTACCAGTAAATGCTCTTATTCGTTAGGGGACATCCATAAATTACGTGAGGTCTATAAGGGGGGTTTGGAAAAATCTCACCAAGGGGGAGGGGGGGCGATTAAAATCTCACGTCAGCTTTTTAATTATACGATTTTCTTTTTTTTAAGTGTGAGAAAGGAATATATGAGAAGGAAGGAAAATAATTATTTTTAAAGGCTGTAGGTAAATCTCACGTGGGGGGAGGGGGGTCTAGCAAAATCTCACCAAGGGGGAGGGGGGGTCCAGATTTTGGAAAAAACACCTCACGTAATTTATGGATGTCCCCTTATGCCAGTGTTTCCCAACGTGGGGCTCACGCCCCACCGGGAGGCCATATCATTTTCTAGGGAGGCAATTTGGAAATTTTCTACCAAATTGCCCCCCCCCAGGTGGGACCAGTCCAGGGGGAAAATTAAAAAGGTTCTTGCGTATTATCCCGTCGACCGAACCGCTTAATCAAAAAAGTCATCAAAACCCTCTAGACAAACCAGACATTTCTATTGATGCGCCGCTGAATTAAACGGTCTCTGAACGGTCGACGGTATAATACGTAAGTACCATTAAAAAAACTTTTTAAAAAGAAATTGATCAAAATCTGATCCTACTATCCTATCTGAGAATGTATGTCTGAAATCTGGACCAGTCAAAACCAAGCTGAAACCCTGTTTTAAAGTCTAATTTCCAAACCTTTTTTGGGGATGACCCAAGATCTCTTTGTTTTTAGAACGATTACATATGAAACTTTTTTTACATTAGGTTCATCAAAATGCAAATCTTACCTAAAAATTTGTATCCAAAATTTCCCAACTAGGGGTACCAAACTAGTTAAAAACCTGCTTCCTAGAGTCAAATTTCCGAAAATTTGCTGGGGGAGGACCACCAGACCCCCCTTGGTACTTAGAACTTAATTACTCATAACTTTATTTAGTTCTTGAGCATGCAAATTCTACCTAAAAATGTTCTGAAAAGCGTCATTAGACTTATTAAATATACATAGGAGGGAGGGGCTAAGAAATAATTTTGGCTCCCTCTCAAAATATATTTCTATACATGCCACTGAGAGCGGGGGGGGCATGGAAAATTTAGAAAGGCTTTGGTGGGGCGTGGACCGAAAAAGGTTGGGAAACACTGCCTTATGCTAAACGACTTGGACTTTTCTATTTTTAAATGCTAAGAACAATTATGACTACTATGTTTTGAGTGAGTTAAAAGAAAAACGGAACAAGAGGAAATGAAGGATAACTTTGATATCCGTGATAGTTTTATTCTAACCACGTGCTTTTTTGATAAGAGGTTTCACCTTGGATTTTAAAGGTAGTTAAGTGGCAGTGATAAATCAGAGGAAACACCTATCAAAATCAATCAAATCAAAGTCTGCCCGGGCCTAGTGGCCCATCAGGCGGTGCCCATCTCCGTTTCTGTAGCCTTTTGGGCCTGGGGTGCTAATTACTAGCGTGTGTCCAGGCCGAGTGGCTAGCCCGACGCTGGACCCCCAGTTGATTCCCCAAGCAAGCTTGGTCCTCATTTATCGACCCCGGAAGGATGAAGGGCTGAGTTGACCCATGACCAGCTACCCAAGCAGGAGCCGCGAGGCATCGAACCTGGGTCGGTAATGCTCGTAGCCAGACACGCTAACCACTGCACCACCGCGGGAGGAAACACCTAACCTCTTATATATTGAATATTAACATTCCTTTCCACCTCACGTAGTAAACC
The DNA here is from genome assembly GCA_024610705.1 of Tetragnatha versicolor. Taxonomy (NCBI): domain Eukaryota; kingdom Metazoa; phylum Arthropoda; class Arachnida; order Araneae; family Tetragnathidae; genus Tetragnatha; species Tetragnatha versicolor. The sequence goes on from JANDEH010000004.1 coordinate 389,370, forward strand.
TTGTCATTTTTACAACTTTCTCATTTCAATATTTAATATATTAAAACAAGGCTTAAGAATTCTCAAATAAAATTCAATTCCAGAATCGTTTCCTACCTGAAAAGGCAACAACACTTTAGAGAAGGCAACGGAAAAAAAATAACTTTTATGAAGACTATTTCATCCCCTCTCTATAACAGCCAATTCCAATATTGCACGCCTAACTTAATTTCCTACTCACTTCTGAGGTTTTTACTGTCAACCACTCCAATCGAATGGATCTTAAAAAAAAGCGACGACGCTCGTAATATTGAAAGGGGATGGAGAGCAGACCTCACGCGTCGCGAGGGATAAACAGGGCGACATTCGCAATGCGCGAGCCTGTTGTTTTTGCGCTAAATCTAGCGTTCGGGATAAATGGAACGGAATGGCTCTCGAAAGGAATAAATGGATTGAAAACGTTCAAACTGGCTGCCAACTCGGGGTGGGGTAATAGTAACCGAACGTTGAGAATTTCGACTAACCTTTCTCCTATGCAGTCGATACTATCAGTAGCTATATACTGTGAAACTCAAACTACCCAAACTTTTGTAATCCGAACCGTCAATTATATTGTTATTTAAAAATCCTTTCACTAAACCTGTTTATTAAACTGTATAGTATATACTTATGGTAATGGCATATGAAAAGCATGAGCGCCTTTTTAAATACTTCGTAAACACCTAAAGGCGGTTTTTGCTATTCACTTGGTCCTTTTTCTTTTGAATTATGCTAACGCAGGAATTTAAAAACATTTTTTTCCAAAAATATCTTGTAACGTGCAAAAGTATTGAAATATAAAACGTAAATAAGTATATTAAGTAATTATTAAATTAAAAACAATATAAATTAGTTTTGAAATTAAACACGCATTTAGTTCATTTCAAGGTGAGTTAGTTCTCTATGCAGGAATTGAGTTTTCAATAAACGTCAAGAGGAGAGGGGCTATTTCTTTCGTAATAATTTCGTTTATTTTGCCCCTAACTGCGTACTTTGCTGTACTTTCTGTAGAAACAATATTGTTTTTCTTTCTTAAATTACCTGTTCTAGTTTTATTAGTATTCTTTTTAGTTTCTTTTTAAAATTTGTATTTTTTTAAGATCCAACTATTCGAGTAGTATTTGGTTATCAGAACAGGGTCTGGTTCCAATTATTTTGTATAATTGGAGTTTTACTGTAATGTGAAAGAAGATATTTCTAAGTAATAGAATTGGCCTATTGGGCAATAGGATATACCAGGTATGGACAACCTTTTTGAATCTGCGGGCCGAACTCAAATATTATAATGACGTGGAGGGCCGTAGAGTAGATAATAGGTAAATTGTGAAAAAATGAGTCGTTTTATTATCTACTTTTTATAAAATTAAATTTTTATTTCATTCAAAAGTAAATCCTTCCCATAATTTTGAATATATAGAACCCCTTTGTGTGATACCAGGGCTTTGCTACGTCCAAAGAAATTTAGTAGGTACCCCTAAATGGAAATTTCCCATTTTCATCTGAAAAATTACTTAAATTATAAGCTACTTTTATGGAATTTTTTTTTTGAGAAAAACGACTATAAACAATAGTTTAAAAATAGTCAACAACCCCTTTTATTCTAAAAACTCCCCCACCCCGAATTTCTATCAGAGCTTTTTCACCCCCTAGCTTCAACGCCGCCTAAGGGGCGGTACGCCAACTTTAGGAACCACTGCTGTAATACAATTTTTAAAATGTTACGCGGGCCGGAACAAATGGCGAGGCGGACCGTAGGTTGCCCATATCTGGGATATACCACATATAACTGAGAGGTAACCTCAGAAAGGTAACCCTTACAGCAGTGATGCTAGACTAATTTTACGTATTCCATACTTTTTTTTATTTAAGGATATTTTACCTTTTAGTTTAGTAAACCTTGATTTCTCAAAGACGTTCAAATACATAAGAGAATATCGTAGAGATTTTTGTGTGCTTTCCCCCCCGTTTTAAACGTGTACTTTGAAAGATTTGCATAAAAATAATTAATGAAAAAACCTTTTTAAAGAACAACATTTTTAAATCCGTTAAACGTTAAATTAGAAAAATTACTCTGAAGCATCTTTTTAGAAGTAAAAAAGGATAATTATTTTCCATTTAAGGTATTTTTAGCTTTTATTAGCGTCATAGGCACGTTTTACGCATGGGGTACTATTAGACCCCACGAGGGGGAATATGTGACTATTTTTTCAAGAGGGTAGAACACTTCAATAAAAGCGTGTTTTAAAAAATCTTTTTAACAATAAGGTCCTATACTTGAACTTCTAAACTTTAAGTCCCCCAGGGGGTTCAGGGACAGCAAATTGAACCGAACTAACGAGATAATATCGTACTGTCATCCAGTTCCACTAGCGGATCCAGGGAGGGGGCTAGGGGGCTCAAGCCCCCCCCCAAAATGAAAAGTTTTACTATATACAGGGTGTCCCGTAAATAATGGGTCACACTTCTAGGGTGGATAGTAGACACCTAGACGAGTCAGAATCACATAGGGTTTGGGGGTCCCAGACCAAATCCCAAGGAGTTAAAAATGGAGCGACACCCTAAAACCATTATTGAACAATTCAATTTGTAGGAGAACTACTATTGGTAAAAATTTAATTATGGTCTCAAATTTTGTGGTTTAATAGGATTTTTAAAATTATGCTGAAAGTTTTCACTTTAAAATTTTTTTCTACGAAAAAAAGTCAAAAAACCCCCAAAAAATGTGAAAAATATGCCAAAACTTTATTTTGTATTTGGAAATCCTTTCTTTTGATTTAATTATCTGAAAGATCATATTTTAAAACCCTTAAGTCCAAAGTTTCACGTAAATACCATCAATATTAAACGCTTGAGATCCTGTTAAAGTTTGTTTTTTGAGTGCGAAAACAGCTCCAGAAAACGAACGTTCAGGGAGAATCTACGAGTTACGGATAGATAATCGCTAACTTTATTTTCTCTCCCAGTTTGGCGAAACATACCAAGCTCCTACAGATCGCCAAGACAGCTTGGGCGATTTGTTGTTGGCGAAAGTTGGCGAGGAATCTCGTATCGCAAATAATGGCGAGAAATTTAGCGAGCATCAATCCGTAATTCGTAGATTTTCCCTCAACGTTTCTTTTCTGGATCTGTTTTCGCAAGCAAAAATCAAACTTTAATTAGATCTCAAGCGTTTAATATTGATGGTATTTACGTGAATCTTTGGACTTAAGGGTTTTCAACTATGATCTTTCAGATTATCAAATCAAAAGAAAGGATTTATAAATACAAAATAAAGTTTTGGCAGATTTTTCACATATTTTAGTGGTTTTTGACTTTATTTCGTAGTAAAAAAATTTTTTAAATGAAAACTTTTACAATGATTTTAAAGATCATGTTAAACCACAAAATTTGAGACCATGATTAAGTTTTTACCAATAGTAGTTCTTCTACAGATTGAATTTTTCAATAATTGTTTTGTGGTGTCACTCCATTTTTAACTCCCTGGGATTTGGTCAGGGACCCCCGATTCCTATGTGATTCTGACTCGTCTAGGTGTCTACTATCCCCTCTAGAAGTGTGGCCCACTATTTATGGGACACCCTGTATAATATAACATTTTATTTTATTTTAAGGTCAAATTTTAAAAAATTTTCTGGGGGGAAGACCCCCAGACCCCCTTAGCACTTGTAACTCTGTTATTACAACTACATTTTACTAAGTTTGTGTCAAAACGCATAAAATCTATATCCGAAATTCGTATGAAGTGTACCAAAAGGAGTTGAAAAAGTGGGGTTTTTGACTTAAATTTCCAAACATTTTCTGGGGGAGGCTCCCCAGACCCCCCTTTTGGAAGTTGGAGCACGTTATTTCACTACCTTTTCCGTATTAACATTAACAAAATAGACAGACGGACGGACGGACACACAAGATTGAAAGCGACCTAAAAAAACGTTGTAAAAAGGGTGTTTCAAAAGTCCGTTTCGCGGTTTTTATTTGGAGCCAACCTGTCCTAGGGTCACGGACCCTAGGTAAAAGACCCTGGATAATACATTGAGATGACTTACAGCGCCCCCTTGTGGCAAAATAAAAAAGTTTAAAAAATAATTTAAAAACTGAAGGAGATTCAACAAAAACCTCAGTTAGAGTATTGTTGCCAACGTTATGAGGAATCACTGAAACAATTTCATGAAAATAACTTGGGAATATGTGCGGAGATATTAGCATGTGAAAATAACCCTTTTTCAGGTATGAAAAAAGAAAATTTTCAAAAATTTGCAAGTTTTTTTTATTTTTAAATTTTGTCTAAAGAAACACAAAACTAAACACCTTAAATTGGCACAAATTTCAAACTTTTTCTTTCTTGAGGCGTAGGGCTATTTTCACATGTTAACATAAATGTTTCACAAATGTCAGTCAGTTACCAAGTTGTTTAAAATTTTTCAAAAATAAATAAAAACATATTTTTTGAAAACTTAATTGTGCCATTAGATTAAGCTAACAAGAAAGCAATACACCGGGTGGAAAGTTTTTTTTTAATAATTTATTTTTGGGCAGAAAATTACTTATTTATTTTTCTTAAAAAACGTCAGTCAGTTACCCGTGGAATTGCCCTTCAAATATTTCTTCCATCTTTCTAGTGGTGACTGAACCACCTAACTCTTTTTACGAAATCTAATAAACAACATCAGATGAAAAAAAGAGCGATCCGACAAATCATTCTGGAACATCCCCGAAATCACCCCCCGCATCCATTCATTTGCACCCACCTGTCTGCATCTCGAGAGAACAACCCCCTCGAGACCATTTTGATGAGGGGGGATTGACACCACTCGCGAAAGGGAGTGGAAAACGTTCCAGTGATTTGCGGCCGAAAACGCCGCTTTCGAAGACGAATGGGGTTTGAGAGGCGAAGAAAAAATGGTGCGGTAAAAAGAAGCAGACGGAACTTGGCAAGACCGTCTATTGCTTCATTTTGAGTTGGATCCCATTTTGTATTTATGCTCCAGGAAAGAATATTATTTTTGTGAAATGGAGTAAGGGGCTAATTAGACATTAAGCCGTACACTGTAAATAAGGGTGGATCGAATTTTTTTTTTGGAAATCTCTAGGGGCCGGGGTGGCAAAAGTTGTGTATTGGTATAAATAAGACGTGTGCAAAATTTGGAGCCAAATCAAAAAACTTCTAGAGGTTGCGCATTGAGCTTGAAATCTAGAAATATTAGAAAAATACCCCAGGCCCTAGAGATATCCCCCAAAATATTTTTGATCCACCCTACTGTAAATAATACAGTAGAGCCCCGATTATCCGCGAAACTTGGGTGGCAAGGGTACAGCGGATAGCGAAAATCGCGGATAACCCGAAAAAGACTAAAAATGAGGTGAAAACACGAAAAAAATATTTCAGCATAAAAACTAAGTTTTATTCTACAAAAACATGATATGTAAAACTTTTAAAATATGTACAGTACAGCAGAAACATTTGCTCTACATCTAAAATGTCTCTAATATCATCTAAAATTTGCTCTCATCGTTAAAAAATTGTTTTCGAGGCACCCGCGGATAATCGGGGTTCTACTGTACTTGGAACACTTTTGCAGCTCTAAAAAACACGCAAATGATCCCTTCTGTAATCAAAAGCGTTTAGATTGTATTGAGATTGTCTTGTATGAGATAGTGTTGTAAAAGTGTTGCTCGAGACAGAAAATGTGTTACTACAGTGTTCCAAATTTAAGATCCCTTTCAGATTCACATTTTTTGAACCCTGAATAGAACACATTTCCAACACTTATCAAACATATTCAGGACGCACAACGATGTTAAAGTGTTGTTCTGTCTAACTATACAACATTTAAGTATTGTTAATTTGAGGACAAAAAAAGTGTTCTTAAAGTGTTTATTTTTGTGTGGAGCATTTGCAGTGTAGCACAGTGGTGCTCCCCTTGGAGACCCAAAAAGGCTCTCAAAATGGTTACAGGTCGAATTTAAAAAAATTTTCTGGGGGAGGGCCCCCATGCCCCCCATTAGTATCAAAATGGGGTATTCAGTGTTTATTTTTAGGAAATCCCCAAAATTTTGACATTTTGGGTTCAAGAGTAAAGGTAATAGTGTTGAAAAGTGCCCCCTTAGGCTCAAAACGTTTCTTAAAATGACTTAAAACTAGTGATGGGCAGGTATCGATACCAAATACTTAAGTACTCGATACCTATAGGTATCGAGTGTATTCGATACCCACAAAAGTATCGATACTTTATTGACATATTTCATTTTAAATTTTTCAATGAAGTAATCTTTATAACACCTACTGTAGATCAAACGCAGCCTGTTTCCGTTTTCATTTTGCAACGCTCAAACCCAAGTCGTTAATCATCCGCGAGAGAAATTTGACGCGGCTAGGTTTTTCCCCCGCCAAATCCTTCGCCTCTATCCACCTCCAGGCCCGTAGCTACGGGGCTTTTTGATGGATCGCTTTCAGTTTTTTGAATATTAGTCTGATTATGGATAGGCCCTAAAAAAATTGTCCCTTCAGGTTCATTTCCCGACATTGAAAAAAAGTACTCGATACCTAAAAGTACTTGATACCTATAAGTATTCGATACCAAAGTATTCGATACCTATATGTATTCGATACCTAAAATTATCGATTTTGCCCATCACTACTTAAAACCCTACTTTTACACGTCAAATTTAATTTTTTTCTGGCGGAGGACCCCCATACCCCCAATGGTACCACAAGGTGATCTTGTCAGGAAAAGGCCCCACCCTTGGAGCAGTGTTGGATCCGCGCCTGGTGTAGCATTCTTAGCTATCTGTTATGGAACGTCTGACACTTAGCTTTAAGATTTGCTTCAATTTTTATCCAATTTCAATCCTTCAATCTTTTATTCGATATTTTTGGTTACAATTTAGAGATTATAGTTATTAATAGAAGAGACAATGTTTTTGCCATGAAAGAGCCTCCTTTGTTAATTTGTTTATCGCAAAATCATCCTGTCTGCCGTTACTTAACTTATTCAAAAATTTAGATATTTTATTTTAATTTTGTGAACTACTTAGAATACTAAGTACTGTTTATAGAAAGAGCACATCATGTGAATAATTTATAAATATAAGTAATAATTTTTGTAGATAAATTCCTTTTTTCAATAACTAATTTCTGCAAACATTAACTGTAATTCTGTTTCCAAGAATTTATTATTAAATGATTATATTTCATTATGATTTTTATAAAACTAGATTCAAATAGAAAGGAAATGAAATTAAATTATTCCTATTAACCGTAAAGACAAAATCAAAATATATTTAAACACTGCAACTGAATTTATTTCATAGTTCAATATAAATATTTTTTAAAAATCAAGACATACAGAAATGAGACTTAATGACGTTACCATAATAAATCTTAAAATCCTTAAATGTAAATAAATTATTTTTGAAATAGATTGCAATATATAAAATGGAGTGTATTTCTTAATTTTTTTGCACAAAATCTAAAGAATCGATTTTTATAGTCACTAACACAGCAAGTTCTTGTAATAAGGATATGTATGATTCTAGGACTTGGTTTGCCATGATAACACATTCCAAGGGGAAAACTCGATAGAAATAATCACTATTTGTTTAAAATGCAATATTAATGGGTTTTAACTAGTGATGGGCAAAATCGATAATTTTAGGTATCGAATACTTTGGTATCGAATACTTATAGGTATCGAATACTTTGGTATCGAATACTTATAGGTATCGAGTACTTTTAGGTATCGAGTACTTTTTTTTCAATGTCGGGAAATGAACCTGAAGGGACAACTTTTTTAGGGCCTATCCATAATCAGACTAATATTCAAAAAACTGAAAGCGATCCATCAAAAAGCCCCGTAGCTACGGGCCTGGAGGTGGATAGAGGCGAAGGATTTGGCGGGGGAAAAACCTAGCCGCGTCAAATTTCTCTCGCGGATGATAACGACTTGGGTTTGAGCGTTGCAAAATGAAAACGGAAACAGGCTGCGTTTGATCTACAGTAGGTATTATAAAGATTACTTCATTGAAAAATTTAAAACGAAATATGTCAATAAAGTATCGATACTTTTGTGGGTATCGAATACACTCGATACCTATAGGTATCGAGTACTTAAGTATTTGGTATCGATACCTGCCCATCACTAGTTTTAACTTTTTTGCATCGGAAGTCGGAACTTCGATGGACCAGCGCATATGATGATATCGTGGAAAATATTCTTCAGTATAACAACTCAAATATATGTATGGAGCACACTCGTATAAATAACGAGTAATTCATTGTTCCGAGAACCATCAATATATAAAATTCATTATTCGAACTTGTCATTCACTGCAGAAGCTAGTTTCTTTCATATTGTTCGGTCCATAGTAAGATCTGATCCTCTAAAAAGAGAGCTTTGTCTGTACTGAGGAGAGAATCGTCCTCCCACGACACAAAGCGAGACAACACCTCTACGGCTAACTAACTCCGACTGAGAAACGATCATCCCGCGAGATATCCAAGACGCGATCACTGCAGACGAAAACATTCTTTCATACCTCATTTAACCTCGCTTTTTCCCACTCCCTCCCTCCATTGTCTCTCCGGCTCATGTTAAAAATGCATCACCCTTCGCTGAATTCGGTAGAGTGAAAATTAACCAGACGGTGCTTTAAAACCCTTTCGCGACGAGTGCCTCAGCCAATACGCCGCTCATACAGGAGTAGAAAGAACTTTCCCCAGACACTTTACTCGTCTAAGACCAGAAAAAAAATCGCAGTAACAAAATCGTGGTCCTAACTGTCAAATTTTTGCTAAATGATCAGCTAAACCCCTGTGAAGTAAATGCTAAAATTTTTATAGCGCTTTTCCTCTCAATAGCAAATGATATGTTAATAATAAACATTTTCACATACCTAAGATGAATAAAACTGGAAAATAAGTCATAAAAAGAAGATATTTTATAACAAAACCTACTTTTTCTTTTTTACTTCAAACGCTAAATGGCGCGCATTTAATCTAACCCAGTGGTGCCCAACCTACGGCCCGCGGGCCAAATGGACTCCTTCAAAGAAAACAACGACATCGTGCGAGACATTATGGCACTTCCATCTAAAAAATATGATAAAAAAGGAATTCTTCAACATCCGGTAAAAATTTTTTTTACTTCTCTGTTTTGCCTTTTTCTAGATACTCGTAATTTACCATTAAATAAGTATTTTCAGTATCAGTTAGCCATTTGAATTCAGTTTATAAGGATTTTTTAGAACCAAACTTCGAAAAGATGCCCGATCGCAAAAAGTTGAAGATTCACTCGGAATGCCAAAACTTTCAAGAAAAGATGGACAAATTCATATTTCTTCAATCAGCGAGAAAATAAACCGTTGTGTCTTATATGTAAGGAGACTGTGGCAGTGTTTAAAGAACACAATATCAATAAGAGACATTACGAAAGGAAATAGATAATAAGGAGTGTGTTATAAGGATAAGTGTTACAAATTTGGAGAACATCCTCCAAACTGATGCAAACTTCTCATTGAAAACGAGTATGCAATTTTTCTTCATGTTTTAGAAAAATCCTTATAAGTCTTTTTATGTGGCCCGTGAGATAAATCTTCAAAAGCAAATTTGCCCTCGGGAAAAAAAAGGTTGGGCACCACCACCAGACCACCACTGATTAAACCGCTCGGATATTGTTAAAACAATTTTAATTCTGAGAAAAATATCAAATAATTTATCAATTTCAATTCCATACACTTAAACATATATTCTTTACTGTTTAAGCTAAGCAATTCTTTTCTGATTCATTAAATTATTCCATCAGAACACAACCGAAATCTAAAAGAAATAAATAGTCATAACTGTCATAATAAACACTTCAACTCTCCCCGAGATCCAATACAGGAAAAAAATCGGTGCTGAAACTTTGAAAACACATGCTTAAGTTTATATCAGCTATGGAATAGAAAAAAGATAACTTCTCAATAACATTACTTATGCCGTTGATGCATTATACATAAATCTATCTATATTTCGTTAAGAAAATGATGAACTGAAGGTCAAGATGTTCTCTTTCGAATTATTTCATGTAACGTACATAGAGCGATATCTAGTGAGAGTGAAAAATACTAAAATAAAGTGTTTTAATCGTGTATCATATATGAGACGCCCGCGTCCTCTGGTCTTTTAGTGTTGTCCTTTGTGTTGTTTTTTCTCCCCTCTTATGCCTCTGTTCTTACAGATTTTTACACATGCATCCCTGTCTTCATTTAACAAGTAAATCATTCAGTGGTTAGAGGCACCACATATTAGCGCATCCAAGCAAGTCTGGTCCTTTCAAAGCAGGCGTCTCACCCGTGGGACGGTGGAAGCACTTCGCTCCCGTCTCACGGGTGAGACGCCCGTTCCTAAAGGGTCAAACCTTTTTTCTCCCATTGAAAGATCTGTGTGAGTCTTCTGAGCTGACTCTCACAGAGCAGAGATAATCGGCTTGTGAATACCAGGGGTACGGATTTAGAAGTATTTGTATGAGGTTTTTAGAAGCGACGACTCACCCAACTATCCACACGAAGTCTAATTCGGGGATTGAATTAAACAAGTTGGCCAGAGTGAGTGCTGTTTCCACTCCCTGTAGCCCACTTCGGCAATGAGGCTCAGATCTTCATTGACGTGTCTGACTTCCAATGTTTTAAACTGCCCAAGGCCGCTCACACCGAGACATATTTTCGAGTGCCCAGCTCTCATCCCAAGAGTACTAAATATTGGCCTAGTCCCACTAATGGACCCACTACAGGAGACCCTCTATACAAAGGACGCACCGAGATTGGCTGCCGCAATTGTTGCCACCTTCGGTGGTGTCTAGTTTTACTGTGCACGTATCCATGGACACGAGAAGAAGAAGACTTCCAAAGTTGGATGCAGTGTGAAAACACCTAAATCACAAGGACAATGTACTGCTCCTTCAGTGCCTTCAGTTGTGGTAGTGCGTATCGCTGCCACCCACAGACCTTGATTCTGTACCCCGGTCACTCGCTCTGTAACAACTCTGCTCATGGCCGTCCCCAGTCAGGTTTGTTATACCAGAGTTTGAAGGTATAACGATCTAGTTCAGGGGTTCTCAACCGGTGGGTCGCGATCCCCTGGGGGGTCGCGGGGCAAGTCTAGGGGGGTCGCGAAATAAAATTTAAAAACAGTCATATTTGTAGTTATTTTTTATACAGACACAACAGTTTTCAAAACATAGATTATAGATTATTAGAGAGATTAGTTCGTTTCATGCATGAACTATTTTGAATAAGAGTAAATGTAGGATTATGCAGCGTATGGCGAGTGAAATGACAACTAAAGGGTAGATAATTATTAAAGTCTTAACATTTCAGGTCTGAGGGGGGTCGCCAAAATATTTTCCTTGAAAAGAGGATCGCGGAGTCAAAAAGGTTAAGAACCCCTGATCTAGTTACTCCGTCAAGTGTGAAGTGTCCCCCTTGTTTTTTCATCATGTGTCTCATTTTCATTTGGATTAGTTTTTGTAACCCTCAAGAAAATTTTCGTCTAAAAACTTATTTGTGTTTCCGGAAAAAATGAGATATTTGACCCGTCTATGAGAGTTTTGGTATTATGGTTGGGTTGGGTTGGGGTAACATATATTTTCCGGTATGTGTGCTTGATCTCAAGGATCCGCTTATACACCTTCGTCAAGTGAGACAGACACAACAGAATTTTTACTGACACAAAGAAGGAAAATACACCCAGGGGCGAGGTCAGAATCGAACTGACGACGGAAACAGTACACATACTGCTGGCGTGAAGGGCAGTGAGCAGACCCAACCGGCCATCCGTTCCCCTATTATGGCTTTATTGCTGGCTGCTCTATTCAATATGGCCATGCACGGTCATAACTTCATGCGCACTCAATCTAAATAGTCCCTCCCCGCTCGAATTACGTAAGGGGGAAAAAAGGTGAGAGAGAACACTTCAAAAAGTTTAGGAAGAGGGGGGGGGGATGACGTTGAGGGGCTCTCCCTCCCCAGATGCTGATCGATTCCCTTATCTTTCACTTGCAGCTCGTTATGAAAACTAGGTAAATAGGGGGAGGGGGATTAGGCCCTGGGTCTGAGAAATGAGTCCAGAGCGTGTGTTGGCTCTGCCAGGTTTGCCGTTTGGATCTTTTACTAGGGGATCGATCTACACTGTATGGGAAATAATTGGGAATTAATAGTTCTTAATCGAGTCGATCTTTTTTTTTGGTAAAGAGAGGGAGATGTTTGGTTTAGGGTAGTTTTCCGTGTGAGTAATGTTTGAGCTCTTAAGCGGTTTTTCCGCGTATTTTGACTGAAATACTGGAACAAGAAATACCATGAATGTGTTTTATTAGTTTTTAAATCGTTTATTTTCTGTGTTTTTTTAAACTTTTATGGTAATTATCAATAATTTTTTGGAGTAAACGCCAGACTTGTTAACAAAAAATTCCATGTAGTGTTATCTCTGCTAAACAGGGTCCATAACCTGTTAGTAAAAATGAGACCGCAGTTGATTTTCTTAAATGTACTCTATTTTTCCGTTTGCGGAATGATGTTTGTGTCAAGTTTCTTTGTTCATTAGGAAGATTTTTAAAAGGGCTTGAAATTCTTACAACCCGCGAATAATTACTTTCGATATAAATATGTTTCTGTTTGTAATTTGATCTTTCATTGTGTGAAACCTCACAAAAGAATTTTATTTCTACCTCTATCTATTTACCCTTATAAAAACCATCTTTGATTACTCGAGGTAACTTTTGTCTGCCCTCTACTGGTGTCTCAGGAAGCGACTCTTTTATCTTATGTGATTCTGAATTGTCTTTGGATAGTTAGTTCCCCTTTAAAATTTCGCTGAATAGTTTCCGATCCCCTCTGCACAGCTATACCATATTTTTGCTTAGAGTGAATAAAAATGCCCAGAAAATTATACATGCCATAGTTACCTCTACGTCTGATAGTTTTTGAGAGAGATTAGTATGATGCTATATCCTGCGTACACGAAAAAAATTATTACCATAAAGAACAAAGGTATTTCTATTTGTTTATAGAATAAGTTGTTGAAGATATCTTCGCCCATATCGAGGCATGCACCTCTATGCTAAATATGAAGGAAGCTAGGGGTATAAAGATAAAGTATCTCCTACTTTCATCAATAAAATAAGCTTACATAATATCCATATGTAAGAATAAAAATTATTTCTCACAAAACTTTAAATTAAAACCCGAACATTACATCAGGCTACAAATAATTTTATGCCCTTTCAAAAACCTGACCCCATTTTTCCAATGAATAACGGAGGGATCTAGTAAAAAAACAGGATCTTTTTATTGTTTGAACTCGGAATAGATAATGCAGAAACGAAGCAAGGTAGTAAATGGAGTGTAAAGACTATTTTAGGGGGGATTTTTTGCTTTAACAACTGAACGAAATGCTTTCTTAAAGGTACAGGTTTTTGATAGAGGATGTTCCTGTGTTTTCTTTAAATATCAGATATTCAATAGGTAAATCCTGTGTATTGCACAATATTCAGATAATGAAATTTTACCCACATGATGTAAATTGTTTTGTAAAATACCTTATGAAGGATTGGAAATATGATGAAGGTTCGCCAAATTATATATTCGTGATTGTATTGATAGTGAGAAGAAGTGATAAAGAGAAAAATAGGTAGAGGGATATTTAGAAAGAAAACGAGAGGGAGAACTTTGGTGCAAAAATAAGTCAAAATGAGAAGTAGGGTTAATGTAAAGAGAAACAAGGCGTTTGTTTAAGAAAAAACCTAATTTTTTCAATAAGAAAGGGGGTTAAAGCTATGAGAAGAAAGAGAAAAGTAGAAAGGGTATAAAATAAAATATAGATATTGTCGAAGAGAAAATTAAATGTAATGAAAATGAAGAAGATAATGAAATTGTGCAAACGAAAAAAATAGAAAGAATTAAATAGAGATATTAAGTAGAAAAGTGATAATAAAAAGGAATAGATGAATATTTTACGAAAATTCTTTTATACAACGGAAATTAAAATTTGAAATTGAACCAAATCTCTTCTTATAACCATAATTTGAAAAAGTGCATAATGATCGCAATTTCCTCTATAAGCTCTAACTAAAACTTAGAATATTACAACCAATGCATAAATTTAATTTAAAGTTGTTTAGATAATCTGGATTGTGAAAATAAATTAAATTTAAGACTCTCAGCTATTAAACAAAGCCACATTTTTATACCACACAATATACATAAACCATTTCTCTCTCTCTCTAATAGCAATACTTGTCCATCAGATAACGAATTACAGAACGAAAGAGGCTCAAAGGTGAAAACCTCGCTGGGAGTGCCTCTTGACCGTCGGTCATCTCCCTCCTCGATCTCTCCTGTCCCCTCGCGTTGTAAATTATGGGGGCTTATCTGGACAGGAGGAAGGAAGAGCGAAACTCACCTCGAGGTAGCCCGTGTTTCATCGCTTGTCGGGTAGTCTAAGCGGTACACGACGAAAAAGGGCGAAATACTGCACTTTTTGATGATGGTAAGCCACTTGGTACACTGATTCCATGGACCATAAGAATGAGTTTTCGATCAGGAGTCCGCCGAAATTTCCCTTAGAATTTAAAATATTTAAATTTTTGTGAAATTTTTAAATTCGCGTTTTACACCTTAACTATCAAACTTTTCAACATGTAAGGTGACTTTCCTATACAATTTGAGGTCGTAGATTACAAATAAGAAGTCAAAAATTTAAAAAAGATGCTATTTGGTATGTTTTTTTGAAAAAAACTAAATTTTAAAATTTAAAATCTTCAAAAACACAATGTTAAACATAAGTTGGTATCATGAAATTTTTACCAGTTATTAAGCTATTTGTAACTTTAAAAAATCCAAAATTTCAAAGCTTTACCTTCGTTATTCACCGAGATATGAGACTTTAAATTTGGAAAATTTTCAAAATGGCGGCCATGATTGATGCGACTACTCATCGAAAACTTCCCATAACTCGGTAGATTATTGTTCAAAATGAACAGTTAAAACCTTTTTTGAAAGAAAAGCAATACCACTACACTAATAAGACATTAAAAGAACAATTAAACCACTTTAAGTTGGTTTTAAATAAACTCTAAGACAGATTAATACTTTACTATGACAAGCATGTTAAAAGCTTTAAAAAAATGCTTTCTTGGTGAAAAATTTTTCTAAATTTTTTATTAAATGTTCACCCTGATATAAATAGGCGACATTAAACCATTTAAAGGAAAATTTTGCCTTACAAGGGCCTGGGCGCAAACGCGAAAATACCTAATAAACGCGCGCTTCAAATAAACTTTTTCTGTCAAAGAATCACAAAATCGTGCTTTCTATTATGATTTTCTAACATTATTTTAACCAAATCATGCTTTCTATTATGATTTTCTAACAACATTTTTACCACTTCAAGTTTAAAAAACAAGCATCCCTTATCTTTTGTATCAGAAAATTAATGCTTAAAATACAATTTTCCGGTTGGAAATTACCTTTAAAATGAGTATTTTCTAGAAAAACCTTTACTTACTGCGTTAAAACATGAAATATCAATGAGATTCATAATGTATTAAAATATGTTATACATTTAAACTTACCGAACACTTTTTAACATTTAGTAATCGTTGTGTATTTGCTGTTTTTATGAATTATTTTTAAAAATTAGAAAGCATAGAAGTTATGCGGAAATAGATTATGCAAGGTGTCCCTGCAAATCTTCAGGAATACCATGTATACTAATGGGCATGAATTGTAGAGGTGAATGCCAAAAATCAGAGGAAGACCTATAACTTAACCTTTTACGTTAAATTCAAAAATTAAATCAATACTTTTGAATTTGTGAAAAAAGAATAAATAAAATAATTTGAAATCCTTAAAAGGCTATTTAATACCTTTAACTCTTTATATAATTAATGAAATTCTTATCTTAGTGTTGCAATTACCTACTGAAAGGAGTATAGGCAAAGTACATGCTTTATTTTTTCTAGCTAATATAGAAAATATACCAATTCTCAAGAGAGGCATACGTTTTTTAAAAGAAAAAATCTTAATCTATCATGGTACACATTTAATATGTTTTTTACAGGAAAAATATATTGTCTCTACGACTCTCATTTAAGAAAAAAGCCTTACTTATTAACTATCAAATCCAAATATTTGTACGATGATTATTAATGAAAGATTTGGGCATTTGACTTTCCCGATATTCTTAATTTCTAATAAATGTAAAGACATTGAAACTAATAGTAAAGTTGTAGGTAAGTAAACAAGCACTTGAAAATACTATAAGTTTCTACTAAGTTGAAAATACTATTATTCATTATAAGGCTGGTATAATTTAAGTAAAGCCCTGGATACTCTACCTAAGGTAGAGTATCCAGTGCTTTAAATTTAAGTACTCTTGTAGCAAACTAGCAGGACGCATACAGTCTCAATTAATTTTGTATACCGATTAAAAAATAATTGCTTAAAGTTTAAATGGTGTTATGCATTACGATATAGGAAATGATTAGATGTATTACCCTTACTCGATTTTCAAATACACAACGATTACTAATTGTAAAAGTGTTCGGTAAGTTTAAATGTATATAACATATTTTAATACATTATGAATCTCTTTGATATTTCATGTTTTAACGCAGTAAGTAAAGATTTTTATAGAAAATGCTCATTTTAAAGGTAATTTCCAACCGGAAAAATTGTATTTTAAGCATTAATTTTCTAATACAGAAGATAAGGGATGCTTGTTTTTTAAACTTGAAGTGGTAAAAATGTTGTTAGAAAATCATAATAGAAAGCATGATTTGGTTAAAATAATGTTAGAAAATCATAATAGAAAGCACGATTTTGTGATTCTTTGACAGAAAAAGTTTATTTGAAGCGCGCGTTTATTAGGTATTTTCGCGTTTGCGCCCAGGCCCTTGTAAGGCAAAATTTTCCTTTAAATGGTTTAATGTCGCCTATTTATATCAGGGTGAACATTTAATAAAAAATTTAGAACAATTTTTCACCAAGAAAGCATTTTTTTAAAGCTTTTAACATGCTTGTCATAGTAAAGTATTAATCTGTCTTAGAGTTTATTTAAAACCAACTTAAAGTGGTTTAATTGTTCTTTTAATGTCTTAATAGTGTAGTGGTATTGCTTTTCTTTCAAAAAAGGTTTTAACTGTTCATTTTGAACAATAATTTACCGAGTTATGGGAAGTTTTCGATGAGTAGTCGCATCAATCATGGCCGCCATTTTGAAAATTTTCCAAATTTAAAGTCTCATATCTCGGTGAATAATAAAGGTAAAGCTTTGAAATTTTGGATTTTTTAAAGTTACAAATAGTTTAATAACTGGTAAAAATTTCATGATACCAACTTATGTTTAACATTGTGTTTTTGAAGATTTTAAATTTTAAAATTTAGTTTTTTTCAAAAAAACATATCAAATAGCATCTTTTTTAAATTTTTGACTTCATATTTGTAATCTACGACCTCAAATTGTATAGAAAAGTCACCTTACATGTTGAAAAGTTTGATAGTTAAGGTGTAAAACGCGAATTTAAAAATTTCACAAAAATTTAAATATTTTAAATTCTAAGGGAAATTTCGGCGGACTCCTGATCGAAAACTCATTCTTATGGTCCATGGAATCAGTGTACCAAGTGGCTTACCATCATCAAAAAGTGCAGTGTTTCAACTTGTACCGCTTAGACTAGGGGGCTGTTTGTCATGCTCTCCTCCTCGTGTCGCTCGTTTTCTTGGGGGTCTTTCTGAAGGCACTATTCCAGCAATTATATATATATATATATATATATATATATATATATATATATATATATATATATATATATATATATATATATATATATATATATATATATATATATATATATATATATATATATATATATATATATATATATATATATATATATATATATATATATATATATATATATATATATATATATATATATATATATATATATATATATATATATATATATATATATATATATATATATATATATTTAATAATAATAATAATAATAATAATTTATTTCCGTAATGTACAAAGCAAAATAACACTGATATAACGTGTCATTTGATAAGATTCAGAAAATGCTTGCCGTTCAATCCTTTATTTTATGTTGGAATGGGGATGTGGAATTATCGCCAGTCATTTATACTCATTATTTAATTTAGGAACTTTTTAAACTGGATAATTTATCTGGAATTGATTTCATTTAAATATTTTATTAACTTATATTTTTCAATACTAACTAAAATTGGAATAGGATAAATTGCAATCAGGCCGTCACCCTTTAAAAGGTGTAACAACATTTTCAATTCCCCTTACACTGTGTCTCAGCTACAGTTTTTTCTTATGATGATTTGAAAACACTTTGCAAACGTTACAGATTACTATTAGTTAGAACAGGGGTGGCCAACCCAAATGTTGTTGAGGGCCACTTTGGAAAACCACAATACACTCGCGGGCAGCATATAAAATTTTAGGATATTAGGTGCACAGAATGATAGTGAAGTAAATTGAATAAATTAGGTATATAAATTAGGGAGTTTCTTAGATCCTTTGCTTAGTTTGACAGATTCCTAAATAAAATGTTCATTTAAATTTACCTTAAGGAGCAACCCCAATAATACCTTCTGTAGTATATCTATAGGAACTAAACAGGTGACGTTAAAAAACACTTGGAATCACTCGAAACTATAAGGAGCCTGTGGCGCTTATAGAAATTTATTTCGGGAGGACCCAAATTTTCTCTAAAAAATGCAGCTAGATTTATGCATCGGGGAAAAATACACCCAAATCTTCCTCTCATGCCCCCATGCATATTTAATTGGTTCAATGCATAAATTAAAATATATTTTTAGTTAGGATTTGCACCTGACTGAACTAACATCCTAAAAAAGTTGTGAACAATAGAGTTCCTAGTACTAAAGGGGGATCTGGGGGTCCTCCCCCAGAAAATTTTTTGGAAATACGACTCTAATTAACAGACTTTAACGTGTTTTGGTACACTTTGTCCGAATTTGGGGGGCCTTAACTTACCCTAAAACTTTAATTTTTGACTAAAAAAAAATTCTTGCAGACCACAAAATTATTTCAAAACGGGTCGCATGCAGGCCGCGGGTTGTCAAAGCCTGATCTAAGAAGTATATGGGGGGTCGGGGATTCTCCCCCGAAAAAATTTTGAATTTTAGTGTGCTTAAAAGTGTTTTGAAGCTGCTTTTTGGAGAGTTTTCAGAGAGCTTCGCGGGCCGCACAAAATGACCCGGAGGGCCGCATGCGGCCCGCGGGCCGCGGGTTGGCCATGCCTGAGTTAGAACATCAGAATAGTAAAATAAATAAAAATTTTTGGACGAAAGAAATTCCGAATTTCTTTGGAGTAACTCCCTCAGATAATGTGAAACGAGAAATTAGAAACGAGCATTTTTTGTCGAAAAGCAGTTTTCGCATTAAAAGTTTGTTGGAAGATCTCATTACTTTATTTCACTGACCTTTATAATAATTCAAAATATAAATTTGACACCAAATTACATCATCTGAGGGAGTTCCTTCAAAGAAATTCGGAATTTTATTCATTTCGTCCACCTTAGCATAGTGAGCTTTGGTGGTTGCGACGTCCAATGAGCTGCTGGTTAACCACTGGTCAATGGACAGTGAATAAGGCAATAGAAGTAGTACTTTTTTTACACTGAAATTATAGGCGCTGTGTAGTACAGTTAACCTTTTAAAGGCCAATGTTCCCAATTGGTAACATCATGTTTAAAAATTTACACAAAAATAACTACAATCAGTATACGGTTGAAAATTTTATGATATAAAATTTAAAGATGACTTGATTTTTTAAAATTAAAACGAAATTGTTATCTTGATAGGAAAAAATCAAAAAAGCTATTTTGATTTGAAGCAGATGGCCATTTTACTTTTGATTGAGCACACAAAAAATTCATAAAAAATTGAAAAACACTCCAAAGTTACTAAATTTTTGTAAGGATATTGAAAAATAGTTACCTAAAAAATACATCATGATTATTTTTACTAATTATTAAAAACTCACCTGCTGTAACTTGCTAAACTTGCATGTTCCCAATTGGGAACACCGCCCTGTCGCCGCGAACTACCAAACCGAGTTTCTATAGTACGGCGTTATATTACACTGTTCAACAATGAAAAAATTTCCTTGGTGAAAATAGTCATTTCTTATAGATTTTGGGTCGCTGAATACGAAAATAACAATTAAAATTTTCAATTGACTCAGGATTTTCCGGGAACAGCCCCTCCCCTTTTTAAGTTTTTCGACGACTTTATAACTTTAAACTCGATTTTCAGGGTCAAAAAACATTGCTTTAGTCTTCAAATTGCCGCCCAGGGGACAGGAAAGGTTAAAATTATTAAAATATGATAAATTTATAACAAATGGATAGGTTTAAGGGGTAATTACCCCCCTTAAAATGCAAAAAAAAATCGTTAAAAATACTACGATTTGTTATACCATATTTATTTTATATTTTTTACGCAATACCGCTTTGAAGGGTCCTAACCCTTCCCCAAGGACCCAAATTTGATGACAATATGCATAAATGATTTTTACTGAAAGTGGTTGAGCTGTTAACGCCCCCAAAGCACCCACGGAAGGGTTCATTTCCGCACTTAGAGTTAAACTGCTGTGCAAAATAAAAGTCAAAATGCCACCGACTGAATTTCAGCTGATTCTTGTGTAAAATGACCTGCTCAAGTCAAATATGACACCCATTTTCCTCCATCACCCTCAGTTTTTAAGAGGATGCCCCCTAATTGTTATGCCCCCCACATCCGTGCATCTATTAACATCTTGAAACATGAAATCCTCACTCCCTAAAACCGGTCAGTTGTTAAAGAACTGAAGAGGTTCTACTTAGGATAGACCCAAAATATAAGAAAAACGTCATTTGTAATCTTTTCAAAATCATCAATATTAATTCCTGAGCTCGCGAGTGCCTTCGCGATTCTGGGAGTCTTCCGAACTCTTCCGCGGGGGCTTCTGGGACGCTAACACCTAAACCGCTTTTTGTAAAAATTATTGCTGCATATTGTCATCAAATTTGGGTCCTTGGGGAAGGTTTAGGACCCTTCAAAGCGGAATTGCGTAAAAAATATGGAAAATAAATAGGGTATAACAAATCCTACTATTTTTAACGATTTTTTGCGTTTTTAGGGGGCTAATTACCCCTTAAACCTATCCATTTGTTATAAATTTAACATATTTTATGAATTTGAACCTTGCTTTTCCCCTGGGGAGCAATTTGAAGACTAAAGCAATGCTTTTTAACCCTGAAAATCGAGTTTAAAATTATAAAGTCGTCGAAAAACTTAAAAAGGGGGAGGGGCTGTTCCCCGAAAATCCTGAGTCAATTGAGAATTTTAATGGTGATTTTCGTATTCAGCGACCCAAAATCTATAAGAAATGAATATTTTCATCAAGGAAAAAATTTTGAAGGTCAAATTTTTTGAACAATTGAAAACGAGAGAATGGGGTATTTCATTTTAGTAAAAATAATAAAAAGGTTATGTAATTGCTTAAAGGGGAATCCCCTTTTAGAAAGGAAGTAGTAGCTGGTTTTGAATATGCTCTTTTGATGTAATATTTTTTTTATTTGAATCTAAGATTTCGTTCTGAGAAATGATGAATGTGTGTAATAAACCATGAATAAACTAGGTTCTAAAGTTCATAACTTATCATCATAGATTATTTCTTTTTGTAGAAAAAAGAAAGAGGTTAACATATTTACGCGTCTGACAATGTATTATTTGATATCTAAGAAATAAATTTAGAAAATACTGTATCTGAAATACCCTTTATATATCAGGGAGTTACAATACAAAATGTTTCAGATTTTTTTATGTAATGGAAGTAAAGTTTACTTATAAATTTATAAGTGTTATGTTTTAAAATTTAATTATTTCATTCATTACTCAAACTTTTAATCGCTATTTTAGTACTAATAATTACTTAAATCTAGTTTCGAACATAATTCTTGTATGATATTTTCAATATAATGCTTGTGTGTAGTAAATGAACTTGTTTTTTAAATTCGAAGAAAATTAAAATTAATCAATTCCCCAGAAAAAATTCTTGTATCTTCATGCCTACACTGTAATTTTTAGGCTTGTGTATAAGATTCAAAAGCGTAATGATGTAAAATTTTGGTATTTTGCCGATGTGTAACGTAAAAGTTTCATCAAAATTGATAAAAGTTATGAAATCTATAGTATAAATTTGGTGCTTAAACCATATCATAAATTAAGTTTAAAGTTAAAATTGTTAGTTCAAGGTGGCCACCAATATGGAAAATAGTGAAAAAATGTAATTATCAGGGAATTTGAAACTTCTGGAAAAATCAGGGAAATATCAGGGAATTTTGAAAAAAATCAGGGAAATCTTAGGTATTTTTCTGACATCATACAAAATTAGTTACCAATCCGTTGGTTGAATCACTTATAATTTCTTTTATTTCTAAAGAAGGGTGATGAATAAATGAATCTGAATTATGATCGGATTCACTTATGTTTTCAAAAGCGAAGGTTTGCCGACAGCGTGGCTGTAAAAGGAGTGCTTACATTTTGGAGGAAAAGTTCGCACATCGCGATACAAGCGACGACAAGCCTTGTGAAAAATCGTGTCATCTTCCCAAAATTAATAATCTTAATGTTAAGGACAGGGCTATTATTATTTAATTTTTATAGTATTTTAAGTTGAATTGTGTGTGTACTGTACAATCAGGGAAAATTTAGTTAAAACCTGGAATTATCAGGAAAAAATCAGGGAAAATTACTAAGCTTAGTTGGTGGCAACCCTGTACTTTTTCCACAGAATTTGAGCTTTTATTTGATAGATTTATCACTACAGTCTATTATTTTTTCCCCTGGAGAAGTATGTAGTCGCTAATGTTCCCAATTGGGAACATCGTGAAAATCATGTATAACATTTTTTACTACCTTCATATCAAAATTTAAAAGGCAAAACGTTATATCTTGGCTATCCAGCGGTAAGGCAAACAACAAAAATATCAAATCCGCCATCAGTTGATCAGAAGAAGACTTATCATCCAAAAGGCATTTTTCAAGTATTTGCTCAAGGAATATCGCATCCATAAACCATTGTTAACCGTGCCTTGTTTGTTACTTCTACTCTGTAAAGTCAACAATAGGTAATATAGCTTTTCTCTTACTTTGAATCTCTTAAAACAAGCTTATTGAAGTGCGTCCCAACATGGTACCGCCTTCGGGCGGAGAACCTGAAGATGTTTCAATGGTCGAAGCACAATCGGAAGCAACTAATATGTATTTTCTAACAAACAATCACAGCTTAGTAGAACAAATTGAACTTGGAGATCAAAATGGAACGCAAAACTTTATAATCATCTACAGCCCAATTAATGAGAAAATCCCAAAAAACAACCCCAAGCTAATTAAAGATTATTTCAGGGGAAGGATCACTAACTTGGAAAATGTTCAAGAAATAATACACACAAATAATGGAAAAATTCTAGCAATCACCTCACACAAGAAGACCGCCATAGAATTAGCAGCAGTTAAATCCATCATATCAAAACAAGTTAACACGTCAATCCAATTAGAAAGCAATACTATCAGATTCACCCTCAACATACCCACGCACATACCGCTAAATGAATTAAAAGAAGAACTAGAATCTGAAAACAGCTTACAAATACATAACATAAGAAGATTTACAAAAAAAATTAATAATCATCCATTCCCAAGTGAAACAGTACTCGTCACCATATTTGGTCGAATCCTTCCCGAAAACATTAAAATATGGTTGACCAGGCAAAAGGTAAAGCTATTCATAGATCGCCCGAGGCATTGTCTAAAATGCTTTCAATACAACCACCCAACAAAGTTTTGCAAAAGCATACAAAGATGCGACCGATGCGGCGAAAATCATATAAATAATAAGTGTAATAATAAACTAAATTGTATAACATGCAATAATAATCACTTTGCAACAAGTCAGGATTGCATAGGATATAAAAAAGAAGTGGAACTACTAAAATACAAAGCAATAAATGGATTAACCTATGGAGAAGCAAGAAGGAGATTTAGAGAAGCAGCTAAATCAACAACATACGCTAAAATCGCAAATCAAGGAAATCAGACGAAAATGTCCCCAGAAGAACCTATAAAAAGAATCATGAACAGGGATAACACCGAGATGGAAAAAGTAGTCACAGAAATGCTGAAAAAACAAGAACTTCAATTTATGAACGTACTAAACGAATTCAAAACTCAAATGATAACCCTAGTCAAAGAAGCAATTGGTGAATTAGGAAAACAATATAACACAATTCAGACAAAAGAAAAAGAAATTAACATTGAATTAGGTAAACTCAAGATCAACTCAAGTCAGACAAAGGAAAAAGAATCACCTAAAAGCAAAAAACCAAGAACAGACCCCAATATCAACAACGGACCACAAATTTTCACAGCAAATTTTACAAAAGAAGATTTGTTAGCTCATCCTCTTTTTAGTATAGGAAATAAGCCTACAAACAACACAAGTCAATGACCAGAGGTTACTTGAAAAACAAAAGAGTAGTTTGTTTTTCAATAAAAAATTCAAGTCACTTGTCGAATCGAAATTTCAAAATCACATATCTAAATAATCCTGTATTAAACTTAACACAGACTAACCACTGGTCCAATTAAAATACATAATATTTTATAATAATAATTAATAATAATAATGGCCAGGAGACTATCAAATTTTTCTATCACGCAATGGAATTCCAGAGGAATAAAAAATAAACAACATTGGATAAGTGACCCTTTCTTTAATAACTCTGACATAATTGCATTGCAAGAAACCTTTTTAAAACACAAAGATTCACTAAAAATCAATAATAAAATAATTTACCGTCAAGATAGAGCAGACTCCAGGGGTGGCGGAATACTTTTAGCTATAAAAAAGGAACTAGTGTCAAGTGTAATTGATCTTTCCCACCTACCAAGAACTGAGAATGAAATACAAGCTGTCGACGTCTACATGAAGAATCAAAAATTAACTATAATCAATATCTATTCACCCAAAGGAAAATTCAATGATAAAGAATTAGACGAATTAAAAAATTCCATCTCTTCCCCCTACTTAATCGTAGGAGATTTTAATGTTCAACATCCTGTTTTAGGATCCAACAAACTATCCAAAGACGCTATTAAAATCATGGATTGGATCGACGACATTAATGGCATCATATGCAATACAACAAAAATAACATATAAGTCAAACTCAAACACCTCCCTTCTAGATCTTACAATCTCATCAGCTGATATGTTCAATGATATTACGATCAATATCGCAGAAGATTTGTACGAAAGTGACCATTTTCCCGTTAAAACCACATTAAACGAATCAACCTTCACAGAAGAACGTAAAAGAAAAACAATAAATTGGGAAAACATCGAAAGGAACATATCAAAAATGGATCTCAAAAACAAAGATTCCTTCTTAAATGAATGCACAAAACTGATTGAAGACAACACTAAAGAAATACTCATAAAAAACCCTAAAACAAAATGGTGGAACTTAAAGTGTGAAGCGTTATTACAACAAAAAAGAACACTTTTAAAACTAGCAAAACGTAACCTTTCACAAGAAACGTGGATTAAATACAAAAGAATAACAGCAAAACTAAGAAAAACAATCAGAGCATGCAAAAATAACTTTTGGGATAGGTTGTGCGAAAATGAAAAAGAATCCAAAAACATATATAAAATTTTAAAAGCTCTAAATAGTAAACCTAATCAATCACACAGCAACAATTTACTAGTTATCAGTTCTAAATCCATAAGTGATCCATTAGAACAAGCTAACGAAATAGCAAAATCATTTCTAAAAGATAATGTACAGGATTTCATTCCTCTGGACCTCAGCTCAAATGATCAAGAGGAGTATAATCAACCCTTTCTGATTGAAGAACTAAAACAAGTAATCGCTAATTCAAAAAATTCAACACCTGGACCAGATAAAATAAATAACAAGTTCTTAAGACTTCTCAACGAAAATCATCTCAACACTCTATTAGAAATTTTCAATCAGAGTTGGGAAACCGGAATCATACCAAGGGAATGGAAAAAAGCTATCATCTTACCAATACTAAAACCCAATAAAGAAAAGAATTCAATAGAGTCATATAGACCTATTTCTTTAACATCAGTAGTGAGTAAAACCATGGAGAAAATGATCCTAAAAAGACTAACGAAACTTACCATTAATTCTTTTCATAATAATCACGCCGGTTTCATCCCATTTAAAGATGTCAACTACTGTCAATCTATCATTTATCATGATATTACCAAAGCCAGAAACGACAAAGAATTTATTCTACTAGTTGCTTTAGACATCAGTTCAGCATACGACACAGTTTTTATAGACGGTCTAATCTTCAAATTAATCAGCTTAGGCATAAAAGGTAATGCGGCCAATTGGATCTTTAACTTCTTAAAGGATCGAAATTATCAAGTTAATTGGAGAAATGTTTTTTCAAAAAAAGTAGAAACAAATAGAGGCATAGCCCAAGGAAGTGTTCTAAGCGGTTTTTTATTTACAGTATATATGTCAGATTTAATTTCCACTTTGCAAAATGTTAAATGCGTAATTTACGCCGATGACATTTTTTTATACGCCCATCATCCGAATCTCAAGAAAGCCTGCGAAAATATTCAAAAAGCGTTACACAAGATACACTTATGGTGTAATCAGTGGAAACTCACTTTACGACCCCAAAAATGCCAAGCAATCAATTTCTCAAGTAAAAAAGAACTTCCACTGGGTAATTTTACCATAAACCGTCAAGATATTCCTTGGTGTGATCACATAAAAATTTTAGGTTTATATTTTTCAAAAAATCTGTCCTTTCAACATCATTTTAATCATTTAACAAAGACCACCAATAGAAAACTCAACGCGTTAAAAGCAATAACTGGAACTTCATGGGGTGCAAGAACCTACCATTTAATGCATATAGTAAATGCAACCATCAGAAGCAGATTAGACTATAGCAGCCAAATCTTTTTCTCATCCTGCAAAACATTATATAATAAACTAGAAATCATATACAGGAAAGCTTTAAGAATTGCTTTAAGTCTACCACGTTGGACTCCCATTCCGTTACTTCTCAAAGAAGCTGATCAATTATCCCTATACGAAAGACATAAAATCCTTTTAATAAAGTTAGGATTAAAACATATTTCGCACGGTGAGAAATCAACATTAAAAACCATTTTCCAAGAGACTTGCCAAAAGCCACGATTAAAAAGACATCCTTCAATGCAATATAACTTCCAAGAGATCATGAGGACCTATTCAATTAATACGGAGTTAATTATAGAAGGCAAAACTAATTTCAAAAAACATATTGACCTAAAGTTGAGTTTAAATGAATATAAGTTTCAAACGAAAAATAACCCAGACAAACTAATACAAGATTACTTTAAAGCCTATAAAGAAGAAAATTTACAAGAAAAAATCATCATAGCGACCGATGCTTCTAAAACAGACTTATATTTAAAAGTAGCAGCAATCAATACAAACACATCAGAAGTTCTAGCAGGAACTATTCCTTTTTTAAATTCAATTTTTACAGGAGAAGCAATAGCAATAGTGATAGCCATAGAAAATTTCATAAAAGAAGACAAACATTATGCCATCCTAACAGACAGTTTCTCAGTAATTAGAGCCCTAAAAACCATACATTCAAAATCTTCCAAAATAATTCTCCAACTCATGCATTGCATTAATGAATCCCTGGGAAAAGCCAGAAGTTTAGAAATCATTTGGACACCAGGACATAAGGGCATCTCCGAAAATGAAAAAGCTGATGAAGAAGCAAGAAAGGCACCTACAACAGTTATCAGAAACATGTTATCCCCGGAAGATATTATAAAAGAACTAAGTCAAAAAATAAAAGAAGAAGCAGATAAAGAGTGGAAAAAATACAAGAAGTATACAGAATTTACTCACATGGATAATCTGAATTCAAAAGAAAAATTCCCAACATCGAACAGAAAAGAAGACGTCATGATATCTCGATTAAGAACAAAAACCATTCCAACGAAAGCAAACCTTTTTAAATATAATCAAACTTCAAGTCCCAAATGCAACTTCTGCAACGAGATGGATACCAATGATCATATGTTATTACATTGCAGAAGGTACTCTAAACAAAGAAACAAACTAATGAAATCCCTCAATATTACATCACCAAATTATACAGAAATCTTGAAAATGAACAAGATAAATGCTAGGAAGAAAACTCAAGCCATAATCTCATTCCTTAATGAAATTTCACAATTACAAATTGATCATTAATAACCATTGATAACAAAGAAGACGAACATTAGAAGAAGAAGACCAAGCAGCTCCATCAGAGTTAGCAAATGTCTCTAGTGAACCAACAAGAACAAGAACAAGAAAAGGCAAATTATGCAAAAAATTTAATTAAAATATAACTGGATTTGAATTCGGCCTGTAAAAAGTTAATACACATAAATAAGTGTAAATGATCTAAATTAGTCCTTAAACCAGTTTTTATGAAACTTGAAATGAATATTTTAAAAACTCTGAAAAATTGCTCATTTTTCCACTTTTTTCGAACTTTGGGATCTACAGGTAAACTCTAAAAGGGATGAAACTTTACACGCACTATCTTTTCGAACCAAAAAGAATAGGAAAAGCCATGGGGAGCAAGGTTTTTTTTAACAAAAAATGTTTAAATACCCTAAAATACATGTAAACTAATAGGATTTTCAAGGCAACTTCCGGACTTCATATCTCTAAAACCACTTGGAAATTGATCATAATATTTTTACTACTTTTTACCATATATAAGATGGCTATCCTGTTATAATTCCATAATTTTTCATTCAGTCCTTTTTTATATTGAACTTTGAATTTGGCATTTTTAAGTCGAGATGCCTAGTTTGACAAATTTAAAAAAAATCGACTATAACTTGAAATGTTCCATATTTCTTCTGAAAATTGTTCTGTAAGGTATATATAGGGAAACAATTTGCTAAGGTTAGTTTTACTTTTTTCCATTGAAATTGTAATGTCAAAAATGCAATTTGTATTGCCAAAACCTAGTTTTCAAAAACATTTTTAGAAATGTTTTGAACTGTTACCATAAAAATACTTATCCCATGAAGCTAGTTTATTCTTTACATAATACGACGAAGTTTAAATAATTTGAATATGTTTATAAATAAAGAAGCTATAAGGTTTTCGGTAAAGGGTGTTTTTACTATGAACTGTTCTCGCCGACACAAGAAGTAGTTGCAAAAAAAATTGGAACGGTTTAAATGTTTTTATTCATTGTTTTAATCTCTTAAAGGTATACTTAACTAACTGGCAAAGAATAAAAAAATTTAAAATAGTGAGCAACATGGCTCATATAATGATTTATATATTATCAACCCTATTATGGTTGAGGGTCCCAAATAATCTTAACTTCATGAGAGCAAAAATAAAAGATTCCCAACCATCGAGAAATGCACGCTTCTTACTGACTAAACATCAAAGTGCAGAATTTCTTTTCTCCACACCCCGAAAGAACCCCAATCTCTCTAACCCAGAACTTCTTCTACACCTACTCCCCCACACCCCCTCTCAAAATAAGCTCACCCGAAAACAACCAGCAGGCCTTTCAATTTCCATTCAGAAATCATATGTGACACTAACCACAAAGCCCCGAGAGTCAAGCACCACTGCTGGGGCGCACATTACCCGGGCCGAGAACGAGGGCCCAAAAAAACAGAATTTAACCGCTTTTCTCCCTGTAAACAGACCCCAGAAAAAGCTCCTTTAAAAACCGTGGAGTGGTGGGCGAAAGGAGATAACACGGTTAAATCGTTTTCGCTGGATAAAATGTTAAATCGTGACCAACGCTATTGATTCCCCCCTCAGATGCCAGGGAAAAGGTTTTTCTAACACCAGGGTATACTCTTGTAATAGACAAAGCTTGGAATTCTTTTCTGTTTCTTTTATACATTGTTTTTAATTCTTCCGTGGTTTGTTTGCCTTCCCCGTGTGTTTCAGTCTTATACAGGGTGTTTCAAAAGTCCGTTTCGCGGCTTTTATTTGGAACCAACGTGTCCTAGGGTAGCGGAAGGAAGGTTTACCCCTAGGTAAGTGACCCTGGAGAACCCATTGAGGTAACTTACAGCGCCCCTAGCGGCAAAATAAAAAAGTTAGAAAAATTAATTGAAAAACTATAGGAGATAGAGCAAAAACTACATAAAGATAACTGTGCCAACGTTATGTAGAACTCACAGAAAAAGTTTCATGAAAATAACTAGAATATTCGCGGAGATAATAGCATGTGAAAACAGCACTTTCTCAGACCTCAAAAAAGAAAAACTTCTCAAATTTGCATTTTTTTTCAGTGTTATTGTGTAGTTTTGTGTTTTTTTAGTTGAATAAAAGCGAAATTCAATCAAAAAATTAAAAAAAACTTGCAAATTTGCGAACTTTTTCTTTTATGAGGTTCACCCTGAAAAAGTGCTCAAGGTATTTTAGAGATTGGCAATTTTCACTTTCTAAGAATTTTCTTTCATTTAAACTTTTACTGAACATGAATTTCGTGAGAAAAAACTTTCCTGCACATCAACATTTCTTTTTTATAGTTTTTTTTAGAAACTTTAACCATCTATTTTCAAAAGTGAATTGTAGCATAAAAATGCTATTTAAATTATACTAACATATCGCTACCTCAGAGCAACAGTGAGACATCTCTAATGTTAACTCTATGGAAGATGTCCCACTGTTGCTCTGAGGTAGCGATATGCAGATGATACAGTAATCCTATACCCTTGTTCAAGCTATGACACATTACAAAATATCATAAGTAAAGACCTTTTGACTATTAAAGACTGGTTCCACGCTAATAAGTTATCTATAAACGTAAATGAGACTAAATTTATCAATTTTAGCATCTACGGACCTTCTGAGCATCTTTCTCTCTATTATTATTATTATTATTATTATTATTATTATTATTATTATTATTATTATTATTATTATTATTATTATTATTATTATTATTATTATTATTATTATTATTATTATTATTATTATTATTATTATTATTATTATTATTATTATTATTATTATTATTATTATTATTATTATTATTATTATTATTATTATTATTATTATTATTATTATTATTATTATTATTATTATTATTATTATTATTATTATTATTATTATTATTATTATTATTATTATTATTATTATTATTATTATTATTATTATTATTATTATTATTATTATTATTATTATTATTATTATTATTATTATTTTTTAATTTTTTTTTCCTATCAAACTTCAAGAACATTATTCAAACACAAAGATTTTTAATCCGGTAATAGTTTAAAAAATTCAAAATAATCTTAACATAACTGGATAAAATGTTAAATGGTGACCAACGCTATTGATTCCTTTCAGATGCCTGGGCAGAGGTTTTTCTAACACCGGGGTATACTCTTGTAATAGACAAAGCTTGGAATTCTTTTCTGTTTTTTTACCTCGTTTTTAATTCTTTGGTTGTGTGTTTGCCTTCCCCGGGTGTTTGGCTTTGTATGAGGGGAAGAATTAAACTGCTGAGGAATTTCTCTCTTTTGTTGGCAACGGCGTAATTTATTGTAGGGTTTTATTCTCGCAGCCTCCTCCGCTTTTATCTTATTTTTGAAGATAATTTCCCTTTTTAAAAATGTGTGAGTACCTTTTATGCGGTTATCGTCTTTTTTTTATTCGATGATATTTTTCTCTAGTAATTAGTCTGCGAAAATTACGTCATAGACGGATTTTATACTCGGGAAATATGCGTTACAGACACTGTGTTAATTGTGCTATACTTTGAGAGTTTTATTATGCATAAAATGTTCGAAGCAGTTAAAAACGTGATTTACAAAAGAACGTCTTTATAAATATTTTGTTTCACTCGTTTTTAGAAACTAATGAGCAATTGTTTTATCGTCTCGCCATATATTTTAATTGGAAGCTTTAAAATTCTGAAACTGTATTATTAATATATTACTACTTTGCCTGAAGGTTTTACTAAAAGTACCAGTGCTAAATTTATTTTGGGATTTAACTGTAAAAAGATTGTAAACTTTTTTAAAAATTTCTTGCGGCTCAATTAGGAAATTACATGAAACGCTTAAAAGAAATTTTAAAAGAACTGACTAAGGTAAAAGAGGTGAAGACTTTAAGAAAAGATTGAATTAAAATAGTTTACGTTATTACTGTAAGATGGCAAAACCTTAACTGCTCAACCCATATTAAAAGATTTACTCTCTTTAAAAAACTATAATATTCGTCTTTTTTTCTAGGGATGGGAGGAATAGCAATAACAAAAACTTACGAAGTACAGTTTAGGTACTTCGTATTGATAAATTATGAACAAGACATTTTTTTTATCAAACATTTAAAATTGGATGCATATATAGCAAATAAATTGTAGTTGTTTTAGGAAAAAATGTTGAGCGGTAAATGTTGAAATACTCGCAGAATTTTCCGTGATAAAAATGTTTTTGAACAAAAGTATTTTAGTATGAACTTATTTTTATTATTTTTAGTCTTGTTTTTTTTCAATGAGTTTTTTAATGAGTCTAATAGTAAGTTTATTAAGAGCAGTCTTTGTTTTTAAACTCAAATTTTTAAAAATTTGTACACTCTTTGAATATTGCCGATTTTTTTAGATTTCTTTATATTCTTATTTTCATCTTTCTTTACTTTTTTAAGAAATATCTTCATAACTTTTTATATAAATATACATAATCTTTTTATCGTTTTTAAACCACAACTTCACCCAGAATTTACTGGAAACCCAGAACCCAGAAACTGGGCTTTTTGAAATTTTAATGAAACTTTCGAGGCATTTCGAATAATATTAGCAGTGTGATTAAATTGTTAAGTAGCGATTTTAATTAAAGTAATCATTATATATTTATGTTTTTCCTTAAGGAAAAATCCCCCTGCTAATATTATTTAAACATCCTAGAAAGTTGTAACTCAGAACAAAAAAAGGTCCCATCACTCAATTTCTTCAGGAGAGAATAAAAATTGAAATCTCATGTTTTAATTCGAATTTCTGAGATAATTATAAAAAACCTTTTATTGAAATAATTTAAAAATTGTATAAGAGTACAAAATTCGGAATAAAAATTTAGAATGTTTTTTTCTCTTAGAGAAATTAAGCAGTGGGACCTTTTTTTCTGAGGTTCAGAATTTAAATTAATTCAGTATGGCGTTGAGTATTGGTTAAAGAACGAATAAAAGTGACGTCAGAACAACATATACATCACAATTTTATTTTGAGCTTCTCTATCTCTAGTGGTCTACACTAGATTACAACGTTTCCTGTCACGTGTTGAAGGGAGGAGATGCCACACTTTTCTAGCTACTTAATTGGCGAGTTAGAGATAACTCTCTTGCTCTGTCTTTTTCGCCAATTAGGTAGCTAGAAAGGGAGGGTTCTTCTTACGTTAACCCATGACGTCACTGACAGGAAACGGTTTAATCTAGTAAAGGTAGCCATGCTTATGGCCTGGTGCATCTTTTCGTCGCAATCTTCAAAATTTAAAACAAAAATTCAGATGATCTTCGTGTATTAACAACTTCCCACCAACGAAACTCTGAACTCGCGGAAAGGAGCGAAACAGATCAATATTCGAACAACACTCTCCTTCCCGGAGCGGGCCGGTTATTGCCGGGGCGATATCGTTTTCGGCGGCGGCAAGCGCCCCATCCCTCATCTCCCGCCCCGGGACGGGCTCCATTTCTTGCCCCGGAACGGTGGGAGGGGCGCGCCTATAACGCCCCTGCATCTGGATCTCCTCCCCCGATTACTGTCAGGAGGGGGCATGAACACCGCTCAGCGGAATTTATGCTGCAAACCTGTTTGGGAGTTAGTGTGTACTAGTTTGTTTTTTGTTTCTTCAATAGAGAGAGAAGCGATAGGGAAGGGACTTCATTTGTTTCAAGTATTGCTTATATGGGAAAGGCGGGGGAAATTGTTGCCTTCTCAAAGTGAGGGACAATAAGAATAAGTTTGGAGGAACACAACCATGAGGTGTCGTTCCAGCTTATGAAGGATAAATTAGAGCAAGTCAGTTTCACGGGTTTTACTTTGGTCCAACGTCTTCTAGATTCATGGAAGCAAGATGTAGCCCTATGAAAGTGACTTATCACTTATCATTATCATATCCCCCAAGGGGCGAAAAAAGAAATCTAAGAAAGGAATAAAAAAAACTTAAGGAGTTCTCCTTTAGTTTTTAAACTTGAGTATTTTGCTGTAAGCCATCTCAGAGGATTGGCATTGTAACTTACTTAGAAGTACACCTCTTATTTCCATGACTCTAACGGCCGAATTCTGTGCTACTTGACCACCAATCAAAGAAGAAATCGCCTACTCTGATTGGTGGAAGCCTACTTTGATTGCTGCTTAACCGCTGCTGGTCAGAAAGCACAGAATACGGCCGTGAGAGACGTTGGAAAAGCCCAGAAATGGACTTTTGAAAAGATAGAGGTGTTGACCAGTGGCGTAGCCAAGGGGGGGGTCCCCGGGTCCGGACCCCCCCCATGGGCCCGACCCAAAATGTTTGGACCCTTTTTAGGCGTTAAATATTCCAGTGGCTACTCAAAAGAGGGCGTCTATAATCCTTAAAAGTGCCTAAAATCCACTTTTTGGCATACTAAAATCTAAAATTTTCCGGGGGAACCCCGTTTCGCACATAACAAACGTATTGATTGAGGGACGTTATAAGGGGGAAGCAGCATATGGTACCAAACGAATAAACCCTGTTTTTAAGGTCAAATTTCCGAAAACATTTTGGGAGAGCACCCCCAGACCCCCTTTGGGAATTGGAACTTAATAATAAACAACTTTTTTAATGTTGAGTTCGTCAAAATACTCAACTCTTAGCAAATAATACATTCCTTAAAATATAATGTTTGAAATTCGGATTAGGTGTACCAAAACGAGTTGAAAACCTGCTTTTTAGACTTGAATTTCCGAAAAATTTCTAAGGGAGGTCCCCCAAACCCCCGTTACGGTAATTCGAACACGATTATTTTTAAGCTTTTTAATATTATAATGATAATCGTTTAGAAGATTCAATTTGATTTTCAAAATTTTTAGCCCCCCAAAACCAAATCCTGGATCAACCACTTCCTCAGAAATTTTGACGTGCTCCTTGGTTATCACCTCATAATGAAGTAAAAAACTCCTTTTAAAAATCAAATTTCCAAGTCTTCTGGGGCCCCCGAACCCCCCTTTTTAATATGGAGCTCGAGCTACTGAAAACCCTTAATTTGATTTTTGATGGTTCCTGTACCTAAAAATTTTATGTGGATGAGAACTTTCAATCGAAGTAATACTAAATCTTGATTATTACACTAATTACTAATAAATTATTAATTAAAATTGATAAGAAATTAAAAGTTATGTGAAAATTATAACTTTATTTCTGCAATTGTGGAAACTTTTTGATGTCCAATAGTAAATTTTTTACACTGGACCCCCCCCATAGGAAAATCCTGGCTACGCCACTGGTGTTGACTTTTTGACTGGTGAGTGTAGTCACCGCAAATTCAACCAGCAATCACATAGAAAAATTAATATTTTTTGTAGTTTTAAATCGTAAACAACCGTTTTTCGGCGCCGATAAAAATGAAAAAAGAAAGAGTACAGCTGTCGATTTGTTGAGTTCTGAAATGAATGATACTAAACACACGCCTTGCGTATTTTGTGAAGGAAATAAGAATCATAAATCTTCTGATTGCGAATTTGCTCGAACACTAACGTTGGAAGGCAGGAAAGCTATATTGTCTAAAAAAGGTGCTTGTTTCAAATGCCTTATTATCGGTCACTTATCTCGTTTGTGTAAAGTAAAAGTGTCATGTAATATTTGTAGTAAGAGGCATTCCTCATTGATGTGTTATTTAAATGAGAAGAATATTGGTTCTGCAACTTGCAGCAGGGTTGGCTGGATTGGACCCAATTGGGTTGGACCCAATGGGTTTTTTCAAAAAAACCCATGTGAAAAAACCCACATTTTGGACCCATTTTTGGGTTTTTTCAAGAAAAATCAAGATTTTGGCAGTTCTTTCAAAATTTAATGTGTTTTTTTTTTAAGTTTAGGATATTTTTAAAATTTTAATGGGTTTTTTCAAAATTTAAACTAGGTTTTAAAAATTAAATGGTGTTTTTTGAATTTCAGGCAGTTAAAAAGTTAAATAGGTTCTTTCATTATTCAGTGGGTTTTTATTATTGAATAGGGTTTTTTCAAAATTTAGGACGTTTTAAGTTCAAACTAGATATAAAAAATAAAGAAGATTTTTTAAAAATTTCAGTGGGTTTTTTCAAAGTTTAATAGATTGCTTTCAATATTGAATGGGTTTTTTCAAAGTTTAGGATATTTTTTAAATTTTAGTGGGTTTTTCAAAATTTAAACCAGGTTTCAGTAAATAATGGGCGTTTTTACAACTTCAGTGGGTTTTTTCAAAGCATAAAAACTTTGAAAAAGCCCACTTAACTGTGGAAAAACTGACATTATTTTGACAGAACACATTTTACATGGAAAGAACTCACCATAATTTGAAAAAACCCACTTACTTTAACGGAGAAAACCACTTAATTTTGAAAAAACCC
Organism: Tetragnatha versicolor; assembly: GCA_024610705.1. Lineage (NCBI taxonomy): Eukaryota > Metazoa > Arthropoda > Arachnida > Araneae > Tetragnathidae > Tetragnatha > Tetragnatha versicolor. The sequence goes on from JANDEH010000004.1 coordinate 426,120, forward strand.
ACACTTTTTCCGAAAAAACCCAGTTTTATATGGGTTTTTTCAGGGTTTTATTGAAAAAACCCAAAAAAACCCAACCCACTTGGGTTTTTTCAAAAAAACCCGGGTTTTTGCCAACCCTGACTTGCAGTGAAAACTTGGCAAATTGTGGTAATGATGAACAAGTTTATTTGCAGACATTAATCGTTCATATTACAGAAAAGGAAAAACGGGTAATGATCCGCGGATTGATTGACACTGCAAGTCAGAGAAGTTATATAACTAAAGCTTTGGCCGAAAAAATGGGGTTAAGGCGCGTAAGATGTGAGGAAATGAATCATGGGCTTTTTGGAGGTTTGGAGAAATTTGAAAGACATAATGTGTATAGAATAAATTTGGCTGATTTCAAAATGGAGTATAGTTGTAATTTTGAGGTGTTAGATCAGGAAGTAATTTGTAGATCCATCCCCAAGATTAATAACCCCCAAATTATAGAACAAATGAATAAATTGGGTTTATTTTGCAGCGATACCGCGGTATTAGAACAGTGTTTTTCTAAAGAACACCCTGATGAAATTCAAGTTCTCATAGGGGCAGACGTCGCAGGCAAACTGTTCACAGGAGATGTAAAACCAGTGATGGGACATTTAGTTGGCGTAAAAACCAAGCTGGGTTGGACAGTTATGGGTAGATCGGACAAAATTTCTAAAGATAGTCAAGCTCTTCTATCCCTATCTTTGCATGTAGGAAGCGCAAATTTATCCGAACTTTGGAACCTCGACATATTAGGAATTCAAGACCCTGGGGAAAAAGTAGCCAAAACAGAAGTCCAAGCTCTTGCATATGAACACTTCAAAGAAACTGTAAAAATCGATGAATCTGGAAGATATCAAGTAAACTTGCCTTGGTTGGAGGGTCAAATGCCCCTTTCAGATCACAAGGGTCTGGCAGAAAAAAGACTTATGAACACCGTTAGATCTCTAAAATCTTTGGGGAAATTAGAAGCATATCAGGAGGTTTTTGAAGATTGGGAAAAGGAAGGGATTATAGAAAAAATCGACAACCACAATGATAGAAAAAATGATCGAGCTGTTCATTATCTTCCCCACAGAGCAGTTCTGAAAGAAAACTCGACAACAAAAATCCGCCCAGTGTTTGATGGATCGGCTAAGACCCGCAACACAGTTTCCATTAATGAATGCATAGTAAAGGGACCAAATTTAATTGAACTGATCCCATCCATTTTGCACCGGTTTAGGTGGGATAAAATTGGTGTCACGGCTGATATCCGAAAAGCTTTCCTCCAAATCAGCATTCAAGAATCTGATAGAGACTTCTTGCGTTTCTTGTGGCAAGAAGATGGTGATCCAAACCGTATCATCACCTATAGGCACTGTAGGGTTGTTTTTGGCCTCACTTGTAGCCCTTTCTTATTAGCAGCTGTGTTAACTCACATATTGGAAAATGTGCCAGAACCATTGAAAGATGTTGCGAAGAAATTAAAAGATTCACTTTATGTGGATAATTGCGTTACTAGTGTGAATTCAATGGAGGAACTGGTGTATTTTAAAGAGAATGCTCAGAGCATAATGAGAGCTGCTAAATTTGACTTGAGAGGTTGGGTTAACAGTGGGGATGAAACGTTAGCTGACCATCCTATTGTCCCTCTTTTAGGCCTTTCTTGGAATACAAGTGAAGATACCTTGTCATGCACAATTTTAGATGGTGTTGAAAACACAGGAAGTGTCACCAAAAGAAAAATCTTATCCTTTGCTCATAAAATATTTGACCCCATTGGGTTTACCTGTCCGGTCACTTTAACACCCAAATTATTGCTTCAAGAATGCTGGACCCTGAATGAAACTTGGGATACAGAACTACCGGAACATATAGTCAAAAAATTTGAGAAATGGAAAATCCAAGCATTAGAATTGACCGACATTAGAATTCCTCGGAGGCTCTCAGATCTTGATCTTAGAACTGCAAGCAAAACCTTGCATGTATTCTGTGATGCTTCGCAGAATGCTTATGCGACCTGCGTATACTTGAGGGCGGAACATCTGGGACGAGTTACTTGCCAACTTGTTTTAGCAAAATCAAGAGTGGCCCCTCTCAAACGCTTGTCTATCCCTAGATTGGAACTCCTGGCCTGTACCATTGGCACGCGTTCTGCTCAGTCTGTCAAGTCAGATTTAGATTTGAATGAAGTGAAGACTTATTACTGGTCAGACTCGATGGACGCACTGTACTGGATAAAGAAACCTGGTCCCTGGGCAGTTTTCGTAGCAAATCGAGCGAATGAAATCAGAGGTTTATGTGCAACCGAAGAATGGCATTATGTTCCAGGATCACAAAACCCTGCTGACTTACCATCTAGAGGGTGTTCCGGGAGAGCATTGAAGCAGTCGAGGTGGTGGGAAGGCCCAGAATGGCTAAAAGAGCCCACAGAAAATTGGCCAAAGGTTGAACTGATCCCAAATGAAACCATCGTCAATGCAGAGAAGAAAAAGTCGGTTGTGTCAAACTTAAACCAAACGAAGAGTGAATATTATCACAACATATCTTCTTACAAAAAGATAGTTAGAGTCACTGCATGGATCCATCGCTTCATCTTTAATTCCAAGCAGAAGAAAGAAGATAGGAAAACTGGAGAATTAACAGTTGATGAAATCACTGCATCTGAAGAATATATAATGAAGACAGTACAAGAACAGAATTTCGGAGATGAAAATAATATAAAGTTACGCATCTTTAAAGACCCTAATGGACTGATTAGAGTTAGTACACGGATATCTATGAGGAAAGATATAGAATGTTTTAGGTATCCAGTACTCCTACCATCTAAGAATCGTATAGTTCACCTGTTGATTTTCGAAAAACATCTGGAACTGGGTCACGCAGGTGTTCAAACTCTAATATCCAACCTAAGAGAGAATTATTGGATTATTAAGTCCAGAAAAACTATTCGGCAAGTTGTCCTATCGTGTGTTAAATGCAAGAAGTTTAGTTCAAAACCTTTGGAAGTTTCTAGTTGTCCGTTGCCTGAAGATAGAATTAAAGATGCCTCGGTGTTTGAAATTACTGGTGTAGACTTGTTTGGACCCTTCTACCTGAAGAATGGATTGAAAAGTTGGGCTGTGCTGTTCACTTGTGCAGTTTATCGTGCTATACACCTAGAATTAGTGACTTCTTTGTCAACGGAACATTTCATCTTAGCTTTAAGAAGATTTATTTCACGTCGTGGCAGACCTTCGAAGATCTATTCAGATAACGGGACTAATTTAGTAGGAGCCTCAAACGAATTAAAATCCGTTAAATGGGACAAAATTACAGAATTTGCAACAGATAAGAAAATTCAGTGGATATTCATTCCCCCTTCTGCACCTTGGTGGGGAGGTTTTTGGGAAAGATTAATTGGACTAATCAAAAGACTGTTACGCAGAATTTTGGGTAATGCTTGCTTACAGCAAGAAGAATTTTGTACCATACTCTGTGATGTAGAGAGTATCATCAACTCAAGACCCTTGACATATCTGTCAGAAGAGGCTGAAGATCTCATAGCCTTAACCCCGGCCATGTTTATGCAAGATATCAAAGAAACCGGAGTTCCTGACTTAGATCAAATTGATGTCAAAAGACTAAAGAGAAGATTCGCCTACAAGCTGCAACTACGAGAAGATTTGAGAAGACGATTCAGAGTGGAATACCTGGGCCAACTAAAAGAGTTTCACAAGAAAGACCACTCCCAGCTTAAAGAAGGAGATGTAGTACTCATTGGAGATAGTAACCTGAAGAGACAACAGTGGCCCCTAGCTAGGATTCTTCGTCTTTTTCCTGGAAAGGATGGGAAGATCAGAGTCGTCGAGTTGAAAACCCAATCAAGTGTCGTCTTGAGACCCGTACAGAGACTCTATCCCATTGAGATGTCGGAGCAGGAAAGAATACCGATGCAGCCTGGAGCCCTTGCTGAGAGTCGACCCGACTCTTCTGAGACGCCTGGAGTCCTTGCTGAGAGTCATTCCGACTCTTCTGAGACGCCTGGAGCCCTTGCTGAGAGTCATTCCGACTCCTCTGAGAAGCCTGGAGCCCTTGCTGAGAGTCATTCCGATTCTTCTGAGACGCCTGGAGCCCTTGCTGAGAGTCATTCCGACTCTTCTGAGACGCCTGGAGCCCATGCTGAGGGTCACCCCGACCCTGATGATGTGACACCAGCTGCCATTCCTGAGAGTCAATCCGACTCTACCGGGGAACATGATGGAGAGTGCGGAGGAGCTTCAGAGACACGTCATGGTTTGTATCGAACTGTGACAACTAGAACTGGACGCAACGTTAGACTACCTCATCGATATAGACATTGAGTTTTTTTGTGTTCACACACCCAAAAACTCAAGGGGGGAGTGTCGCTAAATTCGGCCTCTTACTGGCTTGCGGCGCGCCCTCTACTGACTTTGGAACTAATAACTTTTTCGATGTAGTTTTGGTTTTGTTTTCGCGCGGGAGCGCCTTTAGCTTTTTCGAATCGAACTCGACGAACGCCGCTGGCGTATTGAATACCTTTAACGTTCTTTGTAACTAATTGTTCACTGTTAATTAGATGTCGTCTGTGCTGTAATTTAGTGTGCCGTAATAAATGGATGTAATTTAAAACGGCTGAATCCTTTCGGAATACGGTACGGTACACCAGGTTACGTCCAGAAATAAGAACTCGAAGAAAACAGTCCAACTGCTCAACCGGGACCCTTTTGGAGAATCATTAAATTGGGTGAGTTCTTTCCAATTTGCCTCATTTACTGATAGAAACGACGAAATTTATAGTAGTATTTTCGTGACACTAATATAAAACAAGTTAAATTCAAAGCTTATTAGAAATTTCAATTTTATCATAAAGAGTCCCTCTTATAAATAATAACCTCTAATAACAGCTAAAAAGACTGAGGTTTCTTTAAATAACAGAGTTTTTCTCTTCTTTCGTAAAAAGAACTAACGGACAGTTCTTCCATTGTACGGATATTAGCCGGAAGCACTGCTGCCAGTATAATTCGCGTATTTTGAAGAGAAAATTTTTGAGGTCCCGTTATTGTATGAACACAGAGGAGGTTTTATTATTGCATTGACTCACCCATTTTGGGTTCAAGTGTGATCGACTAGTTTAATTTTACCGAAGCAAGACTGATGAAAAAAAGTGTATTTTTTTCTCAAAAAATTCCCCTATCTCTTTATTTCCCTTTTATTCCTTTGGGTGCTATTTCCTCTCATTTCTAACTTAAATTCACTCTACTCATACAATACATTCTTTTATCAATGTTTTCTTTTTGTACTCTTCTTTTTATTTCGCTGCATTTCTTTATTCCTTGTTCATTCCACTTTCATTTATATTCAAGTTTTATATAATTTTTAATTCTCTTTGCTATAACGAGGAAATGGCAAGAAAGGGATTCTAATAGGTATCCCTTTTCTTTCTATCGTATTATCTATTTACATTTCTCTTGTTCTACCTTCATTACTTCCTCTTTTGTGTATTTTTCTTTCCCTTCGTTCCTTTTATATGTTGTTTGTGTATCATTCTTTCTTTTTAATAGCCTCCTTCCCATAGCGATTTTAAATAGTAATGATAAACTTATGCGATGATAATGAGTCAGAAGGAAAGAACTACTGCAATTTATTAACAAACTCATTATTAAAACAAAAAACTGGGAATCGCATAATTATTTAAAAATTCAAATTTTTATAATTTAAAGGTCTTTGCAACGACTCATATCCACAATTTCCTACGAATCCTGCCAAATCGGTCTCAAAACAGAAAATTCAAGAATTAAGGCAACTTCACCCAATTTAAATTATTTTTATATAATCATTTCAAGATACCCTGGTAAAAGATACCTACCAATCCTCAACAAGGTTAAAATTATGGTTTTAAAAATTAAGCTATATACTCTAAAATTAATCCAGTGCATCTCTTCCAATAAATGCACTAAAGATATTCAGATGCATTATACAGTAAAAATCCATTATAAATTCAAAATCCAAATTTTTCACAAGAATTCCACAGCAAGAATCTCCTCGCATCGAAAAGAACCCCCAAATATTCGTCCCAGAGCAATAGCGATGAGGCAAGCCGGACGAATCGGGGAAAGAAGAGCCGTAATTGAAATACTTAATCGGATTTGATGAGAGTACTTAAAGCTTATTAGGAGGCATCTGAGTGCGCTAATCGGGCTAATGGACAGGCAGCACTCGCTTTAGTTTTCATTCGGGCCTTGTTTTCAGATTAGGCGATCGCCTTTAAACGAGGCACGTGCCGCAGTTTTTAGGCTCCGCTGGGAGTCAAACTTAGTTAGCCCCGCGTTGGGATTTATATTGTAAGACATTGTCTTTGGGAGCTAATACAGGTAGATTCGTTCAAACAATGTTTTCAATAATTTTCTATTTGAAATGCATTTTGATCGTTGCCAAATGGAAAAATTCGAACCAAATTGGAGTATAATCTCTTTTCTCGCCAACCTGTTTAAACACTTTGAGGTTTAATTGCTATAATTCAGCATCTGTAGTTAAAATAAAGAAATAAACAGTCGTTTCTTCTAAATGTGATCGACTTTGGTCTAGTTTGAACTGGTAATAATATCCGATTGATAATATAAAGTGATTTGATAATAATGGTGGAAAACATTGTAATTAGACCATTACCTTTAAATCAACTAATTAAGTCCAAGTTAAAGTATTAAAAACGATTTTACAGCATGTATTTTGGAAATAAAAATAATTTAAGAAAAATTCAAAAGTAGTATTTCCAGTAAAATCTAATCACTCTTTCTTTGGATCTGCTTAGCTAGTTAACAGGTTATCTATTTTTCTTGTAAGACTAAAATCTTTCTCGCTTTCTCCATTTTATTTTCTAATGAATTTACTGTTTCTATGTACTATTTTGAGGATCCAGAGTTTTCTTTTTCTTAGAACTAGAGCAGAGAACTATAAAGGTGTGAAACTGGCTTTTAGAAGGAAAGTTGAGTCAATGACTAGTGTGACAAATTCATTAAGACGTGCCGGCCAATAACTAGCGATCATAGCATACAAATATTTTTTATGTTTTTTGCGATGTTTTTAGATGGGTAATTTGGAAAATAAAAGAAATGTAGACACTTATTTTTATGTTCAGATGAATTGCTTTAAAATAATTATTCAAATCCGTTATAATTTTGTGGAAGTTACTACTGTTATGGCATATCTTTAGGGAGATAATTTATTTTATTTTATTTTATTTAGCATTAATTTTATCACCTGGGGTCGTATTCTGCATGATAATATTCCTTGGCTTTTAAATCCCATTCTAAAATTTTTCAATGCTTTTTCTTCCATTAATATTTTGGCAATTCATCCGTGATATTACCAATTTTCAAACGAAAAGAAAAATCCTTAAAGCATCTGTAAGATCAAATGTTTTTTTTAAAATTTTGGTCCGTTATTGAGCATTAATGCTTTTGATGTTCGTGGTACAGAAAAGTTGATTATTTTTATGCATTAATATTAAGGAAGTCGCCTTCTTCAAATTCATATAGAAATACGGCTAGTTTTTAAAACAGGTAAATCCTAAAACATTAGTTTCTCTTCAGGAAAAGTTTCTTCTCTACCCCTCAATTTGAAAGATAAACGTTTTAGCCCAGTGTTTCCCAACGTGGGGCGCACGCCCCAGCGGGGGGCAATATCATTTTCTAGGGGGGCAATTTGAAAATTTACAACTATATTGCCCCCCAGATGGGGCCAATCCAGGGGGAAAATTGAAAAAAAAACTTTTTTAAAGAAGTTTATCAAAATCTGATCCTATTAATCCTATCTGAGAATGTATGACTGAAATCTGGACCAGTATGTATCAAAACCAAGTTAAAACGCTGTTTTTAGAGGCTAATTTCCAAACCTTTTCTTGGGGGATGACCCAGGATCTCTTTGTTTTTAGAACGCTTATATTTGAAACTTTTTTACATTAGGTTCATCAAAATGCAAATCTTACCTAAAAATTATATTCAAAATTTCCAAACTAGGGGTACCAAACTAGTTAAAAACCTGCTTCCTAGGGTCAAATTTCCGAAAATTTGGTGGGGGAGGACCCCCAGACCTCCCTTGGTACTTAGAACTTAATTACTTAGAACTTGATTTAGTTCTTTAGCATGCAAATTCTACCTTAACATTTTCTGAAAAGCTTCATTAGACTTATTAAATATACATAGGAAGGAGGGGCTAAGAAATAATTTTTGCTCCCTCTCAAAATATATTTCTACATATGCCGCTGAGACCGGGGGGGCATGGAAAATTTAGAAAGGCTTTGGTGGGGCATGGACCGAAAAAGGTTGGTAAACACTGTTTTAGCCCATTTAAGAACTAGCTGAGATGTACTAATTTGAAATAAATAAACACCATTTTAAGCGCAGATTCAATTCCCCTTTTAGAGACATGGAAATGTCGGCGGATTTCCTTTAAAGTGTGCACAGAAAGATAAAAATCCTTTTAGAACCGCTCATTTAGCTCTGAAATCTTTTAAGAGGTATCTGCAGCGGCTTTCCTCCATTGCTTTCAAACGTGATTAACAGCTTTAATAATAGCCATCAATAAGTTATTTTTATATTTCTTCACATCAAAAACAAATTTTTCAAAAAGATATTAAATTTCATATTGAACTTTATACACTCGAGGGATCTCAGATCTCGAGATATTATTTTATTTCATATACTTTCCTATCAATTAAACACATGGAATTGTACCATGATGATAATCTTTGGTTGGTGAAAACCACTATTTTTAGCAACAGATAATGTATATCAGTAATGTTTAATACTGAATAAAAATGAGCATTTATTAGCATAAGTTATGTCAAATTTATTTAGCTTTACCTTTTATAAAAACAAATACCCTACACTAATTTGGGGAAATTTTTTAAAGAAATTTTATTCTGTATCAGTGTGAGATTTATCACAATGTATGAAGATTTGTACGTTTGTAGTGTATTATTTCCAACCTCAAACATTTACACAATACGGGTTAAATAATATTGAGGATAACCTAACTGTAAATTAATACTTTGTCAAAATAATTTTTTGACCCATTCTAATCAAATTACTTAACTTAATAAGGTTCTGGTTCTGGAATTCTGGTTTCTCAATATAGGTGTACCGCACCTACTTGTATACATGAGTTACGAAAGTCAAGGTCTTATTTCAATCTTAATAACATACGCAAAAATTAAAGAGAAGCGTCCTTTAAACACAAAAATAGAAAAGTTTTCTAACATGGACATTTGGACATGTATAGCATATCCTTTATTCTCAATTCAAAAATCAATTTAATTTCGACAAAGACACCTTTAAATTTTATTCAACTAATTCAGGAGAAATTATAGCTATGAAAATTACATCTCAATTCCTTAATTAGATATTTTTCCCAAATGACCATTTGTTAAATTCTACATTTTTATCCTTGAATGTTAAATGGGAAATATGTGATTTATATTAAAGAAACTGTTATGTAAAAGGGCTTATAGGATCTCTCTCAATAAAAGAATGTGTATTATATTCCCAAATTTTCGTTATTAATTACTATTTTGAGCAAATAAAGTTCCCCAAGCAATTTACCCAGCTTTCCCAACGGTGGGGCACATTGACAAAAAACTGATTTTTTACAAATGTCGTTACAATTTAATTTTAATCAAACTAATATTCTTTTTCTAATGGGTCTCATAAAATTGTACATTTTTTTAAAAGATATTTTCAGAAAAAGAAATACCTGAATAAGCTACTTTTTCTACCTTAAACAGGGGTTCGAATTTTGCTGTATCAAATGGCCCCGCTTTCCCTTAAACCAGTCTAAGAAACATTCCCCAACTTGGTTTGGGTTTGTAAATCTCAGATTTCACCTTGGCACGATCCTCTCTATCCTTCTCTCCATTTGTTAAAAGCGCGCAATAATCTATCAATTTCAGAAAATAAAGGTAAGAACACTCATTTTTCAATAGCTCTTTTTGTTTTTCGACGAAGAAGCTCCCGAAAACAAGAGGATAATGCACTTTGGCTGCAAAAGCTAAAACAACAACAGAGGGATCACTTCACAGACGTTGGTGCATCGTAATTATATTCGCACACGTCAAAGTCAACAATGAGTTCGAAAAGGGTGCGCGTTCATTCGTACTATAACGCATTCCGAAAAATCCGGATTTTTATTAGATTCGCGAGTTTGCCGAGTTTATTAGATTTAATTCTCAGTCTAAATATTTTGTCAGACAGGTAGGACATGTTTTTCCGAGAACTGTTGTGTTTTTTTATGTGTAAATTGCCTGGGTAAAAAGCACCTCGGGAAAGATGAGAGGAGGGAGTAATGAAATAAGTGGGCTGCTGTCTTCGAGAAGGGAATTGAGTTAGAAACTTTATGTAACGAATTGTTCACAAATGTCTCACCTTCGTTTCATATAGACTAAATTAAATAATTCAACTAACTCTATTATGATTATGATACTGTAGAGAATTAAACTATTAACTTTTGCTAAATCGTAACTTAATTAATAAGAATGTATGGTTTACTATTGGAACAAGTAATAGACAAAGATTATGTGGAAGGAAGTTTTTTAAGCTTAAAAATATGTAACTTTAAAAATTTATTTTAAAACTATCTGGAATTTAAAAAAAATCATATCATCCGTCAAGTATTATTTCCATAAAAATTTTAGATACGTAACACTAGTCGACAAATTTAAACTTTTTTCCCTAACAAAAAGGAGATTAGGTATTTCCGACTAATTTCAGGGTGCATTAGAATTCAGAAACAGTTGTGAAAAAGCTGCAGCACGTACAGTTTTTTTTGTTACAAATAGGGCACTAGTACTGTAAGAAACGGATAAAAGCGTTGAAAACACTCAGTTTTAACTATTTATCTCATTATTTTAGCATAAAATACTATCATAATTAAGATTATATACATGTTTCAGACAATATAAAACTAAAAATCACTAAACATTCATTAAATACGATGCAATTTTATCACTTTTTGCCCCTTTAAGTGGCGTTAAATCTCCTCTTTCAATGAACCAAGAGCTGTAGCCCAAAATTGCTATTTCTCAGTAACCTATGTATCGAGTAAATGTCCTAAGGAAATCTTTATCCTCGTTTATGATTGACTACAGTGATATTTTCCGGAAATAAGTTTAAACGTAGATGTAAAATATGAATTTTGGGTGATGCTCAACACTCTCTATGGCTTGGTAAAACTAAAGAGAACCTTCTATTGAGATTAAAACATTTTTATCGGTCCTATTTTCTAAAAATCATCTTACCACTGTCCAAAAAACCATTTTCAAGCTAGATAATGCGTTTTTATTAAATTTTCCTTTATAGGCAGGGTCGTGAATTCTTTTTTAATCAGAGGTTCATACTGGCTTTGAGTTTGCCTTCACTTAAAGGCGAAAAACGTCCTTTTAAATAATTTTTTAAAAGTTGTTTTCTGTAGTTGTCATTGATATTAAATAACTAAGATATTTTGAATATCCTCCCTATACTATAGGGACAGTAATTTGCATAGAACTACTGTTGACTCTTATGCACTTAAAAATAGCCACACTCTAACTTCTGCAACACACGTGAGGAGCCCAGATTTAATTTTAGACACCTATTTGGACTCAAATAAGAGGGGGAATAACCTTTTCCCACTTTTTCTGTAAAATATTACCGTTGAATTGTAATTTAAACCGTACCCAAATTAAGCAAAACGTTTTGTACCCAAATGTGCAAAATTTACACGGAAAACTCTTCAATTTTCAAAATGAACTGCAGTACAAAAACATCACCATACTTTTAAAAGAATGTCTACATACTTGGATACTAGAAATAAATTAATTGGATGGGATTGCAGGGTTGCTATTGGACAAAAATTAACGCTTAAAACGCAAAAATTAAGAAAACAAGCAGAAAATCGAAAATTTTTGTTACGCAAAAATGGGACTTAGTGAAACTTTTTTACTTGCAGATATGTAAATAACTTCATGAGTTAGGAACAAAAATAGTAATTTGGTTGTTGTTAGGAAACCACTGTCGACTGGTGTAATATGTTAGTAATGAGTAATAAAAACTAAAAATCCTAGTTTTGGAGTAAAATTTGTCAATTTTTGCTCCCCTATTTTTTGGATATACAAATGTGCTAAAATGTCTAAGTTCACAGAAATAATTACAATTGAAACGATTGGTTTAGTCCCCAAAATTAGTTGTTTGAGGCAATTATTAATGTATTAAATTAAAATTGCATATTAGAAATTCTAATTATAATTCACCAATAAAATACGCTACAAAGTAAAGCGTATCCCTCCTTTTTTATAATTAAATAGGACCAGTTTCCAACTTCGAATAACTACAGGATTACCTCCAGAATAAATTTTTAAATGAGTAAACAAGTTGAAAATTAACAAAAATTACATTAGTTTTCATTTACACTTATTGCTTTTTTTAATTTTAACATCTTTAAATCTATGGGTTTATCTACATTTGTATTGTTCTTTAATTCTATTCAACTGTTTGTTCTTTGCTTTATAGCAGTAAGTTCTATCAAAACAACTTATTTTAGCAGAGTTAAAATTTTTTTTAACCTGATGACTAAAGGAAGCATTCTTATTTTATAACATAAAAATTCATTCACTTCATCATACAAACTGATTCATCCACGCGTATCTCTTATTACACCGAACCATTATAATTACGGCTTTATAAATCTAAAAAATATACCTTTCAGAGAAAAAGCCAAATCACTCAACCATCCTACCCCACCGACCGAAGCGACTTACGAAACCTGTCAAAAAACCATGTACCACAACATATTCTAATACGACCCTCGCGAATTTCCAAGAATTAAAGTGAAATTGTTCTTCTGTCTCTAAGCCCATGGGCTCCCATAAAACTATTACAGGCCACTACTTGATGGGAGCCCATGGGAGCAACTGCAGGTTCTTTACTGCTCCGCTGTCAAAACATTAGTCGCGCAGAAAGTAATAGCGCAATATACCTTGGAAAACTTCCACCGCTGAAGACGAGTTGTTTCCAGAAGTTGGTTTTTGTTGCTGGGCGATACGTCTTCTTTATTATCGATAAGGCTTTACTTATTTGAAAGAAGTCACTCTATCTCTCTGGGCGAGTTTAAATTACGCCAGAGGCGAAACAAGTGGTTTTTTAAGAGAATCTCTTTTGACTGCCATATTATTTGTGGAGTGGCAACGTATTTATCGTGTGTTAGAAGAAAGCTATCATGATGGATTTTTGGTTGACTACACATGTCAGAAATGTTTGCAAAACCTAATGAAGCTTTTAGTCTAATAAAAATTCATTAGTCTTTATATTCTAATGTGAAACCCTAATAATTTTCTAGATCGAGTCACAAAGCTTTATGGAAAGTTTAATTTAGTTATGCATAGATGTAGTAAGAGCCATAGTGAAAAGTTGAAATTTAACCAATCACTTCGAAAGTGATTGGTTCAATTTAAAATATGAGGTTTCATTACTGCAAATTTTTTAATTCCAGTAATACTTAATATTGATTCATAGATAGATAATTTTCTATTTTCTATTATGTATACTAACAATGTTTTGGCACTTTTTGTCCGATTTTTTGGACCTTGCTCCATTAAACCCCTACTAACCAACCAACCATCTATTATGTACAACAGAATATTTACCCAGTTTTAGAAATTTTTCACCATTCTTATCTTGGTCTAAAGCAGACTTTTCCCTTCTTTAAAGAATTATTGAATATGAAATGGGAAAACATTATTCTAAAAAAAATCTTTCAATTCAATAACTTCATAAAAAAACTTCCCCAAGTGTTCCTTAAAAAATATTCATCGCCTTATTACAAACAAAATGAAAAACATATTTTTGTGATGTCTTAAAATCTTCCCCTCTTCAAAAATGTCGAATTTCTGAGAGAAAAATCTCTCGTAGGAACTTCACCTTTGTTAGAGAAGCTGAAAACTTCGATAAGAATGTTTGCCTCATCATTTTGTTTAACAAATTGTACTCGGGATAAAAGTAGCCTTCTCTTCAATAAATATGGGGAAAGCTTTGTTTTCCATTATTAGTAAAGAATCTGAATTTTGTTTCTTATCCCATATTTTCTTTCATTATTGAGTGTACAAGTTTTGTAGAAAAGAACTCTACCTTATTCCATTCGTGTTTCCAAATTGTTATGGAGCTTCATAATTTACAGGATGTATCAAATAGCCCACAATATGGAATGATATTTTAGGGAACATCCATAAATTACGTGAGGTCAAAAAGGGGGGGGAGGGGTTTGGAAAAATCTCACCAAATCTCACCAAGGGGGGAGGGGGGTCGATTAAAATCTTACGTCAACTTTTTGAGTTATAAATTAAACGATTTTTTTAAGTATGAGAAAGGAATAATACCCACAGATAAGATACTGTGGTGATTTTTAGGCGGAATAATGTCCTTTTCCCCCACATCATTAATAATGGAAAAGTTTTACGTGATGTGAAGCACAAAATGCAAACGAATAGGATGGAAAATTATTTTTAAAGGTTGTAGGTAAATCTCCCGTGGGGGGGGGAGGGGGGTCCAGCAAAATCTCACTAAATCTCACCAGGGGGAGGGGGAGTCCAGATGTTGGAAAAAACACCTCACGTAATTTACAGGGTTGCTTGATTTAAATCACTTGATTTTTTTAATAAAAATCATTGATTTAAATCAAAAATGTTAAGCTGACAAAATTTAAATAAAAAATTAGTTGTATGCTTTAAAAATATTTTGCAAGTTTATTTGCATTACAATTTTTTTAAAATTCTGCTGGATTTGTAACTGGGAAATAGGTTTAGGTTATTCTACATAAAATTGCTTGCAATTTCAAGAACAAAATGTACTACCAATAACAAAAATATTTATGACAAAAAGTAGCAGGGTTTGGAATCAATAATTGTATAAACTAAACAAGAATTAAAATCTTTAAAATTTTATTTATCTGGTACATCAACTTTTTAAAATACAAGCATGTGAATGATTTTTATCGAAAAAGCTTCCTTTTATAGTTTTAGTCATGTCTTCCAAACTATTGTTTTCTTTTACATAACTACAGATAATAGAGATCTATTCTCTGGGTACATGACTGTCAATAAGTTACTTATTTGATGACATTTTTATTACTAATTATTATTTTAACGAAATAAATACATAATACTTTTAGTAAAATTAATTTAACTGAATTATTATAATTAAATGATTAATTAAAATTTTTACACAAAAACGAAGCATAGATTTTTAAAAAAATCATCGTTACAATTCCTTTTTATAGCTAATATTGATTTTACAATTGGGCAAAAATAGTTTTAGAAAGAAGATAAAAGTTTTAGTAACCGATAGTTTGTTCATTCACCATTTTAGGATGGATTTGGGCATCTCACCATGAAATGGCAGCTGACTGCTTCCCTTAATTAATTCAATTAATTAATGCAAAAATAGATCAAAATTGGGATATTAAGTAATGCTAAACTAATATATCACATTAAAATTACAATATCAGTAAATTATTAACCAGTTTCGAGAAGTTCAGAGCTAGTAATTCATTTAAATCAAAAAAATATGATTTAAATAAAAAAAATCCGATTTAAATCAAATAAATCCGATTTTTTTTTGATTTTTTTAAAAAAAATCAGCAACCCTGGTAATTTATGGATGTCCCCTTAAGGTATTTTTAGGTAGTTTTGTGGTTGAACGTTTAAGATCCTTTGGCAAAAGATATAAGTATAGTTTAACTTTTATTAAAACCTTTAAAGTATTCATCAAATCCAATTCTTTTCGAGAACATTTCAAACCAGTCAAAAATGTGTTCGTTCCCAATAAAAAGAAGTCAAAAACTTCTCATGTAAATGGGCCAACTTAATTGTCTGCGCTCACAAAACCGCATTACAATGTCATCGACACCATTCCATAACAATAATTCGCTGCAGAGAAAGAAGAGGAAGACAAACACGAGCGGCGAAAGCGATCATCAAAATCGAATCAATATAAAAGCTCATTGAGAGTCGGCGCGTTTTGCACGCGAGGGGTGAAAATTTTGTTTAAAAATGGCGGCAGGGGCCTCAGGTGCGCGTGCAAATCAAATAAGCGGTTCGCGGGTATTAAAGAGATTATAAGCGAGCGAGGCTCTATGCAAATTCGGACCCGCCGTTACGGTTAAAGTGATTTTCCAGTCCTTTTACCATATTTGCCTCGCGCGACACCAAAAATGGATTATCCGCCATGATCGGAGGGGGAAGGGAGAATTGAAAATTTTCTGACATAAGTTGGGTCTTTTGCGCGTCTTCTTCTCGAGATCTTTTCTGGGAGTGGGTCCGTCGATAAGAAAATCTAGATGCAGAGGGATTGAAGTGAAGAGAACGTTTAGTAGGATGTTTTATGAGGATTTTCTTTGCTAGACATTTTCATACACTGAAATAAATGATAATACGGTGAAATAAACCTAAGATATTATAGGTAAACATCTTGACACTTTCTGCGTTTCTCAAATAGGAATAAGGTGTAAAATTATAGTAAAAATCTGGAATCTTTATATGCTGTTCTAAAGTAGGCTGTATAAATTAAAATTATTGTGTAGTGTTTGATGAACATCTAGGCACCTTCATGTTTTGATCTAATGTTCGCTGACATGATTAAAAATATATGTAATAAATATCAAATGTTGTGCTAACGGGCACAAAAATAAATAAAATAGTTTATAGTTAATTCTAGGTAATAAAAGAATAATTTTAATCAAAAATTCAGATTAAATCAATGTTCAATCAATTCAAAGTAGATAGTCAGTTCATATTAAATGTAGTAGACATTTGACATGATCTGTATCTAATTAACATTGTCTGTGAAAGATTGATCAGTGGAAGATATGAATGTTACTTTTAAACTCAAAATTATGAATTTATAGTCTTTTGAAAGATCTTATGGTATAAATAACTGTACTTCTTTTCTCATGAATGAAATGAATTTATTGGTTT
Organism: Tetragnatha versicolor; assembly: GCA_024610705.1. NCBI lineage: Eukaryota > Metazoa > Arthropoda > Arachnida > Araneae > Tetragnathidae > Tetragnatha > Tetragnatha versicolor. The sequence goes on from JANDEH010000004.1 coordinate 443,110, forward strand.
TTTACTTTTCAAATCGTACGAACTTATCTTTTTTTTTGTTAAACATATTGGTCAATACGTACAATACTGGCAAAAAAAATCGACTCAGACCCTATATCTCCGGAACGGCTTGTGATATAAAAACAAATAAGGTATCATTTTTCATGATTTGAAGTATTCTATATACAGAAAATTTTTCAAGTTCTTAGGGGGTCGTCTTCATATTAAACGAAGCACCAACTTTCGTTTTTCCTATGGAAACCTTCAAAGATTATTCCAGATTCTGAAAGAGCACCCTCTAAAACCCCCCAAAACCAGTTTTCATGCCATTTGGTCCCCAAATGAAGCCAGGAGTCGGGGTTGAAGTTCGTCGAATTTACGTTGAAATCTCGTTTTTTACGTTGAATTCTCGATTTTGATCCTTTCAACCATCAACCCCGCAGGATCAAAATCGAGAATTCAACGTAAAAAACGAGATTTCAACGTAAATTCGACGAACTTCAACCCCCACTCCTGGCTTCATTTGGGGACCAAATGGCATGAAAACTGGTTTTGGGGGGTTTTAGAGGGTGCTCTTTCAGAATCTGGAATAATCTTTGATGGTTTCCATAGGAAAAACGAAAGTTGGTGCTTCGTTTAATATGAAGACGACCCCCTAAGAACTTGAAAAATTTTCTGTATATAGAATACTTCAAATCATGAAAAATGATACCTTATTTGTCTTTATATCACAAGCCGTTCCGGAGATATAGGGTCTGAGTCGATTTTTTTTGCCAGTATTGTACATTACTTAACTATATATAGTTAAGTAATGTACAATACTGGCAAAAAAAATCGACTCAGACCCTATATCTCCGGAACGGCTTGTGATATAAAGACAAATAAGGTATCATTTTTCATGATTTGAAGTATTCTATATACAGAAAATTTTTCAAGTTCTTAGGGGGTCGTCTTCATATTAAACGAAGCACCAACTTTCGTTTTTCCTATGGAAACCTTCAAAGATTATTCCAGATTCTGAAAGAGCACCCTCTAAAACCCCCCAAAACCAGTTTTCATGCCATTTGGTCCCCAAATGAAGCCAGGAGTCGGGGTTGAAGTTCGTCGAATTTACGTTGAAATCTCGTTTTTTACGTTGAATTCTCGATTTTGATCCTTTCAACCATCAACCCCGCAGGATCAAAATCGAGAATTCAACGTAAAAAACGAGATTTCAACGTAAATTCGACGAACTTCAACCCCCACTCCTGGCTTCATTTGGGGACCAAATGGCATGAAAACTGGTTTTGGGGGGTTTTAGAGGGTGCTCTTTCAGAATCTGGAATAATCTTTGATGGTTTCCATAGGAAAAACGAAAGTTGGTGCTTCGTTTAATATGAAGACGACCCCCTAAGAACTTGAAAAATTTTCTGTATATAGAATACTTCAAATCATGAAAAATGATACCTTATTTGTCTTTATATCACAAGCCGTTCCGGAGATATAGGGTCTGAGTCGATTTTTTTTGCCAGTATTGTACATTACTTAACTATACCCATGTAGCACACGAAAATCGATCGATATTGTATGGACGATATTGGCCTTCATCAAAATGACCCTATCGTGAATATCGGCCAATCGCGATGCTCGACCTTAGATAATATCGAACAACACTGATTAATCTCGTATTTGCGATATTCGTTTTTATCGATATCAGACAATGTCGCGAATAGCATTGGCCAATTTCGTTCAGTATTGATAAATCCTGGACATTAATGATCAACCCTGGATGTTCGATGTTCGTCTTGTACGAGATCTATCGATGTCATGCGGTTTCTTTTTTAGCTGATGAATATTTTAAAAAATGCTACCAGAATTCGAAACAGGCTTTAAATATCACTCGGAAATGCAATACACAACTAACTTTTTTTTTCATCGCTATAAAAATGTCACTCATTATCAATCAATATCCCACCTACAATAGAAATTTTAGAATGCTGCCAAACATCGGCCAATATCCTTTCTACGACTTTGAATTGACTTGTGATCTTGTTTTTCTGACACCGGTTACGCAACGCCATATAATGTCGATCGAAATCGTCATGGCGACATTGACTTCTCGGATATTGGCCAATGTTAATCAAAATCAGTTCACAGATATCATCTTTATAGCAATTTTACCAAAACAGGGGTAAAAAGGTCCAATTAAATATTTACACTAATTTTTCATCCAAATGACGTTAAAAAAAATGTTTTTCAATATATTTTTTATCTCTCTCTCTTATAAAAAATTACACAATATCGATCAAAGCTGTCGGATATCGTGATTCCGATGTCCGATATTCTACGATATTCGCGATATTGGCCAGTATTGGTACATCGTTGTCCAATGTCCGTGTGCTACCTGGGAGTTTATAAAGTATTAACCAATTTTATTCACTTTTAATATTTGTTATCTTGATAGCTTTTTTATGATTATGCTAATGGTACGTTCTAGATGTCTGAAGATGTTAAATATAAACGACAAATTTTCTCAATTAGCATTTAGTGTATCTAGTGTCTTTTAGAAGATACTAAACCATGATGGTAATTCTAACACTAACTAACCCTCATTAAAATGATCGATCAAATCCCTTCAGTATCAAAACTCTAGAAAATCTTACGAAAAGTTAGTCTACCTCAAACCCTGGGTTAAACTAATAAACCATGACATAATACAGGATAACTATAACTTTACCTTATTGCATATATAGTAAACAGAATTTCTCTTTATATCAGTGTTTTACTCCGATACAAGCTTATCTCCTTTTGATTATATTAAGAAGCAAACTTCTTTTTCTACGATTACTCGGTTATTTTTTCCCTTTCTGCTAATTAAATTTCCCGTGTTCCCCGTCATTTTAACTGAACATTAAATATTCCAAATAACTTTGAAGTTTTTATTTAAGCTCATCATGAAAAACACAAAGTACTCATCCCTGAGCCCGCGCGTGTGTATTTCATTTAATTTCTTTGACTCTGGGTTATTACGTATTAATTAGAAAATCCCTTTTCCTCTTTAATTTATTTAGAGAAAACATAGATAGGAGTTTTTATTATAAATGCGATTTTTTTCAGCTCTCAGGTATTATCTGGAATGGAATAGGGAATGGTGATTGATACCTCCGTTATCACAACCTCGTGTGGGTCTTGAGTTTTCTCCTGTTAAAGGTTTTTTTTTTCAGCTCAGTTCCGCGAGAATTGTGAATGAGGAAGTTTTAATTAATCAAAATAATCTCTTTCGTTTTCTTTATTTAAAGGTTCTTCCTCGAAGAGGCATTACCTTAAAAATGCTTTTTAAGAAAAAGCTTTTGGTTTTTTGTAGGGTTTATTTAAAAATAAATTCATCCATATGTTTCTCTTGTTGATATCTTTCTATTTTTAGCTTGTTATTTTATTAAAGAATAATATGATAACTATGAAAAAGTGCGATACCTTTTGTGAATTTCTTAATCAATACAATACATTTAGCTTTCTTTTTAACCAAAATAAGGGTAAAGACAATTATTATAGTCAATCGGGGTACTTTCTATAGTTTCTAATATTTCAATCAAAACACATAGATGTAGGATTCCAATTAGAAAAAAAACTTCAAGGAATGGTTGACAACCCAAAAATAATTCGAAATATCATTAAGAAAGCATAGTCGCATATACTATACAGCCCTGAGGCACTAGAATGGGAAAAGTTACCAAAAGACGCATATAAAGACGCATATGTGAGCTGGAACAAAAAATCAAATTAGTATTTAAATTTCATTCCTGTGTGAACGAGACTACTTAAAGCTACATTAATTCTTATATCTTACATTTTATTGTTTCTTATTAAATTTAAAAAGAAAGTTTGTACAGTATACGAAAAGAATTTTTGTTGTTTTATTGCTTTGTCACATTTAATGTGAAAACTGGTCTTTAAAGATGAAATCTTTTCATTATTTTCTTTAGTGCTGTCCTTTTAAAAAACACTTTTTCATATTTATTTCATTAAGAGCTTAAAAAATATGATAATTAAATCGAACAAAATTGTGTTGTAACGGCTCACCCTCCACTACATTTTAGTGCTTGGTATTTTTAATTCCAACTCTCCGTTACAAATTGGCAAACAATTAAGTAAGAATCCAAAAAAAAACAATTTTCCTAAAATAAAAACCCATTTACCCTAAAAAAACCCACGCTTGAAAATACTCAAAAAATTAAGAAAAAATATGATTGAAAGGTTTATTTTGATAGAAAAGAGAATAGTTAAGATAATTAAAACCAAGTTTATTACAAATTATTTTTTAAAAATTAAATTGTGATAAGTTTTTCTATTCAAGAATTTTGCTTTCAAAACACTATCACAATAACGTTTTTATTGTTGTACTAGCTGTTATACCCGGCCTTGCACGGGTGGGGTGTATAAATTAATTTTTTTTAAAGTTTTATTAAAATACATTTATAATTTTGTAAATTGGCAATATTACAAATCATCCCGGTATCCCAGGCGCCTCTTTACTATTCCGGTGTTCCCGGTAATTTTCTAATCCCGGTGTTCTCGGTAATTTTCTAATCCCGGTGGTCCCGGAAATTTTTCTAATCCCGGCGTTCCCGGTAATTTTCCTATCTCGGTGTTTCCAGTAATTTATATATTCAGGTATTCCCGGTGTCTTTATGGTAAATTTCCTATCTCGGTGTTCCTGGTAATTTTTCCTATCCCGATGTTCCCGCTAATTTTCCAATCCCGGTGTTCCTGATAATGTTTAATATCTTGGTGCCTTTATAAAATAAATTTGAAACTATAATATAATAATAATAATAATTTTATTGGACAAACAAAAGAACAGAACAGAAAAAATACAAACGCAGTTGATCGAATACATACATTTCCCAAAGGAGCTACCGCTCGTCCATGGGGTCATGGAATATCTTTGTTAAAGGTAAGATCAAAAATAAAAAATCGATTTGGTTTATGGTGGAAGAAGTTGTTTTTTTAACACTAGACACTTAAAAATTAATTGTAAATACAAGAACAAAAAAATAAAAAGGGAAAACAAAAAGGCTTGGCTGGCAATTTCTATGTTTATAGAGAAAAAATGAATAAATGATGATATTTAAACCTGACAAAATTAGAATAAGGACTCAATGCTATTTAGACTCAAAATATATGCAATGCACAATTTCTTAAAGTATTTAATGTTAGTTTGAGATTGAATTTCGCTTGGAAGTTTATTAAAAAAAGTGACAGAAAGATATTGGAAGTGTTTTTTGTATATTTCTTTGTGAGGAATAGGTATATTATAGTAGTTATGATTTCGAAGGTTATAGGAAAAATTTTGGTTTATCGTGGCATAGCCAGGATATTTCTTCAGAAAAATAAGGCAATTGAGAACATATAACTGACGTGCATTTAAAAGATTATTAAGAGGAAAGTAACTTAAAAATTTCTTTTGTATAGTAAGCAAAGGCTTGATATTTGAATAAAAGTCACCACCCCAAATCAAAATTCCATATTGTATACGAGATTGAACCCAAGCAAAATATATTCTCAAAAGTAAATCAGAGTTAATATATTTTTTTAGGTGATAAAACCTGAACAAAATGTATCTTAACTTACTACCTATTGAATTTATATGATCTTTGAATTTCCAGTTTTTATTAAACAAAATACCCAAATATTTTATTGTTGGAGTGTATTTGATAAAATGATTTTCACACTGTTTATTTTCACAATCGCAAAAGTATAATTTAAGATCTTCATGAAAAGTGGACTGTAAGGAAAATATTATGTAACTAGTTTTGTTCACATTTATTTTTAGTTCATTACTTGCGAACCAATTGTAAATTATTAATAGATCCTGATTAATTAAATTTTCTAGTTGGTCATACGATCTAGCAGAATATAAAATAATTGTGTCATCTGCGAAAGTTAAGATTTTACCCAGTAGATTTAGCTTACAAAAATCGTTGATATATATATTAAATAACAGAGGACCTAGCCGTGAACCTTGAGGAACACCTTTCTTTGAGGCAATAAACGGACTAAAAATGTTGTTAACATTAACTCTTTGTTTCCGGTTTAATATGAATGAACGAAACCAACTCAAACAGTTACCTCGGATACCAGCACTATTTAATTTATAAAGAAGAATCTCATAATTGACACTATCAAAAGCCTTGCTTATATCCAAAGAAATAGCCGCGGTTTTTAAGTTGTTGTTAAGGTTATTAGTAATAGAGGTCGAAAATTCTACTAAGGCATTTGTGGTACTTAAATTATCTCGAAAGCCAAACTGGTTGTTAGAAAAGAAATTGCTATTGGTCAAAAACTTTTTTACTCTTGTAGATACCACCTCTTCCACTATCTTTGAAAACACAGGTAACAAAGAAATTGGGCGGTAATTAGTGAAAACATCGGGATTTCCATTCTTTAAAATAGGTACGATAGTAGAGTATTTAAGAGCTTCAAAGAATTTGCCTTCTTTAATTGATTGATTCAAAAGAGATTGGATAAAATTGCAGTGATATTTACTGACTATTTTAAAAACTTTAGAATTTATGTTATCGTAACCACATGAGCTGGTATTTTTTAGATTTAGAATGATACCCCGAGTTTCAGATTCTGAAACGTCGTCTAAAAATGCCATAGAGTTAACACAAGGAGTAACGAAATCCCGGTATTTATCACTCTGTTTCACAATGTTGCAACCAATATTTGAGAAAAAGTCATTAAAAGAATTTACATCCGCCTGTGAGAAAGTTTTTTTGGTGCTTTTCGTTTTACATCCCAATATATTATTTACAATATTCCATTCCTTTTTTGAATTACCAGAACAATTTTCAAACTCTTTTTTGTAAAAGTTCGAGCGAGCTTCTTTCAATAGTTTTTTTACTAATCTGTGTGATTTAGAGTAGTTAAAGCAAGCTGTTTTATCATTAGGATTTCTTTTTTTTATTTTGTACAATTTTTCTTTTTTATTGATTTCTTTTAGAATTTCTGAAGATATCCATTTATTTTTTGATTTGTGATTCTTTTTCTCAATTTTTTTGGTGCAAGATTGTACACATATTTGAAGTTTTTTAATAAAATTGTTGTAGGTAACATCTAAATTTCCATTATCTCTTTCAAATACAGTAGATTTGATAACTCGATCCAGTTTATCAAAATTAATTACCTCAAAAACAGGGGCATCATTATAAATAGGGATTCTTTTCAATTGAAAACAATATGAAACAGCAAGGAAAATTGGATAGTGATCAGTTATGGAGCTGAGACATCTACAACAATCAAAAGAAAATTTACCTGAAAATTTTAAATTAAAGTGATCAATACATGTGGATGAATTTTCTGTTTCTCGAGTAGGAATGTTAATTATACTTTCATAGCCATTTGAGTACAATAGGTCTAGATAGTCGTTACAGGCAATATGATCTAATAAATTTATATTTAAGTCACCACCTATAATTGAGTTATTGGTAAACATTGGTAATAACGTACTAAACTCACTCAGAAAAAAATCAATCGTAAAAGAATGAAAGCGATAAATACCGATTATGTTCAGTTTAATATCTGGGTTGTACAAAGCAATTATATTAGCTGAATTTAACCTAGGAATTGATATGGGAACGAAATTAAGGTTTTCTTTAATAAATATTATAACACCACCTGATCTATTAGATACATTGCACTGTGAAAAACTTTTAAAACCAGGGATATTATAAAATTGAATTTCATTTTCGTAGATCCAAATTTCACTTAATATTATACAGTCTAGAACGGGAAGAAAGTCATTTACCTGAGCCAAAAATTCATCATAATTAGATCTTAAACTTCTAATATTAAAATGCAGAACAGATAACATATTATAATTTGCGGGAATGTTCAAACTAGAAATAAAAGCAGGTAAGTTATTTAGATTGTCAATAGTTTGGCACTGAGAAGTAGCTGCTGGGAAATAGGACTTACTGTGGCACATCAGGGAAATCGGACATTTTTCTTATTCTGATTGCTTTAGAGTTATCTTCCTGCCGCAGGAAAATCTTTGCATCCCTGACCCAGCAAAAACGGTAGTTGTGTTTTTTTTTAAATTGGCGTGCCTCAAAGTAAATTTTCTTCAGTGCAGGACAGAGATGTTCGTTGATGTAAATTGGTGTATTGGGGAAATTTATCTCTACATCCTGGGCTGAGAGCTTCTTCGACTTGGCGGCTTTGATGACCATATCTCGCTCATATTTCGTCTGAAACTGGACAATGATAGGTTTCTGTTTGTTTACATTTTTAGTTGGAATTCTATGAGCTGCCGAAATCTTTACTTCTTCGTTTAGATCTAATGCTTTAATCACTTTTTTAACAATTTCTTCTGTGTTTTCACTAGATTCTGGAATTTCAGCTATTTCTATATTAGTCCTTCTAGAATATTGTTGAAGGTCGATCACTTCATGAGTAAGATCTTCAATCTGAGATTTCAATTGTTGATTTTCAATGAGTGTTGATTTTAGGGATTTGTTTAGAGCTGATATTTCTTTTTCAAGTTTGGTGTTTTTATCTGAGAGTTCCTTGATGGAACCGGAATTGAATTCTATGGTTTGCTTCAGATCCGAAATTTCATTTTTGATGTATCTCTTAAGGTCGTCAAACTTTTCACTTATTATATCCTCAATAAGACTAGTTAGAAATTCCTTACTTGCCTCATTTTGATCTTGAGGAACAGATAGGTCTGGTTGAAGACTCGGCGCTTTGGGTTTCAGATCAGGGGGATTTGACCGGCACTTTCCACACTTCCATGATTGTTTTTGCGCTGGTTGCATTTTTCGAAATTTTTCCTCTCTAATTCCAACGCAAGTCGGGTGGCTTTGCTGTGAGCACACATGGCATTTGAGAATTTCCTCTGGAAGTTTCAAATCCTGGCTACACATGGCTAATTCTAATGGCTAATTCTAATGGCTGGTTTCTAATCCTGGCTATAATAAAAAGTCTAGTAAATGAAAAAGTCTAGTGATCTGTCTCATTTGAAACAATGTTTTAACTCGTTTTTCATGAAAAAAAAATTATATTTTTCAGTAAATAGTATATTTATTTCAAAGGAAAAAATCTTGAAATGGAGGAAATGTCCACGCCTTCGGTGTGGTCTAAAAGGAGATGCGGAACACACATACATACACACACAGCCACAAACGTTTTTATTTATATAGAGATTAATAAAATTGCCTAGTAACAACAACACTGGTACTAACTAAAGATTCTTATTATTGGCTTGCATGACTGGTAAAACAGGTTTTCAAACACGGAAAAATAAGTGAAAAAAAAGAAGGAAAATGGGAAAAAAAGAACGAAGGACTGATTTTCTCTTTATAAATTATAGCCTATGTCCTATTCTGATGTATAAGCTACATTATAGTAAAATTTCATTAAAATCCATTCAGTAGTTTTTGCGTGAAAGAGTAACAAACATCCAGACAAACATTCACAATTATAATAGTACTAGCTGTTATACCCGGCCTTGCACGGGTGGGGTGTATAAATTTATTTTTTAAAATATTTCTTAAAATACATTTATAATTTTGTAAATTAGCAATATTACAAATCATCCCGGTATCCCAGGCGCCTCTTTCCTATCCCAGTGTTCCCGGTAATCTTATCCCGTTGCCCGGTGATCATGGTAATTTTTCTAATCCCGGCTGCGTTCCCGGTAATTTTCCTATCTCAGTGTTTACGGTAATTTTTATATTCCGGTATTCTGGGTGTCTTTATGGTAAATTTCCTATCCCAGTGTTCTCGGTAATTTTTCCTTCCCGATGTTCTCGCTAATTTTCCAATCCCGGTGTTCTTGTCACTTTTTACAATTCCGATGTTTCTGATAATGTTTAATAATATCTTGGTGCCTTTATAAAATAACAAATTTGAAACCGTAGTAAAAAGTCTAGTGAACAAATTAAGAAATTTAAAACCAGTGTTTAAAACTAAAATAAAAGATCTAGTAAATGAAAAAGTCTAGTGATCTGTGTCTCATTTGAAACAATGTTTTATTTTTAACTCGTTGTATGACTGGTAAAACAGGTTTTCAAACACGGAAAAATAAGTGAAAAAAAGCAGGAAAAACGGGAAAAAAAGAATGAAGGACTGATTTTCTCTTTATAAATTATAGCCTATGTGTTATTCTGATGTATAAGCTACATTATGGTAAAATTTCATTAAAATCCATTCAGTAGTTTTTGCGTGAAAGAGTAACAAACATCCGGACAAACATTCACAATTATAATAGTAGTAGGATTTAGTATTAGGATTTTGATGAAAACGACCTATTTAATACAAATAATAAATATAACTTTTATAAAAAAGCTTAAAAACGGTAACTGGCACTGATATTTTATTTTAAACCCACAACTATTAACTCTCTCGAGTAAAACTCGGTAAAATGCTATATTTTCATGAAAAATGGCTGTTTTTGGTATCATTGAGTTTTTATCAAAAATACTAAAAAAAAGGAATATTAAATATTTTGCATAATTTTTTATTTATTTTATCATTTATTACAAAAGGAAAAGTGGGTTTTTTAGGCACCCTATGGGTTTTTTTCACCCTTCATTTCAAAGACTACCGTAATGTCCCCAATTGGCGGACTGAACTGAAATTTTAGTATTTTATTCTCATAATAACGGGATAACACAAAACCACGTGAAAAATGCTGTTAAGTCTTCATAACATATATTTTTACAGCATCAAAATCTGCATAACTAAATCATATTTTTAGCCCAAAATCGACACTTTCTATTTATTCCAAAAACTAAGTAAATAAACGGTTCTTTGACTTGCTTTTACGTTTCTGCCACTCTTAATGTCATACAAAGACAGGGCACATGAGAATTTAAAATTATTTCAATTATTTATTTAAAATATCTCGATGGGTTTTTTAGGGTACAATTTGGAGTGTTTTTTTTTAAAGGACAGCACTTAATTGGTTAAACTATAAAAAAAGAAGATATAATTTTATTTGAGGTCGGGATTAGTCTTTTTACTAAATGATTTTAAGTTTTTCAAGTAATATATAATTATTGAAATTTTATTAGTTATTTAGAGTATTACTATTAGTGTAATCTTATTAAATTTTATCCAAAAAATAGGTCATTTAAACTACAAACACTATAATCTCAATTTTTGTTTCAGAATTGTACTTTTAAAATTAAAATTTGTATCTCAAACTTAGTTTAATTACTTCTTCTGACTCTACATTTTATTCAAACTAAGTAGTCAATTTCTCCCAACTTTATGGTTTTGCTGTTAACCTTGCTATTTAGCCTAACATAGATATAAATCACTTATAAATTAGGAAGAATACATTCATGACATAAGGTGGTATATATTCTTGAAGAAACAATATCGCTTTATCATTAAATCAATTAAAATCAGTTAAAGAGAGAATGAAGTAAAACTTTAAGTAACAGAGAACTACAGATTTAAATATCATACTCTTCAATAATGTGGGTTTTTTAATGTGGAGGGAAAAACATTATATTGATATGTTTCAGTACTATGATTCCCTCTGCCCTTTGGGAACAATATAAAGGGAAGTCTTTAAATGTTAAGCAAACTCCCCTGGATTACCCTTGACGTAAAACCATCTCTCTAAAAGATTTTACTGGTTCGTAAAAGAATAGTTTCAAATTAAAATTAGCCTCTTTCTCTTCCTATGAAATGACGATAGTTTGTAATCCCTTTACCTGCTAATGCTTATTAACTTTAAATGTAGTTTATTGCCAAGCTCCTTTGAGAACAAGGCAAATTTATTTGAGTGTAGATGATTGTTTCTTATGTGCAATAACTGATACGAACAAGTGTAAGTTAAAATTCTTACCAATTTCTGATCTGATCATGTAATAATAGAAATTTAGTTCCTGTGATTTTGAAAATGAATTTAGTTTTTACTCGTATGTTGTTTCTCGGTATTAAGTATTAGAGTAAAGTTGAATAAATATTGGAAATTTTGCCCACTTTTCAATTTGTATTCGATGAAGCGTTCAATTATTAGTTATGAAAGAATTCAGACCCGAAATACTTCTGATTAAAGTATATACTGATAGGTTAATTTATTTCCCAAACTCTCAAATGAAAAATTGTATGATAACCAAGTTTATGTTGCGGTATTTTTGCGACCCCTTCACGAAATAAAGCTTTATTCAGTTTTTATAAGTTCAGCACTGAAATTTTATTTTACTCCAACCATTTGCCCACAATAACTCACCTTTCATAGCTCTTGTAAAAGTTTTCCAACTTTCTAGCAGCTGAGGAGTCTGAATGGTCAACTTGTATAGTATTTTTTTTATCAGAAATCCTCCTTAAAAGCACACCTAAAACTGTGACCGTGAAAGCCAAGAGAATGTTCGATTGAAATGTCCTTCTCAACCAGTCCCGTTTCTACTCAAGGCAAGACAAATGGTAACTGAACTACTTTTATATTACTATGGAGCTACCGGCCCCCTTCGGATCGCTTCGCAATCCTTATAAAACTCAGCTCACTGAACTAAACTAACATTATAAAACATTACAAAAAACAATTAGCAGAAGAAACGTCAACCAACTTTCTAAAAATAAGTCACAGGTCATCTCCATGAATAACACTCTCTTAAAAGTTTGTATATTAATTAACTTATGGATAATTAAATCAAATTTTTTAGTAAAAATAAATCCAGTACGTCTATTAATAATTATTATTATAATCAAATTCTGAAAAAAGTACATTAATGGATCTTTTAAATTCAATTATGTACCTAGTAACTCGTTAGTATACCTAGTGTTTATCATTCATATTTTTGTTTAAACCCAGACTTGTTAGAAATTACCTTTACAGCTATTGAAATTAATAGGAGACAAAACCTATATCACACTCAATGTTTACATATTCGATTTTCAGACTAAAGATTATAAATTTCAGACAAAATGTGAGAAATTTTAGCGTGAAATATCATATCTGTATGTACTTTTTTAAAACGTAAAGAAAATTTGTTACATAATAAAATATGGCGTCAATTGGTTGTTGTGATTGGATGTTTAATAAGATGTTTGATAGCTCTTGATCCGTAACTGCGACCTTATTCATAATCCAATAAAATGGAAATATATTTGAAAATTGAGAACTTTTTTTTGGAAATTCTAATGGCATATATTGTACATCCTCAAGAGAATCCGAACAGTTTGATACCAAAAATGTGTTATTCAGATCAGTTATTACAAAGCCTTTCTCTGGAAACCGTTCGCCAAAAAAATTTTTTTAGAATAGAGAGATTACATAAACAATGAAGTTTTACAGACTCAATAAAACAACAGTGTTTTTCTCCAATTATCCCCCATGACAAAAACAAAAACGAAGAGTCCCATCCAAAGTAAAAAAAAAACTCCGTGTCCCCAGCAAAGATTTAATATTCCCTTTTTTGGCCATCTGTCACAATTCGCCGAGAGCCGCTCACCCGGATGATGGACAGTGTGCGACTCGTGTTTGGACACGCGGGCGAAATTGTTTCAATAGACCCCTCTCCGACCTCCCTCCCCTTCGGAGCAGATTGAGAATTACGAACGGTTCTTCTCTCTCTCTCTCTCTCTCTCTCTCTCCTCTTGATGCTGTTTTTGGCAAGATGGCGACGCATCCCACGCACCCCCGATGTTCCGATCTTTATTTTTTTTGTCGTTGTTGGGTCTGTTGTTTTTTAGGAGAGATCGTGGAGTGAGATTAAATAGAGAGTACGTCAAACATATTTGCATCCAAGAAGTGACGTTGTTAATATCTCGCTCTGTCTGTTTGATGAGATTTGATCCGAATAGGGATTTTGAGAACTTTGTTAAATGGGGATGTCTAACCTAAGTGGCTAATATATCTTTTATTACTGAGTTTTACGCAAAAAGGAGGTGGGTCTAGACATCATTTTATAGAGAATTTTTGGAAATTTTATTTAAAAATAAGTGTTCTCATTTCATTTTTGAGTATTTTAGCCCCTTTATGTAACAAATACCAAGCCTCCTTAAAATTCTTTCTACCCAAAGGAACTATTCCAGTATTTACCCCTGAAACTTGAAATTTTTTCCCGTGTAAAAAAATTTAAAGCTACTCCAAAACCTATCCAATTATATATATCACAAGAAGCTTCGCAAGCAGCACAAAATGGATCAAGAGTTCCCAGTTAGAAAACACTATTTTAGAATAATTTATTCTAGGTTGTCTATAGTATATTAAGGTTATCTATTTACCGAGGTATATTTATTCAGTCACATAAAATATATTTAATCATTTTGTATTACATTACAATTTACTTTTTTACTATTAATTTGTGTGTACTGAGACGCCGCAGTTAGAAAACTATCTAAATTCTAAAGCAGGGGTGGCCTACTCAAATGGTCTTAAGGGAAACTTAGGAAAACCACAAAACTCCCGCGGGCCGTATATAAAATTTTAGGATATGAGATGCTCAGAATGACAGTGAAATAAGCTGAATAAACTAGGTGCACACTTAGTTTTACAGTTTCCTGAATAAAATGTTCATTAAAATTGACCTTTAAAAGCCCCCCACCGCTTGTGATGTATATAAAAATGTATGCATTGTTAAAAATAAATTTTTAGCAAGGATTCGCACCTGGATGAACTTAAGATCCTAAAAACGTTTTTAATATTAGAGTCCCAAGCAGAAAATTTTTGGAAAGCAGATTTTTAACTCGTTTTGGTACACTTTGTACGACTTTCGGGGAGAATTAACTAAACTTTTGACTTAAAAAAATCTCGCGGGCCGCAAAATTATTTCAAATGGGCCGTATGTGGGCCTTGGGTTGGCCACTCCTGGTCTAAAGCCCTCTGCAGATACTTTCTTTTCTTTCTGCCTATCGGAAGTCACTAGGATACTTCACATTATTTTACGTTATGTCTTTTCTCAAAGAAATATAATTTTTCTCATCTAAAATCAATTTTCCTAAACAGTCCCTCCCACATTGACCACACAGGGCTACAGCCGACGCGCCCTCTAACCACCGCTCCCTCCACTGGTCGAAGGGAGTTCAGGGGAGGGATCCTCTTGACCTACTTGCTCTCTTTTTCGGGAGTTATGATGAATATATTCCTGTTTTTCGAGACGGATGCTTCGCTCCGGTTGGCGGGAAGGATGGGGTTGCTTTCTCGACTGGACCACCGCCGAAGACGAGGCATGATGAAGAGTAATTTCAATCTTTTGGTTTTTAGAATTTCATTTTTCTGTGGATGATCTGACTCTGGGAAGGGAAGTATAAGGTTTTTGGGTCCGCTAAACTATAACTCAATTCGGTGCTTGAAAGTTTTCAAAACTATTTTTTGTACATAAATGAAAAATAATAAGTACATAATAAAAGTACATAATTTCTTTAAAAAATTTTTTAAAAACATTTCGTAAACGTTTAGACATTTTTTTAGACGCGATAGGATTTTTTAAACATTTTCAATCTCTCTAGCGTTGTGTCGTGAGTAAATTTTGTGATGGAAGATTTGAAATTTACATTTAATAAACATGGTTTTGCAGCTGAGCAGTTGTAATGTAGTAAGTACTACACAGAGTAATAAGGTGTTCGATGTGGATTGAAATTGCCAGGAGCGTTTAAATAAAATGTGGGCCAGCAGGATAGAGAGAGAAATAGTCTCTCATGATTTAAAGTATTCTTAAAACCGTGTAAACGTTTTGTTCTTGGTCATCTTCTACTTCTAAATAATTAGGAGTTCAAATTAAATTTTTTAAATTTTATATTTGTATTCTTGCTTAAAAGTGACCATTTTCAATTTATGGATTTTTCCCTCTCCACCTGTATCTACCTGTTATTCTTACTTGTTTTAACCTCTCTAGTTCTAATTTACTCCCTGAATGATCTGATCTCATGTGAGGCGTCAAATTTCAAGCTTAAAAACGATATTTTTATAACTTGCTTTTTTATCTCTTTGTAAACACTTTCAGTGAGAAAAGGCTTAAAAATCAAACTAAAACCGTGATATAAAAGCTTAAGAATAAAAATATTCTGTGAATTAAAAAGTTTCTTCAGATGTGGAAATTAAATTTCGTTTATATAATATTTTCGGTGCCGTGTTGTGAGCGGACATAAAAAAATGTGATATGAGCAGGAAATTGATAAAAAAATCAACATCGAAAATCGAGATCGATTCGGTTAGCGATTTTATATGCTATTTCCAAAGTCAAAAGAATTGTAAAAAGTTTATGGTAGTTGGGGGACTGCCGCCTCCCCCCAAAACCCTGCCCTAACTAAAACCAAACTCGTTTGGAGCGTTATCAGTAACAGTGACGATTCAAGAAAAAAAAGGGGGGTCGGTACTCTTTAGTGTTACACAAATCCCACAAAAAGATCCTAAGAATAGCCAATATGAATACAAATGGCATAACTTATCGATTCGATCTCGATTTTTTATCCAATGTCCCACTCACAACACGACACCCTATTTTCCTCAATTTTTTTCTCATTTTTTCGTTCTTTAGAAATTTGCTTAATACTCTAGCTTTTACCAGAGTTAATTCCCAAATACCAAAGATATAAATAAAATTTTCACAGAATAAGGGGTCTCAGGACTCTTAAATATGCAAAGGGTACCTCGATTTTTGAACTAGTATTACACAAAAACTAAATTCTGTAGTAACCTGAAATTTGTACCGCATGATAACTAAATACCAATAAACACATACCCAAAATTTCAGAAAGTTTTGATGGTTTTTATAGGAGTAATCAAACATTGGAAAAAATTCTAATTTTTCACTCTGCGCAAGATTTTTCAATAACTATTCAAGTTATAAACATGAAATAGCGTACAAATACTTGTCTTATGGTACTTAATAAGTTATACCTCACATTTAAACCTTATAATAACCAGAACTTGTTTTTACGAGTTAAAATCACTTTTTTTTGAAAATTTTTATAAAAACTGTGATAATAAAAAGCTTAAACAGTTATTTTTGACAAATGTAATAGGTATAACTTATTAAGTACTTAAAGACGAGTATTAATACACAATTTCATGTTTGTAACTTAATTAGTTTTTGAAAAATCTTGCGCAGAGTGAAAAAAATTGAAGTTTTTCCTATTTTTCATAACTCCTATAAAAACCATCATGACTTTCTGAAATTTTGGGTATTTGTGTATTGGTATTTAGTTATTATGCGGTACAAATTTCAAGTTACTACAGAATTTAGTTTTTGAGTAATACTAGTTCAAAAATCGAGGTACCCTTTGCAAATTTAAGGGTCCTGAGACCCCTTTTCGTCACCTTAGTATCAAAAACTACTATCTCCATTCGGCAATCTTCGGGAATCCCGAATCTTGGCGTTTAGATCGTTGTAGAAAATAATTTGATTGGTTTTGATCTTTTCTACTCGATCATGTCAGCTCCCAGCTAGAAAATGTGTGCACTTTTTATGCAAAAAAATGTGCTTTGTGCACAATTTGTGCATAAAAAGTGGATAATTTTTGAATACTTAACAAGTATTCACTTTTGCTGTGCACAATTTGTACATAAAAAGTTAATATTTTTTGAATACCTAAAAATGTATACACTTTTGCTGCAAATTATTTGTACTTTTTGTGCATACAAATAAAGTGCATTTTCTATGTTGCAAAACACTTTGCAAAATTTTTGCACATACATAATTAACCATTTTATTTGTCTGCAAAAATTTAAAATTTTTTTTGTACTGAAATGTAGATTACACATTTTCAAAAACAAACTTAAATTTTACCAGATATTTGGTTAATTAATTGTCTCTGCATGCAAATTCCAAATTTTGTGACTTTAAGAATTAAAATAAAAGCCTAAGCATTATTTACTATATTTTTAGAGATAGAGTATTATATACTATTCATCATAAAGCAGAATATGTGAGATTGAAAGAAAAAATTTTTACATTCAAAAAACATTTATTTTAAGAAATATTTAAACCTTCATCAATTTATTTCCTTTTTAAAAAATTTTCTTCCTATTAATTTTATACTAGTTATACAGGGTGTCCCATAAATAGTGGGTCACACTTCTAGGGGGGATAGTAGACACCTAGACGAGTCAGAATCACATAGGAATCGGGGGTCCCAGACCAAATCCCAGGGAGTTAAAAATGGAGCGACACCCCAAAAAAAGTATTGAAAAATTCAATTTGTAGAAGAACTGCTATTGGTAAAAATTTAATTATGGTCTCAAAAATTGTGATTTAATATGATCTTTAAAATTATCGCAAAAGTATTCACCTTAAAAATTTTTTTATTATGAAAAAAGTTAAAAAACCACAAAAAATGTGAAAATTCTGCCCAAACCTCATTTTGTATTTCGAAATCCTTTCTTTTGATTTTATAATCTGAAAGATCATAGTTGTAAACCCTTAAGTCCAAAGTGTCACGTAAAAACCATCAATATTCAATGCTTGAGATCCTGTTAAAGCACGGTATAAGTCCGTTTTTTTCGTCCGCAGACTGTCGTTTTGGAAACGGCTATAGGAAACCAGTTTCCGCACGCAAAAAACGAACTTTAACAGGATCTCAAGCATTTAATATTGATGATTTTTACGTGAAACTTTGGACTTAAGGGTTTACAACTATGATCTTTCAGATTATAAAATCAAAACAGATGATTTCGAAATACAAAATGAGGTTTGGGCAGAATTTTCACGTTTTTTGTGGTTTTTAACTTTTTTCATAATAAAAAAAATTTTAAGGTGAATACTTTTGCGATAATTTTAAAGATCATATTAAATCACAATTTTTGAGACCATAATTAAATTTTTACCAATAGCAGTTCTTCTACAAATTGAATTTTTCAATACTTTTTAGGGGTGTCGCTCCATTTTTAACTCCCTGGGATTTGGTCTGGGACCCCCGATTCCTATGTGATTCTGACTCGTCTAGGTGTCTTCTATCCCCCCTAGAAGTGTGACCCATTATTTATGGGACACCCTGTATATTAGATTTATACTTTATCTACAAGTTTTTTTAATTAAATTTTGTACCATATTGGAGAAATAAATTAAGTCTTGAATTTATG
Organism: Tetragnatha versicolor; assembly: GCA_024610705.1. NCBI lineage: Eukaryota > Metazoa > Arthropoda > Arachnida > Araneae > Tetragnathidae > Tetragnatha > Tetragnatha versicolor. The sequence continues at coordinate 462,113 of JANDEH010000004.1, forward strand.
GTAGGGTTATAAAAAGTGTAACAGAATAATCTTATTAAAATTATAAATAAAAAGAACTTAATTAAAAAAGAAATTACTAAAACTGATTTTAATACTTTTGCTATCTTATTTAAGAACAAATTGTGATAAAGTGTGTAAAACAAAATCTAATTTATTGACGAGAAACAGACAAAACCGTACAAAACCGTTTGTTTTCTATTCGAATACCGGACAGTTATTTTTCTCTTTTCGTCTACAATTAATAAGTAAACAAACAACTAATGGTGATGCCACTAGAGAAATTTCAAAATTTAAAGTAATTAAAATTAAAATTAAAATAAGTAATAAAATAGATGATAATTAAATATATCATAAGATATATTTGATAAGATAATTAAGATATAGTTAGAAAATAAAATGATATATTATACGGCTTTTAAATAAGACAATCGGGTAATTAAAAATAAATATTTTCTTTAAAAAATATTGATAAATATCTGCACATTAGAAATTAAATTTTCCTTTTCTGGACCTGGCATCGGATAATTATTATTGTCAATTATCGTGTGATGAGCGAGAAAAGAACGTTAGGGCTAATATTTAAAGTGAAAAATGAATTTAAATAAACTTAACATACTTGTAAAGTTTGTTGAAGATGAAAAGTTTGACGTTCTTAAGCTAAAGAACTCCACTTCAATGTCATTTAATACAGAAAAGATACAAGAATGGGAACGTGGAAAACTTATCAATATTATTTGGAATGGAACAACTTACGGAGGATACATTATAAAGTTTGGAGGCAAGATTTAATCTGTTTTATATTAAAAGTAAATATAATTGGAATCTTTGTTTAGGTTGTCATTGTTTCAGTTTTGAACTGACTATACTATCTTCTTTCAAATTTTAAATTGTGTATAGAATATTTTTAATATGTCCTTGTTTATGTGTCTATGTTTAATTGTCTATGTGAAAATATACATATATTGAATAGCTGAAAACAAATGTAAATATCATATTTAATTTATCGTCCTCATCCATCGAGTCCTCTCTCTGGTTGTCATTCAATTACTAACCCTAATACGATCTTGACCAATAAACTAGTAATACATAATTGCTAACAATCACGTGATTGGCAACTTCAGCATTGGGCCATTCTACATTTTTGACACGTTCTGTAGTAAGATAGCTTTAAATCTTTTGAATAAAACGATTTAATTAAACGCAGTTATAAAATTAGGATTGCACAAATTGTGCACAAAAAGAGAAACATTTTAGCCCATCTGTTTTTGCATAAAAAGTGTAAAATAAATTGTGCACAAATAGAGTATCATTTTGGCTCATCTGTTTTTGCATAAAAAGTGTAAAATAAATTGTGCACAAAAAGAGTATCATTTTGGCCCATCCGTTTTTGTATAAAAAGTGTAAAATAAATTGTGCACAAAAAGAGTATCATTTTGGCCCATCCGCGTTTTTGCATAAAAAGTGTAAAATGAATTGTGCATATATTTGCATACTTTAGTTTGCAAATTTTTTGCAAATTCAGTTTACACTTTTTATGCAAAAACGGATGGGCCAAAATGATACTCTTTTTGTGCACAATTTTTTTACACTTTTTTTGTACACTTTTTCTAGCTGGGCTCTTACAAACCAAAAAACGAGCTTCTCTACCGATCTGATCGCCAAGGATCGGGATTCCCGAAGGTTGCCGAATGGAGAAAGTAGTTTTTGATTCTAAGGTGACGAATTTAACCAATATTAAATGCATGCAATTTATCTGGAATAGGGTGGGTTGGGGTAAAATGGGTCAATTTTTAGGTACTTTCGCATTCTAAGTTTTATTTCATCAAAACTATTACTTTTTCATGATTTCTTTCAATTGGATCTTGACATTACAACCCTTTAGAACATTTTCATCTAATTTTATCAAATATTTTTTAGTTATAAGTTGGTTAAACTTAGCATCAAAAGTAGTGACCTATTTTACCCCAATGTGGGGTAAAATGGGTCTTATTGCAAAAAGATGTCAAAAATATATTTATTACTAAATATACATGAAAATAAGAAAAAAGGCAATCGGCCAAGCCGTTTTTATCTTAAAAAATTTGTTTTAAGTTGTACTTTAATGAAATTGTAAAAGTCCTAAGATAATGAACATTGTTGAAATGTAGCAATTAAAATACTTCATATGGAGAAAAAAATAAACTTGTTTGACAGTTCAATGTATATTTGATGGAAATAAGTTAAAAAATTGTTTTTACTTAATACAGAAGGCCTAACTATGACCCATTTTACTCCAAGTACAAAATATCGTTATAAAAGATAAAATATTTTATATTTTTCTAAGCTGATTGGCTTGAAATGTCTCTCAGACTTTCTTTTATGAAAAACTATCGCAAAAGTTTTCTGTAATATATTACAATATATATTTATTTCGAAGTTGGTAAACCCTGTTTTTTCAATGACATCATTTACGGTTCAAATTAAATATTTTTTCAGTCCTCAAATTCATAAATCTGAATTTTTGACAGTCGAAAAAGGTTGCCAACAGATTAAAGAATATAATTTAAAAAATTAGTGAAAAAAAATCAATTTATATTTGATTTACATCGAGTTAATTAAAACTGACCCAATTTACCCCATGACCCACTTTACCCCAATCCACCCTATCTTATTAGATCTGAGAGAGCATTCGAAACGCAATCCAAACTTCGTCTGAAATCACCAAAGCTCTGGGGCTATAGTATCAATGGGCTTTGAATTATGATGTTTCTAAACCTATCAATATTACCCTAAACATGGCGTTGATTAGTTGGAAACGTTTCAATTTCAATGCGATGTTTATTATAGGTCCTCTGTGCACGTTCTATATGGGAAGTATAGTGGTTGTTCCTTTTGTAGAAATTCTTGCTATTTAATCTGATTGGTGTTATTGAGAATTTATTGTATACCTTAGAAATAATTCAAATTCTCTCATTTAATAAATCTTTATACAATACCCTTCAATACTTGTTTGTTAGTCAGTTAATATATTTGTAGTGTTTAAAAATTTCTCAAACAAAGTTTTTAAATTTTTCATTGATCAGTGATCAGATAGAGCAGGGGTCCCCAACCTTTTTGTACCTAAGAGCACATACCAGAATATCGGTCGAATAGCGGGCACCATTTATTTTTTCAAGATATATTTATATTTTATAGTTGGTGGACAAAGTTAATATGCAAGTTATTATTTAGTTAATTTTGTAGTTAAAATTAATTTAACATATGAATATAATTAGTATTAATATTATTTTGTAAAATAAATTATTACTAAATTGCTTGCAAGAAATACGAAGTATAAAAATTAATAAAATATATAAAATACAGTCAATGTTATCTTTTGCATTGTGCATTTCACTGACCAGTGCTTCATAATTGGGAGAATATGGTGAAATTCCTACTCGCAAGCGATCGCCAAGGTGTTCATCTGAAAGTCGTGACCTTTATTTTGATTTTATGATACTCGTTGTCGAAAATGATGATTCACACAAGCATGTGGAACCAAAAAACGTCTTTATTTTATATGCTGCTCTTTTTAAGAATGGAAATTTATTTTTGTCAACTATATTCCAGAATTTCTCATATGATATAATAGTTTTGAGCATAATGTCATTCTGAAGATCCAAATATTCTATCTCTACTTCTTCTTGCCTTACTTGAAGAAATTCTAAAATGTATGTTGCTATTGGTTGGTAAAAGGATTTGCAAAAAGGTGACCATGTGTATATTAAACTGTTGAAAGCGATTTTCAAATTTATGGAAAACTGAAATATTTTATCGGTGGGCACAAGCAGCGGGCGCACCTAGACCGATCGACGGGCGCCATGGTTCCCGCGGGCATAGGGTTGGGGACCCCCGAGATAGAGAATCAAAGCTTCTAATATTTCCATAACTCGGAAGGATTGGCATTGTTTGTTCATTTAGCTTTCTCAGTTGGAATACATTCTTCCTATTTTCTAGTCTTTAAAATATGGTTTTGCATACGTAATTTTCGTAAGAATAGGGTTTGTAATATCATGTAGGAAATAATAAGCACAAGGATATAGGAGGGTTTAAAGGTTTTAATTTAATTATTAAGTTCTAATTAAGTTAATTATTAAGTTCGATGCGGAATTTTAAAAGGATAGCGGGAATACTTCATCAAAATTTTGTTTATAAGATTTTAAACAATGAAAATCAAATGACTGAGATGATTTTAATTGGATTGGTTTTATCACTTAGAAAGGATAAATGTTTAATTGACAAAAAATTCGGTATGGAATGTGATATCACAATCGGAACTTAAGACTGGAATGAAAAAAAGGCTCCGAGAATACCAAAATGAAAAGGTACCGGGAACACCGGGATATGAAAATTTTCGGGAACACGGGGATATGAATAAAACACCGAGGAAACCGGGGTAATTGATGATTGCTGATACGAAAAATTGGAAGTTGGGAGAACTAGGAATTAATACACTCCTCCCGTTCAAGGCAAATAAGCTAGTTTTGATATATAAACTAAACTGTAAATTATATTGCATACTCCGCTTTAAACAATATTCAATAGATCGTCTATTAAGACGTCCCATGTGATGCTACCTAACTTTAGGCTACTGAAAAACACTAACTTTATAAGGTATCAAGGCTTTATTGGGCGCTTATTTTGCGACTTGTATATTATCACTATAACAAAATTTTTATAATACGTATAAAGGTTTAGTAGTTAGGTTACTAAACGGATGACCATTAGAGTACTGAATTGGGACTTGACGTTGAGATGTCATACAAGTCATATATTATAACGTAAATTAGTACAAACTCAGGGAAAACCACTTGGATCAAAAGAGCTTCCTGTTAAAAGAGTTTCGAATAGTAAAGTTTCTACTGAATTCAAAATGTAAGTAGAAAATATTTGATAAATTTCTTTATAAAGCAAAAAAGTATCTTAAATTCGGTTATTACAAATAGCTAGAACATGAAAATTAAGAAAGTGGTTGAATTTTTAGTCCCCCAAAGATAAATGACCTTCAACCACTCCCTTCAAAAGTTCCAATGTAAACAGTCCTGATCCCCCCAGAGGCAATTGCCGTGCGGTTGAACCAAAAAATCCGCCCAAGTGTTCCAAGGGAGATAAAATTGATTCAATAAGTCTTTCGACAACTTCTATTAATCCTGCCAAACTGAATCTAGAGCGTTAACACCACTCCCTAACATCAAGGAGAAAAAACGATGGAAAATGGTTTCTAAAATACGCGATAGGAATCACAGAAATAAAAGCCATTAATTCTGGAGCCTTTTGTTTCCCGATACTTAGGGTTTTTAAAACGGTGTCCTTATAGACTGAGTTGAATTAATTGTTGGGTTTTTAAAAAAGAGTATTCTCGTTGAGGTAATTTTTTAGAGGATATCGAGAATTATTTTAATGCATATTACTTTTTCGATTTGAGTGTTTAATTGTTTTAATGTTATTCGTGGAGTGTGTATCAATGTCAAATTTCAATTTAAACAAAAACCCTTTTCAACTACTTAGTAAGTAAATCCTAATCATTGGTAGAAAACTAATTGACTTTTCACGGTTTCCAACTTTTCTAAATCTTGTATTAATGATAAAATATAAACTCATTCAATATATGTATTCAAATCGGTTATATATTTTAGGGACTAGTATTGCATTATTGATCTGGAACTAAATTATTTTTTTACAATATTTCAAAGTGGTGTACTTCAAGTTAAATCTAAATGTGAGTTAAACAAGAGAGAGAGAGAGAGAGCGAAAGATATAAAAAAATATATATATTTAAACTACTTTTAAAATCTTTCATTGCCCTGAAAGAGGTACTAAAATTAAAACAATTATTGCTTAAAATTGTGAACGTTTTTTTGAAACATTAATGGAAATATTTTCTCATAACAATATTTTGCAATTGTAATTTATAACTAAACAACTGTATATAGGTACTGCACCATAAAAACGCATCGACCAAGTGTATTGAAACAATTGTGCATCCAAATAAATTTAATGTATTATGCTGAGTTTTATTCAGTTTTATCATTCTCCAATCAATTAGTTTTGTTAAAATATTCATCTCCTGTGGAAGTTTGAATCAGTCATATAGTTTTTAACATTTCTTTAAGACAAGTAGAAGATGTTGATTAAAAGTAATCGTAACTTAATTTTAACTTAAATATTTGCAAATTTTTCAGTGTTTTTTGAAGTTTCGTGATTTTTTAGTTTAAAGAACACAAAATTTAATCAAAAAATCAAAAAAATTTGCAAATATGCTAACTTTTTCTTTTTTGACCCCTGAAAAAGTGCTATTTTCACATGCTAATACTCGGCAAACATTCAAGATATTTTCGTTAATTTTTTTTCAGTGAGTTCTTTATGACGTTGGCAACAATACTCTGAGGTTTTTGCTCTATCTCTTTTAGTTTTTAAATACTTTTTTTTAACTTTTTAATTTCGCCGCTAGGGGTGCTGTAAGTCCTCTCAATGGATTCTCCAGGCTCACTTACCTAGAGGTAGACTTTACTTCTGTGACCCTAGGAGGCGTTGGTTCCAAATAAAAGCCGTGCAACGCAAATGTGAAACACCCTGTTTAAGAAATATATTAAAGCATAATTTTTATACCTAGCTTTTTTAATTCTCAAAAATGCAAATTCCTTTGCAATTCATTAGCAAATTTTTAAGTGTTAATGTGTAGTTTTGTGCATTTTTAGTTGAATAAAGACAGGGGTGTCATTTAGGGGGGCAGGGGGGGGCAACCGCCCCCCCAAGGTTTCCACTGTAATATGAAAAATAGCTGCTAGTCCCTTGAAAATTCTGCAACTTCCACAAGGAGCTTTGAGTGCCACTTAAAATGTCTCAAAAGGAGTTAAAACATTACTTTTGAGGGTTTATTTTCAAAAAATTTCTGGGGGAGGACCCCCAGCCCCCCTCTAAAATTTCCACGCCTCTTATTTAGTGTTTTCCCCCTTAAAAACTATTTCTCTTACAAGAAGCTCTTCTCTTTAGAAGCTCCCCAAAGAGTTTGAAAAAGAGATAAAACACTAGTTAAAAGGGGAATTAAAATTCCTAGGGGATGACCCCTAGCCCCCCTCAAAACTGTGACGTTTATTTACAACTCTTTTCCCTAGAAAATTATGTGGTTTACAAGAAACTGTTCTCTTTGGATGCAGCCCAAAGGATCTCAAAACGAGTCAAATTTTAAGAGCCAAATTTTCAAAATTTTCCTGGGGGTGAATCCCCAGCTATTAGGTGTTCCAACATCCTCTAAGTGTTTCATGAACTCGCTGTACAGTACATCAATTGGTTGTGTAACTTAAGATAGCTGACTAAGGAGGTGTAATTTAAAGATAAAACAAAAAACTATGCAAAAAGAATAAAATTTCATTAAAACAAAATGATCGAAATATACCTACATAGTGTTTAAACGAGTCCACCCAAACTTTGACCAGAGAGATTCTTTAGTTCATAGAAAATTCCCAATAAACTATCTACGACCTAGTTTTCGAGAAAAGCAGGACAGAAAAAAGTATGACGTCTCATCCGGTTGACGCTAAAAATGTTTATTGAAAGGTGGTTATTTGGATATGTTTGTTCACTTATATGTTAAAAAATTTCCTTTCCACAAGCACTGTGTTTTGTCGAATTTTTTTTAAAAATAAAAGTAGTAGAGGTGTAGTTCTCTAAATATTTTTTATCTACTCCTCGCAAATAATCTCTCTGTACAGAAATTGGGCGGACTTGTCTAAACACTCTGTATAGTTTGATTTTATTCTTTTATACAATAATTCCACATTTTTACATAACACCTATATTTTTAGCCTAAAAAATAATTAATCAGAGGAGTTTTGAAAGTACGTTTTTGTAGAAATAAAACTTTTCCTTACATCCATATATACCATTTTAGAAAGAATGTACCATGGTTATGATGTTAGAACTGAGTTATAAGGCCTTGAAATTTCGAGTCATGATCTACATAGGTTATCATAAAAAATCACGATTTTACTGATGAGATTTCCAGACAGAAAAAATAGTTCACATAAAAAACACGTATTTTCATTACCAAAACGAGCGCAATCTTAGCATGAATTGTATTACTACTCAAAATAGCCCGCGCGTCTCCATTTACAATAAATATATTCTTCCAGGATTTCCCGTTAAGGCTTTCTCCTTTATTTTATTCACCAAATGTATTAACTCAGCGATAACCCTAAATCTCATTGGTTCGGCGTATTCAGTGAATGCCGTAAGCAGATTAAGGGGAGAACTTAAATAGGGAGTTGGAAAAGCAGACTCTGTCTGGCTCCTCGTCCAATTTCAAGATCTTAGTTAACTTTCTCAATTGTTTGACTACTTACGCTTGTTTTGTTGTTGCTCTTTTACTCGCTTTGATATTTACACGCATTAATGGTTTGTTATTATTTAAAGAGAGCAATTAAGAAATTTGTTTTTGGTCTTTATGGGCTTTACTTATGTAGTTACTTGTTGTTCAATGAGCTGCCGTTCTTGTGATATGACGAAACTTCATTTTTGGCTTATTACCAACATATGGGTAATGAGTAAAAAGGTTATTAAATTTTTAATCGCAAAAAAAATTCATTTAGTTTTCCTGTGCAGCATTATTTTTTATACTACACTGATGTTATCCCTCGATATTTGGGTTTCTTTCTCTAAAACAAGAATTAATTTGTTTGCTTTCAAATCGAGGCCTATTTCATAATTATAATCAAGCATTCAGACTTAACGCCACATCAAGTTTATTCATTCAAAAACTAATGTATATTTCTTAGGATTATTTTTTAAATACTTTAACTTGGTTCAACATTACAAGAATAAATAGAAACATAATTTCCCAGAGAAAGACGCACTCAAAAGATTACTTATATAGTTTAGTAGTTTCCAATCCAGAAATAAGAGCAGCAAGATAAGATTAAAAATAATTATGATCGCATCATTACTTTCAGGGATTAGAAAAAAATGTGAAAACTTAAACTATAATTAAATAGGGTAAAACTGGGTAATTTGATTCACAAGACTAGTGGATACATCTTTAATATCTTAAAAACTGTCAAAGTTATTTAGACATCATTTTAATTAAAAGTTGCACCTTTGCATGCATAAATCTAATATAATAAAATTGAATGTGTGTATGTATGTATGTATGTATGGTTGTCTTCTATACAAATCCACAGTTTACTTCCGATCTGCACCAAACTTGGTATACCTACGTAAAAAAACTCAGAAAAAAACAGGCTGTTTCGAAAATTTTAATTGACCCCTTGACCCTCTTTTGACCCTTTTTATGGTCATTTTGCTGAAATAGCTTTATTTCTCCTCAACAAGAGATCTGCTTACTCCATTGTTACAAAGAAAATTAAATGCTAAACAACAATATTTTAATAGAAACACTAGGTACAAGTCTACTTAAAAATTATATAAATAATTTAAAAATCTATTTCAATGAAATTTAAAAATTTTAAGTACAGTTTAACATATTTTTATTTGAGAGTTTATCTAATTTTTATATTTTAAAAAACTTTATGGAATGTCATTGTTGTTAAGATAGTCTCCATGGAAACGAGGATGTAAAATCAAAAGGTGATAATATTTTACATTTTAAGAAAGTTGGTTAACAAACAAAAAAACTGTTAAAACTACCTTTCAACAAGAAAAGATTGATTTTGAAAAGCTTTAATTATTGAATAATTTCACCGAAAACGTTAATTCCTGAAGATATGATTAATCAAGGGATCTAAGCAATTTTAAATAATTTTTAGAATACGTTTTCCAGGTAAATGTGGAAACCATTCAAAAATTATATTGCTTAAGAGGAACTTTAATCCACCCGGGAACACCGGGATAAGAAAAATTACTAGAAACACCGGGATAGGAAAAGTTACCGGGAACACCGGAATATGAAAAAAAAAACGCCTGGGATACCGGGATGATTGGTAAATGCTGATTATACAAAATTATAAATGTATTTGGGAAAACTTAAAAATAATAAATTTATACTCTGCCCCCGTGCAAGGCCGGGCATACCAGCTAGTATCTAATATAATAAAATTGAATGTGTGTTTGTCTTCTATACAAATCCACAGTTTTCTTCCGATCGGGACCAAACTTGGTATACCTACGTAAAAGAATCCCAGAAAAAACATAGACTATGTTTCGAAAACTTTAATTAACCCCTTGACCCCTTTTTTGTTCTTTTTATGGTCATTTTGCTGAAATAGCTTTATTTCTCCTCCAGAAGAGATCTGTTCACCCCATTGTTACAAAAAAAAACATAATGCAAAATAACAAGTTTTCAAAAGAAAAGCTATATCTAAAGCTGTTTAAAAATTATATTAATAATCTAAAAATATATTTCAAAAAAATTTTAAATTTTAAAACTGCTAAGTATAGTGTAGAATATTTTTATTTGATAGTTTAATTTTTAAATAAAAAGTTTAATGGAATAGCATTGTTGTTAAAATAGTCTCCATGGAAACGAAGATGAAAAAACAAATGAAGATCATATTGTTGCTTTTAATAAAGTTGGTTAACAGACAAAAAACTAGAGTAATATTCAAAACCTTTCAAGTGGAAATATTGTACTTTTTCTTAAATTGCAGGAATGTTTTATTAAATTTTATACCAAAGATATAATAAAATCATGAAAATACGATTAATTAAGGGCTCTAATTGAGAATTTTAAGTGATTTTTGGAAGAATACTTTTCTAATATTTTGTTGTTTTTTATGGGAATCATGTGGTGAATGCCGAAATCGTTCAGAATTTAAAAAACTTGATTCGACACCTTTCACTCATTAAAATATAGGCGCGGATCCAGCACCGCTCCAAGAGGGGGGGGAGTACTTTTCCACACAAAATCCCCGTTGGTACCATTGGGTATGGGGGTCCTCCCCCAGAAAATTTTTTTAATTTGACATGTAAAAGTAGGGTTTAAACATATTTTTAGAAACGTTTTGAGTCTAAGGGGGGCACTTTTCAACACTATTACCTTTACTTTTTCACCCAAAATGTCAAAATATTGGGGATTTCCTAAAACATATATCTGAAGATCCCCTGGTGGTACTAATGGGAGGTATGGGGGTCCTCCCTCAGAAAAAAAATTGGAAAGTAGACCGGTAAAAGTAGGGTTTTACTCATTTTGACAACCTTTTTGGGTTCCGAAGGGGGGGGTGCTGACCAGAGTGCTACCCCTTTTATCCGCGCCTGGAAGGTAGGAAATGAATTTAAAATTTTAATGAAAAAAATCTCCATCTCCACCCGTGCAAGGTCGGGCATACCAGCTGGTTACATATAAAACCATCTGCAGGAAGTATATAAATTTTATTGAGGGAAATTGAATGTTTTAAAATAGATTTCTAAAAGTAAATTTTAGTAAAATCTAAACGATCCCTATGATTCTTCAATCATGATACAAACGTAAACTTAAACTATAATAATATAAATAAAAGTATAAACCAACTGTAAGGAATACCCTTTTGTGTATGTGTTCATAAACAGCAAACTACTAATTGACATTCATTTCTAACACCAAAACATTCCGCACCTGCATAAAAACAATCCCAATAAAGAAACCTACCCCGTCAAAAAATTCCGATCCCCCTGACCCCACGAGATCGTCAGTGACAATGCGAGGCAGCCTCTCGCAGCAGCTGTAGCCCTTATTGAAAACGTCTCCTCCGTTTTTTACTGCGCCGGGTGACACAAGTCATTATTGCCGGCGACAGGCGTTTTCCGGTAGATTAAACGGGCCTTTAACGTTATTACGGCCCCCCCTCCCCCACACTTTATTATTTGTTCCTTTCTCTCCTTTTCTCTTCACCGTGGAGGGAGAAGAAATAGAATGAGAATACAGTCGGTATCCGAGGAAGCGGGTATTTGAGAATGTTAGTGTAGATTTTCTTGTTGACGTTGGACGCAGTCAAGACTTAAAGGAATAGTAATATTAATTCTCATCATTTAAACGTATTCATACAGAATGTAACATTATTCTATGAAGAAAAAAATCAGAAAACTTAGCAGACCCTATCTAGGCCAGTGGTTCCCAACTCATGTATGTCTGCGGACCACTTCACTTAAATTTGAACCTCCGCGAACCATCTCTATCCCTAACTGTATCTTCAAAATTTTAACTTTTTTCAGTGCATTCATTCCTCATGGAGGGTCTAAATTTTTGACTTTTTTTTCTGAAGTAAGGGAAACTGAGTCTTACAATGTTTCTAAATAGAACTTAGAAAATAAAATGTAATTCTGTAATTCAAATGTAATTTACCAGTAATTCTGTTGATCACAAAAAAGCAAACTGGACATTAACTGACTGTTAGTTGTGGCAGAGGAAATTTTATAGTCGAGGCTGGCGAGGCTGATGTTCTCTCGAAAGAAACCGCGTCAAAAGTCAATAATTATTTCAAAGGACAATTAAAATAGAAAATAATTTGTGTTCAAAAACTTTCGCATTTTCGGCAATAAATTTTTCTCATATCTTCGAACAAACCTATTTCACATGTATCTCAGAAATTTCCTCTTTTCATACCACGATTTCTCGAAGACCCTCTGACCATAGCATCCCAGTTTGAAGTATCTTTCAAAACTTCCACGCTTTGCTTCGTATCAAACCAAGTATAAGTCCGATCATTCGATTCTTTATTAGCCCCACCCTGACGCCTCTCAGTTTTAATTAATCTAATGCAATACTTTTCCACATCATCACATTTCCGTTTCTACTCTGTAATAAACTACTGTTGAATAAAACTGTGGAAAATAATAGAAATGAACAAATGATTCATAGGAGAGAAAGAGAACATAAAATTTTTGATTTATGAGGCGTATGATTTTTTATTTATGTTTTTGTATCTGTAGTGTTTTTACTATTTCCTGGAATGTGTGATTAGGAAAACTATTTTTTTTTATTTTCCACACATTTTTATAAGTTATTTAAAAATCTTCTTACGGACCACCTCTGAAGGCTTCACGGACCACCAGTGGTCCGCGGACCACCTGTTGGGAACCACTGATCTAGGCCAATCTGTGTGAAACCAGACATAAGCTGATTAACTAAAATTTTGTTTAAATTTAAAAATGAAAATAAGCAATTAGGATCACTTGGGGTAAGTGGGTCACTGGGTAATTGGTCACCCCCTCAAACTTAATTATGTACAGGAAATTTCCCACTTATTCGCATTTATTGTTACAGTTTGTCAAACTGATGGGTTTTGCATATATTTGATTTTTGTTTCATTTATTAAATAATATTATAGAACTAATTTAAAATAGATTCCCAGAGTGGATTTTTTGGAGATTTCAAGATACATTTTTCAAAGAAGTATTTCCAGCTAAGTTTTCATTATACAGGGTGGTCCTAAATTCGTGGTACAAACTGGGTAGGGTAAGTAGAGGAGACCTAGGCAAGCATATTTCGAATAGGAAGAGGGGGCGGAGATACACCGTTAAAGAGCTAGGACCTAATGTAGTGCGAGAGCGTTACAAAAGGACGTTTTGCCAAGGCCCGTTTAACGAAAAAATAAACATAATGAAATGAAAAAATTTATTGCATGAGGTACAGCAGTATCCGTACTACTTACCTCATAAATTTGATAGAAATTGGACCACTTGCTAAACCGTGGGGTGAGTTTTAAAACATGCAATATTAATCTTTTAGCCAAAGAATGGAGTTCCATTAATGGTATTTAGAAAAATGATGATCGGGGAAGGAATTTTCAATGATCATACGTTGATCATTGAAACTGTATGATCATTGAAAATTCCTGCCCCGGTCATCATTTTTCTAAATACCATTACACTTATTTAAAGGAACTCCATTTTTTGGCTAAAAGATTAATATTGCATGTTTTAAAACTCACCCCACGGTTTAGCAAGTGGTCCAATTTCTATCAAATTTATGATGTAAGTAGTACGGATACTGCTGTACCTCCTGCAATAAATTTTTTCATTTCATTATGTTTTTTTTCGTTAAACGGGCCTTGGCAAAACGTCCTTTTGTAATGCTCTCGCACTACCTTAGGTCCTAGCTCGTTAACGGTGTAACTGCTCCCCCCATTCCTATTCGAAATATGCTTGTCTAGGTCTCCTCTACCTACCCTACCCAGTTTGTACCACGAATTTAGGACCACCCTGTATTTTGATATTTATTGAACTGTTGTGCAAATTAAACCTAAAATACATACTGCAATTTGAATTTTTAAAATTTTTTAAATTCAGAAGTGTTTAACGGGGGTCCCTCGCAAATGATATAGGAACTATTACTGAAGACATGGGCGGATTTAAGGACATAAGGGCATAAGAATTATAGGGGCAATTTCCCCCAACATTTTCAGAAAAGTTGATTTATAGTATAGCAAGACCTTTTATTCACCACTTCAAAGTTTAAAAAAATTTATAATTTGATCGACATTTTTTTTTATCAATTTTGCGTTTTAATTTGAGTTATGGTGAGTAAAGTGAAATATCTCATCAAAAGTGTTCATTCTCATTTAGTGTGTCCGATTTCTTTTTATCTTACAATGTTTACTAATGTGCCAAAATAAATCTTAATCAACCTTATTAAGTTTTTCAACACTATTTTATGTTAAAGTAAAACATATCCCTTTGGCTTATCAATACATTCTTTAAAATACTTATTTTTGTTTTTAATTCTATTGTTACCATGTGAAACTGATTGTAATGTGAGTAGATTTCTCAAACATAGATACCATAAAATATTTTAAATTGAAATTTTCTGTACTTTATCAAGTAAGACCCAATTACATCTTTTTAAGTTTTGCTTGCTTTAAATATAAATAAAGAGTGGGTGATTCACTTACCCCATCTCTTTGGGTAAGTGGGTCACCCATCTCATTTAAAAAAAGACCAGCTAAGAAAAATGTAAAGCATTATTTTAAAAACTAATAATAAATTTTTGCTTATGGATATAGTCTTAAATGAAATAAGTCAATAAGTTCAAATTCAACCCGTTCAAAATTTTTCTATTGAGCTACAAAAATGCACTAGGCCAAAAAGGGGTATCTCTTACCACAAGTGATCCTATTTGGTGATATTAGTTAAAAGAAGTATTCTTACAAACGTTAATTTAATTCTTTAATTCAAACAATTTATTAAAAAAATCCAGTCGGTTTTTTTCTGCTTTAGGCTTGTAGTTCGACAATTATCACTACTACTACTGCTAGTACTACTTATTTTGTCATTCTACTTGATACTAAATTTTAGTACGAAGTATAAATTTTTTCAAAATTTTTTTTATTAATTAATGCGGGTTAAAACGGGGATACGGTTATACGGAGGTCAATAGCCTTATTAAAGTATCTCACATATCACAAAAGTATTGTTAATGTATAAAATGAACACAACACATCTCAATCTGAAAGGCAATTCCCTCTACCCTGCTTACAACCATATAATTCTTGTACATATTTGGTACAGGTAGTTTTTTATATTGGAATTTATTTAAATTAATATAAGTGCTTTGAGACTCGATAATTGTTTTTCAGAATCTGTAATGATTTTCCTTTTTAATGAATTCTTGGTATATTGTTGTCTTAACAACTCATGAATTTGATTTCTACCAATGTTTCTACTTGACATTCATATTTTGATGTATACGTGTGATACTATTTTGCTATACTAAAATTATTTTTCAATGGTTTTTAAAAAAGTAATCAAATCATCTGTGTTTCCTTCTTGTGTTTTCTACTTACTATATTACCCTGCATTACTTTTGTGAAGTACATTGATGATTATGTTAAAGGTTTTTATCAGCTCTTTTCTTTGCTTACAGAACTTTTTAACTCTCGATAAGTAGATGATCATTGGAGTTGTTTACATTACTTGAAAATGGGAACATAGGGCTTTTAAAAACATTAATATCTTTGGTTAGGCGTGTTTCGGTTCTGATCCTTGCAAAAAGGGTATCGTGATTTTGATTGGAGGGGATTAATTCGTGTCTTGGAGATATGCCCCCTAAATGAATCAAGTCCATAGAGTACTTGCTGCCTATCTAATTATCTTCATTTCTTCTTTTCTCATTATCTGCTTTACTTCTTTAGTTAGATCTTCCGGTGCTATGAAGTGTTTCAAAATTATTTCTGTGGTTCTTTTCTTGTTTCTTCGTCAACGTCTTCATTTTCTTGAATTCCCACATGTCCTGGAGCAGTGGCGGATCCAGGATTGGGTTTTGGGGGGCTAAGAATTTTCAAAATCCAATTGAATCTTCTTGTTAATGGTAATACGGAAAAGGTGGTGAATTATTCTACTCAAACCACTAAAAGGGGGGTCTGGGGGTCCTCCCCCCGAAAATTTTTGGAAATTTAAGTCAAAAACCCCACTTTTTCAACTCGTTTTGGTACGTCTCATCCGAATTTCGGATATAGATTTTTTGCGTTTTGACAAACTTAGTAAAATATTAGAAATTTTGGGGGGGGGCTTCAGCCCGAAAGCCCCCTCGTAGATCCGCCACTGTCCTGGATTTCAAACCATTCCGATATATTGAGCTTCATTTAGAGTAAGCACGCACTAGAGACTTTTGTCACGGCCACTGAGACAACATTATCACCCTGGCAAGAAGCTAGAGCGCGCGCATTAGGCGACGAGACTCTTGGCCGATTGCCAGGAATCTCGCCATAGAAAGGTATTGTTCTCGAGTGACCTAGTGTTATAAGTCGCGACAGAAGTCTCTAGTGCGTGCTTAGCCTTAGAGTTTCATTTAAATGCTGTTGTTCAAAAAAGAAAAAATGATTTAAGGCAGTGGTTCCCAAACTATTTTGGTCGTGGAACCCTCGAATTTGTTGCCAATGATCGCGGAACCCTGAATTTTGTTTTAATCAACGACTTTTTAAAATTTAATATCTGATATTAAAAGAAACAAGTATTATTTTGGTAATTTAGATTTTATTGAATTAAACAAAACTAAAAAAAACTATTCATCATAGAAATAATTAATAAAAATACAAAACATGAACTAAAATAAATGAAAAACGTTAATGTGAAGAATGCACCTGATTCTTTGATTCTATGAATTCTTAAAATCGGACGTTATCAGGGGCGTTATTTCAGTTTTTGGTTGGGGGGCAAGGATTTTTAGTGGGTCTGGGCCACGCCGTACCTTAATTAGATTTTTTTGGAGGGGGGTTGCCTCAACTTCATTTTTAAGGTATCCCCTAACGAGCACATTTATATATGAGCACTGAAAGTAGCATTTGAATTATATTAATTATCATGTCAAAATTTGACAATGTGAACTCCAAGAAAAAAAAGGTGAATCTCGGGATCACCAGCAAGAAATTTTTGAAAATTTGCCTCATAAAATAATGTTTCACTCATTTGGTGACGCTTTGGGCTACATCCAAAGAGAACATCCAAAAAGAACAAACCACAGAAGTTTCTTGGGAATAAAGTTGTAAATAAACGTCTAAATTTCAAGGGGGCTAGGGGTTCTCCCCCAGAAATATTTTTGAAATTTTCCTCTTAAACTAGTGTTTTATCTCTTTTTCAAACTATTTGGGGAGCTCCTAATGAGAAATGCTTCTTGTATGGGGCATAATTCTAAGGGGAAAACACAGTAAAACCGACATTAAAATTTTAGAGGGAGTCTGGGGGTCCTCCCCTGGAAATTTTTAAATTTCCCTTTTAAACTAGTGTTTTATTATCTCTTTTTTTCTCAAGCCACCGATACTTGTGTCTTCAGTCACCTTATATAAAATTTTATTTTGGTGGTCGATTGTAAACTTTCCAAGGAAAATGTGAATATAAACACTATTTTTTTGATGAAATAAAATTTGTCCCGCGGAACCCCTAAATATTTTTGTGGAACCCCAGGGTTCCACGGAACCCACTTTGGGAACCACTGATTTAAGGTGTACGTACACACTTGAAATCGTCAAAATTGACGAAATCATAGGATTTTATTTTATTAGTTTAAAATAATCTTTGTTTCCTAAGCTTTTTAAAGATACCAAGAAGTTTAAATTATATCGAATAGATCTTGACTTATACCGTTTCAAATTCGCCACAAAGCGCATTTTGGTATGTTTTTAAAATTTTGAACTCGTTTTCTTATGAACCATATTATAACGATATAACTCTCTGTTTGAACAGTTTTTACGGAAAAGAAAAATTCTATATCACAATAAATTTTATACTATAATAATTTGCATAATATAGCGGATGTTTTGGGTTTTTCAAATTTTCAAAATTTATTTAAATTACATATTTAATGAATTTTTAAAAAGTAAAATTGTCAAAAAAAGTCGTAATTTTTTCACTATTGTTTAATAAAAATATTCTTAAAAATAAATCTAATTACTTAGAAACAAATTGTAAAAGCCAAAACATAGAGATTATAATTAATACATCTAAACTAGAATTAACCTTTTTAAAATAATTACAGGCAAAGAGAAAAGACTGTTTGAAAACATGCTAATTATCTCATTAAATGTTAATTAAATAACTGAAATTACTTTTCTAACCGGATATGATTTTAAAAAGTAAGAAACTACTTATTCCTTAAAATTTAGATTTCTAGGTCCAAAATTAAAGATTTTTTTGTCAAGTGGGTACCTTAATAGAAAACCGACTTCAACGGAAAAAGTTTGAAAAGAAGTAGATTTTGTTCCAATATTATTATTTTGAATTTATATAATTATTTTTTATTTTTTTATGTTTCGAAATTGGTTTTCTATCCATTTTTTTGCTTTAATTTCAAAATTTCATAGAAAAGATATTAATAAAATTGCCTAGTAACTACAACACTGGTACTACTAAAGTTTCCTATTATTGGTTTGCATGACTGGTAAAACAGGTTTTCAAACACGGAAAAATAAGTGAAAAAAGAAGGAAAAATGGGAAAAAAAGAATGAAGGACCGATTTTCTCTTTATAAATTATAGCCTATGTGTTATTCTGATGTATAAGCTACATTATTGTAAAATTTCATTAAAATCCATTCAGTAGTTTCAGTGAAAGAGTAACAAACATACAGACAAACATTCACAATAAGGAAGTTGCATGTGTCAGATTTTCAAAAACAAACAAGTGTTCCTTATGGTTTTTTGTATGGTAAAATGAAATATCTAGTCAGTTTTTCAAAAAAATATGCAGGTAATTAAATATTTTAATTTAAAAGTCGAGAAAAAAACACGTGACTGAAAACGTTTATTGTTTAAACTATAAGATGACGTCAACAATAATACCATCAACTCCATTGCTTTACAACAATGTTTAGTATAAGATGACGTCACATCCAAACTCTTGGCGTTTTCGCGCGCTTTTAAAAAGGGGATTTTCGTTAATTTTTTTGACAATCAAAAAATTTTTCGATGGGCCTCAAATTTTGGGTAGTTGCTTATTTTTGCAAGGGGAATCGATTAAAAAAAATAAAAAAAATCATGCAACTTCCTCATTGTAATAGTAGTAGGATTAGGATTTGTGATAGAATTATTTATTTTCCTTCAATATTTCCCGGACTTCCCACGCTTCTTCGTCTCTATCTGGGTTCCATCCAACTCTCCCTCTATCCGCACTCATCTCTCCATTCCTTTCTCCTGTTTACGACTGCGTCATGAATGGGAAAGGAGAGAGTATTTGCAACGTTTCTCCTCTCAGCGTCGTCTTCTTCTTTTTATCGCCTTCGTTGAGGTTTTTTTTATTGTCGATCTCTCGCTTCTGTTGGGGTTATGCAAAGCGCCCTTTTATAGGCAGCCTGAACGGGAATTAATTTATTTCGAGGAGGTTGATGGAATGCGATGAGATCGTTTGCTGGGTGTTGAGTCGGGCCAATCATTCCGTTTGAATTCCTTTTTTTTATTATTTTCGTTGTTTCGAAAGATAACGGGTTTGGGATCTTGAAGTGAGCGTTACCTGAGAGGAATTGTTAGCGATATTTGTTTTCCTTTTTGGGGGGCTGTAAAGGTCTTAATTTCTTTCGTACTTTCTTGGTACGAGTAAATAATTTCTATACACAGATATAGAGATAGAAGATAATCTTCAGCTATGAAAAAGTTGTTACATTATTATGTTAAACAGGGCTAAATTCCAAGCAATACAAGAGGAACAGTTCTCAATTCCTTTGAAGATTCTTAACAAGTCTATTAACACTTACGTTACTTAACCAAACAGTTTTTCGGGAATCATACTGAAACTGAGTATGCTGCCACCTTCTGGGAAACTTTTTAATCAATTTGAAAAGAAAAAAAAACATTCAGAAGTTATTTTGAAATGAAATAACATAAAAATTCAGTTTCAATTCATCTGAAAAAAAATTCAATTTTCTTAATCCTTTAAATATAAATAGTAGTGTGATTGCATTCTTAATATAATATCTTTTACTGCATTTTATTTTATGTCATTTACATATTCACAAAACTATTTAATTATACATTTTCCGACATCGTAGGCCGTGGCTTTAATCACATTCCATTTAATCATTTCCCCAGATCCCCTATTATAGCTTGGAGTAATTGAATAAACCTTTAACATAATGTGGGACATAATTTATATACAGCTTTTAAGTCATATAAAACTCAACGTATATACTCGTTCGGGGGTACATTTGGAACGACATTGAGTCAACCCCCCTCGAAACAAAAGTCTGATTGCGGCTCTAGGTGCTCAAAATATTGGAGGGATGCGATGTCCGAGTGTTTAACACAGTGATGCCACGACGGTGATCGAAATTTTAACAACCACTGGTTTATCCAATTTAATTTTAGATAGATCCTTCAACTAATATCTTTCTCTTATTATTTACACCTGGATCTTAATAAACGACTCTAGTTGCATAACACTACTACTTCTCGGTCATGATGATTCTCACGTAAGAAGAGTATTATTACTTAAAGGAGAGAAGTAAAATATTCGAACCTGAGACACACGCTTTCAACTCTTAATTCAATTCTAAATTGCCTTCGAGGGGCAGAAGGAGGAAGGGAAAAGCATTTGTTCTGCCATGTTTTATGGAGAGAGCATAAAGACGCGATATTTTTCACGGTAATGCCTCTCGCTCGTAATACCGCTTGAGGTTTTCTCGAAAGTACTTGAGAAGTGGTTCTTGGATCCTTTTGTGGGTGAGGAAATCAATTCTTGCTCAAGGAAATCAGAATAAAACGATTTTTATAAAGTTTTTTTTACATTGTTTTGCATAATGTTATGTTTCTATGTGTGAAATAAGGTGAAGGCATCTGTAAGTACTTTAAGATGTGAAGTTTTAAAGAGAAATAACTTGACCTTTGATATATATTTTGATTTTTAGAATGGATTATTTTGTATGTGTTAAATTTGTATAAAATGCTTTGGATTAAGCCTTTTACCCTCATCCTCATACTAACTGTCAAAAATATCTCGTTAGACATTTTGCAAGAAAAAATAAACGTTCCAAAATGGCTTTCCTTGATGACTTGAAACAAAGTCATCAAAAATAGACACTCGTTTTAAGTAACTAAGCTGGTTTCGAACTTCTTACGGCCGTATTCACCACTTGGAATCAAAACTTCTAATTGGTAGATGAAAAACGGAAACAAGTTTAAGCCAATTAGATTCGTCAAAAATGGTTTATTCCAGGTTAACCTTAGGTCAAATTACTTGTGAACACTGCCATAAGACAGGGTGATAATTTTTATTTCCATTTACGAACTAAAATTTGAAAGCTCTTTTATGGGTGTCGTGTTGTGAGCGGACATTGATAAAAAATCGAGATCAAAAATCGTAATAGAATCGGTAAGTTATGCTATTTGTATTCTTATTGGGTATTTTAATATGTGTTTTGTGTTACATTAAAGGATTAAAGAGTACCAAGCCCCCTTTTTTCTGAATCTTCACTGTTACTGATTACACCCAAAACGAGTTAGGTTATAGTTAGGGCAGGGGGGGCTTACTATAACCTTTTTACATTTCTTTTGATGTTAGAATTCTATATTTTATTTTCTAGTTGATAGATTATTTTATTGAGTTTAATTGTTTTTTAAGTTGCTGAATGAAAATGCAGACGATATTTATATTTATTAACATTTATTTTCTCATCTTTGTATATTAATACAAATATACAAATAGCATATAAAATCACTAACCGATCCGATCTCGTTTTTTCGAACTTGATTTTTTATCAATGTCCGCTCACCACACGGTTTTTAGATGCGAACTCATTTACTCCTTTCACGCGGCGTAATTGACGTCAGAAAACGCTGAAAAACCTCGAAATTTTGTAGGAATATTTTTATTTCTGCAATGACTAGTTTTAAAAGAGCTCGCTTGTTTCATCTCAACAATCCAGGCTCGTCGGCTTAGTTAATGCTCCTTTGATACCGAAGCTACTCATCTCTCTAGTTTATCAATGATTTAATTCGAATCATTCATTCCCTCGAAGATATCAAAATAAAACTGTTTCTAAAATATTCTTCTCTTAACTTCAATTCTTCTTTCTTCAATTATTGAATAGACATGTTTTAAAAAATATCAAGCAAGTCTACCAATCATCATCAACCAACTTAGAGTAAAAACAAGCCTTTAAGAAACTTTAAATTTTTAATATGCACGTAAACATCTAGTGAATCGTCGGAAATTAAAGAAATAAGACTCATAAAAATAAGCTGTTTCCCTAGTGAAAGACCAGAAAGAGAAGAAAAAATTTAAACTTTGAATCTCAATAATTCTAAAACTGATTCGAATTTTTTAAGAAACGAAACGCCAAATTTTTTATAAAAAATAACTGTATATGTGTCTAAAATATTGTACCTCTATCATGATTAGTTTTTATTTTATAACGAAAAAATCGAAAAATTGTCAAAAATTTCGAAACTTTAAATTAAATTACTCAAAAACTATTTCGAAATTCGAAAAAAGAGCGATGAGGTGCAAACATTCATGCCTAAGAGTATGTGTATGCAAAAAATCACGTTTCTGCTGAGGCGAACTCGCAGCAGAAAAAAATAATTTTCGACTTTGACATTAAATAACTCCAGAACTAATTATCTAATTAATTAGGTTTTGAAACGAAAATGATTATCATGCATTTGTCTACCAATGGTCAAAATTTCATAAAATTCTTTTGAATAGTTTTTGCGTAGTTAGAGTTCAAAATATCTCTATTCTAAAAAAAAGTTTTTGGTGAACGGTTTCCAGAGAAAGGCTTTTTAATTACTGAACCAAATGACACATACGTATATGGTATCAAAATGTCCGAATTCTTTCCGGATTTCCGAGTAGGCCCTTCGATTTTTCAAAAAAATTATCAATTTTAAAATATTTCCATTTTTTAGATTTCGGATAAGGTCGCAGTTACAAAGCAAGAAACTATGAATTTTAAAACAATTGAAAATATATTTCACTGGTCTTTTAACATTAAAATACATTAAATAATCATCTTTCTATTTATCACACTAATTTAAAAAATATATATTGGATTCTTTTTAACAATATTTATATTTTTGCTGTTCAAACGATTTTAATTATATTTAAAACTAATGTATAATTAATTTATCTTTTATTTTTAAATGATTAATTCATATTTTTAAATTTATCTTTGTCGTTGTGGCAATCTAATCATTACTATATTTACAATAAAATATAAACTCGCTTTCAGAAATTTTGAACTTTTGCATTTATTTATTTATTACAATAATAATTATTTTTATATCCTTTTGCAAGTTATGTTATTTAAGGTAGTAAAATGTAACTTTTTTTTATAATGCCAAAACGCAAAACTAGATATGGCGGGGGAATGTTTTAGAAATAAAGATAAAAATCGAAAGTCAGAACATTCGTGTTATTGCTATGAAACTGACACAATTTCGATGTTTATTTGTTCTCATGATGCAAAATTCTAAATTTTCGTGATGTTTATGATAATTACTATATTTTTCACAGACAATCGATGAAAATCATTACAAATTTTAAGAAAGTATAATTTATTCCGTTGATGTTTCAGTGCTTCTGAATGGATCTGTGTGAGAAAAACATTACCTTGGGGAAATGGTAAAAGAAAGTTTACACTGCTTTGTTACTAATTTTCTTGGAATTAAATGGCGATCCGCCAATTCATATTGCCATAAAGGAACTGTTAAAATTTCGCCGCTGAATGAATATTCCCCTTTTTTGAAAGAATGCCCCAGAGAAGTAGTTCCCCTGTTTTAAGAATGTTTTATAAAATGAGTAAGTGCTGTGAGCTGTGTTTTGTGAGGATGGCAAAGCGATCCTAAAGTATCAGCGTCAGCAGTTAACGGGGGTTGGCGAGCGATAGCGAGCAGGGGGCGGTAGCTCCCTAGTGTTCAAAAATAAAATTTTCAAAATCAGCGGTGGCGGCGGCGGCGGTCACTGTTACTTTTTTTTAATATAGAGAGATGTTAATGTGAGATAATTAAGCTTCCTTTAAATTTTGTTTGGTCTTCACAGTTTGAGGGTTTATATTTGTTTCAATCTAAAATCTATTTTTATAAACAGTATACACAGCTTAAAATGTTACCAATGTTTTTAGAATTAGCTGTGTTTAAATTATACATAATTCTATAATTAATTACTCTGTCACGCTTAATTATTTTAATTCCCTTCAATTTCCAAACTATTCTATTTTTTTTCGAACTTCTAGAAAATCTTTCCCTAACACAGACCCATAAAAACCATCGTTCACATTTTTAGCGAAACTTTTTCCAAACCTGAGCAATTTTCGCCAGAATTCATAATCCCGATGTTTAAGGCGCCTGAAATGACGCGCTAATCCTCGTATTAGCAGCAATTCTAAATCATTTGCATCGACAAAGTTTGAAAGGGAGGGGTCATTTTTCGGAACAACTTTTTCTCGTCATGGTTTAGGAAGTTCGAGGGCTCTTCCATCTTCGTTGGAGGTGACAGTTGTTCGCTTTAATTTTTGCTAGAGCTCTTGTTGTTGTTTTTTTAAATTAAAATTTCATTTATGGAGAAGTTTAGTTCACTGGCCGATTCATGGGTTATAGCGTTTTGATAGTAATTCTAATTATGCGTGTAATAAGGTGTTTCGAGACATTCCACTCTGCACAGCTAGATTCTTGGCGTGTGATTTACATTAAAAATATCTTCCCCCGAAAAACGTCTAACCTATACAAGGACGAAACCGGTCCACGGTTGGAGGTGACGACTGAGAGTTAACACCTATTGTCCGCTTAACCAGCAATAAATGGTGAAATTCTCCTTTCATTTAACCTATAGTCTGTTCATTTAGAATAGGCGCCTGAGACGTAATGTATTAGAAACAGTTACTATTGTAATTATCATCGAAAAAAGTTTTTCTTGTGCAATGACAAGGCAGCCTAAACAGAAGTAGTTAAAATATTGGAAAAGAATCGGTCACTGAAGTTGCGGGATAAGGGTTATTAGGCGTTATTGAGCGTTTTTTTGTCAGGCGCTAATTCTAAATGAACAGACTATAAACACCTACCAGCTAGAGTTTTTGCAAAAACTGCGACAAAAAAGACAAATTAACTTAAATTTCAAATTTAATAAAAAAAATACAGTGAATGAAAATGGATTTTGCCAATTTCAAGAGGCTATATCTGGCAATAGGGGGTAGTTATTTTCCCCTCTTTACACTCGAAGCCAAGGTTGGAGATACTTTCGCGCACTAAAAGTCTATTTTCCATATTTTGAACTTATTCCCTTTTTTTACTTGTGATTCAAATAGATAAGAGTTTCCTTGATCCACACAGTTCCATTTGGAACAGCTTATGTTTTTAATACTCTTTGAAGGGAATAGTATGAAATATTAGGGTGGGTCAAAAATATTTTTTTCTATCATTTTCCCAGGGGCACAGCGACAGGTGCCAAATGGTCTCAAACTAACAAGTGTAAAGTATTATTGGATGAACGAAAATTGGGCTTTTACCTCAATTGCACGAATTTTTCATGAATGTTAATGTGCTCAATGGAATAAAAATCATCTTTGAAGACTATAAAAGAATTTAAAATGAAACCAGAGTTGTAATACAACATATTCATATCAGATTCCTGAGCAAATAATGTAATTACATATAAATCCTAGCCGTAGTTATTTGTAAACTTTTTGGATATTTTAAAGGAAAACAGTTTGATTAAGTTATTGATATTGATAAGTTCAATAAATAAAATATTCCAATAAATATTCTAACTTTTATGACAGTGTTATTTATGGACATGACCTGTGACTTTTTTTGAAAGTTGATTGACTTCTGCTAATTGTTTTTACCAATATTTTAAAAATTGAGTAAATTCAGTGAACAAGGGTATGTGATGATTGCGAAGCGTTCTAAAAGGGCCTGCTTGGCAGCTCCCTAGTGTTTAAAACTTTTGTTAAAGGGTCAATTTTCTTAAATTTCCATCTTAAGGAGTTTTTTCTTCACTTTCCTGAAACATTATGTAACGCGAGTAATTGTACTAGATCTAAAACTCTAAAAATATTATTTAAGTACAATCATTTTCCTAAAAGGATATATATTTTTTTCATTCTAAGGAAAATAATAAATATGTTTATGAAAACTGCATTCCTACTAATAATAGAGGTTCCTTTCAAAAAATTCAGAATGCTAAAAGGATATGCAACTTTTTAACTTCATTCTTAGACAAATATTTGTTTAATCTAAATTTTTATTTACCTATTTTTTCCAAACCATGTAGATACATACTACTACAATAAAATAAGGATAAGGTTAGCTTCTTTTTTACTGACTTCCTTTATTTTTATTTGTAAAAGTAGTTTATTTCGCCACACATAATAAGGCATAACTTATTCACTTTATAAATTTTTAAAATATCTAAATAATTTTAAACTGAAATATTTTTTCGTATAATCTTGATATTTTCTTAACGAAAACATCTGGATTGTGTAATATTCTATAAATTCGTTGGTTAAATGGTAAATACTCGGCGTCAATGGGATGAAATGACGCTTCTCCATCAAAATAAAACATCCATATAGTAGGTACT
The DNA here is from genome assembly GCA_024610705.1 of Tetragnatha versicolor. Lineage (NCBI taxonomy): Eukaryota > Metazoa > Arthropoda > Arachnida > Araneae > Tetragnathidae > Tetragnatha > Tetragnatha versicolor. The sequence goes on from JANDEH010000004.1 coordinate 489,058, forward strand.
ATAAACGTAGCTTGCCATTTCTTCCAAAAATATAGTGGAGGGTAATATGGAATACAAAAGTTTCAACCATCTGTCGGGCTGCCATCACATGGGAATAGTACCATGAAAGACTTAAGAATGACTCCCATCATTAAGTGCATAAACTGTTAACTTCTTGTTATTGTGTGTGACTTTTATAAATAGACTCAAAAACAAAACTATTTGAAGATTATTTTTTCAAATATTGTTTTTATAGTTAAAATTAACTAGGATCTCTTAAGTCTAATAATTTTTTAAATAGTTGTAAACAACTATTCCATATTACCCTCCATTTTTAACTTTTTTTAAAAGTACCTTTTTATCATTACAACAAAATAAATAATGTATTATTCCACTATTGACACTCCATTATCATTAGCTATTGTATGTACATAAGGGATCATACCCATAATACGTGACCCATTCAGGGGAGGGAGGGGGTCTTCAAAATACCACGCTTGGTCACGGGGGGAGGGGGGGCTTAGGTTTTCGTCAAGTAGTCAATTTCCTCTAGTCAATACGACAAACTTAAGCCAAATTAATTATTAAAATTTGCCAAAGACTAATTAAGCCAAATTATTTATTAAAATTAGATAAATTAAGCAAATTTAATTTTTTTAAACTTTCTGTTTGCAAAAGATGATGGCAAATCGTATTTATGAATTACTACGTGAAAACTAGAGGGGGAGGGGGGGGTCTTGGCATATACTACGGATGGTCACCAAGGGGGGGAGGGGGGTAAAAAATGGGTCACGTAGTATGGGTACGTTCCCTAAAATGATTTTGCGGTTTTTTATTTCAAACCAACAGGGTTATTCTTAAAGTTATAAAGGGTATTCCATATTACCCTCCTCTCCTCTATATTTTAATAAACTCAAATGATGAAATTTCCTATTTCGAAAATAGTTTTGATAAATATTATAAATGAATGGAGCTTTCTTATTTCTATGTAAGCTTTTCTGAGAATTTCAATTGTTGGGAGAGTTTTTATACTGAATTAAGGATCTTCTGCATCTTAAACATTTAATTTGTTTCACTATCTCAGCAGTTAACTGGGAGTCAAATCTCTGATTGGTGAAAAACTAGTTTTCCTTTTTTAACTGCCAATCAGAAACTTGTAAACCTGCCTTGAAGAGTATTCCAGCAATTATTTTTATAGGGGAGAGTGGGGCACATTCGCACAAAAAGTGCATTTTGGCATATTTCTCTGGATCTAGATGAGATATTGAAACTAACTCGGATTCAAATAAAAGTTAAGACCTTTCCCGATATTTTGGAACGATAACACTGTTCTACAAATTTGACCTTCAAAATTTTTTCCTTGATGAAAATAGTCAATTCTTATAGATTTTGGGTCGCTGAATACGAAAATCAAAATTCTCAATTGGATCAGGATTTTCGGGGAACAGCCCCTCCCCCTTTTTACGTTTTTCGACGACCTTATAACTTTAAACTCGATTTTCAGGGTCAAAAAGCATTATTTTAGTCTTCAAATTGCTCCCCAGTTAACAAGAAATGTTCAAATTAATAAAATATGATAAATTTATAACAAATGGATAGGGTTAAGGGGTAATTCCCCCCCTAAAAATACAAAAAAATAGCTAAAAATTAAAGAGGTTTCTATACGCTATTTTTTCCTCTTATTTTTTACGCAAATCCCGTTTGAAGGGTCCTAACCCTTCCCCAAGGACCCAAATTTGATGACAATATGCAGCAATAATTTTTACTAAAAGCGGTTGAGGTGTTAGCCTCCCAGAAGCCCACAAGGAAGAGTTCGGAAGACTTCTAGAATCACGAAGGCACTCGCGAGTTCAGGAATTAATATCGATGATTTTGAAAAGATTACAAATGACGTTTTTCTTATATTTTGGGTGTATCCTAAGTAGAAACTCTTCAGTTCTTTAAAAACTGACCGGTTTTCGGGAGTGAGGATTCCATGTTTCAAGACGTTAATAGATGCACGGCTGTGGATAACAATTAGGAGGCATCCCCTTAAAAACTGAGGGTGATGGAGGAAAATGGGTGTCATATTTGAATTCAGCAGATCATTTTACACAAGAATCAGCTGAAATTCAGTAAGTGGCTTCAAATTTTTTTTTGTACAGCACAGTTAAACTCTAAGTGCGGCATTGAACCCTTCCGTGGGTGCTCTGGGGGCGCTCTCACCTCAACTGCTTTTAGCAAAAATCATTGCTGCATATTGCCATCAAATTTGGGTCCTTGGGGAAGGGTTAGGACCCTTCAAACGTAAATTGCGTATAAAATAAGAGGAAAAAATAGCGTATAAAAACCTCTATAATTTTTAGCTAATTTTTTGCATTTTTAGGGGGTTAACTACCCCTTAAACCTATCCATTTGTTATAAATTTATCATATTTTATTAATTTGAACATTTCTTGTTAACTGGGGAGCAATTTGAAGACTAAAATAATGCTTTTTGACCCTGAAAATCGAGTTTAAAGTTATAAAGTCGTCGAAAAACGTAAAAAGGGGGAGGGGCTGTTCCCCGAAAATCCTGAGTCAATTGAGAATTTTAATGGTGATTTTCGTATTCAGCGACCCAAAATCTATAAGAAATGACTATTTTCATCAAGGAAATTTTTTCAGTGTAGAACAGTGTAATTGGTCGCATTAATCTAGAATTTCTAACCTATATAATCAATCTAAAAAACGATAAATTTCGTGAAAATGTGCCCCATGGGTGGGGCAGTTTCGCACACGTGTGGGGCACATTCGTACACATGCAAAAAATTATACAATAATTATTTTTACAAACTAAAAAGTTTATGGCACTTTAAATTAAGGATAATTAAACGAAATATTTGTCACTTTTACATATTTTTCCTCTAAATTGGAGATTTTTTTACAAAAAGAAAACAGCTTCAGAAAATATTGAACATCTAAGTTTTTGATGAGGAAAACAATTGTAGTAATGAAGAGTATATTGCATATTGACATACTTCACATCATATAATTAGTTAGAAAAAGTTCAACCAATATTTTAACTGTCATCTTTTATTCCAAAGGAAAGTGAACCTACAGCTCGCTTATTAACACCTGAAACTGACGGTTGGGGTACTTTTAATACGATATTATCTTTTTGTATGAATGTTGAATCATTTCTTACTGGGAAAATAAAAGTTTCGTCATTAATTTTAAAGTTTTTAAAATGTTTCATAATTAATTTTAAATAAGCACCATTCAATTCCAAATTTTGTATTTGACCAACATAAAAAAATTTTTTTAGTAGCAAATTCTACCAGAATAAAATCACTTAAGTCCAAGTCAATTGGTATTAAACAATTATCAGGGACATTTATTTCTTCAATGTTTAAATCTGGGTCTAAATGCCTTAAAACTGAAGCTTTCTTTAAGATGTTATTTTCAATTAACACCAAATTTTGAAACAATTACAATAAAAAACAATCAAACTTCAAGTTATTAAATATACTGCACTTATAAACATATAAATCATTTTCTTAATCAAAAGTGGGAAAGATGAGGCACATTCGCACTGTCCGAATCTGCCCCATCTTTTGGTGTACGAATGTGCCCCATCTACCAGTTCAAGCTTACCACGTCCCAACACGATATTTATAATTAAAGCAGGGAAATACAACCTTTTTAGAAACTTACTTTAGTAGTCCCTCTACTGAATAAAATGCTGAATGTCCACTTGAGAGTTATTTTTGATTGATATTTTACGCCAACAAAATGACAAGAAAATTTACTTTGCTGCTTCTAACGCTAGCAAATTTCTAGTACGTATACAACAAAATGACTCAGGGCTTTGAAAATTCATGCAGGAGGTGGTAGTCATACTTCCATCTACTGGTATTTTTTTCAGATTTTTAAATTAATAATTACTAGGGGAAATGCCGTCTGTCCGAATGTGCCCCATGTGCGAAATAGCCCCACTCTCCCCTATCTTAAAAATAGAAAAGCTTGAATAAATAATTTAGGGAAAACTTAATATTTATTAGTAGCCCATTCACATAACAACATCGAAAACTGACCGTTTTTTGTTTTTGGATTTGGTGAAATTGTCTTTACTGCATACTAAGAATTCTAAAGGGAAAATCGTTTTACAGGGAGTTATAAAGTAAATGTAAGGCAGTGGAAGCAATAAATACAGATCCTAAAAGCTTTTGAAAAGATGTTTGAGCATGGCCCACTAGACTCATAAGGCTAGAGAAGCTCAAAACTTCTGACTTGTGAATCCAAAAGAATCTCAATTTTAATTTCTGGTTACCTGGTAACAATTAAATACATTTCAATTAATATTAGCAGGGAGATTTTTAATTATAAAAACATAAATAACAGTTGTTTAAATTTCAGTTGGTTGCTTGGTATCAATTTAATTAAAAATCAACTAAAATTGATGCGGTAAATGGTAAATTTAATCTCTAGGCATCTTATAATGCTCTTTTACTGTGGTTTGGTTATAATGGTAAAAACCGTAGATTTGATTTCATAAAAACAATCGAATAATAAAAAGTAAAAACGATATTGTTATATTTTGATGTTAAGATTGGATTAAATGATCTTTTTTTTGTAAAAGGGGGTTATTTTTACCTTTTTTATTTCTACGAATCATTTCAGTGTTTTAGGTAATTTATAAAATGACCCCCCTCTTTTCGTAATATCGTCTAATATTTGTTGTAGGGTAGATCCAGGTTTTATATTTTGGGACCAATTTCATTATTTTTTTGTGAAAAAGAAATTGTTTTTGTGAAAAATTGAAGCAGTGATAGTTAGCAGATCTGTGCGTAAAAGTAAAATTGATTTACAAATCGAGAAAATCATGAAAAATTCAAATATTTTGTGAATGTTTTTTTTTGAAATTATCACTCTAGCTAATTTGAATTTCATGAAAGGGGCGTTTTTATGAATTTATTTTTGTGAAGGGGCAGATTTAAAGAGGGGGAATTTTTGTTAAAGGGGCAGAAAAAGGGCCCCAATTTTTGTCTGGATCAACCTCTGTATTACATGGTATATGTGTAGGTAGTTTTAATTCGATCAAAAATTAATGTACATCTTCTAATATTCTTCTATTCTTGTCCTTTTTCACTTTTATTTTAGAATTGCGCATAAGGGTTTTCCACCCCCTTTGACTTTTGAACTCATACGGGTATAGTAATAATAGTGGTGTCTAGGTATAGTAAAATGACCATGTCCTATCCGATGCGACCACTTAAAGATTTGCTAAATAAGTCAATTACTAAGTTTTAGAGCAGCATCGATTTAGTACAAAAATACACGTTGTGCAGAGAAATGCCTTAAATAAAACACCTGGAAAGCATGCTCAATTAGGTAGAATTTACGTAGGTTTTACGTTCTAAAATGATCCTCTTAATGCGAAAATTTTATTTTTATGACTAAGATAAATGACCAAAAGTATTCTTAGATCATAAAAATGAAAACTTCATAGTGTTTTTAGACGTAAAAACTACGTAACTTAATCCTAACTGAGCGTGTGTTTTAGGGGTTTTATTCAATGCATTTATCTGGACAAGGCGTACTAAATCCATGCTGATCTACTACAACTTTGTGGTTGACTAGTTTTGAAAATCTTTATAAGTTTTCAAAATAAAAATAATAACTCCCCACATTGACGCTGGGGGCATTGAAAGTTGTCATACAGGATTGGCATGGTCACTTTACCTAGACACCACTTTTATGACTATATGTGGAGGGGTTTAAAAGTTAAATGGGGTGGAACCAGTATAAATTCTTGTTTTTTAACACACTGTAAAAAAAACTGTAGAAAAACAGAAATTTTCAAAAACAATGACTTTATGTTTACAGAGATATTCTGTCATGTAACATTCCCACCGCACTTCTACTTATTTTATGTAAAATAACAGCTTTTATCTAGTTTTTTAGCTTATCTGTACTTAAACAGAAACTTACTGCATCGAAAACGAATACAGCTATTGGCAACATTATACTGAATCTTCGTTGGTTCAGTGGTAGCGTGCGTGCTTAGCATGCGGTAGGTCGTGGGTTCTATCCCCGGATAATAATTAATTAAAATTAGAAAAACTCTACTAAAATAAGTGCATGCGCACAAGCAGAAAATTATTGAGAGGCAACAGAAAAATCTGTTGCTCACTTGACAGGAAGTTTCTTTTTACAGCATTTACCTGTAGGTAACAGCTTTTTTCTGTTTACAGGATTTTTCGGCCTACAGAAATTTTCTGGCAACTTTTGCTGCCAGAAATTTTCTGTTTTTTTGCAGGATTATTTTTTACAGTGCACATCTAAATCTATTTCATAATGTTTTAATCGATTATTAATTGAGAACTAATTAAATAGGATACATTCATGAAGCAATATTCTGCTGAAATTTCTATGATGCGCTTGTGTTAAAAAACAAGTTTATCTTGATTTCATAAAAGCTTTTACTTTAAATCAACAATAGTTAAACCAATATTCCGAGGTAAAAACTTAACTAAAATTAAATATTAATATAAAAAAAGTTGTTTTAAATGTACCTATACTTCAATCTTTTTTAAAAAACTTGTAAAACTAGATTTTAAAATATTTATTCTAGAAATATATTTATTCTAAAAAGAATATTGAAGCTGGGGTTTCTACACATTTTCACTACTTTAAGATTTGGTGAAAAGTAGAATATTTTAAAAGTTCTGATTGGAGAGTGGCTCATGAATATTTCATTAAATTAAACAAATATGCCAGTTTTAGTTTTAAGCACATTATAATGAGACATAAAATTCACATAATAAAATAATAAATCCCACAATATTGTTCGTAAAAAAAACTTTAAATTTCAGGAATTCTAATGCACTGGGACAAAAAAAATTAATTCTGAATTACCAAATACATTTGGTGAAATGGGAAAAAATTTCGTTCCGAATTAATGAAAATTGCTTTTATTTTTCGTAGTTAAATAAATCAGAGAAATATTTCAAGATTAAAAAGTCTTTAATGATGAAGATTAATTAGACAAACAGATTTTTAATACATTATATTGAGTGAATATTTTTAAAGCATTTATATAATGAGAAAAATAAGCTCTGATTATTTTTCACTGATGAATCTTTAAAAAGATATTTATATTTATCTCTAGTAAAAACTACTTTTAGTCTCGATTTCTCTATAATAAACAAGACTTTTATTTTGCGTATGCTTTTACTGCTTACATTAAAAGCTTACTGGCTCCATTAAACTTACTTAATACTCTTGTAAGTTCAAATCAACAAACTCACAGTTCTAAAATAAATTTGCAAATCCCTTTAATTTTAAAGAGAAAAATTGCATGACTAAAGGATTAGAACATTAGTAGCTACCAAATAAAAGAATGGTCAGTGGTCAATCATTTATTTTATGAGATACCTAACGAATTACTGAAAATGAATTGTCGAACTGATGAAGTCTTAAATAATTTTTAAATTCATTTTAAAATTGGCACAATGTTAGTATTAAAGATGCAACACACTGTAGATTATGATTAAATCTCACAATCTAGTTTAGGGAAAATAATATCATTGCCGAAATAATTTAAAGTAAAAACACGGATTTGGGGTTTTAAGAGTCAGTTTTTAGAAAGATCATAAAATGAACTGATTTTATACTTTGGCTGAAAAAAAACTTTAAGAATCTTACAAAAATAGCAATACAAATCACTTTGAAAAAGTTCACTCCTCTTTAAAAATAATTCCTTCATTCCTCTCTAAAAATAATTCCAAGTGGATTAGTTTAATAGAGTCTAACCTATTCAAGTTATTAGCCCAGTAAATTCAGGGTTTTTTAGCGCAATAATTTATAACTCGCTAAAAATTTCAGGATAAGCTCTCTATGATGTCTATAATCAATCCTTCGAAGTCCCCTAAAATCCCCCGTGGGCTTCATTCCAAAATGGCGGATCAAAGATGGCCGCCAACGTGAGTTATATCTCAGTCAAAAATAAAAGCATTTTTAAAAATATTTTTTTAAAATAAATTTTAAGAAAATTTGAAACACTCCCAACTTCAACCGAAATTCACTCATGATATTCTTTGCAAAACCCGCATAAAACCCCCCACAATCCCTTCAATTAATTTCCTTGCCGTTCAAACGATATGTCGAACAGACATATTCGACTCGTGAATTCACAGAAACGAAGTGGCAACACTCGCGAGATCGCCGTTCCTCTCTTAAGATATCCCCCAAACACTCCGCGAGGCGAAAGCAGATTTTCGATAACTCCGCGCCATAACTCGGCTCCGAATAATTAGGGCCTGCTGCATTTGGAAGGCTAATTTCAATTTAAGCTAATGAACGCGCTCTCTTGATGAAATTTGAAACTTCTCCGCGCATTCAAGTCCGATATCTCGAGCGACGTCCAAATGGAGACTCATTAAGGAGGGGCCAATGCCGGCCGTTCCGACGACGATTCGCAATAAGGGGTGGTTTTTGTGGGTCACTCTGTTTATTGTTTCGATTGATTCTTATGGGGTTAAAGAAATGATCATAAGTTTAATTTATGTTATATGTGATGGTTATTAATTAATAATATTAATAAGTTCAGGATGAAGAGCTTTTGTATGGTTTGATTTAACAAGCCCACTTGCAGTAATTTCTATTAAATGATTTGATAACCGCGAGTGGGACATGGGGTTTTATCTTAAGCCTGCATTTTGTTGCTATTGTGTCTTGCTTTTCTATCTACAAAAAATTGCATAGGTTATTTAAATATGTTCTCGCAAACTCTGCACAGAAAGATTCCTTGCATTGGGCGTATAAAATATGTCCACAGAGCTATACTTCTACACCTCCTTTTATTAAACAAAAAATGTGACGTCATATCCCATCAAAACTGGAATTTTCATTCCACTGAGCACGCATAAAAAGGATATTAAAAAGGCATATATAAAAAAGATGTTTTTATATATTAGTCTGAAACATATCCGAAGAAGCCTTTTCAGATTTTCTATAAACCTTTTTTGCAGCAAAAAAGTCATACATTTTTCTGTCGCAGTTTTCTCAAAAACTACAAGTTGTAGGAAGAGAGTTCTCTGGGGATTTTTTTTGTATTTAACCCGAGAAATCTAGCTGTGCGGAAATCTAACTTTTTACATTTACAAAAAATACATTTTCCCGAACTGGATTAATTACTATTTGCTACTTAGTTAATAATTAAATAGAGATTAAATTAAGTGAAAGGTCATTCAGGTGGGGATTTACCGATGCCGGTGGTTTATAAAAAATTATAAAGAAAATCAAATACGGAATAAGTTGCTCACAATCAATCCAACAATATCTTACTTGATCTTTGGCGATTCCAGTGTCAGAAGTTCATCAACACTGGTCCTAAATAAACCACCACCAACTCCCAAAACCAAACTCGATCAATTCGCACAAACTGAAACCACCATATTAACCTCCCTCTCCAATAACATTCATTCCATCCTCACCATCAATATCCGTCCCGACAAAACAAAGTCACAACTAATCTCTCCACAAAAGTCAAAACCATCGTCTTTACTCTCAATCGAAACTCTCCGATCGCTCTGAATCGCTAATCGCAGAACTCCCGAGAATAACAGTAGACCGCATGACCCCCCTGAGCAAATATTTGCCGACCCCCGGGGGGGGGCAGAGGGAAAACAACAACGCTTCTCTTACCCCGGGTGCAATTTTTACCCCTGAAATCGATACCCCTCCCCATCGAAAAGGAGAGGTGTTAACACAAAACTGAATGGTTTCTAATTTTGGTCGAGGCATTTGTTCTAGACAATTGAGAAATACTTTTGCTGCTAAGCTGCGAAAGTTCTTTGGTTTCCGATGCTGTTATCTGGTCACTGACTTTGTTTTGAGGGCTCGATATTTGGGGGCGTTGATCGGGTATTGGAGGAGATCGGCGGAGTGTATTTTTGTGGGAGTGGTTATGAGGTTTTGAATGCGGAGAAATGGTGGATGGTTCTGGGGTTTATTTGATATGAAGAATGGAGGAATGAGCTTTCGTACTGAATATTCTTTAAGTTTGTTGATTTTCTCGAAGACATTTAAAACGTTTAATAGTTGTAACTTTTGTCTCGTTTGACGTTCAACCTATGAAGGGAGAAAAGTGAGATTTCCATTTACAAAGCTATTGCTTGAGCCTGAACTAGTAGTGGCCTGGACGGTCTGGCAAGCCCACTGAGCTATAAAACAAACTGGAGTGACTAGTGGGTGCTGAAACCGCGTCACAACACGGAAAGGATTTCCAGCTTCGTTTAATTTTCCCCATCTGTTAGCCTAGTAGTAAACACAGAATGAAACGACCATTCTAAATTTTGCTCATAATATTTTAAAAAACAGGCATGGGCGGATTAAAAGGGGGTCATGCGGGGATTGCCCCGAATGCTTCTAGCCCCGAATGCCCCGATTGCTGCGAGCAATCGGGGCAATTTAACCTTCCGCGCCGGCACGTTTGGTCGCTTGTTTTAGTATCGGAGGTTGTCACTCCTTGTTTTATAATAGCTCAGTGGGCAAGCCAAGCCACAACAAAGAAAATCGTGTAAATATTGTGGTGAGAGCTGATGGCGAACGGATAGAAAGCGGATATATATAGCTTTTGCTATTAATTTCTAATATTTTTACTTCTAATATTTTAACTTTGCCTAAATAATATATATTTTCTTTTTTTTTACTAAGTACCTTTTTATAAAAAAAACTTACCACCTTTGTTCGCTTCATCGAATTATTTATTATAAAAGAACCTCTGAAAACAGAGAATATAACTCGTTACATATTACTAATTTCAACTATAGAAAAAATCAAAACAAATTTTTACTTTTTGTTTATTTTGAATCTGAAGATCTTCCATGCACTCAAGTTTCACGCAATTCACGTGCGCCGAAATATTTTTATTAAGGTTTTTTTCACGATATTTTGAGTAAACAAACTTGATTGTTATTCTTTCTTCCAAGAGCATAATTTATCTGTCTTAAACATATAATCAGTAGAAGACTTGTATTACATAAACCCATCTATTTAAAACATAAACTTTAAAACTACTCAATATTGCAATTTATTAGAGTGGTATCCAATTAACTCTACAATTGCGACATTTTTTTATAAATTCTCAAAGTTTAAAGATAATATAATTTGAAATAAAGATTTGTACTCATATGTAATTGTGCTTATTTTTTTGTGTATTTTTTCATGGGCTGTAAGATCTCCTGCGTTTTTAAATGTTTTAGTTTGTGTTATTTTTTACATTAAACTGGAACTTTTTCTGTATGAAAGTAAAAAATATAAAGTTGATGAGATGGTTTTTCATTTACTTTTAGATTTTTGAATTTCTAGAATTGTGTAAGTCTCGTTAAGTGTTCTGCAATGTTTAATATAAAACGAATCGTTTAAAAAAATCTTGAAACATACGAGGGTTGTTTTTTAATTAACTTCCGTTTTGCTCCTGAAAAAAAAGTAGTAATAATTTCGAAATAATTTTGCTACTGGTAGATAGGTACATCCTTGAGGATCAATTTCTCTCTTTACTGGAAAAAATCGGACATTTTTTCTATTATTTATCGAATTTACAAGCGCGCTCCTCGAACTTATTTCCCGCCAACCCATAGAGAAATTCTCTTTTTCGAAATTTTCCCCTTTTTGATAGTTTAAACATAAAAAAACAAATGAATGTTTAAAAATAAGGTTGTTACGGAAGGTTACAAACATCTTTAATTACTTTTCAACGTAATCACCTTTAAATAGACCATTTACCGTACCATTTCACAAGTTTTTCGATTCCGCTTTATGAAAAGTTTGATTTTTCGTTGAGCTTTGCATCGGTTCGGACAGCCGTTTTCCCCCTCAGCGCACACTTGGCCTGCGAATCTATCTATGTTGCCTTGTTTATTATGGCTGTAACTCCAGAATCCCTAATGCCTGGAACTTGGCAGATGCAAAACATATGGTTTTAAACATGCACAATAGCATGCTGCAAAAATCACCTGCCTGCCGATTGTCTATTGTTAATGCGAACAGAGTTTAAAGGAAGAGAAATTCTCTATGGGCCGGCGGGAAATAAGTTCGAGGAGCGCGTTTGTAAATTCGATAAATAATAGAAAAAATTTCTGATTTTTTCCAGTAAAGAGGGAAATTGATCCTCAAGGATGTACCTATCTTCCAGTAGCAAAATTATTTCGAAATTCCTACTACTTTTTTTACAGGAGCAAAACGGAAGTTAATTAAAAAACAACCCTAGTACAATTCTGTTGTGTTGTTAAGAAAACTTGTCACTGTTGTAAATCTTGTGGAAAAGGAATCTCTTCTTCTGGAATAGAGGTGGGAATTTTAAATCAATGGTGAACAAAGGGGTTCATAGGATCTATTTGAACCCCCGAAAATCCACACATGCTCTCAAATGGTCAGTTAGACTGAAAATTAAATTTAGGGGTCCATGAGGTGCAAAAAGGGGTCCACTAGGGTGGTCCACATTCCTATGGGAAAAAATGAACTTCGTCCTGGACACAACGTCGCCCCCTCTTTTTTTTACATCTACCTATAGTATTATTCAGGCAAAGTTTCAACTTCCTACTTAAGTTTTAGGAGGGTGCTGAATGGCCCTTAAAAAATGCACTTTTTAGTTTTTTTTCAAAATTTTGACTAAATTGGCTAAAAAATAAGTAAAAGATAAATTATTTTGACACCTACTTTATCTATACACTTAATATATGATAATAAATTAAAAATAAAATAGTTAAAAGCATCAATTTTTAAGTATGAACGTTAAGAAACAACATTGATGACTAGGAAGCAACAATAGTAGGGCTGTTAAAGAGAATAATTGTTCAGATTGTGCAAGAGGCACCAAAATAAGTGAAAATATAGTTTAAAACATGCTGAATCCAAAATCGACCAGAAGCACTCTGGCGGAAGTGCCGTTTGGGACTTCCGTTCACAAACAAAATGGCCGCCCGCGGGCCTATTTTCGTTTTTTTTAATGATAGAAAGACATTTTTGGGGGTCAAATATTATGCATTAAGGGTCAAAAAACATGATTCAGGTTACAAAATATGCAACTTGTTTTAAAAATTAACAAAAATTCAATAAAAGCTCAAAATATTAATATAGTCCTGTGACAAGCAGTTGCTTCAAAAAAAAAATTTTTTAAGTTATTTTCTTCAACGGTTTTATATGTTTTTTGAGGTGCTGATTCCGAATATCTAGTTCACTTTTACGTGGAAGGTCGGCTTCATATCAAAAAACGAAAAAAAGTTTTAGCCCGTTAATGATTTATAGCCCCCCTACTTTAGTTTTTGCAGATTTAATTCACAATTTAAAGGGGTCAATGAGCTTTAGTACTCATAAAGAATTAGCCCATTCACAATGAGCTTTAACCAAAACACAGCATTAACCCTCTCCATAATTTTTAGCCACTGCGATTTTCTATAGATGCTTTTTAAAAGTTATTTGTTTCATTAATAATATTAGTAGAATATCCAAGAAAAAACTGAAGCGTAATTTCACCTTTTTAGCAGTTTTGTGCCAATTATGGTAAACTCAACACCCAAGGGATCAAACAGGAATAAAAAAAATGCATTTAACCCTGAAGGGATGAAAGGGAACAAATTTTGACTAGGAGACGAATCTGGAAGAGACGAAAATGTATTAAACCATTTGAAACACACACCGTGTTCATGGACATTAAACTTATTTTTCTTTGAAATAATATGGAGACAATTTCAAAGAAAAATAAGAATTTATGAGAAGAACAACTGCGTGACATTGAAGAAGAAGAAGAAGAAGGTGGTAAGTCGGCGATTAAAATTATATTAGTTCAGTAAAATTAATAATCGTCACTAATACATATTCAGTAACTGTTTATTTTAGACTGAGTTCTTTCTTGCACCTATATTTGAATGTAAAAGGCGAACAAGTATTTAAAAGATGCACCTAAGTTTTTTCTCCTTATTTTTTCGTTACAGTTATCACAAGTAATTACTGATTTTCATCCTGTTTTTGCCTTTCAAGATTAATTTCTCTAAAATACAATTTACCCTGTAGTAAAAAAGCCGTAACATCCTCTATTATTTTTTTCGCATTAAGTTTTACCGTGCCAAATTTTACAACCTTTTTTTTAATTACTCGTCCGTAATATTGTGCCTGTGTTCTTTGGCCCGCTGTAAGAGATTATCAATATCTCTTTACAGATTTTTCTTATTACTTTAAATCAAAAGAGTTTGCAGAGCTTTGAATTTCTTTGACCTCCTCAACATTGCCAAGACCTCCTGACAAGGACTTGGGAATTGAAACACCACTTGTGAAATCTTGATAATATATATGTCAGTCAAGTTAGGTGCGTAGAAACCTTACTGATTATTGGAAACTTGTTGTTTTCACATTTTCAATTAAAGAAATTTCGTTAGAGCTACCATCTTAACAACGCTAGCCGTACTCTCAGTATACCCCAATAGTATTTTCGTTTCCAATTAGCCATACCCCTGCATATCCGTCCATTTTTTCGTAGGAAATCCTCTCCTCCTCAAATTTATATCCCCCTAATCCCTTCATATTTTTGCTCCTTTTTTGCGTCAACATGCACCGGATTTGCCTGTATGCATTTCGCGATCTCCCATTTTTCCGCCGCCCTCCAAATTAACTGTGTTTGCTCAAAGGTTTAGCTCCCCTTTCTTTCCAAAGTTATAACAACATTAATTTCCATAAATTAATGAGCTCTGAAGTTGTTAGAGTTCAACTTACCTTTCGCATACATAATTACCCCCTTCCTGATTAAGGTTTTGAGAGAGGGGCATATATGCACTTGGAGGGGTTTTTTTCTCTTAAGAAAAGAGTGCGTAAACATGATACCTCCGCTATCTCGAAGCGTTCGTGTTTAAATTATTAGTTCTCTAATTGATAAGATTGCGGAGTGATGCCCCTGATTTAGAACCCAGATAAATTGACTCAAAAACGATACGGCCAATTATGATAACACTTTGCTCTTTGCCGTAATTTGCCTTAATGTTCGAACCTTTTCTGAGATAAGGAGGGGGGTATTAGAGTTTTTCCTGGTGAGTTTTTGTTTAGTTGTGATAGTTTTAAAGGGCATGCATGCAGTCGGGAAAGTACAATAGTAACTATTTTTTTCAGTACCGTAAAAACGAAACTTTTTATTAAATTGTAATAAAATCTTAATGATAATGTTTTTTGCGTGTTTATAAGTCTAAGTTTTAAATCTTAAGTGTATAATACATGTTTTCTTATGATAAACTTGTCAGACGTTTTTACACGATACGATCGTGTACGGCTTAACACGGAAGGTTAAATGTAATATGACAATGTTATTGAGATAGCTAAGCTGATGAAAATGCGCCCTAAAAATGGATGAACTTGGTTTGGTAAACGCAACGCGATAGTAGCAATGAGGTCTAAAAAGTTCCTTTATGGTTAACTAAGTAATTCTTAGATTAGATAGTTGTACCCACGGGTGTCGAACCTGGAGGGGACAAGGGAATGCGTCCCCCAAATAATTGGAGACAGCGTTCAAAAAACATTATTTTTAACTTTTGAGGTAGACCAAAAATTTGCGGAATGTGTTTCTCTAATTTTAAATCATAAATAATAAAAGATAACTTCTGGGGTAGCTAATCAGGGCTTTGTAAAATCCTTCTAGGGAGGTTTCCCAAATCTTTGGGTCCCCCCCAATTTTCAAAAACTGACGACGTCAATGGTGGTACCCATTGACGTCTTCAGGAACAGAATATTGGAAGTGTGACAACAGAGGATTTAGAATTCCCTCTCGAAAGAATTTAGACACCAACATTCTAAGAAATATTTTTTTGCACTTCAGCACGCAATTTTTAAATTATATTAAGGTTCTAAATCTTTGAATTAACTAAAAATTTAAAAAATGAGTGTGTTGAGTGAGTTCAATTATATTCGATACTGTGATACTAACCTCATAAGTTATAGGTATAGGTGTCATGGAATCCCCATCATACTAAAAAGGCCCTTATGAAATTTATACTCTTATGAAATTTAAAAAAAAATTTCTTGTTTATGGAATTATATTTCCAAGAAGTAATTCCAAAATATTATTTTCTTCAAAAACAAGTTAAATTTCGCTCTCTTTGTCAATAACATATTTATCACTTTTGGGCTAAGCGCGCACTAAAGACTTCTGTCGCCGGCGACTGTAACACTAGTCACTCGAGAGCAATGCATTTCTATGGAGAGATTCTTGGCAATCGGCCAAGTGTCTCGTCACCTGTGAGCAATTTTGTCTCTGTCGCCGAGACAAAAGTCTCTAGTGCGCGCTTAGCCTTACTTTCAATACTTGTATCCAAACGGAAATAATTTCCAAACATCCTGCAAATAAGAAAATTTTCTTAAAATGCTGAAATATTACAACAATGTGAATAGACTTGTGAATAGACAAGACAACCACCATGAACCGAAGCGACTTTTCTCTAGAAACAAAATCTTATTATCCGCCAATTTATGCGAGTTAAAACTTTCGCCAAATTAGTGCATTGTTAACCTTTCACAGTATATATATGGAACTAATCTTGCAGCACGTAATATGGGATCATGTAAATTAATGCAGAAATATTAACCAGTCTACATAGTTTACTAAACCATTCATGGCTGAATCTGTAGTTTTCGAAACTTTAATCATTTGTTTTAATAATATTAATGCAATGTATTTATTCTTTTTCTTTGAATGTCTGTTTTAGGACGTTACTTAGTATTTCAAATCATTGGCTCAGTATTTCAAATCATTGGCTTAATATTTCAATAATTGGCTGGTAATTTTTATTGTAAAAGTAACGCAAAAGTGCCAACAAAAAATGTGTGGATGATATTCAAGGGTATAACAAATGATTAGTTTATTATGCGCGGTGGTTAAACTTGAACGAACTGAAAATTTATTATAACAAGCTTCTATATTTTAATATCCCGGTATTCTTGTTTATAACCGCTATTTAACTATCTTTGAAAGCCAACGAAATTGCCTTTCAACACACGTGGTGAAAAAAAAAAGAATTTCCCAACCCACACCAAGGCGCCTCTAATCCACTCAAATAATCTCTACTTTAAGACAATTTCTCTTCATATACGGAACAGACTCCACAGAAACCTAGCCATGCGGATCCCCAATTTACGAATCAAAGACAGCGTCCGTAGATATTCCCATCTCCCTCTCCATCGTTTCAAATAACAGTACTACTAATGCCGCGCGCGATGTCCGCTCGCGCATAATGGCTCTGGTTATTTAAATATTTCTGAATAAATACACTTACTCCGGACCTCGGCTATTTGCTTAACTGTGTTTCGGGAATTTATTGAAGTAGACAGTTAATAAAGTGACCTCTGATTTAATGATATTCCTTGACTCGAATTTTAATACCGAGCTACACAGCGGGAGAATGTTTCAGTCTGTTATACTGGCGTAAAGAATTCTAGCAGTGTGTGATGATTCGTAAATGGTTTCTAAGCATTATTATTGTAACTATATAATTGTTGACTTTGACTCAAAAAGTAGTGTAACAATTTTTATTTTCTGTTTAAAGGTGTAAATAAAATAATATTGTTAAGAATGTGTATTGGGGAAAAACGTGTACTATTCCGTTATCATAGGTATTCCATTAAAAATGGCCAAAATATTTTTGACGCTACAAATATTTAAATATTGTCATTTATTCTTTCATTTATATTAACTTAATTAAATGGTTTGATACTAATGAAATTTAAGAGCAATATTTTTTTCTATTTTTAGTAGGTATTATAATGTTTCAAACTTTTCAAATTTTCAGAGGAGGATAATACAAGAATAGATAATGATAAATATTGCTAATGTGTCTAATGTTACATTAATAGTAAACAAATTTTTGATAAGCAATGTTTAACACATACAGGGTAAATGAAAGGAGTATTTCACCAATTAATTCCTATACCGTGCTGATGAGTCCTAACAGGACGAAACCGGTCCACGGTTGGAGGTGACGCTTGAGAGTTGTGAGTTTACGTTTCAAAAGTCCGTTTCACGGCTTATCTTTGGAACCAGTCTCCTAGGCCCAAGGGTCATGGAAGCAAGGTCTACCCCTAAGTGAGCCTAGGAACCTAGAGAATATATTCAGATGGCTTTCAGCGCCCCTAGCAGAGAAATAAAAGAAGTTAAAAAAATAACCAAAAAACTAAGAGATAGAGCTAAAATCTCAGTGAGAAAATTGTTGTCACCGTTATGAATAACTAAGTGAAAAAAATCATGAAAATATCGCGAATAATCACGGAGATATTAGCAAGTGAAATAAACACTTTTTCAGACTTAAAAAAGGAAAAGTTAGCAAATTTTTAGTTGTATTATTGTAGTTGTATATGTAGTTTAATGCTTTTTTTGTTGAAGACAAAATTTAATCAACAAATTTAAAAACACTTTTTTTCAGTGAGTTATTCATAACTTTGGCAACAATACTCTCACTGAGGTTTTAGCTCTATCTCCTTTAGCTTTTTAATTAATTTTTTTACACTTTTTTATGTGGCCGCTAGAGGTACTTTGGTTTCAAATTATAGCCACGAAACGGACTTTTGAAACACTATGTCTCTTAAAACTAAAATGAAACTTATTTTATGTGATTTATCTAGTTTTATAAGTTTTAATTATTACTTTTCCTTGCTGTTAGTTCAGCATGGGACAAAGGGGATTATTTTTAAATTTGGAATTTTAATAACATGATCTTTTGATTTATTTATCACTAGCGGATATGCCCGGCCTTGCACGGGTGGAGTGTATAATTTTTTTTAAATTAAATTTTCTCAAAATATATTTAAAATTTTTAAATCAGCAATTACCAATCATCCCGGTATCCCAGACGCTTTTTTCCTATCCCGGTGTTCCCTGTAATTTTTCCTATCCCGGTGTTCCCGGTAATTTTTCATGTCCCGATGTTCCCGGAAATTTTCCTATCCCGATGTTCCCGATAATTTTCCTATCCCGATGTTCCCGATAATTTTCCTATCCCGCTGATCGAGGTAATTTTTATGTCCCGGTACTTTTTTTTCCTATCCCGATGTTCCCGGTAATTTTCCTTTTCCCGGTGTTCTCGGCAATGTTTCCTAGTAAATTAATGAGTCTAGTGAACAAAAATAACAAATTTGAAACAATAATAAAAGATCTAGTAAATTGAAAAGTCTAGTGAACCGCTTCATTTGAAACAATGTTTTATTTTAAACTCGTTTTCCATGAAAAAATTATTTAAAATTTTTCATTAATATTTAAATTTTAAAGGAAAATATCTTGAAGTAGAAGAAAATAACGTTTGAAAATATCGTCGCTTTAAAATAATACTGCATTATCTGCAAACGTACTTTTCCGTTATCCTGGCGCATACGTCGCCAATATCGAACCAGAGAGTGGGTCAGTATCCCGACAGGGTCAGAATTCCGCGAGTCGAAACCCCGACAAGGTCAAAATCCCGACAGGATCAGAATCCCGACAAGGTCAAAATCCCGACAGGGTCAGAATCCCAACAGGTCAAAATCCCGACAGGCTCAGAATCCCGACAGGTAAAAATCCCGACAGGGTGAAAATCCCGACAGGTCGAAACCCCGACAAGGTCAGAATTCCGACAGGTCAAAATCCCGACAGGATCGAAATCCCGGCAGGGTCAGAATTCCGACAGGTCAAAATCCCGACAAGGTCAGAATCCCGACAGGTCAAAATCCCGACAGGGTCGAAATCCCGGCAGGGTCAGAATTCCTACAGGTCAAAATCCCGACAGGTCGAAACCCGACAGGGTCAGAATCCCGACAGGGTCAGAATCCCGACAAGTCGAAACCTCGACAAGGTCAAAATCCCGACATGGTCAAAATCCCGACAGGTCAAAATCCCGACAGGGTCAGAATCCCGACAGGTCAAAATCCCGACAGGTAAAAATCCCGACAGGGTGAAAATCCCGACAGGTCGAAACCCCGACAAGGTCAGAATTCCGACAGGTAAAAATCCCGACAGGGTCCAAATCCCGACATGTCGAAACCCGACAGGGTGAAAATCCCGACAGGTCAAAATCCCGACAGGATCGAAATCCCGGCAGGGTCAGAATTCCGACAGGTCAAAATCCCGACAAGGTCAAAATCCCGACAGGGTCGAAATCCCGGCGGGGTCAGAATTCCGACAGGTCAAAATCCCGACAGGTCGAAACCCGACAGGGTCAGAATCCCGACAAGTCGAAACCTCGACAAGGTCAAAATAACGACAGGGTCAGAATCATAACAGGTCGAAACCCCGACAGGGTCAGAATCCCGACAGGTCGAAACCCCGACAGGGTCAGAATCCCGACAGGTCGAAACCCCGAAAAGGTCAAAATTTCCGATTCCAGAATTTCCAGCCCGACCAGTCGGTATTTTCACCCTGTCGGGATCGTGATCCTGTCGGAATTTCGACCTGTCGGAATTCTGGCCCTGTCGGGATTTCGACTTGTCGGGATACTGACCCTGTCGGGATTTTGACTTGTCGAGATTCTGATCCTGTCGGGATTTCGAGTTGTGGGGATTTTGACCTGTCGGGATTTCGACCCTGTCGGGATTTTGACCTGTCGAGATTCTGATTCTGTCGGGATTCTGACCTGTCAGGATTTGGACTTGTCGGGATTCTGACCCTGTCGGGATTTTGACCCTGTCGAGATTACGATCCTGTCGGGATTTCGACCTGTCGGAATTTTGACCTGTCGGGATTTTGATATGTCGGGATTTCGACCTGTCGGGATTCTAACCTTGTCGGGATTTTGACCCTGTCGGGATTCTGACTTTGGCGGGAACCGGCGGAATTCTATATTATTTGGCGATTTCTCACTTGCGGGAAGCTAACGAAAAGTACGTTTGCAGATAATGCAGTATTATTTTAAAGAGACGATATATTATTTGAATTTATTTTAGCGTTTTCACAACTTATATCCTTTTTAAATGGACAATTATAGAGTTTTTCCTGTTAAAATATTTGATTTTTGGAGGTTTTCATCTCGTTAATAATAGTGAGTCGAGCAGATCTACTCTAGTAGAGAAATGGAGAAATAAGCGTTTCGGGCTATAAATTTGCTAATTACTCGTAATTATTCGATTTTAAAGCTTGGAAAACTATATCCCAAGTTACTCCCCGACTCGGAATACGTCTATACGTCGAGTTTGGTTTCGGTCCGTGGCCTATTTCAAGAGATTACCCCGGACATACATACATACATACATACATCGCCCGTTAGCCTTTTATTTATACAGAGACTAGCGGATATGCCCGGCCTTGCACGGGTGGAGTGTATAATTTTTTTTAAATTAAATTTTCTCAAAATATATTTATAATTTTTAAATCAGCAATTACCAATCATCCCGGTATCCCAGACGCCTTTTTCCTATCCCGGTGTTCCCGGTAATTTTTCATATCCCGATGTTCCCGGTTATTTTCCTTATCCCGATGTTCCCGATCATTTTCCTTATCCCGATGTTCCCGATAATTTTCCTATCCCGATGTTCCCGATAATTTTCCTATCCCTATGATCGAGGTAATTTTTATGTCCCGGTAATCCCGGTACTTTTTTCCCTATCCCGATGTTCCCGGTAATTTTCCTTTTCCCGGTGTTCTCGGCAATGTTTCCTAGTAAATTAATGAGTCTAGTGAACAAAAATAACAAATTTGAAACAATAATAAAAGATCTAGTAAATTGAAAAGTCTAGTGAACCGCTTCATTTGAAACAATGTTTTATTTTCAAGTCGTTTTCCATGAAAAAAAATTTCCACTTTTCCATAAATATTTAAATTTTAAAGGAAAAAAATCTTGAAATAAAGGAAAGTAAAGTTTGAAAATAAATTATTTGAATTTATTTTAGCGTTTTCACAACTTATATCCTTTTTAAATGGACAATTATAGAGTTTTTCCTGTTAAAATATTTGATTTTTGGAGGTTTTCATCTCGTTAATAATAGTGAGTCGAGCAGATCTACTCTAGTAGAGAAATGGAGAAATAAGCGTTTCGGGCTATAAATTTGCTAATTACTCGTAATTATTCGATTTTAAAGCTTGGAAAACTATATCCCAAGTTACTCCCCGACTCGGAATACGTCTATACGTCGAGTTTGGTTTCGGTCCGTGGCCTATTTCAAGAGATTACCCCGGACATACATACATACATACAGGGCTCGATTTCTAAAAAAAAAGAGGTACCGGAACGGTAAAATTATTAGTCTCAAAAACTGAAAAAAGCAAATACTTTTTAATACAAAAACTTATGCATCTTTTTTAAATTTAAAAAATAAATTCAAATGTGTTGAACTAGATTAGGAAGTATTTTCTAACTTAATTATTGTATAAGACGATGAACTATTTTGGCAATTTTTTTGTTAAAACACCTTTTTTTACAGTGCGTTGTACTTTTTTTTCCAACAGGGCGCCTCTTGTAGAAGGCGGGACGGTTTATCATCAATGAACCAATAGTGTCGTATATTTTGCCAGTTTAAGGAATGTAATGCGTAGTTAAAGTCCTTAAACTGTAGAATTTAAGGTATCGCAAATTTTCTTGTCAATTTGACCAGCAATCTGGCAAATCTGGTTCAAATAAAAAAAGAATCAACACCAGGAGCAGATCGTGTGGGTAGTTATAATTGGGGTTCACAATTATGTTTTAAATGACACAACTAAGTAATAACCTTAATATTAAATCACAAAATTATTGTTATTTGCAAAAAAATGTAAAAATGCATTTAAAGTTTTTTAAAATTTAAAATATGTACAAGTGAATCGTTGAAAATAAGTTTAAAATAGTAACAACAGAAAATTGTTTTTTAACATATCTAGGATCATAGTGGCGTATATAGAAATTTATTTTGGGAGGGGTCCAAATATCCTTTAAGAAAATTAAATCACTATCAGGCCCCGAGTTAAATTTTTGCACAGGGGGAAGAAACTTGAAATTCCCTCTAAACCAGTGTTTCCCAACCTTTTTCGGTCCATGCCCCACCAAAGCCTTTCTAAATTTTCCATGCCCCCCCGGTCTCAGTGGCATATATAGAATTGTATTTTGAGAGGGAGCCAAAATTATTTCTTAACCCCTCCTTCCTATTTATATTTAATAAGTGTAATGAAGCTTTTTAGAACATTTTTAGGTAGAATTTGCATGATAAAGAACTAAATCAAGTTATGAGTAATTAAATTCTAAGTACCAAGGGGGGTCTGGTGGTCCTCCCCTAGCAAATTTTCGGAAATTTGACTCTAGGAAGCAGGTTTTTAACTAGTTTGGTACCCTTAGATGGGGAATTTTGTAATTTTTAGATAAGATTTGTATTTTGATGAACTTAATGTAAATAAGTTTCAAATATAAGCGTTCTAAAAACAAAGATATCTTGGGTCATCCCCCAGAAAAGGTTTGGAAATTAGACTCTAAAAACAGGGTTTCAATTTGGTTTTGATACATACTGGTCCATATTTCAGACATGCATTCTCAGATAGGATAATAGGATCATATTTTGATAAACTTCTTTTTATAAAGTTTTTTTAAATTTTCCTCCTGGATTGTCCCACCTGGGGGGCAATTTGGTTGAAAATTTTCAAATTGCCCCCCTAGAAAATGATATTACCCCCCAGTGGGGCGTGCGCCCCACGTTGGGAAACACTGCTCTAAACCCCTTTTACGCAAGTTTACAGGTTTAATGTTATTTTTAGTAAAGTTCTCCATTTTATGAACTTGATCTGAGGATAAATGTGATTAGTTGAGTTCTAAATACCAAAAGGGGGGTTTGGGGTCCTCCCCCCAAAAAAATTTTGGAATAAAAACAGGGTTTTAATTCATTTTAAGACTTTTTTTCGTACATATAGAAAGGTTTTCACGGGCTTGAAGGGTTTCGCGGGCTGTAGTTATAGGAGACCCCTGAAATAAAATATTAAATTTTTAATTGAAAAAGGGGTTCCGGAACGCCGTTTCGGACCGCTCCGGCTGAAATCGAGCCCTGCATACATACATACATACATACATACATACATACATACATACACACATCGCCCGTTAGCCTTTTATTTATACAGAGATGAGATAGTATTTTTGTGATTATTATATTCTAATGAATTCGTAAAATTTTGCAGATCTCTTAATAAACCCTTTTTTATTTTAAACCATAATGCCTATTAATTATATCATTCTACCTCCAGGTTCTTTGATCTTTACTATATATTTTCAAAAAAATATCGTTTTTTATATTTACCTATTCTAATAAATTTTTCGTGGAATTTATTTCATACACCGTTCGATATACTTAAAGCTGCAAACATATAGCATTTAAAGAAACGAAATTCAAAAATACGATACTACATGCGCATCGCTAAAATTCGATCACTGTAATTTTGCGAGAAAAAATCAATTTTTTTTCGGCCGTTCTCTGCAAGAGGTTTTAAAGCTGTCAGTTAAGAGTTAGAATCAAGATTTATGACCATCTGAAAAAATGTCAAAGCGACGACAAAGAAAATAAACACGACAGAACGACTGACACATTTAATACTCTTGTTCAGTACTGGTATAAAAATGTAACTGAGAATGGTTTTTTTGTGATTTACTATTTACTTGTATATTTTTTTCTCCTCGAGGATACTTTCCGAAAAATTGAGCACGTAATGTCGTTTTTTGTTTCTTTTATGAAACTTTTTAATGACAAAAATGCCGTTTATCTCGATTTTAGCTTCACAAATCAAAATTAATTTGTAGGCGTTTTAAAAAGGCATGAATTCTTGCTTATTTTTTATGCTTGAAACCTACCAAATATCTGAAGAATTTTTGTTTAAAGTTTTTTTAAACTTATTGTTGTTTCAGGTAAAAAAAAGTTTTCCGGTGCTTATTTTTAGATCTAAATTCTTTAAAAAAAACAATATTTTTCTAATTAAAATGACTATGACTATGATATTCTCGGAGTCAAGTAAAAATTTGGTCAATCATTTCCTCTCGAGCGATAATTGGTAAGATTCATTAGATAGTTGTACCATAATCTCCTTCTTCACTCTACTTCTCGGGAAGTGCCTTCTTTAGAACTACGTAATATGTTCAACGTTTGTACCCTTAAGTCTAGACGTGAAGTTTATTGTCTTTTGTTTTTTTATAAAGTTCTTAATAATATGATTGATTCTATTTACATTACTAGTACTTTAAAATTATATGTGCCTTCTAGAGTTACACGCAATCATTGTTTGTTTTATTTGAATTCAAATCAGCCTAACTATATTTTAAATTTTTGTCTGTATAAATTTTATAAAATTTATAACAGTGTTTCTGGGGAACTGGATATATTTTGTATGTCTTTTAATGTTTTTAACACGTTCACTGCCAGCACCCGAAACAAAAATTGGTGGCAGTACCAGCGCAGGATTCACAGACGGTTTGCAGCGTCTGTGTGCATCATACATTTCTTCTTACTCTTCTATTACACAGGACTAACAAATACTACCGCCAATTTGGCGTGTTTTTACGATGTGCCCCGTATGAGATTTCCTGTCATAGCCATCATTGATTTCTTCTTTTTTTTTCAGGTACAATCTAGTTATATTTTCTGGAATTTTATTTCTGAGATCGAAGTGTCTATATCCACGAAAGTTGACCCATGCTTAAGTATTAGTGAAATTCGTTAGAGTTGAGTTTTTACTTTCGTGGAGGCAGCACATACGTTCAAGATTCGTCCAATTTTTGTCATGTCATTCAAGTTTAAATTTTACTTGCTGTTTATTTTAAAAGAGCAAACGATTATAACTGGGTGGCTTGTATTTTTAAAATCGGGTTTTAGATATGCGATTGAGAAATTTTACTGAAGTATAGTTAAAAATGTTGATATTTATCTTATAAATTCAAGAATAATATATTGATTGAAATAGATTCTGGAATTTAAATATTTTCAAAAATTATGAGTTTGATTTTATTCATAATCAATCCTTAATGATGTAATTTGAAATTTCTACTGTAATGGGGCAATTTTAAAAGATTTATTGAAAAAGATAATTTTTAATTTTAAAACAAGTAATTTATTACTTCTGTGATTACCCAGGATTGCGAACTCCAACGATTCCCAAATTTGGGGTATATTTATAAGCCATCTGGAGCGTAGCCAATTTGCGGAAAATTACAAAAACCATGACTACCAATTTAATGTTGGTGTAAAATGAAATATACCCTCAAAATAAAATGTTGTGTGTATTAGATGCTTCCCTAGTAGCACAGCTCATACCAAATTTGTCGAGCTTATGTAACTTCAACTAGAAGTAAACGAAATTTGGCCATACATGACAAAATTTGGACGAATCTTGAACGTTTGTGCTGCTTGGGTAAATCAATATTAAGAATTTGAAGAAAAAAGACACAATTGCGCAAATTAGATGCGGAATCTAAATATTTCATTTTAGTTTGAAGAAACTTTCTAGGTCTATGTGTGGCAACAAGAAAAACACGAAATCTAATCGCAGAAATATGAGGAAAGCGGTTTTATGATCCTTCGCCAAAAGACCCCAAATTGGCTGTAGATCGAAGTTATAGTACTTGTTCTCTATGTGTAACGTAAAAGTACGGATAAATGCGTTATATACAGATGCTCCCAAAAAATGATAAAATTTTACAGTAGACATCAGCGCTCTTTTCTCCAGGACGCGCCAGCGCGTCCTTGGCAGTGAACGTGTTAAAGCTAACTGTCGGAGGCTATTCTCATTGTAATGTTTTTTTTTCTTTTTGATGTTTTTCATTGTGTCTTTTATGATGTGCATTGTAATTGGATTTTTTCTGTTATGTGCATCTGAAACAAATAAACAAATAAAAGTAATGCCTCGTAAATGTCAGCTACGGTTCCATGGGTGGGATGAGGGGTGGCATCCACCCAAACACGAAGAAAATAAAAATATTTTTAGTCATTTCCTCCCTTGTTAAATTAACCCAATATCTCGAAGAAAAACAAAAGTAAAAAAAAGGAAGAAAAACACAAATGGCGTTTAAACCACAGAGTATAGAGCTTAACAGAGATGCCAAACGGCCGTTTTCCTCTTAAGGTAATTAATTTAATTCAGCTCGTAGATTATAATTCAGTTCAGCAGCCAATCAGAAAAAGCTAAATGCGGTTGATTGAGCAAATGACTTTGAGTGACAGCTTCAGTGGGCGAATGAAGTGGGTGAGTGGGCCAAAGGTTTGTCTATGGGAAAAGCCCTGTTAAAAAAGTTCCCATTATTAGCGTCTATGGAGATGAATACTCTGTTATGCTCTATGTCTATAATCTGTGGTTTAAACGGTGCATCTAATTTGTAAACCCGCCCCCAATAGAGATTCAAATGAAAACAGCTATGGAATTGTTGTTTCCGTTTTGAGAAAGTATGACTAGTGAATCAGAAAATAACAATGAAAACTAGTGAAATCAAAAATTTTGGTAAGTTAACTAGTTTTTATTACTATTCCTCCTTGTGTAACTTTCAAAGTATCAGCTGACGATCTCCCCACCAAGATACAGCCGGCTGACTTTTGTTTTTCTTCGAGATATTGGGTTAGCTATAATTTTAAAAAAATTTAGCCGGGAGAAAATGACTGAAAATATTTAGGGGGCTGACACCCCTCATCCCACCCACGGAACCGAAACTAATATTCACGAGGCTTTATGATACAATTTTCTGAAGCATTCCACTAATTACTGCTTGAGAGGAAGTTGGTCATCAAAATATGTCACTGGCTCCTGGACTATGAGTCGTTTCTATTACGCTTCTTTTTTTTCTCCTATAGTTTAATTAGTTATAATTAGTTTTTTTTATAAGAAAGGTATGTTAAAGCATTTATCCATTTTATTCATCTATTTCTTTCTTTAATAATTGTAAGAGGTCTTACTGAAATTTTAATTCATTTTATAAAGAAAATTAGTCTTGATTAAGGTACTTGTAATTTTATTACCCAATTTTTTACAAATTTATTTGCAAATACTTTAATTAGTTTTTATATATAACTAATTTGGTTTAATTAGGTGAAAAAAAACTTTAAAAGAACAGCGTGCTGTCAAAACATGTAGAGAAGGGGTTCCCAAACTTTTTATGTCGCGGAGCCCTTTTAAAGAGTAAAATTCTTCGAGGAGCCCTTTTCCGAAGATTAATTTTTCAAGGTACAAAAAGCAAATTACATAAAAACCATTGCTACAAGAAATAAAAGCATAAATGCAGTAGCTTATATAGACATTTATTTCAATAGGGTTCCAAAATTATTTCACAGCCCCTCCCATGCATATTTAACAGGTTTAATGTAGCTTTTTAAAAACATTTTTAGGTATAATTTGCATCTAAGATAATTTAATGTAAGGAAAATTGTGATTAATTAAGTTCCAATTATGATTAGGGGAGTCTGGGTGAATTTTGTGAAATATGATCCTTAAAACAGTTTTTTATACTAGTTTTAGGTATATCATAAACCAAATTTTGGACATTGATTTTTAGGTAGGATTTTAATTTTAACGCACGTATTATAAAAAATTGACAGTAATAAAGTTTTAAGTACAATAGGGGGGTCTGGGGGTTCTCCCCCAGAAGAATTTCGAAATTTTGACCCTAAATAACATGTTTTATAACTATCTAGACTATAATCACTAGTAAGAATTAATTTTCAAGATGAAGAAGACGT
The DNA here is from genome assembly GCA_024610705.1 of Tetragnatha versicolor. Lineage (NCBI taxonomy): Eukaryota > Metazoa > Arthropoda > Arachnida > Araneae > Tetragnathidae > Tetragnatha > Tetragnatha versicolor. The sequence goes on from JANDEH010000004.1 coordinate 517,659, forward strand.
TTCTTATAAAAACAGACTATTTAATAAATGATATTTACAATGTGAGTTTCTCTGCATTTTTTCCCAATATCTTTTTTCTCTTCCTATTATATTGAAGTAGTAGGGACATTTGCTGCCCAAGAATGGTCGCTTTGTCCTCTTCTTCCTTTGCCTTCAATTTTTCACCCGAGAGTGATTCTTTTAAATTGTTCTCCTAAAAACTTTTTATACGTTTCTTTTTTCCAAGCTCCAATATTTTCTTTTTATTCAAATATTTCACTTAGGAAAATTCCTACAGCCTGTAGTCCTTTCCTTGATCTCAATGCTCGCTCCATAATTCCATTAACATCCAGATCTTCATCAGTCTTCATTTCCAGTCTCACCTTCAAGTTACTTCTCAGATGAGAATATTTTCCACAAAATATTAGGACATGTTCTACGGTCTCGTCCTTTTTGCACGTCTTTTTTTTTTAAGTGCTCACTGGTTTACGTTATGTACTATTTCCTGTTTTAATTTTATCGTTACTTTTCATTTGGAGAGTTTTTGGATTACTACCAAGGCCAAGGGACATAGAATTCTGTGCTTGCAATGAGTTATAATACTTTTGCATTTCCGCTGATACAAAGTTACTGTTCTTTTGAAATTTCAAATTACTCGGGGTTTCTTCTTTTTTTACTTTTTTTCCAGGTTTATTTCTATTTTTAGATGGGAGTTCACTTTCTTCTTTGAGTTCTGTTATTGCCTTCTCAACCTTTTCTAATGATGAATTAATTGCTTGAATTGCCAGCATGAAATGATTTGCTTGTTGTTGCAGAGCGGCTTGTAATGAGGCTTGGAACTGTTTATTCATATTTTCCGAGTGCTTGTTTAGTAAGTCTATCATTTCTATTTTTGTAGTGTTGGTTTGTTCGGTTGGTTTGTTGATGCGAGTGACTGTTGCGTAGGAATTTTTTGGCTTCCAACGCCTCCTGGCTTCATTCGTGGTAAGGCCGTTTATGGCCTTAAACTTTAACATTTCCTCTTCTTCTTTGAAGTGATCGCATTCTTTATTATTTGCCTTATGATTCCCTTTGCAAAGGAGGCAGCAGGTACTTTCTTTACATTCTAAATCTGTGTGACACTTTCCACAATTTACGCAGTGTTGCGTCTCCTTGCAAAATTTGGACGGGTGATCAAATCCAAAACATTTTTGACATTGTCTTGGCCTATCCACGAATAGATTAATTTTGCTTCTCAACATCCATAGCTTAATGTGTTGAGGTAATGCTCTCCCATACATTGTAACTAATATAGTTTCAGTGTTTACATATTTATTGTTTTGTTTCTTCGTAAATCTAGTGATGCTATGAATTCTTATTTGATTTTCTTCCTCGATATCTCTTTTCACATCTTCCAGTTTTTCTTCAATCGGAACATTAAACAATAGGAATCTGGTTGTTATTGATTCGTATTGAAGAGATGGTATCACTTCCTTTCCAAGCAGATTTTTAACCGTTACTAATTCTTTTGCTGTTTTCAGATGTTTTGTCATAACTAATATTTTTCCATTCCTTGCGTATATGATTTCATCAACATTTCCTATATTCGTTACTTTACTTTTAAAGCACTCCTTCAGTAGTTTCGGGTTATTTTTGGAAATTTTATCTTGAGTAGGATTTAATACAACTACGTATTTCTCTGCACTATTCACAGCCGCATACTCCAACTGAGTTTTAAGATCATCTTTGTTTGACAGAAAGTTCTCGTTATCAAACTCCATATTTTTCATTCCTCTGTTTCCATCCACCGCGGCGATCACCGCCATCTTTGGTGGAATGCCAAACTATCTTCCAGTCCTTATAAAAACCAGCAAGAACGTCTTTCTCTCAACTGCTCGGCTTGTTTTAATTTATAATAAAATTACAAAAATTCAATACAGTCAACCAAAGAAAAAATCACGAAAATAGCAAAATAAACACCAGCAAAAATCACGCTCGATAGACACGTCTAATTCTAAACGCCATTTTTTTTTCTTCTCTTCCTATTTTACATTAATAATAATTCAAAGAATATTAAACATGATGCCATTCACTTCCTTTTCTTAACAATTAAATATAATAAATTAAATTAAAATAATGTCTAAGTTCAGTTCACTAGTAATATTTTTAAAAGTTCACTAGTATTTACAACATCCTCCGGCCCGGAAGGACATGTTGATTGTCCTTCCCCTTGATGAAGTTCCATTTTATAGAGATGTTGAATGGCTCTTCCGATAATGACTCCACCAGGTATCCTTACGATACGAGCGTGAACTCTTCCTTCGCGTCCTTCATGAAGATATTTTGTTCTATACTTCCATCTTTCCCAAACCCTTCGAACCCCCTTAGGTGAAACATCGTCCCGATGAATGTCGAGTTTCCAGAGTTTCTGAAGTAGTTCCAGTATCCTGGCTCTGATAGAAATTGGATTCATCAGTCCTATTGGGTCATTCCATCTTCCAGTGTTTCTCCAAATGCTTCTTTTAGTTTCAGTGTCCTCATCTACATCTGGAACTTCTGCCAGAAATGTATCTTCATTTCTGTTCCATATATCACCCAGCAAATCGCTCTGTGAGCCCTTGTCGTCATCTTCTTTTTCTTCATATTCCTTTTGAATGTACTTTTCAGTTTTTGCCTCCTTCATCACAACAAAACTTCCATCTTCTAGCCAGTTTCTAGCATTACCAGCCTCTTCTACTGCTTCTTCTCTTGAATCCCCTCCAGTTTTGCGATCGTCATTGTCAAGTAAATTTTCTAGGATAAAGCTTGTTCTTGGATAGCCTACTTCAACTTCATCTTTAATATGCACAAGGTTCTGTAGAACATTGAGACTAGTTGAGTAAATCTCAGTACTTTCCTTTCCACTGATCGAATTTATAGTTGTATCTTGAGAAGTTGAACTGTCTTCGTTTTGGTTCAAATTCCAATCACAAACCAAAGTGTTATGTCTACCTTTACATATAGAACATCTGATTTTAGAATTGCAAGTTCTAGCAATGTGACTCTTTCGAAGGCAAACAAAGCATCGACCATTTGACTTCAGGTTTTCTTTTTTCTCAGTGATCTCCTTCGGGCAGGATTTTGAATTGTGTTCGTTCTTGTTGCAAATTACACAATTTTCTTCCATAATAGTAAATGCTGAGGCACTAGAACGGCTTTCTCTGTTTTCAGTGTTGTATGTTTCAAAACTTTTTCTTGATTTCAGTTCACAAGAGGAAGTAATTCTGTTGGTTTTCTCTGGAGCGTTCGTACTGTTTTTCGCATTCTCACTTTTAAATCTAAAGTAATATGTTCTTTCTCGGATTTCTATTTCCTTTCTCAAAAATTTTAAAAGTTGAGATACACTCCACAGATCTTTCCCTTCGTACTTCCTATTAAATTCTAAAGCTATGGTATCTGGAATAAGATTCATTACCATAGGAAAAAGTAAACTTCCATTTGATACCAAATCCATTCCCAAGTTTTCCAACCCTCGTAGTTGGATATCAATCTGATCACTTAGATCTCTTAATTCCATTAGTCTGGATGTGCATCTTACTGCCTTTAAGCTCAATAAGTTGTTTATGTGAGACCTTATCAAAATGTCCTCCCTACCAAATCTTTCTTTTAAGAGTTGTAGAGCTAAGTCGTAATTACTTTCAGATACCAACAACCCTTGTATACTTTTCAAAGCTTGACCCGTCAATAGAGATTTAAGGTAGTTGTATTTATCTATTTTAGACAAGGTTTCATTCTTATGGATTGAACTTTCAAATTGTGCCCAAAATTCCTTAAAACGTTCCAGATTTCCATCGAACGGTTCTATCTTCAATTTCGGAAGATCTACCCTTGGTTGCCTTTCAACAGACCTCAAATTCTCCAGTTGTTCCGATATCGGATCTTCAACAGCAGAAAATTCTGTAATATTAGCTTTGTCTTTTGTAGCAGAATTGCGAAGATAAATTCTAAGTTTCGTTTTCATACCTGTGATTCTTTCGCGGGGTGCTACTTTGATATACCCCCCCAAAAATTACGCGCCAAATCTGGCACTCCCACGGACTTTTTAGGTTTGCTGTTTCTTGTTTTTTGTGTATATGTAGTAGTAATGTGTAGCCTAGTGAATTACTGGAAAAAATTGAAATTTTGAACTTTAATAATTCCAAAACTAATGAGAATTTTCGGAAAAACTAAATTACAATATTTTTATAAAAAATATTTTTGTTCTTGGTTCAAATATCGAAGTTTTACTATGATTAGTTTTCTGTTATATTCCAAAAACGTTTCAGCGATTTCATCGGTTCAACTGACCGGACATTTGATTTTTCCAGAAAAAGTCGCCAAATTTCCGATTTGGGGGTGTATATCAAAGTAGTTCCTTTCGCGGTATTCTTGATTAGTCTCCAATTCTTGTTCTAGATCTTTCAGATCAAGCAAAGCTTCGATTTCGCTGTCCAACTGGTAAATTTGATCAGCTTTATCTTGCAGAGAATCTCTCATTTCTTCTAAATCAAATTCTTCAACATCATCATTCTTTAGACTGTCTTCTATTTTGTTCATCAGCTTAGTCGCTGTTTGTTTCAAAGTCTTTCGCTTCAACTTGGATCTTTCTAACTTCTTACCAGTGTCTAAATCCATAGTGTAGATTCCAATTCTAATTCAGGCTCAGACGGACCAGTTTTATAACTATCTAGACTATAATCACTAGTAAGAATTAATTTTCAAGATGAAGAAGACGTTTCTTATAAAAACAGACTATTTAATAAATGATATTTACAATGTGAGTTTCTCTGCATTTTTTCCCAATATCTTTTTTCTCTTCCTATTTTACATTAATAATAATTCAAAGAATATTAAACATGATGCCATTCACTTCCTTTTCTTAACAATTAAATATAATAAATTAAATTAAAATAATGTCTAAGTTCAGTTCACTAGTAATATTTTTAAAAGTTCACTAGTATTTACAACAACATGGTTTTAACTTGTTTTGGTAAAGTAGCGGATTTCTAAATAGGCTAGCTAGGCTACAGCCTACGGCGGCAAATTTTAGTAGGCGGCAAATTTTTGAAAGCAGAATTTTTTTCTGAATAAAAAAGGAGAAGAAAAAGGAAACACTAAAAATGAGCTCTGGAAAGACGGAGAACGTCCTTCCAGAAAAGCAATCCTGTGGTTTACAAGGAACTGTTTTCTGTTACCCAAAGGGTCTCAAAATGAGCTAAAACACTTGCTTTAGGGGCAATTTTCCAGAAAATTTCTGGGGGAGAACCCCCAATCCCCCCTCTCAAATTTTGTATCTGTTATACAGAGTTTTTCCTTGAAAATTAGGCTACACCTACAAGAAACTTTTTCCCTTTTGCTGCTCTCTCCATAGAGTTTGAAAAGTAGATAAACACAAGTTTGGGGGAAATTTCCAAAATCATTTTCTGGGGGACCTCCCCGGCCCTTGTTGACGTTTTTTACAAATTTTTCCCCTAGAAAATTCTGTGGTTTTCAAGGAACTGAAGGGTCTCAAAATGATCTGAAACACTACTTTAGGAGGCAAGTTTTCAAAATTTTTCTGGGAGTGACCCCCCTCCCATTTTTACTCGAGCTCACGCTGTAAAATTTTAACATTTCGTGTAAAATATTACTCTTAAGTGATCAAACACTTCAGTTATAAATACAGCTCAGTCAGACCGCCCCTCACTAGCGGATCCCAGGGGGGGCTAGGGGGCTTAATCCCCCTCCCAAATGAAAAGTCTTACACTATATGGCATTTTATGCACCAAAATGAGTTAAAACCCTGTTATTTTAAAGTCAAATTTTCAAGCATTTTCTGGGGGAGGACTCCCAGACCCCCTTATTGGTACCTGTAACTCTATTATTACAACTTTATTTTATATTAAGTTCGTCCAAATGCAAAAATTCTACCATAAAATCTATATCCGAAACTTGGATGAGGCGTTCCAAAACTAGTTAAAAAAGTGGGTTTTTTAACTTAAATTTCTAAAAATTTTCTGGGGGAGGACCCCCAGACCCCCCTTTTAGAAGTGTTTCCTACATTAAGATCATAAAGAAGATTAAATTGAATTATGAAAATTTATAGCCCCCCAAAAAATAAATCCTGGATCCACCTTTGTCGCCCTCCCCCCAAAAAAAAGAAACTAAAATTCAAGTCACGCCGTGTATATCAAACCCACTTTGCCCCCCAAACTTCCCCCCCAACCAAAAACTGAAATGACGCCCCTGTTTAGTTTTGTTTTTGTAAGAGGTATTGCATATAGGCGGCAAATTTTGGTTCAGCCTATAGGCGGCACATTTCGAAATCCGCCACTCTTGGTAAACCAAGAAATACCTGAAAAGAAGACAAAAACCAGAAAAAAAAACTATAATCAACAGAGCTCACTTCATTGGTAGCTCCCCACCAAATCCACTTAAATTTAAGGGTTATTTAGAGCTCTAAAAAATTTGGGTAGGAAGGAACAAAAGTGAGTTCTTAACAAGAAACACCTTGCAGGAAGTTATTCATATAACATTTCAGAGCAACGCAAATTAGAAATTATCAAAAAATGTATTTATTTTAAATTTCTTCGCGGAGCCCCTAGAAATGCTTGGCGGAGCCCTAAGGGCTCCGCGGAGCACAGTTTGAGAACCGCTGATGTAGAGTAATTTAATTATTAAATATATTAATATTTCAGACATTAATTTAACACTTCCACTTCCTTACAATAGCTTTCTTAAATAAGCTTTGCCTTAATATCGCGATGACAGTTAAGACTGTTTAAAAATTATTCTACTGCATTTTGGAGTGTTAAAGTCTTATTTTACAATTATCTACACTACATAGCTATTGTTTAGAAAATAAAAAACTTTTTACTCAAAGCTTTATAATTTTCATCCTTAGATTTATCCAAAATATTTAGAAGTAATGAAGCAGAAGAAATAAAACGTCCAACAAACATTTTTATAACGAAGCATGTTTGAAGCAGATTTCATAAACAGATTTAATAATGTGTAGTTTAAATGAAACATCGAAAAACATTGCTAAAGTTGATCGGTTTGCCACTTAAAAAACTTGCATGAGTCACCTCCCAACCCCTTGATTTCCCTTCTCACAAAGACAAACACTACCAACTCAGTCGGCGGCTTCAATGCTTCTTTAAAAAAAAGAAGAAACACAACACTTAACTTCTGAAAGTTTTATCAATCCGCAAATTAGCACAGCCGGGTTTTTTCCTCGATCCCCTCCAAAACATAATTCAATAAATAAAAACCCTTATTTAATTCACAGGTAATTAAACTCATAAACTTAAAAAAAAGAACTAGACGATTCCAATAAAAAAAACTTTCGACCAGCCCCCTTAGTCTTAAGCCCGTCTCTTCAAAAGAATTACAACATTACGATGCTTTTAAAAAGAAATAATCCTTCAAAAAGCCATTTTTCTCTAGATTAGCATACGAATAAGCAGAGGCTCGCGATGGAGAAAAAAATTATTTAATATTTTTTTAGGGAGATAAAACAATAAGAACGCCTAATTAAATTTGAGAAAACAAAACTGAGATTATGAAGGGAAAAAAACTGTTGCCTTTCCCGTCAGAAAGAAGAAGGTCGATAAAATAGTAATTATTAAGCATTGCCCCAAATAATCCTCAACTTGTCACGTGTCTCTCTTCTTTTTTTTATCTGTTTCGTATCCTTATTCTATCAGGAGTTAAAAGGGGGAAGGGCATTTTTTAATTAAAGACGTAGATGCCAGCCCTCTGAGCTCAGATTAAAAATAATTTCTTTGGCAATGAATGCATTGAATAACCAATTAGATATTGAGACTTGAAATAATCTTTTTTTTCTTCGGGGCACAGAGTGAATTTCTTTCGGCTGTTAAAAGGTCCGACTCGATGGATCGGCTCTAGCGGAGTTTATTTGGATACAGTTATTGGGTATCAAGTATTTTTGCTCTTCATGACCGATAATTACGGAGGTCCTTTACAGCTTTTTAAGTATCAGTTTAACAGAGCTTAGTTTTAGTACTTTGTAAAGTTTTTTTTCCATATTACCATAATGACAAGAAGTAATGTCACGTGTTGAAGTTCATAGACTTTTGAAAAATAGGTGGTTAAATTATTGTTGCGAGTATTAATATACTTTCTTTCCAATAGTTTATGGATAAAATAATTGCCTTAGTTATCACTCCATTTATTTTGTAATATTTCTTTTAGAAACATCAAGTGTAAAAGCGGGGATTTTCCAGTGTAAAGTAGGATCTCTACTATTACTAGGTGAATTATAAAGGGGTAGTCGGGCTGATTGATTTCGATATTATATCAATCTTTGCTTTTAAAAGTAATTCATCTAGCGCTGCGATTCCGTACGTCTGGGGTTTAAATAGGGATTCTTTAGAATGAATGTGCCCCCCCCTGTAAAAAGTTCTGCAAGAGAATGTGTGTATTCGGCTCCGGTTCACAGGTACCCGCATGATAACATGGGTTAAAGATGGGTTCATAGAAATTCATGGGTTAAAGATGAAAAATCCAAATACAAGCCCATCTATCTAATACACTCATTGCCATAAAAAATAGCGCATCAAGACGAAAAAGAGATATCAAAGCCAAATTTATTTCCATGATTACCCATAGTGTGAAGGTTAATTGATAAAAAATTCAGACTTCCTTGAAGTTCGGGGGCCGAGAAAATCAGTAAAAAGGGTTGACTCCATGGGTGTCCATTACCGCCACCACAACCTTTGGTATTGAGTGAAAGGGGCTCTGAGAGAGAATGGGCTGTTGGGAATTGGGGGACCATGGTGTATCCCCACTGAGACAAATTTGATCTGGTCCACCAACGGACGTTGCATACCAGGCTAGATGCTTTCTAATCATTGACCGGATTTTTTTGTGGGCGTTGGTTCTAGAGAACGGGAAAGACGGGGTAAAATGCAACCTAGGGGGGTAAGAAGAACGCTTGGACATTGCATACAACATGTGGATGTGTATTTTTATTTTGAAACTTGTCCGCAAGACACGGCAGAAGGTAAAGACGGACAACCGGCTGCAAAAACTCAATGACGCAGCTCTGGTTGGTAAAAGTACTTGTAAATCATACTCAGAAGTTGCAGAAATGGAATCCAATGCATCACCCCTCCATTACCCAGCATCACCACTCCGAAGACGATTAGAAAATCAACAGCTGAATGCACTCTCTCCATTTTGTCTTCAAACTATAATCCATCCGTCGTGGTGCTGCTAACTGAAGCGGGGTTCTCTTCTAACCACAATGTCATGAAATTAGAATATTCATTTCCTTATTTGGTGCACTACTGGAAACAGAAAGGTCCATTTTCAGCCCCTAGTTTTATAGACAAAGATGTAAGAAGCTATGCGGACCAAATGGACAATCCGCAGTACTGCAAACGACATCCAGCCCACTGCCGCATGTGCTCAGTATGATCTATCGGTGCACTGACCAACCAGAGTTGCATCATTGAGGTTTTGCAGTCGGCTGTCCGTCCTTACCTTCAGACCTATCCTGTGGAGAAGTTTCAAGATAAAAATGCACAACCACATGTGGTATGCAATGTGTAAGCGTTCTTCCTACCCCCCCCTAGGTTGCATTTTTACCCTATCCTTCCAGTTCTCTAGAACCAACGCCCACAAAAAAAGTCCGGTCAATGAGAAGAAAGCATCTAGCCCGGTATGCAACGTCCGTTGGTGGACCAGATGAAATTTGACTACGTAGGGACACCATGGTCCCCCAATTCCTAACAGCCCATTTAGAATCTCTTTCATTCAATACCAAGGCGTGTGGCTGCGGTTATGTACACCTATGGAGTCAATACTTTTTACTGATTTTCTCGGCCCCCGAACTTCAAATAAGTCTGAATTTATTATCAATTAACCTTCATTCTATGGGTAATCATGGAAATAAATTTGGCTTTGATATTTCTTTTTCTTCTTGGTGCGCTATTTTTTATGGCAATGAGTGTATAATAGAAGTCAATGTGTGTTTGTGTGTGAGTCTTCTATACAAATCCCTAGTTTACTTCTGATCTGCACCAAACTTGGTATACCTACGTAAAAAAACTCAAGAAAAAACATAGGCTATGTTTTGAAAACTTTAATTGACCCCTTGACCCTCTTTTGACCCTTTTTATGGTCATTTTGCTGAAATAGCTTTATTTCTCCTCAAGAAGAGATCTGTTCACTCCATTGTTACAAAAAAATATTATGCAAAATAACAAGTTTTTAATAGAAAAAATAGATATGAGTCTAATTAAAAATTATAAATATAGTCTAAAAATATAACTAAATGAAATTTTAAATTTTAAAACATGTAATTGAGTATGTTTTAAAACATTTTTGTTTGAAAGTTGATCTAGCTTTTAAATAAAAATTTTCATGGAATAGCATTGCTGTTAAAATAGTCTCCATGGAAACGAAAATGTAAATCCAAAAACGATGCTTCAAGAAAGTTGATTTACAAAACAAAAACAATTGAAAATGTGAAAGCCCTTTCAACTAGAGATAGATTTTATCATAAATTGCAAAATGGAATACGCTTTAGTTATTGAATAATTTCACAGAAAAATTAATTAAAATCCGGTATGATTAATCAAGGGTTCTAAATGGGCATATTTTAAGTAACTTTGGGAGATTTGTTTCTGATTTTTTATGGGGATCATGAGGTTAAATGTAGAAATTGTTCAAATATTAAAATGCTTGACAACTGGATGGATTTTAATACCTTTCACCTGGTAAAACAAGGTATAAAATATATTGAAAATTTTAAAAAAGAAATCCTAAAGCTATAACTCCACCCGTGCAAGGCCGGGCATATCAGCTAGTATTATATAAAACACTTATGCGTGGCGATAAATGGGGTTAAATTTCTTTTCCTCGGTTGGCAACAATCAGTTTGTTTACAAAATGAGTGCATTGTTTTGGTTTGTATTTTTCCGATTTCCGTCGCTAATGATATTTGCTGTTCAAATGTGTTAAAAGGGATTAAATGTTACTATTTTAATGTATTTTTATGGTAAAATTAGTGCGGATTGAACTTTTTTAGGCGTGAAAAGGGAGCATTAATTTTTGAAAAGCGATTGGTAAAGTTTGTAAACACCACATATTGCTGTTTTGATTTTGCTAATGAAATCAAAGAAATCAGCAGGCAAGATTAAGATAGTTTTGAATCTTAATGACTCTAGAGTAAAAACACTTATTTTCAAAAATTTAATTATAGAATAAAAATTCACTTTTTAATGCAAGGAGTGATAGTTGTACGCTACATAGGCTTACCATATTTTCTTGGGTCCAACCCAGGACATATTTTTGAAATTTCTTTATAAGTACCGTATCAAATCATCAAAGATTAAAAAATAAGAAAAAACATTCAAAGTTATAAACATTGAACAGAAATATCAAATTTTATTTCTTTATTCGACATTATTTTTTCAAAAATTGTTTGATTGACTTAATTTTATCATAAAATTCACTGAAAGTAAGTTCTCCAAATTAATACAGATGTTAGATACTGTGAAACAACGCAGTTTTTAAGAGTTTTTTCACAAAAATGTCTGGCAAATCTTAAAAGTATGAAAACCCCGGACATATTGCGACCCCGGACATTTCCCCGGACAGCACTAAAAACCCCGGACTGTCCGGGGTAAACCCGGACGTATGGTAAGCCTAACGCTACAATAAGTGGAGGATACCAATCTGTGACACCAACCAAATATTTAAGGTCTCACACAACGGGTCGTGATGGAGAGAGAAAAAACGATTCCTTTAGTGCTTCTCCACTGACATGTGTGGCAGCCCGATGGTCCAGTCCCCGGCTACTAGACAGCAACGTCCCGTGAGGGTTCGGCCGAGTTCTTTAAGGGCTCCACAGCCCCCTACAAGGACGCAGCCACCTCGCGCAGTAAAGGAGGGTTTATATGCATCCGGCAAGTGCGGCAAAATCGCATGCGAATGCGAATTTCTTTCCTATTTTTCACATCGTTGGAAAGGACCAATAGGAAGCCTCGAATCTTTCCCGCGCAGCCAAAGGGAGATCTGCCGGAATCGCCGCACTATCGCAAAAAGCAAATTGCGTCAGGGTGACGTGATCTAGATTGCCCCAATGGAAATACAATAATTTGTTTGAAATACACGTATTTAACCGTAGGTCTCTGAAAATTTCAAATATTATTTTTAATATAATTAATAAATAATAAATTTCAGTATTTTAACCAAAGATTAGCGGATAATTTTAGTCGTGCTGCCATCTGTAATCGTACCAGTGAAGTACAACTAGATTCTTTTGTATATTTACTTTAATTCGAATTCTTGTTTTTCTACAGCACGAAACTTCTATAAGACTCTTTAAAAAATAAATTTGAACAATTTGAGACAGAATATGCATCACGATGGATTACCATCATTACTACATAATGACAATATGAAGCCTCGAATCTTTCCCGCGCAGCAAAAGGGAGATCTGCGGGAATAGACGCACTATCGCAAAAATCAAATTGCGGCAGGGTCCCGTGATCAAGATTGCTCCGTTGGAAATACAATAATTTGTTTGAAATACAATTATCATGTATGCGAGTATCAAAAGCGGAATGTAAAAATAAACGCGTCGTCGCCAAAACCAAAACAAACGATGCGACAGACAATCGCACTCGCCGCATTCGCATGAAACGCAGCGCCATTGTAGACGCGGCATAAACGTTCACAAACGGCAGGAAAAAATCTTCCGTCGCAGTCGCACTCGCCGCACTTGCCGGCTGCATATAAACCCTCCTTAAGGTTTCGACTCCCTCAAGTGGAGTCTGGAGGGGGAGTGTGTGGCAGCCCGATGGTTCGAGTCCGTGGTTCGAGTGGTTTGAAGTCTTCGTGGTTCGAGTCCGAGGTTTTGTACACGGATGCCGCATACAGGTTGAATCGTACAGGAACTGATCGGAAAAGAAGATGAGTTCAACGCCTATATATTTGAGTCACGGTGGCAAGAAGGTTACGCAGATATTCCCGAGTGTTATTCGTTTATTTTGAATCTTTTAAATTGTCAATAAAATCAAGTTTATACCTTCTACGTATGCATTTATTTGGAGTCACTGTGGAGAGTTAACTACGCCACACATGTACGTAATTTTTTTTCTAATTAATAGAGATGAATAGCCCATCCCAATCTGCATGCTAGACTAACGAAGTTAGTAACCGCTTAGAGAGCGAAGCGAGTAAGATTGCGAAGCAATCTTAGGGGAACTGCGTCAGCAGTTCCAGGGGGTTGGTGAGCGATAGCGAGCAGGTTGCGGTAGCCCCCTGGTTGTTTAACTAAAGCGTTTGAGAGGTAATGTAACAAAGTGTGCTTAATAAAATGACCTGTTAGTTTAACCACGGCTTACTAGATACTATAGAGGCTAACCTAGTTTTGAATTATAAAGAACTTTTGACAACTTTCACTGCTAGGATCGCCACATACAGGGGTTTATAACGTCCTAAGCAATAGGATAACACATTGACAAATAAGGAAAATAAAGGCCTGTTTTCTTGACGTAACTGTGCTGACGGTTGGTGATTGTCTCAAACTAAGCGAGCACCAGATACTTCAGTCGCGGCGACTAGAACATAACTGTCACTCGAGAGCAATGCATCTCTATGGCGAGATTCTTCTTGGCCGAATCTCGTCGCCTAAAGCGCGCGCTCTAGCTTCTTGCAATAGCCAGGGTGATAATTTTGTCACAGTCACCGTGACGAAATTCTCTAGTGTCTAGTGCATCTAGTAACATCCTAATAAATCTAGGTAACAATGAATGTTTTTTTTTAGTTTTTCTCATGTTCCCTTTTCGGCGCATGTTCAGAGGTGCGGATGATTGGCGAATTTTGGCTATTTGGCGCCATATTTAGAAGCCAAATGACTCTTTTAACATTAGTTAGGGTTACCATATTAGTCATGTTTACTGCTAAAAACTTGGCGCATCCGCACCTCTGAACTTGCGCCCCCTTTTCTAGCTAAAGTCATATTTTAAAAGTCATTAAGCCTCGCCTTCAGCACTGTGGATTTGCTTTGCCAGATTTTAGCTACTGCCATGTATATATTTTTAATTATTTCCCCATTTCTCACCTAATCTCTATAGCAACGATGGGCAACCTCCGGCCCGCGGGCCGGATCCGGCCCACCTCGTCATTTGGTCCGGCCCGCGGAACATTTTAAAAACTGTACCAAAAAATTCACTCTGGTTTTCGTCAACAAGAGTGAAAGAGGGGATACAGAACTTTTCCCCGAAAATTTCTTAATTTTAGCAGTTAAAACGTGCTGTACAACTATATATTTCGTTCTTGGGAGGTGTCTCGTGCGAGAGTCGTTACTTCACGACGGACGATCGCCGGCGGTTGATATTCCCCTCCCGTTTCACCCTAACTTGGCAGTAGAGAAAAGGCTTGTGTCTTGTGTATCATGTAATGACAATTGTTAAAAGTCTGTCCTGAAATATTTTTTCATTACTATGAGCTCTGAATATTATTTTAGCTCATATTAATGTAACTTAAACATTACTATAATTATTGTATGTAATAGGGTGGGTCAAAAATATTTTTTTCACATTTTACCAGGGGCACAGCGACAAAAGGGTGCCAAATGGTCTCAAACTAACATGTGTAAAATATTATTCGATTATAATAACTCTTTTTGCCTCCGGATTGGCCTCAAAGTTTCGATTAATATAGTAATTTCATGTAAAAATGGACGAACGAAAATCGAGCTTTTACCTCGATTGCACAAATCCGTCATGAATATAAATGTGCACAATGGTATAAAAATCATCATTGAAGACTATAAAATAATTATAAATGAAACCAGAGTTGAAATACTTGAGTTGTAATACAACATATTTTGAAATATCTCAATGGTTAGAACTGGCAATCAAAAATTTCTTGCTGGAATCATTAAAATGTGCGAAACCTTTATCGTCGGTTGAGTAGGATGGTAAAATCATTAAATTTTTAATAAAAATGGATGTGTCAGAAGGTGGATACCTTTTTTGGTTATAGGTTTCAACCCCAAGGAAAACATTTGGATAATAGTTTAAAAGTTGGGATTTCCTTGAAATTTCTTGGCATATTAGGAATAGTCCATCCCAAGTGTCCCCATATGATTCCCTAATGTCCAAAAATAAATTAAAACCACATTTTAAGAGTCAAATTTTGAAATATTTTCTTAAGAAGAGCGGTAGATCCCAGTTTTTAGCTTAAAGCTCAGTATTATCCCCTAAGTTTTTAAATAAGATACATTACTTTTCAAAACTTACTTGTAGTTATCCTTAACAGTTAAATTTGCGATATTTTAACTTTTATGAACGCATAAGGGAATGCTAAGAAGCTATTTTGAGTCAATCCTCAAAGAAGTATAATTTCATGGGCCTGGGTTTCAGTCTATTGCTATAGCAAAAAATTAGGTAAATCATGACTGAGCGAATCATAACTGATATTGCCTATGAACGAACTATCCATTCGACAATTGTTTCAACATATTTTTGCTATCATATTTGGATCCCAAGACCAGCCAGTGAAATAGCTGTCCGCTGAATTTCAAAAGCGCGGCATATTTATGAAAAATACAACTATTTCTATTTTTAAAAATACCGTTTTATACTGACTTAACTTGAGGGAGAATGTATATAAACTACCAATATTTAAAATTTGTACCACTGACAATCCACTGTTTGTTGGCAAAAAAGAGATTCATTTTCTGCGGCTCTTGTTAATATGATAGCATATTATATTATATTGCCACTTTGGCAGTTGTTCTTGTATTAATAATGCTTGAAGTTGACTAATGTATTTAAAATTGCTTTTAAATACCCTTATTTGTGAACTTTAAAGAGTTATCGACAAAAAATTTAATTTATAAAATTTTAAAAAAATATGAAAAATTACATATTTTTGTTCTATTTGAGGCCCATCCGGAGGCAAAAAGAGTTATTATAATGGAATAATATTTTACACATGTTAGTTTGAGACCATTTGGCACCCTTTTCTTGCTGTGCCCGATAGAATTTGTAAAATTTTTTTTTCGCCATAGGAAAATGACCCACCCTAGTATGTAATCAAGATATTATTTTAGTCCAGATTAATGTAACTAACTTCATAATTATTGTATATAATATTATTCTAGTCCAGATTAATGTAATTTCATTATAATTATGGTATGCAATCAATATATTGTATAAGTCCAGATTAAATTTTAACTTTATTATTAAACTTAGTATACATATATAATAAAACTAATCATTTTTTACTTTAAAAAATATTACCTATTATCTACTGTATGGCCCTCCACGCCACTATAATCATTGAATCCGGCCCGCGGATTCGAAAAGGTTGCCCATACCTGCTCTATAGTATCCAGTCACCCGTTGTAAGAAATCCTGTCAGCTCAACAGTATAGACCACAAAGAAATCGTAATACCAACCTGAATTTCTCAGCTGGTTGTCTTTCAACTTGTGTCTCGTTCTATAGGGTGCTGTGGGCTGCAGATCAAGGCGCTGCAGGTTCCCGAGACCATCGAGGCGGGGCAGGTGGTGCGACTGGTGTGCGTGTTCGACCCCGAGCACGAGGACCTCTACTCCGTCAAGTGGTACAAGGACGACGTCGAGTTCTTCCGATTCCTGCCAAAGGACAAGCCCGCCAATCAGTTCTTCGAGATCAGGGACGTCGAGGTGGACGTGAGTATACTATCGCCATTCGATCGGTTATTGCTAGTCTTTTCTCGCTCGGCGGTTCAGAGGGAGGGAGGGGGTTAATCAATTTGTGACAAGGGGGAGGGACCTCTACTCCGTCAAGTGGTACAAGGACGACGTCGAGTTCTTCCGATTTCTGCCAAAGGACAAGCCCGCCAATCAGTTCTTCGAGATCAGGGACGTCGAGGTGGACGTGAGTATACTATCGCCATTCGATCGGTTATTGCTAGTCTTTTCTCGCTCGGCGGTTCAGAGGGAGGGAGGGGGTTAATCAATTTGTGACAAGGGGGAGGGACCTCTACTCCGTCAAGTGGTACAAGGACGACGTCGAGTTCTTCCGATTTCTGCCAAAGGACAAGCCCGCCAATCAGTTCTTCGAGATCAGGGATGTCGAGGTGGACGTGAGTATACTATCGCCATTCGATCGGTTATTGCTAGTCTTTTCTCGCTCGGCGGTTCAGAGGGAGGGAGGGGGTTAATCAATTTGTGACAAGGGGGAGGGACCTCTACTCCGTCAAGTGGTACAAGGACGACGTCGAGTTCTTCCGATTTCTGCCAAAGGACAAGCCCGCCAATCAGTTCTTCGAGATCAGGGACGTCGAGGTGGACGTGAGTATACTATCGCCATTCGATCGGTTATTGCTAGTCTTTTCTCGCTCGGCGGTTCAGAGGGAGGGAGGGGGTTAATCAATTTGTGACAAGGGGGAGGGACCTCTACTCCGTCAAGTGGTACAAGGACGACGTCGAGTTCTTCCGATTTCTGCCAAAGGACAAGCCCGCCAATCAGTTCTTCGAGATCAGGGACGTCGAGGTGGACGTGAGTATACTATCGCCATTCGATCGGTTATTGCTAGTCTTTTCTCGCTCGGCGGTTCAGAGGGAGGGAGGGGGTTAATCAATTTGTGACAAGGGGGAGGGACCTCTACTCCGTCAAGTGGTACAAGGACGACGTCGAGTTCTTCCGATTTCTGCCAAAGGACAAGCCCGCCAATCAGTTCTTCGAGATCAGGGACGTCGAGGTGGACGTGAGTATACTATCGCCATTCGATCGGTTATTGCTAGTCTTTTCTCGCTCGGCGGTTCAGAGGGAGGGAGGGGGTTAATCAATTTGTGACAAGGGGGAGGGACCTCTACTCCGTCAAGTGGTACAAGGACGACGTCGAGTTCTTCCGATTCCTGCCAAAGGACAAGCCCGCCAATCAGTTCTTCGAGATCAGGGACGTCGAGGTGGACGTGAGTATACTATCGCCATTCGATCGGTTATTGCTAGTCTTTTCACTCGCTCGGCGGTTCAGAGGGAGGGAGGGGGTTAATCAATTTGTGACAAGGGGGAGGGACCTCTACTCCGTCAAGTGGTACAAGGACGACGTCGAGTTCTTCCGATTCCTGCCAAAGGACAAGCCCGCCAATCAGTTCTTCGAGATCAGGGACGTCGAGGTGGACGTGAGTATACTATCGCCATTCGATCGGTTATTGCTAGTCTTTTCTCGCTCGGCGGTTCAGAGGGAGGGAGGGGGTTAATCAATTTGTGACAAGGGGGAGGGACCTCTACTCCGTCAAGTGGTACAAGGACGACGTCGAGTTCTTCCGATTTCTGCCAAAGGACAAGCCCGCCAATCAGTTCTTCGAGATCAGGGACGTCGAGGTGGACGTGAGTATACTATCGCCATTCGATCGGTTATTGCTAGTCTTTTCTCGCTCGGCGGTTCAGAGGGAGGGAGGGGGTTAATCAATTTGTGACAAGGGGGAGGGACCTCTACTCCGTCAAGTGGTACAAGGACGACGTCGAGTTCTTCCGATTCCTGCCAAAGGACAAGCCCGCCAATCAGTTCTTCGAGATCAGGGACGTCGAGGTGGACGTGAGTATACTATCGCCATTCGATCGGTTATTGCTAGTCTTTTCACTCGCTCGGCGGTTCAGAGGGAGGGAGGGGGTTAATCAATTTGTGACAAGGGGGAGGGACCTCTACTCCGTCAAGTGGTACAAGGACGACGTCGAGTTCTTCCGATTCCTGCCAAAGGACAAGCCCGCCAATCAGTTCTTCGAGATCAGGGACGTCGAGGTGGACGTGAGTATACTATCGCCATTCGATCGGTTATTGCTAGTCTTTTCTCGCTCGGCGGTTCAGAGGGAGGGAGGGGTTAATCAATTTGTGACAAGGGGGAGGGACCTCTACTCCGTCAAGTGGTACAAGGACGACGTCGAGTTTTTCCGATTTCTGCCAAAGGACAAGCCCGCCAATCAGTTCTTCGAGATCAGGGACGTCGAGGTGGACGTGAGTATACTATCGCCATTCGATCGGTTATTGCTAGTCTTTTCTCGCTCGGCGGTTCAGAGGGAGGGAGGGGGTTAATCAATTTGTGACAAGGGGGAGGGACCTCTACTCCGTCAAGTGGTACAAGGACGACGTCGAGTTCTTCCGATTCCTGCCAAAGGACAAGCCCGCCAATCAGTTCTTCGAGATCAGAGACGTCGAGGTGGACGTGAGTATACTATCGCCATTCGATCGGTTATTGCTAGTCTTTTCTCGCTCGGCGGTTCAGAGGGAGGGAGGGGGTTAATCAATTTGTGACAAGGGGGAGGGACCTCTACTCCGTCAAGTGGTACAAGGACGACGTCGAGTTCTTCCGATTCCTGCCAAAGGACAAGCCCGCCAATCAGTTCTTCGAGATCAGGGACGTCGAGGTGGACGTGAGTATACTATCGCCATTCGATCGGTTATTGCTAGTCTTTTCTCGCTCGGCGGTTCAGAGGGAGGGAGGGGGTTAATCAATTTGTGACAAGGGGGAGGGACCTCTACTCCGTCAAGTGGTACAAGGACGACGTCGAGTTCTTCCGATTCCTGCCAAAGGACAAGCCCGCCAATCAGTTCTTCGAGATCAGGGACGTCGAGGTGGACGTGAGTATACTATCGCCATTCGATCGGTTATTGCTAGTCTTTTCTCGCTCGGCGGTTCAGAGGGAGGGAGGGGGTTAATCAATTTGTGACAAGGGGGAGGGACCTCTACTCCGTCAAGTGGTACAAGGACGACGTCGAGTTCTTCCGATTCCTGCCAAAGGACAAGCCCGCCAATCAGTTCTTCGAGATCAGGGACGTCGAGGTGGACGTGAGTATACTATCGCCATTCGATCGGTTATTGCTAGTCTTTTCTCGCTCGGCGGTTCAGAGGGAGGGAGGGGGTTAATCAATTTGTGACAAGGGGGAGGGACCTCTACTCCGTCAAGTGGTACAAGGACGACGTCGAGTTCTTCCGATTTCTGCCAAAGGACAAGCCCGCCAATCAGTTCTTCGAGATCAGGGACGTCGAGGTGGACGTGAGTATACTATCGCCATTCGATCGGTTATTGCTAGTCTTTTCTCGCTCGGCGGTTCAGAGGGAGGGAGGGGGTTAATCAATTTGTGACAAGGGGGAGGGACCTCTACTCCGTCAAGTGGTACAAGGACGACGTCGAGTTCTTCCGATTTCTGCCAAAGGACAAGCCCGCCAATCAGTTCTTCGAGATCAGGGACGTCGAGGTGGACGTGAGTATACTATCGCCATTCGATCGGTTATTGCTAGTCTTTTCTCGCTCGGCGGTTCAGAGGGAGGGAGGGGGTTAATCAATTTGTGACAAGGGGGAGGGACCTCTACTCCGTCAAGTGGTACAAGGACGACGTCGAGTTCTTCCGATTTCTGCCAAAGGACAAGCCCGCCAATCAGTTCTTCGAGATCAGGGACGTCGAGGTGGACGTGAGTATACTATCGCCATTCGATCGGTTATTGCTAGTCTTTTCTCGCTCGGCGGTTCAGAGGGAGGGAGGGGGTTAATCAATTTGTGACAAGGGGGAGGGACCTCTACTCCGTCAAGTGGTACAAGGACGACGTCGAGTTCTTCCGATTTCTGCCAAAGGACAAGCCCGCCAATCAGTTCTTCGAGATCAGGGACGTCGAGGTGGACGTGAGTATACTATCGCCATTCGATCGGTTATTGCTAGTCTTTTCTCGCTCGGCGGTTCAGAGGGAGGGAGGGGGTTAATCAATTTGTGACAAGGGGGAGGGACCTCTACTCCGTCAAGTGGTACAAGGACGACGTCGAGTTCTTCCGATTCCTGCCAAAGGACAAGCCCGCCAATCAGTTCTTCGAGATCAGGGACGTCGAGGTGGACGTGAGTATACTATCGCCATTCGATCGGTTATTGCTAGTCTTTTCACTCGCTCGGCGGTTCAGAGGGAGGGAGGGGGTTAATCAATTTGTGACAAGGGGGAGGGACCTCTACTCCGTCAAGTGGTACAAGGACGACGTCGAGTTCTTCCGATTCCTGCCAAAGGACAAGCCCGCCAATCAGTTCTTCGAGATCAGGGACGTCGAGGTGGACGTGAGTATACTATCGCCATTCGATCGGTTATTGCTAGTCTTTTCACTCGCTCGGCGGTTCAGAGGGAGGGAGGGGGTTAATCAATTTGTGACAAGGGGGAGGGACCTCTACTCCGTCAAGTGGTACAAGGACGACGTCGAGTTCTTCCGATTCCTGCCAAAGGACAAGCCCGCCAATCAGTTCTTCGAGATCAGGGACGTCGAGGTGGACGTGAGTATACTATCGCCATTCGATCGGTTATTGCTAGTCTTTTCTCGCTCGGCGGTTCAGAGGGAGGGAGGGGGTTAATCAATTTGTGACAAGGGGGAGGGACCTCTACTCCGTCAAGTGGTACAAGGACGACGTCGAGTTCTTCCGATTCCTGCCAAAGGACAAGCCCGCCAATCAGTTCTTCGAGATCAGGGACGTCGAGGTGGACGTGAGTATACTATCGCCATTCGATCGGTTATTGCTAGTCTTTTCACTCGCTCGGCGGTTCAGAGGGAGGGAGGGGGTTAATCAATTTGTGACAAGGGGGAGGGACCTCTACTCCGTCAAGTGGTACAAGGACGACGTCGAGTTCTTCCGATTCCTGCCAAAGGACAAGCCCGCCAATCAGTTCTTCGAGATCAGGGACGTCGAGGTGGACGTGAGTATACTATCGCCATTCGATCGGTTATTGCTAGTCTTTTCACTCGCTCGGCGGTTCAGAGGGAGGGAGGGGGTTAATCAATTTGTGACAAGGGGGAGGGACCTCTACTCCGTCAAGTGGTACAAGGACGACGTCGAGTTCTTCCGATTCCTGCCAAAGGACAAGCCCGCCAATCAGTTCTTCGAGATCAGGGACGTCGAGGTGGACGTGAGTATACTATCGCCATTCGATCGGTTATTGCTAGTCTTTTCACTCGCTCGGCGGTTCAGAGGGAGGGAGGGGGTTAATCAATTTGTGACAAGGGGGAGGGACCTCTACTCCGTCAAGTGGTACAAGGACGACGTCGAGTTCTTCCGATTCCTGCCAAAGGACAAGCCCGCCAATCAGTTCTTCGAGATCAGGGACGTCGAGGTGGACGTGAGTATACTATCGCCATTCGATCGGTTATTGCTAGTCTTTTCTCGCTCGGCGGTTCAGAGGGAGGGAGGGGGTTAATCAATTTGTGACAAGGGGGAGGGACCTCTACTCCGTCAAGTGGTACAAGGACGACGTCGAGTTCTTCCGATTTCTGCCAAAGGACAAGCCCGCCAATCAGTTCTTCGAGATCAGGGACGTCGAGGTGGACGTGAGTATACTATCGCCATTCGATCGGTTATTGCTAGTCTTTTCTCGCTCGGCGGTTCAGAGGGAGGGAGGGGGTTAATCAATTTGTGACAAGGGGGAGGGACCTCTACTCCGTCAAGTGGTACAAGGACGACGTCGAGTTCTTCCGATTCCTGCCAAAGGACAAGCCCGCCAATCAGTTCTTCGAGATCAGGGACGTCGAGGTGGACGTGAGTATACTATCGCCATTCGATCGGTTATTGCTAGTCTTTTCACTCGCTCGGCGGTTCAGAGGGAGGGAGGGGGTTAATCAATTTGTGACAAGGGGGAGGGACCTCTACTCCGTCAAGTGGTACAAGGACGACGTCGAGTTCTTCCGATTCCTGCCAAAGGACAAGCCCGCCAATCAGTTCTTCGAGATCAGGGACGTCGAGGTGGACGTGAGTATACTATCGCCATTCGATCGGTTATTGCTAGTCTTTTCTCGCTCGGCGGTTCAGAGGGAGGGAGGGGGTTAATCAATTTGTGACAAGGGGGAGGGACCTCTACTCCGTCAAGTGGTACAAGGACGACGTCGAGTTCTTCCGATTTCTGCCAAAGGACAAGCCCGCCAATCAGTTCTTCGAGATCAGGGACGTCGAGGTGGACGTGAGTATACTATCGCCATTCGATCGGTTATTGCTAGTCTTTTCTCGCTCGGCGGTTCAGAGGGAGGGAGGGGGTTAATCAATTTGTGACAAGGGGGAGGGACCTCTACTCCGTCAAGTGGTACAAGGACGACGTCGAGTTCTTCCGATTCCTGCCAAAGGACAAGCCCGCCAATCAGTTCTTCGAGATCAGGGACGTCGAGGTGGACGTGAGTATACTATCGCCATTCGATCGGTTATTGCTAGTCTTTTCACTCGCTCGGCGGTTCAGAGGGAGGGAGGGGGTTAATCAATTTGTGACAAGGGGGAGGGACCTCTACTCCGTCAAGTGGTACAAGGACGACGTCGAGTTCTTCCGATTCCTGCCAAAGGACAAGCCCGCCAATCAGTTCTTCGAGATCAGGGACGTCGAGGTGGACGTGAGTATACTATCGCCATTCGATCGGTTATTGCTAGTCTTTTCACTCGCTCGGCGGTTCAGAGGGAGGGAGGGGGTTAATCAATTTGTCACAAGGGGGAGGGAGGGGTTTGAAAGTTGTGACATCACGTCCTGCAGCTGAAAATCAACGAAAAAAATCCTTGGTTCCGCGGGCGCTTTCAAAAAAGTTTATTAGACATATTGTTGGTTTAGGATCGTGACATGTGACAGAAGGGGGGGAGGGGGTATGAGGAAGTGTGACAGTTTGTGACAAAGGGGGGGAGGGGGTCAAAAATGGGTAAAAAAAGTGTGACATCATTTATGAGGGATGGGAGGCAA
The DNA here is from genome assembly GCA_024610705.1 of Tetragnatha versicolor. Taxonomy (NCBI): domain Eukaryota; kingdom Metazoa; phylum Arthropoda; class Arachnida; order Araneae; family Tetragnathidae; genus Tetragnatha; species Tetragnatha versicolor. Next base: position 541,326 of record JANDEH010000004.1, read on the forward strand.
GGAATCAGGCTTCACTTAGTAACAAACAGCATTTATTAAAACAGGAACAAGTTAATAAAAAATATCAACAGATCAGATCTAAGAGAAAATAGAAACTGCGTTGTTAGTTTAAATGCATTCTCACAACGGCGACGCATGCGCCGTCAGGCGCGTGCGGGACATCATCACTGAGTGTTCTCTTCTTCCAACGTCATTCCCACATTTATGGATGGCCCCAAACGAGCCAGGCCATTTTCACCCTAGGGTTGGGGAGGTATATAGAGAGAGATAGCCTAGCCGGTTTCTTTTAGCCAATATTTATTCCACATCCATTCCCTCTTCTTAAAAAAAAAGATGCTTAATTAGCCAAGCTTGTTACCCTGATTTCCCGCACCCCTACTCAATCTTGAATTTCCTCGTTCTCAACCACCTAGCTAGAAAGACAGACAGTAACCTTATCGCCGGCGTTTTTTCTTTTATGATGTTGTAACGTAGTGAAGAAGAAGACTAGTTAAATTCTGCGGCGAAGTGAAGAGAATCTCTCGCTTGTTTATAAATGCTTGTGAGCCTAAGCTCGAAGGGGGCTGTCCCGAGATCGAAGCGGCAGAATAAACGTAAAACGTTAGTTGAGTTTTACTTGGTTGGCTGTGTGTTAGTTTTTTGAAATAGACTTCTTTACAGCCGGTTGAATTGGTGGCAGCTAGTGGATGAGAACCCACGGTAAGGTGTTGATTAGGTTTACAAGGATCTGAGCTTTTGTATTAGAGTGATAGATCAGGTGGTAGATAGTTTGGATTTTCTAGTTGTGGATTTCTGTTTGCTTCGATCGGTTTTGTGGAATTGGGTTACGGTAGGTTTTTGAGCTTTTGCATAGAGATTTGAATACTTGAGATTGTGTTTGGATTTGGTTTTGATTGGGGTCAGGTTGATCTGATATTGTGAGTTAGTAGTTTGAATTGCGTTTCGCGTTGTTCGGTTTTGAATGAATTTTGTTCTTGATTTTTATATTATTATTGCTGCTGCTGCTGTTGCTGTTGTTGCTGCTGCTGTTGCTGTTGTTGCTGCTGCTGTTGCTGTTGTTGTTGCTGCTGTTGCTGCTGCTGTTGCTGTTGTTGCTGCTGCTGTTGCTGTTGTTGCTGCTGCTGTTGTTGCTGCTGCTGTTGCTGTTGTTGTTGCTGTTGTTGCTGTTGCTGCTGTTGTTGTTATTGTTATTGTTATTGTTATTACTTTGCAGCCATTTAATTATGAGGTTATTCATCGCAAAGGGAAGCTTCATTTAAACGCCGATTGTTTGAGTCGCATCCCATGAAACCTATTTTTACAGCAAGTAGGATGTGATGTAAATATACCTTATTTCTATGTGTAATGAAGAACTGTTTAATCTCTCCTTGGGTAAAAGAAGCTACCAGTTGAAAGAAGAGAACTTTTAATTTCTATTAATGGGATATTTACATTTTACAGTGACTTTAATAACTTTACTATTTTAAACTTCTTAAAGAGAAAGATTTTTTTCTAGGAGAATTGCTTTAGAAATTTTTGAGATTTATTTATTTTTGAGAAATGAACCCCCAAAATCATTGTTGATGTTTTAAAAAAGTATTTTAGTGTCTACTATAATCATTTTAAGTTTTTTAGGTGAAGCTAGGACTTTTCTCGCTTTACATCAAGAAAAGTTTTTGAGAGGGGAGGAATTTAGTCTGTAACGTAGTGAAGAAGAAGACTAGTTAAATTCTGCGGCGAAGTGAAGAGAATCTCTCGCTTGTTTATAAATGCTTGTGAGCCTAAGCTCGAAGGGGGCTGTCCCGAGATCGAAGCGGCAGAATAAACGTAAAACGTTAGTTGAGTTTTACTTGGTTGGCTGTGTGTTAGTTTTTTGAAATAGACTTCTTTACAATGTACAGTACAGTAAACGTTAAAATTTACGAGAAGGTTTTTCGAGCAACTCTACTGCAATTATGAACTGCAATCCTTCTACATGAACTTGACAAAATTACCCCACTACTTATATATGCATGGTAATTTTACCTATCGTTAATAAATTGCAAAGCCCCCTTTAGGATCTAACGGCACTGTGAATCACTTTGTTTGAATTTTTCTTTTCAATTACCTCCACAAAAGTCCTTTTAAACTTAAAGATCCAACCAGTATGTATTTAGTGTACAAATGGTTTTCTGGAAGCGAATCTTACCAAAACAAGCGTAAGTGGTTTATAAGGTACCCAAAGCCTGTTTGGATCCACAGGAAAACAGACGAAGCACTTCAAAAGCAGGGGGAAGTAGCAATTTGTGAAACGAACTTTTTCTTCCACCTCTGGAGATTGGAAAGAAAAGGTCCCTCTCTCCCTTGGTTTCTGAAAACAAGATTTCGGGACACTAAACCGTTGTGCGTGGATCCCAATTTGTGTTAAGGAACATTTGACCTTATATAAGAGAAGGTGGTATTTTAAAAATCAAGTTTTTCGTACATTAAAGTAAGAAAATCATGCGCGTCTTTACATTTGTTAATCGTGGTGCCATAATCCTGCAAGTTTTTATAGTTTATGTCAATGTTTATTCCCATTTAATGATAGATCGGTGATTTTAATCAACTTAGTCAAAGGGCACAGTGAAAGATTAAATTAGTATTACGAAGTTACGAATAACTAAAGTTCTTGTCAGAAGAATAAAGTAATTAGTCAGTTACAAAAGTAATAAGTCAGAAGAATAAGTTAGTAAATACATAAGTTATCTTTAATTAAAGAAAATACAGAGTATTTCAACTATACAAAACAATTAAAGAAATTTTAAAATATTAGTAATAATAAGAGTTTTTCAGTTTTACCAAGAAATATTTAAAAAAAAACTATGGAAGTTTTTCAAATTAAACTTATGTAGAAGAAGATGAATAAATAGTATAAATAAATGAAAATTAAGTCGATTAATAAAATGAAAATGGTTCAACCAAGTGGAAAAAAGTATTATTTATGTTCATGATAAAGCAATTTAGGAGGAAATAATAATTAGATAATAAGAATGGGGGGCAGTTAATAGTATAAGTTTAAATAGAGTTTATATTTCCCCGTAGTCAAAAATATTTATTTGGAGTATCGTTAAAATTTACCTTTAAACAGAGTTTGTTTCTGGGGCAAGTTAATGTCGCTTAAGAAGGGACGTGACATAACTTAATTTTTTCCCATTTCGACTACAATCTATCAAAATTTTGACACCAACGCCTGAAATCGCCAAATTGCCAGAAAAACATGAAGTATTGAAGTTAAATCTTGATAACCTACTGGGTTCTTGATCGTTCCCATGGAACTGGGTTTTATTAAAGAAGAAATTAACACATAAAAATGAAAGAAGCCTGAAGAAACGATCTTTCTCCCATCCATAAGATCTTCTTGCAACTTCTGAATGTTGATGATATGTTTATATAGAAGGATATTTGATATTAGGAAGAAACCTGTTCATTCTTTGTTAATTTCTCGCTAGGAAACCGATTTTTCAAGCACGAAAGCCATCGCAAATAGAAAAAAATATACATTCAAGAAAATATAAAAATTTACAGGGTGTTTCAGATAAATGTTTCAGAACTTCTAAGAGGACTTGGGATCACATATAAAAATGGGGGGTTATGTAAGAAATGCTTGAAGAGAACAATTTAGCTGGTTTTTATCCTATCTTAAGAGGTTAAGTGTCAATTTCTACTGGGGATTATAACAACCTCCCTTCCGACCCCTCCTTCCTTCCTATGCTATTCTGAGTCGTCTAGTTGTGTCCTCCTTGAAGTTCTTAAACATTTATCTGAAACACCCTGTATACGTGTTGAGTATATTAAAACAGCTATTGTCTTTACAAAATTACAAGCAGGGATCAAAAGACAGTTAAGAATAACTTATCAAAGAGGTTTTCAATATCTAAAAACCTACATTTCAAATATCTGCACCCAAAAACTCTACCAAGACAACCGCCAAATCAATGCCATGAAACAATACTGATAACCTACTAGATATTATCATCGCCAGAGAGATAGATACCGTCTCCGTTTTAATCCCTTGTATCTAAAACGTCACTCCCATGTTACAAATGATGATTAATCGGCAAAGACACGTTTCTTTGACCTTTAAGCTTCTTCTTTCTTGTTTCATTACACACAACCAGAGTATGAGACAAGCGAAGGATTATAAAGAGAGACTCTTATAGAAATCACTAAATGTGTAGTTTCGAGGGAAATATAGTTACTGTGTCACTCTTATTAGTTTCATTGCTTCAAAGAAGTGTTTATGTTGCCATATATGTAAGATAGTTAAAAAGCTAGTCACATTCACGAGCTTATTTTGATGCTTATTTGTAGTACCTTATGATAGTCAAGCCAACTTTTCAACTCTAATGGGTGAAGTCTTGGGATAAGGGGGTGCTGAAATGACCATCAAAGGATAAAATGTTTCAGAGGGACTGCTTTAACGTTAAAAAAGAATTTTTGAGTGTTTGTATACATATCCGTAAAGAAATAAAGATTACCATCTCCATTTTCATAAAATCTGTTTTAAAAGGAAGAAAAAAGTCTTATTTTAGAATTCATTCTTACTATCCCTTTATAACCATCTATCTTCTAAGGAAAATTCTATGATTTTTGCTTATTGTGTAGAAAGATTTTCCTGTCCTAGCTGCTTCTTTTAGTAGGTATTAATTCGGGTAAAAATGTTTCCCTTCATGGTTGACAATGTTGCACCGAATCCTACTTTGTCCATCTCTGAGTTTCTTAAGATTCAAGATATTCAACGAAAATATTAACTTCCAAAATTCCCATACAAATATTATTCAACCTTCTCCCATGAGAACTCCTAAAAATTATAGTTTGAATATCGAAACACCCCACCTGGAACTACTCAGATTGTAAATTAAAAATTATTACTTTTTCTTCTCATACAACCAAGACAGTTTTCTCATATTTAATAAAATCAGCTTAGTTTTATTCTTACTTTTACTATAAATAATTCATCTTTTATTATTCCATGTTTATGCTTAAAACATGACCCTAAATATGAATGATTACAAACATTTTCATGTAGACATTTTTTTCCGCTAAAAATTACAAAACATTTTTAATTCGAATATGATTATATTTTAAGTTAACAAATAATTGTAAAGAAGATTCTAATTCCATATAATCTGAAAAAATAATGAAAGGGCAATAAGAAACATAATTAGGTTTTCTACGTTACTTCAAGAATCAAGTCAATTGCGTTTCTATAAGAAAACGGATGAAGTTTCCACTCATCTGCCTCAACACATCACCCGTAATTGCTTCTTCCAAAACCCAGACTACCCGCAGACAACCGATGAAAACCGCTCACACATTCCAAAATCAAATTACCTTCTATTATTCTTAAAGTACTTCGGACATAAAAACTTACAAAACACATTTCAAAAATGCTTCTTACATCTCAATTATACGAGTAAAAATGAACAAACATCCATACTTCATTTCGTCCAAAACCACCTTTCGATGCTTTGATGAAAAGCCGAAACCTAACTATGATTGCGTTTCCATCATCTCGACATGCATATATCCTGATTTCTCCGAAACCGCACTACAGAGACGGTCTGCTTTCAAGAGATAGTTTCTAAATTACGTGTCTCGGTAAATTCTAAAGCACGTGCACCCAGGGATGGGATTTATTTCCCTTCCCCCCTTAATTCTTTCTGTGCCATTTACCCCGGATTGGGGTGCCGCTTAAAACCAACCACCGCCGTCTGGGAAACGGCAGCATGATCTAGAGATTGCTGCTCATTGTTGTATAGCACAGTTCTTATCCTTGGTAATACAATCCTGAGTAAGTGGTAATGGTGTGTTGCTGTGAAAGAATGGAATTCATAGCGGATAAATGAGACCCTATAAATTGTTTTTGGAAAGACTAGGAAGGTAATACTGCTGGTTTTCACATCCAATTGAACGGCTCATTTGGGTTTTGTTATACACTTGTGGTTATGTTTCGTATTCGCGTATATATTCTGCCAGTTTCTGTACGGAAATCTTAGCATTCAATATAATATGCGTTATTTTCGAAGTTATTTGAATGAGCTATAAGTCTGTTCATGAAATATATCAATACAGTTTTTTCGGTGTTGTTTTTGTTGGTTGCCTATGGCCAGAAAATGGCTTTATAAACAATGCTTAAAGTGTATTAAAAAATAAAATACCGATGAATAATTGGGTAATGTATTTAGTATTAATTCATTATTATCCATTGGGGGATTTAATTTTCAGATAATTAAATTTCTGTACATCCTGTTTCTATGTAATCAGTTAACTGCTTAAACCGGTCTTATCTTGCTGTACAGTCAAACCTGTTTTTCTGCGAGGAATAGGGACCGCATAAGAAAATCCCACAAAAAAATCTCACCAAACTTCACTAGTAGCTATAAAATATAGTATTCGCAACATAATTAAAAAATCCTTTTTTATGCGGTGAATAGGGACCGCATAAAAAAAGTTATCACGTAAAAAATAACTCAAAACCTGACAAAATGACAAGGAATTGCTTTTTTTTAACGAAATCAAGACAAATGTGAACATTTTAAAATAATTTTTTTCCATATTATGTAAGTTGTTCTATTTCCCAACACAGAGATTTAATAAGACACGTGATCCGCTTTTTAGGAAAACCAGAACACTTGTTGATGCTGATAGAAACTTGCGCTTGCTAGAAAAATAGCCGCTTTGTCTTCTTCTTCATACCCCATCAAACCTGCTGCGATAATCATCAACTATGTTTCAATTTGTTTAAAATTTTCATACATCGCACAAAAAAGTCGCACAAATAAAAAAAAATCGCACAAAAAAGGCTCGCACAAAAACAGGTTTGAATGTACTCTAAAAGTACTTTTTTAACATGTCAAAATCTGCTGTTATAGTCCACTGTTTTTCCCAACAGCTAAAATTTAATTTAAACTTATTTTTAACAGTTGTCATTAGTACCTTAATAGGAAATATAAATTTCTTTTAAGTTATTGTTATATTGTATTAAGTAAAATCACTACAAGTAATTTTATGAGTCTTAACTCACTGCTAATTAATTTGCTAACAAGTTTTAAACAGAGTTTGCTCTAATTTATCTTTGTTGCGTAACGGCAATCCAGCAAGCCCAAGTCATTCTTTTACAGTTTTTGTGCGAAGAATAGGGACCGCACAAAAAAATCGCAAAAAAAATTCGCACCAAACTTCGCGAGTAGCTATAAAAAGAGTTTTGACAGCACATTTAAAAAATCTTTTTTTATGCGGGGAATATAAGGACCGCATAAAAAAGTCTCACGTAGGACCGTAGCGAAAATCCCTCAGCATAGCTGAATTGAAAAACTCTTTATATTCGGACCGTAAAGCCGATCCTACAGCTGAAACCGTTTCTATACCTACCGTAGACTTTTTTTCAGTTACGCGACGTCTGTTGTTTCATGAGACCCATGTATGTCTCGGTAACCAGATATACAAGATGATTTTTGTTCTAATTTGAAATTTTCATACACCGCACAAAAAAATCGAAGGAAAAAATCGCACAAATAAAAAATATCGCACATAAAAGGTTCGCACAAAAACAGGTTTGAGTGTATATTGTATTAACATACAGTTTGTATAAGTGAAAACGATATTGAATGATGAGGTGATAGGGCAAACCAACGAGACCAACTAAAGGAATAATAGTGAGACAGCTAAATATGACGTCCCTTTCTCCATCTGCGGTCCATTCAATGGCCTTGCCGTACCGCAATATATTCGGATGATGAGTAAAAAAGCTGTTGCGGAAAAGCACTCTGACTAAAAGTTTCACAAATCATTGTAGGGTGTCTGAACCCTTTCAATAGGGCAGGACATATGCTGTCCCATCAATAAATTTAAACATTATAGCTGGTAACATCATTGTTGTTGAAACGTCGTCGCTATGGGATCGTTTATGCGTCTCTTATTGTTCAGATTCACCCAAGCCACATAAATTAGACGAGTAGATAATTACAAAGATTTAATATTACAGCCAAAACAGTTACATTATAATTTGGAGAAGAGAACAAGGAAGAAAAAAATATAAAACACAAAATGCTATACTTCAGGATTACTGCTCTAAACTCTGATGGCTTATATCGCACTTTTCCAATACTCCTTCCCGATATAACGCCATTGAGCCACTAAAAACTCTGTTAAAAAGATATAGCTTGACATCAGCTAACAATTTTGAATTTGACTCCAAATCTGTCACGAGAGTTCATAAACATAGCATCTGAATCATCTCCTTCCTGAAAGTTACTCATTTTACCAGGTGACAGCGGTTTATAATCAGATCCAGGTTTTCGAGAAAAACCTCTAGCCACAACGCGATCTTTAACTTTGCCAGGAGAATCAGAATTTGGTTTTATTCGAAAAATCCACCTTTCATTAAACACACGTTGATTTTCAGGATATCTAGGCCTCACGGATCTTGAATGGAATGATTTTCTCTTCTGTTTTCCATTTGCACATCCAACACCAAATTCCGAATTTAATTTTCCTTTTCTGTTGAGAAACTTTGTACCATACGTTTCATTTTGGTGGTCTAACCATGATCTTTTATGCATAACCTGGGTCGTATCACTGCTACTGGAAACAAGAACAGTCGCTGGTCTCTTGTGAACTTCAGCAAACATTTTCATCTTAAGCAAGCCGTTTTCAGATTTTTCTCCAACTGCAATAGTCTTCTTTCCGTTTTTCACGTAACAGAACCTTCTCTTAAATTCAACCTTTAATCCTTTACTTAAACTATGTGGGACTGAGAATAGCTGATACTTCAAGTCAGGAACGTACCATACGTCAGTGAGGTAATGCCTCTGCCATTTCCCAGCTACTACGGTCTTCACATTTACTTGACCACTTCCATAAGCAACGAGTTTTTGACCCCCTGCAGCATTCACAACTTCAGGCACAGGAAGCGTTTTGTAACTGTTAAAAATAGACTTCTGAAATGTCATGTGATGTGTTGCTCCAGAATCAGCTATCCAGCTTTTATCATTTTGTATTCCACCACAGGGCATGGCCAAACCAGATGATGGATTCCTTCTTTCTGGACAATCCACTATTTTATGCCCTTGATTACCACATTCAAAACAAGTGATATGAGCCAAATCATCATTCTCTTGCTCATTATCATACCGCCTTTCTTTAATGTATCTCGTAGCTGTACTTCGTTTATACCTGGTTTCTCCATTTCTCGAAAAACTCTTTGGTTGCACTTGCAGCGCCGTGTCTTCACACTGTTGTTTTTCAATCTGCTGCTCAAATGCGCATAACCTTTCAGTTAGAAGTTCAATGGAGCGATCCTTCAACGGGATTCCATCCCACACAGTCTTAAACGCGATGTATTCTGTAGGAAGCATCGAAATAATTCTAAACAACAACATCGCCTCAGGGACTTCACATGTAAGAATTCTTTTCAATTCATCATTAGCTTCAGAAAATATGTTTTGACTGCGACTTATTAACGAGGGAATGCTTTCACCCTCCTTCCATCCCAGGTGGAAAAACTCCGTCCACAAACGGTCAAGACGATGTGTAGAGGATTTATCATAAACTGCAACTAACTTGTCATAGGCTTCCTTGGCTGTTACACACGTCTTTACATATTCAAAATTATTTTCGTCTAATGCTTGGGATAAAATAAGAAGAGCTTTCGCATCTTTAATTTCATATTTCCTAATTTCTTCATCCAATTCACTGTCACTTTCATAGCCATCTGCCATCTTAGGCTTAGTAGTTTGACCTGTCACTACATTTAATAAACCCTGCGTCTTCAACAACAACGTAAGTGACATCTTCCAACGAGTCCAGTCCTTAGCTGACTCCAATCTATCAATATGAAATTTCATCTCCATTTCAAAAATCAACAAGGAAAAAATAACGAAAGCTTTAGCTCACTCACAAACTTATTCACCAGAGGATAACAACCTTCATAAAAACTAAATCACTCCTACAGTACTCTAATTTTGCACAGTTGAAGCGTTGCTGGAGCACATAACCTGTTCAGATTCACCCAAGCCACATAAATTAGACGAGTAGATAATTACAAAGATTTAATATTACAGCCAAAACAGTTACATTATAATTTGGAGAAGAGAACAAGGAAGAAAAAAAATATAAAACACAAAATGCTATACTTCAGGATTACTGCTCTAAACTCTGATGGCTTATATCGCACTTTTCCAATACTTATAGATCTTCGAACAGCAAAGGTATTTCATTGTAATAATCACTTTGGAGGAGAAATAACTGTTTCCGGTAATGATTTTAACTAAACTAATTTTTTGCCGTTTTGAAAGAGTTATTGTGTCCCGTTTTGTGATTGCATTAGATAACCGTTGCAATAATCTCTTTTTCAGATGAGCCGCTCTTCCAACGGCACAGTGTTCCTGAAGAACACGAGACGGTCGGCGGAGGGAACCTACCGCTGCGAGGTGTCCGCCGACGCGCCTTCCTTCCAGTCCATCTTCTCAGAGAAGTTCATGGCCGTCGAAGGTAACCCCCCCCTCTCCCTCCTCACCTCCTCAAAATGAGCTCAATGAAAGGGACGGGAGACAGCTCTCCGATATATACTCGTTCTACAGATGCTTCAAACAATGGCAGAAACTTTGGAAAGTGATTACATAAACAAGGAGATTGCTTCATAGGGCAGTGATGGCGAACCTATGGCACTCGTGCCACTAAAAATAACGTAAAAAACTAAGTTCTAAACGAGATATTTCCAACTTGTAGCCCGGTAAGTCCCCTGAAAACTTCCCCAAAGAAAAGCTTCTTCAGAACGCTTTTTAGCTTGCTAAAATTCAAAAAAATTCCGGGGGAGGAACCCCGAACCCCCCCCCATTTATCTCTTAGGGTATAGAGTAGTTAAGGTCACTTTCTATGGTAAAAAATGAAAGTTTGAAATTCGGGGAACGTTGTGTACCCTGAAACTCCCCCTTAGTACAACAAAAGATAATAAGAATCAGATCTACATAATCATAAGGGGGGCAGTATCCAAAAGTAAACTATTCTGTTTTAGGGAAATTAAAAAAAAAATTCTGGAGGAGGACCCTTAAACGTAAAATTTACTATTAAAAGAGGTAGGGACAAAAATATAAATCATCTAAATTATCTTTAGGTGCAACATTGGCCCTGAAGGTTCCTCATGTTATTCTATATGGATCACGCAAGCCAAACAGACCGAATAACAGCCTAAATATCTATATCCCGTAGCAGGGGACGTGGGGTCTCCCAGACTCCGCAACGATAATTCGATAGCATCGATAATTTTAAGTCTGTTGGAAAATTGTCTTTAAAAAATGTTTATTTCATCATAAAGTTAAAGAAAATATTTTTCTATCAAAAGATAAATGTTCAAATAATAAAGTACTGAAATATCAGAATCTTATCTTAATTAGACGATTTTTAAAAAATATCGAAAGTTGAGGAGTCTCTGAGACCCCACGTCCCCTTGTATGTTCCAATTTTTCACCTCCCCTGTTACGGGATATTATGTTGATTGTGGGCTCAAATTTGAACGAGGAAAGAGGCAATTTTTAACGAAATTTGAGCCCACAAAAAACGTAATATAGATATTTAGGCTGTTATTCAAAAGTTTTGTCGGGTAGCATACATCGTATAGGGTCCATAACTCGAGACGAGTGAAGACATTCGTCGTGTGATTAGAGTAGTAATGAAGGGTCGAAAACCAATTTTCGGCCATTTTGGCTTGGGTGCTCCATAGGATAACATGAGGAACCTTCAGGGCCAATGTGGCACCTAAAGATATTATCCGAAAATTCTGAAAAAAATCACAGGTACTCTCTGCCACCTTGGACAACTTTTCCGCACTAACGCATCATCAAAATCTAAAAAAAGTGTTTTTCGATACACCCTACTAAGCAACATGTACCGATGGCAGAACATGAATGTGCTTGTCCCTTGAGAAAAACGTTAACATGTCAACCCACCCTAACTGCACATGTCATTAGAAAAGTCGTCTTCATACGTTTATTACCTTGAAAACAATGCTACATTGACATTGCAATGGAAATAGAGTGAAAATGGGAAAATCTTATGACCTTTTGATGTTATTAAATAAATAATACGTTTAACCTTTCTTTCTGGATGACCAAATATAGGTGATTCATTTCAGATTCTTGATAGTAATTTCATTTGCATATTAAAGGCTGGTGTTTTGAGACTCTTTTTCACTTTTAATCACTGTCTTAATAAGTCGGGATAAAAGAGGAATATAGATTTCATTCCCAATTTGGCAATTAGGAGGGGGTTTTTATTTAAAAAAAGAAAAGTACATTAAAATACTCGTTGAACGTATTTTACCTTTTACATTCCTTGAAAACAAAAAACATACAATGATTTAATAAAGCTTTGAAAAATTCTCTTATACTAATTATTCAAAATTAATTTTATTTTACAGATTAACTACCTGGATCTTTATTTAAAAATGCATTCAGTTTATTTTCTGATATTCAGCTTATGTAGTCCAACATTTTTCGAATTTTTGTTAAGCAATTAATTTTCCTTTTCTTTTTTGCTGTTTCTTTTTGTGACGTTGGTGGTATAACAGTTCCTAATTCATAATTTCAATTTAATCAAACTTATCTTAGAGTTTAGAATTTGAAAAAGAAAAGAAAATTTTAAGGCAATAAGCTAGTTATCATATAATTTGGGACCAATCTTCTGCTTAACCTTTCAACCAGATCGTAGGACTCACCGTAATGATGTAGCATAGAAAAGGACAGTTTATAACCCATCAGGATCAGATTCCTATCTTTATCATCAATTTTGTTTTGGTTCTGCTGATCGGAGAAAAGCATAGTATTTTTCCTTAGCAAATAAGCCTATAAATTGTGATATTCAAGTAGCAATGCCTCCTCAAACAGCGAGTTCTGTATCCACACCCTAGAAAAGTATTGAAATATTAAGTTTATTTTTTAGTTCCAACAACTGCAAAGTTTCTAAAATGTTTGTTATTGAGAGAGAAATAAAATATTTTTTTATTTCCTAGGGGGGAGCTGCTCCCCGTACACTGTAAAAAAAAGGTAATCGATTTTACAGAAAAAAACTGTCAATTTTTGTGCCAGTTTGTTTCTGTTTATTATACAGGTTTCTTCTGTTAATTTTTACCGACCCCCTGTTTATTATACAGGTTTCATCTGTTGATTTTTATAGAACACCTGTTTATTATACAGGTTTCATCTGTTTTTTACAGAGCATTTCTGTTATTTCAACTAAGTTTTCTTACTGTTTTTAATGACATAGGGAACTAGCCCAGTAAGTTGAGTGACGTCACAACGATGCGTTACATGTTATCACACCAACTCAGACTCGCTTTGAAAGACTCCAATAATTCAATTTTTATATATGAACTAAAAATAAGCATAATTTGAGTGGTGACTATAAAATTGTTTGAAACTGAGTATGTCTGGTGTTTCAAAATTGAAAGCATTGAGTGGTCATATTTTAGACAAAACGTTTCATACCAAAATGAGAACATCAATTTACTCGAATTTGAAACTGTCATTTCTCTCAGTCTAGGATGGAGATACAAGAACGGATGAAGTTAGATAAAACTTACTTTTGTTTTAAGCCAATTCTATCTCCAATTCTAATTCTAAAACCCAAACTGAAATTGACCGCTAACATAAAGGCGGTTACAGTCAGACGTATTTAGAACCTCTCTGTACTGTTCTAAAACTAAATTCTTGATTAATTAGGGAAGATATTTGTAAAAAATCAAAGCTTTTTGCTTCAGGTTTTGCAGCGCCATCTCTGGGGACAAAAGCCAACTAGATGTAGTACAGAAAAAACTGTTTTTCTTAAAAAACAGATATTTCCTGTAAAAAATACAGAAAATATCTGTAAATTTACAGATATTTTTTACAGTGTATGTCCCTCGCTTCTTACACAATAAAGAAAGCTTACAATACTTAAAATTCAATCCACTGGTTTATGACACCCTCTGTGTTTTTCTCATACCAGACTGTTCGATACGTTACTTGATACTGGCTGAGAGCAAACAAAGAAAGTAGTTCCCAGCGCAGTGTCTGAATTTTGAGTGAAATTAAGAACTTCTATTTTGAAATATGATTAGTTGATTTTGAACCCATGTACAGTTGGGGAAATAAAAAACGACTCAGCTGCGATTTCTGGCGAACCACTTGGGTTAGGAAGACAAATGAGGTGTCATTTTTCATTGTTTAAAGTATTCTTTAACCAACACAATTTTCGAGTCCTTAGGGGATCGTCTTCATATTAAACGAAATACTAACTTTTTTTTCAATGGGGACCCCCAATTATTATGAGATTTTCTGAAAGGCCATCCCTCAAAACCCTTAAATACCCAGTTTCATCCAGATTGATTCACAATTAAAAAAAATTTTTAAAAATAAAAAAAATTAATTTTTAAAATCGTGAAATATTTTTACGGTTATCGATTCAGGTAATAATTTTATGAAGAAAGCCAAAATTTCAATCGATTTCACCGAATAGTTTTTGATAAAAACGAACTTTAATCTTAAGGGGCGGTATACCGTTGCCGAATGCATACCGCGAATGTTCTTTCTCGTTCGTTTTTATCAAAAACTATTCTGTGAAATCTATTGAAATTTTGGCTTTCTTCATAAAATTAATACCTGAATCGATTACCGTAAAAATATTTCACGATTTAAAAAATTAAATTTTTTTTATTTTTTAAAAAACTTTTTAATTGTGAATCAATCTGGATGAAACTGGGTATTTAAGGGTTTTGAGGGATGGCCTTTCAGAAAATCTCATGATAATTGTGGGTCCCCATTGAAAACAAAAAGTTAGTGTTTCGTTTAATATGAAGACGACCTCCTAAGGACTCGAAAATTTTTATGGTTAAAGAATACTTTAAACAATGAAAAATGACACCTCATTTGTCTTCCTAACCCAAGTGGTTCGCCAGAAATCGCAACTGAGTCGTTTTTTATTTCCCCAACTGTACCTATGTATAGCATCTTTTTATCACGATTTACCTACCGAAACTCCTTCTAGCAACAAGACTTTCTGTTCACTCAGTTTTTCCCTCCGCGTAGTGACGCCATTGGGTCAAGAAACATTTCAACCAATTACTATAATAAAAGTAATGATTTGTAGCATATTTTGTTTTGTGCCATTGTTTTCTATCTTTTTTATTTTGTTTTCAACTGATTTTTTACCTCTAGGCAATAAGCTGTGTTTTTTTCTGACATGCACATTTTTCTCTTGCTGAGAAAGGCAGTGTTTCAAAACTTACGGTTTTATTCTTAAAAAAATTAATTTCTGCAATTATATATATTTTCACTTATGGCCCTTAAGGCCCTAAAGCATTTCGATAAACATTCTATGGGATAAATGTGTTACAAAAAGATACTGTCCTTCGTCTGTGGTTATATTTACCCTACTATAATATGGTTTAAACTCATTGTTACACCTTCCGCCTCTCACATCATCCATGAAGCACACAATCAATTTATTAACCCCTCCACCATGAAAATAAATAAAAAATAAACGAGAACAATCTTCCCCGGTGAAGAAAGAGCCCTAAATCAACCCTTCCCATCACCGAACAAAAGAAAGAAAAATGGATTAATAAACAAACAAATTACCCTACTAAATAAAACCCTGTAATAGAGCCAATGGTGTCGCCTCCGTGATTGTCCATCAAGCAAGAAAGACAATACTCCCTCAACAATGGAAAAAAAATCCACAACAACAATGAGAAAAAATCCTGCTTTTTACAACAATGCTCTCAGAGGAATGCTCGTCTAATATAGATTTTGCTCATCGCTCGATTAGGAAGCTAGGCTTCATTTTCTTGGGGTTCTCATTATCCTCTACTTGGTTCGTAATTGCCTGGATATCGGGTGGCGGGCGAAGGGACTTCAATTATTGGCTAATTAAATTTTTCGCCATGATGAACAGCGTCGTCACCTCTTCCGCAAAAATTAAATATGTTAAAATCCAGGGTATTAAGGATCGGATTTTTGGGGCCTCCTTTATTAACAAGAAGATAATTCGACGCCTCTTTCTTTGCTCTCTTCTTCTTAAAGAGGTGGTGTATTTCAACTATGCGAAATGCGCAATTACGCTTTGGGGGTTGTTGTCGCAGGTCAGATCGATGGGGGGAGGAAAAAGAAGGGGACTAATTAATTGGAATGAGTGGGATCGAGAAGTATAGTCAGCTAACGTCCCTGTCACTGGTTGATAAGTTGCTTCGGTGGGACAAGGGATACCGTTTGTCTAAGGGAGTGTTTGCTTGTTTGCGTTTGGTTGAGGCACTACAATTTCCGTGTATCTTTATTGACGACAAACACTCAAAATTCATCCAATTTTTATCATGTATGAAAAAATTTCCATTACTTCTTGTACCAGTTACATACACTTGACTTAAGTCGGACTCCTTCCATTCATTGGGCCTCACTTTCTCAGTATCCCCTTTCGTTTAAATCCTGTACGCTTTGCTGTTGGAACTTGGATATTCCAAGTGTCGCTAAAAATGATACAACAGAAGTAATAAAATAAGAAGCATGAATAAGAGATCAATTTAAACTCTTTATGTGTTAAAAATTGTGTAACAAGCAAAAAAATAGAACAAAACTAAGCAATAAAATAAGTAAAAAATTTGAATCTGCTTGAACACACCTTGTGGCATTGCATTGAAGTTCGTAGTGGCAATTAAACTAGAGGATGGTTATTTGTGTCTGGCCTCCGATAACTAAACATAAACTTTTAAAAGGTCTTATAACGCTTCATTCTTGTCTTCTAAAAAAAACTAGGACAGCAAAAAGCATGGCAATTCAGTATTAATTCTGTATTATTAATTATGTTTGCTGAGGTAACAAAGATAGAAATCGGGATAATAAAGATCGATGGAGCTAACGGCTTTGCAACCAATCCCTGTATAAAAATGAGGGCCTTTCCTTTTTTTTCTTTCTGGGACAAATTAAGACAGAAATATCTGTCACTTACAAACAGCCTTCCTTCAAGATAACAATGTTTGGGGCAAGCTGATAATATCGAGCAACTTGCTTGCAAAAAAATGAATTTTCCTGATGCTTGTCCAATATTTGGTTTATTGGTATTTTCAATGTAAATTCTGATGAAATACTGTCAACTAAAACCTATCTTGTCTTAAAGGTTTATAAGGTATCAGAAGAAGAAATAATTCCTTCTCCCCACAATATTTTGTTTACCTCTAATTTTATTTCGTTTCAATATCTCTGTTCTTGTATTTTAGTGGAAAAACAATATATTATATTTCCCTTGATCTATTTCTTCAACTATTAATGTACATTATAAAACCTCTTATGTGTATTTTTAAGTGTTACACTCTTTTCTCTTGTCTTTCCCATTTCTTTTGTTCTAGAGCAGTTTTATCAATTCAACATACTTGATACAATGGTTGTCAGCCCAGAAACAAATTCTACCAATACTTATTTGATTTGGATTATTATGAACAAGAATTAAAAACAAGATAATTCTGACAGCTTTACAAATATATTTATAATATATAGGGTGCTATGTTTTATAGATTATCTATCTAACTTATTGAGAGGATTCTTGACTGGTAGATACTTGTCTTTAAAATTCTATCTCCTGGTGGTACTATTAATTCACTCTCTTTCCTTGGAAGAGTTCAAGAAAAAACACATTTTCTAGGCAACGCGGAAAACGTTCATTAAAATACGAAATAAAGATATGGTTTAAAAGACTTTTTCCAAAATTGTAAATTTATAAACTTGAAGACTTTCAAGTGTGGTATCAATATTAATATACTAAGTAGTTTCTAGGCCAACGTACTGGCCTAGTGGTTAGATTATCTGACTGCGAAGCCGTACGTCTGGGGTTCGAATCCCCGTTTGGCATGGATGTTAGTTTCTGTCCTTTTGTGATGAATGAATTTGCTCCCCCTGTAAAAAGGTGTTGTGAATGTGTGTGTGTGTGTGTGTGTGTGTGTGTGTGTGTGTGTGTGTGTGTGTGTGTGTGTGTGTGTGTGTGTGTGTGTGTGTGTGTGTGTGTGTGTGTGTGTGTGTGTGTGTGTGTGTGTGTGTGTGTGTGTGTGTGTGTGTGTGTGTGTGTGTGTGTGTGTGTGTGTGTGTGTGTGTGTGTGTGTGTGTGTGTGTGTGTGTGTGTGTGTGTGTGTGTGTGTGTGTGTGTGTGTGTGTGTGTGTGTGTGTGTGTGTGTGTGTGTGTGTGTGTGTGTGTGTGTGTGTGTGTGTGTTGTGTGTGTGGCTCGGGTAACAGTACCTCACCTCCGTGGCTCCGGTTCGCAGGTGATCGTTGGGTAATGCTAAGTAGGTACTTCTTAAGGAAGTTCAGTGGTCAAGGATAATGTCCAGTAGTACCCACCCATTACAAATAGAAAAAAGTTTCCCGGATGATTTTTCCCTGATGATATCCCCCGCCGTGAACGACGAAACGGCATTTATGACCTTATTCATTGCAACCTGATCAGTGGTTAACCAGTGGTCAAAGAAGAGTTCCTCCGATCAAAATCAGCGAAAAACTTATTTTCTTTCCTTATAGATGCTGGTTAACTGCTGGTCAAGTCGTAGTGAAAAAGGCCGTAAGTGGATTACGGCCCATCATAACGGAAACTATTCATAAGAAGTGTTCCTCTGGCTGTTAAGGCCGTGTTCAAGTTGTTGCTGGAAATCGAACGTTTCAACCACAGCTGCGGAGGCCATCATCATCAAGAATAAAATTCTTCCAACTGAAAGTAGATTGTCATTTGAAGTTGAAAGAACGAACTTCTTGTTAAAGAAGTTCGAAGAACAGGTTGGAAAAGTTCATTCTATCTCTTCAACTTCAAACGACAATCTACTTTCGGTAGGAAGAATTTTATTCTTGATGGTGATGGCATCCGCAGCTGTGGTTGAAACGTTCTATTTCCAGCAACAACTTGAACACGGCCTTAACAGCTAGAGCACCTTTATAAATTGTTGTGGAAGATGCAATACCCCATATCTAACACATCTGTAGCAAGTATAGTATTCCAATCCTTTTTCTTGCCAAACCACGTTTTTGCGACTTTGGCGGTTTTAATCTGGCTTCGTTTGGCGGATCAATCTTGATGTGCTTTTTTATAAACAAGAATTTTTCCGAAATTGAAAGTTTAGATATTTAATTTCTTGATCTTTATTTTTCGAATCTGAAGTATTAGAGAGCTTTATTTTCTTGAAAGCTTATGTTTGCAATTTAATAGTTCGGTTAAGTAGCAACCATATGAAACCATTTTTGGCTATTCATTTCACTATCAATTGAAATAATCGCCAACGATATTACCCTGTGTCTGTTTCAGAAGTTAGATGTGCGATATTGCATCTTCCACGACGAAATATTGACGCCGGCCATGTAAGCCTTGGTCCTTTTATCCTGTAAACTGATTTTAATAGTGTGTAAATTTGATTACTATTTAGTGATGGTTAAAACTTTTGTTTCATTCGATGTGTTTTGCAGATCGGCCGATCCCGACGTCCCGCTCTGCTCACTTCTTCCCGTGGACGCTGTTATGGACGATCGCCGGCCTACTCCTGTGCCAATAATGATAGCCAACGTAAAAAAAGTAACTAACTCTCAACACTAATCGACCTATCTATCCACTGTGCCTGACGAAGCTGTACACGGGACTCTCTCGCTCAGCTGTATGCCGTGTGACTGCTGTGACTACGCTTGTTGACTGTGCAGCTGTGACTCAATAGCAATCTGTAGTTCATCATCTTCGTAGAGAGAAGTCGTTGCAGCTGCCTCGAAGAACGGCTGGTTCTTTGAGGAATCCTAGAGTTCGCGGAGTGCACTGTACTATGACCAAAGTGGATTTTCTTATTATGTTGAAGGGGTTGTGGTCTCTTCTGTTTTAGAACGAAAGTTATAAAGACGACTTACGACTGTGATGGTTCAAGGAAAGTTTCAACTCAATGGAATGTTCTATAATAAAAAAGATGTTTGTATAATGAAATTGAGACAGTCGGAACCAAGTATCTCCACATTCAGTTCAATTTTACTTATGATTTTTTTTGGGCATGCTTGCTTTAGGGTTGCTGTAAGAACCTTGCGTAAGATAGGATAAATACGGGAGTCAAAAGAGCACCCTTGTACACAGAGAAAAGGACTAACAGATGATCTAAAACGCTATTTTACGCTATAGATTACGCTCAATCTTAAATCCAACACTGTTGTTTCACCCAGCCTCTGAAAGTTCAATTGAGTCCCAAGTTTTTTTTCAATAATAATAGTTTAAGAACCCATAGCTGCATATATCTTCATTTTAAAGGCAACAATGATTGAAAGTGTATCGCTTAATTGGCGAATCTTACTGAGAATAAACTTGGTTTGAAAGTGGAGATACCTGGTTCTTGCCCCCAACGTCCTCAATTATTTTCAACCGTGAGCATTAGTTTTGGCCATCGAATTACCTAGAACAAACATTTAACATCAGCATTGTAATGTATCTCTATAAAAGGCGGGTATTGCCACAGTCTAAAAGTCTGTTATATTGTAAAGCCGAGCTAGTTTTACCTCAATGGAATAATTTAGAACAAAGGAAAAGTGTTGTTAAAATGCTTCTGAACTTATTGTTTTATCATTGAGTTTAAAAACTGATATTTCTAAATTTCAAAAATTTAGGTAACACAAATTGGATGATACAAAAACGAATCTCTAGCAATTTTGAATGAAGGAATTCTATGTTACCACTATCGAACTCTTAGTATAACCTAAAAAAATTATCGAGTTCATATGATTTTAGAGAGGTTTTTTCCTATATCATGATTACCACAATAAAATTTTAAATACAACTTGATAATGATATTTTAATCGCCTATGAAAAATTTTGGCTATTTACATTCAATTGAATAATGCGAAGAATAATTGATTTGAAGGATAATATAATTTAAATATTCAGTTGACTAGAGAATACAATGGGATTTTAACATGAGTGAAAATCCCTAAGTGTCAATTTGTTCCTTGTACAATTTTATTTTTTCACACTGAATGTAACATCGTAATATTTTTTAAATCTTTAAAAAATATCATTCTTTCTCTTGATTAATTCTACCCGTAAAGGTCTAGCAACCAAATGTAATTTCATCTGAATATCCTTTTAGTTTAATAACATAACTAGATGATTGTGCATGTAGTTTTATTACACAGCCTATCCTACGCCTCAAAGAGTATACAACAAACCTCTAAAATATTCTATCGTCTAAATAAGAGTTTTCCAAAATTATCGATATCGGCATTTTGAGAGTCGATGAAACCATGTCGATGACTTTTTTAAGAGATCAAAACTGTTTATACATTTAAAAAAGACAGGTACACTTCACTTTTGGTACACTTCATTTTTTTGAAAAAGATGTATGGTCTGATTGTGACATTAATTTCACAAAAGATCCTATACCCTAACGGTCAGTTTAGCCGAGTCTGTTCTGATTGGTTGGTTTAAATTTTTCTTAGAAAATATAAGTAAAAATAAAAACCGGGAATAGATATAATCTAGGAACTGCTAAGAATTCATCCTATCACTGATTCAGTAAACGTATTACAATATCTTCCTTATTGGGTTAACTTTGGTTTTCAGTGTTGCGAGTTGCAAAAACTGACATCCATACGCGCGGGTTCATTAATTTCACCTATCTTTATTTATTTCAAAGATTTTGTACGATTACTGTCAAAAAGTTAACTTCCTTATTTAGTGTTTAGTTTTTTATAATATAATTAAATCGTTATAAAGAAAGTCAATGACAAAGGCAAAACTATTAAAGGTGTCTGGGATACCCTGATCTATGGACGTGTAATAAGCCAAAATTGTATGAAAAATGTATTTCATCCCGCAAGGTCTTCCAGTCGCGTAGACCCTTCAAATATTAGTACAAGTGCTCTCTACAGTCAAATTCAACCGGGGGGAAAAGATGTATCTTCGTAATTTGATTTCATAGTACCCTGGAACTAAAAGAACGCAGGTATGCCACGAGCCAAGCGTTTGTGTTAAATGATAAATGATTTAAAATTTGTGTGTGAGAATTTTTTTCATGATAAATCACTACATGACCTACAAGGTTGTATCCTAGCAGAACCCACACCCTTGGCACGGTTGGCAATAACTGCGCCATCTTGGTAACCCTATTTTATATACTAGAACTAGATATCGCTTGGCGTCATCTTGTTCTAGGCTTAGCGCTTTTTTTCGGTTTGTCGCCAAGGGTGTGGGCTCTCCTAGGATTTTACCGACCAACAAAAGGTATGGTCTTTGTTCTTACATAATTTGAAACACACGATTATTTTTAAATAGCTTAATCATTTGTTTGCAAATTAACCCACATTAGTTCATATATATAATTTAAGTAGTTTCTGAAAAATGTAATTTTAAAGATCATGCTTCTTTCCAGCTCTTTTGCGAACCACACATAGTTGCGCAAAATGAAAATGTCTCTGTTTTGGAGAAAGCGGCATATAAGAGCATGAACATTGAACATATGATACCTCGGAAACAATTTAATCTATACTATAAGTATATGAGGGTTAAAAAGGCTGATAATTTAGCTATTTACAAATTATCGTAATACAAGTATGGTCCGCTTGGTGGTCTCATTCGGAGATTTATCAAGAAAATTAGAATTACTAATCCATCAGATTTTCACTGGGCTGACCGTGCCGAATTCAGTCTCCATGAAGGTTTCTTTGAAGTAAAACAATTTTCTCGGAATTACGTCTTTCCGGTAGAGAATTCGTGAGTAGCCAGTTCTTGGTATGTGTCTCATCCCATGCATTTGTGGACTATTTAAAGAGCATTCTTGTTTAACTAAGCACTGAAGACTAAATACTCAAATTTTGATACGCAACATTTTGAAAAGCGTGCTAATGGAAACTGGTATAAATGTCTATTTCCGGCTTTGCGATCTCAGCTGCAGTGACTGCTCCGTAAAACTAAAATAGATGCGACACATTTTTGAGCCGATTTGATGGAAAAGTGGGGGAAGGTGCAAAAGTCTCCTCAAATGAATTGAATCGGTGATCTACACTTGTTGTAAACAAGTTACTGTTGAACAAACCCGATTTTGAGAATAAATTGGAAGGGTAGGTGAAAGAAGGTAGGTGACAAAAACTTGTTTGGAGATATTTAATCTATTTTACACTGGGTGTTTCTCAAAATTAAGAGAAATTGAACATTTGTTTGATTTTCTCCAGATCAACTAGAAAGATTTGGATGAAATTTGGTGTGAACATGGGTGATATAATACCCAAAAAATAATCGTTCAAAAAATATTATACACACGCATGCGCGTGAGTAACAATGGTCATAGTTGAAAGGTATGAAATAGCGGTTTAAGAATCAGGCCAAAAAAGAGGGTTTATAGGGGGTATGATCCCTTCCAACTGACATGCATTCTTCTTTGAGTGATTTCACACAGTGAATTAGGCATATAATAAATTTTCCTGTTCAGAAATCCTTGTTTCTCAGATACACTTCTTTGGGGGTCCTGGAGGGTTTTTAGAGGGGGTAGCGGGATGCATTTACCTTACCTAGATCCCCCTATACCTGCTCTAAAAAGTTCAAAAATATGGCTTCCTATTCCATATGGCGAATATCTTCAGTTTTAATGAAAATTTACAACTATTTGAGCTTCATTAAGTTAAGGATTTCTGTCCAATAAAGGGAAATAAGGGCTGACAAAATCCCTAACAAGGTGAATAAAGGTCTCCAAGATGTAAACACATTACCTGAAACTGTCATGGTTCCTTTTTGAAACACATGGAGAGATCTGCGGTCTGCAGCCGTATATAAAGTATAAAAAATACCAGCAAAATAATACGCTAAGGCTAAATATCTCAAAACAAATCGGTTGTTACATACTCTAATCCCCCTTCAGTTGTTTTTAGGCAGGAATTAGGATTAATAATTTCTTAAAGAAAGTTTTTGACTTCTAAGGTATGTTACCATAAACCCTTTTTTTGTCACAATAATAAAAGTCTTCATTTCAACCTATAAGACATTTGGGCCTTACCTCACATATACCTGTGCTATATGTTCCAATGTATGTAAAGAAGCTGTAGTATCAGATTTTTATAAAACTTCACTTGTTATGAGTCTGAAGGCTTGCTTGGATGTGGTCGAACTAACTTTCTCCAATGGAATGTGCTTGACTTAAATGAAACAATTAAGTTAAAGGTTTGGACGCTCCATGAGAAAGCTAAATGATTTGAATTGATTGCACATTATTCCTCCCTTGCTCTTCGAATTCCAATTCATAAAACCATTTGTGCATAATTTAGTTTATTCGTTATTGCTATGGAAATTTCTTTGTTATTGCTTTTTTTCCTTAATTCTGAAATTTCATGATGTGTTTTCCAAAAACAACTTTAACTAGTTTTGGTGTATAAAACATCCATATATTATATTTTAAATAATAACATTAATCTATAGAAACGACAACCATCTTACTATTATAATGCATTTCATAAAACATCTGTACAAATTTTAGCTTATTAATTCCCCTGTGTTGTCAAGTTGTAGCTGTATAAATATTCAACATATTTATCTTCTTAAAAGTTATAAATTTCAAACTGCAGGGACGTATAAGAGGGGGGAAGGGAGCCCTGTATTTTAAAATAAAACGTATAAAAATTTATGAGGAAGACACCTGTTGTGATTAAATTCTCAATTTATTTTATATTAAGTCTATTAAGATGCAAAATTGCAAATCTTACCCAAAATTGTAAAAAGCTGCTGAAACATGCATGGGAAGGCTTATAAATAGTATTTAGTCCTCTCCTCTGGTGCAAATATCTACAGGGTGTCCCATAAATAATGGGTCACACTTCTAGGGGGGATAGTAGACACCTAGACGAGTCAGAATCACATAGGGGTGCCCATAGGGGTCCCAATAGGGGTCCCAGACCAAATCCCAGGGAGTTAAAAATGGAGCGACACCCCAAAAATTTTTTTGAAAAATTCAATTTGTAGAAGATCTACTATTGATAAAAAAATAATTATGGTCTCAAAAATTGTGGTTTAATATGATTTTTAAAATTATCTTAAAAGTTTTCAGTTTAAATTTTTTTATTACAAAAAAAGTTTAAAAACCACAAAAAAAATGTGAAAACTCTGCCAAAACTTTATTTTGAAAATCCTTACTTTTGATTTAATAATCTGAAAGATCATAGTCGAAAGCCCTTAAGTCTAAGGTGTCACGTAAAAACCATGAATATTAAATGCTTGAGAGCCTGTTAAAGCATGGTTTAAGTCAGTTTTTTGGGTCCGCAAACTGTCGTTTTGGAAACGGCTATAGGAAACCAGTTTTCGCACGCAAAAAACGAACTTTAACAGGATCTCAAGCGTTTAGTTTTGATGATTTTTACGTGAAACTTTGGACTTAAGGGTTTACAACTATGATCTTTCAGATTATAAAATCAAAAGAGAGGATTTCGAAATACAAAATGAGGTTTGCGCAGAATTTTCACATTTTTTTGTGATTTTTTAACTTTTTTCACAATAAAACAAATTTTAAAGTAAAGACTTTTGAGATAATTTTAAAGATCATATTAAACGACAATTTTTGAGACCATAATTAACTTTTTATCAATAGTAGTTCTTCTACAAAATGAATTTTTCAAAAAATTTTTTGGGGTGTCGCTCCATTTTTAACTCCCTGGGATTTGGTCTGTGACCCCCAAATCCTATGTGATTCTGACTCGTCTAGGTGTCTACTATCCCCCCTAGAAGTGTGACCCATTATTTATGGGACACCCTGTATGTTTTGGCCTATACGTTTTAGATATTTAGGCCCCTCCCGAAATAAATTTCTATATACACCAATGACTTACTGCGTTCGTTGATGGGTTTATAAGATAAAATTGATATTATAATGTCAACTCTAATTTTAAATTCAGGAGAATAGGCTAAAGGCACCAAGGAACAAAATGTAGACCAAAAAAATTAAGGCTTTGCTAAAGGATGGATAACTACCAAGATTTCAGTCAATATTTTGTGCGTTAGAATTCATCTAAAAAAACCATAAACATGGCTTTTTAATGCTTCTTACACCAAAAGGTTGACGAGTCTTAAAAGCTTTCAAATTAATAATAAATAGAATTTTTATACTCAAAAGGATAATGGTATTCGCAAATATTTTCCAACCTACTTTTCTGAGATAAAGTAAGAAGCTTGTTTTTAAAACTAATTAAACATGCTTACTTTAAGAGAGCATTAGCTTTTTTAATTAAGCTCATTTTAAGTTTGTGTTCATTAAAACTTGATAGTTCCATTGACTTTTAATGAAGAACATTGATTAATTAAGTTCAGTGTGAATGGAGGGTGAATAAATTACTTGAGAATAAGTTTCGAAAAATCTTTGTTAATTCAGCATAAATTTTAGTTTTATACTAAAAAATATCGTGACATAATCCTTGCTGGTTAAAATGGACTTCCTGTGTAAAAATATTGCTTAATATTTTAGAGTTAAACAAGTATTATAGAATTTACCTGGCATCTAATTTGTTATAAAATTTGAAAGCATCCCCAAGTAAAATTTATAACATGTTCACTTTAAAAGTAAATCGTCTATTAAAGGAAAAGGAAGGAATTTTTATTAAAGCCTGAATAAGTATGTTCTACCAAAGTTACGATTAATATTCCAGCATAAACTATAAGCTTTATTTTTCTACTTCTTGATAAAGTACTCTGTCTCCTTGTTTATTTCTTTTGATTAATTGTAATTCAGCTTAAATTATTCTACTTTACAGTTTGAATTACTTTGTTATTAATTATGTAAAACCGGTATATATAACACTAAGTCATTCATGTAAATGGAAATATTAAAACGTCTACTTTACTTTCAAGTTGCGATGGTTTATTTTAATTACTTTCTGCCACAGAGGTATACTCAAAACAGCATTTACATTTTTTAAGTTTATCCTAATATTCTTAATTTTAAAAAGTATTTTCTTTGAATAACTTATCTTTGTTGTGATTATGTTAATTTATTTTCATGGTATAGAGAACTTTGAATTCCAATACTAATTGCACGGCCATAGTTACAACATGCTATACCCTGGGGAGCAGAATTTTTAAAAGGGGCAAAATTACTGCCAGTTGATGAAATATGTATGGCACTTTTGTGATAAGAATTAGTTTTACAATTTTAGTCAACAATTTCTTCTTGCAAAATCCTGTAAAGGAAAGACTACATTCATTAGGAAAGGCGGTTCAACTATATAATCTGTCTTCTAAATTTCTCATGAAAGGTTTTCAAACATAAATCTACGAAAATCCTGAATTGGTGATTATGTTGCAGAAAATGAGACACTTCAGAGAAGAATCTAGATCGGTGAATTCTTATAAGAAAACTAAGGCTAATAAGTTACCTCTTCTATAGGAAAAGTAAATATTTGGTCATTTTTTAGATAGATGGAGTGTTATGGGGGTCCACAAATGATATAACTTAAGGCTAGTGGTCCGCGTTCGTCAGTGATTTGGGATCAACTGTAATAAACGATTTGGGAAAACAGTGGGCAATCTGCAATAAACCCCCGACTCCCTCAAAAACTTAGTATTCTCCGACCGCGATCGCGCGTTTAGTCTGTAGTGTCAGAGACGTTTTTTTTTGTGAAAATATTACAAATCCTTTCACGTTCGCGTCTTTTCAGGGTATTTGCTCTGACGCAGGAGCGGGCAGTTTCCGTCGTGTAATATACCTTATCTTTTCTCCCGATGTATTTATTGTGAGGATATATTTCTTATTTTCCAGAACACGGCGATGAAAAATAAAACCGGCCTTTATTTCTATTCTTTCGCAGGGAGAGAGTCGTCACCAATATTTCACACCGGTTTAGGTTCCAAGACAGCGGAAGTGTTTCCGTGGAAGCAGTATCCCCCACCCGGGCATTTGTGGATTTCTTTTTTTAGGGTGTATGCGCGTATTTTTATAATACTGCTCTAACCCTTAATTACTCGGGATGGCACATTTTGTTCAATATAAGGCCTTTAAGTGTCACTTTTAACTTCATCTCCACTTTCAGACTTAATTATCGAGCGTTCTTTAACTATAACTTACGCTGAATGATACAGGGTAATTCAACCAGTCCACCCAAACTCTGCACAGACCTCTTATTTTATATGTATTGTGGTGTTTTTCTTTTGTCAAATTCCATTTAGTTCAGCAAGTCCCGTGTGATACAGTGTGATATACGGGGAGATTTTGTTCGTTTTAATAAAAAAAAATACAAATAAAGATTCCCTGCGTAGGATAAAGAACCTTTTTTATTCCTTTGAAAATTTCAAGAAAGAATTAATCAAGACTTTAATTGAAGGTTTTGTGTCTTATGTGTCTGAGGTGAACGGAATGCACAACGCAGAAAAATCAGTTTACAGTATCCAATAGGGAGTAACCACAATGAAGTGTTGTGAATGAAACATAGTTTTTTTTCAAAGAACATTCCATAAATGTTTTCCATGTTCAAAACTTTTATTTCACATAATAATGAAGAATCCTAAACTGAATACATATTTGGATATTTTTTATTCAATAAAGGTAATTAAAGTAGTTAAATGCCGGTTTAAAGTGTTTTAATTTCATTTAACTCCTGGTTATGGTATTGGACTTATAAAACTAATCCAATAAAACATTCATATTTTTATCTAGAGGTTTAAATCAGGAATAAAATGTACCGCACGATGAATATTGTTGGGTTAATTGGCACGAGTACTTAAGGGTTAAAGTAATAAACTAACAAAGTATATTTTGCCTTTTTAGTTTTTTTTCAGAGGTGTGTTAGAAAAATTGAGTATAAAACTAAAACTCAAAACATCCTTTAACTTATAAAATGTAGAATGCAATATTTTATAATTTGACCAAAGCCCACTCAGACTAGATTATAAAGGGGAGAAGTAGCGCTTTAACACTGTATTGGAACCTAACACTAATGTGTCGTAATTAGTTACTTTGAGATAGTTGTCAAAAAAAGTGTATTTAAAACATTCATAATTTTTCAAACGTCAAAGCTAATTTTTTAAAGGAAAATCCAGCATGTTTTTAACATTTGTTACCTTTTAAATAATAAATGAAACTAAAATTATAAAATACAACAAGAAAAATTGTGTGCACAACACACGATTAAGTCACCCTTCATCTAACGTACTTTCAAGTGAGATACATTTAACAATAAATTCTTATTTTATCAATAAGTGTAGTGTATACCTAATTTTTTAGATTTGGATGGGGAAGCTAATCTGTAAAGTTATATGCTATATTTATAAAATTGTATTTACTAGTAGGATTTTTTAATCAATTTTTTATAAGATTTTCATACCTTCCCTACTAATTATATTTAACTTATTCAAAAACTAAACATAAATAACAATAAATGCTAAGACGTAAACATTAGCTTTTTTTAGTTTTTTAAATATTTAGATAGCTTCTTAGAGGGAGTTACGTGGTAATAACTAAAAATATTTTCCTACTATGAATTTTAAAAAATAAATTCTTTGAGTTTGAGTCTTTCCATTGTTTGCATTAAAGATTTCTTAACGACAAGGCACATTTTCTAAGACCATAAACATTCAAGGCGTGCATCATAAAACCTCCAGGGGTTCATCGTAAAAGAAATTTTAATTATTTATTAAGAAAGCGGAAAAACTCATTTATTAACATGTCTTGTATATGAACCCTTATGTAACCCCCATTAACTATGAGTTGAAGATTTTTTAATAGGTTTTTTCTTACTTATATGTCTTGCAGTTTATAAAGAATCAACTTCTTATCCAACCCCTAATGCAAATTTACCAAAAACGCTTTCTTTAGTTTTTACAGAAAAACGTAGTTATTTTTATTTAAACTTTATCCAATTACTTTTTTATATACTTTGTATATATGCCTACTAAACAAAATGTATTTCATTAGCTGCATGAGTTAACACACGAGGTATGTATTGCCATAATTTAGTTTTAAATTACTACAAATATATTTTTTTGTATATTTTCAGAATTTATAACTTATTTCAAATATTTAAATACAAATCAATAGTTACTTTTCCATTTTCTGCTTTTTGAATATGGTTGTTTGACTCTTTTTTATAATCTTTTTTTACCTGATATCATAACTTTTCATGGATACTATTCATTTTGTACTGTTTTCATTAATATTGATGCATTATTTAAAAATTTTAAAATAGTTCTCTTTTTTATTTAATTTGAAATGAATGAGTGGATGTTGATGATCACGAAGGCGTTTGTTGAGAATGATGGAGATGTCATGGCTATGTAATGAACAGAGATAATTATGTATGTAAAGATGAAGAAACAATGAGGTACAATTGATTGAGATTCCATAGAAGCACCTCTATAATGTATCTCAAGTCTAGAGTTATTGTATATACTGATTAAAACAAAAGCTTTTGTCAGAAAACTAGAGAAAAGATTGTACAAGTTGTGTAAATCAGCCTTTTGCGACAATAAAACTACGTTTTTGTTGAACTCGGTTCCTATTCATTGCTTCAGTGAGTAAATTTTCTTTAACTGTTAATGTTTGATTAGACGGATACATTGCTAAAACGTTGCAGTCTTCTTATTTGACTGAATTTAAATCAAGGGTGCCCCAAAAAAGCATCATCCGGCCAAATCAAGAGCTCCAATTCCTTTCATTCATTAATTTTATTTTGTTAGATTAATATATTTTGCTTTGTATGGCTTTGTATATGTTACGGTGAATGTCCGAAATTGGAGAATGTCGACTTTCACCGGTGATTGTCGATATACACCGGTGGTGATTGTCGACATTCACAGATAAGCGAACATGTGATTGTCGACATTCACCGGTGAATGTCGACAATCACCGAATTTCGGTCTTTCACCGTAACAACACCATGAAAATTTATTTATTTTACCTATTTTATAAATTAGAGAACAAATTAAATACACAAAATTAAAACAGTCACCTGGGACCTCCTGGTTCATGTAGGTGAACAAATGAATTCACAAAAATCTTTCCGAAAAAAAAACACCGAGTGGCAGACATGGTGTCATTGAGGAAATTATGTTTTCAGTCATCAATACAAAACTTTAGTACAAAATATGGAGCAATGAAAGTACAAAAAAAATCCCCAAATCATAAATATCAGAATGACGAGATGATTTTCAGATGTTTTTTGAACATTATAGGATTTAAATTCACGATTTACAATTTCAACTACAAACCTCGATAATCACAACATTTCCTCCCATAGAATTAATGTCGGTAAATGTAAAAAACAAGGAAAATTTAAAAAATGTACTAAACACTTCTACTGCTGTTCTAGAACAATACTAGACTTCTAAAAAATCAAACATTTGTTAGGCATTTCCAAAAACATGAGTTCCATTTGAAATATTAACTGATTGTATTTTATTCATCTATGAAGAGCTTTAACATAAAACGTTATCGCCATAAGATCTATCGTTCCCTATAAAATATCTCTACACCTTACCAACCAAGTGTAAATATACCTAGCGAATTGAGGATCAGATCGTTCGTAGGCATGGCTAAATATTCCATTTAAATATTTTTACTCAGTGGTTACTCACCGTGCACTTGTAGATTGAAGTATCATATTTCCCGATAGGGTATTAATAAAAATCGGGTGGCGAATTGCCTCTCTGGTTGGAAAAATCCCAGGTTCTATGACTTCATGGGAGGACCAAGAACACGGTCTTGTACCCAGATCCCCCCATGTCAAGAGTGCCATAAAGAGAAAATGCATAGAGAGAACATAAAGCAGCCCTAAAAGAGAACAACACGAAGCCCGTGGCAAAAGATGATAGATATTTAAAAAGGTATAGAGTAAAATGTCTTTCATGTAATATATACAAATACAAATTAAGTCGACCAACTACAGGCGTAAGCCCAGCAAGGTTGGTCCAGTCTTTTTAACCCAAACTACCGGAATCCCAGTATCTGTCAATTTTCCCCACTTGAATTTACAATTGTTTCAGGCAACGCATTCCATCTATCCACTACCCTATTAAAAAATAATGCTTTCTTTCTTTAGATAGATATTTAAACGCAGTTCCAAAAACTGACAAGAAATCCATTTTTAGAAAAAATTAACTCTTAAGAACAGAGTTATTAAAATTTCACGGCGTTACCCCCTGATTTCGATTTTTAGAGTTGGTTTAATCCCTTTAGTTTAACAATTTCAATCCTAAGCCGTTCGATAATCATTGAATGCTATGGAAAATTTGGGCGGCTAGGTATAAAAGTTTTAAATACAATACCTGGCCAAATCGTATAATCCAGGGGTATTCAAAAAAATCGTACCAATAGCCACAGCTATATTATTCTAAACTGAAAAAAAAACATTTCGGATTTCAAACAACTCATCCAGATGTTAGAGGTTGGCTATGTATTCAGTAAAAAAAGACCAGCCCTATTACGAAAAAAAATTATTGTTATGTCACTATTACGTTTATGTCAAGCTGACTATATATCTTGTGTTTTAATAAATTTTATGGATTTTGCTTTACCTTACTGCGTCTCTCTGCCTTATTTATTCTACCTCGGCCCTAGATTATTATTATTATTATTATTATTATTATTATTATTATTATTATTATTATTATTATTATTATTATTATTATTATTATTATTATTATTATTATTATTATTATTATTATTATTATTATTATTATTATTATTATTATTATTATTATTATTATTATTATTATTATTATTATTATTATTATTATTATTATTATTATTATTATTATTATTATTATTATTATTATTATTATTATTATTATTATTATTATTATTATTATTATTATTATTATTATTATTATTATTATTATTATTATTATTATTATTATTATTATTATTATTATTATTATTATTATTATTATTATTATTTGATTAGTGGATTGGTTATGGGTAATGGTTTCAATTGGCGTTTAGTCGTGAATCGCCATGGATCGGGATCCCTGAAATCTGCCGAATGAAGGTATTAGTATTCGATATTAAGGTGTCGATATTGTAAACTTGAGTAATATGTTGGCTGATGAACCGGGTGTTTCTTAAATTCCAACATGGTTCCTCTAGTTCAGTGGTCCCCAACCTTTTTACCACCACGGACCAGTCAACGTTTGATAATTTTACCGCGGCCCGCTGGGGGGTTGATTGCTTACATTCTATATTATTTTGATTTATTAATTTTAATTTAATTGTATTTAAACATGCTTTCAAATAAAATACAGTTACACCAAAAAATAAATATAAAGTGATTTATAATTCATTTCATTTATTAATTTGAAGTATAAAACTAGGAATTTAAATTCATTTTCAAAGAAATGGTCGGCCCGCGGCCCGGTACTATTTGAGCCACGGACCGGGGGTTGGAGACCACTGCTCTAGTTCACTAAAACTCTATGCGTCAGATCGATCGGGCGCAATATTTATATAAATGCCAGGCGATCGTCAACCACTTCCGACAAGTCCCTACATCCCGCAGCTTTTCCCCAACGTTTTCCCTCCAAAATGGAAATCTCGGCGTTACGGAGGGAAAAGAGGGGAAATAACAGAAGAAAAAAAAGAGCGGGAAAAGGGGGGCGGAAAGAATTCACACCTCCCTCCCCCCTCCCGGATCCGCGGAAACGAAGTCCCGCTCCTGGGATATCCGAAGATGGATTTCGGGAGCGATAGTCCCCTGGAAAAACCGGGAGAAAAAACGGGAGAGGGGAGCGATAATGATGAAACAAAACCAAAAGGGAAAGGTGCGAGGAACAAAAGAAAACTCTTTTTCCGGAAAAAGAATAATAATAATCCCGAGGAAAAAAATGATCGATTTTGACGTCAGAAACGCCCCTTTTATTAAAACAAAAAGCAATAATACTAGTTGTGGCGGTGTAGTAAAAAGGGTGGGGGAAAAAACCCTTTCCAGACGAAGAGGGGAGCTATTGATTTCCTTGTCTTCCCATTTGGCGAGTAGCTATTTTAAAGCTTGTATGGGAGGAAGTGCAAATTACCGGTCATACAATACCCGGGATCTGTTCCCCGCTTCCGGAGGGGGGGAGAAGTCTAAGGGAGGCGGGGTTGGCGTGGAGAGGGAGAGTCCATTTTGCGTGGAGGGTTTTTAATGGAGTGGGGGAGGGTCGATGGAACAGGTAGTTTGGATATCGGGTTCGGATCGGCCACCTGTTACCCACAGTCTGGGGGAGGGGGGAACATATCGGGGTTGTCGCAGTGGGATTAACTCTGACCATGAGCTTTTAAGTTTTTGGGGGGTGTATGCTTACTCTTAAGGTGAACATATATTTATTTTGTGTTGGTTTGGGTGGTTTCAGGAGTTCTCATAGCTAAAGCCCTGGATAGCAAAGGTAAAGTAACGTAGCTTCATCCAGGGCTTTACTGATAGCAATAAAAATGAATATTAGGTTAGCTATTCAATAGATTTGTTGGACATGAAAAATAAATTACATGTTGGTAAAAAAACCACCAGTAATTTTAGGCCAAACACGATAGGTATAAACTAACAACTGTAAATTAACTAAATGATGATGGTGTTTGTCTCAAAGAAGGCAAGACTGAAGGGTGAAATGGATCTCATTTTTCTGTATCACCGTATCTTATAATTGGAAATACCAAAATACTCTAAGGCGCGGATGGGGAATATTCAGCACAGCACTGACCCGTTTCTGCGCAAAACCAAAATATTTTTTGGATGAATGATCAAGGAATTTGATGGAGATATTATAGAATGGAAATATATCTGGCGCTCTGGCGCCGAATCGTCCCGCACTGAACAGAAGCAGACTGAATAAGACGATACTTTCAGGTATCAAATGCTTCTTTAGAATATAGGGTAATCGGATAAATCCTTTCCCAGGCCTTTAAATTTAATAAAAAACCTGTAACATGTATTTTCTAGCTTGGAGGTATAGTAAATTAATTGGCTGTCCTGAACTTATTGAGACAGTTTACAAAAAAATTTTAAAAAGTGTAAAGAAAAAGAGGAAATAGATCAAAAAGCTTAAGGAAAATTTATGTGATGCAATGAACACTCAGAAAATTTTTATTAAGTAATCATCAATACACTTACGATTACATTTGATATTGTTTTTTGACTTACTTTACACATTCATTTTACTGCAACACAATCCTGGATGATTAATAAATTTGTGAACGACCCCTTTTGAAATTGACTTTTTACTATACTCCCTGTATACTTTATGCCAGAATTCAATCATGGTTGGTAGAAGTAGCCTTAAGTAGTACTCCTTAAGTATACTTTCATTGAATTTAAAACAATTAAGTTGAAAAGCCTACCTAAATGAATCAATGCTGTTTGGCTGGTGTAAACTTCCCTCTTAAAGAAGATGAAAATATTAAAGATCGAATAACTCTCATATTTTCATTTGATTAAACCAAAGGTTAATAGAAAAGGTATCTACAAAATTCATGTTAGTTTTATGGACTTGTAAAGTCTTAAAAAGTACCTAGGATAGGGTTCTCACTTAGGGTTGTTGTTGTTGTTGTTGTTGTTGTTAGACTTTTAGGGGATACATTTACAAAGGGTTATAAACTATTATGGTTGTAAAACTTCTTTTTTTCAAAACAATTCATTTTAATTTTTTGGGAAGTAGAAAATTCAATTTTCTCAAACTCACAATTCCCCTCTACACGGCTTATTCAATTTCCATAAGTGGATACTTATGCTTTCGACTTTATCTGCTTAATGAAAGGGTTAAAACTAACTAGTCACAGGAATGGGAAATTGGTGCATCCTGAATACAACTCCATCTGATAATAGCATTGTGTTTTGCTGTTGATCATTAGTCATTTGGGAGTTGGTAAATTGTATATTTCTGTCAGCACCATAATTCCCAGATCCTAATTCCGGTAGTAATAATAATAAATTAAACCTTCATAGGAACTGTCTTCTCATGAATTAATCATTTTGTTGGTTTCTCGCTAGCTGAATGAGTTTTTGTTGCTACTTAAAAAAAGATGGGGTTATCAGTTCGATTAGTATGAACGTTTGTATATCCCTCATTTGAGCATCGTTTACATGAGGCTTAGTACTAACTAGTTAGTAAAAGGGTGTCGCTCAAAAATTCAACGAGTGTTTTGAGTCTGTGGAGGAAAAGCTCTCAAAAAATATCTGCCGAGGTCTTTTCAAATGGTATGTAATATACCTACTCCACTCAAGGAATCTTTCTGTACAGAGTTTGGGTAGACTTGTTCAAAAACTTCAAGTAGTAAAGATGAGATCAATCGATACTTTCTTTAAAAGCTAGAGCATGATATAAAGTAGCATTACAAACTTGAAATTCCTGTAAGTTTAAGGGTTTTTTTCATTAACAGAAAAAGAAAAAAAATATACTACAATTATAGGGGAGAGTGTTGTACCTACGGACGGTTGTACCTTCAGCCACCTCATTTTAAAATTCGGGAAAAAATGTAAATTTGAATTAATGGTCGATTTTGAATGTAAACAGATGCTATCTAGTTGCTAACGAGAAATCAGCTGTTTAAAATATTATTTAAATTTTCTATAGTAAAAATACTGTTTTTAGGTGCTCAAAGTTTTTTTTAGTGCATCACTACATTAATTATTTTCTTCCTCTATGATTATTATATGATAAAATGAGATATATGGGGGGAATCCCCGAGATTTTGACTTTTTAGTTTTGATATTAGAAATCTTCAGATCTCAATTCTTTTATCTTTTATAGAACTTTGAATGCAAAAACACCTGATGCTGTACCTTCGGACACCATAAGTGTTGTACCTACGGACACGTTCTTGTGGGTGTCTGTAGCTAATCGGCGTTTTAGAATCAGGTTTAATTTAACTGAATACATTTTAATAAATGTTAAATTAATTCTAAATGGTAATCTATTTGACAGCGATTATTTTCAAGTGAATTTTAGATGAAAAATCAAATATTTTGTGATCTAAACTACTTTTTTAAATTTATGATTCTACTTGGAATTTAATTTAAAATATGGTGTAAAACCCTAAGCACCCTATCGCATTTAAGTATGACGATTAAAAAAACTTCAAATTTCCACTGAAGACGATTTACCACCAAATTATTATTGTTATTACCACCAAATGATTGCACAACTAAGTGTCGATCGAATTGGGTTTTTTTGGATCAGTGAAGTTGTCAGATCAATCAGCATGATTGATGAAACTACTACCTTAAATTCTTATCTGAAAATACCATGTGATTTTTGTGTTTTTGGTAAAAAATCAAGACTTTATCATTCAACTTCGTTTTAATGATCATTTACGATCTAAAACTACATTACTTTAAAAAATCAATTTTCAATTTTAAAAAGGCTTGAAATAGGTTATTAAAAGGTAATTCATCAATAAAAATGTTCATTCTTAGCTTTTTTCAAGTAAAACTTCCCTTTTTAAGGGTGTCCACAGGTACAACTGGGTCTGTCCATAGGTACAACAGGTTGTTGTACCTTTGGACACAAATTTTTCCAAGTTATTATAAATGATTAAAAATCCAATTTTTAAGATTTTGACTAGTAAAAAATATCTCTCTACTCACAAAGGTTAGGACTATAGGTTGGGCACTTTAAATGGTGAAAATGTGATTTTACCTGTCTTAGAAAAATCCAAACGTGATTTTTGTCCATAGGTACAACACTCTCCCCTATAATATAAGAATTAGTATAAATCTTCCTTCGTCTATTAGATAGTGCGTATTATTGGCATATTTTAAAGTAGCCCTTTCCATCTCATAGTGTGTTTTGCAATTTCTAAACTATCTCTCTCACTAATTAGCTAGTACTGGCAAGTACTACTCAAAGCTGGCATCATTTTACATCTTCTCAGCCAGTAGTATTCTTGTTTTCACTGCAATGCATTTTTGACAGAACCCCCTGTAAAACGATTTCTCCTTCATAATTCTTAGCATGCAGTAAAAACAACTTCATTAAGCCAAGAAAAGATGAATGAGATGTACCTACATATGAAAACAAAAATTTTATAGAATATTAATTTTATGTCCTCTAACGTTTAGATATGCTCCACTACATCTATTAAAAGAATGTTTTATAACTATACAGGGTGTCCCATAAATAATGGGTCACACTTCTAGGGGGGATGGAAGACACCAAGACGAGTCAGAATCACATAGGATTCGGGGGTCCCAGACCAAATCCCAGGGAGTTAAAAATGGAGCGACACCCCAAAAAAATTATTGAAAAATTCAATTTGTAGAAGAACTGCTATTGGTAGAAATTTAATTATGGTCTCAAAAATTGTGGTTTAATATGATCTTTAAAATTATCTCAAAAGTCTTCACCTTAAAATTTTTTTTATTATTAAAAAAGTTAAAAAACCACAAAAAAATATGAAAATTCTGCCCAAACCACATTTTGTATTTCGAAATCATCTCTTTTGATTTTATAATCTGAAAGATCATAGTTGTAAACCCTTAAGTCCAAAGTTTCACGTAAAAATCATCAATATTAAACGCTTGAGATCCTGTTAAAGTTCGTTTTTTGCGTACGAAAACTGGTTTCCTATAGCCGTTTCCAAAACGACAGTCTGCGGACGAAAAAAACCGACTTACACCGTGCTTTAACAGGATCTCAAGCATTGAAAATTGATGGTTTTTACGTGACACTTTGGACTTCAGGGTTTACAACTATGATCTTTCAGATTATAAAATCAAAAGAAAGGATTTCGAATTACAAAATGAGGTTTGGGCAGAATTTTCAAATTTTTTTGTGGTTTTTTAACTTTTTTCATAATAAAAAAATTTTTAAGGTGAAGAATTTTGAGATAATTTTAAAGATCATATTAAATCACAATTTCTGAGACTGTAATTAAATTTTTACCAATAGCAGTTCTACAAATTGAATTTTTCAATAATTTTTTTGGGGTGTCGCTCCATTTTTAACTCCCTGGGATTTGGTCAGGGACCCCCGATTCCTATGTGATTCTGACTCTCGTCTAGGTGTCTACTATCCCCCCTAGAAGTGTGACCCACTATTTATGGGACACCCTGTATAAAGAGTATTTATAAAAAAGACACTTAGGTGGGATAAAGGACTTCCTGGTAGCTGACAACGAAGTTATTGTGCATAAAGTTGGGTCTTAATAATATAAAAAAACGTAAAAAAAAGTTTTAAATAAATTTTTTATATAGAATGAACTACCCAATACACATCGCGTTTACCTAGCTAATATTACAGCAATTTAAAAAAATCTGTAGAACTCTCAGTGAAATAATTTTTCGTGTTTTAAAAAGATTTTATTACTTCTATGGCCTCTAAAATTCTTCTTACTCTCAAATAAGAAAAACATCTATTTTAAATCTAGAAACATTATTTTATTTGAAGTATAGACAATGGAAAAAATTATTTTGACTAAAGCCAATAGAAGATAGGAATCTCTAAAAGTACTTTTATTTCCCACTCTATGTGCGAAACATTCTCTTGTCTATTAATCTTTGTGAGTAATGATGTTGAAGCTTTGGTTTAACGGTTAGCTTATTATTTCTGCAAGATGGTTTTTAATTTAAGTTTTTCATGTTGCAATTTCATGGAAAAGGGTAAAACTTCCTTTAATAAGTATCGATGACTTGGGAAATTTTGCATCTTAACGGCC
Organism: Tetragnatha versicolor; assembly: GCA_024610705.1. NCBI lineage: Eukaryota > Metazoa > Arthropoda > Arachnida > Araneae > Tetragnathidae > Tetragnatha > Tetragnatha versicolor. Next base: position 580,934 of record JANDEH010000004.1, read on the forward strand.
ACCAAGAATCCAGGAAAGGTGTAAAATAGATCATTAGTTTTTCTTTTTTTCAAAGTATTTTTTCAACATATAATCTCCTATTTTTCGTTCTTTTCTTTTTCATTGATATAGATTTTTAGGTAAACCAAACATTTGTGAGAATACTCAATATATTATACTTTTTTGTGAGAATACCCCTATGCCTACTTTTATTAAGTTTCTTTTCTCCATTACATAGTAATAAGTACATTTTCCTTTGTTTGCTAACATTTGAATAGAAGTAAGCATGAATCTTCTTTAAGGAAATTATAGGGGAGAGTGTTGTACTTTTTTGGACAAAAATCACGTTTGGATTTTTCCAAGACAGGTAAAATCACATTTTGACCATTTAAAGTGTTCAACCTATAGTCCAAACCTTTGTGAGCAGGGGGATAATTTTTATTAGCTAAAATCTTCAAAATTGGATTTTTAATTAATTTTAATAACTTGACGAAATTTGTGTCCATTGGTGCAACAACGTGCTCTCCCTATGGACAGTCCCAGTTGTACCTGTGGACACCCGTAAAAAGAGAAGTTTTAGCTGAAAAAACCTAAAAATGAACATTTTTATTGATGCATTACCTTTTAATAACCTATTTCAAGCCTTTTTAAAATTGGAAATAGATTTTTGAAAGTATAATGTAGTTTTAGATCGTAAATGATCATTAAAACGAAGTTGAATGATAAAAGTCTTGATTTTTTACCAAAAACACATAAATCACAAGATATTTTCAGATCAAAATTTAAGGTAATAGTTTCATCAATCATGCTAATTGATCTGATCACTTCACGGATCCAAAAAAAAAACAATTCGATTGACACTTAGTTGTGCAAGCATTTGGTGGTAATAACTTCCGCAAATCTTCTTCAGTGGAAATTTTAAGTTTTTTGTAATCATCATACTTAAAAGCGATAGGGTGCTTAAGATTTTACACCATATTTTACACTAAATGCCAAGTATAATCAATTTGAAAAGTAGTTTAGATCACAAAATATTTTATTTTTCATCTAAAAATCACTTGAAAATAATCGCCCACAAATAGATAACCATTTAAAATTAATTTAAGATGCATTAAAATGTATTCACTTAAATGAAACCTGATTCTAAAACGACGATTAGCTACAGACACCCACAAAAGCGTGTCCGTAGGTACAACACTTATGGTGTCCGAAGGTACAGCATCAGGTATCTTTGCATTCCAAATTTTACAAAACATAAAAGAATTGAGGTCTGACGATTTCTAATATCAAAACTAAAAAGTCAAAATCTCGGGGATTCACCCTATATATCCCATTTTATCCTATCATAATTATAGGGGAAGAAAAGAGTTAATGTAGTGATGCACTAAAAACCTTTGAGCATCTAAAAACAGTAAATTTATTACATAAAATTAAAATAATATTTTAAAGAGCTGATTTCACGTTAGTAACTAGATAGCATCTGTTAACATTCAAAATTGACCCCAAATTCCAATTTACATATTTTCCTGAATTGTAAAATGAGGTTGCTGAAGGTACAACCGTCCGTAAGTACAACACTCTCCCCTACTAAATAATTTTTAGGAAATACTTTGATCCATTGATTTTATACAGTTGTTTTAAGTTTTTATGCTTTATCAATAGCTGCTCTAAGCTTTTAAGCTTGCTAAGCTTTTAAGTTATTGCAGCAATTATCGAAAATTCAGGTGCTATAATTTGTAAACTTATATTGTTTATAAAGCACCCAGTTTCATTTTTTTTAATTTTGAAATTGTTTTTTGTTTTTTTTTCACTTTTATTTTATTTTGGTCCCAAACTACCCAAATAAGCCAAATATAAAAAAAATTCCACAGTTATTTTCTTGTAGTTTCTGGCTGTTTTTGAAAGAAAAGTAGTCCGCAACATCTTAGGAGTGTAAAATGCATCTGGAGAAGAACCAATTCAGAAATCTATACGATGTATACAAGGATCTAGATATAAGAAAATAAATTTCCATTCAAAGATTAAAACGGGCAGGACACTTGATTAGGATGAACGATGAACGTGCCAACCAGAGGATCATCGAATCCAAAACGTTGTTAGCCCGAAAAAGGGAAGACCGAGGATCCGGTGCATTGACTGCCTCGAAACATATTTAAAATATCTTAAAAACGGGAAGAGTCTATCCAAGAAAAGAGCAACCTAGAAATAATTTCTGCGGAAGGCCTTTGACCAACTAAATGGTCTAGCGCGCCACTGATGATGAGGAGGAATTCTTGTAATTGATATTAGATGGTTAAGATTTTAAAAACATCCATTGAGCATTAGGGCGTATCACGAAAAACTTTTTTTCGAAATTCAAAAAGGCATACTGAAAAAAAGTTGCCTTAGGGGTCACATATTCACCATGAAAAATTTCAGCCCGATCAAAAAATGTTTAGGTCCCCCGGAATTGGGCCAAAGTTTTGGAAATTGCCTCATTTTTCAACAAATTGGCCGAAACCTCCAAGATAAAATTTTTATATAAAGTTCATAATTTTTCAAGGATAATCTACTATCCTACCTTATAGTTGGCAGTTGGTTTCATATTTTTACTGCTCTTCGTTTAGGAGTAATAATTTTTTTAACATTACACGATATTCGTGAAGTTGTTTTTCCTGCATTACTAAAGTTACCATAAATCAAGTTCTATCTACCCTAGAAAGTTGTAGTTTGTGTCATTTTGATTAGAATTTTATTTTCTAACATATTTTATGCCCTGTACAAATTATTTTGGTTTTGTTTTACCTGACACACCGTGTATAATTATAAAAATAGTACTAATTTTGTCGTTTACAGTAATATTTTTAAAACTCCTATGATGTGAATTTGTTAAAAGAAATTTGTCCATAAAATGCACATGAACTCAGATAACAGTACATAATAATTTAACTTTAATATATTTACTAATAATTCTAGCTATTCTAATTAAATGAAAAGTATTTGATTTATCCTTTTTTAAGACTCATTTTTTGGTAAAGAGTAAAAATTCTAACTACAAATAAAACTAACAAAAAAGCCAATATTACAAATTATAAGTAAAATAAGATTTATTTTACATATTCACAAAGTATTACAGTAGGTATAAAGGAATACATACACTTTTACACATAGTACATACAAACATTTTTGTTCCTTTGTTTCTGAAGAAGCATCTAGGAAATCCCGTTTAGTTTCGAACTTGGAAAGGAATTTACTGTCCAATAACCTGGATTTGATTAACACATCCCAATTTTTAACCCACAAATACGAAGGGGAGCTTCAGTGACTTCCTTCACAATATTTTTAACTGCTTGGGTGTGCGAAGGAATTCTATCACTCAATCCAGTTTCAACGATTTGCTCGATTTCTTCTTTTTATTAAGTTATTTAGAAGTGGTGGTTCAGTTACAATCATAGACTACCAGTTTATGATGTCAACGACATCATCCACCTCGAAATTTACTTGAGGGGGTTTGCGAGCTTCCTGTATTTTTTATTTGCCATAGATCTGATGTTTTTTGAGGGTCAAATAACATTTCTTAAAAGAAGTTGATCTGGGCTCACCCTAAAGGCATACCTTTGCATGGTAGATTTAACCCCATCCTTTAGATCATTGTCTAAGTACTACCTTATGCTGATTCCCTATTAGGAAAATAGGTTTTTAAATCACCTCAAGTAAATTTCGAGGCGGGTGATATCGTAGACATCATAAACTGTCAGTCTATGTGACTGTAACTGAACCACCACTTCTAAATAACTTAAATAAAGAAAAAATTGAGCTAATCGTTGAAACTGGATTGAGTGATAGAAAGGAGTTCAAAATTTTCCTTCGAACACCCAAGCAGTTGAAAATATTTTGAAGGAAGTCATTGAAGCTCCCCTTCGTAATTCTGGGTTCAAAAATTGTGATGTGTTAATTAAATCCAGGTTATTGGACAGTAAATTCCTTTCCAAGTTTGAAACTAAACGGGATTTCTTAGATGCTTCTTCAGAAACAAAGGAACAAAAATGTTTGTATGTACTATGTGTAAAAGTGTATGTATTCCTTTATACCTACTGTAATACTTTGTGAATATGTAAAATAAATCTTATTTTACTTATAATTTGTAATATTGGCTTTTTTGTTAGTTTTGTTTGTAGTTAGAATTTTTACTCTTTACCAAAAAATGAGTCTTAAAAAAGGATAAATCAAATACTTTTCATTTAATTAGAATAGCTAAAATTATTAGTAAATATATTAAAGTTAAATTATTATGTACTGTTATCTGAGTTCATGTGCATTTTATGGACAAATTTCTTTTAACAAATTCACATCATAGGAGTTTTAAAAATATTACTGTAAACGACAAAATTAGTACTATTTTTATAATTATACACCTTGTTTCAGGTAAAACAAAACCAAAATAATTTGTACAGGGCATAAAATATGTTAGAAAATAAAATTCCAATCAAAATGACACAAACTACAACTTTCTAGGGTAGATAGAACTTGAAATATGGTAACTTTTGTAATGCAGGAAAAACAACTTCACGAATATCGTGTAATGTTAAAAAAATTATTACTCCTAAACGAAGAGTAATAAAAATATGAAACCAACTGCCAACTATAAGGTAGGATAGTAGATTATCCTTGAAAAATTATGAACTTTATATAAAAATTTTATCTTGGAGGTTTCGGCCAATTTGTTGAAAAATGAGGCAATTTCCAAAACTTTGGCCCAATTCCGGGGGACCTAAACATTTTTTGATTGGGCTGAAATTTTTCATGGTGAATATGTGACCCCTAAGGCAACTTTTTTTCAGTATGCCTTTTTGAATTTCGAAAAAAAGTTTTTCGTGATACGCCCTATTGAGCATACATGCGCGAGTCGTGGAATGAGGTAATTATGTTTAATCTGAAAGGCATCGCATTTTTTTGGGAAAGACCGTCTTAACTTTACAATACTATTTTCCCTCCTCCCAGCAGCAGCAAATCCCAGATCACAAAAGCTTTTTTTATTACGCAACATCCCAGAGAACCACCCCACCGCCTCCTGCAGCCGATAAAAGCTTTTTCACACACCCTCCCTCCCCTCAAAACAGCGTATTAATTACCCACCCCTCTTTTTCCCGTAGCAGAAAAAACCCCTACTTAATCAACCTTCAGCCGAAAACTCTAATAGCTCCGCTGCTATCTCCCTATTACTATTATTTTAAAGGATCCCTAATGATCCGTTAAATGGCTGCCGGATCGGGAAGAATAATCGCGACCTGCCGGGTCTCGCGGGGAGCTGTGGACGAATACGATAGTTTGGTGAGTGATGCCTCTTGTCTCCTTCGACCCCACTTCTGAAGAATGGTCCGAAGAAGGGGTTTGTGAAGACGAGTTGGGGTTTTTTTAGGGGTGTCATCTCAAGTTGGTCTATGACTCTTGCCGCTTTCAATCTTTCCTCTTAATGAATGGGGTTTTTGAGTTACAGCTCGATTTGTAACTGTCGCATATGAGATCTATTTGTAACTTTGAAGGGCTCTGATTCCTTAGTCAACAAAATTAAACCTTTTCTGGCCTAAGAGAAAACAGGGGTGATCCTAGTGGTACGTCTTATGTTGAATTCAAGTATGCAGGGGGGGTTAATATTATCCCTGGCATTTATGACATCTATTTTTGTTTTTTGTTGAAATGTTATATTACTCATACATACCAGATATTATTCGACTAATTTGAAGAGTAAATGTTGAAATTTTCTTCTGTGCTTAGCATCTATATTTTTCCATAAAAACTAGTATTACCTATTTATTGCATTAGGAAAGTTTATACATTTTGGTCCGTTTTAAAAACGTGGTTGTTTTTTATATAATTTTTTTGATTTCTTTACTTTTTTTTTCTCAAGAGCGAACATATTTCAAAATAATCATCTCTTTATTCACCCACTTTCTCTCCTCTCTGCAATATCGTCTGGGAAAGGGGACCTTTTTTGTCTCCTTTTCCCTCGTGAGAACTTCCCCCTCCTCGGCTGGATTAGAATCTTCTGGAATGTTCGATGACTAATCCGATTCGAAAGGAAGGGGATTAAAATATCTAAGGGAAAATGAATAATTAACACTTTTCCCACCAAATAAAAATGGCGGCGGAACAAAAACGCGCGCAGTTCGGTCGTAGGAGAAAAATCGCGCCGATGTCGGTAATTAAAGAGTGTTTTGCATGCAAATTAGTTTGTTGCGTAACGCCGCGATTCGAACTTAATCTTGGAATGGAAATAGGTGGACATTTATGTGCTGCCACACAACGGAAAAGAAATCGGAGCGTTTAAGTTGGAGGAGGATTTTTCGGAAGGTTGGTTACAGTAGTTTGTTTAAAAAGATTTGCAGCATTCGTACATTGATATAGTTATGGCTTTGAAGGCTATCGGTGAAATTATGCACGGAAATGTTTATAAAAATACTTCTAAGCAGCTTTAGGAAATGGAGAAGCAGGGTTAGTTAAAACAATTATGAATACTTTATGAAGTCAAACTCAAGAGGGTATATGAAAGTTCTTTCATTTATTAATATTGTTATACTTTGTTAGCATTGAATGTATATTTATAGCCAGATCCTAATTGTATAAACTAAACTTTACTTACCAATTACGAAATTCTAGAAAAGGGTAATCTATCTTATATTACATGAAACAAAAATAAAATAACTGCACTGTATACTTTTATGATAAAACTTATTCGCATAATAGTTTGTTACTTCAATTTTTTAGTATAAAATAGGATGTTGCATAATTGTCTATCTCTAGACTCTTATGCAGATAGATCTATTTTGCTCAGAAGGACTCAAAATTGCATGGCATAGCCTTTTTCAACTTAAAAAGAAATGACTGACACACAACACATGACAGAAAATATAAGATTATAAAATTTTGAGAACTCAAAGCGTTAAACTAAAAGTTTTATTATAAAAAAATACAGAAATAATCAGATAATTTATAGCAATGAGGTTTTTTCCTAATGTCTGAAGAAATTAGAGTTGGGGTAAAAAGGAGCACTTTACAAAATTTTCAAGATTTCCAAAGGACGGGAATCTTTAATTTAATAATTTTATGCGTCGTTTATAACTTGAATAGTTGGCTAAACTTTTCTCCAAAGAAAATTACGATCGGAATAATATCCAAAGAAAAATCATAGTATTTATGAGATTAATAACTAATGATTACATATTAATCGAACTTGCCTATTTTTATTTCGGTCTTAATTGGGTTATTTCAAGTACTGCTCCACCCATCGGACAATATTCTAGAATTATTTTTTTTCTTTGACTAAACAAACTTCCATTGCTTCACAAATACTCAAATGAAATATCAGATCGTCTGACCTGTGGGTTTTTTACAGCCCTTTGAACGAACAAGTTTAATTGAATCACCAGTTTGAAAATGGGAATAATTCAAGAAATGAAAAATTGACTTTTTTAACTTAAAAACATATCAAAGCTTTGCTCTACACATGAGTGAAAAGAGTGGGAAATATCTACCTCTATTGGCAGATAAAGCCCCTTGAATTTTCAAAATCAATGTCCATTCATTGTATATTTTAATTTAATTTGGAATTAAAGTTAATTTGTCTTTTTACCCCTATTCTTTGTGCTGTAAACTAAGTCAAAATAAAAATTTAAAAGTTTTTCAAACTTTTTTCATGCAGAGAACGTTTGACTCCATTCATATTCACTTACTCCATTGATACTGCTTTATTAATTCAATTTCATTGCAATTTTGAATTTCAGTTGTCTTATTCTTCTTATTTCACCCTTTTGTGGAGTAAACTAAGAAGAAATATAATTTAAATGTCAATTTAACGGTTATTTTCTTATGTTTAACGGTTATGTATTATGTTCTTCAGATGAAATTTCGTAAGGTTGAAAAAGGGAATAAAGTCCATCAACTTTTTTGTCTGTAGAATATTTTTGAATGCACTAATACAGTCAAGTCCGCTTAATGTGATCGCAATTGTCCGAGACTAAACTGATAACATTATCCGATCGATAACAATAAGCGATCTCATATCAAAAAACAGCAAACTACAGCAAACAAAAACAGTAAACAGTGTTACTAGATTGTTTGCTTTAAAATCAAATAAATTTTCTATGTGTTACATTTATTTAATTTCTATTCATTTTTCTTCTATATAACACATGCGTTTGTTTCTATGGGTATACGATATTTATTTATTTGTAAAAAAAGCGTCGAATTCTGCCCCCCCCCAAAAAAAAGACCCTAGCTACAGTATAGGTCTGCTAAGGGCAACAAGTGAGACTAATGACTTCCTTTAATTTTTATCGCCTTTCCTCTCTTCACCTCGCTTCCAACAAAACCGCAAACATAAACACGAGAACAATCAAGACCAACTTCTCAAGAGAGAGAAAGTAAAGGTCTTCCCTTTTGGCAGCAGAGAACAAGTGTGGGGGCACATCGATTTCGTTACGGGGGTGAAAAGTGGCGCGAAACAAAGACCCCCGCGTCATGAAGAGGGAGAGATGATAAATTATTGATATCCTGTTGCAGTAGGAGTTAAAGTGAACTCCGCTTTAAATATTCAGCTCCATTTGATTACATTACCCGCAGAGGAACGGTGGGAATGGGGGAGCGCATTTAATTTCGTACAGGGAACACTTTGCTGGGAACTATTTACACTCTTTTATAAAGGGAGCGTTTGGGGCAATTCACTTAGCTTCTCTTCAGGTACATCAAATGGAATGGGGAAGGAGGACGAATTTCTGTATGAATCGTCTGATTTTTGGAAGTCCGGATTTTTTATGTTTTTAGTAATGCATGATTGAGATATGAAGGGTGGGTGAAAACGCTTGTTTTGAAGTACATAGCGTGTGGGTGTTGTCAGATATTAAATTTCATTCAGAAACGTCATCCTATTGAATTTAGTAACTAATACTTCGAAGGATCTATATAAGTTTATTCTGCAAATTTTAAACAAATGTTTAAAAATTCAAGTAAGGTGAATTAAAACACATCTTACTCAATCCTTTCAACAACATCAGTTCTCAAAAAACCAGATTTTTCAGGAGATTGATTTTAATGTTAAAAGTAGATTATAAAGTGATACTGAAAAAAGTACTATGCTATTGAACTATTTACTAGACAGCATAGAGATATCCTGAAGGGTTATACTACTCATTCAGTACTTTCACTTTCTGAAAACAATCACTACTAATTATCACCGATTTTTGAGATTGGACGTTATTGAAAAGAGTGAGCGATATGGCTGCTTGTTTTGGGGAATATTTAAATTAGATTGGTTTTGTATTGATTTTGTTTGTTGAGATAATTGAATCACTTATTTCAGAAACGTATCAAACGCCACTAATCTTGCTTTCATAAAAACTAGAAAAACAAAATTTTGAAAGCAAGAATTTCAGTGCTTAACTCTTTTTTTAAGGATTTGGTAATAAAAAAGGGAATATTAGCTAAAAATAGTATTTTCTTATTGAACACTAACCGATAAATTATTATAGAGTTGAAAGCCATAAAATTAGTGCAATACTATGATCTGGGGTATAGATTTGATGTCCCCTTTAATAAGGTGATTCATAGATCCAAAATCGCAATCACATGGATGAAAGAAATATGTGGCCACAAGCATGTAAATATTGAATATACCAAAACGTCCTTAGTCTTCATATTCGTACAAAACCTTTAAAAAAAGTTTTTTTACCATGGCCTGATGGACCACACCTGAAAAGAATGAACTTCTCCAATATGGGATACTATTTGCATGCAATAAAATAAAAAACAGCCGTCCCAAACAACTTGCAGAAGAGTCGGAATGTACGAAATTCCCCGCAGTTTAGCGCAGAAACCAGACAAGCGACGTCGTTAATATTAACAAAACGTAGCATCGAAAAGGTTTTGAAGTTCAAATTTATTTACGTTTATTTCACAAACTCCGAGTTGTTCCAAAATTTCATAAATACTCAGAAATGCCTTCAATTACAAATCAAATTTTTCTTATCTGGTTTAAATTTGACACATGTTTTATTTTAATTCTTTAGACATGATAACATTTTCGACATTATTTTCCCACAAAATGTGAAAAGAAAATTCTTTTCACATCTTCAGACTGTAAATAACCCCAGTCGTTTTTTGAACTTGTAAGTGTTAGTTTTCATTTAACACTAACTGATTACCCACAATCTCAAATATATTTAACTTTAAGTTAAGTTTCATCAATAAAAACCTTCAATTCCGTTCACCCCACAGACCTTCCCCTAACATCGAAGAATCAAACCCTTATCCATCCCATCTAACCCTCTAAAATTTCGTCCCACCTGAAACTGATTACAACCGGTATTAAGACAGCCCTTCAAATAACGCATTAAATCCTCCATTACACTGGAGCTCCAAGAAAAACAGAGCGACCAAAGCGTGTCCACCTACTAGAACCAGACGACGGCCCAAATGAAGGAGAGTCTTAATAGGGACACGATAGGCAAACAATTCACGGATTATAATTATTGCAAGAGGGACCTAATTGTTGGGCGAAGCAATACGGCGAGATATTAAAGGGGTCGGCCCCTCAGTGAGGGGAGAGTGGGGGTGTGGTACGTGAATTTGGTAAGTTTAGGACACCATCTATTAAATTGTAAAACGGGATATAACCGAGTAGTTAAAGCAGTTTAATGGATGCCAATGGAGTCAGGCATCTGACATAAGAAAAAATAAATTTAAAGCTCTTAAATTGAAGATTAAGATCTGTTCGCTAATTTTACAACAAAAATAGGGTGAATCTTATAAATATAAATGACAAAAGAAATGCGATAAATGATCAATTAATGAGCATTCTTTGACTGATCTTCGCTAAAAGTAGAGGGACAAGTAACTGAATGTTTTAGTAAAACTGTTCCTTGGTGGTCTGGGATGTTCTTTTAACAAATGGGGGTCATAGATTTATTTATCATCTTTGACCTCTGAATTGTACCAAGGTAATTGAATTGCACACAGCGTACTCAGCAGGCACCTGTAGACCGGAGCCACGGAGGTGAGGTACTGCTCTCAGCGCCACTCACAGATTCGCTCGCACAAACCTTTTTTAACAGCGGGCACATTCTTTCATCAAATATTAGGACTAAAACTAACACCCATTCCAAAAGGGGATTCGAACCCCAGACGTACGGCTTCGTAGTCAGATGCTCTAACCTCTAGGCCAGTGAGTCGGCAAATGTAGTTTATCATTACGTTTTGATCTTTTGACTATATTGATTGCTACGCATGTTAACATTTTTAATGAAGAAATATCTTCAATCCCTTACGTAACACCGATAAATCTGAAAAAAATTATACTGTAGCAAAAAAACACGGACCAAAATCGTTCTTTTAATACTGGTCTTTATCGAAACGACAGCCTCTTAAATATCTCCAATATTGACAACATCGCCCATGTTCCGGCTTTTGTGGCTGACATTAATGGGATACCAATCTCATGTTTACAGGATTATTTCATTCAAATGTTGCATAGAATATTTATATCCTTGATTTTAATAAAATTAGACATTTACCGATTTTCTCGATAATGGCCAATATTGATTCAACACTGATCGGTGTTACCTGGAACATATTCCCTTCTCTCTACCTTAGAGAGCCTATATACGAGAGAGAGACGACAACTCGCTTAAAAGCGTCTCTGCGCATCCAATTCTGTCCAAATTCTGTCCAAACTGTATCATGGCGCCCTACGCTAATCCTATGGAGGGAACCGCCTGTGAGAAAACCTGTTTACCGATCTGCGCGCGCTATACTGAGTTGTCGCCTCTCTTTCGCATACAGGCTCTCTACTCTACCTTAGGGTTCACAGAATTCAAGGACCACAGCAAAGTGATCCGAGCATTATTGATTAATAATGTGTCCACGTTTTTCGGCCAAAGCGATAAATAGTCATTGATAAATCCCATTGAATTCATTATACATTACCCGCCTCAACATTATTATTACTGCTCAGTTTATTACTTTGCCCGTAACATACATTATATCATTATTCATACACTATTAGGTTTTATCATAAGCATTATTATATTATTATACATTATTATGTTATAGTATTATTTATACATTATTATGTTATATTATTACTTATACATTATTATGTTATAGTGTTATTTATGCATTATTATTTTATATTATTATTTATACATTATTTATACATTATTATGTTATATTATTATATTACTTATACATTATTATGTTATAGTATTATTTATACATTATTATGTTATAGTATTATTTTTACATTATTCTGTTAGATGTTATTATTTATATATTATTAATACACTCAAACCTCTTTCTGTGCGATCCTTTTATGTGCGATTTTTTTATTTGTGTGACTTTTTCTGAGCGATTTTTCCCTTCGACTTTTTTTATGCGGTGTATGAAAATTTCAAATTAGAAAAAAATCTTGTATATCTGGCTACCAAGACATAAATGGGTCTCATGAAACAACAGTCGTCGCCAACTACATGGTAACTGAAAAAAAGTCTACAGTAGATATCGGTTTGTCAATTCTGCTGTAAGATGGAAATTGCGTTACGGTTCGAACATAAATAGTTTTTCAATTCAGCTATGCTGAGGGATTTTCGCTACGGTCCTTCGCGAAACTTTTTTTATGCGATCCCTATTCCTCGCACAAAAACAGGTTTGACTGCATTAACAAAACGTTGAATTGAAAGGGTTTTGAAATTTATAAAGGGTATTAGTCAATTCTTCCCTCTCACCACCCACATCGGCGCTTGAAGTCACTTAGTCATTTTCAGGGTCTTAATTCCCTTCCCCAAACGGGCGATTCAATTGATATTTCAATCAACGGACAAACCAACCAACCAAAAAAAGCAATCAACCAACTCTGGGATGGAATAGAAACCCTTCCGACAAGTCGGTCCACGGGAGCCCCCCTGCTGAGCGATGGTGGAAAAACCCTCTCAGCGATGCCGCGGGGGTGCGTCGCTCTTCTTTCACGCTGTCGGCGCGTGGCTTAGTGTGATGGAGCACATCCGTCATTTGACAACTCCGCATTATTGCATTCATATATAAATAGGGACAAGAATCGCTCCATGTTTCATTCATGCGGTGGTTGTTTCTTTCCCTTCTGCGGAAGAGATTTGACGGACAAAAGAGATATCGAATATACTATTTAACCTCCTGATAGTAAATAGCTTAGCTATGTAGTAGATCTGTTTTCAGGTAATGTGGATCCATAGATATTGTCCAAAACTAAACTAAAAAAAGGTGTTCGAAAAGAATTACAGCCCTATAGAAGTTACTTCAGAAACTACTCTCTCATTTTATTGATAGTATTATAACTATAAATCAATTGTTTTTTTCTAAAGAGAACATATTTTTTTCTACATACACCTTGTAGGGCATATTAGCACCTACAAGGTGTTTCAGATTAGTGTTTCAAAACTTTTAAGAGGGGTAGGGAACACCTAGACGACTCAAAATCACCTAGGAACGGAGGGTCAAATGCACCCCTAGCGACCTAGGTATAAGCCGGCATAGAAAGGTTGTATAATCCACAGTGTAAATTGACACGTAACCTTTAAAGATAGGATAAAAACCAGCAAAATCATTTGATTCGGGTATTTGTCACATAAAAACCAATTTAGTATCTGAAATTTCAGCTTAAAAATTTAACGGGTTTTCTATTACTCAAAAATTATGAGACGTTTTTTTTCAAGCCAAGTTAGAATTTAATTTCTAAATTTCTTTTACAAACTCATTTTTACCTTTTTTTAAACAAGTAACGTTTGGAAAAGAGAAAGGGAAATATTCAACTGATTTTCGTTATTCTAAGTTGAAAATGAGAAATTTTCATTTTTAGGACTTAAGTAAATGAATAAAAGTATTCTTAGTTCATTAAAGTAAAAATTTCTCATTTTTACCAAGTGAGCAGTGTTTTAAGATGTAAAATCTACGTAAATTCAACCTAATTGAGCGTGCATTTTAGGGGATTTATTCAAAATATTTTTCTGCTTTTAAGGTGTCTTTTCCTACTGAATCGATGCTGCTCAACAACTTACTGCTTAGCCAACGATAGTAAAAGGGTCACGTGATCTTTTTGCTTTGGTATTTTTTATTTTATTTAAAATATACTGATTTTTTATGTATTCCTCTTCGGATGAACTGCCCCTTAGCTTCTTCCTTTCTCCCCTCCCAGTCTGTCAAAATCACGTGACCCTTTTACTATCGTTGGTTAAGCAGTAGTTACTGACTTTTTTCACATACCTCAAATAGTTTTTAAAATGAAAATTATAACTCCTAAATTTTCCGCTAGAGGGTGTGAAATTTGTCTCATCGGATAGGGCATGGTCACTTTACTATACCTAGACTCCACTTTCATGACTATATCTGTAGGGGTTCAAAAGTTAAAAGGGTTGAACCACTTTCCGTGGGACACCCTGTATATTAGTAATTCATTTCAAGAAACTGAAAAGTGAAGAAATGTTAGTCAACTTTATTCAAACTATAATCTAAACCACGTTTAAATTAAGTAAAAATTTCTCATTTTTGTCTAGTGAGCAGTGTTTTAAGATGTAAAATCTAGAATTAATGTAATTATTATGTATTGTATATTATTGTAGTTAAGAATAATATAATACCATATTCTTTTCATGTATTATACTTGCTATTTTTGAATTTAATCTAAATGGGGAACATATTCTAATTAAGATCTCTCAATTTTTTAAAATTGGACTTAATTTAATAAATGTTTTATCTTTTTGCGTTTATTCTGATGCTAAACGCTTTGTAAAGGAGCGGTAGAATGAACTGGTAGGATTTCATCGATTATTTTTAATTTTATGAAAAGCTTCAATTGATTAAATAAAGTGAATTGAGCTTTTTTCACAGAGAAAAGCTACTTTTTATACTTCTTGGAAGATAATCAACTTATAAGCGAAACCGAGGAATTAAAAAAGCACCCGATATCTACAGATAAAAAAACGAACTTGTGGGAAAAGATTCAGACCACTTTGTATGATCACATTTTCCGACGTTTTTAAGAGCTGGGCTTCTTTATTCTCAATTAAAGCTATTTTAAACATGTCAAATAATTTTCAATCTATTTTCATTCAGGTTAAATTTAGAATAACGACACGATGTAAGATGATATTTAAACTTTTGAAGCAATCATTAAACCTGAAGTACTTTATAGGGTTCCAAGATTAAAAAAATTCTTATAAAATGTTTACTGGTAGGACTTAAAATATGCTTAAGTGTTTTAGTATATACTTATTAAAAAACCTATCAAAATATCTTGTGAGTTTAAAGTTTAATGATATGCTATTATATAAATGAGAGTGTGATGTAAAATCCGGTTTTTTACAAATACTCCAAATTTGGATTAATTTACTTTTCTTTCCTTTTTGTTAAATACCTGAGAAATATTTTTTTTAATCAGCCTAACTTCAGGGCAAAACCACATTGTTGTAAAAATAACAAGAGAAGTTGTAACATTTTAATTAGGCATGATATCGATTGTTGTAGATATAACATGGATTGTTGTAGTTTAAAATCAATTGTTGTGGTTAAAAATCCATTGTTGTAGCATAAACATAAAAATGGCTTCTATATTTAACTATTTAACCATTTGAACTGGCGAAGCCCATCTTTAACACAACATAATTTTTTTAAATGGACTGGCGAAGCCCATCTGTAACGCAGCAGAAAATATTTATTAAAAAAACTGAAACCCGGGCGAACCCCGGGTCTAGGGCTTAGCGCTAGTTTTTTATAAAATATTTGCCGTTCGTTTTTTTTAATTCAAATTAGTTTTAGAATTATTGAGATTCAAAGTTTAAATTTTTTCTTCTCTTCCTGGTCGTTCACTAGAGAAACAGCCTATTTTTACGAGTCTGATTTCTTTTATTTAAGACGATTTACTAGATATCACGTCCATTAGGGTGGTCCTTATTTTTTAAGTTTGGAAATCTTAACGCGACGCCCCCCCAAATTGTTCCATCATACAAATAAATAGTTTTTGCAAAATATCAGCTCATTCGAATAATAAACACCCGTGCGCAGTTGCCTTGAAGTTTCAAAAAAATACTGATTTTTTCACAAAACATCCCAAAAACCATAGATTAAACCCTCCCAACTTCTTCTTGATTTTTTAATGAGAATCTAATATAGTTATAGTTATAATGTTCCAGATTCCATTCTTCTATCACCCCTCTTTCGGTAGTAAAAATGTTTTAAAGTTAAAATAACTCTTGTAAAGTTGTTTTTTCTGCATTTTAAAAAAGCTAATAACTCCAGAACCATACAACTTAAAAACCTGAAATTTGTGCCATTTTGTTTGTAATTTTATTACCTTTCATTTGATGTGCAACATAACTGCCTTTTTAAAAAATATTTTCTTCAAAATAAAAAAAATGGAGAAAAAATTAAATAAAAAAAATTTTTGAAAAAAAAAATTTATTAAATAAATTTTAAGTTTTTCCACTCCCAAAATGAACATTTCTGCTAAATTTCAAGTTGAAATTAAAATTTGATCATGTAGAAAAAAATAAAAGTTTGCGAAATTTTGGCTAGTCCCTAAACATTCCATGTAATTTAACAAAAAAAGGTGTTTTACTCATGGGGATTCCAAAAACTCCCTTGAGGGTGTTCATACGATTTGTACCATGCAAAAAAATTTACTTAAATATCAGAAAATACAGCTATTAGCCGATTCGGTACAAAATCCTACAGAGCTAGTTTCCAACCTAATTCAATGTGCCTATATTTTACCTGAATTTCCCTTAGAATTAAATTTTTACGTTATTTTTTCACTTCCAACATGTCAAATCAAATGAAATTAAAAGTGTTTAAAGATAAAAGAATAAAATAAAATCATACCCCGATGACTACGCACAACGCAGTCTACCATTTGGTACCCGACAGGGCTCTGTAAGATTTTGTACCGAATCGGCTAGTAGTTGTATTTTCTGATATTTAAGTGAATTTTTTTGCATGGTAAAAATCGTATGAACACCCTCAAGGGAGTTTTTGGAATCCCCATGAGTGAAACACCTTTTTTTGTTAAATTACATGAAACGTTTAGGGACCTGCCAAAATTTCGGAAATTTTTATTTTTTTTCTACATGATCAAATTTTAATTTCAACTTGAAATTTGGCAGATATGTTCATTTTGAGAGTGGAAAAACTTAAAATTTATTTAATAAAAAAATTTTTCAAAAATTTTTTTTATTTAATTTTTTCTCCATTTTTTTTATTTTGAAGAAAATTTTTTAAAGAAAGGCAGTTATGTTGCACATCAAATGAAAGGTAATAAAATTACAAACAAAATGGAAAAAATTTCAGGTTTTTAAGTTGTATGGTTCTGGAGTTATTAGCTTTTTTAAAATGCAGGAAAAACAACTTTACAAGAGTTATTTTAACTTTAAAAAATTTTTACTACCGAAATAGGGGTGATAGAAGAATGGAATCTGGAACATTATAACAATAATTGTATTAGATTCTCATTAAAAAATCAAGAAGAAGATGGGAGGGTTTAATCTATGGTTTTTGGGATGTTTTGTGAAAAAATCAGTATTTTTTTGAAACTTCAAGGCAACTGCGCACGGGTGTTTATTATTCGAATGAGCTGATATTTTGCATACATTATTATTTTATATAGTGACACAAAACTAGGGGGCGTCACCACCGGAATTCCCCAAAAAAAATTTTACCATACAAATAAGGACCACCCTAACGTCCATATTATAAATTTATAATATTTCAGAACCAGTTTTATTTTGATATTTTCGGGGGAATTATTCAAATTAAATGATTGATAAGCTAGAGATATAAGTAGTTTCGGTATCGAAGGAGCGTTAACTAAGTCGACGAGTCTGGGTTGTACTGGATTGTTTGAAACAAGCGAGCTCTACTCGCTAAGATCACGAAGCGGGGTTGGTGAGCGATAGTGAGCAGGGGGCTGAGCCCCCTAGTCAAATAATAAAATTGAGGTCAAGTCATTTTAAGGAATATACCTTTTTCAAAGCATAATGGCAAATACAATTTCTTATTTTATTTTTAAAAATTACCTTTTAAAAGATTCTGGCGATATCCCGTTCAAGTATACATACAAAAATTATATAAAAGTTATTAGAACTATAGGTTTTGTAGAAGCCAAAACTTTATCATCAACCTATTTGAATTCGTTGACCCCTTTGATGACCTTTTTGACCCCGTAGGGGTCGACATTGGCCAATAGTTTTGGAATCACTGTTTTAAATTTTATTGAAATTGTAAAATTAAATTTTAAAAAAGTAAAAAAACTTCATTTTGTTATAGTCTTAAGTCCTCAGGCATTAACAAAAAAATTATGATCGTGTGGAAAAATAGGGATGTTTATAATACCCCATATAGGACACAAAAGTATACTCAGAATTGCACATTTGTATTCGTTGGCTTTGCCGTTGTTTTTATTAACCATTCGCATAGTAAGTATGCTTGCTTCTTTTAATTATAGTTCTCTAGTCGAGATTCTAACTATTCCGGGTCCAATGCTTTCAAAAGAGTCATTTCACAGCAACACATCCCACAGCTTGGAAGGCAAAGTGAGGCGCATTTGGAGGATTGCCTCTACCTCAACTGCTACAGTGGCCCTCTGGGACCCTGTGCGTGCGATTATTAACTCTGAAATTTGTTAAATAATCATCGGCTCATTAGGGTAACAGCTTCTGGGGGTGGCCCCAAAAACAGTTGGCAAACACACAAAAGCCTCTTCGGAAGGCCTTTGAGCTTTTGTGTGACCCCGAAGTGATTGTGTCGAGATAATGTTCTATGTTGGGATAAATTCCATTTCACACCATGGAAAATGTTATAGCGTAACAAACTCGAAATTGCTTACTGCACTGTTGTTCAGAAGCACCGAATTCCTAAAACTTACAAAGCTTAGGTATAGCAGCTTAAGATTGCGCACTCAAAAAACAAACTCTAACTGGAACTCAAACATTTTTACCAACAGTAATTCTTCTACAAATTGAATTTTTCAATAATTTTTTGGGGTGTCGCTCCATTTTTAACTCCCTGGGATTTGGTCTATGACCCCAAATCCTATGTGATTCTGACTCGTCTAGGTGTCTACTATCCCCCCTAGAAGTGTGACCCAACATTTACGGGACACCCTGTATAACGAAATTTTATTAACACTGTTCAAAGCGTATTAAAAACCTTTGCTGGCATATTTGAAAAAAAAGCATCCTAAAATTTGATCCGGATTAAATGAAGGCCGGATGAACGAAGTTTCACTCCATCTTTAAAAAATACCCACACCAAAATGTAACCTAAAAACAACCCATAGAGATTTTTTAATTATATAACTCAAATAAGTTTAACTTCTCTCATATACCCTGTCTTTTCATAATACCATTTAGAGTGAGGAAGGGATGTAAAAACAAGTCAAAGAAATGTTATTTTTTAAGTAGATGATGTAGATTTTCAGCAATGTGCTTTAATTTTATAAATTTCGATGTGTTAAAACTGTATGTTTTAATGACTTTAAAGCATTTTCACGTGTTTTTATGTTAAACCACTGCTATTAGAATAAAATACTAAATTTTAGCTCAGTCCTCTAATTAGAGTCCTATCTAGCCTTTGAAATGAGGGGTAAAAATAACCATAAGGGATCTAAAAAAAAACCTAGTGTTTCTTTTGTATGAATTGTAAAATAAGTGAACAATTTATTAAAAATATTTCATATTACCCATGATATGCTACAAATTATGCAAATTTAATGCTTGTTTCTGCAATTCTGCAATTTTTTTTTCAGTATTTTAATAAAAACTCATTGATACAAAAAAACAATTCCATGCAAAGATAGCACTTCTTAAGAATTTCATTTGAAAATGGGTTATTGAGAGTTAAGAGTAGGGTGTTAAAATAGAATGTTAGTGGAAGTATTCATAGTTAATCTTTAAAAAAAAATTTGTTAAGGTTTTGCGTTTAAAAGGTCATTTTCAAAATCAGAAAATAAAAATACAGCAGTAAACAGCCATTATTGTAGTGTTCAGAAGACGAACTATTGAGGAGCAAAACCTATCACAATTTTAAGTTTAGAAATAATTTGTAACAAATTTGGTTTTAATTATCGTAACTTATACCCTTTTCTATCGAAAAAACCTTTTTTATTTTTTCTGAATTTTTTAATATTTTCAAGCATTGGTTTTGTTGGAGCAAGTTGGGTTTTTTCTTCAAATTCTTACTTGATTGACTTCCAATTTGTAATGGAGAGTTGGAATTAAAAACGTTAAGTACTAATGTAAGGATGGATGAACCGTTACAACAGTAACTTGGTTTGATTTAATCATCTTTTTTACTAAGCTTTTTATGGAGAAAAATTCAAAAAGCAGTTGTTTTTAAATGACAACACGATAATAGACCCCACAAGAACACAGGTTTTACTTTTTGGTAATAATCTTATGAGTATGTTTGAAAAATTATTTATCAGAAATTTCCAGATTGAGAAATCTTGCCGAATCAGTACCAATTAATATTTACAGGACCATAAAAAGACCTGTTGTGAAACAAATAAACTGTTTTATAATGATGAAAGTACTAGACTGTTTTTAAATTCTGTTTATAGAATTTCTTTGGAATGATAGTTCAATACTCGCGCGTACGCATTTCAGAAAAAAAAATTACTCGATAACTTCTGGACGTTCATTTTTAAAAGAAAAATGAAGTTTAGATATTTTCTTGATAAAACCATGCGCATATTCAACCACTGTGAAAGTTTGGACCCGCTTCCTTTTTACGTTTTCCCAATAATTCGATGCTGCTTTTTTGAAATCAAAACCATTATTCTCTTTTTCGGGGGAGTATCCTATTGCGCAGAGCTGTCTCATTCCAATTGAAACAAAAGAATGTTTGAAAAAGTTCGTTCGTAGATTTCATAATATTACTATTTTTGTTACTTTAATATTTTTATTCTTAGTTTCCTCTTTTATATCAGTTTTTTAAAGTAATTAACAATTTAAAAAATGTTATAATAAAATGGATGAACTTGTAAAGTTCCTGTTTGTGAAGATCACATAAAAACAGATCCATCAAATCAAATCTAATACGTTTAAATACATCCTAATCATTGATATAGGAATCGTTAAATTAAATAAATATGTACTGGAAATGTTTAGTTTGTTCTTGTCCGAGTTTTAGTGTAAATACTCTTACAGCGGAGTAACTATATTTTACAACAACATGTTCAGCAAATCTGGGGAGTCTGGCCAAATCTGGTGTCTTTTTTCAGAGTAAAATACATTATAACATAGAAATAATATGCAAATGGAAACACAACTGGAAGACACATCCGGACCATTTCCTGGACCAACAAAACTTTCTATTTGAAAAATAAATATTACATTCACAAATAATAGCTATGTACGAAGAGTACGTTCAAACGATGAGCTTTATCAATTTATTTTTTAATTTTCAAAAATAAGGGTGATTATTTTGATTTTTTTATACTTATGCGCACAGTTTCAAGAGAGTTGATATTATGTGAAAGGGTTTTAACGATAAATAACAGCAGTTTTGTAAAAACTCGTGAAAATTAATTAAAAAGGTAGCGTATTCAAATTACATGACCAAATATTACCTAATAAGGTGGTAACAGACCGCCCCACCATTCTCAACAAATACTTGGCTACGAATATCAAACTAACTTTTCCATTTCCATTTTGTGTATGCAAAATTAAAAATTTTAAAGTAATAAGTACTTGTGTATTATTGTGATGTTTTTTATTCTCTGTATAGACCTTGATAAAATTGTTCAGACCCCACTAAAATTACTTGCCGATCTTGGATAAAGGAATAGTGAAGACATCCACAGTTATGTTGATTTAAGTCCTAGCTACCCCAAATTTTCCATAGGATTCAATGGTAATCTTGGGATTGAAAGGGTTATTTGCTTAATCCAAAAGTTCCCCCAAACTTATCCAATCCGCCTTGGTATCCTTCGTGAGATTATTTGAATTATCCTATTTGCACTCAAATCCAATTTTTACCTAAATTTAGAGAGCTACGACTTAAAAAATTGTCATATATTTACGGCCATATTCACCGGTAACCTGACTGGCGGTCAGGTCAGGAAACCATGGTTACAGCCTCTGATTGGTGGGAAAATAATTCAATATTTTCCTTCCACCAATCAGAGGCTGTAACCATGGTTTCCTGACCTGACCGCCGGTCAGGTTACCGGTGAATACTGCCGTTACTCTTATACCTCTAAAATTCTGGCCTTTTTCCTGTACTCTTCACAGTGTTAATGTTTTCCATCATTTGCCATTCGATAAATACTTAATGTAAAAGCTTTTGGAAAATGGGTTATAAATGTAAATTATTCTGCTGTAGACCCCCTGTTGATACTTAGTCAACGCCCAACACTCCCTAAAAGACAATGAAACTGAGTAATTTTGCGTGCACGCTTTCATAAATGATGAAAACGTCGGGGTTTTACTTAAAGAGGCGTGTCTCTTTATTCTCAATTCTACTTCGGCAATAAGTATCGGTTGCAAAACTAAGTAACTAAGAAGTAAGGTACTCTCCTAAGTAAGTGACCCTGGAGAATCCATTGAGATGACTTACAGTGCCCCCTAGATGGGAAATAAAAAAGTTAAAAAAAAATTTAAAAACTGCTCATTAAGATCATTTTTTCATTTAATTTTTTTTCGTTTCTATTTTTTTATTTTGAAAAAAAAACTTTTTTTAAATGATGGCCATGATTCACATTAAATCAAAGACAAAAAATTTACAAACAAAATGGGAATGAAGGAAAAGCAACTCTACAAAAGTTATTTGGACATTAGAAAATTACTACAACAAAAATAAAGGTGATAAAAAATCAAAACCTGGAACATTATGTCTATAACGTTGGTAGTTTCTTATAAAAAGAATCATGAACAAAATGAGAGGGTTTGATCTTTTTTGGTTTTTTAGTAAATATTCGAATTTGGATTTTTTCACTTCTCTTGGTCATCGACTTCTAATTCGAATACAGAGATGAAATTTTGGCTGGAAATATTAGCTGTTCGAAAAAAAATTAGAGGGTGCCCAGAACTCTACCTGAAAAAAAAGTTTTTGGGGCCACCCTAGTAGGGGTACATCTTACTTTCATGATCCTAGGAGAAGTTTACAAATAAAGGCCGTGAAATGCACTTTTTAAATACCCTGTGTATCGCCTGAATATTCCTTAATATCCATGAATAATCTATTGCATTCGCCAGGCAATAATATCCATGAATAATCTATTGCATTCGCCAGGCAATAATATCCATGAATAATCTATTGCATTCGCCCGTGAAGAAAATTTATTTAAAACTTTTTGTTCAGAGTTCTAAAAATGTTCTTTTTAAAGTTTTTTTTTCATTAACTATTTCACAATCATTGAGAAACAATTCCATTCTCACCGCACTTTTTTTAACAGGATGAACCTTCACAGGATGCTGGTAACAAAACGGCTTTGGTACCCGCAACAACGTAACACTCCCTCAAACTTCGAAGCAACCCTCGTTAATGATTCGTAACATTAATGTATCGTATATCTTTGGAACAGAAGGTCGGCCAGAAAAGAAGGGGTGTCTCTGTGGGCTCTTCACCCCTAGTGATCGTTCGATAGGCTAATTACCTGAGTGAGAGTGAGAGGCTCAATGGTTGGCAATGTTCTTCGAGATAACGTAGGCCACTGGTGCTTTTGTTAATTTCTCTCTCTCCTCCAGAAAACAGACATCCAGGTCAATAATGTAGCTTGTTTCCATCATTTCGGTCGAAAGCATGGCCTTGAGAGAGAACGCAAGCGCTGAGCATCCCCTTGTGGGTGGCAAAGGAGACTTTCGAACCAGATCAATTGAAAACACTACTTTGATTTTAAAATCAAAAACTTATCACGAAAACTTGTAAGAAAAAGAAATTTTAGAAAAAAATAATATAAAAGTAAGCGAACAAAGTAGCACAAATACAATAAATTCTTAATTATTCTCTTAGCAGTTTTTTTGCAGGTGTTTCAAACTTTTTGAAAGATTTAATTAATATTTTCTAAATTAATATAAAAAGATAAGTTTATTGTTATAACTCATTAGTCCGGATTATATTTTTGAAGTAAAGTTGAGTTGAGTTTGAAACAAAATTTAGCCTAAAAGAAAACCCCTCAAAGACTGTTTTCAAACTAAAAGCATTTTCACTCTTTTTCAAAGCCTGTTACGAAGGGGAAAAAACGATGAATTTGATTGAGATTTTAATTGCAAGCAAGTAAATAAATTCCCCTGGTTTTATTTTTGCTGTAAAAGACAATAAAAAAACTGAATTAAAACAGAATAGCTTCTTGATTGAATTAAACTCTAAGAAAAAGCTGTTGAATTGGAAGTTCGAATTGCAATTACCGAATTTCGAATTTTATGGGAACTTTTTTCGGTCGCCATTGTTTTAAACGCGAAGAATGCAGAAGCAGAAAAAATCTCCCCCTCTGAAAAGCTAAAATAACAAGACAAGAATGAAATCTAAATGAACTGGGTGATTTCTTTCAGTTCAACGTGTCAACAGCTGTTCCGTCACATTTTATTTCCGATTTATTTTCTTCGCTGAAATATATAAAGGTAACACATTTTTCCAAAAAGCACTAATTAGTGACAGACGTTATGCAATCAGTAACGGGGTCGTAACAATGCCACATTGTCAATGAAAATCTGTTTAATGTATCATTTTGTAAAGTGGAAGGGCTCTTGATGAAATAGATCACTAGATAACTTTTAGGTTATTTAATCTTGTCTTTTAACCTCAAATACTATTACATAAATATATGAGCGTCATCTTCACCATAGGCTGACATTTAGAAGGGTTTAAAGATTTTTTCAAAAGTATTATTTCTGAAAAAAATGATCATTGGTTATTTTAAATATGTTAAAAGTGTATGAAAAAGCAACTGGTTATGCATTTTTCCTTAATTAAGGTTAATGCTACTCAATTACGAAATATGTACCCGGTATCTTGCAAAACTAAAATAACTGACTTAAACTATCATAGTCTAATGCATTTTTAAAGAACACACTTTTATTTATCCTAAGAACACATCTTTACTAATCCTACTGCAAAATATTAGGTCCCCGGTACTCTTTTGTTAGAAATTAACCTACAGTGTACACGGGTGAGATACAAATTAATACGAATACCTGATGATAGAAAGGGCGTTTTTTTTTCTTTCATGAGTACACTGCAAACGCTTTACGCAAAAAATGAACACATTCAAAAGCACATTTGAGAATACTTTATTTTTGAACCTTGATTGTGTTGTTGAATAAAAACCAACTGTGCAAATTTGTATAAAATCAAGGAAAACGACGTGGTTTATTTTGCACAAAAAATAAATTTAAAACTTCAAATTTGGATTGAAACATCCTCATTTTCAGACTCTAAAACTTAAGTAACACTTTCACACTATTTTTTACATAACACAATCGCAATACAGTCAAAACGAATTTGATGAGAAATGTTTGTTATTGTGTTTATGTAGCGTTCCAAAAATTTTTCATGCATTAGCAGTGGAGTTTGTCTGAAACTCGACTCTTAAGACGACCATGGGCATCAATACCAATTATTTCAGATAGCAATTGAGACGCTTGCAACAACAACGAACTAACTACAGCAGCTTTACATATGAGAAAACTCGTTGATGCTGCAAGCTCTTCAATTTCTGATACTTGTCACATCAGTATTAATTTTAGGAAGACTTAATAGGTATAAAAGTTTAAAATTGGTAGTTCTCTAATTACATGATGAGTTACTCAAAAGATATCTTACATTAATCTAGAATCTAGATCCTATTTGTAACTAAAGCAAAAGACCCTCTATATAACTATACAGGGTGTCCCATAAATGTTGGGTCACACTTCTAGGGGGATAGTAGACACCTAGACAAGTCTGAATCACATAGGGTTTGGGGGTCCCAGACCAAATCCCAGGGAGCTTA
Organism: Tetragnatha versicolor; assembly: GCA_024610705.1. NCBI lineage: Eukaryota > Metazoa > Arthropoda > Arachnida > Araneae > Tetragnathidae > Tetragnatha > Tetragnatha versicolor. The sequence goes on from JANDEH010000004.1 coordinate 606,894, forward strand.
AAATGGAGAGACACCCCAAAACAATTAACTGAAAAATTCAATTTGTAGAAGAACTTCTGTTGGTAAAAACTTAATCATGGTCTCAAATTTTGGGGTTTAATATGATCTTTAAAATTATGCTAAAAGTTTTCACTTTAAAATTTTTAACTATGAAAAAAGTCAAAAAACCACAAAAAATGTGAAAAATCTGCCAAAACTTTATTTTGTATTTGGAAATCCTCTTTTGATTTGATAATCGGAAAGATCATAGTTGAAAACCCTTATGTTCAAAGTTTCAAGTAAATACCATCAATATTAAACGCTTGAGATCTTGTTAAAGTTTGTTTTTTGAGTGCGAAAACAGCTCCAGAAAACGAACGTTCAGGGAGAATCTACGAGGTACGGATAGATAAATCGCTAACTTTCTTTTCTCTCCCAATTTGGCAAAACATGCCAAGCTCTTACAGATCGCCAAGCAAGCTTGGGCGATCTGTTATTGGCGAAAGTTGGAGAGGAATCTCGTGTCGCAAATAATGGCGAGAAATTTAGCTAGCCTCAATCCGTAATTCGTAGATTTTCGCTTAACGTTTGTTTTCTGGATCTGTTTTCGCACGCAAAAAACAAACTTTTATCTCAAGCGGTTTATATTGATGGTATTTACGTGAAACTTTGGACTTGTGGGTTTTCAACTATGATCTTTCAGATCATCAAATCAAAAGAAAGGATTTCCAAATACAAAATAAAGTTTTGGCAGATTTTTCACATTTTTTTGTGGTTTTTTGACTTCATTTCGTAGTAAAAAAATTTTAAGTGAAAACTTTTTGCATAATTTGAAAGATAATATTAAACCCCAAAATTTGAAACCATGATTAAGTTTTTACCAATAGTAGTTCTTCTACAGATTGAATTTTTCAATAATTGTTTTGTGGTGTCGCTCCATTTTTAACTCCCTGGGATTTGGTCTGGGACCCCCGATTCCTATGTGATTCTGACCCGTCTAGGTGTCTACTATCCCCCCTAGAAGTGGGACCCAACATTTATGGGACATGGGACACCCTGTATATGTATAGTATAGTGCTGTCCTTTAAAAAAACCCACTTTTTCACTTTTCCTTCATTAAAAGCTTAAAGAATATGATAATTAAATCGAACAAAATGGTGTTGTTACGGCTCATCCTCCCCTACATTTTTTTTTTCATTTATAACTTTATAACTTTATTAGACATTCATTATACACACACAGAAAAGTAAGACATAATGTGATTCGCCAAGGGGAAGAAACTTCCCGTACAGGCGAAAAAGAAATTATATGGACAAATGACATTGCAAATTACAACACAAACATAAAACTGTAAAAAAACAATAGTTAAATAATGATGGCAGCAAGCTGGTAAACCATTAACTAAAATATGCTTCATTGAAGTGAAAAATATAAATCCAGGTCGTCGATATTAATTATTAACTCAAATAAATTTCTTTTGAACTCTGAATATTTATTAATGGAGGTTAGATTTAGAGGTAAACTATTGTATAATTTTGGTGCGAGGTAAAAGAAATGCTTACAAAAAATTGATTTAGAAAATTTGGGATATTAAAGTTTCGATATTAAATGATAATTAACTATACTCTGTTCATTTAGAATTAGCGCCTGCGACGACGTAATGTATTACCAGCAGTTTCTATTCTAATTATCGTCGAAAAAATTTTCTTCTGCAATGACAAGGCAGCCTAAGCAGAAGTTATTAAAATACTGTAGAAACAATCGGTCACTGAAGTTGTCTGATTAGCGTTATTAAGCATTGTTGAGCGTTTTTGATCCTATTGCAGGCGCCTATTCTAAATGAACAGATTATAAGCAGACAAGTTCCAGGTTATACTGGATAGTTGAGATGAAACAAACGAGCTCTGCTCGGTAAGATCGCGAAGCAATCTTCAAAGAACTGCGAAGCAGTTCCGGGGGTTGGTGAGTGATAGCGAGCAGGGGGCAGAGCCCCCTAGTATTAAAAAAAAGGTACCGTCACCGCGGCCGCCGCCGCTGTTTCAGAAAATTTTATTTTTCAACTCTTTGAACTCTCATAACGCAAAAACTACTTGAGAGAAATTTATGAAATTTGACACGTTTATAGAGGAATATTTGGGGCACATTCTCGAACAATAAGCTAATTGATGTGGTATTCAGTTCTGGGGTATTTTTAAGGTCAAAATCGAAATATTTGTTTTTTCACCGCAAAATCCAGCTCAGCGTAATCTATTAGCAGCAGAACTAAGATTTTTTGAAGCCTAATACTCTGAAGTATGAAGATGTGCACTACGTCGCCTCTTTTTTCGAATTTTGAATTTGGGTTAGAGTAATTAATTTTTGATATTTCAAAATTTTTGACACTCTTTCGGTTTTTTCGATCCAAAATGAAAACTAATCGCGGTATCAATAATATTTTTTAAACACTTATTCTCTTATTTTTTGGAAAGAGATTGGCATTCAATTCTTTAAAAAAATTCTAATTAGTTTTGGAATCATTAGCATCAAGGTATCATTTTTTTCATAGTTTTAATAGGTTGTGACGTACTTCTATCCTAAACAAAGACAAAGGGCTTGGCGATTTTAAGGGGACGCAGTACCATTTTTGCCAAAATCTCTCTATTCTAAAAAAAAGTTTTTAGTGAACGGTTTCCAGAGAAAGGCTTTTTAATTACTGAACCGAATGACACATATATGGTATCAAAATGTCCGGATTCCTTCCGGATTTCCGAGTAAGCCCTTCGATTTTTCAAAAAAATTCTCAATTTAAAAATATTTCCATTTTTTAAGATAACGGATAAGGTCGCAGTTACAAAGCAAGTACTGTCATTCAAATTATTATGCATCCAATCACAACGACCGATTGACGCTATATTTTTAGATTAAACATGTTTTTCACCTTTTAAAAAAAGTACTTTCTTGATGAAATATCACTCAAAGACTGATAAAAACATATTCTAAAAACTTACATGAACGCCATTTCATTCTAAAATTTCACAGTTTTTGTCCAATATTTATAAATTTTAGTCTGATTTTATCGAAATTAATTGTAAACATGGAGTGATGTTTTGTCTCTTTTTATTTTCGATTGCTTAAACGGTATTGTCTGGGTTAACAAGTCTGGGTTTAAAAAAAATATGAATGATAAACACTAGGCATATTATACTAACGAGTTATTTTAAAATAACGGGTTTTAGTTTGGTTCGAATATTGATAAACAATTAGAAATAGTTATTTTTATATAATCATAGATTAAAAATAATTAAGATGAATATTTTTAAAAACATTTCGTTTAAATTTTTGATAAGTTCGAGTTAATATACAGGGTGTATCTGAAATGGTGCAACAAACTTTCAGGGATGATAGTACTCATCAAGACGAACAAGAATCGGTATAGAAAGGGGGTCCCAGACCAAATCCCAGGGAGTTAAAAATGGAGCGACACCCCAAAAAATTATTGAAAAATTCAATTTGTAGAAGATCTACTATTAGTAAAAACTTAATTATGGTCTCAAAAATTGTGGTTTAATATGATCTTTAAAATTATCTCAAAAGTCTTCACTTTAAAATTTGTTTTATTATGAAAAAAGTTAAAAAACACAAAAAAAGTGAAAACTCTGCCAAAACCTTATTTTGTATTTCGAAATCCTTTCTCTTGATTTTCTCGCTAGCAGTTTTCCAGAGTTGTTTCCAGAACAGCTGTTTTCGCACGCAAAAAACAAACTTTAACAGGATCTCAAGCGTTCAATATTGATTGTATTTACGTGAAACTTTGGACTTAAAGGTTTTCAACTATGATCTTTCAGATTATCAAATCAAAAGAAAGGAAGTCGCGTTCTATCGCAATGAGGAAGGCAAGGTGTGTAGGTTGGTGAAAAGCCCAGCCTACAAGCCCTACTAGCTAATAACCTACTTTGAACTACTTAGAACTTTTCCCAGCGAGAACTCCGTTCTCCCTCCTTCAAGCTCCTCATTTTGTGTTCATTGAAAACCTCTTTGAACCATTGAACTGGTTAGAACGGGCCTCAAGCGAGGATTCGTTCTCTTTTCAGTTATTCACCGAAGCGAGTACTTCGTGCTCCATCCTTCTCAAATTACTTTATTTTGTGTTCATCGAAAACCCTTCTTTGAACTATTTAGAACTCTTCTAGCGAGAACTCCGTTCTCCCTCTTTCAAGCTCCTCTTTTTGTGTTCATTGAAAACCTCTTTGAACCATCGAACTGGTTAGAACGTTCCTCAAGCGAGGTTTCGTTTTCTTTTCAGTTATTCACCGAACTCGTGTTCATCGAAAAATTTTCTCTCCTTGAACTTGCAACTAACCTCTTCCACGCGTGCTATATGCCGGCCTCGTCGCTGTAGCAAAAAGCACCAAAAAACCCACCCCAAACATCAACATCAAACATTAAATTGCAGGGGCCCTACTACGCGCACACGACGGGTTCCAACCCGTTCCGATCGAACCCGTCGTCTAAAAACCCACCTCTACCCTTCAAGTAAGAAAAGGACTACTACGCGCACACCACATTCCGTCGACGAGGTGAGGGTGGAATCGAGGAGGTGGATCTATGAGTTCGAGGCTATTTTACCCAACATGACGGGTTCTCATCGACCAATCACAACGATTGTTTTTATTCTTTGCGTTGTGGTGATGTAAACAAAGACGTTCTCAAATACTGGGAATCAAATTATTAAATAATTATTAGTGTTTCTTTGCTCGTAAATGAAGAAATGGTTAGCAAAAACCTTTTTACATTAGGCTGCAAGATAGTCTAATAAATAAATAGGGATAAACAAGTGTTTTGTTCCTCAGTAAGTCAATAGTGATTTCAATAACTTAAAGAGTGCTGTAATGTCATTCTTAATTTAAAATGCCCACCACTCAGTTCAAAAAACATCTTGAAAATCTCAAGTTTTGGATTCTTTAATAATTTATTCATTACATTTTGTACATAACTTTCCTTGAGGAATTTTAAGTTAAGAAGCCTGAAGCCAATAAAATCCTTAAAATCTATGCTATACTAATGTAATTTTAGTTCAATTGAAGCTCAGAAAAGAATATTCTTGTATTATAAAGCACATATTTCAAATCAACCCTTAAATGTATTACTTAATTATATCTTACCTTTGAGTTAAAGAGAAATAAATGAAAAAAAAATTAAATGCAATTTTCTGCTTTCATGTAGTAGATGTCAAGCAATAAAAAATTCCTTGTGATTGATGTCTTATCCAACACATTGCAGCCCCCTTTAACTTATTTGAAACACTTTTGTGTATATTGAGGAACAGGGTTTCCCATGAATATTTGAGGGGACTCTCATCACCATTATTTGAAATAAAATCACCATATTTTGAGGGGACACTCCATATTATTCAGGGAACGGTCACAATGTTTTAGGGTAAGGCGTCCCAACATCTACCTCCGCATTGGTGTTATACCAAGACCTATATATATGGCCTTAAAACCTTTTATCTTTTAATTTCCACTTTCTTAATTATTAACTCTAATGTTTAACAAGGTATTATTTTGAGTTCACAGAAAAGTGTTACGGTATACTCTCGATTGCAAACTGTTATCTTGAAAACCTCAATTTTTACCCCGACTTTAAGTATTCCTCCAATTTACTTGTCTTGCATATAATATCCGCCATAAAACACCAATCCTCTTACCTCACACCTTGAAATTTTTTACCCGTCTCTTCAACTACATCAACTAATACGTAATATCAGATTTGCAAGGATTTAAAAAAGCAAGATATTGTGCTCACTAAGACTTAACATTATACACATTAACATCAAATACTCACATAATTCGTTCCTATGTCTATCTATGAGAGATCATTATTTGTAATTATTAAGACGTGTAAGGGGCCATTCATTAATTACTTAAGGGTCCCGAGGGGGGGTTGGAAAAATCTCTACATACCCTTACTTGGGGGGGTCAAACCAATTCTTACGTAAGATTTTCCAAGTTAACATTCCAATTATTCTAATCAAATTACTATTGAATTATCGAAAAACCCCACAGAAAATCTTAAAAATGCTGACGATCTCGGTATATTATCGAAGCTTTAATTTTAAAAAATGAAGGTATATCAGATGTATTTTATTGGAGTTAACACTAATTGAACGAAATGGAATCTTACGTAAGAATAGGGGAGGAGGGGTTTGAAAAATCTTACGTACCCTTACATGGGGGTAGGGGGGGTCAAAAATTGCCAAAATCATCCTTACATAATTAATGAATGGCCCCTAAGGATGTTACGTATTTCAGAAAATTTAGTCCTGAAAATTGTGGGGGTGCGCTTCTTTTGTAAGCGATCTCAAAAACAGTAAAAAAAAGTATTGGGCAACGTCCATTGCACGAGGTCAAAAAAGGGGGAGGGTGTCCACCAAAATATCAGCCCGGGGAGTCAATTAAAATCTATATCTTTTAGTTCAGATAATACCATTTTTCTTAAATTTTTTTGCAAAAGTTCAGGAAAACTTGTGCTAAAAAGTAATTAATTAGTCTAACTTTTGACAAATTGAACATATTAGTCAAAAAGGGTTAAGGTTATGTAAAATCTTACAAAGGGGAGGGAGAGTTCCAAAAATTTTGAAAATACATTATGTAATTTATGGGCATCCCCTTACCCTTCTATAACAAGCACCAATACAACCATTGAGTAACTGTAAATTGAATTCTAGGTACCATAGGTACTTTTGCAGTCTAATTTCGAAAAAAAATTAAGAATTTATTCCCATATACATTAAACTTTTATACATTATAGAAAATTTTAGTTACATAATACATATAAATAAATTTAAGTGAAAAAATATTTATTGGGAAGGAATATTTTAGCTTAAAAAATGTATATAGCAATTATTGGTATTTTCATTATTATCACTTTAATTAACTTAATTACTATTTATCAACTCTTATAACCATTAATAACTAATTATTGTTAAAATTTATATTTACTGAACAATTATTCCTATATAACTTTTTTTTAATTCAAGATGTTTACAGTGAAATTTCTTGTAAAATCTTGCATCACCATTCTTGCAATAATGTATTTAAGCATCAATTAAATAAAAATCTAAGGCCAATAGTGGTCAATCATGTTTAACAAACCAAGTGTATTATCAAATGAAGTATTAGGAATGTGAATGTATCATACAATCATTCCCGTTACTACACAAATGCATTTATAATTTTATCGAAGAATCAAAAACTTGATAATTAAAGAAGCAATATTTATTTAACCAATCTTAATCTACTACAGCTTTATTGGCAAAGTAATATACACATATTATACAAATATTTTTAATAATACAAAATATTTTTTAAATAAAAATTTTTATCAAACCATTTTTTCTAAAAAAATTTTTATAAATAGTTATAATGCAAATGCAGTTATGTATATATATATATAAAAAGCATGTTGCTTGCAATATGTTTTACAAATCATACAGCAGAAAAGGCAGGATTCATATGTGGTATTTAATAATTCATGAAATTTTTGTGATAAAAATAGTTTATTCTTGGGACCTAGATGATGAAACAATAGTTATAGGGCCCAGCTGGCAGTGCTTGAAAAGCCGATGTTGCCTGTGAAATAGAATAGGTTATTATATAAGGTTTTTAACAGTTGAACAAAAAAAAGCATCATTAATAACTATTTTGAAGTATTTACCACCTTTGTTGAGAAAAAGACTAAAGTACAGGGAATCGGGAAAGACCAGCAGCTTCCACATCTTGGAGCATAAGCCTAAAATGTTTATAGTGTACATTAATTTTTAAATTGAATAACCCGCTTATGAAGTTTCTCCACGGTGGCAACCCAGCAAGATTGCCGGAAGCGAAAAAGAAGAGAACGTTTTGATGTTTGTTTTTAATGCGTTGAGTTTGAGCTGGCGGCCGCGACGAGATCTTGACTGAGAATCAGGGGTGGCAAATTGAACGGAACTCTCAGGTTTCACTCCTTCTTGACCGAAACTAATACTCATTTACATTTAAATTTTTTCTCCGGGATGAAAAAGAAACTTCAATATGAGATTGTGCTTCCTCCGGATAAAAACCCAATTCATTTTGACTTTTGATTTTGTTCCTGGAAATAAAGTATCACGAATTAAAATTTCAGTTTCGTTCTTGATCAAAACTAAAGCGATCTCTATATTTTAATTTTGTCCCGGATCCAAATCATTTCCCTTTGCAAAACTCTAGTTTCCTCCTGAACCAAATCAAACAATACTTCGACTTATCAGTTTTTCTCCGGATCAAAAGTCAACGAAACTTTGAAACCAAGATTTCCCCTCGGAACCGAACTAAACACGGTCCCGGCAGTTTTGCTCCGAGCAAAATTCAAGGCAGCTTTGGTGATTTAGTTTCGTTCCCGAACCTAATTACGCACGGCGGCTACACTTAACTTTGGCTCCGTATAGAATTTTAGCGGGGTTTAATTAGTTGGAATCGCTCTGGAACAAAATTAAATGTGAATAGTATGTTTTCATTTTGTTCCTAAGGCAACATTCTATTCTAATTAATACTATTTTTTGCATTATTTGATAAATTTCAAAGTGAAGTTTAGAAAAATCAAATATTCAATATTTAAAAAAAACTGTGTCTTGTCTTTCACACAGCCAAAATCCCAACAGCCGATATTCAAACAGCCATTATCCAGACAGCCTAGTATACTAAAAACTGAAATCTCTACAAACGAAATGCTGTTGGTCCAAAATCCCAAGAAACAAAATCCCGACAGCATGGAATCTTCTCAGTATAAAATCCCAACTAAAGAAATCCTGACTCCCCGAAATTACAAATATAAATCCCAACAGCCTAAAATTCCATCAGTTTGAAATCCCATCAAGAAACAAATACCGATCAGTTATTATTAATTGATCACAAATTTTAGATATTTATAACAGCTTAAACTATATAAAATTCGTTCTTGAATTTTGAATTCTCTCTCTTTCTCAAACCCAACAAACTAAACTACTTCTAGCCCCCCGTAACTGTTACAGATGATTATTTTTTTATTCACTCATATTCATAAGGTTATTATTTTGGCTGAGACTCGACTTCGGCATTCGTTTGGATAGAAAGCTGGAAATTAAAGCACTTGCATCAAAAGTCATTTGACGACAATACTATTGTGTAATATTAAATATATTGTGTGTAGTATTTAAATTAGAAACAATAAATAAAATCTTCGGGACCAAATTTAAGCATTTCACTCACATTTATTGTTGTTCCGGATCGAAACTCAAGTTTTTTTAAACCCGGTAAAAAAAATTTCCGAGCAAAGTAAAGGGTTTCCTCCGTGTTGAATTTGGTTCCGGAACGAAAGTAAATAATCAGAGCTGCCTTGAATTTTTCTTGGAGCAAAACTGTCGAGACGGTGTTTCGTATGGTTCCGAGAGGAAATCTTGGTATCAAAGCAGAGTTGACTTTTGATCCGGAGAAAAAATGAGGAGTTAAAGCCGTGTTTTATTTCTTTACGGAGGGCACAATTTAGGCTGAATTAAGATCCGTATGAAAATTAAAACATAAAGAATCCCAAAGATTTGTTCCAGGAAAAAACTCAACTTTAATTCGTTTTAAGTATAGTTCCAGGAACAAAATCCAATTTCAAAAGGCATTTGGTTCTAATCCGGAGGAAACGGAATATCAAATTTTAAGTTTGATTTTATCGCGGAGAAAATAAAATTTTTTAGACTGTTGAACTTTGTTCCGGGAGGAAATAAATACCTTAAAATCACAGTTTCTGAGTTTAGTTTCGTTCTTTTTGCCATCCCTGCTGAGAATGTAAATTTTAAAACGAATAGAACTAAATAGTTTATGACTGCTGGTTTACTGGAAAGAAGAAAAAACCCTTGTTGGGTTCATTCTTCCTTCCAGTAAACAAGCAGTCAGAGTCTCAGAGTTAATTATATTAACGTTAAAATTTACATTCTCAGTCAAGATCGTGTCGCAACCACCAGCTCAAACTCAACGCATAAAAAACAAAAACAAACATCAAAACGTCTTCTTTTTCGCTTCCGGCAATCTTGCTGGGTTGCCACCGTGGAGAAACTTCATACCGCTTATACTGAACACTATAAACAAAATACAGTTGACTCAGTGGTGAAGCCTGAGTAGCAACAGGGGAAGCGCAAAATATATACACAATTCAAATTTCAAGATATCGAGATTTAACATCATAACGGATAACCTAATTCAAAATCTTACAATAGAGGCCACATTCAGCTTTGATAAAAATGTTTAAACAAAACTGAAAATTATTTTACCTACATGAGGTCTTGAAGTTTCGTACCTCTAAACACACATTCTGTTTAAATTGGGTGAAAAAAAATTTTGCACCGCAAGTGAGCAGTTTGTTTACATTTTGTAGTGTTGCCCATTTAATAGTTTCTTTAACCCATTTTAGGCAGCTAGATGACTATTACTTTCATTAAAAATATTGACTGAAGACTTCTTTGATAATAAGTAGCTGTCCTACTGTTTATGAAACTATTTAACGGGGAAAAGAAGTTTTTAAGCAAATGTGTTTTTAAAAACATGACCCTGGGACCTCCTGGCTCAAATCACACATACGTTAAAACAATCTTTCTGTTTTGTTACATTATGCTTTTATCAAAGCTTAATGCTCTCAAATTTAAATTTATATTAATTTCAATTTACAAAATAATTTTACATGCTTTCATATCTGATAGTTAAGGGGTTTATGGTTTATGATTTTGACAACTATTAATTCAAGTGGCTCAAAAGTAGCGAGAGGCTCAAGTCTTAAAGTGGGTTCAGTCGCCCAGCAAAGTAGTAGCGCCAATGAGCGCCTAAGTATCAAAGTGAAGTTGGCAACAAAAAATTCGCCGTGAGGCGCCAACCCGAACCCACTTCTAGGATTTTACTGTAGCGAGTTATAGTCTCGCCAAATAAAAAACGCGCCAGGGGGAAAGAGTTAAATTTCTAAGAAAACTAGCTTTTGAGAACTTTTGCTTAGGTTCGATTCCGCTAATGGTCCCGCTAAGCTCTTTGGGGCAACAAAAGTTAGAGATATTTCAAACTTAATGTAAAATGTTCAGTTATGTCAATAATGGGACATATTCCATAATCGAGGTTTTCGCCAAACTTGGCGAGATCGGATTTAAAAGCGTGGAGGAAATCCCGCCAACATTAAACATTGTTGCGTACATTAAAATGGTCATCGCCAAAATTTGGCGGAAACCTTGATTACGGATTTTTACCCTCAATAACTGTTCAGTTTATCTATAAAAACCATAAAATTCAGTTATTTGAATTTATGACATTTAAAGGCGGAAACAAATTGGAGCCGAGCGGCATAAGTGAACAGCCACGAACACGCTCTGCGCACGTGCAACTCGGAGGCGCTAATGCGCAGAGCGTGTTCGTGGCTGTTCGCTTAAGCCGCTCGGCTCCAATTTGTTTCCGCCTTAAAACAGCTTGCCGACATTAAGCATAACGGTGAACTGAATTGAACTGGATGGCAGTATTAGCAATTCCTGTTTTTACTTTGAAAAAATCCCCGAGCCAATGACATGAAGATAATATGCAGATAAATAGATAAGCACACAAATGTTGTAATTGTACTTTACCTTCTTTCAAAGATGACCAGTTGAGAAAATTGCCATCAGAGTAATCATTAGACAGGACACATCAATCTTCGTCATTCACAATCACTTCATATCCATCTTCGTCATTCACATATTTGTAAAGGGCTGAAATACAATATGTACACATTAATTTTTTAATTTCAACTCAAAATCTAAACATGAGGAAGAAACTTATACATTTTTCCCAATAAAATCAACACCCTCTTTGGTTCTTACATATTATCCAGTTGACTATTCTGCTTAATCAGAAAACATTATCAAAGATGATTTCCTATTCTATAATTAAGCTGCTGAAGAGTCGACAGTATAATGCGGTTTGTACACTTTCTTAAAATCAAAAGTATAATTTTCCCCAGCTAAATTGCCATTTAAATCAAGTAGTGATTCAATTGTTATAAAACCAACATGCAACACATGTGTACAAATTATCAACCAAGCACCACACATCTTGTCCTATGGAAAACTTTTCATCGGCTAATTGTTTTTTTACAGTACAAGCATGATCACAGCTTATTTTATTTTTAGATAAAAAGAACCAATAATTGGTTTTAAATGTTCTTAAAATCAGTGGGTTTTTGAAGATTTTGTGTTTAACCATATTATTCCTGTCCCATTAACTTAAGAATATCGAGAATGTTCTCAATAAGAAATGTAATGGCACATTAAGAATGAACAAAAAGTAATAAAAAAGCATTTATAAGGAATTTTTAACAGATAATCAAAATTTTAAATGTTTATAAAAGAACCACTCTTACTGTTTACATTCGTATCAAACTATCATTGTTTACAATTTGTCCTACTCTACACGTACCTTTTGTTTCCAACAAAAAATCAATTGACTCTTTTCAAATAATTTTAGTAATTTACAAAAAATAATAGGTTTCCAAGAGGAATAAACTAATTTCAAGTTCGAAATTAACGATAAAGTAAACCAGAAGTTGCAAATTCATTAGACTGTTTTTATCCTCTAGGGTTGTAATAATAGCGTATTTCTTAGCCAGCTTATTCTTAGCTTATTTCTTAGCGTATTTCTTAGCCCCAGGGGCCCTACTACCCTCCATGTGGGTTCGAGTGGGATAGAGTTTTTTCCCGAGTCACGTGGTCTGGCAACTCTACTTTCCCCTTAGGACTACCACCGTGTACAAAATAGTGTGGGAAGATTCCGCACAATAGAGTTGGCCAACGAGTTTCAACCCACCACCTCATCCCTTGGTGAAATCTGATTCCACCAGCGGATTAACATGGCGGCGGAGACTTCAAACTAAACAATAAGGTAAGAGATTTTTCATCCTATATAATTTACTAATATAACTATATGAAATAACCTTTATTGAACAAAATCTAATTTCATAGTTGAAAGTAGCTAAGAAATACGCTATTATTACAACCCTAGAGGATTAAAACAGTCTAATGAATTTGCAACTTCTGCTTTACTTTATCGTTAATTTCGAACTTGAAATTAGTTTATTCCTTTTGGAAACTATTATTTTTTGTAAATTACTTAAATTATTTGAAAAGAGTCAATTGATTTTTTGTTGAAAACATACAAAAGGTACGAGTAGAGTAGGACAAATTGTAAACAATGATAGTTTGATACGAATGTAAACAGTAAGAGTGGTTCTTTTATAAACATTTAAAATTTTGATTATCTGTTAAAAATTCCTTATAAATGCTTTTTTTATTACTTTTTGTTCATTCTTAATGTGCCATTACATTTCTTATTGAGAACATTCTCGATATTCTTAAGTTAATGGGACAGGAATAATATGGTTAAACACAAAATCTTCAAAAACCCACTGATTTTAAGAACATTTAAAACCAATTATTGGTTCTTTTTATCTAAAAATAAAATAAGCTGTGATCATGCTTGTACTGTAAAAAAACAATTAGCCGATGAAAAGTTTTCCATAGGACAAGATGTGTGGTGCTTGGTTGATAATTTGTACACATGTGTTGCATGTTGGTTTTATAACAATTGAATCACTACTTGATTTAAATGGCAATTTAGCTGGGGAAAATTATACTTTTGATTTTAAGAAAGTGTACAAACCGCATTATACTGTCGACTCTTCAGCAGCTTAATTATAGAATAGGAAATCATCTTTGATAATGTTTTCTGATTAAGCAGAATAGTCAACTGGATAATATGTAAGAACCAAAGAGGGTGTTGATTTTATTGGGAAAAATGTATAAGTTTCTTCCTCATGTTTAGATTTTGAGTTGAAATTAAAAAATTAATGTGTACATATTGTATTTCAGCCCTTTACAAATATGTGAATGACGAAGATGGATATGAAGTGATTGTGAATGACGAAGATTGATGTGTCCTGTCTAATGATTACTCTGATGGCAATTTTCTCAACTGGTCATCTTTGAAAGAAGGTAAAGTACAATTACAACATTTGTGTGCTTATCTATTTATCTGCATATTATCTTCATGTCATTGGCTCGGGGATTTTTTCAAAGTAAAAACAGGAATTGCTAATACTGCCATCCAGTTCAATTCAGTTCACCGTTATGCTTAATGTCGGCAAGCTGTTTTAAGGCGGAAACAAATTGGAGCCGAGCGGCTTAAGCGAACAGCCACGAACACGCTCTGCGCATTAGCGCCTCCGAGTTGCACGTGCGCAGAGCGTGTTCGTGGCTGTTCACTTATGCCGCTCGGCTCCAATTTGTTTCCGCCTTTAAATGTCATAAATTCAAATAACAGATTTTTATGGTTTTTATAGATAAACTGAACAGTTATTGAGGGTAAAAATCCGTAATCAAGGTTTCCGCCAAATTTTGGCGATGACCATTTTAATGTACGCAACAATGTTTAATGTTGGCGGGATTTCCTCCACGCTTTTAAATCCGATCTCGCCAAGTTTGGCGAAAACCTCGATTATGGAATATGTCCCATTATTGACATAACTGAACATTTTACATTAAGTTTGAAATATCTCTAACTTTTGTTGCCCCAAAGAGCTTAGCGGGACCATTAGCGGAATCGAACCTAAGCAAAAGTTCTCAAAAGCTAGTTTTCTTAGAAATTTAACTCTTTCCCCCTGGCGCGTTTTTTATTTGGCGAGACTATAACTCGCTACAGTAAAATCCTAGAAGTGGGTTCGGGTTGGCGCCTCACGGCGAATTTTTTGTTGCCAACTTCACTTTGATACTTAGGCGCTCATTGGCGCTACTACTTTGCTGGGCGACTGAACCCACTTTAAGACTTGAGCCTCTCGCTACTTTTGAGCCACTTGAATTAATAGTTGTCAAAATCATAAACCATAAACCCCTTAACTATCAGATATGAAAGCATGTAAAATTATTTTGTAAATTGAAATTAATATAAATTTAAATTTGAGAGCATTAAGCTTTGATAAAAGCATAATGTAACAAAACAGAAAGATTGTTTTAACGTATGTGTGATTTGAGCCAGGAGGTCCCAGGGTCATGTTTTTAAAAACACATTTGCTTAAAAACTTCTTTTCCCCGTTAAATAGTTTCATAAACAGTAGGACAGCTACTTATTATCAAAGAAGTCTTCAGTCAATATTTTTAATGAAAGTAATAGTCATCTAGCTGCCTAAAATGGGTTAAAGAAACTATTAAATGGGCAACACTACAAAATGTAAACAAACTGCTCACTTGCGGTGCAAAATTTTTTTTCACCCAATTTAAACAGAATGTGTGTTTAGAGGTACGAAACTTCAAGACCTCATGTATGTAAAATAATTTTCAGTTTTGTTTAAACATTTTTATCAAAGCTGAATGTGGCCTCTATTGTAAGATTTTGAATTAGGTTATCCGTTATGATGTTAAATCTCGATATCTTGAAATTTGAATTGTGTATATATTTTGCGCTTCCCCTGTTGCTACTCAGGCTTCACCACTGAGTCAACTGTATTTTGTTTATAGTGTTCAGTATAAGCGGTATGAAGTTTCTCCACGGTGGCAACCCAGCAAGATTGCCGGAAGCGAAAAAGAAGACGTTTTGATGTTTGTTTTTGTTTTTTATGCGTTGAGTTTGAGCTGGTGGTTGCGACACGATCTTGACTGAGAATGTAAATTTTAACGTTAATATAATTAACTCTGAGACTCTGACTGCTTGTTTACTGGAAGGAAGAATGAACCCAACAAGGGTTTTTTCTTCTTTCCAGTAAACCAGCAGTCATAAACTATTTAGTTCTATTCGTTTTAAAATTTACATTCTCAGTCAAGATCTCGTCGCGGCCGCCAGCTCAAACTCAACGCATTAAAAACAAACATCAAAACGTTCTCTTCTTTTTCGCTTCCGGCAATCTTGCTGGGTTGCCACCGTGGAGAAACTTCATAAGCGGGTTATTCAATTTAAAAATTAATGTACACTATAAACATTTTAGGCTTATGCTCCAAGATGTGGAAGCTGCTGGTCTTTCCCGATTCCCTGTACTTTAGTCTTTTTCTCAACAAAGGTGGTAAATACTTCAAAATAGTTATTAATGATGCTTTTTTTTGTTCAACTGTTAAAAACCTTATATAATAACCTATTCTATTTCACAGGCAACATCGGCTTTTCAAGCACTGCCAGCTGGGCCCTATAACTATTGTTTCATCATCTAGGTCCCAAGAATAAACTATTTTTATCACAAAAATTTCATGAATTATTAAATACCACATATGAATCCTGCCTTTTCTGCTGTATGATTTGTAAAACATATTGCAAGCAACATGCTTTTTATATATATATATACATAACTGCATTTGCATTATAACTATTTATAAAAATTTTTTTAGAAAAAATGGTTTGATAAAAATTTTTATTTAAAAAATATTTTGTATTATTAAAAATATTTGTATAATATGTGTATATTACTTTGCCAATAAAGCTGTAGTAGATTAAGATTGGTTAAATAAATATTGCTTCTTTAATTATCAAGTTTTTGATTCTTCGATAAAATTATAAATGCATTTGTGTAGTAACGGGAATGATTGTATGATACATTCACATTCCTAATACTTCATTTGATAATACACTTGGTTTGTTAAACATGATTGACCACTATTGGCCTTAGATTTTTATTTAATTGATGCTTAAATACATTATTGCAAGAATGGTGATGCAAGATTTTACAAGAAATTTCACTGTAAACATCTTGAATTAAAAAAAAGTTATATAGGAATAATTGTTCAGTAAATATAAATTTTAACAATAATTAGTTATTAATGGTTATAAGAGTTGATAAATAGTAATTAAGTTAATTAAAGTGATAATAATGAAAATACCAATAATTGCTATATACATTTTTTAAGCTAAAATATTCCTTCCCAATAAATATTTTTTCACTTAAATTTATTTATATGTATTATGTAACTAAAATTTTCTATAATGTATAAAAGTTTAATGTATATGGGAATAAATTCTTAATTTTTTTTCGAAATTAGACTGCAAAAGTACCTATGGTACCTAGAATTCAATTTACAGTTACTCAATGGTTGTATTGGTGCTTGTTATAGAAGGGTAAGGGGATGCCCATAAATTACATAATGTATTTTCAAAATTTTTGGAACTCTCCCTCCCCTTTGTAAGATTTTACATAACCTTAACCCTTTTTGACTAATATGTTCAATTTGTCAAAAGTTAGACTAATTAATTACTTTTTAGCACAAGTTTTCCTGAACTTTTGCAAAAAAATTTAAGAAAAATGGTATTATCTGAACTAAAAGATATAGATTTTAATTGACTCCCCGGGCTGATATTTTGGTGGACACCCTCCCCCTTTTTTGACCTCGTGCAATGGACGTTGCCCAATACTTTTTTTTACTGTTTTTGAGATCGCTTACAAAAGAAGCGCACCCCCACAATTTTCAGGACTAAATTTTCTGAAATACGTAACATCCTTAGGGGCCATTCATTAATTATGTAAGGATGATTTTGGCAATTTTTGACCCCCCCTACCCCCATGTAAGGGTACGTAAGATTTTTCAAACCCCTCCTCCCCTATTCTTACGTAAGATTCCATTTCGTTCAATTAGTGTTAACTCCAATAAAATACATCTGATATACCTTCATTTTTTAAAATTAAAGCTTCGATAATATACCGAGATCGTCAGCATTTTTAAGATTTTCTGTGGGGTTTTTCGATAATTCAATAGTAATTTGATTAGAATAATTGGAATGTTAACTTGGAAAATCTTACGTAAGAATTGGTTTGACCCCCCCAAGTAAGGGTATGTAGAGATTTTTCCAACCCCCCCTCGGGACCCTTAAGTAATTAATGAATGGCCCCTTACACGTCTTAATAATTACAAATAATGATCTCTCATAGATAGACATAGGAACGAATTATGTGAGTATTTGATGTTAATGTGTATAATGTTAAGTCTTAGTGAGCACAATATCTTGCTTTTTTAAATCCTTGCAAATCTGATATTACGTATTAGTTGATGTAGTTGAAGAGACGGGTAAAAAATTTCAAGGTGTGAGGTAAGAGGATTGGTGTTTTATGGCGGATATTATATGCAAGACAAGTAAATTGGAGGAATACTTAAAGTCGGGGTAAAAATTGAGGTTTTCAAGATAACAGTTTGCAATCGAGAGTATACCGTAACACTTTTCTGTGAACTCAAAATAATACCTTGTTAAACATTAGAGTTAATAATTAAGAAAGTGGAAATTAAAAGATAAAAGGTTTTAAGGCCATATATATAGGTCTTGGTATAACACCAATGCGGAGGTAGATGTTGGGACGCCTTACCCTAAAACATTGTGACCGTTCCCTGAATAATATGGAGTGTCCCCTCAAAATATGGTGATTTTATTTCAAATAATGGTGATGAGAGTCCCCTCAAATATTCATGGGAAACCCTGTTCCTCAATATACACAAAAGTGTTTCAAATAAGTTAAAGGGGGCTGCAATGTGTTGGATAAGACATCAATCACAAGGAATTTTTTATTGCTTGACATCTACTACATGAAAGCAGAAAATTGCATTTAATTTTTTTTTCATTTATTTCTCTTTAACTCAAAGGTAAGATATAATTAAGTAATACATTTAAGGGTTGATTTGAAATATGTGCTTTATAATACAAGAATATTCTTTTCTGAGCTTCAATTGAACTAAAATTACATTAGTATAGCATAGATTTTAAGGATTTTATTGGCTTCAGGCTTCTTAACTTAAAATTCCTCAAGGAAAGTTATGTACAAAATGTAATGAATAAATTATTAAAGAATCCAAAACTTGAGATTTTCAAGATGTTTTTTGAACTGAGTGGTGGGCATTTTAAATTAAGAATGACATTACAGCACTCTTTAAGTTATTGAAATCACTATTGACTTACTGAGGAACAAAACACTTGTTTATCCCTATTTATTTATTAGACTATCTTGCAGCCTAATGTAAAAAGGTTTTTGCTAACCATTTCTTCATTTACGAGCAAAGAAACACTAATAATTATTTAATAATTTGATTCCCAGTATTTGAGAACGTCTTTGTTTACATCACCACAACGCAAAGAATAAAAACAATCGTTGTGATTGGTCGATGAGAACCCGTCATGTTGGGTAAAATAGCCTCGAACTCATAGATCCACCTCCTCGATTCCACCCTCACTCGTCGACGGAATGTGGTGTGCGCGTAGTAGTCCTTTTCTTACTTGAAGGGTAGAGGTGGGTTTTTAGACGACGGGTTCGATCGGAACGGGTTGGAACCCGTCGTGTGCGCGTAGTAGGGCCCCAGGGGCCCTACTACCAGTCATGTGGGATCGTGTGGAATCGGGTTCTTTTCCGTCTCACGTGGGTTGGCAACCCGATTTTCCGTTTGGACTACTTTGATTACCACAAAGTGTGGAAAGTTTCCGCGCAATCGGGTTGGCCGACGGGTTTCAACCCAACACCTCATTCCTTGGTGAAATGCAATCCCACCAGCGGATTAACATGGCGGACCCGAACTATCGCGGACAGTTTGAAGTTGAACTAAACATTAAGGTAAGAGATTTTCCATCCTATATAACTATATGAAATTACCTTTATGGAACAAAATCTATAGATATTTGAAAGTAACTATGAAATGTGCTATTATTACAACCCTAGAGGATTAAAACAGTCTATGGAATTTCCAACTTCTCGTTTACTTTATCGTTAGTTTCAAACTTAAAATTAGTTTATTCCTTTTGAAAGCTATTACTTATTGTGTATTACTAAAATAATTTAAAAAGAGTTAATTAAATTTTTGTGTCGATAACCTACAAGGTACGTGTAGAATAGGACAAATAGTAAACAAAGATCGAGTTTCAAAAGAATGTAAACAGTGAGAGTGCTATATAGTAGTTCTTTTATAATCATTTAAAAATTTGACTATCTATTAAAAATTTCTTATAAATGCGTTTAAATATTACTTTTTGTTCATTCATAATGTGCTATTACATTTCTTACTGAGAACATTCTCGATATTCTTAAGTTTTTTCATCTAAAAATTAAAATCAGCTGTGATCCTGCTTGTACTGTAAAAAAACTTGAGGAAAAACAATTAGCCAAGTTTCCCATAAGACAAGATGTGTGATGCTTGGTTGATAATTTGTACACATGTCTTGCACTTTGGTTTTATAACAACTGAATCACTACTTTATTTAAATATCAATTTAGCTGGGAAAAATTGTACTTTTGATTTTAAAAGAAAGTGTAAATAAAAACCACATTATACTGTCGACTCTTCAGCGACTTAATTATAGAATAGGAAATCATCGGATAATGTTTTCTGATTAAGCAGAATGGTCGAGTGGATAATATGTAAGAACCCAAGAGGGTGTTGATTTTATTGGAAAAAGTATTAGTTTCTTTTTCATGTTTGGATTTTGTGTCGAAACTAAAAAATTAATGTGTAGATATTGTATTTTAGCCCGTTACAAAGATGTGAATGACGAAGATGGATGTGCGAATGATTCTTAATGACGAAGATTGATGTGCCCTGTCAAATTATTCCTCTGATGGCAATTTTCTCCAACTGGTCATCTTTTAATGAAGGTAAAGTACCATTACAACATTTGTGTGCTTATCTATAAGTATCGTTTGTCTTTCCTCGTTAGGGCAGTTAGAGTGTAACCCTAAACAAGCCAGGCCCCAAACCGGTTCATACTCGCCAATAGCTACCCACATCCCTTCCCTCTCTCGAAACTTGGATTTCCCCTGTTCCCTACTGCAGAAAAGAAAGAAAATTTTTACCACTCTAGAAATTGTTATGTCATAAGTTTAAAGCAAATACCTATATAAATTTGACTGTACAGATAACATGCCGAGCCAATGCAGCATATTATCTTCATGTCATTGGCTCGGGAACTTTTTCAAAGTAAAAACAGGAATTGCTAATATACTGCCATCCAGTTCAATTCAGTTTACGGTCGTGCTTAATATCACCAAGCTGGTTTAAATGTCATGAATTCTAATAGCGGCATATTTTTATGGTTCTTATTGATAAACTGAACAGTTACTGACATACTCTTTCCCCCTTGGTGACTTTTTTATTTGGCGAGAATACAATTGGCTACAGTAAAATCCTAGAAATTGTTTCGGGTTGGCGCCTTTTGCTTCACTTTGATACTAATGCACACATTGGCGCTACTACTTTGCTTGGGAACTGAACCCACTTCTAGACTTGAGCCTCTCGCTTCTTTTGAGCCACTTGAATGAATAGTTAAAATCATAAACAAACCCCTTAACTATCAGATATGAAAGCAAAGTAAAATTATTGGCACAGCTTCGATCAGAGTCGACATGCCGCCATGTTTACCCATAGTTCTAATTAGATCTATATTGTTGTGTGTCATCATTTGAGCTGTGGGTAAACACGGCGGCTGGTGAACTCTTATGGAAGCTGTGCCAAATTATTTGGTAAAATTGAAATTAATATAAATTTAAATTTGTGAGCATTCAGCTTTGATAAAAGCATACGTAACAAAACAGAAATAGATAATTAAAGAAGTCTTCAGTCAATAATTTTCATGAAAGTAATAGTCATCTAGCTGCCTAAAATGGTCTAAAGAAACTATTAAATGGAACACTACAAAATGTAAACAAACTGCTCACTGGCGGTGCAAAATTTCTTTTCACCCAATTTGAACAAAATGTGTGTTTAGAGGTACGGAACTTCAAGACCTCATGTATGTGAAATAATTTTTAGTTTTGTTTAAACATTTTTGCCACATGATGTTAAATCTCAATATCTTGAAACTTAAATTGTGTGTATTTTTTGCGCTTCCCCTGTTGTTACTCAGGCCTCGCCACTGAGTCAACTGTATTTTGTTTATAGTGTTCAGTATAAGCTGTATGAAGTTTCTACACGGTGGCAACCTGGCAAGATTGCCGTAAGCGAAAATAATATACTTTTTTGATGTTTGTTTTTTATGGATTGAGTTTGTGGCGGTCGCGACAAGATCTTGACTGAGAATGTAAATTTTAACGTGAATATAATTAAATATTTTATGAATGCTTGTTTTCTGGAAGGAAGAACACACTCTTGTTTGGCTCATTCTTCCTTCCAGTAAACAAGCAGTCAGAGTTTAAACTATTTAATAACATTAAAATTAACATTCTCAGTCAAGATCTCATCGTGCACGGGACTGCTAGCTCAAACTCAACCTATAGAAAAGAAAAACAAACATCAAAACGTTCTCTTCTTTTTCGCTGCTGGCAACCTCGTCGGGTTGCCACCGTGGAGGAACTTCACAAGCGGGTTAGTCAAATTTAAAAATTAATGTACACTAAACATTTTAGGTTCTTATGCTCCAAGATGTGGAAACTGCTGGTCTTTCCCGATTCCCTGTACTTTTAGTGTTTCTCAACAAAGGTGGTAAGTACTTAAAAATAGTTATAAAAGATGCTTTTTTGTTCAACTGTTAAAAACCTTATAATGCCTTATTCTATTTCACAGGCAACATCGGCTTTTCTAGCACTGCCAGCTGGGCCCTATAACAATTGTTTCATCATCTAGGTCCCAAGAATAAATTAATATTTTTATCACAAAAATTTCATGAATTATTAAATACCACATATGAATCCTGCCTTTTCTGCAGTATGATTTGTAAAACATATTGCAACAACATGCTTTTTATATTTATGGGCAAAGTGATTAATTGGGCATTATTAATAATGCCGAGGCAATGTGATAAATTCAAAGAAATTTATCACTTTGGCCGCTTTCACTCTGATTGGCATTATTAATAATGCCCAACTAATCACTTTGCCCGTAACATGTACACAACTACATTGTAACTATTTAATACCATGGATCGGAAAGATTTGATAAAAATTGTTATTTAAAAAATATTTTGTATTATTAAAAATATTTGTATAATATGTGTGTATATTACTTTGCCAATAAAGCTGTAGTAGATTAAGATTGATTTAATAAATATTGCTTATCTAATTAACAAGTTTTTGATTCTTCCATAAAGTTATAATTACATTTGTCTATTAATGGGATGATTGTATGATACATTCCTAATACTTATTTGATAATACACTTGGTTTGTCTAAACATAATTTATAACTAGTATTGGCCTTAGATTTTTATTTAATTAATGCTTAAATACATTATTGCAAGAATGGTAATGCGATATTTTACAAGTTAAAAAAATATATAGGAATAATTGTGCTGGAAGTATAAATTTTAACAATAATTAGTTGTTTGTGGTTAAATGAGTTGATAATAGTTATGAAGTTAATTAAAGTGATAATAGTAATGAAAATACAAATAATTGCTGTTTACATTTTTTAAGCTTAAACATTCCTTCCCAATAAATATTTTTTTCACATAAAATGATTTATATGTAACTAATATTTTCTATAATGTTTCACACACACACACAAAATGTATATTGGAATAAGTTCTTAATTTTCTTTCTAAATTAGACTGCAAAGTACCTGTGGTACTTAGAATTCAATTTACAGAGTTAAACTCGATGGTTGTATTGTGCTTGGGTAGGCTTACCATATTTTCTTGGCCAACCCAGGACATATTTTTAAAATTTCTTAATAAGTACCATATCAAATCATCAAAGATGAAATAATAAGAAAAAACATTCGAACTTATAAACATTGAACAGAAATATAAAATTTTATTTTTTAATTCAACATTATTTTTTCAAAAATTGTTTGATTGACTTAACTTTATTATAAAATTTACTGAAAGTAAGTTCTCCAAATTAATACAGATGTTAGATACCATAAAACAATGCAATTTTCAAGTTGTTTTTTCACGATTTTTCATAAAATTGTCTGGCAAATCTTAAAAGTATGAAAACCCCGGACATATTGCAACCCCTGACTGTGCGGGGTAAACCCGGACGTATGGTAAGCCTATGCTTGGGGGTGCCCATACATTACATAATTTATTTTCTAAATTTTTGGAACTCTCCCACCCCCTTGGTAAGATTTTACATAACCATAATCCTTTTTGACTAATATGTTCAATTTATCAAAATAATTTTTACTAATTAGTTACTTTTTAGCACAAGTTTTCATGCAAAAAAATTTAAGAAAAATTATATTATATGAACTAAAAGAAATTGTGCGAGATTTTGACTCCCCGGGCTGAGATTTGGTGGACACCCTCCCCCCTTTTGACCTCATGCAATGGACATTACCCAATACTTTTACTGTTGTCGAGACTGCCTTACAAAAGAAGCGTACCCCCACTATTTTCACGACTTATTTTTCTGGAATACGTAACAAATCCTTACACGTCTAAATAATTATAAGAATTATGATCTCTTAGATAGACATAGGAGTGAATTTAGTAAGTATTTGATGCAAAGTGTATAATGTTAAGTCTAGAGCACAATATCTTTTTTTTTTAAATCCTTGCAATATCTTCATATTTGATTTTACTTACTCTCGGGTGATGTAGTTGAAGGGACGGGTAAAATATTTCGAGGTGTAAGGTTTTCGGCATAACTATAGGTAAGTTAGAGGATTGGTGTTTTACGCAAGGCAAGTAAATTAGAGGAATGCCTAACGTCAATGTAAAAATTGAGGTATTAAAAATATCATTTCCCAATCAAGAGTATACTGTAACACTTTTCTATAAAATATTGTGGCCGTTCCCTGAATAATATGGAGTGTCCCCTCAAAATATGGTGATTTTATTTCAAATAAAGTAGAAAAAGACGAGTCCCCTCAAATATTCATGGTTAACCCTGTTCCTCAATAATATATACGAGTGTTTCTAATAAGTTAAAGGGTGCTGCAATGTGTTTGATAAGACTTCATTCACAAGGAATTTCGTCATTGCTTGACATCTATGACATGAAAGCAGAAAATTACATTTTATTTTTTTTCATTCATTTCTCTATAACTCAAAAGTAAGAAGTAAGATATAGTTAAGTAATACATTTAAGGGTTGATTTGAAATATATGTGCTTTATAATACAAGAATCTTCTTTTCTGAGCTTCAATTGAACTAAAATTGCATTAGTATAACATAGATTTTAAGGATTTAATTGGCTTCAGGCTTCTCAACTTAAAATTTCTCAAGGAAAGTTATGAACAAAATATAATGAATAAATTATTAAAGAATACAAAACTTGAGGTTTTCAAAATATTTTTCGAACTGAGTGGTGGGCATTTTATTTTGAGAGAATGACATTACAGCACTCTTTAAGTTATTGAAATCACTATTGACTTACTGAGGAATAAAACACTTTTATCCATATTAATTTATTAGACTATCTTGCAGCCTAATATAAAAAGGTTTTTGCTAACCATTTCTTCATTTACGAGCAAAGAAAAACTAATAAGTATATATTATTTTAATTCCCAGTGTTTGAGAACGTCTTTGTTTACATCACCACACGCAAAGAATAAAAACAATCGTTGTGATTGGTCGATGAGAACCCGTCATGTCGGGTAAAATAGCCTCGAACTCATAGATCCCCTTCCTCGATTCCACCCTCACTCGTTAACGGAAAGTGGTGAACTCGAAGTAGTCCATTTCTTCTTTGACGAGTACACGACGGGTTCCAACCCGTTCCGATCCAACCCGTCGGGTAAAAACCCACATCTACTCGTCAAAGAAGAAATGGACTACTTCGAGTTCACCACTTTCCGTTAACGAGTGAGGGTGGAATCGAGGAAGGGGATCTATGAGTTCGAGGCTATTTTACCCGACATGACGGGTTCTCATCGACCAATCACAACGTTTGTTTTTATTCTTTGCGTTGTGGTGATGTAAACAAAGACGTTTTCAAATACTGGGAATCAAATTTTTATATAATTATTAGTATTTCTTTGCTCGTAAATGAAGAAATAAGTTATATAAAAAGGTTAGCAAAAACCTTTTTATATTAGGCTGAAAGATAGTCTAATAAATTAATATGGATAAACAAGTGTTTTGTTCCTCAGTAAGTCAATAGTGATTTCAATAACTTAAAGAGTGCTGCAATGTCATTCTCAATATAAAATGCCCACCACTCAGTTCAAAAAATATTTTGAAAACCTCAAGTTTTGTATTCTTAAATAATTTATTCATTATATTTTGTACATAACTTTCCTTGAGGAAATTTAAGTTGAGAAGCTGAAGCCAATTAAATCCTTAAAATCTATGCTATACTAATGCAATTTTAGTTCAATTGAAGCTCAGAAAAGAAGATTCTTTTATTATAAAGCACATTTTTCAAATCAACCCTTAAACATATTACTTAACTATATCTTACCTTTGAGTTATAGAGAAATGAATGAAAAAAAATTAAATGTAATATTCTGCTTTCATGTGATAGATGTCAAGCAATGACGAAATTCTTTTTGAATGAAGTCTTATCAAACACATTGCAGCACCTTTTAACTTATTAGAAACACTTTTTTGTGTATTGAGGAACAGGGTTAACCATGAATATTTGAGGGACTCATCTTTTTCTACTTTATTTGAAATAAAATCTCCATATTTTGAGGGGACACTCCATATTATTCAGGGAACGGTCACTATATTTTACTGAAAAGTGTTAACAGTATACTCTTGATTGGGTAATGTTATCTTGAATACCTCGATTTTTACACTGATGTTAGGCATTCCTCTAATTTACTTGTCTTGTGTATAATATCTGCCGTTAAACACCAATCCTCTAACTCAGTGGTCCCCAACCTTTTTACCACCACGGACCGGTCAACGGTTGATAATTTAACAGGGGCCTGCTGGGGGGGCATTGATTGTTTATATTCTATATTACCATACTTGTATAATATACACGAACGCGCGAACGGCGTTCGCAGAAAATTTCGCCCTCTGCAGAAAATTTTCTGCAGGAAAACTACAAAAAAAAAATTTTCGGAAATTTTTCTGCAGAATTTATTTTTGATAAATTTTTCTTATGTTTTTCGCCAAATGCTTCCATCCGCGGAATCGCGATTTTAGAAAGAATCGGAATCGGGAAATCGCAACTTCTCCCGTAAGTTCCGTTTTTGCTCGCGGAGTTTACCGTTTCATCCGCGATGCTTTCTAAGATGGTCGCGGACATAAGGTGTAGTTGTCGGCTTCGTATCGCGTTGCTCGCGGAGTTAACCGTTTCATCCGCGATGCTTTCTAAGATGGTCACGGACATAAGGTGAAGTAGTCGGCTTCGTATCGCGTTGCTCGCGGAGTTTACCGTTTCATCCGCGATGCTTTCTAAGACGGCCGCGGACATAAGGTGAAGTAGTCGGCTTCCTATCGCGTTGCTCGCGGAGTTTACCGTTTCATCCGCGATGCTTTCTAAGATGGTCGCGGACATAAGGTGTAGTTGTCGGCTTCGTATCGCGTTGCTCGCGGAGTTTACCGTTTCATCCGCGATGCTTTCTAAGATGGTCACGGACATAAGGTGAAGTAGTCGGCTTCGTATCGCGTTGCTCGCGGAGTTTACCGTTTCATCCGCGATGCTTTCTAAGACGGCCGCGGACTTTAAGGTGAAGTCGGCTTCGTATCGCGTTGTTGTTGCGATGTAGAAAAAACAACTTTTCCGTAGTTAGAAGCCAACAAGTCCGGAAGTAAAAAAAATAGCGATTTTTCGCGAAAGTTCCGTTTTTCTGGCTTATGAGGTTTTCTAAGTTGCAAAATTTTTGAAAGGCTACTTTGAGAAGCAACTTAAGAAAATAATTCAGTTTTTTTAATCGTGTTAGATTATAACCTGTATTACATATCTGATATGATTTGAGATTCTAATAATACTTTTAAAAATTCATTTGACTTTTTCTTCACTTAGCAAAAATTTTATTGGTAAAAAAATTAAGTTATTTAATTAAATGTAAAGTAATCAATAAATTATCCTTGTATTTAACTGATTTCCTAAATTTGCATCTGATTTTAGTTGCATTTTGGTTATTTTCCTGCAAATGAAGATAACGTGAAATATGTACCTTTCTTTGTTTAAAGATATTTTTATCTAGTCTAGACTATCAATATTAATGACTAGTTAAATGCCAGTTTAAAGTTCTTAAAATCCTCCCAAGTATAACCCAGTTAAATTAAAATTTTTCTTGTTAAAATTATTTGTTTTACACATTAAATAAAATTATACCTAACTAAGCTCACATGCTTTTCCTCTTTTTTCATCTTTAGATAAACTCCCCTGCAATTTGGGTATTTCAGTAATAATGGTTTTTTTAGAGCGATTTAAAAATGTGTAAATTCTTGCAGAAAATTTTTTGGAAAAAATTTAAGTTCGCAGAAAGGTTTTTATTTTATACAAGTATGTATATTACTTTGATTTATTAATTTTAATTTAATTGTATTTAAACATGATTTCAAAATAAAATACAGTTACACCAAAAAATAAATATAAAGTGATTTATAATTCATTTCATTCATTAATTTTGAGTTTAAACTAATAATTTAAATTCATTTTTATTGAAATGGTCGGCCCGGTACCATTTGATCCACGGACCGGCACCGGTCCGTGGACCGGAGGTTGGAGACCACTGCTCTAACTTACCTAGTTATGCCGAAAACCTTACACCTCGAAATATTTTACCCGTCCCTTCAACTACATCACCTGAGAGTAATATCAAATATGAAGATGTTGCAAGGATTTAAAAAAGCAAGATATTGTGCTCTAGACTTAACATTATACACTTTGCATCAAATACTCACTAAATTCACTCCTATGTCTATCTATGAGATCATAATTCTTATAATTATTTAGAAGTGTAAGGATTTGTTACGTATTCCAGAAAAATAAGTCGTGAAAATTGTGGGGGCGTGCTTCTTTTGTAAGGCAGTCTCGACAATAGTAAAAAAAGTATTGGGTAATGTCCATTGCATGAGGTCAAAAAGGGGGGAGGGTGTCCACCAAATCTCTGCCCGGGGAGTCAAAATCTCGCACAATATCTTTTAGTTCATATAATATTATTTTTCTTAATTTTTTTTGCATGAAAACTTGTGCTGAAAAGTAACTAATTAGTAAAACTTATTTTGATAAATTGAACATATTAGTCAAAAAGGGTTATGGTTATGTAAAATCTTACCAAGGGGGTGGGAGAGTTCCAAAAATTTAGAAAATAAATTATGCAATGAATGGGCACCCCCCAAGCACAATACAACCATCGAGTTTTACTCTGTAAATTGAATTCTAAATACCACAGGTACTTTTGCAGTCTAATTTAGAAAGAAAATTAAGAATTTATTCCAATATACATTGAATTTTTAAACATTATAGAAAATTTTAGTTACATATAAATCATTTTAAGTGAAAAAAATATTTATTGAAAAGGAATGTTTAAGCTTCAAAATGTAAACAGCAATTATTTGTATTTTCATTATTATCACTTTAATTAACTTCATAACTAATTATCAACTCTTTTAACCACTAACAACTAATTATTGTTAAAATTTATACTTCCAGAACAATTTATTATTCCTATATATCTTTTTTTAAACTCAAGATATTAACAGTGAAATTTCTTGAAAAATATCGCATCACCATTCTTGCAATAATGTATTTTAGCATTAATTAAATAAAAATCTAAGGCCAATAGTGGTCAATTATGTTAAGACAAACCAAGTGTGATATCAAATGAAGTAATGGGAATGTATCATACAATCATTCCCATTAATACACAAATGTAATTATAACTTTATCGAAGAATCAAAAACTTGGAAATTAGAGAAGCTATATTTATTAAACCAATCTTAATCTACTACAGCTTTATTGGCAAAGTAATATACACATATTATACAAATATTTTTAATAATACAAAATATTTTTTAAATAACAATTTTCATCAAACCATTTTTTATAAAATCTTTCACATCCATGGTATTAAATAGTTACAATGCAGTTGTAAACATGTTACGGGCAAAGTGATTAGTTGGGCATTATTAATAATGCCCATCAGAGTGGAAGCGGCCAAAGTGATAAATCACATTGCTCGGGCATTAATAATAATGCCCAATTAATCACTTTGCCCATAACATATATATAAAAAGCATGTTGCTTGCAATATGTTTTACAAATCATACAACAGAAAAGGCAGGATTCATATGTGGTATTTTCTAATTCATGAAATTTTTGTGATAAAAATATAAAATTAATTCTTGGGATTATATCCCTGTTGGGTTGGGATGATGAAACAATTGTTATAGGGCCCAGCTGGCAGTGCTAGAAAAGCTGATGTTGCCTGTGAAATAGAATTAGGCATTACATAAGGTTTTTAACAGTTGAAAAAAAAGCATCTTTTATAACTATTTTTAAGTACTTACCACCTTTTTTGAGAAAGACTAAAAGTACAGGGAATCGGGAAAGACCAGCAGTTTCCACATCTTGGAGCGTAAGAACCTAAAATGTTAATAGTGTACATTAATTTTTAAATTTGACTAACCCGCTTGTGAAGTTCCTTCACGGTGGCAACCTGACGAGGTTGCCAGCAGCAAAAAAGAAGAGAACGTTTTGATGTTTGTGTTCCTTTTCTATGCGTTGAGTTTGAGCTAGCGGTCCCGTGCACAACGAGATCTTGACTGAGAATGTAAATTTTAATGTGAATGTAATTAAATAGTTTAAACTCTGACTGCTTGTTTACTGGAAGGAAGAATGAACCCAACAAGAGTGTGTTCTTCCTTCCACAAGCAGTCATAAAATATTTAATTATATTCACATTAAAATTTACATTCTCAGTCAAGATCTTCGCGACCGCCTCAAACTCAATGCATAAAAAACTAACATCAAAACAGTATCTTCTTTTTCGCTTCTTGACAGGTTGCCACCGTTTAGAAACTTCATACCACTTATACTGAACTCAATAAACAAAATAAAGTTGACTCAGTGGCAAAGAAAGAAAAGAAATTTTGCACCGCCAGTGAGCAGTTTGTTTATATTTTGTAGTGTTCCATTTTATAGTTTCTTTAGACCATTTTAGGCAGCTAGATTACTATTACTTTCATTTAAATTATTGACTGAAGACTTCTTTGATTATCTATTTCTGTTTTGTTACATATGCTTTTATCAAAGCTGAATGCTCTCAAATTTAAATTTATATTAATTTCTATTATTTTACCAAATAATTTGGCATAGCTTCGATAAGAGTCGACAAGACACCATGTTTACCCACAGCTCAAATGATGACAAACAATATAGATCTAATTGGAACTATGGGTAAACATGGCGGCATGTCAACTCTGATCGAAACTGTGCCAATAATTTTACTTTCCTTTCATATCTGATAGTTAAGGGGTTTGTTTATGATTTTAACAACTATTCATTCAAGTGGCTCAAAAGTAGCAAAAGGCT
Organism: Tetragnatha versicolor; assembly: GCA_024610705.1. Taxonomy (NCBI): domain Eukaryota; kingdom Metazoa; phylum Arthropoda; class Arachnida; order Araneae; family Tetragnathidae; genus Tetragnatha; species Tetragnatha versicolor. The sequence goes on from JANDEH010000004.1 coordinate 638,216, forward strand.
CAAGTTTAGAAGTGGGTTCAGTTGCCAAGCAAAGTAGTAGCGCCAATGTGTGCTTAAGTATCAAAGTGAAGTTGGCAACAAAAAATTCACCAAAAGGCGAACCCGAAACTATTTCTAGGATTTTACTGTAGCCCCAGATATATTCTCGCCAAATAAAAAAAGAGCCAAGGGGGAAAGAGTATGTCAGTAACTGTTCAGTTTATCAATAAGAACCATAAAAATATGTCGCTATTTGAATCTATGACATTTAAACCAGCTTGGCGATATTAAGCACAACCGTAAACTGAATTGAACTGGATGGCAGTATATTAGCAATTCCTGTTTTTACTTTGAAAAAGTTCCCGAGCCAATGACAGGAAGATAATATGCTGCATTGGCTCGGCATGTTATCTGTACCGTCAAATTTTTATATTTGCTTTAAACTTATAACATAACAATTTCTAGAGTTGTAAAAATTGTCTTTCTTTTCGGCAGTAGGGAACAGGGGAAATCCAAGTTCGAGAAGGGGCGCAGGAAATCGGCGAGCTTAAGATACTTAAGCACCTTCTTCGAATGAGAGGGAAGGGATGTGGGGTAGCTATTGGAGAGTATGAACCGGTTTGGGGCCGCTTGTTTAGGGTTACACTTACTGCCCTAACGAGGAAAGACAAACGATACTTATAGATAAGCACACAAATGTTGTAATGGTACTTTACCTTCATTAAAAGATGATCAGTTGGAGAAAATTGCCATCAGAGGAATCATTTGACAGGGCACATCAATCTTCGTCATTAAGAATCATTCGCACATCCATCTTCGTCATTCACATCTTTGTAACGGGCTAAAATACAATATGTACACATTTATTTTTTAGTTTCGACACAAAATCCAAACATGAAAAAGAAACTAATACTTTTTCCAATAAAATCAACACCCTCTTGGGTTCTTACATATTATCGACTCGACTATTCTGCTTAATCAGAAAAAATTATCCGATGATTTCCGATTCTATAATTAAGTTGCTGAAGAGTCGACAGTATAATGTGGTTTTTATTTACACTTTCTTTTAAAATCAAAAGTACAATTTTTCCCAGCTAAATTGATATTTAAATAAAGTAGCGATTGAGTTGTTATAAAACCAACATGCAATACATGTGTACAAATTATCAACCAAGCATCACACATCTTGTCCTATGGGAAACTTGGTTAATTGTTATTCCTCAAGTTTTTTTACAAGCAGGATCACAGCTGATTTTAATTTTGAGATGAAAAGAACCAAAAACGATCGAGAATGTTCTCAGTAAGAAATGTATTGGCACATAAGGAATGAACAAAAAGTAATATTTATAAGCATTTACAAGGAATTTTTAATGGGTAGTCAAATTTTTAAATGTTTATAAAAGAACTATATAGCATTCTCACTGTTTATACATTAGTTTTAAACTCGATCATTGTTTATGTTTACTATTTGTCCTATTCTACACGTACCTTGTAGGTTATCAACACAAAAATTTAATTAACTCTTATCAAATTATTTTAGTAATACACAATAAGTAATAGCTTTCAAAAGGAATAAACTAATTTTAAGTTTGAAATTAACGATAAAGTAAACAAGAAGTTGGAAATTCCATAGACTGTTTTTATCCTCTAGGGTTGTAATAATAACACATTTCATAGTTACTTTCAAATATCTATATAGATTTTGTTCAATAAAGGTAATTTCATATAGTTATATAGGATAGAAAATATCTTACCTTAATGTTTAGTTCGAACTGTCCGCGATAGTTTGGGTCCGCCATGTTAATCCGCTGGTGGAATTATATTTCACCAAGGAATGAGGTGTTGGGCTGAAACCCGTCGGCCAACCCGATTGCGCGGAAACTTTCCACACTTTTGGTACATCAAAGTAGTCCTAAGGGAAAATCGGGTTGCCAACCCACGTGAGACGGAAAAGAACCCGATTCCACCCGATCCCACATGGTTGGTAGTAGGGCCCCAGGTGTGAAATCAAAGCAAAAGCTTCACTGCTCCAGGGTTACAGGAGGATTACTGGTGTTCCCATTGGAATTGATTTAACCCTCGTTTTGGCGTTAATGTCTTGACACTCGCAAATAAATTTGGTTGTGATTCCTCATTTGCACCTTTGGCGCAAAAACACACACTCGCCAATCTAATACAGCATCTGTTCCGACTGCGATTTTATGGGATTATAACGAGGTTTTCGAATGACACCATCGAATTCCAAACTCAAAACATCTTTGAATTCAAATTTTATGAGTTTATTTTTAAAAAACTTCAAATTTTAGAGATGTTTTTAAAATGCTACTCCTCCTACAATAATCGACATACATTCTTGAAATTTGGTTTTCAAATACATCAAACTATGTTTAACAAAAGTTAGCATCGATTCAAAGTTTATGGTGCTTTGAATTTTAAACATAGTGGTTTTTCTTGAATCACTAGCTAAAAAATCCCCAAAATGCTAAAATTCTCAATTCAGTAATTTTTTAAAAAAAATCTAAGATGTTTAACGATAAAACAAATGCCAACTTTTGTTATACTCACTTCCGACAATAGTCAGAAAAAATTTCAAGAGATTTGGTCCAATAGATAAAAATCCTTAGCATTTTAAACAATGAAACAGTGATTCTGAGTAAAAGGACTTTGAAGTTTCTACTAGCCATAGAAACCTTAATACTTTCACATATGAAATCAACTACAACTTGGATATTTATCAATGGAAAGCTTTGAAAATTCGTATGATGATAGACAAATGCATATAGATTAGTTTAGAAGAAAAATTTTTTTTTCCAAATTTTGACAAAAAATGGTACTGTGTCCCCTTAATTTTAAATATTTAATTAACTAAATTTTTTTGAAACTTTTCATGTGGATTTTTGGATTTAGATCTATTTCCTTTACTGGAAAAATTCATTTTTTTTCTGTTTTCAAAAAATGATGGTATTGCCATTATCTAAATTTATATATCATGTATTTCGATATTTAAAATATCTCTATTACTTGTTTTTCGGTTAGTTTAAATCCTAATACATTAACATTAATCTATTCATAAATAAGATGTTCCAAATTTATTTGATATTTTCCTAAATAAAAATGCCGATAGCTGTAGGAATGTAATAAAAGTAAATGTTTCACAATATAATATTGACATATTTTCTCAAGTAGAATTAACCTTCTTTAGCCTTTCTTCTTTTCTCCATGATGGTAAAAAAAACTGGAAATGCCCCTCGAAATAACGGCATTTACTTTTAAAGTGTGCCCTCAGTGTAAGCATCGTGAGAACTTCGACTTCCGGGAGCGAAGGCATTAGAGGGTTGAGGTGCTTCACTCCTGCGGGCTCGAAAACGATTCGTCTTAAATGCATATATTATGTGTCGAAGGTAATCCTTCCACGTTCGAATTTTTCCCGTGAGCCTTTCCTTTCTTTTGCTCGGGAAATCATATTTGTTGGAAACGTGTGAGACTTAACACTTTTTCTTACATCTCGAGGAACATTATTCACAAGCTATCCTAAATTAAGCTGTTATCTTTTTCTTTGTTTTGAGAGGGGAGATGGTGGGTTTTAGTGAAAGCATAGATTGTTTCCATATTTAGGTACCAAGTAAAGATCCTGAGCGTTAAAATTTATAACTGACACGACATTTAAACGTCATGTAGCAATAGAGAATGGATAATTGCAGTCAAATTTTTATTTTATTTTAATGTATTTAGAATGGCTGAAAACCTCCAAAAACATTTTAATTTACCTTTCAAATCCCTAAATTTTAAGTTATTTTAAATTAAAAATAGCTTCTTTTCTGTCTGAGCTGAAACAGCTTGTGACCTCAAATGTGCCTTGTTTACTATCATTTCGCTTTGAAATACACTGAGCTATAAAACAAACTGGAGTGACAACCTTCAATACTATAACAAGCGATTGATTGTGCCAGCGCGGAAGTTTAAATTGCCCCGATTGCTTAAGCAATCGAGGCAAGCTGGAAACAAAGTTGGAAGAGCATTTTAAATAAATAAATAAATTTTATTAAACAAACAAGAACAGAACAGAAAAAATACAAGTGATCCAGTACATGAATATCCCAAAGGAGCTACCGCTCGTCCATTTCCTCCTTTAATCCGCCCATGCCAGTTTTTCAAAATATTATGAGCAAAATTTAGAATGGTCGTTTCATTCTGTGCATACAACTGTGTTAACAGATGGAGAAACTTAAAAGAAGATGGAAATCCTTTTCACGGTGTGATGCGGTTTCGGCACGCTAACTAGTCACTCCAGTTTGTTTTATAGCTCAGTGTTGAAATACGGAGCTCTAGTTTTTTATAGCCTAGTGTTTCGATGAAAACGGTGTTTCCCACATTTCCAAGAGGCACATGTGACGTCACACTGTTAGGAGCTTTCTGTAATAAAATATCTCATAATTATTTGAAAAAAAATTTGTGGGAAAAGATATTGCAGCATCTCTTAAAATTCTTAATAGAATTCAATTTTAATTTATTAAAAATTATCTCCTGATTCCAAAAATACGCTTGTCTTTTCCTACAAAATGTTTTTACAGAAATCTCCTAACAGTGTGATGTCAAGCGTGTCTCTTGGAAATGTGGGAAACACCGTTTTTATCAAAACACTAGGCTATAAAAACTAGAGCTCAGTATTTCATATTTCAAATTGGAATGATAGTAAACAAGGCACGCTGTTTCAACTCAGACAGAAAAGAAGCTATTATTAATTGAAAATAACTTAAAATTTAGGGCTTTGAAAGATAAATTAAAATGTTTTTGAAGGTTTTAAGCCATTCTGAACACATTAAGATTTTTTTAAAATTGACAGCAATTGTCCTTTTTTTCTCTTCCAAAATAAGTTTTAATTTATTGCATTTATTAAAAAACTAGCTATTCATTGACAGGCACCTATATACATCGTAAAAGCTTATTTTTCTACATGAATTATGCACTGAGCTATAAGATAAGAAATTACAGGGCTGACCGTCCCAACAAACTTGTTTTATAGCTCAGTGGAATTATGTTGAGGTCAAAAACAGTACTAGTTCAACATTTTAACTTTTATTTAACATCTCGCCACCCTGGGCCTCATATCAAGACCCTCTATATACAGAGGGTCTTATATATGAGGGTACTTATATAGAGGGTCTTGCTCATATGTGAGGCTCCTATGCTACTTATGAGCTCAATTTTGGTATGATGTAAACACGCAAATATATTTTCTTTTCATCAGTGACTTCACTGATTCATGTAAATCACATATGAGACTTCTACATGGTTTTTGAATTCGTTCCTAAAGGGGGCATCCATAAATTACGTGAGGTGTTTTTTTCCAAAATCTGGACCCCCCTCCCCCCTTGGTGAGATTTAGTGAGATTTTTCTTGACCCCCCCCTCCCCCCAAGTGAGATTTACCTGCAACTTTGAAAAAAAAAATTCCAAAATTTATTTGCATTTTGTGCTTCATAGCACTACAGTGGCTAGAAGGGGATAGTGTGTCGTTCGAAGATGAAAACTGAAAAAAAAATTACTCCTCCGCTTGGTGTCGCTGCTGTTAGACGTGCATATAGGCGCCTGCGCATTGCGACTCTCATTCTCAGCGGCTATGTTATAGTTTACGCCGTGTACAGTGATTTCGCAAAACGTAAACAACAACATACCATGGCTTTGGCCGGCTTAGTGCTGAAAGTCGCAATGCGCAGGCGCCTATATGCACGTGCACGTCTAACAGCAGCGACACCAAGCGGAGGAGTGAAACGAGGAGAAAAATTTTAGCATTGCTGGTATTGGCGAACGACACACTATCCCCTTCTAGCCACTGTAATAGCACCTAATTAAGTTAAAAAAGTTGACGTGAGATTTTAATCGACCCCCCCTCCCCCCTTGGTGAGATTTGGTGAGATTTTTCCAAACCCCTCCCCCCCCTTTTTGACCTCACGTAATTTATGGATGACCCCAAATGGCAGCAAGATGATTTATACTTCAATGTTTACATTTTAAACTGTGATGCTTGTGAAGAGAAAGTACTAGCTAGATACTAGCTTCTGTAGAACATTTTTTATAGGTTGGTAGATATTTTCTTATTTCGTAATCGTCTAATATTAAATACCATGTCTTTTAATAAGTTCTAAACCAGGTATTTTCTGTTAAATTGAAAAAAATATGGCCCATATGGCCTCATATGAGGCTCATAGAAATAACTAGGAAGGAGTGCACACAAGAAAAAAAAATTTCCAGACAAATTATAGGGGCATTTTGGATGTATTGAGAAGAAAAAAAGTTTTTTTCATTTTTTTGATGTTCTGGTGCAGAGAGGGTTAAAGTGTTTCTAAAAAAACTCATAAAACATGGAACATGTTAATAGGGTCTACTTTTACCCTTAGGGGCCGTTCAAATATTACGTAAGCACCTAAGGGGGGAGGGGGGTTTGCTCTTTGCTTATTTTTGCTGACAAGGGGGGAGGGGGATATGAGTGATGCTTACGTAAGATGGTGCATTTTTCGAAAAACTCTTGTTTCTTGCATAAATAATTTCAAAACTCAACCAAAAATAATTATAACAAAAAATTGAATTAGGAAATCTGACGTGGGCACTTTTTTCTGGGGATGGACCCCCCAAACATTTTGAAATTTTAACCCCGAAAAGTAGTGTTCGACTCATTTTTAAACGCTTTTATTCTACTTGCTTTTGGCGGCGTTTTACGGGTGGAATTTTAAAACTCGATTTTCGGGCACTTCCCGATATGTCAGGGCCCCGAAACTTTACACATCGGTGTAACCCTCATGACACTCCAATATCCAACCATTATCTAGTCAAACAACCAAAGGATTAAGTTAATTAACTAGTATTTTTAATTAACAGAAAAACCAGAATTTGAGACCTTTCCCAAAGGGCTATTCTCCCTAAACCGTGAACAATTGTTTATAAGGCATAACTTCATCATATTCAAAAGTCAAAACGAGAATTGCCCAGTAATTACGATAATTATAGACGATTAATCACTTTTTTTCTTTCCGGATTCTTGTACATAATATTTCAGGCACTTCCAAACGATATAAAGTTCTGAAACTTTGCACCGTGGTGGAAACTCGATGACAATGCAATATTCAATCATCAACTAGTCAAAACCTCCGTAATTTAGGTAATTAACGAGTGTTTTTAGTTATCCTTTTAATTCATATTTGAGACACTTCCGTGAAGCCAATGGCTCCCAAAACCTGTAAGATAATATACTAGGTATATAACTACAATATTTAATCTTCAAAACGTGATTTTTTACCTTCCAATTAACAATTAAGATAATTAGCGATTTAAGATAATAACCGCGAGAAAGAAATCGCCAGAAGAGCGAGAAATCGCCGAAAAATCGCCAGAAGAGCGAGAAATCGCCGAAAATAGGTGTCCCATCCCGAGGAATGTCGAGAGCAGAAAAATATTCTACTTTTATAATTTATTGACTACTGAAAAGACTGGATGGTACTGTTTGCTCTTTGATACACACACACTAATTCTGAGTTTTTTACGATTGTTTTTTTTTATTTTATTGAATGCTTTCTTTTTATTGTGAATCTTTTTGATATCGATGGATTTCATCGGCGAGTGAGCGGATGCGTTTCTTTGTGCGAGGAATTCTTCCCGCTCAGCTCTATTATTATAACGTTCCAGCAATATTAAATAGATTTTAATTAACTTTGGAGTTGATTGTCCTGCTGAGTCGTCAGAGGATTGTTCTACTTTGTCAGATATGTGAAAAATTTTTGTTAAACATGAAACTAAAATTCCATCCTAACATAACATTAAATATGGTTGAAATAAATACATTTTTTCTTGTGAGTTTTTGTTAAAAAATACCATGACTAAAAAGTAGAAAATAAAATAAGTAAAAAAAGATTTTTTAAAAAACGCTTTTATTGAAGTGTTCTAAAAGGTCAAAAATAATTTTTTCGGTTTGACAAATAATTTATTGGGAAGTAGAAAATAACTTTTTGGTAAGTAAAAAAACTGATTTTCTAATCACTAAAAATAAAAGCGTGGGCGCTAGTAATTCTTTTTTCCCTATTTATTCTAACTTCTTTATTCTATGTTCTATGAGGTTAAATTTACAAATTTCTCATTCATGAGTTTTGAGTGGGATGGATTCACTTTAAATTATCTATTAGGTATTTTTATTTATATAAAGTTATACATAAATGCCGACGTAATGGCCTAGTGGTAAGAGCATTTAACTGCAAAGCCGTACGTCTGGGGTTCGAATCCCCGTTCGTCAGGGATGTTACTGTTACTGTCCTGTAAAAAATTTAAGTTTAAAAAATTACTAGCTCCCACGCTTTTATTTTTAGTGATTAGAAAATCAGTTTTTTTACTTACCAAAAAGTTATTTTCTACTTCCCAATAAATTATTTGTCAAACCGAAAAAATTATTTTTGACCTTTTAGAACACTTCAATAAAAGCGTTTTTTAAAAAATCTTTTTTTACTTATTTTTTGAACCTTAGGGTTACACCCAAAAAGAACAGCTTCTTGTATAAGTCACCTAATTTTCAAGGAGAAAAAAACAGTTCATACTAAAAGGGATGTCAAAATTTCGGGGGGGGTCCGGCAGTTTCTTACGTAATTATGGTGGGGGGGTTTGAGGTTTGCTTATCTTTGCTGACAAGGGGGGGGGGTTAAAAATGACCAAAAAAGTGCTTACGTAATATTTGAACGGCCCCTTACTTACTTGAATCCCCATGGGTATAACCCAGGATGCTTTTCTTCTGCAAATTGTTTTCAAGAATGTTTTGTACAGTTCAGAAAGCAGGGTTTTGGAAGAATTGCGAAGCTATCCGAAAGGTCTTGCGTAAGTTAACGGGTGTTAGTGAGCGATAGCGAGCAGGGGGCGGTTGCTCCCTGGTTTATGAAATTTAGGTGTGGTCCCCAGTTTCTAGTTGTTTTAAATTCAGAATTTAAAACTTTTAAATATTTTATTTGAACCATACTACATGAAAGAGCATAAAAATTAAAATTTCTACTGTTATTTCTGGTACTGGGCATTAGGGTTATAGCTGAAAATTCATTTAATTAATTTTCATAAAAATGTTTTTCAAAATTTTGTTTGTAAAGTTCAGATTCAGCTCCCTTGACCAAACTCTTAAAAAAAATAAAATAATGAGGAAGTTTCATATTTTTTAAATTTTCTCGATTTTGGGGTACATTTTTCAATATAAGCTGTGAAAACTCCAAATTTTCCTCAAAAATTTATTTACTGAGATATAGAAGAAATAAAAGTTGAAAAAAGTCGTAAACAAATGATGCAATCGCAAAAGCTCAAAAATCAAATTTGACGTCACTCGACACTAAACAAAAGACATTGTTGATGTTTATTATTATTATTAGGGAGTGACTTCCCGACCGTCGGGTAACCGTTGTGCGCATGCTCGGGTTAAAGGCGTGGTTTTAAAGTATTTAGGATTGTGGTAAGCGTGGACCCGATGGGGGAAAGGTAGCGCGTCTGCCTGGCGTGCGGAAGGTTGTGAGTTCGAGCCCGGTTATTATTTTTCAGTAAATTTAATTTAGATTTTTATAAATTCTATTAAAAATTGCAAGAATTAATTGCTCTTGTTTAACAGTCATTCCTTATTTAATTAAATTCATTGTGGTTTTTTAAATGTTTTACTTAGTCTAATTTTTTAAAAAAATAATTTAAATTATTAATTTATTGAAAATAAAATTACGAAGTGTATATTTGGACGGCCAGTGGCGCATGCGCTGTAGGTCTCGTGATGACGTAGCAGTCTCGGCGCTTAGTGATGGAACCAATGGTACGCCTAGCCGTGGAAGTTAGAGTAGAGTTTAGTTGAAAAATGGCCGTGCAAATATACAGTGCCATAAAATTATTTCGCTAAAATATTTTACAGAAACAGCAAGAATCAGGTCCACATGGATGCGCATTGCTAATAAAGTATAAAAATCTTGCAGGGATTGTGAAATACAGTACGAAACAATACGTCGGTCGCCATGGCCGTGGGACTTGCCGTCCGTCGTACGACGGTAGGCTAGCTACAGCCTTATTATTATTATTATTGTTGTTGTTGTTGTTGTTGTTGTTGTTATTATTATATTGAAATAGTAGGGACATTTGCTGCCCAAAAATGGTCGCTTTGTCCTCTTCTTCCTTGTCTTCTTCTTCCATAAGTTTTTTTTTTAGATATAGTCACAGATATTAGTTGGTTATTGAGTAGGTTAAGCAGGTGTTTTGAAAGAGTTCAGGAATAAAGCTGACGCCTTCTTTATATATTTCATTTCTTGAATAAATTTTTTGTAGACGGACACAACTACTCGAACTTACGTCTCTTTCCTTCCGAATGGTAAAGTTTTTTAAATGGATATTCAATTGATTTATGATTTTCCTTTGAAAAGAAATTATCTTAATGTTTATTCTATTTTTTCTTTGTTTATATCGTGATCATTGACACTTTTATTTTGATCCTCTGTTTCACTTTCAGAGTCGTTTTCACTTTCAGAGTCGTAAGATGCTGTTACTGCGCGTCTTAAGAAATTTACCAATTTAATTTGAAAATTTGTAAAGATTTGTTCTATATTTTTGCTGAAATCTTCTTGGAATGAGTCATATTCTCCGCTTAAAATCTCTGGGTCTTTCTTTCTTTCCTCTCTTATTCTTTCGGATTCTCTCTCTTCTACCCTTTCACTCCAATCACGATATACACCTTCACCCAGACCCTTCTCCAAGGATTGAACCAGATGATGAGTGGCTTCAGCGATGCGGTTCAGTGGCTCTTCGACCTTGATTTTAATTAATTGAGTTACCTTTGTTTCTATGTCTTCATAGACCTTCTTTGAGTTTCTTTGGTCTTCGATTATATTTGGTGTTAATTCCTTTGTGATGATGTTGGTCAGATTTACAACAGCATTTTCCAGACGTTCTATTCTAGCGTCTAAAGACGCGTTTGACATTCCAGTATCTTTTACTTGATTTTCTTCTTTTTCTATTGATCTTTGTATATTCTTGTTTCCCTGCATTACTTCTGAATAGAGTTTTTTTGAATTCGACTCTTTATGAGCAACTGAAAATGATCTATTTTCTGCCTCCGCTCTATTTTCGATCTTGCATTCTTTTTTCACAAACGGACATTTGATATCGAGAGCAGTGTGATTTTTACTTTTACATCTAAAACACTCCGTATTTATTTTACTGCATTCGGTTGTTTCGTGATTATCTCCACAATTTTTACATTTGGGATCCTGAGCGTTGCAATCTGCTCTGAAGTGACCGAAATCTAAACATCTATGGCAGATTTTTACCTTGTCAATAAATTGGTAGACTTTATGTGATGCATAATCAAACTTGAGTTTTTGTCTGTTTACGAATCCTAATTCTCTAATAAGAACAGTTGTTGATGGTTTTATTTCTCCTTTTTTTGTGAATCTAGTTATTTTTTTCACAAAAATATTCTGTTCTTGAAGTACTTCCGCTTCTCGAAGATTTTTCTTTCTATTTCTTTGTGGTTTATTTTTCTTATATTTAATACATTAATGGCTGAATTCAAACTCTTTGCAGTTTTTAGCACGCACTTGTTCTTGGTTAAAACAAGACCCTCTATATAACAGGCCATCCAACTCGGCCGTGCAACGTCATCAATTTCACCCACCTTTGACGTCACTATCATCACGACGCCATGTTTTAAACTTTCTGAATTGTTAACAGTGAACAAGGAATATCCGTGTTTTTAGTAATTTAACATTAAGTTAACAATGGTAAAATTAACGCTGTAATAATTTTTAATGGCTTCGCTATTAAAATCAAAGTCTAATAAGTAGAAATTTGAAATAAACATAAAAAAACAAAAATGTCTTTTAATTCAAAAAAATTGATGGAACAACAAACAAAAACGTGATGCCATCTGCATAAAATGCAATAATGAATACCAAACTAATTAAATAGAACTTAGTTCACTAAGAGAGTCCGTCTCCATAGGCGCTAATGGAAATCGAAAAGTTGGATGGGTTGGGTGGCGCTGCTAAGCATCAACGTCACGAGAGGCGGGACGGAAAAGCCTGATTGGTTGAGAGAAACTTTTTCCTTCTCCTTCGAAATAGAAGATTGCGTGACAGCCAATCACAGGTTTGATCTCTCTGTCAATCATTTAGTTGATCGTGGCGCCCTCCAACCCGTCCAACTTTTGAATATTTCGTTTTGGACCCTCTGTTAGGATTTTTCTCTGTGGTTCACTAGTTAATTTCTTTACTATAAATAGAAGGTTTAATTATCGTCAGTTTAAATTCTTATAATAAATTAAAGAATATAATGGGGTCAAATAAATTATTTACTTGTTACAGTTCAAAATTCGATGATTTTTTTGTTTTAAAAATATTTTCACATTTTTATTTTACTAGTGTTTTTTTTATTTTCCAAATAAAATTAATAGTATTGTGAGAAAAAAACCTACATTACATTCATTATTTGCAAACTAAACAAACATCCATGTTAGTCTTAAGCCAAAAAAACTGAATGAAAATACAAGAAATCTGTACAAAAGGGAAAAAATTTTGATTCTAAACAAAAGATTTTTGAGTTTCAAGAACAGTGATATCAGCCTTGAAGAGATACATAACGGGAGAATTCAAGAAAGTAAGTTTTTATGCTCCATAGACTTAGAAGCGTTTCACGATCGTAACGAGCCTGCTAAATGCGCATTAGGGCGGAGCGAAAAAACGATATTTTTTATTTTGATTATGGCCTAGTGCGGAAAAGTTGTGTACTGGTGAGTTAACCACGTGTGCAAAATTTCGGGGAAAACAAAAAATATCTTCCGTCTTTAAAATGGCCTTGAAGTTTCAAAAAAGTGGTGATTTTTTTACAAAACAACTAAAAACCCAAAGATTAAACTCTCAAATATTGTTCATGATTTTTTTATGAAGAACTAATATAGTTATAGACATAATCTTTTAGGTTCCATTCTTCTATCACTCTTTTTTCGTTAGATATAATTTTTTAATGATCAATAGTCCACTGAAAATAGAGTTGAACCTCGGACAAATTGCAATAAAAGGTTTCTCAACGGTTTTCACTTTGGAATGACCTCAATAATAACATACTAAAAATCGGCCAAAATCGGCTGGAGGGAAGTTTAATTTTTTTTAAATTTTTAAAAAATAACCGAAAAAAATTAAAAAAAAACCCAAAACAATAATACAGACATGTGATACATGTTTATAGGTTATTTTTGAGTTTTGAAACCGAATATTGCCTTTAGTTTTGAAAAAATATTGAAATTTCAATTTTTAAAATTAATTTGAAAAATGAGCTATATGAAAAAATTAAAACCCCCCTAAAAACCTAACAAAATCATCAAAAGAGATAAATCAAACGGTTTTCATTTAGAAATGACCTAAATATTAACATACTAAAAGTAAAAAATTTTACGAATTAAAGAAGTTAAATTATTTTTAAAATTTCAACTTTTTTTTGCGAAAAATACATTTTTTTTTCAAATTCGTGCCCCAAACTTTTGAGGCTTTTGAAAAGGTCGTTTTTCGGTGGATATTGTCCACAGATAGTTATATAATGGAAGACCGGTGGAATTGACCCTCAATGAATTAGTTAATTATTCTAAATTCTGATGTAAATATGCCAAAGTATTACCTTTTTTCACTTTTTACTACATTTTACCAATTTCAAAATTTTAAATTAAATAATAAACTAATTCATTGAGGGTCAATTCCACCGGTTTTCCATTATATAACTATCTGTGAACAATATCTACCGAAAAATGACCTTTTCAAAAGCCTCAAAAGTTTGGGGCACGAATTTGAAAAAAAAAATGCATTTTTCGCAAAAAAAAGTTGAAATTAAAAAAAAATTGAACTTCTTTAACTCGTAAAATTTTTTACTTTTAGTATGTTGATATTTATGTCATTTCTAAATGAAAACCGTTTGATTTATCTCTTTTGATGATTTTGTTAGGTTTTTAGGGGGGTTTTAATTTTTTCATATAGCTCATTTTTCAAATTAATTTTAAAATTTGAAATTTCAATTTTTTTTCAAGCCTAAAGGCAATATTCGGTTTCAAAACTCAAAAATAACCTATAAACATGTATCACATGTCTATATTATAGTTTTGGTTTTTTTTTTTAAATTTTTTCGGCCATTTTTTAAAAATTTAAAAAAAATTAAACTTCCCTCCAGCCGATATTGGCCGATTTTTAGTATGTTATTATTGAGGTCATTCCTAAGTGAAAACCGTTGAGAAACCTTTTATTGCAATTTGTCCGAGGTTCGGCCCTTTTTTTCGCTATTTTCAGTGGACTACAAAGAAACCTTGTAAAGTTGTTTTTCCTGCATTTTTAAAAAGCTAATAACTCTAGAACTATACAACTTAAAAACCTGAAATTAATCCCATTCGGTTCGTAAATTGTTTGTCTTTGATTTAATGTGCATCATGACCATCATTTTTTAAAAAATATTTTTCAAAATTTAAAAAAGTGAAAAAATTTAATAAAAAAAATTTTTTTTAGAAAATTTTTTTGAAAAAAAATTTAAAATCCTTTTGACTCATAAATGAACAGTACTACCAAATTTCAAGTTAAAAATAAAATTTAATCATGTATAAAAAAATTAAAAAATTCGAAATTTAGGCAAGTCCCTAAACAATACCCAAAATTATACAGCAAGAGCAATTCACTCATGGAAAATTCCTAAACTCGCTTGAGGGTTTTCATATGACTTAAAACATGCAAAAAATGTCACAAAATGTTCTGAAAATACGACAATTAACAAATTCGGTACAAAACCTTACAGAGCTAATTTTCAAATTTAAGTTAATTCAATTTGCATGAATTTTAACTCAATATTCCTAAGAAATGTGTTTATATCCAATTTTTTATGTTCTAAAATTTTTAATTTACTTTGATTTGATTTGTGAAAAGTAAAAACAATTAGATATAAACATAATTCTTAGGAATTTTCAGGAGTAAATCATGCAAATTGAATTAACTTAAAGTTGAAAATTAGCTCTGTAAGGTTTTGTACTAAATTTGCTAATTGTCGTATTTTCAGAACATTTTGTGACATTTTTTGCATGTTTTAAGTCATATGAACACCCTCAAGCGAGTTTATGAATTTTCCATGAGTGAATTGCTCTTGATGTATAATTTTGGGTATTGTTTAGGGACTTGCCTAAATTTCGAATTTTTTAATTTTTTTATACATGATTAAATTTTATTTTTAACTTGAAATTTGGTAGTACTGTTCATTTATGAGTCAAAAGGATTTAAATTTTTTTCAAAAAAATTTAAAAAAAAATTTTTTTTTATTAAATTTTTTCACTTTTTTAAATTTTGAAAAATATTTTTTAGAAAATGATGGTCATGATGCACATCAAATCAAAGACAAAAAATTTACGAACCGAATGAGACTAATTTCAGGTTTTTAAGTTGCATAGTTCTAGAGTTATTAGCTTTTTAAAAATGCAGAAAAAACAACTTTACAAGATTTCTTTGAACATTAAAAAATTATATCTAACGAAAAAAGAGTGATAGAAGAATGGAACCTGAAAGATTATGTCTATAACTATATTAGTTCTTCATAAAAAAATCATGAACAATATTTGAGAGTTTAACCTTTGGGTTTTTAGTTGTTTTGTAAAAAAATCACAACTGTTTTGAAACTTCAAGGCCATTTTAAAGACGGAAGATATTTTTTGTTTTCCCCGAAATTTTGCACACGGGGTTAACTCACCAGTACACAACTTTTCCGCACTAGGCCATAATCAAAATAAAAAATATCGTTTTTTCGCTCCGCCCTAATGCGCATGCTCGGGTTAAAGGCGTGGTTTTAAAGTATTTAGGATTGTGGTAAGCGTGGCCCGGATGGGGTGGAGGTAGAGTGTCTGCCTGGCGTGCGGAAGGTCGTAGGTTCGAGCCCGGTTATTACTTTTCAGTAAATTTAATTTTTATTATTCCATTAAAAGTTGCAAGAATTAATTGCTCTTGTTTAACAGTAATTCCTTGTTTAATTAAATTCATTGTGGTTTTTTAAATGTTTTACTTTGTCTAATTTTTTTTTTAAAATTTTAAATTATTAATTTATTGAAAATAAAATTATTTCGCTAAAATATTTTATAGAAACAGCAAGAATCAAGTCCACATGGATGCGCATTGCTAATAAAGTATAAAAATCTTGCAGGGATTGTGAAATACAGTACACATAAAGTCCAAACGCATGCGCATTTAGCACGGCTCGTTACGCTCCTGAAACGTACGTCATAGACTTAACATGGTAAATTCGCCGATTTTCACTCACGTTTGACGTCATCGCACGGAGTTGGATGGCCTGTTATATAGAGGGTCTTGGTTAAAACCACTTCGTCTTCGTGGTTCAAAATTCCTTTAAACTCAGCTTTTAATTCTGAGTATTTGATTATATTTTCCTCTGGGTTAATTCCTCTGAATCCAAACTTGATTTGGCTTACTCCATTTTCAAAAGCCTTCCTTATTTGTATCTCCTCTGATTCTTTGTTATCAAAAATAAAGTCCTGCCTAAATTTTTTATCTCGAAAGTTATCTTCGTCATCTTCCAAACCTCGTTTTACACCAGTCCCAGTTTTTCCAAATTCCATCTGCTGCTTTTCAATTTTTCCTCCGAAAACTAAAATAATATATTTTTTGCTGCTTCTTGCTCCATTTAAATCTCAAATTGTTGACAAAAAACCCCAAATCAAATATTACAGAACTTCCTTTCTTACAGATCGAACATCAAACCTTCGCCATTTTTTTTCCTCTTGTTGATGTTTATTCATTATTAAAATAAAAGGTCTTTATGACCTCATGGATCTGGTCTAGTTTCATTAGACCAGATGGGGATTAGTCCCACTTAATAAAAAATATTTAATAATACATTTTCCATAAATATTTGAATTTTAAGGCGAAAAATCTTAAAATATAAGAATGTAATGTTTTAAAATTAATTATTTGATTTTATTTTGGCGTTTTCATAGCTGATTAACTTTTAAATTGGCAATTATAGAGCTTTTCTTATTAAAAATATTTAATCCTGAAGTTTTCATATTTAAAATAGCGAGTCAAGCAGATCCACTCTGGTAGAGAAATGGAGAAATAAGCGTTTTTAGCCATAAAATCGTTTATTACTTGAAAATATTCGATTTTCGAACTTGAAAAACTTGGCAGTGATCGTCCTCGCCACGAGATACGTCTATGTACCGAGTTTTGTCAACGCTGGCTGCATAGTTTAGGAGATGCGAGTTGTAGTCGTTTTGACATACCGAGTGACATCACGAATCTGAAATCGCTGTTTTTCCCGCCTTTTCCAGAGCGCAAACTTTAAGCCGCAGTAAAAAAATAATGATCAGAATTTTAAAAAAATATCTCGGTTTTAGGGTTTTCTCGTAAGGTAGGATCGATTTAAAAAATAAAATAAAAAATATGAAACTTCCTCATTGGGAAAAATCATGTATTTTTATGCTGAAAAAAAAAACATCTACGAGAGGGTCTTTATCTTGATAAACGGCGTATTCAGCGGTGCCATTCTTCTAAGTGGTGCTGCCTTCTAGCAGGACACAGAGAAAACTTTTATTCAATAATATTTTGGAAAATAGGATTTAATGTTTGTGGAAATATGCGAATAGCTACAAGTCCCTTGAAAATTTTGTTCCTTTCAAGGAGCATCGACTGTAACCCAAAAAGTCTCAAAATGAATGAGGACCTTAAACACTTTTTCTTATTTTTTAAATCTATTCAACCTTTCGAGAAAACCCTAAATCAGAGATATTTTTTTCATTCTGATCATTATTTGTTTTTTTATAGCGACTCAAAGTTTGCGACCAGGAAAAGGAGGGAAAAATGATGCCCGGAGACGATTTCAGATATGTGACGTCACACAAGCTGTAACATGATCTATAACTGCTTTGTTTGGGGCCATCCATAAATTACGTGAGTTCAAAAAGGGAGGGGAGGGGTTTGAAAAAATCTCACCAAGGGGGGAGGGGGGTCGATTAAAATCTCACGTTAACTTTTAAAATAGAAATTATACGATTTTCTTATTTTTTAAGTATGAAAAAGTTGTAGGTAAATCTCACGTGGGGGGGAGGGGGGGTCCAGATTTTGGAAAAAAAAACCCGCGTAATTTAGGGATGACCCCTTTCCTATGAGAGAAGTTTTTAGTTCTTGGTTTCACCCAGAACACGCGATAACACCAAAATAAATTCAAATAATTTAATTTAAACATTACTTAATGATTTTTCCTTTAAAATAAAAATATTTATGGATAAAGTTCAACACTTTTACATTTACTAGATCTTTTATTAAAGTAACAAATAAACTTCAACAATCAGATTCTAGATGCATTTCGTGAAGCAGTGGCGTATATAAGGGGGGGGCGAAGGGGCCCTGCCCCCCCCCGAAATTCTGACTTGGTGACCAAAACAAGTTAAAACCCTGTTTTTTACGGTCAAATTATGAAAAATTTTCTGGGGGAGGACCCCCAATCCCCCCTTTAGAGTGCTTGGAATTTTATTATTCAAAACGTTTTTACAAAAAGTTCAAAATCCTACCTGAGAATGTATGTCTGAAATTCGGAAAGTGTATCAAAACCAAGTTGAAATCCTGTTTTTAGGATCTAATCTCCAAAATTTTTCTGGGGGATGACCCCCATATATCCCCTTCTGTACTTAAAACTATATTATTTATAACTTTTTCATTAAATTCATCAAATTTTACCTGAAAATTTATATCCAAAATTCTAACTAGGGGTACCAAAACTAGTTAAAAACCTGGTTTTTAGAGTCTAATTTCCAAAAATTTTCTGGGGGAGGACCCCCCTTTTGTAATTGCAACTTAATACATCATAACTTTTTAATATTAAGTTCTTTAAGTTGCAAATTCTGCCTAAGAATATACTGAAAAAAGTTAAATATATACATGAGAGGGGCTGGGAAACAATTTTGGGCCCCTCCCGAAATAAATTTCTATACACGCCAGTGTCGTGAAGGATCTTGTGACGTCAAATTTGATTGTTAAGCGTTTGTGATTGCATCATTTGTTTACGACTTTTTAAACTTTTATTTCTTCTATATCTCATTAAATAAATTTTTGAGGAAAATTTGGGTTGCAGATTTTAATTTGCCACAACTTATATTACATTAATATACCCCAAAACTGAAAATTTAAGAAATATGAAACTTCCTCATTAAAGCACAACTACTCTTCAGGCTTTGAGGGTTAAATTTCAAAACTTTTTACGGGGGAAAACCCCCAAATCCCCCTTAAAGTTTTTGTACCTGTTACACAGTGTTTTTTCCTTAAAAATTCAGTTGCTTTCAAAAAGCAGTTCAATTTGGGTGTTCCGCAAAGAGTTTTGAAAAGGAGATAAAACACTAGTTGAAAGAAGAATTTTCAAAAAAGGAGGGTTTGAAACATGTTATTTATATCCCATATATTTAGGAGAAAATTATGTTTTAGTATTAATAAAATATTTAAGTTGACACTAAAAAGAGAAATCAAATTACTCAGTAAAATTTTATTTTTACAAAAACAAACGAGGGAATAATTTTTAAAAGATACTTTTAAGAATCATCTCCATAATTCAATTTTCCCGTAGCCCAATCTTCATCAGATGTATCATCATCATCATTATACATTCCTTGTTGCACATACATGGGTTCAGAATGAATGTTTTTCAAATCTAATTTGTCATCTTTTAAGGCTACTTCAGAACCTTTACCCATGTCCTTTTTTAACCGCTCTATCTCTTTTTCTTGCTTGGCTTTCTCCATATCCTTTTTCTTTTGAAGCAGCCTGTCATATTCAGGCTTGTAAGAGGTTTCATACTCCTTCGCAGCATCATCCACTTTCTCAAAAAACTCTTTGACCCCTTCGCCATTGAGAGAAGACACTCCCACTGCTCGGAGATTTTCGTAAAACTCGTCCAAAACAAGACTCATCGAGCGTGTCAGGTTGCTTGTATAGGAAGACTCTTCTTGGAGTGCCTCCTGGAAGGCTTCAAAGTCCCGCATCCACTGAATGGCGAAACTGCAGTCCAGAATATCAGTCTTGTTCATAGCTACTATAAAAGGGAGCTTTGTCTTGTACAGGATACTACACGCATACAGCATGTTGGACATGAAAGTGACTGGCTTTGCACTCCTCACAGTGTCCATCACATACACGACAACGGTGGGGTACGTAGCAGAGAGCGCTTCGGTGATGATCATGCCAGATGCTGACCATGTGAACACTTCAATCTGACCAGGAGTATCCAGGATGACATACTTGCACTTGGAAGCACTTTTGTCGATGAACCCCAGAACTTGGTCGAAGCGAGTGGCAAACAAGTTCAGGGAGGTCATGATCCCGCCGTTCGGCCCGAGAGAATACTGCTTCATGATGTCCTTGTACTTCACCGTATTGCGAATGTCTATGTTGGCCGGGAAGGGAACGCTGTGGCAAGCAGGGTCCAAGTTGATGATGTACGGAGGCGTCTTCTGGGCATGGAGGTAGGAAGTGAGCCTCTGGACGAAAGTGGTTTTTCCGGATCCGGCCATTCCCAGGACGATCAGGCAGACTGGTTTCTGTTCGTCGGAGATCTTCACATTCTCGAGCGATTGCGAAACGTTGCTGACGTTTGAGTCGAATTCGGTGGTGCTGCAGCAGGGTTTGGAGTAATCTTCCATGGCAACCGCTGAAAAAAAGAGACGGTATAAAATACACTTACATGTACTTTTAATGTGCGGACTGATCATATAATTGAGGAGGGAAGCAGAAAATGTCCGAATGCCTGAACGAGGTTCAGGGGAAATTCGGTCAGCTGTGGGGAAATTTTTGCCCAAGGGGCCATTCATTAATTACGTAAGGGTCCCGAGGGGGAGGGGGGGTTTGAAAAATCTTTACATACCTTACTTGGGGGGTGGAGGAGGAGGGGTCAAACCAATTCTTACGTAAGATTTTCCAAGTTAATGTAAACAAATTCCAATCAAATAACTATTGAATAACACCAGAAAAACTTAAAAATGCTGATGATCTCGGTGTTATTGAAACTTCAATTTTTAAAGAATGAAGGTACATCAGATGTATCTTTTTTATTGGAAATTAAACTGATGAAACAAAATGGAACCTTACGTAAGAATAAGGGGGGAGGAGTTTGAAAAATCTTACGTACCCTTACATGGGGGTAGGGGGGTCAAAAATTGCCAAAATCCACCTTACGTAATTAATGAATAGCCCCTAAGTTTATAAAGAAAACACTCTACAAATCTAAAATTTGTTAGTGAAAAACAAATATTTTAGCTAGTGACACTATCTGACTTCTTTGGAAAGTAGATGAAATCTAGAATTATGGTGGAAGAGTGAGAAAACTAAAACACCAGTTATCTTGGAGAAAATACCGGAAAGTTAGCATTTGCTTGCATTTTTATTGATATGCAGGGAAATCAACATATCTGTGACAGGATGAGAGGTTGTTTTTTTTAATAACATCAATGTTTTGGATTTAAAAGTTAAGTTGACTGAAGACTCTTCAGTGAAGAGTTATACAGTTAACTAAAATTTGAGAAAAAATAAACTATGGCTCATAGTTTAAGATAAGAGGAACTATTGACAAGGTTATATAAAAAACTAAAAGAAGGTATTAAGTTTATTTATATTTATATTAAAATCTAACAATAAATTCTTCACCTCTAATGAACTTAAAAATAATTAATCAAATTCATTATATTAAATTTCAGATTAAAGTGTTTTTAATTAAAGTTGCACTTTCAATAGATTGTAAAAAGAACCACTGATACGAATGACCTCGTATTAAAATGAGAAAAATCCAAAGAAACCGAACCCAGGCAATATTTTTGCAAAATTTGTTGTAGCCAATGCTTTTTTGGCAAGTAAACAATTTAACTTTTAAAACACTGAGTTGCCAGAATCCACTATTTTATTGCCACTTTTGGTGCCCGGCCCGGTTTTTTTGGGGGGGGTTACCCTAAGGGCCTGTATTAAGTACATTCCAAAGTCTATCTGTCAAATTTAACTTAAAAGCTAATATGAAACGGCGAAACAATTCTGTTCAATTCCGTTCAACCTTCCTGCACTAAATATCTCCATGCTCTTTTGAGGGCCATATATTTGAATATCACCAAATTTTTTCTGATTTTAATTGATAAAATGAACAATTGTTGATCTAACTAAACATTTTGAATTGGCATAGGTCAAAGCAGCGGTCAGCAACTGGCAAACCGCGGTCCGCATCCAGACTGCATGCGGTTATTTTGAGGAACGCCGATTAATTTTCGATAAACCCTTTGAGGACGGGCGTATCAGCCACGGAACTGCTCTCACAGGACGGCGCGCGAGTAGAAAGAACTTCCCCTGGGGACGGGCACTTTGCGCGTCTAAATCGAACTTCGGAAAAAAAATCTGTGGTCCAAACCATGTAATTTTTGGCATATGATGAAAGGAACATCTTCGAAGTTCATGCTAAACAATTTTGAAACGTTATATCTTTTTTCTTTGAAAAATTTTATAAAATAAGTAACCTGTAAGTAATTAGCATTTACACAGTCTGAGATAAATTTTACTTTGAAAAATATCCCAAAATGAAAAGATTTTATCTCAAGAAGCTAATCACTCGGAGATCGTTGAAACAGGGTTTATTTTAAAATATCACTAATAATTTATCTCTTATAACCTCCAAGTCAACTTGGCATTCAAACATATGGATTATTTCTGTTTAAGCAATAAATAATTCTATCCGAGAGCAAGTGAAATCAAAAGCAATACGCCATAGTAAAACTATCAACACATCCATTTATCAAAAACTAATAAAAAACGCATATTGAGGCTGGTAGAACCGTTACATAAGTCAATATTTGCTAAGAAGTTGAAAGAAAATGCTCTAAATTCGCATTACCATGTTCTCAATGCATCATAAATAAATCTCGCTATTTCTCCCAAACAAATTATCAAAAATACAAAATAATTTACGGGCATGAAGGTCAAGATGTTCGCTTTCGAATAAAATCTATGTAGCAGACCTACAGCGGCATCTAACGAGAATTAAAAATATCATGCATCTCGCTGCCGGCACACATCCCGAAAGGGTTAAGGCATTTATTATTCAACAAATTCAAATGCTTTATGTAAAAATCTTATGCAAGTGTTTATTCTATACAAAAACAGACCAAAAAATGAAATAGGCATGCGTTACAGGTAAACTAGACAGCAACATTAGTTGACCCTCTACATCACTAACAAAGTAGTTCCCATCGTGGTGTCTGAATTTCAAGTAAAACGAAGAACGTCAATTTTAATAAAAGATTATTTGTTAAACCCATGTACTATATATAGTGTCTCTTTATCACAATTTGTGTACCCAAAATCCTCTTAGCAACCTAACAGGCTTCACTTTCTCCTTCCGCCTAGTAACGTACCGGGTTCAGGAAACGTTGCGTGAAGTATAGATTAAACTTACAACTGTCCTTGGTCAGACTCCAATTCCTTAAGCCCTAACTTTCCAAACAACTAACTAGATCTAGTATTAAGATGTTTTTGTCGTGACATTTTCTATAGCAGTCTATTTATCTACAGTGGGTGGCCATTGAATTAGGGACAGTGCTCATTTTTATGAAATTTGAAGTTCAAATAATTTTGTGAGCGGATAAACTGATTTTTATGAAGGGTTTTTATTTGGAATTGCTTCTGGTATTGTTAATTTTGTTTTTTATGTGTGACAACACTAGATATCGGCGCCATTTTCGAAAAAAGTGACGTTACTCACAAAGTGGTTAATGTTATCTTATGTTAGCTAATAACTACTGCTGCAGAAAGTTTGCTCACATTATTTGGAAAAAAATTTTTACCAGATATTTTCGTTTAAACTAATAAAAATACTTGTAATATATTGCTTTTCCTTTCTTTCTCTAATTTTTTAATAATTATTTTATGATTTTTAAGCCAAAAAAATTAAATTGTACTTTAAGCACTGTTAAGAACTTAGACCTGCCCCCAAGAAAATGTAGGGCTCAGACACATTCGGCGGTTTTCCGCCGCGACGGCTTTTTGCCGCTGCCGCGTGTTTCGTTCACACTGGGCCAAATAAAAGCGGCAAATATTGGCCGCAATTATTTTGCATCACCTGTCAGTCGACATTTGGTCTTGTTTGAGGTCGGATGCCTTTTGTTAATAGTTATAATATAGTTGTTAATAGTTATAAATAGAAACGTTTTTGACTTAGTATTTGGTGAATCCTGTTAATCGAGGGTTTTTTTGGGATTTCACCCATTTCTCCTCAATTTAAGATATACGATGAATATTTTTAAAATAATGTTAAAAGACCATCCTTGTACAAAATAAATAGGAAAGTATCGAAAATGAATAAAAGTTCACGTATTTCCACAATTTTGTATCTGGTATATAGGGTGCTTCCAGTGTTATTCTTAGGATATTTTCGGAGGAGTAAAAATACTCCTTGACTTTTTTAGGAGGCGTGAAATTCAATTATGAGGAGTGAAATACCAGAAATAGCATAAACTATATTTTAAGAGACAAATTTTTTTATGAAAACGCTTTTTTTAATATACAAACTGAAATAGGAAAAATGAGGATGCTATTTTGGTTTTTAACAATTATAGCATCTGTTAATATAAGCAGAAAATATTAAACATTATAAATAAAATAATTTATTTTACAATCAACATTATAAATGAAATATTTATTTATTACAAATTTGAGTAGAAAAATTTTTTGATATCGGTGGGGTGCCATGTTTTTTTTAAGCAAAACATTTATTAAATATTTAAAGCGTGAAAATACGCCTGGCTAGTTTTTAAAAGCGTGTTTCCTATTTTCAATGCGTGAAATACACTCTCAGAGGCGTTAAAATTATCACTGGGTGCTTCTGATAACTTTTTGTGCACTCTACCGATTTTGAGTACTTTTTTTGGTGTTATAAATGAGATTGTACTTAAATTGTTTTCTTTTTATTAAAAATGAATTGTTTGTTACAGTGTCGCTCTTTTATACATAATTGTGCTTTTATAAATTTCTTTATGAATAATTTAATAAAAGAATATGAATATAAAAAGTTTACAGCCGTTAAAAAGAAACAGGACCCTCTGGGGCTAAAATAACTCCCAAAAAGTGATCGAGATTTCTAATATGTGACATTTTCAACACTTTGTATAACAAAATATGAGTGTACCAGAAAAAAAAACTTTTGGCATAGTTGTAATCAGGAGAAAAAATTACATAATTAACATCCAATTTCATACCAGATACAGAAAATAAGGTAAAATTTGTGGATATGTTCATTGAATTCTCTCCAGCAGCCGCAGCCGCGGCATTGAATGTGTGCCCGCTCATTCAGTCCTGTGAGCCACTGGCAGGTGGAACGCGGCGAAAAACCGCGAGAAGCAGTGGCAGCGGGCGGCTGCTTTTCTGCCGCGGGCGAACGTTGCTGGCGGTTTTTTTGCCGCGAGTCGAGTATGAACCGGGCAATAGGATTTCCATTGCCACTACTGTAAAAGCGTTTGCGGCAGAAAAACCGCGACTCTAGTGTGTCCCCAGCCATACTGATGTTATTTCTTAACTCCACACTCTTCCAGAGAGACATTACAATTTCTATAAGTGTTTCTAAGTCTTTGGTTTGGTAAATAAAAGTTTAATTTGATCAAAACAAACCACAGAATGCAGAAAATGTGACCAGAAAAGGATCACTGCTCTTCGTACCAATTGCAAAACCAGATACATCCGTCTTTAAAATCATAAAACACTATTTCCTGACAAATTTAAATGAAGGAATAAAAGAATTCATAAGATGACAGTCCATAGTCGTTAAGCCAAAGAGAACCTCATTAGTTCTTGGTTTAGAGAAAAACCTGCATTACAGTGCTATAAGCATATGATACGAATTCAGAGGGCCAAACCACCAAATATCCTCGAAATATGACTGTTAAGAACTGGAGTCTTATTGAAACAATTTTCAAAAAGTTTTGATGGTTAATAACAAGTTTTGGTAATATTTTGAAGGTAGGCCTCTCTAACGAATCAATATTTCAAGTTATGATCAACTGAAGCTAATTTCTCCACGATGCCCTGGGTAAAAGTTCTATTCAAACTGTCTTGGGAGAGCTGTATTAACACCGGGTTTGTCTCATGGTGAAGTCTAGGATGTCAGCAAAGGGAATAAAGCACCTACAAGTCGTAAAAAGGGTCATGAAGCAACCCAATGCAAGCGAATACTAGAAATGTGGCTACTGTTACAACTCGAAAAATGGTTCCCAGTTAAATAAATGAACATTTTTATGCACAAATTGTCCCTTTTCCATATATATAGAACCGTTACTGCCTATTTGGATGAAAAACATTGCTGTTTTCGCTTGAATAGGTATCAAATAACATTACAACCTTGTCGAGAGCATGTTAAAGCTTACCAAACAATCAATCGCTGAGAAAGTGATCACCACAAAGAGCATAATTTTTAAAACTGTTATAAAAACATGAAATCTTGGCAGCAGACTCCAAAAATATGCATAAGTCTGTATTCCTTTACTTATTGAAGCTATAACTGCAGCTAAGAATGGTATCACTAAAAGATACAGTTTCTAGAGGACAACTTTTAATTATTTTATGAAAAAATAAAAAATAGTTTTGTGCTTTAAATTTGCTGTATTTATGTGATCTTAATAACTCCCTTTTGTAAATAAAAATACCTACCAGGTAAAAACCAAAATACGAGTTTAAAAAATGCTGTTAAACTTGAAAAAACTGAAATCTGGGAAGTGTCCCTAATTCAATGGCCACCCACTGTATAATACATGTCTGTTTCATTTATAGGACTGTTTTTTAACAGAATAAACTCTTGCATAAGATTTTTAAATAAAGGATTTGATTTGGTTGAATGTAATAAATGCCGGAATCGAACAATTGTATCTCTTTCTATCGAACAATTGTATCTAGCTGGCAAGAGCAACCGATTGGCCATGAAATACTGCCAACTTGGAAAATGCTACGCTGTCCCCAAAAGTGAATCTATTCTAAAGCTGTACCTCAATTATTTAAAGGTAGTAGTAAATCCTAAGTATCCGGGCCTGGGCGACATTTTTGGGAAAATTAGGTGTTGTGTTGTTAAGGCATATTTTGCCGCAGGCTCGGATTCCTTGGATGAACTCAAAGGTAGTAACTACTTCTGATTTTTAATTTGAAATGGACACACATGCAACATAGGCAATAAGAAAATTCTCACCTTCTTGGATATCAGATGTTTGGGAACTAGATGAATCCATAGAGATGTTCAGAACCCAAGTTCAACACATCAAATTTCAGAACTGTTGAGTAGTATAGCTAAGGTGGCTATAATTGAGAGTCAATATTAAGTTATTACTCAGTTATACAAATAAGAATGTTATACTACAAAATTTGCAGGCGAGCAGACAATATCACGAATCTTCCTATCCACCTCGTTTTGCAAAGTATTGAAAAATTTAAAATTACAGCCAAAATGTAAAAATAATAAAACTTACCCAAATACACTAAATTTTAATATTTTTTACTTGCTATTCCGACTTAAAAATCAACATGCCGCGATTTGTTTAGTGTTTTCATTTCAATACTGCCACTTATTTTAAGTAAAAAGATTTTCCCTCATTTAAAAATCCCAAATTCTCGATTTATGAATTTAAATACATTAAAAGTACCTAATACACAATAAAAAATAGAATCCTTTCACGAAAAAAAGAATTAGTTTATTTCATGAAAGTTTTAATTAAAAAAATTAGCTTCAGTTTTTCACATATGACATCATGCGGATCGAAAGCTGTAACTGTGTCGCAAATAGTTGTTATGATATGAAGATTTTCCAAAATGTTAAAGTTGTCTGACCTGTTATTTTTTGCAATGTTATTGATCTTTCGATAAAGTAAATATTTAATTAATTCATTAGACTTGTTAAAAAATTCGAAATTCCTTACATCAAGAAGTAGTAGAGATTATTGAGCAATAAATATGTTAGTTTCACGATCATTGTATTGCACATCATGTCGAGCCTGTCATTTGATGTCAACTATCTCATTTATATCTTTTATCGCCCTGTGCTTAGAAGGCGATTCAAAACCCTAGCTCTAAATGTATCTACCTTTAGAACTGGAAATATATTTCAAATGACTTACCACTAAGTATTTAGATTGAAGTTCTGATACAATAAGTATATGGTGAAATGTAAATTGACTGTTCGTGAAAACTGCCAACTTCTACAATGGGCAAGTGCAATCCTATAACTAGAATAATACCTGCATCTTTTGCTTGGGTGGTGTTATTGGCTTCAACCGGAATATTTTTTGCATTTCCGTAAGTATCATTTAATCTTATCTAAGCATATCTTTTTTAAATGTTTTCAGATAAGATCAAAAAGATTAGTGGAACAGCTTTCGTCTACGGGTATGGCGATTTAGGAAAGTTGCCAAATTCACTTGGTTACTATTTTAAGTCTGCAAAGAAAAATAGAATATCTTAAGGGTTGTCGAAACATCCAAAACACAGTGCCAGACTCAGCAAGTTAACGCCCATCGGGAGAAAAAAATAGGAGAGACTTGGGAGGGATAGGATATTTGGCTAATGAAGCGAATCCGGCCCGTAGATTTTAGTCGCCAAATTTTGGCGGTCGCGGTTTGTTTCTGGTCCTTCTCTCTCCTAGAGGTTCTCTCCGACCCCACCGGTTCCTCCATGGCAACCCCGCTGCTCTCTTATCGCTTCTTTCTTCTTAGCCCCGCCTCATCCAAGCCTATCGATGCTGTGTCCTTGGGTTTGACAGAGTTCTTTATCAAAATTAAGTGGTTTGATATTTAAAAATGATTGGACCCCGATTGTTTTAATTTAATTAAGCCGTTCTCAATGCTTTTTTGCGCCTTGCCATTTCTTTTCGCTCTGGATGCCGCTGTCGGGAGGTCGCACGAATTTTGCTCTGCTGCACGGACAAAGGAGTTCGCCGTAACGGTCCATCTTTGGTATTTCAGGTACCAATTTCTTGCATTTCTCTATGATTGTTTGATTTTCTCTGCTGTGATTCCAATGTTCTCCAAGAGTTATTGCAAAAACAAGTGCGTCTTGGTCAGCAATTTCTTTTGGTGATATCAGTCTCGTGAGGACATGCTTCTGTACGAGATCTTCGGTTAAGCGATCCAAGCGATACCAACAGGGTTAAGGATCAATTTGATTCTTTTCTTGCTGAGTACGTTTGGATAGAGCTCCGTCCCACCAGCTGAGAAAATGCTATCATTCATCGAGATGTGCTCGAAATTCTACCCGCCCCAAGAGATGGATCCTCCGGCTGCTTCTGCGTCTGTTGACCCATCCACCTCAACCTCCTTGGATTCTCCCGTAGCATCAACGTGTAATCTCCCCGGCACGACATCAATTTAGTTTGGATTTGTATCCCCTTTCAACGAAAAAACGGATTACTTAGAAAAGGTAAGATCGCTATTTTTAGCGATTTTTTATTAATTTTTCCATTCTGTCGCCAAGCATTCCGCTTGGCGACAGAAAAAAATCGCCAAATTCACCTACGGGCCGGATTCACTTCATTTACCGGATATTTTTTACAAGAATATTTCTTTAAAATTTAGGGTTCTTACGTATTATCCCGTCGACCGTACCGCTGAATCCGAAAACGGTAAACAACCTATTGACTTTTCTATGGATGTGCCGCTGAATTTGACAGTCACGGAACGGTTGACGGGATAATACGTATGTACCAAATTTAGTTTTCTTTGTATAAATTTGAAATTTCAAAATAACATTGAGACATTTTAACATGTCATGTTTAAAAACCAACTAGCGCTGACCCGCTAGTTTTAAATATCACCTGATGTGTTACAGAGGAGCTTCGTCAGTCCAAATGTGTAGCACTGCGTGCTAGGCCAGGCGTTACCCGGACAATATGCCCGGCAGAGAGAGAAATAATTAAAAAGTGGATAGATTTTATGTTCATGCTACAACAATTGATTTTGAACTACTACAATCATTTTCAATCTACAACAAATGATATCATGCCTACAATAATTAATGTTACAGTTAGGTATGAATATGAAACATGGGTTTTTAAGCATAAATTTGACCGAAAAAGTTATTAGGATGCTTCGATTTTAAATTATTTTTATTTAGAAAACTTCTCGGGATTGAGTAGAACAACGGGGGTAAGGTTTAAAAGTCAATGTAGGTGGGAAAACTATAAAGGACATGTACAGACAGACAAAAATTGATTTTTATATCGATGTGATAGCAAACAAAACTTAAGATTTATAAACAAATTAAAGAAACTAAAAAAGGATGGGCATTTTTTCAAAATTAAAATTTATAATTTTTTAAAAAATATATATATGGTTAAAAATCACAAAGACAAGTATTTTACACATTCAAAAGATTTATTGCAAAAAACATCAGTTATTTTATCTTATATTTACTCCGAAAAATCTAACTTAATTGAAAAATACAAATAAATAGTTAAAATTCTTCTTTAACCCTTTCGCAATGGACAGGACATAATGCTGTCCCAGGCAGGAAAATTTTTGAAATTATGGCTGGGACAACATATGTCCCAGTTACTTACTGAAAATCATCTAGGTACAGGAAATAACTCAAAGTTGCGCTGTCAAACGCATCATGATTCTTGTGTGATCCCATTATTATCTAATCTCAATTCCCCAAATGATTAAACAAGCGAAAATTGCCAATATTGTTCGATTGTTGACTCTTATGCCAAATTATATTCATTTCTGTTGCAAAACTACTGTCACCACTATAAAGTTTAAGTGAAACTTTCGCCAGTTTATTCATTCGATTCGAACACTTAGCTCTTGCATTTTTGCACCTTTATTTTCTTCAAATTACGGATCCAACGACTATTGGTGGTCTAGTAATACGTGTGAGTTTGCAATTAACAAAAAGCGGCAGCGGGACAAAGGCTGTCCCAGCAGTATTGACTCCAGGATTACGGCCGGGACATACCTTGTCCCGGTATGCAGGTGCTCTGGGTTTACGGCGGGACATATGCTGTCCCATCAATAAAGCTCGTAATATCGTTGTTTTTGTTTATGCGTCATTATGGGATCATTTATGCATCTCTTAGACGTTCAGACTTTCATACAAAAAGTTATTTCATCGTAATAATCACTTGGAGGAGAAATTACAGTTCCTGGTATTGAGGCGCACTAAACTGATTTTTTTGACGTATTGAAAGGGTTAATCTAAAAAAATATGTTTTCAACTGCAATACTAAACAGTTCCAAAACAAAGGTATCTTAAGAATTGTATAGCTATAGTCTGGGCTCGATTTCTAAAAAAAGAGGTACCGGAACGTTAAAATTACTGGTATCAAAACTGAAAAAGCGAATACTTTTTAATACCAAAACTTAAGCATTTATTTTCAAATTTAAATTTATAAAATAAATTCAAATGTGTTGTACTAGATTAGGAAGAGTGTTCTAACTTAATTATTAATTGTATAAGACGATGAACTCTTTATACACCTTTTTTTACAGTGGGTTATACTTTTTTTCCCAACAGGGTGCCTCTTGTTGGAGGTGGGACGGCTTATCATCAATGAACCATTAGTGTTGTATATTTTGCCAATTTAAAGAATATAATAAGTAGTCCAGCGATCTGGCAAATCCGGTTCAAATAAAAAAGAATCAACACCAGGAGCGGATTGTGGGTAGTTCAAATGGTAGAAATTTCAAATTTTTAAAAGTGGTAGAATGGTGTCAAATTCCAATTTGAGTGTTGATACTCACCAAGCTGCAATGCAGTCGATTTCGATTGGTGTGTGAGATCGCATAGCACAAAAAGAAAAAACGATTAGGTATTGCCAAATTTGGTGTAAACTCATGCAGAGAAGGGGC
This sequence comes from Tetragnatha versicolor, assembly GCA_024610705.1. NCBI lineage: Eukaryota > Metazoa > Arthropoda > Arachnida > Araneae > Tetragnathidae > Tetragnatha > Tetragnatha versicolor. The sequence goes on from JANDEH010000004.1 coordinate 670,097, forward strand.
CGAAAGTGACTAAGTGTGCTTTTCCTGCAAAGCCATTAATATAAAGTTGTCAAAAAAGGGCAGTACCTGTTATTGGAGAAATTTTAAATTAGAGTCGTGTTATATATGGATCCTATTTTGTAGATTTTGTAGAGGACAAATTGCTTGCTGTGTTATTGCCACTGCCTCCAAAAGTTTAATTGATAAAATACTACCCTTTTTACTGAAAGAAAACTGGTCGCAATCTTCATTTTTTACTGCAAGTTAAATCTTAAAATTTTTATTGATTCAAAATTAAAATTCATGTTGCAAAGAAAAAGTTTCTGAATGTAAAAACACCCAGCGTCAATGTTTTGGAAACCATCTGTGCATGAAAGGTTATGGGTTTGATCTTGTGCAATGATGGGGTAAAATGAAACAAATTTTTTAAGCAAAGTTTAGCTAACTTGCAATTATAAAAAATAAACTTGAACTTGGTGAAAGTGTTCAGAAGGAATGTAATGTCATGATTCAATTTTAAAAAGTCGTAAAAAGTAATGGTTTTACTGAGTAGTTCCTAAAAAGTTACCCATTATACCCTATCCTTCTGTTTTTAGCTTTTAATCTATATATCTTGTACAACTATATATTAATTTTACTTACAGATGCCGTTACTTAATGTCTGTGTACACCATTGCCATTCCAATTGTTCAAAGTGTGATCACCTTTTTTGTGATCTCAAACTTTGCTCTTGCAACATTTGTAAATCCTGGTGTCATTCCTAAAGGTATGCTTTTTACTCTAAATAATGAGTTTAACCCTACTTCTATATAGTACTTCCCATCACAACTGACCCATTGCTCATTGATTCCACAGCCAAAGCAGATGAATTAAAAGGGGATGGGGTGGCCTCTCCAACCATTCAAGAAATAGAAGTCCATGGTGTCAAAGTGCGTTTGAAGTGGTGTGTAACTTGCCAGTTTTATCGCCCCCCTCGGTGTGTTCATTGTGGAGTGTGTGATACCTGCATCGAAGTAAGCTGTCCTTTCTAATCGTGTTTGATAAGTCTTTTGTTTCAGATACTGCTTAACCAACGAGATAGTAAAAGGGTACATAACAACAGGAAGGGCATTATGAAAGACTGTTGAATAAAATAAACATAGTACATTGCAATTGTAAAATATAAATATAACTCAAAAAATAAAGGGAATATACATAACATAAAATTTGAATAATATGAAATAAATAATTTTTTATTACATAACAATAATTTTAAACTAATAACTATAAAATTAACAAGGTTAGCATATAGCTAAGGCAAGAAATGTATATTGTTCTTCCCTATTGTTGTTAAAAAAGTTCCTCCTCATCATTTAAGATAATCATACAGGGTGTAAAGGAAAGTCCCTTTACCCTGTAATAAGTTGCTAACGGAGCAAGCTAAAGCTATGCAGTTAAGGTAACGGTATAGTAAAGTGACTATGCGCAATCGAATGCGACCAACCGCAGCGCCCTCTAGCGGAGATTTTAGGAGTTAAAAATTTTCTTTTAAAAACTATTAGGAATTTGTTAAAATAGTCAATTACAAAGTTGTAGAGCAGCATCGATTTAGTAGGAAAAGACACCTTAAACAAAAAAATATCTTGAATAGAACCCCTAAAACGCGCGCTCAATTAGGTTGAATTTACGTCGATTTTACGTCTTAAAACGCTTCTCACAAGGCGAAAATGAGAAATTTTCAATTTAATGAGTTAAGAATACCTTTATTCATTTATTTAAGTCATTAAATTGAAAATTTCTCATTTTCGCCTCGTGAGAAGCGTTTTAAGATGTAAAATCGACGTAAATTCAACCTAATTCAGCGCGCGTTTTAGGTGTCTTTTCCTACTAAATCGATGCTGCTCTACAACTTTGTAATTGACTATTTTAACAAATTCCTAATAGTTTTTAAAATAAAATTTTTAACTCCTAAAATCTCCGCTCAAGGGCGCTGCGGTTGGTTGCATTCGATTGCGCATAGTCACTTTACTATACCGTTACCTTAACTGCAAAGCTTTAGCTTGCTCCGTTAGCAACTTATTACAGGGTAAAGGGACTTTCCTTTACACCCTGTATAATTATACAAAAACTGTTTGAAAGAGGGATAAGAAGAAATATATTGTAATATTTGTAAGAAGAAATATTTGTAATTCTGCGGGTGGATTATTAAATAATTTAGAAGCAAGATAAATAAAAGAACTGTTTGCAAAATATCTCTTTATAGAAAAGTGAAATCTATATTTCACTAATTCTCCTTTCATTAACCTTATTTTTTAAATTGCAAATACAATAATACCCCAGACTTACGTGATAGGTGGGACCAAGCGATAACCGCGAAAGTCAGGGTACATTTTTCCGTAGAAATACATACAAATTGTGTTCAATTCAAACCAGAGATAAGAAATATGTAATTTTGAAGACGGTTGTTTTATTATTAATCTCGGAAAATACAAAAAGATACAATATTAATGTGTTTTTCTATTTTAAGTTATTTTAATGAGGAAGAAGGTTTTAAAATATTAAACATAGAAATCTGATAAATTAAAGACTGTTTAAAAAAACTGTTCCCCCTCAAAGTTTCTTGATAACAGGTCAGGGTTGGCAAAAACCGGGTTTTTTAAAAAAAAAAAAACGGGTTTATATTTTTTTTTGGTTTAAACCAGGTTTTTTTGGTTTAAACCAAGTTTTTTTATATTTTTTTTTCAGAATAAGTTATTTTAGCAGTGATGTTTGAAATTGAGTTGTAAATGAGACATTTATTTCAGGGGTTGTTTATAATTGATAAATGATTTGTATAATTCAATTAATTAATTAAAATTAAATTAATTTGTTTTAAAAATAATTTTTGTTTTTAAAATATTCCAATTTGAATATCTAATATTATTGTAGTGAATAAAAATCAGTGTTAATTTATCTTGGATAAATGACTGAAATAATCAAATTATTTAACTTAATTATATATGGATTAATTTATGAACTTAAGAAATTTCTTTAGAAAGAGAAAATTTTATTTTTTAAATAAATAAAAGGGAAATGTAAGCAACTAATGTTAATTGAAATTGGATAAATGATTGAGATAATTAATCCGATTAGGGAAATTAACGGTTTTTTATTAATTTAGTAAAAAACCCAACTGGTTTTTATCTGTTTATAAACAAACCAACTGGTTTTTAGTTTTTATCATTAAAGAAATCAACGGTTTTTATTAATTTAGTAAAAAAACCAACTGGTTTTTATGACTGACAAATAAGACAAATTGGTTATCAATTAATTAAAATCCAAGCCATATTTTATCAGTGAAAAACAGAACTTTTGTGTATCTTTAGTTACTCTTTGAAATAGTGCTTCATTTTAAAGGAAATTAATAAATGAACTATCTCTTGCAACATATAATAAGTTTAACTTAAGCATTTAAGGTTAAGATTAGAGAGAATTCAATAATTAAAACCATTAAATTAAAATATTTCTGATTTTTAATCGCCTTAAAATGTCAATTTTTTGATAAATCTGAACTTTTAATTTTGTGCAAAAGATTATACTTAATAACACTTTCTTTAAAAAATTCTGAAAATATTTTATAATTTCTAAAAAAACCAAAAAAACCATGGTTTAAACCAATGGTTTAAACCAAATGGTTTAAACCGGCCAACCCTGTAACAGGTTAAAAGTTTTTTTATGCCTCGTTTTGCCTTAAAAAACGTTTGGATCTATCCTTTCTAAAATTTGTAATCTTTTTAATAGAATCCAGAACCTCGCTTGAATTTAAAATCGTCATTTGATTCTCTGTTTGAAGAGGATCATGAGTTAACAGCAGGGGAAATGTTTCAGAACATGATACTAACTAACAGAATTTATTTTATTCGAGTGAGAACTAATATTTTTTTATTTTCACCTTTTCTAAGAAGCAGTGTTCACATTTCATGAGGAAGGTACTTAGTTAACAAAAAAATGAAGAAATTTAAAGAATATTTGAGCAGATAAAAGTAGAAAGTTGAATGATCTTTGTAGGCAATTTTGGAAAAAAAATTGAAAATTTTATTTTCAAACCGTGTAACTCCTAATTTGTGTAAGTCAAGGTATTACTATATCTCTATGGCAATATAAGAAAAGTGTAATTCTATAAGAAACAATGTGTTGTAAGGGGAGTAAATATAAACTTTTAAAGTCAACATAAGAGGAATGTCATAAACTTAAACTTTTGAAACACTTATTTAAAATAGAAATTAAAGGCAATAAGTTATATATAATCTCCACCTCAAATTATTATTCAATAATTGATTAGAGAGAAAAACCAAGAAGAATATGGTGTTTTTAAAAAAGATTGAGTAACTTTATTTGTTGGTTGATGAAACATTATCAATATAGTGATGCCTTTGCATAATTCACCAACATGGGTTTTCCATTTTAGATTTCAGTTATAAATAAACTTAAATATTTTATACTTTTAACTTGTTCAAGTGTCTGACAGTTTGTTTTAATTAAAATAGTTATAACAAGAATTAGAATGAAATTTAATATCTAGCTGAACTAATTTTTGTTTAAGATTTAAATAAATATATTTAGTTTTGTTTAAATTTAGAGTTAAGTCATTAAAATGGTAAACCATTTTCCAATTTCGATTACGTCAGTTTCAATCTGTGATTTAAATTCTAAAAGGTCATCTCAAGAAAAGAGTAACACTGAGTCATCTGCATAGGTTATCATTTTGCCAAAAAATTTCAATGTACACAAAGCATTTATAAAAATAAATAAAGAACAATAAATGGACCTAAAATAGATCCTCGAGGCACACTGGGATTAACAATAGCATATTCACTTAAATTGTTCCCAATTTTTCTACAAACTTTTATAGAACTCTGATTCAGACTAACCTTGATAAAAAAAATTTAATAATAAAATTTGTTTCTATTTTATATAGTGGTAGGCAATATGTTTTTACCAGGGGCTTCTTCAAAACTTAATTACGTTAATATTTTCAAATGCTTTAAATCCACACCCCTTCTTTGGAATCAGAAATTTTTCCAAAAATCCTGGTCTTATATGCAGTAATATACGGTAATTTAATATAAATGGCTATGTTCTCTTATAATTGATGCATTCAACTTGCCAATAGTATCCATTGTTTCTACTTCGTATTTCAGACCTTTGATCACCATTGCCCATGGGTAAATAACTGCATTGGTCACCGGAACTATCGATACTTCTTCATGTTTTTGCTCTGGCTAAGCATTCACATGATCTCTATTCTGAGCCTTAGTGCTTTTTACATGAAAGATCATTTGCAAGATATGAAGCAACTTCCAACTATTATGACGTATCCTTTAAAGAGTTTTATTTATTGTTCATTATCATTCTGTTTTATCATCAAATCAACCAGGCCTAGTGGAATGTCAGGTGGGGCCCTTCTCCGTTGCATTCATTCTGTTTTAAGTATCCATTTTCTATATTTACAGTAAAAACTTTTGCTACTTTTATATATATATTCCTATGTTTTATTACATATAAACTAAATAACTTAATGCTTTCATAACTTATAATCTTTGTTTCTATTAACTACATAATTTGTATATTATGGGTTGTGTAGAATTGGGTATGAATATGTTATGTATTATAGATTCCCCCCATTTTATAACAAAATACATCTTAATTTTTTTTAAATTTTAAGTAATAATATTAAGTCTTAAAATTGTTCTTTATTGTTTTGATTTTTTCAGGGTTTTTTTATTTGCATCATGTGGTTACGGAAGCTAAGGTCCTTCATAGACTGTAGAGCGTAGTAGTAGTTCCAAAAAAAATTCTGTTGAATTATATACGGTCAATTTATCCTTAATTTTGTTCTAGACTTGGAATAATTGGAGTTATTGTAATTTTGTTTATACCAATAATCGGTTTAACAGGGTACCATATGATGCTAATAATGCAAGGTCGAACAACCAATGAACAAGTAAGTTTTCATTATTTTTTCATTGAACTCTTTCGATGTATTTCTTGTTATTTGTTAAAAAGAGTTACACCTATTTGTAAAAAAGCAGACATTTGAGAAAAATCACATTTTAAAATTTAATGATGCCCTTTTCAAAAATATTGTGTTTTTTCCATGGTAGGTGACTGGCAAATTCTTGGATGTTAAAAGCCCTTATACCAGAGGTTGCTGCAAAAATATTGTGTATAGTCTGTGCAACAGTACACCTCCTAGGTGAGTTCTTTATTATTCACAACCTGTAGAAAAAATTCTGTATGTATAAAGGCTTTATGCATTAGGAAAAGTACCCATATTACGTGACCCATTCTTTACTATTTTTGACCTCCTCCCTTAGTGACCACCTGTAGTACATGCCAAGACCCCCCTCCACCTCTAGTTTTCCCTTAGTAATTCATAAATATGGTTTTCAATCATTTTTTGCAAACAGAAAGTTTAAAAAAATTAGTTTGGCTTAATTTGTCTTTATATTGACTAGAGGATACTGACTATGTGACAAAACCCTAAGCCTCCACCCCTCCCCGTGTGACCAAACGTGGTATTTTGAAGACCCCTACCCCTGAATGGGTCACTTAGTAAGGGTATATTCCCTTACTTGGAATAAGTGCTTGCCAATTAGCTTCTACACTGCTGTGCAAAAATTAAGGACGGAACTGTTTTTTCAATGTAACACGTAGTAGAACTATTGTTCATTCATGAAAATCATACCAAAAGATGTTTATTGGGTGAGAATACAGGGCCCGAGAACAAATTTTCCCTATCCATATATTAAGGGGGTAAATGGACCCTCCATTGATAATGGAGTTCCATTACACATTTGTAGCAGTGGCAGAAACGTCTATGTAAGAGGTATTTAACCGAGAAATTTAAGTGTTTTAAAATGAATATGATTATTCCTGAACTCAATGCATATTTTTAAACGTTTGTGCCACCTTTAAATAGTATTTTTTTAGGTTTTATTGAGAGATATTGGTCTAATCATCATTTTTGGTAAGTTTTAGCTTCTGGGTCATTTTTGGTAAGTTGTATCTTAACGTTAACCATGTTTTTAGTAGGTCTCACATGTGCCTAACTGAGTTTGGGTCTGGGGACCTGAAAAGTAGCTTTATTCTTTCAATAGCGTTACTTATGAGCAACTTTGAGAAAGTGAAATTGTGATTTTCAGCAGCTTTTTAATTAATAAAGATAAATATTTGATCCGAGAGGTCTTCTAAAAGATATAAAAGGAACGTGAGAACACAGGTACGCAATTGCAGATATCAGTGAAAACTTCTGGGCTGTCTAAAGGGTGTTGAAACGGCATAAAGAATTGCATAGTTTCACAGAAATGACATCTGTTATTAAAGTTTAAAAAAGAAGTATTTTTAGTGTTTATGGACTTTATCTTGTCTAAAAAGAAAGATATATTTGTAAAAACGTCTCCATTATCGTTAAAATGAAGTTTAAAGACATCGAATTTCTCCTCTAAGTCTGTACTATCCTTACAGACATTTCAACACCCCCTATACACAAAAGAGATTTTCCCTTATGTCTGCAATTGCATACCTGTATTCTTATGGCCCATTTGCTTCTTTTAGAAGACATTTTGGGTCAAGGATTTCTCTTTATTAGTGAAAAAGCTGCAGAAAATCACAATTTGACTATCTCAAAGTTTTTCATTAGAAACAATATTGAAAGAATAAAGTTACTTTACAGGTCCCCAGACCTAAACGCAATCAGGCATATGTGAGACCTTCTAAAAACATAGTTAACGGTAACATAAGACACAAACGTTTAAAAATATGCATTGAGTTCAGGAATAATCATATTCATTGCAAAAAACTTAAATTTCTCGGTTAAATACCTCTTACATAAACGTTGCTGTCACTGCTCTAAATGTGTAATGGAACTCCATTATCAATGGAGGGTCCATTTACCCCCTTAAAATATGGATACGGAAAATTTGTTCTCGGGCCCTGTATTCTCACCCAATAAACATCTTTTGGTATGATTTTCATGGATGAACAATAATTCTACTAGGTGTTATGTTGAAAAAACAGATTCGTCCTTAATTTTTGCACAGCAGTGTATTATGCTCACTATCGTCTGAGTGTCTTTTTATTTTAACTAATAATGTAATGTATATTTATAAGGGAAAATTACTTTTTCCTATAGATACAAAACTGAAAAGTCTTGCTATTCCATACCTACTCAGTACCCTAGAAACCTGAATGAGCATCAGTCTTTGAAAGAAAACCACTCTTCTATGCCTGGAAAAGTAATTTTTATAAAACCTTGTTTAATAAATTCAGTATGTTTTGTTTCTATTTTTGTTTTTCAATACCACCAGACCTCAGCAATTTCGAATGCTGGTTAAAATATACATTTAAACCTAAAACATTTATATTATACTAGCTGTTACAACCCGGCAAAGCCGGGTTTTACAGCTAGCCTTCTTTGGCACTGAAGCGAGATTCGCTCGTTTCTTACCTGTTCGTATTTATTCATCCCCTATCATTAAATATGCAGTTTTAATTATCTTCAAAAGACGTTTTGTCTCCGATTTCACATGGCATTGTCACAAATTTATCACATTGAAATAATTGTCATTTAAATTCGACAGGTAGTCAGCCCAATCCACCTAACCGGATCTGTACAAACTTGTTTTTAAATGAAATCTTACTACCCCTAAATGAACCCAGTTTATGTGGCATTTTCCCAAAACCTTCCATTATTAAATTATTATAAGAAATACTTCAATCAAATATGTAGCAGTAAAATTTTTGAATTAAATGTGCCTAGTACGCCTAGTATCCCATTGGGATAAATCTAGTGAACCGTCAAATCTTTGAAGATTAACTTAAAAGTATATTTACTTCACGCTCTTTAAAAGACGTTTTACCAGTGTTGGTAAAAATATTAACTTAAAACAATGGGGCAAATTGAAATAAATTTCTAATTTAAAAATGGAATGCTTTGGAGGAACGTGTTATATTATTGGCTCATCTAGGGGGGAAGCTTTCGATCAAGACCAATTTTGTCGAAATTGGTTCAGGGGTTCGGCCTGGCGGCCGACCGAAAGGAACCTCTCCATAGAGTTAACATTAGAGAAAAGTGAAAAGAACACATAATTTTTAAATGGAAGGTTTTGGAGGAACGTGTTATATTATTGGCTCATCTAGGGGTGGAAAGCTTTCGATCAAGACCGAGTTTGTCCAAATCGGTTCGGGCTGGCGGCCGGCCGAAAGAAAGAAAAACCCAATTATTTTAATATATAAGATAGGATTTTTCACTTCAAAATCAAAATTTTTGTTTATCCAACTAAGTCTTGATCCACATTCACTCAGATAATTGTTACTTTACTGTAACCTTGTTGTACTGTTTACCTTGTTAAGAAATTTCATATAAAGCAATGCATTTTTAAGCCAAAAATTTCTCCATCCCGAGCCACTTCATTCAATCTCTCAATTCCCCCAGGCCTCTGCTGTTCACTTCCAGTACGGTGACAAACCTGACTACATGCTCCCAAAGCAGACCCTGTCCAAGGACTGCGAAGAGCCCACCCCGGCATACCTGAACAGAGGCAAGCTCCACCTGAGCCTGAGCGAGTCCATCTACACCCGGCCGGAGGGTACCACCAAGCATCCCCGGGGCTCCCGGGCCCTCACCCCTCCTGTGCCTATCCGCTTTGACTGCTCCCGCCGCTCCCTTCCCCCCCACAACCGCATGCACGCCCCCTCCCCCCACTATGCAGTGGCGCAGTCCATCCACGCTGCCCCCCTTACCACCAGCACCCGTGACGTGTCCAAGCCCCCGCCCTCCTTCTACTACACTGCCCACCACTACCCGGCCGCCAAGTACGAGCCGCCCAGCTTCTACTACCCGCAGCAGCAGGGCTTGGACGTGGACTCGTGCTGCCTCGGCAACCAGACAGTGGACAAGCTGCAGGAGATAGCCAGCCGGACGATGATGGGCGGGGGGCAGTGCGCGGCGGAGGCGTTCCCCTGCAAGGGCAGCTTCCACAGCCCTGGCGGCAAGGACGGGGGGCAGCTACTTCTGCACACGCCCTTTGCCAACCACTGCGTGGACTGCCAGGCGCCCTCTTCCTCGTGCCAGAGCAGCGTGTCCGGGGACTTTGCGGCCCGTACGCCGGGGAACCGCCCGCTCTCGTTCGTCAAGGCCATGGAGATGTCCGAGGCGCTGGACTGGAGCGAGCAGCAGCTGCGGCTGTCCCTGGCTGCCGTCCCGCCCGCCAGCTACAAGATGGCATCACCCACTGCCAACGGACCTGAGCACAGCAAATCCAAGAAGTCCGATCACGAAGTCAGCTATGAGATATCGGTTTGATACCAATGATTTCTTTAGGCAATTTATATCTTCGTATTCACTGGAACTGTTTAGTGAGTGAATGTTGGTACAGTAGAACTCCAATCATTCGAATCTATTGGGACCCCATTCAGATAATTCAGGGGTTCATCCAGGTTTTTCTGCCAGGGTACTGTTTTAGGAATTTTGTGAAAAGTTAAATGGAATTTTGCGAAAAATCAAATGCAATTTTGTAAAAACAAAGGGCTTGTAGTACAACCACAGCATTCAGAACTTTTAAATGGGCCCAAAATGTGGCAAATTCTATTATAAAACGATAGAAACATTTTGAAATCAATTTTCACACCAATTTTGATCTTTGGACTTTTGTGAAGAGTCCGTATTTGGGAATTGGAATTTTGTGAAGGGTCCCATTTTCTCTCTAGATGAACCCTTGTAATTGGATGTTTTCCAAAAAAATGTTTTTAGCCAGCCGTTATTTGCTTTAGAGTATGAATGGACAACCATGCTTCTGAGCTAAGATCTTAGCTTTTACACTAAGAATCGGACCCAAACCAGGGTTTCCCATAGAATGCTGCTGCATACAACACTTGAAAACGGCATCTTTTAAATCTTATTTGCTGCCTTCATTAATTTCTAACTTTGTTTTTCAAGCACTGACACAAAGTTTAAAAGTGCAAGTTTGAATTCTGGAAACGATTCAGATAATCAGCAATTCGGAAGTCGGAGTTCGGGTAATCGGAGTTCTACTGTAGCTATTTCTTAAGTGCCATGAAGGACGTACACATTATTGAAGAAAAGTACAGGTACTTAATATATCAATGACTAGTTCATGTGAGGGCGAATTCAAAGCTTCTCAATTTAATAGTGGATATGTTGCTTATCTATGTTGTTAAGCGTTGCTGGAATTCAATGACTTTCTTCGTTTTGGAAACCTTCACTGTCTTTTCTGTACTACTCAGGTACCTTTGATGTGGGCGACCTTTCTGTATCGAAGTAATATTCAGATCTTTTCTAGTATACTATAGTTTGTGAAAAAAACGTTTCTATTGAATCCAGTTTATTAATTCAAATATGAAAAAAAGATTCAGGTAAATTCCATTTTAATGAGTCAAAAATGTGTAAAATTATCAAATGTTTAGTAATGAAAACACTCTGGCATTTGTGATTCAGAGATTTTATCTCTCCATTGTAATTTTCTTTTTTTTCACTTCTCTGTAATTACTTTTAAAACAATTAAGTTAACTGAAAGCATTAGCTTCACTATAAAGGTGTGCACAATAAACGAGTCATAGCCAAGCTAAAAGTAAGTATTTTAATGATAGAAACTATATAGCTATTTTAGTGGCAAAATTTGGAAGTTACATTTTTTGTAATAATAGTTTTTGTTTAGACATATCTGAATGCAAGTGAGATTTGGTGAACAAGGGGATTTGTATCCTTGCGCATGAAATCATTCAAATGGGCAAAACTAACATATACTTGACAAGTGTAAAAATGAAGTAGTCAAATATTCATGACTTCTGTTTGAAATTTTATAACAAGAAAGATCAACTTGGGAAAGGCATTGTATTGGGATCAAACTTTAACCCTGAATGGATGATTTCATTTAAGTTGTAGGTGTCGAAAATGTTTTAGTTTTTTTTGGGGGGGGCTGCACTGGAAAAAATTCTCTAATTGATCTATAATCATAGAATGGAGCTCTATTTAATATAATTTTATAAAAGTTTTCTTGTAAGTTGTAAGTAATTTGTGTGTGTGTCCTCAAAAATGTTTTTTCTTTCAAGTGTTACATTAAATATTATTTCTTCACAAAAATTCTTTCTGTAAAAAATTATTTTCAAAATATAAAGGCTTTAAATGGATTTTGGTTGTTAAATTATCAAAAAAAATAATATATCCCTCATTTGAAATTTGCTAAAAGGCTATTTCTTCAGTTTTATTTTTATTTGGCTTAAAATAGCATTTATTTCAAAACTAATCACAATAGTTAAAGAAAATCCTGAAACACTTGATAAATTGCTTTAAAAACCTGAATCAGTATCAGATATAAGTGAAATAAGCGATATTGTAAATTTGTGTGTTAAATATATTAGGAAACCTTGTTTAATGACATTTATCTAGTGAAAGGATAAATGAAGGAATATCTTATTCTCATTAATTCCATTTCAAATTCTACTAAAACATTTTAAATCAACTTAAACATTATTGAATGGTTCTTAATAAAAGTAGTACAGGTTGCTACAACCTATGAAAATTCAAATGTCTATGAAGGGCCCATGTTTCAAAAAATAAAATTGTAAAAGCATTATGGGTTCTCAAAATTTGTAAAATTTATCTCTCACAATATCAGAAAGTATTGTCGAAATAGTAAAAATCCTTCAGGATGTCTAATAGAAAGGGAGCTATTTCATCCTGTGGGATTCACTGACCTATTATGCTCTCTTTATATATTTCCCTTCCATGTGGTATTTCCTTTTTCTTTGATGAAAAATTTTTCCTTACAAGAAAGTGGATTTTTTTAAAAGTTAACTTTTTATCAATGTCTCTAAATTCCATCAGATACATTCAGTGGCGTAGCCAGAAAAAAATTTCGGAGGGGGATATTGATATTTCGGGGGGGATATGGGGTAGTTTTAGTGGTTTTCTATGGTCAAAAATGGAAATTTTCTGAGTTTCGGGGGGGGATATATCCCCAAATCCCCCCCTCTGGCTACGCCCCTGGATACATTTCATGTGTCTGAAATTTTTGGTAAGTTTCTATTTTTCCACCTTCTGTCGTTAACTCCTTAACTGCTTTAGAAATCCCCCAATCCAATTCCTTCCCCTACGCCGCCGCATTTCACACAGACAGACTCAAGAGGATATGCCTTTGCAAAGTGTGTCTTTTGCCCCTTTTCAATTCATCCCTCCACTTAGATAGTGCCATTAAACCTTAAACCAACCCTCCACTTAGAAATAACTAAATCCTTTATAAACCCTATCAAGGTCATTCTAAGCTGCAAAAAAATTTCTAGTAAAAAATAGAAGGCAAAGGATAGTACTTCCAAAGAGTGTATGCATTTGTCATATGTCACTTGGAGCTTAAGATTCCTGAAAATCGCATCAATGACAGTTCACAGAGTACTAGAACAGAGAGTCCGTCGCCATAGGCGCTATTGGAAATCGAAAAGTTGGATGAGTGTGGGGCTATTTTGGCGCTGCGATCGCATCAACGTCACGATAGGCGGGACGGAAAAGCCTGATTGGTTGAGAAAAACTTTTTCCTTCTCCTTCGAAAATAGAAGATTGAGTGACATCCAATCACAGGTTTGATCTCTCTGTCAATCATTTAGTTCATCGTGGCGCCCTCCAAACCATCCAACTTTTGAATATATCGTTTTGGACCCTCTGTTAGGATTTTTCTCTGTGGGACAGTTAAGGGGTTAAATTACTGGTCCAATTTTATTTTCTCATTTGCTGTGATAATTAACATCTTACTTCAACTGAATCTCCAGTTTTTCAAGTGATAATTGTTTTTCAAAAAATTATATAAGTGTTATTTATTTATTTTTTCTAGAATATTATCTCTTTATATTTTAACTATTATTTTGTATGTTTAAATGTGATAGTAGTTATTTGTTCTTCCAGGCTTTCATTATTTGCATGTCATTTTTAAAAAGTTTTATAATTGAGCTAGTTAAGATGGAAGTTTAAGTCATATCAACTTAGTTTTGAGTAATTGAATGTTTAAGTTGTTCCTATTAAGTAGGTCATCTCTTAAGATGCAATATGATATAACTCATTTTTTTTAACTTTTCAGAAGAGGATAAAAACTTACTCTAAAATGCATGTCTGTAGATAGTGATAACAATATTGATGATAGTAATGGTTCTAGGGGTTTTTTAAGCGCTCTTTATTTAAAGTGATTCAGTGTCAAAAGTTGCAGGGGCCAGGGGCATATATAGGGGGGCCCTGGCGCTCCCCGAAATTCTTACTGTGTTGTGTACCAAAACAAGTTAACCCAGTTTATTAGGGGAAAATTTTCTGGGGAAGGACCCCAAACCCCCCTTTCTATTTGGAACTTTTTTGATTAAAAACTTTATAATGAGTTCATCCAAATCCTACCTGAAAGTGTATGTCCAAAATCCAAACTAGGTGTACTAAAATCCAAGTTGAAACCCTGTTTTTAGGTTCAAATTTTCAAACATTTTCAGGGGGAGGACCCCCAGAACCCCCTGTGTTACTTTAACCTTCATTGCTCACAATTTTTTATTACATTTAGTTCTTTAGGATGCCAATTCTCCCAAAAAAATGTATTGAAAAACTACATTGGACCTACTAAATATGTGTTGGAAGGGCTAAGGAATAATTTTGGGCCCCTCCTGAAATAAATTTCTATTATACGCCACTGAAAAGTTGAATATATTAAATTGATGTAGAACTCAAAATGGCCTAAAATTAAGTTATGTCATAATGCAGCTTAAACAATAGATGATTTAGGGACTGCTTTGCCAAATATTGTACTGTAATGGACTGATCAGCAGTGAGATATTTTTTAGCTAAAAAAACATCCAAGTCCATGTTTATCTCAATTTTTTTTACTTATACCACTTTTATTTTAACCAGCTCAAATCTTACTGTTCTGAAATTTAATAGCTACATGTTTAAAAACTGCATATTAAGCATCTTTTAACTTGCCTTAAATTTCAAATTAAGATTATACTACACTTAGAGTCTGAAAATTGAATGCTTTGATCTTATTTGTAACCAAGTGTTTTAATGTAACTGCATTTTAAGCTGTAATTAGCAACTTTATTCAATTGTGAGTGCATAATTCCTATAAGTGACATACATACACACAACATTTAGTTTGAAAATATATTTATACAGTTTCTTTGCTTCTTAAAAGTAGAAATGAATTTTTAGTGCTTACATATAGTACTAGGTTTAACTTTTGAAGGGGTATTATATCTGCTGTGCAATTACATATTTTAAACAATTTTCACCTTATTTCAAGTTTTATATAATTTATATGATAATTTTTTTTTATTTCCTCAATATTTTATGCTAAATGATGTTTTTGGATTTCCCAAGTTAATTAATTTAAAAATTCAGTAATTTGTTTCTTTTATAAATTGATAGTTTATATGTTTATTTAATTTTGTACTTAAAACATTTACTGTAAAACTGGGTGAATATGATTGCTCTTCAACTTAGCTCTAAAGTCCATGTGTTTCTAATTAAGATTTTATATTGATCTCAAAAGCATGTTTCAAGTTGCTATCTTTAGTTCCAGAAATTGTTTAAAAAGTTTTATGTATGGTTGACTTGGTATAACTTTTTAAGGGCTATGATTTGATGCCCCTAAATGTTGGTTGAATTAGATCTCATGCAAGTTCTAATACTTGTAAATATCACAAGAAACTTCAATAAAATTCAAGAGTTTCATAAAATTAAATTTTACCAGAAAGATTTAAAGATACCTTAAAAATTTCTTAAACATATTTAAAAAATAATAATAAACTCTGGAACTTGTGGGAAAGCTTAGACATTCAAAACAAAAGCCAAATTTGATACTTGGAAAAGGGACTTGCTTCTCCTATACTTGAGGGCTATTTCAAGGCCCTCACTAAATGGAGACAAGATAATCCATATACCTTTTGGAAGTAGGATGTCCCTGATGGCTCTAAAAATAACATGACCCTGAGTGAGCCTGGCCCCTGTCTTTTACTGGAATTTCTCTCCAGGTTAACTCTGCTTTTGACGACTGTTCTCCAGTTTGGGTCTTAATAGTTTTAAGGTCGTTTATGACACTCAATCTATCCATCTCAGTGGTGGTCTGCCCCAAGGTCTAGTCCATAGGCGCCGACTTTCATCAAATATGGGGGGGGGCAGTACTAGACAGAAAAAAAGATATTAGTTATTACTAATGCTAGACATAGCCCCCCCCCGAGATTTTGAACATCCAAAGGCTTATTCCTAAACTACCCCTAAGGAGTATATTTATGCATAAAGTTTTAGATTCCTTAAAAGTAGTACTCAAATCATATTCCACATTATGTTAAAATTTTACATTTACTCGAAGTATAATAGGGGGTCTGGGGAAAAATTTTGAAAAATTGCCTCAAAAAGTAGTGTTACAGCTTTTCTTTAGACATTTTTGGTTCCCCCAAAAGAGAGAAGTTCCTTGTAAAACATAGAATTTCTAAGGAAAATATTACAACAAGAGACGTCAAAATTTCGAGAGGGGCTAGGGGTCCTCCCCTAGAAATGTTTTTGAAATTTGTCTCAAACTAGTGTTATTTATTTTGAAACTATCAAAAGGTAACTCGCGGACCCCCTAGGAAGGTCCGCGGACCACTGCTATAAAAATTCAAATAAAAAGCAGCACAATATTTTTTTTAAAAATTCAATCGAACACAAAAAATTAAATACCTATCGCGAAGAATGAAGGTGGATTTATATCGCTTTTAAAATCAACTACACAGAGCAGTAACTAGAGTTTTGTTTCGGGAGGGACTTTGACTTAAATACGAGTACTTAAATGACTGCTCACGAGTTCTTTTTTACTTCAAGTGTTAGATGACTTGCACATTTTACATTAGTTTTGTTGAAATTAATTTTAAAATTTTATAAACATTGAAAATTCCAAGCAAAGCGATATTTTGAGGTTCCTTCCCCCAAAATTTGGAAATTTCCACCACAAAATAGCGTTTTATTTCTTTTTGAAGCCTATTTGGGTCCCACTCTTAGAGCAGAGGGCTCATTTTAAGAAGCAGAATTTTCAAAGAAACCCAGTATATAAAACATCAAAATTTTTGGAAATTTGTCCCTAAAAATAGTGTTTAAATTTATTTTGTAGACTCTTTCTTCTTATGTTACACAAAAGGAGGATCACACCTCAAAAATCACGGAATTTTCAGGGGAAAACGGTAAATAATAGATTTTAAAATTTGAGGGGGGCTTGGTGGTCCTCCCCAAAATTTTTTTGAAATTTTTACCCTAGAAAGTAGTGTTTTAAGTCATTTTGAGACCCTTTGTGAAGACCAAGTGAACGGGACCAAAAGAACGATGTCCGATAAATTGCCTTCTTTAGTTCATGGAAGAAAATAGGAAGATTTTTACAAAAATATTGGGGGGGGGGCTTAGCCCCCCTTCTTCCAACATTGGGGGGGGGCTCAAGCCCCCTCAAACCCTATGGAGTCGGTGCCTATGGTCTAGTCTAGTTCTCATGGGCTTGGGCAAGAAAATTTTCTTACAGAAACAAAAATACATTTTTTTCCTAAAAGGTTTGGGATCAATGCCTCTATGACTACAGGCTACGATAACAACCAATGGAACCCATCAAAATGGAAAAACATGACTGATCTTATACACATTGCTTTTGATCCAATTCACCCAGTTTTACATAAGTATTTTTTAAATAAATATATTGTGTTTTTGTTTCAAACTATTGTAATGCATTAACTTTCACATTCTTCATAACTTTATTAGTGCTATTTTGGTTGCATGGGACCTGTAGAGGTATTTGGTAACTAATTTAACTTCATAAGGGCTCTTTTATAGTCAAACTGAATCTGGACTGGAAAACTATCAATCACTGAACCCAACACCTGCAGGACACGCTTTCCCCCTCAGCCTTCGCAATAGAAGAGAAGGGGCTGAAAGGGGGATTGTTTACTCGACTGTCAAAGAGGATATACTTAACTATCTCAGCCCCCTCTCTTGCACTGGAAAGGCTGGAAGGAGAAAGTGTGCCGGTGATTGATAGTTTTCCAGTTTGAGTATGGAATAGCCCTAAAGCTGAAAGTTTTTTACCTTACCTAGCTTATCAAGAATAGTTTATCTCAATATTATTGTGTTCTGTATTAATTTTTCCATTTTTTTAATTTTATCTATCATAATTATTTAGCTGAATTTTTCATAAAATCTTGAAAAAATACTTATTTCTTGACTGTTTTTTTGTAAATTGCTTATGCAAATTCTTAACTCCAAGGCAAATTTTTTATTTGAGGTTTTAAAACAAAAAAAAGTATTGAAAACATAAAAATATTCAAAAATGTATTGTATGTAAAAGTTATTGAATATGGTATGTTGCTCTTTTTGTTTTTTGCAAAAATTCTTTATAAATTCTTATCTCAAAGGCAATCATTTTATGTAAGCCTTAAATAACTCTTTTTGTAAAGAAAAAATGTGCAGGAGTAGTTTTTTTCTGCGTGGCATGAGTAAATCGAAGGCCTAATCTTTTTTATGCATTTCCATTACCTAACATTTCAATAGACTAACTATTGAGGAAAATTTTGCAGTATATAAGATGCACCTAATTTAAACTTTCAATTCATGGGTGAAAGTTTTCAATTTAGACTAAAATACATAGTGGCTGAGCAATTCTCACAATTTTTTAAATTTTTTATTTCATAGAGTATCCAAGAGAGGAATATGCACACAAAAAAATGTTTCATTACGATGATTATTAATTTTTAAATTAATTTCAAAGTTTGACTTAAAAAAGGGAGCGAAAACATCAAATGTCAAAATGTGACGTCATTTAATCCTAAACTTTGATTTTAAACAATAGTTCATCTGTTTAAACAGTTCAAAGCGATGGTTGGTTTTCACTTTAGACTAGAGTAAGGCCAAAACAGATCAGATGTCATTCAATTCTAAACAAATGAAAAGGAATTGTCGATTTTTATTTTTAAATATTGAATTAACTAAATTTTTTTGAAACTTTTCTTGTCCATTTATGAATTTAGATATATTTCTTTTACAAAAAATTTTTTTTCTTCTTAAAAAAATGCTGGTTTGCATGCTTACAAAGTAATTGGGTGCGTATTATACCGTTCAGCAGTCGTTATATTCAGTGGTACAGCTATAGAACAGTCATTGGGATTTGATAACATTTTCGGATTCAGCGGCATGGTCGACATCTTAATACTTAAGAACCAATAATTGTTTAAAAAAACAAAAATAGAAAAAGTTATGAGTGTATTTGTGTTGTAATAAAAACATTATTTGTAAATGAATAATCCTGTTCTGTAAATAGTAAATTCGTTAACTTTCACCCATGGCTTTAATCCCAAACAAGTTTTATAATGGCCACATTAATTATGAAATAGTGTTTATATCATAGCTCTCTCAATCAATAGTAATTAGTGACTTTATTTTATATTTTGAAGTTATTGAGTAACTAAACAATGCAATGTGTATTTTATTGATTTAGTTATCAAGCATGAATACCTGACTTTTGCATTATTTTTATTTATATTTATTTATGTTTTAAAGGTCTTTTGCCTTTCTTTTTAGATGACTTTACAAAAGGGCAGGTTTTCTCTTTTACATGTGTAAATTATGTATATTTTATTTCTGAATAATTTTCAGATGGGTTGTATTTAATATTTTATTCTAACCATAAATATCAAGTTAATTCTTATTATTTAATAAGTGTTGGACTTTTAATTAGACTATATCGTCGGCTTACAGGCGACCGGCACTAAGTCACTTCTGGTTCAAATACTTTGTACGAGGTGTGAGATTCAGGGAATGGTCCAAGGCTCCGCTCATTTCTTGGCGATATTCTACCACTTTCAAAAGATTCACCAAAAGTGACTTAGTGCCTTTCTCTTGTAAGCCGACGATATTAAGTCTGTTGTTGAAACATTTCCACATAATTTTAAAGGTGTTAGTCATTTGTGTGTTTAAAGTATATCTTGATATTTTAATCAGTCTATCCAGTCATTTTAAATTTTTTGAATGTAAGTTTTATGTATATCTATTTAAAGAGATGATTAAACTGACAAATCTACTACTATAGGATCATCAATTTCTTTTCATCTAATACATCATTTCACACACCCATGAATAAGAATTTGGTTTTACATTATAGTTTAATTTTGAAAATGTTATGTTCAATTCAACTACTTACATGCTTATTTAGTTTTTTGTGAATGGGTAATTTAAAACAAAAGTTTAGTGTCTGAGCTTTTGGAAATTTGACCCTAAGAAACAGGGTTTTAAGAGTTTTGGTTGGTACATTAGGCTAAATACAGTCTGTCAATACAATGCTATTTTAATTTTTTCTCCTTTTGAATACTCATCGCCCCCACTTAGGGGCCATTCATTAATTACGTAAGGATGATTTTGGCAATTTTTGACCACCCCTCCCCCCATGTAAGGGTATGTAAGATTTTTCAAACCCCTCCCCCCCTATTCTTACGTAAGATTCCATTATGTTTTAAAAATAATAAAATGTTAGAAAACTCTCAGTTTGACGTAAATCAAAGATTTTTATTTTTCAACAGATAAATAATGTTCTTGCTGTCAACTACATATTACTATTATATTATTATCTCTTGATTAGAATAATTGGAATTTGTTTACATTAACTAGGAAAATCTTACGTAAGAATTGGTTTGACCCCCCCCACCCCCAAGTAAGGGTATGTAGAGATTTTTCCAACCCCCCCTCCCCCTCGGGACCCTTACGTAATTAATGAATGGCCCCTTACTTATCGCCCATAACCCTAATCACATAGTACTAGAACAGAGAGTCCGTCGCCATAGGCGCTAATGGAAATCGAAAAGTAGGATGGATATGGGGCTATTTTGGCGCTGCGATCGTATCTACATCACGAGAGGCGGGGGGGAAAAGCCTGATTGGTTGAGAAAAACTTTTTCCTTCTCCATCGAAAATAGAAGATTGAGTGACAGCCAATCACAAGGGTTTGGACACCAAAATGTACTGCCGATCTCTCTGTCAATCATTTATAGTTGATAGTGGCGCCCTCATATCCATCCAACTTTTGAATCGTTTTCGACCCTCGATTTTTCTCTGTGATCCTAATCACCCACATGGGGGCTTTGGCGACCCATGCTCATCTCTCTTCTCAATGGTCAAATGAAATCCTTTTATGATGCTTTTTTTTCTTTTATTTGAGCACTTAAACCAATCACGGTAGAGATGAGGAACTGTGTACTGTTACTTGTGTATTCTATTGAGCAAGCCTTAATTAAAAAATGAAAGGAAGAAAGAAGTAAGAAACAACTCAACTCAGTTCCCTCTATCGATTGTCATTGTTATGATTCTGCGTTGTTCGTGAAGTGTTGTTGCATTTCGAAGAAATCCTTAATACAGCATGCTTAAAGATGTTTATTTTCTATTCTCTGGCTTGTAAACAAACTCTCTACCCATTTAGGGTCGTTGCATTATGTTTAACAGTTAATATCTTGGTTAAGTGTAAAAAATATAATAACTTCCGTTAACCTTACCAGTGGAGTTGTGTACAAGTCTGACTGCAACATTACTGTTTCGTGCTTTTAATCGGGTCTTTTAAGCATGTCTTTGGAGAATAAATATTTATCAGTTGAACAGTGCCTTCGAAAATGGTCTGGGTTGGAAAAAGAAGTCCAACTCTTTGATCATAATTATGTTAAGCCCTGGAATGCTCATCCCGACTCTAATCGCACAAGACCTGCACGTTTATTATTTATGAAAGGATTACAACGGTATCCCCTTTATGATTCCAGGTGAGTTTTGTATTCTCAATAAGATGTTATTCTACATTTATGATTGGTTAAATTTTCCAATTTTGACTGATAATGCAGGGGTATGTTTAGTAGAAATTCGGGTTAAATTCCGTAACTCAATTACGTTCCCGCTCAATACCACCATGCTCTTTTGCACGCCATACATTCAATGGGATACTTTCATCTGGTGTCAGGGATCACATGTTGTTGAGTAAACACCATTGCAAGGACCTATCAGAACGTTTGCAGAGCGACCATATATCCCAAATTAGGAAATACGTCCTATCGACAAACCAATCAACGCTTTCTTATAATAAATCACCTACGACAGTCTTCTTCTCCAGGAGAAAGCATACACTCCAACTCATAAGGAAGACCAGGGTTGGATTGGACACTGGGTAGGATGGGACACCTTCAATGAATCTTAAAATTATAAATAAAATTAGTTTTTGAGTGTTTGACCAGGTAAAGCCACCATGGCTTCATACTTGTTGCTGTTTACTATTTTAGTTGCAAGCTCCTACAAGTTTCTGAATGAAAAAGATGGTTTCACTATAGCAAAAGTACCTAAGTATTACACTTTTCAAAGTGAATTTTCAATCTGATTCTTGGTTACTTTCTTAATGGTTCATATTGTTTTCTAAACAGAATAATGTATTTTTTATGAATATATAGTTGAGTTAAGCCTAAAAGCTACAGTTCTTTTGAAAGAACCTATTTTTTAAAACTGTTGCTACTGGGGTGGGATGGGACATGCCCAATTCCTCTCAATACCTAAATACAAGCTATTGCATACAATTCTTTAGATACTACCATTGTTTTGAAACTGATTAGCATACTTGTATAAAATAAAAACCTTTCTGCGAACTTAAATTTTTTCCAAAAACTTTTCTGCAAGAATTTACACATTTTTAAATATCACTCTCTCTAAAAAGAAAACATTATTACTGAAATTCCCAAATTGCAGGGATGAGTTTATCTAAAGATGAAAAAAGAGGAAAAAGCGTGTGAGATTAGTTATGTATAATTTTTTTTAATGTGTGAAACAAATAATTTTATCAAGAAAAATTTTAATTTAACTGGGTTATACTCGGGCGGACCTGGAAAAAGTGCCCGAACCAACGAACCTGGTTCGGGGGAAGCCCCTGCCAGCTCCATAGGAGCAATACATAAGGTTTGGGGAAATTTTATTAGGTTCAGGGGAAGGTTACAACTTTTTCCAGGTCCGTACTCGGGAGGATTTTAAGAACTTTAAACTGGGTGAATTCCAGCTAACTAGTCACCCGGGTGGAAAAAAATAAACTTTATCAAAACCCCAAGTGTTATACATCATTGGAAAGCTTAAAGTCTATAGAATTAGAAACAAACATTGGTTTTTACAAATATTAGCTATATTTTGTAGAGGAAGTCATCAAAAAGCATGTATTGTAAAATATTTGTTGCTGCTGAAATTACCGACTTTTTACCTTATTACATCTGTAAATTATGCCATCAAAGTTGTTCCACAGAAGTTTATTATTGATATTAGATCTCTAAATATAAAATAAATGTGTGTTTAAAAGTGATTTAATCAAAAACTGCCTAGCTGGGGGTCTATTTGTCGTACCAGGTTGAGCATGTAACGTCTGTTACAAATTTTACTAAAGTTTGTCTCACATTGGGAAAAATGGTTTTTTAAGCTTTTATTCTCACTTTCTACTTTAATTTTAAGGTAACAGAACTAATAACATCAAAATTTGTGAAAAAAAATTATATTACCTGTAAATACAGGTGTAACAGACGTTACATGCGCCTGTCGTAACGGACGTTACAATGTCAATGTAATGTCTGTTACACATATAACTTGGCATAATAAAAGCTTATTAAGGAACCTATTATTAATAAATTAATTTATTTTAATTTAATTAATTGAAAGTAATAAATTTTAATTAAAAATTAATTATGTCATGAATTTTATATTTTATCTTACTATGTGTCAACCAAGAATTTCCAATCTATATTTGTAAAACAGAGGCATCTAGGGCACCATGTCAACTATTATGGGGAGGGGGCAATCCCCCTTTTAATGGCAAAAACAATATTTAATTAAATTAAACATTAATAAAACTTTTTCAGCAAATTAGAATTAAAATACTAACTTTCAGTATAGGCATCCTGAGAACCAAGGTGTATAACGATTTTTTCTCAGCAATTTTATTTTAGCCTTTTTCTCACGAATAAAAATTTGAAGATCAGGTATTTAGGATGCAAATAAATTAAAACCGTTAACTTCATTTTAGTTACAATTTTAACTTCATTATAATGCACTTTCAATTTTAAAATGGTTGTCGTAGTGAATTTTTTAACAATGCACTTAAGATTTAATTTATCATTATAACTTAATTTCTAGGTACTTTAAGTTTTATTGTGAAGGTAATGATCATTACTTTACCCTTATTTACCCATTACTTCATCATTACCCTTATTTCCAAGCAGCATGACTAATATAATATTATCAGTGTTGGCCATTATTAAAATGTACTTAGAAATATCAGTCAATATAGCTTAATTTGGATTATTTTTAAAATTGTTCTTTTTTTATTTGAAAAGCCACTCATTGCACGATATTTACAGGTATTGGCTAATATCTTAGCATTGTTAAATTAATTTTAATTTTAATAATTTTTTAAGTTCGTTCATTCATTCATAAATTCATTTTGAGGGCTTTTAACCTTATGTTTTAGTAATTTAAAGTGCTACCCAAAGCATAATATTTATCGGTATTTGCGATATTGGCCAATATCGTAGATTAAACAGGTTTAATCATTCAGAATAATTTTTGTATGTTTTTAACCCATTTTTTTTTACTAAATTTAAAGCTCTTGACTATGTATGATATTATTTGCGATATTGGCCGATATCGCAACATTGTTTAATTAATAAAATGCATGAAATTTAATTTTAACAGGTTTATTCACTCAAAATAATATTACTTTGTTTGTCTTTAACCTTGTTTTTTTACTAATTCAAAGCTCTGGACAGTGTATGATATTTATCGGTATTTGCGATATTGGCCGATATCGCAGCGTTTTTCAATTAATAAACTCCACCAAATTAATTTTTAAAAGGTTTATTCATTCAAAATAATATTACTTTGTATGTCTTTAACCTTGTTTTTTACTAATTTAAAGCTCTGGACAATTTATGATATTTATCGGTATTTGCGATATTGGCCGATATTGCAGCGTTGTTTAATTAATAAACTACATTAAATTTAATTTTAACAGGATTATTCATTCAAAATAATGTTATTTTGAATGTTTTTAACGTTGTTTTTTAGTAATTTAAAGTGCTACACAATGTACGAGATTTATCGGTATTTACGATATTGGCCGATATTGTACCAACCCCAATTGATAATCTTGGAGTACATGAGTGGTTCTTATGAAGTTATGATCCTCCTCTTCAACTTTGACTTAAATATTCAAGGCCTAAATGGTATGCATTTCGTACAACGTAACGTCTGTTACACCATGTAACGTCCGTTACGAAAGTTTAGAATTTTTTAAAAAATACAAAAAATGACTGAATTTTGTAGTCAATGCTGTGATATATTGCGTACATGTCTAGTAATGTTATTTAAATTTTTTTAAAACTAAAATGCCTTATAGATTCACAGACTTTTTAAACTGATGACACTAAAGTGTAAAAGGGCTTCCATTTGATGTAACATCTGTTACAAAAAACAATAATTTCCCCCCCACTTCACACCCCCGGAAATAAATTTTCAAACATGTATATCTTTTATTCAGAACTAGTTTTACTAGGAAAAAATAGATAATCATTATTATGAGACGTTTTTATGCCCTTAAAAATTGTTTAAACATCGAATTTTCGTATGAATGTAACATCCGTTACGTTGGAATTCACCACTGGCATTAAACTAGTCATTAATATTGATACTCTCGATAAAAATATCTTTAAACAAAGAAAGATACATATTTCACATTATCTTCATTTGCATGAAAATAACCAAAATGCAACTAAAATCAGATGAAAATTTAGGAAATCAGTTAAATACTAGGATAATTTATGGATTACTTTAAATATAATTAAATTACTGAATTTTTTTACTAATAAAATTTTTGCTAAGTGAAGAAAAAGTCAAATGAATTTTTAAAAGTATTATTAGAATCTCAAATCATATCAGATATGTAATACAGGTTATAATCTAACTCGATTAAAAAAAACTGAACTATTTTCTTAAGTTGCTTCTCAAAGTAGCCTTTCAAAAATTTTGCAACTTACAAAAACCTCATAAGCCAGAAAAACGGAACTTTCGCGAAAAATCGCCATTTTTTTACTTCCGGACTTGTTGGCTTCTAACTACGGTAAAGTTGTTTTTTCTACATCGCAATAACAACGCGATACGAAGCCGACTTCACCTTAACGTCCGCGGCCGTCCAAGAAAGCATCGCGGATGAAACGGGAAACTCTGCGAGCAAAAACGGAACTAATGGGAGAAGTTGCGATTTCCCGACTTCCGCGATTCCGATTCTTCCTAAAATCGCGATTCAGCGGATGGAAGCATTTGGTGAAAAACATAAGAAAAATTTATCGATCAAAAATAAATTCTGCAGAAAAATTTATTAAAAAAAAATTTTTTTTGTAGTTTTTCAGTTTTTCTGCAGAAAATTTTCTGCAGAGGGCAAAATTTTCTGCGAACGCCGTTCGCGCGTTCGTGTATATTATACAAGTATGCTGATTAGTATTGCAGTTGGAAATATATTTTTTGAGATTAATGAAGAATTTTAACTATTTTGCATTTTTCACTTAAGTTAGATTTTTCGAAGTAAATATAGGGTAAAATAACTGATGTTTTTGTGATAAATCTTTAAAATGTGTAAAATACTTCCATCTTTGTGGTTTTTAATCATATATTTAAAAAGTAATCATAAATTTTAATTTAAAAATATATGTCCCACCCCGGCCATGGGTATTATAATCAATGAGTCCGGCCCGTGGATTCGAAAAGGTTGCCCATACCTGGTTTAGACTTTAATAGGGATAACAGAACAAGGGGCCATGGGTACAAATTGAATAAGACTCATTTCAATCGGGATTTAAGAAAATACTACTTACTTCAATTCAATAGGGTAATAGATATATGGAACGCATTGCCAGAAAACATAGAGTAAATTCGAAGGGGGTGTTTGATTTTAAGCTAAAACTAGACAGTCAGTGGAAATTGGGGAATTAATAAAAAATGGACCAGCCTTGTCGGGCTTTGAGCCTGTAGCTGGTCGACAGTATTTATATAATTTGCTTAAAACTTTTCTTAGATTTTTAAGGAAAGGACATTTCGCTCACTCCTTTCAAGAACGTCATATCTCAAAAAACCTAAATTTTCAGGTGAGGCATTTGAAAGTTTAGAATTGCATTGAAAATAAATAATAAGAATCTGGTTAATTTCTTTACTATTCAGTTTAAAAATATGAGGGTTTTGCAGGGTTGTAGTACTCCTTCAGACAGGGTTGGCAAAAACCCGGGTTTTTTTGATAAAACCCAAGTGGGTTGGGTTTTTTCAATAAAACCCTGAAATCGGAAAAGTGTGGGTTTTTTCAAAATTAAGTGGTTTTCTCCTAGAAAGTAAGTGGGATTTTTTAAATTTTAGTGAGTTCTTTCTATGTTAAATGTGTTCTGTCAAAATAATGCCAGTTTTTCCACAGTTAAGTGAGTTTTTTCAAAGTTTTTATACTTTGAAAAAACCCACTAAAATTTAAAAGATATCAAACTTTGAAAAAACCCATTCAATATTGAAAGAAATCTATTCATTTTTGAAAAAACCCACTGAAATTTAAAAAAATCTTCTTTATTTTTTATATATCTAGTTTGAACTTTAAAACTTCCTACATTTTGAAAAAAAAACCATTCAATAATGAAAAAAACCCACTGAATAAGGAAAGAACCTATTTAACTTTAAAAAAAAAACTCCCTGAAATTGAAAAAAAACACCATTTAGTTTTTAAAGCCTAGTTTAAATTTTGAAAAAACCCATTAAAATTTTATAAATATCCTAAACTTTGAAAAAAACACATTAAATTTTGAAGGAACTGCCAAAATCTTGATTTTTCTTGAAAAAACCCAAAAATGGGTCCAAAATGTGGGTTTTTTCACATGATTTTTTTTGAAAAAACCCATTGGGTCCAATCCAGCCAACCCTGCCTTCAGAGCTTTCTGAAAACAGTCATAACTAAATATCGTTGATTTTTGAGATATGACGTTCTTGAAAGGAGTGAGCGATTTGTGTACATGACAATTGTGAATGTACATAAAAAATAAGAATTAATAAAAGAATTAAGTGTTTTCAAATTTTCTAAGCTGTAATCATAACTATCAACAGAAGAATTTTTTATAGTGAAGAGTATTATGATGGACTTTTTCAAAATTTATTTTCATTAGAGATTTACAGCTCTTACTGTTAATACTGGACTCATTTTCAAATCAATATATTTACAAGCAGCAGTATTCCAAAATTAGAGCAAAATTTGCATTTTAAATACTCTTAGTCAAAAAATAGTTTTCTCAACTTTAAAATAATTTTGTTCTAATAGTTGAGCAGCACAGTTTAAAAACAAATATCAAACTATAAGCATATGCTACTTTCTCATTGGTTTCAATTTAGGGGCCGTCCATAAATGACGTCACGCTCAGAGGGGGGAGGGGGTTAATCAATTTGACAAGGGGGAGGGAGGGGGTTTTGGAAGTTGTGACATCACATTCTGCAGCTGAAAATCAACGAAAAAACCCTTGGTTCCAGGCACTTTCAAATTAGTGTATTAGACATATTATTGGTTTAAGAGCGTGACATGTGACGGGAGGGGGTATGGGGAAGTGTGACAGTTTGTGACAAAGGGGGGGGGAGGGGGTCAAAAATGGTCAAAAAAAAGTGTGACATCATTTATGGATGGCCCCTTAGAATGAAATTTGACCCTTTTTTACACATACCAAGCACTATGAAATTAAAGTATTGCTAAGTCTAGACTTGCAGTATTGAGAAATTAAGAAAAGCAACACCAAAATTTAATATGAGAGTTTTTAACCCTTTCAATACGGCAAGGGAATCAGAAAAGTGCAATTTTTGCACTTGTTTGAGCTCCTGGGGGGCAACTGCAATGAGATATCAATTAGATCATGATGTGTTTGGAGGCACAAAGGAGCATTTTATTCTGTTCCTTGAAGTTTTTCAGCAACTGGGACATAATGTTGCCTCAATCGTAATTTCAAAATTATTCCACGTGGGACAGCATATATGTCCCAGCCGGTGCGAAAGGGTTAAATGAACCGAGGAAATATAAACATTGCTAATGTCAAAATAATCAACCCCAAATTTTTTAAAACACATAATATGTTATTATTAATGTAATGCTGTGCAAACATTCACCTTCTATCAACTATATTTAACCTTCATTGTACCATAATATGTTGTCAGTTTAATAAAACTATGTTTGTATAGTAGCTATAATCAAGTTAACTGCCTATATTGATCATAGTTTATTCACAAAATAACCTTAAAACTGCATAATTCACACCTGTCATAGCAGGAAAAAATTCTTATTATTTAAATAATTAAAAAAATTTCAGTAGGAAATTTATGGATTATATATTTTATCTGAATCTCCTTAA
Source organism: Tetragnatha versicolor (assembly GCA_024610705.1). Lineage (NCBI taxonomy): Eukaryota > Metazoa > Arthropoda > Arachnida > Araneae > Tetragnathidae > Tetragnatha > Tetragnatha versicolor. The sequence continues at coordinate 699,551 of JANDEH010000004.1, forward strand.
TATGGAAAAAATATTTCAGCCATAAAAGTTTTATATATTCACAGGAATTTCACCAAATGTGTAGGTAAGTGAAACCTCAGTCCAAAAGGTGTCACACCCGTCACAACACTTTAAATTAAAAAAAAATATTAAAAGCTGTTGAAGTTTTATTTTTGCTCATTGGATGAACATAATAAAAATACTTTTTAAGGATTCATTTGTATTTATTAAGATACCAACTCTAAAATTTTGTCTGAATGTCACACCTGTCAAAATGGAATGGTCTTTTAGCCAGGTTATTTAAATTTCTGTACTGCAAAGTGCTGATCTTATGATGTATTGCAGTAACATTGACGAAGATGTAGATGTTGAGAGTGTGGAAGATATCTACATAAGCCCCTTTGACAATTCCAAAACAAGGATATCTGCAGTAGAATGTGAGCGAAGCCTGAAATACACACCTACTTTGTTCAGAGAAACTGTGCCAGAGGACGAGTTGGATATGTAAGTTCTCCTTGAATCATGGTGGATTTCTCTCTTTTAAATTTGAGTTTGGTACATCCAAAGAATCCGGGCCTGCGCCAAAAAGTGGTGATATAATAGTGGTTTCTGACAACCCATAGAAGTTTGAATTCCTTACTTGCCAATAAACGATATTGGCAACACCAAATTTTGCCAAAAATGTTGCCCAGGCCCAGATTCTTTAGATTTTCCCTGAATTTTTACTCAAAAATTACTCTTAAAACAATTCAATGTTAAATTAACATTTTTTAGAAATTAATATTTGTTATTGGAAAACATCACATAGTAGTGTGTAAATATTTCAAAATAATTAAACAAATGTGTAAAAAATCTGGATTTTTTATAACTTTTTCTTCAATAATTTATCCATTACTAAGTTACGCATCAATCTTTATTTAAACATTTGGCACTGCATCACCTCCTAAAAAGTTTTTTGCAAAAAGTACTTTTGAACTCTTGCTTTTCTCAGTTTTGTTAGCTTCACCATCCATTAATAAAAGTTTGGGAAGAAGTAGGGTTTATTCTGTCTCTTTAAGATGTTGAGTAAAATGAACATGATTCATCTTAAATACAATATGTAACACTACTATAGTATTATCCAGTTGACCAAAATATGTAGCCAAAGCCCAATAACTGTGCTGCTGAAACTTATGGTTGATGAGATCATTATAACTTAAATCCATAGAGTTAAGAAAATTTAAATGATCGCAAAATCAATTAAGATGGTAATGTAAATTTTAAAATATAATTTAGTCTATCTTATCTCTGCTTTAATTGTTTTTCTTTTCAGAAATGAGTTGCCATCTAAGCAAAGAAAACTTTATCAGCAAGTTTTGAAAGTTCTGAACGGTGATCGACTTGCTCAGCTTGCTACCAGCGGAACTTTGAATGAACCTATAAAAAGAAGACTTGCCATTGACAAAACCTCTAGAGAAATTAGAAGAATATTTGGATCTGTATTTTGGGTTTGTATTTATTTTTCTGTGATACTGCTTCAAATGTTACTTTTATTTATCATGTATATCTGTGATAATTATAAACTAAATTTACTAAGTTTTAAATGATACATTGTTTTCGATCATTTTAGTACTTTTTGTAGCTAATGTTTCTTTTTTGCCTTGAAAATATTAAAACCTTTAATGTAATTTTTTAATGTATAGGATATGGGTCTTCTGTCCTGGCTTCACAATACTCTTCTAAATCATTCTGATATATCTGTGTTATCATTGTACCTTGATGCTCTTCAAACTTTAAAAGCTAAGGTAAGTCAAGATTTCTAAATTAGTCTTGATATTAATCAATATTGATGAAAGAACAATAAAAATCTCACATGGTGTAAAAAAACTGATAAAAATAATTATCTATATACACCTTCTTAGGAAACTGAATGCTAGCTTGATTGAAAAAGAAAGGTTTGTTATTGTAGATTAAATTATTTTTGATAGTGTTTGGTTTGTACCTAAATCGTGATATTATGCAAATCTTAAAAGTGCCAAGTTATGCAGTCTAAAATGTTCTTAATAAAATTGAAATATCTTTCAGTTTCTTGTGCAACCTTATTTGTTAGGTAACTGTTTTAAATGCAAAAAAATAAATAAATAAAGTTATTTGAAATGCAGATAACCCATAACAAATGCTTATTTGCTTTGCAGAAAGAGTGGTCAGTGATCGCTTTTATCTTTTAGATACCTTTACTCATCGATAGAATTCTGCAGACAGGTGCTGGAACTCCTGTGGGGGATTCTGTGATTCAGATGGTGAAGAAACCATGGGACCCTGTCACTTCTATTTTAAACCAAAACAAACCAGTAAGACTTTTGCTTGATATGTTTCTAAACATTGTGTATGTTAGGCATTTACATTTTACTTTAGATTATGTCCTATATTTTCCCAGGGTTTTTACCTTTAAAACAAACTTTAAATTTTTTTTTAGAGTTGTTCCATTTATTTAGGTAACAAACTCATCATTTTCATGTGTGAATCACCCTGAGCTTAATAATTTCGTGTCAAGTAAAAGGCTTGGGTACAAACCACTAAATCGCCATGACATTGGTATGATTTTATGATTAAAATTTACTAAATAATTTAAAAGGACGGACTGTTTGCGGTGTATTTAAAAATATAGCTATTGTTATTGTAAATTCATTTTAAAAAATCAAATTTTTTTTAATAAAAAATCGTGGATTTTTTAGCATTTCTGTGTTGGGGGAGGGTAAAAAAACTAATAAAACATGTTTTGTTTTAACTGTGGTTTTTCTTATGGATTAGGGTAATGATCCTGAATCCTGCAAGGGTATCACAGTCCTTGAAAACCACAAGTCTTTTGATTTTTTCTAAAAGCGGTTGAGGTGTTAGCCTAACACATCCACTGCTTTTAGTAAAAATCATTGCTGCCTATTTTCATTAAATTTGGGTTTTTAAGTAAGGATTTAGACCTTTTAAAGAGGAATTGCGTAAAATAACCTCTATCATTTTTAACTGTTTTTTTTGCATTTTAGGGGGGTAATTACCCCTTATCCATTTGCTACAAATTTTCATATTTAAGAAACGTTAACGTTTCTTGTCCTCTCGGTTGTAATTTAAAGACTAAAGTAATGGTTTTTGGACCTGAAAATCAAATCAAAGTCATTTATTTTGTTTTTATGCACATTTTGGGGGAACACTGTATCTTAAAAAGTTGACGTGATAGAAGAAAACTAACAACAGTTTTCTAATCAGTGTGCCCATTGAACTCTAAAACAGCAAAAAAATCGAACTCAACAGAAATTATGTTAAAAATTGTTCCCCAGTGTTATCTATTGATTTGAGAATAGCTTCAGTATTTTCAAGTTTATTGACAAAAAAATCATAACAAAATTCAAGTATGAAGCCATCACACAAAAGGACATATCAATGGCATCAGGAGTAAACCTCGTAGAATCGAAATCCAGCTGCCTACCAATAGATACAGTATAAGTGAGCGAGATTAGTTTTCTTGCCAGACCATTTTTCCTGGTTAACAGGTGGAGGGTGAATTTTAATGAGCTGTTAAAGCAAAAAAGCAGGTATTATAATCTCTCACATAAAAACTGTTTTTTGTTCCAGGAAGTAGATCATGTGAGCTCATAATTAACTGTGGCTCCCATAGGAAATTTCTTTAGATAATACTATGCAATTTAATACAAATAGCTGATTGACATTTGAAAAAAATCCTTAAAATTTATTTTGTATGTTAACTAATGATTTATGATTTAGTGTTAATGTTGTAATCACCACCCCATACTAAAATTCCATATTCAATCCGTGATTTTACCCATTCGAAATATAACTTCAAGTTATAAGATTTTAATACTCTAATTGTGTTTTAAGTGATGTTATATTTTTAACTTTTTGTTTAAAGTAATTCCATTAACATTTAACAAAAATTTCTGTGTTTTTAACTAGAAAAAAACTGAAATATTTTTATTAAATATAAACACTTTTAAAAATGATTTCTTATTCTTATTTTGACTTTTCGGTTTTGAAATTAAGTTTTCAGTTTGCCTAATAATTAAGTAACCAAGCCTTCTTCTTTTGCAGAAAAAACTTCCAGGAAACCCTATCATACTTTTATGCTCAAGTTCTCCCAATCAGCACATCATCAACAACCAATCTCCCAGGATGAAGTTTTGGATCAACTACTTAGGCTCCATTTGCAAAGTGGTCAATGTCCCAGGGGTCTTGGAATCGGGCCAGAACCCGACCTCAGCAGAAGAATGCTTGAATCTGATGATGATGTCAATAAGAAGCAAAGTCTCAGAGGTATGCTTTGTTTCCAGTTTAGAATAGGTACGAGCATTGTTAGAACTTAAATAGATTTTTAACTATGCAATTTATTTCTCTTGACTTTTTTAAATGTTTTTAAATATGCTTATCTGTAGAATAGCCTATGATAAGGGTAGTATTATTATTTATGATTTTAAGATTGGTATGTTTTCTCTTTAGATCAAGAACCATTATCCTAATAGGCCACTGATACTATTGGGATGGACAATAGGAGCTTTGATGGCTTGCCATGTATGGATTTTTTGTTTACTAATTAATCGATAAGTACCAGTAAATATAATTATTGTTTAAAGCCCAAATTGAGTCTAAAAACCTTCGATTGCTATCAGGAGTAGCATCTGATGTTATTGCTAGTCATCTAAAGCTAGGGTTCTCTACTTTTTAATTACTGTGACTCCCTTTTTAGGTAAAATGTTGAAAAATGAGTTTAGGTTAAGTGTTCCGGTTGAGAACACTTAACCTAAAGAATCAGTTCTACCAAAATTCCTTTACTATAAAAACTGTCCTTGTAGAATTCTGTAACCATCATAATAATAAGTTTATACTCCAACTCTCAAATGTCATCTCCAGCCATGGACTGGTTTTGTCCTTGTTAATTAGTCCTCCACTTTTTCCTTTATCACGTTTCCTTCCTATGCCGGGCTGATGAGTCCTAACAAGGACGAAACCGGTCCACTGCTGACAGTTGGAGTGTACAGTTATTGTCCGCTAACCAGCCTTAATGGTGAAATTATCTCTTCATCATTAATAATATTAATCATAAATTCTAGAAAACTTACTTTACATGATTTTGTTTTTAAAAATATTTTCTAAAATCATTTTAGTTCAATGTATTGGTTATTATTAAGAAAGGGTTATGAAAAATACATTATGTAACAAACTTTCCTCCAAGCTCTTATTGATTTTTCATCATACAATTGTTTTTCTAAGTTTATTCAAGGCCTCTGACAGAATATAGATTAACTTTTGATTTAAAATAGCTTATGAATCAAAAGTTAATTCTACTTTTCTTATTCACTTAAAAATTTCAAAGTGAACCTTCTAACTGTTCATTTGATTATAGCTTTAAATGGTTTTTATTTTCAGATCGCCCTTCAAGAACCAGTTGATGGTGTTATTTGTGTAGGATTTCCTTTAACTGGTGTAAATGGATCTAGAGGAGTAAGTCTTGGGAATGATTTATCAAACTGTATGAAATGTTAGATGTATATGAAAGATTTTTTTTAATTTTATAATGTCAAAAATGTTGTTTTACACTTAATTAAAATTGAATAGCAACTGGTTTGTTTCAAAACCTTTTTTTAAACCAATAACTCTTACTATATCTGTGGATCATTGCAGAGTTCTTTTTAGTTCAAAAATATCACTTATTTTAAGTGCCCCGTTTAATTACATACTTAAAACTTTATTTTAAGATTCTCCAAAAGTAGTTGTGAGAACCATTAGTTCATTCATTTCAAAGTTTAAAAAATTATTGAAACTAACTTCAAAAAACACAAAGAATGCAAATTTCATTCCTCAAAGAAGGAAATTTTCAAAACTATTTTATTAAAGTTCAAATGGTTTAGTAAAAGCATCAAAAATTCTAGAGTGAAACACTCCTTAGCTTCAGTTCCTGTTAACCACTGAGAATGTTCGATTGTAATCAGTGCTTAAATACTGATATCTAGTGTTTTTATCTTCAGGATTTGTCGGACCCTCTGTTGGAAAACAAAGTCCCCACCCTCTTTATTGTGGGCCAGAACGCCCACATGTGCTCTACAGACGACATTGAGGACTTCCGGTCTCGTATGAGGGCAGAGACAGCCCTGGTGGTGGTCGGTGGGGCAGACGACCTGCTTCGGCTCTGCCCCATGAAGCTGAAGCTGGAGTGCATCACTCAGACACTCGCTGACAGATGCATGCTGGTTTGTATTTTCATCCTGGTATATTCATGCTGGTTTGTATTTAACAATATTGATGCTGGAAGTTATTTACATAATACAACATTGTTCAGTTTGAGCCTGCACCACATGCTTTCTGTCAACCTTCTTTTTGTGGCTTGACAAGCCTTGAGGGATTCTATAAATTGAAATAATTGCTGCTATTTAAAAACAGGTCCATATTTTGTATATTTTTAATGATTTGCAAAATAAATATTCAATGAATGAATGAATTTTTATTATTACACACACAGAATATTGCATAAAATACATTGAAATGACAACGCAAAAAAAGAACAAACATTAAACATAAGAAGACAAACATTATAAAAAAAATTATTATTTGTGTGATACTAAATAGGCAAAATTTTGCCTGTATATAGTATCTACAATGATAATTACAATATTTTAGTTGGCAACAGTTGCTTGTTATTTAGCTATTGTAAAGAGGTTTTCTATTGTTTCTTGCGCCTCGATAAATTTATAAATGTCATATTTAAATTCTGTAAAATTATATGTTAATTTAGTAGTTTCGTTTAATTTATTAAATATATAAATATATGGTCCCAAAAAAGCATGTGATTTGTGAATAATCTCTTTCGTTGATTTTGGTACAAAAAAATTACCTTTAGATCCTCTAGTTGTATATTTTATTTGTCTAAATTCATAAAAACCCTGGTTTTTAAAAATAAATATTAATAGCCTAAAAACAAAAAGCTGACGTACATTAAAGAAAGTGATTGACTGCCGAGAATTTCTGAAGTGGGAAAATATTTTGCTTTGCATATTGAGAAGTGGTTTAATATTATTTATATAATCAGATGCATAGACAGTAATACCATAATTTAGGAGTGACTGAACCAATGAAAAATACAATGTTGTTAAAAATTTCTGATCAATAATTTTTTTAATTATAAAACGTAATTTATTTAGCAAATTATTAATATACGATTTCCATTTATAATTGTTGTCAATTTGAAGTCCCAAGTACTTAATCGTGTCAACTCTTTCGATTACTTCACAAACACAAGAACTACTCCGAAGGTTACAAGATCCATCATGTAACTTCAAGGTATTCCTTAAAGTAAAGAATTGGTAGGTTTTAGATTAAATAACATAAATTTTGTCTTCGAAACATTTAGTTAAAGCAAATTAAATAAATATTAATATTCAATGGGAAAATGTTGGACTGAGTAGTCTATTGATAGTAATAATGTAGTCCGCTCATTTAAAAATTAAAATAATTAAAAAAGGAGCTTATAAAAACTTTATAAACCTGTAACTGTCAAAACGGAAAAGTTTTACTGAAAGTATAATGCTATACTCAGTTGCAACTTAACTTGAGCATGTAGAAATATGCTGAGAGCAACCTCAGAAAATAGTTCCCCCACGCGGTGTCTTAATTTGGAGTGGAATTTAGAGCTTCAATTTTGAATAATGATTAGTTTTTTAAATCCACGTATATTAAGCATCTTTTCATCTCGATATGCATAAAATGTTCAGTATTGTTATTTTTTAAAATGGCCTAACGCGTAGCAGTACAACTCGCCAGCCAATAAGAGCTTCTAGCAACCCAGCAGGCTTTCTGTTTACTCAGATTTGCTTCCGCGTGGCCATGACGTCAGGCTCAACTTAAGTTGCAATTGAGTATAAAACATTACATTTTGAACATACCTAATATCTCTACCTCAAAGCCTAGAGTGTCCCTGATCGAAAAATTGCTAACTTCAAATTTTTAATGTATTTTATTTAAAATTTAATTATGCATATATAACAATACCATTCCACAAAATGTTCTGGTATTTAAGCTATTGGGTGCTAAAATGGCTCTATTTGCAATTAACAAATCCAACTTGTGGTGGCCTGGTTTACCTGCTTATTCCCAATTATCATCTATTCCAGGATGAAGTCACTGACTTTCTGATGACGGTTGTTGTCAAGATACCATCCACTTCTGTGCAGTCCAAACCCTGCACCCCCATCAAGGAGGAACCTCCTGCTCCCATTGTGGTTGTGGAGGAACCCAAACCACCCGAGGAAGAAGGGAAGAGAAGACGTAGGAAACCCAGGGAGTACTCCCCCGAACTGTCCCCCGTCCGAAAACGCCCTCGCCACCACGTTCCCCGACAGGTTTGATAAGGCTTTTGTCACTCTAAAAAAGACGAGCTTGTGATGCTGCCTTAAAGTTTGTTTTCTGTTACATTTGGATTTTTGTACCTAAGTTATTTTTTCAAAGTTATGGCTATGAATTTTACGTCTGTTAATACAATAGTTGAGAAGCTTGAGCTTATATCCTAGTCGGTTTTGGAAGTGAATAAAGTGTTTAATTTTCTGTTCACTTTTGGGTTTTGTTTCTTTTTAGATTTTATTATGCTTTACATAGCTGCCAACTCTTCCGTTTTAGCCGGAAGATTTCCGTTTTTTAAGAGAATCTTCCGTTATACGTTTTTCAATCAATTTCTTCCGTTTTATAATTTAAGCAGCCTATTTTTGCAAAGTTCAAAAAGGTTTTGAAATGGCGTCTGATAAAACTTTTCTAAAAAAAAGGCTGAATCTTGCGCATATCAGACCTCACAAAATTATCATTAAGTATAATATTTAAAAAGTAATAAATTTCTATTGATCTGAAATTAGATTTATAATGTGTGTGTAAAGTTAGGTAGGTTAGAGTGTGCTCATCTCGTATTAAATTTGTTTTTCTTTGATTTTTGAACTGAAAGATATTCATTCATGCTACCTATTAACTTAGGTGTAGTAACTATGGTAGATAGTTTTGACTGATTAAGAAAAAAATTCCGTGGGTGCCTTGATTTTTTAAATCTTCCTTTTTTTTATAATCCCAATGTTGGCAGGTATGGCTTTATAGTAATTTTGCTGCAGCTAGCTTTGTTTGCATTAAAATTTAAAGAAAGGTTGATTTGGTTTGATTAGTAAAAATACACTTACTAAAAACAGATATTTTTCAAAGCACAGATTTATAGTATTGATAACACTGATGACTATCTACTGCAATCCTGGCTTTTTTTCTTGAATTTTAAAGCATACAAATATTTATTTATTTTCATTTAGTCTTTAAAATTTGCTGGGAACATGCATCTTACAAGTTTGTTTTTGTTCTAGTTACACAATATCTTTTAAGCTTTTAATTATAAATTATCAACTTTTATTAACTTTTGAAAATAATAAATTAATTCTGATAATATTATAGCTGAATGTTTTTAATGAATTATCTTGTTGCTGCTGATCCTCTGAAATGCTCTAAAAATGATCGGACCAAATCCATGAGTTCATGGTCATCCAGAAAATCTAAAAATAAAATAAGTTGTGAAAGAACCCTATCGACTGTAAAAAATTAAGACAGGATAAAATATGTTCTGGGAAAGCCCTAACTGTTCTGGACTTGGTGCAGGTTTTAAAAATCTTTTTGCTGCTCGTGAAAGCCCTTAACTGTTGGCTTGCAAATCATGATATGCTGGATTATCTTAATTTATCTCAACACTTATCAGTTTTAAGTGTTGAAATAACTTTTGTGTTTTTTTACGCATTCAAATTGAATTTTATCTAATTTAAAATAATTTTCTAGCTCATACAGTCATACTTTCAACTCTCATTATAACAAGAACTAACTCCCTTTTTATTATATCTCTTGTTTCTTGTAAAGCATTTTTTAAATTTGTGTGATAATTAAGCAATTATTAGTAGGACAAATTCAATACTGTTTTTTTAATATTTTGCTTTCATTGAGTATTTTTTAAAAGAAAAACCAAAAACTGAGCCAAAGTATTGTAAAAATGAAAGATTTCAACTATTGCTTTATTCATTAATTTGTGACCACCCTGGTTACTAATTTGTTACTTGCACATTTTTTGCATCTAAGTCAAGTCTTTAATTAAATAAGATTTAATTTATCATGTTAATAAATAATGAAATGAACTTATACAGATACCAAATCAATAATTGAGTTTCTCGATTGCTCTTAGTTTAAAAATATTTTACCACAAGAATAACTATTGCATGTGTATGATTCTAAATGACTATGGGAAGACATAGTATTCTCAGTTTTAGAATATATCTTATAGACAGATGAGATGTTAATATTCAACATTATTTATTTCAAATATTTATAAAATAGAGTAAAAGGGGATTTTTTTTCATAAAAGAATGACTACCTTAAAAAGTATCTACTAAACATTTTAAATAAATATTAATTAACTGTAATAGTTCACAAGTATTAATAGCAATGAATCAAAAGAAAAATATAGACCTTATAAATTTGTTTTTAAGTTGAAATTATTTGCTTACACATGAATTGAATCTCTCAGAAACATTACGTTTATTTTTCAGTTATCATAATGAATTTAAATAAAAGTATAACATAAAGTATATTGATGAAAGAATTTTCTGAAAAGAAGTATAATTTCATCATCCTGATAATCCATTCATAAGTATTGAAAATTACAGCAGTAGAAGCTGTTGAACTGCTGCTATTTTGTCAAACAGCATTGTTGTAAAGTTTATCAAACTTTTAATTAACTAGTTTAAGTCTGAAACAATGGTTGGTTATATCTAATTTAAATAGTTAATTGGAAGAGTACATTTAATCTTTCTTGTCAATATAGCATAAAAGCTTATGTTTGTTTTAAACATTGTATTAAAAATATGGAGTAATAGCTATCATAACAAAAATTTATAATAATTAATTCTTACTATTTATCAATGATGACTCCTGAGTTTGAATGTTTTTTACCAAACCTCTAAACAGTTATTTGGGTTCTTGTGTCGATTGTGCCGCTGAATTTGACGGCCAATGAATGGTCAATGGGATAATACAAATATATCAGTTAAGTGCTGGGTACAGTTTATAATTTAAGAGATGATTTGACCTCTGAAAAACTCTTCATAATACAGATTAGTTGGACTCAGGGTTCTATGACTTAAAATACTTTGCAAGCCTTGTTAAATTTGAACATTTGCTTTCATGGTGTTAAAAAATGTCAGGGTGCATGTAAATAGATATTATATTTATGAAAAAGATGTTCAAGTTTTGAAACATATTTGATTGTGAACTATTAATATTTTAAGAGGTAAAATCCCTACTGTGATTTATGATTATGTTGGGAATGTTTTATTTCTCAATATTTTTAATATTTTGGTAATTATATGGATTGGTGTTATTATATCAGACAACTCTTGCTTTCTATTTATATGTAAAAGTAGTGTAGGTACTGTTCCTTAAGTTCTAGGAAACAAGTCACCATCATTTTAAAAGTGAAACTATGATTTTGAAAGATAAAGTATGAGAGAAAAACCTGAAAAAGTAAATGGGTTTGCAAAATAACTCTTATGAACTCAAGATGTGAAAAACAATCAAATGTGTTTGGAGGCACAGAACAAAATAAAGGTTGTTTCAGATAAATTATCTAGAACTTCTTAGAGGGCTAGGCCACACTTTGATGACCCAGAATCACATGGAAAGGGGGGATGTACCCTTAATGGGGTTTTATAAGCAGGCATGGGAGGTTCCCCAGTGGAAATTGATACGTAACCTATTAAATAATACAGTTGTACTTGGTGGTATACGGGGAATGTTTTGTATGTTTAATAAAAAAACCTTTTAAGTTTGGATTAAAACCAGCAAATCTTTCTATTAAGAAATTTATTACCTAAAACTGATATTTCTGGGTTAGCATGTTCTGAAATTGGTTCATAAATGCAGGAATCGAACAATTTTGCTGGTTTTAATCCAATTGTAAAAGGTTATGCATCAATTTCCACTGGCTGGGGATTATACAATCTCCCATGCCCACTTTTAAGAACTCCTAGAGGGTTAGGATACGACCACCCTGTCCTATGTAATTCTGAGTTGTCTAGGTGTGCCCTACCCCTCCTAGAAGTTCTGAAACACTTTGTATTCTTAAACACATGGCCTTGAAGTAAAATTATAACCAAAGTCTTCACCCCTCAAAGGCTGTTTAATAGGGTGGAGCGGAAAAACTTTTTTTTCGAAATCGGTCAACGGCTAGTGCTCAAAGTTTGTGGTTGGGGGTCCTTATAACCCACAAAAAATTTCAGTTCGATAGGACAATATCTTCAGTCTGCGCTTTTCACTCAAAGTTTCAGGTTTTTACTAAAAAACATCAAAAATACTAAAATTTCAAAGAATGTTTCTAGATGCTCCAAAATAGTTTTTATGGTAAATAATTACGTATATTGCTAGTATTTAGCTTAATAATAGCGATTGGGTGTGTTTGATTAAAGCGAAATGGTTTCATAAAATCGGCAAAATTAACCGAAAATAGAGCATTGATACGGATTTTGGGAGAAAAATAGCCCGCTGTAGTAAATCGATCACGGCGACTTAAATCACCGAATATAATGATATAAAAGGAAAGTAATTAACTTCCAGCCCTAAGTTAATCAAAGAAGGTGGCTGGATCGAGTGCCGCCCGCACGCTCGCCCCCGTAATGTCTGACTATACGCTCAATGCAGTTCGGAGCGTTTTTAGGTTTTGAATTCCGCTTTTGTGTCAAATTTAGGCAGTATCTTTCTGTCTATCAATCCAGCCTTTATATATCCATTTTGGGAGTTGTAACCGTTTACAATAGATGCAGTAGATAGTACATCCAATGAACATTTTCCGGTGTGTTCTATGGTCTTTTAAAAATTCTTGCTCCCTTTCCGTTTGCAGGTATACTGTAGCTAATACACTTGCAGGAAGAAATATGAAAAGGGGTTCTTGATCTTTCGAGGAATATATTCATTTGTACTTCGATTACCAGTGAGATATTTTTTTGAATTTATTGTACAATTTATTCAAATTTTTCACTAATACTTTCTGAGATGACAAGGTCTTCCAATCTTTTTAGAGATACTGTTGGTATCGATCGAGGCTTTAGTAGAAATACTTAGTGTCCGGTTTAACACAATATTAGCAATGTCTTTTGAAGAAGGGTTTTTGGCATTGAGAGAGCTATTTTTTTACACTTGAAAATAATTTAAAAAAACGGATTAACACTTAAAAGAGTAGGCAACTAACTTTCTTTTAAATTTTCCGACTCTCCCTAGAAATCGAATGTTCCTGAATTCGAGGCAAATTGTTTTGTGGCAAAGGGGATCCGGTGTCGCTTGCGGTGAGGGGGATCAGCTATCGCAATTCCGCCATCGCCGCGCCCCGAGGCATCCGAGGAGGGCCACCCACAAACAAGCCATAAACTGGCGGTGGTCCTGACCTAATGACCTCCTCCCCTTTCTCTTCCGGGGTGACCGGTGACAAAAATTTGATTCGGACAATATTTGTGTAACATGAATAGAAAAAAAATATCTTTCCCTCACACATAGCATATCATACCTATATTAATGGATAAGAGAAAGCAACATGTTTTCACGTATTTGATTTAAATTTCAATTTCGACGGTGCTAGTTTGATTATTATTTAGTAAACCAAGAGCAAGAAGTTAATTATTTTCCTTTTACATCATTGTTTTCGGTGATTTAAGTCGTCGTGATCGATTTACTACAGCGGGCTATGGTTCTCCCGAAATCCGTATCAATGCTTTACTTTTGGATAATTTTGCCGATTTTATAAAACCATTTCGCTTTAATCAAACACACTCAATCGCTATTATTAAGCTACATACTAGCAATATACGTAATTATTTAACATGAAAACTATTTTGGAGCATCTAGAAACATTCTGGGAATTTTTTGTATTTTTGATGTTTTTTACTAAAAACCTGAAACTTTGAGCGAAAAGCGCAGACTGAAGATATTGTCCTATCGAACTGAAATTTTTTGTGGGTTATAAGGACCCCCAATCACAAACTTTGAGCACTAGCCGTTGACCGATTTCGAAAAAAAGGTTTTTTCGCTCCACCCTACTGTTTAATCCTGGAGAAAACCATTTCTATCTTGGCATTATTCCCCAAGAGAATTTCTCCTGCCTTGGCCAGCAGTACACTCAACTGTCAACTTTTAAGCAATGCTTTCAAATCTAGTTGCTTGTACGCTGTCAGACAACAATTTTACTATTTGAGAATTACTTAACTATTTACTAGATAGTAGAAAGCTTTTACTTTACAAAATTTTACATTTTTGGTGAAAAATTTGAAGAAAAAAAGGAACAATCCGTTTAAAATGAAATTGGTAACAACAGTTTTATTCCTTCCATTAAAAGTAGAAAATTCGAGTTTTGAAGATTGGTCATTAACTAAGTTTAGATATTAAACTGGGCTGAAAGAAGCTGTTATCTTTTTACATAGTGCTTGATTGAAATAAAAATACATTATCTTAACTAGTAGAAAATCTTGTTTGAAAACTGGATCTTTTCTTACATCAAGTGTTTTTAAAATCTCATTTCATATTTTGTCCCTCACTGTTTTGAATTTACTGATATCTTTTCATTAAAATTGAGTTTATTACCTGGCACTTAGATTATTGTCATTGGGTTTTTTTACTAAGATTTTGGATTTTGTGAATTGTAGGCTCCACCTCCTCCCAAGCTTAGAATGTCACCATCTAGTTCAGAAACATCCAGCTCAGGTTCTGTAGCCAATGAAAAGCCTGTGCCTGTTCCAAAACCAGGTATAGTAAATCATATCTAGTATAAGCTATTTCTAATTTTTTTCTATTTAATAACTACACTGGGTGATAGGTGTTATTGTGCTTGAGTATTTGAAGTTCATTGTGTATAGAATTGATACCCAGAATTTAAATATTATATTCCTTTTCATCTAGAAGCTTAATTTTAATTAATATATCAGATTACAATTTACACTATTTTATGCTAAATCCATGTATCAAGTAAAAAACCTATTCTGTCTGTTTGAAAGGTCAATGTTTAGTCTAATAATATATATTTGGGAGTACACAAGGAGTAGATATCAAAATATCACCCTGAATTGTAAAAAAAGCTTTTTGTTAGAAGTGAAATGACCCTGTACGCATTATCATCACAATCATTATTATAATTGAAAACAAATCATTCAAATGTAAAACTAAAATCAAGAAACAATTATTCCTTTTCCTTGGGATCCTAGAATAACTCAGCTATCCAAAGAGCCTCACTTATAAACAAGAATTATAAGAGCCATTTTAAGAAAATTCTCCCTTTATTTACCCATTAATTAATGTAACTATACTCTATTCATTTAGAATTGGCGCTTGAGGAATAGTGCTTTCCCCCACGCTAGAAGCGTAACCATAGTTACTATCTTCGAGCAGCCAATAGTAAGCCTTCTTCGTCACTTTGACAAAGATAGTTGCTATGGTTACCGATCGGTGGTGGGGGAAGGAATATTTTCAAGCGCCAGTTCAAAATGAACAGACTATAACATTCATTTATTCAGGCATGAGTTTCTTCTGCGGAATCGCGATGTTCCGCTTTTTCATTTTATTTGCTTTTGGTTACATTTTGGATATCTTAAGTAGATCATTAAACATGCATTCGGTTATTATTAATCTGGTTAATATTAATGGCTAGTTTTATGCGCTTTTAAAGTTACTAAAATCCCCCAAAATATAACCCAGGTAAATTAAAATTTGTTTGTTAGTAAAGTAATTCATTTCACGCTAAAAAGAATGTATATAATTAAGCATGCACAGTTTTTCCTCTTTTTTTTCATCTTGTGACAAACTCATCCTTGTTTATTTCAGCGAGAAAGGCCCCTGAAAAGAGAATCGGAAGGCCTACAGCTGGGACATGGCGCAAGCGAACTCCAGGGAAACCCATCCCCATCGCCCCTCAACCAGCCAAGCCTTCCGAAGACTTTGCAAAGGTCCTCAAAATGATGGAAGAGGAGGAGCCCGCTGCACCACCCAAGCCGGAGGTCAAGCCGCTGCCCTTCTCCAAGAATATCCTGCCCAAGAGGAACGACCCGGTGGACGTGACGGCCGCCTTCGGCAGCGACAGCAGCTTCCTCCCCCGCCCCCTGACACCCCCAGAGCCCGAGGACACCATATCCGCCGAGGAGACGGAGAAGGCCTTGGCAGAACTGGACGCCTTGTCACCATCGGCCGTGGAGTCTCTGCTCCCCAATCCCCTTCCGTCCGGGACGAGCATCCTGCCAGTCACTGAGAAGCCATCGCTCTCAGAGACTGTCGAGAGACCTGCCGAGCCTGTGACCATTGCTCCAGCCCCCCAGGTAGCAAAGAAATAATGATATTTTGATGGCAAAATAGTGATACACTTTGCTGATTTATAAATGTAGTTTTAGAAGTATTGTACTCCGCTTAATGTGATAACATCTGTACAGGACCTGGATGATATAAATATTAATAAGCGCTTCTGTACTGAAAAGGGCTTGACAAAACATGTAAAAAACAGTGTTACTCGAGTGTTTGCATTAACTGTGTAGTCCACTTTGAAATAATTAAAATTATTTTCTAGTATGTATTTTACAAATTAAAGATTCTTAAAGAAAATACAAGAATGGATCATATAATACTAATAAATTAATGACTCATTTTGTATATTTATGTATTAAAATTGGCCTACAAACAGGGAAATAGATAGTTGTAGGGGGACTTTCACCAAATTTTGATAACATAGAATTATACTTGTTGCATTAATTTAAATAGAAGTGATCGGGACCGATCAATTTCAATAACATTATCGGATTAACATTATCTGTGATTACATTAAGCAGAGTCAACTGTAATTTCATTTTTGGTATGGATTTTTTACCTCCGACGTAGGAAGCCATTTTTATTTGTGCCTTTTCTCATTGTTTTTCTGCTTCTTCGTTTGTTGCATTTGACAAAAAGGATATTTATCTCATTGTATTCAATGGATCACCGTCTTTTTCTTACAACCTCACTTTCTGTATTTTATACGAAATATTACATACCTAATGAGTATAAATGAGATAAAATTCATAAAAAATTTAATTATACTAATTTATTTACATTTGTTACCTGATTCTTCTTTAAATATAATTTAAATTACCTAATTTTATGGGGTAATATAAGAATATTTATTATTGTGTAATTATAGAATTAATGTCCTACTTAAAGTTTCTAAATACATTTCCAATATGTGGTATTTATTGTGGTTAATCCTAATTTTAGAAACCACTTCCCTCTTTGGGCAAACTAAGCACAATATTCTCTCGACGGTAATATTTAAAATTAGTAAGATTTTCTTAACACTTGCCACAAGGATCAGAAACTGAACCAATTAGGAATAGTAAGGGTTCTACCCTTCTGGGGTAGTAGTCCCAGAAATCCAGATTTTTTACAACATGAATCCCAAAATTCCCGGTTTTATCAAAAATTTTAAAAATCTCAAACTTAAGTGCAAAATTAGATCCATTAAGAAATAAGTGCAGGGCTGCAGCATTCACGACATCTTTTATGGAGAATCTGGTCGCACCATTGGTTCTTACTAAGTACAATTATATGTCATTCTGAAAGAAATTTTTCCCCGCCGTATCTACAATTGAGTCACGTTTACATACGCTGTAGTTAAAACATTCCTGATCTTTCTGTCCAATTAGTTACTTTCTAGTTCATCTGGGAAAAGTACCTTCAGAACCAGAATTTTTTTCATATCTTAATGTTCCAAATTTTCGAGTATTCTGGAATGAGGGATTCTGCATAGGTTTGTTACTCTAATAGTTAACTGTGATTTTAAGTTGAAGTCAGTAGCACCCCCCCTGTAATAGTTTCCGATAAAATGACTTCATTGACTCTTGCTAATATCAATATTTTTGATAGACCTTTCAACTATTGATAGTCAATTTCTCTCCCTACCTACAGGTTGTCTCCATATCCCTGCCTGTGTCTTCCAGCGTCTTTTCTCAGGTCTCGAAGACGGTGTCTTCCTCGGGGGCGATCCAGAGCCTGAAGACGGTGGGAGGGATCAGTCTACTGAGCAACCCCCCGTCCTCCAAGTCCACCATCATCACCGTTCCATCGGCCAGTGCTGCCACCCTCTTGGTGTCCAGTCCAGCGCTGCGTACTCAGCCGGCCAAGATGATCCAACTCCTGACAAAGGGTTCAGGGATCACCTCCAAAGGGACTCTTCCAATGCAACATGTGAGTTTTATGTAAAAGAAGTTCTTTTCTGAGTGCACAGACAAATAGAAACAGACCGGTCAGTCCAGACAATCAAAACCTGAACCAAAGACATCGTCTCGACCCTTTAGTTAAAAACACGAATTGCCTCTCTATTTTCGACTCATTACTCTATAGCAGTGGTGCCCAACCTTTTTTTTCCCCAGGGCCAATTTGCTTTTGAAGATTTATCTCGCGGGCCACATAAAAAACCCTTTTAAGGATTTTTCTAACCATTTAGAAAAATAACATACCCGTTTTCAATGAGAAGTTTGCATCTGTTTGGAGGATACTAGTTCTTGTAAATTCGGCTCCAAATTTGTAACTTATCCTTAAAACTGAATTAAGGTTATTATCTGTTGCGTTTCGTCAGGGTTGACCGGTTTAAACCATTTGGTTTAAACCATTGGTTTAAACCATGGTTTTTTTACCAAAAAAACCACTTGGTTTTTTTGGTTTTTTTAGAAATTATAAAATATTTTCAGGATTTTTTAAAGAAAGTGTTATTAAGTATAATCTTTTGCACAAAATTAAAAGGTCAGATTTATAAAAAAAATGACATTTTAAGGTGATTAAAAATCAGAAATCTTTTAATTTAATGGTTTTAATTATTGAATTCTCTCTAAACTTAACCTTAAATGCTTTAAACTTATTATATTTTGCAAGAGATAGTTCATTTATTAATTTCCTTTAAAATGAAGCATTATTTCAAAGAGTAACTAAACATACACAAAAGTTATCTGTTTTTCACTGATAAAATATGGCTTGGATTTTAATTAATTAATAAAACCAATTTGTCTTAATTGTCAGTCATAAAAACCAGTTGGTTTTTTTAGTAAATTAATAAAAACCGTTGATTTCTTTAATGATAAAAACTAAAAACCAGTTGGTTTGTTTATAAACAGATAAAAACCAGTTGGGTTTTTTACTAAATTAATAAAAACCGTAAATTTCCTTAATCGGATTAATTATCTCAATCATTTATCCAATTTCAATTAACATTAGTTGCTTACATTTCCCTTTTATTAATAAAAAAAGTTAAATTTTCTCTTTCTAAAGAAATTTCTTAAGTTCATAAATAATCCATATAATTAATTTGATTATTTTACCATTTAATAATTAATCAAATTAATTATCTTTATTAATTATCCAATTTCAATAAACATTAGTTGTTTACATTTCACTTTTACTTCTCATTTAAAAAATAAAATTTTCTCTTTCTAAAGAAATTTCTTAAGTTCATAAATTAATCCATATATAATTAAGATAAATAATTTGATTATTTCAACCATTTATCCAAGATAAATTAACACTGATTTTTATTCACTACAATAATATTAGATATTCAAATTGGAATATTTTAGAAACAAAAATTATTTTTAAAACAAATTAATTTAATTTTAATTAATTAATTGAAATATACAAATCATTTACCAATTATAAACAACCCCTGAAATAAATGTCTCATTTACAACTCAATTTCAAACATCAATGCTAAAATAACTTATTCTGATAAAAAATTCTAAAAAAACTTGGTTTAAACCAAAAAAACCTGGTTTAAACCAAAAAAACCAAATAAACCCGGTTTTTTTGGTTTTTTTAAAAAAACCCGGTTTTTTGCCAACCCTGCGTTTCGTAATGTCTCTTGATATTGTGTTCTTTAAACACTGCCACAGTCTCCTTACATATAAATCTCCTAACATACGGTTTATTTTCTCGCTGAATGAAGAAATATGAATTTGTCCACTTTTCTTGAAAGTTTCGGCATTTCGAGTGAATCTTCAACTTTTTACGATCGGACATCTTTTCGAAGTTTGGTGCTAAAAAGATCCTTATAAACTGAATTCAAATGGCTAACTGATACTGAAAAATATTTATCCAATGGCATATTCCCCGTATCTAGAAAAAACCAAAACAGAGAAATAAAAAAAATTATTACCGGATGTTGAAGAATTCCTTTTTTATCATCTTTCTTTAGATGGAAGTGCCATAATGTCTGGCACGATGTCGTGGTTTTCTTGGAAGATTTCTGAAAGTGGTTTTTGTTTTTAAGATTTAACGAGTTCGCGGGCCACATGGATCTGTTTTGCCTGAGATCAAACAGGGATTTCACCTTTCTCAATCAAACCTGTTTTCAATTATTTCTTGATTAAAAATGTAAGTGGCAGGAGAAACTGGTCTGTAGATTTACAAGTCATAAAATTGTCCCAGGCTTTCCATTGAAAGTTCTTGCACCTGTTTCTTCCCTTGCTTATCCTCTGAAATACAATAACTTCCCCTGTCAATTCCATGAAATTTTGTAGCCAGATGATCTTGAACCCTATCTATAGTCTGAGTAGAGGTCAACAAAGCATGAAGGTCAAGGGTGATTTTCTAATGCAGGTGTATTGCAGTAGTGGAACATAAGTTACTTAAAATTTCTTTTTTTTAAGTTAGATAATTGTTTTAAACATCTCACAGAGAGAGAGAGACGTGATATCAGACGTGATTTCACGTGATATCATTACATTTTATTAATAGAAACTACTGAAAAATGTAGATTTTAGGATGGTGCATTGCAGTGAAAAGTTTGAAGACGTGTGAAGCGGTCAAAAATCATTCAAAGACAAAAATGTTTGCACTCTTCTGAATCAAAGTTTACCCTATTTGAAATTTTGTTAGAAAATTTTGGGACCGAAATTGAAAAATAAAACATCGAAGAAAGGATTAAACTAGTAACATTCTGAACTAAATCCCTTTCCTCCCCACAGGTGGTCGGCGGATCACTGAAGGACCCCTCCACCCTGTCCTCCTGCAACTTGTCGCTCCTGTCGGACGTGGCCGGCATGTCCGAAGCTCTGAAGGACAGCCACAAAAAGACGGCTGCGGAGGCCACCCTGGTCAAGCTCGCCCCCGAGAAAGCCAGCTACGTGAAAGTGGTCAAGACCGTCCACCACGCCCCTCCCCCATCCAGAATCGAGACAGCCGAGGAAATGGTCGAGAAACAGCTGGCGATCCAAGCGCTGAACAATGCCATCGGCATGGAGACGCCGAGCACTTCTTCCAAGGAGTCAGGCTACTCCATCTGCTACGCCAAGGCAGACGGGTCCATCGTGTCCCGGTCTGTCCCCAGGCCAGGGGCCTACCGAGCAGAGTACGTTCCCAGCCAGGGTAGGGGCAGAGGAAGGGGTAGGACAATCTTTTCGGGATCCCGGCTGCCCTTCACTTAGAATTGGGGAGTTGTAGATAGACCTTGGTGAATGGAGCTATCTAGGTCATGGGTTCCCGAACTTGTCCATTTAAGCACCCTGAAGGTAATTGTAACTTTCTCACAGCACCCTAGTCATTCAATTGTTGACCTGCTATTGAATGAAATATGTATGGATGCTTTATAATCAAATTATATAAGGGTGAGGATGTATTGGATATACAGGGTGATTCAGAAATAATTGAGGGGGAGGTAAAGGGGCCCTAGACAATCATATTTCGAATAGGGATGGTGAGCCTTACCGTTTAAAAGCTAGGACCTAATGTAGTGCCAGCGCGCTTCAAAAGATCGTTTTTAGAAGGCCCGTGTGACGAAAAGAAACATAATAAAATGAAAAACATTATTGCGTGAGGTACAAGAGTATCCGTACTACTTAAATTCTCAATGTGATAGAAATTGGACCACTTGCTTAACCGTGGGGTGAGTTTTAAAACGTGCAATATTAATCTCTTAGTCAAACAATGGAGTTCCCTTAATGGTATTTAGAAAAATGATGATCGGGAAGGAATTTTTAATTATCAAACAGTTTCAGTGATCAATGAAAATTCCTTCCCCGATCATCATTTTTCTAAATACCATTAAGGTTGGTTGGTTGCTTGAGACCTTTGCTTGCCTAACGTTGGCCGCTTTGTCTTCTTTTTCCTTGATATGTAGTTCTAGGTTCTAATTCCAGTTACTTATGAGCTTATGTAGTCCGCCAGTAGAAGGAATTTTTCTAGAGCCTTTATTTTCTTTATATTTGGTGGATTAAATTCTAAAAAGGTATTAATCTCTTAGTCAAACAATGGAGTTCTCTTAATGGTATTTAGAAAAATGATGATCGGGAAGGCATTTTTAATTATCAAACAGTTTCAGTGATCAATGAAAATTCCTTCCCCGATCATCATTTTTCTAAATACAATTAAGGGAACTCCATTCTTTGACTAAAAGATTAATATTGCACTTTTGAAACTCGCTCCATGGTTTAGAAAGTGGTTCAAATTCTATCGAATCCATGGTGTAAGTAGTAGGGATACTTCCTTACCTCAGGCAATAGATTTTTTCATTTAATTATGTTTTGTTTCGTCACACGGGCCTTCTAAAAATGGCCTTTTGAAATGCGCTCGCACTACATTAGGTCCTAGCTCTTTAACGGTAAGGCTGCACCCCACCATCCCTATTCAAAATATGCTTGTCTAGGGCCCCTTTAACTCCCCCTCAATTATTGATGATTATTTCTGTATCACCCTGTATACAGTCGTAGTTTAATCATTTTGGTCCAAGAGTAAAATGCTTACACGATATCCGATTGATAATGGAAAGTTTCAAACAGTGTAACTCGAGTGTTTGCCTTAAAATAAAAACTATGTAGTCAGTTTTAAATGTAAATGTTTTACACTCAACTCATATTAATAAGTTTATAAAATGTTATCCTTCGCTGCATCCAGTTCGGGAATTCCTGATCTAGATATGTTGTGATTTTTTAAAGTACCTTTTTGTAACATTTTGGCTGAGTGTTTGAGAATGTTTTGAAGAATGGAAAGTTAGGATTGATTGATTAGTGGTAAGATAGGGAGAGCGTGAAACTCCCTAGCCTTTTTCAAAAGCTAGGCAATCGCTCCCATTTGCAAATAGTTAAACTGTATGTGCTTTTGTGGAGTACACAACTAATCCTCTCTCTATGACCTATATTTTTAACAGCAGAAAAAGTTTGACCTGCTATTTGGAATTTCTAAGACTCCTATCCTAAACTCGAAATGATTTAATTAAATATTATTTATTTAAATTAATTAAATATCATCATTTGTACATATCTTGTGTTTTTAAAAAATTAGTTCGAGATAATTCAAAATTTTTAAAAATTTCTTTTTGCTTTTGTATTTAACCGAATGTATCTTGCTTGCTTATCCATCAGTTTTCTTAATGATGAGTTGGCGTGGAATTCGGTTGTAAAAGGAGGATTACCTGTATTGCTTGTTTGTTGTTATAAAAGCTTTTTTAGGTTTCAAATTTTATTGCCATACCCTGATTGAAAAATCTCATAATTATACTTTATCATCATAAATAAAAATAACTAAATTTCATATTCTTGGAAAAATTCTGATTTCCAAATATCCAAAATTTGGAAACTCGTGTTTATTTTCATTAAAGAATAAAATTTTCTTTTATTTTCAAATTATTATTTTTCTACCTTCTAAATATTAATTCAAATTTATTTAATTTATTTAAACAATATGCTCGAGCTAAAAACGAAATAATGTTTATTTCTGACTTAGGTAGTTAATTTGTCCGAATAATTATTGAGTTTGAAATTAGTTTTTCTATATAATTAGTATTGGATTAATAAGAAGTGCTGTTTTCTTTTTGAATAATCTTTTACTCTATGATCTTTGAAATGAAATAGGCAATAGAGTTTTTCAAATTAAATAATAAAGTATTAAATTTAAGTATGTAGTTTAAACAGAAATTCAACCTTCTTGCAAATTTTAGTTTGTAAATGGTATACAGTGATATTATTTGAGTTTAGAATACTTTAAACTGACCTTTTTAATACCTTAATCCATATTGTTATTGCTTGTGCCATTTTATCTTGGAAAAGATTAAGAGGTTAACAAATTTTCTCTGTAATTTTATGTATTTAAGTGTTAAATTTTACACTAAGTTTTAGATCTTTGTATTAACAAAAAGTTTAACTCCTAGTTTTTTTAACTTCATTATTAACTTTTCTTCTGTATTTTGGTTTGTTGTTTTAGTTGCTATGTTCGGTACCATTTTATGTATGACTGTTGATTTCTTCTCTGAAAGAGATCATTGTTGTCGCAAGTTGTTTTTATTGCAGCTGATTAAAAGCCAACACCTCATTTGGTCTATCATAAAAGATTATATATGGGCTGAATTATCAATTGATGCTAAATCACTGAGGAACACAAGTTTTAACTCATATTACAACATCTCACTCATTATCATCCCTTTTTGTAAGATCAAAACTGTGTCATATATATAGTATGTTTTGAAATATGTTCATTATTTCTGTAACCAAAGCTTTAGTAATACTGCAAATTATGCGGTATTAAGATTAAGTTAGAAATCTTTTATAAAAAATCTTTGTACATATTTTTGGTATTCTTCATTTTACCTTTCATAGTCATAAAATACAAAAACTAAAATCAAATTTGTGTTATAATGCCTAATTAACAATATAGGAAAAAAGAAATCCTTGTGGCTCCTGAAATTTTCAGAGAAGTCCACCCTTTTTATTGGTAATGGCTTACACTGAAAATATAAAATATGTTTGATCTGAAATAATAATTTAAATACCAAGTGTAAATTTTAAAACTTTTTCTAAAAATAAAAAACTAAATTTATGATATTTGAAATGAGTAATGTCAGATAATTGTAAATAAAATAATTTTTCACTTTTAAAAATTCTTAAACAATTTGGATATTAAGCATTCAATCTTCCGGCATGAGTTTCTTCCGCCGAAACGCGATTTTCCGCTTTTTCTCATTTTTTCCGCTATTTCCGCCTGATCTCTTTTTGGGACATCCATAAATTACGTTATGTCAAAAAGGGGGTGGAGGGGGGTTGATTAAAATCACACGTCAACTTTTTAAGTTAGAAATTAAACGATTTTTTTAAAGTTTGAGAAAGGAATAATACCCACAGATAAGATACTGTGGTGATTTTTAGGCGGAATAATGTCCTTTTCCCCCACATCATTAATAATGGAAAAGTTTTAGGTGCTGTGAAGCACAAAATGCAAACGAATTGGATAGAAAATTATTTTTAAAGGTTGTAGGTAAATCTCACTTGGGGGAGGAGGGTCCAGCAAAATCTCACCAAGGGGGAGGGGGGTCCAGATTTTGGAAAAAGCACCTCACGTAATTTATGGATGTCCCCTTTTATTCCGCTACTTCCGCTTTTTTAAAATTTTTCTTCCTTCAGGCATAAGTTTCCTCTGCGGAATCGCGATTTTCCGAAAGTCGGAATCGCGAAATTCTTCGAAATCGAAACTTCTTGTGTAAGTTCCGTTTTGCTCGCGGGGTGTACCGTTTCTCCCAAGATGCTTTCTTGGACATCCGCGGACGTTAAGGTGAAGTCGGCTTCTAATCGCGTTGTTATTGCGATGTAGAAAAAACAACTTTACCGTAGTCAGAAGCCAACAAGTCCAGAAGTTAAAAAATAGCGATTTTTCGCGGAAGTTCCGTATTTCCCGCAACGCTTCCTACGGGTCGGATGCCTGTTGAGTGTTGTGTCAAAGCAGCCTAATAAGACAAGCGTGTCTCCGAGAATTGCGTTTTATCGAGTTTAGTCAGTATTTCCAACTTCTGAGGTTTTTCTAAGTTGTAAAATTTTTGAAAGACCGTTTTGAGAAGCAAGTGAAGATAATACAGTTTTTCATGTTAGATTATAACCAGTATCAGATATCTGGTATGATTTTAAATTCTAATAATACTTTTAAAAATTCATTTGACTTTTTTTCACTTAGAAAAAATTATATTGGTAAAAAAATTCAGTAATTTAATTATATTTTAAGTAATCCATAAATTACACTGGGGAACAGCCATTTCGTTGTCTTAGAACTGTGACTTGTTTTTGAATTACTTTTGGCCCCTGAATCCAAAAGTAACTGTAATTTTTGTCTGTCACGTCCACTTTTTGGGCAAACAGCCCCGCGCCCTTTTTACGTTTTCCAATGACTTATTGACTTTGAATTCGATTTTCAAAGTCAAAAATCATTACTTTAGTCTTTAAATTACACCCGAGAGGACAAGAATGGTTAAAGTTTCTAAAATATGAAAATTTTTAGCGAATGGATAAGGGGTTATTACCCCCCTAAAAACGCAAAAAAATCGTTAAAAAGGATAGAGTTTATTATGGATAGAGTTTATTATTAGGATAGAGTTTATTATTAGTTTTATTACGCTATTTTTTACACTGATTTTTTACGCAATTCCTTTTCAAAAGGTTCTAACCCATCCCCAAAGACCCAAATTTAATGAAAATAAGCAGCAATGATTTTTACAAAAAGCGGTTGAGGCATTAGAGCCCCCGAAGCCCCTACGGAAGGGTTCGGAAGACTCTCTTTCGCTTCGGGGACGATAAGACCTCAACCGCTTTTAGTAAAAATCATTGCTGCCTATTTTCATTAAATTTGGGTCCTTGGGGAAGGGTTAAGACCTTTTAAAGAGGAATTGCGTAAAAAAATAAAGAGGAAAGACCCTGAAATGCAAAAAAGGAACGTTATAAAGGATAGAGGTTATTTTAAGCTTTTCTTACTCTTATTTTTTATGCAATTCCTCTTTAAAAGGTCTTAACCCTTCCCCAAGGACCCAAATTTAATGAAAATAGGCAGCAATGATTTTTACTAAAAGCGGTTGAGGTGTTATCGTCCCCGAAGCGAAAGAGAGTCTTCCGAACCCTTCCGCAGGTGCTTCGGGGGCGCTAATGCCTCAACCGCTTTTTGTAAAAATCATTGCTGCTTATTTTCATTAAATTTGGGTCTTTGGGGATGGGTTAGAACCTTTTGAAAAGGAATTGCGTAAAAAATCAGTGTAAAAAATAGCGTAAAATAAACTCTATCATTTTTAACGATTTTTTGCGTTTTTAGGGGGGTAATAACCCCATAAACCTATCCATTTGCTAAAAATTTTCATATTTTAGAAACTTTAACAATTCTTGTCTTGTGTAATTTAAAGACTAAAGTAATGATTTTTGACCTTGAAAATCGAATTCAAAGTCAATAAGTCATTGAAAAACGTAAAAAGGGGGCGGGGCTGTTTGCCAAAAAAGTTGACGTGATAGAAGAAAACTAACAACAGTTTTCTAATCAGTGTGCCCATTGAACTCTAAAACAGCCAAGAAATCGAAGTCAACAGAAATTATGTTACAAATTGTTCCCCAGTGTTATCCTTAATTTATGATGGCAAGAAAGTCATATAATTGCATGAAAGGGATCACTTTCGAGATTTTTGTCTGGATATCAAGAAATACCGATTCGCTCTCTTAAAAATGCAAACCCTCCAAGAGCATTAACTTAAAAAAAGCAAACCTCAACCTTAGAAACTGAAAGAATAAAAATGAGTTACATTAGTTGATATAAATCTTCTTCGATATGATGCTAAGTAAAGCAAACTGTTTTTCTCCCTTTACCTTCAG
This sequence comes from Tetragnatha versicolor, assembly GCA_024610705.1. Lineage (NCBI taxonomy): Eukaryota > Metazoa > Arthropoda > Arachnida > Araneae > Tetragnathidae > Tetragnatha > Tetragnatha versicolor. The sequence continues at coordinate 727,216 of JANDEH010000004.1, forward strand.
TTTACTTAACCCCTCCCTAGGAAAATTTTGTTGCTCATCATAAACAGTGCTCTTTAGGTTTCATCTGAAATAAACTGCAGCACTATATCGAGGAGCAAATAAAAAAACACAATGAAAAGAGCAAAAAGATAATATGGTCTTCATTCCAACTCCTCCCTTAAAAAATATTTAAATAAAATTATTACTGTGGGTTGTGCACATTCAGTTTATACTTAATTTTTAGCCCCTATCACGGATATTGATTGCACAAATGTGAAAAATTTCGTTAATATTCTTGAAAATGCAAGAACGATTTTAGAGAGGTAAAATTTTTTGTTCTTTGCTCAAAAATTTTAAACATTTTAATTCTAAGTAAAACACTAAAATGTAACATAAAGATTCTTAATTACACTCAATAAAATAAAACATCCAATGTAAGGTCAAGACCCATTTTATTCAATATATCTCCCCTTTTAAAAGTTAGGCAATTAGAAAAAAACTACAATAAAAATATTTAGAGTTTCTGCATAATCACTACAAAACAGTGGCGGATCTACGGGGGGGGGCTTTCGGGCTGAAGCCCCCCCCAAAACGTCTAATATTTTACTAAGTTTGTCAAAACGCAAAAAAAATTATATCCGAAATTCGGATGAGGCGTACCAAAACGAGTTGAAAAAGTGGGGTTTTTGACTTAAATTTCCAAAAATTTTCTGGGGGAGGACCCCAGACCCCCCTTTTAGTGGTTTGAGTAGGATAATCCACTACCTTTTCCGTATTACCATTGACAAGAAGATTCAATTGGGTTATGAAAATTCTTAGCCCCCCCCAAAACCAAATCCTGGATCCGCCACTGCTACAAAACTATTACTATAGGAGATCACGAAATTTCTTAGATCATTTTATGACCTCTTATTAGTTTTGAAACTGCCAATAAAGCGATAACGCTCCAATCGTCGCCAGGAGCCCATGCCGATGATGGTTACTCTTTTTTGAAAGCGATTCAATGGGAAAGCGCACTCCATTGTTATATCTCGTCTATGATCCTAGCATTTAACTGATTTCCTAAATTTTCATCTGCTTTTAGTTACATTTTGGTTATTTTCATGCAAATGAAGATAACTTGAAGTATGTATTTTTCTTCGTTTAAAGATATTTTTATCTAGACTATCAATATTAATGACTAGTTTAAAGTTCTTAAAATCCTCCTAAATATAACCAGGTAAATTAAAATTTGTCTTGTTAAAATTATTTGTTTCACGCTTAAGAAAATTATACATAACTAAGCGCACGAGCTTTTTTCTCTTTTTTCACCTTCAGACAAACTCATCCCTGAATCTTTGATTTTCCATGTTGATTGAAGTACCAGATCAATAAAACTTTTAATTTTTTAATTAGATTGTTAATAAAAATCTTTATTAATGAAAATATGCAAGGGTACTGAAATATATATAAATTTGAACAGTGAAATAATGTTATTACAAAGTGAGAAATAATCATTCAAGTTATTTGTTAACTTGTAAAAGTGAGATAAGTATACTTGTTCTAAAAGTTTGTTTTGTATAGGGGAGATTGTTGTACCTACGGACTGTTGTACCTTTGTCCACTGCATTTTAAAATTCGGGGGGAATGGAAATTAGAATTTGTGATCGATTTTGAATATAAACATGCTATCTAGTTGCATCATCTCTTTTAAATATTATTTAGATTATATATGAATAGTCAGTTACAAACTTAAACAAAAAAAAGTTGACTTTTTGTGATTAAAAACATCTCCAAGCTTTCCTCTACACATGAGTGAAAAGAGTGTGAAAATATCTCCCCTATCAGCAGATATAGCCCTTTGAATATGCGAAATTGATGTCCTTTCATTGTATTTTTTATTTAATTTGGAATTAAAGTTAATTTGTCATTCCTTTCCTATTATTTATACTGTAAACTAAGTCAAAATAAAATTTACTCTTAATTTAAAAGTATTTTAAAACTTTTTTTATGCAGGGAATGTTTGACTACATTCATATTCACTTACTCCATTGATACTGCTTTAATGACCCAGTTTCATTAAAATTTTGAATTTTATTTGTCTTATTCTTCTTATTTCCCCCTTTTGTGATGTGAACTAGGAAGAAATATAACTTAAATGTCAATTTATGGGTTTTTTTAAAGATATTTCTTCAGAAAAATTTCATGAGGTGTTAGAAGGGAATAAGTCCATCAACTTTTTTTAACCGAAAAATATATTTTGATGTACTTATATTATTTGTTTTGGTGATTGTGCTCTGTTTTCTAAATAGGGTTCTGAATTTCTAGTAAAAATTTGGTAGTCATACAATAAAAATTCCATTACTTGTACTTTTTTTTCCGATTTTATCAAAACTTGGTTTTGGACTTATTTCCTTCTTCTAGCTGCTAACTGACGATTCATATACAGGGTGTTTCAAAATTGCCTTGCACGGCTTTTATTCGGAACCAACGCTTCCTAGGGTCATGGAAGTAAGGTTTACCCCTAGGTAAGTGAGCCTGGAGAATGCACTGAAATGACTAACAGCACCCCTAGCGGTGAAATTAAAGAGTTAAAAAAATTAATTTAAAAACTAAAAGAGAGAGCAAAAACCTCAGTGAGAGTATTGTTGCCAACGTCATGAAGAACTCACTGAAAAAAAATTCATGAAAATATCTTGAATATTCGCGGAGATATTAGCATGTGAAAATAGCACTTTTTCAGGGGTCAAAAAAGAAAAAGTTCGCATATTTGCAAATTTTTCAGTGTTATTTTGTAGTTTTGTGCTTTTTTAGTTTAAAGAACACAAAATTTAATCAAATGGGAACGTCTATGGGAAAATCAATGCTTTAAAAAGTTTCCATTGGCGTCTATGGAGATGGATTCCTTACAATTGATATGTATTTTTGTCAAGAAATCAAGATGATCGATGCAACTGTAAACCTTAAATTTCGATTTGAAAATTCCATACGATTGGTATGTATTTTTGGTAAGAAATCAAGACTTATATCATTCAACTTCCTTTAGTGATAATTTACGATCTAAAACTAATTTACTTGAAAAATCGATTTCAAATTTTATACATGATTGAAATTGTTCATTAAAAGGTAATGTATCAATAAAAAAATTTCATTTCTAGCTTTTTTCAACTAGAACTTCCCTTTATATGGGCGTCCAGGGGTACAATTGGGTCTGTCCATAGGGAGGGAGAGTAGGTTGTTGTACCTATGGGCACAAACTTCGTCAAGTTAATAAAATTGGTTAAAAATCCAATTTTAAAAATTTGAGCCAATAAAAAATTTTAACCCTACTTATAAGGTTGGACACTTTAAATCTTCGAAATGTGATTTTATCTGTCTTGGAAAAATTAAACTCGTGATTTTTGTCCGAAGGTACAACTGTCTCCCCTATGGCCTCCATAAAATTTTCTTCTTAAATTCACAGGCATTTTCAATGTTTTTATCATTTTCTTCCTTTACTTTTCATAAAACAAGATATTTTCTAAAATAAAGATGATAGTTACCTTGGTTGGTTCTACGGTCGTTTCGCCTACTGGGAAATTTCCTTCCCCCATTTCTTCTTTTTTGTAGGTAGGTTTTTGTTAAGGAATTTGTTATCAAGGGGGGTAAAATATTTTCCAGTAGGCGAAACGTCCGTGACACCACCTTGGTTATTCGACTAAAATTTTCAGAAAAATCTGCCCTCAAAATTGAAATAATCATTGGTGTAAAAACACTGAGTGCATATAAAAATAGAGTGGACAATGCTGATGATTGATATAAGATGACAGCATCCTCGTCTTTTCAAATATTTCGAGCCTGTGGTAACATTCCATCCATGTAAAAGGAAAAAAACCACACCGAATTCAAAATAAATTAACACCCTTCAAAATTATTTGATCTTCTTTGAAAAATTAATTTGAATTAGTCATAACACAGATCAGAGAAAAACAATGACCTACTCTAGGCTTAAAGTGATTGAAGATCCAGACATTTTTTTATGAATAGGTTAGTGTGCCCAAGTCAATATGGTAATAAATTTCTATGTGGTAAGGAAGTAAGGTAATGGTTATCTTCACTAGGAATTACTTCTGTCTAATGATTTTCAAACTTTGTTAATTTTATTAGAAATAGAGTTGTAAGGGGTAAATAACACTACTCGACAAAAATATGGGTCAAAATGCCACAGAAACTTTGAAAGCAGATTCTTAAGTAAAATGACCCCCCGAATTTGAATCCGACCTCCGTTTTTCACCATCACCCTCAGATTTTCGGGGAACAGCCCCTCCCCTTTTTACGTTTTTCGACGACTTCATAACTTTGAACTCGATTTTCATGGTCAAAAAGCATAGCTTTAGTCTTCAAACCGCCCTCCAAGGGACAAGAAAGGTTCAAATTAATAAAATATGAAAATTTATATCAAATGGATAGGTTTAAGGGGTAATAACCCCCTAAAAACGCAAAAAAATCGCAAAAAATAGTAGGATTTGTTATACCCTAATATTTATTTCGCTTATTATTGAAGAAATTCAATTTTAAAGGGTCCTAACCCTTTTCCTAGGACCCAAATTCAATAATGATATGCAGCAATGATTTTTAGGAAAAGCGGTTGAGGAGTTTATCGCCCCCGAAGCACCCGCGAAAGGTTCGGAAGGATCTCTGAATCGCGCTGGTGCTCGCGCGTTTAGGAATTAATACGGATCATTTAAAAAGATTACAAATGACGTTTTTCTTATATTTTAAGTCTATCCTAAGTAGAAACTCTAGAGTTCTTTAAAAACTGACCGGTTTTAGGGAGTGAGGATTCCATGTTTCAAGCTGTTAGTAGATGCACGGCAGTGGATAACAATTAGGGGGCGTCCCCTTAAAAACTGTGGGTGATTGAGGAAAATGGGTGTCATATTTGTATTCAGGAGGTCATGTTACACAAGAATCAGCTGAAATTCATTCGGTGGCACTTTCAATTTTTTTTGTACAGCAGTTTAACTCTTAAGTGCGGCATTGAACACTTCCACGGGTGCTTCGGAGGCGATACTCCTCAACCGCTTTTCCTAAAAATCATTGCTGCATATCATTATTGAATTTGGGTCTTTGGAGAAGGGTTAGGACCCTTTAAAATTGAATTTCTTCAAAAATAAGCGAAATAAATAGGGTATAACAAATCCTACTATTTTTTGCGATTTTTTTGCGTTTTTAGGGGGTTATTACCCCTTAAACCTATCCATTTGATACAATTTTTCATATTTTATTAATTTGAACCTTTCTTGTCCCTTGGAGGGCGGTTTGAAGACTAATGCGATGCTTTTTGACCATGAAAATCGAGATCAAAGTTATAAAGTCGTCGAAAAACGTAAAAAGGGGGAGGGGCTGTTCCCCGAAAATCTGAGGGTGATGGAGAAAAACGGGGATCGGATTCGGATTCAGGGGGCCATTTTACATAAGAATCTGCCTTCAAAGTTTCTGTGGCATTTTGACTCATTTTTTTTGTCGAGTAGTGTAATTAAATGGGTTCCAAGTCATTTCAGAAAAAAATGAGTATGATAGACCATTGAAAAATAGTGAGAAACTAAATGATTTGATCATGGATAGTTCTATCTTCTTATTACAATTGCAATAAAATACAATAAACAAAGATCTGATTTTTATCATCAGTCCTCAATCTCCTAGAAGGGTCCAAAGCCATAGGCGGTAATGGAAATCGAAAAAAAACGCTGAAATATGGGTGGGATTACTTTTTTTTATACATACTAGAACAGAATAAGGTGCCCCATGCAAATTTTGAAAGTTCGATTCTAAGAAGCACCCTAATAGTTACCTTGATCACAGAGAAAAAGCCTTACAGAGGGTCCCCAACGCTATTTTCAAATGCCATCATTATGATAGAAGACAGCTCTGCAAATGTCTACGATTGTAAGAAGCGTAGGTAGTACAATTTAGAAATCACAGCTGTGACGTATTCATTCATTAATCTATTTTCGAATTAGAGGATTCGACTATTAGGATTTTATTTCCCCGCCTCTCGTGACGAAGGAAAGCGTGAGTTGGATGTGATCGCAGTGCCAAAAGGGCCCCTATCACAAGATATACCCCTTTCTTTTTTTATCTCCATTATCGCCTATGGTCATGGACTCTGTAACCATAATGATCATCGTAAGGAAATCCCCAGAGAGCTTTCTGTAAGTCAGTATACTTTAAAAACGGGTCGATCTCCCTCAAAATCTTCTTAGCCTCGGAGCCCTCCTCCTCACCCCTCTCCTGTTCCTGGACACGTCCATCCGGAAGACGGTGCAGACGAACATCAAGATGGGCATCTTCTTGAGCTTCCTCCTCCTCCTCTGCCCCCTGAAGGCTATCTCGAGAACCGCTGCGACGCCCGCGACCCCAGATCCGCACGCCAGCAGCCAGAACGCCCCCTGGAGGTCGTTGAGGGTGACGTCCTTGCGCCCTCCCCGCAGGGTGGTCGTCACGAAGTAGCACTCGTGAGAGTTGAGTTGCGTGAACTGCTGCGCCCAGAACTGCATCAGGCCGCCATGCCACAGGCGACGGATGCTGAGGAGAACAAAAGCTGTGAGAAAGTGGCTTCTTATATCATTAGGACTGCAAATATGTTTTTGTGCGGTGGATAAGGACCGCATAAAAAATAGCACAAAAGTTCAAAAAAACTCTAAATTATAAAAGGTTTTTATAGCACTTTCGCCCTGTTGAAACTTCATAAAGATATAAATTCATAAACTTTCTTCAACTTTAAAAATTAAAAAGTGTTTTCAAATTTTTTTCCAGTAAAATTAAATTGAAGAGAATAAAAATTTTATTTTACTTTCTTTATTTTCTCAAGCTAACAATTCATTATTTTATCTATTGTTTGGTGTTAAAAAGGGTAAAATTTTGGTGGCTCAAGGTATGTTATTGTTTGTTAATTATTGCTAACAATGTGCTACTGCACCGATGCCCAACTCACCCCGGATCACATTCTTGAGTGCCCATCAGCCCATACCCCACATATTTTACAACTGGGTACGGTGCCACTGACTTCAGAACTTCGAGAAGTCTTCTACAGCACATATGCATTGGAGCTGGCAGATGAAGTTTTGAAGACACATGAGGCCATTTAATTGTCCATGGACACGATAAAAAAACAATGTGCTATCCCAGCTTTTCTGAACTATCCCAAAAAATTATCTGAAGTGGGGCTATAATTTGGTGCTCATTTATATGGGACAGTGGGGATGAACGGACAGCTCAATTTTTTATACCTTTAACTTCAATTTAAATTTTGTTATTTCAGCCAAGATAGTAGTACCTATAGCCTATTCAACAAATTGTGTTCATTAACATCAGCTTCCATTTTTGTATAAATTGGACTACAAAATGTGTTTTCTCATACCAAAAGTAACTTATTGTTTTTCTTCTATAATTATTTATTAAAAAATAATTTAACTGAAGCTTAACATTTTACTGTGTGTTGAAAGAGTACTTATATTAGTATAGTTTACAATTTAAATGGAGGAAATTCATGGATTTTTTTTTCTAGTCCAACCTTCTTCCGCTAATTCCCCCTCCGTTTGATAAAAATCTCAACTACTCGAGTCGCTCAGTGTGGCTAAGCACTTTTATAAGTACTCACAGCGCGTCCATCTCCTTGAGGTAAGGGCTCCCCTTCCTGGTGGCGATGCCCATGTAGATCTCGAGGGAGGTCTTGGGCACGAGGGCGAGCTCGCAGCGGCCCGTTCGCTCGTGCTCCCCCTTGATGGTGTCCGAGAGCACGTAGAGGTCCTCCACGAAGGCCGCCGACCCTCCCTTCACAAGCGGCAGGATCTCGGACAGGTTGCTCAGCAGTCGCGCGTTCTGGCCCAGGGCGAAGCGACGCCTCAGCTGCACGAATGTCTCCACTGGAGACTCCTGCAAGTCAACATTTATTCCAAAAATATTCACAACTCGCCGCCGAGCACACAGATCAGAAGTCCATGGCCATAGGCGATAATGGAAATCGAAAAAGCATGGGGTGAAAAGCATTGTGATAGGGGCCTTTTTGGTGCGCATAGTCAAACTCAAGCTTTCCTTGTTACGTTACGAGAGGCGGGGAAATAAAATCCCAATCGTCGAATCCTCTAATGAGAGTGACAGCCAGTCACAGCCTACGCTTATGTCAATCGTCGACATTTGCAGTGCTGCCCTCTATCATATGATGGAATTTTGAAAATAGCGTTTTGGACACTCTGTTAGGCTTTTTCTCTGTGGAGCCGAGTGAATACGGCTGTCCGTAAAGTAAGCTTCCCTATCGCCCGTATTCTACTCCTTTGAGTTTATCATGTTGTAACTTTACCATATGATTCCGTGTCACGACATGTAGTAAAAAATTTGATATTCTAATCCATCTGGTTAACTTATAACGGTCGTAACGTGGCTTTCCAAACACCAAGCTGGGTCGCCATTTTGCCGTCCTAACAGAAATAACTAATCTGACTACTATAAGGTAGTTTCAATAATTATAACATATTTCATGAACTTAAAAACTCTTCAAACAATAAAAAAACTGATTTTGGGTACAGATAATATTGGTTAAAAATTGAAATATCATTTGCTTCAATCAGCAATAGTGCTGCCATCTATAAATCAGAAAGCTAAATGAAATCCCTTCTGATTATTGGAACTCCAGCAGACTATTTTGAATACATTAATATAACCTTTAATCTTGTAAAAAAAAATTTTTACGATGAAAGAAAAAACTACTTTCAACTGTTGCTTTACTGAAGCGATATCTGCTTCGGAAGTCGAATTCGTCCATTACATCCAGATCGAGCATTCTAGATGAATGAACAAGCCGAGACCGCCGATCGACGTAATCTAATAATTGTAAAAGAAAAATATCATCAATGTCATCTTCGATGTCAAACACGGAACTCCTAAAACATCTGAAATCCATTTAATTTTAATTTTAGACTCCGATAAGTTTAAAGATATTTTCAATTCGATTGTAAGCAAGCGCCTCCATTGAAGTTTACGGCTTCAACCAATGAGCGTCATTCTCGCCAAATATCGTCTTTATCACGCATGCCCGAGAACGTCGTAATTCAACTTACCGCCCGAATTTACGAGATTAGATTTACCACCATGATATGTGGTTTTATGGGAGGAGTAGAATACGAAAAAGTCCTAAAACCAGATGAAACCACATGATATTGAGTTACGACGATTGTGTAGAATACGGCCGTATGTGTTGCAGAAGCTGTTACGCGGGATTTGACCATACTGGCGTGTACCCCTTGACTCCTCTTCTACAAATCCTCGCCCCAGTGGTCAGCTGCCTGCGATGATTATTATAGGTTTGGCAAATGTTAGAGATGGAGCTTCCACTCGCTTCTCCCGCCACGCTCTGAGATTGGTTTTTTGTGTACGAAAAACATGGTGGCTGTGGACATTCATTCCAATATGTGTGAAATCTACGAAGAAAAGTCTATGAGCGAAGAAAATGCCTGCTGTACAGATAATTCAAAAACGGACGAAAAGACGCTAACGTGCTGAAAGGCCAATGGGGAACTTACAATGCGATTGGCGGGAGAAGCGAGTGGAAGCTTCATCTCTATAACAGCTGCCAAATCTGTAATAATCATCGCAGGCAGCTGGTCATGGCTGGGATTTGTAGAAAAGAAGCCAAGGTACACGCCAGCGTGGTCAAATCCCGCGTAACAGCTGTCCTAGCGTCTGCAGCTCATAGGGAAACTTACTTTACGGACAGTCCATGTATTTGCCTCCTTCGCATTTACTAACCTGTGGGGTATTTTTAGCGTTAATAACATCCAAATATTGTGATTTATCCTTAACAAAATTTTCCAGCCTGCTGTGTCACGAAAACACAGCACTAAGCTCCTTACAACAGGGTTACATTTCTCAGTGGTTTTACACCAGAGCTTCAACTCAACACCTCAGTATATTCAGACCGTATTGGGAGTTAAAGAAGGAATTCCGTTATAATAAAAATTTTAAACGTTTTAGATCTGCGTATAAGGGGCCGTCCATAAATGACGTCACGCTCAGAGGGGGGAGGGGGTTAATCAATTTGTGACAGTTTGTGACAAGGGGGAGGGAGGGAGGTTTGAAAGTTGTGACATCACATCCTGCAGCTGAAAATCAACGAAAAAAACCTTGGTTCCGGGCACTTTCAAATTAGTGTATTAGACATATTGTTGGTTTAAGAGCGTGACATGTGACAGAGGGGGGGGAGGGGGTTGGGGAAGTGTGACAGTTTGTGACAAAGGGGGGGGGGGGAAGGGGGTCAAAAATGGGCAAAAAAAGTGTGACATCATTTATGGATGGCCCCTAAGCTGACGTCTCCACTTTTGAATTGGAAATTTTTCCAAAAAATCTCGGCTTATACGCGGTAAAATATACGGTACTCTTGAGACCTCAGAAAATTTCAAGAGATCCAACCGTAACTTATATCAAGGTTTTCTTTTAAGATTTATCAAATGATATTACCGCATAGATTGACCAAATGAGATTACCAAAGATTGACTAAATGAGATCACCATAGATTTACCAAATGAGATTACCAAAGATTGACCAATTGTATGAGATTATAAGGACCATATCCAGAATGACAAACCACGTAGAAAAATCGATAACGTTACGGAAGATTTGACACGGTAACTCAGGAGCTCTTGGGCCGGATGCAACTACGTTCTGCGACGTGCTAAAGAACCGTATATCACCTAATAATGATCGCCCAAGAACGCCTGCTCAGGAGATGGCGTTCTACGACGATTGGGGTGGATCGGGGTATCGTTTTCCTCCTGATTGGTTGAAGGGTTCCATTGCGTAGGAAGACGCGCAGAGCGCCGGAAAGGCAGGGTACAATCAAATGCACGTGGTTCAATGACGTAGTTCGTGACGTTCTTGAAAACCAATCAGCGGCATGCTGGAAAAATGACTCAGGACAACGATAGTTGAGTTGTTTGGAAGTAGGATTCGACCGGTCCCAAAATCGCCGCAGAACGTAGTTGCATCCGGCCCCTTGTTCCGTGTTTCGAATCTATGCGGTTTGTTTTTAAACTTTTTGTGGTCCTTTAAACAGTTCCACAAACACTATATAGAACAGATACTTATTATCAAAAAAGTTTAATAATAGTATATTACGAAAGTAATTGTGTTGGCGGTATTTGTATTATTTTTAAGTGTTTCCGACAGATGGCGTCAGGGGCACACACTTGCAAATAATTATGTTATTCACTAGATTTCTATTTCATAATATATTGATAAATGAAAAGCTTTTTTTGGATAATAAGAAGCTGGTTCTAGTGTTTGTGGAACTATTTAATGTACCACAAAAAGTGTAAAAGCAATCTGCCTTGATTCGAATCTTTTAACGATATGGAAACGAAAGGAAATTACCGTTTGAAATCCACCGTTTTCGTACCGTTCTCATTTCATCATTTTGTCATTCTGAATGGGGCCCTAAACTTGGTTTCTAGACGTCCTTCATATAGAATTGTACCTCTATCTCCTGGTGTATGCTGGTCCCCTCCTGCACGATGACGGTGATGGATTGCTTCGTGGCCAGTTCCTCGATGGAGGAGACCTTCCAGTCGGCCTCTGGGAAGGTGAGGAAGGCGATGAGGTTTCCACTGTACGTTGCTATGACGACAATCACGAACATCCACCAGAAGCCGATCACGAGGCGGGGGCTTACGGTCTCTGGAAGATGCACGCCACCTGGCGGAAATTTATTTTTGTCAATGCGATACAAGGTTGTTTCAAAAGGTTGGTGCCAAACTTAACATGAGGGTCTGGGATGCCATGCCAAACAAGATTTTCATTGGAGCCCGCAAACCTAAACTGTGTCAGCTAGAGGACGTTTATATAACTTGTTTTATTTTAAAGAAAACTTCTTCAACTATTATTACATATTCGGAGAGATCACCCCCCAAAAACCCTGTAAACCGAAATTCATTATTCTGTCGGTAATTAACAGAGAAAATCACTTTCAAATTTGAAGAGGGTCTGAAAAAATATTGAGTTGAAATCGGTAGTGGAAAAAGGAAGTGATTTTCTTTACTAATTACCGGCAGAATTTAATGAAATTTGGTTTACGGGGGTTTTGGGGGTGCTTTCTCCAAATATGTAATAATAATTGAAGTTATCAGTAAAATAAAAAAGATAAACGTTGCTCCTTTGCCCGGAGTACATATTATCCTCTAGCAGACATACACTCTTATATTTGCGGACATGGGTTCCTATGAGAATCTTGTTTGTCATGATCTCTGTCTGTTAAGTTAGGAAGGGCAAAATTTTTGGGATTGTTTCTCAAACTAACCTTGTGTAAGCAACGATCCATAAATGTACCAGAAGCAGTTGTGAAATAACATTAGGCCTTCTTTCTTGCGAGGTTTCTTGCCTGCGTATTTCAAACTTTTCTTATTAACGCAATACAAAACAAGAGACATGATTGGAATCATCAGCAGAATCAGGAACCAAACCTGTTTGGAATAATTTGCCAGCTTAATATATACACGGGGTGTCCAAAAATTAAGGATCATTTGATTTTTTTAGAAAAATTACACAAATCATAGTTCCTGTACAACGATTTTCAAGGTTCTCAAAACAAACACATATGAGAAACTGTCTACCACATATTGCCACCCACCAATAAAGGGTCCATGAGCTAAAATAAAGATTGAAAATGTCACTAAATATCACCTAAAAGTCATACATAAAGGTATTCCACGGACTTATCATACATGGAATTCAGGAATTACATAATCCTTTACTAATAACATGGAATATTCTGCTAAAAGTGACTCTCACATGAACGTTTCTGATATCATTATGAATGTGTATGGAACTCTTTTCAATGGAGGGCCTCTGTACCTCCCTTAAACTATTGTTAGGGTAATTTTATCCCGGACCACAAATTTCTACTTTTAGAAGATCATATAACATGAATTTCATTGGTAACTAAGATTTGTGTCCATTATTTCCCCAAAACAATTATTTTTAATTTTTCGACACGAGTGTAATTCGAGGGGCTTCTCTGTAAAGTTTCCATCATTAAAATTATGCTCAAAAATCTCAAAGTTTTTGTTTAGAAATCAGTACAATTTTCTAAGTCAAACTGAAATGAACCCTTCCTTACCTCTGGAGTAAAAGGCCTCAAGAAAATGTATGTCCTCGGGGGCTCCGTGGGTTTCTGCACGAGAATGGCGGTGCTGGTGGTCATCACGGGCTCCGAAAAATCGACGACTCTGCTCCGGCCTCTCGTGATCCCCAGAAACGGAATCACGTCGATTGTCTGGAATTATATATTGGTCAAGAGACATTATGTTTTCTTCAAAATGATGCCATGCTTTTTTGTCCGTTTTTGACCCCCTTAGTCACTACCCCATGCTCCCCTTTGTCACATGTCACGCTCTTAAACCAACAATATGTCTAATGCATGGTTCGTGAAAGTGCCCCAGAACCAACTATTTTTTATATGAGTTTAATTTTACCTCACCTTATAGTCTCATTTCTATCGACCTTAAAGACAGCCTTGAGATCATCAAGGAGTCTTTTAAGAGCAACAATATATTGTAGTTTGTCGTTTTAATAAGTTAAGGGTTTTTTTCGTTGAGATTTTCAGCTGCAGGTTGTGTTGTCACAACTTTTGAAACCCCCTCTCTCCCCCTTGTCACAAACTGTTACGAATTGATCTACCCCCTCTGAGCGTGACGTCATATGGCCCAAAGCAAGGAAAACAGAAAGGCTCATTATTTTCCTGTTCTACGAAAGTTGTCTCACCCTGTTGAGCAGCATCCCAATGGCCCCACTCCAAGAGCCGTCATCCAGCTTTACTCCCCATTCGTTATCGTCTGGGCTTTTCACGACATATCTGAAAAAAATGAACGATTTTTGTAAGATCTGCACTACATAATTTAATTCAAAGTTGTTAGTCTCGACCACAGAGTAAAGAGCTTAAGAGATAGTCCCAAGGGGCAATTTTCCTCTTTATTTAATAAAGACCTGGGGACCCCTGTCAAAATTTACAACTGAGATAGAAATATTCTTCAAGCAAAAATTGACAGTTTTCTAAAACTGAGAGTTGTCCAGAAGTTGTCAAAATGTTGTTAAGAGTATGTCCAAAAATGTCTGTAATGAAATCGCAGCACGTAGAAGTCAATCACTTCCAATTAAATCACGTATTTTTTTATTTAAAGCATCACACCTTGGTGTCCGGTCCACAACTGTAGGGTAGTGTGTAACCTATTTGGCTTTGATTTAAAATACTTAAGTACTAAAATAAAAAAACACAATGTAAAACTAATAGTTTGGTTTAATTAAACTTGATTCTCGAAATAAACTGAGTTGTTCCTAAGGATTAAAAGTGTATGAGAATACTGAAAAAAGGGATTTAATTCATACTCAGAATATAATGTGACGTGATCAATAAAGTGAATATTTACTTGAACTTCAGGCGTTTCTTCAGGTAGTCAAATAACTTGGTGACTGCTCCACTGTTTGACTCGTCCTGGTTGGCTGGTATTGTGTATGGAGGATTCTAAAAAAAAAGGTAATATAAAAAAATAATCCTGATTTTTAGCATAGAAGATGGTGCATAGATTTTAGCTAAATATTAATCCATGTAGCATCATTATTGTATTTGCATTCTAACTTATTTTCAACGGTGAGTTTGATTTAAAAGTTAATTAATTGTGATCAAGTCGGTTGCTTTGTGTTGTGTCCATGACGAAATAATGGGCTTTAATTACTGCCCTTGCCAGCTCTACAATCTTCCATTTGTATAAAAATCATAATCAATTTCTCGTTCATCAGTTTTTACTATCGTATTTGTTGAAGTTAGCCCTCTACAAGAAAATAGCTTTACCATGTTTTTATATAAAAAAAGTTAGAAACATGGCAATTGGTCCTGGAATTTTATTTCTACCCCTGATTGTTTTTCCACAACATTCCCATTTCCTACGGCATTAATTTCATTGACATGGCGCAAAGATTTTTGCCATTATTCCAGAACTAAAATTATCCTTAATTTTTGGACACAAGTACGTGGGGTTCTTGAATGTCCAGGAAAGGCACTGTATATTTGGACGGCCTTTTTTCAACTAAACTCTACTCTAATTTCCACGGCTCGGCGTTTCATTGGTTCCATCACTAAGCGCCGAGACTGCTACGTAACCACGAGACCTACAGCGCATGCGCCACTGGCCGTTTTGGCCGTCCAAATATACACTTCGTCCAGGAAAATGGCGCCGACCTACTTACGAACGGCATGCCGAGCTTGAGCGTCCTGTTATGGAAGAGTAGGTCCCGCTCGATGGTCGTGGAGAAGTAGCGGAACCTCGGGCGACCTTCGGCCTTCCATGTGCCCACGCTAAGGAAGATCTCCGTGTCCGAGTCGACCGGGATGTTCCTCAGGAGCACGTACCGCAGGGAGTCGGACAGAGCTCCCACCTCGTGCATGGAAATCTGAAAGGTATCGTTTGCTTGAGTTTCTGGACGACGTTTAAAGTTTTTTTCTTGACTGTAAAAGGCGAAATAAAATGGATTTAAATAGTCAACTGTACTTTGACAAGCTCACTAAAGTTATCAGCTTCTAAGGGAAGGGATGAGTTGGTAGATGTGTCATTTTTGTGGTCCCATATTAATCTGGCAATTTTCACAGCACTCCAGAGGGCAGCACAGACGAAAACGTCTTCTCGTCCCATATGGATCTACAACAAGATGAGGTTTAGTCTACCGAAAACTCACTCTGTCGGTTTGACAAGGAAAGGAAAGGTTTTTATGCATGCGGATTTTTCTTGAGTCTCAATAAAAATCAGCATGCCAAAATAAAAACAATAAATTTTATAAATATAACCTGTTAAAATCCCTATAACCATTTTACCCCACCCTATTGTCTCTCGGCATCGTAAACTGACTGAAGCCAATGTTGATTTCTTGGAGAGAAGACTCTTGAAGATCCAATAAGACCAATGCGCGTTATACAGAATAAATCTTCTTTCTATCACTTTAATTTTGTTATTTGAATCGATGAGTGCAAAAACGGACCATGCCCAAAATCAGCTTTTTGAGATATTTATTTACTATTAAAGGTTTGTTTACTTACTGAATTCATATTAATGCGATTTATTGATTGCTCAAGCATCAATTATCATACAAACAAGCATGAGATTAACATTTCTAGTTGCTATCCTATGCGTTTAAGAAAAGGTTTCAATGGTCATAAGATTGAAAAGCGAGTTACTGGACTTGTACTGTTTTGGATCTCAACATTCAAGTTAAAAAATAATCTTTTATCACATTAAATATTAATAAAAAACATTTGAAAACGTAATTTACAGTCGAAACATCAGAAACACATAAACAGTAGCGTGTAGCGATCCAAAGACTTGTACTGTTCTTTTCTCTTTTTCTTCTCATTTTTCGCTTAGTTTAAGGCCTAGGGTATTTATAGCTTGCCGTTTTGGGGCTTTATACCTAGTTCTACAGGTTTAAGCGCATAAAAAATGTTGTTTTCAATATGGCCAAAATAAGGAAGTTGCATGTGTCAGATTTTCAAAAACAAACAAGTGTTCCGTATGGTTTTTTGTATGGTAAAATGAAATATCTAGTCAGTTTTTCAAAAAAATGTACAGGTAATTAATTATTTTAATTTAAAAGTCGAGAAAAAAACACGTGACTGAAAAAGTTTATTGTTTAAACTATAAGATGACGTCAACAATAATACCATCAACTCCATTGCTTTACAACAATGTTTAATATAAGATGACGTCACATCCAAACTCTTGGCGTTTTCGCGCGCTTTTAAAAAGGGGATTTTTGTTAATTTTTTTGGCAATCAAAAAATTTCTCGATCGGCCTCAAATTTTGGGTAGTTGCTTATTTTTGCAAGAGGAATTGATTAAAAAAATATAAAAAAATCATGCAACTTCCTCATTGGACTTTTACTTTTACTATTTATAATCTCACACAAGTTTCTGATTTGGAATACTGAGAACCAACTGAAAGTACTAATATTTGAGGAAAAATTGGTATGTTTTAACTGACCTTCCACGAGGAAAACTTGGAGGAATCGTCTGTGTTGTTGCTGATGATATCCAACAGAAACTCTGAAAAATCGTCCCTCAGTCTCCTTTTGAGCAGTAGCATGTGGATATCGATTTCGTAGTTCACTAGTTGAGGTTCGTCGATCTCAGGGTTAGTGGGCTCCCAGCCGTCGTTGACGATCATGAAGATCATATCGGAATCTAGTCTGCGCCCTTCGTACATCTAGAAAATGGAATGAATTCTATTGAGTCGATTTGAAGTTAAAGGTACTTATTTTTGATGAACAGAGTACCAGAACAGAGAGTCCATGGATATAGGTGCTAAAGGAAATCGAAAAAGCATAGGGTATGCCTTGTGATAGGGGTCCTGTGATAAGTTTGGCTTTGGGACTCCCTTGTCAAGTCACGAGAGGCGGACAAATAGGATCCCAATCGTCGAATCCTCTAATACCCCTTTGAGAGTGACAGATTGAACAAACACTTCATATCCAATCACATCTGTGATCTCCAAATAGTACTGCCTACGATTCTGTCAATCAAAGACATTTGCAGTGCTGCCCTCTATCATGCAATGACATTTGAAAATAGCGTTTTGGACCCTCTGTTAGGCTTTTCTCTTTGGCCCCTTCTACCTTTGTGAAATGGCCTTGGTGTATAGGCCTTGGAAATGGCCAAGGAAATGGAAGGAAGGAATGGAATGGAGCAAGGCCAAGGAAATGGCCTTGGTGTTGCCAACAAAATTTTTTCATAGGGTTGGTTATTTCTATTTCGTACTGTTAACTGGTTTTTTTTTCACTTTCAGAGTTTATTGCTGTTTCTGATGTATAGTTTGATTTATGGCGCAGACACCATATCAAATCCCAAAACAATACAAAGTTCTTTTACCTTGTCCAGAAAGGCCTTCGTGTCGGAATAGTCGGCCAAGACGACGACTGTGAGGTTCTTGGCCCCTTGCCGGACGATGTTGAGTTTCCTGGCCAGCCGCTCAACGTTCGCGTCCATCTTGAAGTACGAGTATCGGATTCGCTTTTCGGTCAACGTTTTCAGGAGGGAGCTAACGGTGGACACTATCTCTGAAAAAAAAACTACCATAAGAGTCTGACTCTTGTTTTTTAAGGAGGTTCGTAGTTGGAGATGTTCTGTATAGGACAGAAGTTATCCTAATAGGTAGTGGGATAGGTGTTTTACAATGGCAAACCAGGCTAGCTTTACGGCTAACTTTGTCAGTTGATACTTAATTATTGGTGTTCAATACATAGTTGGGACACGTTCGCCTATACTAGACTGCAACGTCACTTGACCCTGGCTGATAACAAACAAAGAAAGTAATTTCCCGCGTGGTGTTTGAATTTTTAGTGAAATTTTCCATTTAGAAATATGATTAATTTGTTTAAACCATGCTATATAGTGTCTTTTTATCAAGATTTGCGTACAAAAACCCCTCATAAAAACCCAACAAGATTTCTGTGTACTAAATTTTTTCTTCCGTGTAGTGACGTCATATTAGCGTCGAGAAACATTGCAACCAAGTATAGAACTAAAGCAGTGGTTCCCAACTCAGAGAAGTCCGCGGACCAGTAAGTCTGAAATTGGCACTTTTACGGACCACCCTTTGCAGCTTAAAATTCTTATGTTTACAAGATGAAAGTTCATAATATAATTAAGCATGGAAATCTATAAAATGCTCTAGAACATAACTATTTAAAAAATTAATTGCTAATCATATTAGCTAACGTATCAATATTATCATATTGGTATCATATAAGGAAATCTTCGGGAACCATAAAATTTTGGCTTTTTTTTCAGAACACGTATTTTAAATATTTAGAAGAAAGTTTTGTTAACTATTTAGTGGTGGCTGTTATCTCCACAAATAACTCAGCCAAAAGTATAATCCAATCTTCTTTTTTTGTTCAATTCATTCAAATTTCTAAAATTATTTGTTGGAATTTTTTGTGTGCTTCCAGGTGCCTCCACGGACCACTTACATGACTGTCACGGACCACCAATGGTGCGCGGACCACCGGTTGGGAACCACTGAACTAAAGGGAAAGACTACTACCTCAGAATAATGGCGTGTCTGAGAGCTGTCTACAACTGCATTCATTCAATGAGGTAATTTAAATCCAATGAAAACGTTCTAGCACATGCTCAGAAACTTTTTCCAAAGGGTTTATGTGCCTTCATACCTTGTACTGTTGTTTGGCTTCACAAAGGTTACAGCAAAGGTGACTTATGAAGAAATTGCCATCTTATTTAGGTGCGTGTGCCTCAGCCGTCCGAATGTCTCAGAAAATTTAAATCTAAATTATATTATCCACATGATATACTAAATAAATATTTGAAATTTAATTTCTTTTTAGGATCTAGCAGTTTAATTGTAATTTGAAAATATTAGTTTTAAGAAGAGTACAAAATTTCGAGCTGAATAGAAATGAAGTAACAAGTTATCATAGATTTAAAGAAAATTCCATTGTCGATTGATCAATCTCAAAAGCAAGCCAATAAAGAAGGTAAATTTACAGTTTTTATTGGTTTTACATAATGGAAAAGTAGTAAAAATTATAACCTATACGGACGCTCCCAAATGCAACAGATCTTTCCGGTTCACCCGATATAATTTATTTTAAGTGTCTGATATGGTAGCTTTATCAACATTTATCTTCTAGACTTCTGGTGACGGTCTGAAATCCAAGGCAGAAATTAAAGTAAATTAATTAATTTACTATTTTTTGTTTCAAAGAAATTATCATCCCTTCAATGCTCTATTTCACATTTATAATTCTTTGACCAAGAGTGTCATCTGTAGATAATTTTATAGTAAGTAAGTTATTTTATGTATTATTTACTGTATTATTTTCTTTCAAATACCTAGAAAGTATGTGTTTGAGGATATTTTTTGAAAAGCAGAAACATTGGACACGCTTTGCTGCTAAACAGACAGATAAATTGAAGACCCTATTCTATAGAAAAGCTACTTCAAAACTGAGACGGGAGAAAAAATTCTGTCCATTGTAAACCCATCAACTTCCATAAAAGGTGTGATAGGTTTACAATGGGCTGAGAATCTCTCAATACCTTTTTAGCTGACATAGAAACGCTACATATCGTTCTACCTTTTCACCTTTCCTAACTTCTGTTACTTTAAAGTATTCTCATCAATAATTTTGCCTTAAATTTCGATCTTTGTAGCCTATTAATATTAAATAGCAAACTTGCAATCTGCATGAAAAAGTAAGATTTATCATTACAAAACCCGCGCATCTTTGGAATCATAAAAGTATTTTATCCACACATGAAATAAAAAGAGATACTATTTTGTCTTAATTTTGTTTTTGCAATTTAGGCAATTTTTTCACTTTCTATAGTAAATTTATAATTTTTTTCATGGATTATTTTTATTAAAATTTTAAATATTATGACACAGTGTAACTTAGTTTCTGATGTTAAGTTTTGAAGCGCTCTTTCACAAAAAAATCAATAAATTGGAAACCCCAATAAAAAAAGTTGGTTTTCAAGTTGTGTATGAAGACAACCTCTCTTAAAGAGAAATTTTTTACTCTGTTCAAAACTGTTATTTTTTAGAGGGAAGAAAACGTTCCAGAATGAAGTTGCATCTTGCATTCTTCCAAGAAGAGTATAAATACTTGTTTTTCTTTTAATGTACGGGATTTTATCACTTTAGGGGGAATGAAAATGGAAATTTTTCCCACACAAATGGATTGTTCTCTATCAATGTACAGAATATAATTGCAAAGTTACCTACCCTAGAATTGATTGGTGGCACTTAGTCGGGAAATATTTCAATTTTGATTTAGACTCCATAGTTTCACTGCCGGTGTCACCAAGATCACAATTTGCAATTTATTTTCAGGCAGGTTGGTTGTGTTCCACATCAAATTTTAGCAAATGTTTTGCCACCATCTGCGGGCGGCACCATCAGTGTAAGTAAATACTACTTTGGTCGTTTCGCTGTTAACATTTTTATTTTTATTAATTAATCTCTGGGTCTCTGACTGAAAAATTTAAACAGTGAAGCAACCAAAGTCTTTACCTACACTGATGACTTCGCCCACAGATGGTGACGAAACGTTTATTAAAAGTTTATGTGGAAAACGGCCTACCTGTCTGAAAACTCATTGTGATTTTTCATCATATTTTTGAAATTTTGTCTGATCATACATCCTACCCCGGCAACGGATTAGGATTACTGTTATTGGTTTATAAACATTAAGTTTTGATAACTTATCTAGTTTTTAGTTTATGCTTTTTTGTTGCAGTGAAATTTTCAAATTTGTGCTAACAAAACTTATTTTTTTAAAAAAGCATTTTTATATAAAAACGGTCCCAACCTGCCCCTCTCTCTCTCTCTCTTATCATTTGAACTTCCACAAAAACTTCATTAGACTGATTTTTACTATTTTACTTTAATTAAAACTTTTCACTAAAATTTAATTTAATTCAAAGTGAAGTAGAGAGCGATCAAAAGTGACGGCAAGACTTCTATCACACTTCACTCGAGATTCTATGGTCTTATGAGTTGGTCGGCAATGATTTTATGGTATTTGAGACATTTTGATAGAGTCTGTAACCCTGTGCTAATGTCTGTTGAATCTGTTTGTACACTTTATACTAATGTCTTTTACCAGGTTATGCTAATAAAGTTAAAATAGAAATTTTGGTACATACGGGATTAACGCCACCGCAGCTACAGATTTGGCCTTAAAAATACCTCATAAACTAAACCACCGAAATTTTTGTTAAAAATATTAAATTTATGTAAAATGACAAAAACATCATGTTACGGACTCTACCAAATGTCCTACCTTGAAATAGATCGTCCTTGCATAGAATGTCATTTGGGATCCTTCTGACTACGAGTACTAACCATAGAGATTGAAGAATAATAGAGGTGCCTTGGACGGCAGCCGTTTGTTCCCAGCCTCAATGCTAATCAAAAAGAAATTTTTAACATTTAGGCTAAGCGCGCACTAGAGACTTTTGTCTCGGCGACGGAGACAAAATTGTTACCTTGGCTATTGCAAGAAGCTAGAGCGCGCGCACAGGCGACGAGACACTTGGCCGATTGCCAAGAATCTCTCCATAGAAATGCATTGCTCTCGAGTGACTAGTGTTACAGTCGCCGGCGACAGAAGTCTATTATAGTGCGCACTTAGCCTTAGGCTAAGCGCGCACTAGAGACTTCTTTCTCGGCGACTTAAAACACTAGTCACTCGAGAGCAATGCATTTCTATGAGGAAATTCTTGGCCTAGTGATCTTGGTCTCGTAGCCATGTGCGCGCACTCTAGCTTCTTGCAATAGCCAGGGAAGCAATTTTGTCTTTGTCACCGAGACAAAAGTCTCTAGTGCGCGCTTAGCCTTAAGCTACCATAGACGCATAGGTTTTGAATGCGAAAAATCGCTGCAACTTGAAGATAGCTTGGCACACGGCTTACATTAGCGTGTGTGAGGGTTAACTTTGCATTGTAGGTTTTCTCCATCGTGATAGAGCGTGATCACTTCCAAATCTGGTTATTCCCTACTTACTCCCAGCTCCAATGCCAGTTTATCTTGACAACGTCTTAACCTCATATAGTGATGGCCTCTCACCGTATTCCTCGTCGTGTATGATGACGATGTCGGCGTGCCAGCGCTCTACGACGTCCTCCACGGCCTTGGCGACGTCCGATCCCGACTTCCGGTCCAGAAGCACCCCCCCTTTCGCCACGCAGCTGTCCACGTTCACCGCCAGGTGGAGCAGGTCAGGCCGCTCATTCAAGAGTTTCTTGAGCAGGGTGCACGAGGTGGCCGAGAACAGGATCTCGAAGTCGGTGGTGCACACAGCTGATGGAAACGAACACCTTATATATTAAGGGCCACAATCAGAACCACTGAATCCTAATAACAGAGGGTCCATAACGATATTTTCAAAAGTTGGATTTGCACTCGAGGAGCTTCATTTACGAATACGAAGAGGGTTGAAAGGTTTTTTAAAATCAAAGTTTAAAACAGCTCCGGCTTCACATGAATATCCTGCCCAAATTTACAATAAACGAGGTTCTTTCGCAACCTCATATTTTATATATCGCTATTTTAAAATTTCCTGAACGTCCATGGATTCATGGATTTGGTCTGATCTTCTTAGAGGGATCAGCAACAACATAACATTACGTGCAAGTGTTTACTCCAGACGCCATCTGTCGCAAACACTTACAAATAATTATACACTTGATATATTTTAATATACATAAGAGCAATCTCTTATGTATATTAAAATATCATATAGTACGAAATTCCACAACACAAGATGTCACTTAATTTCAATATAAATAGTAGTACTAATGAATGAAAACTTTTTTTGATTATAAGTAGCTGTTTTAGTGTTTGTGGAACTATATAACGCAGCGGTTCTCAAACTGTGGTCCGCGGACCCCTGGGGGTCCGCGGTGCCTTCCTAGGGGGTCCGCGAGCTACCTTGAAGAATTCCTCAAGCTACTTTTAGAATTCCCCAAAGAGTTTCAAAATTAGATGAAACACTAGTTTTAAGAGGTAAATTTAAAAAATTTTCTGGGGAAGAACCCCCAGCCCCCTCGAAATTTTGACTTCAATGCATAATATTTACCTTGAAATTTCCAGACCCTCACCTCAGAGACTTGGAGTAATTAGAGGGAGTAATAAGGGTGGGTGAAGGGGCCCTGAAATTTGGATTTGGTGTATCAAAACAAGTTAAAACCCTGTTTTTGGGATCAAATCTTCGAAATGGAGGAGGACCCCTGAACCCCCTTTAGTACTTGGTAATTTATTATTTAAAAAATTGTTTTTAAAAGTTCATCAAAATTGAAATCCTACCTAAGAATAGTATATAGTCTGAAATTCGTAACTAAGAAATATAGTTAAAATCCTGTGTGTTTTTAGGGACAAATTTATCTAAAACTTCTCAGAGGATGACCCCCAGATACCTTTTTGTTCTTAAAACTCTATTATAAACTATTTTTAACATTAAGTTCATCAAAATGCAAATATTACATAAAAATTTATATTCAAAAAATTTTAACTAGGGGTATTAAAACTAATTTAAAATCTGTTTTTCTAGTTGAATTTCCAAAAATTTTCTGGGGGAGGACCCCCAGACCCTCCTTTGTGGGTAGAACTTAATTACTCATAACCTTTTCATGTTAATTTCCCTAAGACGCAAATTCTAACTTAAAAATGTACTTAAAAGCTACTTTGACCTATGAAATATACATGGGGGTGGAGGGATAATTTTGGTGCCTCCCTAAATAATATTTCTCTGGAGTGGAGTAATTATAAAATTTATTATAATTTGTGTACTATTTTTAATTAATCTTAAACACAGAACAAAAGTCTGGTTACGGCTTTTGGTGTTGGGGGTCCTCGATGCCTGGCTTCTAACATAAAGGGGGCCGTGACGATAGAAAGTTTGAGAACCGCTGATTATAACGAACCACAAAAAGTGTAAAAACAATTCGAATAGATTCCTAACGACGAGAGTGCCTGAGTTTCCCTGTCAAATCTTACTGTTCCGTAACGTTAGTAGCTACCATTTCATAACGTTCTCGTCCAGTTCTCGTTTCTTCTCTACATGTTTTCTCATTCTGAATATGATCCTTAATTAAAATACGTTGGAAACTTTCTTTTTCTATGCTATCAATTCGTTAAAAATAGTATATACAGAGTAGCGATTAATAAGGCTAAAAATCTATTAGCTTTTCTCCAAAATATATTTTAAAGTTTGTTTCACTGCATACTAAGAACTTTAAAGGTAAAACTTGTTTTACAGTGAGAAAGTGTACTGCTGTAAAAACAAAATTTAGGACATAAAGCTCTTAAACGGGAATTGCTTTACTGCACACTAACTACACTGAAGGAAAAAATCGTTTTACAGAGAGAAAGTGTGATGCTGTAAAAACAAAAATTGGAAAAATGGTTATAATGAAAAAAGTTTTATGAATATTTTTTACTGTTTACTATTTTAAGCAGAATTCATACCGCAGAAGAAAAGTTAAACGAATTCAAACCTTCAAATTTATTCCTTAGGTCAACATCCGGATTGATTTCTTTTATGACATAAGGCACTTGATATTGCTGAAGTCTTGAAGATTCCATTATCAACCTAATTACTTCAATGTATTCTTGATAATAACCATTATTGTCCTTGACTACATCTGTTGACAAAAAAAAGATAAATGTCGATTCACAATACTTCTGAAAGTTACTTAATGTTTCTACGATAACCAACCATACAAAAAGATTTTTAAAAAATAAGTTATCTGGGATCTGAATTCCTTTCTTCATTTATACAGCTTTCAAAAAAAGGAATTCAATTAAAAAAAATAGGTATAATCAATGTTTGCTTTTGTGTATAAGGGTTGGACAAAAATAAGCAATAGTCTCATTAGTCGAAATTAGAAACGTTAAGTAAAATCCGGAAGTTTTTACATGGGCAGATTTAGTTACTATTGGTTACAATTTTCTAATATTTTTTCTCGGAGAATCCTTTAATTAACTCAAACCTTGGAATAGAGAATATGTTTTTCCCAATCGCATTATAAAAACAGTACTTACTAAATATTATCCTCTGTGCTGAAATTTGGTGGCAAAGCGTCATGAACAGCACACACTTTAGGAGCATTTGCTGTCCTGATCATATCGAATTTCTGAAAATGAAAGATTTCTGAAAATGAAAGATGCCTGAATATCTATCTTTCCTAGAACACAGAAAACTCCTAGTTATATTATCAAAAGCAAATAAGCACATTTCATAGTTTAATAGTTATGGAAAATTTTCATTTTCTACAAGTTATCTTTGAGGGTTCACAAGATTCTCATGAAGAAAGATTCAACCCACATAACAGAAAAATACAGAAATATAAAAAATGCATAAGGTAAATGTGGGTATAGTGGACACTGTACCAATAGTGGCCACATAGCTGATTAATTTTAAATAGAACGAGTTAGAGGCATCAAACAGCGTCAATATTCATAGGCATAGTAGATTGTGCTTTCAGGTAAGCTGGTAAATACCACAGATCAGCATGGGAAAGATATTTAAATATTTGAAAATAACAACATCGGCCGAGTGACTGAAAGTTGATTTTGCTTATTGTATCGCGTAAGGAAACGGGTATTTAGAAACTTGTAGAAGTCTAGCCGACTATAACTGAAAAAGTGGTGACCATTGATTAGTCCTCCACTCATCTGCTGGAATGACAATGGCATTCCTAGGACAGATTTAATTCCAGAAAGGCAAGGTAAGGTAAATGTGGGTATAGTGGACACTGTACCAATAGTGGCCACATAGCTGATTAATTTTAAATAAAACGTGTTAGAGGCATCGAACAGCGTCAAAATTCATAGGCATTGTAGATTGTGCAATCAAGTAAGCTGATAAATTACCACCGATACCACAGATCAGCATGGGAAGGATATTTAAATATTTGAAAATAACAACATCGGTCGAGTGACTGAAAGTTGATTTTGCTTATTGAATCGCGTAAGGAAACGAGTAAGTCGGAACTGATTTTTTTCGTATTTATTACCGCTTGATTGACTTTTAAATTTATATCGAGATAAATAAGAGTGTATAAAATAATACTGAATAAAATTTATTTGAAAATGCTGACTTTACGAGGATTTATGGGGGGTGTCCACTTTACCAACACATAATCTTAGATTTTCCAATAGTGGCCACCGCAATGGCGTCTAATAGAAACATAAATAATACTTAATTTGAATCAGTTTTTCTTCATAAACTGTTGATTATGCTTTAAAATGAGTGTGGTATGAATTTGATTTCATTCTGGCTTCGGGAACCAAGGTTTCAAAAACATTTAATTACATTCTAAATTCCTCTCAAATCAGCCACAGCGTAGGCTTTGGGCCGGAAACTATCAAGTCTGTTATTCAAAATAGAATAAAGCTAATTTGATTTGATCTAAAATATATTTAAAAGAAGGAAGATTTAATTAGAACTAAACGACTATATACCTACTCAACTTCATGCATAAACCCCTCATATAGGCAGAAAAAGAGAGGTGTCCACTTTAGATACAAGAGGTGTCCACCATAGAAGCAACAGCTACATCTATGTGGCCACTATAGATGCAATTTGGAGTACTTTTTAAAAACTAATTAAAAATACTTAACCCAATATAATTAAAATTTTTGATGGTAAAATCGAAAGAAGAAGATCCAATTAACCCTAAAATAGGACGATAACCTTTTCCAAGCAAATAGATTGGTATTTATCGAGAATTTAAGCAAAAAATTTCCTTAAAGTGTCCACTATACCCACATTTACCTTACATAATATGTAAGATAAATTATGTATAATGTAAGTATGTATGTATTATGTAATGTATAATGTATTATGTAAGGTAATATTATTACTTTTTTTATAAATATTAAAACTTACATAATTTTTTTTAGAAAATTAACTTGCTTTCATATAATTGGTTTTCACTAACTTAATATTTTGTAAATAATTTTTCTGGTTTCAAAAAAAACTATTACAAAATCAGAAACAAGCAAAATTGAAATTTATTTTTTTTTTGTTAAAGGATCTGGTGAAAAAAAAGATTCTGAAATACGCACACAATCCAAAAATTTTCATTAAATAAATTTTTAAAAGTCAGCAATTAATAAAAGAGTTAAGAGTAAAATGAATAAAAGAGTTTAAAAAACTTTTCTATTAATTAACTAGAATATTTTGTTTGAATTTTGATATCTTTGCTTAACTATATCTTAATACAGTAATTTTCAGAATATATTTCATTTGGTTGGTTGGATTTTAGGGCCGGATTAAACTAATATTTAGTTGATTTTTAGTTTTTAAATTTTAACAAATAAAAACTGACTCACCTATCTTCTCATGTATACCCTACAGACCCCACTGCATATGCAACTCTAATCCAGCGATTCCCATACTATTCTCCGTGAAACATTTTATGCAACGCGAAATACTCAAAATATCCAAAATGTGATTTTCGTTTTTTCTCATAAAAACAGCTAGATCGAAAAATCTCGCTTAAAAAGTTCGCTGTGAATAATTTCTTCTGAGGAATCAAAAGTCAAAAAGCTATTCTCTAATCGCCACTCCAAGTCGGTCAATACATCAGACACAACCTTACCCGTACCGGTCCGCCTCTTCCACTTTCCTATTCACGCGAAGGATCGCAAAGAGAAAAGAGACCTTTTGTCTCTCCCTATTCGAGTAGAACAAAAATGTACATTCAAAGACGTTCCGATGGGCGACAGCATTCAAAGTTGTCTTGTTCCGAGCATTCGGTCCCCATTGTCTCATTTCCTAAGCACACGGTGAATAATTTTGTTCTCGTGTGGAAGTAGAAGTAAATAGGCCTCGCATCGAACCTCTTTCTTCATTTGGCAGTACTAAAGGGAAATCCCATAGAATTAAGTTTTAAAAAAACCTGTTTTAAATGTTCCACTCACAGAGAATCCTAACAGAGGGTCCAAAACACTATTTTCCAATCAATCGTATGATAGAGGGAAGCACTGCAATGTCTATGATTAATAGAAGAGTTTAGTCAGTACTATTTGGAGATCACAGCTGTGATTGGCTGTGACATTCAATCTGTCACTTTAGGGAGGGGTATCAATGGATTCTATTTCTCTGCCTTTCGTGATGTGACAAGGAACACAGACAATAAGGGACAGACCGGTCAATGGGCGGCCCACGCCCTCGACCCGCAGCTAAAACTCTCTCCAAGAAGTACTCTGTTCATGAATGCAACACAAAATCCATGTTTACTTTTGAAATCGAATATTGCAAGTTTAGTCAACAAAAATTTTTTCGATTACAAAAATATTAAATAATCGATTATTTCGGAACCGCTTGTCGGAGGCGCCACTTGAGCTCTCTGGATAAGCCCCGCCTATTGACCGGTCTGTCTCTTATTGTCTGTGACAAGAAAGACGTGAGTTTGATGCGATGCCAGCGCAAACATGCCCCCTAACACAAGCCATACCCCATGTTTTTTTCTCCGATTTCCATAATCGTCTATGGCCATATTGACTCTACGTTCTGGTTGTGGTTCCACCTAAAGCCCTGGCTGGAGCGAGCGCTCTTTGCTCAAGTAGCAACAAGAGTTCAATTGCCCGCCATTTTGAGGACAACCGCAACTCAATCCGAATGGAAATAAGCGGCACTTAGGCACCTTGGAAAAGGATGTCGCTATACTTGAGCGAGTAGTGCTCGCTCCATCCAGGCATAGCCATCTAGAGCAAGCAGGCCGGGACAGCTAAAAGGATGAGTCATTCTTGCCGTCGAGATCCATCGAATGATTGGTTGAGGAAGGGGGAAAACATGAGAAGCGCGCGCTTATTGGAGGTTCGCCACCTTGAAAACGGTGAGAATGACTCATCGAGGCGAAGTGTCCGGGCGTTCTAGCTCTAATGATCCAGGGATTTAGTTCCACCTAAGGACGATTTCAAAGAGAAAGAAGGGTGTGGGGTCTAGGCAGTGGCGGATCCAGGATTTGGTTTTGGGGGGCTAAGAATTTTCATAATCCGATTGAATCTTCTTGTTAAAGGGTAATACGGAAAAGGTAGTGAATTATCCTACTTAAACCACTAAAAGGGGGGTCTGGGATTCCTCCCCCCAGAAATTTTTTGGAAATTTAAGTCAAAAACCCCAGTTTTTCAACTCTTTTTGGTACGCCTCATCCGAATTTAGGATGTAGATTTTTTTGCGTTTTGGCAAACTTAGTAAAATATTAGACGTTTTGGGGGGGGGCTTCAGCCCGAAAGCCCCCCCCCCGTAGATCCGCCACTGGGTCTAGGCATGAAAAATAAACATACAAATTAGAAATCACTTTAGCCCGTATTTTTGATAATAAACTTACTGGCAATTAATTCTTAGTTAACCCTATTTTTGGATGTTTTTATAAATAAAGTTTAACTTTTTTTAGTGGATTTCATAGATGGTCTAGATTTAAATAGGCTCGATGTTTTGTTTTCAGATAAAAAGTTTGGATGGACTAAAAGTTTTGCGATTTTCTAATTTCCTTCGCAACGCGGTCAATTCTATCTGGTTATTTGAGAGAGTCCCGTCTAGAAAAAGGTTAAAATCAGTTTTGAAAAACATTAGAAATAAACACCTCATTTATTTCACAGAAAATTTATCAGAAAAGGTATTCTGGACAATGTTTGGCTTTTCACGTGCCTTTTGATAAAAAATTGAAAACTAAGTGCCATCTGGTGCCGAGCGTTGAGCGGGCATTGATAAAAAATCGAGATCAAATCGGTAAGTTATTAATTTTATATGCTATTTGTATTAATATCGGCTGTTTTAATGATCTTTTTTGTGTGTGTGCGTGTTATGTGTAACCTCAAAGAGTACCGAGACCACTTTTTCTGAATCGTCACTGTTGCTGATTGCACCCCAAACGAGTTTGGTTTGGGCAGGGGGGGTTAGGAAGGGGACGGCAGCCCCCCCAACAACCTTAAACTTATTACAGTTTTCTGATGTTTGAATTCAAAATTTTATTTCCTTTTTGAGTGCTTGTGTCATTGAATTTTCCTGATTTTTACGTTACCGAATGAAAAGGCAGACGAGATTTATATTTACACTTATTTACTCACCTTGGTTACAAAACTCAAACATTTTCGACACTTTTCTAGACAAATTCAGACACATTTTAGACCAATTTTTGCTCTACTCAAATCCCTCAAAAAAGAGCATTAAAATAGGTAATATTAATACAAATATTATACAAATAGCATAATTATAAAATCACTAACTTACCGATTCGATTTCGATATTCAATTTCGATTTTTTTATCCATGTCCTCTCATTGTACGTACCCGTGCCGTCTTATTGAGAAAGTTCTTCGAACCGTAAAAAAAGATATAACTTTGTCAAAACAACGGATTGAATTCGAAAAATTCATGAAAAAGATTGCACGCCCCAAACGCAAATTTCCAAACCTTGACACTTGCATTCCCTACCTCAATTACTAAAACAAAGACTTTCTTGTACGTTTAAATTAATCGAAGATTGACCAAACTGCAAGATAACTCATTTCGGGTAAATCCAAAATGAAAACAAAATAAATGTAGTTAAAAATCTACTTGAGAAATTTTTCTCCAGTGTAGTTTTCTATTGTATCTCAAATAAAATTTTTCATACTGTCTTTTTATTACCAAAAGAATTTTTCTTCTCCGGAACCCACCCTTTTTTAGATCCATGAACTTTTCTTGTTACAGATCGCTTTCTGCCACTTTAGCTGCCACGCAGGGCTTGGGGTATTTGTGCACTCTATTCTCCCATCATCTCTCTTCATCAATACCCCTCCTTGTGCAATACGACAGTCCTGCCTTCCTTTAATTAATTCCGGCCAATTTATTTTATCGATAAACGCTCTTCCGTCACCGGTCTCCTTTTCTATTTATTTCTGCGGGGGGGGACGTATTTCATTGTCAACAGGTGGGGACTTTTAACACGCACGAGAGGGGCTTCAAAGAGAGGGACAAAATGGTCGAAAAGAGAGATGTTGCGACAGATGGGTGCATCGACAAAAACGGTTACAGGAGGCTTCTTAGTCAAGCAGATGATTACTAAATTAGAAGTTCTTGAAACACAATTTATGCAATGAGAAATAAAGTACCAAATGGGAAACTCTTATTTTGACTGTTCGGTTGTTTTTTTAGTAGAACACTTTATACAGAAATAACTTGCAGCTTAGTATCAGCGAGTTAAGTGATATGTAGTTGTAGTAAGTTTTACACAATTAACCTGTAACACAAATCGCAATAGTTTCGTAATAGTAATAATAAATTGTGGTGTTTTCTGAAATTTTTTTTCTTAAATCGAATAAGGACTATATATACGTATAACATTTCACTGTCTTTTTCGTCTTTCTGTAGTATTCTTCATACAAAAGTGTCCCAAGATAAGTGTTCACCCCCTTTAAAACTATTGAACCCCTACAGATATAGTCATAAAAATGGTGTCTTAGTATAATAAAGTGACCATTTCCTATCCGATGCGACAGCTGTCAACGCCTCCTAGCGTCTATGATAGGAGTTATAATTTTTATTCTAAAAACCTTTAGATATTTGCTAATTTCGTCAACCCCAAAGTTGTGGAGCAGCATCGATTTTGTTCAAAAAAATGCCTTTAATCAAACGCCCGTTCCTATAGGTAGAATTTAGGCAGATTTTAAGTCCTTAAACGTTTCTCATAACGCGAAAATTAGAAATTTTCATTTTTTTAAAAACATTTATCTAAGTCATAAAAATGAAAATTTCACATTTTTAAATCAGAGATAGAACTACATAAATTCTACCTAATTCAGCGTGTGTTTAAGCGGTTTAATTCAAATAATTTCTCTGCACTACAGGTGTACTAAATCGATGCTGCTTTACAACTTTAAGATTGACTAATTTAGCAATTATCTATAAGTTTTTAAAATAAAAATTATAACTCCTAAGGGGACATCCATAAATTACATGAGGTCAAAAAGGGGGGGGAGGGGTTTGGAAAAATCTCACCAAGGGGGGAGGGGGGTCGATTAAAATCTCACGTCAATTTTTTAAGTTAGAAAATATACGATTTTCTTTTTTTTTTTTAAGTACTAGGGGGCTCTGCCCCCTGCTCGCTATCGCTCACCAACCCCCGGAACTGCTTCGCAGTTCTTTGAAGATCGCTTCGCGATCTTAGCGAGCAGAGCTCGCTTGTTTCATCTCAACAATCCAGGCTTGTCGGCTTAGTTAATGCTCCTTTGATACCGAAGCTACTCATCTCTCTAGTTTATCAATGATTTAATTCGAATCATTCATTCTCTCGAAGATATCAAAATAAAACTGTTTCTAAAATATTAATCTCTTAACTTCAATTCTTCTTTCTTCAATTATTGAATAGAAATGTTTTTAAAAAAATATCAAGCAAGTCTACCAATCATCATCAACCAACTTAGAGTAAAAACAAGCCTTTAAGAAACTTTAAATTTTTAATATGCACGTAAACATCTAGTGAATCGTCGGAAATTAAAGAAATAAGACTCATAAAAATAAGCTGTTTCCCTAGTGAAAGACCAGAAAGAGAAGAAAAAATTGAAACTTTGAATCTCAATAATTCTAAAACGGATTCGAATTTTTTAAAAAACGAAACGCCAATATTTTTATAAAAAATAACTGTATATGTGTCTAAAATATTATACCTATATCATGATTAGTTTTTATTTTATAACGAAAAAATCGAAAAATTGTCAAAAATTTCGAGACTTTAAAATTAAATTACTCAAAAACTAATTCAAAATTCGAAAAAAGAGAGATGAGGTGCAAAAATTCATGCCTATGAGTATGTGTATGCAAAAAATCACGTTTCTGCTGTAAATAGATTTTGCTGGAGGCGAACTCGCAGCAGAAAAAAATAATTTTTGACTTTGACATTAAATAACTCCAGAAGTAATTATCTAATTAATTAGGTTTTGGAACGAAAATGATTATCATGCATTTGTCTACCAATGGTCAAAATTTCATAATATTCCTTTGAATAGTTTTTGCGTTGTTAGAGTTCAAAATGTTCAAAAATAAAATTTTCAAAATCAGCGGCGGCGGCGGCGGTCACTGTTACTTTTTTTTAATATAGAGAGAAAATGCAAACGAATAGGATAGAAAATTATTTTTAAAGGTTGTAGATAAATCTCACGTGGGGGGGAGGGGGGTCCAGCAAAATCTCACTAAATCTCACCAAGGGGGGAGGGGGGGGTCCAGATTTTGGAAAAAACACCTCACGTAATTTATGGATGTCCCCTAACATGGACTCAAGTTGACGTTGAAAGCTGTCGCATTGGACAGGGTATGTTCACTTCACTAAACCTATAGACACTATATTTTTATGACTATATCTGTAGGGGTTCAAAAGTTAAAGGGGTGGACTCTTATCTTGTGACCCCGTACAGAACATAGACTTTTAAATGTTTCGGAGAGCTCCCCCAGTAGGGTGTCTCAAAAAAACATCTTTTCGAAAAACCTCGCTCCCCAGGGCTTTTCCCATTCCTTTTGGTCCCAAAAGATTGTGTGTGAAGTTTTAGACTCCTAATTTAACTCTAGGGTTTGCCTGTAGAGCTCCAAAGTTTGAAAAAAGTGGAAAAATGACTAATTTTCAGAATTTTTAAAAATTATATTTGAAGATTGATACTGCGATGAAACCGGTTCAAATGTGTCATTAAAGACTTATGTTGGTGGAATATATTTATTTATGTGTATTAACTGTATATATTAATTTATGTGTATTAACTGTATATATTTATTTATGTGTATTAACTTATGTAGGGGATGAAACTTCACACACTGTCTTTTGGGATCAAAAGGAATGGGAAAAGCCCTGGGGAGCAAGGTTTTTTTGAGACACCCTACTCCCCCTGCTTCCAAAAAGGACTGAGGCGGGAACCGCTGAATAGCGGAACCGCAAGTGTCACGAATCTGCTGGGTGGGTGTTCTCTCACGCAGCTCGCTCTCACAGGTGGCCGACTTCACATCCCAGAAGAATGGGCTTTCTGTGAAGCCATTGCATGAGAAACGAAATTAGCTCTTCACCAAAGGCTTTCCCAAATTATTTGGATCGAAGATCAGTAAACAATTGAGAAAAAATGAGTTTCCCAACACGCTATATTCTTCGGGAAGGGTCTTTTTTTTTCATCATTACTTAACCCACTGGGAATTGTTTTTGTGTGTTGTAAGATATAGATTTTATCAAGTTTTGTTTGTTGTATTCGTATTTGGGGATAACGAATGTAATTACATCGACCGGCTGATTCCGTTTGATGGAAGCTATTTAACGCGTGACAAGCTTCAAATTGCCATTTTGTTTTTTTTCCCATGCTGTCGTTTATTTTAAGGTATTCCTTCCGAATGTAACGTCACGAAACTGGGTTTGTCTACTAATCATGTCTAATCGTACATGCCCTTAGCATTAAACACGAATGTAAAGGATGATTTACTAGTTATCAGTTGAAGTAACAGTGTTGCCAATGAGAAGAAAGCCCATTTATTCTTTTTAGTCGTTCAATAAATTGTGTACTTAAGTGATTTACACATTAAACTCTAATGATATTTTGCAATAATAGAGCTATTCTTAAACAACTTTTAGATCCTTAGTATCGTTTTTCCATTTGAAAGTTTCACGCAACCCCATATTTAAAACAACCCCTTTTGAGTTTATAATAGTTGTTTGTTTAAATAACATATTTTGATTAAAGTAAGCTTTCCGAATAATTTTTGGTATTATAAATGACAATGGTCTGAATGACCTTCAAACTCAATAAATTAGCATATCGAAATTGTATATTTGAACGAATAGCTGCACAGATATTTATTTTTTTTTACTTTTGTGCAAGTTAAAGAACAATGAAATTATACTATAGATTATGGTACTTACGCTTATTAGCCAGGTGCAAAAGTCAAGTGATCTGATAAATCACAAAAAAAATCAAGTATCGATTTATAAAACAAATTACACTAGTCAACAAAATAGAACTTTTTTTTTGAACAAGAGCAAAAAGGGGTGATCCTAATAGAACGTTTTACACTGAATTCAAATATACAATTGTAGATGAGAGGAGGGTATTATGGAATAGTCGGGTAATATGGAATACCGAGGTTTCAGCCATCTCTCGGGCT
The DNA here is from genome assembly GCA_024610705.1 of Tetragnatha versicolor. Lineage (NCBI taxonomy): Eukaryota > Metazoa > Arthropoda > Arachnida > Araneae > Tetragnathidae > Tetragnatha > Tetragnatha versicolor. The sequence continues at coordinate 762,895 of JANDEH010000004.1, forward strand.
GTCATTACATGGGAATACCCCGAAAGACTTAAGGAAGACTCCCATGATGCAGTGAACAAAGAGTTAACTTCTGGTTGTTGTCGTTACAGTCACTGCAAAACAAAAAGTGTTTTGGGATTTACAAAAGTTTTTGCCAGTAAAGATTCAAAGATTTTATCCTACCAGTAATTATGGAATATTAATTTTGTTGTTAACCTTAATGTACACTGAAAGAATAATAGTTTCCTATGCTTTAGTCGTTTTTTAGCTATCAATGTTTTATCCGCCAATAAAATGGTTCATAATCCAAGATGGTGTGTCGGGTATTATGGAATACTAGGTCCTTTCTGATCTGTCATCTGAAATTTACTTCATGCCATCAACTAAAGGACCGGAAAACAAAGATACTGAAGCATCTTAAACAAAGATCTTTTACAATTCTCCGAAGATCAACAAGGAGAAATTTGGATTCAATGCATTAGCTGTTCTCGTTGGGCTTATAGACTCAAAAATACAGGGTGGTCCTAAATTCGTGGTACAAACTGGGTAGGGTAGGTAGAGGGGACCTAGACAAGCATATTTTGAAAAACTAGAGGGGGCGCAGATGCACCGTTAAAGAGCTAGGACCTAATGTAGTGCGAGAGCGTTACAAAAGGACGTTTTGCCAAGGCCCGTTTAACGAAAAAAAACATAATGAAATGAAAAAATTTATTGCATGAGGTACAGCAGTATCCGTACTACTTACATCATAAATTTGATAGAAATTGAACCACTTTCTAAACCGCGGAGTTAGTTTCAAAAGTGCAATATTAATCTTTTAGTCAAAGAATCACATTCCTTAATGGTATTTAGAAAAATGATGATCGGGGAAGGAATTTTCAATGATCGTAATATGGATCATTGAAACTGTTTGATCATTGAAAATTCCTTCCCCGATCATCATTTTTCTAAATACCATTAATGGAACTCCATTGTTTGACTAAGAGCACGTTTTAAAACTCACCCCACGGTTTAGAAAGTGGTCCAATTTCTATCAAATTTATGATGTAAGTAATACGGATACTGCTGTACCTCATGCAATAAATTTTTTCATTTCATTATGTTTTTTTTCGTTAAACGGGCCTTGGCAAAACGTCCTTTTGTAACACTCTCGCACTACATTAGGTCCTAGCTCTTTAACGGTGTAACTGCGACCCCCCTTTCTATACCAATTCTTGTTCGTCTTGATGTACTCTACCTACCCTACCCAGTTTGTACCACGAATTTAGGACCACCCTGTATAATAAATAGGCTCAAAAACAAGACTATTTGAACACAATTTTTTAAATATTGTTTTTATAGTTAAAATTAACTATGCTCACTGAAGTCTAATCAGTTTTTCAACAGTCGTAAGCAACTATTCCATGTTACCTTCCATTTTTAATTTTAAAAAAATATCCTTTTTCATAATAACAAAATAAATCATGTTTTATTCCACCATTGACGCTTCATTACCATTAGTTATAGTAGGGGAGAGTGGGGCACATTCAGACAGACGACATTTCCCCTAGTAATTATTCATTTAAAAATCTGGAAAAATTCCAGTTAATGGAAGCATCGCTACCACCTCCTGCATGAATTTTCAAAGTTTGAACCATTTTATTGTATACGTACAGCTGAGGAAAAAAAACGTTCCAGTGGACTTTGTGGGAGAACGGCTGGGGTTGGTGAGATGGTTTGAGTGTCATTTTACAGGATTTATTGAATACTTGAAAACACTATTTGACTATTTTTCTCTCAGAGGTCATCTTCTGGCGCAGCGTAGTGAGAAGTTCAAATTTTTACATGGAAGACCCCAATTTTTATTCGATTTTTTGAAAGAGCATACTTTAGAGACCCTAAAAACCAAGTTTCACTTAATTTGGTCATCAAGAAAAGCAATGGCAGACTGTCAAAATCTGAAGAAATCAAAAGGAAAGTCCAAAATTAGTCGCCAACCGCCAAGTACGGAAGTCTGGTAACTTACCAGCACTAGTGAATCGATTTTCAATATATTTATTTTTTAATTGTTGAAACAGAGAGAAGTTTATTTTTAAAATTTTTAGGTTTTAAATAAGCGTGTATAATATATTTATGATAAACATTTTAATTTTTTTATCTATTTTAGTTTAGTGATATTAATTTTTCTATATGTGAATAAATACATAATTGCACGCTAGAGGGTAGGAAAGGCATCACAACCCCCCTCGATAGGGTTAAATACTTGTTATTAGTAGATAGTAGATTGTCCTTCTCCCGGGTTAAAAAAAATTAGTTCAAATTTGAAGACATTAAAAGATGGAGCTGACTGGTCTGGTTATTTAAAAGTCATAAAACTGTCACGGACCTTCCAATTGAAAGTTCTCACGGCTATTTCTTCCTTTTCTGACTCCCTGAAACTCAATAGCCCCCCTTGGAGTTCCTGGAAATTTTGTAGATAGAGACTAGCGGATCCAGGGGGGGCTAGGGGGCTCAAGCCCCCCCCCAAAAATGAAAAGTTTTACGCTATATAATATGATATTTTATGTACCAAAATGAGTTAAAACCATGTTACTTTAAGGTCAAATTTTAAAAAATTTTCTGGGGGAGGACCCCCAGACCCCCTTGGCACATGTAACTCAGTTATTACAACTATATTTTACTAAGTTTATGTCAAAACGCAAAAAATCTATATCCGAAATTCGGATGAGGCGTACCAAAAAGAGTTGAAAAAGTGGGGTTTATGACTTAAATTTCCAAAAATTCCCCAGACCCCCCTTTTGGTAGTTGGAGCAGGATAAATCACTAACATTTTCGTATTAACATTAACAAGAAGATTCAATTGGATTATGAAAATTCTTAGCCCCCCCCAAAACTAAATCCTGGATCCGCCACTGTAGATAGATGTTCTTGACACCTACCAATGGTCTGAGCGTCTGAGTAAAGGTCAACGAAGCGTGAATGTCAGGAGCGATTTTGAAATGCAGGTGTACAGCAGGAAAAACGTGAGAACAGAATGTGCAGCATATATTATATTTAAACCTTCTTCATATGGGCAGATGAAGAATCTTAACACTTCAGAGAGAGTCAAAAATATTGTTTTATATAAATTCACACATTATTAAAATAAATTAAGGAAAAATGTAATGGGGTTAAACTGATACTCATACGTACTTGAAATACGTACGTATTTTTTGTTGTATACGTACTTGAAATTTGCTAGCGTTAGAAGCAGCAAAGTAAATTTTCTAGTCATTTTGTTGAAGTGAAAAATCAATCAAGACCAACTCTCAAGTAGACATTCAGCATTTTATTCAGTAGAGGCACTACTAAAGTATGTTTCTGGAAAGTTTTTATTTTCTTACTTTCATTATAAATATCTTGTTGGGACGTGGAAAGCTTGAATTGGTAGATGGGGCGCATTCGCACACCAAACGTGGGGGCAGATTCGGACACAGTGTGGTTGTGCCTCCTCTTTACCATTTTTGAGTATGAAAGGGATTTATATGTTTATAAGTGCAGTAATATTTAATAGCTTGATGTTTAATTGTTTTTTTTTTAAATTGTTTCAAAATTTAGTGATAAAAGAAAATAACTTTTTAGAGAAAGCTTCAGTTTTAAGGAATTCAGACCCATATTTAAGCATTGAAGAATTATATGTTCCTGATAAATGTTTAACAACAATTGACTTGGACGTTAATGATTTTGTTCTGGTAGAATTTGCTACTAAAAAGAGAAAAATAAGTTACGTTGGTCAGATAGAAAAATTGGAATCGAATGATGCTTATGTACAAGAAAAAGATGCTTATGTATCAAGGAAAAAAGAAACGAAACGTTTTTCCCCAGAAAGTAATGAATTATCATTCCCATAAAAAGATAATATCGTATTAAATCTTCCCCAACCGTCAGTTTCAGGTGTTACTAAGCTCGAGCTGTTGGTTCACTATCCTTTGGAATAAAACTCGACAGTTATAATATTGGTTGAGCTTTTTATCTTTTAAACTAATTTTTATTGTGTGAAGTATGTCAATGTGCAATACACTCTTCATTACTACAATTATTTTTCTCATCATGCACTTTTTGTGCGAATGTGCTCCACTCTCCCCTATGTGCTTAAAAGGATTTTGTGGGTTTTTATTTAAAACCAGTAGAGTTACTCTTTAAGATATAAATGGTATTTATTACCCTCCTCTCCTCTATATTTGAATGTGATTGAGGATTAGGGATATAGAATAGGGAGGGATATTTGAGGGCGATGGAGAAAAACAACTTAAGTTGTTTTTTCACTCAGTTTTTTTTTGCGACAGGTATTTTAATTTTGAACGAAATGTCACAATTCACATATAGACCTGATAGTATTCAACTAACTTGAAATCTAAAGGTTGAAATTTTCTTCTGTGTACAGCATCAGAAATGTCCCATTAAAGAAGAATCCAGAAGTAACCAGAAATAATTCTTGCCCACCATTGTCCCTGTACCTACCCCCAATTTTGTGTTAAAATTAAGAAAGAAACTGTTTTGACTCAACAGCTTCTAACAAAAGTTATTCTCATGGATAAAAATCATAACAGAAGATCCATAATGATGGTAAATGTAGGATATGTAATTAAATTTACCCTATCAAAAATTTGAAGGGGTACTAAGACATTTATTCACTCACAAAAGAGTTCTATACACGTTCTCACTCAATACTCATGAGAGAAACGTCAATGAAAAAGCGTTATAATGAAAAATTTCATGAAATTAGTTATGATAGGATCCTACCAGAACTTAATGCATGATTCATAGAGTGTGTGCTAGTTTTGAACGAGATTTTTAGGAAGTAAGTAAGATATGTTGGCTTAATCTTCTCTTATACAGTCGAATCCGCTTAATGTGATCACGGTTAATGTTATCAATCGGATAATGTTATCGAAATCGACAGGTCCCGATCATTCCTATTTAATTTAATGTAAAATAAATCGCTTAATGTGATCAACTAATAATCATAACTCCGCTTAATATTATCAAAATTTGTCAATATCCCCTATAAAACGACCGCTTTAGAGTTCGAGTTTCATTTTGAAGGTCAATTTTTACAAGTAAACATGTGCTCCATGATAACATCTGGCGATTCCTTTTTCAGAAACTCAGTACGAGTAAGAAAAATAAAACATTCCCCATATTATATTGAAAGAAAACGGAGAAAACGGTTATGGGGGTCCGAATTGTGATTGATTAAAGAAACACCAAGATCCACGCTTTGCAGATGTTTCTAATTAGAAATTTAGATTTTTCTCTTGTTTACTGGAATTCTTATTATGTAAATGGAGCGTAAAAAGAGAGACCTTTCTATAAAAATACAAAGTAAGCGATTATTTTAATTTTATTAACTGATCTACTCTAATATTCTCCCCTTAAAATTTTTACCTAGTGTAAAAATAGAGTTTTGAATACATTTATTACGATTACATTATTTTGATTTTAAGGCAAACAATCTAGTTACACTGTTTGCTGTTTTTTATATGAGATCGCTTATTGTTATCGATCGGATAATGTTATCAGTTTAGTCTCGGACAATTGCGATCACATTAAGCGGACTCGACTGTAACAAATATTAGCTCCTGTGGATTGCTCCTGGTGGAATAAGGACTGATAATAAAATTTTTTTTGGTACCATATGATCTTGATTGAATGTGGGTCTGAGAATACTTAAGTTACGTTCATTCATTCAATAAATTGACTCTCGAGATAGCCACAGTATGATTGGCCAAGCACTGTCATCTTTAGAGAGGAAATTTGACCGAAAATACCTTAAAATCTAGTAGGAATAAAGAAAAAGGGTTTATTATTTAAGATATCAATAAAAATGATCATAGACATCAAATAAATAATTTTAAGTTTTATTTTTAATTTATCAGTTATCCTTGAAACAGTTACTAAGAATTATGAATCAATATACAGGGTGTATCTGAAATGGTGCAACAAACATTCAGGGATGATAGTACTCATCAAGACGAACAAGAATCGGTATAGAAAGGGGGTCCCAGGCCAAATCCCAGGGAGTTAAAAATGGAGCGGCACCCCAAAAAATCATTGAAAATTTCAATTTGTAGAAGAACTACTATTGGTAAAAACTTAATTATGGTCTCAAATATTGTGGTTTAATATGATCTTTAAAATTACCTCAAAAGTCTTCATCTTAAAATTTTTTTATTATGAAAAAAGTTAAAAAACACAAAAAAATGTGAAAAATCTGCCAAAACCTTATTTTGTATTTTGAAATCATTTCTTTTGATTTGATAATCTGAAAGATCATAGTTGAAAACCCTTAAGTCCAAAGTTTCACGTAAATACAATCAATATTAAACGCTTGAGATACTGTTAAAGTTTGTTTTTTGGGTTCGCAAGCAGTTTTCTAGAGCCAGCTGTTTCCGCACGCAAAAAACAAACTTTAACAGTATCTCAAGCGTTTAATATTGATTGTATTAACGTGAAACTTTGGACTTAAGGGTTTTCAACTATGATCTTTCAGATTATTAAATCAAAAGAAAGGATTTCAAAATACAAAATAAGGTTTTGGCATATTTTTCACATTTTTTTGTGTTTTTTAACTTTTTTCATAATAAAAAAATTTTAAGATGAAGACTTTTGAGATAATTTTAAAGATCATATTAAACCACAATTTTTGAGACCATAATTAAGTTTTTACCAATAGTAGTTCTTCTACAAATTGAAATTTTCAATGATTTTTTGGGGTGTCGCTCCATTTTTAACTCCCTGGGATTTGGCCTGGGACCCCCTCTCTATACCGATTCTTGTTCGTCTTGATGAGTACTATCATCCCTGAAAGTTTGTTGCACCATTTCAGACACACCCTGTATAAAGCATTGAATTGCGCAAAATTTGTGGGTGTTGGAAAAATTCTGATTGCAGAGTGCAAATGAGCGTAAAAAGATACCCAAGAAACACTATAAAAGTATATTGTGCTAAAAACCTTGTTTACCTGTTTTTATATTGCAATGTGTAATTTGTAAAACGTCGCCATTGAGTGTCGGTTAGCAAGATTTGCGCCCAACTGATCCACAAATTCCAAAATTATAATTGAATAAATTGGGTTTGTGTGTGAAACAGAGTTTAAAAAAGGAAGTCACTGAAAGTCGATTTATTTAGGTTAGTTCAGAGTTTCTCAAACTGTGGGTCGCGACCCACTGGTGGGTCGCCAGTCAGTTTTTGGTGGGTCGCGAGAAGGTTTTTAATTTTTTTCACAAACGGTGTTATTGACTTTTGAATTATCAAACTATTGGTTGAACTTTTGAAATTTATGAAATTACCATACTATAGTAAAAAGAATAAAAATTTGAGGAAAAACTACACTACTTGGAGTGGAACGGAAAAAGCAATTAATATAAATACGTACTATGTGTGTCACTTTTATGTGCCGATAATGCAAATCTAGTCGGTTATTCAAATAAGATTTGAAAAAAAATATTTAGTGTTTCTCCCCATCCACACTAGGGGGATCAATGCAAATTTTTAGAATTTTCTTGAATGATGCAACTGATGTAATTTATCCCATATTGCTAAAAAACAAGTTAAAACCATGTTTTTAAGGGTCAAATTTTAAAATTTTCTCTGGGGGGAGTACCCCCAAAACCCCCTTTTTACTGTAGGGATCATTATTAGACCACAATTAAACTATTTCATACCCTTGTAACTAAATAATTAGTGAACACCCCCCAGTCAGAGAAGTTAAAATTCTGTGGGGAGGGGGCATGGGATAATTATCTCAGTTCAGTTAATTATAAATAACTGAAGTCAGTGGGTCGCGTTAGATTTTGTTTCTCAAAAGTGGGTCGCGATGTTAAAAAGTTTGAGAACCCCTGACTTAGGTCATTTACTATCGCTTCCGTCAAGATCGTAATAAGACTTTTGTTTCAGAGGGGATGGTTGCAAAATTATTTCGTTGACTACTTTTAATACGTATACTATAATACGGTTGAATGTATGAATGTAGTTTTTGAGAACATGTAAAAACATAACCTTCGTGCATACAAGGTGTTTCAACAAGATCGCCCAAACTCTCCACAGAAAGTTTCCTAGCGTGCAGTAGATATAAAATGCTCACAACTGTTGTGCCTCTAATAAGAAGACTTTTATTTTTCAAAAAATATAACGTCATATATGATAAATACTTGATTATTCCATTCCGCGTTGCGTGCATGCATGCGCAATAAATAATTAATTTTTTTAGGATCGCAGAGAGCAAACATTTTTAAATAACCATGATCACGTTTTATAAACCTTTTTTGGCACAAACTGAGTTTGGGCGGATTTATCTAAACACCCTCTAACAAGGTGGAATAAACGGTGTCCCAAGATAACTGTCCACCCCCTTTTGAACCACTATACTACAGATATAATAAAGCGACCATTCGCTTTCTGATGCGACAGCTGTAAACGCCCCCTAGCGGAAATGTTAGGAATTATAATTTTTATTCTAAAAACTTTTAGATATTTGCTAAAATACTCATTTACGAAGTTGTAGAGCATCATCGATTTAGCACGAAAAGACACCTTGTGCAGAAAAATGTCTGGAATAAAACCTCTAAAACGCACGCTTAGGCTAGGCGCGAACTGGAGACTTTTGTCTCTGTGACTGGAACATAACACAGGCCTGCGATGAAAAAAATACAAGAGAAGTAAGAGCTGAACTTGATGTATTTTTCGGTGCTAATTTCAGAAAAATAATAAAAAAAATTCAATCACATCAAGTTTTTTTGAAAAATTCAATTTTGGGATTTTCATGAAAATTACCATTTTCACGTTGAATTTCTTTCCTGACTCTTATTCTACCATGGTGAAAACTACAGAATACCACTCTGTGACACCTCCCTATCGCTATCCCTCCATCCACGTCGAATTCTCTCAACAATTAGCGTCGCGCGAAGTGTCATGGGCGCGCTAATACAGTAACAAGTGGTACCTCCATCAAAAAAACAATTATAGCAGCTACTTTTCTTGTGATACAAGGCTTGGAGTTCGAGACGTTTTCATAATTTGTCTGATTATTTTTGTTACATATGTATCGAAATAGCGGTATTACAAATTGCATGAGTAGCATTACAGAGTAAGTAAGACAGCTTATCTTCTGTATTTCGCTCGGAAACTTGGAGATCAGGACAAATCATGGAATTATCATAAATTTTGGGTGCAGGGTATCAATAATCTATGGCTATGGTTTTAGCTCAAAGGAAAGAAGACTGCGGATTTGGAACTCTTCTATGCCCATAGAGGGAGCCGAAAAACCATTTAGATGAGTGTTGCTTCTATATACATTAAGGTGGGTCAAAAATTTTTTTTTCACATTTTTTCAGGGGCACAGCGACAAAAGGGTGCCAAATGGTCTCAAACTGACATGTGTAAAATATGATTCGATTATAATAACTCTTTTTGCCTCCGGATTGGCCTCGAAGTTTCGATTAATATAGTAATTTCATGTAAAAATGGACAAATGAAAATCAAGCTTTTACCTCGATTTCACGAATCCGTTATGAATGTAAATGTGCACAATGGTATAAAAATCATCATCTAAGACTATAAAATAATTTTAAATGAAACCAGAGTTGAAATACTTGAGTTGTAATACAACATATTTTGAAATATCTCAATGGTTAGAACTGGCAATCAAAAATTTCTTGCTGGAATCATAAAAATGTGCGGAACCTTTATTGTCGGTTGAGTAGGATGGTAAAAACATTAAATTTTAAATAAAAATGGATATGTCAGAAGGTGGATACCTTTTTTGGATTATAGGTTTCAACCCCATGGAAAACATTTGGATAATAGCTTAAAAGTTGGGATTTCCTTGACATTTTTTGGCATATTAGGAATAGTCCATCCCAAGTGTCCCCATATGTGTCCCTATGTCCAAAAATAAATTAAAACCACATTTTAAGAGTAAAATTTTGAAACATTTTCTTAAGAAGAGCGGTAGATCAACGTTTTCAGTTCAAACCTCAGTATTAAAACTCAGTTTTTAAATAAGCTACATTACTTTTCAAAACTTACTTGTAATTAACTTAAACAGTTAAATTTGCTATATTTTAACATTTATGAACGCATAAGGGATGCTAAGGAGCTATTTTGAGTCAATCCTTCCACCAAAGAAGTATAATTTCACGGGCCTGGGTTTCAGTCTATTGTGATAGCGAAAAAATTGGTAAATCTTATAAAATCATGAAAAATTTAACTATCTGTTCGACAATTGTTTAAAAAAATTTTTGCGATCATATTTGGATCCCAAGATCAGCCAGTGAAATAACTGTCCGCTGAATTTTGAAAGCGCGGCATATTTATGAAAAATATAACTATTTCTACTTTTAAAAATTAAAAATACCGTTTTGTACAGACCAACTTGAGGGAAAATGTATCTGAACTACCAATATTTAAAATCTGTACCACTGACAATCCACTGTTTGTTTGCAAAAAAGAGCCTCCTATATTCTACGGCTATTGCTAATGTAATAGCATATTACATTGTCACTTTAGCAGTTGTTTTTGTATTAAAATTGCATAAATGTGACTAATGTGATTAAAATTGCTTTTAAAGACCCTTATTTGTGAGCTTTAAAAAGTTATCGACAAAAAAAATTAATTAATATAATTTTTAAAAAATATGAAAAATTACATATTTTTGTTCTATTTGAGGCCAATCCGGAGGCAAAAAGAGTTATTATAATGGAATAATATTTTACACATGTTAGTTTGAGACCATTTGGCACCCTTTTCTTGCTGTGCCCGATAGAATTTGTAAAATTTTTTTTTCGCCATAGGAAAATGACCCACCCTAATATACATGCCATGTCCGTGGGTATAAACGCAAAAATCAAAAGATAATCCCTCATCCTGATAGTATTCCATTGGCCATACGTCCAGTTTCTCATGAACCTGATGTTACAGTGTTTTTTTCTCCAACTGTCTAGCGAATCATCTCTTCCGATCACCTGTAGGACTCTCGAAGCATTTAAAAGAAAGCTATGAAAACCTCACACTCTTCTTCAATAAAATAAAGTATTATAGCACTGTTGGACCATTTGCTGTGATTTGAAAATTACCTCCATGCTTTTTGATCAGCAAGAATGGTCACTTAACATTGGGTCAAAAAATAACGTCTAAAATGACCAAATCTTGAGCCAGGCAGCAGAAATGTGATTCGAAAGAGCTAAGTTTAGCAAAATAAGTATTTTTAAACCCTCAACATATAAAATTTGGTGTTATAAACATAGTAAACATTTTCGCGAAAATTACCTTTGAAATAGGATTTTAGCAAAAATATCGAAATCGATAATATATACAAAAAATCCTGATGTGATTGAGGAAAATGGTGGTCATTTTCGAAATCAGCATACCAAATAACATAAAATCCACTTAAAACCTCTTTTGTATTTTTCAAAAAGTTAAATTTCGCAGGTCTGTGTAATTGTCACTCGAGCTATGGCCAGAGGCGACGAGACTCTTGGCCGATTGCCAAGAATCTCGTTGCCAAAAATTGCCAAGAATCCATTGCTCTAAAGCAGGGGTTCCCAAACTATTTTGGCCCGTGGACCCCCTGTAAACATTTTGCGTACCCCGTGGACCCCCTGTCTTAGGGACGGTTCAAAAAGTAGCAAAAAATCTTATGTTTTTGATATAAACTTCTAAACCACGCATAAATTTTGTAATTTTTTTTTCAAGTGTTAGTTTTCTTGCATCGATAGGGTGGGTTGGGGTAAAATGGGTAAATGAATTTCATCAAAACTAATACTTTTTAATAATTTCTTTCAATTGGATCTTGACATTACAATCCATCTGAACAAAGATATAAACAAGATTAAATTTCAAAATTCAAAACCAGGATTTTTAAACTTTAAACTTTTAATGGTCAACCCTAATTACTAATGGGAGGACCCCCCATACCTCCCATTAGTACCATTAGGGGATCTTCAGTGATTTGCTTTTTTAAACCCCTCCACTTTTAACCGGAGTTTTTCCAACTCCTTTTCTAACAGTAGATTATATTCCCTTTCTTTATCCTCCCTTAGGGGTCATCCATAAATTACGTGAGGTCAAAAAGGGGGGGAGGGGTTTGGAAAAATCTCACCAAATCTCACCAAGGGGGGAGGGGGGTTGATTAAAATCTCACATCAACTTTTTTTAACTTAATTAGGTGCTATGAAGCACAAAATGCAAATAATTTTTAGAAAATAATTTTTAAAAGTTGTAGGTAAATCTCACGTGGGGGGAGGGGGGGTCAAGAAAAATCTCACTAAATCTCACCAAGGGGGGAGGGGGGTCCAGATTTTGGAAAAAACACCTCACGTAATTTATGGATGACCCCTTACCCTTTTCAGTTTTAATTCACTTTCCTGCCTTTCCATTTTTAGTTTAAATTCCCTTTCTGCTTGCAGTTTTACTTTCCTCTCAAAAGTTAAAAATAAAATTTTTAAAACAATGTTCCTAATTATTAGGGGGGGTGCGTCCCCCCGGGATCGACGCCCGTGCTAACAAAGACACTTGATATTGATTCCCTCTCCCATCTTCTTTCGAAGCTCATGTTTTCTTTTTCAGCTTTTATTTTGCTGCAGGCAGAGGGGCGATGACAGTTCGCACTACATTTCAATTCTAAGACAAATAAAAAGCGCAAGTTGTTGATGTTAATGAGGTTACCATAAGTCAATTGAAGTTGTGGCAAAAGATCAAATATCACCAGGTGTCTCTGAATTTGCGCCGGCTGCAACGCCAACTGTAACCCTAGATGCCCTAGAAGTACCAGAAGTTGGCTTGAAGCGACGGTAAAAAATAGTCAACATCGCCAAGCAACAGCAACTCAGAATCTGAATATACATTGAACAACCTTGCAATTTCAATCATTGCTCGAATGCAAACAACAGATTTTTCGCCATGTTTACTTCTTGGCGTGCAGTGAAGATTCTTCCCTTGGCAGCTGCACACGTGGGAAAATGTTCTTTTGGAGAGGCGATAAATGGAAGAGTTGGATTTTTTTGTGGTGAGCGAATTCCCCAGAGAGGCTTTATTTCAAACCCAAAAGGGTTGCTCCAATACATATCGTCACTCACAGTATCTAATTTCGTAATTCCATTTCATCAGGGGCGGATCCAGGGGGGGGCACGTGCCCCCCAGAGGACTAAAAAATACACAACAAAAAAAGCATATTTGGAGGTAATGGGCACTTTTTTTGTGCTCAAAATCAAAATGTTTCTGGGGGTGCCCCCCAGACCCCCCTTTCTATAGTGTTCTCAACTGATAGTCATATTAAAACCGCAGGTGATCCCTTAGAGCAGTGGTTCCCAAAGTGGGTTCCGCGGAACCCTGGGGTTCCACGAAAAAGTTTAGGGGTTCCGTGGGACAAATTTTATTTCATTAAAAAAATCAGAATGGTGTAAAAATAAGAATTGACAGTGCCGCCCCCCTTGGCCCCAAAAATGTTCTCAAAATGAGTTAAAACCTTACTTTTTCCAGTCGAATTTCAAAATTTTTTATGGGGGAGGACCCCCAGACCCCCCCCCACACGGTATCACAAAGGGATCTTGCGCGATACTTTTTTGACAATCCCTAACATTTTGACAAATTTGTGAAAAGATAAAGGTTCTGGTCTGGAAAATTCCCCTCTTGACCCCAAAAAGCTTCTTAAAATGAGTTAAAACTCTACTTTTGCCTCTACTCTACTTTTGTCTCTACTACTGCCGACGTAATGACATAGTGGTTAGAGCATCTGACTGCAAAGCCGTACGTCTGGGGTTCGAATCCCCGTTTGGCATGGATGTTACTGTTACTGTCCTTGTGTGTGTTGAATTCACCTATACGGGTCCATACCTTCAGGTGAATTTGTACAAATTTTAAAATAAAAAATTTAAAAAAAAATTTTACAAGTCAAATTTCAAAATTTTTCTGGGGGAGGGCCCCCAAGGGGATCTTGCGTGATACTTTTGGAGAATCCCCAAGAATTTGACATTTTTGCCAAAAGGTAAAGGTGATTGTCTGGAAAAGTGCCCCCCCTGGACTCGTGCTGGATCCGCGCCTGGTTTCATTTAATATAATAAATTTTGAAAGGTCGTTAAAAAATAGTAGTTCGATTAAAAATATTCAGGGTTCCGCGATCATTGGTAACAAATATGGGGGTTCCACGACCAAAATAGTTTGGGAACCACTGCCTTAGAGCTCCGAAAGTGAGCTGCATAAGTCTATTGAAAAGAAGTTGAGGGACATGGTCACCAGCACATTTTCATCACTAACTTCATCTACTTTTAAGAAGCCCATTATCAGTTCTATTCGTATAGAACAGGGGTTCTCAAACTAAACAAAACTAACAACGCGACCCACTTTTGAGAAAAAAAATCTAACGCGACCCACCGACTTCAGTTAATTATAATTAACTGAACTGTGATAATTATATCTCATGCCCCCATAGAATTTTAACTTCTCTGACTGGGGGTGTTCACCAGCTATTTATATAGTTACAACAATAAATTATTACATGCACGTATTAGAAGAGAAATTAACTTTTTAGAAAATTAAAAGAAAATATTTGAATTTCAGCGTATGAAATAGTTTAATTGTGGGCTAACAATGATTCCCACAATGAAAAGGGGGGTCTGTCGGTCTTCCCCCAGAGAAAATTTTAAAATATGACCCTTAAAAACAGGGTTAACTTGTTTTTTTTAGCAATATGGGATAAATTGCAGTTGCATTATTTCATAAGAAAATTCTTTGAATAACCGATTAGATTTGCATTATCGGCACATTAAAGTGACACACATAGTACGAATTTACATTTATTGCCTTTTCAGTTCGACACCAAGTAATGTAGCTTTTACTCAAATTTTTATTCTTTTTACTATATTAGTAATTTGATAAATTTCAAAAGTTCAATAATTCAAAAGTCACTAACACGTTTGAAAAAATTATAAAAAGATACTTCATATTCAGAAAAATTAAAAATCTTCTCGCGACCCACCAAAAACTGACTGGCGACCCACCAGTGGGTCGCGACCCACAGTTTGAGAAACTCTGGTATAGAATAAGAACAAAAAAAGAGAAAAGAAACATGTTCTATACGCATAATAATGTGTACAGGGCCGGACTGGGAAGAAATTTCGGTCCGGGCATTTTAAGTCTGAATCGGCCCACCGCATAATTTTTATGGAAAATATAACTTCATAGAATTAAAAATTTCAGGGGGGCTCGTGGGTATCTCCCCAAGAAATTCTTTTGAAAATTGACCCTTAAGAAATAGTCAAAATCCACCTTGAAGTCCCTAGTTGGATACGTAATAAACTCAATATAGACTTTTAATTCTTTGTAGGTAAATTCAGTGGGTAGAAAGAATTTCCATCTTGACGAACTTAATATTAAAAGAAATTGTGAATAATGTAGCTCAAAATAGAAAGGGGGTCTGGGGGTCCTCCCCCAGAAAAATTTTGGACATTTTACTCTTAAAAGTACTGGTTTTAACTCATTTGGGATCCTTATTTTGGGTGACATCCGAAAGGTTCGCTCCTTTTATGCCGTAGAATTTTTAAAGATGAAACCAGGAAAATTCGTTCATAAAAATATTTTAAATAATATAATATGTTTTTGAATAAAGTAATTTATTCCATCATTAATGAATTTAATTGCTGTTAAATTAATGGGTTTGGTGGCCGCGCAAAAGGAATTCGTGGGCCGCTAGTTGGAAATTCCTGTGGAGGTGCGGATTCAATTTTATAGGATCTTTTTCTTTTATACCACTGTAAAATATTTTGGTAGTAGGCGGCCCACAAACGGCCCTCGATGAGTAGCGGCCCACCGGGCATTTGCCCAAATGCCCGCATGGCCAGTCCGAGCCTGAATGTGTAGGAATAAATATTTTTATTTGGAAGAATATTAGGGAGGTTGCTTAGTCCCGAGTTTAACAAATTTGGTGCCTAAGTTTACTAATAACGGGTTTACTATACTTAAAATTACTTTTAATTTTAACTAATCGCCCTACCCTATACCATAAGTTCTATAATTTTTTTATTGGAAGGGGCGTTGAGAAGTTTTACGCACAATAAGGGGACGTTTGCTTTAAAAAGGTTGAGAACCACTGGTTTAGAGATTCTTCTGTTTTAAATTATCATTTAAAATTTAATGCTCACAGTTAAACTAACTCTGAAAATGAAGGCCGCCGAGTACTAAAAGACACCTATTCAAGATACGTTTGCTGAAAAGTTATAAGCACTTGAAAGGCTATTTATTTTTAATCATAAGTTGTTTCATGTTAGGAAGTCCGTAATTTGGACATCAGTATTTATATTGTTTTATCTCTTAAGAATTCTACATCTTTCTAGGAGAATTCCTTTTCGGGTGCAACCTGAAGAGTCTCAAAATGAGTTAAGACCACTTTTTAAAGTCAAATTTAAAAAATTTTCTCAGGAGAGAACCCCCAGCCCATACCCTCCAAAACCTTGATGTCTGTTAACATTGTTTTTCTTGGAAAATTCTGTCGCTTTCTAGAAGCGGTCCCCTTCGGATTTTTTTCAAAGAATTTCAAATTAATATAAAAAAATTTAACAAATTTCCAGGGGAAGACCCCCAACGCTCCTAGCAATTTATTTATAATTTAGTTCTTTCAAAATTTTGTGGATTAAAAGAAGCTGTTCTCTTCCGATGTAACCCAAAGGTTCTCAAAATAGTGAGCTGAAACACTACTTTTAAAGACAAATTTTCAAAATTTTTCTGGGGTGATCCCCAGAACCAGTGTTACTTTTAAATGGTAAAAAAAAAATTAAAAGTGTACTCGTTTGGGGTACCTTAGAATTAACGTTGAGTCAACCCCCCCCCCCGAAGCAAAAGTCTTGTTACTGCCGTGTCTCAGGTAGGACAAAAATTTCAGTGGTGCCCCCCAGAAGAAAATCCTGGATCCGCCCCTGCATTTCATGGTTTTAGAAATGAATAAACCTGTCGAAGATTCATTGGGTCATTACATGTCAAAGAGCTAGAGGTGATATAGTATATATAGGTTTTAACTTAATATTGACAGCATTTAGGCTTATTATCCCTAGAGACCTGAAAATTTACAGGTAAAAAAGTTGCAGTAATTGTAACATGAGGTAGCACTTGAGATATCTTTTTTTGCAATGGCCTACTTGGGAAAAGTTAGTTAACTTTTAAGTAATTTTCAATAAAACATATGTAAAATATTTATGATAAAGATGACAAAGCTAAAACAGTAAAAATAAAATAATTACTTTAAAGTACTAAATTTAGATTTTTACGCTTTGTTGCTACCTTATATATAATTTCTTCGGAACCCAATTGCAAGCAATTGTACCTCCAAATCCCGATAAACGTCACGATTAGAGGAAGTCCAGCAGGGGCGTCATTTCAGTTTTTAGTTGGGGAGGGGGCAAGGATTTTTTAAGTGGATCTGAGACACACAGTAGCCAGACTTTTGGTTGGTTTTTTTTTGGGGGGTGAGGATTGACTGAATTTCATTTTTAAGGTACCCCCTAATGAGGGCTTTTATACATTAGGTGTTAGATCACTTAAAAGTAGTATTTAATGACATGTAGCTCATAATAAAAATTTTACAATTTGAGCTTCTAGTAAAAATGGGGTCTGGGGGGTCACCCCCAGAAAAGTTTTGAAAACTTCCCTCTGAAATAAGTGTTCCAGCTCATTTTGAGACCATTTGGGCAAAGAGAACAGTTTCTTCTAAACCACAGAATTTTCTAAAGAAAAAAGTTATAAAAAACGTCAAATTTTCTAGGGGGCCAAAGGTACTCCTACAGAATTTTTTTTAAATTACCCTTTAAACTAGTTTATATCGATGGCATCAAGAGAAAACCTTGTACAATCCTGTAAAATCGCAGTCAGGATGAATATTATATTCTAGATTGGCGGGTGTGTGTTTGCACCAAATATGCCAATGAGGAATGCTTGCTTGATTCGCTAATATGTAGCGTCAGCGGCCAAAGGCCGCTCTAACTACTGAATGACGTAATGGTACAAAGACCGGAATAATAGGTAAGAAGGAGAGAATGAGTAGGAAGAGAGGGACAACACAAAGGACAGCACAAGATGGGCGGGGCCAGGATATTAGGATTGGAAAAGTGAGAAAAAGAGAGACAACTTGTCAGCTCTGGAACGGAGGTTGTAGAGCAGTGTTCCCCAACGTGGGGCGCACGCCCCACCGGGGGGCAATATCATTTCCTAGGGGGGCAATTCGAAAATTTTCAACCAAATTGCCCCCCCAGGAGGAGCCAATCCAGGGGTAAAATTATAAAAAAAACTTTTTAAAAAGAAGTTTATCAAAATCTGATCCTATTATCCTATCTGAGAATGTATGTCTGAAATCTGGACCAGTATGTATCAAAACCAAGTTGAAACCCTGTTTTTTAGAGTCTAATTTCCAAACCTTTTCTGGGGGATGACCCAAGATCTCTTTGTTTTTAGAAAGCTTATATTTCAAACTTTTTACAGTAGGTTCATCAAAATGCAAATCTTGCCTAAAAATTTATATCCAAAATTTCCTAACTAGGGGTACCAAACTAGTTAAAAACCTGCTTCCTAGAGTCAATTTTCCAAAAACTTTCTGGGGGAGGACCCCCAGACCCCCCCTTGGTACTTAGAACATAATTACTCGTAACTTGATTTCGTTCTTTAGCATGCAAATAAATTCTATACCTAAAAAATGTTCTGAAAAGCTTCATTGGACTTATTAAGTATACATAGGATGGAGGGGCTAGGAAATAATTTTGGCTCCCTCTCAAAATATATTTCTATGTATGCCACTGAGACCGGGGGGGCATGGAAAATTTAGAAAGGCTTTGGTGGGGCATGGACCGAAAAAGGTTGGGAAACACTGTTGTAGAGAGGGTTGTTAAGAAGTGGTGGATACCACCAACAGGGGAAAAGAGAGAGTGCATTTCGGAAAGAATTATGTTAAAGGTATTAAAATCGCCGAAGGAGCGAGAATCAGAGAAAAGAGGGAGGGGCTGGAAAGGCAAGGAAGCACCCTCGGGGCGGGGCTTCGGAGGAGAGGAGAAAAAGGAGGAAGGGGATTGGTTGGTCGCTGGAGCCGGGCGCTCTTTTCGCCGGAAGCTCACAGGGCCAGGATGCCGAGGAGAAGGAGGGTTTTTACGGCGTTGATCAGGAATTGGGAATCGTTCACGGGTGGCTTTTCTGAAGAGCGTGTAGTGCTTCCAAGCAGCAAGGTGGCCTTCTTGGCCATCATAGTTGACGCAAGACTTGGGAGACTGCAGGTCTAGAGGGCAATCACGGTGCGAATGATCAGCACCACATCTGAGACAACGCTGGTCGGATGGGCAGTCCTTATATAGCAATGTGACCAAACCGACAACAGCGGAAGCACTGGAGGGCTGTCCTCCTATGTGCATTGGCGATCTTGGCGGGGTGACCACAGATGGTAAAGGGAATGCTACCACGTGGGGCAGCACCCACGAGCACCACAAGGAAGATCGGGGTGGGGTCCGGTGGAAGGCCATTTGGGAGAAGCTTGACGCTGCGGAGGGAGAAGCCTTGGTGCTCCAGGTCCGATCAGAAAAGCGAAGGTCAGCTGG
Organism: Tetragnatha versicolor; assembly: GCA_024610705.1. NCBI lineage: Eukaryota > Metazoa > Arthropoda > Arachnida > Araneae > Tetragnathidae > Tetragnatha > Tetragnatha versicolor. The sequence goes on from JANDEH010000004.1 coordinate 782,454, forward strand.
GAGACCTTTGATGGCTTTCTTAGTAAGCCTTGGCCTTTGCTTCTTAGGGAGGGGGTCTCCCTTGTCATCCAGATGTTCAGAGGGTACCGGAGTTGGTACACGCTCATCAGGAGGGGGGGGGTGGAGCAGCTCATCCTTTCCGGACTCACAGCCTGTACGGGAGGATCCTCCGGAAGAGTCATTTCTGGCTCAGGCGGAGGAGAACCGCCCTCAGGGGGGAGTTCGGCCAGGGGAGAGAAGGGATTATGGACTGGTATGGGAGGCGCAGTGCCTCCAAGAGTGTAGGTATCACACCTTTTAACATTTAAACCAAGCATGTCACAGATAGACAAATCAAGGTCGCCGGTGGGCAATTCCAGAGGTAGAGGTATCAGACCTGGGGGCCATTCATCATCATCAGCCCACTCTGAGGAATGGAGCGACATGACGCTCGCTGCATATGCTCAATATATGACGACTCGCTCTCACTGCAATCAATTCCACTGGGAACACCAGTATCATCTTGTAACCCTAAGAGCAGTGAAGCTTTTTGCTTTGATTTCCCACCTGCTTTAACTAAAACTTTTCTATGTGTCTAAACAGTTAAAATAATTAAATAAAAGTAATAAAACAGTTCTTTCCATAGAGTTGTTCTCTCTTGCTTGTGGTGTGGCCAAGCTGGAACAAAAAATCACGTACCATGTTTTTTCTATAAGGACCCATACGGACATCCCATTCTGAAATTTTCCACAAATGTAGTTGGAAAGCTTCTCTATAACATATATTTTTTTAATCAAAGGGGATGTATTTTTGCTATACATTTTTTTTAAATTAAAAAAAAATTTAATCACGATTGTCATATATCATTTTAAAGCTGGTTTCAAACAGAAGAGAATGACACCTTGTTCATGATTTTGGGTCTACTACGTTTAGGTTTAGAGCATCAGCTGTTTAAAGATGTAATGTTAATATCAATACTTAATAAAGGTAGGTAATAGTAAATGTAATAGGTACTTATGGATTAACGCCACCGCATCTACAGATTTGGCGGTTTTAATTAAGATTATAAGATAACATTATAAGATAGATTACAAGATAACATGATAAGATAGATTACAAGATAAGATTATAAGGTATATTATTATTATTAGGTTAGGTTATATTAGGTAGGTAGGTTAGGTATTTTTAAGGCCAAATCTGTAGCTGCAGTGGCATTAATATGCAAGTTCCATGTAATATCATAGATATGTATCATAAATATGTAATCACAATAAAAAAAGAATATGTAGCAAAAATCAAGAACATTTTATACAAAGAAAAACAACGTTTTAGATACACTTTCAAAACCGGTGACACTTAGATTGCTTGTGTGAAAATGAAAGAGAATTTAATTAAATATCAAAATAGATATCAACAAGTAACCAGAATGAACCTCTTTAAATACACTAATTTTAAAAAATCAACAAAACAACTTAATTAAATAACAAGAAACAAACAATAAAACTACTTTTCAATGTAGGGTTAATCCCCTCAAACTAGGATATGAACAGGAAATTTCACACTTTTTCGAAGCAATTCAAAAGGTTCTGCGTCAGCAGTTAACAGGGGATGGTGAGTGATAGCGAGCAGGGAGCGGTAGCTCCCTAGTTTTATAAAATACTTATTTTGTTTTTTATTCTACTGTTACCTGTCATACTGATTTTAATGTGAGTAGAATTCCCACACATGGATTGGATAGTTACAATAAAATATTTTGTATAGAAAATTTCTGTACTTTATCAAGTAAGATCCACTAACTTCCTTTTTCCACTTCCTTGCTTTCAATTTAAAATCGAAATAAAGAGTGGGTGGCCCATTTACCCCTTCTGAGGATCACCCCTCTGACTCTTTAAGAAAAGACCAGTTAAGAAATATGTAAAGCATTATTTTAGAAAATAAAAATTAATTTTTGTTTATTGATATAGTCTTTAATTAGCACCCCAGGCCCAAAAGGCTACAGAAACGGAGATGGGCACCGCCTGATGGGCCACTAGGCCCGGGCAGACTTTGATTTTTTTTTGGATATAGTCTTAAATAAAATGTCAATAAGCTCAAATTTAACCATTTCAAAAATTTCTCTATTAAGCTCCAAATATCTACTGTTCCAAAAAGGGATTCCATTCACCCCAACCAACCCTAAATAAATCATGCATGATTTTTAAAGTATTAAACCAAATTAAGAATATTTTTTACATTTAAGTAACATTTTTAAACAAATGTAAATAGGTATTTCAAAGAAGACTGAAAAAAAATTAAAGTAAATAATAGTACAATTATTGCTTCAGAATAATTCTCATAGCAATTGAGAACTCTTAAAAGATTTTCAACTAAAAATTTTTTATAGCACCAATTAATAAAATTAATGCTTAGACAAAATGCATAAAATCACTTCGAATGTAATTGAAATGACATGAATTTGCTACAAATAATATAATAATGATGTCTTTTCAATCAGTTTTTGAAAGAACTGTTATTAAGATATAATCTTGAAAATATAATTTAAATGAAAAGAAATCTGGTTTTTAAATAAAAAAAATATCCAATATTTTAATAAAATATCAGTATTTCAGGTTTCAACTTAACTTTGTGACATTCAGCGTCCCTTGGTGACATCGTTGGTGCAAACTTCTCCTGTGCTTTAAATGGAAATTTCAAAGAAAAGGTTGGTTTATGAATATAGACAAAAAAAATGCATGCTTAAAAAGGAATGCCTAAATTTAGATATTAGCGAGTTAAATTAGATCAAGTTTCATGGACCCCTTTTTATACATATCCCACAGATCTTCCTAATTTCCTTTCTATTTTGATGGACTCCTAGAAGGCCTCTGTGAACCCCTGGGGGTCCAATATGGATAACTTTGTGAATTAGTGATCAACATGATAAAAATCCACAATAGTAGCTTTCTAAAATCATACATATCTAGAACAAATTACCTTTATCAGGATAGTCTTTAACAAGGTAATATAAGCATTATAACACTATGCATTATTGAACCAAATTAGAAACAATGCTTTCAGCAAAGTACTACATCTTACAGGATTGAAAAACAACTAGAATCATCTATGTACTTTTACTTACTTTCTAATGAAGTTGATTTAAAAATAATAGGTCACTATATTCCATACTAAACATGGAAAATACAATAAAAAAGACTTCTAAACCTTTAAAAGCTTCAGGGCAGGTATTTACTTCAGGAAATGGTAAAAAAATATCAGATTTTTAAGAAAAATAGTGTGATATTTTATATGCTTGGTGGAAATGCTGTTAAGCAAACTACAAAAATGCAGTAAAAAGGAAGCATGTGAGTTAAAAAACATATCAAAACTTAACTAGTAAATACTTTGAAATAATTAAAAGTGCACAGAAGAACAGTAACAATTTAAAAAATATTTTCCCGATGCCAATTTTGCCATTGCACAGATAAAATATAAAACAGCAACAAGACATAACAAAAACTTAACACGTATTTGCATGGTTTGTCATAGCAAAGCATCAAAAATCCAAAGATTAAAATTCATAATGCACTTGAGGTTGAAATTCTGGATCGCAGGCATATGTTAAAGCTTCAGAATACAGCCTCAATCTCTGAGTCATCTAATGAGAGATAAAAGTTAAGTAGAATTAGTTTTATAAATGAAACCAGAGGTTACATGGTATCAATTATAACTAAAGCATCCAAGTAAAATCAAGGCATAGAGTAACAGCAAGAAAGAAACTACATCTCTTTTATTCCAGACAAGTCTTATTTGCATTACTTTTAAGTCCAAATATTTTTAAACACATGAAATTTTCTGTAAAAGTTGTGTAAAACTCACCCTAAAGCCCCATTTGTCCCTGGCTTGCCTGCATAAATTTAAATCCATTTCAGCAACTAATAAGCCATCACTCACACGTGACAGACCCTTTGAAAAAATTAATACTTAAATATAAAGGTATGTTTTAAAATAGAATAAAAAAAGGTCGGTCAAATTTAAATAAATTAACAAATTTACCTCAGTTCTTCGGCCATCAGGTCCAGCTATGTAACTTGATCCTAAAGAGATAAAAAGTTTGTGAAACTGAACCTTCCAGGCTGATAAAATTAACAATGTAATCCAGGCTGATAAAAACATTGTTTACACAATTTTGAAATTTAATGCACCAAAATTAAAATCCCATGTGTAAGTCATCTAATACTTAATGCATAAATGTACTCAGGGCTCGATTTCAGCCGGAACGTCCCGGAACGCCGTTCCGGAACCTCTTATTCGGAAAAAATATATTCTATTTCAGGGGTCAACTAACTACGGCCCGCGAGACCCATTCATCAGGCCAGCGGATACCTTTCTATGTACGAAAAAAGTCCTAAAATGAATTAAAACCTTGTTTTTATTGTCAAATTTCCAAAATTTTTTCAGATAGAGAACCCCCAGACCCCGTTTTTGTACTTAGAACTTAACTTATCAGATTTGTTTTCAGATTAAGTTCATAACAGTAAGAATCCTACCAAAAAATATAAAAAAGGCACATTTCAAATTTAGAAAAATTTTTAATGTATTTTTATCTTCTTTGCAAATAACAATATTTTTGATTTAATTGTAAGGTTTTTACTTAATTGTTCTTTTAAAACATGATTGTGAACCCCCATTTGGACTACCCTCAATCCGCTCCTGGTGTTGATTATTTTTTATTTGAACCAGATTTGCCAGATCGCTGGGCAAATTTGCAAAGAAAATTTGGGACATCTTAAATTCTACCATTTAAGGACTTTAACTACGCATTATATCCTTCAAATTGGCAAAATATACAACACTAATGGTTCATTGATCATAAGCCGTCTCACCTCCTACAAGAGGCATCCTGTTGGAAAAAAAAAGTATAACTCACTGTAAAAAAAGGTGTATTAAGAGTTCATCGTCTTATACAATTAATAACTAAGTTAGAACACTCTTCCTAATCTAGTACAACACATTTCCATTTATTTTATAAATTTAAATTTGAAAATAAATGATTAAGTTTTGGGGTTAAAAAGTATTCGCTTTTGCAGTTTTGATACCAATAATTTTAGCGTTCCGGTACCTCTTTTTTTAGAAATCGAGTCCTGAATGTACTTATAAGGAGGTATCTCAGAAATAATCCCCCGAAACAAAAGTATGGCCCTGGGTGTAAGTTTCCCTAATCAGTTGAGGGATTATTTATTAACTTTAAATTTACTGATAACCTGAAGTGACTTGATAAAGAAAAAATATTTTTCAATCAAACATTTAAAATCCTGTTAGTACTCTCTCTCCTCTGAGACTAAATTCCTCTGTTTAAAAATATAAAAGGGCAAGTAAAGGGATAAATACTAGAGTTGACAATATTATTTATAATTTATTTACTTTGGTTTAAATTTATAAGCTTAGTAATATTAGATGGCCTTTTAATATTAATTAGCACACTGTTGCAAAAAAAGAACTATACTTAGTATTTAGAATAGGTATATCAAGGTCACATTTTTTAACCTCATTGCCTTGGCAACGAGGGCATTAAAAGGATTTTTAATGGAAAAGGAGAGAGGAGAAAAATAGGTGAAAGACCTTGATGCTGCTTTTCTAATTACAAGGAGTATCTTCAATGGATTTAAACTAAAAGACTTGAAGAAAAGATAAAAACTTTAAAAGATATTGTACTAAAAGCAGTACAATTTACATTATAACAGAGAAAAGGTATTAGTTTTAGCAAGAACTCTAGAAATGCTTACCATAAAAATGCCCAAAGTCTTTATGAGCTGAAATATAAAAATAACAATAAAGCAAAAAAGTTTTATTAAAATAAAAAAAATTAAAATATCTTAAGGAAAACTTTACCTGGCTTTCCATCTGCAGATGTAAATTCATTTGGAAAGGTTTCCTGAAAGAGTTAATAAAGTTTATAAAAACTACTCATGTAAATTTTATTTTAAATGCAGTTAAAACAACATCATAAAAAATAAATACATAACAAGAGAAGCTGTGAAAAAAGGTAATAAATCTACAGCTGTTTTAATTAGGCTAAGCGCGCACTAGAGACTTATGTCGCCGGCAACTGTAACACTAGTCACTCGAGAGCAATGCATTTCTATTAGGAAATTCTTGGCCTAGTGATCTTGGTCTCGTCGCCATGTGCGCGCTCTCTAGCTTCTTGCAATAGCCAGGGAAACAATTTTGTCTCTGTCGTCGAGACAAAAGTCTCTAGTGCGAGCTTAGCCTTATAGTTATTTATTTATTTTCAATGGGTTGGTATTAATTTTAAAAAAAGTTTAATTCATAAAGTAAATTTTTTAACACAATGGAAATAAAATTTCTCCATTTAATTTAAAATTCTATTAGAAAAAGCTAAAAGGCATATTTTTAGTTCTACTCGAATATTCAAACACTTTTTTTAAAAAAGAAGATAACTAAAATTAATACAAAAAAATATTAACACTGAAATTAACAACAGATAATACTCACAGTTCCTACTCTGTTGATGGCACAAGTGAAGTAGTTATTAGCTATAGCAGCACACCTGGCCTCAATGGGCCACAATGGTTCACTAAAAATGGAAAAATAAGTCATTCAGTTTTAATATTTGTTTCAATTTAAAACAAATGTCACACCAGGTCAAATATATATCCATATGAAAAAAAAACATAGTTGCTTTTTAGAAATTCAATCAAATATCAACTAAACGGAAGTACTAATATAAAAACGCAAGCATAATCAACTAAGTGGTAATGTTTTGTACCTTTGTTTTGATGAAACATTTTAATGGAGCATTCTCGATTGTCATGATCATGTAATGTCAAGTAAACAATGAAGAAGTTTTGCTAAATTTTTCCCATTCAAGAAGGGTTGGCATTACAAGTAAATTGCTATAAATCTCATGTTAGTGTAATAACAACAGCTTTGTGTATGGATACTAATCAATTTTAAGCATCAGAACTTGAAATTATGTTAATGCATTTTTAAAGTCAGACAATTCAAAGAAATCTACTATTATAACACTAAGATTTTGGTGACACAAGCCTATAAAAAGCATGCAACAAGTAAAAGAAATAGAACAATTTTTGATCTTTAAAAAAACAAGGAGTCTAATAAATATTTCATGGAATAATTTGGGTTTAATGATTATTTTGTTACATTTTGAAGAAAGGAATGAGATCAGCGTGACTGGAGAAGGGTAAATTGTTCTCAACAAGATGATTTGATATAAAAGAACAGATAAAAGTTTACTACAGCTATTAGCCAAGTCAAAAGAAAACAGAACAAATCTAAATATTTACAATATGAGACAGGAAGAAGTTTGAGAACTTGATCTGAACTAATCAGCAGGGGCATAGCCAAGGAGCGGATTTAAGGATGCACATACACTCCTTTCAAAAACTTCGAAAAATTTATTTTTTCCTTACAAAACAAATAAATCCATCTCATTCCCCCTCCAAAAAAATACCAATATCCCCCTCTGAAACTTTATTTTTGGCTACAACACTGCTAATCAGCAGCCATTCCTAAATTATGTCACACAACCTTTTACTGGTTTTCAATCACAATTTATCAAATTTTAGTGACACATTGCAATAACACATGTTTTATGCTAAACTGAATTTTAGCCCTTGAAATCTTACATCACTATTGTTTCTTGAAAATCGATATCTGCTTGATTTTAGTTTAACTAAAACAAACAGTGGAAAAAGTTAGTGCTTTTAGAGCTGGAACAGTGAAAGAAGTTGGTAAAGTCCAATGTCATAGTTTGCCCCCTGATCAGATTGTGCCAACCCTAAACGTGTAACACAATTTGGGTCCCTAATAATATCAGTTGTTAGAATGAAAGTAAGAAAGAGAGAGGTGTACCTTAATTCCCCGACAGTTGCAGAAGGGTTGAAGACTATTTCAGCCCCATTTATTCCATAGACCATCCAATTTTGAGGATGATGCCTTCCGTAGCAAATATTAACAGCAATTTTACCTACAAATAATTAGTCCCAACTGAGTAAGAAATATCCAAATGATTTTTTTAAAAGACCTTATATTATTATAATACGTATAGTCTAAAAGTTATTTATTAGTTAATAAATAAATTTTAACATTGAGCTTGTTTTGTTTTTTGTAAATAATTCTAACTTTGTGTAAATATACAATTTCAAGCTTTTTGTCTTAAAGGGTTGGTTGATGAATGAATCAAAGACTGAGCATGGTAGAAAAGTGGGTACTTACATAAACTGTCAACCATGTCGCTAAATTTGAAAATGTTTCAAAACCGTTAGCTCAGTCTCTGATCTGAAAATGCCACGAAAGACAACACTGGACATTGCCAATATTGGAATAGCAGATTTACTTTATATAGATAAAACAATTAATATAATAATTAAACTTAACCAGCCACAGAAATGCTGTAATAAATAATAATGTAATAAAAAATTATAATTATTTGGTAGGACTAAGCTCTTTTATGAACTTAAAATTTGAAATAAAAAGATCATATCTTTAGCAGATCTCATTTTTATTTATCCCATTTCCAGTTCTAAATTTAGTTACCTTATAAAAAAACTTATATTTGGTTGTTTTGAAACAAACAAGTTCATTTGGTTGCCTTGTTTTGGAAAACTGAATATAGCAATAACTTTCGCTCTTTATTGACTTATGACATCACCTACTTCTAATATTGGCGTAATTGGCTCTTGGTGACTTTAGAGACATTTTTGGAATCAGTGGCTCAGGTTGACAGGGTAGTACATAAGTACACGATAAATGAGATAGAGTAAAACACCAGCCATTAAAATGGAAAGATTGAAAACTATGTTCTAGAAATTTCAAATTACAACAAGTGTATTATAATTGCAATAAGATGAAATTAGTTTTACAGTACTTTAGAGTTGAATTCAAGGAGGTGGTATTATCAGTGTCACCTGAAACTTTTTAAATAAGGGGCCGTTCAAATATTACGTAAGCACTTTTTTGGTAATTTTTAAACCCCCTCCCCCCTTGTCAGCAAAGATAAGCAAACGTCAAACCCCCCACCATAATTACGTAAGAAACTGCCGGACCCCCCTGAAATTCTGACATCCCTTTTTAGTGTGTATTGTTTTTTTTTTCTCCTTGAAAATTAGGTGACTTATACAAGGAGCTGTCCTTTTTTGGTGTAACCCTAAGGGTTCAAAAATGAGTCGAAACACTACTTTTCGGGGTTAAAATTCAAAATGTTAAGGGGTGTCCATCCCCAGAAAAAAGTGCTTACGTCAAATTTCCTAATTCAATTTTTTGTTAAATTTATTTTTGGTTGAGTTTTGAAATTATTTATGCAAGAAACAAGAGAAAATGCAGTATCGTACGTAAGCATCTTGATAACTTGGGGGTGGCATCTCCCTCTTCCTCGGGGTAGAGGGAAAGAGCTTAGGCAATAATGCCCATTGCTATGTAATTGCTACCCATTATGTAAGTATCACTCATATCCCCCTCCCCCTTGTCAAGAAAAATAAGCGAAGAGGAGCAACTTAGGTGCTTACATAATATTTGAACGGCCCCTAAGTTATTGGTATATGTGACTATCCCCTGGTCTATCTCCTATCTGAATAGAGTTAAAATATAAAACTTCATACGAGAAAAAAGAGTACAAAATAAAATAGGAGGTTTGGAAAGATTTCATATTTAAAAAAGTGCAATTGAAAAAAGCCTATGCAATAGAAAAAAAACAGATGTGATAATTTGATTAATTTTACTCACCCCATCTTGTTTGAAACACTGGGTGCCCTAGTTCACTTTCCATGTAGTAAGTAGACTAAAAGAAAACAAATTAACTTAAAAAGTTGTCAAATATTTGAATTCATGCTTATAAAAAACAGCATGCTAACCTCATTGAAATCTCCAACCCGGGGGATATGATTCTTTCTTGTCTTACCCAGTATATTGCCAGAATCCGATATGACAACTGCTGTATTCCACAAGACATCCCCGTTTACTTCATCCCTCTCAAGAATCGGAGATACAACAACCATTCCATATTTTACAGCAAGCTAAAGATAATTGAATATCAGTCAATGCATCAGTAAACTAAAAGACGCTTTTGTAAATTAATATTGATATATTATACTTTGAATAATAAAAATTATAGAATAAATATTTAGGGGCCGTTCAAATATTACGTAAGCACTTTTTTGGTCATTTTTAACCCCCCCTCCCCCCTTATCAGCAAAGATAAGCAAACCTCAACCCCCCCACCATAATTACGTAAGAAACTGCCGGACCCCCCCCCCCCCCCGAAATTTTGACATCCCTTGTAGTAAGTACTGTTTTTTCCTTGAAAATTAGGTGACTTGACAAGGAGCTGTCCTTTTTGGGTGTAACCCTAAGGGCCGAAAAATGGGTCGAAACACTATTTTTCGGGGTTAAAATTTCAGAATGTTTGGGGGGGTCCCCAGAAAAAAGTGCTTACGTCAGATTTCTTAATTCAATTTTTTGTTAAATTTATTTTTGGTTGAGTTTTGAAATTATTTATGCAAGAAACAAGAGATTTTCGAAAATTCAGTATCTTACGTAAGCATCACCCATATCCCCCCTCCCCCCTTGTCAGGAAAAATAAGCAAAGAGCAAACCCCCCCTCCCCCCTTAGGTGCTTACGTAATATTTGAACGGCCCCTTAGCATAATAACAGTTAAAAAGAATTTACTACTTAAAAATGTTTGCAAAAATAAGGTTTTCACAAACCTCTTTGCAAAGAATAGTAGTAGGACCAGATTCAGCACTCTCAGCAAATTGACACCAAGGATGCTTTTCCCTTGTACAAAAAGCAAAAGGCATGGCTAAAACAATTTTTGATCATAATTTCAGGTATTTTGGGCTTCTATCACTCTAAATTTTAAATAATATACATTCGGGAGTCCCGAAAAAAATGAAATTTCTCTGATCGCTTAGTGGTAGGGCGAAAAAGTTGTGAACTACCATCTCTAAGAACGGTATGAAATATTAAAACTGTGAGTTGATATCTTCTGTTGCCTCACAAGGCCTTAAGTTATGAAAATCAGACTAAAAATGACTAAATTTCAAAAATTCATAAAAATTAAGAATTTTATCCATAGAATTGGGGTTGCGCTTAAAAGGTACTATTATTAACCAACTACAGCTGTAAAAAAATTTCAAAACTTTAGGTTCTACTTTTGCTTCATCAGCTTTAAAATTTGGAAAATAAAGACAAAACTTCAAAAAAATGCACAAAACACCAGGGTGTCCCAAAAAAACATTATTAATTAAAAAACCTCACTTCCCAGGGCTTTTCCCATTCCTTTTGGTCCCAAAAGATGGTGTGTGAAGTTTCATCCCTCTAAGTAACCAAAGAGTTTGAAAAAATTGAGAAAAATTTCCATTTTTCACATATTTTATGCCCTACCACTAAGCGATCGGTGAAATTTTGCTTTTTTCGGGACACCCTAATACACATATAAACTTAATTGGCAATGACAGTTACAAAATCTTGTAATGATCTGTCAAGTCACAATCTTTCTTAGGATTACATATTGAGCTGTTTTATAAAGATTTAACTCATCATGTCATTTCAACCACTGCAAAAATATTTTTAATTACTGACAAAAACTCTATAATACTTAAGGGTTAGCTGAGAACTTACTCCATGCCTCCTGAAAGCAGATTATGTTGACACGAGATTTATGTGCGATATCCACAATTTCCCTGATCCGTTCGTGAATAGCATCTCGTTGCTTGGAAATTGGAGCATCAGTGGGTTCAACTATGGCATTTTGAACCACACCCACACGAACAATGCGGGGTACTCTGGTGTCCTCCGGTTGTGCATCGAAGACAAAGCCTTTCAGCTCAACATTTTTCTCTTTGGCTGCTTCCAGAGTGCTTTGTTCAAACTCAATTGCCCTATAACACATAAAAAAGTAAAATCCATGTGTACATTAAAAGTTATCAATATTAGATAAATTAAAGTACAATGACACTTGCAAAAAGAAGGTATGTTCTAATAAACAGTCAAATTTACATTTCAACAGTTTTTAAGTGTTAACATTAATTCTATCATATCCTTTGTAGGTACTTGAAAAATTGTTGAGCAAGCAGAGTTATGTAAGCTTTTACAAAACCGATCCAAATTTAAGTTTTAATAATTATTTTTGAAAATAATTAGGTGCTACTTTGATATACCCCCCAAAAATTACGCACCAAATCTGGCACTCCCTACGGACTTTTTAGGTTTGCTGTTTCTTGTTTTTTCTGTATATGTAGTAGTAATGTGTAGCCTAGTGAATTACTGGAAAAAATTGAAATTTTGAACTTTAATAATTCCAAAACTAATGAGAATTTTCGGAAAAACTAAATTACAATATTTTTATAAAAAATATTTTTGTTCTTGGTTCAAATATCAAAGTTTTACTAAGATTAGTTTTTCTGTTATATTCCAAAAACGTTTCAGCGATTTCATCGGTTCAAAGGCGTTTAAAACAGGTATTTTGCTTGGCGAGAAAAAAAGTCGCCAAATTTCCGATTTGGGGGTGTATATCAAAGTAGTTCCAATAATTATGAAGATTTTAAGAATAAATTGCATTACTTCATTTCTTGACCATAAAGCAATCTCTTCACGAAACGTAGTTCTTTTTCAGGAATATGCTCTTCCAAAATACTTTCTAAACTTTTCACTTGATCAGCCATTTTACCAGGTTAAGCTATGTATATTGTGAAAAAATTTCAGTTAGATGCAATTCTAGAGAAGAAAAGTCAAAAGAATAGCGATCGAATCGGATGAAATGTACTTTTATCTGGGGTAAAATCACACAAAAATAACAAACAGGAAAAAAAATCGGGTTTTGTTTACATTTATGTTAATGTAAACATCTGGGTAGAGATAACATGTGGACTGATGTGAACGACAAGAAGTAAACTAGGTTGAAGAATTTCGGAAAACACTTCCGCCCGAATTCGTAAATGAAATTAAAATTCTGAATAGTTCATTTTGATTATTTAAAGTAAGATAATCATAAATTTCAACGATTTTTTGAAAATAGTTGAAGGTAATGAAATTTGACTTCCTGAATGGCAACCATTGCTCTAGAGTAATTTTAGTTTCGTTTTTCCAGTTTCAAAAAGAGATATAATTAGGTCAACTGAGTAGTGGTTAGAGGTCATTGGGCACAAATTATGAGTACAAATTGTATTTGAGGGATAATATAATATTATCTATTTTCAATCAAAAAATAATTTGTTTGTGGTTTATACTATTTTATTCTAATGATTAATTAAAATGAACAAAAAATTTACAAATTTATTCAAAAAAATTTTAATTTTATCTAATAATGCTATACATAGAGGAAAAGTTGGAACAAAAGTATAAAACCTAATCAAAAATTCCTTAGAAACCAGTTAAAATTTCTTAATAGGTTAGCTTGATGGCTGCAGCAAATACCACAGTTTAAAAAAAGCCCCTATTTATCAGTCAAATGTTTCAGAAGTCAAAAAATGCTTAAAAAACAAGCAAATTACACTATTTTTGTTAAAATATAAGGGAAGTACCTCCAGGTATTGGTTTTACATCAAGAAAAGAAACATCCTTTTCGATTGGATAGGGGCCATTCATTAATAACGTAAGGGTCCCGAGGGGGAGGGGGGGTTGAAAAAATCTCTACATACCCTTACTTGGGGGGGTGGGGGGTCAAACCCATTCTTACGTAAGATTTTCCCCAAGTTAATGTAAACAAATTCCAATTATTCTAATCAAATTACTATTGAATAACCCCAGAAAAACTTAAAAATGCTGACGATCTCGGTATAGACTAGAGATAATAATATAATGGTAATATGTAGTTGACAGCAAGAATATATTACTTATCTATTGAAGAATAAAAATCTTTGATTTATGTCCAACTGAGAGTTTTAGTGTAACTGATCATTTTTTATTTATTTTTTATTTCTAACATTTTATTATTTTGAAAAACGAAATGGAATCTTACGTAAGAATAGGGGGGGAGGGGTTTAAAAAATCTTACGTACCCTTACATGGGGGTAGGGGGGGTCAAAAATTGCCAAAATCATCCTTACGTAATTAATGAATGGCCCCATACACGATTTACGGAAATAAATTTTTTGAAAAATTTATTATTTAATTACACAATCCAGTAACTAAAAACTTCCTAAAAATTGGTTTAATTTTGATCAAATGGATTTATATTTTATTTTAATTCTGATTGTAAAAAATTGTTTACACCAACCACATCAATTCATCAAAGATTTAAAACTAAGTAAAAGACATCAAACAAAAATATTAATTTTTTTATTTGTACTTTTAATTTGACAGTACTTTTTTTAAAAATTGTTTCTTTGGCTTAATTTCATCACAAAATTTACATAAAAGTAAAGCAATTCTATTTTAAGTATATCTTGGCCAGAATTTTTTTATAAAAATGTCTCGCAAATCTTAAATGTAAGAAACACCGGGCAGCTTTTAAAACACCGGGCGTATGGTATGCCAAAAATAGAAATCATTTTAATATTAAAATATCACTGAGGAGGATTAGACCCTGAGAAATGTATTTTTGAACGAAGTTGTATCCCTGTCTATCTCTCCCAGTAAGGCCATCACTTTTCGTAGAAAAAAGGTTATCGTTATTTTAAAACCCTTTCTTTTCAATTACTTTTGAAAGTTCATTTAAATACATATACAGCATTATTGTACACTGTATGATTTGCTCTTATAATAGGTTTTCCAAATGGGTGGAATTTAAATAGTTTCAAAGTGAGTGTTTAAGTACTAATTGCATTTTATTCATGGCGCCTCCTATTGCATTGTAAAAAGTAAATAAAATAATAAAACTTCATAAATATAACTTGGCATATAAATTTTTTTATTTCCGTCTGCTTTTTTCGACCACTGCATATATTGATTAAAATTCGTGACATTAGATTCAATCTGTAATTAACATCCTAATAAATAACTTTTTGTTTAGAAAAATCAAATACTAATTAGATATTATATTTAATAAAATTTTTAAATTATTTTAAACTACAGGTTTTGCAATTAGAAAAACAAATTTCGTAAATAAAGGAAAACTTTCGATTTTATTTTTCTCTTATATTAATTCAGTGAATAAAACAAATGTCTTCTAATTTTCAATGTACATCAAGTAAAACATTTTCCAAATCCCCTCATGAGAAAAATTCTTACTCAGGCTCCTGTATCTTTTCAATAACATTGAAAACATCGTAAAATGTCACGCAAATCAATTTAAATTCCCTAACCCGCGATAATTTTCAAAAACACAACTTTCCTTCGCCCCCGGCAAATATTTCATCTGACATTTGATGCAGATCGGTAAACAGCTGGAATCAAGGTGATTGACATGCGCACTGGGCGCTTTGTATTCTACCACAGCAGTTAATGTAAACAAGATGGCGCCTGCCTTGTGCGTGTGTACTAAGTCAGCATCGTGTTAGCAAAATGTCCATCGTTCGTTAATCATCTCAAATATGTCGAATTCACCATCCTCAAACACAGAAAAAAGATTAGCAGATTATTTTGTAATATGTGGACTAGATCTGAGCTCTGGTCTAGAACCAGACCAACTAGCGGGTAACCTAAATTTTCATAGATGTTAACTTCTGTATTTATATATATATAGGACAAGTTATTGAAATTTATTTGTGTTTCTATGAGTAAATTTTTTGTTTAGGATATTTCTTGTGATTTGAAGAAATTCTAATTTCTTTACAAAGTCGTTAAACCTCGATATTTGGCGAGGATATTGTAAAATTGCATTAAGGTCGAGATCAGCGAAAATTCATTGTTATTGATCAGAAAGGTTCAATTTTAGTTTATAATTTACATGGTGTTGAAATTTCCATGCTAAATATTCAATTTCAGCTAATCATTGCATTTTTCTGCGATACAAGTTAGTTCAGATGGCATATTGGAAGTTTTCTTGTGTCAGAAACATAACAGTGGATGTATTTTCATGAAATTAATGTAAAATAAGAATGTAGTTATTAGAATTTCTGCATGCTTTCAAAAAATTAAGCAATAATTAATGATTCTTAATTTGTTTAATTTAAAATGGTTTCCAATTATTCCCATGAGTAAGTATTGAGTACTGAAACCCAGAACATTTTTGTAAACTTGACCCTAAAATAACATGTTTTTAACTTATTTTTATAGTTTCATTGCTTGTTAAACGGGACTTTCTTCATGCTCTGATTTTCGTAACAACATGCACAAAAAAAATCATGTCACACCTGGGGGTCTCCCCATAATCCGTGCCTGCTTATTCATTTGAAGAGTGAAGCATGGAATACCTGTCTGCATGCAAAAAAAAAGCTATGAGAAGGATATGTTACATTTTGTTATCTGTCCTACCAAAAAATTGCTAATCAAATGGCTAAATCATATAGATATATCGATTAATGGCTACAATGAATATTAACCGACTAAAACTGCTTGACAATGTTTATTGGGATAAGGAACTTGATCCGATAGATTTCTTTCCATTATAATTTAAATAATTTTTCTAATAGTTTTAAACTTTATTAAATATTATATCCTAAATAGTTACTTTTGAAACAGTTTTAAACCATCTGTCGTTTTAGGAGAGAGTTTGCACTGTACACCATTGGATCGTCCGTACCGCTCAAAAGTTTTAGCTCACTACCCAGAAAATGTGTCTTGGAATCCATTCGACCAAAGTGCTGTTGGCATGGTATGTGTAATCATTAAGTACCTTCTCATAAAATCATTATCTTTGATTTGATTTCTATGCAATTGTTCTTTAAAGATTCCAATAACCTTAACTAGGCAACTTTAAAGTAGGCAGGCGTGGATCCAGCACGGCGCCAAGGGGGGGCACTTTTCCAGAAAAGATTCCCTTGTTTGGAGATCTTGAATACCATTGGGGGTATAGGGGTCCTCCCCCAGAAAAAAATTGAAATTTGATGTGTAAAAGTAGGGTTTTAACTTATTTTTAGAAACGTTTTGAGTCTAAGGGGGGCACTTTTCAACGCTATTACCCTTACTTTTTGACCCAAAATGTCAAAATTTTGGGGATTTCTTAAAAATAGTCACTGAAAACCCCATTTTGATACTAATGGGGGTCCTCCCCCAGAAAAATTTTTGAAATTAGACCTGTAAAAGTTGGGGTTTTACTTATTTTGAGAACCTTTTTGGGTCTCCAAGTGGGGGGCACTTTCCTGGATCCGCCACTGAAAGTAGGTGATTTTAATTATACTAATCCTATTTAAGGTCAACTACTTAAAATTACTCCAGTTTTTTTTGATGGTACCAAACATCTAAAACAAACCATAAGATGCTGATAACATAGTATCTTGAATTTTTCTAACTTTTTCTTTCAGCTCTGCTTGCCAAAGGGTCTGTCCTTTCGAACTCAGAAGCATAAGCGAGCTCCCTTCTTTCATTCCTTCATCATCACTAAAGAAGATGGCTCTCGGACCTATGGCCAGTGCTTTACGTTTTATGAGGAAGTCAATGATCGCAAGATCTGCGATGCTATGCACACCTTGCAGGTAATTTACGGAAGTAAAAAGTGTAAAATATTGAATTTGTAGATAAACTGTAGTTTTTGTTTTATTGGTATGAAAGTAATCTCAGGGTTACCATGGACCTTGAAAATTGGTATACTTGAATTTCATTTTCAATTTCAAGTACTTGAATTTAACAAAGTCCTTAAAAGTCTTCAATTTTTAAACTATTTTAATCTGGAATTCTCTTAAATTTGAATGTGTGAAAGGTCATTTTTGATTCAATTAGTTCAACTCCTGTTAGCTTTTTTTAAACACTTTTTTTTATTTTTAAAATTGTAGAACAGAATTTGGCTGCTTTTCTGTGTTACTTTCCTAAAACAAGTGAATTATTGGAGTGCTTGAAATCATTAAATATATTATTTGTAATCTTCACTATGAAAAATTTTTTTGTAAAAGTTGTCTTACAGAGTAGGAGAGAGCAAGTTGCTCATAAATGGCTTTCCCGCTTTTCTATGTTTGTCCATCAAAAACTTAGCCTTAAAGATAAAAGTTTTTTATGAAAGTTTGCAAGTATTCTTTTTATTAAAATATGCCTTGTTTTGAACGCCTCTTTTAACAGGCCATGCACCTGACAGAACTGAGCAGCAGTAGTAAGGTGCCGGGTGTCCACAGGATCGCAGAGGTGGGAAGCACCCGCTCCCTTCCCCGCTCCTTCAAGCTGAGCAACCGTCAGTCCCCCCACGGCCACTCGGGGGCACTGTACGACCTTTCGCGAGACTCACTTTATGTCACCAAGTGCATCTGTCTCATCACTCAGCTCCCAGTTGTTGTGGCCTGTCGCAGGTTTCTGGAAGGACTGCACAATCTGGTCATGTCCAGGGAGCCCCTTACTATTAGGTGGGTGCCTTTTGATTTTTGATTGGGGTGCTATTTTGTTGTCCATTCCATTGAAAGTCTCCAAAATGTATCTGAAGAAAAGTTTTTATTGCAAACTTTTTTGTTGACATGCTGTAGTCTTTAATTGGATGAATAACAGAAAAGTACAGCAATATAGCAGCAGTATCATTTACTAAAAATGTTTTATTCTAGAAAGTGGGATAAGTGCTAACCCCTTCACCATCTGTTTTCACAAATTGAGGAAGCATTGAAGTTCTTGAATTCTGCAGTATTTATGTGAATGATTTATTAAACCAATTTGGTGAATGTCATTTAGATATTTATTCAGGCCTGAAACTTATTATTTTGAGTTTATTGCTCCTTGTGAAATGCTTACTCCACTGTTTTGATTTGCCTTTTAAGGAAGCTAATTATATGTTCTATTATATTTTAGGTTGGAATCTTATGTGTATAATATTTTGTTTGAAGTTCCACTGCCACCTCCTAACAGAAGTTTAAAGTTTGCTTGTTTTGGTCAACAAGTTCTGTGCCAAAGACCTGGTAAGATAGCTGATAGTAAAATTATACAGATATCCACTAAGCATTTATTACAAAGATCCATGTGAAATTAAATTTTTTCAATGTATATAATTTACTTTCCTATTTCATCATTATTAATTTTAATAAAGCATGATATGAGAAAGCATAACTAGTAGGGGAGAGGAGGGAGGAATGGGACAGTGGGAGGAGTGGGACAGCTGAAATTATGGAAAAATAAATCAGTTTATTCTATTTCCAATTTGGTCATTAGATGGCCTTCTTATAGCTTCATGTTATTTCCTCCATTTAGTTTATCCAGCAGCAAGTTTCTGTTTATAGTTGTAAAAATTTGATTTTCCCACCTCCAAAGTAAATTTCCAGTCTATCTTAAGTTTTATTTCATTTCTCATGTAATTTGTAGAACAAACATTATTAATGCCATTGTAATCTAAAAGATATAATATATGCTAATCTGCAATTTCATAAAGCCTAACACCAGCATAGTTTATGTGACAAGTTATATTTTAAAAGCAATGTGTGTAGGGAGGAATGGGACACTCTGAAAAATGTAAACAAAATCTGCAAAAATGTAAACAAAATTTGAAAATATTAATTTCTGATAGCTTTCTATCGCTTCAATTGAAATGCTTTTCTTTTCTTGAATTAACAATTCCAAGTATTACATTGTATTTTAATTATTGATTCTTAACACCATGAGAAAGAGTTCAAGTGTACTAAATATTTTTTAAAAATTATTCTATAATAGATATAAGATTGAAAGCTGTTTAAAAATGTGGGCAAAGGTTAAAAGAATAGTAGGTAAAATACTAGGCCCTTTCTCATTATTACATTTTACTAATTTTCTTTATTTTTCAAAAGTGTCCCACTCCTCCCATACTCATGTCCCACTCCTCCCACCCATGAGGGAGGAATGGGACAAAATTCTTGTTAATTTGAATGATCAAAAGTGATAAAATTAAACAACATTTAAGAACTGTACATTTTTAAAAAATTAAGTTAAAACATGCAAGTTTATTATCCAACCATTTGCATCCATGAATAAGCAGGGGATAATGAATAAAAAAATATTTAGTGAAAATTGTCCCATTCCTCCCTCCTCTCCCCTAATCAGGAATGCACCTTATTTTGTGTAGTATTGACTTAGTGTTCAGATTATTGTTTCTTTTGTTTTCCAGGTCCTTGTGAACTTCCTTTTTTCGAATATTCATATCAGACTTTGTTCACAACCTTAGGTGTTGATAATGTGATTTTGTTGTATACTAGTGTTTTATTAGAGAATCAAGTATTGCTTTTTTCTGCCGGTAAGTAGTCAGAATTCAAAAATGCACTTATGAAAATGTGCTACAAATCTTGTTGCTTACGATGTATATAAGTATGTTGTTGGTGATAAAAAATTGTATTGAAATAGTTAGTGCTACGTTTCAAGCTAAAGTTCGTCTTTTCTTGCCAGGCGGTTAGTGTAACCCCAAACGAGTTAGGCCATTCTGTCCCTAGGGTTGGGGAGGAAGGACTAAACTGGTTACTTCTCACCAATAACTACCCCACCTCCCTTCCCTCATCTTAGAAGAAGAAGGTGCATAAGTAGCCAAGCTTGCTACCCTGATTTCCCGCACCCCTACTCAATCTTGAATTTCCCATTCTCAACCGCCTGTGTGTGCGCATCGAAGAAAGACAATAACCCTACCATCAGCATTTTTTCTTTCATGGTGTACAGTGCAGTAAAAGCATGGGTGTCACTGTTCCGTTCTGGGAACGGAATTCCGTCTTTTTAAAAGTTCTGTGAATGGAATTCCTTCCCGGGTATATTGAAACCCAAAGTAAGCTGATCAATTAGCTCATTTTGCTCACAAATAAGCTGGTTTTACTGAGATACAGCTTTAGCTTAAAATTTAAGGAACTATTTAATTGTTCATGTGATAATTTTTTAGTTTTTCTTCAATTTGAAAAAAAATTGCTAGACTGGGAAAATGATAGTTTAAAGTTACGTCTTGCAATTTTTGAAGAGTGGCACCCATGAGTAAAAGTAATCAATGATTGGTTTACAAAAGTAAACCAATCAGGCTACCCTACTGCAATGGGGAATACAACGATTTTTCAAACTTAATTTATCTTGATAGAGCTTCTTAAAAAAATATACTACTTATATAAGTATACTACTTATATAACTATACTACTTATCCTACTTAAACTTGTATTTTCCCATTCCTAACCGCCTAGCACAGAATAACAGATTGTAACAATTGCAGGCAGAGATAGATAAAATGAAAACCTTTTGCTAACTTAATTTTTTTTCCCAAAACTTTTCTGCTGGAATTTTACATATCGATGTCATGAGGCGAAAACCTCGTAGAATCGCAGTCGGGATAGATACTGTATTCTAGATGGGCGAGTGTGTGTGGCGATGTGCGAAAATGGTCTTTGGCAAGGAAACGAATCTTGCTTACTTATACTGTGTCCCGACTTCGATTCTACGAGGTTTTCTCCTGATGCCATCGATATTTTAGGTACTAACCCCTTCTTATAAAATACACTAATTATTTTCAAAATCACTATTTTTATCACTGTTGCTGTTAGAGTAATGTTTAATTTTCTTTCAAAATTTCACAAAAAAATGGGGAATTGTAATTAAAAAAAGTGTTTTCCGCAGAAAATTTTTCTGCTGAGGAGCACAATTTTCTGCGAACGCTGTTTACACCTTCGGTTATATTATCTGACTCTGATTGCAGGCACTAATTTTTATATTTGAAATGGGCTTGCATACCTTGCCTTGCTATTGCACCTTGCATATTGCATATAATGCCTCAAGTTTTCTGCTTTAATCCCTAATCTCTAAGGTCTCAAAGGCCTTATACATAAGAATTAATGTTATTTTTAATGTTCAAACATACAGTAGACACTCATTAGAGCGACACACTTCTGGGACAAACAATACACTATCATTTTAGTGAAAGGACATCATAAAAAATAAAATTACTATGTTAAAACAATCAGCACATTTTGTTATCGCTTGTTGTAATGAAGAGACGCTATATCAGGGGGTAGTTGTTTATGGGTTCTACTGTATTATAAGACTTACAACTACTTCCACTTACAAACAAAACCCATTTTACCCCTTTCAGTCCCGTGCTGCCCGAAGTTTCTAATAAATAGAATTAGGGGCAGTCAGGATCGAAAGGGTTAAGCGCCATAGAAATATATAAATTTATATTTTTCTGTCTAAATTTATTTTTACTGCTTACACTCAAACTGTTCAAAGTGAAGTTAACTTTTTCTGTTATCTAATGAATAATAAATTAATTAATAGTAATTTTAGTGATAAAAAAAGTTTTTTTTAAATTTAAAAACGTGTTTTTTCCAACCCTGGTTCTCTACTTACTATGTCATTCTCACTTTCAGACTATGATAAGTTGATGGTTGTAGCTGAGTGCATTGTCACCCTGCTGTTCCCATTCACGTGGCAACATGTCTACGTCCCTATCCTACCTGCATCCTTGCACCACTTTCTCGATGCCCCCGTCCCCTATATCATGGGGCTATGCTGTGCAAGGGAGGAGCGTGCTCAACTGTCCATTCCAGGAGAGGTAAGACTTTTAGGAACTCTCCTCAAAGCTATATTTAATTCACCTGTGAAATCGATATAGAATGTTAATAGAAAATGCAACACAAACAAGGCTTAAATTTAAATGTCGAACATAAGCATACAGCTGTTACGAGGGATACAGAATGCTGGAATCCAGTCAGTAAAGAATATCCAACAAGGAAGGCACTTCAAAATTCACTAATGGACTCTAACTTGCAATGGCATCATCAAAACAGCTGTATGCTTAATTTTGCTATTTGTGCATTAATAATATCTCTTCTAAAAGCTTACGGGAAGGTTCTTATCTTTGTTCAAAATATAAAAACTAAACTCATCTGCGCAACAGGTTTTTTCAAAGCTTAGGATATTTTTAAAATTTAAGTGGGTTTTTTCTTTCAAAATTTTAACTAGGTTTCAATAATTAAGGGAATGTTTTTCAAAAATTTCAGTGGGTTTTTTGTTTTTCAAAATTTAAGATAGGGCTGCCCAACCTCCGGCCCGCGGGCCAGATCCGGCCCCCGAGCCCTCTGAATCCGGCCCGCGAACGAAATTAGAGCAACACCTTTTATTACTTTCAGTGGCGGATCCAGGATTTGATTTTGGGGGGCTAAGAATTTTCATAACCCAATTGAATCTTGTTAATGTTATTACGAAAAAGATAGTGAAAGATAGTGCTCCAACTACCAAAAGGGGGGTCAGGGGGATCTCCTCCATAAAATTTTTGGAAATTTAAGTTAAAAACCCCACTTTTTCAACTTGTTTTGGTACGCTTCATCCGAATTTTGTGTATAGATTTTTTGCGTTTTGACAAACTTAGTAAAAAATAGTTGTAATAACAGAGTTACAAGTGCCAAGGGGGTCTGGAGGTCCTCCCCCATAATTTTTTTTTTAAAATTTGAACTTAAAATAACAGGGTTTTAACTCATTTTGGTGCATAAAATATCATATTAATATAGAGTAAAACTTTTCATTTGGGGGGCTTCAGCCCCTTAGCCTCCCCCTGGATCCGCTAGTGATTACTTTGTTTTCCGGGGGTTTTTTGCTGAAAAAAAATTCGTTAAAAATGCCAAGTTGCAAAAATACTGTAAATAAAAAGTTATAAAATGTATTGTTGTTATTAAGCATCAGTTAGCGCTTTTGCTTTTCAACTGTAATTTACTTTCTGGCCCTCCTCACCTCATCAAATACCCTGAGTGGCCCTCCTCCAAAAAAGGTTGGGCACCCCTAATTTAAGACGTTTAAAGTTTAAATTGGTTTAACAAATTAAGGAGGATTTTTTAAATTTCAGTATTTTTTTTTATTTCTTTCAAAATTGAATGGGTTTTCAAAGTTTAGGATATTTTTTAAATTTTAATAGGTTTTTCAAAATTTAAACTAGGTTTCAAAAATTAAATGGTGGTTTTTTTTCAATTTCAGTGGGTTTTTTTTTTCATTATTGAATGTTTTTTTCAAAATTTGGGATGTTTAAAGTTCAAACTAGTTATAAAAAATTAAGGATGATTTTTTAAATTTCAGTGGGTTTTTTCAAAGTTAAATAGATTTCTTTCAATATTGAATAAGTTTTTTCAAAGTTTAGGATATTTTTTAAATTTTAGTGTTTTTTTTTCAAAATTTAAACCAGGTTTCAATAATTAAAGTGTGTTTTTACAATTTCAGTGGGTTTTTTTCAAAGTATAAAAAGTTATAACTTTGAAAAAAACACTTAACTATGGAAAAACTGACAATATTTTGACAGTAACACATTTAACAGAAAGAACTCACTAAAATTTGAAAACCCACTTACTATACAGGAGAAAACCACTTAATTTTGAAAAAACTAACTTTTTTCTGAAAAAAAAACAAGTTTTATATGTGTTTTTTTCATGGTTTTATTGAAAAAACCCAACCAATTTAGGTTTTTTCAAAAAACACCCCGGGTTTTTGCCAACCCTGCCCCCTGCCTACATTAATGATAACCGGGAAGTTCAGTAAGTTAGTCATCTCCCATTTTTTTCTTATGTAGATTTTAACCTCTTTTATAGTGCACAGACACAAGGTTTGAAAATATGGGTATTCAGCTTTAAAAAATTGTTACTTTGGGCTAAGGGGGGGTCTGCACCCCCTAACCCCCCTTTATATACGCCCATGTGACCCAGTTAGGTGGTCATCCTAACACGAGACCCCCAGTGTGTAGCATGCTTGGTCCTCATTTTATTGACCACTGAAGGGATGAAGGTTGAGTCAACCCTGCTTAGCCCTGGAACCGAACTGGAAAAAAGTTAAATTATTAAGCAATAGTTCTAATGCTTTTTGTTCTTGGTATTTCCATTGTTCAGTTAGAGAATAGCTAAAGAGTATTTTTAGATTTTCTCCATTTTATCATAATAAAAATGTGTTTTGTGGTCATATCAGTTAAAAATTTTGTTCCAGGCAAATCTGTGCTTCGTTGATATTGACAACCAAGCTGTGGAAGTTCCAGAAGACATTCCAAAATTCCCTTGCCGCACTGAGTTCATTTCTGAATTGGTTGACACCCTGAAGAATTTTGGGGTGGCATCCAACGAAAAGGGACTCGACCGCAACTCTAACGAGAGAAGCTCTCGGAACCACCGCCGGAAGCTGTCATGGACGTTTGACAGCGGAGACTCTGGGGTCAGCAGTACTGACAGCAGTGCAAGGAGCTCCTATAGTAGTCTTGCCAGCACCCACAGCCACATTTTGCAGCAAAGTGAGGCCTTGCAGAAAGTGACTGCCCTTGCTAAAAGGACTGGTAAGCAGTGTTCATAAGTTTTTAATGTGTTTTATATTTTTTAAATGTGTGATGGTTTTAGATTAAGTGGGTTTTCAAGTATGTTTCCTGTATTTTAAAACTTTGTTTTAAATGCAGAGATGAAAATTGGATTCCAAGTTCCTTTATCTTGTCATTTTATCCAACAAATAGTACTTAAAGATATTGATCTCAGATTAACAAAGAAATCCAGTCATGAACGCCTGCTATTTGGATTGCTTTGATAAAAAAACACCTGATATTCTTTTATTAAGTTATTATTATTACTTTATAATAAAATGTTTAATAACTGCAGTATACAATATACAGGGTGTATCTGAAGTGGTGTAAAAAATTTTTAAGGGGTATAGACTACCTAAAGGCAATTCTGAATCCCTCTATAATGATAAGATTTTTTAAAAGTAAGCATAAAAAAGGGAACAGTGAATTGAAAATATTAGTCAAAACGAGATTGGGAATACTGTCTTTTAAATATTTTCATTTCTAACGTATTCTTTTCTCTCTAGGTGTCATAACTACTCTAGGTGACCTTGAAAAGCCAAAGAAAGTAGACAATGAAGGTTCCAAAAGGAACCGAGGGAATGAAGAAATCCGTCAATTTGTAGATATGTTGAAACTAAACAATGCAGTGAGAGAAATTTTTCTAAGTCGTTTCATTTCCATGTTCAGATCATATGAAAGCTTTGTAATCCAGCCAAATCAGGTAAGAAGTTTTTATTCTTCATTCAGTAATTCCTTTTAAAATATTTTTGACTTTTAAACAATATTTAAATTTGTTATCTTATCTTTAAAGATATTTTTGCTGTTTTAATATCATATTAGTATCAATCAGCCAATAAATGTCTCGCTTCAAAAGAATTTAGTTTCAAACTTTGGGGATATTAATCTGTTGTCGTTTTTGCTCGTTTTTATGATTTTCTTATTTATAAGCATGTTTGTTAATGGTTAATATTAACTGGTTAAAAGCAACTTTGGCACACCTTCTGAACTGATAAATGTTTTTTTACATTAGTATGAGTAATGAGTACACCAATAATAATAAAAGCTTCATTATTGTATATTAGTTTAGTTAATTGTTTTTGTATGAAAGTCTCTTAGCATATGTATTATTTCAGTGATATGAAAAATAAAACTAAAATAATTTTGTAAAAAAAAGTTGTAAATAGCCCGTTTTATTTTTTAAAGGGACTGATTCATTTTTCTGTACTGTTTTTATAACTATTTTGTATGTTTTAGCATGACATGGAGCAGTGGTTGACTACGAGGGAAACCATGCAGAACTTTGATAAAACTGCCTTTCTCTCCGATCAACCAGAACCTCATCTACCATTCCTCTCTCGATTCATTGAAACACAAATGTTTGCCACATTTATCGACAACAAAATCGTTTCGTTGTGGGAAGAACCTGATCCATACTTAAAAGTAAATATTTGTACTCATAACTGCTTTCGTATTTATAAGTTTCAGTAAAATATTAAAGAAATAATTTTGCATCAAAATTGAAACCTCTGTTTCTATTTGCTGTCTGAGAAGTTGAAATTAATGAAGTAATAGTTGTTCAGTTAAACTTTTTTTCTTTGTACCTATGTCTGTTAAGATATATACTTTCAGCGGTTAATCTAGAAAGAAGATGGGTCCGTTTAAAGACCCTTTACAAAATTCTAATTTCCAAATATTGATTCTTCAAAAGAGTCCCCAAAGATCAATAGTGGTTTGAAAACTGTTTAAAGAATGTCTTTCTATCATTTAGGAATAGAATTTGGGCCTATTCCAAAAGTTATGAATGCTGTGATGGTGGCCCTTCATTTTCACGAAATTCCATTTGATTTTTCACAAAATTCCATTTACTTTTCAAAATATCCTTTGGAATTTTTTACAAAATTCCTAAAACAGGACCCTGGCAGAAAAATCTGGATGAACCCCTGACTTTAATAAACATCATAACTTCTATCATTATTGTTTAGTGGTTAAAATCTACTTTAGAAAACTTTTGAAGATTGATTTTTAGACAGTAAACATGTTCTTTTAAGTTTAAATTTAAAGGTTTGAATTATTTTCAATATATTACAAAAAATGGCATCTGTTTACTTTAATGGTTACTCTTAGTAAAGCATTTTTTACATACACTAGCGGAAATAAAAATCCCAACACCAAGAAGGAAAGGAGATATCAAAGTCAAATTTGTTTATATGATTGCACATAGTATTAATGTGAATTGATTAAAAAATCAGCCTTCCTGGATGTAAGAGGGCCGAGAAAATCGGTGAAAAGTGTTGTCTCCATAGGTGTCCATTACCGCCGTCACACGTCATCGTAATGAGTGACAAGGGATCTAAATGACTTTTGAGGGATTGGAGGACCATGTTGCCTCCTCAGGTAGTCCGAATTCATATAGTGCACCAGCGGACATTGCATACCGGGCTAGGTGATTTCTCCTCATTGACCGGACTTGTTTTGTGGGTATTGGTTCTAGAGAACGGGAAAGACGGGGTAAAAATGCAACCTAGGGGGTTAAGAAGAAAGCTTGGACATTGCATACAACATGTGGTCGTGCATGTTTCTCTTGAAATTTGTCCCCAGGACAGGTCTGAAGGTAAGGACGGTCTACCGGTTGCAAAATCTCAATGATGCAGCTCTGGTTGGAAAAAGTACTGGTGAATCATACTCAGGAGTTGCAGAAATTGAATCCAATGCATCCCCACTCTGTTACCCTGCATCACCACCCCGTGGAACGATTAGAAAATCATCAGCTGAGTGCGCTCTCTCCATTATGTCTTCAAACTCATACCCAACCGTCGTGGTGCTCCAAACCGAATCAGGATTCTCTCATAAACACAATGTCATGAAATTGGAATTTTCATTTCCTAATTTCGTGCAGTATTGTTAACAGAAATGCCCATTTTCAGCCCCTTGTTTAAAGACAAAGATGGAAGAAGCTATGCGGACCGAACGGACAATCCGAAGTACTGCAAACGACATCCATCCCACTGCCGCTTGTCCTCAGTATGATCTACCGGTACTTTGGCCAACCAGAGCTGCTTCATTGAGGTTTTTTAGCCGGTTGTCCGTCCTTACCTTCAGACCTGTCCTGGGGATAAATTTCAAGAGAAAAATGCACAAACACATGTTTTATGCAATGTACAAGCTTTCTTCTTAACCCCCTATGTTGCATTTTTACCCTGGCCTATCCATTCGTAAGAACCAACGCTCACAAAACATGTCCGGAGAAAGAGGAGAAACCACCTAGCCCGGTATGCAACGTCCGCTGGTGCACCATTTGAATTTGGACTACCTGAGGAGGCAACATGGTCCTCCAATCCCTCAAAAGTCATTTAGATCCCCTGTCACTCAAAACCATGACGTGTGACGGAGGTAATGGACACCTATGGAGACAACACTCCTCCCTGTTTTTCTCGGCCCCCTAATATCCAGGAAGGCTGATTTTTTAAGCAATTCACATTGGTACTATGTGCAATCATAGAAATAAATTTCACTTTGATACCTCCTTTCCTTCTTGGTGTTGGGATTTTTATTTCCGCTAGTGTATGTGTTCTAGTTAGGTAGCAATATCTTCTCTTCCTGTGCACACAATAAGTGGTTATTTGTTTCAGTTGTTTGATAATAGAATGAGATTGATGAATGGTGAAAGTGGAGATGGTGTGAGAGTCACAACTTATGAACGCTGCACCACATATCAAGAAACAGGTGAATTTCTAAGGGTTTTATATATATATGCTCTGAAATATTTTTTACATTGTTACGTTACATTTATTTCCATAAAATCTCAAGCATTTTTGGAATTGCCTGACTGTAGTCCTTAGTTGAGTTTTTGTTAGGATCAACCTGATTTAATGAACAGGGGTATATTCTCAAAACAATTGTATGTGTTTTATTTTCATAATCTTGAAAGTTGTAACGATGACCTTATTTAGTGCAAATAGTCTGTAAGAAATAAATTGAAAACATTAATCAAGTCTCTTTTAAAATTCCTGGTTTGAAAAAGAATAGTTTTAAAAACCCTGATATATTTCTTGTGTAGATTTAAAATAAATTTTGTACTTTCAGAAAGCCAGATTGAAAAGAGAGTGAACAATGTTGACATTGTTGCCCCCTCCCCTAAGCCACTGGAAGTATCTGAGTTTGCTGGCAGAAAGAGAAATGTCCCTGGCCATTTTCCCTTGCTGGACAGCGAACTGTTAAGCGACGAACCCAGCGCAAATAGGTACTTTTCATGTTTAATTGCTATTAATATCTTAATCTTAAAAAAATGTTATGTTAGCCTGGATTTTTAAATTTGTAGTTTTCTAAGTTGTTATTGTTTGCTAACAATTTAAATGTAAACTTAACTACTATAAATAAATATGTCTGGAAATAAAATAAATTATGACAGACTCACCGACCATACAAATTATAAATGAAGTGAGATAAATAACTATATAAATGTCTATTATTATTCACAGATTTAACACACCAAAGAGCAGGTATTAAATATAACTAAAAAGTAATCTGTAATTTTCTTTATGGCCTTTAATTTTGGTCATTGAGTGTAATAATATTAGTTAATTTTTTGGCAATCAAAATTAAAAATTAAGGTCTAGTTAAGTATGAATAGTTCATTGTGGTGTTCCTCCTTTAACCATTTTAGTCCAGACGAGAAGCCCCAAAGTTTCCATAGGATCCAATTGTAATTTAGGGCGCCTTAGGTATGAAAGAGTTAAATGAAGATTCATATTTTTTGTCCCCATTACAGTGTGATACATTTTTAATTAAGAATTTTACCCTCATTTTTATAAAATTTTAGCTTATGATGTGAGCAGTATCAGAGCTATTGGATACAAAGTGTTTAATTGTGAACTTTCTAGTATTAACTTTACACTTTAATCACTTTGTTATAGATCTAGGAGACGTACCTCCAGTGCTCAGTGGAAACGAAGAGACCGCCGTCATCAGCAAGCAGAGCATTTGCAAATTAACTCTGATCAGCGAGATGTAAGGCTGGCCAAACAGGTTTTTCCTTTTGGATAATTTTCTTCATGTTTTTGTATGTGGTAAATAGACATGATTCAAAATTTTATCCAAATTAAACTTTAATATATACCTGCAACTTATACGTACGTTTTAGGACGTTGAAATTCAATGTCTGCAACTAATATGCCAGGGCACCCCATCAGTTGACATTTTATTTTTCATTACAAAATGGGAAATTTCATGTTATTAGCCAACAACAAAGCTTCTTTATCTCAACATTGATGAGGGAGATTATAATAATAATTTTTAGGGGAAAAACAAAGTTAAATTAACCATAAACAGGAAAGTTGATAATTTTTGGCTTATCTGGGGAAATCGTAAAAAAACAATTTTTTAATCAGTTATAATTATGCAGCTTATCTACCAAAAATTACAGTGACTGGAATTTAATAATTGCATGCTTTTATAAAAGTTTTCCCATAACATCCTCTGCATGTTGCAGCCTTGGTCATTTATCAGTTTTTATTTCAATGCTTTGTTACTCTTAATGTTTGTATCTGTGGTTAACATTGTTATGTGTGGTTGATCCGCGTTGAAACTGTGCATGCGTTTTGTCCTACTTTTTGCATGGTTGTCAAGTAACTTATTTGTTTCGTCTGGTAGCTTCATCTTGCTGAAAAACATGCTGGTCTATGGAAAGTGAGTACATGGGTCGCAAGCTCCTATCCTATGATTTAACTGTGCTTACTAATGCTTTGTATAAAGCGATTATTTTCAATTGTAATCCATTTTGCTGTATGTTGCTAATTAATTTTATTTCTTGGTGTCTAAGTAATTTTCTGTCCGTTTTTTTGCATGTACTAACCAAATGGTGCTTATATTTCTTCTCAATGTGTACTATAACTATGTTTGACTAACCAATATATTAATTACTGATAGAATTGACCTAAACTAGGCCATTTAATACTAATTTTTTTTGGATGGTCTTTAAAAATGTGTTCCTTCGCTTAATTTAGAGTGGTCTAACCAGTAAAGTACAGTTACTCAATGATAAAAAATCTGTGTTATTTGTTAGCTTTCAGAATAAATACTTTTTAGTATTCAGAATCTCATGTTTAATTAAATTAAATTTTAGTTTTTGTAGTTAGCTTTTACTGTATCCACTATGTTTTATATCCCTATGAAAAGTAATCTGTTTCATTTTAAAGCTATCATTCTTTTTTATTCCTAATAATTATGCATTTAAAAAGATAGATATTTGGTATTGTATCCATTCTAGACAAGTTTTCAAGTCATGCAAATGATTTCAGATATATTTTAGTTCAGTAGGTTGTAAGAATTTTATTCATCACACATATTATTCAAAAGTACTTCCAAGCCATTCTGAATTGTACATATTAAAATGAATATTCTCTCTCTCAAAAGGGGATAGCAACTATAGCATGATTTTCAAAGTAGACAAGAAAATTACTTCATGATATAGTGATTTGAAAGGAGAATTTCACCAATTATTGCTGGTTAAGCAGACAATAAGTGTAAACTCACAACTCTCAAGCGTCACCTCCAACCGTGGACCGGTTTCGTCCTTGTTAGGGCTCATCAGCACGGTATAGGAAGGTAACGCAAGAGAGCGGAGGGCAAGTACTAGTCTAGCCGACTTTAACTGAAAAAGTGGTGACCATTGATTAGTCCTCCACTCATCTGCTGGAATGACAATGGCATTCCTAGGACAGATTTAATTCCAGCCTTTGGAACCTTGCCTTTCTGGAACTAAATCTGTCCTAGGAATGCCATTGTCATTCCAGCAGATGAGTGGTGGACTAATCAATGGTCACCACTTTTTCAGTTAAAGTCGGCTAGACTAGTACTTGCCCTCCGCTCTCTTGCGTTACCATCCTACTATACCGTGCTGATGAGTCATAACAAGGACGAAACTGGTCCACGGTTGGTGACGCTTGAGAGTTGTGAGTTTACACTTATATAGTAATTTGTTTAGACTATACATGGGAAGTCTTAATTTCAAATCTAAAAGCTTGGAATCACACCAAATTGTATTAGACTGTTTATTAACATCTTTCAGAAATACATTCAAGAAGCAAGGACTAAAACAATAAGAAACCAGAAGCATTATGATGTGTCACCAGCATCAATTTCTCAAACATACTGGAAGTTTGTTGTGGCCTTGCTTAAAGAATGTAAAATGAGGGTGAGTATACATACATGGATATGAGAGTCCTGTTGACCAAAAACAATCATATACCTCCTTTTGAGGGCTTCAAAAGAATCTGCTAAATTCATGTTTCCTTAACTTGTTTACGTGCATGCTTATATTTTTCAATGTGAAAGTAAGTTGTGTGAAAGTAATTTTTTAAAATCAACATTTTAACTGCTCTGTATTTTACCAAAAAGAAGTCCTTTTCTGGTGTATTTTAAATTATGTGTGTGAATCCTCTGTCCCAGTTAAGTAATCACACAAGACCCCCAGTGTTTAGTTCCCAAGCACACTTGGTCTTCAGCTCAACTGAAGGGATTAAAGGTAGAGTCAACTTTGCCGGAAATCAAACCCTGGACCTGTGGCATGCTTAGTATTGTCTGTCTTTCTTCGGCAGGCAATTGAGAATGGGGAAATCCGAGATTGAGTAGGGGTGCATGAAATCAAGGTAGCAAGCTTGGATACTTATGATGCACCTTCCTCTTCAAAGAAAAGGGAAGGTGGGGTAATTATTGGCGAGAAGAAACCAGTTTGTCCCATTCTCTCCATACCTCCCCAACCCTGGTGAGAGAATGGCCTAGCTCGTTTAGTGAGAAAAAACAAACAATTACTCTATTGCCAAAGTGTCACTAAAGTTTACCAATCAAAATCAGCTCTTATTCCATTTCTTTACCATTTGAATGTCTTTGCATTTCAGACTAAGAGAATGCTTGTGGAGAAGATGGGGCAGGAAGCTGTGGAGTTGGGCCACAATGAGATCAGTATAACTGGAGTGGAAGAAAACACTCTGATAGCCAGCCTGTGTGACCTCTTGGAAAGAGTCTGGGCTCATGGTCTGCAAAGCAAGCAGGTTGGTTGGTCTTGCTCATGCATGAAATAATTGGAAATCAAGCTTTGTAGAAAACCTTCAAATTAATGAAAGTTGTTTAGTATCCTCCAAAGCTTTTCATTTTGACTCTTCTGGTACACTTTACTGAACTTTTTCTTTGGTTTCCTCTCCTTAAATATGGTAAAAACATAAATAGCTAACTAATCTCTATATTAAAAAAAGTAACAGTGACCACCACTGATTTCGAAAATTTTATTTTTTAACACTTTGAACTCTTACTACGCAAAAACTATTCGATAGAATGAAATATTTTGACAATTCGTAGACAAATGTATTAAAATCATTCTCTATCTAAAAGCTAATAATTGAGATAATTATTTCTGGAGTTATTTAATGTCAAAGTCAAAAAATATTTTTTTCTGCTGGGAGTTCGCCCCCAGCAAAATCTATTCACAGCAGAAATATGATTTTGTTGCAGACACATACTGTAAAGCCCAACGTTTTGCACCTTGTCGCCCTTTTTTCGAATTTCGAATTAGTTTTAGAGTAATTAAAATTTTGAAATTTTCGACCCTTTTTCAGTTTTTATAAAATAAATAAAAACTATCACAGTAGTACTATGATTTTTTGAACACACATACAATGATTTTTTATAAGAAGATTGGCGTTTTTTTTAAATTTGAATTAGTTTTAGAATTATTAAGATTCAAAGTTTCAATTTTTTCTTCTCTTTCTCAGGCATGAGATTCTTTCGATTTTTTAGGATCAAATTTCCAAAAATTTTCTGGGGGAATACCCCCAAATCCCCCTTTTAATACTTGGAACTCTATTTTTTCAAATATTTTTTATATTAAGTTCATTAAAATGCAAATTCTACCTAAAACATATTGAAATTGTCGTTCACGCAATTTTTCTGATTTTTTGCTTTCTTGTCAATCTCATCCCTGTCTTTCTGGTCATTCACTAGGGAAACAGACGAGTTTTACGAGTAGGATTTCTTTTAATTTCAACGGTTTACTAGATACACACGTGCATATTAATATAAATTTAAAAGTTTCTTAATCGCATGTTTTTTCTTTAAGATAGATGGTTGACGATAATTAGTAGACTTGCTGGATGTTTTTTAAACATTTCGTTTAAATTATTGATAAGCTAAAATGGAATATTTCAGTAATAGTATTATTTTGATATTTTTGAGGTAGTGATCCAAATTAAATTATAGACAAGCTAGAGAGATAGGTAATTTCAGTATTAAAGGAGCATTAACTAAGCAGGCGAGCCCGGAATTGTGCTGGACTGTTGAGATGAAGATGAAGAGAAGTTGAGATGATAAGTTCTTTATATCTGTTATATAACTTAGTGCTAACCAAACTTTATTTAAAGCTAATTTAATTTTTCTGGAGAAAACAATTAGTTTTTGAACTTAGTATCAAAAATTTTAAAACTTGATTATTAAACCTGTCTTATATAGGGTAAATCAGCATTGTGGTCACATCTTGTCAGCTACTTGGAGGTTGAAGAATGCAAATCTTCTGGAAAACCAATTGATCCCAATTTTTTAACTCCTGGTAAGTATTTTCATTTCTTTCCTTTTAAAATTTATTAGCCAATAAAAAATATGAAATATTTTTTAATTACTACCTATTGTTATGTTTTATTACTAGATTACTACCATCTCACTGTAGAATTAAAGAATAACATTATTATTTGTTATTGCTCACATTAATCTTTTAAGTAGTTCATGGTTTAATTTTGAGTAAGATTACTTAATCTTAACAGAGATGCCAACCATTCCGGATTATGCGGAATCATTCCGCATTTTGGCCCCGAATTCCGCAATTACGGATGAAGCTAGAAAAACTACGGAAACTACGCTGCTTATATTTTAAAGACAATGTATTAAAAAAATTTTTCTTCTTAATTCTCTGTTTTTAGCCTTCAATCCTTATAATGCATATTTTTTTTACTTAGAATTGCGAATAAAAACGATAACTCTAGTCGCTAGTACGGGTGAGATGGGCAATAAGAAGGGGGAATCAATCTGAATTCGGAATATTTTAATCTGCACGGATGATTGATTCATGGGGAGAAAAAAAAAGGCCTTATTTTCTGAAATATTTGCGTTTTCAGGACTTTTCTAATTTTATCAAAAGATTGGGGCATTATTCTACATGCAGAAGGCATGGCATCGGTAGGGAAGCCACGCGTCACGCCGGATTTTTTTTTATTATTATTTTTTGTGGGTGGGGGGCGATTACGGATGAGCGTTGTCTCAGGTTGGCAACCCTGTCTTAATCAACTGCAATTTTTTTAAAGGTAAGATGGTACATACATAAAATATCTGGTATTAATGCAACTCAAGTTATTTAGTACAAATAATAATATTGTACAATCAAATTTTTATCATCCAAAGAATTTTTTTTCTAGATAGTTACATAATACTATGTACTATTTTGTTGCATTAGCATTATTTCCCCCTTTTAAGTATTGAAAGGGATTGCATATCATTAGATCATATATGACTATGGTTTTAATAAATTTATTTTAGTTACAATTTTCTGTTATTGATTTTATTTATTTAAAATTTGTGTTTGTTTTAAAACCAACACATTTTCACTCATCCTCTTCTCTCATTTATTTTCTGGTCCTCTTAGTGAACCTTCTTTATTCTGCTTTCAACAATTTAACTTTCAATTAATATCTTATGTTTCTTGCTAACCTGTTTGAAATGTTTAGTGTGCTTTATCTGGATTTAATAAACTCTTTGCCCCTTCCATAGCACTCGCATGGTGTGTTCTAAGGAAACGGATTGATTGTAGGTGAAATACTCCTTTGTCTTTTAACTTAACAATTTTCTCTAATCAATAATTCAAAAAGTTAATTGAGCAAATTTCTTAGTTTAGGCTTTGTTGTTTTTTAATCTAGTAGTTGCTTAACTTAAAAAAATCTTCATTCAAATTATAGCTCAATTTTTAAAATTTCTTAAATTTGTGTATGAATTTAGTCCAAAATAAATCTAACAAAACAATGTTTTTTAGCTCTTTCCATATGAGATTTAATATAAGAAAAACCTGAAAATGTCTTAATTATTCCCAATTTTAAATTTCTCATTTAAAATAGAATTTCTGCCCTTTTGAGACAACTTTTTAACATAGGGTAGGTGGGGGTAATTGTCCGCAGTTTTTGGTTTTGAATTTTTGTGGCCCACAGTTTTATTATTTTAATAAGTTTCTGGTATGGAATCTAAAGCTTAGGATGTGGCCTATCAATTCATATTTTTTCCAGCCTTGAGCTGCAAATATTTTTAGAAATATTCATTTTTATAAAGAAAAAAAAATTGCGGACATTTGCCCCATTTTTGGGGGTAATTATCCGCAGTGTGAAAAATTACCCCAATAGAATAAAATAAGAGAATTATTAGATATTCCAATTCAAAAACGTCAAAATTGAGGTATATTCACAATAAGAAGACAACACAACAATATTTGACATTATAAAACATCATAAAGCAAAGTTACTCCACAAGTTGCAAAGTTAATCCTTTTTCCGGCGTAAAATCGGCCAAATTGTCAAGAAAACTTATCATTTCATGAAACCTTGCATTATGAATTTCATTAGGTTTGGAAAGTTTTAGGACTGTCTTTCTTTTCAACAAAAGCTTCTTCTGATGGAGTTTTTTTCCCACATTTTCAATTGCGGACAATTACCCCAAAATCAATGCGGACAATTACCCCATATCATGATGACAACAACAAAGTGGTACTGATTTTTGAAAACAAAGTAAACATGAGTATAGTGATGTAATTTCAAAGATAAATAAAGGCTCTTTTGGAAAAAAAACAGATGGATTGAATAAATATAGCTATTCTACCATAATATGAAGAAAAAGTGAGAAAAATACTCTAACAAGGACACTAAAAACTGAAATACCTCATTTTTTTGGAGAATGGACACGCTACTCCTCTGAAATTTTCACAGCCATTTGAGGGTTGTGAAAGGAACCTACTGTATCGATGCAGTCAATTTAATCGAATATTATCATCAAAAAAAGGCCGTGCGGACTATTACCCAATGCGGACAATTACCCCCACCTACCCTAAATGAAAATTCCCCTTTACCGAATTGCTGTAACATTTTAAAGCATGCTGGATGTAAACATTTTTTATTACATAAATAGCCTAGATGCCACCAGCATTCATTTTGTTTGTAAATAATCTCTTACAATCTTGCCACAAGTAAATGCCAGCGAAGCATGTTTTTTGCCACTGTAGCAAAGATGATTTAAAAAAGGCAATTTTAAAACAAAATATCTTACACATAAATACAACCGAAAATAATAACAAAATATAATAAATATTTAAAAGGAGAACTTCTGAAATTGACACTAATTAGGCCTGCATGTTGATGCCATTTAGATATTTCCTGTTTACAAGTGCACTCTGTACATTCAATTTACTGAAGGATTGTATAGTTTGTTGCATTCCTCAGTTGTTTTAAAACTGAAAAGCTTATTACTAGGGAATGAAAAGTTTGCATTTTGGTGTAGGTTTTTTCTACATCTGATAGTAGTTTCTAACCTGGAATGGAATTTTTCTGCATGGAATGGTGATAGATTGATTTGGTCTTGCTTTGGTCTATTTCTTTCTGCGTGCTGCCTTGAACTAGCTCTGTACCAAAATTTCCTTCTTTCTTTTTATTTTTTGTATATTTTATTTTTACTTTTCAGTATTATTTTTATTTATGGTTTATTTTTGTTCCTTGTGTTTACTTTCTGTTAGCTCGGTCTGAACCTTTATTGAAACCTTGGAATATTGGTTTACTTCTAGTCAAAACTGGTGCGCTTAGCACTCTGGTTAGTCAAATTGCAAATATCGGTAAGTTTTGATGCACCCTTTGTTTTTGCATGATTGGTATCATTTTACACTTCTTTGGGTTTGATCTGGTGTGTGTCTCATTTTTTATCCTGTTTGTTTTGCAACTGTCAAAAATTATGTGTTGTAACTTATTCGTAAAAATATAGGGTTAAATCAGTGTTATATCTAAATTGCATGCTAAAATTGCCTATTTTTTTATTCAGTAGGGTTAAATCATGAATTATTTACGTTGTATTTAATTTATAATTTATTTTCAGTTGATCTATTGTCAACTTCTGTTTGAGGTGTTTATTTACTTAAACACCTCTTAAAAACTATATAAATTACTTATTTTTATTTACTTTGTGTGGGCTTATTTACTGGATGCCTCCTTAAAGAAATTAAAGAATGTTTCAAGTCTTCTTTTTCTTCCAGAACTAGATTAGCTTCATAAATTAATACACTTTAATGAAACCCACTGCTGACTAAATTGTAACCCCTAATAGTGAATCTTCATAAAAAGAATGTTTAGCAGTAAGGCACATGACTCAAGAAGCTTGGTTTATAAAACATTTACTGCATTAAAAAAATTATTATCCTGGATATATTTCATACTTTTTATATATCACTAAAAGGGTTGTTAAAGTCCTACGAACGACTGACTTGGATATCTATAATACCATCAGTTAGGTGATCAAATTGATCCTATTCCTTTTAAACTTTGAATAATGCTCTGTAGTAATGACAGTGTGCCTAAGGAAATTGATAGATCTTAAATCTTGAAAAGTGTAGTTTCTAATCTTAACTGGTATAGGTAATAGGCTAGATCAGATCCATGAGTCAAAACATAAAAAATTTGTTGCTTTATATCCCTCTTTTGTCCGTTGTCATAAATTTCATGTGGTAGAAAAGTTAAAACATGTTTAGAAACGTGATTTCCATATTGTGTCAAATTTAATGTTAAAAAGATAAATTTGATAAACTATAAACATGAGGCCTTTGTGTATAAACGTTGGAAAATAATATACAATTTTTTAAAAGATTGTGTTGGCTGGGCAGTTCTGGCTCTTAAAACCATTAAAACTTAAAACCATTCGCTCTTTTCTTGTGTCAGATATTTCCAATCTCACTCTGGAGAGTGATCCTTTACCTCACTACAAAGAAAATGGCAAAGAGAGGAGAAAGGCCAAAACACCTGACATGCCCACTCTAAAAGCACTGCCAATATCACTAGTCTATGACATTAAGTAAGTTTCTTTTCTTTATTTCTTTGGTCACAGTCACCTCTGAAAAAAAAACATACTGATTCTTTTAAAAGTTTTCTGATCATGTTGGGACCTTGAAAATCTTAATAGGACCTTTAGTTTTTTAGAAGGACCCATATATTGTATCTTCTCTTACTTTTTTCACTATTCATTCTAAATGTCTAATAATAATAAACATTACTTATAGTTTCCAAATCTTAGCATTTTTAAAGTGGAATCAGTTCTTCTTTAAATAAGAACTTAGTATTGAAAAGTTTGGTAGTTAATATTTAAACTCCTCTTAATAGTTCTTATTGTTTAACTGGGAAAAGTCAATCTTTTGTTACCAGTTTAAAAAAAACTTGTAACCTACCTAGATTTCAAAATAAATCTTTTTAATTGTTTATTTACATCTATCTATATAAGTTTTTTTTAATTTATACATCCATTTTTTAGAAATGTTCAGGCAATGACCGAAATAAAAACCGACATTGGCTATGCTCGAGCTTTTGTGAGATTAGCATTAGAAAAGAAGATGCTGCACAAGCATTTACAAAAGCTTTTATCAAATCAAGATTTGCTTAGGTATGCAATAGCTTTTTTAGTCTTAGCTTCTTAGTTAAATCTAAGCTTCATCTCACATTTATTTTAGTAAATTCAGTGCTAGAAGTGGGTGGACTAAAAGTGAGGGGATGGCCTAGCCCAAGTCCCCCCTCCAGAATTTTTTTTACTCTGTTACCTCCATTTATATTTTTTGTGTGGTATGCGTATATTTTTTGAAAGTATTAAACCCTTAAATAGTTCAATAATCAATATATATTTTGAGCATTTTTTCTGAATTTTGAATGATTATAATGATGCCTAAGTTTTACCTATGCTGCTGTTACTTATTTCTAATTATTTTTTTTAAGAAGAATGAAGAAATTTCGTTTGTGAACCTTTATTTAGTTATTGGATTTTAGATTAACCCCTGTTAAACACAAATATATCAAATATACCCTGAATGAATAAATATCATGCATATAATTTTCAAATGCTATCATTATTATACACAAAACACATCAATTATAATTCAGCATCATAAACATAGTTTCCTGTTTCATTACTTCATAAATTTGTCTTCACGAAATGTCTCTTTCGCGTACTTCATGTCAAATGTTTGTTTATATGCCTTAGCATCAAAAATAGAGGAGGTCTGGGGGTCCTCCCCCAGAAATTTTTTGAAACTTTGATCTTAAAAAGTAGTGTTTCAACTCATTTTTTTTACATTTTGGACCTTTTTTTACACACATAGGGAACCACTCCTTGTACCCTCTAGAATTTTCAAGAGGGGACAATACATATTTTATAAAAAGCCAAATTTTCAGGGGAGATTGAACCCCTAACAACCTCTTTGGATAGAGCCCAAATTAAATAAAACTTTAATAATTTAAAATAAAATTTAGGTAGTAGTAGTTTTGAATTCGCATATTTTCATAAAAATTTAAAGAAAACTAATTTTTAAAAATGAAGAATGAAGTGCTAACATTTAATAACAGATATTGAAACTTATAAAAGTTAACTTAGGATAAAA
Source organism: Tetragnatha versicolor (assembly GCA_024610705.1). Taxonomy (NCBI): domain Eukaryota; kingdom Metazoa; phylum Arthropoda; class Arachnida; order Araneae; family Tetragnathidae; genus Tetragnatha; species Tetragnatha versicolor. Next base: position 823,386 of record JANDEH010000004.1, read on the forward strand.
GTAGTTGTAAATAAAGTGCTTTAGAGAAATACACTTAAATTCAAGTGCTAATAAGCCCAGTATTTTAAATATTTAAAGAAATAAAAACCACACCTGAACACCGTTATCGTTCATTCGATTCTCCACATGATCCTTTTTAACTTGATGTAAATATTCCACTTCTCTGTGTCCTCACATCTGTATTCCGTATCGGATGTTTTTATCTTGAAACCAACTACTCAAATTAATTTAGGATCTAAAATTAAGTATTAAATAACAGAAGAGAACTAGGCGTGCGAACAGCAACCGCTGAGAATAATTGTTTTGAGCCACCACATCATCTCTCCTCTCACAAATATTTTTATATACAAATATTCCTTTTTTTATTTTTACGTTTTTACTTTTTCTGGAAAGGAGATTATGTGCTCTTGGTTAATCTCTGTGGCTTACCTTTTCTGTAACAGGGAGAGACGGTTGTTTATACTTTTAGGGGGTCGAAGCAGTTCTCTCTGCAATTTGTTTACATGTTTTTGTAATGGGAGGACAGTCTTCCGTGTAAAACGTATTTTAAAAAAACACCTCGACTCATTCTAATAAACCTGTCAAACATTCCTCAGAAGATGAGAACAGGAGGGTACAACGTTGATGAGGGTTTTGCAATTTTTCAAAAAGCAGCACAAAGAATTTCAGTGGTTTTAGAAGTGGGGTGATGATTTTTAGTGGAATTAAAAAGTGGGGGGATGGATTTTAGTGGAAATAAAAGTAGGGGGATGGATGGGTATTTTTACGAAAAGTGGGGGGACGCGTCACCCCGCATTTCTAGCACTGAGTAAATTGAAAATAAATCATTAATATGCCACCTTTTTTTATCTTTAAAACTAAAATTATACTTCTAGCTGGTAGTTTTCATCTAATTTTAATTTCTTAATAAAAAATAAAATTACTAATTCACTCACAGGGCAGGGTTTCCTTATAATACTTAATAAAGTGTTATCAAACCTGATTTTAAGAACCTATAAATCATGTATTAAATCTTCAAAAATTCTTATTTCTTTGCAATTTTATTATAGAAGTTCATATAAGCGCTATGCTTTTCTTCGTTGTGAAGATGAAAAGGAACAATTTCTGTATCATTTGTTAACATTAAATGCTGTTGATTATTTTTGCTTCACCAATACATTCACATCTACAAGTAAGTGTTGTTTTTCCAAGGAAATTAACATTATTTTGAAATTCTTTATGTCTATGAAAATGTGACCAAATGCTTTTTTTTCTGCAGTCATTCCATACCGTGTTGTAGTTTTTCCTAGCCGAAAGTTGAGTGCTTCAACGACATCTGCAAATGCCTGGATTATTGTAGCCGGTTCATTGGGAGAAACTAAACTTATTCCATTACCTAGGCAGACATTAGAAATAGTGTTTCAGGTAATATTTCGGTTCTGAATGTAATTACAGTTGAATCCGCTTAGTGTGATCACGGTTAATGTTATCAATCGGATAATGTTATCGAAATTGACTAGTTCCCTTTATTCCTATTTAATTTAATGTAAACTGCATTGTGTAATGTGATCAACTATGGATCAACACGCCGCTTAATGTTATCAAAATCTCCTAAAAAACGTCTGCTTTCGGGTTTCGCTTTGAAGTTAAATTTTTACAAGTAATCATCTACCCCACCCTATAGCATCTGGTGCTTCTTTTTTCTGAAACTCATATGAGTAAGAAAAAGAAAACAATCCGCATAAATATTAAAAGAAAACGGAAACGGTTAAAGGGGGGAATCCATGCTTGTGGTTAAGAACCATAATAACAGCTTTGCAGATAATTCTGATAAGAGATTTTGATTTTCCCTAGTTCACTGGAATTCAGATAATAATAAGTGGTTTATCCATAGAGTTGGTTTATTAATCTAGAGTTGGTTAACAATCTAGTTATACTGTTTGCTGCTTTTTGATATAAAATCGGTTAATGTTATCAGTTTTATGTCGGACAATTGTGATCACATTAAGCGATTCGACTGTATTAACATTAGCTATGTTAATTAATGTAGCTATTTGGTGGGGGCTCAAATTTTTGAAATACTATGAACAGTATTTTTTTCTAAAAACATTCAACATACTTGAACTAAAAACAGCAAACTCAAAATTATTGAAAATTGTTACAAAAAGAACTGCTTGGTCTAAAACTGATTGTTAAAAACTTTTTACAGATCTTGATATTGGTTTATATGGCATTGAAATAAAATGTTTTTGCTGCACATTAAAATTTTTTGACTATTTTTCTTAGCACAAGAACTTGGGAACGCTCACCACCTTGAGAGTAGGCCATGACAACACTGGAATATCTCCAAAATGGATGGTGGAACATGTTCTTGTACGAAATGAAATCTCAGGGCACACCTACAAGTAGGTTCCATGTTTATTTTATTTGAAGTTTTAAACTACTCTCATTTTTAAAAAATTAAGTACTGATGAGATTCTCTAAAAGCTTATGGCTATGTATTTGTTATGTGAACCCCTCTCTTATATTTACTCTAAATCAGTAAAGCTTTTATTATTTTTATTAATATAAAATGCATTTCAATTCTTTAAGGTTTCCATGTGGCCGCTGGCTTGGAAAAGGAATTGATGATGGTAGTACTGAAAGGCTGCTTGTTGGAGAAATGGTTCCAAGGGACTATGATGCTGATGGTAAGTAAATAAAATTGTTTTCATATTTTAGTTTTTCCTTAGTTTCCTAAAGCTTCCTAACTGTTAATATATTTGAATTGTTTGTTAATTTTGAGCTGGTCCAAAACCATGTTTTTGTTTCAGGGGGTTGACTCAAGATAATTTCTAAGGTTTCCCACCCCCTAATGAGTGCATTTATAAATTATGTGATAAAATTATGTCTTCAATGTTTCATTTAAATCCTTGTGTGAAAAGAGTATTTTGCTAATGTGTTCCTTGTTTAGAGCTGATGGAGACGTGTCGGACACCTCCTCGCTGCCGCTCCCCGAGTGTCCCAAGGAGACCAAGTGAGCCTAGTATGTTTCTCTTGCATGCCTCTTTCCACAGTGTGCATGTTGTTGTTTCTTGATTCAGCTAACGTGTTTGCCTCCTTTTAAGAGCTGACGATACCAGAAATTCAGCAGATGTTAGGGGAAGCTGTGAACAACATAGTGAAATATTATTACAAATCTGAAAAGGAGGTTTGTATTTGTACCTTCTTTTCAAAAATCTACTTTTCTTCGGTGGTTGAGTTTACTTGTTGGAAGTATTGAGCACATATATTTGTAAATTTATTTAAATTATTAATTAGCACCGACGACCTGAATCTATACTTTTAATTTGATGAAGCGTATTTACTTTGTTATTGTTACCAGCTTTTTACCGTTTTTTTTGTTTTATAAATTTGTATTCTGTATACTTGTCAGGGGTCTGTTTGCAAGAAATTTGTGTCCGTTTTCGGACCCTTCACAAAATGTTTCATTGTGAAAACGGACGTTTCACAAAGTATTTTACCTTAAAAACGGACCCTTCACGAAGTATTTTGGCCTTTAAATGGACACTATTTTTCACAGCACTGCAAATTTGTGAGCTTATTTTCACAAAAACAGGCTCCTGGATGATAAGAACCATTATAACACTAAATAAATTCACAAAATTAGGATTATATTTTCAAAATTTTTACAAAAACCGGACCCTTCACAAAAAGTCTGGACAGACCCCTGCTTGTATACCTTTCTCTTGTTTTTGTATTATTATAATTTGCCATGTATATTTAAGTGTAAATATTCTATTTCGCCTAGACGGGATAACCTTTTCCCTTGCCAAATCACTTTGGCTCTTGTTTTCTTGTATTGTTGAATGATTTAAAAAAATACTATTATTATTAAATAAATGTATGCATAACTGAAAGTCAATTTTCTGTATTAAACATTCAAAAAATACAATCAAAATATCAAAATCAGATTGGTTTGTAGTTTAAAAGCTTTTTGATACCAATTATAAACTTACATGAATTGTACTAATGGTTCAAATTCACCCTGTACAGGTACACTCACAAAAATAATTGTGTTGCAATTAAATATTTCATAAATTAAGTTTAAATTTTTACTATTTAGTGAAAAAAATTAGAGAGAATCAACCTTATTTCTAAAATAAAATCTGATGCTTACAATATATATTTGAATCTATTTTCAGAGAGGTAGTCTAACCATTTTACTTTGTGGTGAAAGTGGGTTAGTTTATTGTTTAGAACAAGTCTTTCTTTATGGATTTAAAGCTAGACGGTTCTTCAGGCATGTTTATCTGTGGGATTTCTTAATTGAGTTTAAATTGTTATTATTTAGTGAAAAAAATTAAAGAGAGAGAATCAACCTTATTTCTAAAATAAAATCTGATGCTTACAATATATATTTGAATCTATTTTCAGAGAGGTAGTCTAACCATTTTACTTTGTGGTGAAAGTGGGTTAGTTTATTGTTTAGAACAAGTCTTTCTTTATGGATTTAAAGCTAGACGGTTCTTCAGGCATGTTTATCTGTGGGATTTCTTTGGTAAGTGTTTCTCTGTTTAATTTGTGTCCTCTCTTAATTACAACATTAGTATTTTGACCTACGTAACCAAATCTTTATAAAGGTTTTTATGCAATGATTGAAATAAAATAACACTTTTATTTATTCTTTGTTATTTCAATAAATTCTTAATTCATTCTTTGTTGCAGTGTTTTTAAACTAGACTTATTATTAGTTGTATCATTGCTGTATACTTAATTGTCTTCTGTCTCACTTAAATTGTGTCAGTTTTCTAATTATTTATTTTTATATTGGTAGGTATTTATTTATATTTATAATTTTCTACTTTATTCGGTGAAAATTTTTTTAAATTAGTTACTTTGTTGCCTAATTTTTTCTTAAAAAGCTGTAGTTTTGTGAAAATAAATGTCATGGTATAAAATTCAGTTTTTTTTCCTTCTGATGGAAATTCAGGATTTTTTTCAAGTGTTGATGCAAAATCCAACTACTGTTTAAAATCGATATTTCTCTTCCAGTGAAAGTGGGTAGTTTCTTTGAAGCCCAGCTTCAAGAAGATGAAGGCAATGTTCCGAGGCAAAACCTGGAACATGTGTTAGTTATGCGCTCCTATTGTGAACTTGTAGAAAAGATAGATAATGCATCTTGTTCTGTGGGTAAGGATGGGAAATTTCAACTCTTCATTTGTTTTGCTGCCAGGTGAGTACACTATTTAATTTCATTTAAGGTAATAATATAGTAAAATCATAAACGAAGCCCTTCAAATATTCTTGAAACGAACCCAATTCTCGGTCGAAAAAGAACCATAGATCAACGAAATCAGCAGTTAGTCAATAATTTACACGGCTTCCTTGATAAACAAAAACATGCATTCCTGCTGCGGAGAATTTGCGTTTTCAATCTTTCAATCCTATGCTCTGCAATGAATCAGAGAAGCGGACTGTGCTCGTATATTTTTTTCTTACTCTTTACCACACCCATTCCTGTCAACTTTTACAGATTGTCCGTAAAATTTACGGATTACCGTCAATTTTTACGGATCAATCCTAATTTTTTACGGAATACATGTTTTTTCCCATTTACTCTTCTCAAAAACGTTAACAAATCTAAAAAGTCGCGATTTTTTTGCAAAGTTTCAGGGTTTTTTTCACGGAATGTTCTGTTTCTCACGCGACCCTTTTCTTGTACAGCCACGCGCGTTAAGTGATGTAGGCTTTTTCTCGTGTCCGTATTGTAATAATAGAAAAACAACTTTAGCATGGTCAAAAGCCAACATGTTCGATGTTCAGAATCTCGATCTTTAAAAGCTAAAAAGTTGCAATTCTTCGTGAAAGTCCCATTTTTTCTGCGACTGCTTCCATCAGGCGCCTAATTGCAAAGTTGGTTTCTTCTCACATTGTTAGTTCAATCACATGCGTTATCGCAATTTTAGTCGGTATTTTAACTTAGGATAGTTTTCTAAAATTATGAATTTTAACTGAAGGATTGTTTTTGGAAGCCACTTTCTCTCTCAGATTTATCCTATGACTTTAAAATAATTTGTTAAATAAGAATAAGAAAATTCGGACAAAGCGCATTGAACTACATCTTATTTCTTGATATTTTTCTTCCAGATTCTAAGAAAATTAACTATTTATCTATATTGTTTTCATTAAGTTGTTACAGCAGCAAAAAAACTCAGACAATTGGCAACATTACCTCTTGTTGAAAAGTTCTTTTCAAAAGACAATAGTTTTCAAATGAGTTATGTTTAAAATGTGTAGCTGAACATCCTCTGTATGAATACTACTACTTTTTTCAGTATTATATTAAATCGCTTCAAAAATGTAAAGATAAAATAGTGCAAATCTAAAATTCTAGATTTTACGTGGAAAAAATTAAAAACTATTTTTCCACAAAAATAACTTTATTTTCACAAAAATGGGCCCCAAAAATTTAAATCTGATTTTTGAAAACCTGAAACCTAAAATAACGGGATTTTTTGTTGTACTTGTAGTTGTTGTAACAGGATTTCACTGTAGTACACATATCAGTGTATTTTTTTCACATACTGTCGGTAGAAACAGTAACCCTTTTTTTAAAAAGTGCACACAGATAATCTTATTCATTAATGAGTATCCCAATATTTTCTTTCTCATCAACTATATCATACTATTTTTAAACCTACACATAAAATAAAAGATCTATGGCGTTCTGCCAAAGACCATCTTGATCCGCTGTCTGGTTCAGGGGTTTATCGTATTCCGTGTTCCTGTGGATCAGTATACATTGGTACAACTAAGCGCTCAATAAAAACAAGAATTACTGAACACAAAAGACACTGCCGACTTTTTCAGCCAGAAAAATCGGCAGTAGCCAAACACACTAATGCAGGCCGGCCATATAATTAAATTTGAGGATATAGAAAAACTTAAAAGTAGAGCGCACTACCACACCCGCATAATAAGGGAGGCAATTGAAATCTTTAAACATAAAGATAATTTCAACAAGAAGGAATTACTATCCTTCATATTTGGATTCCAAATTTTCTGTACTTTATTGAAAAACATGCATTGAGGTAGGAGAGGGTGGGGACGATTGTAACAAAATTTTTTATTTGATCTCAAACTAAGCTGTTTTTTATGTTAGAGTTATGAAAATTGGTATGAAAATAGGTTGATATATTCCAATTACAATTTTGTTATGAAAACCGTCCGGTGGACATGCATTGAAATTTAGTAAATAAAACATCGAAAAACGTTACAATCGTCCCCACTTGAAGGGTCAATTGTAACACAACACAAATTCATAAAAATAGATAGAAAATCATTCAAATTTATTAACAATTTATATTTTCTTGTTAAACAATAATTAAAAATATAGATTAGAATGGAAATAATAAACTTTTCACTCAAATAATGAGTTTAAATAGTAATAAATGTTGATGAGTAAATAATAGTAAATAATTATTCACAAGGGCAATTAGGGTAATCATAACTTAATTCCCCTGTAGTACAACAAACGTGGGACCATTTTTTGCCCGAAAAATGGTTCCTCTTACTGCCCTTGATTGAAAAATTTATTGTGTTTATAACCCACTTTAGGATTTTCATTTTTTATTTTTTTCTGACAGAATCTGTATATAATGTTACAAAAAAAAATATCGTGCTCACGAGCAACACTTATAATTGACTTTTTAGACACAGAAACCTCCCCACGTTGCCATTTTTAGTTCAACCCTCATTTTCCGCAAAACTAACAACAGTATCTTTTTGAAACTAAGCAGAATAAAACTAGGATAAATGTACATACAATACATAAAATCAGTGTTGTTGTGCTTCATACCTGCAGTGCAGGAGAAGGAAAGTTACACAAAAGTAGAAATTTACTTTGATGCTCGAAAAACACTCTTTTCTCAATTACACAGCCACAACTCAAATGTCAGCCTTGGCAATCTCTGATATTCTTTCATTCACCTGCCTTTTACGAATTGTCATCTCCTTTTCGCCCAGGCAGCCTCTCATTTTGAGGAAATCAAAGTGTTACAATCGTCCCCACCCTCCCCTACTGTTCATGTCAAAAATTACATAATTTAGGTGTTTATAAGTCATTGAAAAGGAATCGGTCATGGATTTGAAAAGAAATTCATTTTGACTGGTTTTAATTTGCATGCATCAAAAACTTTGTTTGCAGGGACCACCTCCTCCACCGCATGCTGTTGCACATTGCGTCCACGGCCGTGACCACCAGCATGTACGAGGACCAGTCGTTCCTGCGCGACCCTACGTTGGTCACCTTCCTCGTCCAGATCCTCGAGTCCCTCGCCGACTTCAGCATCACGCTCGAGGCCTCGCTCACCAAGGGTGTCGAGAGCTGATCTTCCGATTTTATACTGCGTGCGTGAGATGTGAGGGGAGAATACTCCGGAGATAATCATTCACCAATGTTCTTTGAGTGTTTTTTGTAACATTTTCAAGGTTTCTGGCCTTCTCAAAAACATGAAATTTAGGTTAGTGCATTCTTTTTAATAAGAAAATAACTCATTTCTGAAAAAAACAGGGTTCGTATTCCTCCTGAAATTTGCTTTTTTTCTGTCTAACCCCTGAAAAACATTTGTTCTAGAGCAGAATGAAGTTTTACTATCGCTTTAGTGGAAATAATTGTTTTATTTTAGTCGATAAAATTCCATTGAGATGTGAAATTCTATTCTCTTCCACAATTCGTTGTTCCATACTTAATTCTGCTCTTAACATGTTAAGTTGTAAAAGGTTAATAACTATTCACGTTACCTCCTGATTTTTTTGTAAATTACACCTGAAAAACTCCTGAATTTTTCTATGTTAGATAGAGTATGAACCCTGGAAAAACAAAAAATACTAAATCAAAAGTTTCTGAAAAATAATCGTAGCAATAATATTCAGGTATTCTGTTCTCACTAATATCCTAAGACTATTCTTGCCGTGTGAATGCTATGTTGTGAGTTCTTGAAATATTGGTGGATATTCTCAATGAACATTATTCTTGTTCTCTGAAAATACTCTATTTCTTGGAAAATATTCCCACTTCATATCTCCTTGTGTGATAGTGACATTCTTTGTGAAGTTATTTTTTGTGTTGTGTCTTTCTTGAATTTGATTTAGCTTACCTCTTACCCAGGGACATCATCTACATTTTTAGTGTATTTTACTTGTTAATATGCAGATACACATTATTACACTTCAGTTCTACACTTAACTTGGACTTTAATTTAAATTTTAATGTATTGGCTAATTTTAATCTTGAGGATTGAGGATCTTTTATGATTTTTACTCTTTTTTGGATCTATCTTTGAATTTGAAATCTATTTTTTAAAAAGTAAAGAATGGCATTAATTTTATACTAAAAAGTAATGCATTCCCTAGATCTCTCAGAAATATATAATGACTGTATTGTTTAACTGTTGTAAATTAATTTAAAGTAATAGTTTTAAAAGATGAAATTCTTTTAATTTCAAGTACTTTAAAATTCAAACTAAGAATATTACAACATCGTTACCTTTATAAATATGCTTAACAATAAACAGTTCATTGATAAAATTAAAATATTGATTAATTGATTAGCTGTGAAAAAAAAATTAAATTAAGATATTATTATGAATTCTGCATTACTGCACTTCCAAAAATGAGAAACGGAATGTAATGATAGAACTTCTGGTTGACGGGTAAGGGGCCATTCATTAATTACGTAAGGGTCCAGAGAGGGAGGGGGGGTTGGAAAAATCTCTACATACCCTTACTTGGGGAGTGGGGGGTCAAACCAATTCTTATGTAAGATTTTCCTAGTTTATGTAAACAATTTCCAATTATTATAATCAAGAGATAATAATATAATAGTAATATGTAGTTGACAGCAAGAATATTACTTATCTGTTGAAAAATAAAAATCTTTGATTTACGTCAAACGGAGAGTTTTCTAACATTTTATTATTTTGAAAAACATAATGGAATCTTACGTAAGAATAGGGGGGAGGGGTTTGAAAAATCTTACGTACCCTTACATGGGGGGAGGGGGGGGGGGTCAAAAATTGCCAAAATCATCCTTACGTAATTAATGAATGGCCCCTAATGCTGTTTGTCAACTTTGACAAAATAAGCAATTTATTTATTAAAAATGTAGTTCAATGGGGGTATTGCCATATAAAAACCTCTACTTAGTTCAGATATCATGAATATCCAAGTTATATTTCCATGGGATTTTAGGATTTTTTAGATAAGGCTGTTGTGTTCAATTCAAAAGCTTTTTCAAGTGCAATTTATTTTTTAGAGGAGGGAAGAGTTTATTAAGGGTTTTATCCAACGTTATTTAATATTATGTATTTATTTTAACTTATTTTTTTTAAATAAAAGCTATTGCTACCTCATCTGCTAAGAGGTTCTCTTTATAATGAGGAAGTTGCATATTTTTTAAATTTTCGGTTTTGGGGTATATTAATACAATATAAGTTGTGGCAAATTGGAATCTGCAATCCAAATTTTTCTAAGAAATTTATTTACTGAAATATACAGCATTCAGGCAAGAGATTCTTCCGATTTTTGTCAGATTTTCCAACTTTTTCCGATTTTTCTAAGAGTTCGGACAAGGTGTTAAAAAAAGCTAAAACCTTGAATTTTAGGATCAAATTTCCACTAATTTTCTGGGGGAGAACCCCCAAGCCCCCCTTTTAGTACTTGGAACTATATTTTTTATATTAAGTTCATTAATTCTACCCAAAAATATATTGGAAAACAATATTAAAAACGTCATAAATGCAGGTTTTCAGACTTTTTGCTTTTTTGTCAATCTTATCCCTGGATATAGAAGAAATAAAAGTTGTAAACAAATGATGCAATCACAAACGCTTAAAAATCAAATTTGACGTCACTCGATTGTAATGATGATTAATGATTTGTGATGGGGTGGCTGCAAGAGCCTGAGCACCGCGACCATTGGTCTATTGTACTATCCCCCTCGTTAAGTCTCAAAGGAGACCCATAGCGGAAACAAATTTCAGCAGGACTCGATTGTAAACAAACTGTGTTGTTGATATTCATTATTATAATAAAAGAACTAATAAATGTAAAAGTCCAGTGAACCGTGTTTTATAAAACAATGCATAATTTTCAACTTTTTTCCATGAAGAAAATTTACATTTTCCATAAGTATTTTAATTTTAAGTTTAAAAATCTTTAAATATAAGAATGTAATGTTTTAAAATTAATTATTTGAATTTATTTTGGTGTTTTCATAGCTGATTTAACTTTTAAATAGGCAATTATAGAGTTTTTCTTAAAAATATGTAATTCTGAGGTTTTCATCTCATTTAAAATAGTGAGTCAAGCAGATCCACTTTAGTAGAGAAATGTAGACATAAGCGTTTTTAGCCATGTTGTTGTTGATGTCGTGTGCCACTTGGAATACCCAAGCTCCATAAGGATTCAAGGCAAAGGGGGTGCGGCTCCTGAGAAAGTGAGGCACAGTTTTTAGCCATAAAATCGTTAATTACTCCTGAATATTTAATTTTCGAACTTGGAAAAGTTGGTAGTGATCGTCCTTGCCTCAAGATACGTCTATATACCGAGTTTTGTCCACGCCAACTGCGTAGTTCTAGAGAAGATGTGAGTTGTAGTTGGGTTAACATATCGCAACACGTCACAATTCTGAAATCTGAAAAAATAAATAATGATCAGAATAAAAAAATATCTCGGTTTTAGGGTTTTCTCGAAAAATTTAATAGATTTTTAAAAAATTTAAAAGAAATATGCAACTTCCTCATTGTTATACTCTATTCCTTTAGAATTGGCGCTTGAGAAATAGTGCTTTCCCCCATGCTAGAAGCGTAACCATAGTTACACTCTTCCAGCAGCCAATACTGCCGTCCTAAGCGAAAGTGTACACTAACGCAATTTCTCACAGATTTACTTTGAGAAAAATCTCGCCAAAACAGCATTTGGTGGATTTTCAATTCTATGCGGCAACCTGCTTACGATATCAGACTGCCAAGATTAGCATTGAAACTAGCTCGTTTCACAGCAGCCAATGAAATAATTAAGAGCACTTTTTTCGTTATAAAAATCGAATTAGTTTTAGAATTATTAAGATTTAAAGTTTTAATTTTTTCCCTTTTTAAGTTTAACAATGGATAGCAGCAACCCTTTAACAACACCAAAATCGCCAACAAAACGAGCAGAATGAACGACTCTGCGTAAATTTCCCAACCATTCTAGTGGCTTGGAAGTAACAAGATACATTCTCGCCAATTTAAAAACGCGCCAAGGGAGAAAGGAAATTGAAGTTTTAAGGAAACTCGTTAACGTACATTTCACTTAGGACGGCAGAATAGTGAGCCTTCTTCGTCACTTTGACGTGGATAGTTTCTATGGTTACCGATCGGTGGTGGGGGGAAGAAATATTTTCAAGCGCCAGTTCAAAATGAACAGAGTATAACTTACATCCACTTAAAACTTTATTTATTTCATGATCTAAAGGGTTTTTTTTGCATCATTGAGATGTATTTCGGAAAATATTTTTTGCAATGTGCTCAATTTATTTTTCAGATCACTGAATCATTATCACTTGTTATATTGAACAGTGCTTTAAAATTCTTGAAATGTACACTAAGTATGATTCAAATATGTCCCATTTATCCATAAAAATATGATTGAAGTTTGACTTAATAGCATTAATAATTTCATGGTACAAATAGCATTTTATGAAATGTAATGTAATTATTAGGGTTATATTTTGCTTGTAATTGGTGTTGTTGTTAAATGTGCACTTAAATATAGTTTTCAATTTTGATTCAGAATTTATGGAATTGCTATATTATATTAGTAACTCATGTTTCAAAGGGATAATGCCATTTACTAATTCAAAGTAATAACTTTATTTTGAATGCTTATTTTTCCATAATTTTGTAAAATTAGATTCCTAAAGTATACAAAATATCCAGCCAGTAGTTCTAAATTCCAAACAGTGGAATGGCAACTCTAAACAAAGAGAGATTTTATTTACTTGTGTAACTTGTTAAACGTAGAGACTACCCTTTATTATATTCAGTGACTGTAAATATAAGAGAAGTAAAAAAATTCAGAAGTATAGTTATTGCTTCTTAAAATATGTATTTTCAGGAAAAAAATTCCATCCTCACATAACTTAGTAAATAGGAAATGGCCATCTTTTTAATATTTTTTGAATATGTGTAGGCATTTGTGTGGTTACTTGTGTCGGAACACATTGTTAAGCAGTAAGAAACTATTCTTCTAATTTGTAATAACTTATCTGACTTGAATGAATCTCACCGAAAAAAGTCAGTTTACTTAAACCCATTTCCAATTTCGTTACTGAGGTACAACCACGTGTTCATTTCAATAGTTAAGAGGTCAATTTTAAAAATATAAAAATGTTTGTTTTGAAATTTTGCAGGTTTTCTTGTTGTCTTGGTCAAAAATGTCCTTTATGATAGTTCTATTGCTGCAATTTTACGCATTTTGAAAGGATTCATTGACACTTTGTGTTTGATAGTACAAACTAAAGATAACCGAATTTTTTTAATCACTGATAACAAGTTAATCAAGTTATTGGAGACTTATAGTATGGGTAACTTTTATACTATATAAATAAATTTGTTTTATCCACGGAATTTTTCTATTTTTAAAAATATAACTCAATCATGTATTATCTTAATTTGAATTTTTAATTTATGTGACTTGTTCTTGTTACTCTGATTACACTACTCGACAAAAAAATGCTTCTGACAGAAATCAAGCAGATTCTTATGTAAAATGACCCCCTAAATCCGAATCCGACCCCCGTTTTTCTCCATCAGGCTCAGCTTTTCAGGGAACAGCCCCTCCCCCTTTTCGCGTTTTTCGATGACTTAATGACTTTGAATTCGATTTTCAGGGTCAAAAACTATTACTTTAGCCTTTAAATTAAACCCGAGGGAACTAGAAAGGTTAATACTTCTAAAATATAAAAGTTTGTAGCAAATGGATAAGTTAAAGGGGTTATTACCCCCCTAAAAATGCAAAAAAATCGTTAAAAATTATAGAGATTATTTTTGGCTATTTTTTTCCTCTTATTTTTTACGCAATTCATCATTAAAGGGTCCTAACCCTTTTCCAAGGACACAAATTTAATGAATATATACAGCAATGATTTTTGCTAAAAAGCGGTTGACGTGTTAGTGCCTCCGAAGCACTCACGGACTGAATCGTGTCGCCGCTCGCGAACTCAGGAATTAATAAGCTCAAAAGTGACATTTTTCTTATATTTCAGCTCTATCCTGAGGGAAATTGTTCAATTCGTTAAAAACTGTCCAATATTAGGGGGTTGGGGACTCCATGTTTCTTGGCTGTTAATAGATGCTTGGGCTGTGGATAACCGTTGGGGGACGTCCCCTTAAAAATTGAGGGTGATGGAGGAAAACTGGTGTCATATTTGAGTTCAGGAGGTCATTTTACACAAGAATAGACTGAAATTCAGTCACAGTTGAAGTTTGATATTTTTTGTATAGCTGTTTAACTCTAAAGCAGTGGTTACCAAAGTGGGTTCCGGTTCCATGGGACAAACTTTATTTCATTAAAAAAATTAGAATGGTGTAAAAAAATAAGATGGACAGCGCCGCCTCCCTTGGACACAAAAATGTTCTCAAAATGAGTTAAAACCTTACTTTTACCAGTCGAATTTCAAAAATTTTTCTGGGGGAGGATCCCTAGACCCCTCCCCTCGGTATCACAAGGGGATGTTGCGCGATACTTTTTGGAAAATCACCAACATTTTGTCATTTTTTGTCAAAAGATAAAGGTTATATGGTCTGGAAAATTCTCATTTTGGCCCCAAAAAGCTTCTAAAAATGAGTTAAAACTCTACTTTTTAAAAATTTCAAAATTTTTCTGGGGGAGGACCCCCATACCCCCCAGGGGGGATCTTGCGTGATACTTTTAGAAAATCCCCAAGAATTTGACATTTTTGCCAAAAGGTAAAGTTGATTGTCTGGAAAAGTGCCCCCCCTGGACCCGTGCTGGATCCGCACCTGGTTTCATTTAATATCATATATTAAATTTTGAAAAGTCGTTGATTAAAAATTATTCAGGGTTCCGCGATCATTGGTAACAAATTTTGGGGTTCCACGACCAAAATAGTTTGGGAACCACAGCTCTAAAGTACGGCATTGAACCCTTCCGCGGGGACGCACCTCAACCGCTTTTAGCAAAAATCATTGCTGCATATATTCATTAAATTTGGGTCCTTGTGGAAGGGTTAGGACCCCCTTTAAAGATGAATTGCGTAAAAAATAAGGGGGAAAATAGCCAAAAGTAATCTCTATAATTTTTTACGATTTTTTTTTTTGCATTTTTAGGGGATTAATAATAACCCTTTTAACTAATCCATTTGCTACAAATTTTTATATTTTAGAAGCTTTAACCTTTCTTGTTCCCTCGGGTGTAATTTAAAGGCTAAAGTAATAGTTTTTGACCCTGAAAATCGGATTCAAAGTCAATAAGTCATCAAAAAACGAAAAAAGGGGGAGGGGTGGTTCCCTGAAAATCTGAGTCTGATAGAGAAAAACGGGGGTCGGATTTAGATTCAGGGGGTCATTTCACATAAGAATCTGCTTGATTTGTGTCAGAAGCATTTTGACCCTATTTTTTGTCGAGTAGTGTTAGTTGCCTTAATTTTAGTATTTGAACCTGACTAAATATAATCAAACAGTTAACCTCTTGATCACTGAAACCTTTTGTTTAAAGGCTTTAGTGAAAACTATTGTGATATATCTTCTGTTCATGTTTCAGGTGTAAAAATTGTGTTGGAAGTTTTTTTGTATAAACTATCTACTTAAGTTTGTTTTTGTTACTCGTGTGTAAAATGTAAATAAGAATTGTTTATTTGATTAAAATTTCTTTTATAAACTGGACTCTTAGTATTCTATTCCATCCGTCTTTTTAACATAATTTTAATATCTTTCTTACTTCCCGTTCTGGAAATGGCTGAATAGAAAAAGAAACCTGAAAAGTTAAATTAAGTACTATTATCTAAAAAGGAAAAAAAAACTATGAATTATTTTTTGAAGGATTTTTTATATTTTTATGACTATGGGTTTGCAATAAGTAAATTGATTATTTTATATCCACAGTAGTGATGGGCAAAATCGATAATTTTAGGTATCGAATACTTATAGGTATCGAATATTTTGGTATCGAATACTTATAGGTATCGAGTACTTTTTTTCAATGTCGGGAAATGAACCTGAAGGGACAATTTTTTTAGGGCCTATCCATAATCAGACTAATATTCAAAAAACTGAAAGCGATCCATTAAAAAGCCCCGTAGCTACGGGCCTGGAGGTGGATAGAGGCGAAGGATTTGGCGGGGAAAAAACCTAGCCGCGTCAAATTTCTCTCGCGGATGATTAACGACTTGGGTTTGAGCGTTGCAAAATGAAAACGGAAACAGGCTGCGTTTGATCTACAGTAGGTATTAAAAAGATAACTTCATTGAAAAATTTAAAACGAAATATGTCAATTAAGTATCGATACTTTTGTGGGTATCGAATACACTCGATACCTATAGGTATCGAGTACTTAAGTATTTGGTATCGATACCTGCCCATCACTAATCCACAGATAATTCAAATACATTTTTAAATTATCATTTTGGCTCTGTATAACCATAACCCGAAATCCATCAGACCGAAGCGCCTCTTTCCCGACCGCTACCTCACCGAAAGACAACTTGCTCGAACGGGTCGTTTGACCCAACGGGACGTGCCTATTAATTACTATCATTCCACATCCCGTTCGGTCAAAAGTCGTGTCGGTCAAACGCCCCGTTCAGCAGAGTTGGGATTATTCGAATAAAAATTTAGTTGAACTAAAGTTGAAACTAAAAACTAATTTAGTGTTTAGTTTGACTTTCGAAACTAATTTTTGGAACTAAATTAGTTTTAGTTTCAACAGTTGAAACTAAAACTAATTTAGTTCCAAAAGTTAGTTTCGAAGTTGCGAATAAAAACTAAAGTAGTTTCATCTTTTATTCGTAGTTTCGGAACTATAAATGAAACTAAATTTTTTTCCTCGCGTTTTTTACTAATTTGAAGCTTTGAAGGGGATGTGTTCGGAAGTAAAATTAATAATCTCATGACTGAATCGTAAAATTAATAATCTCATGACTGAATCGAAAAATTAATAATCTCATGACTCAATCGTAAAGTTAACCTCTTCAGACCCGAGGTATAAAAAAATTCTTTCAACTCAAATTTTTTTCTTAAAATAGTATTAAAATGCTTCACAAAGTTCATAAAAATCTTCAATTCAAGAAAATGTTTTTTAGGGGGCTTACAATTTAAGGTCCACTCTGGTGGACCTCAGTTCTAAACGTAGTAAAACATGACACAATTCCTATGGTATAAAATTGTTACTTTCTGTAATTATAATTTAAATAAATGAATTATTTATAATTTTTTTGTCATAGTAGGTTATTTGAAGGTTGTAACTTAATTTCCTTTTTAAAATAAATAATTTTTTAGAAAATTTAATTTTTTAAAAATTCAAAAATTCATTTTTAGGGGCATAGAAAACTTTTTGTGCATGTTTTTAACATTTTTATGCAATAATCAAAGTAAATGTACATTTATACTGTAGAAAATAGTATTCATTTTGAGTTTTACAGAATTTATTTTGAAAAATTTAAAAAATTTTGAAAAAAAAAATTTTAAAATTTGTTTTTTCTATATGAAATTCAAAATTTTAAATGACAAATATAATAATTATCATTTAAATTATAAAATAAGTTTTTTTAATTCTCAAAATAGTTCATTTACCCGTTTTTTATTAATTTTTACTCCTACACATTTACCATCGTTAAGAACCGAGTTCCACCCTGGTGGACCTCTCTATATCTTGCTCTCCAAAACTCAAAATTTGTTGGATTTATTTACAAACTGTTTTGTTCTACTTGAAAGGATACTAATTAATAAAACTAGTCAAATTAAATCTCATAAATAAATTAATTTAGGTTTAAATTAATTAATATTCCCAAGTTTTAGATAGGACGCCATTTTTTCCAAAATCCTCTTTTTAAATATGTGCTGTGAGCAAAATTTTGTTTTAAAGCGCCATCTCTCGATTGAAATAGGAAGTAAAAACATCAAATAATACATATTTCAGCTTTTAGCTGATAATTTTCAATAAAAAGTTTGTTTTTGAGGGGGTAAGCGAAGGTCCACCACGGTGGAACTGGGGCGTGAAGAGGTTAATTATCTAATGACTGAAAACTTTGATTCTAATGGGACCAATCCTCACAAAAATGAAATTAAGTAAAATAAAATAAATGGACACCTTGGTTGATGAGGGCGGAAGACGAGGTCAGTCGCAGTCGAAGAGGTGGGTCCTGGCCTGGGTCCTACAATCTGGAGGTTCAAAGGGTTGCTGATATTGACGAAAGCTACTCTTTTCTAAAGATGTAAAGGCTGGAAAAAACCGGGTTTATTCCCGGGAATAAACCCGGTTTTTTGGGAAGGGAATTTTGAATATTCCCGGATTTCCAAATATGAAAGTACTTTCGCGTTTTGGAGATTTTAGAGTTGTGTTGAACCAAGCGTGTAGAACTATCAATTACTAGTGTTTGATCATCTTTAAAATAGCATCCTTGATTACACTTTTCGACTTGCAGAGAAAAAATGTATTTAGACATTGAAACAGAAAATGGGCAGATTAAACTATTTGACTTGATTTATTATTAATAAGATAAGAGAGTTAATTGCAGAATGATCTTTCAGTGAATCTATATTAAAAGTTGTCTTAAATTCCTCAAAAGAATACCTAGAAAATGATAACTGATAATAAAATATCGTTGTATTCTTTATACGTTCGAAATTCCCAATATTCCTCTAAAATTCCCGGTTTATTCCCAAAAATCCCGGGTTTTTTCCCGCTTCCCCAAAAATGTGGGAATTTTACATCTCTACTCTTTTCTACTTTTTTGGAATGTATTTTTGAGTGTGATGAGATCTGCCTACGGATGTCTCCCTCTACTCAAATGAGATCCCTATATGTCGGCCAAGTGCTAATTATGTGTCGAATAAACGTCAGTATATTTTAAACCCAAACTGGTCACCACTTTTTGTGTCAATTTGTCTTGCTTTAAACCAATTTTCATGACAGTCCCACTTTTTTCTTGATCAGGACTGCAGTACGTTTCAGACATGGACCGTGAATAGGGTAGTTTCCCATTTTCTGTTTTATTTTTTTCCTGGTAGAATATAGTGAAAAAAGTTGTTATCAAAAATCCCGAGGTCGCTACGACTTTAATTTAGTTTTTTATTAATTTTTAACGAGGATGCGCAGTCACAGTGCTTAAAAACGCGCCACTGCGCAGATACGTCATTTGGTAGTATCCGAGGTTTCGCCTATCGCGAGCTCTTATTTTTCCCAATAGAAAGCACGTGCATCAGTAAAAAAGAATGGATTCCGAAGTAAAAAAAGCTTATGAATACTGCATTGTGCCAGGATGCACTTCATCGACTGCAAAAACACATAGTAAAAGGTTCTTAATCGTTCCAAGAAAAAAAAATTGAGGAAAATGGTTCAAAGCCTGTATGAAGGATAAAATGGGCTCCGCTACTTCCAAACTCTACTGTTGTGAAGACCCTTTTAAAGTATCCATTTGGCACTATTAAAAAACATAGTGTAGTAAACATGTAGTGCTTCTTATTTGTTTCATAATTTATAGTTCTTTTGATAACACAAATTGCTCACGAAAGATATTAAGTTGTCCGAAAAGTTCTGACAGTTTTTACTAAGTTTTGGTTTTGAATTTTTTTTGAAAAACTGGTAATAGGTGGAGATTTCAAACAAAGGGGATTGTGGTTAACGTATATTTAAGAATACAATGTATGGTTTTGGTAGGGGTATTATTTCTTTTCAAAATTGCGGCTACAAAAGAAGACCGCAAACGACGCTTTTCGTAAAATTTATTTGGCCGCTTTAAGATCTGGGAATGCATGATTAAAATGGCTACTGAAAGTTAAGTTGTATATTTTCAATGTTATTAAGATGTCAAAGTTTTGAGATGATAATAATAAGTTTAAGAGGAGAAATTTTTATCTCAAACAAAACATCTATTGGGAAAAACTTCTCTCGGTATTTGTTAGTCATTTGAAGAAAATTTTCTGTAAACTATATCAAAATCAACACAAGAAAGCTTACACATAGACACAGCTATTTAGTAATATGTCTTAAGTTAAATTATCTTAAGTTAAATTATAGATCCAGAAATCAGTGCGATATTTAAGCACGCATTATTTTAGCTTGTGAGAATTGCACTCGCTAAATGACGGTAAAGCGCGAATGAATATTTTTGAATAAACTAAAAATGCAACACTTATTGTTCGAAATTGGAAACAAATAAAACATTGATATTATGGAAAAGACTCTCAGAATGTTCAGAGAAACATCTGTCTTGATTTTATTTCATGCCAGCTGCTCAACGGAACGAGGGAAGTACTAAAGAACTATGGACAATTACTAGTTTGTACAGTTTTAGAGCCAAAATTACTATCTTAAACTTATCGAATCATCTCAAAACTTTAACGTATTAATTTAAACATTATTAATATACAGCAATCGAGCATATCGAGTTTACAAGTGCGCTTCCCGAACTTATTTCCCCCGGCCAATATGATAACACAGGTCCGCAAAAAAATTTTTTCCGAGCTGTTTGGACTATTTCACCTAAACCTTATGATTTTTGGTGCGCTGAATCCAAAAATGACCTCCATTTTGCCCAGGGACGTCACGTTTTTTGACAATTCAGGTCTTTAGGTTTTTTTGGAAATGCCTTAAAATTTTGAAAAATTGACTCTTAACACTATTTTTTTCATTCAAATATTTCCATAAAACCTTTTATGGTTTTTGATGTGCTGAATCTAAAATTGCCCTCCATTTTATCATAAGACTTCACCTTTCTTCACAATTTATTAAAAATGCCAATTTTTTTAAGAAAATGAAAGTATGTTTTAAAAAAAATTATTTTTCGACTCAAACTTTATCTGAATATCATTTTCATGTGTTTTGGTGTGCTGAATCCAAATATGACCTCTTTTTATTTTTAAAACATCGCATTTTGTAACAAATTGAGCAAATATAGCAACATTTCTTTAAAAAAATGTAAATACACTTAAGAAGTAGATTTTTTAATCCAAATTTATTAATGAGGTGATTAGTTTTAATGTTTTTTGGATCCCTAAACTCAAAAATGATCTCTGTTTTGCCCTAGAATGGCATGTTTCCCGACAATTTAGGTATGATTGTAAAATAAGTTAATATTTCAATTTTAATAAAAATCTGCTTATAAAATAAATTTTTTATTACATATTCTTCATAAAAATCATTATATAACTAAAATAAACTCATTTACACACTCTTCAGCCAATTTTTCCACCTTATGAAGCTCTTCTTGGTTAATTTACCCTTGTGATTATCAACAAGAACGTTTTTTTGAACTATACAACAAAAATCCTTCATTATTGCACGATTAAGTCTTGCTTAATATTTTATTTCAATCCCTATAATTATCTCTAAATATCCTGATGAGATAGTTTACTATGTGCATCATTCACAGCTCCGAATTTTTAAAAAGGGAGGAGCTAGAAATGTTCAAAAACTATAAAAAAATGGGAAAATTAGAATATTATGTTGCAATTTGTGAAAAATCCTGACGTACAGGATTTTTTCAATATTTTTTTCGTTATCAGCACACCAAAATACATAGGAAATCGTAATAATTGTTCAAACAGCTTTTTCATTGCAAACCTGTGTAATTTCTATTCTTTCAAACTCTTTTCGCATTAACAAAAAACAATGGGCAGGCAGGTGATTTTTGCAGTATGCAATTGTGCAGGTTTAAAACCATATGCTTTGCATCAGCCAAGTTCCAGGCATTGGTGATTCATGGAGCTCAAGATGAGGGATAGAAAAACTTGTGAAAAAGGTGCAATAAATAGTTCATTTCAAGGTGATTACGTTGAAATGTAACTAAATATGTTTGTAACCTTCGATAATTATCTTATTTTTAAATATTCATTAGTTTTTTTTATTTTTTAAACCATCAAAAAGGGGAATATGTCGAAAAAGAAGATTTCTCTATGGGTTGGCGGGAAATAAGACCGAGGTGCGCGCTTGTAAACTCGATATCTAATAGTTAAAAAATTTTCCAGAAAACATGTTAACTAATTCTCAAAGATGTAACTAGTTACCAATAGTAAAATTATTTCAAAATTCCTACTACTTTTTTCAGGATCAAAACGGGAGTTGAAAATAAAACTACCCTACCACAATGCTGGAGTGTACTCGAACTAAAAATGCTCTTTATTAATAAATATAATAGATTTTTAAAACTTTAAAAACAGAATACGAAATAGTACTCATCTTGCTTGTTTAACTCCTCTATTTCTGGTTTATTGAACCGTGTATCGTTTCTAAGGAAATCAACCGAAGTTAAAACCGAAATTTTCGGCGAATTATTCGAATCTGCTCGAATAAAACCAAGCTCAATTTGAAAACTAATCCTGTTTTGTGTACAGTAATGATGTAAAAGAACAATAAACGAAATCTTAGTTTAAAATATTTATGATAAGCAAAGCGTAAATACTCAGTTCGAAAACAAAACACAAATGCAGGCAAGAGGCAAAGCAAAGGATCGGTACTTTTCGCCCGTTCATACCAAATGACGTCACAGCTGGCCACGCCTCTTTTTTTGCGGCTCCAAATTTTAAATGCTTTTAACTAATTAACTATTTGGTCTAAAAATTTTTTGAGCGTGGGTAAATTATTCTTTTGCATTTCTCTTAGTGTTTTTGGTGTTAAAATGATCAATTTCAGTTGAAGGAAACAACCCTATTCGCACCTGAAACTTCAGAATCTGAACATTCACTTGTGAGTCGTAGAAATGAGCTTGTTCTCATCGGAGAAGCAAACGATTCAAGCAACACTTGTTTCAGTGATGTAGAGATAGAGAATACGCCAGAACGTGGCCCGACGTCGCAGACGTAATGAATGACTCATCACCCTCAATTCTTTGATACGTTTCTGAAAACGTTTGATGTTCAACTCAAAAAGGTGGGGAGGGTAGCAAACTTGAATCTATTCTTCTACGACCCTGAAAAAAAAACTTGTTCGCACCCAGCAGCAGCACCCATATTTCGTTGAAACACACATCCCCTTCAAATCAGTAAAAAACGCGAGGAAAAAAATTTAGTTTCATTTTTAGTTCAGAAACTACGAATAAAAGATGAAACTACTTTAGTTTTTATTCGCAACTTCGGAACTAAATTAGTTTTAGTTTCAACAGTTGAAACTAACACTAATTTAGTTCCAAAAGTTAGTTTCGAAAGTTGAACTGAAACTAATAGTTTCAGTTTTTAGTTCCAGTTAGGAACTAATTTAGTTTTTAGTTTTAGTTTCAGAACTAATTTTTGCCCAACTCTGCCGTTCAGTCAAAAGTCCTGTCGGTCAAACATCCCATTCGGTCAAACGTCCCGTTCGAGCAAGTTGTCTTTCGGTGAGGTGGCTGTCGGGAAAGAGGCGCTTCGGTCTGATGGATTTCGGTCTATTGGGCGCGACCCATTTGAGACAAAAGTAAAAATTTAAATTTTATTTTAAAAACTTGTCTATTTTTTATATTTTTAAATTAAATAAGAAAAAAAGGGGGCAATATTAGAAAATTAACTTTTTAATAAAACAAATATTATAAACTTCGCGAATTGGCCGTAAGATATACAAGGTGGTCCTAAAGGCACTGTATATTTGCACGGCTTTTTTTCAACTAAACTCTACTCTAACTTCCACGGCTAGGCGTTCCATTGGTTCCATCACTAAGCTCCGAGACTGCTACGTCATCACGAGACCTACAGCGCATGCGCCACTGGCCGTTTTAGCCGTTCAAATATACACTTCGGGTCCCCCTAAATTCGTGGTACAAACTGGGTAGGGTAGGTATAGTACATCAAGACGAACAAGAATTGGTATAGAAAAGGGGGTCGCAGTTACACCGTTAAAGAGCTCTAGGACCTAATGTAGTGCGAGAGCGTTACAAAAGGACGTTTTCCCAAGGCCCGTTTAACGAAAAAAAAACATAATGAAATGAAAAAACTTATTGCATGAGGTACAGCAGTATCCGTACTACTTACACCATAAATTTGATAGAAATTGGACCACTTGCTAAACCGTGGGGTGAGTTTTAAAATGCGCAGTATTAATCTTTTAGCCAAAGAATGGAGTTCCCTTAATGGTATTTAGAAAAATGATGATCGGGGAAGGAATTTTCAATGATCATACATTGATCATTGAAATTGTATGATCATTGAAAATTCCTTCCCCGATCATCATTTTTCTATATACCATTACACTAATTTAAAGTAACTCCATTCTTTGGCTAAAAGATTAATATTGCATGGTTTTAAAACTCACTCCACAGTTTAGCAAGTGGTCCAATTTCTATCAAATTTATGATGTAAGTAGTAAGGATACTGCTGTACCTCATTAAATAAAAAGGTTTAAAAATTTTTTCGATTTGGGTGGCTTTCAAAGAATCCTGAATGACCAAAATGAGTCAAATAACTACTTTTTGAGGTCTAATTTCAAAAAAAAATTAAATCTCCCTCCGGAAATCCGGACCTAGCTAACCAAAACAGGCTAAATAAAACCCTGCTTTTTAGGGTCAAATTTCCAAAACTTTTCTGGGGGAGGACCCCCAAACCCCCCTTTTCTAAAAATATAAATCTTAAGTTCGGACTAAGGTATTCCAAAAGTTTTTGCCCTAATGTAGAACTCGGGTAAATAACAACGTGTTGGGTATTGGGTATTCAACTATTTTGCTTTAGGCTAAGGAGGGGTCCGGACCCCTAAACTCTCCTTATAAACCCTCCTCCTCCATGCTAATTATCATTTTTTAGCTAACTTGGTTAAAAATATGTAAAGCAAAATGCTAGTTACCTGCACAAAGCCCAGTGACGAGACAGACGAGAGGACGCTTCAAAAATAAGACACGCCTAGTGGGCACTCAGCCTCTTTTACTCTGTTAGCTAAAATACTATAATTTTTTAGCCAATCAAATCCCATCTTTCTTTCAAAGTAGGGGAAGTCCCTGGAAGTCCCTGCTTATTTGTTTTTGAATCGAAACCGAAACTCTAGAATACTTGCAACACTGTACCTGTACTTGCAACTTGATGAATTTAAGATGGATTAAAAGAACTTATTCCTACGCTTTTACTATTGGTAATTCATTAGCTTTCATATTTTTAGAAATCAACTTTTCTTTATCACTAAATAGTGGTATTGACCTACTGTTCTCTTTGGACAAATATGATTTGTTTTAACTTCTCTGTAGACAACTTGGTGAATATAATACTGAATCTTTTGTAAATCGTGTGTTTTACTTTTATAAGGAATAAACATCGTGGTAAATCATTACTTATAAATATATTACTTTTTGCTGAGGATATTTCAATTTTCTGATAATCTACAAGAATATAATCAAGGTTTGTATTTGTACACAGCAGTTTGGTTGACATTCAGTGGGCAAACGTTTGGGATTAGCATATAAATATTAGGAAGAAAGTCATATTTGATCTCCTAAATTCTATATGTGGTATTTATTTCTATCAAAAAAAAGTAGGGGAGACCAGGGATGGATGGGACACCTTCAATAAATCTTAAAATTATTAATAAAATATGTTTTTGAGTGTTCCACCAGGTAAAGCCACCATGGTTCATACTTGTTGCTGTTTACTATTTTAGTTGCAAGCTCCTATGAGTTTCTGAATGAAAAAGATGGTTTCACTATAGCAAAAGTAACTAAGTATTACACTTTTCAAAGTGAATTTTTGGTTAATTTTAACAATCCAGGCCAATCGCCAAGGGTTGGTGAAAGTTTACGGCACAGCTTTGATAAGAGCCGACCAGCTGCCATGTATACCCACAGCTCAAATGATGACACACAACCATATAGATCTAATTTGAGCTGTTGGTAAACATGGTGGCTGGTCGACTCTTATCGATGCTGTGCCAGTTATACGATAAATGGTTCTTTCTACTTCACAATGCAACCCTAAATTCTATTACGATGTTCGTTTCGCGAAGTGCTTGGCGAGAAAGCATTTCACCAAGAAATCGCCATGGCCCGGATTCTTAAAATTTACCAAATTTTCAATCTGATTCTTGGTTGCTTTCTTAATGGTGAATATTGTTTTCTAAACAGAATAATGCATTCTTTATGAATATACAGGGACTAATGCAGGCCAATCTAGGTACCGTTTATCGGCACCTTCACAAAAAATGTACCCGCAAAAACGGCACCTTCACAAAAATGGTACTCGCAAAAACGGCACCTTCACAAAAATTGTACTCGCAAAAACGGCACCTTCACGAAAATTCTAAATTTATTTTATGATAGACGAATTGTTTATGATTGAATCAGTCTTTAAATTGCTATAAAACTGTAGCAATAAGTAATTTAATGCTGTTTTCATTAATTTTATAGTTCCCCTTCAGAAAACTTATAAAAAATTCACAATAATGAAAAAGCTTAAAATTTTTCACAAAAATTAAAAGGATGTGTAAGTTTTCACAAAAATGGAGGTTAAGTTTAAAATCCTGGATTAGTCCTTGATATATAGTTGAGTTAAGCCTAATAGCTATTACAGTTCTTTTGAAATAACCTATATTTTAAAACTTTTGCTACCGGGGTGGGATGGGACGGGATATATACCATGACTTGGGATAGGATGGGACAAGCCCAATTCCTCTCAATACCTAAATACAAGCTATTGCATACAATTCTTTAGATACGTTTGTTTTGAAACTGATTAGTACTGCAGTTGAAAACATTTTTTTAGATTAAAGAAGAATTTTAACTATTTTGTATTTTTCACTTGTTAGATTTTTCGAAGTAAACATAGGGTAAAATATCTGATGTTTTTGTAATAAATCTTTAAAATGTGTAAAATACTTCCATCTTTGTGGTTTTTAATCATATATTTGAAAATCATAAATTTTAATTTAAAAAGATATATCCCATCCCGGGGTGGGATGGGACACTTTCAGAGGTTACTTTAATTCATTCATAAATCCTAAGTTTTGTTTGCAATCACTTTGGTTATATTTTTTAACCCGTAGCAGGGAACGTGGGTCCCCCAGACTCCGCATCATTTTCCTTTCCTCCCCTCCACATGCTTGGATTGAATGGGTTCTTCCACTAACTTCACTTTTACCTTGGCTCTGACCCCTTCTTAACAGCATCTTGACATGTGCGACTGTATGGAAATTTCACTTCTATTCCATTTTTTCACCTCCCCTGTTATGGGTTAAACATGTTAAAATGTTCCAAGATGTTAGTTTGAAAGTTTCAAATTCATCAAAATTTCAAACAATTTTGCCCCCGGCTAACGGAAAAGTACCATATAATTTTTTCTGCCGCTGCCATAGACCATTCTTCTTGGTGTGATTGCAAGATAAGTAGAAATTGGCAAATGTGTAGAGTAGAAATTTTACTAAACAAATTATTATTTAACCCTTTCGGTGGCGCATGCCACCAGCGAGACGCTCCTACGGGCCGGCTGGCTCACCGGTGAGCCACCACTTGAAGTGGGCCGGGTGGCACATATATGA
Source organism: Tetragnatha versicolor (assembly GCA_024610705.1). Classification (NCBI taxonomy): domain Eukaryota; kingdom Metazoa; phylum Arthropoda; class Arachnida; order Araneae; family Tetragnathidae; genus Tetragnatha; species Tetragnatha versicolor. The sequence goes on from JANDEH010000004.1 coordinate 851,043, forward strand.
TACGCGCTTGAATCTTCAAAATAATATTTTTAATTCTCATTAGATGACGCTGTAGGTCTGCTATAGAGAAATTATTCGAAAGCGAACATCTTGACCTTCATGCCCATAAATTATTTTGTATTTTTGATAATTTGTTTCGGAAATAGCGAGATTTATTTATGATGCATTGGGAACATGAGTAATGCGAATTTAGAGCACTTTCTTTCAATTTCTGAGCTAATATTAACTTATGTAACTGTTCTACGAGCATTAATATACGTTTTTTATGAGTTTTTGATAGAAAAATGGATGTGTTGATGGTTTTACTATGGGGTATTGCTTTAGATTTCGATTGCCCTCCCTCGGATATAATTATTTATTGCTTAAACCGAAATAATCCATATGTTTGAATGCCAAGTTGAAATGTAGATTAAAAGAGATAAATTGTTAGTAATATTCTTAGAATAAACTATGTTTCAACGATTTTCAAGGGATTATATTAGCTGCGCGAGTTGCGTGTTTACAGTATAAAAGAATGAAAGTGGGTTTTGTTCCAGATATGTTTAATAAATCTTCATAAATAAGTTCCTTGAGATAAAATCTGGTACTTCTCTAGAAAGCCGGCGCAAATCTCGCCAAGCAGATTTTTTGGCATTGTTGAAATGACATTGTTGGTATTTTACAAGTAAAGGTTACAACTACAAGCGACTGGTAGCATCATTATTGGCGACTTTATCGCTTGCGCCGGCTTTCTAGAGAAGTACCTAAAATCTTTCCATGTTGAGATATTTTTCCCAGTAAAATTAGTTTTAGGAGGTGGAAAGGCTGAGTATTTACGATTTACGTGATTTGTAAAATTTTTCAAAGAAAATAGCGGATAAATGTTTTAAATGTGTTTAGCATGTACTTCAAAGGTGTTCTTCTGATCATATACCAAAAATTATATACTTTGGATAACATTTTTATTTTCTACGATTTTTTTTCTGAAGTTCGACCTAGACGCGTTAAGTGCCCGTCCCCTGGGGAAGTTCTTTCTACTCGCGCTCCGTCCCGTGAGAGCAGTTCAGTGACTGAAGCGCCCGTCCCGAAAGGGTTAACTAAATTTAGTGACTTATTTTATTAAACAAATCTCTTATTATAACTAGGCTGATTCTTTAATTTTCCTTCTTCTCCCCTTTTCCAATGTTATAAACACCAGTAAAAGTCAGAAGAAACCAGAATTCCTCAAATTTGTTCCAAATCCTTGTTATAATTATCCCTGTATTTTTCTAATACTATTACTATTGCCATAAATAAAGAATTGATTTACCTTAACTTCTTATTTAGTTGTGCTGAATATTGATCATGCCATTAGCATCATCAAGTATTGACATCTCTGTATTGGAAGAATTTTTCCCAAATGTTTTGCAGAACTATAATGGCCAGTCTGTTGTAAACATGAATTATAATCAAGCTAGTAAGTGAAAAATTTTAATTTATAGTATAGCGATTAGCATGGGTGTGAAAGTTTTAAAATCTAGTAACAGAAATAAATTGCATTGAAATATTTATTTAAGAAGAGGTTAAAGGATTTCTTATGTTCTATATTGACATCGAAAAATTTCTTTACTTTGTAGCTTTTATCATTATCCCTTCAAAATGTTTAATTACTCATTTATTTTTTTTAAAAATCTATTCAAGGAATTTTTTTAGGTCAGAATACATTAATTTCAGCAAAGATGTGTGTCCCTCTGGAAACTTTTATCTAAAGTGATTTGTCCAGTGACAATTTCTGCCAATAGGTACAAATCAAAGTCAGACCAGGCTTTATTTCTTAAGGGCATGCTTCGATGCTTCTTTATTCTGTTTTTGGTGATTGCTGTTTAAATTTATAACTTTTAAAATGTAATAAATTGTTAACAAAATTTGGGAAAAGCATTCTGTTGCCCATTTGATATTTAAATTAAAGTTTGTCCTAATCTAAGCCACAGTATATTTTAGCAAAAATGGTTCAAGTGCTCACTAAACCACACCATTAATTACGTAAGGATGATTTTGGCAATTTTTGACCCCCCCTATTCTTACGTAAGATTCCATTTCGTTTTTCAAAATAATAATAATAATTTTGTTTCGACTTTTGACACCTGGAAGATGGATTCAACAGTTTTATTTTTTATCTTGACTTAATACTACTCCAATAAAAAAGATACATCTGATATACCTTTATTTTTTTTTTTAAATAAAGCTTTGATAATATACCGAGATCTTCAGCATTTTTAAGTTTTTCTGATGTTATTCAATAGTAATTTGATTGGAATAATTGTAATTTTTTTACATTGACTTGGAAAATCTTTTGTAAGAATGGGTTTGACCACCCCCCTAAGTAAGGGTATGTAGATATTTTTCCAAACCCCCCTCCCTCTCGGGACCCTTACGTAATTAATGAATGGCCCCTAACTTCTAGCAAAGCACTAAATTCATATACATTTTGAAAATAAATTATATGAACCCTTTATCTATAGATGTTAACTTACAAGTACCACCCACTTTAAAATTACATAGAATAACCATCCTTTTTGACAATACTTTGCGGGAACACTCTTAGTAAAATTTTCCCGGATGCTAGATTTATATCTTTTCTGGAAACACTTGTGATGTTTTTTAAATCCCCCTTTTCAAGTAATTGTTATGTTTACTAACTAGAGTCTTCTATCCATAGCTCCATTTTACTTAGAAATAAGTACTCAGCCTTGTGAAAAATTCAGGTTCCGCTATTACAGTGAACCTGGATCACATGGTAGCATTACCGGAAGAAGTGCTAATGGTAAAGCAAAAAAAATATTTCCAACTGTTAAGGTTAGTTGTGGTTTTAATATCATGGTTGAAATTAATATTTAGTTTTGGATCTCTTTGTTTTAGAAAATACATTTTGAAGGTTTTCTTCTTCATTTTGAGTATTAGAAAATTTTGATTTAATTTCTTTGTAAACTAGGTACAACAACTCTATAGGCTTACCATACGTCCGGGTTTACCCCGGACAGTCCAGGGTTTTTAGAGCTGTCCGGGGAAATGTCCTGGGTCGAAAAATGTCCGGGGTTTCATACATTTAAGATTTCCCAGTCATTTTTAGGTAAAAATCCCCACCAAGCTGTTTAAAATTGCGCTTTTTTACATTTTCTAACGTCTGTTTTACTTCAGAAAACTTACTTTCTGTTAATTTTGTGATAAAAATTAAGTAAATCTAGCAATTTTTGAAAAAGTAATGTCAAAGGAAAATATAAAATCTGATATTTCTATTTAAGGGCTATAGTTTGAATAGTTTTTTCTTAGTTTTTTATGGTGGATTTATATAGCACTTATTAAGAAATTTCAAAGTTATGTTCTGGGTTGGACCCGAGAAAATATGGTAAGCCTACAACTCTATAACCTCTTACAACTCTACAACCATTTAAAACTCACAGTTTTATTTATCTTTACTGGTGGTAGAGCGATGGTAGGGGTAGAAGTCGTCCTATATTTCCTATAAATCCTATATTTTAAAAAAACATGGAAAAACCGTCCTATAAATCCTATACAGGGTGGTCCTTAATTCATGGTACAAACTTATAGGGGTGTTAGATTACACCTAGACGAACAAGAATTGGTATAGGAAGGGGGGTCACAGTTACACCGTTAAAGAGCTAGGTCCTAATGTAGTGCGAGAGCGTTACAAAAGGACGTTTTGCTAAGGCCCGTTTAACGAAAAAAAAACATAATGAAATGAAAAAATTTATTGCATGAGGTACAGCAGTATCGGTATTACTTACATCATAAATTTGATAGAACTTGGACCACTTTCTAAACCGTGGGGTGAGTTTTAAAAGTGCTCTTAGTCAAACAATGGAGTTCCATTAATGGTATTTAGAAAAATGATGATCGGGGAAGGAATTTTCAATGATCAAACAGTTTCAATGATCCATGTTACGATCATTGAAAATTCCTTCCCCGATCATCATTTTTCTAAATACCATTAAGGAATGTGATTCTTTGACTAAAAGATTAATATTGCACTTTTGAAACTAACTCCGCGGTTTAGAAAGTGGTTCAATTTCTATCAAATTTATGATGTAAGTAGTACGGATACTGCTGTACCTCATGTAATAAATTTTTTCATTTCATTATGTTTTTTTTCGTTAAACGGGCCTTGACAAAACGTCCTTTTGTAACGCTCTCGCACTACATTAGGACCTAGCTCTTTAACAGTGTAACTGCGACCCCCCTTCCTATACCAATTCTTGTTCGTCTAGGTGTACTCTAACACCCCTAGAAGTTTGTACCATGAATTAAGGACCACCCTGTATATCCTATATTTCAAAAAATAATCCTGTATTCCATCAAATGACCCTACTTTCGAGATCAAGTATTCAAAATTTAAATTTGATGTCTTAAATATCCTTGAAAAATATTTTTGATACTTACTGAATGACTAAAATTTTAAATTTTACATGGCTTTATAATTATTACAGGATGTTTAGAAGTCCTTAAAGTCATTCCTTAGTCATTCGGAAGTCCTTAAATCATATCACAGTCCCGATTTCTTCTAGAAGTTAATGAGTTTTCAATTATTCTTTGGGCTTTTGCCTATAAAGTTGGTTTTTCAGATTCGATGAGGGCAGAAAAACAACTTTATTCTCTCATGATCGCGATTTTCATGTCTCATGTCGATATTCTCTACTTTAAAACTTGGTTTTGGAGGAAGTGTTTACATGTATCCCAAATATGGACAGTATTTTAGCAGGCATATTAAAAGATCTATCACTTAAATTGCTTTCTATTATGTAAGATAACAAAATAGTTTGATATTGTAAAATATTATTCGCTTTTTTAATCAGGAAAACAATCTCAAAACACCTTTTCTGGGTATTTTTTTAGATTTTAAAATTACTGGAATTTGTTTTTTAAACAAAAAAAACACATTTTTTTTTAGATTTTCCATTCATGCATTTATACTTTTTGCATTATACAATAGATTAATTTAAATAAAATTAAATACCTTAATTTTGATTTCTAATAAGTTCATTTGTTTAAAAATTCAATTAGTTACAATATAGTTTGACTCTTATTCTAGCCAATTTTTGGAGCCAAGTACAAGTAAATTTGTGGTTCTAATACCATACACTTAAAACTGATACAAAAGTGTCATTAGTCCTGTTACCAAACTATTAAAAATTTATTTTTGTCCTATATTTTTTTGGAAAAATCCTATATATTTTTATTTGGTCACTTCTACCCCTGCAATGGGCATTATTGCCTAAGCTCTTTTTCCCTCTATCCCGAGGAAGAGGAAGACGCCACTCAAAAGTTACAAATGGGGTACAATCATGCCATTTGTGCATGTACGAGGCATAAATACTAATTTCGTGATTCTTGAATATTAGCCATAAATATCGGTTAGACATTTGTTTATAGTTTTAAAATTAGAAGCTATGTATTTTCAACTTAAAATATGTTTTTATTTGCAGTTTGTTGATCCTTTTGGCATTGTGACAAGACCAATAGTAATTAAAGCATCTTTATATACTGCCGATGACAACCCCAGGCCACATGTCCTGTCTTGTTTGAGTAAAAATAACAATGAAAGGAATCAAGATGGGGCTTTTTATGAGGAACTCTCACAAACTACTCCTACTGTTCAGTAAGAACTTTTACTGTTAAAAATTATGGTTCAATTTCATTATCTGTCCTGTTTAATGTCTCAAAGTTATTTCAGTGTCCAAATACTTGAATATTACCAATCTTTCATGGTTGCTATTAATTAATTTGTTTGTTTTATTCGGTTGGTTTGGAATTTTTGGGTATATTTCTAATCTTTGATGACTAAAACTTGAAAGAGATATTTAACAGATAACTTATAAATGAGACAAAATTATTGCCATTAAGCTTATTCTATTTACCACTGTCCAAAGTGCCTCATGAAATACATTAGAACCTCAAAATAGTGACTCCTCACTGGACTAAAAATCCAAGATTGTTATAACAAGGTCCTAGATTATCATTAGGCCTGCAAGGTCCGGGTCTAGGAGCTCCATGATTTAAGGGCCTCTAAAATATCTTAACAATTTAAAACAAAACTAACTTATTAAAAAAAATCCTTCAATAATTTTTTATTTAAATTGGAAAATAAAAACCTAAAATAAACTGTTTTAAAGCATATCTGAATCAGTCAACTGGCTTATACATAACCAATTATTGTGTGTTGTGTGAAATTTGTTTTTATTATAAACATACAATATCCTAGCTTTAAATTTTCTAAATCGGCCCTGGTTACATAGGGAAAGGACAAAATAAATTTGGAAAAAAATCATCAGAACAACAGAGAAATTTGAAAGAGGATGGAAATCTGGGTATAGTATTGGAATGAGACATTCTCTCCAGGATCAAATAATTTTAAAGCTTGTCTTTGCTCACTGTCATTTTTAATTCTTTTTTCTCCACCTTCTAAGAAAAGATTTAAAATATAGTAATTGTAATAAGTATATATAATATATATATTTTTTCCATCCATCTTTGCAATTTAGTTGCACTCAAAAAATATTTTTTTCTGGAACTATATTATCTGCTCAAACTAATAATTCTTTTTTAAAGTGAGGTAAAATATTGATGTAAATAAATATTATTTATTTTTCAGGTTTAAAAATATGGGCATTTTCATTCTAAAAAGAGATGAAATAATTGCAGGATTACAACAGAGAAAAAAGCAAGGTGCTCTCAATTGAAACTTTTTTGCTTTTTTATGTGTTATGTTTTTGTGAATAGTTTTCTCTTGAATGTTTGTTCACCTAATTTTCTACTTTATACTGTGAAAACAAAATTCAGTAAACCTATCTCCACAAATAAGTGAACTATTGTATTTTTTGGAATATTAGCCAAAAATGTTCAGAAATATTTTGAATGCTAAAATTTGGGTAGTTGACTTTTTTCTCTCCGACTTGGATGTCTAGACCTCCCCTTTACTTTTTCAATATTTTTGTTTTTTGCCTGTGGTTATATTCACTGTAACATAGTTTTCCATTTATCTTGTAAATTTACTGGTTGTCATGTTTGTTTTCAATCCTTACATTGAAGAAGAGGATCAAAGTATCGTTGCAACAAATTTGTATGTTTTTAAATTTATTTTAACTTTTTGTAACTCAGAAAAAGGTTATCATTCTAGCAACTATGTTTTTAGTTATTAATCCCTGACTAAACCTATAACTTTGAAGCTAAGCTTAATTTAAGAAAATGAATGTTATGTATTTATAACAGAATTTTTTACACTTTTCTTCTTTTATTTCATTTTCACTTTTTAAAAGAAAACTTACATTCATATATTTCATTTACACTTTTATGAAACAAATTTTAACTATTTTATAGAACTTAATATTTCAAGATTGACTAAAGAGCTGGAAGAAAGCATTGTTGAAGAATTTAAATCATTCAATCTAAATGAAACTAAATTACGTTTTGAAGCTCTTTACAAAGATGACTTGACACCTGTTTGTCCTGCTGTATTTTCAGATACTATATATAACTCAAGTAAGTATTCAAAGCATAATAAGTATGAAGATAAAATAGTTTTATAAATACTTGATTACAATTAGAGCACATTCATAGCTTTTAGCAGAGATTAAGCTATGTGGTAAACTGGTCACACATATGGAGGCCTGTTTAAACCTGTCAATCTTAAGCCGCCCAAGATTACCATTGAATACAACGGGGAATTTTGGGCAGCTAGGTCTGAAAGGGTTTAAAAGGATTGAACCTGTATAGTCAGAAAGATTATAATTTACTCGTATAAAATTCTCACGAGCAGCCCAATAAAACTTAGCATTTTGCAAAGTTTTAAAATGTAAAAGAGTAGATCTTTTCTTTCTTAGTATATTTCTTGGTACTTTTTGTATTTAATACCAACTTGTCATCATCTCAATGCTTTTGGAGGTGTTTATTCATAAAACTTAAATATTTCTAGAGGCAACTGCAACTGGGGATTTGAAAATTTGCCGTTTAAGTTTATTTAAAGGAAGTATCTCAGGAGAAGAAGATTTTATTATCTTATGTGATAAAATTAAAAAAGGTTAGTACTAATTTATTTTAAAAAATATTTCTATGATGGCAGGATAATAAAAAAATATAAAAAGTTTGCAGAAAAATGTTTCAAGGCCTAACAAATTTCCCTAAAACACTATTTATTTTGTCTTGAGTTTCCCTTATGTCTTAGTATTTTCCTTCCTGTTTTAGCAACTATTTAAGTATAAAGTTGGGTGATTAAGAACTATCCTCAAAAATATTACTTACAAATTAAAATGCATACTTTGTATCTCTGCTTAAGGTGTCAAACTTTTTAGAATATGATCCTTTTTTTCTGGGTTATCTAGTCTAACAAGTGACATAGATAGAAATTTATCCATAGATACCTATCGTTCTTAGGGTGTTGAGATATTTTTATTTTTTCTCCCTTATGATCAAATCAAGATGATGTTGAAATAAGATTCTACGAAACAGACGGTGAAAGTGTCGTATGGGAAACATATGCAAAGTTTAATCCAGGTGATGTACATTATCAGGTAAGTAGTCTAATGTGCTATTCAGAGATAATTTGGTTGTATTTAGTACAAGAGTGCACATACATAAATATATAAATGCTTTAAAAAACAATAAAAAGTTAAAGAAGTTTAAGCTTCTTGTTCCTATATTGATTTGGTTGGCGAACTTCAGAGATTCCCAATTAAGTTCACTATCTTGATCACTCAAAAACACAAAAAAAGTACAATAGGTCCTTACAAATGTTGTACTTGTTCAGACTGTTTGATCTGTATTATACATTTCTTATGTTCATTGAAAGTACAACTGACTGCTTAATGTGATTTTGGTTAGTGTTGTCGATTGTATAAAAGTATCAAAAGTTATGGGTCCCAGTTAACGTAAAAGTTATTGTTATTGGAAGAGGCAGAACAGGTTGGTCTACACATAAATTAAAAGAAAACAAAACTACTTAAAATTAACAGCAAAATGAAAGATGATATTGTCATAAAAATGGAAGAATTACACTGGGCAACAGTGAAAATGTTAAATTCTAATAGATTTCGACATGCTGAACACGAATATAGCAATAAAAATTGGAAATTGGTTCGTTTTTTTTGTAATGTTGAGATATTGCTCTAAATAATACCTAAAACACATGAAATTGCGCTTTGAGTTTTTTCACTGCATAATTTATAAATAAATTATAATAACAGAATGAAGTACTACCAAATCATGATTGACGAGTTCTCTTTCGGCTGTATTCCATATCTGGATCATCTCTAAAAAGCGTCAAGCAGTGGTCCCCAAGCATAGAGGCAGACCACTTTCCGTTATAACGTAGCTCTATTTCAGACATATCTTGGTGGAAACGTTCACCATGCTCATTGCTGAATTTTCCAGAGGTAGAAGGGAAGAAATCCAGGGGCCCTACTACGCACTGCGACGAATCATTAATTTCACCAAAAATAATTCGTCGCGACAAATCTGGAGATTCGTCCAAATGAATTCCGCCAAAAAATTTAGGACAACCACGCATTGTGCGAAATTATCTGGCGGAATGAAATAGAGGCATTTTGGGTTGGAGGTTAAACGACGCAGTTTTTGTGAAATCTCTTAACCAATCGCAGCGATTTCGGCATCCACGTGACTGGTTTTCTGTTTCCCGCCGTCTTTCTTGTTTTTAGTTTTGAAAATTAACATTTTTTTAAAAAGCGCGCTAAGACTTCGGTGGGCGTCTGAGAGTTATTTTCAAAGCAAGCAGGATATTGAAATTTCGGAGAGAGGGAATTTGGAGTAATTTCAGTGGTTATCAATGGGTAAAAAAATTAACATTTCTGATTCTTGGGGAGGATGTAGATTAGGGTGGGTCATTTTCCTATGGCGAAAAAAAATTTTTACAAATTCTATCGGGCACAGCAAGAAAAGGGTGCCAAATGGTCTCAAACTAACATGTGTAAAATATTATTCCATTATAATAACTCTTTTTGCCTCCGGATTGGCCTCAAATAGAACAAAAATATGTAATTTTTCATATTTTTTTTTTAAATTTTATAAATTAAATTTTTTTGGTGAAAACTTTTTAAAGTTCACAAATAAGGATCTTTAAAAGCAATTTTAACCACATTAGTCACCTTCATGCATTATTAATAAAAAAAACAACTGCCAAAGTGGCAGTATAATATGCTATCATATTAACAAGAGCCGTAGAATAGTAATCTCTTTTTGGCCAACAAACAATGGATTGTCAGGGGTACAGATTTTAAATATTGGTAATTCATATACATTTTCCCTCAAGTTTGGTCGGCATAAAACGGTATTTTTAATTTTTAAAAATAGAAATAGTTGTATTTTTCATAAATATGCCGCGTTTTCGAAATTCAGCGGACAGTTTCACTGGCTGGTCTTGGGATCCAAATATGATCGCAAAAATATGTTGAAACAATTGTCGAATGGATAGTTCGCTCATAGGCAATATCAGTTATGATTCGCTCAATCATGATTTACCTAGTTTTTTGCTATAGCGATAAACTGAAACCAAGGCCCATGAAATTATACTTCTTTGAGGATTGACTCAAAATAGCTTCTTAGCATTCCCTTATGCGTTTATAAAAGTTAAAATATAGCAAATTTAACTGTTAAGGATAATTACAAACAAGTTTTGAAAAGTAATGTAGCTTATTTAAAAACTTAGTGATAATACTGAGCTTTACGCTGAAAACGGGGATCTACCGCTCTTCTTAAGAAAATGCTTCAAAATTTGACTCTAAGAATGTGGTTTTAATTTATTTTTGGACATTAGTGAATCATATGGGGACACTTGGGATGTACTATTCCAAATATACCAATGAAATTTCAAGGAAAACCCCAACTTTTAAACTATTATCCAAATGATTTCCTTGGAGTTGAAACCTAACCCAAAAAAGGAACTCACCCTCGGACATATCCATTTTTATTAAAATTTAATGTTTTTACCATCCTAATCAACCGACAATAAAGGTTTCGCCCATTTTTATGATTCCAGCAAGAAATGTTTGATTACACCAGTTCTAACCATTCAGATATTTCAAAATATATTCTATTGCAACTCAAGTATTTCAACTCTGGTTTCATTTATAATTATTTTATAGTCTTCAATGATGATTTTTATGCCATTGTGCTCATTTATATTCATGACGGATTCAGGCCCGTGCTGGGTACCTTTTGAGGGCGGAGGACACAAGGGGGGAAGGGCGCCACCTAAGTAAAACTGAAAATTTAATTTTCTCTTCAGACCTTATAGGTAGCGTTTTACAAACTACTTTTCTCAATAGAAAAATTTCTAATACTTCTAGTTGAGATATTTTGATTGTAATTTTTATTTTAAAAGGATTTTTGTTTAATTAGATATATGTAACACTATTTTAAAATAGAAAAACATTCATATGTGAACAATAACATTAAATCCTTATAATTTATGAAAAATGATGGCTGAATAACATATTTTTAGTTCATAGTATTTACAACACCAATAAATTATTTTCTATGATGCAATGATCCTAAAAATTACCATATTTATTTGTTCCAATCAGGTTCTATGTCAATAAAATATTTTTTAAAAAATTCAAAATTTAACACTTACCACCAAAATTCTCATCCTCATCAAAAATGCAAATATTTACATATTTTGAAAGTATAATAAAAATAAACATCTAGTCAAATATTTTCATTCAATAAAAGTGTTTATTGTCCGTGAGAAATATTTACAATTATTCTTTATGTTTACGTATTTTAATATTTACAATTGTTCTTTTATGCGATAATTACCCATTTGTGTTCTTCTCATAGAGAGAGAAGACGCCTCATTTCAGAACTACAAAGTTTTTCAATTACGAATTCTGAGTCATTAATATGTCTCTTTCTGATTGCATCATGACAAAGGCTTCTGTTGTTTCATTGGTCATGGAGGCTCTCAATCTATTTTTTATAATTTTAAGTTTGGAGAATACTCTTTCGCAAGTTACTTGGGTTAAAGGGATGGTTAGTAAATACTTATAGGCTTTATAGATATTGGTATATTGCAGACTAAACATATTAAATTCAATAATTAATCCTAATGCGCATTTAATGCAGTTGTTGCAATAATTTACTAACAAGTCAATGTTTTTGAAAGAATCAATCAATTTTAATGTTTTTGAAGATTTTAAAAGAATAATAAATTGTTAATAATTTAATTTCATTAATTGAATCAATATTGTTTACAACCTCTTATTCCCAAACGACAGTTTCTTATCCACATACAAACTCTTTATTCTTTTAAAATTAAAATCTATAAAACACGAAGAGAGTCTAAAAAAACAACTTTGACGATTTCATTGTTCAGATTTTTAGTGGTAAATAAATTTTTATTAACTTAGTTTAAATATCAGAATCTAAAAACTACAATACGAGTATTTACATAGTAAAATAAAAGTGGAATTATTTTTTACTTGCAAGTGAGCAAAAACACTGAGCAGCTAAGCAAGAAGACTGATATTTCAATTAGAAGATAAAAATAAAACTGATCTTAAAGAACTCGGTGAGGCACTGAACATCAAACAAACCACTAATTATATTAGACACAGACAGTATTTAAAAGGCATCTAAACAAAAACGGGGTACATATTTTTGTTTAGAACAATTACAACTACCCTCAAAAGATGAGTATTCCTTTAATTTCATCTTAGATGTAATTTTTATGGATGTAGAGATATTAATAAGAGTTAAATAAGCAAAAAAATTAACTATTCAAACATTTGCTTTTTTGAATACAATAATACAAATTGCATAATCACTAAATTTAATGAAAATTAGATAACTTACCTTAATGGAAAAGGCTGATAACAACTTTAAAATGTCTTTTACAAAAAACAAGGCTTTCTGGCTGGCACGCCACGCTATCATAGAAAGCTTCTGCACTGCAACGGTAAATTCTATTCTGAGGCATTTAACCAGAAGATATCCAGTTTTCGTGTCACATGACCTGTCCCCTTTGTCTCTTATCTTACCCTCGACTAGAGAGCCTATACCCTCGACCAGTCGAAAACAAACAGGAAATGGACAAACGCCCCAAGAAACGAAGACCCCTGCAGAGGCATTGAAAAGTGTCCTTCCCTGATTTGGGACAGCACCACAAAAAAGCCCCCATGCAGTTTTGAGTTTTCGATTACTATTTCAAAGGAAATAGGTATCTCAAGCCGTTTAACCTGTATCGAATTTTGAAGAATAGATAAGGGTTGTTGAGAGGGCTGTGAATTAGCGAAAAATACAATGTGAGCAGATTTTGAAATTTCTGAATGTTTCAAAATGTTTGACACATTCCTTCTGAGATTTAAGGGTTTTATTGTTTTAATTAAGGGTATTAAGGTTTTGAATTACACTAATTTTTTTTCTCACTGAATGAATAACTTAATATTGAAATAAATTACTGATGTATTTTAATTCTGAAAAAAGAAATCCATTGTTAACAACAAAATAGAGAATGAAGTATTTCATCAACACTCATAAGTGAAATGTGTCGATAAGAACATTGTATTTACTTAAAACCATAAATATAAGCAGGGGCGGTTCCAGGATTTGTTTTTTTGGGGGCTAAGAATTCTCATAATCCAATTGAATCTTCTTGGTGATCTTAATATGGAAAAGGTAGAGAGTTATCCTGCTCTAACTATTAAAAGGGGGGTTTGGGGGTCCTCCCACAGAAAATTTTTGGAAATTTAAGTAGTATTTAAGTAAAAAAAACATTTTTTCAACTCGTTTTGGTACGCCTCATCCGAATTTCGAATACAGGTTTTATGGTAGATTTTCTACGTTTTGACAAACTTAATATAAAATAGAGTTGTAATAATAAAGTTACAAGTACAAAGGGGGTCTGGGGGTCCTCCACCATAAAATATTTGAAAATGAACCTAAAAAAACTGGTTTTAACTCGTTTTGGTGTACCTAATCCGAATTTCAAGAATAGGGGAATTAAAGGAATTCTGAAATAGTATTAAAATTTTGGGACTTGGGGAGTGCAAAAGACCCGTTGTCTCAAAGACCCAAAAGACCGTCATTCCCTCTCTGTCTACACCACTGTTTTACCAAGGTCAAAATTTTATGCTTGAACTAGCAAAGAAATATGCTAGTTTTTGCTATGCATGGCTAGATGTGTATGAGGTTATGCTAGCTAAAGCTAGGTGAACCTTGATCGAACGGCGTCTTGTGGCACGTTAAGCCTACCTGTCCGGACTTTGACGCTGAATAGCTCTGGATGTATTAGAAGCCCAGCTTAGTGGTTTATGTTTTCTAAAAGTGTGCGAAAAGCTGTTTCCAACAATAGGTTCAACTAAGACGGGGAATAAAAATTGCGCAGTTCAGAAAATTTATTTTTTTTTGGTTTTTCAAAACGATTTTTCACGGATTTCTCCCGAAATAATTGTCGAACAGCTTAGTAATAACCATATTCTAAAAGAATTCTTTAATCCTTGTTAGATAGACTATTTCTCCCGGCGAAAACGAATTACGGTTACGGACGATAGAAAGTGAAATTTAGAACAAGCACGTGGATTCAAAATCTCGAAATATGGGTCCAACCCCTTAGTGCCTTACATCATTCAATAGGAAATATTAAGGAGGTACACATACTAAAATTTAAGAACCCTACCTTTAAAATTAAGGACGTGACGCCCAATTAAAGTTTTCCAATAAAACTGGGAAAACTCCCAAAATAGGAAGCCAATCCCCTTATGCTTTATATATTCTTAATCTTCTAAACGATAGAAACACGATGACGTAAAACACTTGGGAATCTACTCATATTATTACTCTTTCCTCCTTTTTCTCATAGCTCGAAAAACCTAACGAAATCCTATAAAGACAAGTTACTCGCTTTTGTGTTTGAAAATTCCTGGATGACGTCAGAATCACCATAGTAACTCGAATTTCTGGAAAAAGCTTACCATATTACTCTACTACCATAATAAAAATTTTTAAAATTCAAACTTCAAAGAAAAAATAATTAAATAGCGTTTACTGGGTTTAAAACAACAAAAGCGTACTATTTCGACACTATACCTGTAAATAATAATTGCAAAAATAATTTCAAATTTTGTATTTGCTAACAATGAAAAATGCCTTAAACAACTGCATAGTTTTCCAAATATCGATGTTCACAACTTTTTTTAATAAGGGCGCCCCTGGTGCTTAAAAGTACGCCCTGAAAATAAAACTTCAAAGCTATCTCTTTTTTTTAACGAGGGCATATCTCATTCAAGGAAGGACATGATTAAAGAGGAACGCCCCATATATGCGTAGAATATCGATGTTTACAACTTTTTTTAATAAGGGCGCCCCTGGTGCTTAAAAGTACGCCCTGAAAATAAAACTTCAAAGCTATCTCTTTTTTTTAACGAGGGCATATCTCATTCAAGGAAGGACATGATTAAAGAGGAACGCCCCATATATGCGTAGAATATCGATGTTTACAACTTTTTTTAATAAGGGCGCCCCTGGTGCTTAAAAGTACGCCCTGAAAATAAAACTTCAAAGCTATTGTTTTTTTTTAACGAGGGCATATCTCATTCAAGGAAGGACATGATTAAAGAGGAACGCCCCATATATGCGTAGAATATCGATGTTTACAACTTTTTTTAATAAGGGCGCCCCTGGTGCTTAAAAGTACGCCCTGAAAATAAAACTTCAAAGCTATCTCTTTTTTTTAACGAGGGCATATCTCATTCAAGGAAGGACATGATTAAAGAGGAACGCCCCATATATGCGTAGAATATCGATGTTTACAACTATTTTTAATAAGGGCGCCCCTGGTGCTTAAAAGTACGCCCTGAAAATAAAACTTCAAAGCTATTGTTTTTTTTTAACGAGGGCATATCTCATTCAAGGAAGGACATGATTAAAGAGGAACGCCCCATATATGCGTAGAATATCGATGTTTACAACTTTTTTTAATAAGGGCGCCCCTGGTGCTTAAAAGTACGCCCTGAAAATAAAACTTCAAAGCTATCTCTTTTTTTTAACGAGGGCATATCTCATTCAAGGAAGGACATGATTAAAGAGGAACGCCCCATATATGCGTAGAATATCGATGTTTACAACTTTTTTTGATAAGGGCGCCCCTGGTGCTTAAAAGTACGCCCTGAAAATAAAACTTCAAAGCTCTATCTCTTTTTTTTTAACGAGGGCATATCTCATTCAAGGAAGGACATGATTAAAGAGGAACGCCCCATATATGCGTAGAATATCGATGTTTACAACTTTTTTTAATAAGGGCGCCCCTGGTGCTTAAAAGTGAGGAACACTCCATAAACTTAATGTCCCGCCCTTGCAGTTTTAACGCTCTTCAGTAACGCCGAACGCCCCAATACTAACTCATAGCTGCGCCCTTGAAATTTTCTGGAGCATGCGGGAAAGGCATGCACTTTCAGAGCGACAGCCCTTGAGCCGCGCAGCTAGGTATTTCGCGCCTGAGATAACATCAGAGCTCATTTTCATGAGTGGACTCGTCCGGTGTGTTTGTTTACTTATCGCCACTGTCGATTGCTGCAAAAGGGGGAGAGCTGTCCGAATGATTTATGACCGGGGCGGGAAGGTTCAAAAGAAAACCGGAGGGTTTCCGGTGTCTTGGGTGATGAAACCTTACCCTCACATACACATAGCAGACAAAAGATAGCCACGAATATGAAATTTAAGAAAAATTTCTTTATAATTTTTTCATGGGTTATTCATGGGTTCGCAAAGGGCAGTTTTAACGATCTTCAGTAACGCCCCAATACTAACTCATTACTGCGCCCTTGAAATTTTCTGGACCATGCAGGAAAAAGCCGTCCCGCCCTCGTAAATTAAAGGTGTTTGAAAGAAGGCTCCTTAAAAAACTGCGTAGTTTTCCCAAATATCGTTATTCACAACTTTTTTTTAATAAGGGCGCCCCTGGTGCTTAAAAATACGCCCCGAAATTAAAATCTCAAAGGTATCTCTTTTTTTAACGAGGGCCTATATCTCATTCAAGGAGTGGCAGTAATGCCTCAATAAGTCACTGCCACGACCTTCAAATTTTTTAGTGCATGCATTAAGAAGGGCGTCTGAAAAAAGCCGCCCGGCCAAAACTACTAACTACCTCGGTCTCGGTAATTAAAAAAAAGGCGCCTTGAAAATTAACCGCAGTTTCCTTAACGTGTGTATTTTTGAGTGTCTTGAACGCCCTAAAAAGCACCGCCATCATTTAATTTTTAAATTTGGGCGCCAAGAAAATTCATAAGAAAACCGTAAAATTAGTTTGGGGCGCCTTAAAGAAACTTCTAGGTACCCTTATGCATTTAACGTGATGAACTAAGATTGAATTTTAAAAAGATTTATTATAGTTTATGGAAAGGATTTCTTAAAAAATGATAAAAAAGGAAATGAAAGTATTAATAAAAATTAAGTATATTTTAAAAAGGGCGCCTGAGCAAAGGGCGCAGGGGGATGTGTCCCCCCTGGCCAGCACGGGCCTGGACGGATTTGTGCAATCGAGGTTAAAGCTTGATTTTCGTTCGTCCATTTTTACATGAAATTACCATATTAATCGAAACTTAGAGGCCAATCCGGAGGCAAAAAGACTTATCATAATCGAATAATATTTTACGTATGTTAGTTAGAGACCATTTGGCACCCTTTTGTCGCTGTGCCCCTGGGAAAATGTGAAAAAAATATTTTTGACCCACCCTAATGTAGATCTCGAAATAGTCAGTTTTCTAATAACTACAAAAAATGGACTTCGTCTGCTTTTTCGTGAAGATGCTTAATGAAAATAACCATTTTGTTCCTTAGACTCTGTAATTTTCGAATCGCGATGGTGGACATTTCGGGTCTGCTATTGGGGATGGTGAGAGGCGCAGAAGAGGAAAATCAACGGATTTCGATTTTGTGTTATTTGGAGTCAATAAAAAGTTCTTTTTATTTTTTAAATTTGCTCAAATGCTGCATAATACTAGAGAGGTGAGGGAGGACTAATAGAACATAGAGTGAGGAAAGGATCCATTCACTTGGCGAAGGGGTGGAAGAATGAAGTCGAATGTGAAAATTTGATTGATTATTTTCTTTGAGGTTCGTGTTTAAAGTCGTAAATTAACATAATGAAAGGATCCATTCTTTTCCTTATTCTCAGGCGAAAAGGAATTGCGATAGTAGAAATCTGGCAGGGCTCACTAGTCACTAGGGAGAGAGGCAAGAAAAAAAAGCACGAAAATCAGCAATTTATAAACACAAAAATAATTTTTTTATGCACCAACTGCGGTTGAATGTTTTGTTTATTGACAGCAAAGATGGGGAAAGTGCAAAAACACTTTTTTGAACTTTTTTACTTCAAATAAGGCCGAAAAAGTGTAGAAAAAAAATAAAGAGAAATTCTTAACTTTTAAGTTGTAACTTATTTTTCCTCCTGTAGAAGCACACATTTCTGCCTAATTTTCCCTTTATACACCTAACAATACGAAACTCCATGGTAGGTTTCTGGAGACTGCGATCAGGGACAGTGAGAGGGCAGAAAAAATATTCAAGTTTTAATATACTGTTTGTGGAAGCATAAATTCTAAACTTTCTACCTTTAGCAGTCAAACGGGGGCAAATATAGGAGATCGATGCCATATTATATTTAGTTTTTTTTATTATAAAATACTTATCTAATTTCAAATTATCTCCTTTTACTAATAACATGTTTATAATTTGCTGAATTTAAAAACAGATCTCCGAACGTAGTTTGCTACCTTAAGCAAAGCTCTCGTGTTTCTAAATTTATGTGATATGTGAATGTCACAGAACAAAATAAATAATGTTTAAAATATGCTAACTTAATTAAAATGATCAATTTGATAGATATATTTTGTCAAATCATTGGATCAAGTAAGAACATATTTAAACATTATTTATAAATAACCAGTACCTAGAACATAAAATATTATTCAATCAAGAATAAATATTTTAAAAAAATCTATAATACAATTCTTTTTTGAAAGGTTGTTTCCTATTACTGTGAGCAATTTCTTTTACTCTAAGGACAAACACCATGAATAAAACAATTCTATTTTCAAAATGATTTTAAGTTTTTCTACATAAATTAAAAAAGTACCATCCATAAAACATCTTTAACATTAAATATTTTTTCAAAAAGATTAAAAATTCGAAAAAGGAAAAAATAATTTTTCTTAGGTGAAAAGATTTTAAGAAACACAGGAAAATTTTCCTTACCTTATATTTATTTCCACACATTAAATCCAAATAGTAAAACAAAAACAGTTTATTGAACAGATATTTACACAAATTAAGACAAATTTTACAAACAGTATTTCTAGTATCCCAAGAATCAGTAGAAGGGATGTATACAAAAATATAAGACAAATTAAAAAAATAAATAAATAACCCAACTGAGGTTCCCAATTACAATGTTACAAAATTTGAATAAGAAAAACCAGCCACATTAAACAAGTTTTAGTGATATCTAGGTATAATTTACAAAAATGAAAAATTTTTCCTTTTAAAAAATTATCATCAATTTTCAATGACTTAGACAAGCTGAAATAGATACCTTGAATTCCTTGAGGAATTTTGTCAACATTATAATATTCCACAATAGAATTAAACATAGAAGAAAATTTTTAGAAATGTTTACACAGATTATTGTTGAGTTTATTACCTGACTCAAAGACATTTTTGCTATACAACACACAAATTAAAATATAATGAATATATAAAAATTAGTTTTAAAATAGTAATACAAAAATCATTGCAATTTTGACAGTGCAGAGGAATCATAATAAAACCATTGTGAATGGCTTTGAATGCAACCAACACAGATACAAAAGCCCCTGAAAATTAAAGAATTTATTAAAAAAAAATTAAGTAGGTATTTTATAGAGATTGCAGGCATTTCAAAACCATGCTTTTGAATAGGTTTAGTTAAAACATAGATATATTTCAATTTTATATTTTCAAATTAATTAATATTTTATTACTCGAGAAAGGTAATTTGAACTTACTCAAATATTTAAAAACTTCAAAAAAAAGGTCATCATGGCATCATTTAAAATATAATCAATAAATAAACTGAAGGAAATACAATAAGGGAATGGGATAAAGACTCGATTTAAAAGTCAACAGTAATTACAAGATAGGCGTAGTTCTAATTTAATAATTAATACATAACTCAACATTATTTAATATTTTCACAAATAAAGTTAGTTATAATGAACCATTAAAAGGTAAGAATAGCATTGAAACGTACTTGTGCAAATAATTGGCTATTGGAAGGTTTTTTTTAAATTTATAAGGTTTGTCTACTAATAAAAACGCAAGAAATAAATTAAGGAAACAGAAAACATTTGTAACATTAAATAATATAGTCCTCATCAAATAGTATTACCAGACGATATTTAATGAAAAAATAAGCACACTGTGTATGCATTTTCAGTTCTAGAGGTTCTAGATCACTTCCATTTCATTTCAAAGGAAGAGTTATTCATTTTGTTTACTTTTTTTTCATATGATAATGGGAAAATTTGAATAAATAACAATATATTTTAATCTTTCACTTTTTTCATTTTAAGAACAAAGATTCTAAACATTATACCGCCAATTGTTTTTAAAAACAAACATTGATTTTAAAAGTATTAAAAAATCAGTTCCTACTTAAAATTTATCCTTTAAACAACAAAAATCTTCATTCTGGAAGCCTCTATAAATAAATATTAGTATTCATCATAACTGGACGCTAATGTTTATATAATTCAACTATCGGCAGTAACTAAAAGAAAAAAGACATTATTATAAATGTGAAGGTTAGACCTTCCGCCACCAGTGCCGCTCCATACGTAAAGCTGAGTGACGCTCTGTGCCTCCTCCCTTCGGAGAGACACCTCAACTCAGAGAGAGGGACTTCTGCTTTTTGGAAGCGAGCGAGAGCGCGGCAACATTCTTCGCCGCAAGGATAACTCATGATATGCTTAATTTTAAACCTTAAACTTTGTAAATATCTTGTAAATAATAGTATAATTAAACATTTCTATGCTTATTAAAACGGTGTTGTATCTGGGACCCCCTTTCACATGGGCGTTCGTCCGGTTGTGAATTCGAACCGAAAGTAAGACTGACGATACCCCTAGCGCCAACGACGCCACAAAAAATTTGATGAAGCTTTACAAACATTCTTATTTGCGTTGCTGAATTAATTATTTGATGACTGTTATTTCATTGGAACTTGTGGAGACTGTTTTGAAGTGGTTTTGCTTTTGATGCTTGTTGATGCAAGACTTTGATGATTGATCTGCAGTTCATTCCTCTTCAAACAGATGAGTACAACAACCTTTGAAATTTCATTTGATGCTTGATTAATTTGATGATGCTTGATTTAATTTTGCTTTGATGCTTGCTTTTTCTAATTACAATTGAAGTTTTGAAAAAAAATAATGGCTTCTTCTTTGAATGATATCCCACGTGTACGGAAATCCATCGCCGCTGCTTCTAAAAGTCAAATTAGAATTTTGCATAAATTAATATTCAATAATGATGGAGATCGTCAAAATCGGTCCAGGTTGAGAACTTTTAAGGGTTTTTCTGATACTAATGGGAACGATAGAAAACAAGATGTTCTTAAAGAGTTTTCAATTCAAGATCTAATTACTGTATGCAATTTGCTTAAAATTGAATTTTCCCCTGAGCCTATAACATGCTGTGACGTAATTTTCAAGGCCCTAAGTGATTTTTCACTTCTAAAATCGGATGAGTCGGAAGATAGTGATGTAGAGGATTTACCTGTAAAGACTTCCTTGGTGATTAATGATTCTGAAAAAAGTCAGGATAACCCAGTCAATGTCACTCAAAATCCATATGACTCATTTAGTCAGGATAACCCAGTCACTGTCACTCAAAACCCATTTAGTCAGGATTGTTATGGCTTCTCTGCCCCAACTTTCAATATGAAAGACATAGTCGACTTAGTAAAGCCTTTCTCCTCTAAAAATGACTATAAAGTAGAAACCTTCATTTCCGACATTGAAGATACTTTTAACTTGTATAATATCAAAAACCCCATGCATCAAGTGATTTTTGTTAAAAAATGTCTATCAGGCCCTGCCCTAACTCTAATTCGTTCAATACGGGGAATTAATTCATGGGAAGCACTGAAAAACCATTTGAGAGACGAATTTGAAGATAATCTCAACAGCCTTCAACTGCATACCGTAATGAACTCTCGAAAACTTAAGCCCAACGAAACATTACAGGAATACTTTTTGGCAATGAGGGAATTGGCTCAAAAAGGTTCGCTCGATGACTCCTCTTTGATTGATTATGTTATCCAAGGCATCCCAGAATCAGGAAACAAATTACTTCTCTATGGCTCTAAAACCCTAAACGAATTTAAGGAAAAATTAAAGACTTTTGAAAAACTTTATACAGCTTCTAATTCTTCTCGAAGTAACTTTCAAAAACAAATCGGAAGATATCCCCACGGTTCTCAGGTGGATGAAAAGCGTTCTTTGGAGCAATCAGTGTGCTATTCATGTGGTTTAAAGGGTCACAAAAGCCCGCAATGTCCTCACAAGAGCCAAGGTAAACAATGCTATGGCTGTAAAGGTTTTGGCCATATTCACGCTAACTGTCCCCATGCTAATAGGACCAGACCTCGAAATA
Source organism: Tetragnatha versicolor (assembly GCA_024610705.1). Taxonomy (NCBI): domain Eukaryota; kingdom Metazoa; phylum Arthropoda; class Arachnida; order Araneae; family Tetragnathidae; genus Tetragnatha; species Tetragnatha versicolor. The sequence continues at coordinate 873,714 of JANDEH010000004.1, forward strand.
CCTATAACCCTTCCAGATCGAAGGATGGTAAAGCACCCTTTGTGAATTCCTCTGTAAATTCTACTGTCGTTAATACAGATGCAAATAGGATTTCTAAGAAAGTAAAAATATTGAATAAGGACATAACCTCCCTTTTTGACTCTGGGTCTGAAGTCACACTTCTACGAAAGGACATTTATGATACCCTTCAAGCTCCCGAGTTGGTCCACCACCCTATTTCTTTACTAGGAGTTGGAGGAAGTCAAATCACTCCCCTAGGATATTTTTGTTCAACCGTTATTGTTGATGGAATTGACATTCCCACTAGAATTTATGTCCTACCCCAAATGAACTTTGACTGTATAATCGGTATGAATGTTTTAAATCAAGTTAACTTTTCCTATACCGATGGACGTTTAATAGTTTCCCAAAAAAATAATCTCATCTCCTCAAGCGCAATAAGTATAGCCTCCAACCTAACAAAAATAAAACAGGAAATTGAAATCGAAACTTCAGCAGCTGATGACGAATCCTCAACGAATTCCCACACACGTGCTCTTTCTTCTGCTCTTTCGGCCGATGTTTCTGGTTTGAATAATAATCGCGATGACAGCTGCGCGTTCAAGAAGGAAATAAATAACTCTAATGAAGGCAATCTTTTTGGGTTTTTGTTTTGCATGTCCAATGCTGTAAATGAAACTCTCGTTGATACAGGCCACATTCTTGATGCGTCTTTAAAAAACCAATTAGAAAATATGATAGTGAACTACAAACCTTTAGGAACTCGTAGCACAGACTTGCAGATGAAAATTATCTTAACAGATGAAAAACCGATTGCTCAACGGCCACGACGGTTAGCCATTTCTGAGAAAAAAGAAGTTGATAGACAGGTCCGAAACTGGTTAGATTCAGGCATAATTTCGGAAAGTTCTTCAGACTTTGCTGCTCCCATAGTTTTATGCAAAAAACCTGACAAATCAACCCGCATTTGTATTGACTATCGGAAATTGAATTCAAAAATAATCAAAGACAGATTTCCTCTTCCCTTAATTGAAGATATTTTAGATCAACTCCAGGACTCAACTGTTTTCTCCACGCTGGATCTTAAAAACGCTTTCTTTCATGTAGATATGCATCCAGACAGTGCAAAATATACCAGCTTCATTACCCCAACTGGCCAATATCAATTTAATAAGGTCCCCTTTGGCCTCTGTAATTCACCATCTATCTTCCAACGATATATCCAACTTGTCTTCCGTGACCTCCTTCAAGACGGTACTGTGATAATTTACCTTGATGATATTATTGTCCCTTCCAATTCCGAAGCTGAAAATATTGTTAAGTTAGAAAAAGTTTTTCAAGTTGCCTCTCAATATGGGTTGGAATTTAATATGAAGAAATGCCAATTCCTGCACAGAAAAATTCAATTTCTTGGGTACATAGTTGAAAAAGGTACGATTTCCCCATCGCCCGATAAAACCAAAGCTGTGTATTTCTTCCCTATACCAAAGACGACCAAACAAGTCCAATCCTTTCTTGGTCTCACAGGCTATTTTCGAAAATTCATTAAAGGATATTCTTTGATTGCCCGTCCCTTAAGTGACTTACTAAAAAATGACGTCCCATTCGAGTTCGGAAAACCTCAGCTAGCTGCCTTTCAAGCTTTAAAAGAAATACTTTCAAAAGAACCTGTCCTCCATATCTACAAACAGGGATCAGATTTGGAATTACACTGTGATGCCAGCAGTAAGGGTTTTGGGTCAATCCTCCAACAACGGTGTGATGATGGTCACTTTCATCCTATATACTATGTCCAAAAAAACATCACCTCAAGAACAGAGGTACAGCAGTTTTGAACTGGAAACTCTCGCTGTTATTGAATCGGTTAAAAAATTCCAGCACTACCTTCGGGGAGTAAAATTTAAAATTTATACTGATTGTTCAGCCTTTGCCCAAACCATGTCAAAAAAGGACCTTGCACCAAAAATTGCACGATGGGCTTTGTTCCTCCAAGATTTCGAATATGAAGTAATCCACCGTCCCGGAACTCAGATGCAGCACGTTGACGCTTTGAGTAGGAACTCCGTCAACATTGTGACACTCCTTGATGAAACCTCCAAAAAGATAGTTAATGCCCAATCTTCTGAAGATAACATCCAGACCCTTTGCGAAGAAAACCAAACCTCCGCTGTTGACGTCAAATGCAAATCCATTTTGATGCAGAACTTTTCTCTCCCGAAATCGAAACAAACCGCACCTGCATTTTCACCCGAAGATCCGCGATTGCCTATGACTACAGAATGTGATAACAGCTGCGCTTTTAAAAAGGAAGAAACGAAAGTTCCTAACGCTGATTCATTCGATCTCTTCAATGTTTGGCCTTGCCTTTCCAGAGCTATTGACGATGCCAGTGTTGCGAGCTACTCTCTCGAAGTCAGAAAAAATGAACTTTCCTGTGTGTATCAAGTGAACGGAGAACTTTTGCCGATTTCCCAGTTGGAAAATTGGAAGACGAGAAAGAAGAAACGACGAGATAATGCCGGACTGTTCCTTTCCTTTAGAACTGACTTGGACTCTGGACTATCCCTGAACTATGACTGACTGAACTCTTAATAATTTTTGCCTTTCAGCAATTTATCATTTAATTTTCTTTTCTTACCTTAATTTTGATAAAGTTATTTTAAGTTCTAAGATTTCTGAATGAGAAAGTTATTATTTTAAGTTTTTTTTTAATGATTGAGTTATTATTTTGAAGTTTTTGAGATGAAGTTTTTATCTTTAAGTTTAAGAATTTTGAAGATTAATTTAAGCTTAAATAATCTTAAAAGAAAGTTTTACAAACTTTTTATTTTTGTTCTTTTGATCCTTAATAATTGATCAATCATTTATTCTCTTCAATTATTTTAAATTTTCTTTTTCTTTAACGCCTTGAAGTATTGCCTTTTGTGTATTTTGCTTATTTTGTTTCTCTTTGCAGTATTTTTGTTTTCGTGTTTGATTTTATTCCAATTTTCTGCTCTCGGTGTGGTCACCTCGGCGTCGATGGCCGAGTGTGAAGGTTAGACCTTCCGCCACCAGTGCCGCTCCATACGTAAAGCTGAGTGACGCTCTGTGCCTCCTCCCTTCGGAGAGACACCTCAACTCAGAGAGAGGGACTTCTGCTTTTTGGAAGCGAGCGAGAGCGCGGCAACATTCTTCGCCGCAAGGATAACTCATGATATGCTTAATTTTAAACCTTAAACTTTGTAAATATCTTGTAAATAATAGTATAATTAAACATTTCTATGCTTATTAAAACGGTGTTGTATCTGGGACCCCCTTTCACATAAAAACAACACAAAAAAGAGACTAAAATTCTGGTAATTCAAATTAAAGCAAAAATATTGAACGGAAGAGCAATATTCTTAATCAATGAACGAATAGAACGCCGATCTCAATATTCTGCAAAAGAAGCATTTTTATATTAAAACAACATGGATTTTAGCAAATTAATAAAACAATGTTAAATATGTGACTGACTTGAAAAGGATGCATTATATTCTTTCCTTATTATCATTAAATATCAATAATGATCCTACATAATATAATTTAAAAACTAGTATTTCCTTTACTAATTTCAATAAAATTAAGTTTTATCAGGATTTATTATTCTTATAAGAAGTTGCATTCGTAATTTTGTTGATGTTTACAAAAGCATTATGTAATCGATATAGGGAATTAAATATAGACAATGATAGTACTTAATATCATTTTAAAACTATTTCCTTTACTAATATCAATAAAATTAAGTTTCAGCAAAGTAAAAGAACGAGACTTACCTTTGTTTTTATGGATTCTTGTTCTCTTTCCGAATGCAGCAAGGGCCAAATGTTGTGATAAAATTAAATGGCGGAATTGATTTCACCGCCGAATTAGGTGGTGAAATGATTTCTCCCAAAAAAGTCAAAAAAGACGAATCATTCGTCGCGACGAATGAAAAGTCGAAGTGCGTGGTAGGGTTTTTAAAGATTCCGCCAAAATGATCACGTGACCAGCTTCATTCGTCGCGACGAATGATTCGTCTCAGTGCGTAGTAGGGCCCCAGGTGAGAATATAAAAGATGCAGCTTTAAGGACATTCGACAACCGAATTTCTGGTATAAGGCTAACATGTCCTGAACAAGATCTTTATAATACTCCGATCTTGCGTTGCCTAGGAAGTTAACACGAACTTGACAGAGTGCATCCCACACTTGTTTTTCATCAGTCTAGACAGACGGTTTTCAAATTTTGAATCTTTAAAAATATCTCTAATCTGAGGAACTATAAGAATTCCTTCTTTGATTTTCGCCTCACTCAGACGGTGAAATTTTTCAAGCAAGTAAATGAAAGCTGGCTTAGTCTTATCCACCGCTTTAATCAATTGCTTTACAATGCCCAATTTAATGTGTAAAGCAGGTAAGATTATTTTCTCTTGAGAAATAGGAGGAGAGTTCTTGACATTCATTATTCCTTGTTTCAAACATATCCTGGGAGGCCAGTCTTTTTGGATGTAGTGTAATTCTGTTGCATGACTGTTCCATTCATAAAGGAAGCAGCAATATTTTGTAAATCCCTGTTGAAGGCCCATCAATAACGCCACTACTTTCAAGTCGGCACAGACACCCCATTCATATTTTGCGTACTCAGTTCAATGAAGAAATAACTGCATGTGTTCGTTTGTCTCTTTCATATGAGCAGCAAATGCAATGGGAATGGAAGGGAGCTTATTGCCATTGTGGAGAAATACCATCTTTAGACTCAATTTAGAGAAATCAAGGAACAAACTCCACTCGTTAACATTAAGAGGTAGATGTTAATGTATTATTAGTTTTATTATTTCATGAATGAATGGGAATATTTCTTATGAAAACATCTCAACTTTGTCAACCACCTGGCGACTCTTATCGACAAATTCTTTACCAAATATTTTTTTTTTTTATTTCCAATGGCAGGTGAGTGAACAGTTACGGATAACAGAGTTCATTGACCAACAGACACGCCGTAATTAGTACTTTCTTCACGTTACCCAGTGGGCACCTGTGGACCGAGGCCACGGAGGTGAAGTACTGTCGCCCACGCCACACACACACATTCGCAGGCACAACCCCTTTTTACAGGGGGGCCACATTCATTCATCACACACAAGGACAGAAACTAACATCCATGCCAAATGGGGATTTGAACCCCAGACGTATGGTTTCGCAGTCAGATGCTCTTAACCACTACGCCAATACGTCGGCCTTTACCAAATATTATTTTTATTATTATTTCATGAGTGTGAATATGTTAGAGAACATCTCAGATAAAATATTGCGCAATTAAATGGGTAATAGAGTAATGTATATTAAAATATTCTTAAAAAACAGTGGCATTTCAGTATTAATTCCGCTAAATCAGACCCCCCTTGTACCTCCAAAACTCGAACCAAACCAGATTTTTTAAGGTGATATTCGGATTCAGAAGGTCAAATTCAGTACGAATTGGCTATTTTCATCATTTTTACTCGAACTTTGTCAAAAATTGTTGCCCAGTGTTATTGAATAAACTGGTACCAACCTTGGAGGGAATGTATAGTAGGTGGAAAGATGAAGACAATAAAAATAGGCACAGAGCGCCTTCAGGAAATTACAAAGAATCTAGAAAAACGCAAATATAAAAACAAACCTCAAGTTACGAATATTTAGAGCATTAATTATATCAGTATATTACTATATGGCTGTGAATCTTGGAAGTTAACAAAACAACAGGAAGACAAACTAGACAGTTTTCAAATCAAATTCCTAAGAAAAATTCTAAAAATTTACTGGCCAGATAAAGTTACTAATGCATAACTTGACAAAACTAAATTTGAACCAATAACAATCGAAATTAAGAAACGCTGATGGGCCTGGATTGGACACCTTGACAAAAACAACCCATTTTCAGCTTTAAATAACAATATTTACCTGCAATCCCCTTTTGCTTTTTCTTTCAAAATATCAGCTGAAATGATCTCATTCCAAATTAAACAAAGTTACATTCTCAGAATAGAATAAGTTAGAACAGGGTCTAAATGCATGCCAATTACTGGTACAGATACAGAGCTTTGCAGATGTCTACTTAGTGAATTTGATGTTGCAGTTTGATAACCTGAACTTAGATTTGTGTCAGTGGTGTTCATTTGAATATAATGAACCAAAGAAATTATTCATTTAGGAGTACTTAATTGTACTGCTCTTACATTTTCCTTAACAACTTTTTAAGTTGTGAAATACAAGCCATGAAATTGTTTTTCAATACTTAAATTCAATAAGGGCTATAGTTTTAAGCCAAATGATGTAGTTATACTATTTATATTTTTTATCTCCTCTTGGCATATAATATATTGTTTGAATTAATTTTATATATTCTTTTACATTTTGTTAATAAAGACTGATTATTTGAAGGTTTATTTGCCTTAATATTTTATTGAAACACGTATTATTGTCAATAGGTTTTGTTGATCGGTTTAATCTTAGCCATAAGTGGTCACATCCGGTCACATCAGTCGATTGTACATCCCTTTTCTTTTAACATCTGATATGTTTTTAATTTCTCAATTTAAAACCCAAGAATTTCATTTTTATTATAGAAAAATAAAATATTATTTGATCTGATATGGAAAAAAATGCAAAATTTTTGTCTTCAAGCTATTTTTTCTACCATGCATGAATGGACCAACTCCTTAACTGCATAATTAGAGACACTGTATTTGAGGATAAAAGTTTTAAGTTTTATCAGAACTGTAGTTTTATCATACAAATAGTATAGTAGGTTTAGCTTTTTTAATTTATTAAAATAATAGCAAAATTTTTAGGCCTTATAAAATGTTATTTGTAGGTAGCTATTCCGTTCAAGACTCCAAAATATGAAGGTGTCAACAAAGATTTTGAAATCCAAACATTTATTCAATTATACAGAAAATCTGATGGGAAATATGGAGATCCTGTTCCATTTGTGTATAAAAATGATATATGTAAGTATATTTCCATTATGCAAGGTGTATGAAAAAGATTGGAAAAAATTCGGACTCCAAGAGTACTATGGATTCTTTGTAGTTTCTGTGGTTGTTGTTTTCATGCAAGAATATCACGAAAACCAAACTCACTTATTGGTTGTTCATTATTTAATTAAAAAATTGGGTTGATTGATTTCTGATAGGGAACGGTTCTTGATAACTGCATTTAGCTGACCAACCTCTGCCCTCAGCTAATCCATATACTTACTGCATACCTATAAACTGAATGTTCATAAACTGCCGTACACTTTTCATATGCCATTGTAGGATTGAGAAAATCTTGCTTTCCAACCCCATTCAAAGTTTTAAGGATCCCTATATGTTGTACCTTATCTCCCCTAGAAGTTTGTTCCAATCTTTTTTACACACACTGTGGATACATTTTTATTTTTATTTCTCAACATTTTTTTACATTGCTTATTTTTAGATCCAAATCCTAAGAAAAGGAAGATATCTGAGGATTCAGGATTTTATCCATCCTTTGGTAATTTATTGAAATAGGTTTTATAGTTTATATTTTAAATATTATAGTAAACTATGGATTTTAAATACTGGTTTCTACGTGGTTAAATTTTAATATAATGTTTAATAGATAGCTTTTTATCTATTTTATTATTCATTAATTAATTTTTATGCTTTTCAGAATTTCTCTCAGAATTTGATCCTAATAAAATTTTGCTTTCGGAGTCTGAAGACAGCTCTGATCTCTCATTAGTACCTTCAGACAACAGTTCGAGTTTACCGTCTGATTTCGTCCTAAAAGATGCTGTCACTGCTACTGGGAGTTTATTAGAGGAGAATACTATAGTAGGAGAAATGGGAGATCAGTTCTCGTATTTCTCTTTAAGTGATTCTCTTGCTGGACAATCTAATTCGGTGAAAAACTTTCTGGAATGTTTTTCGAAAGGTGTTCATTACTTATTAAAAGACAAGAATATTCTATACTATGTACCTTCATCTGTTACGATTCAAGATACTGAAGAAAACAGGTATAGTACATTAGGTTAACCCTTTCTTGTGCCTTAAGGGTATTTTAAAATAACGATATTATTCAAAAGCTCAATAATATAATACAGTAGTTTTTCTCTTTAACATGTACAGATATTTTAGTGATTAACCTTTTCATACTTAAAAATTTATTGGAAAATTTTTATAAAAAATTGATTAAAAATCGTTTTTTAAGTATCAAAAATAAATTAATCATCTTTTTTTCATATTATCAATTCTAGTAATAGTCAAAACTAAAATTTATTAAGAAAAATTTCACGCAAGCCAAGAAGGCCGAAAATTGGTTTTTCGCCCCTCATTTCTACCCTAATCACACGACGAATGTCTTCACTCAAGTTATGGACCCTATATGATCTAGGCTATCCGAAAAAACTTGAATAATAGCCTAAATCTCTATATAATGTTGATTGTGGGCTCTGATTTGAACGAGGAATAACGCGATTTTTGACGAAATTGGAGCATACAAAAAAACGTAATATAGAGATTTAGGCTATTATTCAAGTTTTGTCGGATAGCCTAGATCATATAGGGTCCATAACTCGAGTGAAGACATTCGTCGTGTGATTAGGGTAGAAATGAGGGGCGAAAAACCAATTTTCGGCCTTCTTGGCTTGCGCGCTCCATTGGATTAACATGGGGACCTTCAGGGCCTTGGCGGCACCTCAAGATATTATCCGAAAATTCTGAAAAAATTCACAGGTACTCTCTGCCACCTTAGACAACTTTTCCGCACTAAGGCATCATCAAAATCAAAAAAAAGTTTTTTTCGATACACCCTAATGGACACCTATGGAGACAACACTCCTCCCTGATTTTCTCGGCCTCCTAACAACCAGAAAGGCTGATTTTTTAATCAATTCACATTAATATTATGTGCAATCATAGAAATAAATTTCACTTTGATATCTCTTTTCATTCTTGGTGTTGGAATTTTTTTCCCGCCAGTGTAAAAAATAAGAGGAAAAATAGCGTTTATAAACCTCTATAATTTTAAGCTATTTTTTTGTATTTTTAGGGGGGTAATTACCCCTTAAACCTATCCATTTGTTATAAATTAATCATATTTTATTAATTTGAACATTTCTTGATACCTGGGGGGCGATTTGAAGACTAAAACGATGCTTTTTGACCCTGAAAATAGAGTTTAAAGTTAAAAAGTCGTCGAAAAACGTAAAAACGGGGAGGGGCTGTTTCCCGAAAGTCCCGAGTCAATTGAAAATTTTAATGGTGATTTTCGTATTCAGCGACCCAAAATCTATAAGAAATGACTATTTTCATCAAGGAAAAAGTTTTGAAGGTCAAATTTGTTGAACAGTGTTATTTGAAAATTTTTGAATCTGAAAGAAGTTTAAGAACTGAATAAACTCCTTTTTTTTTAAGGAAATTTCATTTTGGGGGAAATAGTGGAGAAAAACAATTGTGTTCCAGGGAAATTTTGGATCCTGGAACATTTTCTGCACCCCTGAATCACAGCTCTAGTAATTACCATGTATACAAATATTATTTTCAAATAAGTGTTTCTCTTATATTATATTTTTTTTCAGTATATTGCACTTAGCTATTATAGCAAGACAAAGCTTGAAGTTTATTGAAGCAATTATAAAACTTATAAAAGAAGATTTAGTCAATCATAAAAATTTTCACCAAAAAGTAAGGGTTTTTTCTTTGCTATTAAGTATTGTGGTGTATTTGGGATATACTTTTGTGGTATATTTGCTTTTTGTATGTTTTAAATGTGTTTATTTTGGGCTTATGACTAATTAATAACTCCTTTAGAGTAATTAAGGTAATAAATATTTAAGTGTATTATTTGCTTATTGTTCTTACAATCTTAGGTTTTGTGAAACCTGTAAATGTCAAAAATATTGAAAGTGTATGTTATTCAGTTATTTTTCTTAATTTTACCAGCAAACAATAGATTATTATGATTAATCATTTGGCCCTTCACATCACTGTTTATATTGACTCTCATTTTCAAGTGAAAAAACTTATATTATTGGGTTGATGATTATAGTGCTAAATTACTTTTTTACTAAAATTTATTTATTTTGTAGACACCTATGCATTTGGCAACTGAGCATGGTAATGCTGAACTTTTAAAGCTTTTGCTAAACAATGGAGGAAATTTGCACCATACAGACAAAAAAGGAAATAGCTGTTTGCACATAGCTGCAATGAATGATTTTTCAAAATGTCTGGAAACCTTGCTAACTTTTTTCCCCACTCAAAAAGAAGAATTTGTATCCAAAATTAATGCAGAAAATGATGATGGTAAGAAAATTAGGGGTATTGTATGAGCTTATGTAATAAAAATTATCACATTAACGAAAATCGGAAAATATAGCAATTAAAAATATATATTTATGATTTTAGTAGGCATAGTAGTAGTAGTAAGAAAAAGTATTAAATTAAATAAAAATCAATTTAGTAAACATAAAATCAACCAAAACCAAACTAAAATGTATATGGGACATAATAATATAAGATTAATTAACTTAAGCATGAACACCCGGAGTCATCCCAGTTGGTTTTTTAATCTTTCTCTGCAGAATTTTAACTTTTGTGGGTACATCAAAATCAACTGATTGTATGCCTGTTTAATCTTTAATGGATGAATGTAACAGTTTCCAATTTCCCCAAAAGAACTTATTTGAATGTATTTCAAAAGAAATTTAAATCAAACTTTGTATTATTTTTTGTTTGATTTTGACCATATGCCCCCGGACCTGGAAAAAGTGCCCAAACCTACGAACCTGGTTTGGGGGAAGCCCATGCCAGCTCCATAGGAGTAATACATAAGATTTGGGTAAATTTGATTAGGTTTGGGGGAAGTTACAACTTTTCCAGGTCCGTATGCCCCTCTCATGGGTCCATGTTAAATCTCTCACTGCCTGTTCATCCTTATTTTAATTATTTAGTAGCAGTACAGTGTTTTATTTATATGAAAATTGTACAACTGGAATATTTCTTGGTTAAAATAACCAGTTTCTTATCAAATTTTAGTAGGTTATCTACAAATGGTAAAATGATCTCAATTGAATATAAATGTATTTGATGTGTCTAAATATCATTTAATCTTTTAGGGTTGACTCCTCTGCATATTTCAATCTTGAATGACTCAAAGGATTGTTTGAAAATCCTGCTGAACAATGCAGACATCAATGACCCAGAGAAAAAAGGAGGCAAATCTCCGTTGCATTTGGCAGTAGAGAAAAAGTCCCCATTTCTAGAAAACATTTTATCTCAAGTATGCAGGGGTTGCAGACCTCTTATATTTCCTATAAATCCCATATTTTTGAAAAATTAGTAAAAAACCTCCTATATTTTTGCTCGGCGAGTTAAAATCCACGCTGAAAACATCCTATTCCTTAACGAACGGAGAAGTTTCTCCCATAATCCCTAGATTTTTTTATTTTGCATATTATTTCTGAGAAAAATGATGATTTAAAGCAGAAAAAACACAATTATTTTTTTTCGTGAGTTTCGTGTTGCCTGCTGAGAGTCTGTTTCAGACTGTTCAGAACTGTTTCAGATATGATATTAAGGGGGATGACAGGGGACCCACCCCCCTAAAAAATCAGACTATGTGTCCAAAACAAGTTAAATCCTTGTTTTTAGGGTCAAATTTCCAAAAAAAAAATTTATTGGGGAGGACCCCCAGACCCCCTTTACACTTGGAACTTTATGATTCAGCGCTTTTTTTAATATTATGCTAAATCTTAAAATTAAGTAGCAAAAAGGAAGTATTATATAATTTTTGTATTCCTCTTCTATGCTTTTTGGTCAATCACGTCCCTGGAAAGTGATTGCAAACAAAATTTTATGACACTCCTATATTTTATTTTTTTAAATCCTATATTTTTTGAAAGGTCACTGCTACCCGAGTATGTTATGAGTTATTGAGTATGAAATCCTTTCTCCGAAATTCTTGGGACAACATTGTTCTGACAAGGTTCATTACTGTGTATGATATTAAACATTAATTTGTTCACCTTGTTAGTTAGGATCTGACTAGTTTCTGGTCACTCGCATATGTTACCTCCTTTTAACTTGTAAATTTAATTTTTGGATTTTAAACACATTTTAATACTGTCATAAATGAAATAGAAATAATTCATTTGAAGAAATTTTGTTCTCAAGGTTTTACTCATTAATTTAAACACTTAATAATTTTTCTAAATCCCTTGATTTTATGCATTACCTTGTTCTTTACAAATATTTTTATTAAATAGCCAAATATCAACATTTACTGCACAGATTACAAAGGATTAACTGCATTAGAACTAGCATGTGAAGAAAATTATATAATATTTGAGGAAGTTCCTGATGAAGTAATTCATGAGAAGGAACATCTATTATCGGTAATTTCTTGAAAGCAATTTTAAACCTTCCAACAAATAAATTCCTATGCAATAATGTGTTTAAAAATTATCTTATGAATACACTTATCAACATTATCAATATACTTAAATATTCTTAATAATTATTAAATTAATTATTCTTAATTAAATTATCTTATATAGTCTTATCAACAAAGAATTACCTTGTGCTAAGCCTCTTATAACCATAATTATATTGGATGACATGAGTTTTTAAAAGTATATGGAGTTGAATTTAATTTCACTTAATAAGATAGGATTTTTCTAGTTAACATTAAGTATCAATAAAATGAAAATAATTTTAGTCCCCTTCATTCATTTTGTGTATCTCCTTATAAAAGGAAGACCATTTTTAAATAACATAACATATAATAATTTATAAGAGATTTTTTAAAAAATATACTATATAGTTATCTTTTTACACAAATATATCTTTAATAAAATTTGATTACTTTATATGACTACTTATGTGAGATAAGAGACAAATTAGTTTCCCTTTCATGTGAAAACTACTGATGTCAAAACATTTTTGAACTTCTTTTACTTAAATTTTTCAGTACTTGAAAGAAAAACTGAAGATTAAAACTGATGATTCTTCAGTACAGAATAATTCAGGTAATTGATGTTTACATACCCACAATTTTTTTTCTTATTTGTGATTGGTAGTCTGACTGCCACTAGAAAAACTTATGACGCCGTACAATATTGTGGCTATTGTTATGGAATCGGTTTATTCTTAGCTTTTTTCTTCTTTGTAGAAATGTTTTATTAGAACCTAGTGATTTTAAACTTTGCACTAAGTGGTACTATTTGTGAAACTTTTTTTAAAAAATATGTCTTGATTTTTACAGGATTGGCAGATCAAGAACTGCAAAGGACAATCGAAAGTATTTTAAACAGGAGTTCTGAATGGAAAAAACTGGGACCATTAATCAACTTTTCAGAAGGCAAACTTCAAAATTTGCTTGACCTTGAGGAAAATCCAGCAGGTTGTTTGATTGAAAAAATTATGGTAAGTTAAAAAAAAAAGGTGGGTAGGTTTAGAAGATGGCCTTGTAAGCCTGCCAGTTTCAAGTCTAACTTCAAATCTTTAAGGCTTGTTCCATTGGCAACACAATGATGATTTAATGCCACTGTTGCTTAATCACATTGGTAATGTAGATAAATTGAATGATCATTATTGGTGACTGACGATAATAGTTTTGTTGTCCCATGGAAACACCCCCTTCTCATGCTCCAATCACTGCCATGGCGCCAGTGCTGCAGCATTGGAGTGAGGCTCCAATCACTGCCATTGCTGCATGGTGCCTCATTCCAGTAATTCAGTCATTACAAAAAACGGAACGGGGTGGCACAAGACATAAAATACAAGTTAAGAGTCCTTAATGTCACAGAAGAAAATCTAAAAAGTAATTGAATTCAATATTTTTGGATTTTAAGTTCTTGTGTTGCTAGCTAAAACTGGGTTCTTGTTCTATCCAAGCTAGTACTACTATAAATGAAGTCAACTGCATTTTAGAATAATATACATTGTGTTTAAAAAGTCTGTTTCGCGGCTTTTATTTGAAACAAACGTGATCACAGAAGTAAGGTGTACCCCTAGGTAAGTGACCCTGGAGAATCCATTGTAAAAAAGCCCTTTTTCAGGCCTCAAAAAAGAAAAAGTTCGTAAATTTGCAAATTTTTCAGTGTTATTGAATGAAGGAAATTTAATAAAAAAATCAAAAAACTTGTAAACTTTTTCCACATGCTAATATCTCCGCAAATATTCATGATATTTTCATGAAATTTTTTTCAGTGAGTTCTTCATAACGTTGGCAACAATACTCTCATTGAGGTTTTTGCTCTATCACCTTTAGTTTTTAAATTAATTTTTCTAACTTTTTTATTTTGCCGCTAGGGGCCGTGTAGGTCATCTCAATGTATTCTCCGGGGTCACTTACCTAGGGGTAGACCTTACTTCCGTGACCCTAGGACACATTGGTTCCATATAAAAGCTGAGAAGCAGACTTTTCGAAACACCCTGTATGCTCTTTTTACAATATTGTTATTTCGTTAGATTTAATCTTATCTTTTTTACATTACTTATGATTTACTTCAAATAATTTAATTATTTCATATTTACATTTTTTCAACTGTGTCTAAAATTTATATTTTAGGAGGAAAAACAATTAGATCTGAAGGAAATAATCAAGCAAGCAGGACTTACATCCCTAGTTAGTAATTTAACTGGATGGTGAAGATCCTTTAGAACTTATCAAGATCTTTAGATCAAGAACTTTATTATCATTATTGCATTAGGTTTTTATCCAATTTAATAAACTATTTTTAAAACATTTAAAGATATTCTTTACATCATATAATTCCTATCATGTTATATAACAGAAACACTATTTAACTAACGTATAGTTTATCTTAGCTGGCTTTGATTTCATTAAGACAGCAAAAATATTCCATCAATTCAACTTACAGAATATTTTTTATTCATAAAGGAAGTAATTTTTTTAAAATCATGCAATCTTCACACCAAACAAAAAATACTGTATAATTTGAACTGACTGCATTGCTATAATACCAAAAAATTCTTTTGTATAATTAACAAACAATAACAACAAAATCAACCGGAAACAAAATAATATGAATAGCTAATTAAGTATGACAAGTACACACTTAAAATCATGTCTAAAGTAACAAATCGAAAATATATTGCACTGAAATTAGATTCACAAAATGACTAAATGTGAAGTTGAATATACCTTCAAATTTAAAATATATTAAATTAAAAGTACTTTTGTACTGATACTTTGGTATACATTAGGACAGGTCACAATATTATATTTTATAACAATGATTCATCTATGTACATAATTAAACAAGAAAATATTCATACCAAAGGATCTATATTAGATGTTGTCAACTTTGTACAGTACATAATATAATAAATATTATTTACAAAGCACCCTCTTGTGCGGTAATTGGAGCAATTGAATGTGTGCAGAAATGAGTATAGGAACTCGTTGGTACTTAACCAAATTAACTCCTAAATGCAAAAAAATACTTAGCTGTCACAAAATTTAGATAGAAATGCTAAAATACCAAGTTGTTCATAAATGACTAGATAAAACTTGTATACATATAATTTAAAAGCTGGAGGTATCTTGAATATTCAAGATGCCTGTTCAGATTTGGCAACTAAGGCTTCCAGTAGTTTGAGTTTACCTTTGGCATTCTGAAACAAAAATACAAATATATTTGGTTTCAATAGTACCACATTTTTTGTATTTTGTTAAGTTTTGCAATTAATGAATTAAATGATGATTTGCTTCTAATATTTATAGAATTGCAGATGTAAAAAGTTTAATGGAGCCAAACAATATAAAGTTTTTAATTTTCCCAAAAAAATTTGACACTTATAATTGCTTGTAGCAGGCAATCAGTGACAATACAACCCAGGAATAGTCTCTTTTTAAAGCCTTTAAATGGGGCTATAATTAAATTATATAATTGTAACTTCATTTTGTTTATCATATTCCCTCACTATTCATTATCATTCTCCTACTTTAAAAAGTAGGAGAAATCTCGTTCCTGGTTAAGCAAAAAGTCTCAGACTTGGAAAGGGTAAAAAAAGGAATTGTAGTAGAACCTTTTTATAGCAACTCCCAGAATAAAGACACATCCTCCACTACAATAACCATTAGTTAAGGTACCAATTATTTTATCATAGGAATAATTTTACTTTTGTTACATGCAACCCAAATAAACAGTCAGATTTTATAAAAATTTGCTGATCAAGAGGCTAAAAAAGAGTTGTGTGAAGAATTTCTACAAGGCAAATTACTAGGGCTCGACCGATGCATCGGCGCCGATTGTTTGAAAAAATAGCCATCGGCATTGACATCGGTGGCCGATGCTAAAATTTGAAAAAATCGGCCCATCGGCCTAAAAAAACATCTAAATGCCGATGTTTGGCCGATGGTTATAAAATTTTTGAAATAAATTTGAATTGATATTTCAATCTTAAAAAATTTAAATAGAATATTCGTATCAGCAGCAGCAGTGAAAAATAGTCTATTAACATCATTCTCAAGTGAAAACCGTTAAAAACTAAATGTTGAAATTTTTACTGGTTTTACCCCTTTTTTCTTTAGATTTACTGGACTAAATTAGTTTAATGCAATTTTTAGCATCGGCAATCGGCCTCGTAAAGACCCATCGGCCATCGGCTTGCCGATTTAAATTTTCGAACAATCGGCATCGGCCAAAAAAGTGCCATCGGTCGAGCCCTACAAATTACTCTGAATGTTTTGGAATATTTGCATTGGTTACTTAACATTTTGCACCTGGCATTATAGTGTTATTCCAAACATTATATCCATATTTTATTTCATGGTTCTAATATTTTTTCAAGTTCATTATAAAAACTTGTTGTTGGTCCCGTAAGGGGTCACTATATCGAGGTTCTACTGTATTAAAGTATCAAATCGACTCACTTTATATTCTGTGTAGCATGATTCCATGACACGTTTATCAGCTCTCTGTACTCTTCTAGTGAAAAGTAAAAGAAAAAAATAATGAAATAATTTTCTAAATTGAATAGTTATGCAATAGACTCCCTCTTAACGGTTGGCCTGTAAGAGCCACCCTAAAAATGTCTTTCCCATAGGAACAACCCAAACTCTGACAGAAAAACATTTGATTACTCAAAGCTAAGTTTGATACTTAGAACATTGTCATTATGTGAAATGATTTCTGTTTAATGATGCCTACTCTTTAAATGGCTACTCTTAACTAGTTTAAGTACAAAGTAAAAAAATGACAAAAATATGCAGTGATGGAATTTTTCTACTTAATTGTTTTCAGAAGAAAACTTCCATCAATTAAATATAACTTTTTCCATAATTTTCCACTATAATTGGAATTTTCTTGAATAATTCCATCCTCTCAAGGCTGATAAAGAGAGAGTCTACTGTTTTAACCATTGAAAAATCTGAAATGATAAGGATTTTTATAAAGATATTTTTAGTGTTTTAATCTGTTTGAAGAACAGTAATATGGAATAACACTGACAATTTACAGAATAAAATTATCAATAACAGGCCTGCACTATATAGGGCAGTGGTTCCCAACAGGTGGTCCGTGGGGCCTTCAGAGGTGGTCCGTGAGAAGATTTTTAAATAACTTATCCAAAAAATGTGGAAAATTAAAAAAAATAGGTTTTCTAATCACACATTCCAAGAAATAGTAAAAACACTACAGATACTACATAACATAAGTAAAAAATCACATGTCTCATAAATAAAAAATTATATGTTCTCTTTCTCTACTATGAATTATTTGTTCATTTCTGTTATTTTGCACAGTTTTATTCAACAGTAGTTTATTACAGAGTAGAAACGGAAATGTGATGATGTGGAAAAGTATTGCATTAGATTAATTAAAACTGAGAGGCGTCAGGGTGGGGCTAATAAAGAATCGAATGATCGGACTTATACTTGGTTTGATACAAAGCAAAGCGTGGAAGTGTTGAAAGATACTTCAAACTGGGATGCTATGGTCAGACAAAGGGTCTTCAAGAAATCCTGGTATAAAAAGTAGAAAATTCTGAGATACACGTGAAATGGATTTGTTCGAAGATATGAGAAAAATTTATTGCTGAAAACGCGTAAGTTTTTGAACACATAATTATTTTCCATTTTAATCGCTCCTTTGAAATAATTATTGACTTTTGACGCGGTTTCTTTCGGGAGAACATCAGCCTCGTCTATAGAATTTCCTTTGCCACAACTCACAGTCAGTGGATGTCTAGTTTGCTTTTTTTGTGATCAACAGAATTCCTGGTTATCTCATTCGTACTGCAGTTTAATTTAAAGCTAAGTAATTTCTTTCAAATTTAAATCTACTAATAATATATTACCTTATTTGTTGGTTATGAAAAAGAAGAAAAATAACTATTTTTATACTGTTGTTTTTTTTAAACCTGTAACTTTTGTGTAGGTGTGAGTGAACCCTTCTAAGGTTAATAGATAAAAAGGCTTGATAAAAATGGTTAAATGGTCTTTTATAAAAGGTATATTTTTAAATAATTAGAAATAAAATTATTATAATGTTATTTTTTCTTTTAAGTTTTATAGATTATTTGATTTTTTAAGTTTCATTTAGAAACATTTTCAAACTCGGTTTCCCTTACTTCAGAAAAAAAAGTCAAAATTTTAGAACCTCCATGAGGAATGAATGTACTAAAAAAAGGTTGAAATTTTGAAGATACAGTTAGGGATAGAGATTTTCCGTGGAGGTTCAAATTTAAGTGAAGTGGTCCGCAGACATATTTGAGTTGGGAACCACTGATATAGGGTCTGTGGGGGGGAACCTGACCTACAGTCCATATTTTGTGTCCTTTACAAGTCTTGAATGGTTGTAGAATTAAATTATTTTTTGAGAATGGAAAATTTTAAACGGTTGTTCAAGAATCAATTGGATATTGTATTTTACTTTTTTCTCTCGATGTAACACTGTTATTGGATTCATTTCTGTTGTGTACATCTAAAAATAAATAAATTTAAAATGCAAAAAACTGAAAAGATTCAGGAGTTATGTAAAAACTTGTACCCGTCAGTCCAAGAGGGGGCACTGTCTTAGACCCAAATGGGTGAAATTGATATTTAATCCTATTTAATTAAGAATAAATATTTTTTCCTCACCGACCTTTTTCCTATACACCGATCCACTCAAGCAAGCCCATCCATTTTAACAAAAAAACAAGCTCCTTTCCTTGAGATGCAGGGTACAGTTTTTCAAAAGTAGCATCTTGAATTGTTGTAATGTTATCTGCCGCCCCCCAAAAATTTGCCGCCCTGTGCTCTAGCACATGTTGCACGTGCCTAAATACGGCCCTGATTATATAATTATCCATAATTTCTCTGAATCATATGTAACAGGTGCTAGTACATTTCAACTAAACTTTTGGCATGTGAGATCAGTACATATTGATTATTTGGCCAGTGAAGGTTCAATTGACATAATTTGGCCTGCACAACAGTCAAAGTTTTGTAGGCCTTATCTATAATGTGATACTATTTAGCATAAGTTAAAACTTATTTCAACATTTGTCATTTACCTTCCATGCTCTTTCTTGAACCGTTCTTCAAATTCTCTCAGGATAGTGCGATATTTACGTTTTTCTTCTCTGGCTGCATTTAGTTGAGCTTCCAACTCTTCGCTAAGATGAGTAAAAAGTAACTTTGTAATGTAGAAAATAAACTTCAGTAAAATATTCACACGTTGACTGACTCAATATAAAAGTTTAGTTCATGTGGCCACATTTATTCAAAGTAGTGTGAAATCTACAGAAACAATCTATAGGAGTGTAAGTTATATTTAACCTACGAAGCTTCTGACACGGTTATTCTGTTCCACGGGGTAACCCTTGGACCCAAGCCAAACCTGTTCTTTTTTGAGCTTTTGCTATTCCGTGCTGCAGGTTTGGCCTGCCCCGAACCCGAGAGTACTACCCGCCGACCAACGGGGAGTTTGGAGGCTAACCCACAGGTTTAGATTGGCGAGAAGTATGCTTTATTTCAAATGCTACAAGAATAAGTGATTTTGTATACCAAATAATGCATTAATTGTCATTATTAAGGTTTTTATACCCTTTACCACGTGATTAATGACTTAATTTGACGTATTTTGAGTTCAGGTTTGGCCTTGCTAGGCCTAGCTTTAACAAAGGCCAGAGAGCGGCAAACCCGTGGAGCGCCATCTACTAACACAAATCTAAAAGTATTGGATTTGGATTGGTGTGCTTGTTCTTAAAAGTACAGTCGAATCCGCTTAATGTGATCGCATTTGTCCGATATTAAACTGATAACATTATCCGATTGATAACAATAAGCGATTTCCTATAAAAAAAGTAGCAAACAGTGTAAACTAGAGTGTTTGCTTTAATATAAACTTATGTAACCATAATTAATGTTTTCAAAATAATTTTACACTATGTAGTACTTGGCAACTTAAAATTTTTTGGGTAAAATATAAGAGGTCCAAAAAATCGCTTACTCTGTATTTTCAGTTATGTTAGTACTACAACTACACCTATGCGATTCCGCTCATAAATTTGTTTTCTTTGGAGTTCCAGTCAAGGTATCATCCGTATTTTTCAAAATTTTACATAGAAAAGGCCTAGAAACATAAATAACCACTGAAATTCATCTAAATTCCACTAAACAAGAAAAAAAATCAAAAATCTCATCAGATACATCTGCAAGTCGGCGATGGTGATATCGAATGACAAGCATCCCCCTTTAACCGTTTTCTATGGCGTTTTCTTTCAATGTTTGAGGTCGGAGAGCAAAGAATGTTTTATTTTTTTTACAATAAGAGCAAAGAAACATAACAGTGCAACTGAGAACCTGTGAACTTGTACTGAGTTTCAGAAAAAAGAAATTGACCTTCAAAATGAAACCGAAAGCGGGCGTTTTTTAGGGGATATGGACAAATTTCGATAATATTAAGCGGCGTGTTGATCCATAGTTGATCACAATAAACGATGTATTTTTTTTATCAAAGTCTGCCCGGGCCTAGTGGCCCATCAGGCGGTGCCCATCTCCATTTCTGTAGCCTTTTGGGCCTGGGGTGCTAATTACTAGCGTGTGTCCAGGCCGAGTGGCTGGCCCGACGCTGGACCCCAAGTTGATTCCCCAAGCAAGCTTGGTTCTCATTTATCGACCCCGGAAGGATAAAGGGCTGAGTTGACCCATGACCAGCTACCCAAGCAGGAGCCGCGAGGCATCGAACCTGGGTCGGTAATGCTCGTAGCCAGACACGCTAACCACTGCACCACCGCGGCCACAACGATGTATTTTACATTAAATTAAATAAGAATGATCGGGACCTGTTGATTTCGATAACATTATCCGATTGATAACATTAACCGTGATCACATTAAGCGGACTCGACTGTATTATATGAAAGAAAGAAAGGTTCAATAATAGAAAATGTTATTGAAAACACTATTATTAAATAGGAACAGCAGACTAATGAAATTTTTTATTAGCCGAGTAAATCCTTTGTTAGGTTTCACCTAGATTTTTTTCAGCGATTTTAGTGAATTGCTTTAAAGTGGTTTAAAAAATATGGAAATAATTATTTCCTCCCTAAAATAGCTCTCTTTATTTTAATATCTGCAAAGGAAAAATCCATTTTTTTAAAAGAAATTGTATGCATTTAAGTATTTTTGAAGTTTTTATTGTTTTGTGGTAAAACATCAGCAAATATCCATTTGTGAACAATCTATATATATTTCTCTTACGTGACGCTCAAATTTGGCGGTATTTGTTTTCTCCCGTTGGCAATGGTTGGTTTGTTTTGTTTACGTTTCGTAAATTTAAAAGCAATCTGAAGATGGATTTAAGTAGAGCTAGAAATTATTATTCCAATCTGTGACGGTTGTAGCTCTAAGCAGGAGTATTTACAATTGTGTTTACAAAGAAGTTTTAGAGGAGTGATTAAATAATGGGGTAAGTAAAAGCACCTATATCAACTTTTAAGTATAACATATACATGTTAATCAGAAAACTAGTGGATCTGATTAAGATGACCCTAAATAGAGTTAAATGTAGAGTAAAGCTGGGAACAGATCTATCAGATGTTTTTTATACTGAAAAGGGACTAAAACAAGGAGATTCTCTTTCATGCCAACTATTTAATTTGGCACTTGAGAAAGCGATAAGAGAATCTGGCATACAGACACAGAAAACCATCTTCACAAAATCAGTACAACTGTTAGCGTATGCCGATGATATTGACATAGTAGGAAGAACACGATCAGCAATTGTGGAGGCTTTTTGTGCACTTGAAACGGCTGCAAAAAAAAAGGGATTGAAGGTAAATGAATAGAAAACAAAGTTTATGGTGGTGTCGGACAGGAACTTGAACCCCGGACCACTGACAATAAATAATTATGTCTTTGAAAATGTCCAGCAATTTAAATATTTGGGTACCATTGTAAACGCCACCAATGACTTAACAATTGAAATTAAGAGTAGAATTTATATGGCTAATAGAAGTTACTATGGACTGAGAAACCAATTTAAATCTAGATTCATAAGCAAGGAAACAAAAGTACAATTATACAAAACACTGATCAGACCTATAGTTTTATATGGTAGTGAGTGCTGGACAATGAGAAAACTGGATGAAGATAATTTGTTGAGATTTGAGAGAAAAATATTGAGAAGAATTTTCGGTGCGGTAAGGGAAAATGGAGTCGAGAACCCTTTATAATTCGGAGCTACAAGCAAAGTACAGAGAACCAAATTTAATTAAAGTAATAAAAGTTTCACAACTAAGATGGCTTGGCCATGTATTCAGATATGATGACAATAGCCCAGTAAAGAAGATAACTTTTCTAAAACCAGAGGGTACGAGAAGAAGAGGCAGACCCCGCACGCGATGGCTGGACAACGTTGAAAAATGGATGAAGAATATTGGTGTTAACAGATGGAGAGTGTTAGCAAGAGACAGAGTCAGATGGTTCAGACTGACTGAGACAGCCTTGGCCGGAAACCGGCTGTAGCGCGGAATTGGAATACATGTTAATAGTACTCATCTGATATATTTTTTGGCTGATATATGGTGGCTTTTCTTGGCTAATGCAACAATACCCATGAATTTGATAAACACTGTATACATATTTTTCATACACATATTTAATGTTCCCCTGCTGCATATTACTATTTATAAAACTATTTTAACCAATAAATTTAGTTAGTAAAGAAACTCAGCTAGGCTGTACCAGCGTATGGCAAGCGAGCGATAGTGAGCAGGGGGCGATAGCCCCTAGTTTATTATATTTTTTAGCTCAATACATTAGAGAGCTTTGATATTTATTTTAGTTATGAATTACTGAAAGTATCATAGTTCTAATTTAATTTTTACAACATTAATTTAAAATTCTTAATTACTTTTTGGTAAAACTTCAGCAAATAAATTTCCGTTTATTCAATGTATTTTCAATTATTTTTTTCTCTTTGATAGCAATAATGTATTGGGTTGTGCCATAAGTTCTGTTACTTTTTACAAAGTTTTGTGTTTGAAAATTTTTTATGAAAAAATGGAAATAGGTGGAGATTTCAAACAAAAAGGATTTTGTTTTATGTATATTTATGAAGATAATGTGTGATTTTGGTAGTTCTCGTGATATTATTTCTTTTCAAAATGGTGGTTTGAAAAAAAGACCGCAAACGACTATTTTCACTCAATTTTTTTCTTTTGTTTAAAAATCTAGGAAGAATGCATAATTCATGGCTAAAAAAAGTTTTACTGTAAGTTTGTAATGTTTAGTTCAAGATGTCATAGTTTCAAGATAATTCGATTAGTTTAACTTAGGAAATTTCGGTCTCAAACATAACATCTTTTGCAAAAAGCTTACCTCAGTAATGTTAGTCATTTCAAAGAAATTTTCACGAAAAAAGCATCAAAATCAATAAAAAAGCTTAGGAAAGAACCAAGTATTCAAAATATGCAGTATATTAAATTATATCTGAACTTAAGTTCAGAAAATAGTGCGCACAATGCAAGCGCGCAAAGTTTTAGCTTATCAGAATTACACTCGCTGAACTTATGCTAAGCGAACAAAGCAATTATTTGATTCATATACGAAAACACTACAATAAAAACTCGTTGGGATTTAGAAATAAATCAATTCAACGATATAATGAAAAGAGGCTTTCTATGTTTTAACTGTTGAAACAAACATTATGGTTCAAAAACATCTGCCATTAATTTGCTTCATACCAGCTGCTTAGAAAAACAATAGGTGTGCTTTAAAAAACACGTGAAATTGCCAATATATGAAGTTTTAAAGTCAAAATTTCCTACCTTAAACTTATCGAATCATCTTGAAACTATGACATCTTAATCTTAACGTTTCGAATATACAGTAAAACTTTTTTTAGCCATGAATTATGCGTTCTTCCTAGTTTTTTAAACAAAAGAAAAATATTACGCAAAAATCGTCGTTTTTGGTCTTTTTTTCAAACTGCCATTTTGAAAAGAAATAATATCACGAGAACTACCAAAATCACACATTATGTTTATAAATATGCATATATCAAAATCCCTTTTGTTTGAAATCTCCACCTATTACCAGTTTTTCATAAAAAATTTTCAAAGACAAAACTTCGTAAAAAGTAACAGAACTTATGGGACAACCCAATATTTCAGAAGCTTTAAATTATTGAAAGTATATCACAAATAACTATAATAGTTTTTCCTACGATTATATCTACGTATGGACTTGGTTGAAATCGAACTCGCAATCTTTCGATCCAAAGGAATTGTCTCATCAGCCAATCACGTTAAAGCATCTCTTTTGGCGAAGTAGCGCCAAATCAAACACCCTCCCAACTCGCAGGTCTGCAAGCCCACGGTGCCGGAATTACGGTTCGGCAAAACCCAGACCCTGGCCACCGGGTCTGGGTTTGCTTACCCGTAGGTTTGCCGCTTTGCACAGAATAACGGTGTTAGACACAAAAGGTGCGAGTTAAAAGCAACTCGCATGGCAGTCAACGTGTTAATGTGGTACAAAAACACAATGCAGGTGGAAGATAGACCATAGATAAACTGATTTAAGTAAAAGTGTATTGTTGAGGTTAGAGATCTTGTGAAATTAATAATATCAAAAACGTGGTTTGGAAATTTATATATTTCTTAATAAGTAAAATGAGATTGAAATTTTGATTTCATGGAATCAATTTCACTTAAAAATATTCAATCATCGAATGTTTGATACTTTTTAAGTCATGATGGTCAATACGAGTATTAGAAGGCCCAAAATTAAATGGTTCCATAGGTTAATACAGCAAATGTAACTTACAGAGAAAGTTCATGAAAGTTGATATGTAAAGCAACAGATGCCTCTTCTTGGTCATCATCTGTCAAACTGGATTTCCTTGAAGATTTTTTATCAACCTAGAACATGTGTTTGATATAATAAAATCTGATGATAGAAAGGCAATTAATGAGAATAAAATGGTAAACATTAGTTAAGTTTACAAATGAACAGGCAAAGTGTTGCTTCGGAAATAGAAGCAAAATATTTCAGGAGTTTAAGGTCATTTTAAGAGTGGCACAGAACCCACAGTCAAAAGTCACACTCTCTCTGGCTGGAGAGTCGGAAGGCACACTGGAGTATTTCCAGAATATGTCAGTGGCTATCTTAAACTACAATAGTTCCGGAGAAATTGGCGACTTTGTTATATAGTCATACTTACATTTATATTTACAGCATCACTCATTTTTCTAAAATCCATTGCTTCTTCGTGTTCCAAAATAGGCATCAAATCAGCCTTGTCTTTTGTTGATGAACTACGAGCAATTAAGCGCTTGGTAGAGCGGTATCTGTCGTAGAGTGGTCTTACCAACTCTTTATGGGCTTTAATAGCTGGTCTTCCATGCATACTTTCAAAGTTAAGCAAAACTTTTTGGATTGCAACTTTTTCTGCTACTAACTGCTCCTTAGTCATTTCCTACAGGAATTGGTTTGTTGTTATCTTAGAAAGTAACAACTACAGCCAACATATTAGGAAACATAACTAGATAGAAGAAATATACAGTTGAATTTTACCTTTTTTTATATCTGTAGGTTTATATTTTTATGTTAGAGATCACTTATCTTTCCTTCTTAAAATACACAGACAATGATATCAAGATAATAACATACTTTCCAATGTATGTCAAGGGGCTAAGGGGTTACAACTCTCAAGAGTTTTCCTAAAATCTTATTCACATTTAAAAGGTTACTCACATGAAGTTTTTTTATTAGTTAAAAAAGCAACTTAACCTTTTCAAATCCCAGCCTACTCTCAGATGAAAATCCTAGATATCTAGTGTGTGCATTAAGTTTTCAAAGTTAACAGTATTTGGTTTGTTTGTATTTAGTTAGTAAAATATTAGAACAATAGTACCTTATTATACAGATGATAATTGTCTGATATAACAAGATCTTATGAGTAAAATTTTGTGAATTATTTTCAAGAACCTTAGATTGACACAAACTTTATATTAATCATGCATAACTTGCTTGGATCTTAATTGATGCCTTCAGGAATGGTTAGATTGTTTCGATTGTAAGTACTAATAACTTAGAATGAAACAACTTACCTCTAGGTCTTCTGGTCTTTTGGCATCATTTCTAACTTTATCTAAATAAGCCATTCCATCTTTAAATGTATCCTCAATGCTTATGTTTCCAATACTGTTCTTTGATAAAGAAAATAAACTTTGACTGCTTCGAGTATTTGTTCCCCTATTACTTTTAGAGGGCGTGGGATCATCCGTATCCCATAGTAATGGATCTTCTTTCAAATCTATAAAATAAACCACAGTAAACAAATCCAACTCTGTAATATATTGTAAATAAACTACAGTAAAAAGGCATACAATTAATGAATGTTTACTTAAACAAGAAAAAGTCGAAATAATCTCATCAATTATTTAAAAATTAATTAGTGGAGAAGGATATGAAAAGTCAGATGTAGCTAATATATATAAAACATTAGGGTGGTCCTAATTTTTCAAACTCGGAATTTCTTCGGTCGCACCCCCCAACTTTTTTACTTAAGGTATGAAATGAATGTATACCAAATATTTTTCAAATATTTTAATATTAACACGTGCCGCAACGCGATTGAAGTTAGAGTACGGTAGATGCGCAGGACTCCGTAACACTGACACGAGGAATGCCGGCTCGATGCGCACTTTCCGCCGCAACAGTGGACGCTACGCGCTCTTTTTTTTCAAAAGCGGTATCTGTTATGTTAAAGAGTAAAACCCTTAACCCTGCACTTCTCACCTTGCCTCAAACTTTACCCTTTACTTTTTGGGATTCTAACTGTTTACCTTTTTCTGGTGTTGACCATGTAACTGTAACTTTAACCTGTATTTGTGAAGTTTTTGAACTGAGGTGAACTGCTGGTGTTTACATGGGTATAAGTAGTTCTGTTAAGCTGTGCCTCACTCACTTCTACTTCTGCACCAGCTTCTTCACTGTGAGGGGGGGTTTCTGTTCCTTCCTTATTTCCCAACCTTTGTTCAAAAGGTTTTTGGTCAACACCTGACCATGTTGTGTTTAGATCCCTTAAGTATCTTCTAGTTCTTTCAGTTTACTTAGGTGTCCATCATGTTTTTGATACTGTTGATAAACTTTAACTTTTTTGAGATGTTTATACTAATAATGTTTTAATAAACAGTTTGTTGTTTTAACTTAGTCCTACTTTTTGTGTTTGCCTCACTCTGCTAACTTTATTAGGTATTAAATGTCTATCCAGACAACAAGGGTTATGGGCCCAGACCCAACCCTGATAGCTTTGGCAAACACATGGGACTTTGTTTATGTTATTAAGCTTTCTTGTTAAATTCTATATCTTGGTGAGTTGGTGACGGGGGGCAGTGCTTATGTTAGTTAATCATGGCTATGTTATCACCTAGTATTGCTAAATTAAATGGTAAAAACTTCTCTAGTTGGTCTGTGGACATGAAGTTTTTACTTATAGAAAGGGGTTTGTGGCGAATTGTAAATGAAAGTGAAACCGCCCCTAAGCTTGAGGATCAAAATAAGTTAGTGGAGTTTAATGATAGGTGCGACAAAGCTCTTTCCACTATCTATCTAAATATCGAAAACGAATACAAAAGACTCATAAAAAATGAATCTAGTCCGGTAGTTGCCTGGAAAAAGTTGGGAAAGTATTTTGCCCCAGATGATCGGGTACGTCATCAAATGATCTTTAATCAATTTTTAGATTGTAAACCAGTTAAAGGAGAGGGGTTCGCCATGTTCTTTTCTAGAATCAAGGACCTAGTGGAACAGCTTGATAGTATTAAGCATCCCATGGATGCCGATCGGGTGATTTTTCATGTTCTTAGGTGGCTTCCTGAAACCTACTCTTATTTAATTCAATCTATAATGAGCTGGGCTAATGCGGACTTTCAGTTAGTAAAAGTAGAAGAGGCCATCCTGGCTGAGGAGGCAAGACTTAAGCAGCGGTTGAGTGATCGACCAGCCTTGTCTGCTATGTATACCGAACAGACGCCTCGGGAAAGGAGTGGCTCACGGCGACTTGTTTGCTTTAAATGCAATAAGCCTGGACACATCGCCGCAAAATGCCGCAGCAGCCGCAATAGGAGCCAGTCTTCCAACAGAAAGGGTGGAAGACGGAACCCTGGTTACCGATCACCGTCACCAGCGAGACCAACTCATCATCACCAAGATAGAGATAAGTTAACTTGTTTTTATGTGCAGGCTTGTCTTTCTGAAACTGAGTGCGACGCGTTTGTACTAGATACTGCCGCTTCGCACCACTTTTGCAAGGACAAGTCGTATTTTGTAAATTTTGAAAATGTTTTTCATGAAAGGGTTTCTGTGGCCACAAACAGTGGCACTTTTACAGTAGAAGGTAAAGGGGATATTTATTTGAAATTTGGTGAAGAGGATGTCATGCTCAGGAATGTTTTGTATTCCCCTGAACTTAGAAGAAATTTGATAGCTGGCAATTTAATCGACAAAGCGGGCTTAACTTTTATTGGCGAAAAGGGTGCCATTAAAGTCAAAAATTCAAAAAATAAGTTTATTTTTTCCGCCAAGTTAAAAGATGGTATCTATTTATCGTACCCCACGGTAATAAAGGATCGTGAATCAGATCCTATCCCAAAACCTAAGAAAGTAAGGTTTGAGACTTCATTGTCTGAAAAGGGTGACCCTATGCTTTGGCATAAACGTTTTTCTCACCTCAGCCCAAGTTTAATTCAAAGAACTTTTCTAAATAAGAGTGTTAGGGGATTACCCAATGTTCCAGATTCTCAAGTTAAATGTGAGCCATGCATTCTAGCTAAGGCTAAAAGAGGTCCGTTTAAGTCCTTGAATGAAATCAGATCTAGTAAGCCCTTACAGCTACTGTATATGGATATCTGTGGGCCCCTTGATACTATTAGTAGGGATGGGAAGAGATATTTTTTGTCAATTATTGACGACTTCTCTCGAAAAACAGCAGTGTATCCCATCTCACGCAAAGATGAGGCTTTTGAGGTCTTTAAAAGGTACCATGTAAGGGCTGAACGATTTTTGAATTCTAAAGTTGTGGCTGTGAGGACCGATAACGGTGGCGAGTTTTGCAACCACCTTTTTCAGGACTATTTTGAAGAGTTGGGTATCCAACACGAAAAGACTAATGTTTATACTCCTGAACAAAATGGAGTCGCGGAGAGATTTAACCTTACCGTCATGGATTGCATGAAATCTATGCTTGAAGGGTCTGGAATGGGTAGAGAGTTTTGGTCCGAATGTATTCTTCACTTTACATATACATTTAATAGGGTTTGCCATGCCGGCCAAAATAAAACTCCTTTTGAATTGTTTGGCGGTAAAAAGCCTTCTGTGAAGCACCTGAAGCCCTTTGGTGTTAAAGCTTTCATAGGCGTACCAAAACAGAAAAGAGTTAAATTGGATAATAGGGCGATGAGGGGTGTAATGATTGGATATGCGTTTAGCACTAGGGGTTATAGGGTATGGATACCTGAGGAGGACCGTATAGTCGAGTCGAGTAATGTACGTTTTGATGAAAATTCAGTATTTAAAGATTTTTATGTTAAACATGAGAATAGCAGTGATATGAGGGAAAATATTGATGAAGTTCAGTATGTGTTAGATAATACTAAAAAGTGTGAACTAGACTTGGTTGCAGAGGAGACTGCAGTGGTCGAGCCGATTCCTGAAATTTTTTCAGAACCTCTTTCTGAAGGTCTTTCAGACCAGAGTGTTGAACTGGTCATTCCTGACTCTAATTTAGGAAGTACAAGTTGGAGAAGGGAAGCTGTGGCTAGGCCAGACGGCTCCCGCACGGACATCTATTACTTTCAGGAAAATTCTACTAAGCGTTTAAGATCTTTGAACGAGGTTGAAGCTTATTGTGAATCAAAAAATTTAGTTTTTGAACCAGCATTATTCGATTTCAGTGCAAAAAACAAGACAGTTGGTTCAGTTAGTGGTAGTGGTGTCGGTGCGGGATCTGTAAGTTTAACTTCCTGACTAGAGGTTATAGAGGTACCGAAGACTTACAAACAGGCTATGAAATCACCTCATCGTGAAGAGTGGCAGAAGGCCATGATGGAAGAAATTAAAACAATGAATCAGCGTGAGGTCTGGGACTTAGTTGAAAAACCTTTAAATTCAAATATTCTTGGTTGTCGTTGGGTCTATACTGTAAAAAGGAACGAGATGGGCCAGGTAGTTAGATTTAAAGCTAGGCTCGTCGCTCAGGGCTATAGACAAATAAAAGGTGAGAGCTACGACGAGACCTATAGTCCGGTAGTTAACTTTAGTATAATACGTTTTTTCTTTGCGATGCTGGTATGCCATCTCGGGTGGACCCATAGGCAGTTTGATGTAAAGTGCGCTTATTTGTATGCGCCTCTTAAGGAAGAGATTTTGATGTTACAACCACCGGGATTTGTGGAAGAAAGTAGCAAAAGGTTGTTTTGTAAGCTAAAAAAAGGCTATTTATGGTCTTCACCAAAGCGGTCGTAATTGGTTTTTTGAAATGGAAGGATGTTTATTAGACATCGGGTTTTCTAAATTTGATCATTGCAATTGTGTTTATAACTATAAAGATGAAGTAGTCTTGTTATTATATGTCGATGATTTTGTTCTTTTTGGCAAAAATGAAACAAGCATAAATAACGTTGTTAAAACTTTGAATACAAAGTTTGATTTAAAAGCTCTGGGTAAAACAAGTAGGTTATTAGGAGTCGAATTCCAGGAAGAAAAGGGAGTTGTTTTTATGCATCAGTCTTCTTATATAAAAGAAGTTTATGAGAGATTTGATGTTTATAACATCCCTATCAGAACGCTTCCCATAACTAAGAGCAAAATTTATTCAAGGAGCCAGTCCCCGCAATCAGGTGAGGAACAGGAGGGTATGGACTCTTGCCCATATCGCAATCTTTTGGGATGTTTGTCCTTCCTTGCTAGCAGGACTAGGCCCGATATTAGCTACGCGGTCAATATCTTTAGCCAATTCCAAAATGATCCTGGTCTGGTTCACTGGAACGGGTTGTTAGATTTATTGGGATACGTCTGGAATACTAAAGATCTGAAGTTAAAATTTAAATGTAGTAAACCCCAAATCATTGTATATTCCGACGCTGATTTTGCTGCGAATCGGGATGACCGTGTTTCAATGGGAGGACAGATTGGTTTTTTTGGGGATGCACCCATATTTTGGAAGTCTTTCAAAGAGAAATGCATTAGCTTATCGACCATGGAATCGGAATTTGTGGCTATGACAGAAGCGACTAAGGAACTTATCTGGTTTGACAACATTTTGAATGAATGTTTTTGCAGGAATTTAATCAATTTTTCTAAACAAAAATCTATATTGTATATTGATAATCAGGCGACTATTAACTTCGTTAAGTCTCCCATAGAAAATGCTAAATCAAAACATATCGATGTGAAGCTCTTGTTTGTTAGAGACTTGGTCTATAAGGAGTTGTTCGAGATTTTATATATCAGTAGTAAGGACAACTTGTCAGATATCTTTACCAAGCCTGTGACTAGATTCTACCTCAATTTATTTAAAGGCAAATTGTTTCTGTAGAAAAAAAAAAAGTTTTTGTATTAAAAGTTTTTTTGTTATTTATTGACATGCTGATAAGATGGATACTATTTTTTCAGGGGCATGACATCCTTTCATCAACCTGTAGAGTGATGATTCTTCGGATTGTTGGCTTTATTGTGAACGGGCAAATTTTTTTGTACAGAATATCAGAGAAGGTTAAGGTAAAACTAAATAAATGAAGAAATTTTACGGACATTTTAGGTGTGAAGGAAGATTAAAAGGACTTTCTTGATGGAAGGGAAGAATTAAAGGACTTTCTTGATGGAAACGAAGATAGCGGTGCAGTTTTTGGTTCTTAGTGTGAATTTCTTAATGATTCTTAGAATACATGTGTTGTATATAGAGTATGTTTGGGCAGCGATAGTTGGTGTCATAGTGAAAGTGTGTTTTGTAAATAGAATAATTGTAGGTGAAATCAGATATGTTATTCACACTGGGAATCCTAATTGTTTTGTTTGTGTCTATATGTGTCATCTTTTAATGTTTTCCCGGAATTCCGGGAGGGGGGTTTCATCTGTGATAATTTTTAAACTTTTTCATGCTTGTTGCTGGACACTGGGTAAGTGAGGAAATTTCTTTAGGTTTAGTTTCAGGCTGCGGTGAGGGGGGGCATTGTTATGTTAAAGAGTAAAACCCTTAACCCTGCACTTCTCACCTTGCCTCAAACTTTACCCTTTACTTTTTGGGATTCTAACTGTTTACCTTTTTCTGGTGTTGACCATGTAACTGTAACTTTAACCTGTATTTGTGAAGTTTTTGAACTGAGGTGAACTGCTGGTGTTTACATGGGTATAAGTAGTTCTGTTAAGCTGTGCCTCACTCACTTCTACTTCTGCACCAGCTGCTTCACTGTGAGGGGGGGGTTTCTGTTCCTTCCTTATTTCCCAACCTTTGTTCAAAAGGTTTTTGGTCAACACCTGACCATGTTGTGTTTAGATCCCTTAAGTATCTTCTAGTTCTTTCAGTTTACTTAGGTGTCCATCATGTTTTTGATACTGTTGATAAACTTTAACTTTTTTGAGATGTTTATACTAATAATGTTTTAATAAACAGTTTGTTGTTTTAACTTAGTCCTACTTTTTGTGTTTGCCTCACTCTGCTAACTTTATTAGGTATTAAATGTCTATCCAGACAACAGTATCTTCATGTATTTTATGATAAACTTGAAAACATCCTACTCTATGATTATTACACATATTTTAGGGTGAAACTCATTATTATAAATGGATTCCAATGGAGGATTTAAGGTAAAGTGGAGGATTTTCCAATGAGGGTTGGGATATAAAACAAAACTTTAATATAATGTTCAAAACAATGAAAATTAGATTTTAAATGTAATGGACCATATCCGACTGACGTCACATTTTTTCCATCATGTGACCTACTGAGCTTGCAATGGGTTACCACAGATACTACACAAGTAGAGTTTGTAGAGAGATATGATGATAGTGAGATATGATTTGATAGTGAGTTTGTTTTCCCCGATCACGTGATTAATATGGGCGTGGCTGAATATGGTCCATTCATCATAGTTAAAGGTTTGATTTGAAATTTACACTGAATTTTATAAGCCAAAGCTCATATAATACATTTTAATGTTCTTAAAATAGTGTTAAAAGTGGCGTTTGGAGCTTGCGTTACTGCATCCCATGGATTTACATTTTTATTTAAACGTTTTGAAAATCTTGGGAGGTGATCTATAAATCAAAGTACCCATCAGGTATTAAAAATGAAGTTGTAAAAAACACCATTGATGGAAGAGACAAAGAAGAAATTCACAAGTTAGCTAAAACAAGCTTGAACACCAATCGAGATATGACTACCAAAAGTTTCTATGGTTGACAATAGCACTTTTAGATTATTATGAAGCTAAAATGATTAAATTTAAACAACCTGGTGCTATCCATCATTCTAGGTGGATGTCTTAAGTAATTTATTGCTTGAAGATATTTATATTTAGAAATGTGAGGGTTAATTTGGATAATCCATTACTACAAGGTATGAGTATTATTGTTAAGCTATACATTAAGGACTGGTTTGATGTGCAAATGGATCACAGAGCCACATTTGAATTGAATTTCATGAGGGACCTGTTTTTCTACAGAGAAATTAATGAAAATATAATCTAAGGCAGCATCAAAGAAAATGATTAGTCATGGATATGGTTTCTTGGAGGAGACAGTTGCCTTAGCCTTTTTTGGTGAACCTGTCCCCACACAGCAATTATTTACAAAGAGTTTAGAGGGAAAGAATCTACCCGTGTGTAAGGGTGGTTGCAAATTAGTTTTGTAATACTGGAAGGACTCCAAAATCAAGCCAATTTTGTGTCAAAATGAACCGCAAACTGTTTTCAAAGGTTTTTAAGTTTTCTTCAAAATTTATTTCCAGGGATCCTTTAAAACGTGTGAAGATTATTGGAGGTTATCAGGAAGGGTTTAAAGTCGTCAGTAACTTATCTGTTGTAAATAATGCTACAGAAAGAGAAATCAAGTTATTGAAGAATATAACGATATTTTAAAGCATAATGAGGAGAAAATACAATACCTTTAAAAATTGTCAAAGGATATAAAGGCCAATATTCTTCATGTTTAAGCATTTTATGTTAGAAAAAGTACTGAAATATATTGAATTATATATTTTAAATAAATTTTATGATTTTTCAAAGTTTTGGGAATTTTGATGTTTTTTCAGATTTTCATCCCTTTTGCGGCACGTGTTAATATTAACCGATTCGGATAAAATTTTTACCAGTTATTTACTACCCCATAAGGAAAAAAATTAGGGGGTGCGACTTGAAAAATTCCGAAAAAAGTTTTTTACCATTATACTTAGGACCACCCTAATAAAACATCTATTTTAAGTACCTCATGTTAATGTATGTTATTAGTACCTTTTAGATCTTGTCTAGCTTTGTTTAATTCAGTAAGCATTTTCTTAACGGCTATGTTGCTGCACTTATCAGTATGGGATGGCTGTAATGTAAAATTATTACTTTAACATTAGTTTTAAATACTTGCTTCATAAAAATGTTATATAAATGACTATTTTAATAAAAAGGTTATTTTACATCACCTTATAACCATACAGCTTTTCAAAATTATCTTCAAAGAGTTTAATCTTTTTCCTTAATGCTAGTAAAATAAAATATATATTGAAAATTAGAATAATCATACTAACAAAATCAATCTTTAATGTTTACAATTAAAATAAAATTTGGCAATTTTTAACAATTTAAATAAAATAAAAACATTTAAAAATTGAATTTGGTTCAGGTTGAACATCAAAACATACACAATCACAAAAGATGACACTAATTACATTAATCACCAACACAACAAATTTTTTTAAATTAACTTCATAAATTTAAAGTTTGAAAAAAAATTTAAAATAATTTTTAAAACATAGCAAATGTAGTAATTTATTAACATTTATAACTATATTTTATACCCATCTAAGTTAAATTGAATACTTCCCTACAGGGAAAAAATTGCTAAATCAAACTCCAAAGATAATATTAAAAATAATTATACCATGCATCTTTTTGGTTATTTGTTTGGCATTTGAGGAGGAAGCTTCAAGAGCACTTCTAAAACAGAGAAAATAGATAAACAAAGTTTTGAAGCCAAATAATTCCTAAGCTTTAAAAATTTTGTATGATTAAACACACATATAAATTATGTTCTATTTAAAGACATGATTTTTAAGAATAAATTTGATCACATTTCCTATATTCCATTTAGTGAGGATCTAATTGTATGATTTTTGTCCACGAGGATAAATTCTGCAAGATACTATGTCAAACAAACATTTTTCCTAACTTTTGGAGGACAGTTACCGCTAAAGTTGATAATTAGTTAATCTGAAGAATACCTAGGTAAACTTAAGATTAACTGATTTCTGTCGTTAATGTGCGGATTTTTGAGTTTTTCGCATTTTACCTAGGGAATCTACACTATAACGGCCTCTTGATAGTTAAAGTTCAAAATAGTTTGTTTCGTTCAATACTTTCTGTTAAAATGTTGAGGTGCTTACTGCGCCATGCGCTTACCCCTGCGCAGTTGGGTTTCAATACGTAGTTTGTTGTCATATTTGGTGTTTTGATTTCAAATTTAGAGCGTAGCACTGGTAGTTGTCAAGTTGAATGTTAAAACAAAGTAATACAAGCAAGTAAGTACTGTAAATTTACATGATTAATTACAGTATATTACTACTAAAACGGGTATTTTGAAACAGTTGTGTTGAAGCTCCGACTTCAGAGTGACAGAGATTTCTTTTAACGAAAGCAAATGTCCCAGCTGTTGAAATATCTTTTCAACAAACGTTAATTCAACAATCGCTGGAACCTGGGCAAGGGTTTAACATATGTAATCGATCGCGAATCCTAGCAATAGTTCAGTGCAGGCTGCCAGCCGATTACACCGCGCTTTCATTAAGATTTGCTAGTTTAAGTGCTCATTGAAATACGCTGTCAAATCGAGATCGAAAACCACAATTGATACAAATCTCAGTTGGTACTTTATTGTTTGTTATTATTGTCTATTATTATTGTTTTTATATTCTAGTTTTAAAATTGCTATTTCATTACTATTTTTGTGGGATTTGCGTGTTTTGTGTAATATGAAAAAAGTACCGATCCCCCTTTTTTGATTCGTCATTGTTACTGTTTACCCCCAAAACGAGTTTGGTTATAGTTAGGGCAGGGGGGTTTGGGGGGGCGGCAGCCCCCCCAACCTCCTTAAATTTTTTATAAAATAAAATAAAATTTTGTACTTTAACGGATCACCCTCGTTAATATGTAAAATAACTGATTACAGGTAGTATGCAGATTAACGAGTGTCTAGTCGGTAGGGTGCAGAATACCTAGGTAATTTCAAGATTACCTAGGTAATCTTAGAAATTGAAAAAAAATTCGCTCTTTAACGGATCACCCTCGTTAATCTGCAAATTACCTAGGTTATCTGTAAATTAACTGATTTCCGGACTTTAACTGTAACATATAAACACTTTTGAGAAAGGGTGAACTCATATTATTTTGGTCAAATTAAATTAGTTTTAGTTAAAGTTTAAATTAGTTCTAAAAACATTGTAAAAAGGTGAGTTTTTATATCATAATATAACAAATTCAGCAGCGCATACCCTGTTATGATGTCTTCTTGTTCTACTGGAGGAGATGGAGGAAGGCTTGGATCTAAATGAAGACTGGAAAACATTTTCATTAGAAATTATTGCTTTTTAGAAATAAATCTTTGCATCATAACACAAAAAACTCACAAACTTGCTTCACTATTTTATAAACGTATAATAATTTATAACCCAGTTCAAAAGTTCATTGAAATCAAACCAAAAAGCAAGGCTGTAATTTTTTTTCCAGAAAAACTAAATTAAAGTAAGGAAATATATAATGAGCTATAATACAAAAATAGTAGAGAAAAAGAATGTACAGATTACAAAAATTTTATATTTTAACACTAACTTTTAAAATAATGTTTATTATTTCTATGATGGATTCCAATTTATCATAAATTGTGTTATTTAGCAACATAGTATCATTATTTCAAATAAGGATACAAATTATTTAATAACAGTTGAATGTATTTACTTTCTATGAGATAAATAGCTACGAAAAGCACTCGGGGATACTGATGCTTCATCACACCTAAAGCAGGAAAGCAATTGATAAACATACTGCCAATTATTTTCACTAATAATTTTCTCAGTTAAACACAAGCTTTACTCAGAGAAAACAAAATTTTTATACAGAGTAAAACATCAAATTACTCTAAAAAATGTTGATAAATAAAAAAGTAAATGCTGGAATTCTTATAGAAGAATACTACATCTATATAATTCTTTACAAACTGAATAAGATAATAAGAATACAGCAGACCTCCTTTTAAAAGAAATGTCAGTATTCTAAACATGCAAATTTCAAAAGGGCTCTAAACAAAACTTTCAGGATAACTATCCATGCCATTTTAAAAACTTTTACCAGTAAATATATCCAGGAAGATAAAGATAACTTATTATTTCAGTTTTGTAATCAGTAACTTGAATCGATGGGCAGGAAAAACTTACAAGTAAAGTTTAGCCATCCCTAATTAAAAGTTATTTCAACTTACGTATTAACTCCAAGTTGTTGAGGCAAAGGAGATAGTGCAATATCTTCTTCCTCTCTGCATTTTCTGAATGCAGGCCAGCTATGCCTATCTCCACTACTTTCATCTGTAACTCAAAAAAAGTATTACATTCATAACAAGGATTGCAAAAAATATATATAAATTACAAACCCATCCAATATTTAGTAACATACAAGGAACTAACAAAAACAATCAATTATAACTATTATAATATCAATCACAATTATTATAACAAGCTTCAAAGATTTCGCAAAGCAGGGTCAAGTCACACCAAGCTTTAATTTAAGATCAAGTTTACTACAATTGAAAGAGTGGTTTGATTAGGTTCCTAATATATTGTTCTTACCTAAAGTACCAGTTGAGTTATGCTGTACATCTCCTTTGTCATACAAGGACAACGTAGTGGAAGAGTTCCCATTGAACTCATCTTCAATTTGAAATCTGCTGCTGTTTGTGCGAAGCTCTGACTGGGACCTTCTCTCAACTCCTTCAGATTTGTTTTTGTGTGAGTGTGCATGCCTTCGACGCCCCCTAGGGTAGATTTTATGGGTGTCCTAAAAACAATTAAAACATGGGGATAATTACATGGCATTTAAAAGGATCTTACCATACAAATTGGGAAACAATTGTGCAAACGAATGCATAGAAATTATGTTGAACTAGGAAACTGTTTCTTTTTATGTAACACTTTAGATCCAAAGTATAATGCTCTTTTCTCAAAACAATTTTTACCTTCAGGTTAGTTATCTCTGCCACCCCCCAAAAAAATTTAACTTTATAACTTAATATTCGGCAATAACTTAATTGTACATATAAAATCAAATAATGAAGGGTGATATCTTACTGAAACAAAGCAGGTACACATCAGATAAGCATATTCAACTAAACTAATGGTAGCAAATCAGTGGTTAAAAACCTTAATTGCCATAACAGTTTTAGAATTCTAAAAATTATACCTATCATTCTACATATTTTCAGCTTAGAAAAAGTCAAGTCAAATTATAACAGCTATTATTCTTCACCTTGAGCATTTCTTCTGAGTCATCATGCGATACTGTTAACTTGTGATCAAAATTACTTGGAATTGGCAAAACACCATCAGATGAGCTTTCTATATGAGAACCTGGACTACTTGAAGGAAGAGCACTTTCACTAGTGGCACTTAATGCCTTCTGAAAATTTACACTCAAATTTAATTTAACACTCACTTTAAAACATCAAAAAGATATAACCACAGTATACGAGGTAGGGTCAAAAAGTTACCAGAAATAATCTTTACAAATTGAAAAATACAACAAATTTTCTTTATTGGCCTTCAAAGTACAAATCGGGGACATCTTCCAGCAATCGCATAACTGTTTAAAAAAAAACTCCTGGAATTCCTTTTTTGAGAGGTTCCTTCAGTTGCATTTCAATTACCTAATCCAGCAGCATCCAGTCCGAAAATGCCACTCGTACACAGCCGTTTCTTTATGGCAGTGTTTTTATATGATTTCTTCATCATCTTCAAAGGTCATTTCTCAAGAAAAATGCTTATGTTTGCATACTGCTAGCTCTAAAGACAGCGAATCTCACGAATGAAAAATTCACTTTATTAGAAATGGTATGCAGCTATTATATCGACAGTACTGAAAATGAATTTCAGATTACTGGGTTTTTCTTATTAGTGTTGCAAACCTCCAAAAAAGGATATTCCCCTCCAACAAACACCTACGCCAATGTAAGCGACCAGAAATTTATTGACTCTACCTTGTATAACATAATCATTTTCAATAGATTTAGACAACTTTTAAATAGATTTACTTTTAATAGATAGACAACTTTAAATAGATTTTACTTTTGGTGACATTTTGAAATTTATACTGGCTGATTAAAATAAAAAATATGAGTTACTCTTTATTTCCAAATACAAACATACAATTTACAAAATAAAAAATCCATATAATTACCCAGATTTAAATAAAAAAATAAACCTAAAAAAATCTTACACTCTTCTCATAGTGAGATGATGAATGATATGAAGAGACATGCACCTTTTCTGATAAGGATGAATAGCTTAGCATTGGTTCTTCTTCCATAATATAATATTCTTTTAATGATTCCTTTCCAAGAGAACCTTTCCTTTCCTGAAAAGGAAATATGATTGTAGAACTGAATGAAATTTTTTACATTTGAAAAATATAAGTTATTTTTTCCTAAGATCCAATTCACATAATCTTTAAAAGACAGTAATCTTTGTAGGTAGCTATTTATCATAACTTTTCATAACAAAAAGTGCACTTAGAAATATTTTTGATCACTCCACTCACTGGTTTTGCTTACTAAAGGACTGGGCAATGAAAAATGTTCATAAAATCACTGCATCAAAGAAAATAGTCATGGTTTTGTTATAAAACGTTCATTATATTTATTTTAGAGGTTTATAATAAAAGAGTTTAATTTTACAGATACTGAAGCTTTAAATTACTCTCATGATTATCAACATGAATTTGATATAACCATTCACTTTTCTGTTATTCAAATGTATCTACTTGATGTAAAAATAAATATTGAACCTGAGAGATTTAAAATGAAAAAGCTTTAAAATATTTTGATAAAATTTATATTAGTTATTTATTATTATACATAAATTTATTTATGTTATACATAAGTCAGTTTTACTGGGTGTAATCAAAACAGTCAAAATTTTCTTGAAGGGATTTCTCACTGCTAAATTAAATCTCTCCTAGAACATGACCCTGACAATAAATACATGATAAAACTTACCACACAGCTTTTTAAAGGAGATGCTTCAGCACCATTATTTTCATATGCCATGTCATCTACATTTGAGTATTCTGAAAATACATGTCAGTCAATAAAATAATGCACAGAAAAAACTGCATGCTTTTAAAGTTATAACTATACTTAAAAAACACAAGTTACTAAACCCTAACAAAAACATTGCTTAGTTAATTATCAATGTATATGCGGGTGATTCTCTAGAAATCTAAAAAAATGAAAACACAAATTTTGAAAATAAAATTTCTTTCAAAACTTCTGAATTTGTTTTAAATGTTAGATGAACATGTCCTAGTTGATATACAATAACATACCTGCCAACATTTCAGAAACAGAAATAGGAACACGCACAACACATTTAAAATGTGTTAAAGGGGTATTATTAAAAAAGAGCTTGTAATTCATAACTTTTATCTCTTATCTAAGGTATCTTATGGTTATTAAGAGGACTAAGTGTTTTATACCTTTATATTCTGACTAATAATTATCTACATTTATACTAGGATATAATAAAGTTAATTTGTTTCCTTTTATCTGGGTTTAAATTTCTGCAAATAGAATAACAAAAATGACTCAAGATGTTAAACACTGGGGATTTCATACATAATAACTCAGAAAGATTTAAAAATACTTAGTAAGTACTAATAAAACGAAACAGTGAAATAAGCAAACATTGTTTGGAAAATGTGCTACAAAAGTAGCTGATTTTGCCCTTTTTAATAGGTCAGCACTGAAAGATTTATTATAGCATGGATCAGAATTACTATTTTCGCAGCTAGCAATGCCTGTAGAGTATCAGAGTCCATAGAACTCTGAGAGTCAGTCTTGTTCTTACGAACTAGACTTAACACCCTTTCACTAAGACTAAACGCCTTATTATTGCACAATTCGAGTAGGTCGAAAATGGCGGGACAGGGGGGCGTAAAAACAGAACATTTGGTACTGAAATCGTATTTTCGGAACAACAGTGAAAAATCGGAACGGTTGGCAGGTATGCAATAAGCGCCAGTAAAGTTTAAATACATTAAGTGTGGGAAAAAATTCCTATCTAAATTTTACAGCAATTAACCATGATGTGCATTTTCGGTATGCCGAGTCAGAGTGCCCGCTGCTAGATTAAGAATGACACCGTAGAAAATAAATATTTCACGATTTATTTATTTCTTCACATTTAGACCTGAAAATTCACAATAACCATAAAATAATGATACCTTGAACAAAAAATAAAAATAAACATACATCCAAATTTCAATAATGTACTCATTTTCGTTTAGGAGATATGGATGCCAGGATAATGATGATTTTTAGCATTCTGCCATTTCTTTATTTTTTCAGACCTCAAAATTTCACATTCACCATAAAATCATGATACCTCTAACACAGTGGTTCCCAACTCAGAGTAGTCTGCGGACCATAACGTTTAAAATTGGAACATTCACGGACCACTCTTTGTAGCTTAAAATCCTTATCTTCACAAAATTTCAAAATCATAATTTACTATCCCTAATTAAGCATGGAAAAGTTTATATAATGCTCTGAAATATAACTATATTTAAAGAAAAATTTAATTACCTCACGAGAATTAGTGATTTTTGTTGTGATATAACTAAATCTGCAGGACGTATATAATTGTGGGAGGTTTTTTTCAGATCGCTTAATTTCAGACTAAATATTTATAGTAGAAGAAAACAATGTTAACATAGTAGTGGTGACTGTTATCCACACTAATTACTCATTCGAAAGTATAAGTCAATTTTTTCATGTTCAATTCATTCGAATTTCTATTATTCATTGGAAATTCTTAGTGTGCTTCCGGGTCCCTCCACGGACCACTTCAAAGACTCTCACGGACCACCAATGGTCCACGGACCACCGGTTGGGAACCACTGCTCTAACATATACAAATTTCAATAATATACTCCTTTTCGTTCAGGAGATGTGGATGCCAGGATAATGACGCGCCAGGATGACGTTTTAATAGTAATTCCTTCGCCATCTTTTATTTTTTGTTATTTAGGGCTACAAATTTCACATTCACCATAAAATCATGATACCTTTATCATATCCAAATTTCAATATTTTACTCCGTTTCGTTTGGGAGATTTGGATGCCAGGATAATGAGGTTTTAAAAGCATACGCTCTGTTATGAACAGTTCAAAGTAAAAATACTCCAAGTAAAACACTTTGTGATTGCACTAAAAGTGAATATCCATTTATTCTGATTGTAATTAATTATTAAAAAGAAGAATTGCTTTATTCCGTCATTTTTATATGCCTCATAATTAACTAAAATTTTCATGTCCGGTAAATAACGTTATTGCCAGGGACAACCATGTTTCAATTCAAAAATTTCATTAAAAAAAATTTTCTTCTACAAATACATGTACTATAAGATATGATTAATAATTTTAGATAAAAAAATCGAGGGAAAATATGCTTTTAGTACACTAAAATTAACTTTTATTTGAGCATGTCAGTAATGGGACTAGCCAAAATGATGAAATTTTGAGCTTTCAAGTTTTTGAAATCCTTAAATTTTGCTTTCAAAATTTGTTATACTTATGTGCCATACTTATCATAAGGCTATTTAACAGAATGTTGAAAAGAAAAATTAATTTTAGGACAATACATTGATTTTTGACCCCTGGACTTGAATTTTTCACATTTCTAGAGAATCCCCCATACACATTAAAAGAAATTAACTTTAAAAAGCTAAGAAAAATCAATCTGCAATTTTCATAAACAAAATAATAATAAAATGTATGTTTTGAAAAAAGACTGTAAATTGACTGGAAATAAAAATTCAGTTATGTTTTTGAAAGCACATATTTTCCACATTTTCACTAGTAAGAAAACATGAAAATAAAGTAGAACTTGGAACTTAACTATTCAAAAAGAAATGCCAACAGGATAAATGAAATTACTACTTGCATAACACAAAAACACATGTTTTGCTAGAAATTAGCATTGGTTGAAATTCTTTATTTTTTCCTTGACAATGCATCCTCCAAATAAATAAATCCACCTTACAGATGCTTAAATAGACACTCATCAAAATAGCTCAATAAAATCATCATTAATAAGTATTACATTTAAATTAATCTTAGTCTGTGCAAATCAGAGTTTTGCTCTTAATAAGCACACAATCTTCCATTTATTCTCTCAATGATTAATCAACCATTCAATTCCTTTCTACTCACAAAAAAAAAGCTAGTTAAAGTGTGTGAGCAAGGTTAAAAAGCTTAAACAAGCTTGTAATTGAGTAGTGTTAAAGTTTATGAGTTAGAATCTTTTAAGAAATACCTGATAAGTCCTTACTTTGAAACTTCATGTTTTCTGAAACCATGGATTGGTCTGGCCCTTTCCTGCAACAGTTTTTTAACTAAAAGTTGTTCAGTTAGTAAATAAAAAGTTTACAAATTTCATGAAACCTAAATACAAATAAGTTGGCTGATAATCAGATTCAGGGAGTACTTAGCAGCATACATTT
The DNA here is from genome assembly GCA_024610705.1 of Tetragnatha versicolor. Lineage (NCBI taxonomy): Eukaryota > Metazoa > Arthropoda > Arachnida > Araneae > Tetragnathidae > Tetragnatha > Tetragnatha versicolor. The sequence continues at coordinate 918,212 of JANDEH010000004.1, forward strand.
TCTCCACGGAAGGTTTTCAATAAACACTGACTTTCAAAGCAGCACTTTAAATCATTGAAATTCAATAAAATGTATTTGTGTCAGAATAAAGTATAATTTATCATCACTTCAAAAAATTTTTACAGTTGTGTTCCAGTTTTATTGAAAAATATTCTAGACTTTTTGGGAGCTAGAAAAATGAACTTACAAAGACATAAAACCACTATCTGTTTGCAAGAGGGAGTGAGAGAGAGAACTGAGAGATAAATAATTATCACCAGAAGCCACATTTTGCACAGAGAGAGGTCCTAAGCTCCAGGTAGACAACATAGAAGTGGAACAACCTTTCGTCTGAAAAATTTAAGGAAATACTCAATACTGTCAATAGCAGAGAAAGGGGATTTTTGAGACAAAAATCAGAAAATGAAAAATATTAAGCTATAATAAAAATTAAAAACCTCATTAAAAAAATGTCCTAAAATCAATGTATGAGGGAAGCATTGTTAAGTACTGTAGTTTCTTTTCATATGTAATCAAGACACAAAAATAGAATTTAGAAACTAAAATAAACTAATAATTAATAGATATAAAGTAAAAGAAGGTAAAAACAACACTCAAAACATGACAAAGCTGAACACAATTTTGAAATTGAATCATGCAATGTAACCGGATAAGATTGTAGCAAAAGAAACCAAGACACTTACTTCCGGCCAAGATGACACCATTGCAGCTACCTGATTGGGCTTATTTATAGCAGATGAGTAGCAGGTATTACAAGTGTACCCATCTTCTTTTCGGAATATCTTTTCATGTTCCGAGATGAAATAAGTTACTATCTGATTTGTAAGTGACTGTTCTTTTAAACCAACAAAGTCTTCAGTTACCCTAAAGAGAATGTAAGTAAAGAATTAAAAAATATATACAGGGTGATTCTGAATTCATCATCAATATTTTGGGGGAGGTAAAGGGGACCTAGACAAGCATATTTCGAATAGGAATGGGGGGCGCAGCCGCACTGTAAAAGAGCTAGGACAGGCATGGCCAACCCGCGGCCCTCCGGGTCATTTTGTGCGGCCCGCGAAGCTCCCTGAAAACTCTCCAAAAAGTAGCTTCAAAACACTTTTTAGCACACTAAAATTCAAAATTTTTTCGGGGGTGAACCCCCGACCCCCCATATACCTCTAACATCAGTTAATTTTGTGGTCCGCAAGAATTTTTTTAGTCAAAAGTTAAAGTTTTAGGGTAAGTTAAGGCCCCCCCCAAATTTGGATAAAAGTGTACCAAAATTTTGTTAAAGTCTGTTAATTAGAGTCGAATTTCCAAAAAAATTTCTGGGGGAGGACCCCCAGATCCCCCTTTAGTACTAAGGAACTCTATTGTTCACAACTTTTTTAGGATATTAGTTCAGTCTAGGTGCAAATCCTAACTAAAATTATATTTTAATTTAACCAATTAATTATGCATGGGGGCATGAGAGGAAGATTTGGGTGTACTTTTTCCCGATGAAAAAATCTAGCTGCAATTTCTGGAGAAAATTTGGGTCCTCCCGAAATAAATTTCTATAAGCGCCACAGGCTTCTTATAGTTTCGAGTGGTTCCAAGTGTTTTTTAACGGCACCTGTTTAGTTCCTATGGATATACTACAGAAAGTATTCTTGGGGTTGCTCCTTAAGGTAAATTTAAATGAATATTTTATTTAGGAATCTGTAAAACTAAGCAAAGGATCTAAGAAACTCCCTAATTTATATACCTAATTTATTCAATTTACTTCACTGTCATTCTATGCACCTAATACACAGGTCTGCAAATAAAAACTTTTTCAAGCTGTTTTGGATATTTCACCTGAACTTAGTTAATTTTGGTGTGCTGAATCCAAAAATGACCCCCATTTTGTCCTGGGACATCACGTTTTTTGAAAATTATGTTTCAAGGTTTTAATGGAAAATGCCTTAAAATTTTGTAAAATTTACTCTGTACTAAATTTTTTATTCAAATTTTTTCCACAAAAACTTTTTTTATGTTTTTTGATGTGCTGAATCTGAAACTGACCTCCGTTTCATCATAGAACTTCACCTTTCTTCACAATTTAAGTAAAAATGTCAATTTTTTAAGAAAATAAAAGTAAATATTTAAAAAAATTATTTTTCGACTCAAACTTTATTTGAAAATAATTTTTTATGATTTTTGGTATGCCGAATACAAAAAATACCTCTTTTGATTTTTAAGACACCACATTTTGTAACAAATTGAGCAAATATAGCAACATTTCACATAAAATGTAAGTACACTTAAGAAGTAGATTTTTTAATCCAAATTTATTTTTAAGGTTATTTGTTTTAAGGTTTTTTTATGCCCTGAGTTCAAAAATGGTCTCTGTTTTGCCTTAGAATGTCATGTTTCCTAACAATTTAGGTAAAATTGTAAAATAAGTCTCTAAAGCCAATTTTTCCTCCTTAGACGCTCCCCTTGGTACCTTTACCCTTGTGAGTAGCAAAAGGAACGTTTCTTTGAACTATACAACAAAAATCATTCATTATTGCCCGATTAAATTTTCCCTAATATTTTATTTCCGTCTCTATAATGTCCTGATGATGTCCTTACTATGTGCACCATTCACAGCTCCTAATTTTTACAAATAAAGAAGCTAGAAATGTACAAAAACTATAAAAAATGGGCAAATTAGAATATAATTTTGCATTTTGTGAAAAATCCTGACGTATAGGATTTTTTTCAATATTTTTTTCATTATCAGCACACCAAAATACATAGGAAATCGATAAAATTATTCAAACAGCTTTTTCATTGCAGACCTGTGATATCCTAAAATTTTATATGTCGCCCGCAAGAGTATTGTGGTTTTCCAAAGTGGCCCTCAACAACATTTGGGTTGGCCACCCCTGAGCTAGAACCTAATGTAGTGTGAGAGCGTTACAAAAGGACGTTTTGCCAAGGTCCGTGTAACGAAACAAAACTTAATATAATAAAAAAATTTATTGCATGAGGTAAAGCAGTATCCATACTACTTACACCATAAATTTGATATAAATTGGACAACTTGGGGTGAGTTTTAAAACGTGCAGTATTAATCTTTTAGCCAAAGAATGGAGTTCCCTCTTAGTGTGATTGTATTTAGAAATATTACGATCCGGGAAGGAATTTTCAATGATCATACAATTTTTAAACAAATAAAAGATCTTGTATGATCATTGAAAATTCTTTCCCCGATTATCATTTTTCTAAATACCATTACACTAAGGGAACTCCATTCTTTAGCTAAAAGATTAATTATTGCACGTTTTAAAACTCACCTCACGGTTTAGCAAGTGGTCCAATTTCTATCAAATTTATGGTGTAAGTAGTATGGTTACTGCTTTACCTCATGCAATAAATCATGTCCCCTCTACCTCCCCCCAAAATATTGATGATGAATACAGAATCCCCCTGTATATGCAGTATACCATTACTGAGCAACCACTTCCTCAAATAATGGGTTTTAAGAGGTACTGATTCCCTCCCAATTCTCCTAATGTTAAAAGTGCCTCTATACAACGACTGCCCAAAAACCCCTCTGACGATTCCTCCAACACTCCTCCAAGTGACCAGTTTTCCCAATTCACAGTAAACTTTTCCTAACTAACAGAAATATTTTAAAGCTGGGAAATAAAAAAAACAATATTTCCATTCAATAGGTTTACAATAAATTTTCCCCACCCATTCAAATACACTTCAAAAACATTCAATTCTTAAAGGCTCCCCATCAGAGGGTCTTGAAAGGTTTGGTGTATATTTTTGGTGTATTTGGTATGGTTGGTGTATATTTTTCGACTCTAAACGATCTCTTTTGAAAGAGTACTTCAGAAGATTTTATTGAATTCCAACCCTTCCTTTCCTTTTACAAAGGGTACTATTGCTACCCCCTAAACAACAGAACTAGAAATCAAGTGACAGTACTTAAGAGATATTTACAATTTCATTATTGAAAAGAAAACTTTGTTCAGCGTGTATCCTAGGGTTTAAGAACAGTTAGTCATTTAGCTGAGTAGAGTAACTGTTACTGAGTTATTTACCTGTTTGGTCATTTTCCATGGTACAAAATGGTCCCTCCCTTGCTATACTCTGTTCATTTTGAATATATAAGCGGCTGAAAATATTTCCTTCCCCCACCAAGGAATTAGTACGCTTTTACCGAGGGGGAAAGCAGTACTTTTCAGCCGCCTATTCTAAATGAACAGAGATAGGAAACTTCCATGTTAAAGACTCTCCCACCGAAAAATATATCATGGATGCAAAAGAAGACTGATTACTCTGCGAGCCGGCACTAGACTTGTGCTTTCGATTGCGGCACTCAAGTACTTGAAAGTTGTAAAACCCTGTTCTATGACACTATCGGCCATCAAAGACTGATTTCAAGAGTTCAAAAATGATTTTTAAAAATGAATATTAACAAGTGGCACACTAGACATCTGAAAATGATAAACCAGTGGTGCCCAACCTTTTTTTCCCCGAGGGCCAATTTGCTTTTGAAAATTGATCTCGCGGGCCACATAAAAAATACTTTTAAGGATTTTTCCAAACATGAAGAAAAATTGCATACCCGTTTTTAATGAGAAGTTTGCATCTGTTTGGAGAATGCTAGTTCTTGTAAATTCGGCTCCAAATTTGTAAAACTTATCATTAAAACTGAATTAAGATGATTATCTGTTTCGTTTCGTAATGTCTCTTGATAGTGTGCTCTTTAAACACTTCCGCAGTCTCTTTAACGGTTTATTTTCTCTCTGAATGAAGAAATATGAATTTGTCCACTTTTCTTGAAAGTTTCGGCATTTCGAGTGAATCTTCAACTTTTTACGATCGGACATCTTTTCAAAGTATGGTTATCCTTACAGGTAAAAAGTTTAAAGGTAGAAGTTTAAAGGTAAAGGTTATCCTTACAGGTAAAAGTTTATAAGGTAAAAAGATCCTTGTAAACTGAATTCAAATAGCTAACTGATACTGAAAAATATTTATCCAATGAAAAAATCCTCGTATATAGAAAAAACCAAACAGAGAAGTAAAGAAAAAATTATTATCGGATGTTGAAGAATTACTTTTTTGTCATCTTTTTTAGATGGAAGTGCCATAATGTCTCGCATGATGTCGTGGTTTTCTTGGAAGATTTCCGAAAGTGGTTTTTGTTTTTATGATTTAACGAGGCCGCGGGCCACATGGATCAGCCTCGCGGGCCACATTTGGCCCGCGGGCCGTAGGTTGGGCACCACTGTGATAAACCATAATATAAACGGCACACTAATCGAAAAAAGGATTGCTATCCCTGCCTTAGTTGGTAAACATTTACTGACCGCTTACAATATGAATAGGAAGAGGGTATTTCTAACTGTAGAATAGGGTGAGGGGAAAAAAGTGAAAAATTGAAGTGAAATCTACCAAATGCCATTCAAAATATTTTTACTCTTTGTAATAGTTCTAGTCTAGCAACCATGTTAGAGTTTTAATCAAAAGAAAGGTACTACTGAGTTATTAAATTCATAAAAATCCTCTAAAATATTCGAGATTTTCTTTAAATTTCAAAGATATTTTTTGGTGCTTTTTATGGTAACTTTTTGGATGCCAATGATTCAATTATATTAGCTATTTTTAGCAATATTTCTAATTTCTGATGCACAAAATAAAATGCTGACAGTATGGATAACAGAAATATACCAAAATAAAGAATAAATTCACATACCTAAATAAATTTGGGCCAAATACTATGCCAAGAGATGATGCACTCATCCTATTCTGATCTTCCATATCAGAGACTTTTTTCAAAAAGCTGAACAAGTAGTTTAAGATATTATAATTCACCTGAGGCAGCTTTTCAACAAGCACTATCAAACTGAGTACGCTTTCTGTTTTATCTTTATCTAAAAAAAAAAGAAACAGTAATAAAAAGAACTTTTTTGAACACTCTAAAGGGAAAAAACAACACTTCAGATAGCAGCAACACACCAGTAAAACCTTTATATGGGATAAATTTTTTCAATGAACCACAATGCTAAATACAATAACATTACCAAAGCCTGTTAACTATAGCTATGCACTGAATCTGATGATAGCTGAATGATGAAAGCGTGAATACTTTAAGTAGCTTATGGTTTTTTTGTGGTAAAAAGTTCTAACCCTTGACTCAAATAACAGGATCTTTAAAGTAGAATGTTCAATTTCTTATATTGATTCACTCAACTTACCTTTCACTGCATTCAAAAACTGACAGTGCATAGCTAAAGGAATAATGGGATCTGGCAGCTCTCTTAAGAAGAGTTTGAGCAGGGCTGCTGCAGATGGAACATCCCCTTCTGTTTCAAGAGGAGCATCTCCGGAGCGATCAAACGACGCTTTCAATCGTTCTACTGAGCGTGCATTTCCACTTATGCGAAAGAGTCCCTCGTGAGTCAGACCTTGATGAACAAAAATAAGAAGTAACTGTCAAAATAACTCAATACTTGTGTTGAACAAGTAATTTTATTTTGCATTCAGTAGGAAAACTATAGGTGTGAAGACCAATAATAAAATATGTGGGGACATCTTAAAACCAGTGTTGCATAAATATGGTTACAAAATGGACACTATGGTTTTACTATGACAATTGTAAGAAATGTTTTTTTTTATTTTAAAAAGTCTACAAATTTTAATGGTGTCTAATATCTTATTATGACTATTTTTTGGGGCCTCTCTTCAAAAACCTGTAACTATATAGTGCTCCAACATCAATTGATAATGAGATAACTATTATTGAAGTTAACGTCTTCCTGAATATTCCTAGTAAGTTTAAATTTATACATGTGGTGATTAAGTTACCATTTTGGATCATCTGCTAAATTCTTATAGTTTATAATGTATTATTGGGGGGTAATTGTTAAGAAAGCTTGATCAAAGGTAAATAAATGCAACTGACTATAATAGATGTTTTCTTAAAGTAAATTAAATACTTTTAAAATTTTTACTCTATGATATATTAGATTGCTAATTTTCACGAATCTCGAATGGGTTTTTTCGTGTCTCTTTAAAGGGCCGACGTTCTTGGGGTCATTCCATCTATGATCCGTAATCCTTAATTATTAACTATGTAAGACTATTGTAGAAATAACTGCAAGGTAATTAAATTGAAAGTATAATGGTTTATTCAGGCTATTAATTTTAATATAGACTATTTTCAGTTATTTTCCTGCATATTTTCCAGAAGTCCTATTGCTAATATAACTAATCCTATTTTCATAACAGAACCTCAAAATCATTGTTGTTTGTTTCATCTATTTTCATTGTTGGATTTCTTTACTTTGTCGTGACATACTCCCCACCTTGAGTTTTCCTTGTTTTGAAACTCAATTAAAGGTTCAAACGGTTCTAAAATCTCAAACGTGAAGGGGTATGAAGAGGTCGTCCGTACCGACTGACTCGGGGAATATGGTCCGATGTAGAAGTATCAGTCTCGGTTGAAGGCTGGTTGTTTGGATCTTTGGGAAAGAATACCTCCAGTGGATAAAGGCGCTGAAGCGGTCTTAGTAATTCTCCTTGCTTAGTGAGAACTCTTGCCAAACGAACAACTTTATCTTTTCCTTCAATTAACTGTAAAATTTTCCCAAGTGGCCAATCGATTAGTTTATTTTGAGTTTGAACTAAAACTATGTCACCTACGTAAAAACTTTTAGTGTTTTGCAATCTTTTTGAAAAACTCCTTAACTGCCCTAAATATTCTGATCTGAATCTTTTTCTTAAATCTTTTTGCAGTTTAAACCTATAAAGATGTCTTTTTTGCAAACTTTGTGAGTCAATTTTGTCCAAATCAGGTACCCCGCTTTCCTTACGATCTCTGATAAACATTGCTGGGGTAAGCGGCTCTAGTTCCAAATCCTCAGACATATATGTGATTGGTCTATTATTAATTATATCCTCACAATCACAAAGAACCGTGGCCAACTCTTCGTATTTCAGGGAGGCTTTACCCAAGACTTTTCGTAGTATATTCTTCAGAAGTCCCACTAACCTTTCCCAAAATCCTCCCCACCAGGGCGAGCTGGGGGGGATAAATTTCCATTTTATCCTTAACACGGATGTGTCGTTTTCAACTTTCGTCCAATCTACCTTTTTGAGGACTGTGGATGATCCAAGAAAATTCCGCCCGTTATCTGTGTAGATGGTGGACGGTCTTCCTCTTCTTGCTATGAAACGGCGCAAAGAGAGCAGGAACTTGTCCGTCGAAAGAGATGTCACGAGTTCAAGATGTACTGCCCGGTATACTGCACAGGTGAACAAAACAATCCACGCTTTTGTCCCATCTCTTAAAAATAAGGGACCTGCTAGGTCGATTCCAGTTATTTCAAAAACAACTGAGTCTCTAACCCGGTCTTCAGGCAAGGGTGCTGGTTGGATTTCAGGTGGCTTCGCGTCAAATCTTTTACAGATAACGCAGGCTCTTACGACTTTGCGTATTGTTCTACGGCTTTTCAGAATCCAAAATTCCTCTCTCAGTTGAGACATCAATGTTTGAACTCCACAGTGAGAGAGTAATCTATGATTATGCATTATCAATTTCTGAATTACCCCATGCTCTGACGGCAGTAGTATTGGGCATCTAAAGCTATTGACATCTTTTCTCATTACGAGTTGTGTCTTTACTCTGATGAGACCTGAAGAATCAATAAATGGCCGAAGCTTACGAAGTCTGCTCTCATTTAAATTTATAAATGATGCTTCTTGAATCGTTTTCCAGACTATTGTTTCAGCTTCCTTCAATTCATCTATTTTCAAATTCTTTCCGGTGTTTAAGTTCTTTCTTTTACAACGGTTAACAAACCTAAGTATCCATGCTGTTATTCTAATTATTTTCTCAAATGAGGATACCTTAGTAAAGTATTCGAATTCTTTTTCTTCTGCGTCTATAAGAGTTACGAAGCCTTTTTTTCTTTCCGAATCAACAATTTCTCTATTAGCCAAATCTTGACTAAAAGGCCAGAACTTTTTCTCCATTTTCAGCCCCGACGGGCCTTCATGCCAAACCTGACGCAATAAAGCCTCAACCGAACATCCCCTCGAAGGCAAATCTGCGGGATTTAAGGGTCCAGGAACATGGTTCCACTCATCTTTCTTGCTGAAGCTTCTTATTTCTTTTACCCGATTCTGGACAAAAACTCCCCATTCTTCTTCATTTCGAATCCAATGTAAAGCATTCATTGAGTCCGTCCAGTAAAATGAAGCCACATTTTCCATCTTCAAGTCTTCTTTGATCGTCCTCATCAAACGTACTCCTATAGTGCAAGCCAATAGTTCAAGCCGTGATACTGTGATTGGTTTCAATGGAGCCACTCGGGATTTTGACTGCACAAGCTGACAAGAAACTCCATCTATATTTTCGCTTCTTAAATATACACAAGTGGCATAGGCATATTGAGAGGCGTCGCAAAAAACATGAAAGGATATATTACTTCTCTCTTCACGATTAAAAAGTAACCTTCTAGGTATCTTCACTTTGTCTAGAAAAGTTAAATCTCTTTTCAATTTCAAAAACTTCTTAGCAAGTTCTTCAGATAGCAATGCGTCCCACGATAGTTTGGCTCTCCAACAATCTTGCATTAGAATCTTGAATCTCAAAGTGACTGGGCTTAACATTCCAAGGGGGTCAAAAATTTGATTAGCCGCAGACAATATAGACCGTTTTGTGACTGGAATTCCGTTTACCCCATCTTTTTTATAAACACATTTTAATGTGTCCTCTTCGGTGTTCCATTCCAGTCCTAACACTGCGACATTCAAGTCGCTTAAAGTCACTTCTCCGTCATCGTGATATAAGGCATAACCTGAATCACCCGTAAATCTCCATCCTCTAAGATCAAACCTAGCTTTAGACATAATTTCTCTAGATTTCTCAATAAAATCCTTAGTTTCTTCCATGGAGTCCAGGCTAGTGACACAGTTATCAACATACATAGACGTCTTCAGTTTTTTCGCTGCATCTTGGTGAATTTCCGCAACATGATCCAAATGATACGCAATGGTAGCGCCTAGCAGGAAAGGACTTGTGTTTATTCCAAACACTACTCTCTTATGTCGATATATTCTCAATTTCTCACTATCTCCGTTCTCATGCCACAAAAACCGGAGATAGTCTCTGTCCTTTTCCACAATACTGATCTGAAGAAATGCTTTCTTGATGTCCGCAATAACTCCGAATTTCCCAAGTCTAAATCTGTTTAAAATACTTGGTATCAATTCGACCAAATTAGGACCCTTTTCCAAGCAACCGTTAAGCGAAGTATCATTTTTCTGCTTTGCTGAGGCATCAAAGACTGGTCGTATTTTCGTGGTTGAAGTCTCTTTGATCACGGCTCTATGGGGCAAATAAGTGCAAAAGGGGCCATCAAGTTTGGAAATATCTACAGGTTCTATTATCTCCTCTTTAAGCCATTCTTTGAAAACGTTCTCATAATTAATTAGCAACTTCTGAGTTTTCAATAATTTGATAGTTTTATTCAATCTTACTTCCGCCATCACCCTATTATTTGAAGGCGGTTGTAATCCTGATACCCAAGGAAGTGCTACCTCGTACCGACCATCAGGAAGTCTCGTCAACGTTTTCAAAAAGTGTTCCTGAACTCTTTCTTCCAGTTCCCTTTTTGACTGTTTCTCAGCCTGATCTTTAATTCCGATTACATCCAGACTCCATAAATCCGTTTCAGAAATTTCTCGGGTCATCATGGTTGTAACGACCAGATCAGTGCTTTCCTTAAATTCCACTTTTGCTGTTTTCCCCATCACGGTCCATCCTAGTCTAGTCTCGAGAGCAGCCAATCCCGAAGACATCAATTTGTATCCACCTGTTATCAGTTTACCCGCTACATCAGCACCAATCAATAGCTCTATGGGACCTTGATGCTTATCACTCAAGCGGATACCTTTCTTCGAGAGCTCCCTCGTCCAGCTTCCTTCGGCAGCCACTGGTGGAATCGAGGCGCATATTGTATCTTGTTCCAGGACTTCGAAGTTACATTTATATTTAAGGTCTAGGTCAGAGAGAAATGCTCTAAAGACATTGTGATGGCAGATTGCAGTACTCTGACCTCCAAACAAGGAATGTCTCATACTTTCTTTACGGTGCGGTGTGTAGTTCATTTTATGTGCAGTTCTCTTTAAAATATACGACCTCTGAGATGCGGAGTCTATAATTGCTCGTATTTTTATCATTTCTTCCTCTTTCTCACCTCTTAGAAAGACTAACAGAGTTTGCATTAAGACTTGCGGAGTCGATGAAACATTAGCCAGTGTCTGATCTTGTTGTGAAATATCAAATTTCGGTTCAGTTGATTCCTTCTGAGATTTTCCTTGATTATTGTAACATAAGAGAGTATGATGGAATCCTCTGCAGTTCCCACATTTTATTTTTGACTTGCAACCCCTGGCAACATGATTAGTTTTGAGACACCTAAAACAACCCCCCTTTTTTATCAAAATAAGTTTTCTTTGTTCTAAAGGTAATCCTTCAGCCATTCTACAGTCCGCACCCAGATGGTCCTTTTCGCAAAACACACATTGCCAAGTCTTTGGGATAGCACCTCCTTCGGAAGCTGAGCTTAGGAGTTCCATGCCCGTAGAAAACTTCTTAGTTCTATTAAACGATTTTACTGGTTGAGTTGTTCTGTTCTTCTCTAAACCAAATCCATTTGATGCCAGCCTAATTTTCTCTTCCCCTTGAATCTCCTTAGCCAAAAATTCCATCAACCCATCTAACTTATTAAAGTTCTCCCCTTTCCCGGTGATAGAGGTACATTGCCGCTCCCAAATTCTCAAAAGATCCGGTGGTAAACAAGACTCCACTAAGGGATATAGCATCGAGTTGTATTTATCACTCGTTACTCCTAACATCTTCAAAGCTCTCAGTTGGGTCTCAATTTTATCATACAACTTGATTAGCGGCATCTTTTTCTCACTGTTTAGTGCATTTCCTATCACCAGACTCAAGAGCTCTCTGATGTAAACCTCAACTAATACGTCCTCTCGCCCAAACCGTGCCTTTAGACATTCTATGGCTTGAGTATAGTTGTCGGCTGTAGGAGGGAATGACTCGACAACCTCTCGAGCTCTAGAACCTTTTAAAGTGGATTGTAGAAGATATTGAAATTTGTCCTCATTCGGGAGTTCTTCATCGTCATCTATTTTCTTAAATAATCCCCAAAAGGACAACCACTCTTTTAGATTCCCATCAAATTTCGGTAACTCTATTTTGGGCAACTTAAGTTTTGGTTGTTTAAATGACAAACTTCCGGTACTAGATCGTTGTTCATAGGCATTATTACTCAGTCTTTCCAGTTTTGTCTTGAAAAATATAAACTTCTCTTCATAACCTCCCTGGGTCTCTACTTCGGTCTCTACGCTTTCTTCAGTACCATCCTCTCTCGTTAAAATAGAATCAAGTATTTCCATATCTAATTTTTTAATCTGATCATATTTTTCTTTTAACTGAGTAAGGTGACTGGTTATTAAATCTAAATCAATTATTTCTATTTCTTCTAGAGCCCTTTTTATCTTATCACAAAACTTAGTGAAAGCCCCTCTATATGCATTTCTCAGTCTGACGACAGGATCCATACTACTAGCTCCAATAGTTTCAAACTTTCTTTAATTAGTTAATCAATTATAAAAAAGGATTTACCTCTTATTTTTCTCAAATATGACACTAGAGCGTCGAGTCCCTGTTCGGGCGCCAAAATATTTCACGAATCTCGAATGGGTTTTTTCGTGTCTCTTTAAAGGGCCGACGTTCTTGGGGTCATTCCATCTATGATCCGTAATCCTTAATTATTAACTATGTAAGACTATTGTAGAAATAACTGCAAGGTAATTAAATTGAAAGTATAATGGTTTATTCAGGCTATTAATTTTAATATAGACTATTTTCAGTTATTTTCCTGCATATTTTCCAGAAGTCCTATTGCTAATATAACTAATCCTATTTTCATAACAGAACCTCAAAATCATTGTTGTTTGTTTCATCTATTTTCATTGTTGGATTTCTTTACTTTGTCGTGACACTAATACTACCTGAAAAACCATTTTGATTCATCAAACTATTATCCATAAAGTTGGATTGAAATTGAAAAAACTTAAAAAGGAGGTGATGAAGTATTTAAACTAATGCACTGAAGGTATTCTTATCATTCACTAATCAAATTAAATCTAGAAAAATACTACACAGAATACAGTTGAAGTGATGTGTTGAAAGTGTATTACATAAATAGAAAATGATACGGAATTTGACAAAATTGTTACCTGTTTTCAGTATATATTGGCACAATCTTGTAATGATAAATGGTACTGAATGCTCTGTAGGACCTCTCTGTATAAGTATCTCTAGTGGGGTTCCAAAGGTTTTGTAATGTACAGATGATGGTTTTTTTCTCGTCAAAGGAGAGCTGAGAAACTTTCTCATTTTATCAATTCGACTTTCCCCTGAAGGTTCTGGATTCTGAAAGGTGAGAAAATTTTATTGTTAATACACTGAATTTTGAACACTGATCAACTAAAACTAAAGTGCAATTCAACCAAGTTAACTAAAAGTGTTCTAGCCATTAAAATTAATACTTGCCTGGGAACATTTAGTTGTAATAGAAACAATGTGTATATCCATAATTAAACAAAACTGGTATAAAGTTAAAAGCCCAAAGATTTTGATTATTATACATAAATCAAAAGATTTAGTATTGTTGAAGACCCTAAAATTTTGGTGTACTGCTATCAAAATTACAACATAAGTGTAACACACTCTAACTATTTCTTAGTGAAATAGTGACACAGGACCAAAAACAAATTATCTTAAGCTTCAAAACACCAAATTAAGATTGTTTGAGTAGGTACTATCTGCAGAATTATAGATTAAGATCGGTAGTATAGTAATAAATTACTTTAATTTTGGAGCGGATTCCGTAGTTGGGCCTGGTTGGCAATAAGTCGGCAAATCTGGCGATAGTTTTTTTGTTTACAATTTCTGGTAACCCTGAGATTATGAATTGTGCACAAAACTCAAGCTGAAAATTATTTTTACCAGTGACTCAAACTCTTCCGTTTTTTAAAGTTTTTCTCGTGAATAAATTCAACTTTATTTTTCAATTGAATATTTTCATTCAATTAGACTTTGTTTTAGTTTTGGAGGAACGGTAAATCATTTATTTTTTAAAGAGCTTTTAAATTTATTTGCTTGAATTTCAGAAAGATAATACGAGTGATATCACTAGTTAAAAATGGTAAGACGAGAGATAATTATTGAATATCTGGTGGCATTAATCTAAATTGGTACCCAGACACAGTAACCTAGCTTATAGATTTAAATGTAAATAGTTTCCATTTACATAAGGCTTCTGGATATAATTTTCTTTTCCTTTTAATGCAAATTTTGGGTTCGTATGTATTACCCGTCAAAAGTTCCGTTGGATTCGAAAACGTTATTGAAGTCTATTGACTGTTGTATAGCTGTGATGCTGAATTCAACGACTGCTGAATGGTCGACTGTATAATACCTAAGTACTGAATTTTGCAAGTTTTCATTATTTACTTTTTTAATGCAAAAATAACTGTCTGGAAATTGTGTTATTTTGTACTCTTAAATCAAGCCCAATTACTGAACCTGCCCCTTATTTTACATAAAATTAAAATATTAAATCTAAACTACAGAACTTCGAATCTAACTTTGTTTCCATACTTCATAAACATAGGGTTTTTAATTCTATTATTTTCAGAACAAGATCCTTATCTGTCCCGGTACTTTTCCGTTAGCCGAGCACATATGTCGCCAATTGTGAACCAAACGCGAGTCAAGTCGCCAAGCGAAGTGAATGACAAAACAGTCAATGGTCCCCAATTATACATTATTGGGCAATTTTTCGCTTGTGCCCGGCTAACGGAAAAACAAACTGTCCTTTTAAATTTAACAAGCTGTTTCAAATCCAATTATTTGAACATAACTAAATTTTTATTGTTGTCACCAATGTAAGTGTATATTTTAACTGGGTTCACAATTTTTTGAGATATTTTAAATGTTTAACAGTTAAAACTGCTTGGCCATTTATAGCAGAATTGAGTACAGAAATGCACTTAACTTTCAAATATTACGCATAGCTAACCTGATTAGATGCCAACATTTTTATAAGATGATCATTCTCGTAGAGAGTATGCATAACTCATGAAAAATGTACAATAAATTCATTGTAACTGCAAGAAAAATAAAAAATTAGCCATAAAAAAATCTTATTTTTTAAAACAAGAGAACTAATAAACAGCTTTAACAAACCTGATACTGTAAGTGGCACACATTTTCTACAACTCTAATGAAAATTATGATGAATCTTGATATACCAAATACAAATACAACTGTACAGTCACGGCTGCTTAAGGGCTCTGCATGATACAAGTTTTAAATTGAGCATTCGAAATGGAGAATTGCTTAAGCACTTAAATAGATTCCATTCATCTGCAAAGAGTAAGAGACGATGTTTAACTTAAAGAATTGGAACAGCTTTCATCTATGGGTACGGAGACTTTCAATCCACTTGGCGCTTTTAGAAAACGCCAAGTGGCCATATAAGAGGTTATCGCCATTGGCGACTTTCAAAAATCGCCGTACCCGTAGAAGAAAGCTGTTCCAAAGAATTAAACATTAAACAAATACAAATAAGAAACACAATTTTTATATTGAGTAAAACAGTTAGTAGTACTTGAGTATTTAGCTAAACAATATCACTACAAAATATTGCTCATATATGTGTGGAACTAAATTTCTATAAGTACAGTAATAGCTGTTGAGATGTAGAACACATTAAATTGTCAATTAATAACAAAGTAACACGAAAATATGTATTTCTATTACAGCCCAGCCGCCTAGCTTCCTAAGCCATCAGTGATGAATAAAACGTTTGTAACATTAAAATTACTTTTTATCATTCGTTGAATAACATATTCCTTGGTTTCATCGCGTCATTTTGAATCAATGGATATCTTGTAAATATGTCCTCAGGATCTCCATCACTTTTCACATCAATGTATGTTTACTTTCGTCAACAGCGAAAATCAGATTTCTGCTCAGTTGCGTTTTCTTGAAGGACTTTGGCGAGAAGCCAATTCGCTCTGAGAAATTCTTTGCTGGGGACAAAAACTAAAATTAAAGTTAAAAAATATAAAAAATGAAATTCAAGAAGATTAGTATTCAACTTTTACCGCTTGAATTTAAAACAAAGAGTTTATGTCATAGGAAATCATTTATTTTCAACAAGGAATATTTTAAAGAACTATTCACAAAAGTAAATTTGAAACTGCAACTGCAACCTCCAATTCCCTAAACTAAACAAAAACAATAAACAATGTTGGGCTCAAGTTTAGTCTGTTCCCTGATGTCGCCAACACGTCGCCAATGTACACAATCTTGGCGATAGTGTAGCTATCGCCTGGCTTTTTCTAGTCCATAATGGTATATTTATCGCCATAAATTTGGCGCAGGGAACAGACTAAACTTGCGCCCAATGTTGATGTTCCCAATCGGAATCGGTGTCGGAGCGGAGACGTTTCAAAATTTGCTTTTGAATATGATTGTAACAGATTTTAAATAAAAAAGATGCATGTAAATTGTGCTCAAAGAAACAGAAAATATGTCTCGATTAGTTTTTGCTCTCAATGAATTTTAATAATGCTGTCAAATGTTATTTTACGTTCGAAAACTACTAAAGGTGCCCTCGCCGTATCATTTTTTGTTTTGATTACGTTATATTTGTTTGTCAGTGATTCTTTCATTTCTAAAATATACAAGACCAACTTATCAAGTCCCTGTATACTTTGCTCCAATTATAAAAATATCAGCAACAATAGTGAGGAAATTTTTCATTTTAGTATTCTTAGCCCAAAAAATTCTTTGGAAGACCCTATTAATTTGATGGTGTTCTTTGTTCATGCTGAAAGTAATCCCAAGCTTGAACTTAAACTAAGTCGGTGTGTTTCATCTTTATTTAATCATTCATCCCAGTTTTTGCATGTGCACATATTGACAGATCATGCAAGTCTACCAAATGCCATTCAAATCTTGCAAAAAGCTGCTCAGTTTTCAAGAGTATCAACTGAGGTAATATATTTTCATTAAAATATTAATTTGACAGGGATTTTATCGCCTATTTCAATTTTATTAATTTAATGTTTTATTACTTGTTGAATGATTGTTAAGACTCCCCCTTGATTTTAGTGCATTGTTAGTTTAAAATGTTTGCAAACCACAAGTGTTAAAAAAGACTACTAGACTCTCCCAGTATTAATTAATTTTTTACCCCATGTCCCCATTGAAGTTCATAAGCTCGACAATGAAAAACACTGCTGAGCCAGAAAGATAATATTACAATAGCATTGTTTAAGCAACCCCTTCAAAGACTGTTATAATAAATAAAATTTTTTTTAAATAATTTTATTTGTTTAAAAAAATGTAACTATCATTATGATAAAACATTCTGTACTACTTTTTATTACTGGTTTTTTGTAAAGAGGTTCTACTTTACTCAGAAAGAATTACCGCAATTGGGCCAAAATTCAATTACCACATATTAATATCAATTATTTTATTTTGCAAGGTAAGTATAAATATTAATAAAGTTAATCAAATAAATTAAAATGCATCAAGATTATACTAGTAGCTATACAGTTGGTTTCAAATAGAAAAACTAAAGTCAGAAAAGGTGGATAATGTCCAGAAGTACCTGCCCATTGGAAATAAAAAAAATAAAGTCAGAAAAGGTTTAAAATTTCATATCCAAATTTTTATTGAATTGGACAATTCTTTTGGCTTTGAAAATTTCCACCTCTTTTGGTTCTTGTAAAGGTTGCTGGATTTTTTCAAAACAAGATTAAGTGCATTTTGCAGATTTCAGAACTGGTTGACACAATTATGTATGAAAATCAACAGTATCAATTTAACTGGATATTTAGAAGTCTAGATGCCTCTTTTTTTGCATTGAAATTATTCATATACTAGATTTTCTGAGAGTATACAATTCTGAGAGAATACAATTTCTATTTTAATTAAAAATTTTTAAGAATGAGATAAATCTAAAAAAATTTCTGAATTTTTGAAAAACTGCAAAGTGTGACAATGACATATGGGTAGGGGAGAGGAGGGAGGAATGGGACAGTGGGAGGAGTGGGACAGCTGAAATTATGGCAAAATAAATCAGTTTATTTTATTTCCAGTTTGGTCATTAGATGGCCTTCTTATAGCTTCTTGTTATTTCCTTCATTTAGTTTATCCAGCAGCAAGTTTCTGTTTATAGTTGTAAAAATTTGATTTTCCCACCTCCAAAGTAAAATTTCCAGTCAATCTTTAGTTTTATTTCATTTCTCATGTAATTTGTAGAACAAACATTATATAATGCCATTGTAATCTAAAAGATATAATGTATGCTAATCTGCAATTTCATAAAGCCTAACACCAGCATAGTTTATGTGACAAGTTATATTTTAAAAGCAATGTGTGGAGGGAGGAATGGGACACTCTGAAGAGGGAGGAATGGGACATGCAAATCATCTGCAAAAATCAGCTTAAACTTAATTTGTCTTTTTAAATCTGCAAAAATGTAAACAAAATTTTAAAATATTAATTTCTGATAGCTATCTTTATCGCTTCAATTAAAATGCTTTTCTTTTCTTGAAGTACTACATTGTAATTCAATTATTGATTCTTAACACCATGGGACAGAGTTCAAGTGTACTAAATATTTTTTAAAAATTATTCTATAATAGATATAAGATTGAAAGCTGTTTAACAATGTGGGAAAAGGTTAAAATAATAGTAGGTAAAATACTAGGCCCTTTCTCATTATGACATTTTACTAATTTTCTTTACTTTTCAAAAGTGTCCCACTCCTCCCATACTCATGTCCCACTCCTCCCACCCATGAGGGAGGAATGGGACAAAATTCTTGTAATTTTAATGATCAAACGGGATAAAATTAAACAACATTTAAGAACTGTATATTTTTAAAAAACTAAGTTAAAACATGTAAGTTTATTATCCAACCATTTACATCTATGAATAAGCAGGGGATAATGAATAAAAAAATATTTAGTGAAAATTGTCCCATTCCTCCCTCCTCTCCCCTAACAAGGGGAAAGTACCAATATATTTAAGTTGCTCTACCTTTTAATCACATTACATAATGAATTTTACCAATATCATTTGGTAATTTATTATAGGTTTTCAGATGCACAGAGTAATTTAGTAATTAAAGTTTCAATTTTAAATGGCTGTCAACAATCTACTGGTCAGAAGGACCTGACATTTCTTGTGAGAAGTATTCTTGAAGCGAGGGGAATTTTTTGGGAAAAAATAGTTCTAAAAGTGGACCATAAGGGGTGTAGTGTAGTACATATCAAACATTTTCGGCCCAAACTACAAACATACATATTGTACCTGTTTCAAGTTTGGTTCAAAGGGGCTTTGACTTGTACACTGTACAGTGCACCTTATTGGTAATTTTTTAACTGCTATTTTCTCTTATCCCTTTACTTTTTTATTAAATTTTAACTATAATCTCCCTGTAGATTATCTTGCTCTATAAATCAATTTTATTTTCATTTCTTTGTACTGATATTCTTTTATTTATGCTTGGCATTTTAAGCAAGTTTTTACATGTTTTTAGGTGACTTTCCATGATGTAAATATCCTTATGAAACCTCTTCAAGATCTCATAAACTCCTTGAGGCCACATTTCAGTTTCAAGCAAGGCGCATACTACAGTGATGGCTTGTTTTACGTATCTATAGGTCTGTTCAAAGTAGTAAAAATGAAAAAAGTCATTCTTGTAGATGCTGATGTGATGTTTCTGAATGACATAAAAGAGCTACACAACTATTTCAAAAACTTTTCATCAGATGCATTGATTGGAATAGCACGCGAACAGCAGCCAGTGTATCGCCATGTCTTGCATGAATATCGACGACACCACAACAATACCAAAATTGGAGATCCTCCACCAGATGGTTTCACTGGATTCAACAGTGGTGTCTTACTACTGGACTTGGACAAAATAAGAAACTCATCAACTTATTTAAGTGTTATAAATAACTCCTCAATAATTTTAAAACTAATAGAAAAATACAAGTTTAAAGGACACCTTGGAGATCAGGATTTTTATACTTTAATAAGTTTTGAATATCCATCATTATTCTACATTTTGCCGTGCACTTGGAACAGACAGCTTTGTCAGTGGTGGAAAAACCATGGCTACAAAGATGTGTTTTCGTTATATCAAACATGTAAAGGGAATATGCATTTACTACATGGTAACTGTAATACTCCATTTCCAGATTCCAGGGGGGCAAGATATGCCCGAACGCTCGAACAAGGTTCGGAGGAAAGACATTCAACTGTGGGGTAATTTTTGCCAAATTTACAAGAAAAAACTACAAATTCAACTGTAATTAGTGACAATCATATCTTCTGACTTCTACGATAATTAGGCAAATATTGCAGTCACGGATGTAGAGTGAAAAACTACAGATCCAGGCCAAAAAAATGAGTTTCCTTGGTGAATACCAGAAAGTCTGCGTTTTTTTTTCATGTTTTGATTAATATGCAGGTAAAACAACACAAGTGTGATGTGATAGGTGATTTTTACTGCAATTTAGTTCTTGATTAATTGCATCAATGATCTTGCTCTCTTTAAAAGTTAGTTTAATTCGGGAAAAATTTGGACAAAATAAGTTTTTCTGGGAGTTAGGTCCTAAAAAATTTTCTGCATTCCTGCCAGATTCTTGACTCAATTATAAATGTTGAACTAGAAGTTTAAGGCAAAGCTTTGAAATTTTTATAAACATTTTTTGAAGTGACTGAAAAAAGTTAAAGCAATATTTTAATTTGTATAAAAATGTACATTGTATTTATTGATATAACAGCTCATAGAAGAATAAATGTTATTTTATTTGTATAAGAACTATTTTTTTTGATTAAACTTTATTCATTCGAAAATGTTTTATTCATTATTCAATTTTAAAGAAAAATCTGAAAATAAAGTTTAATCTGTTGTTCTTTAACCCTTTCAGTCTTGTCTGCCCAAATTTTCTATCGAATTCAATAGGGATGACAGGCAGTCAATGAATGAAAGGGTTGACATGCCCAAGCATTAGGGTGTATCGAAAAAAACTTTTTTTCGATTTTGATGACGTAATAGCGCGGAAAAGTTGTCTAAGGTGCCAGAGAGTACCTGTGAATTTTTTCAGAATTTTTGGATAATTTCTTAATGTGCCACATTGGCCCTGAAGTTCCCCATGTTAATCCAATGGGGCGCGCTGCCAAAAAGGCCGAAAATCGGTTTTTCGCCCCTCATTTCTACCCTAATCACACGACGAATGTCTCGTCTCGAGTTATGGACTCTATATGATCTAGGCTATCCGACAAAACTTGAATAATAGCCTAAATATCTATATTACGTTTTTTTGTATGCTCAAATTTCGTCGAAAATCGTGTATTTCCTCGTTCAAATTAGAGCCCACTGTTAACGTAATATAGATATTTAGGTCGTTATTCAAGTTTTTTCGGGTAGAATACATCATATAGAGTCCATAACTGGAGACGAGACACTCGTCGTGTGATTAGGGTAGAAATGAGGGGCGAAAAACCGATTTTCGGCCTTTTTGGCAGCGCGCCCCATTGGATTAACATGGGGAACTTCAGGGCCAATGTGGCACATTAAGAAATTATCCAAAAATTCTGAAAAAATTCACAGGTACTCTCTGGCACCTTAGACAACTTTTCCGCGCTATTACGTCATCAAAATCGAAAAAAAGTTTTTTTCGATACACCCTACCAAGCATACATAAAAAATGGAATTACTTTATTACTGTTTAACAAAATAAATAAATTAGTTGTCTGATATTAAAATAGGCTGATTATTTGGAAGCTGAAGTAAGTGGAGAGATGAAGATGAAAAAGTAGATGAGCTCTTCATAAAAAGTAACTATAATAAGTCCTATAAGTAACTATAATAGTCCGTTTCGTGGTTTTATTTGGAACCAACGTATCCTAGGGTCACGGAAGTTAGGTCTACCCCTAGGTAAGTGACCCTGGAGAATCCATTGAAATGACTTACAGCGCCCCTAGTGGTGAAATAATAAATTTAAATTAATTAATTTAAAAACAAAAGGAGAGAGTGAAAACCTCAGTGAGAGTAATGTTGCCAACATTATGAAGAACTCGCTGAAAACAATTTCATGAAAATATCGTGAATATTCACGGAGATATTAGCATGTGAAAATAGCACTTTTTCAGACCTCAAAAAAGAAAAAGTTCGTAAATTTTTCAATGTTATTGTGTAGTTTTGGTTTTTTTAGCTGAATAAAGGCAAAAATTAATCAAAAAATTTAATAAAACTTGCAAATTTGCGAACTTTTTCTTTTTTGAGGCCTGAAAAAGTTTCTCTCATGCTGATATTTCCGCGAATATTTGATATTTTCATGAAATTTTTTTCATTGACTTTTTCATAACGTTGGCAACAATACTCTCCCTAAGGTTTTTGCTCTATCTTCTTTACTTTTTAAATGAATTTCTTTTAACTTTCGCCGCTAGGGGCGCTGTTAGTCATCTCAATGGATTCCCCAGGGTCATTTACCTAGGGGTAGACCTTACTTCTGTGACCCTAGGCCTAGGACACGTTGGTTCCAAATAAAAGCCGCGAAACATACTTTTGAAACACCCTGTATATTTAATCACATGGTTTTAAAACAAGGTAATTTTTACCTTGTCAAAGAAAGTTACATTATTTCTAATCTTGAATTTATTCCTTTTTTTCATGAAATAAATCCAACCTTGTTTTTTTCCTTGGATTAGTAGTAATGTAGTCAGTAATCAGTAACTGCTAGAGGTAATATTCGGATTCATTAATTCTTTTGACACCAAGATGGGACAAACCCATGTTTTTGAAATAACAGAAGGTTGGCTCGTCGCATACAAATGACAAAAGCTTATGATATTGGCATTGTACTTGTATCCAGTAGCATCAATCTGATTTGACTACAGCAAATCCCTTTTCACTCTGAGATACTGGGCGAGTGGAGATATTTAGCCCAGAGAAGTTGTGCTTTAACTCATTTTCATCTTTCAAAATCTTGAGAAAAAAGCCACATAAACCTTGTGATCCACACACCTTTGATCTCAAAACCAAATACTACTGGAAACCAAGTCCTGATCCAAAGAGGGCCAACTGAAAAGTGCCCATGTTGCATGATAAGTTTTAGTGCTTATACAAAGGATATTAATAGAATTTGGGAATTTTAATATAATAATTATATATAAATAGGTTTTAAAAGGGCACTTTCTCCCCCAAATACTTTTAAAATTAGCCTCTTAAAGAAGTTACAGCTTATTGTCCACTTAACCAGCATAATTGGTGAAATTCTCCTTTCATGTACCTTGCCTTTCTGGAATTAAATCTGTCCTAGGAATGCCATTGTCATTCCAGCAGATGAGTGGAGGACTAATCAATGGTCACCAGTTTTTCAGTTATAGTCGGCTAGACTAGTACTTGCCCTCCGCTCTCTTGCGTTACCACCGTGCTGATGAGTCCTAACAAGGACGAAACCGGTCCACGGTTGGTGGTGACGCTTGAGAGTTGTGAGTTTACACTAACAGGGCTCCCATTGAGTTACACTTTCAGAAATAGTAGCAATAGTCTCCTCAAATATGAAAAATAGTCTCCTAAATTAGAAAAATAGACCCCTTAAATATCCTTTCCAAGTAAAATTCTCCCATTGCATAAAAATAGCAGTAGATTTTTCAAATAAAATAGATAAAAGCTGAAAATACTCAGAAAATTCACAAATCAAACAAAAATAGAAAAATCTTTAAAGTTTGAAGAGAAAAATTATGTTCATTTTAGATAATTTACTCGCAGCACTCATGACATTCCATTAATATCTCCCACAAAACTTTGATTTATTGTAAGTAACACCCTAATTAAAATTTGATACTGTATAATAATCAGTAATGAGCACATAAAGCGTTAAGATTAAAATAAGAATCCTGAAAAAACTAAGTAGTTAAATTCTTGTTTTTATTGATGAAAAATTTAACTGGATTATATTATAAATACAGAGAATGGTAAGAAATTTTTCACGGCATCTGCAACAACAGGGCTCACACTCACTTTAAAATATTTTTAGCAATTTTTGTATCAGGTAAAACCAAGTTTTGTATCACAAAAATATGTCTTTCGTAGCAGGTAAAACCAAGTTCATAAACTTATCTATTTACTTTTTACTGTGTTTAATTTAAAGATTTTGCATTATGTAAAAAAACTAGGGAATTATAGGGGTCTGAGTGTCCTCTCCAAAAATTTTTTTGGAAGTTGACCCTAAAAACAGGGTTGTTTTAGACACCTAGTCCGATTTTTTTAGGGGTAGATCCCCTGTCATCCCCTTTGATATCATATCTGAAACAGGTTATAATCTAACAAGATTTGAAGCCAACTTCAATTAGGGGCCGGTAGGAAGCAATCGCGGATATAATGGAACTTTCACGAAAAATCGCTACTTTTTGATCACTTTAAAGTAGTTTTTCCTGCATTCTAATACTGACACGAGATGAAGCCGACTTCAACTTGGCGTTCGCGGCCGTCGAAAATAGTCGCGGAAGGAACGGAACACGCGGCGCACAAAACGAAACTTTCGCGCAAACGAAAATGGAGAAAACACCCCAGCCCCTCAAAAATAAACAAACAAACCTGGTGGCAAACAGTCCCACAACGTTGTTTTAAGTCAGGAGAAAGCATATACCCCAAGCGAAATGGGGTTTCAATTAAGTACAGTAGAACTCCAATTATCCGAACTCCGACTATCCGAATCGCCGATTATCCGAACTGCTTTCAGAATTCCAACTTACGCTTTTAAACTTCGTATCAGTGCTTGAAAATATAATATAGAAGTTCTTTAAGAAAATTAATGAAGGCAGAAACACAAACAAATATTTAGAAGTTAAACGATCAAATATTTAGATGCCGTTTTAAGTAGTTTTTGCAGCTAAGATGTATGGAAAACCATATTTTGGGTGCGGTTCTTTGTGTAAAAGATAAGATCTCAGCTCAAATGCTTGGTTGTCCAATGTCCATACTATAAAGCAAGCAACGGTTGGCTGGCTACACACAGACTCTTGGCTCTACAGACTCTTTTTAGGGAAAAATCCAATTATCCGAATTTTTGATTATCCGAATGGGGTCCGGTCCCAATTGATTCGGATAATTGGAGTTCTACTGTATTGATAGATTTCAGTTTTTTTGCTTAACTACACAAAATGTGCATTTTCCAATTTTGATAAAAAAAAGTAAAAATAAAATTTTTATTTTGATAACTGCATGGATTTAGCTTTGAAATGGCCCAAAGTTTATGAAAAATGCTTGAACCATTGCAAATTTTTTATTTGCTTGCCAATATGTACCAAAACCACCAATATCCTTTAATTGTTGTGAGCAGTGTACAAATCATTTATTAATTATAAACAACCTCTGAAATAAATGTCTCATTTACAACTCAATTTCAATCATCACTGCTGAAATAACTTATTCTGATAAAAAAATTCTAAAAAAACTTGGTTTAAACCCCAAAAAAACCAAATAAACCCGTTTTTTTGCCAACCTTGTAAGTAGTAGTCTCTGAAAATGGCGATTGATTGATTCTGATTGACGATTAAAAAAACGGAAATAGTCGCACAAACTAAAAAAAAGTAGCCAAAATCTTTGAAAATCATTGATAATAGTCGCTTTTGGCCCTTTTTTGCTTAAAATAGTTGCCAGAGTCGCCCAACCTTAAAAATAGTAGCAATAGTCGCCTATGGGAGCCCTCCACTAACAGTTAGATCACTTGATTTTACAAATTAACCCGATCAAAAATATAAAATGAAATAAAGTGGATGCGCAAAGCAGCAATACCACGTAGAATCCATTAAGAGGTAAATTTTTAAATGAACATAAACATTTGTTTAAATTTTTAAGGCCAAACATGAATTATCCTAAACATCAACCCAAAAACAACCATCATATGATCAACCCGAAATCTAAAAACAAAAGACCGGGCGATCGAGATATGTCATAAGGGGGCATCCACATAGTTTCCCGACCACCCCGTCTCAGAGCCTTTTTGATATTGAAGTCCCCTAGGCTCTGTCATATCTTGATTGCCCAGTCTTTTGTTTATAGATATCGGGTTGATCATATATGGTTGTTTTTGGAATCATTGATGTTTAGGAAAATTCATTTTAGGCCTAAATATTTCAACAAATGTTTATGTTCATTTAAAAATTTACCTCTGAAAAGTAGTGTTTTACCATATAAAAAAGCCTTTATGGGGGATGACTAAAGAGGACTGTGCTTTGAAAGCGGCAGAATTACCAAGGAAAAAATATTAAACGACATGGAAATTTCGGAGGGTTTGGGGATCCACCCTCAGAAAATATGTTGAAAGTTTCAATTAAAAAAGTAATATTTGTAAACTATTTTCATATTAAAAACATAATTATTAAAATTACATTAAAGATCCTTTGGGTTACACTTCAAAGAAAATTCCCTAAATAAACCACTTTAATTTTGATTAGGACATTAAAACAAAATAAGAATAATTCAAACCTTTCGTGTTGATTGAATCAGAAGAATTAACCCTCTCAATCCAAAGCCGCCCGAGAATACCATTGAATCCAATGGGAAATTTGGGGCGGCTAGGTCTGAAAGGGTTAATAAAAGGAATATTAGGACAGGAGGAAAATCAAAATGAGGGTACACTACCAGTAAACCTTAGTCTCTAGTATATTATACTTTAATTCTCACGAGTGTTTACTAGTGAGAAAGATGAGCTTGTTTTGACCAGTACATTGAAGCTACATCTGGTTTAATTTCTGACAATTTCCGAGCAACACACAAATTAGAATATAAAAAAAAAGTTTCTATTTTAAATTTCTTTGCAGAGCACTAAGTGGTCCTTGGAGTATAGTTTGGGAACTGCTGCTTTAACATAGTTATTTTGTTTATAAAAATTTAACAAGAATTTACAATTTTTCTATCAAAGTGCTACTGATAAAACTTACTAACTTGTTTTTAGTTTTGAATTTATTAATTGCATAAAGGTTTAACTTTTTAGTCAATTACACATAAACAAGGCAAAGAATTTTTGAAAATAGAGTCGAATCCGCTTAATGTGATCACGGTTAATGTTATCAATCGGATAATGTTATCGAAATCGACAGGTCCCGATCATTCCTATTTAATTTAATGTAACGTTTAATGTGATCAACTATGGATCAACACGCCGCTTAATGTTATCAAAATTTCTCCATATCCCCTAAAAAATGTCCGCTATCGGGTTTCGTTTTGAAGGTCAATTTCTAAAAATAAACATCTGCCCCACCCTAGAGCATCTAGGTTTCTTTTTTCTGAAACTATTGAAAGAAAATGGTTCAAGGGGGGTCTGAATCCATACTTGTGAGAAATGGTTAGAACCCATTGGAGCCTTGCAGATGTTTCTGATAAGAGATTTTGATTACCCCTTGTGTATTGGAATTCAAATTATAAGATAATTGGTTTATTGGATTGGAAGGATGTAATGGAGTGCACACAAAAGGACAGACCTTTCTATATAAATAAAATTATAAAGTAAACGATTATTTTATTTTTATTAATTAAACTACTCTTAAATTTTCACCTTAAAATTTTAAGTTGTCGAATAAATAGTGTAAAATTGTTTTAAACACATTAATTACGAGTATGTAAATATGATTTTAAAGCAAACAATCTAGTTACATTGTTTGCTGCTTTTTGATATAAAATCACTTATTGTTATCAGTTTAATCTCGGACAATTGCGATCACATTAGGGGACATCCATAAATTACGTGAGGTCAAAAAGGGGGGTAGGAAAAATCTCACCAAGGAGGGAGGGGGGTCGACTAAAATCTCACGTAAACTTTTTAAGTAAGAAATTAAACGATTTTTTTAAGTATGAGAAAGGAATAATACCCACAGATAAGGATACTTTGGTGATTTTTAGGCGGAATAATGTCCTTTTCCCCACATCATTAATAATAAAGTTTTAGGTGCTGTGAAGCACCAAATACAAACGAATAGGATATAAAATTATTTTTAAAGGTTGTAGGTAAATCTCACGTGGGGGGAGGGGGGTCCAGATTTTGGAAAAAACACCTCACGTAATTTATGGATGGCCCCTTAAGCGGATTCGACTGTATAATTCAACATCTTGTAAATTACTGCCTTAGAACTATTGAAAAAGTTACAAAAAGCTCAAAATCAATTAAAGAAAGATATCAAAAATCCTTTTTAAAGGATAGTAAAGTTGAGAAAGAGAAAAATTGGTCAATGGTTTCCATATTTCTTTTAATAGAAGGAATTTGTAAAGCATAGTTTGACTATTCCCTTTTATAGTTACTCTTAGTATTGTAAAATAAAAAATAAGAGAAAAATTATTATACAAAAAATGTTTAATGAACAGAACAGAAATATTAGCAGTTCTCAAAAAGAGTGAGATGTTTTTACATTATTATTCATTTATGAGGATAAAACTTTTTCACATCATCTCCAATAAACAATTTTCTTTCAATGCCTTCTTCTGTGATGACACCAAGTCTTGCAACTCCTCCACTGGAACCATCCCTCCACATTGCAAGGCTAAGAGCTGAAAAGGTTCCAAAATTAAGCATTGTAATGAAACATCTTCACTGCAGTTAGTTTCAAAACAAATGACACAATTGTTTGAATCTAATGGTCTAATACTCACAAAAATTTACCGTAATTTTAAAATTAATAACTGTTAATTTAACCTATAACCAAGGATGCCAATTTTTCTTAATCACATATATGTTTTTAACTTATAAGTTTTGAGGATAGTTTTGTACTCCCCTTTTTTTATTTGTAATTAAAATGGTATGGAAGAGGGTTCTTAATGACCAACTTTGATCTCTTAAGTCCCCTAAGCTTAAATTAAAATATCGGGACTGTTTAAGAGAAATTTTGGACAAAACAAATTATGTTTTGTGCAAAATTAGTTCCATTTTCTGCACCCTGTAAGTCTGTTTTATTTCAATAATGCAAAAGTTTATAGCTATTGACTTTACCTTCTAATACTAATTGGACACATTGATCTTTTGTCATATTGGGCTTGAAGTTTTCATCCATGAATCCATAGATATAACCACTACCAGAACCTCCAATACAGCATTTTTGGCGAGCAATCATGCCACCAAGTGTGATGCAAAATACCTGAAATTGTTTTGAAAAAAAAAAGATTAATTCTACAGCGAATAGTATTTTAAAGGGATAACTTAATAAAAGTTAGTAATTTTTAAGAAAAGACAGTTTTTTAAATTTTTATTTCAAATGTTAAAAAAATATCTTGAATCTTTAAGAATGCATAACATTATGGCAAGTTCAGAAAAAGGCTATTTTTTACAGTGAAGTAAAAAATAAAATGTTATAAACCTGGCCACCAAGCTTTCTGTCCCAACCTCCTACAATCAAACCTGCTTCAAGGGATTCACGATAGCTGTACACGATTTGTCGTATATCATTTGCAGCAATCTTTACACTGACTGGTTCACCCAACTCCATTCTAAAAAAAATTTGAAGTCTTAAAGAAGGTAGTTGCTAAATTAAAATTTTGGAGTAACAAGCAACAAGTTGAGGGCAAATAGGGAAGAGAAGGAATTTGGTAAATTCTTAAGTCTAGACATGGTTAAAACCCTAGCCCTACTGCTCACATACAAATAAAGTCAATAATTATTTCCCAAAATTAATTGTAAATGCACTTACCCAAGCATATCTAAACGATAAGAAACTATTTCTGCAATAGCTTTAGTATCAGCAGCAGATCCAGATCGGCACACAAAAATGTGATCAGTAAGCCTATTTATTTTATCTGTAACACGATTGGCTATATAGGCCCTGAAAATATGAAATAAAGTCAAATACATTACTTGAAAAATCTGAAATAAAAAAAACAGAACATAAAAGTAAGAACATTTAACCCCTTCTATACGGCAGGACATATGCTATCCCTTCAATAAATTTAAATTATTAGCTTGTTCAGACAGCAACGTTATTAGAACGTAATAATCACTTGGAGGAGAAATAACTGTTCCCGGTAATGAGGCGCACTAAACTGATTTTTTGCTCTATTGAAAGAGTGAAATAGGTTGAGATCACATAGATCAGGGGTGCTACTGACTTCAACTGAAAATTGCGAAAAACTATAAGAGTAACAAACCTTTAATCCAAAAAATCCCAAATGGAATTCTCCAAAATCCGGAACATTTACAAATGTAATTGTGCTTAGAAGCTAGTGGGACCGGGTTCTTGATTAAGGATGTAAAGTTTGCAGCCCTGCATTAATTTTTATCGCACCTCATTACATTATACACTTTCTTGTTAAGCTCAAGATTTTTCAGGGGAAAAACGGGATTCGTACTGTTAAAAAAAACAGATTCACTGAGGGGTACATCAGAGAAGTAGCACCTTTGACAGATAATTTCAGAAATTATTGCTTATGACTATGATTAAAAATATATGGTCTTTTGTTAAAATGAGGTTCAAGAAGTGAATAGCACCATAGGACAAAATTTTTCTTACGACTATGGAGGGCTATGGAGGGTTGCAAGAAAAACATGATGTTATGCACCATCCCTATTTAATCCTTTATTGCCTCTGGTAATATGAACATTTTGGTGACAATGTGAACCCTTTTTTATTAGGTAACTATCCCTTAAACCAGAAATCAGAAAGTAATTTTAGGTAGGGTCTCAATGCTTTTGGGACAATTTTAACAAGGTCCAGAGAAAGGATTATTAAAATATTTGAATGAAGCCACAAGCCAATGAATCAATGTTTTATATCAGTTTCTAAGAAGAAATATTTAGATATCTCTATGTAAAGTATAAATAAAAAGTCAGAAAGGAGTCGACGATCTGTTACCACCTATTCAAATAACAGTTCAATTCCGTTAACATCCCGCTAAATACAACCATGATCCTTAGGACACCAAAAACTAGAAATATTGCTAAATAATTTCAAACTCATAGATTAAAATGTTTAGTTTGATCAATAACTGTTTAGCTTTTCAATAAAAAAATTTTCATATTAGAATTTATGGCGTTCAAAAGAGCTTGACGTTATTTAGCTGGAACGCTAACAGAATTGAACCCAAATAACATCTGGTTCAATTCCATCATTTCAAATTTGTTGATATTTGAATATATAGTACAGTATCGGATCCCGTATCCGGCGTCCCGATAACCGGAGTGTTCCGAAAACCGGCGGTTTTTCCAAAATTAAAAATTTTTTTTTAAGTTCCAAATCCGTGCTCCGAAAGGATCCACTGAGTTCCGACCGATGTACTCCAATTTTCGGCGCCGAAAATCGGCACGCGGATGACGTAGTCCCTTTTTTCAATCAAAAAGGAATAAACTTTGGCAACCAAAGTCGCGCTTCGGTACCGAAAAAACGCAGCGTACTCGTCACCGTGCCGAAAATCGGCATCGTATCAAAACCGAAACAAACAAGTCCGATCAGGTGAGTTCAGCTTTTAATTTCTTAAGTTTATTTTTATGGATACTTAAGAACTATTTTAGTACAAAATCTTTAAAGTAATTGATTTTAATCACGTGACGCTTACGTTTTCCCAGCGCCGAGAAAAAGTCCATCTATGCCGGGCCGAAAACCGGCTTCGGCATGCCGGTTGAATACGCCTAGCCATTGGTCCGTAGGTCGTAGGACTCACGTGACCTCCAAAAACGCACGCCGAAAAAACGTATTTCGGTGCCGAAAGGGATGCCAGGGACCGCGCGAGATTGTTTATTTATTTTGCTCTCTCGCGCGACCCTGCAGATTGCGCGTCATTGCGCGCATTTTCGTTACGATCGCGTGTTACGAATAGACGCGGTCTTTCTGAGCTTTTTTCGGGAATTGTTCCAAAAACCGGATTTTCCCGTAAACCGGACTGATGCCGGTCCCGAGCGAGCCGGATACGGGGTCCTATACTGTATATGGCATTCAAGAGATTGGCGATATTTAGCAGGAACACTAATGGAATTGAACCTAACATCTGGCAATGTAATATGAGATGCCACTATCCATAACTTTGGCTTTTAAACATTATTCTATAAACCAGCAGTTCTTAAACTGTAGTCCGCGGACCTCCAGGGGTCCGCGGCGCCTTTTTAGGGGGTCCGCGAGTTACCTTGGGGAATTCCTCAAGTTACTTCAGAATTTCCCAAAGAGTTTCAAAATGAGATGAAACACTAGTTCTAAGAGGCAAATTTCAAAAAATTTCTGGGGGAGAACCCCCAACCCCCTTGAAATTTTGACTTCAATGCATAATTTTTTCCTTGAAATTTACATGGTTTACAAGGAACTGTTCTCTTCAAGTGTAACCAAAAACATGCCTCAAAATGAACATAAACACTACACTTTTAGAGGCCCATTTTCAAAATTTTTCGGGGAGAGACCCCCAAACCCTCATGGAGTAATTCAAGGGCATAAGGGTGGGTGAAGGGCCCTGTCCCCTCCCTGAAATTTGGACTTGGTGTATCAAAACAAGTTAAAACCCTGTTTTTTGGATCAAATGACCGAAAATTTTCTGGGGGAGGACCCCCAAACCCCCTTTAGTACTTGGTACTTAATTATTTAAAACTTTTTTAAAAATAAGTTCACCAAAATCGAAATCCTACCTAAGAATAAAATCTGAATTTCAGACGAAGTGTGTAAAAACCAAGTTAAAACCATGTGTGTTTTTAAAGTTAAATTTCTAAAATTTTTCTGGGGATGATCCCCCAGATCTTTTTTTTTCTTAAAACTCTATTATTATAAACTATTTTTCACATTAAGTTTATCGAAATGCAAATCTTATATAAAAACTTATATTTAAAAAATTCTAACTAGGGGTATCAAAACTAATTAAAAACCTGTTTTTTTGGGTCAAATTTCCAAAAATTTTCTGGGGGTTATATTAAGTTCCTTAAGACGCAAATTCTACTTAATTCTACTAAAAAGCTACTTAGACCTATGAAATATACATAGGAGGCTGAGGAATAATTTTTGTCCCTTCCCGAAATAAATTTCTATATACGCTTCTTGAGTTATAATTGTAAAATTTATTATGATTTATATAAACTAATTTTAATGAATCTAATACTCAAAACAAAAGTCTGGTTACGGCTTTTGGTGTTTAAAATGTTGGGGGTCCGCGATGTCTGGCTGCTCAGGGACTAATGCATGCCAATCTAGGTACAGTTTATCGGCACCTTCACAAAAAATATACTCGCAAAAACGGCCCCATCACAAAAATTCTAAAATTATTTTTTAATGATGGACGAATTGTTTATGGTTGAATTAGTCTTTAAATTGCTATAAAACTGTAGCAATAAGTAATTTAATGCTGCTTTCATTTATTTTATAGTTCCCCTTCAGAAAACTTATAAAAAAATTTCAAAATAATGAAAAAGCTTTTACAATTTTTCACAAAAATTAAAAGGATGTGTAAGTTTTTCACAAAAATGGGGGTTAAGTTTAAAATCCTGGATTAGTCCCGCTACTTAAAGGGGTCCGTGACGATAGAAAGTTTAAGAACCGCTGCTATAAACCATATCACCGAATAAGAAAATGTTATTAAAGACCATTAACTGTTCTGTAACTGTACTGCTAAACGAAACACACTTAACGGTTGATGCTATAATACATATAAATACCACAACTTCTAAAATTTTGTTTTTACCATTAATACTGTTTCACATCATAGCATTTTTATACATCATTCTACAAAATCAAATAAATTGTTTTATCACTTGAATACTACAAAAGAAACAGCCAGTTGCAGATCATTGCTCTCTTAAAGCATTAACAATGTTCACACTAGTAGAAAGAATTCAGAAACCTTTTTTTATTCCTTTAATAAATGTCATAGGATGTTATATTGACAGAGCTATAAATATAAAATTCACTTGCATACCCTTGAGTGGTCCTAGAATCTGCGCCAATAACGACTCCTCCATCGAATTCGACGGCAATAATTGTGGTCTGTATTAAAAGAAAAATAGGTTAACTAAGCCATTGAACAAAAATAGGGTTAATGAAGCAAATCCGGTCCGCAGATTTTCAGCGCTAAATTTGGCAATAACAATTCAATGCACGGATGCCATCGGTTTTCCACTTGGCGACAACAAAAATCGCCAAATTCAGCTTGCGGGCCGGATTCGCTTCATTTAAAAATAGAATGGGAAAATGAATTCTGGTGTAGCAAATTCAAAATTATATAAGAAATGTGTCAGAAGTCAGAAGAAAAAAGAAAGTTCAGAATAGAAAACATTACAGTAAAAAGACTAGCAGCTATTAAAAATTTTAACACAGCAAATTATACAGAAAACATGATCATTTTTTTATAACAAGCGAGACAAAACCTTATAAATGAAACCGAAAAACCAATTTTAAGATGACAAGACTATTTATTTACCCCAGTGGAAACATCTTTATCAACCCAATCCATGCCGGTGACATCACTCATATTTATCACAGAAGCCATAGTAACAATTATTTGTTTAAAGTAATTAAAACTTGTATTTTATAGAAAATTACAAGCCGGAATTATTTCTTATTTTCTTACAAATACACACAATGATGTTGACAAATTTTCGAAAACGCTACTAGTTGCCAGATAGTGTTGTGTAAAAATAAAACAAACACACAGAGCAGATAGAACTTGATAATCACTGGATGTTTCAACGCGCTCCTTTGAAGAATGTCTCGAATGGGAATCATTTCCACTGAGCGGTCATTTCAGAATTTAAGTTATAAAAAATGACGGCTTCAAAAACGATGGTTAACGAAGCTACATTCTTTAATATATCGAAGCCAAAAAAACTATGATATTAATAATTATAACTATAAAATGATAAATCATGACTAGTTTTTCGGAGCTTTGTGATGTTTTTTCCACTGAGCTACAGGGTGTTCCAAAAAAGACCCCTAACTTTAAAAATTCATAGAAAAAAAACTAAAAGTGATAAAAACAAGCGGTTTGTGGCTTTTTTATTCTTGGACAATGGAATTTTTTTACACAAATTTTTAAACAGGTGTAGTTTAAAAATCCAAATATATAGGGCATCACTCTACCATTGAAATAGTATGGGATGAATCCTTATTCAGTTTTTCGTCGGGAATAAAAAGAAAAATCCTTATGAACATAATCAATTAGAGCAAAAATATAAAATATTTAATAATCATTCGATCCTAGAATCAATTATTTTCACAAACTCGGACACCCAAAGATGAGCGCAATATGGACTCAAAGCATAGCTTTTTTCTCTATTTTGAAGATACTGTTTTGCCAACGGTATTACGTTATATTATATTTTGAGCAAAAAAATTTATTAATCTAAAGATAATGTAGACGCAAACAACGTGTTGTTATCTCTTTTAGTTTTTTTTCTATGAATTTTTAAAGTTAGGGGTCTTTTTTGAAACACCCTGTATAAGGCTAAGCCGGCTAAGGGGCCATTCATTAATTACGTAAGGATGATTTTGGCAATTTTTGACCCCCCTCCACACATGTAAGGGTACGTAAGATTTTTCAAACCCCTCCCCCTATTCTTACGTAAGATTCCATTATGTTTTTCAAAACAATAAAATGTTAGAAAACTCTCCGTTTGACGTAAATCAAAGATTTTTATTTTTCAACAGATAAGTAATATTCTTGCTGTCAACTACATATTACTATTATATCATTATCTCTTGATTAGAATAATTGGAATTGGTTTATATTAACTAGGAAAATCTTACGTAAGAATTGGTTTGACCCCCCACCCCCCAAGTAAGGGTATGTAGAGATTTTTCCAACCCCCCCTCCCCCTCGGGACCCTTACGTAATTAATGAATGGCCCCTAAGCGCGCACTAGAGACTTCTGTCTCGGCGATTTAAAACACTAGTCACTCGAGAGCAATGCTTTTCTATGAGGAAATTCTTGGCCTAGTGATCTTGGTCTCGTCGCCATGTGCGCGCACTCTAGCTTCTTGCAATAGCCAGGGAAGCAATTTTGTCTTTGTCGCCGAGACAAAAGTCTCTAGTGCGCGCTTAGCCTAAAACAAACTCAGTTTGTTTTATAGCTCAGTGGTTTTTTCTTGCCTAGGGCGGATTATTTTGCTAGTTGCCAGGGAAGGGGGGTATTCTTTTTCTTTGATATTGGTTTTCCTAATTTTAGGGGTATTTTCTTTTTATGTAATCCCTGTATGTATTTTCTGTTCTGTACCTGTCTTGATTATTTGTTCTTTTGTGTTGTAATAATTAAATGTCCATTTACATGATGTGTGTATCACTTGGATGGGCACCTGCGCGTGTCCCTTTGTGTTCTATAATTTATAATTTGAAATTATAAATGATTCACGATAATTGAATCGTCAGTTTGAAGAAGGGAATAAGTCCAAAAAATGACAAATTGACTTTTTGTGCTCAAAACTATCTCCAATATTGCTCTACACATAGGTGAAAAGAGGGGAAAAATAACTAACCCCTATAGGGAGATATCGCCCCTTGAAGTTGGGAAATCGATGTCCATTCATTATATTTTAAAAGTTAATTTGGAATTACAGTTAATTTGTCTTTCATTTCATATTCTTTGAACTGTAAACTAAGTTAAAATAAAATTTTCACTTGATTTTTAATTTTTTTCAGACTTTTTTTATGCAGGGAATGTTTGACTCCATTCATATTCACTCACTCCATTGATACTGCTTTAATAACTCAGTTTCACTATAATTTTGAATTTTATTTGTCTTATTCTTTTTATTTCACCCTTTTGTGGTGTAAACTAAGGATAAATATAATTTAAATGTGAATTTAAGGGGTTTTTAATGATTTTTTCATCAGAAAAATTTCATAAGGTGGAAGAAGGGAATAAGTCCATCAACTTATTTTGACTGTAAAATATTTTTGAATATACTTATATTTGTTTTGATGATTGCTCTGTTTTCTAAATAGGGATCTGAAATTCCAGTAAAAATTTGGTGGTAATACAATGAAAATTCCATTACTTATAAAGTTTTTTTCGATTTTCTCAAAACTTGGTTTTTGGACTTATTCCTTTCTTCAAACTAACGATTCAATTAATATTCACGATATTTTCACGAATTTTTTTTTCAGTGAGTTCTTCATATAACGTTGGCAACAATACTCTCACTGAGGTTTTTGCTCTATCTCCTTTAGTTTTTAAATAATTTTAAACTTTTTTTATTTCGCCGCTAGGGGTGCTGTAAGTCATTTCGGCGCAAGTTCAGAGGTGCGGATGCGCCAAGTTTTTAGCGGTAAAGATGACTAATATGGTAACCCTAACTAATGTTAAGTGAATGATTTGGCTTCTAAATGTGCCGCTAAACAGCCAAAATTTGCCAAGCATCCGCACGTCTGAACTTGCGCCGTCATTTCAATGGATTCTCCAGGTCCAAATGGGTTCTTTTAGTCCAAAATTCGGCGGTCCCCCCTCACTGGCTCCCTTTTGTAAATTGTCTTTTTTTAGAATAGAATAGAAAATGCAGTAGTCCTCGTAGTTTCAATATTATTCTCCGACATTTTTTCTGGCTATGCCACTGATCACTGCAATTGCATAGTAACTAGCACAATTTTTTAAAAAATCACTAAAAACTTAAGATAAAATACAAAAGGGGGCCATCTTACTTCAGAAAAACTTTTTTTGAACTTAAAAGACTATCGTACTACCACACAACAATGGGCGGATTTAGGTGGTGAACCCTGGGGGCACACTGGAAACCTTGGGGGGGGGCAAGCTGTCCCTGATGGCTTACATGATTTTCCCTTATAAAAATGAAATTTTCTCAAAAAGTTGGGGAAGAGCATTGCCCCTCATGACCCCCTATAAATCAAATCTGCCCATGCCACAACCCGACACCACTTGCCTTCAAAAGAAGGACATATTATGTGGACTGGACAGGTATGTCACAGGGCTATGGAGGGATCAGTCGTAAACACAAAACCCCTACCGATTCTTGGAAAATACCAGCCGACCAATTAACCAGGGATGGGGTTCCCTGGTGTTTGATTCTTTGAGAAGGAAATGAAATGGGACTTTAAGCAATAAATCCCCGTTTGAATGGGTTCCGCCAAGTGAGGAAGACAACAATGTGAGGAAAATTTAGAAAATTATCAATTCAACTATGAAAATTTTAAAGAACATATTATTAGAGGGTTCGATTTTTTTAAAGTCATCAATTTTTAGTTACTGACCTAACAATAATACTTGGTGGCGCCTCTGGGCACCGCGGTGCACACTTTGGGAACCACTGTTCTAAACAATAAAACTCATAGATGAAAGGTTTTCCATGACTTATATTTTTAAAGTAGTTGAGAAAAATGACAAATTGACAAATACAGCAACCACAATCACTTTTAAGTGATTGTGGTTGCTGTATTTTTCATTTTCGTTTTAAATTTTGCGGAATTAATTTGAGATTTTGGTCAGTTCATTGGCGTTTCTCATAGATATCCTTCACTCGTCTTCGTAGTACCTATAGTATGAGGATAGCTGGTTAATTTAAGGCTTAATTTATTTTCTGGTTTCCTAATGCTGGTTTAATTTATTTTCGAAAACGTGATTTGAAAGAGACTTGGTTGTTAGTAAGATAGGCACAGAATAAATCAATCTGAAATTTACTCAATGCATCCTTATGTATCAATCGATTTCTGTGTAACTAAGGTTTTGAAGTTTATTGGTCACGCCAAATGAATTATCTTTGAGATACACGACACTGTTTATGTCGTCATGGGAACTCAAGTGCACGCAATAACGTGTGATGAAAACAATGCCTTTTAATGCCATATTCAAATCAAGTAATGTGTAGGTTTTTGAAAGGATATAAAATTCAAGAACCTAATAAATTTTAAAAAGTGTGATGGACGCTAAATTACTTTTTTGTTGGTTCCATTCGCTCAAAAGAAAGAAATTTGTTTTCAAGGAGCACATGTTATAAATCTTAAGTTTGTTTAATACGCGATCATTGTCATTGAGCTCAAGGATGTTTCAGCTGCTAAGAAACAGTTGGTAAACAGTATGAAAGTTTTTATAATTATCCTCAAAGAAGAAAAGAATGAATTGTATAAGGCTATACAAAAGTGTATTTTGTTCAAGAAATATAAAAGGCGAAATATAATTTAGATGCTTAGAATTTTTGTCCTGCATAATCTTAAAAATCGTACATCCAGCTCCTCGACTTCTAAAAAATTCTTTAGAGTTATTTAATCTCAAAGCTATTCATTGAATAATATTTGAAAAAAAAAAACTTTTTAGGAAACATTTTAGGAATATGGTTATCATTGTAAGAAGAGAAGATATGAAAAGCAAGATTCCAGATTTATTCAAAAGGTGATAACCAGGTTTTTATACGAATCATATCAATTTAGAAAAAATGTTTTAAAAAAGCTGGATTAAAATTTCACACACTTCAGTTTTTGTCAGTAAGTGTCAATTCTTCTGTGGCTGAACCTATATTGTTGAAAGGATTAAAAAATATATATGGAACTGAAGTTCGCGATAGTTACTTTCCGAAATTCAGTGAAGTCCAAGATGTAAACGATGAAGCCGTCCCACTGATTGAGGAAATCAACGAGGTAAGTAAGTATTTCATCTGAACTAATAATTGATTAATTTGTGATAACTTAAAGTAATTTTGATTCTTAATTTCAATTAGGGGCCGTTTAAATATTATGTAAGCATATTTTTGGTCATTTCGACCCCCCTTCCCCCTTGTCAGCAAAGATAAGCAAACCGCACCCTCTCATAATTACGTAAGAAAACTGCCCGACTCCACCCCTTAGTTCCTTTTTGGTAAAAAATGTTTAGCAGTGCCTTAAAAGTGTAAAATTTATTTTTGTTAATGAATTTTTAAATTATTTATGCAAGAAGCAAGACATTTTTAAAAATGCAGTCTTTTTAACATCCTACGCAAGCATAACTCCTACCCCTCCCCCCTTGTCCGGAAAAATAAGCAAAGAACAAATCCTCCCCTTATAGGTGCATATGTAATATTTGAACCACCCCTTAACTTCATAAAATCTCAATGTAACCTATCATATAAATGTATATTCCCAACGTATAGGAAAACTGTTTACTTAAACATATTCGTGTGTCTCTTCTTTATCTCACTCTCCATTTCTCCTCATTCTCCGTATTAAATAATTCTAATCACTACTCTCCTTTATACTATTTTCCTCTGTCATAATAGACTGAGAGCTGGATGCAAATTTTGGGAATGATAAGGTGCACGAGATATTTCACCTGGAACAGATTCGATTGATGATGGGAAAACATATGTCACCAACGCCAGAAGGCGGAGTGGAAGCTTTTAGTGTGAAAGGGGGGGGGGTCGAACATGCAAACAGCGCGCGGTCCCTTGCAACAGAGATTTTGAGGAAATCGGTTGAAAATTTGCATAGTTTAAGGAGAGTGTAAATTAAAGATAATGTAGCATTCTCAAAAGTATAAGTTGTGTTTTAAGGGTTGTAGAAAACTAAACGAATTTTCGAATGTTTATATGAATGTTCTGTACGGCCGACGAGGTGCAAGGCTGGACATAGGCTTAATGTATTGAAGAATGTTAGTAAAAGTTAGGGTAACACTCCCAGAAGACTAAGTGGAAGACAAAGGGTGGCCAGAAGTCACCAAAGGTGCAGAAAAATCTTAAAACCCGAATCATTCGGAAACTTCTGGCTGTTTGCATATGTATAGCTGACATATAGAACAAACTATATATGCAAACAGCCAGAAGTCTAAGTGGAAGCGTTCGGGAGATATTCAGGCGCGAAGTACAAACCCGAATAAAAGCGCGCGGTCCCTTGCGACAGAATTTTTGAGGAAATCGGTTGAAAATTTGCACAGTTTAAGGAAAGTGTGAATAAAAGATAATGTAGCATTCTCAAAAGTATAAGTTGTGTTTTAAGGGTTGTAGGAAACTAACGAATTTTCCAATGTTTATATGTAACATATGACTTATAACACATAACTTTTCACTTGCAACAATGACTAATAATACGCTAAAAACAACGCTAACAATTACTTTATATTTATTAGCTTATTATTAGTCATTGTTGCAAGAGAAAAGCTGTGAAACGACATGGTGCTCAACCACTTTACAACCGAATTTCCCACGATCACTTTCAATCAGCATCGTAAAATTTTTACTTGGTCACTACTATGCATAAAAGATAAAATTTAAATTTTTTTGAAATTTAAAAAATACATATGTTTCATATAAACATTCGAAAATTCTTTAGTTTCCCACAACCCTTAAAACACAACTTATACTTTTGAGAATGCTACATTATCTTTTATCCACACTCTCCTTAAACTATGCAAATTTTCAACCGATTTCCCCAAAATTTCTGTCGCTAGGGACCCCACGCTTTTATTCGGTTTTGTACTTCGCGCCTGAATATCTCCCGAACGCTTCCGCTTAGACTTCTGGCTGTTTGCATATAGTTTGTTCTGTATGTCAGCTATACATATGCAAACAGCCAGAAGTTTCCGAATGAGTCAGGTTTTATTATTTTTCTGCACCTTTGGTGACTTCTGGCCACCCTTTGTCTTCCACTTAGTCTTCTGGGAGTGTTACCCTAACTTTTACTAACATTCTTCAATACATTAAGCCTATGTCCAGCCTTGCACCTCGTCAGCCATACAGAACATTCATATAAACATTCGAAAATTCGTTTAGTTTCCTACAACCCTTAAAATACAACTTATACTTTTAAGAATGCTACATTATCTTTTATTCACACTCTCCTTAAACTGCGCAAATTTTCAACCGATTTCCTCAAAATCTCTGTTGCAAGGGACCGCGCGCTGTTTGCATGTTCGACCCCCCCTTTCACACTAAAAGCTTCCACTCCGCCTTCTGGCGTTGGTGACATAAGTTTTCCCATCATCAATCGAATCTGTTCCAGGTGAAATATCTCGTGCACCTTATCATTCCCAAAATTTGCATCCAGCTCTTAGACCATAACTAAATAATATGCAATAAACCTCTTGCATATAAAAAAAGAGAAAATAATCAGTTATTACAGAAAACACAAGATCTAATTACCCAACATTGTTTTAAGTACTGAAATCCCCCTCCCTAGAAGATCTTGCCGGCATGAAGAGCAGCTCCGGCGGCATACGCCCCGCTCGCTCCCTGGGCGACCTGACCGATCCCCGGCGGCCCTTCGACGTGCGCGTGGGGTACAATCGACGCAAGGTGATCCCGCCGCTGGTTCGCTCCGACCCGGCACCCAAGGCCCTCTACGTGACCGTGTACCGCAACGGAGACCCG
Organism: Tetragnatha versicolor; assembly: GCA_024610705.1. NCBI lineage: Eukaryota > Metazoa > Arthropoda > Arachnida > Araneae > Tetragnathidae > Tetragnatha > Tetragnatha versicolor. The sequence continues at coordinate 960,588 of JANDEH010000004.1, forward strand.
CACTTCACGGGAATCAAAGTCAGCGTGCGGCCGGGAAAGCATTTCCTCAACCTCGATGGACTGTGTAACTATCTCAGTCAAAGACTTAAAATACCTCAGGTGAGGTTTTAGATGTGATTATCGTCTCTTTTTTTTTGTACATCTTATAACCTTATAAAAATATCATATAAAGATGCTTGTATTTTAGAGCACAGATAGTCTAACAGAGGGTCCAAAACGCTATTTTCAAATGCCATCGTATGGTAGAGGGCAGCACTGCAGATTTCTATGTATGACAGATTCGTAGGCAGTACAATTTCGAGATCACCACAGCTGTTATTGGTTGTGACATATCCATTCAACTGGTCACGGGGGGAAAAGGGGTGTTAGAGGATTCAACGATTGGGTTTCTATTTCTCCGCCTCTCGTGTCGTGTCATGACAAAGGATGCGATCGCAGCGCCAACAGAGCCCCTATCATAAGGCTTACCCTATGTTTCTTAGATTTCCATTATCGCCTATGCCCATGGACTCTCTGTTCTAGTACTCTATGCAGATAGTATATTTCTTTGTCTTTGTGTTTTGACTATCTTTCAACTCTTAGTAAAGTGTGTATCTAAAAAAATTGGGAGTTATAATTGAATTAATTGCTAAAATTTTAACAATTCGTTTTTTGTGGTTCAATAAACGTCAGTTGGTATTGTTACACGTTTTTTAAGCCATATATATAACTAAGTAATTTTTCCTAAAGAAAACTTAAACTAAAACACTTCAATTTATTTACAGGGAGTTTCAACAATCAACTCAAACTCTGAAAAAAAATAATTCTTCGCCATGGAGTAGGAAAATTTCCAAAAAACTTTATTTTTTTTTCGAAAAATGTTAATCTGATAAAAAATTTATTATTTCTTTCCACGGCACGCACATGCATGTGTAGTGAGTATTTTGAACATCTTTGTCTATTATAATATTCAAATAACTATGCTTTCCAAAAACCTTTTCTTTAGAAATCGGGGAAATTGGGGATTTTGGAATTTTAGAAAATTTAGAAATTTTTTGGGACATCATTTATGTACTCTGTGCAAGGCTGTGCAGAGTTTGGGCAGATTTGTTGAAACACTCTGTAAGAGTAGAGAAAGCAGCCATACTATTCTTTTATTTGAAATTCAAAATCTTGAACAAAAATATGACAACAAGTTTCTCTTTTGAACTCCAAAAATCCTCTGAAAGCAAACTTGTAAAACAATTTATTATTTGTAACCCAATATTATCAAACGTAAAAATATTCCACTTGAGGGGAAATTTTTGATAAGATATTTATATTGTGGGAGAGCAACGACATCTGTTGAAGTTTTTTTTTGTTTTTATAAAATTGTTATTGTCAAGAAAATGTCTATTGAAGTTGCTTTTCCTTGATAATAGTTTTATTGCTAAGTAAACAACTTCTCCTGTAGAAGTTGCTCTTCCTTGATAGTTATTGCAAAGAAGAAAACTACACCTGTAGAAGTTGCTTTTCCTTGATAATAGTTTTATTCTAAGTAAACAACTTCTCCTGTAGAAGTTGCTCTTCCTTGATAGTTATTGCAAAGAAGAAAACTACACCTGTAGAAGTTGCTTTTCCTTGATAATAGTTTTATTCTAAGTAAACAACTTCTCCTGTAGAAGTTGCTCTTCCTTGATAGTTATTGCAAAGAAGAAAACTACACCTGTAGAAGTTGTTTTTCCTTGATAATAGTTTTATTGCTAATCAATCAATCAATCAAATCAAATTTATAACAATAAACAAAATAAAAAACACTGACCAAGAAAATATACAAAAAAGAAAAAGGGGGAAAATACATTGATCCATACATTTTTTACACCAAAGGAGCAACTTGCTCGTCCATGGGTTAACGGAATTACAAAAATAAATGTCTGATCAAAAACAGTGGATGAATAATACATAAAATCAATTAGAAATAAAAAAGGAAGTAAAAAAGAGAATGGCTTAGCTGGCAAATTTGTGTATTAAGATAAGATCAGAAATATACAGATTAAAGTTATACCTGACAAAAAAATTAAAATAGTGTTTCGACATTATTTTGGTCTTGAATAAAGGTTATACAAAGTTTTTTAAAGTATCCAATATTAGATTCAGTTTGAATTTGACTTGGTATTTTATTAAAAAAGCTAATAATAAAGCTTATTGCCAAGAAAACAACTTCTCCTGTAGAAGTTGCTTTTCCTTGATAGGATAGTTATTGCCAAGAAAATAACTACATCTGGTGGAAGTTGCTTTTCCTTGATAATAGTTTTACAACTTCGCCTGTAGAAGTTGCTTTTCCTTGATAATAGTGTTATTGCAAAGAAGAAAACTACACCTGTAGAAGTTGTTTTTCCCTTGATAAGGGACTATATGAGATACATTCCCAGACAGAAAAAACTGCATATGCAAAATAGAGACCGTAAAATGTAAAAATATTTTTATAGTTCGTTTTATAGTGTTGAAACACCCTGTATATTTGATGGAATCAAACAAATTTTTCCTTGACTAACTTGAATAGTACACACCCCTTTCTGTATTATAATTTTAGTTTAACATATTTGTGTTCAAGCCAACCCCCATAATTTAGGTTTGAAACAAAAATGAAAATTTGAAAATTTTGATTCTTTTATTTGCATTTTAAGTTCAAAAGTTTAAAAAAATCATTTGTTGTAACGAGACAATTTTCTCAGGGGGTGCGGTATATGTTTCGATTGCACGACGGTTCTGAAGTGACGGAATTGTCCCAGCTGAGGGATGGAGAAGCGTACGTTGCATCGGGTGTTAGGACTTTTAAAGAAGCCCCGTATGGAAAACTTGGGAGGTTACATACCAGCACGAGGCCAAATGCAGCTCCTATGAGACCAGACGATATGGTGCTTTTTAAGTAAGAGAAAATTATATATATATTTTTTTTTTAAATTTTTTTTCAGTGCCCTTGGCGCAATGAGAAAATACACTCATGTGGATATGACGCCATCATCAAGAGTTCAAAAGCTAAGATATTATTTAGAAGGATTTAGTTTTAGTACATTTTCTTTGGGAGGATTCTTTAAAAAAGATCTAAATGTGTCTACATTTTTATGTTGTTAATGAAAGCTCAAGAAAGCAGTAGGGAAGAGCCACGATTTTATTTTATTTGAGAATTTAAATAAAGGTATGGGTTAAGTTGCTTACAAAAGTAAACAACCCAATTAATAATAATTTTTAAAAGTTTATTTTCTAAAAAAGAAAACCAGTTTAAACCGGTTCCACTCATTTTAGTGGCCACGGAATAAAAATGAACTGTTTTTTAAAATATCTTGAAGAAATTTATAATAAGCGAATCATAACTATTGTTGAGTCACTATCCATTTTGCAGTAAAAACGCATGGTATTTTTAGGCAACCTCACCATGAAAGTTTAGAAGGACTATCTCTCCCAGGCTCTCGAGAAAGCACCTTAGTGACCGTTGTGAACCGGAAGGATCCTTCCAAACGCAGCAGAGTCCTTCTCAATTTGAAAACTCGCCAGAGCTGGGAAGACGTATTGAAGGACATGGGGCAGGCTATCGGAATCCCGAAGGCGGGATGTATGATGACACCATGGGGAGAAGAGGTGAGTTTTTGATTCTATATTTACTGTGGGTTCATCCCTATAATCAGAGAATAATCTGTGATAAAAGCTTCAAAAGGATGTGTATGGTGTAGCGATGTCTTTTTCTCCTGATGAAAGCACTAGTCTTTTCGATTTTCTTGATTCTCTCTACACATCAAATTGTTTATAGAAGTAAATGATGGCAAACCATATTTAAAATAGATATGCGAAAATGAAAATTATTAAAATATAATAGTGCAATCTTTTTTTTATTTAAACGTTCTAAAGGGGTTTTTAGGGGGCACATTTGATCAAAAAGTACATTTCTGACTATTTCTCCATATATTTTATAAGATATTGAAACAAAACTCACTTATTCATTTATGTTCACAGCATTCCCGAAATTTTGGTACCCTTTTTAAATGCATTGATCAAAAAGTTACCCCTTAAATCATTGTTCAAAAATTGAGAAATTCTTTGCGAATATGCCCCAGAGGAGGGGCACAGTCGCAAACTGCATAAATAATACAGAATCAATTTTTTGAAGCTACCAAATTCATTGCACATTAAATTTTACATTTACAGCAACCAATTAAGCTGGATATTTGGCATTTTTACGAGTGTTTTCTTAAATTTTAGTTTTTTACACTTATAAAAATGTGCAGACAAATTTCAGTGAAGAAAACGTTTTTAATAAGGAAAAGAGTACTTCGTGAGAAAACTTAAATTGAATATATTGTACCTTATTAAAATCAGTGAGAACGAATTTAAAAACAAATTAGTTTTCAGTTTTTAAGCAAAGAGAGATAGCTAGCAACGCAATACCCATCTCCAGAAATTGATGGTTTGGATATTTTTACTAGACTATCATGGTAAATAATGATAAATGACATTGAATGATAAATGACATTTTGTAAGGTTTTTTCTTTCAGTCTTTTGTTTTGTCCTAACTATACTTTTCAAATCATAACCTATAAAGCTATTCCTTTTTTAGCTGGTCGTTTATAGTTTTACGGCAAAGATTTAAATTATCTAAATCAATTTATGTTTCTAAGTGGGTATGTGAAAATTTATAGGTAAAGAATAACCTAACATTAAAACTTAGTGTAAAAGTACTAAGCAATATATTTTCAACTGTTTTTTAAAGGTATTACAAAACTAAATGCATGGACACTTGACTAATAATAAAGAATATTATATAAAAACATATTTTAGACGGAAAATAATCTTTTTAAAAATTTATTCAACTTCTATCATAAAAGTTAAAACTGGAAAAAAATCCTAAAAGCTTTGAATTTTAAGTTTAATACTAAAAATATTTGAACTAATTAAATTTAAATTACCTTAAAGTACTATAAATAAAGTCTAAATAGCGTTCGAAATCAAGAAAAGTAATTAGAATGGATTTTTGAACTGTCCAAATTTGCCCCAACTTTTTGTGTTCGAATGTATCCCATCCACCATCTCCAGTTTTCAGAGTAAAAAATAATTATTTATAATTGAAATTGAGAAACAAATTATTTGTTAGACTTAACTTTATTGAAGCCAGAATAGAATTCAAGGCAAAATTTCTACTTTAAAGACTTTCTTAATTGAATTTTCATACGAATGAAAGGAGAAGAACATTAACTTTGCACTTCCCCAAAGCAGGCAATTTTCAAACACTAGGGTTCCAACTTAAAGTTTAGGCAATGACTGGTACCATACAGGTAACTATTGGAATTTTTTTTTCAGATTTTTAAAATGAATTTAACAGAGATAAGTGGCTTTTCCAAATGTGCCCCAAGTGCGAATGTGCCCCCCTCATCCCTACATTTTCTTCTGGTATTTTCACATAAATGCTTTTCCTAAACTATGAAACAATGAAGAGAAGACTGGAAGTGTTTTCAGGTTCATACAGCCAAACCTGTTTTTGTGCGAGGAATTGGGACTGCAAAAAAAATCGCATAAAAAATTCGCACAAAACTTCGCGAGCAGCTATAAAAATAGTTTTCGCATCACATTTAAAAAATCCTTTTTTTATGCGGTGTATAAGGACCCAATAAAAATAGTCTCGATTAAACCCGTAGAGATACAAGATTTTTTTTCTAATTTGAAATTTTCATACACCGTACAAAAAAAAATCGAAAGGAAAAATCGCACAAAAAAAGTCGCACAAATAAAAAAATCGCACATATATAAAAGGTTCGCACAAAAAAAAAAGGTTTGAGTGTACTCTTTAAACTAGACTTGTGTTTTGGTGATTCAAACATAATATAAACACATACCTGGCTTTATTGTTCGTGAAATCTCGTAAGCAAGTCTTAGGTGTACTCTTGAAAGTGCTATTTAAAATGGATTTTTAATGTAATTTAAGGAATTAGTATTGAATGTTACGCGAGTTTTGTAATTAATTCATATATAGTAAAATTAAGTTAATTTATTTAAAAAAAAAACTGTACTTTCTTGTTAAAGGTACAGCATTTATCGTATCCAGAATTACACTTAAAATGTATAATTCCCACAGATTTTAATAATTTTACTACATATAAAATTACATATTCGTTTTTACTCTAGGTTAGAAGTTTTTCCCACCTGAAGAATGATTTTTCAGAAGTAGAAACTTTTTACTTAGATACTGGCTCCAAGATAAAAATGCCTCAAAGATCAAATAGTGATTCTAATCTTAAAGGTAACTTGATTTATTAAAGGTATTTTATTTTCTCATTAAGTTCAGCAATAATTTAGCACTTTAAGACATCTGTATAACCTAAGCCCGTTACCTTCTCAAAATTTAAACTTTTTATTTATTTATTTTTTAGTTTTGTTTTTATTTATTATTTTTATTTTATCTTGTTTTATTTTATGTGTATTGTAGTGCTTTTCTTGTAAGTATATTAATTACTTACTTCTGTTAGCCCCGTGCTATACATTGTGGTGCACGGGGAGCTTTTTGTTAGTTTCAATAAAAAATGGTAACTTGAAGAAAATCCGAAATCACAGAAAATTAGCATTATGTTTAACTAGACATTCGGTTTTAGTTTTTACACTTTTTTTGAAAAGTCATTTATTTAAAAAAAAAAGCACAAGTTGTGGATTGAAATTATACTGGATTTGTTCAGGACAGTAATGATTAGCCGTTCATGTTATAAAAACAAATATTGAATGTTCTAAATCTTAATTTTAGAACAAACGTAGTAATATTGTATTTTTTATTAAATATAGCTGTAAATAAATTATTAACTCTAAATGCGTATTTCCTATAAAGTTTAGTTATTTTGTTTAAAAACAAGGCAAAAACCTAGTTTTTATTACAGTAAAGTCTAACTAGAGAGGGAAAATAATAGGGTTAACTATTGCCTAGATTTTTAGTTTTTCTAAGTTCCTGTTTATAATAATTTGTTTGGTACTATATTGCCATATTGCCAGCTTACAGAAGAATGTACTCACTTCTGCCTATTTTACAGAGTGCCTCAAAAGTCCTTCTCGCGGCTTTTATTTGGAACCAACGTGTCCTAGGGTCACGGAAGTAAGGTCTACCCTTAGGTGAATGACCCTGAAGAATCCATTGAGATGACTTACAGCGCCCCTAGCAGCGAACTAAAAAAAGTTGAAAAAATTAATTTACAAACTAAAGGATATAGAGCAAAAATCTCAGCAAAGTATTGTTGCCAATATTATGAAGAACTCACAGAAAAAAATTTCATGAAAATGTGTTGAATATTCGCCGAGATAATAGCATGTGAAAATAGCACTTTTTCAGAACTCAAAAATGAAAAAGTTCCCAAATTTGCAAGGTTTTTTTTTATTTTTTGATTAAACTTTACCTTTATTCAACTAAAAAGACACAAAACTACTCAATAACACTGAAAAAAAATTGCAAATTTGCGAAATTTTTTTTTGAGGTCTGAAAAAGTGCTTTTTTCACATGCTAATATCTCCAGATATTTTCATGAAACTTTTTTTCTGCGAGTTTTTCATAACGTTGGCAACAATACTCTTATTGAGGTTTTTGCTCTATCTCCTATAGTTTTTAAATTAATTTTTTTAACTTTTTTATTTCGCCACTAAGGGGTGCTGTAAGTCATCTCAATGGATTCTACAGTGTCATTTACCTAGTAGTGACCCTAGGACACGTTATGGTTCCAAATAAAAGTCGTGAAACGGACTTTTGAAACACCCTGTATATGAGGATATGCCAAATTTGGAAACACCCCGATCGTTTTCTTTTGATTCAATCTCCTCAACCAACCAATCCCATTTCAGGTTGGCGAGATTTTGGGAACTGCTCGTTCGTTGTCGCCTTTCTATAGTTTTTAAAAGGTTTACCAAAAGGAACTTAGTTCCTTTCTCCTGAAGTAGACGATATCAAGCATTAGTTATGAATATGAACTTTTAAAATTCTTCAAAAACATTCATTTAAAAAAACACAAGCATAGTAAGTTTAGAAAATAAAACCATTAGGAAGATACTCTATTAATCCTTGTTTTTTATAAGTTAATGGGTGAGGTAATAAACTGTTGAAGATCAAATACACTGTTAAAGCTATCTATCACTATGGGTGCTTTAACAGTAGTCAATATATAACATTTTAATAAAATAAAAACTCATTAGATCAGCTGTTTAAGTTATGAATGTTTTCTTTTTTTCAGATGTTAGTCTTGGAAGTTCTCTGCGAATCAAAATTCCGAACGGAAGAAACTTGATACAAAGATGATGAATAAAGTTCAAACACTAGTTAAAACAGAAATTTGTGATGAAATAAATAATAGTTATGAAAAAGAGATAAATCTCTTTTGGATACGCTTGACCTTTATATATAAGGTCAAGTAGATTCAGCTGTACATGAATATTCAGTGAATGAATACATGTCCAGCTGTACTTTCATGAATATTCATGAAGCTGTACTGAATATACTTTATTCAGCTGAACATGAATATTGAAGGCTGAAAAATACTAAAAAGGGAAGCTATTGTACAATGTTTTTACTTCTAACATATAAAAGTTATGTGATATTTCCAGTGTAAAAAGTCATATGAATTATATGCTGTTTGTGTCTTCAGAAGTAATTTGAAATGGAGTTTGAAAGGCTCCTTTACAACTTTTTATGCAAATAACCTCCCAGTTGCAGTCACGGAAGGACAGAATGAAGAAGAAAGGTTTTAAATGGCTGGAATATTTAAATTAAACTAAAACGTGCATAAAAACGTGAAAAAATTGCTTTTAGTGACGGATCCAAAAGAGAATAAAAAATATACTCGATACTGAAAAATTGGTTGAGTGTTCCTTTCAGATGTACAATTTTGTACGAATAAAATAATATATTATTAATTTGTATTTAATTCATATCATGAAAAAGGTAACACATGAAACTTTTTGGTTGTAGAAAAGAAAACTAAATAATAAACCAACTAACCCAAAACCATTAAAAAAATAGGTATAATCTTCTATCACATTTTTTGGTTAAGCATCAAAGGTAGTTGGGGCTAATGGTTCTGTAAATATTGCATGAAAGGTAATGTAATAAATGTGTTTTTATGCAAAGTAAAACTTAAAATTTTAGATTTCTTGATTTAAAGATGCTTTTTAAAGTTAATTTTCTATTTTCTAGAAAAAATATTTTTAATATGTAATTTTTAAAGTTGAACAACTGCACCATGCACAATAACACAAAACGCTATAGAAACACATATATTTTAAATTAAATTAATTTTCTATTTGCAAACATGATAAATAAAAGGTTGTTTTACGATTTAAATAAAAATTTTGACTGTTATATGTTAACCATATCTTTGAAATACTGAAACAGTGAAAGAAAAATGTGTTTGTGACGCACATACCCCTTCGTTTATTACATGTAATAAAATAAAACTAAGTATTTTTCAACTCTTTACTGATATGAATAAAGGAACCAGTTTTATAAATCCTTAAGATCCTGGGTTTAGATGTATTAAAGATATAGTGACTAAAAATGCTCATTTTAGTCCTTTTTTTTAAAATTACCCCGTCAAACAACAAGCATGATTCACGTAACAGTTTAATTTCAAAATGTCATTTGAAATTATTTTTCCTTTTTGCAGAATAAATGTAAAGAGTTCTCCCCTGTAGACTAAGATATGACAACTATTTTTGAAATTATGAAATAACATAATTCGTACATGAGTAGGTTGAAATGTTTTGGATTAACTAACAAAATATTGCGGTGCATTGAATGCTTTCCTACAACAACTTTCTAAACACTAAAAATTAAATACTCTTCCACAGATAATTATTTTAGATAAAATTAACACGTAAATGACCTTGATAGTTTTGAAATATTGCTGTATCAATGACGTATAGACTTTTTCCACTTCCACCATACGTATTTATGTACATATTTACATAGGTTACATTTACATAACTCGGAATTTGATATGTTTACAAAATACAGATTTGATTTGATATTGTCTGTTGTAGGTAAGTCCCACAATACCTGCTTTAACTTTTACTTTGAAAAGTTTTCATTTCTCCACTTGAATGTGCTTCTTTGATAGGCATGGGTATTTGAAACTTCTTTGAACTTTCTGAAGAGTCAGGTTTAAAATTACACAACCGTAAATCTAAGAATTCTTGAGAGTTCTCGGCATTCCATTCTGAAAGGTAGTCTTTTTCTGGACAAAGTTTTTCTTGCATTTTTTGTTTCTTGGCAGTCCTCCTCGCTTTTTTCTTTTTATTTCGCTTTTCTATAAAGTTACGGCTGAAAAATAAGTTATTAATTTAAGAATATATTATTAAAAACGATTCTCAACTTTAAACAGTTCATGATCCTGACCAACCAAACATGTTTATCGTATATTGGGTGGATGTTGGTGGTATGTTCCCTAAACTATCATCGGCTTACCTTTTCCTATGAAAATTGTAAGCAATTAAGCAATTTTTTAATTTATTACATATATAATATTGATGATACTAATAATAATACTCACGCAGGGGCATGAAACTTTGTATATAGTGGTTTTTAGGGGGTACTCTTTCAGAATCAATTATAATCTTTGAGGCCGTTCGTAGAAAAAAAAAGTGTTTCGTTTAATATGTAGACGACCCCCTAAGGACTTGAATTTTTTTTTCATTTTAAGAATACTTCAAATTATTAAAAATGATACCTTATTTGTCTTTATATCACAAGCCGTTCCGGAGATATAGGGTCTGAGTCGTTTTTTTTTTCAGTATTGTATACCTTCCGAAGAAGACTACTCCAGTGCTCCAATATCAAAACCTAAAAGCTTCATTACGAGTTTCTCTTGGCAATCGTCTACATGTGGTAATGAGTTGGCGAACTTATACGCCCAATTAAGCTTGTCTATGTCGGCGTCGGCCATGTTTAACCCAGACAGACTTAATTCAGAATACCCGGATTATTTAATGGGTTTTATCAACTATATAACTATCACTATACATTATAATAAATCAGTAACTATATCGTCAATATGTAGATAACATACATATATGATTAATTCATTTCAATCAACTTAATTAGTTTATAAACTAAGCCGATCAGAAATAATGAATCGATATTAATAATCATAAGTTAATAATTATCACTAAATCATCAGTGTAATATAGTAAAATAAATCCTCTATAACGATATAACCATGATCAGTTTACAGATAAAAAAAACAGTATTATAGATTCGGATACATAAAATTCATTAATTATTCAGATGAGAAGATCAATTTTTGGGCGGTCTAGGTAGTTAGGAAAAATTTCGGAGGGGGATGTTGGCATTTCGGAAAGAGTTTATTAAATACGTTTAGTCGTATTCTGTAATCAAAATGAAAAAAAAAACCTTTTCATTTATTAAATGGACTGTACCAAAATATTCCCTGATCAGATCTTTAAATTGGAATTGATTTTAATTTAAACCGTGGTTAATCATGGTGGATCTGGGAAAACTAGATTAGCCAAATAAAGGCGCCAAAGTGGTGGAAACCGTAGACAATTGCCAAGAGGAACTATAGTATGTTTATTTAGAATAGGCGGCTGAAACAGGATCAAAAACGCTCAATAACGCCTAATAACACTCCTCACGCAACTTCAGTGACCGATTCTTTTTCAGTATTTTAACTACAGTAGAGCCCCGATTATCCGCGGAATTGGGTGGCAAGGGTACCGCGGATAGTGAAAATCGCGGATAACCCGAAAAAAAGACTAAAAATGAAGTGAAAACACGAAAAAAAATATTTCAGCATAACAACTGTTTAATTGTACGAAAAACATGATATGTAAAACTTTTAAAATATGTACAGTACAGCAGAAAACATTTGCTCTACTACATCTAAGTCACTAAAATAAAGAACAGTAAACAAAAAACAATATATTGTACTGTTAACAAAAAGTGTTCAGTTACGCCATTACGAAACAATATCGTAAATTCTATCCAAAATTGTATAATTCTTCCAAAATTTAAGGTTCTTAATAAAAACTTTTTTTCGTGGCACTCGCGGATAATCCGCACCGCGGATCATCTGCTCGCGGATAATCGGGGCTCTACTGTACTTCTGTTTAGGCTGCCTTTTCATTGCGCAAGAAATATTTTTCAAAGATAATTACAACAGTAACTGTTTCTAATACATTACGTCTCAGCCGCCTATTCTAAATGAACAGAGTATAGTACTGAAAATTTTAGATTTGATTTATTGGATGAGTCTTCTTTGAAAGGTACGATATATATTTTTACTCATTATCATTACCCAAAATCATTTTTATGCGTCCTCTTACCCTCCTCTCCCCTACGTTCAAAGAATGAATAAAAACTTGTCAGAACATATTTGTTTAAATATTTAAACGTTAAATTGTAAGTTAGTGCTCGTAATTATAAATTCACAATAATTAAAAAATCTTGTTAGATAGTAGATAAATTTAAAATCAAAATAAATAAAATCACAAGAACCAATCAATTTGCATTAATACGAGTAAAAATGAGGGCTCACATTACATTCTTTTGCGTATCCACTTCAGCATATCAATTAAAAGCAAGCTAAGCAACAAATTTATTGTTGGTTCTAACAACTTAATTTTACGGAACCATTGATTTCCGAGCTTTTTAACACCTTTTGTGAGTGTTGCTACTGTAACTACTGTGAATCTTATCAATTGTATTCAAAAGGAATCCTTTTTATCAGTACTAATCAGTTACTGTGATAAGCTAAGAGAACTAATCGTTTAAACAGTTTTATTGTTTCTCCATAAGCCTTAAATTGAAAGGAAAGAAAATGCATATTAGTTTTCCTTTAAAAAAAACTTCATCATTTTAGAATTTTTTATTGATTTGCTATTAACTACACACTTGACTTTTAAATTTTTATCTAGGTAAGGGGTGGCCATTTTATAAACACATAATCTCAGATTTTCCAATAGTGGCCACCGCCATGGCTTCTAATAGAAACATAAATAATATTTAATTTGAATTTTTTCTTCATAAACTGTTGATTGTGCTTTAAAATGAGTGTTGTATGAATTCGGTTTCATTCTGGCTTCGGGAACCAAGGTTTCAAAAACATTTAATTACATTCTAAATTCCTCTCAAATCAGCCACAGCGTAGGCTTTGGGCCGGAAACTATCAAGTCTGTTATTCAAAATTAAATAAAGCTTATTTGATTTTATCTAAAATATATTTCGTTGGAAAGGAAGATTTAATTAGAACTAAACGACTATACTTACTCAATTTCATGCATAAGCCCCTCATATAGGCAGAAAAAGACAGGTGCCCACTTATTTAGATACATGAGGTGTCCACCATAGAAACAACAGCTACATCTAGGTGGCCATTATAGATGCAATTAGGAGTACTTTTTAAAAATTAATTAAAAACACTTTACCCAATCTAATTAAAATTTTTAATGGTAAAATCGAAAGAAGAAGATTCAATTAACCTAAAAATAGGATGATAACCGTTTCCAAGCAAAAAAGTTGATATTTATCGAGAATTTAAGCAAAAATTTTCCTTAAAGTGTCCACTATACCCACATTTTTGGCATTTCTAAAAATATTTTTTTCACAGCTTTCCCTAATTTTAGAGTTGTTAGACCGCTCTATCAATTTTGAAACATTCCTACTTATATCAGTAAACTAATAAAGCGAAAGTAATCTCAACTTCTCCTATAATCATAATAGATGGTTGATAAGAGGAGTGAAAAAATTTCAATCTTCGTTAATTGAATTCTTTAATTCAATTTCAAAGATATTTTTGTTTATTAGCAAACCTACAGTAAATACTTATTGGAAATGCCTTGGAATTTTAAACATCATAATTAATTTCTGGCTAAATTGCAAAAAACTTATTCGTTCCACTTTGAAAGGGACCGTATGCCCAAAAATAGTTCAAGGATAGAAAGCTCATGAAATCAGACTAATACAAATAGGTTTATACGTTGTCATGAAATACAGAACTATCCAGTAAATTTATCGGAGCATTGTGTTTCCTTAGAAACCATTTATAGCATTAACTTTGAGTACAAACACTAAGTCATTGCTGTCACGAATAATGTGAAGTCAGAATCAATAAAGTTCTGAGGACATTGCTATAAGCCATTTTAAAATAGCTTGATAATGATTTGACCTAAGTTGTAAGAAGCGATTCCCTTAACCTAATCTAAAAGGAAAATCAGGTAAGATTTTTTATAAACATACAAAATACTAAATACAGTGCACTAAATACGATGCACTAAATACAGTGCAACACAAAATTATTTTTTACTGAGTTTTCCTTCATGTTGCTTTACTTATTGTCACCACATTATTGCTCAACTAAGTCACTTTTGATTAATTGTTAAAATTATAAATAAGCAAACTTGGAGTATGTTTTTTACTAAGAACTATGAAATAACTTTGAAAATAAAATAATGTGCCCTTTCTAAATCGGGAAACACTGGATTACACTGGTAAACAAGGTTTTTGGATCACGATACTTTTATAGTATTTCTAGGGTAGTTTTTCCACGCTGATTTCAAATCTGCAATCGGAATTTTTTTATCACCCTCAGATTTTGCACAGCTCAAATTTTTAAATATTGCTTCGTAGTGCTTAGTAACTGTTTTCAAGGATAACTAATAAATACAAAATAAAATTTAATTTATCTATTTGATGATTATGAATTGTTATTATTGATATCTACTATTAAAAAACCCTATTTCTTCAATTCCACTGGCTTTTAGAAGGTAATTTCGGTCCAATTTTTCTCTGTAAAGATGGAAGTGCTACGCCAATCATACTGTGGCTATCTTCGAGAGTCAAGATATTGAATGAAAGAACTTAACTTTAGGATTCTAAGACCTTCATTCAATCAAGATCATACGAGACCTAAAAATATATGATTATAAGTCCTTATTCCACCCACCAGGAGCGATACAGGGCCAAGAATCTGACTTAGGAAATGATTGATTCAGCATCTCTCTGGCTCCCTAAAAATTTCGTTCAAAGCTGGAACACACTCTATTAATCGTTCAATAAGTTCTGGTATGATCATATCATAGCTCAGGGGTTCCCAATAAAATTTTGCCGAGGACCCCCTTTACAATTCATTTACTGACGAGGACCCCTTGAACTTAAAGGCTTAAATTTTTTTTAAAATTGCAAAAAACAAAACATGGATTATCTTTGTTGGTAAAAAGAGGCTGCGTCACTTACATTAATCTATTTGTACTACAGTGACAATTAACTAACAAAACTAACGAATGAACTGCTGAGTAGGATAATGGTTACTTCAAATTAAGGAAAATAAAAATACTTAATTTCTCGGGGACATTTCGCGGACCCCTTGGATACAGCCCGCGGACCCCCAGGGGTCCGCGGACCACCTATTGGGAACCCCTGTCATAGCTTATTTAAAAAAAAATTATTAAAGTTGTTTTACTAAAGTTTGTACACAGACGTTTCTACCACATGTATGGAGTGTGAACGTGTATAGAGCTTTTTATCAGTGGAATGTCTCTCTCTCTGTACCCCTTTAAATTTTTGTTAGGGTAAATTTAAGCATATATCGAATATCGAATATTACCATCATTATGGATCTAATCCTATGATTTTTATCCATGATAATAATTTTTTAGATGTTGTTGAATCAGACCCATTTGATTCTTAATTTTCACTCAAAAATGGGGGTGCAGGGACAATGAGGGACTAGAGTTCTTGCTGGTTACTTCTGGACACTTTAATGGAACATATCCTATGCACCGAAGAAAATTTCAACCTTTACACTTAAAGTAAGTCGAATACTATCAAGTTTATATGTAAAATGCAACATTTAGATAAAAATTAAAATACATGTACTAATAAAAATTAAAATACCTGGTAAAAAAAAAGCAACTTGCATGTTTGAATTCAGCGTAAAAAGTTCTATTAGGATCACCCCATTTTGGTCTTGAGCCAGAAAAAAAGTTCAATTTTGTTGACTAGTGTTATCAGCGTTCTTTTAAATCTTTGTTTTGTTATCAAAATTAATGATAGGAGCCGGAAAATTTTCAGAGATGTATTAAAAATTTAGAGGGTTAAAAGGATTTTATTAGTTTTTTTATCCTGAAGAAAAGAAAATTTGTTTGAATTTTTAATTTTAAATAAATCCCAACATCTTGTTCTTCATCAATATTCCAATACTTTCACCGAAGCATTTTTTTATTAAATCTTTATATGATCTATTTTTTCTAATTACTAGAGGAATCAGACCCCTGTTTGCACACCAATCCCTGGAACCGCTTTGCAGTTCTTTTAAGATTACTTCGCTAAATCAGTGAGCAATGCTAGCATTATTTAATTAAAGTATTTGAATTTAGTTAGTATACCTGTTTTTGTTTTTCTTAACAAAATCAACTCATTTATCCAATCCAATCGAAATCAGAAATTTATTTTGTTTAAGTATAACAACTGATTGAAATCTATTTAATTCATTTGTCATGGTTATAAAAAATTAATGAAAAAAACCTTTTTTAAAGAACAACGTTTTTAAAATGCACTAAAAAGTATAAAATAATTTTTTGCAACTCCTTGTAAAACGAAAAACGTGGGGATCATGCATTAGGTATTTAATCCAACTTAATTTCATCATTAATTTCATCATTAATTTAAATAATTTTTAACTGTGGATATAATGGTAAATAGAGTAGTGGCTGTAAATATTATTGCATGATCCCCACGTTTTTCGTTTTACAAGGAGTTGCAAAAAATTATTTTATACTTTTTAGTGCATTTTAAAAACGTTGTTCTTTAAAAAAGGTTTTTTTCATTAATTATTTTCTGGTTTTTAGTTTTGTTGTGTAAAGTTTAGAATTCGCGACCTGAACGCCTTCCAAGAATTTGATTTTTTTCTCTTTTTAATAAAACTAAAAAGTGTTTTTTTTTCTGAACTTTAGCTATAACACATGGCTTTACTGTTTTGTTAAAATCATTGCACAGCTTTTGCCTCTAGCTATTATTCAGATGATCATATGACGTTGGAAATTTTTGAAACACTAGTAATATAAAAAAAGTGTTTTAAAAATATATTGGTAAAAAACTTGTCAGTAACTAATTAATTAAGTCAGTCCCTTAGATGCATTACAAATACAAAACTTGCATGAAGTACTGCATGTACTGTGTTTCTTACAAATTTTCATTTTACTAATATTTTATACAGCACTTCTGAAGCCATCTTGATAACAAGAGGAGGCAAACTGCACAACAATGATTTTTTAACAATAAGGTCCTATAGTTGAACTTCTAAACTTTAAGTCCCCCTGGGGGTTCAGGGACAGCAAATTGAACCGAACTAACGAGATAATATCGTATTGTCATCCAGATCTGAACTATGTTCAAAATTTCAAGTCTCTAGCTCATGGGGAAGTATATTTAAAATTGATTACTAAATTCCTCCCGAACAGACAGATAGACGGACGGACGGACGGACAGACAGACAAGATTGAAAGCGACCTAATAAAAACGTTGTAATAGACAAGGCTATGACGGAACCAGTAAAAAATTGTTTAAGAGAAAATCGAAATTAAGGGAAAGGTTGTTATTGTTTTCTAATAAAAATGATAGTAGTTTTTTTTTAAAATATCACGGGAGAAATAAACTTTTAATGAACCCTCCTCCAAATTAATTACAATTTTCCACATTAAAAGATTTTGAAATAACAACTTTTTTTAGAAAACCATCTTCCGTTATGGCAACAAGACGCAAGAAACTTCGTGTGGCCGAAAAAGCCCGCCGTGTCACCTTCTACCGCAACGGGGATTACTTCGACTCGGGGGTCAAAGTGGCCTTCAAGGGACTCAAGCCCTTCCCCACCATGCCCCACCTGTTGGACTACCTCAGCCAGAAAACCAAGGTACCTGCCAAGTATCTGTTCGACACTCAAGGTGGTAAGCAGATAAAAGCTTTGGAAAATTTCGAGGATGGCCACTCGTACATAGTGTCGTGGGACGGCAAATATCAGTCGCTTCCATATGGATCTGTGCCTCGAGTGCAGACCTCGTATGTGGCAGATGCTCTCCCTGCGAGACAGGATGACTTGAAGATATTTCGGCCTGTGGAGGACCCGGTGTATGGTAAGAAGAAGAGGAAGAAGTCGAAAGAGAAGAAGGCCCTAGTGAGTAATGATTTCATTGGTTTGCTTTAGGTGAATTTGAATGGAAAAGATATAATCCAAGGGTTTATCATGGGAGGATAGGCCCGACCAATTAAATAAATTGATCAAAGAATAAACTCTATAACAATTGCTTTAATAGATTTTCTTAAAGGAAAGAGGGGATCGAATGTTTCCTTTTTAAAATTTTAATTAAGATTGATTTCCTGATATATTTTACCATTAAAAATGGTATTTCTTTGATCTATTGGCTTTCCTTAGAGAATGATTTGTCTTTAAGCATCAATTTTAACCATCATTTCCCTCGTGGTCATTTCATTTAATTTTTAATTTAAAAATTAAATTTTTCACTTAGTTGCGAACTGATCTTTTTGAGTTAATATTCTTGAAAGCTCAGTAACTCGATACTATTCTCTGTTTTAGCAAAAAATATATAATTGAATAAATAGTTTTTAGGTTTAATACCGTTATCTGTTCGGATAAATATGGTCAGTTCATTTTAAATCTCGAATATTCAAATATCGCCCAATTTTTATTGTTGCCATTGTTGTAATGGATAATTGCAGTAATTTTTTTAAAATCTTAATGTGTTCAGAATGTTCAAATGTGTTCAAAGCCCTAAATTTTAAGTTATTTTCAATTAAAAATAGCTTAATTTCTGTCTGAGCTGAAACAGCTTGTGACGTTAAATGTGCCTTGCTCCCGCTTGTTGTTATCATCCCGCTTTGAAAGACTGATCTCTAGTTTTTTTACAGCCTTGTGTTTCGATGAAAACGGTATTTCCCACATTTCCAAGAGCACATGTGACGTCACATTGTTAGGAGCTTTCTGTATTAAAATATGTCATAATCTCTCTATTCTAAAAAAAGTTTTTAGTGAACGGTTTCCAGAGAAAGGCTTTTTAATTACTGAACCGAATGACACATATATGGTATCAAAATGTCCGGATTCCTTCCGGATTTCCGAGTAAGCCCTTCGATTTTTCAAAAACATTCTCAATTTTAAAATATTTCCATTTTTTAAGATAACGGATAAGGTCGCAGTTACAAAGCAAGTACTGTCATTCAAATTATTATGCATCCAATCACAACGACCGATTGACGCTATATTTTAAGATGAAACATGTTTTTCACCTTTTAAAAAAAGTACTTTCTTGATGAAATATCACTCAAAGACTGATAAATACATATTCTAAAAACTTACATGAACGCCATTTCATACTAAAATTTCACAGTTTTTGTCCAAAATTTATAATTTTTAGTCTGATTTTATCGAAATTAATTGTAAACATAGAGTGATGTTTTGTCTCTTAGTATTTTCAATTGCTTAAACGGTATTGTCTGGGTTAAAAAGTCTGGGTTTAAAAAAATATGAATGATAAACACTAGGCATATTATACTAACGAGTTATTTTAAAATAACGGGTTTTTGTTTGGTTCGAATATTGATAAACAATTAGAAATAGTTATTTTTATATAATCATAGATTAAAAATAATTAAGATGAATATTTTTAAAAACATTTCGTTTAAATTTTTGATAAGTTCGAGTTAATATATATTCTAACTTTTTTTAAGTGAACTTTATTCATGGAGGGGATTTGGTGAAGTATATTCGGAAAGTTGGTTGACGTTTTTTTGTAAATTGTTTAATTGTTTTGTAAAGTGTATTAAGTTCGGCGAGTTGGAATTTGTGGGAATTGCGAAGCAATTCCAAAAGGTCCTGCGTCAGCAGTTTACGGGGGTTGGCGAGCGATAGCGAGCAGGGGGCGGTAGCTCCCTAGTTACCTTAAAAAAAGTTTTTCGGAAAAGACAAGCGTATTTTTGGAATCAGGAGATAATTTTAATAAATTAAAATTGAATATTTAGAATTTTAAGAAGTTACTTAATGATTTTTCTGCAATGTTTCCAATATTCGGCTTCAAAACAGTTGGCACGATATTTAACGGGAAAATGGCAAAATTGAACAATTGAATTGAACTATTTTGTTGATTCTGTAGTTATGTGTTTCTACAGGAGAACATAATAAATTCACAAAAATACCACGCCAGGAATAGAGGAACCTATTAACCTACAATTTTTATATCTTTTACTGTGGGGTTAGACTTTAGAATAACCGGGATTATCTCATACAAAAGAGCGTACATTTTTATAATAATATTGAGTTAGAACTTTGAAACCCCTTATTTAGAATAAACAGAGTTTTTGTTTTTAACTCATAATTTTCTTAGAAAATTGATACGGTATTTTGATGATATCACACTACATAAGTTCCCCCATTGACCGAATTAAGTATTTCCCTTTTGACAGAAAGAAGTGTCTCCGGTTACTGGAGGCCGATTGCTGACAGTTGCCGCTCGTCAGGGGGGTCGTCAAGCTAGATTACTCTTCAATGAGCGCAACCTCTCGTCTTTCGAGGACATGCTCAAGGACTTCGGTCAAGCTCTAGGACTGGACAAGGCGAGGCACATGGCCACCGCGTCCGGCCGACAGGTGATAGACTATCAGGCAATAAATTAGGTTTATGTTAATTCGTTTTTTGGACATTGTGGCATTTTAACTCACCAACGATATCCTCATTAGGGTGTCTCAAAAAAAACCTTTTTTCGAAATACCCTGCTCCCCAGGGATTTTCCCATTCCTTTTGGTCCCAAAAGATAGTATGTAAAGTTTCAGCCCCCTAAGTTAACTCTAGGGTTTGCCTGTAGAGCCCCAAAGTTTGAAAAAAGTGGACAAAAGGACCAATTTTCAGAATTTTAAAAAATTATATTTTAAGATTGATACTGCAATAAAACTGGTTCAAATGTGTCATTTAAGACTTATTTAGATTGAATATATTTATTTATGTGTATTAACTGCACCCTATAGCCCCTATAATTTAAGACTAAAACGTACTCTTAAGGACGTTGCACTCGCCAAAGCTTATAATGCACTACCGGTGGACGAAATGAATTAAATTTGAATTTCTTCGAAGGAACTCCCTCAAATGATGCCATTTGGTGCTAAATGGATATTATAAATTATAAAAACCATTGAAATAACAATAATAAGGTCTTCCACTGAGCTTTTAATGTAAAAAGGGATTTTCTTCAAAATTTCTCTTTTCTAGCTGCTCAAACTTAGAATTTATATTAAAAAAGAAGGTTGTCGTACTTTTTTAGATATAAAACATTGAAACCTTTATAGGGGTTTCATTTTTAATAAGTAGAATTAAATTTTGAACCGCACAGATCGGAAATGACATGGATATTTCCTATACGAGATGTGAAAATAGATTTTCTTTTTTCAAAGTTAGGAAAATAGTTTAATGCTTGTGAATCTTGGTTGAAATGTTAAAGAAAGAAGTTTATAATTAAAATTTTCCCCTAATACGTTAAAGGGAAGTAATTTTCCAAACTTAAAAAAGAAAATCGATTTTAACGTCTGGTATAGGAAATCCTCATTAATTTGAGTTAAGATCCTTATTAGATGCCCTGTATATTTATTATTTATACGTATACCATCCATGCATCTCTTGTTACCAAAATATATTTAAAGTCTTAACATTGTTTTCAAGTTTTTAAACTTTTCTTCATACTATTAAATTTACGCAAAAAACTTATTTATTTAGTTTTCAATTTTTGAAAGATTATAAAAATTTTATTTTTGCTTTTAAAGTTAATATTTTGAGTGACCCTATATTAAATGACCTTAAATTTTGCTTTATTTCATTGATTTAAAGAATAAGAATGTTTGACAGTACATAATGTTGAAATGTGAGACCTTTACTTATAAAATTTAGAGTGGTGTTAAAATAAATCATTTTTAATTAAGTAGTTTTTGTTAAATTATTCTTTAGGTTAGAAGTATTTCTCAGTTAAAGAATGAATTTAGAGACGTTGATACATTTTTCATAGATGAATCTTATAGCCAAATGCAGGTACCAAATGCAGGTATATTCAAAACTTTTCTTTTAATTTTATATGTTACATTATTTCTTTCTTACAAACATATTTTATATTAGTTGATTCTATGAATTACGAGTATGTTTAAATGCAAGAAAGATGAAAAACTACTACAGTATTGGAAAAGTTTTATGAGTTTTCATCGATATATTTCCAATGCTTTTTTTTTCAATTTTAGATAAAAATTTGAGAGTCTTATCACATAAAGCAAAAAAGACCACCAGCAGATCAGCAGTATCAAACAAATCCAGAAGAATAAGAAGTTCGATAAAATCGGATCCCATACGCTTAAAATGGATGTATCCTTCAAAAATAACTGAAAATCCAATTAAAGTAAATCCTTGTAATAAAAAAATAAAATAACTTTTTATTTAGGGATTTTACTTTATATTTTCAAAATAAAAAGCAACAACTTAATAAAAAAAGTATGGAAGTAAATTTTTAAAGCACTGATAACTTTTTTTAGCTAGGGACTATTTTTAATTGGAATTATTGTTGTATAATGTTTCGTTATTTGTTGATGATGATGATGATGTCGTGTCCACGACGAGTCCAAATCAAACACTGCCATGGGCGGAGATGACAGCCCTTGCAATCTCTGTAATATTGTCACTGTAGAGGTCTATTTCAGAGAATAAGACCCCAATATTAAGTAAGTCAATAACTATGGCTGGACAATCGAAAATGTGTGCTGGTGTTAAAGCTGTGTCCAGGCAGTTGTCACAGTTTCTATAAGTTCTATTCCCCTCTCCATCGATCTTCATTCCTCTGTGATGTCCTGTCCTAAGTCTTACAATAATCTTTGTCAAAAAGCGTTCCTCATTGATGATACAGAGCTGGTGTTTGATTGGAATCTGCTGCTCTTTTAGTTTGAACTTAGCCACGGCATTTGCATCCAATAAAGTAACATTGATGTTGTTGTTACTGTTAAGATTTCTAGCCTCCTTTGCCAGTTTGTCTGCGTTTTCATTGCCAGTTATATTGACATGTGCTGGCAACCATTGGAGAGTGCAGATTTTATTCAATCTATGAATTTCATTTAGGCGAGTGCAGATCCTACTGGTGATCAAGGATTCTCCTTTTAGGATTGCCTGGAGAGCAGCTTTAGAGTCGCAGAACACAACAAGTCCCTCTGCCTGTTCAGAAACGGGAAGGGACCTATACATGTCGAGAGTCGATATTTTTGTTAATACCCTTAACACAAATCAGTCATGGCTACGATGGAAGCGATCTGCTATTGTTGGAGGAAGAAGAGTTAGTTTACGCCGTTGGAGCAGCGATAGTTCTATATCGTAGAGAAATTGATTCTCAAAGGCATTATTTAGAACATACTCAAGACGTGTGCAGGTATTCATCCTTTCAACAAGTCTATCAAAATATTTATCTAGTTATGAACAGGTATTCGTAAAAAACATGAAAAAAACTAACTAGATATTATAACGAAGATTCACAAGCCCTTTAACTTTAAATGTATTTGGCACTAGATAATTCCTTTTACATAGGTACCCGTATCAAAATAGTATTTAAAATTAAAAATCATTGGCATGGTAGTAATCAGTAAATAAATAATAATTTATGTTTTTAATACTATCAAATTAATGATTGTTATTAAGAACTTAACTCAATAATATCCTTTCAGCCTTTCTGCACACCCGTCAAAGAAGATGGTAGCTTCTGGACAAATAAGTTCTGAACACCAGGTAACTCCTAAAAAAGAATTGAAATTAAAATTTCCAATGATGTTATTCTATTCCTCTTAAAAGACTCTATTCTACTTTTATTTGGAACCTTCGTCTTCATGAAAGTATGGTGTCTAAGGTACAAGTGATCATGAAGACCCATTGAGATGACTTACAACGCCCCTAGCGGTGAAATAAAAAGTTTAATAATTAATTAAAAAAACTAAAGGAGATAGAACAAAAACATTCATGAGAACGAATAATCTATTTTTCTAAAAATTTAAGATTATAAATATTTAGTTGAAATGAAATTTGTTTTTAATTATGAGTCAATAGTTTTAGTATATAACTTTTTTATTATAGAATTCATCAGTGCACATATGGTTAGTGGAATCTTTACAAACTATAGCCGTCATTAACAGGATTACTGGAAATCCTATATCCTTGGCTTTTTCAGCTCATGTAAGTAAGGAGTCTAGTATCATTCCCACGTATGTTGTCTATCAAATATCAAATAATGTCTATGTATGTGATTAGATCAGATGTTTAATTTAAAGGGAAAATAGCCGTTAGGGATATAAATCATTTTGTTGAAACAATAACAAAACAGTCAATTAAATTTTTTTCTAAACTTAAGTTATGTATAACACTATTAATTCTGAAGTTTTGGCAAAAGTCCATCTAAATGAAAGATAATGCTGTTTTATAGTGAAGTTATAACAGAAAAATTTAAATTTCTTAACATTTTAAATATTTTCACTTTTTAGGACTTTGTATTGATGAGCGTTGAAATCGGAAATGAAGAGAATTGTCTTTCTTTTTGGGATTGGGAAAGCGATTCTTTATTAGGTAGAGTTCAGGTAAATATTGTTTCTTAAGCTTGAAACTAAAATGACTCTTTATAACTTTTCAAATTAGTATAAATTTCAAACAGCATTACTCTACGTTATTGAAAAAAAAAGAATTTTAGCATTTTAACAAACACGTTTAAAAAGACAGAGAGGAAGAAAGTATAAGAAACAATCAGAGAGATTAAATAAGAGAAGAAGTCAACTTATGATACTTATGCTCAATTGGTTTAGGGGGAGTCGGTACCTTTGACATCATCAAAAACTTGATTTTGAATGTTTCAGATTCTACATTTCATGACCTTTACAACGATGCCTCATTTATGCAAAAACTCAAAGTAGAAGTGTACTTAATTGTCTTTTAAAAACACGAGAATTCTATTTCATCTGGGAAGATTTTAACTTTAAAATGCGTTTTTCTCAAAATGAACTTTTTAAACTTTTTTTCAGCATCTACTGTATGTATTAAGTTCATTTTTGCAACATATGTTCTTGACATGTACTTATAACTTTTAACGAGAGCTTTTTTCAATATTTTCAGATAAACATGTTTTAGAGCAGTTTTCGTAGACAAAAATGACGTTTTTTCAGAATTTTTAAGTGAGGCTCACTCATTATTTTTTTCTTAAAGATCTCAACATTATATTGATAAAAGCTCGTGTCTGATTTGAAGACTAATGTGTATTGATTGCATTTAAAAAGATTGAAGCTTTTATGTCTAATAGTTTCTGAGAAAAATTTACATAAAGTTTTAAAATTTAACATTGTCGGTATGCCGACTCCCCTTAAGAGAAGATAATTGAGTAAAAAAAAATAAGAAATTTTGAAGCTATGATAAATTTATTAACTATTAAGAAACGCAACTTTCTTTTAGAAACATTGATAAAATCTTAAAACCTCGATAAACCGTTGTCGGTTACATATTTCTTTTTCAATCTGTATTTGAAACTAATACCTAATGATAAATGAAACTTGGAGTATAAATGATATTTAAAATTTCTACCCCTGATACGAAGTTTTTCCCACTGTGTTATTCGGCTTTCTTCACAGTTAAAAGAAAATGTGTCAGGTGGATCCTTTCACCCTCATGAACCTGATTTAGCAGTTACTTTCGGGGAGCACCATCTAGCCTTCTGGAGAAGAAGGAAAGACGGATTTCTGAGTCGCAATGATGCTTTGGCACCGGTAAGAAACCAATCAAAAATGCACTTTGGTTTAAAATGTTCTTTTTATTGATTAAAATTTAGTATCATAAAAACTGTTTTGAAAGTAGCATTTTACCCAAGATATTAAGTGTTCATATGAAGTTAATTTCTGTTCTTATTGTAAAAATCTCAAAACCATAAACTTTATATTAAAAAAAGTCAGTACATTTATTTTAAGGTAAAATATTAAGTTAGGATAAAAGTGAAAAGTGCAAAAAACTTCTTTCTACATCAGTTTATGTTATGAAACGTCAATTTTTTAAAAAACTAATTATCCTTTTACTTATTAATTAATGTTTCATTTAACCTCTCCCTAGGGCCACACCGGAAGAACTATTCTTTCCTGGGCTTTTATTGGCGATTCTGGATTAGCTGTAGGGGATTCAATGGGCTACGTTACATTATGGGCTATACTATCAGAAGATGCTTTTAGAATTGTACGAGAAGTTCAAGCCCACAAAGCAAGTTATAAATTATGTTTATTTTGGTATTCAATCTCAGCGTGTTTATTAAAAAAAGTGAGAGATGAATTATTAAGCATAAGAAATATTTGGCGACAAATGAATTAAACAAAAGGCGATAATTAATTTTAAAATAATGTGTCAAAATAACAAAAAACTAACAATTTTGTCCAACTATCTAAAATATATATATATTTTTAATTTTTTTCAAAATTGATGTTAAGGGGATTTATCTTTTATGATATCATAAGTTAATGGATTAATATTTGCTTCCCCATGTTTCATCTATCTTAATAAGTAAAAAAATATGTGAATCACTTTTAATTTATATAAATATAATCCCTAAAGGATTTGGGGTCTAATAGAGTACGGATGAATAATGAGAATCCCCACTAATTTCAGGATGAAGTAAGCTGTTTAAAACTGCTCCCCAATGGCAAATTGATATCCGGAGGAGGAAGGCAACTAAAAGCTTGGGATGTTCACCAGAAACTTCAGCTTTTGGAAACAGCGGATGTAAGTTTTTATTTTCTCATACTTTCGGGGCTATACCCCCAAAAAGTAATACTCCTGTCTTAAAACTACATCTCATACTGTGATATGATTAAAGCAAACTGTTAATCATCCTTTTTTTTATAGTTGAAAAAAGGAAAAATAACTGCTCTACAACTGAAAGATATCGATGATGAAGTTATGTACGTGGGAACTGCAAATGTAATATTAGAAGGATCTCTGCGGACTACATTCTTCCCTTTGGTTCGAGTAAGATCAACATTGAAATTGTTCAAATTGAAAATTGTTCTTAAAAAACAAGAATAACTAATTTATGAAACAATATTTAAAATTAAAATAAAAGGACCACAAAATTTCCTCCAGATATTATGAGTACGTACAGGAAGAGCGTTAAGTACATGAAAAAGTAATACACGTATATATGTTCTAAATAAAACACTCCCTTTTTACTGACCCCATAATACGGAGCATTTATTTATCTAACTAATGAAGTGCCTATAATGAGCAAATTTATAATTTTAAATTTAAAAATAAATAAGTATAAATAAAAATTGCAAAATTTTAAAAATACATTTCACACTAAACATAAGTACAACTATTTATGTTTAAATTTGTCGATTTAAATTTTATAGGAATAGAATGACGTCTAACCATCCACGGGCGTCGTCGCCGGGGGGACGCGTTCCCCCCCAATAATTGGGGACATTTTTAAAAAAAATTTTTTAACTTTTGAGGGTGACCGACAATTTACTAAATGTGTGTTTCTTTTCATCATAAGGATGGTGTCATTATACCAATGGCACCTAATTTAAGCGAGGCGTATGCAAGAGGGGGACGGACACCCCATTTTTAGAACACGATTTCATTTAGAGTAGATTGAAGCAAGTGAGAATGAGAAAACATTATCGCAACAAAAAATTCAGTTTATAGCTAAAAATAATAATAATTTAATAAGACCGAATAGGACCGAACCTCAAACAAATTGCAATAGAAGGTTTCTCAACGGTTTTCACTTAGAAATGACCTCAATAATAACATACTAAAAATCGGCCAAAATCGGCCGGGCGGAAGTTTAATTTTTTTTTAAATTTTTTAAAAATGGCCGAAAAAAAATAAAAAAAAAAACAATAATATAGACATGTGATACATGTTTATAGGTTATTTTTGAGTGCTGAAACCGAATATTGCATTTAGTTTGGAAAAAAATTGAAATTTCAATTTTTTAAATTAATTTGAATAATTAGCTATATGAAAAAATTAAAACCCCCCTAAAAACCTAACAAAAACATCAAAAGAGATAAATCCAACGGTTTTCATTTAGAAATGACCTAAACATTAACATACTAAAATTTAAAAATTTTACGAGTTAAAGAAGTAAAATGTTTTTTCAAATTTCCATTTTTTTTTGCGAAAAATGCATTTTTTTTCCAAATTCGTGCCAAAAACTTTAGAGGCTTTTGAAAAGGTCATTTTTCGGTGGATATTGTCCACAGATAGTTATATAATGGAAAACCGGTGGATTTGTCCCTCAATGAATTAGTTAATTATTTTATTTAAAATTTTGAAATTGGTAAAATGTAGTACAATTGTGAAAAAAGGTGGCATATTTACATCAGAATTTAAAATAATTAACTAATTCATTGAGGGTCAATTCCACCGGTTTTCCATTATATAACTATCTGTGGACAATATCCACCGAAAAATGACCTTTTCAAAAGCCTCTAAAGTTTTTCCACGAATTTGAAAAAAAAATGCATTTTTCGCAAAAAAAATGGAAATTTGAAAAAAAAATTAACTTCTTTAACTCGTAAAATTTTTAAATTTTAGTATGTTAATGTTTAGGTCATTTCTAAATGAAAACCGTTGGATTTATCTCTTTTGATGTTTTTGTTAGGTTTTTAGGGGTTTTTAATTTTTTCATATAGCTAATTATTCGAATTAATTTTAAAAATTAAAATTTTAATTTTTTTCCAAACTAAATGCAATATTCGGTTTCAGCACTCAAAAATAATCTATAAACATGTATCACATGTCTAAATTATTGTTTTGGTTTTTTTTAATTTTTTTTCGGCCATTTTTAAAAAATTTGAAAAAAATTAAACTTCCGCCCGGCCGATATTGGCCGATTTTTAGTATGTTATTATTGAGGTCATTTCTAAGTGAAAACCGTTGAGAAACCTTCTATTGCAATTTGTTTCAGGTTCAACTCTATTTTCAGTGGACTAATAGTTTAAAAAAACACATAGGGAGGAATCCCGAATCTTTGAGGTGTCCCCCCCCCCAATTTTTAGGAGCCGCCGACGCCAATGTAACCATCTAACTGTTACGACTTGTAAAGTTGTTTTTTTACAATTACTCTGATATGTATGAAAAGATAGATTTAAAGACAAAGAAAAATGGTTAAAGGCGTATCCTCTTGAGTCCAGGTAATATTATTTAAAAATGTTGCTAAAAAATTATTTATTCCTAAATCTAGAGCTTGGACGCTATTATCAACGACATTGCTGTAGACTTCAAAGTACCAAGCTTCATAACTGTCGACCAAAACAGGACAGTAGCCAGATGGTCTACTCACTATTTAATGTGGAAAAAGAAACTACAGGTTGGTAATTTACATAACACACATTAAATATTATAGACCAAATCTTTCTCCATTATCTTTCTATGTCCCAATAAGTAATGAATAAATCAGCGGTGGAAACACGATCCTACCCTCGAAATTTTTAAGAGAAATTAAAGTCTCACAAAATCCTAACTTAACCCTCTCGGCACCAGAACATCAAAAAAGTGAAAAAAACTTTTTTTTATTCTTCTCAATACATCCAAAATGCCCCTATAATTTGTCTAGAAAATTTTTTTTTCTTGTGTGCACTCCTTCCTAGTTATTTTTATGAGCCTCATATGAGGCCATATTTTTTTCATTTTAACAGAAAAACTTATTAAAAGACATGGTCATAATATTAGAAGGTTACGAAATAAGAAAATATATACCAACCTATAAAAAATGTTCTACAGAAGCTAGTATCTAGCTAGATTTTCTCTTCACAAGCATCACAGCTTAAAATGTGGACATGAGGTATAAATCATCTTGCTGCCATTTAGGAACGAATTCAGAAACCATGTAGAAGTCTCATATGTGATCTACATGAATCGGTGAAGTCACTGATGAAAAGTAAATAAATTTGCGTGTTTACATCATACAAAAATTGAGCTCATAAGTAGGAGCCTCATATGAGGCCCAGGGTGGCGAGAGGGTTAAAAGTTAAAACAAAATATTTTACAGTTCAAAAATAAGAAATGAATAATAAAATATTACTCTCATGAGCGAGGATGATGGATCACGACTAGGAAGAGCAATCTGCTAAAATCGGATACCTGCTAAAATCGGAGTTTTTAATTAAAAACCCCACAATAGAGCTTAGAAAACTCTTAATAGAGCATGTTCCCTTATATATCGTCACCTTAGAATCAAAAACTACTATCTCCATTCGACAAACTTCGGGAATCCCGATTCTTGGCGTTTAGATCGTTGTAGAAAATCATTTGATTGGTTTTGATCTTTTCTACTCGATCATGTCAGCTCTTACAAAACAAAAAACGAGCTTCTCCACCGATCTGGTCGCCAAGGATCGGGATTTCCGAAGGTTGCCGAATGGAGATAGTAGTTTTTGATTCTAAGGTGACGATATATTGAATGGTTATAAATTGTGATATTTTCACTGTTAGGTGGATTGTAGCTGTGTGGGGTTTCATCCTTCAGGATTGGCAGTAACAGCTGGAGGCATAAATGGAAAACTACTTGTATTACGTTCTGATGAAGGGTTACTTGTTGCTACGATACCTATAGCAGATGTAGCTTTAAAGGCACTTTCTTATACTTTAGGTAAAAAAACATATACTTTTCAATCCAACAACTAATACGTTTTTACCCACAGTATTTATAAAAAAAACAATTTCAATTACTTCGACAATTACTTACTTTAGGTTAAAAATTATAATTAGTTTATTTAATGATGTCAAGAAACTGAGTTCTTTCATCCTATATGAGAAAAGCATATTTAGCACAGGTTCAGTAGTGCTGGTAATATGTGAATTTTAATTTTTATATGATTCACTAAGAATTAATTTTTTAGATGGAAATCTGCTTGCCATTGGATGTGAAGATGGAAGTATATACATTTGCGAAACAAAAAACCATGGCTACTTATACAAAATAACATCTGTTTTAAAGGTAATACTTTCAATTTAAAGAGCTTTGAATCACAATGCATATTAGCATTTCATACAGCCAAACTACCTAACAGATGAGCAATTTCAAGTCAACAATTAATTTAATTTAACTTCAGCTAAAGATTTTATCAATTACTTTGCTCTCTAGATTCTAGTTTTTAAAAACTTTTTTTCTAGTCTTGGAGCATTAAAGATTAAAGAGTCAGATAAATTAGTATATACTATAAATTACTTTAAAATATATTTACTTGAGACTAGAACGTATTTATTTAACTTCACAGCGTGATATGAAAGATATTGAATTTAAAACAGCTAAAAACTATTAATTTAACCTACGAACAACATACTTTCTAAATAGAATTATGAAGTACAATTTCAGAATAATGGACCAATAATGCAGATTGATTGGTCAAGGGAAGGAGACTGTTTGCAAGCATGCTACAGAAAAGCTAGTTTTTATGAAGTAGCATTGTGTAAGTATGCCTTTTATTTTTAAAATAAAAAGTAGTTTAAAATCTTCAGAAATTCAATATAGCATCATTGAAGTTTCCAGGATTTATCATAAGTTTATATCTGAGAGGCATTGAAAGACCCATTATTGCATTGCAACTATTTATCTCATTATGGAATATTTTTAAGAGAAAAATTTTGAACCGAAAGACAAATGTTTTAATTTTTAAAATCAAAGTTCACACACAAAATTGACACAATCCATTAAAACTTAAGTTTTATAACATTCTTTCTTATAAATAGAGACCTTGCATGAAATGATAAAAAGTATTTGTTATGCATTTTAAAATACTTTTCAGGGAATGTGGAAGATTCAAAAAGGCTAAGTTCTGCACTATCTAAAAACATGGATTGGCCACAGCATACCTGCATTCTTTCTCATAATGTTTTAGGTAAGACATTATCTAAAGAAAGGTTAATTGAAAGATAACAGCATTCAAGAAATGTTAATAACTACATCAAAACTCACAGAATTGTCACTGCATTGACAATTTGTTCTTGAAAAAGAAGTTGAGTTTTATAAAAAGTAATCTCCAAATCCTTTTATAAGGTAAACCCGGGGTTTTCAACTGGCGGCCCAAGCTTCCTGAAAACCCCCTAAAATGTAGCTTTAAAACACTTTTTAGCATACTAAATTTTAAAAAATTTCGGGGGAGAATCCCTAACCCCCCCCTATTTACCTCTTAAATTATGGAATAGCTTCAGTCACTTTTTATGGTCAAAAATTAAAAGTTTGATATCTCGAGAGAGCAGAGAGAAAAAAATTAGGTGAAACATTATTTTTAGCGTTAGCAAACATTTCCTTGTGTGTGTGTGAGAGAGGAAGACCCCCCCCAATATTTAGTATTAAAATTTGTATAGGGTAAAAAATTTATGTATCTAAAATTTTTTGAATACAGTAGTACCTTCAAAATATGTAAACTATCTTTGTCCCTCTTTCGCTGGAAAAAATTCATATTAAAGACTCCCCCCGAAAATTTACTAAGGATAAGGAGCCAGATTACTTTGTGGCCCCCACTTGACTTTTGATCCCAATTGCAGCCCTCGAGTATTTAGAAGTTGAAAACCCCTGAGGTAAACCAATTGTTTGGTCCTCAAATTTCTCTAGAGTTCAGTTTAATTTATGAGGATCGATTCATTTTTAGATTAAATTTATTTTTGATACTTTAATTAACTTAGCTAACTATTCAATTTTTAATTTATTGAAAAAAAAAGTTGGGAAGAAAAGTTCACTTTTTAATATACCTATATAAGAAATCGTTTATTATTAAAGGCACTTGGAAAAGAATAGAAGGAGTTTTTTACTTGAGTTGTCACAGAAATTCAACCAAATTTGCTACAGGAGCTGAGGATGGTTGCATTAGAATATTCCCATACCCATACAAGGAAAATGAAAAGGTAAGGGGATTTTTTTATAATAAAAGGAAGATTTCGGTGGGGGTTCCCATGCTAATATGCTCCAATGAAAGATCCCACACTGTGCCCTCACATACATAATAGCTACAGAGAAATAAAAGAGGATATTTATCTAACAATTTTTATCCTCAAGGTAAATTAGTAAATAAATATAATAAAATATTTATAAAAGGTTTCAACTTTAAAGTCTGGTATTCATTAATATTGGAAAAATAAGGAGTTGTTCAAGAAAGATGTTTATTTAAATAAAATGAGAACAAAAAATCCTTTTAAAATTCAATTCTAGAAAATATCACACATAAGCATAAAAATCCTGATTCACTCATCTGAATAAGACCATCTACATTCTACACCTTCTTAAAACAACAAATATTTAAAAAAAATTTTGATCCCCATGTTATGATTATGTTTTGCAACACTTTGAATAACAGTTATTCATTTTATTTTTACAGAGTGAGTACATTGAGCAAAAACATGGCCCAGATGCAGTTAATGCAGTATGTTTCTTAAGTGCAAAGACTTTGGTTTCAAGTTCAAGAACTGGACTTTATGTTTGGAGCTTAAGAAAATGATCTGAAATTGCTTCATCCTTTTTGATATTTTTATTGTAAACATTTTTTTATTACATTCATTGTGTGAGTGCAATAAATACAAAAGTTCCCTTTCTTTAATTAAGAGTCTTGATCAATTAGCATGCATGAAAAATATATTAAATAAAGGAGAAAATTAGATCCACTTTTTAAAAGTACTAGGGCAGACTCAGAGCGCCAAACTTCTCAAGATGAGTCTCAACACTAGGGTAAAAACTCCCAACAATTTCTGGGGGAGAATCCCCAAACTCCCCTCAAAATTTTTCATTATAATATGTGCTGTTTTTCCTTGAAAATTCTGTGATTTATGAGGAGTGTGATCCTCATTTGGTCTAATATAGAAGTTCTTAAAAAATGAATTAAAACCCCACATTTAGGGGGAAATTTTCTGAATTAGGACCCCCTTGAAATTTTGGTGTTGATTACAGCTATACCATTTTTCCTTTAAGAAATCTGCCACTTAAATAATGAGCGGTGCTATTAGGTGCAATCCAAAAAGGCCTAAAAATGAGCTAAAACGCTATTTTGAAGGAAAAATTTCATAAACTTTTTCTGGGGGATGGCCCCCAAACCTCAGATTTTCTAGGAGTTCCCAGTGTTTACATAGTTTTGAATTAAGTTAACTGAAATTAATTTTCAATGTGTATGTAAGTCATCTAAAACCTGATGTAAAAAAGCACCCGAAAGGAGGTACACCTCAGAAAAAATGCTGGGTATACCTCCCCAACACACACAAATCACAAATTTATAAAATCACCCTCCAAATCTAAAATTAAAAATAAAAAGCATATTATACTATAACATTGAAACAAAAATTTTAGTGGCTCTTTAAAAACTGGGAAATTTTGTAATTTGTAACTTTTTGATCTTCTGCTTCAAAAGTTTGCCGACCCCTGTACTAGGGGGCTACTGCCCCCTGTTGCTCGCCAACCCCAGGAACTGCTAATCCAGTTTCCTTCAGATTGCTTTGCAATACATGCTCGCTTTGCTTGCTCTGAATTTGCAAAAACGTCTGTACACTTTAAAAAAAAAGCTTGAATAAGAAAAAAGTTTTCAGTCCGAGTAGTAATGTCATGATTTTTTAAGACAAAAAATGCCAAAAATTTACTGATAGATGGCATTACTACAGATGCTATGGTGGTTTAGGTAAATTCATAAGTTACATGAGATAAAAAAGGGGATGTAAAAAATTTAAGCCAATCTTACCAGAAGATATGAAAGGTTCTAAAATTTGGAAAACGCAACTCCCGTAATTTATGGATGCCCATTTGGATTCAAATACTTAACTTATAGCAAGAAATCCATTTACCACTTTTATGTGTCACTTTCATGTGTCACCATTTATCATTTTTTTAAATTTTTCTTCGTCTTAAAAAAACATTTCATTTTAATGCAGACTTAAAACCAGTGTAGAGGAAGATATATGTAACTAAATAGGTTCTGAATCCTTAAAAAACCAACCTGAAAAAAGTTTACTAGATTACTATTGTAATGTAGCAATTAACCCCGGCCACAAGTTGTAATATAGCCATTAACCCCGGCCTATTTTACTAAAGGGCCGCATGTAAATATTTGTTAGTGTTGAAGTAAAGTGAGGTGATTATGAAAAGTGTTTATAAATAGCCTGACAGCTGTGTGAAAGGGAGGCTTCCCACCCTTCCCACCTGATTTGTTTTGCTGCCTAAATAAACATCTTTGTTTTACCAACTGTATTTTTCATTTAAAAACCCAATACGCTACAGCTTACATATATAATTTTTCTGGAGCCAGCGGTGGGATTGATTCTTCGAATGAGACTGGTGCATTTACGATTAGAGTAAACTTGGAGGAATTGAGATCGGAGGAGGTCTGGTCTGTTGGATTTTTGCGATTCGAGTAAGACCGGTAGCCTGGGACGCCCTGTCCTGTGATATCTTCATCTAGCTTAGAAGGGACCATCCTGGTCCGGAAGCCGTTGGACACCCCGTCCATTTCAGAAGGGACCATCCTGGTCCGGAAGCCGTTGGACACCCCGTCCATTTCAGAAGGGACCATCCGGTCCGGAAGCCGTTGGACACCCCGTCCATTTCAGAAGGGACCATCCTGGTCCGGAAGCCGTTGGACACCCCGTCCATTTCAGAAGGGACCATCCGGTCCGGAAGCCGTTGGACACACCGTCCATTTCAGAAGGGACCATCTTGGTCCGGAAGCCGTTGGACACCCCGTCCAGTTCAGGAGGAGCCATCCGGTTCCGTAGTTTTGGGACACTTCGTCTCGAGAGTGGAGTGATCTGAGTCTTCTGCTTCCTGCTACGTAGAGGTCTGGGTCTCAGGAGCGAGAAGAGTGTAAGTTAATAGTACTTTACGGTTAAGAAATTTTGTATTTACGATTTTTAGCGATTGGGGTCTGATGAGTGTTTTGAAGTTAGGATGGTTATATTTATTGATTTAGAACTTTAACTTGAATTTTATTGTAAATATTTATCTTAACTTTTGTGATTGATGTTCTATTTAAAATTTTTGCTTCAATCTCGAAAATTTAACTTTTTGAATTTTGATAGATTTATAACTTTTAAGGATAAAAATATTTTTAAAGCTGTTGTCTTTTAACAATTAATTTGTTTTGTTCCTGGGTGACATAGGTTTTTTGAAATCATTGTAATAAGGGGTCAGTGTTCTGGTGTATTCTAGTTTCAGTATGACGTAAGGTAAATGTGGGTATAGTGGACACTTTAAGGAAAATTTTTGCTTAAATTCTTAATAAATACCAACCTATTTGCTTGGAAACGGTTATCATCCTATTTTTAGGTTAATTGGATCTTCTTCTTTCGATTTTACCTTTAAAATTTTTAATTTGATTGGGTAAAGTATTTTTAATTATTTTTTAAAAAGTACTCCAAATTGCATCTATAGTGGCCACCTTGATGTAGCTGTTGTATCTATGGTGGACACCTCTTGCATCAATAGTGGACACCTCTCTTTTTCGGCCTATATGAGGAGTTTATGCATGAAATTGAGGGGTTTTTTGGTATAGTCGTTTAGTTCTAATTAAATCTCCCTTCCCAACGAAATGTATCTTTAGATCAAATCAAATTAGCTTTATTTAAAAAAATACTTGAGAGTTTCCGGCCCAAAGCCTACGCTGTAGCTGATTTGAGAGACATTTAGGATGTAATTCAATGTTTTAGAAACCTTGGTTCCCAAAGCTAGAATGAAACCAAATTAATACAACACTCATTTTAAAGCGCAATCAACAGTTTATGAAGAAAAACTGATTCAAATTAATATTATTTATGTTTCTTTTAGAAGCCATTGCAGTGGCCACTATTGGAAAATCTAAGATTATGTGTTGGTAAAGTGGCCACCCCCATAAATCCCCGTAAAGTCAAAATTTTCAAATTAATTTTATTCAGTATCCTTTTATAAACTCTTCTTTATCTAATTATTAATTTAAAAGTCAATCAAACGGTAATAAATACAAAAAAATCAGTTCCGAAATACTCGTTTCCTTACGCGATTCAATAAGCGAAATCAAATTTCAGTCACTCGGCCGATGTTGTTATTTTCAAATATTTAAATATCCTTCCCATGCTGATCTGTGGTATCGGTGGTAATTTATCAGCTTACCTGATTGTACAATCTACTATGCCTATGAATTTTGACGCTATTTGATGCCTCTAACTCGTTTTATTTAAAATTAATCAGCTATGTGGCCACTATTGGTACAGTGTCCACTATACCCACTTTTCCTTATTTACTAAGGGGTAGGAAAGATGATTTGATCAAGTTGATGGGTGAATTGGATTTGGTGGCTTCGGCAGATAAGTCAATAAAAGCATTAACCAAAATTATTGTAACTAGTGAGGGTTATGATGAGGAATTTGCCAGGGTGCTTTTTGGGGAAATTGTCAATGCTCGCAAAGCGAAGGAGGCTTTGGATCTTGAAGAGAGTCAAAGGAAGCTAGATCTTGAGCAAAGGCAGTTTGAGGAGAAGCAGCGGCAAAGAGAGTTTGAGGATAAGCAAAAACAAAGAGAGTTTGAGTTGGAAAAACTGAGAATAGAAGCAACGAGGAAAACAGAGGAATTGGAGGATCATAGTTTTCGATCGCCAAATCGGGATTTAACCAGAATTCTACCCAAGTACGACATGAAGGACGATCTGAGTCTTTATTTAGTCTTGTTTGAACGACAGGCAACTCTGCTGTCCCTGGAGAAAGAAATGTGGGTTTCTCATCTATTGGGTCTAGTTCCTCAAGAGATAGCGCAAATCATAGCACGCGAGCCACCGGAACAAGCAGCTAATTACGATCATATTCGATCGATTCTGCTTCAGAGGTTTAAGCTAACTCCGGAACGATTTAGACAGCTTTTCAACACGCATCAGAAAGCAGTTGAGAGAAACTGGAGGGATTTTTACTATGAGTTGGCCACATACTTTGACGGATGGATCGCAGGGTGCAGGGTTGAAACGCTAGAACAACTGAGGGATTTAATAATTACCGATCAAATGAAGAAAAAGTCACCCTCAGAGTTCAAGGACATGTATTTAAGGGAATGGACTGAAATCAACTCCCCTACAGAGTTGGTGGTTCTGCTGGAAAAGTTTGAAGATGTCCGGCGGACCGTGAAACAGAAAACCAAGGATCAAGGTGGGACAGGAGCCCAAGGTCGGTTTTCCAAAACTGAATTTCCTCCACAAAGAAGGGATCGTATGAATTTTGAAGGGATCAAGAGGGAGCGTAGTCCTTTAGAGCCTGATCGAGAGTTTGACCGGAGGAGAGAAATGCGGTGTTATCATTGCAATAAGCCTGGCCACATAAGGCCAAACTGCCCGAATTGGAGGAAACCACGATCAGAAGCTGTAAATTTCATTGGGGAGGAAGATCCTGAGATAGTTCTGCTGCCATACACCATGAGGGGCAAGATCAACGGCCAAGAGATCAATATTCTCAGAGACACTGGAGCCACCATAGACATTGTCTGTCAAAAATTGGTTGGTCCAGCTGACTTGACAGGAGAACATGTTTGGGTCCAGCAGCCATTGGACTCCAGCTCGACTTGTTTGCCATTGGCTGAGGTTCTGGTGGAGTGCGAGTTGGGAAACACGCTTACCAAAGCAGCTGTCATTCTCGATAGCTTGGACCAGGGTCGATATCTACTGGGAAATCGCACAGCGGCGTTATTCCAGAGGAGAAATCTGCCTTCGGATGAATGCCTGAATGCTGTAATTACAAGACAGCAAAGGAGGTTGGTAGAACAGGAGAACACCTCTTCTCCCGATGAACAGGTCAGTATTTCAGAGGAGACTCAACAAGAGTTGGTAGAAGAAGAGGAAGAGTTTCTGCCCGCGAAGGAGGATCGTGAGGTTTCGGAACTATTGAAGGTTAATACCGAACAACTGGTGAAGGCTCAGGGTTCGGATGAGGAGATGAGTTCTGTGGTTAAGCAGATTAAAGAGGGAAACCCTCCCAAAGATTTTGAACTAGTTCAAAGCGGGCTTCTTGTAAAGTTAAAGAAGGATAAGACTGGTTTGGAGAGACGACTCATCGTTGTGCCCGCTGAGTATCGGGAAAAGATACTGAAATTATGCCACGAAGGCACGTCGGGTCATCTTGGGACCACCAAGACCAAAGACCGCATGACTAAACTTTTCTTTTGGAAGAATTGTTATAAAGAGGTGGAAGATTTTGTGAGATCATGCGATTCTTGTCAGAGGGCTGGAAAGGCAAGAGACAAGAAAAAAGCCCCTATGACTCTCGTTCCCGTGATTGGAGAAGTTTTTTCAAGAATTAACATTGATGCTGTAGGACCCTTGCCAAAAACGGATTCAGGAAAAAGGTATTTGATTACAGCCATGTGCATGTCTTCAAAGTACCCCGATGCCGTGGCAGTGACTGACATCACTTCCAGGTCAGTGATCGATGCTCTCCTTCAGCTTTTCAGCCGAATGGGATTCCCTAAGGAGATTCAACATGACCAGGGAACCTCGTTCATGAGCGAACTCACTTCTGAGTTTTTTCGGCGTTTTGGAATCAAGGTGATACGAAGTTCAGTCTATCATCCACAGAGCAACCCTGTAGAACGGTTTCACAGAACGCTAAAGCGGATTCTAAGAGTTCTGTGCTCGAAGAGGGATCAAACTGGGAAAATCATGTGCATGCAGCGCTTTTTGCTTTGAGGACAGTTACGCACGAGTCAACTGGCTTCAGTCCGGCTGAGCTTGTTCACGGCAAAAACTTGAGAACTCCAGTAGCCCTTTTGTACGATAGCTGGATGCGACCCGAAGAGGATAATAGAAATGTTGTTGATTACATCTTGAATCTTCTAGAACGTTTACAGAAGTGTCAGAGCTTGGCTATTGAAAACATGGAGGATGTTGCAAAGAAAAGAAAAAGCTGGTATGATAGGAACAGCGTTAAGAGAGAGTTTGCAGTGGGAGATCAGGTACTGGTGTTGGCAACTTCTCCTGCCAACAAGCTGGCTGTTCAATGGCATGGTCCTGGTACCATTGAAAGTAAGATCTCGGACACTAACTATTTTGTAGCTCTGCCTGGGCGAAAAGGTTCGTCCCAAATTTATCACGTGAACCTTTTAAAGCCATATTTCCGGAGACCCGAGTTTGTGAATCTGGTGACAACTGGGGAGGAGGAAGAGGTTTCAGATTCCGAGGAAGAAAATCCGTCTTTTTACCGTTGTCCCAATGTTTTTGACCTTGGAGAGATTTTACAAATCAGTGAGGTTCATGGGCGATTATCTGAAAAACAAATTAATCAATTGAGTGATGTTTTATGCAAATATATTAACTGTTTTTCTAATGTTCCAGGATTGACTAATGTAGTTGAGTTTGATATCGAACTTTGCGAACAGAGACAGATTCGTTCAAGACCCTACCGAATGTCTCCTAGACAAACAGAGATCTTGAGAGAGGAAATTGGGAAGATGCTGGAAATGAAGATCATCGAGGTTGGAGAGAGCGACTTCACATCACCGATGATCCTGGTCGAAGTGCATGGGAAGGATCCTAGGCCGTGTATAGACTACCGACGGTTGAATGAGGTAACAAAGACTCAGTATTTTCCCATACCCAACATTGAGGAGCGGGTGGAAGCTGTTGCTGCTGCGAAATATATTTCTATACTCGACTTATCCAAGGGATACTGGCAAATACCCCTGACGGAAAGAGCAAGGGAGTACGCAACGTTCCTCACAAGTTTTGGGTCTTTTCGTCCTCTTAGAATGCCTTTTGGTCTTAAGAACGCTCCATTTTATTTCAGTAGGATGATGTCGGAGGTTCTGAGAGGATGTGATACCTATGCTGTGCCTTACCTTGACGACGTCACCATATTCTCTGAGAATTGGGACGAGCATCTAAAACACGTCGACAGAGTGTTAGAGAGGATAAAGGGAGCCAAGTTAAGCTTGAAGGCCAGTAAATGCCGATTTGCTCAAGCTCAGGTGAAATATTTGGGTCATTTCGTGGGACAGGGCAAACGATCTCCTAGCGAAATTAAAATTAAGGCAATCCAGGATTTTCCGGTTCCTTCGACCAAGACCCAAATTCGTGCTTTTTTGGGAATTGCTGGGTACTACAGACAGTATATTCCTAATTTTTCTGTTATAGTGGCTCCTTTGACAGAATTGCTTAAAGGTAAAGAAAAGAAATCCACGGTGGTTTGGAATGAGGAGTGTCAACAGGCTTTTGAGGAACTCAAGGCTCTCCTCACTGAAAACCCGGTCCTTTATGCCCCACGTTTCGATATTCCTTTCTATGTCCAGTGTGACGCTTCAGATGTGGGACTTGGTGTGGTTCTCTCCCAGAGGACTGAGTCTGGAGAGGAGCACCCAGTTCTCTACCTTAGTAAAAAGTTTTCGTCAGCCGAGCGTAAGTATGGAACCACCGAAAAGGAATGTGCGGCTATCCTGTATGCTGTCAAGAAGCTAAGGTGCTATCTTGACGGGTCTAACAAGTTCTTTATTCAGACGGATCATAATCCTTTGGTATGGTTAAAACAGAACTCTGGTGTTAATCCACGTCTTATGAGGTGGGCTCTGGCACTGCAACCTCTTAATTACGAGATAGTCCATCGTCGTGGAAAAGACCACCAGAATGCTGACAGCCTTAGTCGTCTGTTTTAAATTACTGTAAAATAATTTTCTTCTGTATGTTTTTAGAGTATGCAAAATAATTAATATCTGATGTAAAATTTCAGGTCTTTGTTTTAATGAATTTTTTGTAGCTTTTTACTGTGTAAAAAGTTTTTCTAAGGGGGGAGGAGTTGTAATGTAGCAATTAACCCTGGCCACAAGTTGTAATATAGCCATTAACCCCGGCCTATTTTACTAAAGGGCCGCATGTAAATATTTGTTAGTGTTGAAGTAAAGTGAGGTGATTATGAAAAGTGTTTATAAATAGCCTGACAGCTGTGTGAAAGGGAGGCTTCCCACCTGATTTGTTTTGCTGCCTAAATAAACATCTTTGTTTTACCAACTGTATTTTTCATTTAAAAACCCAATACGCTACACCAGTGGTCTCCAACCCCCGGTCCGCGGACCGGTGCCGGTCCGTGGATCAAATGGTACCGGGCCGCGGGCCGACCATTTCATTGAAAATGAATTTAAATTCCTGGGTTTATAACTCGAAATTAATGAATGAAATGAATTATAAATCACTTTATATTTATTTTTTGATGTAACTGTATTTTATTTTGAAAGTATGTTTAAATACAATTAAATTAAAATTAATAAATCAAAATATTCTAGAATGTAAGCAATCAACGCCCCCTCCCAGCGGGCCGCGGTAAAATTATCAAAAGTTAACCGGTCCGTGGTGGTAAAAAGGTTGGGGACCACTGCGCTACACTATGTACAAAATTATTTTTATTTCCTCAGTCTTATACAACAAAAAGTAAACTTAAAAGGAAAACAAAGTTTAAACATATAAATGCAAAGATTAATTTTTGTAAATAATAATTACTAAAGCTTTCATAAGTTTTTAAGTATCTTATAGTGTAGGGGACGGGACATAAGTCTTGGTTAAAAAACAGATATTTTGTGATCTTTAAATGGAATTTTGTGGGGAATAAAAGTATAACAGGTAACCAAAAATATAGTATCTGAGCATATAGACTAAAACATCTTACAAAAAAATAAATGCATATTGAAGATCTTCAAATGAGCTTGTTTTACAGAAATTGCTGAAAAATGATGCTATCAAAACTTAGTTACAAGACATTTTTGTAAGCAGCAAAAATATGCAAATTTTACAGTAACATTAAAAACTTCACATAATCCTAACACATTGGGTGCTATTGACAGCAAATGCCTCTAAAAAAGATAAAAAAACAACAACCTTCTAATGAGATTTCAGTATTGTATTACAATTTAGAATATGATATGCGGAGAGATAAAAAATAAAACTTTTCTGAACCAAGAAAGAAATCAAACATTTCGTTCATGTGGTTCTTTGTAAGGATAATTTATGCAGTCAAATATGTCTTTCTCTGAGTTTATTTCCACAGCTTCACCAGTTGTACCTATAAGTTATAATATTAAAATTTAATAGAATAAGCATTTGAAAACATTTTTATTAATAATATATAATCTATCCCTCACCTCTTGAACCTATAGGTAAAAGGTTATATTCATTAAGTGTAAAACCTTGTTTATTTGCG
The DNA here is from genome assembly GCA_024610705.1 of Tetragnatha versicolor. NCBI lineage: Eukaryota > Metazoa > Arthropoda > Arachnida > Araneae > Tetragnathidae > Tetragnatha > Tetragnatha versicolor. The sequence goes on from JANDEH010000004.1 coordinate 1,003,781, forward strand.
TGGGATCTCATCTGTTGGTTAAATAAATTGCTGCCAGTAAAATAAAGAGTTGCACAATAATACTGATCACATGGAATAAGCCTGAAAAAAAAAGAATTTTCCTAAAATATAAAAATTTTACAGGAAAAACTTACAAGAGATACTGTATGATCTTGCCAAAATATTTCCTTTAAGTCCACATTTTCTGCAGTTAAGAATTGCTGCATTGCAGCACATACCTAAGCATTGTTTAATATGAACATCTTATCTTAATTAAATGTTTTTATTTTAAGACTTGATAGAATATATTTTTTATTTGTAATAAATGAAGAAAAACTGAAAAGTTTTTAAGATTTAATGCAATTCTAAGTAATATTAATTTTTATAACTGTACACATAAGTAAACATTCAAGGCTCGAGAGTAGTTATTAAGAATAACATAGAAATCAAAAATGACCTTTTTAAGTAGCATATTTTCTTTTTTATCTTCTTGTGACAAAACTTGTTATAATTAAATTTAACAAATTCTAAATTTCATTTCACAAATGTAAAAGTCTTATTACGTAGATACATCAGATATTTATAAACAAAATGGATTACAGTTTAATACATTTTTGAACTTAAAAAAAAACATAACTTTAACTAATGTTAGTAACTTTGAAGAAATGTGTAATAAAATGTAAAATTTAAATTTAATGGAGAGAAATAAGAAATATCCAGAAGAATCCCTTATTTTATTTGTTTCAACTGATGTTTGTAAGATTGTATTATATAATTTTAACCTGATATCTATTCTTCTAAAAGGAAACTTTTCTTTTAGTTGACATACACCCTGGAATAAAGTTAACAATAAATTATAAAGCACGCAGACAAATAGTAGGACAATATATTTTAATAAATTTAAGTTTTATTTTCAAAAAATAGCAAGCATGCTTTAACTTTTTCACTCCTAAACCACCTAAGATAGTCATTGAATGCAGTATAAAAAGCTAGATCTGAAAGGGTTAAATGTTTGATGAATCGCAAAAAATTCAAACCTGCATGTGATTGAAGTTTTAGTAAAGCATTAAGACAGCTTATTATATTAGAGGAGTAAAACTTGGCCCATAGAATTTATACTAAAATAATTAATACTAACTTAAAAAAGTTACAATTTTAAGAAAATAAAAAAAACTGTGTTGTATATTCATAGACAAATAAGGATACAATAGAAACTATTTTTACAAGTTAACACAAATTTATGCAAAGAGTTTGGAGACTATAATTAACTTTCAAAATGCATTTAGTCATTTTATATTAAATAACAATATGCAAAATACTTTTAATTTATTTGAGTATTAATTAGAAACAGCATATATCTTTTTATTGTTTAAAAAAGTTTATATGGGGAAGTAACACAAACCATATACTTAGTGTCACCAAGAGCTAAAGTGTCAATAAGAAAATTTGACTCTTCAAGTTTCTTCACAGCATCTTTTAACAGGCTATTCTGAAATAAAGTATATAACAATCACAATCTAAATAAGTTGAAGTTTAAAAAAAACACTGACAGACACTAACCTTTTTGTCACCTGATTTGAAACTTGGATGGGTTAGAAGAATATCAATATCTCCACTTTCTTTAGCCCCTAAGGAATGAAAGGTATTGAAGAGTGAAGTAACACACACGGGACAATATCATCATTACAAAATGTTTAAATACTAAAAACAAAACAAAGTTTAAAACTTTGATTTTTACACCAGAAACTACTTTTTTTATTTGAGCTTATTAAATCAATTACCTCTTCTATAACTTCCACAAATGGTGATAATGAATTCTTTATCTACTTTATGGCATAATTCTTTGAACTTTTTCTGGAATAAATTAATTCTTTAGGTTGACAAAAAAATAACAACCCTGTTTAAAATTCTAATAAAACAGTAATTCAAAACCTCAAGTTTTTCCATTTCTTCTCTAGGAATTTTTTTCTCAAAGTCTTCAAAATATCTGTGAAATATATTTATACAATCATCTCAAGTAATGAAAGAAAATTAAGAACCTATTTGCACAAAAAAAATCCAAGTTACTTACTTAAGCCCTATTTGTTGATGGTGATTTAATTTATCTGTATTTTTCCTGAGATCTGTCAAAGAAAGTAATTTTAAAGAGAGAGATACACATACTTTATTATAAACTTAAAAATTGATAAACTTTATTTTCACACTTAACAGTCTAAATATAAACTACTAGAAAACCAACATTTTAAATTAAGCAAAATAAAACTGCTTCATTCTAATGTATTATTTTCAAATAGAAATTCTTTTGAGGAAATTTAAAGCAAACATTGTACGTTTTAGGGTTATTTAAGTTTAGTTAGCTTAAGTTTGTCATATAACTTTTTATAGATACTCAAAAATACCTTCAATAGTCGTTATTCCATCCTTTACAAACTTTTGAGCAGCAGCAGGTCTAAAACACATTTAATAAAATTAATTAGGATGAAATGAATCCAGATGGAATGCAACAGCTTCTTTTAACAGCCAAAGTAAATTTTCATCATATTTTAATTCTTTCAAAGTGATTAGGCATTTCACTAATATCCATAATTTCGACCAGTGTTTCCCAAAGTGGGGCACACTCCCCACCGAGCGACAATATGATTTTCTAAGGGGGCAATTGGAAAATTTTTGACTAAATTGCCCCTTTGGTGGGGCATGGACAACTAGATTCAAAGGATTTAAAAAAAAAAGAAAGAAAGTGGGGAGGGCATAGAAAACTTAGAAAGGCATTAGTAAAGCATGGACCAAAAACGGTTGGGAACTACCGCTTTAGACCGATTGCCCTAACTCTCAGTTCCAAAATGACAAATATATTGCCAAATATTTATTCATAATTTCGTTTAATTCCATTACCTGTCCCGTTTAATACAAATACAAATACAAATTAAGTCGACCAACTACAGGCGTAAGCCCAGCAAGGTTGGTCCAGTCTTTTTAACCCACACTACCGGAATCCCAGTATCTGTCAATTTTCCTCTTGAACTCGTTTACCCCACTTGAGTTTACAATTGTTTCAGGCAACGCATTCCATCTATCCACTACCCTATTAAAAAAATAATGCTTTCTACAATCCGTCTTAAATCTTCCTTTATTCAATTTGAATTTGTGACCCCTTGTTTTATTACCCGTATTGAAATCTAGTCCCTCTGTGTCCCCTTGCTTTACCATTTTAAATAGATGAATCAAATCCCCTCTAATTCTTCTTTTCTCTAGAGTGAACATATTTAGCTTCTTTAATCTTCCCTCATAACTTAAACTGGATATACCCTTGACCATTTTAGTAGCCCTATGCTGAACCCTTTCAATTGAATCAATATCTTTTTTTAAGTATGGAGACCAAAACTGAACAGCATACTCTAGATGAGGTCTCACCAAGCCTCTGTATAGTGGTAAAATAATATCCTCGGACCTTGAAGAAACAGTTTTTTTAATGTATCCCAATATCCTATTAGCCTTTTTACTAGCAGATGAACTCTGATGAACCCATTTAAAGTCTTCATTTACTATCACCCCTAAATCCTTGATCACATTACCTTCTTTAACTTTGTTCCCTTGCAGATAAAATTCTGCCCTACCATTCCCCCGACCTATATGAAGTACCTGACATTTACTTATGTTAAAGGACATACCCCATTTTTCAGCCCATTGTGATATCATATCTAGATCCCTTTGTAAATTTTGTATCTGCTCCTGAGTATCTACCCTCCCCCAAATTTTTAAGTCATCAGCAAAGATGCTGATCTTATTCCTTATATAGCTGCCTTATATAGCAATTTATTATTATAGCTGAGCTGTTAACCAACCATCCAAATAACCATAATAATTTAGCAAATTTGAAAATTTGGGAATTAAAACAGCTTGGCGATATTTAACGGGAGAGATAACAGAAATTGAACTGTATTTTAAATCAGTTTTTTACTGTAGTGACAGTATCCTTAATATTTGGCAATTAAAATATTATCCCATATTTTTAAAAGTAACCATAAATAACCAAAAGTTTTGGATATATTTTATAGTTAGGTCTAGTAAGCCAACTTTGAGATGAATTGCCAAATCTAGAATAAATTAAAACCTGATACAAAATTTTTCATATCCACCTACTGATTTCTGAAAACCCTTCAAAGCTCTGGTTAATCAGCCTTCTTTTACTGATTGCAACAACCAGACCAAATAAAGAAATACATCTCAAAAGTTCTTATAAAAGTTAAAAAAATGAGTTTACCAACCCAATGCCAGTCACTCTTGTTAATAAAGTAATGGCTTGACTAGTATCATCCTTCCTAATCTGAAATTGTAAGAAAACTTTCTACATTAGAATTCTACATCTTTTTTCTTCAATAATATTAAAATAATCATTAACATCAAGCACACCTTCATACCTTTTCTACCTTTTGAAGTTTTCCGGTTTGAATGAATTCATCTAGTTTTTCAGCAATTTTCTGGCCTACGCCTTTCTAGAGAAAATAAGAGAAAATGAGAAAATAATGAAAATTATATTGATAATTTATTTAACAGTATTTGGTAGGTGTAAATCCAAACAATTCAGGCCTGGGCAACATTTTTGACAAACTTGGATGTTTACCAATGTTGTTTATTGGCGAGTATACAATTCAACTTTTACAGTACTGGGTTGCACGAATCCACAATTTAAGCCCCATTTTTGATACCAGGACCAGATTCTTTGGATTAACTGCATTTGTATGAAAATGGTTTAATACCAATTTCTGGGCTTCCTTTCCACTTGTTATTTTTATAGAATGTTGAGCTAAAGAGGCAGCAGCAGTGCGATATGCATTGTATTTATAAATATTTCTATTTACATTCTTTTCATGCTCAGCAATTTCTGTAAAAAGAGATTTAGTAATATTAGAGCACAATTTAGCCTAGCTAAAAAACAAAAAAGGACAAAAGTTTGGAAACATTTACATAAAGCTGAAAATTAGTACAACGAACCTAGATGGAATCAATGTAAGGGCGATGCAGGCGCGGATCCAGCACGGCTCCAAGGGGGGGGGCACTTTTCCAGACAAGATCCCCTTGTGGTACCATTGGGGGTATGGGGGACTTCCCCCATAAAAAAATTGAAATTTGACAAGTAAAAGTAGGGTTTTAACTCATTTTTAGAAACGTTTTGAGTCTAAGGGAGGCACTTTTCAACACTATTACCTTTACTTTTTGACCCAAAATGTAAAAATTTTGGGGATTTCCTAAAAATAAACACTGAGATCCCATTTTGATACTAATGGGGGGTATGGGGGTCCTCCCCCAGAAAAAATTTTGAAATTAGACCAATAAAAGTTGGGTTTTTACTCCTTTTGAGAACTCTAAGGGGGGCACTTTTGTGAGTGCCACCCGCCTGGATCTGCCACTGAGGTGATGCCGAAAGTCCTCACAGATCCTATATAAGCTAATTATTTAACCCTTTCAATCCTAAGTCACCCGAGATTACCATTGAATCGAATGGGAAATTTGGGGCGGCTTGAACTGAAGGGTCAGTAGAGGTTTCAATTGTACTTCCCATTCACCTCGTTTTACTATGGGAAAACTAGCTGCGACTGGCTTCTCACTTGTTCAGCTGAAGAATGTCAAAGCAATGAAGACAGGAGGTTGGTGAAAGCAACCTCTTGAATTGGATTCAAAGCAAAATTCTAGATGACATGATAATTAGGGTGTTAAACATGATTACTAAGAGCAAAATTCTATTTCCTCACAGAAATCCTTAGGTTGAATGAGAGCAGCACTACTGTCACAGCTAGAGTTTACTTGTAGTTAAATGAGGTGATTAAAGCTAAATAAAGTGACTATTTAGTTTATAGAGGAGATTGATGAAGAGAAACATATGAAGATGTTCTGTTATCTTTCCTGTAAAATGGTTGTTTTTAACACCAGACATCAGAAATATCGCCAAAAATTGCTAACTAACCTATTTATACAAAATTTTATATGAATAATAAAAATAAAAATTCTGGGTGCTTTTCCACTATACCGGCACAAGTGATAAATTCGCTAATAATGATTCATCGCCAACGGAAGTTGCTTCGTGTGATTTCTTCCGACAGTTGTGTGCTGTCGCCAATAAGTCTGCCTGGCGAGATTTGCTCTGGTATAATAGAAAAGTACCAAATTCTGTAATATTTGAATATATTTGTCGCTAAAACAGCTTAGCTATATTTAAAGGGACAGATAATGTAAATAAAACCTTTTGGTTAATGAAGAGAATCCGACCCATAGATTTTCAGCGCCAAATTTGGCGATAACAATTCAATGATCGAATGCCATCGGTTTTCCACTTGGCGACAAAAAGAATCGCAAAATTCGGCTGGCGGGCCGGATTCGCTTCATTTACCAGCCTTTTGAACAATCACTCCTAATTATGGCTTCTAGGTAGGTACCAATTTTCCTCTTTAAGCGAACTTTTCCAATTTTGAATATCTATTTAGATGGGAGTATTATTGAAATATTTGATTCTGGTATAAACATTTCTTACCTAAGAGAAAATCACAGAATTCACTGTTGGGTCCTTCTGAGGACTTTCTTTTAGCAGCCATAATCCAATTTAATTTCAAGAATATCTGGCTTAAGTAATACAATAATTAAACGTTAGAGAGATACACTCGTTCTTTAAATCTCTTCGCCTGCTGAGTTCTGAGTTAAAAAACTTTAGTTTCGCCTGCTCTTCACTCACCTGCACTCGAATCTCGAATGTAAATAAACACAGTACTGTTGCCAGAAAATTGATGAAACTTCATAATTATTAACATAATATTTAATTCGGATATTCATTCGAATATATTATTATTTTATAAAGAGATTTATAAAATAAAATTTTTCTTCTATAGTTATAATCATAAAGAATCAGACGGTATTACATCAAACATTCTTCCTTCCTTAATGAATTTATTTACAGGAAGTGTGTTTTACAAACCGGAAGTTTCGAGTGCAGGCCACATCAACACAACATTGGAAAAGTGTACTTTCGGTTTGTTGTTGTTTAGATAGAATGGAGTATTTTAAAAGTGGATTAAAATCTGTGTTAGGAACCCCTCAAGATGCTCAACAACCATCCGCGGCTGAAACTGTACGTATAATTCTATTACCTACATTTGTTTAAAATATGTCTAGCATCGTGTATTTATTTTTGAAGTGTATTAAATTGAGGAGCAAGTTTGTTTTTGCCATAAATTTATATTACGTGGACCTAGAGTTTTTAACAATTAGTATCTCGAAGGTAAAAATTATCAGTTTTGCCTATTGTTCGGACTTAACATTCTTAGTACCGGTATTTCGTTGAGCCTATGCGGTAAGTGACGTGTTCTAGTAGTGTGTTATGAAATTCAAATGTGTGAGGATTTATTTCCTTAATATTACTCTATTCTCCCATCGGCATACTTGAATGAGGCATTCTAAAGCACTACTTTGTTTTGTGCAGACAGTAAGAAGTTAAATCGTAAACAATGCTGGAGAATTAAAAACCATATTGTTAGAGTGTTATTCTCCCTTTTGTTTATTTAAAGCTAGTTCAATTCAAGTATAATTTGAGTGATCCAACTTTATAAAATGTGGCAGATTCCGTATTTAAGCCTGTTTGCAAAATTAAGTGTGTGATAGCAAGTAGCCATCATCACAATAAAATGTCAAACAGTGCAGTTCTTGCTTTCGAGTCAAAAAGACTATTATACATAAGAACCAAAGGTTTAATTCTGCTAACGGTCCCACTTAATACCATACCATCTTAGTTCTGCTGTCTAAATGTTGAGGTCATGAAAAATATGTTTCTAATTGAGTCGTCAGTTCTAAAAAGGAATGTCCCAAAACCATTATTGTTATGCCGTCGACCATTCAGCAGCCGTTAAATTCAGCGGTACAGCTATAGAGCAGTCGATGGGATTTTAAACGTTTTCGGATTCGGCGGCAGGGTCGACACCTTAATACGTAAGAACCAGAAAAACTGTCTAAATAATGGCATTTTCATGGTAACCAAATTTTTTCTGGAATTCAAGACCCTATTTAGAAAACAGTTCAATCATTAAAAAAATATAAGTACATTCAAAAATATTTTACATTTGAAAAAAGTTGATGGACTTATTCTCTTTTTCAACCTTATAAGAATTCAATGGAAAAAATCTTAAAAACCACTTAAATTAACCATTTGAATTATATTTCTGCTAAGTTCTCAGTAAAAAAGTGAGAAATAAAAAGAATAAGTCAAATAAATTTCAAGTTTTTATGAAACCGAGGCAGTATGGAGTTGGGTAGGTGGGGGTCATTATCCGCATGGGGGTAATTATCTGCACGGCTATTTTTTGATGATAATATTTGATTATATTGACTGCATCCATACAGTAGGTTCCTTTCACAACCCCTAAATGGCTGTGAAAATTTCAGAAGAGTAGCGTGTCCGTTGTCCAAAAAAATGAGGATCAGTTTAAAGGAATGAGGATGAGGATCTAAAAATCAGTTTTTAGTGTCCTTGTTAGAGTATTTTTCCCACTTTTTCTTCATATTAGGGTAGAATAGTTATATTTATTTATTCAATCCATCTGTTTTTTCTCAATTTTGCATCTCTCATCTCAATTTTGCAAATTCAAAGGGATATATCTGCCTAAAGGGGAAGTTATTTTCCCCCTCTTTCCACTCAAGTGTAGAGCAAAGCTTGGAGATATTTTTAAGCACAAAAAATCTATCTTTCATATTTTGGACTTATTTCCTTTATCAAACTGGAGATTCAACTAGACTGCTTTCTATTTTTTTTCTTTTTCAATCATAGGTGGAAAGATTGGTTGACAGGGTTCAAACATCAACACTCTTGGATGACCGTAGAGATGCCTGCAGAGCTCTCAAAGCTCTGTCTATTGTAAGTATATTTCCTTGATGGAGTTTTAGGTGCCATTTGTTAATTAAAATATTTTTGATTGCTATCCCAGTGGTGTCACAAGGAGATTTATCAAAAGCATTTCCTCTACCTATCACCTAAACTATGTACTATAACTGTTTACATTAGCCATTCATGAAATTTTTTCTATTTTAAAATTTATATTTAAATTTATTTCAGTAAACCCCATAAGACTTTTTATGCTTGGTATGTGTCTATATCTGTATAGCAAACTCTAAAAAAACACCAATTTGATCGAAAAATAATTTAAACTTATCCTCTTTAAATTAATTAAGATTTTCAATAACTGCATATCCCCTAAAAAAAATCAACCCTTTAATAATTTAACTCCAATTTAATTTAACTCCCAACTTATTATTTGACCATTGTGTATTTAGGCCAGAAAATTTATCAATTTAATAATTATTCCTTGTTCTTTTACCTAAGCTATAAGAAATTATTTAAAATTGGTACTTTAGGATTAACTGGATGCAAATTGAACTGAACTGCCAACTCTACAAATCAGTGGCGAATCTACGGGGGGGGGGGGCTTTCAGGTTGAAGCCCCTCCCCCCAAAAAAAACATCTAATATTTTACTAAGTTTGTCAAAACGCAAAAAATCTATATCCAAAATTCGAATGAGGAGTACCAAAACGAGTTGAAAAAGTAGGATTTTTGACTTAAATTTCCAAAAATTTTCTGGGGGACCCCAAAAACCAAATCCTGGATCCGCCACTTCTACAAATTATGCATTACAATGTAACAAAAATAGTAAAAAGAATTCTGGTAGTTGAGATCATTGCTAGTTAAAATTTTTCAATGGTTTTTTATATTTGACTAGCTGATATGCCCGGCCTTGCACGGGTGAAGAGTATAAATTTATTATTTATGGCGTTTGCTATCAAAACCAGCACATTCCTTATTTTTTTGAAATCCCCTTTTTTGCATGTTTTGAAAATTTAGGGGGTCCTTCATAACCTGGCGAAAGGATATAGCTTAAATCCAGCTCATTCCAACCCAAAATTAGATTAAAGGGTGAAAACTATGATCTCTAATGTGAAATTTCGGATCATTTGAAAAAGTTAAGTGAATGTCATTTATTTAAACTCGTAAAGACACAAATATTAACTGGTAAATTGTAAAAAACCAATTTCACACAACTTAATTGAACAAAACAAACTGAAAAAAAAGCATGAAAAATCATGTTTTTGCATCAAAATCAGCTCATTCCAACCTAATTAGTGTAATTACGGCCAAGGTAATGTAACTGGAATGAAAATGAAAAACTAATCAAATTCTAGGTGGTTGTACCTACAATTAAAAATTTAAAAAACAAATTTAGCTTTAGAACTGTGGACGTGAAAAGTTTTTTGTCTCTCCTGTAAAATTTCCGAAAATGGAATAAGTTGGTTTTGATAGCAAACGCCTCATTTTTAAGTTTTCCCAAATACATTTCTAATTTTATATAATCAGCACATACCAATCATCCCGGTATCCCAGGCGTCTTTTTCATATTCCGGTGTTCCCGGTAACTTTTCCTATCCCGGTTTTCCTAGTAATTTTTCTTATCCCGGTGTTCCCGGATGGACTAAAATTCCTTCAGTACTCAAGCGCAATACAGTAGAACCCCGATTATCCGCGAGTGCCAGGAAAAAACTTTTTAATGATGAGAGCAAATTTTAGATGATATTAGAGACATTTTAGATGTAGAGCAAAGTTTTCTGCTGTACTGCACCTATTTTAAAAGTTTTACATATCATGTTTAAGTACAATAAAACATAGTTTTTATGCTGAAACATTTTTTTCGTGTTTTCACATCATTTTTAGTCTCTTTTCGGGTTATCCGCGATTTTCGTTATCCGCGGTACCCTCGCCACCCAATTGCGCGGATAATCGGGGCTCTACTGTATATAACTTTTGAATGATTTCCACATTTACAACATGGAAAAAATATTCAAAAAAATTATTTAAAATTTCTCAGATTCCTTAATTAATCATTTCTTTAAGAATAAACGTTTTCGGTGAAATTATTCAATAATTAAAGCTTATTCCGTTTTGAAATTTAAGAAAAAAAATCAATATTTTCTAGTTGAAAGGGAGTTTTAATGGTTTTTGGTTTGTTAACCAACTTTCTTAAAAGTTAAAATATTATCACTTTTTGATTTTACATCCTCGTTTCCATGGACACTATTTTAACAACAATGATATTCCATAAAGCTTTTAAAATATAAAAATTAGATAAACTGTCAAATAAAATAATGTTTAACTATACATAACTTTTAAATTTCATTGAAATAGATTTTTAAAATATTAATATAATTTTTAAATAGATTTGTACCTAGTGTTTCTATTAAAAAATTGTTGTTTAGCATTAAATTTTCTTTGTAACAATGGAGTAAGCAGATCTCTTCTTGAGGGGAAATGAAGCTATTTCAGCAAAATGACCATAAAAAGGGTCAAAAGAGGGTCAAGGGGTCATTAAAAGTTTTCGAAACATAGCCTATGTTTTTTTCTGAGTTTTTTTACGTAGGTATACCAAGTTTGGTGCAGATCAGAAGTAAACTGAGGATTTGTATAAAAGACAAACATACATATATATATAGCCACACTTAGTTTTATTATATTAGACTAGCTGATATGCCCGGCCTTGCACGGGTGAAGAGTATAAATTTATTATTTGAGGCGTTTGTGCTATCAAAACCAGCTCATTCCATATTTTTCTGAAATCCACTTTTTTGCATATTTTGAAAGTTTAGAGGGTCCTTCATAACCTGGCGAAGGGATATAGCTCAAATCCAGCTCATTCCAACCCAAAATTAGATTAAAGGGTGAAAACTATGATCATCTCAACTGTGAAATTTCAGATCATTTGAAAAAGTTAAGTGAATGTCATTTATTTAAACTCGTAAAGACACAAATATTAACTGGTAAACTGAAAAAAAAAATTTCACACAACTTAATTGAACAAAAAAACTGAAAAAAAAGCATGCAAAATCGTGTTTTTGCATCAAAATCAGCTCATTCCAACCTAATTAGTGTAATTACGCCCAAGGTAATGAAACTGGAATGAAAATGAAAAAGTAATCAAATTCTAGGCGGTTATACCTACAATTAAACATTTAAAACACAAATTGAGCTTTAAAACTGAAAGTGAGAAGTTTTTTGTCTCTTCTGTAAAATTTCCAAAAATGAAATAAGCTGGTTTTTATAGCAAACGCCTCATTTTTAAGTTTTCCCGAATACATTTCTAATTTTATATTATCAGCATTTACCAATCATCCCGGTATCCCGGGCGTCTTTTTCATATTCCGGTGTTCCCGGTAACTTTTCCAATCCCGGTGGTCTTAGTAATTTTTCTTATCCCGGTGTTCCCAGGTTGATTAAAATTCCTTCAGTTCTCAAGCAATATAATTTTTGAATGATTTCCACATGGAAAATGTATGGAAAAAGTAACATTAAAATTTCTTAGATCCCTTGATTAATCATATCTTCAGGAATTAACGTTTTCAGTGAAATTATTCAATAATTAAAGCTTATTCCATTTTGAAATTTAAGAAAAAAATCAGTCTTTTCTAGTTGAAAGGGAGTTTTAATAGTTTTTTGTTTGTTAACCAACTTAAAAGCTAAAATATTATCACCTTTTGATTTTACATCCTCGTTTCCATGGAGACTATTTTAACAACAATGGTATTCCATAAAGCTTTTAAAATATAAAAATTAGATAAACTCTCAAATAAAAATATGGTAAACTATACTTAAACTTTTAAATTTCATGGAAATATATTTTTAAATTAGTAATATAATTTTTAAATAGACTTGTACCTAGTGTTTCTATTAAAAACTTGTTGTTTAGCATTAAATTATCTTTGTAACAATGGAGTAAGCAGATCTCTTTTTGAATAGAAATAAAGCTATTTCAGCAAAATGACCATGAAAAGGGTCAAAAGAGGGTCAAGGGGTCATTAAAAGTTTTCGAAACATAGCCTATGTTTTTTTCTGAGTTTTTTTACGTAGGTATACCAAGTTTGGTGCAGATCGGAAGTAAACTGTGGATTTGTATAAAAGACAAACATATATATATACACACATTCAATTTTATTATATTAGATTATTTTTAGAAGTTTGTTATAAAATTTTGCACTTTTACTTGGCTTATCCTAAATTATCTTAAATTTTTTATTTATGTGTTTAATTTATTGAAATTCGTTACAGAAATTTCGATTGGAAATTGGCGCACAAGCTATGGATGCCCTAATTAGAGTATTAGAATGTGACAGATCCGACAATGAAATTATGGGTTATGCCTTAGAAGCTATTTGCAATGTTGTAAATGGTCCAAGGGATGATGACAGTAATTATCTACACTTTTTGTTTTACTCTCTTTAAACCGGTTAAATAAATTTTAAGCTTATCTAATTACTTTACATTTCTGCGTGTAAGCTGAGAATCTATGGAAAAAGTTCCTAAATTGGGAGGCCGTCTTGTACAAAGATCTCAAGATTCTTTTCTTTCCCACTGTCCATTGTGATGGTTAATTTTTCAGCATCATTAATTTTGGCAGTGATCATCACTTGTTGATTGATAACAGGTAGATAAATTGAAATAATGTTATATTTTTATCTGTAAGTTAAACGTTGCAAGTTTGTCAAAGAATTTCAATACTATGATGATCACATTCCAAAAGGAAGACTATTGCCGAGCCTCATTAAGAGCAATCATACACTGACAGGGGATCACTCTCGGATGAGAGGAAGGCACTGCAGCTGGCTGATGGTTTGCAAGGTTTTTTTAATCTGCATTTTGAGTTCAATATGTGTGTCAGATAGTAGTGAAAGAAACTTTGAATTTTTGGTTAAATTTTTTGAAAAAAAAAACATACTTTTTGCTTATACCAAGATGGGTTTAAACAGAAATATTCAGTAACTTAAAGTGAAAACCATCTGTTCAAAAGTAACTTAATTATTTAAAATTCCTATTTTTTTTTCAACTATTTCTGTTTTTAGGTCCAGATTATGTTTATGGAAGTGGAGATGACTTAGGAGTGCAATTTACAGACATATTTATTAAAAAAAATGAAAATGTTTCGTTGTTGCTAGAAATTATAGAGGTTTGTTTTCTAATTTTTCATTTTAAAACTATACTTTGACCTTTAACATTTTAATTTTTGCATTATTAATTCTTTCTATGGCAAATTTCTTTGACAATACTATTTTTAACTCCCCTAACATTAGAATATTTGTGTTTTAACTTGAAATGTGGAGTACTTTTTTTTACATTTGAAAAAAATGGTTTTCTTGTTACTCTTATGCGTATTTTATATTACAACTAATAATCTGAAATGTTTCTTATCAAAACATCCCCTATCCATTAAATAATTATTGTTTCCCCAGGTAGTTTTTTGTCATTGTTTTGACAAATCAAAGGTAAAATGAGGAATTTGATAATCTTAGATTAAGAGGGTTAATTTTTCTATTAATTATGGACCACAAAATATTGTTACCATATTTTGTGGTTTCAAAAGACAGTTTAATTAAAATTTCTGAATCTACAATGCTTTTAAATAGCAAAACTTGCAAAATTTAATTGCTTACCTTTTTTAAGCAAAAATAAGGATGTGAATTGTGATGCTTTGGAGTATTGGTTTTTCTTTATACGTATAATCTTCAATCTTTTCTATGTTATCCTTAGGAATATGATTTTAAAGTTCGTTGGCCAATTGTTCGTCTTCTCAGTGGTCTTTTAAGTCATCGCCCCAAGGAGTTGCAAGAATGTATTTTAGTTTGTCCAATGGGTGTTTCCAGACTGATGGATTTACTATCTGATACACGGGAAATAATTAGAAATGATGTAAGTTTAGGTCAACTTTTCTGAATATTATGGTGGAGAATAGATGATCCCATTTCTAAAAATTAAATTATGTTCTTATTAAATACAATCAATCCTTTTAAAATTCCATTCTATAATTTTCGAATGCTAAAATGTTTCACGATAAAGTATTTTTAATCATTTCTTTGAATACAATCTCACATTCCCCCTATTTTTAATGTTTTAATTTGCTATTCTGTACTAAAATATATTCAGTCAGTGTCAATCACTTGCTTTTTCTTTGAAAATTTACATCTGTTTGTTTCATAATCTATGAGCTACTCCACTGTTTCGGACTCACTTTTCTTTTGTTCAATATTCAGTTTCAATATTTTCAGTTTTGGACTCACTTTTCTTTTGTTCAATATTTAGACATTGCTGTTGCTTGAGCATTTAACTAAAAGTAATGCAAATATTCAGAAGATCGTGGCCTTTGAAAATGGATTCGATAAACTATTGCATGTTATATCTGAAGAAGGTTACAGTGATGGGGGTTTGTATTTATGATTGTTTTACTTTTTTTATTATTCTGTTCTTTTAAAATCCTTCAGTGTAATTTATATTGGAATTTTACATTTTAGGTGTGATTGTTGGAGATTGCTTACGTGTTATGTTAAGTTTACTGAAAAATAACTCGTCCAACCAGACATTTTTTAAAGAAGGATCTTATATTAAACACTTAGCTTCATTCTTTGATTTTCAAGATTCATCTGAGAGAGGATGGAATCAACAAAAAGCAGTGAATACTCTTATAATGTTGCAGGTTGGTTAGATAGAATACACTCCAATCTAATGTTTTTTTATTTCTATTTGTCTATTCTATTTCAATCTATTGTTTTCCTGCTGTATCTAAAGTTTTGTCTCTTGAGAGTTGAGTTAGTTATGATGTACTGTTTGAAGTAATCTTCATCTACTACAAATCCTTCTCTTCAGATTGTACGTGTCTTGGTTTCACCTAACAATCCTCAACAAATCACTTTATCTGCACAAAAAGATATGTACCAATGTGGTAAGTAAAAAAATAGAAATTTCTCTATATAACTGAAAGCACCTAAACTAGTTGGATAAAACTGAAAAACCTTACTAAGATTTGTCTCTTGAGGCCCAAAAAAGTGTTATTTTGCTTGCTAATATCTCCTTGAATATTTCATTCAAAAATTAACTTTCTTATATTGCCACTAAGAGTCTCAATGCAATCTCAATGGATTCAGCAGGGTCACTTACCTATAGGTACTCGTTACTTTCATGAAGATAAAAGACATTGTTTCCAAATAAAAGCAGTAAAGCAGACTTTTGAAGTACCAAAAAATTAAAGTACTTTTCCGTTAGCCAGGCGCAAATGTTGCCAAGTAAAGCGAATGACTAGTGGAAAAATTTGGCAGAATTCTACATTATTTGGCGATTTTTCGCTTGCGCCTGGCTAACGGAAAAGTACCAAAATTAACTCATGAAAATATATACAATAAAAGTTGCTAAATACTCCTTTTGACTAAAGATTTAAAAAAGCCTTGCGAAATTAATCTAGAAATTGTTTCTTTTCACACAAGAGTTCAGTTTTGAATGAAAAATTGGCAGTTATGTAAAAAGCACAATAAAAATTGAGAGTAAGTTTTATAAAACTGTTTTTAAAAATAAAGAGATTATAATCTCAGTTGTTTGTGGATTAAATAATTATAATTTGCTTTACTTTGGTTTAGTTATGATTTCAAAAAATAAATATTTTTAATTTTGCAGGTTTGTTGGAACGTTTGTGTTCTATACTTATGGCATCTGGAGTTCCAGCTGATGTGCTTACCGAGGTATGAGAGAGGTTTACTGAATTAGCATTCTTAATTTTTTTAAACCTTGTAAAATGTGTTAAAGAATTTCTTGTGTATAGGAGTACATAACAATTATACTGTCATATTTATTATATAAGTTTTGTTTAACTTCTGCACTACTAAGTCTATTATTTAATAAAATTTACAAGAAAACCTTTATTTTTATAACAACACTAATAAAACTGTTATTATAAATTTTCCTTTTTTGTTTTGACCACCTTCTATTTGTGTTGTAATTCATGAATGAGAAAGTTATTAGGAAATTTTTAATGATGGTACTAATTAATTTTTCAGACTATTAACACAGTTGCTGAAATAATTCGAGGAAACCATAGCAACCAAGAGTATTTTTCAACTGTGTGTGCACCCACAACTCCTCCTAAGTAGGGCAGCCCTTTTTTATTTAATTTATCTCAATTGTTTGAACTATTTTTTAAAATTAACCTTACTAATGGTTCATAGTATTTTCAGATATTAATTCATAATATGAGTCTTGAGCTTTTTAAATTTTACTGGTGTATCAAAACTCTACATCCCTACTCCCCCCAATAAAATTTCTTCTTTGGGATTTTATCAAAATTACGCATTTCCATGTGATTGCTTTAAAACCCAACATCTCCAAAATTCTATTCCTCAGGTCAGATTTAATGACACAAAATTCTAATTAAGAGTCAAAGTAAATTATGAGGGAGGTACTTATAGTGTTATTTTAATTTTAGAAGCTAATAAGGATCTTTATATAATTTTTTTGTTTCTTAAAAAATGGTTTAATTAGGATAGACCGATCTTCATTTTTATTATTTACGTTTTACTTATTTTGTTTTTTTCATATTTCAGGCCAGCCATTGTTATACTTTTAATGTCAATGGTGAATGATAAACAGCCCTTTAATTTACGATGCTCCGTTCTCTACTGTTTTCAATGTTTTCTGTTTAAAAATGAGCTAGGACAAGCTCAAATCATTCAAACCTTGTTACCTTCTACAGCAGATGGTTAGTACACTACTTTTTAAAATTTGAAATGTGTGTGCATCTTTTAATCTTTATTTATGTAAATCTTTATTTATGCTTAATAGTTTTTATCTATTATTTCATGATAAATATTGAAATATCATCTAACTCTTATTTTATGAACTAGGGAGCTACCGCTCCCTGCTCGCTATCGCTCGCCAACCCCCGTAAACTGCTAACGCAGGACCTTTTCGAATTGCTTCGCAATTCCCACAAATTTCAACTCGCTGAACTTAATAAACTTTATAAAATAATTAAACAATTTACAGAAAAAACGTTAACCAACTTTTCAAAAATACTTCACAAAATCCCCTCCATGAATAAATCTCCCTTAAAAGATTGAATATATATTAACCCGAACTTATCAAAAATTTAAACGAAATATTTTTTAAA
Organism: Tetragnatha versicolor; assembly: GCA_024610705.1. Classification (NCBI taxonomy): domain Eukaryota; kingdom Metazoa; phylum Arthropoda; class Arachnida; order Araneae; family Tetragnathidae; genus Tetragnatha; species Tetragnatha versicolor. The sequence goes on from JANDEH010000004.1 coordinate 1,021,760, forward strand.
ATATTCATCTTAATTATTTTTAATCTATGATTTTAAAAATAACTAATTCTAATTGTTAATCAATATTTTGACCAAACACAAACCATTATTTTAAAGTAGCTTGTTAGTATAATATGCCTGGTGTTTTTTTAAACCCAGACTTGTAAAACAATACCGTTTAAGCAGTTGAAAATAATAAGAGACAAAACATCACTCTATGTTTACAATTAATTTCAATAAAATCAGACTAAAAATTATAACTATTGGACAAAAAGTGTGAAATTTTATTATAAAATGGCGTTCATGTAAGTTTTTAGTATTTGTTTTTATCAGTCTTTGAGTGATATTTCATTAAGAAAGTAATTTTTTTAAAAGGTGAAAAAACATGTTTCTTCTTAAAATATAGCGTCAATCGGTCGTTGTGATTGGATGCATAATAATTTGAATGACAGTACTTGCTTTGTAACTGTGACCTTATCCGTTATATAAAAAAATGGAAATATTTTAAAATTGAGAATTTTTTTGAAAAATCGAAGGGCCTACTCGGAAATCCGGAAAGAATCCGGACATTTTGATACCATATATGTGTCATTCGGTTCAGTAATTAAAAAGCCTTTCTCTGGAAACCGTTCACTAAAAACTTTTTTTTAGAATAGAGCATACATGTGATTCTTCCGCCAATTGGCGGAAATCCGCCAATTTCTTAAGCAAAATTAAAATCCGACAATTTGATTTGCAAAACTGAAATTCTGCTTTCTTATTTTCCAATCGTTTTATACTGAAAACTCTGACCGCTAGTGTGGCCTAGTACTAAATTTTAAGAAAAATCGAAGAAAAGAATTAAAAAATATCAAAGTTATATGAAAATTAGTTGAGATTTAAGCAAAAAAAATAAGAATCTAGCATATCGAATCCTAGATCTCGGGCTATACCTTGTCTTGGGTCTAAGCCATAAAAACCCAACCAACCTAGATCTCGGGGGTAGAAGCCGATGGACCCCTCTACTTAAAATAAAGAAAAATTTAGGTGCCATCGATTTTTTTAATATTTTCCGCCAATTTTTTGTCTGTGTAATCACATGTATGATAGAGATTAAATATTGTTAAATTTAAATTTTGTGAGTTTTTCTTCATATGTATCCCAAATTTGTTTGCTTTAAAACAGTTGTGTTTTATGTACTCTGTATTTCAACAGAAATGTTAAATGTTATTTTGTAATCCTTCAGTGAACACTGTTACTGTTGGTCAGCTTTTGTGTGGAGGTCTATTTAGTGCAGATGCAGTGTCTAATTGGTTTGCTGCTGTTGCCTTATCACATGCCCTTGTTGACAATCCTACTCAAAAAGAGCAGTTGCTTAGAGTCCAGCTTGCAACTAGTGTTGGAAATCCGGCCATTTCTTTAATCAACCAATGTGCCATAATGCTACAACAAGTAAGTTTGTTAAAAGTCACTACTATTCTATGTAGAGCTTATTTCTCTTACTTTCATAGGTGTTTTTTGGGGGGGTACTGTTTGTTTGGAATATCATTAATAAATTGACCAATTAGTGAAAACGATTTAAAGATAATATTTAAAGAAACAATCTAATAAATAATTTCATTTTTTGTTTTAAAAGGCAAAATGCATTGTAAACATTTTCATAAATTTTAATGATTAAAGTTTCACTTTTAAAAACATTACCACTGTCCTAGTAATAGTTACTTTTTTGCCTTGAGATTACATTTTGAAGCCTGATCAGGGAATTTGTTCTTTACCAGGGTGGCAAGCTTCAAACAAGATTGGGTCTACTAATGCTGATGAGTACTTGGCTGGCCAATTGCACCATAGCTGTCATGCAATTTCTTAGCATACCCACCAACATTCCATTTGTATCCTTTAAGTTTAGTGAGAACTGACTAGAAGTTACAATTTAAGGCATTGAAATATTTATATGCGTGATATTTCTAACTACATTTTTTAAAGAAAATAGTTTGAAATTTATCTTCCATTGAAACCCACCTCCTTAATATTGAGTGAATCAGTGACCAAAGAAATTAATGCTTAAAAATGAAAAATTTTAAAGCTGATATAGGATTAGCTCTCTCATGGAGGGGCTAATCTTATAAATACATTATTATTAAATAATACATTATTTTTCAATAAAATTCAAAAAATTAAAATATTTTGATTATGTGTATCAGGGGCCATTCAAATATTTTTTCTATCAGCAAATCGTAATCCCCCTCTTATAATTTAAAACTAGATTTTTCTTTGTGTGTATGATGGGATCACCTCTTTCAAATTTTACCTTTACTCTACTATTCAGTTAACTTCACAAGTTAATCTTGCTGAAGGAGATGAACATGAAGATTTGGTTCAAGGCATATGTGCTTTCCTTTTGGGCATTTGTATAGAATTCAATGACAACTCTCAAGCTAGTTTTACAAAGTAAGATATATCCCTATAAAAGCAAAAATGATGTAATCTAGAGTTTTTAGGATGCTGTTAATATTTTTCAAAGTAGCTGTAAATTTTTTTTGCTTATGTATTTCTTTATTGTAATTTTGTCCTATTGTTCTGAGGAAGTTTTTTTCTCATGATGCATGTTCATAACCGCTATTACTTAACTTGTTTATTTTTAGGGAAGATTTATGTCAGCTGATTGTCAAACGTATACGTCTTGAAACCTTTTTGGATAAACTAATTTCAGTAACCAAAAATGAAAGCTACAGTAGAGCAGCTCAAAATCCTCATCTAAAATTCAAGCAACCATCAGAAGTATTATATGATTATGAGTTTTGTCGTCTATTTAAATCCTTGGAAGGTAAGATCCTTTCTCTGAACGTTGTTTCTTTACTGCCCTAGTTATGTTTATTTAATTAAAATTTAAGAATAATTATGTATAGTCCCCTTATATATTCATGCAGATATTCATTTCTTACGTTAACTTGAATATAATTAATTTTGCAGGGTTCTATTCTGTTTAAAAATTTAAAATACATGCATTTTTACAGTTTAAGTGTACTCTTGATGTAAGTTATAGACAAGGAGATTACTCTAATATCGATGGCATCAGGAGAAAACCTCTTAGAATCAAAGTCGGGATAGATACAGTATAAGTGAGCGAGATTCGTTTCCTTGCCAAAGACCATTTTTCCCGGTCAACAGGTGGAGGGGGAATTTTAATGAGTTGTTAAAGCAAAAAAGCAGGTGTTTCAACCTCTCACAATTTTTTTGTTCAAGCTGGCTTGCCAAACCACGAGCAAGAGAGAAGTGTTTTATTTTTTAGATGGGTGAAGAAAAGTTTGTTACATGCAGGTGTAAAATCAAAGCAAAAAGCTTCACTGTTCCTAAGGTTACAGGATGATTACTGGTGTTCCCAGTGGATTTGATTTAACCCATGTTTTGGCGTTAATGACTTTACACCCACAAATAAATTTGGTTGTAAGTAATTCCTCATTGGCACCTTTGTCGCAAACACATTCGCCAATCTAGAATGTAGTATCCATCCCAACCGTGATTCTACAAGGTTTTCTCCTAATGCCTTCGATACGTGTTACGTGCCTAATATGTATGTGCCTCTAATATGCCTTCTACAGAATGCCTTTTTTTAAATTTCAGAAATCATCATAAAAGCTGTTAAACCCAAACCACAATTGCTCAATGGTCCAGAGTCATCTATGACTCCTGAGCAACAAGAATTACTAAGGCAATACAAAGATCTTATCAGAGAACAAGTATGTGTTAGTTTAGATATTTTAATTTTAAAAAGTGTATTTATGACTTACATAACTTATCACGATTTTCTGAAAAATTTTAGGATCAACAAATTCATGAATTCAAAAATGAATTAACTGAAATGAAATACAATTATGAAATGGCAAAAACACAGGTAGAGGATATGACCAGTACTATTCAACAACTCAAAGATCAGAATGCTTTACTTAAAGCTCAAAGATGTAAGGCATTGTTTTATGTATATTAGCTTAAAACTTTTTTTGTTGACAACTTATTAACTACATCCTACACTATGTATTAAAACTTGCTGAAATTCTTTACAAATTTAAATTCTTATTATTTTTTATTTTCCAACTAAGTTTATGTCCTTTCTAAGCAAGATATTTTATATTTGTTTTCTTTCCCTATCGTTTAAAGTCTGTTTGCCTGTTTATTAGTTTTTTTCCTAGTCACACACCCAATAAAAAATATCTTTCAATTCTTTGTATTCAAACTATCTTTTTAGCTGTATCAGGAAATAATTCTAGTCAAGAAGTTTTTGAATTGATGCAACAACTGGAGCAATTAAAGCTGGAGTGTAGTAAAAAACAACTTGAAATTGAGGCCAAGGATGAAGCAATTCGCCAAAATGTTTGTATTAACTTTTCAATCATTTTTTATTTATTTGGATCAAAAAATTACAAGTTTCTTTGTTCTATGACTTCAAAAAATAACTTTTTTGCTTCCAAATATTGTCATTTTTATGTGTTAAACATATTTTTTCAAACATTTGGATTATTTGAAATACGCATTATATTCACTGCTATCTTTCAATATTGATGGTGGATAGGCTACATCAGACATGCTTTGTGTTATTGTATACATTGTATTTATTTTTACTATAGTCATGATCACATTAAATGTGAAAATAAGATTTCCATTTTAGTATATTTGTATGAAATTTTTTTGACCATAAATCATTATTTTTTGTCATATGTGTTTAGTTTTACTTTTACAAGATAGATTTGTTAGTTTTTCCAAGTAAATATGTTTAAAGTTTACATCATCATTCCCCCCTAAAAATACCTTTTATATTTTGTTTAATGCATTTCTTTGGTCAAAAGGAGATGTCTAAAGAATGTTGAGAGTTTAACTGCCATTTAAATAATCAAATTTTCACGTAAAAATAATGTTGCTTTAACTTTATGCTCTTTGTTATTCGTTTTAATGCTTAGGCTATTTTTAAAAGAAGTGTTTTATGCTCAATATAATTTTTGCAATACATTTCTTAGGAGACAAATATATCTCTTGGTTCTGGAGACAGTCAAAGTATTGAGGATGTAAGTGCAAAAGATCAACTGATTTCTAATCTGCAATCCCAAATAGAGGAAAACCAAAAAGAAATACAAAAATTAAAACAAGAACTAACAGAAAGCCGAGAAAAAATTCAGAATTTTTCAAATGTCGACTCATCTCTTCAGGTAATATTTTACTTTGTTTTAAAAAAATAATTTCAGTTATAATTATTCATTTTTTTCTTGTAATATTAGACAAAAAATATAAATATCTCAAGTGTTTTGTTTCAACATTTTTTTCCCATGTTAAACTAATGAATTTTGTTTATCTAGGATATTAAGAATGAAAATACCAGGCTGGAAGAAGAAAGAAGATCTTTAGATGAGCAAATAACCACTCTTACAAAAGAGCAAGAGGATATTCTTGTATTGCTGTCAGAACAGAGCGAGAAAATATCTACCTATAAAAAGAGGCTTAGAGACTTAGGACAAACTGTATGAATTAAATTAAGATTGCTATATTATATCTTAAATTGATTTATTAACCCCTTAACAGTGACATTTATTTCAGAAAAATTGCCTAAAAATGGAAGTATATTATAAGTGTTAGAAAATAGTTTTTTTATAAAAAAAATCAAAATTTAAATGTTATTACAAGTGTACTAATTATTTTAACATATACATAAAAAAGTATTGGATTACGCACACATCTTATTAAATTAGGAACAAGATTATCCAAACATGATGTCTCACAATCTCTAAACGACGAAAAATCACTATCATCATCGAAACGAACTCAGTTTGGGTTTCACAAAGGGAAACGTTAATTTTTCTCCTGCCTGAGCTGAGCTCGGGCAACACTGTTAAGGGGTTAAAATACAACAAAACCCCTGTTCAACTTAATTTAAAAGACGGATGGAAAAACAGCATTATGTGTGGACAAATTATAAAACTGGGAGTTTTTGTTTATATGCATAGGAATTTATCTGGAATCAATGAAAGTTACATCCGAGAAATCATTATACAGGTTTTTCACTGTATTTGTAGTTTAAATCTCAATATGTTAAGGAGCTATTCAAATAATACATAAGCATGTTTTTGGTTATTTTTGACCTAAGCAAAAATAAACAAATCACAACCCCTTCTTATAACTAATTACTCAAGCAAACTGGGAAATTTTCCACCATTCCATTTTTGTTGTACAGTAAGAATACCCTCATCTAGAAATTTTAACCCTAGAAAGCATAAATTTAAATGAATTCTGCTAGTTAATGCAGAATTTTTAAAAAATGTATCATAAGTACATTACTGAGTAAGGTACTCTTTATCCGGCAAACTTGGGAACGGCATCACCCCAAATTTTCCGGATTTTGGAACAATTTTGGGTCGGAAACGCCCAAAAAGACTGCATTTTCCGAACTGCGTCGGTATGTAAACAAAATTATGGGCATCTGGCGCGGGGCTGCACTGAGAAAAACCTTTCTATCTTGCACAGTCTCACCGCGGGCCTCTCTCTCAAACATTATTTCCCATTCTGGAAAGCTGCAGAGAAATAAACAGTCCATCCGATGACTATTCACCCAAAGGTTTGAATTCCCAGTTGATGGAAACGTTTGTCCCGGCCATAATTCCTTAACGATGAAGTGGCCCATATTTTTGCCACTGACTGACCCAATCCCCTAAAACCTAATCTATATCAATATTTCTTGGCTTATTTTTTTACGGGTAGGCGCCCTTATAGGTTGGCATCCCTGAACTTATTAAAAATTTAGTCTTTTGTTTTTCGAAATTAATGCACTCACTCGGGAATCGAGAGATCTATTGCATGAAAACGATGTATTCTGTTTTCCATTGTTTTTTTATCTCTTATTAAGTGAGAGGCGGCAGCAAACAACATCGCAATCTGAACTTGCTGCTCCTTCCTCACAGAGCAGGGTGGCGGACGCTGTGTTTTCAGAGCAAAAAAATTTAATTTCAGAAAGACATGCCATATTTTGGAACATTCTGGTTTTGGGGATACTGGATTAGGGGTCCATTACTCTACTAATAATATCTTGCCCCCTTTTTTCTGGGTAAAACTATTGACTTGTGTTTACAGTACACTTGTTGCCTTTATTGTCTGGAAAAAAATTCTGATTAAAAAACAAAGAGTGTGTACACGTAGTGATTTTTATGCTCTTTGGGAATATATAACATAAAATTGCTTATTTTTACTCATCTTACCCAACAGATATGAATGATAATATAAGTCTAAGACTTGTTAAATTTTACACAAATTATATGGTCTCTAAATATCTACACAATACAATGGTTTTGACTTTTAATTCACCAAAATCGTTATCTGTTCCAAAATATACTTGCAACTTCTATGGAACTAATGCATTTTTGTATCAGAAAGTTAATGAATCTTAATCATATTTAACTTTGTTTTCAGGTGGATGACGATGATGACGAAGAGTTAGAAAATGAATCGGATGATCTAGAAAATGACATTGAGGATTTAAAAAGTGAAGACCTGGATGAAAAAGAACTGAATGATGAAAAATTTGACTAATTTGATATTTTATATTCTAGTTGAAAGTTCATAGGGATCAAACAAGATAAAATCTTGTTTTGCATTTGATTGAAGTCGTATTTCTTAAAAGATCTTGGAATGTCTTTTTCATACATTTTTTCTACTGACTTCAAAAAATTCAAATAGAATTAAGATAGTGATGGAGCTTGAAATGTACACAAAAAATTATTTCTTCTTCAGAAGCATCTAATATAAAATTATATTTTTACCTTGTTACTTCAGAAAGTCACTAACTTTTGTTCTAATATACTGTTATTCAAATTTATATGCTGAATTTTATTTACAAAATGTTTTGTTACTGTTAGAGGCTCGTTTAGTATTTATTTTTCACAGCTGGAATTAGATTAGACAATTTAAAGTAGCTTTTTATTTTATGGGATGTATGTTTTTAATTATTTTTCCTATCTCATTTCTTGACTGTTTAAAAGAATAATATGTTTATTTCAGACTGTCTTTCTCATTTGACTTAAATTTAAGCTCATAAATGTCTTAAAAATATTTGCTTTAACTTAATTGATCTAGTGTTATACTGATAATATGATATAATGTGGAAACCATGGTATAATATTTTGTATAAAAAGAATCGTTTCACATGATTTAAATGGTGTTACATGTAAAAAAATAAAAAATATATCAATTTGATTGATAAAATTAGCTGTGATTTTGAATGCATTTAGTTCTTCCTGTTGTGTACAAAGTCAGCAGTTTCTTGATCCCCCTATTATTTGTATCTTACTCTACCCAATTCTCTAAAGAATTATTTTTAACTATTCAAGAACTTATTGTATGTTTTATAACTGTTCAGCTAAATAAATGTTTTCCTGACAGATTGGAGATTAAAATTTTAAACTGATATCGGAAACTTTAATGTAGTTCTACATGTTTGCAGCACTCTGTTATGAAATTCATTGAAACAAAATTTATCCTATACAATTATTTTAAATACATTTATTTACCTCATCTGCCATTTTTATTGAAATAAAATGCATTTTTATGAAGACTCTAGAAACAAACTTTGTTTAGTTACTCCACTATTCCACCTAAAAGTATTTCTATTATAAAATCCATACTCTGTCACCTTTTATTTTTCCATCGTTTGTGTTTTCTAACAAGAATAAAATATTTACTGGGTGTTAGGGGCCATTCATAAATTACGTAAGGATGATTTTGGCAATTTTTGACTCCCCTTCCCCCATGTAAGGGTAGGTAAGATTTTTCAATCTCCTCCCCCTACGTTAGATTCCATTGTCCTAAAGTTGAAACCAAAACTAATTAAGATTTTTCTCTCTTTTTGCTTTTGTTTTGTTTCGACTTATGACAACTGGAAGATGGATTCAACAGTTTTAATTTTTTATCTCAACTTAATGTTACTCCAATAAAAGATACATCTGATATACCTTCATTTTTTTTAATTAAAGCTTTGATAATATAAGATTGTCAGCATTTTTAAGTTTTTTTGGGGTTATTCAATAGTAATTTGATTAGAAAAGTTTGAATTTGTTTATATAACTTGGAAAATCTTACGTAAGAATGGGTTTGACCCCCACCCACAAGTAAGGGTATGTAGAGATTTTTCCAACCCCCTCGGGGCATTTATATATAATTAATGAATGGTCCCTTAAGTTTTTATACAACACTTTTTTTAATCTACAAGATATATTAAAAATGCTGATGGCTTTTTTCTTCGTATAAAATACCTAATTTTTTCCTTGGGAAGATAATAAATTAATCATCAAAATTAAAATTTTGTTCTGTAAGCTTTCTGGACCACTTGACTCATGATCATAATGCCTTTTAAGTACATATAGTTTAGTTAAAATTTTTACTTTTATAGTTACCTATTTACCCATAGTGATTTAATAAGAACTTAGTTTTAGCAAGGACACAAATAGTTTAAGGTATATAGTGTAAAATACAAAACTAAATCCACTTAGTTATAAGAAATAAGTTCTCTTAATTTCTGTATCCTGCTTTATTATTAAACATTGAAATAAAGGTACTTAAGGATTATCTGAGGGTAAGGCTAAGCGCGCACTAGAGACTTCTGTCGCCGGCGACTGTAACACTAGTCACTCGAGAGCAATGCATTTCTATGGAGAGATTCTTGGCAATCGGCCAAGTGTCTCGTCGCCTGTGCGCGCGCTCTAGCTTCTTGCAATAGCCAGGGTAAAAATTTTGTCTCTGTCGCCGAGACAAAAGTCTCTAGTGCGCGCTTAGCCTAAGGGTCCAGTTTTATGATAAATTTCAAAATAATATCAAATATTGAAATAAAAACCATTAAAATATCTCAACTTTAGCAATGTTAATTAAATAACTGTTATAGTATTTTAGGTGTGATTTGTAAAACTTCACCAAAAGGCAAAATGAAGTCCAATGCACCCAGCTAATCCTTTAGTACTGAAATCAAGGTAACATTTTTTTTGCAAGGAGGTAAAAAAAAGTAAACTGATGGTACTCAGTGGTTCATAGCTGCAATTTTACTTAACGGATCCGAAAAAAGAATCAAGAAGGCCTCAGTAAGGAAAGAAAGTGATGTAATTTCGTCATAAAAACTGTACGTATCATACGTATGGTTCTTATGGTGAAATGAACCATGAGCTAAACAAGCGTTCGTACCATAGAGTAGTAATATAGATAGAGGAAGTCAGCGGGGCATTTCTCCTTCGATCAAGCGTACCCACGATGGTACCACGTGACCTGTGGCAAAGTAGTCCCGTTTTTGGCAACTTATCGCGAGTCTGGCGTCTTGGCATGCTTACGAATGCCGTGATGCACCTCACGTCGTGTACGTCCGTGTAAAAGGAATAGGATTGTGTTTGTTGGGAAATATGTTTATGTTTCCTATTTTATTTTGTAAATAGGAAAGAAAATAAACCATAAAATATAAAAGAAAATTATTCTGCTTAAATTTTAGTAAGAAATTTGAAACAATGAGAAACGTTTTATTCAGTGTATGCAAATAAATTCTTTTTTAAAAAAATAAAATCAAATTGAATAATTTAACAAAATTAAGGTAAGAGAAAAGTAAAATGTTTTTGACAAAAAAGCATTATTACAAATTAAAGCTAAATAATGAAAGAACAATGACAAATAAATATTTATAGTGTGTTTAGATCAATTTTCAGATAAATAGGGAATTCTATACTCGAAGAATTTAGATTATTTCGAATTCAAATTTTGTTTTCTCCCATGTGATACTGGTAAACAAGAATTATTATGGTTTTTTATAAATTATTAATGCCCTCTCAGGTTTTTTTTGGGCTTACCAATCTTATCAAGCATTGTTAGGGGGTTTTAGGAGGATTTAGTTTTAATCCCCATACCTCTTTAGAATGGATCTTTTACTATACATATAGTTAACAAATTTAAAAGCTTTCTCTTTCTTTATAACTTACTCAAAAAATTATTTTATAAAACAATTTGGTAATTTAGAAGAACATAAAAGTTTGGTTTTTATTCTAAGAAAAAAAACAGAAACTATATTACAGAAAGAAAAAAATTTTATAAAAAATCATTAACAAGACAAGACACATGGAATAATTGTTAGAGAGAGCGCTGGTACTTTTTAATTAAAAGCTTATGCCTCTGTAAATTAAAGTTTATACTATGTTTATATGTTATATTAAGGAGACAAAAGTTGATGACACTACATTTACCCCCAGAGCTTAAAATTTGGTTCATAAATATTTCAGGTAAACCATACCTAAAATCCAAAAGTTTGATTTTTAAAAATCTTAAGTACATATTGAATAATGAATATCAGAGTAATAAGGAATATTACTGTTCTTTTTTTATTTTTAAGTGATACATAAAACCACAGCATGTAAGTTGCCAAAATATTTGGGATCTGGTTATATATTAAAGTGGGTAATATGTACTGAAAAAATTTTAACTTGGTGAAATTTGTGATGTGTATTTCATTTTATTACAAATGAATTTCTAGAAAAAAACAGTGATGAACAAATAAAAGGTGAATGGATTTTACAAATAATAAGAAATTAAGACATAGGTAATTAATACAAGATTTATCAGCGTACCGGGAAAAGTTTGCAATTGATGTTCCAAATAAACACGAAAAAAACCTCACCCAGTTTTATGTTGTTTTCCTTCTGAAATCAAACATAATTCACAAAAAATAACAAGGAAATTATAACAAAGTATAGAAACATTTCAGTTCAATAATCTGTCATCTGTAAGGCTAAATATTGCCAAGCTGTTGGGGATGCCAAATGTTAGACACTCTTCCGATGATGATACAATTGACAACACCGAGAAAGATTTGTTATTGGATGTTCCAAAGAAGCATTCAAAAACAAACCTCACCCAGTTTTATGTTGTTTTCCTTCTGAAATCAAACATAATTCACAAATATTAACAAGATAATTATAACAAAGTATAGAAACATTTCAGTTCAATATTCTGTCATCTGTAAGACTAAATATTGCCAAGCTGTTGGGGATGCCAAATGTTACACTCTTCTGATGATGATACAATTGACGACACCGAGAAAGATTTGTTATTGGATGTTCCAAAGAAGCATTCAAAAACAAACCTCACCCAGTTTTGTTGTTTTCCTTCTGAAATCAAACATAATTCACAAAAAATAACAAGCTATTATAACAATACTGTTTAAAAACCTTAAATTTAAATTTAACCAAGAGAAGAGTAAAAATTATCAGGAGTTATCTCTAATTTCTTTTTCAATTTTGTACATGTCTTATCCCACTCTTCCTACTGAAAATTCTTGCTGGTACTAATTATCTACTAAGCTATCAGCCCATTTGCAAACACAGAAACTTTCTAGAAAAAAGTTCAACAATACATTACATATTTCTTCAGATTTTTTACGACAAATTTAATTATAGCTGAAATAGTCCGTCGCTAACTTTTGTACCGAAAATTTATTTACTTTCAAAATAGAAACCAAAGTAATATCAACACCAGATAAAAACGGTTTTGTGAAAATACACTTAAGATATTTAACAAGACAGTGTAAGGGGCCATTCATTAATTACGTAAGGGTCCCGAGGGGGAGGGGGTGTTGGAAAAATCTCTACATACCCTTACTTGGGGGGTGGGGGGGTCAAACCGATTCTTACGTAAGATTTTCTTAGTAAATATAAACAAGATCCAATTATTCTAATCAAGAGATAATAATATAATAGTAATATGTAGTTGACAGCAAAAATATTCTACTTATCTGTTGAAAAATAAAAATCTTTTATTTACGTCAAAGTGAGAGTTTTCTAACATTATATTATTTTGAAAAACATAATGGAATGTTACGTAAGAATAGGGGGGGGAGGGGTTTGAAAAATCTTACGTACCCTTACATGGGGGGAGGGGGGTCAAAAATTGCCAAAATCATCCTTACGTAATTAATGAATGGCCCCTAATGACTTTAAATTCAAATTTCATATTACTTATGATACTATCCACTTGTCTTGTCATAACGGTAGGTACACTTGATGGCTTTTAGAAAAATGAAAATTGTCGACAATTTAAGTAAAACACTGAAGTGAGAGGGCAAGCCAAATTAATAGTAGAGTCTGCTTAACGTGATCGCATTTGTCTGATATTAAAATGATAACATTATCAGATTGATAACAATAAGCAATTTCATATAAAAGTTGTTATCAATGAACTGCATTGGTTTTAAAAGGTTCTATAGTAATTTTAACGAGTTCATTATTCCCAGTTGAGAGGTTATATGGCATTAAGACAACAAATGTTAATATAAAGTATATACTAATGTGTGTGCTATGTACTAATGTGTCCACTAATACAATACTATATCCTAGGAAAATTAAAGAACAAATAAAACTTAGCAGTACTACTAAGATGTAATAAGAATACAACTAAAGCAAACACTCGATAAGCATGCAAAATCTTTCACCAAAGTTAATAAATTACAAGCAGATTATGTGTAATGTACCCAAAACTGTACTAAAAACATAATACAACCATTATTTAGCTGTTACTCTTTAAAAATATATGAACTATTATGAAGAAAACAAACCCATCAATATGAAGTTAGGCATGATTAATATTTTCTAAACATCACCCATCCACATCCAAGAATGCAGAAAGAGTAGTTATGCTTATCAAACGAACAATTAAACAGTTTAAGCACTTCATAATTAAATAGAAACACGAATCAAATACAATAAACATTTTTTGTTTACGATTGATTGGCGACAAAAAATCCCGCCAAACCTAAACACGGGCGGACAACTCTTTTCAGGTCTTTGTAAAGCAAATTACAAAACCATATGCAACTATATTACCTCTAAATGAAGCTTAAAACAAGTTGTAACAATTAAATTTAATAGCAGAAGCGTATACCGAAATATAATTAAGAGAAAGCACTAAATTCAGTGAGTGATTCGAGTAACAAGATTTTAAACTGTTTAATAATCATAACAAAAACAAAAATATAAGCGCAGGTACCTGTGAAACGTTACTATATTATCTTAGGAAGCTTTTCCTGGCATCTATAGGTACATCAAAACTGAAGAATGATTAAAAACAATTATTTAAAGTAGCACAGTTAATCCGACAAATGGATTCGCCATTGAATTGCTATGAGGAGCTTGGGAAGCGGTTACGGCTAAGACAAAATCTTGCCACATGTCACGTGACCTGGTCTTGCCCTCGCAGAAAGTAGGGTTGCACGCTCTCTATTCAGTATTACTACTCTATGGTTCGTACTGATCGTAATTTTATAAAGTGAGTAGGATTTTAAGAACTTACATTTGCCTTTATCTGTTCCAAATTGGAACAGAAAAAGGCAGCTGCAAAAGAACGAATCAAGATAAATCTCTTAATTTCCAAGTCATGCTTTTTACTACTTTTATGGACCTGCGACCACTGAGCTATATAACAAACTGGAGTGACTAGTTAGCGTGCTAAAACCGCATCACACCGCGGAAAGGATTTCCATCTTCTTTTAAATTTCTCTATCTGGTAGCACAGTTGTATGAACAGATTGAAACGACCATTCTAAATTTTGCTCATAATATTTTGAAAAACAGGCATGGGCGGATTAAAGGGGGAAATGCTCTTCCAACTTTGCTTCAAGCTTGCCCCGATTGCTGACTGAGAGCAATCAGGGCATTGTAAGCTTCCGCGCTGGCATGATCAATCGCTTGTTAGAGTATCGGAGGTTGACACTCCAGTTTGTTTTATAGCTCAGTGCCTGCGACATGGTCAAGCACGTTTTATATCTCGTCGTGGAAGATGCAATAAGGCACATCTAACATTTGAAGCACCTTTAGTATTCCAATCCTCTTTCTCGCCAAACAGTTTTCGTGACTTCGTTTGGCGGTTTTAATATGACTGTGCTTTTTTTGTAAACCAAAATTTTTCAGAAATTGATGCTTAGATATTTGATTACTTGATCAGGCTTATCACCTAAAAGTATTAAAAGAATTTTTAAAACATCTTAATAGCTCTAGTAAGCCGTGATTTGACACATTTTAACATTGGTCAGAAAAAAGTTGCCGATCTTTCATGATCTGTCATAGATCCAAAGATCATGATCTGATATTTAGAGAATCAATCTCGATGAAACCGTTTGAGAGCGTGAAAGATATTGGTTTATTTTGAATGCGATTCTGTTTTGACAATTCCTCCGAATTTTATTAAACTAATTTAAAAAAGATATTACTGGATCTTCGATTATGTGTTACTTTTTTATTACATGTACCTATTTTTCCTTTAATTAGCTTTGTAAAGTTCCCGAATAATGCAAATAAAGCATGCTTTATTTTATGTCGTGGTACCTTACCTGCTACAATTTTATTGTGATTAAAATGTAAGTAAAATGTACACAGTTTTGTAATTTTTTATGTTCCTATGATTTTTTTGCTTTATACAACGATAAGAGACAAGAAAAATTTTCCCATAAGAATTGTATTGAAAATAAAGTTATCAAACAATTAATTCTGATAATAACAGAAAAAGTGCTTATTTACAAAAAGAAAAAGAAAAATTTTTATTTTATCTATCTATGATGGACAAAATTAATAGAAATGATCGATATTCTTTTCTGAAAAGCAGAAAAATGCTCGATGGGGGCAAGAGAACGAGAAATTCTATTAGAAAGCGATGTTCTGAAGTAGTCACCCTCCCAAGTATTGCCCGTACCTGGAAGTGCTTAACTTCGGTGATGAATAAATGTGCTGGTGTTGGTTTTGACTCGATTTAAGCAGCAACCATACGAAACCATATTTGGCTATTTATTTCACTGCCAATTGAAACAATCTACAACTACATCAAACTGTGTCTTTTTCGGATGTTAGATGTGCTGTATTGCATCTTCCACGACGATCTATACCTTGTGATCGTGCGAATTACAGTTTTAGTTCATATAAATTTTGTTGAGGCCGCTACTGTCCAATGCTTTCTTGACTCCTCCGAAGGAAAAATTTATTTGTAGTATATGGCAATAAAAGTCGTCATCCAATCAAAGAACGTTATCCTTTCCTTTTGTTTTGTTTACCTGTTCTTCCTCACATGTCGGAGTGTGGTTGAAGAAAGATAAATTTTAAAACATTTCCTTGTTAATTGTATTCATAAAATTGAATCTTTGATATTTGTCACAATTAGGAATGCTCTTTTCCGTCTCCTTATTTTATAATATCGAATGGAAAACTCATCGGGTTGTCGGCGTTTTAGAATTGATCCTTTTAATCACTCTGCAAATTAGAAGAAGAGTTTTACTGTAAAAAAAGGTATGGTGAATAAAATGCTTTACAAACTTGCGCTTATTTTACTTTAGAAATTAATAAATTAATGTAATTTAGATTTTATTTTTAGTACTTCAGGATTAGCCGGACGTAAACGCCAAGATATGTAATAAATTGATAAAAAGTACTCTAATATCGAAATATAAAACGTTAAAGTTACCAGAACTAACAGTATTGGGTTTAATTTTCCACAAATTTCTGTTTGTAAATTATAAAACGCTAATAAAATCCAAAGTTAATTAATGTTAAAATCGCATTTATTTATTGCCTGTCTAAATCTTTAAAAGTAGGTACCATATTTATATTTTATCGAACCCTTATACTCATTCTTGCTTCTCAAAGCGTTCTTTTATTTTTTCTATTTCTTGTGCTGATTTACTTTTCTAAATACCTTTATTCTATGTTTATTTGTGCTTTGTTTTTGCAGTTTCCTAATTCTAAATGTGATTTAATCAAAGCAGTCATCAATGAGTATAAAACTTAAAAGAAGACTTACTTATGGTACTATCCTGTTCTTCAATTTATGTACAGGATTAGGATATGGTAAGAGCACTTAAGTAGTTTTTAGCATTAACACAATTTTAAAGGAAACTCATTTATTTAGTGTCAAAATTAATGATTAAGTTTAAACGATGTTTTATGTTTCATGGCAGCCATTTGATAGTTTGGGTAATTCTAAGAATCTGGGCCTGACGACAAAAGTGTCAATTTGATTCTGCCTACTGTGTAGAAATTGAATTGTTTTCACACCAATAAATCAGGGGTCTGTTTAGAAGAAATTTGGGTCCATTTTCGGACCCTTCACAAAACGTTTCATTGTGAAAACGGACCCTTCACAACGTATTTTACCTTAAAAACGGACCCTTCACAAAGTATTTTGGCCTTTAAATGGCCAATATTTTTCACAATACTGCCAATTTGTGAGCTTATTTTCACAAAAACAGGCTCCTGGCTGAAAAGAACTAATATAACACTAACTAAAATTCACAAAATTATGAGTAGATTTTCACAAATTTTTCAAAAATCGGACCCTTCACAAAAAGTCTGGACAGACCCCTGTAAATGGCATTAGATGAACAAATTTCACCAAAAATTCATTAAGGCCTTTATTGTTTGGATTTACAAACATTTTAACTAAATTTTACTATAAGGATATAAATATAAAATTCTTAATTAGTGGGGGACACGGGGTGGGATGGGACACCTTCAATAAATCTAATAATTAAAAATTAAATTAGTTTTTGAGTGTTCCACCAGGTAAAGCCACCATGGCTTCATACTTGTTGCTGTTTACTATTTTAGTTGCAAGCTCCTACAAGTTTCTGAATGAAAAAGATGGTTTCACTATAGCAAAAGTAACTAAGTATTACACTTTTCAAAGTGAATTTTCAATCTGATTCTTGGTTGCTTTCTTAATGGTTTATATTGTTTTCTAAACAGAATAATGTATTTTTTATGAATAAATAGTTGAGTTAAACTTAAAGCTACAATTCTTTTGAAAGAACCTATTTTTTAAAACTGTTGCTACCGGGGTGGGATGGGATATGCCCAATTCCTCTCAATACCCAAATACAAGCTATTGAATACAATTCTTTAGATACCTTTGTTTTGGAACTGTTTAGTATTGCAGTTGAAAACATATTTTTTTAGATTAAAGAATAATTTTAACTATTTTGTATTTTTCACTTAAGATAGATTTTTTGAAGTAAATATAGGGTAAAATAACTGATGTTTTTGTAATAAATCTTTAAAACGTGTAAAATACTTCCATCTTTGTGGTTTTTAATCATAGGGGAGAAGGGGATGAATGGGACAGGGGATGAACGGGACAGCTCAATTTTTTGTACCTTAACTTCACTTTAAATTTTTGTTATTTCATCCATAAGATAGTATTACCTAGCCTATTCAAAAAATTGTGTTCATTGACATCAGCTTCCATTTTTGTATAAATAGGACTACTAAATGTGTTTTCCCTTACCAAAAGTAACTTTTATCGTTTTACTTCTATAATTATTTATTAAAAAATAATTTAATCAAAGCTATAAATTTTACAGTGTGTTGAAAGAGTACTTATATTATTAGCATAGTTTCCAATTTAAATGAAGAAAATCCATGGATTTTTTCCTAGTCTAATTTTAGTTTTTCAAAAATAAGTGGGTACGGGGATGAATGGGACAAGAGTTGCAGGGATGAATGGGACAGTTCCATCATCACTTCATTTCCTGTTTCCAAAACTTTTCATCAATAGCTTCCTATATTCAACTCATTTAAGTAATTTCTGATAAAGTTTACTAAAATAGGGTGCAAAAATTTATGTTTAAACTTGTGTTTTGTGTTCCAAATTCATGTGTGAATATACAAAGTCTTAATGAGCAAATAGTTGCAACTGTCATCTCAAATATGTTATGGATAAACAATTATTCAAACAAGTTAGGTTTTTATGCTCTATTATTACGAAAATGTCCTTCAAAATGGCAGGGAAAATGTTACTGCAGGAGAGGAATGGCTTTGGGGGTTAGGTCCGTCCAGGCATCAAAAATTATCTATTTGCACTCCTAAAAGTACAAACCCATAAAAAGCGAGTAGCGTTAATAGAAATAACACCAGCTTCAACCACTGAGCTGAAAGAATAAAAGGATTTGCTTCAGTTTATGCGTTAATTTTACTCGTCATAAAGTCAAATAAATGTAGGCTGTTTTTTGCCCTTTAAAGCCTTTTTAATTTTTTTCTTTGGAAAATAAAGGTGTGTTGTTCCTTTAAAAAGCTAAACATTGTGCAATATTTAAAATAACTTTGTTATTTTGTAAATTTTTGAACTTTTTTAACTGTCCCATTCATCCCCACCACGGGGATGAATGGGACAAAATACATGCGTTCATAAAAACTTTTCTTGGAGTTTAAATAATGGGTAATTGATTGAATAACACATTTATAATGTAACCAAGAGTTCAATTATTGGTTTTAAACTTGTTACAGGATTGAAAAATGTATATTTTTTTCAATTTTAGCAAAAATGTGAAATTTGTCCCATTCATCCCTGCTCTCCCCTATATTTAAAAAGTAATCATAAATTTTAATTTAAAAAAAATGTCCCATCCCACCCTGGCCCGGGGTGGGATGGGACAGTTTTAGACTTACTTTAATTCGTTTATAAATCTTAAGTTTTATTTGCTATTGAACTGTTGTAAATTGAAAAATAGATGGAGTTAGGTAAATAGTTACTGTCTGTTTTTCAAATTAACCCATATAATTGTGATTTGTTTTCTTCTGCATTTATTAGCAAAGAATATGATTTCTATTTGCAATATTAATAGAAAATCAAGGTAATAAGTAGTATATTTAATTAATTTAAAAAATTTTGGAGAAGAAAATAAAAACTGGAATATAAAAATGTTAAAATTTGATACTTGTGTTTTTAATTCATTTAGTAATTAATAATGTAGTGAACAATAATTTTATCTTTTTCAGCCATAATTTTTCCTACAATATGGAACTACGTCCATGAACGATTAGGAGGGCAGACCTACATGCTGGGTGTGATAATCTCAGTGTACAGTCTGTCCTCATTCTTTGCAAACCCATTGGTAGGATGGTGGAGTGATCGTAGTTTGGACACTAGAACCATCCTGCTTGTCACCATCTTGGCTGAAATGGTTGGGAGCTTATTGTACTTTGTTGGGACACATATTTGGGTTCTTGTGATCGGCAGACTGATTGCAGGTATTTTTCTTCTTTATTCTAAACAAAATCTTAAATAGTTACAATTCAAATTAGTATTGGTTTAATCAACCCATTTTCTTTGCATGGGTTTTCTGTTTTGAACTTGCTGTTGGTAGTAGAATCTGATGTGAAATTTTTAACTCTCTCTATTATCTGTGAGGGTAATCATGCTACACCTACTTATATAGTCAATTAATCAAAAAAAATTAAATTGTTCAATTACTGTCATTGAAATATTTGTTTTTATCATTATTTTATGTAACTGAGAGTTATTTAAAGCAGCTTCATCAGATAAATATATAAAATAAGACTACATTATTATTATTATTCGTAGGTATTGGGGCTGGAGGAGGCTCTGCGGTATTAGCAGATATCACTCGGACTACATCAGAAGAGGAACGAACATCCGTACTGTCAGTTTTCATTGCTTCACGTCAATTGGGACTTATTATTGGTCCAGCATTCAACATATTTTTTTCTCAACTAAACTTTAATGTGTTTACATTACCGGTTGATCAATATACAGCTCCTGGGGTGAGATATAGTTTGATATTATAATTGTAGTAGAGATTATATGGAATGATTAAGTTTAATTGAAGGATAGCAATATATTCCTAAAAAAACATGGCAACTTTCAAATTATTATAATACAATCACTTTCTAAATTACAATTGTTAGCGTTTTTAAATTCTTCTGTTAAGATTCTTTGAAACTGAAAGAAGATAATTAGTGTTATTTGATAAATTTTGTAATTTCAAAATGTTATAAAGATGTTACATTTGTGATAATATCTACAGTTCAACTTGGTTATCCATCAAACCAATAAAAGTTTAAGTTTAAAAAATTACAACCGTATTACATTGCTACATACTAATACCATTATACAGGTTCTACTGCAGTTATTTTTAATTTCCCTTCTAAAGAATCATGTAACCCTAACTTAATTAAACTCATTAGCATTAAGATGAACAAGACAGATCATTCTTGGGTTTACTTTTAATGTAAAAACCCTAAAGTAAAACAACAACAGAGAAAAAATCAACTAATACAGCTGAGCTAAGCTTCGAGTTTTCGAAATGAGTTCCTTACTAATCTTTTATGCTATGAAACTCACTTTTATGCAATTTAGGCTTTGTTTTTATGCTGAGCTATATGCTGAAAAAAGTTGTATTAACATTATTTACTTAACTGAGCAGAAAAATACTTTTCCAAGCTAATATCATGCTTCTATTCTGTAGCTTTTTATGGCACTTTTATGGCTTATCCTGGAACTAGTGGTATTGCTTGCCTACTCCAACCTAACTTCCCTCCAAAACGAAGAAGATGTTGAAAAGCTCTTTGAAGACTACACTGCAGTGAGAGGAAGCATGGCATACAGTGATGGGGACAACCTCTCGACCTTAGAGGTTGCTTACACATCCTCATACCCTCCCTACTCTGGCAACATCTCTGCCACTCTGGATGCCGGTGCATTGGCCTACAGTTCCTCTCAGCCTAACTTGCAAGTGGAGTGGCTCGGAGATGCCAGTGCTGGAGGAAACTCTCTGAAACGGGAAGAAATAGAAACCATCAATTGCCAGAGGATTCCAGAAGAAACTAACACTCCTTGGTTTCATCGCAAGTCTCCTGTCAGAAGGATTCAGAACTTTGAAAGACGGGCTGGGAGTGTCTCTGATAGGATGATAGAGTCAGCTGAGCGAATGATTCAAAGTACTTCTGAATCTTATGGGAAGTACTATGATGAGAATTTACCTCAAGATGCCTCCAGAGTGTCCAGTGCAAATCCAAGCACCCCATATTCTTCGGAACCCGCATCAATGCCAGATGAAGCAACTGGTTTGTTGGGTCACATTAAACAAGGTATGCAATGAGTGATTTACTTTTTTTCACTAAAGATTCTTGAATATTCTGAACTTTTGAATTTTACAATGAAATAAATTATTTTAAGTATGAAACAATGGTTTTAAAGGTACATTCTTGTTGAAATAGTTAAGAGAAATTGGTTGCTTAAGATGAAAT
Source organism: Tetragnatha versicolor (assembly GCA_024610705.1). NCBI lineage: Eukaryota > Metazoa > Arthropoda > Arachnida > Araneae > Tetragnathidae > Tetragnatha > Tetragnatha versicolor. The sequence continues at coordinate 1,043,794 of JANDEH010000004.1, forward strand.
AAGCCACATGACAATGCCTATTTCAGAAGGAGTATTTAGTGGTGTTATTTGGCAATTTGTTTTTTTTTGCTTTACAATGCTTATAAGAATATAAAGATTTCATTCAACAAAACATCACCAAACAAACACCAATTATGTATGTCATTTTCACCTTCCTGAAATATTAGTTGACAAGTATCAAAAAGTTAGGCTGTACATTGTGTCATCTTAAGTAACAAATTGCATTATTTATGAAACTATTGGTTGTTTTGCAACTAAGGTGCATTTCATAAAAGTAATGTTAGTGTTAAAAAATAAAAGCTATCAAAAATTTAAAAAATATACCATCTGGAAATTTGTCTTAAGCAGTAATTAAAACACTAATAAAATATGTGGTTGTTAAATTCAAAGAGTGTTATAGTTTGCTGAATATTTCTCTTTTAGATATAATTAAGATATGAGAGCTTGTTGTTTTTACCAATTTTTTATTTTCCGATTTAATTATAAATTACATTATGTAAGTACAAAAAAAGAAGGATGATTTAATTAAAATATTATTTGCTGAATCTGTATAAATTTTATTTTAGATTACTTCAGAGATGAAATAATAGTTCTGTTGGGCTTAGCTTTCATATCATCATTTGCTCAAACAGCTCTAGAGGTAAAGTGTTTGCTGATCAATTTTCTTTCTTTAAAACTGTTCAAACTACAGCTGTTTGTATTTTATTTTTAGTCAATTTGAAGTATAGATAAATGTAGGTATCCAATAAGTTGAATGCATGTTAATATAAAAATTTTAAGGCTGATATTCTGAAAAATATCTTCCTATTAAAAGTTATGTTTCTAGTTCTCTTGCTAATCTTTATGTAAACATGATAAAAATGTAAAGATTGTGTTAATCTTATTGATTGTTTAACATGTGCTACTTTATAAATTAATTTCAATAATATTATACCAATTAAACTTAAATTTGTTTTTCTAGACTGTTGTAACTCCTCTTGCTCAAAAATATTATAACTTCAATGAAATGGATAACAGTTATATCTACTTATTTGCTGGAATAGAGGTATTGCACTGCTTTGAGAACAATTTTTTATGTTCTGAGCCTATTTGAAAAATAATTTGGTATTTATTCTTATATTAAATCTATTATTTAAGAAAACAGTCCTATATAATTTTGGTTGATACCTATAAAATTAAATCTGTGTATGAAATAAGTTTTGTAAACATTCTGGATTTCTGGAAATATTCTGAAAAAAAAAGAGTAAAAGACATTCCTATTTAATTTAATCAAGACTAAAAGAAAAGTCAGAGGGGAGTTTCTCCCTCTGGATTTTTTTACATAATAAAGGCTTATGAACAGATAAAATCTTAAAAAATTTATTTCTTAATGTTCAATTCTAAAATTATTTTAGTTTTATAAGTAAAATATGTTTTTAATAAAATTCCCTAAAAGTGAATTTTAATTATGCCCCTTGTTCTTTAATAAAATCAAAGTATTTTTTCTTAGGTTATTCTGGTGTTTGCCGTAATCAAATATGTTAGTAGAAAAATCTCGGATAGACTACTGATTCTTTTTGGATTAATTGTCTTAGCTGTGTCATTGGTTTTGCCTCTGCTGTTTGTTCCTTCAGCTATTCCAGGTAAAATGCACATCAGTCTTTTTTAACATCTGATTCCAACAAACATCGACACAACTAATCTAATTATTCGTAACATCACTTGCATTAAAATTCATGGCATCTTGGAAAACTGTAATGTTTATAAAAAAAATTGAAAATTCTTTTACAGGTTATTTACTTGTCAATAGGCTGTAATTGTAATAGAAAGTATAGTTTCATGCTAAACTGTCCAGTAGAGATTTTTGTCAATGTTAAATAAAAGGATTTTGAAAAGAGCTTAGTAAGCAAGGGAACAGCCCCCTAATACTATTTAATTTTTATTCTATTTTTATACTATGTAATCATACAATTTATTTATTTTTTGTTTCAAATAATGTTTTTTTTAATTGATTTTTTGAAATTTTATTCCATGTATCTTTTCTAGGAGATAAGAAAACATTACTTTATTTTATTATCACCATTATCCTCGATCTCATTGGAATAGCTACTGTTGTTGTCTGTTCCTCATCTTTGTTATCAAAGTTGACCAGTGATGATAATCAAGGTAAAAAAAGTCTGACATTTAGTTGATTGCAATTACCCCTGGGAATATTTAGTTGTATCAGTTAATAGTAAATATATATTAAATATACTATCTTGTTTAATAAATGCGACAAGTTATCACAATGAATGAAATGAAATGTAAACTTAAAAAAATATTACATGAAGATTTGGGTTTAAGATTAAATCTGATTTGAAAACCAGTTAGTAGTAGTTAATGGTTTATAAATTTTCTATGATATCCTATTCTCATTTTGAGGTCAAAGTTTACCTATACCAAAATATGGTTATAATTACTGCCTCTATTTCTAAATATTATGCTTTTTTCAGCTTTATTCCAAGGATTTCGAAGAAGCATGGTCAGTCTTGGTTGCATTATGGGCCCATTATGGGGAGGTGCCTTCTTATTTAATATTTATTTACTCTTTGCCATTCCCTTGCTTGTGACAGTATTAATCATTGTAAGTATTTAAAAAAATTTTTTTTTGGTATAATCTTTTTTATCCTTTCAGACATTGGTTACAATTATGCATTTTTATTCCCTTGAAATATAAACTTTTAACATGAAATCCAATTTCATTACTGGTTCACCTATTTAGTATTTCCTTTTTTATTATTATATTTTTAACTTTTTACCTAAACAGCCAGAGGCAACTGTTAGCCTCTGCTAGGTTTTTTTACTATTGTTTAAGAAATGTGTGTTATTAACATTTGATTCTAGAGTTTATATTAATTTTTTTACTATAAAATCCAGGGAATGAATTCCCATAGCAAAGCATAGCTGAAATTTTTTTTAAACAAATAGCTAATTTCAAAACTTAATAGCGTAAAAACTTTGTTCTGTAAATGCTTAAAAAGAGTTTCATAATAGAAGTGCTTGCAGTAACAACAAGTAATCTTCAACAGCTACATCAGAGTAAGATTGATGTTGCTGTTAGCACTCAGTTAATGGCATTACATGTTTGAACTTATTTAAATCATAGTGTTAATAATAATAATATTGCAGGTCCTCTTCATTTTATCCTATAAAAAGTTGAACGTGGAAAGATTTTAAAACACTCCATCCAGTCCAGTTATGAAGGTCTCTCAATGTATGTTGCATAATTCTTCTGAAACGAAAAAAAAAACAACTTTGCCAGTTTCATGCACATTTTTTAAGTACCTGTGATCAAAAATTTGAAATTGTAAAACCCAATTTGTGGTTTTTAAATGAACAAGAACTACCTGGTGGTAATTTATTTTCAGCTTTCTTTTTTTAGCTTTAAAAACATCAAAAGGTCATGCCCAAAGTGTAGTCATTTTGTGATGTTAAAAATGATGTTTGTCACTTACTGGTTTTTCAAAGTTTTTACATTGTTTTGTTTCTATATTTTAAAATGTGTTATATTTATAGTTCTTTATTTGGTTTTTTGTGTGTTGAATTTTTAAGATATTTAGTTTATGTCATTTCATATAAAATGAAGTTATTTTAGAATGTTCAAAGAATTCAATGTTGGTTTTATGTATTTACTCGTGAAATTTCTCCCTTTTCTGCAATGAAAGGAGGGAAGTTAACGCGAGTGAATAAAAATTTTAGCTTTTTTGAACAAATACAGTTTATTGTTATTGTATATGTGTGCTGTTGTGTATATTTTGGTATTGATCATATTTATGAACTGATTTTCTTGCTTTAAAAAGAAGTAATATTTTTATTCATTATTTCAATAGAAGATTAATTTGTTAGTAATTTGATTTTTCCAAAGTATTTCGGTTAGTTAATTATAGTTTTATATAGTATTAAACAATTTGTAAAATTTCTTATTTGAATGTATTCCAATTTTATGGTTTGTTTAAAACAATTTAAGGGTTAATTCACTGTTTATATTAATCTAGATCTAAAATCAATGCATTATAAAACTGCACCAGAAAAGTCTACTAGCAATAACATTCTTTTACCAAATTATTTTAATCCTGTAAGTCAACTAATTTGTATGGGCTTATTGCTGAGACCTTATTTCTCTTTTTTGTGAAGTGAAATTTTTAAAAACATATCTGTAGTTTTCTACGTTTTATCTAAACATATTGTTCTATTAAATTGTTTTGTATTTGTTGTTGAACTTTCTTTTCCTTTTTTTATTCAATAGTTCTTTTTCTGTAATTTTGTTAAAATAAAGGCAATAATTTGCATAAACTGTTTTGGCATTTTAATTCAGGTATATCTGATTTTGTGTGTGCTTGTGTGATGATCTATATCTAAAATTTAAAATTTTGTTTTATCGTCTATATTGTAATTTGTATTAATTTTATGATAGTTACCTTAAGTCAAACTTTTTTGGGTTGCAGCACCCTTTTGAAATATGCCCCACTTGAAAAAATTACTAAAATTTAAAGATATCCTCAAATTCCATTATTGAATAAAGATTCAGTACTTTTAACTTCAATCTGAAATAAATAACTGGTAATGCTGCTATTTTTCTTAAATTCTTTGCTGTTTTACATTTTAAATAAACATTTAAAAAATATTATTTTGATGATAGAGGTTCATATGAAAAGTGGGTAAATTTTTAATTAAATTAATACCAGGAAAATGCAATTTTTTAAAATGAATGAAATGCCTTGTAAAAAAAGCTTGGAGATGTAAAAATTTTTTTAATGATTATTTAAAGGTTCTGTTTGGGAAAATCCGAAGATTTTTAGCTGCTTTGTTATTTTCTGGTTATTGGTACGTACTACTATATTACAGGGTCATAAATTCAATGCCATTTATAACTTTGCCCGAAATACGCGTGCATTAATAATAATGACCGGGTTTATCACACTGCTCATAGCATATTTATAAAAAGGATATTGAAGTAGTTTGCTTATCCCTACTTTTTTTCCTTTCCAGATTATTTTCTAGAAAATTCACGAGTTACCACGGAAAAAAAGCCGCAAAATCGCAACTTCTCGCGGAAGTTTCAATTTTTCGCAAAAGTTCCGTTTTTATTGCTTACAGGTGACTGTTTAAATTTGCTTTTCTCACGTTGTAATTGCGATGCAAAAAAAAACTTTAACTAAAAACCCTTAGCCTGGTTACCCAGTATGATTGATCTGTCAACATTTATTGGGGTCAGATGGAGATGATGATGGCTGCCCTTGATCATATCAGTTATCTGCAATACGAATCGAAGCAACTGATTGAAAATTTATTATAATTTAAAAAAAAACGTGATTTAAAAATTTATCTGCAATGCAATATTTTGGCATTTAATTTTTAAAACTAGGCTTTCATGATTCAGACCGCCCAAATCTTTCGCGCGATCTATAACAGATTTACTTCTTAGGAATGAAATTTTTCAGACATTTACTCCCATATTCATCGGTAACTTGACCGGCGGTTAAACAGCAGTCAAACTTCTGTGATGGACAGTTAAAGAAAGAAAATTAGTTATCCACCAATCAGAGGACCACCGGATTCACAGGCGGTTAACCGCCGGTGAATACGGCCGTTAAAGGATTTTCTTTTGATGGAAAAGGAAACAGGAGTGAAGTCGATATTCGGGCGTCAATTTTCATGATTTTGTACTTTAAAACAGGGGTCCCCATCGCAACTTCCAAGAACTCGAGGGCCACTATCGAAATCCACAAGGGGTGGACCGCAAAGTAACCTGGCTCCTTATTATCCATATCCATGACATATTTTTTAGGGAGATACTCTTTAACATGGAATTTTTCCGGCGAGAGAGGGATGAAAGTTATTATAATATTTACTTATTGTGAAGGTATCACTACTGTAATTTTAAAAATTTAGGAGGGTTTATATGTTTTTGACCTTCTACATCTATACATCTTTTAGTACTGAATACATAAAAGGAGGAGTCTTCCTCCAAAAATGTTTCTAAATTTCCCTAAAATAAGGTTTTAACTAATTTTTGGATACTCCATTTTGCCCGTACTCGTGATAAAGGTTTCCCTTCATAACCCCTTGTTTACACTCAGGGGCAATTTCAGGGTATAACAACCACTCTCTCGAAACATGTGACTTTTAATTTTTCACCATAGTGAACGACCAAACAAAATAATCTAAGAGATAGATAGGGGGAGGGTTCGGGAGACCTTCCCAAAGAATTTTTGAATTTTGCTGTGCTAAAAAGTGTTTTGAAGCTACTTTTTGGAGGGTTTTCAGAGAGCTTCGTAGGCCGTCTGTTGGAAACCCCTGCTTTAAAACAACCTAAGATATTATAAATTGATGAAAACTTCCACGACCTGAAGATACATTTATTTGATTTTCCGGGATAGATGGCCGTGTTTGAATGGAATTTCCAAACGTTTCGCTCTCAGCTTCGGAGAGCATCCTCAGTACTCACTGAGGATGCTCTCCGAAGCTGAGAGCGAAACGTTTGGAAATTCCATTCAAACACGGCCATCTATCCCGGAAAATCAAATAAACCTAAGATATTATTTCTTTCATATAAGCCATCTTCATACTTAAAAAATATAGTGCATCCTGGAAGGACACTAGTGCCCAGAAGGTAAAAATTATCTTGATAAAATTCTGGATAATTCTTTCCATTTCAGATATCTATAGCACTATAGCCGTAAAATTTAGTGTGTGGGTATGAATAAAAATTAAGCTTTATTCTTTAGTATCTCGGAAAAATCAACTACACTAGCGGAAATAAAAATCCCAACACCAAGAAGGAAAGGAGATATCAAAGTCAGATTTTTTTCCATGATTGCACTTAGTATCAATGTGAATTGATTAAAAAATCAGCCTTCCTGGATGTTAGGGGGGCGAGAAAACCGGGGAGGAGTGTTGTCTCCATAGGTGTCCATTACTGCCGTCACTCGTCATGGTATTGAGTGACAGGGGATCTAAATGACTTTTGAGGGATTGGAGGACCATGTTGCCTCCTCAGGTAGTCCAAATTCATATGGTGCACCAGCGGACGTTGCATACCGGGCTAGGTGATTTCTCCTCATTGACCGGACTTTTTTTGTGAGCGTTGCTTCTTACGAACGGATAAGCCAGGGTAAAAATGCAACATAGGGGGTTAAGAAGAAAGCTTGGACATTGCATACAACATGTGGTTATGCTTGTTTCTCTTGAAATTTGTCCCCAGGATAGATCTGAAGGTAAGGACGGTCTACCGGCTGCAAAATCTCAATGACGCAGCTCTGGTTGGAAAAAGTACTGGTGAATCATACTCAGGAGTTGCAGAAATGGAATCCAATGCATCCCCACTCCGTTACCCTGCATCACCACTCCGTGGAACGATTAGAAAATCATCAGCTAAGTGCGCTCTCCCCATTGTGTCTTCAAACTCATATCCAACCGTCGTGGTGCTCCAAACCGAAGCTGGATTCTCTCATAAACGCAATGTCTTGAAATTGGGATTTCCATTTCCTTATTTAGTGCACTATTGGCAACAGAAAGGCCCATTTTCAGCCCCTTGTTTATGGACAAAGATGTAAGAAGCTATGCGGACAAAACGGACAATCCGCAGTACTGCAAACGACATCCATCCCACTGCCCCTTGTCCTCAGTATGATCTACCGGTACTTTGGCCAACCAGAGCTGCTTCATTGAGGTTTTTTAGCCGGTTGTCCGTCCTTACCTTCAGACCTGTCCTGGGGACAAATTTCAAGAGAAAAATGCACAGACACATGTTTTATGCAATGTTCAAGCTTTCTTCTTAACCCCCTATGTTGCATTTTTACCCTGGCTAATCTGTTCGTAAGAAGCAGCGCTCACAAAACAAGTCCGGTCAATGAGGAGAAATCACCTAGCCCGGTATGCAACGTCCGCTGGTGCACCATATGAATTTGGACTACCTGAGGAGGCAACATGGTCCTCCAATCCCTCAAAAGTCATTAAGAGCCCCTGTCACTCAATACCATGACGTGTGACGGCGGTAATGGACACCTATGGAGACAACACTCCTCCCTGATTTTCTCGGCCCCCTAATATCCAGGAAGGCTGATTTTTTAAGAAATTCACATTGATACTATATACAATCATAGAAATAAATTTGACTTTGATATCTCCTTTTCTTCTTGGTGTTGGGATTTTTATTTCCGCTAGTGTATTTCTGACTGTGGAGATGTTTCTAAAATTCAATCCCTGAAGTTAACCTGGATTTCCCCCTGCATAACGGTAATGTTCTAAACAGGGTTTTTGAGAATACATTAAAGAATAAAAATTATCAAACCAAATTTAATTTAAATTCCTCTCTGTGCTTGCGCCCCCTCTCTAAACGTAACACATTCCCCCCCCCCCCACCTGTCAAGTCATGACATATTCTTCTTCAGCAGCACTACAGCCTGGTGCTGACCCCCCTCAAAATTTTAATTTCTATCTACAATTTTTTTCCTTGAAAATTTTGACATTTACAAGAAGCTCTTCTCTTTGGGTGTAACCAAAAATGTCTCAAAATGAACTAAAACAATACTTTTAGAGGTAAATTTAAAAAAATTTCTGGGAGAGGACCCCCCTCAAAATTTTAATTTCTATCTACAATTTTTTTCCTTGAAAATTTTGACATTTACAAGAAGCTCTTCTCTTTGGGTGTAACCAAAAATGTCTCAAAATGAACTAAAACAATACTTTTAGAGGTAAATTCAAAAAAATTTCTGGGAGAGGACCCCCCTCAAAATTTTAATTTCTATCTACAATTTTTTTCCTTGAAAATTTTGACATTTACAAGAAGCTCTTCTCTTTGGGTGTAACCAAAAATGTCTCAAAATGAACTAAAACAATACTTTTAGAGGTAAATTCAAAAAAATTTCTGGGAGAGGACCCCCCTCAAAATTTTAATTTCTATCTACAATTTTTTTCCTTGAAAATTTTGACATTTACAAGAAGCTCTTCTCTTTGGGTGTAACCAAAAATGTCTCAAAATGAACTAAAACAATACTTTTAGAGGTAAATTCAAAAAAATTTCTGGGAGAGGACCCCCCTCAAAATTTTAATTTCTATCTACAATTTTTTTCCTTGAAAATTTTGACATTTACAAGAAGCTCTTCTCTTTGGGTGTAACCAAAAATGTCTCAAAATGAACTAAAACAATACTTTTAGAGGTAAATTCAAAAAAATTTCTGGGAGAGGACCCCCCTCAAAATTTTAATTTCTATCTACAATTTTTTTCCTTGAAAATTTTGACATTTACAAGAAGCTCTTCTCTTTGGGTGTAACCAAAAATGTCTCAAAATGAACTAAAACAATACTTTTAGAGGTAAATTCAAAAAAATTTCTGGGAGAGGACCCCCCTCAAAATTTTAATTTCTATCTACAATTTTTTTCCTTGAAAATTTTGACATTTACAAGAAGCTCTTCTCTTTGGGTGTAACCAAAAATGTCTCAAAATGAACTAAAACAATACTTTTAGAGGTAAATTCAAAAAAATTTCTGGGAGAGGACCCCCCTCAAAATTTTAATTTCTATCTACAATTTTTTTCCTTGAAAATTTTGACATTTACAAGAAGCTCTTCTCTTTGGGTGTAACCAAAAATGTCTCAAAATGAACTAAAACAATACTTTTAGAGGTAAATTCAAAAAAATTTCTGGGAGAGGACCCCCCTCAAAATTTTTATTTCTATCTACAATTTTTTTCCTTGAAAATTTTGACATTTACAAGAAGCTCTTCTCTTTGGGTGTAACCAAAAATGTCTCAAAATGAACTAAAACAATACTTTTAGAGGTAAATTCAAAAAAATTTCTGGGAGAGGACCCCCCTCAAAATTTTAATTTCTATCTACAATTTTTTTCCTTGAAAATTTTGACATTTACAAGAAGCTCTTCTCTTTGGGTGTAACCAAAAATGTCTCAAAATGAACTAAAACAATACTTTTAGAGGTAAATTCAAAAAAATTTCTGGGAGAGGACCCCCCTCAAAATTTTAATTTCTATCTACAATTTTTTTCCTTGAAAATTTTGACATTTACAAGAAGCTCTTCTCTTTGGGTGTAACCAAAAATGTCTCAAAATGAACTAAAACAATACTTTTAGAGGTAAATTCAAAAAAATTTCTGGGAGAGGACCCCCCTCAAAATTTTAATTTCTATCTACAATTTTTTTCCTTGAAAATTTTGACATTTACAAGAAGCTCTTCTCTTTGGGTGTAACCAAAAATGTCTCAAAATGAACTAAAACTTTTAGAGGTAAATTTTCAAAAATTTCCAGACCCCCAATTATTGTTTGGAGTAATTGTAAAACTTCAACGTAATGTGGAACATAATTCCAACACTTCAAAATCTTGGGGGGGGGTGATGTTTGTCTTTTACAGGCATGGCCAAAACCCGGCCCGCATGCGGCCCGTTTGAAATAATTTTGCGGCCCGCGAGAATTTTTTTAGTCAAAAGTTAAAGTTTTAGGGTAAGTTAAGGCCCCCACCGAAATTCCGACAAAGTGTACCAAAACGCGTTAAAACCTGTTAATTAGAGTCGTATTTCCAAAAAATTTTCTGGGGGAGGACCCACCGACCCCCCTTTAGTACTAGGAACTTTATTGTTCGTAACTTTTTTAGGATATTAAGTTCAGCCAGGTGCAAATCCTACCTAAAAATATATTTTAAATTATGCATTGAGCCTTTAAAATATGCATGGGGGTATCAGAGGAAGATCTGGGTGTACTCTTTTCCGGTGCAAAAATCTAGCTGCAATTTTTAGAGAGAATTTGGGTCCTCCCGAAATAAATTTCTATAAGCGCCACAGGCTCCTTTTAATAGTTTCGAGTGATTCCAAGTGTTTTTTTAACGGCACCTGTTTAGTTCCTCTGGATATACTACAGAAGGTATTCTTGGGGTTGCTCCGAAAGGTGAATTTAAATGAATATTTTATTGAGGAATCTGTAAAACTAAGCAAAGGATCTAAGAAACTCCCTAATTTATATACCTAGTTTATTCAATTCACTTCACTGTCATTCTGTGCACCTAATATCTTAAAATTTTAAATGCCGCCTGCGAGAGTATTGTGGTTTTCCAAAGTGGCCCTCAACATCATTTGGGTTGGCCACCCCAAGCCTTACTTCAAGTCACTTTGTTTAAATTTAAAAAAAAGAAAAAACTTTTTTGGAAAGGATGGTTATGATGCATACCAAATCATAGACAAAAATTTACAAACAAAATGGGACTGATTTCAGGTTTTTAAGTTGTATAGTTATAGAGTTATTAGCTTTTTTAAAATGCAAGAAAAACAACTTTACAAAATTTCTTTGAACATTAAAAAATTATATCTAACGAAACAAGAGTGATAGAAGAATGGAACCTGAAACATTATGTCTATATAACTATATTAGTTCCTCATAAAAAAAATCATGAACAATATTTGAGAGTTTAATCTTTGGTTTTTTGGTTGTTTTGTAAAAAAGTCATCCATTTTATCAAACAAAGTGCGATGTGGGAGCCTAAGATGTTATCCAATCGAAAAAATATTTTACACCGTCCTTATTGGACCCAAGTGACAGCCTTTCTGCGCTATTAGAACATAAATAAGAAAGAAAGTGTGTTTTCGGCCCACCCTAATGTGTACCCCACACCTCAAAAACAAATTAATCATGAATTTGGAACCTACTTGCATTGCTTCGTAGGAGTTGGTGACCTCTCTTAATGCACATTTACGTTATTAAAATAGGTAAAAGTATAAACTTTTCAAGTAAATTATATACAAAATTATCTCTTAGCTGAAATAAACTTTCATACTTTTAATCATTTTTCAATCCTAGCCACCCCAAGATTTTGCAAAGGATTTACGTCTTAGGAACTTAGGATATTGAAAGTGTTAAATATTCCACGGAACAGCATATTAAGGAACAATAAGCTCCTACTTGTCATGTTCAAGCTCGATCCTGGTCAGAATATTCTATTTACAAAACTTGTCCCTTTGCCGGTATAACAATATGGGTTTATGAAATTCATCCAAAGATTGAGAGAGTGGGTGCAATCGCGGGAATTTCGCTGGATTTCTATTGGTCGACTTGCATCACTATAGAAACATTGTTGTTAGCAACGGTAGTCAAAGTCTCCACGTGCTCACATTCTTTTCGGAACAATGTAATTGAGTTGACTCCTCTTCAATTAAAAGAGGTAAAAATTATAAAAATTAGGCTCAAAACTCTAACTACTCAATTTCGTCGAATTGTTTCATTTTTGTGAGATTTATTTAAAAATTAAAGTTAACTTAAAATTTAATGATACGTTTATTCATCTGAACTAATTCGAACGAAAGGTACAACTGGGTACAACTATGAGAAAAATTAGAATAGCAAATATTTTGTTGCGTTTAGGATTTATCAAATGATTTTGTACATGCATAAGACTTAATTGTACAGATTAAGTTGATAAAACTTTAAAAGCTAGAGGAATTATTAAATTAATTAAGATTGAAACTTAAAAAAACTTTAGTTAGGGATCCCACCTGTTTATCTTTACCTGTTTATCGTTTAAATGACCTTACCGGGCGGTAGAGCGATGGGCATTATTGCCTAAGCTCTTTTTAATTCCTCTCTAAGCGAGGAAGAGGGAGAAGTCACCCCCCAAGTTAAAAAACTTTAAAATTATAAAACTAATAATTATTTATAAATATAATTATTAATTAAAAACTATAAACTAATAATAATTGAATCGCCAGTTTGAAGAAGGGAATAAGTCCAAAAAATGACAGATTATTTTTTTGTGCTCAAAACAATCTCCAAGCTTTGGATCTACACATGGGTGAAAAGATGGGGAAAATAATTTAACCCTATAAGGGAGATATCGCTCCTTGAAGTTGTGAAATCGATGTCCATTCATTGTATTTTTTAAGTTAATTTGGGATTAAAGTTAATTTGTCTTTTTTACCCTATTCTTTGTGCTGTAAATTAAGTTAAAACAAAATTTTCTCTAAATTTAAATATTTTTCAAACTTTTTTTATGCAGGGAATGTTTGACTCCATTCATATTCACTCAGTCCATTGATACTGCTTTAATACTTCAGTTTCACTATAATTTTGAATTTTATTTGTCTTATAATTTTTATTTCACCCTTTTGTGGTGTAAACTAAGGAGAAATATAATTTAAATGTGAATTTAAGGGTTTTTTAAAGATTTTTTTATCAGAAAAATTTCATAAGGTTGAAGAAGGGAATAAGTCCATCAACATATTTTGACTGTAGAATATTTTTGAATACTAGGGGGCTATCGCCCCCTGCTCGCTATCGCTCGCCAACCCCCGGGAACTGCTGACCCAGTTCCCTTAGGATTGCTTCGCAATCCTGTGCTCGCTACGCTCGCTCGCCATACGCTGGTACAGCCTAGCTGAGATTCATTACCAACTAAAGGTTCAATTCCGTTACCGCTTAATATCGCCAATCTCTTTTGAACACCAAAGTGTATAAATATTAGTAAATAATTTCAAATTCATATATTAAAATGGGTTCAATTCCGTTAGAGTCCCCGCTAAATATCACCTATCTCTTTTGAAAGCTTAATTTTCAAATATAAAAAAAAATTTAAAAGTTTTTAATGATAAACTGAACAGTTAGGTAAACATCTAATTAAACATATTAATCCATAAATTTAAAATTATTTAGCAATATTTATAATTCTTGGTGTCCGAAAGAGGTAGGCGATTATTTAGCGGGAACTCTAACGGAATTGAACCTTAAAATGTTTAATTAGATCTATAACTGTTCAGTTCTTTCTCAGGAGCCGCACCCCCTTTGCCTTGAATCCTTGTGGAGCTTAGGTAGTACCAAGTGGCACACGACAACAACAACAACAACTGTTCAGTTTATCATTAAAATTTTTTTATATTTGAATATTAAGCTTTCAAAAGAGATTGGTGATATTTAGCGGGAAATTTAACGGAATTGAACCCCAACTTAATTTATTGGTGAAAATGTAGTTTTATAAATAGTAATATGCAGCAGGGAAACATTAAATACAGTGTATGAAAAATATGTATACAGTGTTTAGAAAATTTATGGTTACTGTTGCATTAGCCAAGAAAAACCACCATAAGCAGTAAATTTTTATCAGATAAGTACTATTAACATGCATATAAATATAATAATTTAACAGTAAATTAATAAAATGGTACATTTAATCCCTCTTAACATATTTGAACAGCTAATAATATCATTAGAGACTGCGAAATCGGAAAAAAATCAAATCCAAAACAATGCACTCATTTTGTAAACAAATTTATTGTTGCCAACCGAGTAAAAGATATACAACGAAATCTGGACGTCACGCAAGACAATTATATATTTTTTTTTCAACATTATTTATTTATTATTTTTTTAAACAAAGTAAACAAAGTATTACATCACCTGGGATCGTTGAACGATCCATGTAGGTGAACAATAAACAGTTGGTTACAATTAGTTGCACATGAAATTACAATAAAAAATTTAGACATGGTTGTAAATAAAAGTATACATTACATGCAAACAAGAAAAAAATATATAAGTATAATATCTATCAGGAAATTAGTAGTGGCAAACAGGGTGTCGAAAATTTGGGTTTACTATCTGTCGTAAGGTAAGTAGTAGTGCAAAAAAAAATAAGAATTGATTAAAATTACTCTAATAATGCAAGATCAAACAAAATATATTATATATATTATAGATACTTATATGTTTTGATGATTGCTCTGTTTTCTAAATAGGGTTCTGAACTTCCTTTAAAAATTCGGTGGTTATACAATGAAAATTCCATTACTTATACAGTTTTTTTTCCAATTTTCTCAAAACTTGGTTTTTGGACCCTTCTTCCAACTGACGATTCAATTAGTAGGTATATTTAAAACTTTAGTTTTTCTTATAATGCCATCTAAATTTGTAATAAAATTAAAAAAAATTCAACATTAAAAAATCATTTTTAATCACACAAAGATGGTTTTACTTAAAGCCCTGGATAAAGCTACGTTACTTTACTACGTAACTTAAGCTTTGCTATCCAGGGCTTTATTTTTACTAACAACTTGCTATTTTATCCCTATTTATCTAATAACTTCATTCTTATTAAAAAGTAAAAGGAAGGATAGAACTGTAACTAAACTTGTAATTAGGAAACTTGTTATAATGGGAAACTCCATAATAGAACTGGAAAAATTCTCATCCGAGATCCTAGCTAAATTTAAGGATAAAAATTAATTAAATAGATTGAAATTATTTTTGTGACTGTAATAATGCTATTAAGAATAGGAAATGAAGCAAATATTCAATATAAAATGTGAGTTTTTTTACGAAAAAATTAAGAACCATAAATTTTAAAATAATTATTTGCACAACAGTGTATTTAGAAAAATACACAAGAATTTGCCTAAACAAGGAATAATCTATTCAAAAACGGGGAAGGAATCTTTACTGAAGAATTGAAATCCTTGATGATAGGCCCATTTTACGTTACCACGTGTTGTGATTATTACAATCGATATGCCGGCCTTGAGGTGCGCACGCGCAATGTAGGCGGGGCCAGAAAAATTGTCTGCTCACCGAGCATTGACATTCTACCAAATATGTTCCATAACTAAGCATGTGTTACCTCAAGAAGTCGGACTATTTACTGTGTTATTTCTGTCATAGAATAAACTCCGTATCCGCCGCTTCACTGTGCAGCACTCCCCACGTGAGTCCTTTATTTTTTATAGTTTCCTAAATTATGTGTTCATATTCTTAAGGGACTATTTAACATTATTTTACGGTTTTTGAAAAAAGGTTTTTCCTCGTGCTGTTAAATTTTAAAAAAAATGTTAGTTATTAGAAGGCTAATATTCTTTGTGTTTCAAAAAGTGTTCTGTAAAACGTTCTTTTCCTTCATAGCATTCGAGTAGAAGGAAAACAAACTTACTAAGTTAAAAGGAAAAAGTAATTTTATATTCTTTAGTTGAACTTATTTTTTAAGTTAATTAAAAGGTATTGAGGAATTTCTTACTCCTTTTGAAGAAAAAAGAAATGTTATGATGATAAAATTTTTTACATTATTTAGTGCTTGAATTAAAAGAAACAAATTGCAATTAATAAGAAAATACTATATTTTTGTGTTATTTTGCATCAAACTTTTTTTCTGCTATAACTATTAAAATAGAAATAGACAGTTTTGGGCATTCACATTTTCATTTTACTTTATTAATATCTTAATTTGAAATATTTGAATTTTACATAGAGATAATATTTATTTTATATTTATATTTATTTTAATAAATATAATTAATGATTTTAAGTTTGGGTCATTTGTAATGAAATTAGTCGAAAATTCGATGATTATGTTATCTAACTGTGTTTTATTTTCTTCTGAAGTACTTCTATAACGAATGCAATGTGTGCAAAATTAAATCGCTATTAAATTTCCTAAAGTTTAAAAAGTTACGAATATTGTTTCTTTTTTTTACATTTTTAAATTCTTTATTATAGATTATTCCCTTAAAACTTTTATACTTTTTAACACATTTTCACACGTTTATTCTAAATTTGCTAGTTATATGCCCTATTCGAATCAATTTATTTATTCTGAGGAATGAAGCATTAAGATAATTGTTACTTTGTATTATAATTGGGCATTAAAAACAAAATAATTTTTCTACACACCACTCTGATAATTTAAAAATTAGTTGTAGTTAAATAAATTACTTATAAGTTTTTAATTCCAATTTTGATTCTTTGAATCTTTCCATTCTTTTTCTAAGTAACTTCAACTGATATTTTTTGGAGTTTTATATTGAAAATTGAACTCTAGGTTTTGCATCTCAAAGTGGTGGTATAAGCAGCATGATACACTCGTTGGAAATTCTAATAAGTACACTAACTTTCTAAATTTTGGTTATTTAATTAAAGTTTAAAAAAAGATGAAGGCTTAGCCGGCCGGAGTCTGAAACAAAAGATGAGTTCTTCCGGGCTTTTAAAGTTTTTTTTATTAGAGGTTTAATATAGGTAGGGGATAGGTCTTACAAAACCGGGGACAAAACAGGGATTTAGGCTTTACTCATTGATTTGGAGTGATATCTAGCGATCACTGCTAGAACTATTTCCAAACATGGACCCAAACTACTTCCAGTAAACAGAAGTTAAATAAACCAACCTACATTTTGCAGAGGGAATCATTTTTAAGCTTCACTAGAAAACATCACACCATTTTAGCGTCTGCAATATTAAGCCACCAATCTTATATCTAAGAACTAACTCTCCGTAAGTACAGCTTAGGATACCTGATTATTTATTAGTTATTTTAAAAGTTTATATTGGTGCCTAAGAGTTATTTTATTAACGCTAGATAAAATTTCTTGAAAAAGACATGGTCGGCAAAACTGGGATGCGGGTAAATTCGGATGAAGCTTGCATCTTTTGCTATTATATGAGCATTCTAAATCTAGGGAGATTTGAATACAGTGCTTACACAGCAAAGGTGGGCACATGTGAAATGATGAGCAATACCAAACTTGAAATTTTGTTCTTAAAACGTTTAACCCTTAGAGCGTAAATTAAATTATTATTTGATGAAAATTTTATATAAATTGAAATTCTAGAAGTTTATTATGTCATACCATGCAAGTTTATCCAAGTTTTTACCATGCAAGTTACTATGTTATTTTGATTATTCTATCCAGTTTCCCGGTTTTGTCCAACAAGGTTGGATAAAAAACCGGGATTTTTAACTTATCTTAAAAAATGTGCTTTATGACCTATATTGCTATTATTAATGATTAATTAATTTTTTTTCATAAGGACCAGTTTATCGTTTTAGCACCATTTTTGACTGTTTTGATCACAAAATTATAAGTGAAAAAATAATTATACACATATTAAAAAGTGAATATTAAAAAAATAAAGTTTGGGTGCCGATTTTGTCCGACCTTCCCCTATGAAAACTTTTAAAGGGGGATTAAAAACACATCAACCCATTTCAGTGATGATTCTTTTATATGAGTATTTTGTTATTGTGGAGCTGAATTTCCTTCAAAATTTAATGACTTAAAGGAAAAACTATTCATACTTATCCACTCACCAGGGAGCTTTATAATTATCATATCCATGAAAAATAACAGGGAGCGTTTTGCTAAATGACTCTCACATGGACGTTTCTGTTACTTTCTCAAAAAATGTGTAGGGACCTCATTAATGGAGATCCTCTGTATCCCTAAAGATATTGCTAAGGTAGTTTGATTCGAGACCACATATTCTCATTCTTAGATTCACCTATGGCATCAAGAATTTCATTAATAAGGAACAATGATTTGTGTAATTATTCCAAAAAATCCCATTATCCATTTTTGGATACGGATGTACTACTATTAATAAGTAATAAAATAGTAAGTAATAAATAAAAATAAAAAGTAGTAAGTAGTAGTTATCTACTACCACTGCTTACTACTTTTTATTTTTTTAATAAAAATTTTAGTATCCCACAGTTTCTAGTTTATTACCCTTTGTTTTAAATACCTCTAAATCCTCCCATCAAAAAACTGAATGATTCTCTGATACTCTCAGCCGTATCACTGGGCCAGTGGGTTCTGTTTAATCTTGGCAGTTACTTTTCCCCTGGGTGTTCCTTGGCCTAATTTTATCGTTCTTCATTAAACCGTGCTATCCCTTTCTCAGGAGCTGGCAAGCAGCCCATTATCTAGGAAAGACATCAGCTTCAATTTATCACGATATTCATCATCAACTCTTTCCTTTATCTACAGTGAATACATGGACTTCGTTTACCTTTTTTTCTTGAGATTTTGGTGGTCCAAGGGTTGTAACCTCAAATGTAACCTCAAAAATAAAATTAAAATCTATTGAATAATCCAAGTAATTTTAAACACTCCATGGTTTTAAAGCCAAATAATAAAGGTTAGTAATTTCAACAAACGTAACTCTGGTAAGCAGTTTTTGGTCCAAAGAACGTTTTCGGTGTTTCTAAAGAAACTTTTAACGCTGATTTCAAATCTGCAACTAGAATTTTTCCATCACCCATGGTTTTTATACATATGCAGTTTTTAAATATTACTTTGGAGTGTTAAACTATTTAATCTATGATAAATTAATGTAGGAAAAATTATGCTTTTAATTATTTAGTTGATGAATATGATTATTTTCCTTAATTACCGTGTCCTAGTTTCTCTTTTCCCACCTGCTTTTAGAAAAAAAATTGGGTCTAGGTTTTTACTTCAGCACAATAATGATGCTCCAAATCATACTGCGGATATTCCAAGAGTAAATAATATATTTAATGAGCTAATTAACATTGACCCACATTCAATCCAGAACATATTAGAGATAAAAATATGTTTTGCAGTCCTTTAATACCTCTGTCTCTTAAAAATGTAAATATTTTTGCATAGACATTTCTCTCATATTTGTGGATGTGGAGTGTGGACGAGTATAGAATTATGTTATGATCATTAAAGTTCCTTTGGCCATTTAAATTTTTGTTAAGGCAAATTTAATAATAATACAGTAAAGCACCGTTTATACGTCTTTCAAGGGACCGACGTAAATCGACGTATAAATGAAAAAACGTATAAACGAAAATGTCCTTAATTATTAGGTTTATAACGCTCCTAATGCATATTTACAAAAATAGATTAAATTTTAGGTTCTTTGTGGGGTTTTCTTTTGTGGGGTCATTTAGCGATTAAAAGAATTCTTCTCCTCTGCAGGGGGTGATGGAGACCTCATAACCAAAGATAAGAAGGGCCATAAAACTGTAGTGTAGCTCATCCCGTTATCAGTTCAAAGAACTGCCCTTTTACTCCCCCCACTCCATTGGTCAGATTGCTCATGCCCCCCACAATGGCCAAGGAATGCAGTGCTCTTCAACCTTTCTTGGGAAAATTTTCCCACGGAATAACAACTGATACTGGATATTTTCGAATTTAAAGACAGCCGAAAACGACGTATAACCGATATTGCGCGTCGTATAAACGAAGAATTTTTGTATTAAAATGAATAGGAATGAATTGGGACTTCGCGAAAACGACGTATAAATGATAAAGTCGTATAAATGAGAAACGTATAAACGGTGCTTTACTGTATATCCCACATTAAAGTATGATTTTTATTGATTCGAATAACTTTTGTTTGACGAATCGTCAAAAAAGTTCGCTCTTAATTTTTGAGAAGTGCATTTACTTAAGAAAAATAGTTATCAGGAATAAAATTGAATGTAGGAGTACAAGACATTTAGCTGATTACTTCTGAACAATTAAGTCAAATATTTCAGATGCAAATTGCAAACTTTACTTCAATTAAATACTATCAGGTAATACCACATTTCGTTCTATCTAAAAAAAATTCGCGTCACTAAAAAAACAGGGTTGGCTGGATTGGACCCAATAGGTTTTTAAAAAAACATGTGAGAAAACCCTCTTTTTTGACCCATTTTTGTTTTTTTCAAGAAAAATCAAAATTTTGGCAGTTTTAATATTGAAAAAGAAACATTAAACCAAAAACATACCAAGAACTGCAGTTGAGTGGGTTTTTTTTAAATTTTAACTAGGTTTCAATAATTAAAGTTTTTTTGTCATAGTTGAATGAGTTTTTTTTCAAAATTTAGGATTATTAAAGTTCGAAGTTTAAACTTTATAAAAAACTAGCTGATATGCCCGGCCTTGCACGGGTGGAGTTAGAGCTTTAGGATTTCTTTTCTAAAATTTTCAATATATTTTATACCTTATTTTACCAGGTAAAAGGTATTATATCCATCCAGTTGTCAAGCATTTTAATATTTGAACAATTTCTACATTTAACTTCATGGTCCCCATAAAAAATCAGATACAAATCTCCCAAAACTACTTAAATATGCCCATTTAGAACCCTTGATTAATCATACAGGATTTTAATTAACTTTTTCTGTGAAATTATTCAATAACTAAAGCGTATTCCATTTTTCAATTTAGGAAAAAATCTATCTCTCGTTGAAAGGGCTTTCACATTTTCAATTGTTTTTGTTTTGTAAATCAACTATCTTGAAGCTACAATAAATGCAAGGTATATAAACTAACATGTAACTTTATATACCTTGCAATAAATGATTGTTTTTTATTTACATTTCCGTTTCCATGGAGACTATTTTAACAACAATGCTATATTCCATGAAACTTTTTATTTAAAAGCTAGATCAACTTTCAATTAAAAATATTTTAAAATATACTTAAATACCAGTTTTAAAATTTAAAATTTCATTTAATTATATTTTTAGATTATTGTTATAATTTTTAAACAGAGTTATATCTAGTTTTTCTTTTAAAAACTTGTTATTTTGCATTATGTTTTTTTGTAACAATGGGGTAAACAGATCTCTTCCGGAGAAGAAATAAAGCTATTTCAGAAAAATGACCATAAAAGGGGTCAAAAGAGGGTCAAGAGCATCAAGAGGTCAATTAAAGTTTTCGAAACATAGCCTATGTTTTTTCTTGAGTTTTTTTAAGTAGGTATACCAAGTTTGGTGCAGATCGGAAGTAAACTGTGGATTTGTATAGAAGACAAATATATATACACACCCACATTGACTTTTATTATATTAGACTAGCTGATATGCCCGGCCCTGCACGGGTAAAGTTATAGCTTTAGGATTTCTTATTTTAAATTTTCAATATTTTTTAACCTTATTTTACCAAGTGAAAGGTATTAAAATCCATCCAGTTGTCAAGCATCTTAATATTTCAACAATTTCTACATTTAACCTCATGATCCCCATAAAAAATCAGTTTAAATCTCCCAAAATTACTTAAAATATGCCCATTTAGAAACCTTGATTAATCATACAGGATTTTAATTAAATTTTTCTGTGAAATTATTCAATAACTAAACCGTATTCTATTTTGCAATTTATGAAAAAACATATCTTTCTAGTTGAAAGGGCTTTCACATTTTCAATTGTTTTTGTTTTGTAAATCAACTTTCTTGAAGCTGCAATAGATGATCGTTTTTTTATTTACATTTTCGTTTCCATGGAGACTATTTTAACAACAATGTTATTCCATTAAACATTTTATTTAAAAGCTAGATCAAGTTTCAAATAAAAATATTTTAAAATATACTTAATTACTTGTTTTAAAATTTTAAATTTCATTTAATTATATTTTTAGATTATAGTTATAATTTTTAAATAGACTTCATTTTCATTAAATAGATTTTTATATTATTAATATAATTTTTAAATAGACTTGTACCTAGTGTTTCTATTAAAAACTCGCTGTTTAGCATTATATTTTCTTTGCAACAATGGAGTAAGCAGATCTCTTGTTGAGGAGAAATAAAGCTACTTCAGCAAAATGACCATAAAAAGGGTCGAAAGAGGGTCAAGGGGCCATTAAAAGTTTTCGAAACATAGCCTATGTTTTTTCCGGAGTTTTTTTACGTATGTATACCAAGTTTGGTGCAGATCGGAAGTAAACTGTGGATTTGTATAAAAGACAAACATACATACACACACTTAACTTTATTATATTAGATTGAAAAGGATTTTTTTTAATTTCAGTATTTTTTTTCAAATTTAAATAAATTTCTTTCAAAATTGAATTTTTTTAAAGTCTAGGATATTTTTAAAATTTTAATGTTTTTTTAAAATTTGAACTAGGTTTCAAAAATTAAATGGTGTTTTTGTGAGCTTTTTTTAAAGTTAAATAGGTTCTTTCATAATTCACTGGGTTTTTTTTCATTATTGAATGTTTTTTTAGAAATTTAAGACGTTTAAAGTTTAAACTAGATATAAAAAATTATGGAGGATTTTTTAAATTTCAGTGGGTTTCTTCAAAGTTAAATAGATTTCTTTCAATATTAAATGGGTTTTTGACAGAACACATTTAACATAGAAAGAATTCACTAAAATTTGAAAAAAAAAAACCCAACTTATCATATTGGAGAAAATCCCTTAATTTTGAAAAACCCACACTTTTTCCGAAAAAAAAACCCAGTTTCATTGGTGTTTTTTCAGGGTTTTATTGAAAAACCAAAAAAAACCCACTGGGTTACGAGAAAAAAACCCTAGTTTTTGCCAACCCTGCTAAAAAATCATGTAACGGAGAAAAATAACTTGAAAATTTGAATTCAGCGTTAAAAGTTCCAATAGGATTACAACCTTTTTGCTCTTTGGTAAGAAAGATGCTTTATTTTATTGATTAGTGTGATTTTTTCCAATAAATCTAAGAATTTTATTTACATCTATTTTTAAAAACAACAAAATATAACAAAAGTTATTTGGAAAAATTTTGTAGCACCCCTTAAGTTTTCTTTAAAAAAGAACTCTGTCCAAACAAGTAAATAAAAACTCATCCCAAAGTAAATCTAAAACAATCAAAATGACCTTTCTGTCTAATCTAGTAGGTAATCCTTTTTTCTTTCCATACCAAGGTAACCTTATAGACCCCCCATTATATCTTTTTTATATGAACTAAAAACCTATATTCTCTTAATTGATTATGAAATGCCTTTTAATAAAGATAAGCATTATTTGGTCTAACATTGCAAGACAACCTTCAACACTCTATCATTTGTTGTCCCCAATGAATTGGTTAGCGAACTAATGTGCAATGTTTGCCTTTCACGAACACATTAACTGTTATAAGAACTACCAAGAGACCTCTTTTGATGAGAGTGCTCTTTTAATGCCATTTGTCTCTTTTCGAAGAAAAAATGGGAACGGACCTCATGGGATAGTACCTGCTATACGAGGTCATTTAATTTAATGCAAGACCCGTAGCACTCATGGGTATTTGCATCAAATATGGTAAACCCTTTTTTAGTGGTTATACTAGAGTGATTGGTAAATTGAAATGGGATAAGATACCCAATTTGTTTTTAGGTCATGAGCTTGTTTGTTTTGTTTTAATGAGAAAATAATGCAAAAATTCCTGTAATTTGTTGTGCCTGAAAGGTTAAATTTCTGTAATTAATTGATTTCTTAAAACTTAATATATTACCCTGGGTTCAATGGATTATATAAAGTGTACTTAAATGCAGAAAGCCTTTAAATCTTAGTAAAAAGAAGTTTGACCGACTAAGTTATATTTATAATGAACACAAAACTACTCGTAACATTTTTTA
Source organism: Tetragnatha versicolor (assembly GCA_024610705.1). NCBI lineage: Eukaryota > Metazoa > Arthropoda > Arachnida > Araneae > Tetragnathidae > Tetragnatha > Tetragnatha versicolor. Next base: position 1,067,899 of record JANDEH010000004.1, read on the forward strand.
AATATATTTTTTATACCATTGATAAAATATTCAATACGAGACTAGATTTCAATACGGGTAATAGAACAAGGGGTCACAATTTCAAATTGAATAAAGTAAAATTTAAGACGGATTGTAGAAAGGGGGCATTATTTTTTTAATAGGGTAGTGGATAGATGGAATGCGTTGCCTGAAACAATTTGTAAATTCAAGTAGGGTAAACGAGTTTAAGAGGAAAATTGACAGATACTGGGATTCCGGTAGTTTGGGTTAAAAAGACTGGACCAACCTTGCTGGGCTTACGTTGGAGTTGGTCGACTTAATTTGTATTTGTATACTAGCTGATATGCCCGGCCCTGCACGGGTTGAGAGTATAAATTTATTATTTTTAAGTTTTCCCAATTACATTTCTAATTTTGTATGATCAGCATTTATCAATTATTCCGGTATCCCAGGCGTCTTTTTCATATTCCGTTGTTCCCGGTAACTTTTCCTATCCCGGTGTTCCTAGTAATTTTTCTTATCCCGGTGTCCCGGGGGCGTATTTCCAATACCGCACGTGTAGGAATTCCACCAGAGGCAGCACTAGCGCTCAAAGGGTATCAGGAGAATTTGGCGCAAATACGGTTTGATGCTTGCTCTTTATCGCTCCATTTGCGGTTTTGGCGAGAGGTTTTGTTGTATTCTATTTATATAAATGGGGCAATAAAAATAATAAACAAGGATTTTAAAGGGCAACTAATGGCGATTTAATGTAATTATTATTTGTTAACTTTAGTAATTAATCGTTTAATTTTCATCTTAAGTTGCAATTATTTAAACCCATGTTTGTTTTGCAACCAAATTCATTTCTGGGTGTTGGGGCTTGATGTCGTTACCATTTTGATGGTCGGCATTCAGAAACACCCCTCTATCCATGTCCATGCCCCCTGATGACGAGGCATGGTTGGAGTTCCTGGTTCGTATTTTTTAACCTAATATTGATAGATTCTAGCTAACTTGCAGCATTTGCGCAGTTTGCAGAATTCTATTCAGTTTTAACTTTAAATTTAAATTTCGATTTGAATACCTAATATGTCTTTAATTGTCTTGAGCTTTCAAGTACATTTTAGCTGGATTTTAACTGTCTTTCAAGCGTCAATTTTTTAAAATCTTTTTTATCTTAAGTAGTTTCCGAGAAATAAAAACGTATGAAAATTTATAGCACGATTTATATGTATAATAATATTTTATATAGTACTTATTTTAAAATATAACAACTTTTAAATAAATATTAAATTTTACAGATTATAGTATTTTAAAATCCAGGTAAAGATGCAATAACATTTGTAAAAATTGACCTTCTAGCACAAAGAGCCGAAAAATATTTTGAGATATTTGATACCACAATTATTGGCCCCTTTAAGTTAAATTCTATTAGGACGAAAAATTTTCAAGGAATAAACATATGCATGTGGAACAGAAAAATAAAAAAAGCTGGCTTCCTGTTCTATTTCATTTGTTCTGAGCATCATTTTGTTTATTTTCCCTTTCACGCGTTCTTCTGTAGTCGGTTGGGAAGAAATTTTGGCTCAGGTATTTTAAGTCTAAGACGGAAAAGTACTTAAATTTTTATGATGGGGATCATGTAGGAAATGATTTTCCTAGAATCTAGAGGGGATAATAGTTTTCTAAAATTTGTTGGTCTTTAAAAAAAACTTATTTAGCTCTTGGTGCTGCGGCTCAAAAAACGGCCTTCGACGAACAGCTGCCCACCACTAGATCAGCCCTGTCTGATTGTTTATTTCATTTTTAAATTTGTTCTTCGAAACGTCTTTTAACACCACGTGTTTAAAAGCTATCAAAATTGCGTAAAGCTATTTCGGTGCCTAAATGGAATAATACAATAACATAAAATATGTACTCAGCTCTGAAAGTTTTAATTTTTTTACATGCATTTTGTTTGAATGAATGAAAACTTTATTTTTCACAAACAGTAAATTTATTTGAAATGATATCCAGTGTGTGTCTGTAATTAGATGAAAAGCATGCATGAACCTTTTCACCTCTTCCTCATTCTTGATTGAGCCTCTGATACATATATTATTATTTGTCTTCTTATCAAAGACCAAATTGAATTCTTTTGACATACCTTTTAAAATAAAAGACAGAGTTTCTTCCATCGTGCTCAAGTCATGAGAACGAAAGATTCGTAAGAACGCAGATTTGTATTGAGCGCCAAATCGCCTAAGAACATAAACAATGCAAACCTACAGTCTTCAATTCTTATTGGCTCCTCAACCAAATTCACACTTCCCCGCTAGTGCTACCTCTGGTGGGATTCCTACACGTGCGGTATTGGAAAAACGCGTCCCGGGGTGGATTAAAATTACTTTAGTTCTCAAGCAATATAATTTTTGAATGATATCCACATTTACAACATGGAAAAAATATTATAAAAATTATTTAAAATTGCTTAGATCCCTTGATTAATCATATCTTCAGGAATTAACGTGTTCGGTGAAATTATTCAATAATTATAAAGCTTATTCCATTTTGCAATTTAAGAAAAAAAATCAATATTTTCTAGTTGAAAGGGAGTTTTAATAGTTTTTTGTTTGTTAACCAACTTTCTTAAAAGCTAAAATATTATCACCTTTTGATTTTACATCCTCGTTTCCATGGAGACTATTTTAACAACATGATAATCCATAAAGCTTTTTAAAATAGAAAAATTAGATAAAATCTCAAATAAAAATATGTTTAACTATACTTAAAACTTTTAAATTTAATTGAAATAGATTTTTAAATTATTAATAAAATTTTTAAATAGACTTGTACCTAGTGTTTCATATAAAAACTTGTTGTTTAGCATTACATTTTCTTTGTAACAATGGAGTAAGCAGATCTCTTCTTGAGGAGAAATAAAGCTATTTCAGCAAAATGACCATAAAAAAGGGTCAAAAGAGGGTCAAGGGGTCATTAAAAGTTTTCGAAACATAGCCGATGTTTTTTCTGGAGTTTTTTTTTACGTATGTATACCAAGTTTGGTGCAGATCGGAGGAAAATTGTGGATTTGTATAAAAGACAAACATACATACATACATACATACCCATATACCCACACTTGATTTTATTATCTAATATAATAAAATCAAGTGTGGCTATATATGTATGTATGGTTGTCTTCTATACAAATCCACAGTTTACTTCCGATCTGCACCAAACTTGGTATACCTACGTAAAAAAACTCAGAAAAAAACATAGGCTATGTTTCGAAAACTTTAATTGACCCCTTGACCCTCTTTTGACCCTTTTTATGGTCATTTTGCTGAAATAGCTTTATTTCTCCTCAACAAGAGATCTTCTTACTCCATTGTTACAAAGAAAATTTAATGCTAAACAACAAGTTTTTAATAGAAACACTAGGTACAAGTCTATTTAAAAATTATATTAATAATTTAAAAATCTATTTCAAATAAATTTAAAAATTTTAAGTACAGTTTAACATATTTTTATTTGAGAGTTTATCTAATTTTTATATTTTAAAAAACTTTATGGAATGCCATTGTTGTTAAGATAGTCTCCATGGAAACGAGGATGTAAAATCAAAAGGTGATAATATTTTACCTTTTCAGAAAGTTGGTTAACAAACAAAAAACTGTTAAAACTACGATTTTGAAAAGCTTTAATTATTGAATAATTTCACCGAAAACGTTAATTCCTGAAGATATGATTAATCAAGGGATCTAAGCAATTTTGAGTAATTTTTAGAATACTTTTTCCATGTAAATGTGGAAACCATTCAAAAATTATATTGCTTAAGAACTGAAGGAATTTTAATCCACCCGGGAACACCGGGATAAGAAAAATTACTAGAAACACCGGGATAGGAAAAGTTACCGGGAACACCGGAATATGAAAAAAAAACGGCTGGGATACCGGGATGATTGGTAAATGCTGATTATACAAAATTAGAAATGTATTTGGGAGAACTTAAAAATAATAAATTTACACTCTGCACCCGTGCAAGGCCGGGCATACCAGCTAGTATTAGATAAGGGAAAAATTTTCTTGTAGATTTTGCAATCAAATATTTAGCTCGATTTGTTTTTTAAACGGTTAAAAATTTGAGCGATGTTTTGAACAAAATAAAATGTGGAGCTTTTGAGCAAAAATTAGTCTTGGCAATTCGAAAATATTTAAGTTAGCAAGTTGGATGGGTTACATTTATAAACGAAATAACTTTCACAAGCAAAACAAACAAGTAAAATAAATACAGCCCTGATCTTTTCTTTTATCTTTAACATTTTAAAAAACTATCTCATTGTAACTAAGTTCTCGAAATTCAATAATTCAGTATTTTAATTAGTATTCCTTTCCAATATTTTTAAGGTGACTAATATTAGAAAGGTCACATAATGTATTTGGAATGGACGCATGAAGCAAGTTGTTTTGATCAAGAATAGAAATTAAAATAAGCAGTGGAAGAGTAAATAACTGAGAAAGAAAAATGTGCGTGATTTGATCTACAAACCTTAATGCACAAGCATTAACCAGTAAAATATCCGATACACGAACATACATTCGATTCATACTAAAACGCGACATCAATTAAACATAATTCTCATCTTTCATATTGATCCTCCCGTTTTATTTTCCCGGTTTCATATTTCTTTAATTAGTGACGAAGTTTTGTAGTATTTCTGTCTTATCCTGGAGAGATCACATAAAAGTAAACTTAAAAGATTCTTCAATGAGTCTAACTCAAATGGTCTTCTAAGTGGATACAGCCATTTACAAAGGTTTACAGGCGGCTCATTTGCAGATAATCATTTTAGATTGTTTTGCCAGAAAATTTTTATAAATAGGTATAGTAATGATTTCAGGTAGTATATTCAGTAAATATTTGTCATAGAAATATTTTAATTCTATTCTTCTGTTTAGCAAAAAATCTTTATTCCTTGCTTTAGTATTTTTATAAAAAACGTTTGTATAAGTTGAAATTTAAACTCTATAATGAAATTATTTATTTCGTAGCAAGAATAGTCTCATATTTCACGTCAAAAAGATTGATGAAAAGATATGAAAAAGGGTTAAAGACTATTATTCAATACTAATCTTCTGATGAAGATTTCTTTAATCATTTCGATATTTAATACGCACTTACAGTAGGGCGTTGAAAAAGTCTATGTGAATTTTTTTCCGAATTTCCCAGACCCCCCCTCAAGTTGTTACAAATACTGAAACATTATTACCTGCAAATTTTCAGGTCTCTAGGACGATTTTTGACCACCGCTGCCTTTAAAAGTAGGTTTCCCATTTAAAAAATAGGGAAAATATTGAAAATATCGTCATTTTTGGTTCTTTTCAATTTTACGAGCCTGAACGTGAACGCAGTCAATATCAAGTGAAAACCTATATATCATGTTTGGGATATCATTACCTCAAGATCCTATCGGAAAAACATTCGTACTGGGGGGAAGTTCTCGAGGGTTAAAAGGGAACTTTCACCGAGAAAAGAGGAGGCTCGCGGGTGAACTCCGATGGATGGTTGGTGTGAGTGTGGCTATGGCTCTCTCACACTGCAAACTTCCCAAAGCTGAGATACAAGTTTATCAGATGATGCCAGCTGAAGTAAAATAGGAAAAACGTTCGTGAGGCCTTCATCCAGCTCCCGTCTGAAGCGTTCGCAAGCCTCCTCTTTTCTCGGTTAAGTGCGCTTTTATCTCTTATGGAACTTCCCCCAGAAGTTGCCATTGAATGTTTTTTCAATAGGATCTTGAGGCAATGATATCCCAAAAATGTAGGTTTTAATTCGATATTGACTGCGTTCAGGCTCATAAAATTGAAAAGAATAAAAAATGACGATATTTTCCCTATAACAGGGAAACCTACTTTTGAAGGGCGTGGGGTTCAAAAAATCGTCCTAAAGACCTGAAAATTTGAAGGTAATAATGTTTCAGTACTTGTAACAATTTGAAGGGGGGGGTGGAATCTAGGAAATTGGAAAAAAAAATTTTGCAACACCCTAACTTACTTATTTACCCCGCGTATGTTAGGACTTTCCGGACTTTTATCTAAGCCTTCAAATGGGACAATGACACGATTTGATATTCGAATACACTAGGTTGAAAAATTAGACTTCCTATGTGCAAGGACAAGTTCAGACATTCGATAGCAGTAAAACTAATATTTACAAAAAAAGGAAAGAAAACTCGAGCAGTTTCTTAGGTATCAAAAACTGTTACGGAAAAAAGCAGATTTTCCAGATTCTCCCCACATTGTACTTCTAACCAAACATGAAATCCTTTTTTATGTTCAAGGTTAAAAAAAATGTCTCTATTTCTGCTGAAACTCGGTGAATTAACTCATAAAAGACATCATATGACATTTACGCCACAACTCCCGTTCTCTTTTACACTTCCTGAATAATGCAGTTCCGTAAAGGAAAAAAAAGAAAAAGTGTTTATATGAAAGGTTAAATTCTCAGCAAGGCTAGACTGCTTTCACTCAAAAGGGTTATGGATCGATGTACTAATACGAAAATATATGAAAGGTCATTGTCGCTTTCCATGAAAAATTCAGGGTAGCCTTCGCTATGAATTATTTGCATCACTGCATGGTCAGTACAATTAAAAGTTTTGAAGTGATGCTTCTCTGTGTGGGGTGTAATGAAAAAGAAGAACACCGCTTAAGACCGTGATATAATATATATAATTGTGGGGGGGGGAAATCGTAACACAATTCTAGTTTTATAAAAAAAAGGAATTATGAAACTTGAATTGAACGAATTGAATTGGGATAATCTTTAATCGAGAATATCTATAAATAGAATCATTATATGCAGTTCACAACTTTTTAAATTGAACTTGCATAATTTTTAGGGAAACAAAAAAATACCTCTTATACATATTTATCAAACAATGAAAATAATTGTATTCTATGTAAAAATATTTTTAAACACAAAAGATGATTCCAAGACTTTGATAGTTTAATTCCGGTAGAAGTATCCTTATCTTGATTTTTGTACTGATAAAATGAAAATGGTTTTAAGTAAAAATATCTTAAATCCGTAATACTACATTCACACATGAAAAGTTAATCTATTTTAAGTGCCAATCTAGCTTAAATATAGCATTGTCACAATGTTATATTTAAGCTAGATTAGAACTTAAACTAGATTAACTTTTCATGTGTGAATGTAGTATAACAAAGAAAATTTAAGAGTCTGAGCAGGGAGACTATCTTTTAGAGCTTAGCTTTACAGTCAGATACTCTGAACACTCGACAAGATCGCCAGAAAGTTCTAAAATGTACTTTATAAAAACATTTCAAATCCTGCTCCAAATGAAGATTTATGGCATGGGTTTTTAAGCAAAATGAAAACAGGCTGCGTTAAATGCACAGCAGATATTTTTAAGATAACTTCATTGAAAAAAGTTTTAAAAATTGCGTCGATAAAGTATCGATACTTTTATTAAGATATCGAATACATCCGATACTTTAGGTTTCGTAACGGTGGGAGTTTTTACGGGGTGGGGGTGGGGTTGTTAGCCCCACGCCCAATCCAATCCCGTTTTAGTACGCCTCTTACCCCTCATCTGTGACATCTAAAATTTTTAACTACAAACCATCCGTTCTTTACATTTAAAGCCCACAAAACATGTCCGGTGAAAGAGGAGAAATCACCTAGCTCAGAATGCATCGTCCGCTGGTGCACCATATGAACTTGGCTATTATATCTGGGGAGGCAAAATGGTTCTCCTCCAATTCCCCAAAAGCCATTTAGATCCCCTGTCTCTTAATACCATGACGTGTGATGGCGGTAATGGACACCTATTGAGACAATACTCCCCCTGGTTTTTATCGGCCCCATAACATCCAGGAAGGCTAATTTTTTAATCAATTCACATTAATACTAAGTGCAATCATAGAAATAAATTTGACTTTGATATATCTTTTCCTTCTTGGTGTTGGGATTGTAAGTTCCGGCAGTGAAGATCAAGGGGTCGGCCAAAACTGAGATGGACTGATTATGTGGAAGATTACCTTAAGGTACTGAAGGTAACGAATTGGAAAACGGTCGCCAAAGATGGAGAAATGTTCTTGGGAAAGCTTTGGCCCACCCTGGGCTGTTGTGCTCGAGAAGAAGAAGAATACATCCGATGCTTTTAAGTATCGAGTACTTAAGTATTTGGTACCGATACCTGACTGATACCCAACAATACTATCACTACACCAAACCGCAAACAGGGTGCCCCAACCCACGAGCCTGCCATCTGCTCCCCGCAGAAGAGATCAACCACAACCGGGGTGTCCAAGTAAAGGGCATCGTCGCGTGACCGATTCCGTTACCGTCTGCTGTTGTTTATTGAGGGGTGCTCGGCCTTGGGGTGAACACGCGAGAGTTCGTCCGCAGCTGCGAAGTTCATTCAGCTTTTAATTGCCTTCAATTTGCTCATGCCCCTTGGACGCCTACTTGGTGAATTGACTAGATTTTTTTTGATGTAGCACATTGGTATGGATTTTGGTTCAGCTATCAGTTTATCCTTAGTATAGCAGTGTGGAAGATAGTGCAGAAGTTCGGAGGGAGAGAATCTGAGATGTATTGGTCTCAATGGAACTCGTGCGCTGAAAATCTTCCTAATCGTAATCAATGTGTTCTGTGAGATATATGTTTGCTTCTATGTGGTCGAATCGTCATAGTGTAAACCAACAAGAGAGTTGCAATTGATTTATTTTATTATTGCTTACTGGCAAGAGTAATACTGATGGTTCAAAAATTGATGAAATTAATCCTATCGGTGAAAGTAGTTTTGGATACCTTGTTGGAAGGTGTGTATAGAGAATTTTCTGTGAAAAAGAAGAAAGCTTGGGAGGAAATATAATTTTTATGGTATGTAAAATATTTATGTTACATACGCTTAATGAATTTTTGTCAATTCATATATTCTGACATCATTTTAAATTATGTTTTATAGTGAGTAGAAACATTAGTAAAGTGATAAGAAATGACAATTCAATGTTTTCCATTTACTTTTTTTTTACTTTACAACAATATGATTGCTCCTTCTTTAAAGAGAATTTTTGCATTTTTCAGAAAATTTAAATATTGATGGATTTTAGCTTATTAACCTACATCAATAATATCATTGTTATTAGAATGCATATTACATATTTTAAATACCCTATTTATTTTTTGGAAGCATGATTTATTTATAACATTTACATTATATTAACATTATGTATACATAGAACAACACAAAGTAAAGCACTTTTTTTCTTAACTTTAAAATAACTTTAGTGAAAAATTAATTAAATATTGTGTTTTACTGTAATATATCCAGGGCGTTTTTTAATAAGTATAAAAACTATCGTATTTTAAGAATAAGTAAATGTACTTGTTTATTCTTTGTTAAATAGATTAAAAGCGCTTTTTATGAATATTTTGAAACAAGAAAGCAAGACTTGTGAAGGGGATTAAAGAACACGCGCAATTGTCAAACACTTGGGTGTAAACTCGTGCGAGTTAATTAATATTCATAATTGGTTTATAAAAAGCAATGCAAAATGTTTCGCATGTTGTAAAATCTGATAGAAATAATTTCATAATTTATGTTTCTTTGAGTATCGCAATGTTAATTTTGGATGAGTGGTTTTATTTTATTAATCTTCAACGAGGGATCTTTTTAACGCCAGGGACAGTTCCCTCATAAGTAGAACAGGAATTAAATATTTACCACAGAGATGATACGTGATTAGCCATGACCCATATTCTTGTTATCTCTGTAAGCCAAAGAATTCTATTCTGTTACCTCAAAAAGTCAGTTCGAAACACAATGATTTTGAAGCTCTTTTTGTTGTGGTTGTAAAAACGTAGCTTATTTAGAGATTTATTGATCATCCATATTTTAACGCGTTTTGCAACATGATTATATGTTAAGTGCTATTTCTCTTCAATGATTTTCTGATCAATTGTGCGTTGTGTTTTGTATTTTCTCGAAAAGTCTACTATATATCGATTTTTCTTTTAGAAACTTTGATTTTGATGGATGATGCTATTCTTACAATAACTTTTATACTTTTACTTTAGGGAATGGAATGCTTTAAAAGTATAGTTTGAATAAAGTGTCTTCTCTCTTCACAGTAATATACTTTATAAAAACTTTTTTCACACTTATCCTTTATAAACAAATTCTTTGGAATTGAACAATGAAAACTTCTTCTAGACCCTGCTGCTTTTAAGTTCTTGCATAATTCATTGTGAATTAAATTTATTATTTTATAGAACTTCCAAACTGTGTGCCTTGAGGTATTGGGACTCAATTGGATTATTTGATACATAATTTTTTTCGGGAGGGGGGTAAGAGGCCGTTCAAATATTACGTAAGCACCTAAGGGGGGAGGGGGTTGCTGCTTGCTTATTTTTGCTATCAAGGGGGAGGGGCATATAAGTGATGCTTACGTAAGATACTGCATTTTCGAAAATCTCTTGTTTCTTGCATAAATAATTTCAAAACTCAACCAAAAACAAATTTAACAAAAAATTGAATTAGGAAATCTGACGTAACGTAAGCACTTTTTTCTGGGGATGAACCCCCCAAACATTTTGAAATTTTAACCCTGAAAAGTAATGTTTCGACTCATTTTTGAACCCTTAAGGTTACACCCAAAAAGGACAGCTCTTTGTATAAGTCACCTAATTTTCCAGAAGAAAAAAATAGTACTTACTTAAAAGGGATCAAAATTTGGGTGGGGGGTCCGGCAGTTTTTTTACGTAATTATGGTGGGGGGGTTGGGGTTTGCTTACCTTTGCTGACAAGGGGGAGGGGGTTAAAAATGACCAAAAAAGTGCTTACGTAATATTTGAACGGCCCCTAAGAGAATACAATTTTTTAGATATATATTATTGTTTAGCGATATAAATGTTGGTATACTGGAAAAAATACCAAATTACTTTTGTTTAGTGCGTTAAATTATTCATTTAAACCATTTTTAACGAAATGTCAAATCTTAAAAGTAAAAGATCTATTGATGCGTTTATACTTCCTAGTAAACTGAAATAAAACCCCAATTTAAAAGAAAAAAATATAAATACCCAGCACTCTAAACATTATCCACATCCAGTCCTTAACTGAAATCAAAGAGAGTGCCTATTAATGACCGGCATTCCCCTAAAACGCTTTTAGTCAAATAGTCTCGAATTGTATCCTGTTTCGTACAAATCTACATTTAAGTGTTAAAAGCGAGTGTTTTTCTGCCGACACGAAAACTGCAGTAGTGAGGAATGCATAATGAGTTCGTTGCTCGCCCAAAGACTGGTCATTAGACTGACCGGGACACACGTTGCTTAAAAGGTAGATATAGAGAAACGGCGCCGATTGAATGTGATTGGAGACCATCCATCTAGTGTTTCAACACTTCCAGATGCCAATTATGTCCGTTTCGGTTCGCGCTTGGTTAAAAATAACCACGAAACTATCAATTCTAGATGGAGGAGGTGGTATGGGGCTGTAGTGAGCAGATTTAAATGCTCATTATTACTTTTAGAGGAGTTTTGTTGTTGTTGTTTTCAACCCATTAAGCCTAAATAAACCGAAGACTTTCATCAGCAATTCCAAAAGTAAGGCACTTGTTCCGGATCTTATCCTTCAGAAAATTTTATTTAGCATGTGCAGTAGGGTGTCCCAAAAAAACGCGACTTTTGAAATTCTTAACTCTCACCCCCTAAAAATGTTCTTTATGGGAACATAAGACACTGTGATTTTTTTAAGAATTTTTGAAAAATATTTAGAGGTCGCTCAAAGCCATTGAATTTTCAAAAAATGGTCCAAAAAGGGTAAAATTTAACATTTTCCATAATTTTTTAGAAAATTTATATGAAGGTTCAGAGGCCATTATTTACATTTATTGGAGCCCTTTATATTGTTTTTAACAAATTCTGTATTTATTATCTGGGTAGGAACTAACACGCATTAGCATTAAAATCAAGAAATATTCGATATTTTTCGATATTTTTACCTTATGCATTTTTACACACAAAATGTTAAAACTTTAAGCAGTTGGTATTTAAAATAAATAAGGAAGATTTTTTCAAACAATTAACAATATTTATTAACACATTTTTTTTTAAATATTACATATTTTTTAAAATTAAATTGCATATCAAAAAGATTTTTTCGATTGCACTTTGTGTAGGTTTTTCTATGCGAATCTACGATTTGCAACAAAAACTGCTTCTGCTCTTCATCTTTTGTTGCACAATTAAAATCTTGAATTAAGGCAACAGCCTGTTCAGCCACATCATTTACGCAAACTAAGTTTTTTGCGAATAATGCAGCCTCTTTATAAGATGGAGTATCAGACCAATCTTTCACAGGCACATTGAGAAAATAGTATCTTCAATTTTTATTGCTTCGAAAAAGCTATGCGAAATACATAAATCCTCCAATTTGAGTGAAAGTACTTCTAATAGACGTGAACTTCTTTCTTTTCTCATGTTCATGACTAGTTTTACTTTTTGAGCCTCGGAAACAAGATCTGAAAACAAGACAAGAGTTGAAAGTTCGCCATTTAAATACCACGAATGACGTAACATCATTTTTAATCCCTTATTGCTTACTTCTTCATCATCATATTCTTGCAACCTTTGAATAAGAAAAATGTCATTTAAAGGAGCATTAACAGGAGACCGGCATGTAAACCAAGACTCCAGGTACACACACACAACAAACCTATTAAATCGCTTTCACTTTGAAGCTCCTCAACAGATAATGATATTTTTGTTTCGTTCCCGTCTAATAATAATTCTATCTTCATCGAATATATGGCTTTAGCCATCCAGCGAACTCGGTGAAGAGCCCCTGGTTTTCGTATTGCAATTTGAGTGTCTGATCCAATCATTAAGGATGAAAGATGTAAAAATTCTCTATAGGTTCCCTAGGTAAATTTTTATTAATTTCCAGCTGATGTGATACAAAATCTTTCAAACCATCTGATGCTGCTATTATGGGTACTGGTTGCCTTTTCGGTTCATGGTGGTTTAGTTTGGCCCAATCTTCTCGGAATCTCTTAAATAAAAGGACTTCAGGGGCAAAAGATTGTCCAAAGCACACACTGAATACATCCGAAAGTAGAACTTCAAGCATGTGGTGTCGGCACGCTATCCACAAAATATTTCGACCAATTATTTGTTCAAGAATAGTGCATGCTCCTTTAAGTCTTCCACTGTTAGCTGCAGTCGTATCGAAAACATACCTATACCTATAACTTCCGTCTCGCATTTCCAGGACTTTAAGAGGTCGAAACAGCATCAGCTGTTGCTTTTACAGTTCCAGACAATAACTTGGGAACTCCAAGAAGCTTGGTACTATTATTTTCCAAAGAAGAAATTAGAATCGCTAGACGCTCGACCTTTTCTGTACTGTTTGATGACAAATCGGGTATCATTTTTCCATCCCAATGAACAACTAACTTTGATGCTTCAACCTCTGTTTTTAATTGCTCAGTTTAATTCATGACGAAGACGGTGGCGTCCCCGGTGAACAGTACTTTTGGAAAGTACTATAGATTTTACCTTTGGTTCAGATAATTCAGAAGTCGTGGTAGAGGAAGAACAACCTTCTTTATTAATTACAGATGCCAATATCACAGTTGACCATCTAATGCTAGTGTTACTTCTATATAAGACAGCAGCAATTTTAGAAGATAGAATGGTTTTGCGTAGCTAGGTTTAACAGCTTTCTTTTGAACTATAAATTCTTCATTGGAGCTTCCTTCAGAAGACATACTCTGGCTTCATCGATATCCAACGCTTCATATGTGGTAATAAATATTATAAATTACTTAAAAAACTCGCCCTCATTTATTTTAAATACCAATTGCTAAAAGGTTTTATAGTTTTTAAATGTCAAAAAATATCGAATATTTCTTGATTTTAATGCTAATGCGTGTTAGTTCCTACCCAGATAATAAATACAGAATTTGTTTAAAACAATATAAAGGGCTCCAATAAATGTAAATAATGGCCTCTGAACCTTTATATAAATTTTTTTAAAAATTATGAAAAATGTTAAATTTTACCCTTTTTGGGCCATTTTTTGAAAATTCAATGGCTTTGAGCGACCTCTGAATATTCTTCAAAAATTCTTAAAAAAATCACAGTGTCTTATGTTCCCATAAAGAACATTTTTAGGGGGTGAGAGTTGAGAATTTCAAAAGTCGCGTTTTTTTGGGACACCCTATGTGCAGTGTTCGAAATTTGAGTGGTCTGCTGGTCCAAGACCACTGAAAAACTGCTTGGACCCCTATGGTAAAAAAATCACTGGTCCGCCGAACCAGTGGCAAAAAAAATTACTACAAAATTTCAAAATTTAAAAAAATTTAAATTTTTTGAATTAATTTAAAATTTAAATTTTTTGAAAGATATTTTGTCTTTTTTCAATTTAATTATTTTTAAAAAGATTTATTACCAAATATTGTCTAAATATTTTCTGTATTACTTTATTGAAAGATTTTAACTGTATTTTGAATGTTAATTTTTATAAATTAATTAATTAACTATTGATTTAATCACCAATTGTGGTTTTTTTAGGTTATAAAGGTATATACCTACAATATCCATGGAAAAATTACCTTGGTAAATGCCTCAAACATTTTTAACAAAAAATTTTTAAAAGGTCGATTTTTGAGGCTAAAAAATTGAAAATTTGAAAAAAAATAAACTTTTTACTGTCCGATTTCTTCCATTTTTAATCTTATATATTAAAATAATTGGGTTTTTCTTTCCGCCGGCCGCCAGGCCGAACCCCTGAACCGATTTGAACAAACTCGGTCTTGATCGAAAGCTTTCCAACCCTAGATGAGCCCATTTTAGGTCGCATCCCTCCAAAACCTTCCATTTTAAAATTATGCGTTCTTTTCGTTTTGCCCCCATGTTAAGTCTATGGAGAGGGTCCTTTCGGCCGGCCGCCAGGCCGAACCCCTGAACCGATTTGGACAAACTCGGTCTTGATCGAAAGCTTTCTACCCCTAGATGAGCCAGTTTTAGGTCACGTTTCTTCAAAACCTTCCATTTTAAAATTATGCGTTCATTTCACTTTTCTCTAATGTTAACTCTATGGAGGAACTTTTTGCCGGCCCCCAGTCCGAACCACCGGACCGATTTGGACAAACTCGGTCTTAAATGAAAGGTTTCTACCCCTAGATGAGCCATATTTAGGTGTAATTCCTCCAAAACATTCCATTTTAAAATTATGCGTTCTTTTCGTTTTGCTGTAATGTTAACTCTATGGAGACGTTCCGTTCCGCCGGCCGCCAGCCTGAACCCCCGAACCGATTTGGACAAACTTGGTCTTGAAAGAAAGCTTTCCACCCCTAGATGATGAGCCAGTTTTAGGTCGCATTCCTCCAAATCATTCCATTTTAAAATTATGCATTCTTTTCGTTTTGCTCTAATGTTAACTCTATGGAGACGTTCCGTTCCGCCGGCCGCCAGCCCGAACCCCCGAACCGATTTGGACAAACTCGGTCTTGAAAGAAAGCTTTCCACCCCTAGATGAGCCAGTTTTAGGTCTCATTCTTCCAAAGCATTCCATTTCTTAATTATAAATTGATTTTAATTTGCCCCATTGTTTTCAATTAATATTTTTACCAAAACAGGCAAAACATCTTTTAAAGAGCGTGATGTAAATATACTTTGTAAATATACTTTCAAAGTTTTGACGGTTCACTAGATTTATCCTAACGGAATACTAGGCACATTGAATTAATAAAAAATTACTGGTACAGGTTTGATTGAAGTATTTCTTCTTTCCCTTTACACAGAAGGGGTGTTACAACAAAAAAGATAAACATTTAACTTCAAACAAATGAGGCAAATTATTATAAATAAAAATTAAAAAATGGAAGGTTTTGGGAGAATACCACTTAAAATGGGTTCATATAGGGGTAGTAAGTCGAAATTAAATGACAATTATTTGAATGTAATAAATTTATTATAGTTCAATGTGAAGATAAAGAAATAGATAAAGAAATAAAGCTCGAAAGATAAAGAAATAAAGCTGTGCATTTAATGATAGGGAATGTGTAAATAAATACGAAGGTAAGGTAGTAACCAGCGAAGCTCACATCAGCGCCAAAGAAGGCTAGCTGTAAGACCCGGCTTTGCCGGGTTGTAACAGCTAGTATGTTATTATTTAAGTCATTTCTAATTGAAAACCCTTTAAATTCTTTCTTTTGCAACTATTTTGTGGTTTTGAGCGATGTTTTAATTTTTTCCGACTTTCCAAATTTTGAATTAATTTTTAAAAATTGAAATTTTAAATTTTTTTAAATTTAAATGGTATATTCCTATTCAGAACTGAAAAATAGCCGATAAACATGTATCGTAAGTCTCTATTTTTATAATTTGATTTTTGAAATATTTTTTCGGCCATTTTTTAAAAATTAAAAAAAAATTAAACTTCCGGTGAGCCGATTTTGGCCGATTTTTAGTATGTTATTATTGAGGTCATTCCCAAGTGAAAACCGTTGAAAAACTAAAGGTATCAATTTTTTACCGGTTAAGTTACAGATTGCCTGGACTATAATGTTTATTTGTCGATAGAAAAAAATTGTGCTGTAATTTTTTTAAACCAGTTAAAAAATAGGGGCGAGGCTTCAATTACAGATAGTCTTGCAGTGATAACCAATAATAAAATTTTATGAATTTAGAAAGTTCTATTAAAAAAACTGTTTTTTAATAAAGAACTAACAAAAAATAGAGAATTTTTTTAAATTTTGTTTTTCTTAGTAACATAACAAATAAATAGTGCATCTGCATATATAACACCAATATTATTTACATGATACCTTCTAGTAACTAACTAAAGATGAGCTCAAATTAAATATTAGAAATTGTTCAATTCGATATTAAGTAATCAGAAAATCAACACACCAAATTTTTTAATACTTTGATTTATCAAAGTTGAAATTTTCTTTCCAAATATTATAATTTAGGGAAAAGGGGGGTAAGTGGGCGCAGTGTTTTTCCTTGTTGTCAACAGTGCAAGAGTAGATGTTAATGGGGTGGCATATCAAAACGTTCATTTTCAGCTAAGCTCAAATGTTTGTCATTATTACTTTCATCCCTTTATATTTTAATTATCAGACAAAATGTTATGTTTTTTCTGTTATCTTCTAATTTTTAGGAATCTTAATAAAGAAATTGTCTCGATTATTCGATTAATTTACTTACCTAAGTATCAATAAAAAATATAATACTTTCCATGTTTTTTAGCACATGTACTGGCCCCAACATTTATCACATAAATAAGGACTCTTTCTTTTCGGATTCTATTTATTTGCTTCTAATTTTTTATTAATGCTCTTTATTCTTATTTTATTTGGGAAACTGAACTTAACTGACTTTACTAAAACTGATGTAAAAAACTATTAATGTAAAAACAACGTTTATTCCACAATTAAAAACATTTAAAAAGCAGACAATTGTTTCGGGATCAAAGGATCCCCTTCATCAGTGCTAAAAGTAACAATTGAAGACAGGCGATCGGTATAAATACAAACAAAAAGCGACCTCTAGACAAGGAACAAGAGAATTAAATTCAAGAATAAGTTACAGTTAAATCGAATTACCCAGAAGAAACACAAATAAAAATCAATCATAATACTGTTTTCTCCCCTGTAAACAAGATCACTTTTACTAATCTAAAAGATCCTATCGAAACTTTTAACAGGTGTGGGATATACAGGATTTTTTGTTCATGTAACTTATCATATATTGGTCAAACTAAACGAGCTCTTAAATTTAGAGTGAAAGAGCATGAAAATTATGTAAGAAAACAGGAGTTCGATAAATCTTCTATTGCTAAGCATGTTTGGGGTGAAAATCATAAGTTTAATATTTCTTCAGCTGTTATGATTAAGAATTGCAACTCTATTGTTGATCTTGATTTTTTCGAGGCATATTATATAAATAAATATTCTGAATTTTTGATTAATGACTTAAATAGTGTACCTTATTTTTCACCTGTTTGGAAATCTTAGATGCTCCTAATGTAACCGTGTTCCTTTCTATTTGTGTTTCTTCTGGGTAATTCGATTTAACTGTAACTTATTCTTGAATTTAATTCTCTTGTTCCTTGTCTAGAGGCAAGACCCACTATATAAAGGCCTCCCAACTCGGCCGTGCAACGTCATAACTTTCACTCATCTTTGACGTCACTCCATAGACTTAACATGGCAATTTTCACTCACGTTTGACGTCATCGTCTGGAGTTGGGTGGCCATGTATATAGAGGGTCTTGCTAGAGGTCGCTTTTTGTTTGTATTTATACCGATCGCATGCTTCAATGGGCAATACCATCATTTTTTGAAAACAGAAAAAATGCATTTTCCAGTAAAGGAAATAGATCTAAATCCAAAAATCCACATGAAAAGTTTCAAAAAAATTAAATATTTAAAATTAAAATCGCCAAGCCCTTTGTCTTTGTTTAGGGTAAAAGTACGTCACAACTGACTCATACAGACTTTAACGAGAAACCCAACAATGACTTTGATTTGTTTAAACAATTAAAGCATTATAAATTGATGAAAACTTCCAACACCTGAAGAGTAATTTATTTCATTTTCCGGGATGGATGGCCGTGTTTGATGAATGGATTTTGTTTTCATATGGCTTTATTAGGAAATGAATCCACATATTTAGGCAGTTTACAAAATTGCAAAAAATAGTAACAGAACATCAAAAATATAAAAAAAATACAAGAAACACAAACGTTCCAAACGTTTTGCTCTCTGCTTCGGAGAGCATCCTCAGTGGAAATAAATTAAAGCATTGTTTAAAATCAATGTATAGGGTAAAAGTACGTCTCATTGGGAAATTGGACGATTTAACACCCTTTTTTAAAGTCGAACTTTGAAATTACATAAACAAATAAATAATAATCGTAATTAAAAAAATTTTGCGCGTATATCCCACTCTAGGGTACCTTTATCGAATAAAAAAAAATAGTGGTATTGTCCATTGTTACTTTTAGAACTGATGAAGGGGATCCTTTGATTCCCGAAACAATTGTCTGCTTTTATATGTTTTTAATTGTGGAATGAACGTTGTTTTTACATTACTGGTTTTACTATTTCCACAAGATTTACCTGATGTAAAAAACTATGTTAAGAATACCGTTTTTTTAAAAGAAAGATAAGAATTTTTAATACTAAAATACTAAATACTATCAAATTTATGCTTAAGCTACTAAAATTTTGAGATATTTTACCACAAAAGTTAATAACACTAAAATTATCCTAAGATAAATATATTGATGAGGGATACATAAATTATCATTCCCGAAAAGTAAAATAGACTTGAGGGTTTTACGCGTCATTGATCATAGTTAATATTTTACATGAAAGTAATAAGAGAGTGCGTTAAAACTCTGCGCTTCAGTTACCATTTGTTTAATGTCTCTCACTAACTTTTCCCTGTGAGGCTAAAGACCTTTTAATATATTTACTTTTTTATGGAAAGAAAATATAATTATAAATGAAATATTGATTTAAAAAAAGGTGCTAGAATTTAAAAAATACTGAACATAATCCATGATGCGAAAAAACTAGATATTCAAACTTTTAAAAGAGCATGGGAAAGACCTGTGACGTGTTTTTGAAAAGTTTATTGACGTTTCTTTTGCTCATTGTTTCTATTGTTTTATAAGGTGAGTTAAGTTCATGAGCTGGTTGAGCGAAGCAATCCAAAAGGTCCTACGTAAGCAGTTTACGGGGGATGGTGAGCGATAGCGAGACAGGGGCGGTAGCCCCCTAGTGCAATCTAAAAAATTTATCTTGATATGGTATATATAGTACTTGTTTTTTATCTCAACTTTATATAGCCCTTGTATCAGTTAAACTTACCTAATAAAAGTACTGTGTTCAAAATTAATAATTCATTCATTAATAACAATAATTTTTGCTATTGCCATCATTAGTGGAACTCATGGACTCAGCATTTTTGTCATCATTATAATAATGGAAGAACTATCGCATACAAGCCATAAGTGTTAGTTTGTAAATAGAACAACAGTTTTACCCTTTTTACTTCCAAGAACTTTGTTAAACAGTTAATACGAAGAACAACCCCGTCTTTTGGGTAACTTCTTCCCTAAATTACCACACGCTAAGTCCAAAAGCATGGATTTGCATATCAATTAGAGCCGCTCATACTTCACGATCTTTACTTAAAACCTCTATTAATCATCCAAAAATTCAGTTTTAACTTGACACGCAAAAAACTAAATATCTCATAACCACCCTCATAATAGATTAAATATGAGTAATCTCTCAAAAGAAAACCAGTGGGAAATCCCAGGAAAAAGCTACCCCCTCATTATTATTCAGCAAACGTTCGACGAAAGAGCCTACTTACAACCACCGACAGACAAAGAGCTTCAGAGAAATTGTTGCGTGCTGAGGAGAAAGTTCTTCTAACCAAAATCAATACCGCTAATGTATTCCCGGTACTGGATGATGTCTTTTCCGGTTCTAGAGATGTCAACCATAGGGGAGACGATGACAGGGAATCTTCGATGGGATATATTCCTTCCTTTCTTCCGAGATCAATGAACGGGGCCGTGTTTTGCAAACAATGACATCGGAGACAGTGTCATCGATGGATTTGGACCTGTTTGACGGAAGCCTGTTGAAGTTTCGGCCGGTTCTTGAATTGTAGGGTTTTTTATTGTTTGGTTTGTTGGGTAGAAAGACGAAATTTCTTAGAATGAGGATTATTATGAATATTCCTATAACTTGTAAAGTTCAAAAAATCGTTCTTTTATTTCTTTTACTATTCTTTGAAATCTAAGAGGTGTTATCTCTCAGAAATTCTTAATGGTGCTGATAATGAAGCTGCAATTCATTTTCTAAAGATTATTGTCGCGTTGGTCTTAAGATGATACTTTTAATGGTACTCAATATATTCAAATGATCTTTTGTTAAGATTTGTTTGAAGCTAAAACATATGAAAGACAATCCAGTTACAGAAATTATAGGTATTAAATTATGGTAATTTACACAGTGTTAAGCAATTAAAATAAATTCAAATTACTCAAAGATTTTTTAGTAATTTAAAATTCAGAAAAGAATCAAATTTTTTGAATCCTAATCATTAGTGGTAATCTTTAAAAACTAACAGCATTATTTGATCAAAATATTTACTTTACTTTTAATTTTATTTACGGATTACTTTTTATTTTGGCTAAAGGGCCATCATTAATTGTACTATTCTAATCAATAATACTGTTCTAGCTGTTCTCTCACTCTACTATTTAAATTAATTAACTATTATTGTGATGAGACCTCGGGGTTCTCCGGGTTAATTTCCTTATTTTCCCTTATGTTAGGTTGGAATTTCCTTATGTTAATTTCCAAGATTTTTTTTCGTTGTTATACAGTAAATTTAATTAGATTTTCAAAAAAATATATGAAAAGAATATTCATTTTTGATTGTATTCATTTTTACACTTGATTAAGTTTTTTATAAAAATAATTCATGACATCTGGGCCATAAAAAACTCATTCAAAATAATATATTTATTTTGTCGTACAATTCAATTTACTCATAATCAGTTGAACATACTTTTACCAGATAGTAAATATACCTGTTTAGAGACACATATTATTTTACAAATCCATTAAAATAGATTAAAATATTAGTTTTTATTGTTTTTATTACCTACAGAGCTGTGCAATTAAAAGAAATTGACAACGATGCCCAAGAAAACTTGACAATGAGCTTTTAAAATTTCTCCTTGCTTTTTTACGGAAGAACCTTTATTTAGTTGTTCAATTTAAGTTTTAAATTAGAAGAAGAAATAAAATATAACTCCTCAAGTTTCCTCCAAATTGATAGATAGAATGAGGTATTAACCTTAGTCACGAAAATCCCATCGAGCTTTTCTTTCTCGTAATAAATTAAGGTATAAATTCCTCGCATGAAAATGCCACTCTTCAACACAAATCTTAAAATAAACGACAGCCTTAAACCCCTTAACCGCCTACCCGGAAATAATATTGAAGAATGATTTCCTATCAGTGCGTGCGCCGTTAAAAGTGAGGCACACCACTGAACTACTATTCCAGAAGCAAAGAAACGAGACTGTGCCGTAAAAAGGTAAGAAAAGTGTGTTAATTGTTCCAGTGTCGTGCGACAATGCCAGCTCAATGATTTGAGGGTTTCTTATAAAGTTTTTTCCCCCGACACAGTTCTGATTTTATTCGAGAAGTTTCTCTTAAGATGTACTTTTCATGAAATAGTCAAATTTTCTTTGGCATTATTGGCAGTTTCCTTATCTTCAGTTCTTATGATAACCAGCAGATATCCCTTCTTAACAACATTTACATTTGGTTTCTACAAGTTATTTCCATCAAAAATATTATAAGTACCATAATTTCTTTTAAATTTAGATTAAATCGAACAATCAATTAGTTAACTGTTAATGTCGTGTTGAAAAGAGTTAAATATCTATTTATAATTTTTAATTTTAAAACAATATTTATGAATAATTATAATAGTTTAAAGGAGAAATAAGGTAAATGTGAGTATAGTGGACACTTAAAGGAAAAATGTTGCTTAAATTCTCAATAAATACCAATCTATTTGCTTGGAAACGGTTATCATCCTATTTTTAGGTTAATTGGATCTTCTTCTTTCGATTTTACCATTAAAATTTTTAATTAGATTGAGTAAAGTGTTTTTAATTAACTTTAAAAAAAATACTCCAAATTGCATCTACAGTGGCCACCTAGATGTAGCTGTTGTTTCTATGGTGGACACCTCTTGTATCTAAACTAAAGTATCCTATATGAGAGGGTTTATGCATGAAATTGAGTAGGTATAGTCGTTTAGTTCTAATTATTTCGTCCTTCCCCACGAAATATATTTTAGATAAAATCAAATTAGCTTTATTTAATTTTGAATAACAGACTTCATTGTCTCCGGCCCAAAGCCTACGCTGTAGCTGATTTGAGAGAAATTTAGTATGTAATTCATTGTTTTAGAAACCTTGGTTCCCGAAGCCAGAATGAAACCAAATTCATACAACACTCATTTTTAAGCACAATCAACAGTTTATGAAGAAAAACTGATTCAAATTAAATATTGTTTATGTTTCTATTAGAAGCTATTTGAAGCCTTTGCGGTGGCCACTATTGAAAAATCTAAGATTATGTGTTGATAAAGTGGCCACCCCCATAAATCCTCGTAAAGTTAAAATTTTAAATAAATTTTATTCAGTATCATTTTATACAGTCTTCTTTACCTTAATATAAATTTAAAAGTCAATCAAACGGTAATAAACACAAACAAACCAGTTCCGACGTACCCGTTTCCTTACGCGATTCAATACGCAAAATCAAATTTCAGTCACTCGGCCGATGTTGTTATTTTCAAATATTTAAATATCCTCCCATGCTGATCTGTGGTATCGGTAGTAATTTACCAGCTTAGGGAACGTACCCATACTATGTGACCCGTTCAGGAGAGGGAGGGGGTCTTTAAAATACCACGCTCGGTCACAGGGGGGAGGGGGGCATTGGGTTTCGTCACGTAGTCAAATTCCTCCAGTCAATACGACAAAATTAAGCCAAATTAGTTTTTTTAAACTTTCTGTTTGCAAAAAATGATTGAAAACCGTATTAATGAATTATTACGTGAAAACTAGAGGGGGGTCTTGGCATATACTACGGATGGTCACCAAGGGGGGGAGGGGGGTCAAAAATGGTAAAAAATGGGTCACGTAGTATGGGTACGTTCCCTTACCTGATTGCACAATCTACTATGCCTATGAATTTTGACGCTATTTGATGCCTCTAACTCCTTCTATTTAAAATTAATCAGCTACGTGGCTACTATTGGTACAGTGTCCACTATACCCGTATTTACCTTACACGATATTTTTAAGTTACTGTTTAAAAGCAATGAGGAAGTTGCATGATTTTTTTTTATTTTTTTAATCAATTCCTCTTGCAAAAATAAGCAACTACCCAAAATTTGAGGCCGATCGAGAAATTTTTTGATTGTCAAAAAAATTAACAAAATCCCCTTTTTAAAAGCGCGCGAAAACGCCAAGAGTTTGGATGTGACGTCATCTTATACTAAACATTGTTGTAAAGCAATGGAGTTGATGGTATTATTGTTGACGTCATCTTATAGTTTAAACAATAAACGTTTTCAGTCACGTGTTTTTTTTCTCGACTTTTAAATTAAAATATTTAATTACCTGTACATTTTTTTGAAAAACTGACTAGATATTTCATTTTACCATACAATTAACCATACGGAACACTTGTTTGTTTTTGAAAATCTGACACATGCAACTTCCTTATTGAAATTTTAAGCATGTTAGCCAATTTTACAATCTATCTCTCATCGATGAAAATTGTATAAAGAAATGGAATACTTTCACCAGGAGAAGAAGACGACAATTGTCGTAGGAGATTTATTATAAGAGTGCGTGGATTGGTTTGTCGATAGGATGCATTTCCTAATGAGGAAGTTGCATGATTTTTTTAAATTTTTTTAATCGATTCCTCTTGCAAAAATAAGCAACTACCCAAAATTTGAGGCCGATCGAGAAATTTTTTGATTGCCAAAAAAATAAACAAAAATCCCAAAGCGCGCGAAAACGCCAAGAGTTTGGGATGTGAAGTCATCATACTATAAACATTGTTGGAAAGCAATGGAGTTGATGGTACGATTGTTGACATCTTTAAACACTAAGCATTTTCAGTCACGTGTTTTTTTCTCTACTTTTAAATTAAAATATTTAATTACCTATAAATTTTTTTGAAAAATTGACTAGATATTTCATTTTACCATACAAAAAACCATACGGAACACTTGTTTATTTTTGAAAATCTGACGCATGCAACTTCCTTATTTGGGATATCCGGTTGCTCTGCAAACATTCTGATAAGTCCATGCAATGGTTTAAACGGTTTCTACCCTACAATATGTGACCACTGACCTCAGATGAAAGTATCTCATTACCAGCTCTAATATTTTAAATTAAATGTTAGCTTTATTGCCATAATTTAGCCTATTATTATATCAAAAGAAATCAAAACCAAATTCAATATTACATAAAACAATGTCGCCACTCACAGAGTGGAATATTAAAATCTATGTTTTACTTTTGGTTTGTAAACATTTAATAAACGTCCGAAAGCAATTCATTCATGTAAATTCACCTTAAAATTTTTAATAATATTGATGCCTCAGGGGGGATTCTGGGGAATATGCATAGCAGGTTCCCCCTACCATAAATAAGTTCGCATGAAAAATAATATAGTACCTGAAAAAGAATTATTTTAACTAAATTTCGAGTCAATAACATATTTTACAATAACTTACGTTCAATCTAAGTGATAATTACAATCCAAGACACGTGTTCAATTTACCTGATTTTTTTCACTTGTAAGAAAACCATGTGCCCCTTCTATCAGTTCCAACTGGTGTTCTATTAGTATTATCCGCAACTGACCTCTAACTCTAGGTCGGTTGGTTAATGGCCACTGTTGGTTTCAGTGCAATAAAGGTATTCTAAAGGAAAAACAGCCTTTACAGGTTACGTTTCTCCCGGGTGTCTTGCGGAAAGCCAACATTCAGATCCGACATTCGATACTCAAAATGAAACCAACTGCCAGTAAATAAAGTCTGCAGGAACTTTTTACAATTAATTTTATTTTCATCATTGGATCATTGGGATACGGAGAAAAAGTGAAGTAGATATATTGCAGATTCAATGGTTTTTTTAGTATGATGATACAATTTGTTTCAATATTTAATTTAGTACTCGTAACAACATTTTTTGCAGCATTGTAATTTTGTTAGCTTATTTTCTTTGAAATTGACTTTGAGTTCCGGACATAAGTAGTATTGAAAAATTTTCAACGCATCTTAAATCTGGAAATTAATATAATTTTTAAGACGCGTCTAAGATGTCAATTATTGATCGTACAAAGAGCACTAACAAAAAGAAAAAATGAGCCTGAATTTTAAATCCGAAGGTGTAATAACTAAAGCCCTGGATGAAACGACGTTACGCTTTGCTATCCAGGGCTTTAGTGATAACTAGTTAAAACCCATAACAGTTTTCTTTGTAAAATTTTCAGTTAGAACCTTTGAGAACAGGTTTAAATATTAAGATTTTTTTTAAAATCATTAAAAAATAAGGAATACCTTTTAATCCTTTTAAAGTCATAAATATTGTATACAGGTTTTCTTACATGTGGAATCAGAATCAGAAATACATGTGGGAAATCAAATGGGTATTACTTTACCGACCGAGTTAAGAAAAGAAAC
Organism: Tetragnatha versicolor; assembly: GCA_024610705.1. Classification (NCBI taxonomy): domain Eukaryota; kingdom Metazoa; phylum Arthropoda; class Arachnida; order Araneae; family Tetragnathidae; genus Tetragnatha; species Tetragnatha versicolor. Next base: position 1,094,213 of record JANDEH010000004.1, read on the forward strand.
ATTGTGTTCAAGAAATTCTATTTTTAAAACTTCAATTTATTGGGTTTCATTCAAGCTTCAAGAAACCTCACAAATTGTTGAAAGGAAGAGTTGAAATTTACAATTTTTCTCATCAAAATAAAGTTTGATCCTAACTCCATATTGTTCCTGATGTTAAGAAAAGTACTAGAACATTAACTAATAGGAAGGAAGCATACAATAATTGACTCAACATGATGTCCTTAATAGGACAACGAATTTCCGTTAATTCGTTACATGATCTCCTGTTTGCAAACATGCAAACCCACTGGCTCGGTCCTAGGGGGCCTAATTGCTCCCAACCTCACGCGCTTGGCTTCCGTCCCACTTCTGGGGGTCTTGTTGGACAATCGATAGGGCTTGGGTGTGTCCAGTAGGTCAAGAGGTGGACGCCCTTTCATTGAAGGAGGAAGTGATTGCCGGTCCGTTGATTCCCTTCCACCGTTTGTCATCTCGCAAAACCTTCAATTGTGGAGGTGCGATATGCGGAAGTGACACTGGCCCATTAGACAAATCAATCCGCACAAATCGGGCTTTTACCCTGATTTTCCATTCTGGAAAAAAATCTGAACGGAAGTAAACAAATTGAGTGATTTATGGTTGACATTCTGATGTAAAATTGGGTATTTAGTACTACCAGAAAAAGTTGAACATAGGTCAGAATTATATTGAATATCTGCTTATTTGCTACTTTAAGGACATGAACTAAATAAGCCTGTCATTTCATCTTTCATTTTTTTTTCTACTACAATAAATGCGGGATCAGAAAACCATTTTGAAAAAAAACCTCAATTGTAAAATTCCAAAATAAAATTTCGTTAAGATCGTACGTTCTTCAAACAAACATCCGTTTGTTGTTGAGCTTTCAAATGCAAATTTATGATTTCCCTTTATGGTTTAAAAAAATTCAAGATCCCTTTCAAAAAAAGTATTTTCTAGAACTTTTTAATAACATTTTCTATTTGATTGAGAATAACTATTTTACATTCATATTAAACTGTATTAATACTAAAGAAAACAACTTTAATTTACCATCCTCTCACTATTGGTTGCTTGATAAAAAAATGAAAAATTATTTCTCCCTCTCTATCACAGTTAAACTTCTGTTTAGCTTTGCTTTCATTTTCTATTTCCAGTTCCTCAGTTATCTCCTTTATAACTTAGCACTTTCTTTCATTTAAGGATTATTAGACGACCTTACCATCTACTATGTTTGTTAGTTTCTTACATTCAATTGTTAATTAAATTTGCATTTATTAAACACAAAGTTAATTCAAAATATGTCTAAAATGACGTTACATCATGAAGAAAGTAATAAAGTAATAGAAAAATATTTCCGTTCATTCATCCTTAAACTCTACCATGATTTTTGATCCATTACTAAAGGAACTCAAACGATTTTATTTTGACTTTTTTTCTGTAACACTACAAATAATGATTTATTCCATTTCATTATAGAAATGAAATTGCTTGTCTCGTTATGGTCAACTTCAATTGGAAATAGTTTTCATTTCCCTTTATAACATTGGTTTCCATCATTACTTCCGTATAAGACTCCGCAGGTATTCAGTGAGCACTTACAACTTCCATAAAATAGTTAAACATATCTTAATATAGTTGAATTTAATATTTTTATAGTTTAACACAACATAGAATCACGTGTTCTTTCCCTAATTTTTTTTAATTTTCATCTTTTAAAGAAGGTTTTTAACTCATTTTATAGACATTTATGATCGTTTGGGTAACCCCCTTCCCAAAAAAAACTGTTTTTTATTCGCTACAATAATTTCAAAAGCAAGAACTATAAATTTTCACGATTGAACTCTCATCAAAAGAAAATGAACCCAAAAGTCTTCAATATTTCCACACTGTAAGATTTTTGAGACTTAAATAATTGAATATAGGTATTATAATCCGGTGCAATCTCAATAAGTTTTTCTTTCTGTTGAATTGATAAATTTCTTAATTTATATCCTTGCTTTGTTAAATGATAATTATTTACCCAACGATTATTGTTATGCTAACATTTTACGGATTACCTGAAACAATCGCATGGGGACCATCGTTTAGGAAACACTGAACTGAACTAACCCACCAAATATTCCTTATTAACTTTTCCCTAAGTTACTAAACATGTTACAAAAAGCATGCAAGAGTTGTGCTTTTAACGAATGCTTTTCTTCAGGAGAGGAGTAGGTGAGGGGGTCTCAAACAGCAGAAGCATGAAGAAGCCCCGGTGGAAGAAGGCTTGAATATGATCCAGAGCATTGTACTGCTGCTCATGGCTTTCTTCGCTACAGCTGCAGGTATAGAAAAAATGTCTACTTGTTATGGATCGCAATGTCTGATGTCTCCTTATAAGTAATTTAAAAAATAAATGAAATTATTATTTTCTTTCCAGGAGTCGCCCCAACCATAGACCTCTCCCATAACATGAGGATACTGAAGCTTCCCATGGATACCAAACCTGGTGACGTAAATTTCCTATTATGAGAAGCTTTCCTTTGCTTTCTAACAAAAATTGTATTGTATTTATAAAATTGATTACTTTTAGAGCTAGTAAATAAGAAAAAAATTTTACTCTATGATAAAAAAATATCGATGAATATCTTTTATCATAGTATCATAGCTTTTTAGAATTGTGTGTCCAAGGATTGAACTTATACCTATTATTTATTTGAGTGCTATAGTTATTGAAACAAATTCATATTACTTTTAAAAATATCTACTAACTCTGAAATTAAAGTCCCCTCCTTGTTTAAGTACCAATGCGTGCCAACCCCTTGATTAAAGGATTTATCTTGGTATGTCTACATGAACACAACAATTTAATCAATATGAACACATTTGTATCTTTTTGGTTTGAAAATTATTTCCCTCTTTGTGAACTTTAGGTTCTTTGATCTATCGACTTCGGGGTACAGATCCAGACAACGACGTTCTCGCCTTTGGAGTAAGAGGAGAGATCGGGAACCAGCTGCTCAACTTTGAATCAGTAGCAGACAACATTAATTGGTCAAATGTCTTCCTAAAGTCCGTCCCAACGGTAGGATTCAAAACAGATTCTTATTCACTCTTTTCTGATGAAGCACAAGTTTAACCAAATTTAAGAATCTAAATGTTGATCATGTTTATTTATACGTTATCTGCTGTTATGTAAATTTATAGATCGTAAATTGTATTACGCAATGTTTTGAGCAAGTTATAAAAATTACATACTTAGGTGCATTCATTTTTTAGTTATATTAAAACTATTTCAGAATAGGAATGCTAAAGCTGTTATTATTTCAGGAAAAAGAATATAAACTTACCATTTATGTTACTGACGGCACACAAGTGAGTGTTATGTTTGTTTTCTCAAGTATTGGATATATATTAAAATAAGTACTACTTCGATTAATGAACCCTGCGTTTTTTTCCCCTATTTTTAGACTACAGAGGTAGAATCCACTATCATTATCACTAACGCCACGAATCAAAAGTCACCATTTTTAGAATACGATTCACTCATAACAGTTTCAGAAGTAAGATTTTCCATTCTTTTACTACATTTGGAAAACATTTTCATGTTGTCCAGCCCCAAGTCAACCCAATTTACTATTTTAGAATTTAAATGCATGAATTCGTTACCTTTTGTGTGGCTAAAACAGGGAATTTCTCAATTTAAACGCTTGATGATACCACTTGAAAATTTTTGAATTAAACGCAATGTGTTAAGAAAATAAAACCTAATACACAGTTTTAAATGTAAACTGTAAAATCCCGTAAAATTTAAAGGGTTTAAACTGTCAGCTGGGTTGGTTGTGCAAAACCGTAAAAATTACAAAGTAAATCCGTACCACTATGGTTTTTTTTACCGTTTTCATCCACTTCTTTACGAAAAACTGTAACCTATACGGGTTTGCACAATCAACCCGGCTGCCAGTTCAAAACCGTAAGTTTTACGCGATTTTTTTTGGAGTGAAGAGCCATAACGAATGAATACTGTATGAAAACCCTATATCAGTTAATTTTCTACCTAGAACTAGAAAAAAGTAAGGCTCCTCACAGAAATACTTTTCTACTATCTCATAAAAATATCAGTTTAAAAAATTTTATAACTGACATCATCAAGATCTCTTATTGCACTTAAAAACCCATCTCTCCACCCACCAGCTCACCGATGAGAAGGAAGTGATCGGCAGTGTGGTAGTGAGGAAGCGCAACAGCAGCAGCCTGCCCGTTCTTTTCGAAGTGGAAGGGTCGGATAAGTTTTCCATCCGATACGTCATCAGCCCTCTCAAAGAATCCACCAAAGCCGAAATCTCCCTCGTGCAGAAATTGGACTACGAGAAGAAGAACCTCTATCCGCTCACCATTTATGCTTTGGTTGGTTTCTCCCTCCTTTTACATTTTCATTAGATTGTTCGTAATCCTTCTATGCTTTCTTGTAGGTTATCGCAATAATTTTCCTAGTTTTTTTTAAATTAAATAAAGAGAGAGAGAGCGTTTGTGATGTAGTTTTTTAATACTACAATGTGATCTTAGCTCTTTAGTGTTATGGACGGTGTCAACCGGTCACTAGTCACACCTCGCAGTTTAACTTCCGCTTTAAGCGGAAAACTCCGATTACTAGTTGACCAGATCATTTAAAATTTTAAATAAAAGTAAATATTTCGAATTAGTAATTTGAATTTTCTGATAACTTTTATTGTTTAATATTTTTCGTTGTAAATTTAAGATGTTTTGAAATAAAATTTATCAGTGAGGCAAGACGTCACTTTAAGATGAAGAAATAAACCTTACAATTTATGCATTTCAACAATGCAATCAGAATCGGTAAGTTACTTCCGGTTGACACCGTCCATAGCTATAATATAATAGTAGTAGACAATCTTTTAAGTAGTCCTGTGAATATTTGACATTGTAACAACTACAGTTTTCACTGTTTTAATATTATAACATCAAATGATTTTCTAAACGCCTCTTAATATGAATATCTAAGTAAAATAGTCGCTTAATATTTCAATTAAAAACTATAGGTGTTTTAGAAGAAAATGGACATTTATATTATTAAACTTCTTTTGAGAATTGAAAATATAGATTCAATGTAGAGAAATGTGTTGATTTCAGAACCCTTGGACGGATGAAGATGTAGATACTCGTAATGTAGCTGTGCTAACCATACTCGTAGCTGTCAAAGACTCGCAAGACACTCCTCCAGTCTTCCATTCCATGCCACCTGTTGTCAGGGTCTCAGACAGCTTACCAGTGGTGAGACATCAATCATAAAATCCCCTATTATTGTAGAACATATAAAAAATGTTATTCTAAAAAAATATAAACCCAGAGATAGTTTCAGATTCCTTTACAATTCATTAAACTAGGATTATGTAATGCACAATAATATCGAGATTTATTTTTTTAAACTTTAACAAAATTTTCTTTACCTTTTCAGAGACTTCTCCGCCCAAGTCAAAATTTATGCTGGAATTTCTTTGCTAGACAAGCATAGCATGCTATGTTTAAGCTAGGGAAAATTGCATAAACTAGCATAAATGTTTGCTAGTTCCACCATAATTACCTAGCATGCCATGTCATGTATTGGAACATTTTTTATGCTACCTAGCATAAAAAAACTAGCATGTGTTGCTAGGAAACGATCGTTTTTTCTAGCTTGTGTTGCTAGGTAATATTCGGTATTCTAGCATATGTTGCTGGATAATGACCGCAATTCTAGCATGCGTTGCTATAAAATGACCACTATTCTAGCATGTGTTGCTAGGAAATAAACACTATTCCAGCATGTGTTGCTCGAAAATAATCGATTACATAGCATGCATTGCTATGTAATGTTTGCTAGTTCCAGCATAATCACCTAGCATGCCATGTCATGTATTGGAACATTTTTTTATGCTACCTAGCATAAAAAAACTAGCATGTGATGCTATGAAAAGCTTGCAATTCTAGCATGCAAAAACTAGCTTGTGCTGCTAGGAATAGCTTGCTATTCTAGCATACAAAATCTAGCTAGTGTTGCTGGGCAATTCCACGGGTAACTGACTGACATTTTTTAAGAAAAACGCTTAGTATTTTGTTATTTTCTTCCAAAAAATAAATGATAGAAAAATACTTTCCATCCAGTTTATGGCTTTCTTGTTAGTTTAATCTAATGGCACAGTTAAATTTTCAAAATATGTTTTTATTGATTTTTAAAAAATTTTAAACGACATTGTAACTGACTGACATTTGTGAAACATTTGTCAGTCAGTTACCATGTCGTTTAAAATTTTAAAAAAATCAATAAAAACATATTTTGAAAATTTAACTGTGCCATTAGATTAAGCTAACAAGAAAGCAATTAACTGGATGGAAAGTATTTTTTTATCATTTATTTTTTGGAAGAAAATAACAAATTACTAAGCGTTTTTCTTAAAAAATGTCAGTCAGTTACCCGTGGAATTGCCCTGCTAGAAAAAATTTGCTATTCGGTTTCTTATAGCCTATCACATTACTTTTCTAAATTAAGTTGTACATAATTTATTTCATAAGAGCAATTTTACCTGTATATGTTCTTATTTTTTTTTTACTATTTTAGCATTTTTATGCAGTTAATTGTATATAATTTAAAACATTTATAATGAATTTATTTTCTTTGGAAACAAAAAAAAGAATAGATATTAACATTTTAAAATATTTATTTTAGAGCTTCAAAATTTTTACAAATATCAAGTACAATGTGTTTCTTTCTCAAGCATGTTCTTTTTATGTTCATCCGATATCTTTTCTTTTGATCTGAAATAGAAATAGAACATGAAGCAACAAAAAAATGACTACCAATGATAAATTAAAATGTACTTGGAAAGGTCCCAACCTAGAGTAACCAACCATAAAAATTAAACTTAAAACAATTTCTCCTCATATACTTCCAATTGCAAATTTTCTTTTTAAGAGGAGAAAAATTAGATGAGACTAGTGTAAACTCCATGGGGGGTCTCAAAGAAAATGCAGAATATATTTTTATACAGCCCAAGTAGTTTTTATCGTATTAAAATTTCCACAACTTTATTTTTTTATTTCTTTATTAGGGGACATCCATAAATTACGTGAGGTCAAAAAGGGGGGAGGGGTTTGGAAAAATCTCACCAAGGGGGGGGTCGATTAAAATCTCACGTCAACTTTTTAAGTTAGAAATTATACAATTTTCTTTTTTTTAAGTATGAGAAAGGAATACACACAGATAAGATACTGCAAATTATTTTTTAAAAAGTTGTAGGTAAATCTCACTTGGGGGAGGGGGGTCCAGCAAAATCTCATTAAATCTCACCAAGGGGAGAGGGGGGGGTCCAGCAAAATCTCATTAAATCTCACCAAGGGGAGAGGGGGGGGTCCAGATTTTGGAAAAAAAAACACCTCACGTAATTTATGGATGTCCCCTTAAAACACAAGTAATTCAATGACTTTAAAAACCACTTAGATATTTAAAATTGGTGATTAAGAGCATCAATTTTAACTATTTAAAATTGGTGACTTATAACATTCTTTTTGAGAGCAAATGGTTCATCCACAAATTTAAGTTGAACCTGTTTTTATGTGGTGTTATAATAGCTTCAAAAATTAATTTGTGAAGACCCCATAAAATTTAAACACGCATCTCAGTGAGTTTTAAAATGGAATTTTTTCTATTTGAAAATCAAGCGGGGTAGAATGAGGGCCAGATAAATTATCATCTGCATTTTCTTAAGGAGTTTAAATTAGCATCATCTAATTTTTCACTTCACAAAATGAAAATTTGTACTTGGAAGTATGTGTAAGTGAAATATTTAAGAAAATAACCTGTTTTACACTATTTAAAAACACCCTGTATACCCCTAATACTGTGCTATATTTACATTGGAATTTTCATTCTTTTAGATTTGGGTGGAGTTCATTATGAGGAGGGTTAAATTTACAAACACCATTTCTTGAGAAACCCATAAACACCTTAGAGGAGAGCGGGGATGAATGGGACAAGTTTCACATTTTTGTTAATATTGAAAAAAATTACATTTTCAATCCTGCAACAATTTTGAAACCAATAATTGAACTCTTAAATCACAATTGAACTATCTTACATTATGAATGCATGTATTCAATCATTTAGCCATTGTTTAAACTCAAAGTTTTTATGAATGCATGTATTTTGTCCCATTCATCCCTGTGGTGGGGATGAATGGGACAGTTTAAAAAAGTTCAGAAATTTACAAAATAACAAATGTAATATTGCACTAGGAAGGAACTTTTCATAAAAATTGATCATAAAAACCTAACTTGTTTGAATAATGGTTTAATCATAACATATGAGATGAAAGTTAAAGTAATTGCTCATTAAGACTTCGTATATTCACACATTAGTTTGGAACATAAAATGCAATTTTAAACATAGATTTTTGCACCCTATTTTAGTTATACTTATTCAGAAATTACTTAAATGAGTTGAATATAGCAAGCTATTGATGGAAAGTTTTGAAAACAGGAAATAAAGTGATGATGGAACTGTCCCATTAATCTCCATACCCACTTATTTTTAAAAAAACAAATCTAGACAAGGAAAAAAATCTCTCTCTTGTAGAAAAATTTTGGAATTTTGCCCCATAAAGTAGTATTTTAATTCATTTATCAAACCCTTTATATAACACAAAATGAAGATAACTCCACATAAGTCACAGAATTTTCAACGAAAATCAGAGACTAATTTATATCAAAATTTTGAGGAGGGTTGGGGGTCTTAAATTTTTGGAATTTTTACCCTTAGAAATATTTGACTCATTTTGAAACCCTTTAGATTACATTGCTCCTTGTGAGTCAATTATTGAAAATTTTCCTGATTTTTTAAATTTAAGAATTTCCCTGACTTTTCCAGATGAATGAAATTGCCTGACTGTAGCCACCCTGACACATTGCTGACTGTAGCCCTTATCTGTAGCCACCCTGTGTATCCAAATTTGATCATATAAGTTAAAACTGGGGTAATTCTAAATTATTTGAATTTCAAATTAAATACTAGAAATAATTTATGTTAAATTTAAAGCAACTTATTTATGCATGCATTCAAAATCAAGAAAAGGAACCAGAAGGGATTTTTGAACTATTCAAATTCAAATGTACCCCAAATTTTTGTGTTCAAAAAGGTCTCTTCTATAATCTTAAACTTAAAGTATGAGAAATATAAATTTTTGTAAAATTTGTCTAAATTGAGAAACAAAACTTTTCTGGGCTTAACTATAGTGATGCCACATTAGAATTTAAGGCAAAAATCCAACTTCAAACACTTTCAAGATTTTTAATTCCAGGAGAAACCCAGAAACTCCCTTTTTGATATAAAGTTTATCATGATTCAAAAACATTTGAAACAAAAGTTACTTACTTATTTATTTAACGCTCATCCATGGCCTATCGACCATTTTTCAACCTTGACTGGCAGAAGAGGCAAGCATGCACTGGAAGTGGGCCTGCAGGTAGAAAAAAAAATTATTCAATGATTATGAATATTTTATTTAGACGGGTGCTAAAATGTAAAAAAATTCATTTTTTTGTTGGTAATAAATAGGGGTTTTGTAAATCCTTCTGAGGAGGCATCATCAATTCCCCAGACCATCTCGTTTATATTCCCTTACTGTAGATGCTCATTTGTTTGAACTTTATGAATGATTTTTTGTTTAATATTTTATGAGTAATTTGATTCTTAAAAATAGATTTGCTGGGATCTAAAAGTTTTAACTGAGAAACATATTTGCTCAAATTTAATTTATAAGGTAGTGTAATCAATTTACATGCATATAAAGATAATTCTAAAAACAAGAATAAAAAAAATAAAAAGTAGGGGAGACCAGGGAGGGATGGGACACTTTTTACAAGAATATTTTTTTAAAAATTCAGTTTTCCTTGTATAAATTTGTAACTTTCAAAATAATATCTTGAAACATTTTAACATGTTAACTGTCCCATCCAACCTTGGGGTGGGATGGGACACTTTTTTTTAAATTAAAATTTATGATTAAAAATCACAAAGATGGAAGTATTTTACACATTAGATTTATTACAAAAAGTCGTTTAGATTATTACAGATTTATTACAGATTTATTTACAGATTTAGATTTATTACAAAAGTCCTATATTTACTTCGAAAAATCAAACATAAGTGAAAAATACAAAATAGTTAAAATTCTTCTATAATCTAAAAAAATATGTTTTCAACTGCAATTCTAAACAGTTCCAAAACAAAGGTATCTAAAGAATTGTATGCAATAGCTTGTATTTAGGAATTTAGGTATTGAGAGGAATTGGACATGTCCCATCCCACCCCAGTAGCAACAGTTTTAAAAAATAGGTTTTTCAAAAGAACTGTAGCTTTTAGGTTTAACTCAACTATTTACTCATAAAGAATACATTATTCAGTTTCGAAAACAATATAAATAATTAAGAAAGCAACCAAGAATCAGATTAAAATTCACTTTGAAAAGTGGAGTACTTAGTTGCTTTTGCTATAGTGAAACCATCTTTTTCATTCAAACTTGTAGGAGCTTCCAACTAAAATAGTAAACAGCAACAAGTATGAAGCCATGGTGGCTTTACCTGGTGGAACACTCAAAAACTAATTTTATTTTTAATTATAAGATTTATTGAAGGTGTCCCATCCCTGCCCTGTCTCCTCTAATTAGAACATTACTCTGGATTTGAAAAATTACTTGCAGACAACTAAGCTATAACACAGTTTAAATATGGATGACAATGCTTTTAATTTTTTTTTTTGCAATGGAGGGTTTATATGGTTTTTACCTATCTGAGCCTGACGCAGACTATCAGCTCCCAAATTTGAAGTCGAGTCTCCTGGACTCCTCAATCTGGACTGGCAGAAGAGGCAAGCATACTCAACTCATGCATTGGAAGTGGGCCTGCAGGTAGAAAACAAAAGTTAATCCAATGGTTATAAATATTATTTAGACGGGATGCTAAAATGTAAAAAATCTATATTTTATAAGGTAATAAATCAGGGTTTTCAAAATCCTTCTGGGGAGGCATCATTAATTCCAAGGCAATCCCTTTTATATCCACTTACTGCCGATGTTCATTTGTTTGCACAACAGATTTGTCAATGATTAAATGTTAAATATTTTATAAGTAATTTTAATTTTAAAATTAGATTTGATGTGATGGTAAGTTAGGTACTTTCATGCACTGAAAACTTGATAAAAAGCACCAAAAACAAATTTTATTTGCTTAAAAGCACCAAAATAATAAGTAATAGTAACAGATACCAAGTAAGGGTAACAAACCTGGAAATCGCCTTTTAGAGAATGCTGTGAATAATATATTAAAAATTACACTTTTCAGGAGATTTGACCTATACTATATTTAGTAACTTTCTTTTAAATCAGTTAATTAGATTCATAATATTTAAAATTTAAAATCAGAAAAGAAAAACATATTTTATTAACTTTTCCCCCAATGTGACAAACCGGGCATTGTTAATAATGCCTGAATTGAGGCAGGAAGGGTGATAAATCCAATGACATTAATTTATCAATCGGCATTGATTATTTTGCCGGATATACAAGGGCATGATTAATAATGCCCGGATTAATCACATTTTCCGTAACATAAACACTGTTGGCTTAATCCTAGTATCCGTAACCAATTGGATTTGGCGATATTTGGCGACATTTGAGAGGGCGATAAGATTTAAATCTGATACCATAATAAAATGTTTGAAAACATTGAGTACCAGGTAGGTTTTGTCTCTTATTATTTTTAATAGCTTAAAAGGTATTGTTTAAAAAGGTATTTTTTATAAAGATTTTGTTAAGTTAATCCAAAGGATTACGGAACTAAAAATAATGCAATTCATAAATTTAAATTAAACAAATGCTTGTTTAAAATAAAGAAGGTCCCCGGCTTTCAAATTTTTGGTGTTCTACAAAATACTGGAAATTTGTCACTTACAAAAGTTTGACTAGTAACTTAATCTTGGTAAAAAAAGCTTTTAAAAACACAGGGGCACGTTTAACGCATCATCGGTAAAATTTAAATAAACAAATGCAAGTAGGCTGTATTTTCATTCTGAGATAGCACTGCGGGTAAGAGTTCTATTCATAATAATTTTTTAAAATTTGAATTTAATAAAATTTATCTTTTTTGTTTCATTTTCTTTGTTATTTTTTTAAATTACTTTCGTTAAAGACTAATTTTTTGTAGGTTGATAATTGAGTCAACAAAGTTACGTGTACTAAACTTTTGAAGACATGGATTTTTCTTGATTTTATAGCTTTAATATCGGTAAAATCCTGGAATACATAACCGGCTCGGCATTTCTGTGCGTACTCTTATCCTCCTTTCCCCTAATATGAATACAACCATAAAATATTTAGCGGTAATTTTATATTTGGCGTTCAAAACAGTTCAAAATAAATAGCTGTTCAGTTTATAAAAAAATTGTTATTATTTGATTTTTAGAGTTCAAAATAGCTTGGCGGTATTTAGTAGAGACGAACTTAGGATTTTTTATGCCTACTAAAATTTACTAATTTCAAGTTTACTTATTCGTGTAAGATTTATATTATTTTTTCATGTTTTTTTTTTTATTTTTGACATGGTATTTTTCATTGTTTTTGCCCACACCAATTAGCTGCCATTTTGATTGTGACGATTTTGAAAAAGTCGCCAACTCTAAAAGAGTTGGCGGCTTTTTCAAAATCGCGCCAAGCCGGTTACGTATACTAGGATTTTACCACACTGTTTCTAATGGAAGAATACAAGAAATAAGTATCAAATAAAGCTTGAATACTAAAGGATTAGCTGGGCGCCATATTCTTTATCAGACAATGTAGTGTCCTAAAATTGCTTCTCACAGCAGCCCGGCTTATCCTTACGTTCTAAACCTTATCATGTATTATAAACTCTTCAAAATCAAGACATGTACAATGCATTTTATTTTTAAAAGATACCATTTAACTTACTTGAAATAGGAGAAGCACCATGCCGATCGGCACGCGCCCGCGAACTAAACAACAACAACAGCAAATGTTGCGTTGCCATTCGCACAAGTCAAATCGGTCGCTCAATTTATAAAATAAAAATTATACTCTACTAAAAATACAAAAATACCATCACGCTTTATACAGGAATCCTAATGAAATTTTAAAAGTAAATTTGCAAAAATCTGTGGTTACTTAACATGTATACCAGAAAAGCGATACAGCCCATACAATCTGTTTGTTAGTGCGGGGTGAGATTGTGACGCGTGTCTCTTGTTCTTAGTGTTTACGTTCATTTACCATTGCCCAGCTTTATTTTTTTACTTAGCTTCATTAAATAGTTCAAATTATGTCATTATTTTTTATTTAATTTATATTAATGAATGCATTTTTTTTCTATTTGCAATTATTATTTACAGCAGGTATTTCACGGCCGAAATAGAGTACTCTTTTGTCGTTTTGAACCTAATAAACGCAATTTAAAATTTTTTTCTTTGACATATTCTTAAAGAGGACCTTAAAATACACTTCATATCGAACTTTCATGCAATTCGTTAAACATTTAAGGGCTTTTCAGATTCAGAGTCGTAAAAAAACGGTATTTCGAGTAAAAACACAAGTCCGAAAAAGCCTAATAATTGGTATTTAATTTTTGGTTTGAAATTTTTTGAATTTTTATTATGGTAGTAGAGTAATATGGTAAGCTTTTTCCAGAGTTTCGAGTTTCCATGGTGATTCTGACGTCATCCACGAATTTTTGAACACATAAGTGATTAACTTGTCTTCATAGGGATTCATTACGTTTTTTGGGCTATGAGAAAAAGGGGGAATGCGTAAAAATATAAATAGACCCCCAAGTGTTTTACATCATCGTGTTCACATAATTTAGTAGATTAAGAATATTTAAAGTATAAGGGGATTGGTTCCTTATTTCGGGAGTTTTTCCGGTTTTATTGGAAAACTTTAATTGGGCGTCACGTCCTTAATTTTAGAGGTAGGGTTCTGAAATTTTAGTATGTGTACCTCCTTAATATTTCCTATTGAATGATGTATGACACTAAGGGATTGAATCCATATTAAGATATTTTAAAACCGCGTGCTCGTTTTTATTTTCACTTTTTAACGCCCCTAACTCCTTTTCTCCAGATGAAAAGGAGTCTTTCTAACGTGGATCAAGGAGTTCTTCAAGAATATGGTTATTAATAAGCTCTCTGATAATTATTTTGGGAGAAATCCGTGAAAACTAGTCTTGGATAACCAAAAAATGAATTTTCCAGATTGCGCAAATTTTACACCACCTCTTAGATAATGCTATTATTCGAAACACATTTTTGTATGCTTTTAGAAAATATAAACCACTAATCTGGGCTCCTAATATATCCGGCGCTATTCAGCGTCAAAGTCACTACATGTAGGCTTAACGTGCCACGAGGCACCCGTTCTATCAAGGTTTACCTACCATTCAATGCTATGAAAGTAGCTTGAACAGCTTATAAGCATTAAATGCTTGAATACATAGCTTTCCTTGCTATTTTTTAATGTTTAAATAAAGCTGGTTTTTTTTTCGGAAAAAGTGTGGTTTTCGTTTTTTTCTAAATCAAGTGGTTTTCTCCTATATAGTTGGTGGGTTTTTTCAAATATGAGTGAGTTATTTCTATGTTAAATGTGTTCTGTCCAAATAATGTCAGTTTTTCCATTGTTAAGTGGGTTTATTCTTAAGTTGAAACTTTTTATACTTTGAAAAAACCCACTAAAATTGTAAAAACATCCCTCATTCATTAAAACCTGGTTTAAATTTTGAAAAAAAATATCCTAAACTTAAAAATTCATTCAATATATTGAAAGAAATCTATTTAAATTTGAAAAAAAAAACCACTGAAATTTAAAAAATCCTCCTTAAATTTTTTTTATCTAGTTTGAACTTTAAACGTCCTAAATTTTGAAAAAACCATTCAAAAATTAAAAAACCCACTGAATAATGAAAGAGAGAACCTATTAAACTTTTTTAAAAACTCACTCAAATTGAAAAAACACCATTTAATTTTTGAAACCTAGTTTAAATTTTTTTAAAAACCCTTTATAAAATTTAAAAAATATCCTAAACTTTGAAAAAACCGATTCAATTTTGAAAGAAATCTATTTAACTTATAAAAACTGAAATCTAAAAAATCCCCCCAGTTTGAACTTTAAACGTCTTAAATTTTGAAAAAAAAACCCATTCAATAATGAAAAGAAAACCCAAATTTAAAAATCCAACTTAAATTCTAAAAATATCCTAAGCTTTGAAAAAATCCTTCACAAAATTGAAAGAAATCTATTTAACTTTGAAAAAACACTGAAATTAAAAAAAAATTCCTTACTTTTTTAAAAAATTTTAAACTTTGAACTTTAAGTCCTAAATTTTGAAAAAAACCCATTCAATAATAAAAAAACCCTTTTAATTATTGAAACCTAGTTAAAATATTGATAAAAAACCCCACTCAACTGCAGTTCTTTGTAACTGTTTTTTCTTCAATATTAAAACTGCCAAAATCTTGATTTTTTTCTTAAAACCCATTGGGTCCAACTCAATCGGGTCCAATCCAGTCAACCCTGGTATTTGTACCTACTCAATTTCATATTTACTATTAAGTGCTATTTTTTCGTTTTCTAGCTCAATAGCATCCCATGCTGACAAGCATAAAAAAGTATAAAATAGCATATCAAGGTACCTAGCTCTCTATGCTATGAAGACAGCTTGAACTGCTAAAAAGCATTGGATGCTTGTTACCTAGCATGTCATGCTATTTTTTCGTAAGATAGCTACATAGCATCCCAAGGTAGTTAGCATAAAAAAGCATAAAATAGCATATCAAGCTACCTAGCTCTATATGCTATGAAGACAGCTTGAACTGCTAAAAAGCATTGGATGCTTGTTACCTAGCATGTCATGCTATTTTTTCGTAAGCTAGCTACATAGCATCCCATGGTAGCTAGCATAAAATAGCATAAAATAGCATATCAAGCTACCTAGCTCTATATGCTATGAAGACAGCTTGATCTGCTAAAAAGCATTGGATGCTTGTTACCTAGCATGTCATGCTATTTTTGCGTAAGCTAGCTACATAGCATCCCATGCTAGCTAGCATAACCTAGCATGCAAATCTAGCACGCATAGCAAAAACTAGCAAAACCTAGCATATTTCTATGCTAGTTCCAGCATAAAATTTTGACCTGGGCGGAAGATATATTTACTATTAAAGAGTAATTGACTGTTTACTTTTCAGGGAGGGTATGTAACTCAAATAATAGCTGAAGATGGGGACTATGGAAATCAAAGGAATATAACATACAGTTTTGTACCTGGTAAACCAACAACATTTTTTCTATTTAATTATTTACATTGATCAATTGAATTGAATAGTTACTTTAACAAATGGTTTCTTTTCGATAAAAAAAAGAAAACTTTTATTTATATATTTTTGTTCATTTCAAATAAGGTTTACGTGAAACTAAATAACTGACTTTCAAATTCCACATTTATTCATTAATAAAAGAACCTTAGTATTCATTTAAATTTTCTTTATATGTTTAGATTCTCCAGGAGTCACGTATTTCAATATCAATTCAAGAACTGGTGTCATTACTTTAGCTTCATCTACTGAACTTTTAAGAGATTCATACTCAACATCAGGACCATTTGTTATGTCAATTCAGGTAAACTATTCATGATAATAGAATTTTCACACACACAAAGGTTATATTAAGTAACCCCAAGGCATATTAAGTTACAATCTTCTCTATAGATAAGATAATGAAATCCTTTCCTTTCACCGAGGAAGTTGGTTTAGCAAATCCAAAATTTTCCATAGCTAACCCAGAAAGATAAAAAAACACTTCTTTATTTAAAACAAGATGATGATGATTATTATTATAAAGATAGGGCTGGCAAATTATTACGACGTTTTAAATAAAGACACTAATTGCATCTGTTATTAATGGAACTGAATTTATAAAAATTTCCTAAATTTTTTCGAAGTTATAATGCGACCCAATTGGCCCGCTATAAAAACAGAGAACTGCAAAGGGGAAGGATGATAGTTCAAAGCGAATGAATGTTCATCTATTCTAAGAAATATAACCGCAATTTTAATGAATTTCTAGAAGATCCCTTTAAAAGTCAGTATTGTTTTCATTTATTTGAAAATTTATTGTTTGATAGATAATGACAATCTAATACTTCCATAAAAAAAGATTGAAGCCTATCTATGTATAAAAAATCCTCATATGGCTTCTAAAAAAGCTTCTCAAAGCTATTATTTCATCGGAGAAAAAAAATACTGTTCCGTGTATTCAGCGCAGTTGTTGCAATTTCAGGCGTCTGAGGTGGAGACGTCATCCATCCCGGGCCTCCCCGCCAGCTCTACGGCCACCCTCGCCGTGGTGCTGGTGAACACCGAAAACAAGCCCCCGCGCTTCCTCAGCCGCCGCTACGTCGCCACCATCGAGGAGAACAGCCCCGGCCTCACCCCCGTCGTTTGGGAAGGCACCGAGGCGCCCAGAGTGGTCGACGACGACCAGGTAACGCTCTCAAACAGAAGAAAATTCGGAGGGACTTTCCTCCGAGTCTAGGTGGAAGGTCCATCCTTATCGCGGTGTAACATATCTCAATGGTGTAACATCTGTCAATGATATGGTGGCAATTTTTTTCCACCACTTTAATGCGTAACTTGTAGCATTTTTTTACAGGGTAACCTTCATTTTATTCATGGTTCTTTATTTAAACTTTATTTTAAAGACTTTGATTGGATGGGATATTATTCGAAATGTTTAAAAAGGTGCTTGGTTTATTTTATTTTAATGTGGTATTAGTTCGATTCTGAGAAGTTTCAAATTCGAACACAACACTCAAAAACTGATTTTTCACGTTGATCTATATTTTGGTAGTACAGAAATAATGTACCCTTTTGAGTGAATATTTCACTAGAAATTAGCAATTAATGTACTAAAATTACTTTTGCTACCCATCAAAAGTTTCAGAGTTATTTTCAATTAAAAATTTTTTAGATTGATTTTTTATAACGATTTTAAACCATTTATTCCCTTACTAAAGAGAAGAAAGAGGCCGGCTTTATACTTTAAAGTGAAGTGTATGGCTTATTAAAGATAGATGTACAAGTAAAACTTTAGTCATATCACATTATTATTCAAACATTCGGTTTCAGATCAAACTACAAATTGTATTCTCATTAATTACCATCTCGATACTTGAATTAAGTTTTAATTTATGAACAATTTTATTTAATAATACCATTTAGCATTTAGTATTTCATACCATGCGGCAGTGTTAACGCAGAATAAGTACGTTGTGGCCCCTTAACTGGGAATAGCTTAATATTTCAATTAGTTAATTAAATCTTTACTTCTTCCTGTTTTAGGGTAAAAACGGGAGTTTCGAGTTATTCTTAGAAGACGACGATGGAGCTTTCAGTGTACAACCTTCAAGAGGGATGAATGAGCTTAATTTTGCACTGTTAGTTAAAGATCCATTGAAATTAGACTACGAAACATCCGACACAAAGTATATTGAATTTAGGGTAAGTG
Organism: Tetragnatha versicolor; assembly: GCA_024610705.1. NCBI lineage: Eukaryota > Metazoa > Arthropoda > Arachnida > Araneae > Tetragnathidae > Tetragnatha > Tetragnatha versicolor. The sequence goes on from JANDEH010000004.1 coordinate 1,112,806, forward strand.
CTTCCCCATCATAAAGATCATTGAATGCTATAAGTTTCAGACTTTAAAGGATTACAGAGTCAGGTCCTTTTTTAACCCTTTATCTACTGACGGTACTTACAAGTTCCACCAAAACTTTAAAATTACTTACACTAACCATCCTTTCGAATATGCTGAGGATACTTTGCAGGAACACTTCTTGATAAATAACAGCACGAGTTCTATGAGTATTTTGTCGGGAAACGCGAATAGATTTAAAACTCAAGTTGTGCTTTCAGCTGCCATCATTTTGTCATTTGTAATCAAAAGTTGTTAAAGGCAAAAGGAAACTGCATTATTTTTTAAGATTTAAAAATGCGATAAAAAGCCGTATGTTTTTTTGTATTGTGAGAATATTTTAGCCCTCAGTGTACAGACAGTACTCAAAAGTATCAATTTAATTAATTAGCTCTCTAGCGGATAAATTTCCAAAAAGTAAGTATTTTATTAGGGGCCGTTCAAATATTACGTAAGCACTTTTTTGGTCATTTTTAACCCCTCCCCTCCCCACTTGTCAGCAAAGATAAGCAAACCTCAACCCCCCACCATAATTACGTAAGAAACTGTCGGACCCCCCCCCCGAAATTTTGACATCCCTATTAGTAAGTACTGTTTTTTTTATCCTTGAAAATTAGGTGACTCGTACAAGGAGCTGTCCTTTTTGGGTGTGACGCTATAAGGGTTCAAAAATGAGTCGAAACACTACTTTTCGGGGTTTCAATTTCAAAATGCTTGGGTGGTCCATCTCCAGAAAAAAAGTGCATACGTCAGATTTCCTAATTCAATTATTTGTTATATTTATTTTTGGTTGAATTTTGAAATTATTTTTTCAAGAAACAAGAGATTTTCGAACATCCACTATCTTACGTAAGCATCCCTCATATCTCCCTCCCCCCTTGTCAGCAAAAATAAGCAAAGAGAAAACCCCCCTCCCCCTTTAGGTGCTCACGTAATATTTAAACGGCCCCTTATGTATAATCCTTAATTTTCCCTGTAGTGACTCAAAAAAATATTTGCACGAAAAAAAATTGCAGACAATCATACTGCAGTAGATAAAGGTTAAAGTTCCACCACTGTTTATTTTTCTGCATATAGATAGTGGCTCGCGAGATAGCCTCCGCCCGACCACTGTCTGCGACGGCTGAGATCCGGGTCAAGTTGCTGGACACCAATGATAATGTTCCTCAGTTCTCTCACGACATCTACAACGTCACGCTGCCGGAGGACGCACCTTCTGGGACCACCCTCGCCAAAATACAGGTGAGTGAGCTGAGCTTGTTTTAGCGTCAAAGTTCGATAGATTTTGGGAGGCTGCTGCTCTCTCTACACTGTAAAAAGTTCATCTTTTTACTCTAAATTTTCTATAGTTTTTTGACGAAAATTTTCCATATGCATAGAAGACGTGCCTTTTCCATTGATTTTTCCATCAAGATATTTAGATTAATTTCAGTTAAAACGTGGCCAATCTTCTTTTAGCTAGGTGTGTCACGTCACAATGTTATTGCGGTTTATGAAATCTGTTATAATTATATTGATCGTTATAAAAGCCACCTCCTGTGAGTAACCTAAAAGAAGTTCCAAATTTCTTCAAACAACGGAAAGTTTCTCTCATTTGACAGAAAAGGAAAAGCATATTTCTTAAAAATTACAGAAATTAACCGGCAACAGTGCTGCTGGTTAGTTTCCATTACTTGAAGAAATGTTGTTTTCTGTGTATATGTTCTGAATTGAAATATTCTACTAAATCATGAGTATGCTGACCCGAATTTTCTTTAAAAACAAAACTGTATTCCCACTTTAATTAAGGACACGAATTTTCTAAAATTTCGCCAATCTAACTCTCGCACGAAACTTGTCCCTTGCTTCTGTCACACTTGTTTCTCACCCATTGATTGGAAACGAAGATAGTCAAGATAAACTTTTTAAATAACGTATTTTTAGCTATCCAGAAACTATCAAATCACATCAAATTCAAATTTATTAACAAAAACAATAGAGTACACAAAACAGATAGAGTATACAAATAAAAAAATACATACAACTTATACACATCCCAAATTATTATTAATTGACATATCCCAAAGGGGCAATCACCCGTCCATGGGGAACTATCAAATCGTTTTACCTAATGAAATAGAAATCCATCTCTATAGGTAATAAAACGTATATTTTTTTATCTTTATGTACATAATTTATAACTTTTAATGGGGGGAAAAACTCACCTCTGATGGTTGCTATTATTTTCAGGCTACAGACGAAGACAGTGGGAGCTATGGCGTAGTGAGGTACACAGCGGTGAACGGACCTATCGCTGGAAAGTAGGTTACATGTCATTATCTCTCAGAGTAATTTCGTTTGGACCTTTCGGTACCAAGCATCCACTTTTGCGCTTGATATGGAAGTGGATTAAGTCAAGTTTTATGATAAGTTAAAATATCCCAAAGGCTGTAGTAGCATTAATTTGACACTCGCAAACCGACTGTAAGTCATCGACATTCAGTCCCTTTGACTAAGCATTCGTTCAAGTTTTATTCATATTTAACAAGTGAATAATTCACCTCGCATTTTTAGAGGACATTTAGTTTATTCCACTTTTAATAAACCTATTGGAAACGTAACATAAACGAAAGGAAAGCCAAAAAGCTTAATAGACTGCAAGATGAAATAACTTTAAAATAGAGTATCACGATGAAGTATATAAGGGGGCATCCATAAATTACGTGAGGCGTTTTTTCCAAAATCTGGACCCCCCCTCCCCCCAAGTGAGATTTAACTACAACTTTTTAAAAATAATTTGCAGTATCTTATCATTTCTCATACTTAAAAAAAGAAAATCGTATAATTTCTAACTTAAAAAGTTGACGTGAGATTTTAATCAACCCCCCCTCCCCCCTTGGTGAGATTTGGTGAGATTTTTCCAAACCCCTCCCCCCCTTTTTGACCTCACGTAATTTATGGATGACCCCTAAGTGTCAGTAAAAACGTGATTTATTAACTTGACTTAAAATTGTTTTTACAGGGCTTGAATTACACGTTACTAATCGTTCATATAGTAATGAAAAGTAATATGTTGTGCGTCGTGTATTTGTATGTATAGTCGAATGTGATGTTTTCGTGTGAAAATTTCTCCACACTTAGTGTATGATTGTTTATACCCTCTAATATAACCAGTCCATGTTGAAAATCTTTCACAATTTCGTCCAAATAGGTATCGGGTAGACTTGGTCTTAAAGCTTTTAATTCCTGAATCAGTCCACTTTAAATAGAATACAACAATGTTTTTCTACGAAAAAACGTTCTATTTTTTGTCTTTTTGTTTTCGAATCAATAAAAACCATTAGATCCCCTTATGCACCAATCTAATATTCGCCGTCTCCGATGAAAACATTACCCGGGCACAGAGGGTAAAGAGAGGGAGGTTGCTGGTATATTGATTCAATAACCCTTTGTCGCACAGCTGCATGAATGGTATCGGACCGATGCATGATTCACTGCGGGGCCTAATGGAGTAGCGTGTGAGTAGCATGACGCATTTCACGCTTGGGTTCCTTTACGAGTAAACAAACTAAGCACATTTTACGTTCATTATTATAATACATACGTACGAAATTTTAGTAGAGTAAACTTTGTTTTTGTAACACTAGGGAGCTAACGCCCCTTGCTCATTATCGCTCACCAACCCCCGTAAACTGCTTACGCAAGACTTTTCGGATCACTTCGCAATTCTCACTGAACTTAACTCAATAAAACTTATTAATAAAAATTTCGAATTATCGCATCGGATAGGGCATGGTCCCTTTCCTATACCTGGACACTACTTTTAGTATTATGACCAGTGATATTTTTAACGCCTCTGAGAGCGTATTTCAGGCATTGAATTTGTAACAAACGTTTTGCTTAAAAAAGGCATGGCACCCCAACGAATTCAAAAAAAATTTTCTACTCAAATTTGTAATATTAAATAAATATATAAATAATATATTTATAATGTTTAATATTTTCTACTTATATTAACAGATGCTAAAATTGTTAAAAACCAAAATAGCATCCTCATTTTTTTTCTATTTCAGTTTGTCCATTAATAAACGTTTTTATAAAAAATTTGTCTCTATATATAGTTTATGCTTTTTCCGTATTTCACTCCTCATAAATGAATTTCACGCCTCCTAAAAAAAAGTCAAACAGTATTTTTACTCCTTCAAAAAAAATCCTAAGATAACACTAATTGTGACAATATCTGTAGGGGTTCAAAAGTTAAGGGGAGTGGACACTTATCTTGGGGCACCCTGTTTACTATATTCTACCGAACCCTCCTTACATAGATCGTAACGGAACCAACTCTTGCAGCCTGCGGTTGGACCCTGTGTCTGGCGAGCTGACGCTGGTGTCGGGTGAGGGGCTGGACCGGGAGCGCGTGCCCGAGTACGCGCTGACGGTGGAGGCGAGGGACGACCAGGGTCGCGGCGGCCGCAGCAGCGCCGAGGTGCACGTGGTGCTTGCCGACGCCAACGACAACGCCCCGCTCTTCCTGCAGCCGCGCTACGACGCCGTGCTCAACCCGGACATGCGGAACTTCTATGAGCCGCTCAGGGTGCAGGTAGGTAGGCCCTCTCCTTCTTCACCATCAGTTACATATTAACAGTCACAACAGCGTCGAGCTCAACCAGGAGTCAAATAAATGTTTTTTTTTATTTCCAATGGCGGGGATACAGATATATTATAAGAACAATAAACATAAAAAAGAAACAGAGAGACCGAGGTCATGGGTGGTGGGGAGCCTAGTTGTTAAGGCTTCGGGATCAGAGAGTCCCGGGTGCGATTTCCGACGCGGAAGTACATGCTCGTTAAATTTGTGGGTATGAATGCCATGTAGTCGATCATGGCGCAGTTTACTATGAGTCCAGGAGGTCTCTGGATACTATTTCCCTCCCCTTCAGAGACATGGCAAAATTGTAGAGGTGGTGATAGAGGGAGGCGGCATCTATCATCTTGGGAGAAAAACAACAACTGTATCACTCAAAGGAAACCTGGAAGAAGAGTTGACCTTGAGTCCTAAAGCAAAATCCAGGGAAACTCATTAACTAACCAACCGAGGTCATCATCCAATAAGTTCTCTCGCATGCCAATATCTTGCGGTTTTGGATTCAAGAGTGTGGAATTTTACACCGATGAAGGTGCTTTTGAGGGGAGGTAGATTATTTAACTCTACTTTCTTTGGATGTGAAAGTCTACCTTCTACCAGCATTCCATTGCAATATATTCAGCTCCACTTTCCCCGTTCGATCCCACCTAGCATATCAAGAACCGCGATGTTGCATGCCAGAAGTTGTAGACCACTTACGGCCGTATTCTGAGTTACTTGACCAGCGGTCAACCTGTATTTAAAGAAGGATTCCACCAATCTCAGTTGGCGATTCCTTCTTTGATTGCTGGTTAACCGTTTGTAAGGTAGCACAGAATAGGCCGTTTGCCACTAAAAGCGCGTTGCGTACGTCATTAGATATACAGAATCTAGATTCGAGGAGGTAGGTATATATTGTACCCAGAGCTAAAGGAAAATAAATTAGCTTTTTGCTGGATCTGAGTGGTGGAATCTTTCTTTGACCAATAACTTAAAACATACGATGATGGCTGTGAATATGGATGTATTCTCTGTGTGCATGTCTCTTTGGGATTCGTCCCCTCGTCTTTTTTTTACCGTGACGCAACGGATTAGTGGAAAAGGTACTTTTCTTCTCTATTTGGAAAGATATCAATATACCATAGGTTTCAAAACTGTCTTTTTTTCGGTGTTCGTGGCCTCTCCAAATTAATTCATTCATTCAAACCATCAACTAGCTAATATTTGGAGATAGGATTAAAGACATTGTAAAAAAAATGATTGGATCACAATCTTTTAAAAATTGACATTGCTTGTGCTTAATAGTTTGGTATAACTCCGGTTCAATACTGTTTTTTATTGCACAATTAAGATAAGAATAAGTTGTAACCTTCATAATATCACTTTAGAAACAAGCTCGCTCATAAGGAGAGAGTGTTTGAGCCATATCACTTTTCCAATGGGAAAACCTTATTGGTGAGGTGGATTTTTTTCGATGGGTAGTATCTAATGCACCCTGATCATAAGTGCAGTAATCTAATGATTTAAATTTCAACTCCAAACCTTGTGATGCTAAATTTTTAAACAAGATGGCGATTTTACTGTGTGAAGGAACAATTTTATATTATGACTTTACTTATTATGATTTTTCTATTATGCATGTTGATGATGCAATACATTTAACAATATAAATACTTTCACTCAGGCCTATGACGCAGACGGGCCTGGCCCCAACAGCGACATCACATACGAGATCGTAAACGGCAACTACCAAGAGAAATTCTACATAGACCCGCACACGGGTGAGCTGAGCCTACAGGCCCCCCTGGTGCCCAACCCAGAGGCCCAAGACCACGGCCTTCCGGTCATTACGCTCACGGTGCGAGGGCACGACCAAGGGGTGCCGGTGAGGTCAGCCACCGTCAAGGTGCAAGTGCACAACCAGGTGAGATACCCAATCTATTCAATATATTTTCCCAGTTCTGACTAGTCTAAAAAATGTCTGTCTGAAGACTACTATTCGAGACATCGACGGCCATGCTACCTGACCATCAGTGGTTAACAACCAATCAAAGAAGGAATCAGTGACCGAATCCTTCATTGACAGCTGTTTAGTCCGTGTAAATAAAATTGACTGTTCGTCACCATGGCAACGTAATATAAATGCATTGGGAAATGACTAGTAGTGAGCCGCCGATTTTATTTACACATACTATAATTACTGGCCATGTAGCACAGAATACAGCTGTAAGCCTAAAAGAGGCTAGTGCCAAGGGGGAACTTGACACTAGCCTCTTGTGCCAAGTTCCCCCACGAGCCTCTTGTGCCAGTCTTCTCTGATTGGTTGGTTGAAATTTCTGTAAGAAAATATACTTTTATTTAATTAAATAATAACTGGGGATAGAACCCAGGAATTGCCGCAGGCTAAGCAAGTATCCTTTTACTGTTCCAGTGGAGATTCAGAAACCTTAAAACTTATTGTTTGTAACATCTTCCTTATTGGGTTAACTAACATTTGATGATTTCGTTGATTACATTAAGGTCTTGAGTCGACTTTTTGCTTATTATTTAACTTAGAAAAATATATCATTCAACAGAACATTCTACATGGTTGTCTTATTTTCAAATATCCCATAGGAATATTTGAACAGGTCAATATCATTTGTCATTCCATTGTCAGTTAAGAAAGCATCGGAAAGAAGACAGGAGTTAGAAAGGTAAGGTCACCTTTCCTACTAACAACTTCAATATTTAAACATGAAAAAAAAATGTCCTGTATTATTTTCGATTTTCCAGTTTTTTTATTTCATAAGTAACTCTGACTATAATACTAATATTTTAAATTAACCATTGCTTTTACTTACGTTGTCTCTTTTTATTTGAATTTAGAGGGTTCTCCACTTTGACTGGAGCTCATGTCAATCTTCACTCCATTGCTTTTCACAACTCAAGCACTGAAAAGTAAGACATTTATACCTGAATAAAATTCACTTAAAAGCTCTTTCAACTATGTTAGAGATGTTTACTACATAATACAACTAATTTTAATGGGTGGAAAATTTCTTTAAATGAAGAAAAATATATCAAAATAAAAACATTTTAAATCTTTTTAGAAACAGACATATTATAGAGAAAAAAAATTAAAAGTTAAAAGATTCCTCAACCTTACTTGTTTAAAAATAAACTATTTAAGAAAGGATTATATTATTCGGTTACTATTAAAATAATTATAATTTACCTTTTCTATTATTGTTAAAAAATATTTTTTTTATTTAGATCAGTCGTCAGATGCTGGGTGTCCTATCCATTGTCATCCACTGTAGATCTCAGTAATATAGAGGCCATTATAGCGTAAGTTTAGACTTTAGAGGCTTTTCTGTTGGCATTAAATATTCTAATTAAGAAAGTTTAATCCACTTTGATTAATTCTAAATATTGATCTCTCTCTTCATATAATTTTATAGTTGGACAATTTTAAAGTAAAAAGGAAAATAAATTTCTTAATAATTTTAATTACAAATTAGCTTTTTATTCATAGGAACATGTTTGGGCGTGATTTCTTGCAAACATCAAAGGTAAAAGTTTATAGAGCTCTTCATTGTTAAAATAGATGGAAAATGTGTATTTAATTTTGCGAAATGGTTTAAACTTCAGTACAATTTGTTTGATTTGATCCCCAGGTGGAAGCAATAAACAGAAGCAGCTTCGATGTCGTATTTTGGTTGCTCATCGCTTTGGTTATCCTCATGATTCTTGCCATATTAGCCCTTTTCTTCTATTGTTGCTGCGTAAGAACAGAAGGGTAACGAAATTTGATTTTTTTGTGCTACCAGATGCCTTTGTCAATGAAAGACTAATTTTTTTCAGATGTAATTTATTTCTTTGTAGATTTTTTATTTAATGATAATTGGAATTTGATATGATAATTGAAAAATTAATTGAGTTAAATATACCTGTAAATTTTGAGGTAAATAAATTTTGAATTCGAAATTATAAACAGAATTAATCAGTCTGATAATTTGGAACTGAAAATCCCTCTGTATAAGTGGATTATACTCAATTTCTAGTTTGTTAATAATATAAATTTTACTTCAGACGTGACATTTTAGAGCTGAAAAACAAAGTATCTCCAGAAGAAAATATTATTCACTACAAAGAAGGAACTGTTCAAATGAACAACGAAGCAAGACAAAGGTGCCTTTTTAATTTTATTTATATCTTCCTTACCTTATATTTATTAGGTTTACTAATTTATAACAAGGTTTTGAATTCTGAATATATTGAGTAAGTTATGAGCTGGGAAAAATAAGTAGAAGATGAGACTTCACATAAATATGTCTATTTTGTAAAATCTTGAAACTCATTTAAAAGGGTATTGCAATGAGTTTACTTGCAAATGAATGAAGAATGGATTCTAGTTTCCCAACTCATTTGCATTTATTAGTTTCACAATACATTGGAATATTAAGGAATATTTAAGTTGTTTAAAATAAAAAAGCCATACACTGAACGTAATTTTGAGTAATTGAAGGTTTTCTCCAACGGCGCGTGTGTTTTTCCTATTGAGAAGGCATTTTTTAGAAGCAGCTTTTACGTTATTGAACTTTTGACTTATAGGCGACTACAACACTATATAGGTGAAGGATCTTAAAAGAAATTCCAATCCATGCTTTATTCAAATTTCTATTTTTGGACTTTCATCATGAGTAGCTCCTTTTACGTAATCCTTTGTTTTTTAATACTGTTATTGAACAATATCATGTGTGCTATATTGATCCATACACATTTTATTGATGTAAAAATATTTTATTGTTATATTAGTGAGTAAAACTTATTTTACATCAATGTCAACCTTCACTCTGTTCGCCTATTAATGTAGAGATAATCCTCAGTAGTACCTTTTATTTGCTAAACTAAAACCTTCTTTCTAATATGTGTGCAGACCCGAGAGCCGCACTCGTAACTCGTGGGTGGAGACCCAACCGAGCCAAGCCGTGACAAGCGTGAAAAAGAGCCACGAGGAACACCAACACCACCAGACCCCTCACCACCGTCCGCAACAGGCAGCTGTCCACCTCAACGACCCCGTCACGACTTCCTACGCACAAAACACGGGTGAGGAGCGCTTATTTTAGAAAGGGATTGATTCAATTACCGCTGAACCTCATTATACCCCAACTAACTAACTCAATTACCGCAGGTAACGTGCAAAAATGGAGAACGAAAATGAGAAAAAAATGTAGCAGTCATTATATAACAATGTGTATTAAACTCTGGTTTTCCTATTTTTTTGGATTGTTTTGACTTCTATAAAAAAAATTTTACCCTTGCAAAAAAATTTTACATCCTTAAATCATAAGATTTAAGAGGGAACCCACTTTAACTGAACTGAAGAAAAAAAAAACTTTTTTTATGTTTAAGTTAAAGCTATCAACTTTTTTTTTAATTTCAAAATGTTCTAAGCTTGAAAAAAGGTTAAGGGTGCTTGATTTTTCTTGAGAAAACTCCATCCTTCACAGCTCAAAAAAAATATTCTAGAATTAAAATTATCAGAAACGAGCTCTGACATCATCCGATATTCAGGTTAATAACGTAGTTTCTCTTCAGTCCAACTGAATGTTCATCCTTAAAACGATCGACCGTGTTTCTTTTCCAGAAGAGCTGGCGCGGGGCGCGTACTACGGGGCGGACGGCGGCATCCCGCCTGTGGTGGCCGGGGGGCGCATGGAGCGGGCGTACCGGCGAGGGCGGCCCCTCAGCCCCGGCAGCACCGAGATGCTTGGCGAGATGGAGGACGCCCGACGCCTCGGAAACTACGTCGTCGTCAGGAAGGTCGTCAGGCCCAGGGTGCGCGTGGACCCCGCAGACGATGGAGGGGACGACCCGGAACACGGTGAGACATAATATACTTTTCAGATTTACAGTATTTGATTGAGCCAAAAGAAAAAGACACTAGCGCAACACATTGCAACTCGAGTACACGTAAGTCTAAAGAAAGAACCGTATTTAAATTTACTCCGATCATCGGAATGTTAGCAAAAATACATTATTTTTCGAACACCAATTTATAGTCTGTGTAATTAAAATAGGCGGTTGGACGTCATCAGTTGAATTTCGTCGCCTTGGTAAAGAAAGAAGGAGAAAACGTAAGCGGTTCTGCTTTATTTTTGCACATAATTTAGGACAGGGCGTGAAATTAAATTGAAACTTTGAATCTTAATAATTAAAAAACTAATTCAATTTTTTTTAAAAAACGAAACGACAATCTTTTTGAAAAAAAAATTGTATATTTGCATAAAATTTTGTACTTCTACCATGATTAGTTTTTCTTTTATAACAAAAAAGTTTTCCGATTATTTCATTGGCTGCTGTGACACGAGTTCGATTCAATGACAATCTCGGGCGGTTGTGAGCTTGTCGTGATGTGGGAAAAAAGGTAAGGCATGGTGGAAACCATGGCAACGCACAGGGGAAAGGCGAGGAGACAGGGGAAATCACGTGACTTTTCAACCGTATTACTAATTACACAGACTAAAATAGTTTTAAGAGCTATACTAGAAGCTACTATTCTCTCTTCCGCAGGCCCTCGCCGCACCGAGATCCTGTACATCCGCAGCCCAATGAGGGAAGACGAAGAAGAGTGCCACTACATCCGGGAAGGAGAGCTGCTGCGGAGCGTGAGTGAGACGGCCCTCAACACCTCCGACGACCCCCACTTGAGGGTGCCGGTCAGGGCTTACAGGGGACCCAGGCCCATCCCCTTGCAGAGGGTGGAATCCATGCAGGACCATTCCAACCAGCAGCTCAAGTTTTCTAGGTACACATTTTTCTGAAAGAGTGCACGATTCGAAATTTTCAGTCTAATTCACCTTTTTTCTATTGTGTAGATAAGGGCCCGCGTTCAAATATTAGTTTCGGTCATTTTTAATATCCTCTCCCCTTGTCAGTACCCCTTTTTACCCCTTTTAAGAGACCCCTTTTTGTTCCTGTTTTGGACAAACTTTAAAATAAAACCTATATTTGGTTAAATTTTGAAATTATTTCTGCAAGGAACAAAATACTTTTGAAAATGCACTGTTTGTAACATGTAACAAATTAGCATGTTATGTAAGCATCCATCATACCACCCTCCTCCCCTTATCAGGAAAAAAAGCCAGGAGCAGAACTCCCCTCTCCTCTCTTAAGTTGTTGTTGTTGTCGTGTGCCACTTGGAATACCCAAGCTCCACAAGGATTCAAGGCAAAGGGGATGCGGCTCCTGAGAAAGTGAGGCCCATAAATGGCAGGAATCCGACTTCTGCCTCATGAGATGATAGATGCTGCCACTATCTATCGCCACCTCCACAATTTTGCCATGCGTCTGAAGGGGAGGGAAATAGTCTCCAGACACCTGGACCCGTGGTAAACTGCGCCATGACGGACCACAGGACTTTCGGACCCACAGATTTAACGAGCACGTACTCCGCATATACTCGGTGGGTCTTTAGCGGTGTCGGGAATCGAACCCGGGACCCTCCGATCCCGAAGCCGATGCCTTAACCACTAGGTTCCCCACTGCCCTCTCTTAAGTGATTACGTAATATTTGAACGACCCCTAAAGCTAAATAAAATATGAATCTTATCAAAATAGGTTTATACAATGAAACAAAAGTATCCCAAATAAGGGTCAAATCCTCTTTCAGATACCATCGGACGGAAGGTGACGTCATCATCGCAACGGACGACACTGAAAACGTCTACCCACCTCACGAGGCCCATTGGGTAGGGCCACCTTACCAACACCCACCCGGAGACTACATCATGCGTCAACCTCCACGTCAAGAACAACAACAACGGTGGACGGAACATCCCGACTACCCCCCTCGACACCCGGCTGAGGACTACAGAGGCATGAGACAACCTCCGGAGCCCCACGGCTATATAGCCAGGATGCACCCACAACCACAGTACGGCGAACCATCCAACAGGCAGTACGCACATCATCAGCAACAGCTACCGCCCGTGGAACAGGTGCAAAGGACACTACCGCCTCAGCCGGCGTTCGAGCCACACAGGGAGCAGGTACATGACACCAGAAACGAACCTTCCTACGAGCCTCAGCAAGAGACTAGGACCGAGGAAGACCAGGACAACGACGACTCCAGGACGGTCATCATGGCTCCTCCCCGATCCGTCATGGCCCGGACGCAGAGTGAAGAACAACAGGAGGAGGAGGAGGAAGAAGAACCGGATCAAGACCAGTTCCAGGAACCGCAACCAGCTGAAGATCCACCGGAGGAGCCGCCTCCCGAGGACTATTACGCCAGCAGAAAGCAGTCGCTGCGACCACTGACGCAACACCGGCAGTCCACGGACGATTCTGGAGCGCTAACAGGTCAGGACAAACTGGGCCCAGAGGACACTGACGTGATGGCCAGTCGAGAGACTCACGAGGAGGAGTCGGACAGGCTGGGCGGAGGACCCCGGACGGCCGAGGACTCGAGGACGGAAGACCAGAACCCGCCCACTGAGGACGAAGATTCGGATTCGGGGATCGGCAAGGACGGTACAGCTACTGCACTGAGGCTGAAGAAGTCAAACCTGATGGAGAAGAAATCGTTGTTCACTATTGCTTATGACGGTATGCAGACCAGGGGGTTGAAATCGGCTGGGGAAAGGGATGACTCTCCGTAGGGAAACATAGAAAAACTGATATTTTCAACTAAAAATTAATTATGAAATGCATGTATTTTGCCAAAAGAATGCATGCAACTAACATTTCAAGGATTCCTTGGCAATAAACGGTTGTTTACCCATATAGATATAAAAAAGACGTTGACAAACCATTGAAAGATTCGGTTTGTGTGTTTCCTTCACTGTGACCTATCAAAGTAACTGAACGGAACATTGCCATCATGAAATTTTAGACCAAAGTAGTTTCTAAGTACTGTTTGTGCTATGTAAGGCTTTAGTCAGTGTCTAAATTGATTGGTTTTATTTATCAGATGAAAATAAATGTAAAAGTAACAAGATTTTCATATTGTATCGCTGTTACTTAATAATGGATTCCGTCCAAGTGCGTGTGATGACAGGTTGTAAGACAAGTGGCGTTTCTACTTAAAGTAATTTATATACCAGAACAAATATTGATCAATTGATGAACTGCTGAGCCTGAAAATCTGTGATTTCTCGTTAAACAAATAAAAGGAACACATTTTGTCCGATAAATGAGCAAATAGACGAGATTAGTGTGACGTTTTTTGTTTTGTTTGGAAACGTAAATTCAATCTGTGATTGGTTCCGTGAACTGTACGGACAGTACGGATCCGTATGTAACCAATCACGGATCGAATCAACGTTTCCAAACAAAACAAGAAACCGGAAGTGACGTTTTCACTAATCTCCTCTATTTCAAAACAAAATTACTTCTCTACTTCTTTACGATCTTATGCATAGTTAGAAGATATGAAGTGAAGAAAAACTATGACTATCAAATATCTTGCTTTCAGCGAAGTTGTTAATATACAAATATGTCTAACTCAAGATGTATAACATTCTACAAACAAAAAGATCAACCTTATATTTTCAAGATGTGCACACTGACAAAAAGTTTTTTTGTAGACATTGCTATTGGTTTTGAATGATAATACCACTGAACCCAGCTGCCACCATATACCTTCATAAGCCTTCTGAAATTATCGACTGAATACTTCATGTGTTTACAGTCCTTTGATCAAGTCATTCTCAAAAATTACCGAAAATTTTGGCTATTGTGTAATTAACTACTATATTTCATATAAAGAGAAAAAGATTCAGGGAAACATCATGAAAAAATAATGAAATTTCATGAAGTAACTCTACCACTGCCGACCCGAACTTTGATGGGCCTTTTTTTATCTGTATAGCGTAAGAAAGCTAGAGCATTCCATTTGCAAGTTTATGGATTAAGATAATTTTTACAATTATTTTTTGGAATTTTGTTTTTTAAATTTTCCATCTTAATGATTTGCTTTGTGTGATTTTTATCATATATTTAAATGAAATTAACTATGAAATAAAATTTTAAAAACCTATTACACCATAACAGTCTGTAGAAAAGTTATTTGTTAATCTTCAATAACTTTCTTTTCATTAAACATTTTATTTAAAACAAAAATGTCGATGAAAAAATTTATTTATCTGCAAATTCTCCCTTTTAAAATTTATTAAAAGTTTTAATTAATTATGATAGTTTTAGTGTTTCCCATTTTAACTTTTTTAATGAAATCTTTTTTGTACTACTGAAATTAGACTCTCAAATTTGAAAAAATTGTAGAAAGTATTTTATGATGTAGCAATTACATTCAGTTTTCATGCAAATACTAAAAAGTTTGGGTTTAAGTAAAATTTTTGAATAATCTTCAGTGCTGTCTTTAATTGTATGAAAGCTAGATCATAACTTCATTCTTAAATTAGAATTTTTTACTTTCTAAATTTATAATCTTATACCAGATTCAAATTAACATTATTGTATACTTTTGAAAAATAAAGAGCATAAAATTATTTGTGTCTGTTTCTTAATTTACCGTTACAATATAACTAATTTCTACAAATGCTAAAAACTCGTTATTTGAAGGATTCTTTTAATGCAAATTTATCTGAATTACTAGTATCCACATCCACACTTTTCTATTGTGATCTTGAAAATTCCTCTGTAATACTATAATTTTTAAATTAGAGTTTGTTTTAGAAGACGTTCAAAGAGGTGTAATTGAATAAAGAGCATACCACTTATTATGTATACCAGGGGTCGGCAACTGGCGGACCGCGTTAGGTTATTTTCTGGACCCCCAAAACATTTTGAAAATCATTAATATGTATTCTTAACAAAAATTATGTAATTCTTATGTATTCTTCAATCTTCAACAAAAATTAGTTTGACTCGCTTTTTAATGTTCAAATTTAAAAAAATATCCTGGGGAACCCCCAGACCACCATTTTTAATATAAAAACTTCTAATAACATCAGATTTAACAGTTCAATTAAGAAGGTAGCGTACCTAAATTATATCTATGTAAAAAAAATATATGTATCTGAAGATAAGAATTTAAAGTAGTTGATAGTAACCAATTTTTTCTCCGGATCCCGATAAAAGTTTTCTAAATTATTTGGACCCAAAGTAAAATTACTTGCCCCGACCTATACCTTTCAAACCTAGACCGCCCGACATTTCTATACAAGTCTGTAAAAATTTTGTGTGGTCAGGACTGAAAGGGCTATATCTAGATACCGCTAGGCGCTAGACATCCGTACTCGCATTGATAACTTTAAATTTTGTCACACTGATGGGTTTTGCATATATATTTAAGTTTTGTTTAATTTCATTTAAGATTACAGAACTGATATAAAATAGATTTCCAGAATGTTTAATTATCAAGTAAGACCCACTTACCCCCTCTTAAGTTTTGCTTGCTTTAAATCTAAATAAAAAAGTGTTGACCCACTTACCCCTTCTTATAGGGGTGTCTCCATCTGTTTTTTTTTAAACCAGTAAAGAAATATGTAAAGCATTATTTTAGAAACTAATTATTTCTGCTTATTAATATAGTCTTAAGTAAAATTACTAAGATAATAAGTTTAAATTTAACCATTTCAAAAAATTTCTGTTAAGCTTCAAAAGTGTCCAAAAGGGGTTCCACACTTAACCCAACCAACCCTACTTATTTTCTGACGTATTTATTAGATCAATTTTAGGGCTATAAAATCTAATGACCGAAGGTGGAAGAGATCATAAGAGCTACGCCAGTGTTGCCACGCATGTAATGGGACAGGAACAATTAGTACACCGTATTTTGAAGGGCCAACATCCTGTGTCAGCTCAGAGGCACCCGTACATCCCTTCTAAGTTCGTATACCCTGTTTATGGCTGGATGTGTGGGGATTTTTCTTTCTGATGAAAAATCGTAATGATACCTTTACATCAACCAAAGTAAAGGTAAGTGTTTTTGAAAAATTAACAAATTAAGATAACTATCGAGTAAAAACAAATTTGCTTTTAAAAACGTAGAGTAATTGTTCTTAAAGACTGGAAGCGAAATTAGATTCAAATATAGAGAAGAGTCTAAATTTAAGCATGGGGCACGTAAGAAGACCCGAATTTCTTAATTAGGTAAATTAAAGTCAAAATATTAAAAAAAATACCTATAGATAGCAGTTCAATGCCATCTTTTGTCTGAACTTGCAGTGAAATGGACTCATTGGAATCCTTTGGTCTTAAAACGTGTCTATATTGGGAAGGAAGTTCTAGTACAAAGCAAAATTTATTCTGATTTTTTTTCGTGTTAAAATTCAATCAAGTAATTTTAAAAGTAGAATTTCTGCATTTCATTTTATTGTAACATAAATAAAGTTAATTTCAAAAAATGTGTGTTTCCCATGTTCAATTATAAATGCACATTTACTCTTTCAGACCTAGCCACCCAAAATTTCCCAGTGGATTCAATGGTAATCTAGGGTGGCTTTAGGATTGAAAGGGTTAAAGCTTGTGTCGGTAGATGAGACACATATTTGAACTCTGTTCACACACATCGCACCCTTGCTACTAAAGTGCCACAACTCAA
This sequence comes from Tetragnatha versicolor, assembly GCA_024610705.1. Taxonomy (NCBI): domain Eukaryota; kingdom Metazoa; phylum Arthropoda; class Arachnida; order Araneae; family Tetragnathidae; genus Tetragnatha; species Tetragnatha versicolor. Next base: position 1,130,001 of record JANDEH010000004.1, read on the forward strand.
AAATTGTAATTTTTGAGTTATGACCGCCATTAGGCGTAGTTTTCACATCTCTACCAATCTTCAAAAGAGCCAGAAGTTGCATTGAAAAATCAGCCGCCAGATGGAAGTTATGGCGTTTTGTTGTAATCAAGATGGCTATGATTTCTTCTACTGAAATGCCACATCTTGAGTCCAGCCGTAGGAACTACTAGAACAATGGCTAACGAGCATAGTTTGAGATGTATCGTTCTTCGTATCGACAAATTCAAAAATACTAAAATGTACCTAGTCAGTTTTTTGCAATTCCTGGAAAACATGGTTTTTTGAGTTGTGGCACTTTTGTAGCAAGGGTGCGATATGTGCACACTTTCCCTTTCTTATTCATAAGTGCATTTTTAGACCGTAAGTACAGTTTTTAAGCAGTTTTTAATATGATTATCTAATTTTGATTGCATATTAAACATTAAAAACACTTTTATTTCGGTCTTTATTTGTGTATCAGAAATTATAAAGGATAGTTTCATAAATTCAAAATTAACTAAAAAATTAATTTAACTTCTTTAATATTCGTCTAGTTTTAATGTTAATATTTATTTTTTTAAGTCTTTTGAAATTTAATTCGTAAGGTATTATATTTAATGAAAATAAAATTTAAGTTTTGCTCTTATTTATTTCAAAGGAAATATTAGCATTACCTATAGGTGATAATGATAACATATTTAGTTAAAACAAAATAATTCAGGAAATAGGTTATTTAAACCTTTTTGAAAGACAATCAGTTGAATAACTTTATATTGATCAGCCAACGATGGTAAAAGGGTCACGTGATATTTACAGACTTTGCACGGCCGATAAGTTGGGTAACCGGTGATAGTTGGGGTCTTCCTTCTATATACAAGCAAATGTCTCTTCCTCTTTCTATCAACTGCCCCTCAACTTTCACCTGTCTCCCCTCCGAAACACTAGTTCCAGCGTTGTCAAAATCACGTGACCCTTTTACTATCGTTGGTTTTGGTTCAGCAGTAGTTTTGGGTTAATAAGTAGTATGTTAAGGAACCAATCCCAAAAAAAGACTGAATCAATATAAGAAAATATTTTTCTCCCTGTAATAGTTTTTCTCACCAAAATATTCAATTTGTAAATAATATTGTTTGAACTTTTTCTTATTGTAAAAACAAAAACTAATTGCAATTATCCACTTAACTGTTTCTTTATTTTGGAATAATAGGTCCATAAAAAACATATTTTTCGAAACAATATTTGAGCTTAGATTAATTAACTCAAACCAAAGGCATAATCAGAACTTATATAAATTATGTGTGCATATGATTTCTTTTTATTTTAACAATTTATGACCGCTTTAAATCTTAGCGAAAATGTAGCACTTTTATTTAAAGTTGGCTTTTTGCAAACATCGGTTTCAGCCAGAAAGCCGATTTTACGGCATTTACGATTTTACGGATTTTAGGAAAGAACGGCATCGGCAATGAAAATATTTTAAAGCGTACAAAGTTTGGTTCTATTTTAGTTTAATACAGCAATTTATTGAATAGAAAAGCAGATAAATAATAATCGAAATGTTTTTAAATATTTCTTTATAAAGGGTTGGTACTGGTACAAAAATTATTTTTCCTGAAATTATAATTATGATTGAGATTCACTTTTGCTACTGTGTGAAATTTAAATAAAGATAAGACTATTTAATACATCCATTTGTCGAACCTTAAAAAAAATTAAATCTTGAAAATTTTCCCTGTAAATTTAATAAAGGTTTTATATTTTTAATGAACTCACACACCTCTCCAAACCAAGATTCCATATTATTACTCCTATTCATAAAAAATGCAACACCATGAAGGACTTGTTAGATTTTGATGAAATTTACACAGCAAGTGATCTTTGTGGATACAAATAAATGATAAAATTTTCAGAACAAAGGAATAAAATTTAATATCAAAAATCGGTGTTTAATGTCTTCCATACTCGCTGCAATGAGATCCTCTACACGAGAGGTCATCAAATCAAACAGATTGAAAGTTTGACTGAGGAGGTGATTTTCATCTAAGATTCATCCCAAACCCAAAGTGTGCCAATATTGGCAACATGACAAGCATTTTAAGCATGAGGAGATGAGGACAAACCAACGAAATTTTAGTCGAGCTCCATAGGTAAAATTTTGGATGAAGAAATTTGTCGAGAAAGAAACTGTCTTTATTGGATGTAAAGTAAGTTTGAAACATTCCTAAAAATATGTGTACTGGTTTTGTTCTGATGAATTACAGATTCAGGATCGCTTCAAAGGTAGGGTATAACTTTTGGATCCAAAAATTTTTAGAAATTTTTTTAAGAAATGAGATTGCCCTCATTTTTTATCTAATGAGGTTGCCCATGGTACCCAATAGTGCTCCAGATCAAAACACTTCTCTTCTTCACCACAGACTCAAGATAAACACTCCAAAAATTGAGATTTTCGGCATAGCGTCCAAACCCAATTTAGGTGTCATGTTAATCAAAATTGAAGGGGGATTTCTTTAAAAGGCCCATATGTTATCAGTAATCATGCGAAAATATTGTTTTTGGATCCCATGTTAGCTTTATGCACCGATGGAATTCCATCGATGGAGCGCTGTAAAAAAGCGATACTTGGTGAATTTTGGTGCAATGACGACCGATTAACTGATGTAGCAGACAATGATAGACCTGTAGCAGTATTCTAACAATTTGAAACATGTCGAAAAGTCACTCAATGATCCGGCACTGCCATGCGAATGAAGCCTCTTTCATCCAGTGCTGACGTGACTATAAGGGGTCCAGACCCCAATTTTCAACTCGCCTTACCCTTTTTGGACCTCTGCTCTCAAACACATATCAATATTGTCCAGTTTCCCTTCATCTGACAGCGGTAAAACAGTGTGAAAAACACCCCTCCTGGAGGCCTAACATTAATAAGCTTTAAAACTCTGTTAAATGTTCATATGACATCCGTTAAGGTAATAAGGGGTATAATAACATCTAATGACAAGATAATCAACGGTAGACAACCTTCTTACAAGCCCTTAACGTTCCGTTACTTACAGGCCCCCAAATATACGAATAAATCAGTGGTTGAGAAGAAACTGCTCAGCTCGCGCATGCGCTATAGCTCTGAATTTAATATCATTTGATAATCAAACCATAATGAACATACCCTGAAAATTTCAAGTTGATCGGACAATTCCTTCTTGGTGTTGCATTTTTTATGAACAGGAGTATAGATACTAGATTGCATCCAAGCAAAATATAATTTCAAAAGTAACTCAAATTTGATATAGTATTTCTTTAAATTATAAAATTTAAATAGAATAAATCTTAATTTGATACAAATTAAATTCATATGGTCTCCAGTTTCCAGTTTTGGTTAAAAAAGAATGTCTAACTATATAAGTATTGCATATAATATATTAATATTAAGGAATAAGGAATATACAGGGTGTATCTGAAATGGTGCAACAAACTTTCAGGGATGATAGAACTCATCAAGACGAACAAGAATCGGTATAGAAAGGGGGTCCCAGACCAAATCCCAGGGAGTTAAAAATGGAGCGAAACCCCAAAAAATCATTGAAAAATTCAATTTGTGGAAGAACTATTATTAGTAAAAACTTAATTATGGTCTCAAAAAATTGTGGTTTAATATTATCTTTAAAATTATCTCAAAAGTCTTCACTTTAAAATTTGTTTTATTATGAAAAAAGTTAAAAAACCCAAAAAATGTGAAAACTCTGCCAAAACCTTATTTTGTATTTCGAAATCATTTCTTTTGATTTAATAATCTGAAAGATCATAGTTCAAAACCCTTAAGTCCAAAGTTTCACGTAAATACAATCAATATTAAACGCTTGAGATCCTGTTAAAGTTCGTTTTTTGAGTGCGAAAACAGCTGTTCTGGAAACAGCTCTAGAAAACTGCTTGCGCACTCAAAAAACAAACTTTATCAGGATCTCAAGCGTTTAATATGATTGTATTTACGTGAAACTTTGGACTTAAGGGTTTTCAACTATGATCTTTCAGATTTATTAAATCAAAAGAAATGATTTCGAAATACAAAATAAGGTTTTGGCAGAGTTTTCACATTTTTTGGGTTTTTTAACTTTTTTCATAATAAAACAAATTTTAAAGTGAAGACTTTTGAGATAATTTTAAAGATAATATTAAACCACAATTTTTTGAGACCATAATTAAGTTTTTACTAATAATAGTTCTTCCACAAATTGAATTTTTCAATGATTTTTTGGGGTGTCGCTCCATTTTTAACCCACTGGGATTTGGTCTGGGACCCCCCTTTCTATACCGATTCTTGTTCGTCTTGATGAGTACTATCATCCTTGAAAGTTTGTTGCACCATTTCAGATACACCCTGTATAAGTATTTTAAAGATGGGGTGATCTCTACATTTTAAGTTACACTACACTTAAGTTAAGTTATCGCTATATTTTACATCTCAAAATTTTTAAGTTAAGATTTAATTCAGATTTAACCTTTAAATTAAACATTAGGATTCCATTATGATCAATATTTAATATCATTTATGATTTTAAATATTGATTTTATTATATTTTCAGATTTATATTGTATTTTCAATTCTGGAACTTTCATAATTTTACTCTAGTTAATAGATAGTTTTGAGTATTTTTGCGATAATACATAATATTTAACAGAGATGAGAACCTCCATCAAATTTGAAGTAAATGTTTCACATCATTTTTTCATCATTCATATTAATAATAATTCTTTTAACTAAGCCCATATTTAATGTTAGAGAACTTTTTATTTTCCGCGTACTTCTTTTCATCTTCAACAACAAATCTTTCTATCAAATTAAATCCAGTAACTTCGCACTCAGAAATGTTCAAGGGAATTATTTTATACCCAAGTCAAAATAAGAAATATTTCACAAATCTCATGTTTTTTAGGACCTTATCTCTTTAATAAATTAAATCAAAATCTTAAATCTACTAATAATAAATTTGAATTTAAATTTGGAATTCATGACTTTATAAATGGAATAACTGATACTGAAGCAATGTTTAAAATAATGCAGTAGTCAGCCCAGCTTTGTTGCCATATTAAGAATTTTTTATTTTTGGTACCATGGACGAGCTTTGCTCTTTTGGTACCACATAACTATTTTTCTGTTCTTTTGTATGTTTGCTCTATGTGTTCTTGTTGTATTTGTGTGTTGTGTTAATAAAGATTTGATTTGATTTGATTTTAACATAATTTAAAGCACTGTTTTTCATGTTTGCAGAATGACAGCAGTGTCTCCTTTATTACTAGCAGCATGCACTGCCCTCATACTCTTTTCTACATTCCATGTCAAACGTAAGTTAAATTAACATTAATAACGTTGAAATTTAGTACTCGCAAATTTACTTTCGAAATATAGTTAATCTTCAAAGAGTAATGAAGAACACAATTGATTGCTAACCCTTCGTGAAAAAAATTATAACAATAAATTGCTTTGATATACAAAGTAATATCATTATTTTGTAGAATTATATTGAAACACGTTTTCAATCTGTGTGTTTGATTCAAAATGGTAGTCTTTCAAATATCTGAGGCTATCACATTTTGCCATCCGAGCACATAAATGGAGATTTTAATTAAATAGGATTTAATTTTAAAAAGTTAGAATAACCAATGACTAAAAATAAGTCAAAATTTACTGAGGAAATTTCGGGAATTGTCCCTAGAAGCTTCACTCTTAACCTTTAGAAGGCATCCTCAGTGGTAAAAAAAATTCGTCAACATGGAATGACCTAAGTAAACAATTACAATAAAATCAATAAACATAATTTAAGCAGTAATTTTATTGTAATTGTTAACTTTCCGTGGTTTGTTGACGACGGTTGTTTTAACACTGGGGATCCCCTCAGTGAGTTTAGTTCAGAGTGAAATAATGTCCCCTTAACAGACCACGGCCTTTTCCCCATTAATTTTCTGTAATAAATATTGACAGTTCCAGCTGTGGAAAATTTCATTTTATAAACTTAAAATAAAATTTTACTTAGAAAAATTTGGAATCTTTTAACTTCAACTAAAGTATTCGTCAAAAAAATTCTCGATATTTAAATCATTCTCTTAAAAACACGTTTCTTTAGAGCAAATTCAAGAAGGCGATAAAACTAAGCAAGTTGAGCCTGCAATCTGCACCAAAGAATCATGTTTAAAAGCAGGTGAGATATAAGGTTCTATTTTATTAATTCATATAAGAATCAATTTCTTCAAGTTTTTAAATGAAGTAATTACTTTTTTTATTTAAAAATGTAAAACATTTTAACTGTGAAATTAAAAAAAATATGTGATCTTAATCCTACATCCATATAATCATAAAATGTAGTGTAGTTTTTAACGATTCTTAAATTTTAATATTTGCTCAGATATTCTTTATCCTATATACATATTAAATTGGCAATATTAAGTAATTTATAGTAATTTCTATTGTTTGAACCTTGTAGTATTTAATTGATGAAGTCTCGATTTTTAAAACCATAATCATAATTCCTCTAACTGTAATTAATTTATTTTCATTTTTCTAAATAATGAAAATGATCCAATACTTTTATTCTATCCTCGCAGCTGGTGCAATTTTAGACAAGTTAGATCAAACAGTTCATCCGTGCAAAGACTTTTACCAGTTTGCATGTGGAAACTACATTCGACGCACAGTGCTACCTGAAAACATGGATGTCATGTCCGTGTTACAGAGTATGGAGGATGAAGTACTTATGATAATCTTCCGTAAGTAACTCATTTCAAATTTAAAAAAAATAATATCTCATGATTTTATCAATAAAAATTATACATGCATATTTAAAGAAACGAATGTTATACTTTATGATGATACTTCAAATGCTTGAACATACCAACAGGAGCCTTGGAATCTCCAACTTTATACCGTACCGGTGGTTCTCTCATTAAAGCTAAGATGCTTTATGAAACGTGTATGAACAGTGGTACGTAGAGTTTAATTGTCTTCTAAATTTAACTAACTTTCCGGCTATAATTAAAAAATATTAATTTCAGTTTTTAATTTTTCAATTAAATTTTAAAAATAATAACTCATGGAAGGTAAATAACTCCACTAATTTAGTTTTAGATTAATTTCAAAAAAGTGTTGGAGCTTAGTTGCAATAATTTCAAACGATAAATTCTAGCTCTATAATTAAAACTCTTAACCATTTTTTTATTGATCGGTCATCCATCGGTATTTAAATTACCTTATCTCAACATTTTTTAAAGTACCACAAATGTTGTTGAACTAATAAATAATTAATTGTTAATCAATAAATATGATACAGTACCAATGATATGTTTCTTTTACATTCAATAATCTACTCCCTAACGTTATATTATTTTCCTTTAAGTATAAATCATGTAGTTCTAAATTACAGCAACAGGAAATAAAAAATGTTGTTATTAGGTAAAAAAAATATAGTATAGGTGTAAATAAATATAAGAATCAAATATAGATTTTCATAGTATACCTACTCTATAGCTTGTGAGATACCTACCTATAACTGTCATAATTTAGGGAATTTCCGAGCTGATAACACAGTCTCTCAATTATTTTCACAAATCACTGGTGTCTTGAATGACTGTTATTACTTTAAAAATATTATTCTCTTCAGATACTCTCGAAGACGACAGTGTGCAGGTTCTGAAGCTGTTTCTGTCTGAGCGAGGCGTCGGTCACTGGCCTGTACTGGAGCCAGAATGGATGTCGGTAGACATGAACATGGAATGGCGACTCGCCATGTTATTTGTGCACCATTCTCCCGTTTTCTTTCACATGTATGCCGATGCACCACCGTTCACGTCCGAGTACCTACTCAGTGTAAGATTGCATTTTTTCCTTCCACTTTTCAAAATTCAAAGAGGCACAAGGACAAAAAAGTGAAGAATAATGATAAAAGGAGCTGATATTGTGAAATGAAATGTTGCTTATATACTAAAAAAAGGTCGCATGCACTCAATGCCACTAAAACCTCGTTATGTCAAACATACTGATGACATTTTTACTGAGTCTATATCCCTTCGAGATATTGAGAGTATAAAGTATTTTTGTGGTGATACAGAAGATATTTCGGAGTATGCTATCTTAACAAGCTAATTCATTATCAGTTTTTGAAGAGATTTATTTACTTTTTTTTCTCCTGCATCCTCCTTTTATACTGGTTCAAACTCGGGGTTCGCTGGCTACATGCGTCCCTCGATGAGATTCTTAAGGTTTCAATGTTTATTTAAGCTAGAAATCTCATAATTCAGATGCATTCCACGAATGTTCAAAAATGTACAATGGGTTTAAAATCAGTCTTTTATATAGTTTCATTTCCCAAAGTTTGGGGGGAAGAACTCCAAACCCTAATTTTTTCAAGGATTAGTTTTAGTTTTATTACTTTAGAAGTACCCATTGAGATTAAAACTTAAATTGAACATAAAAGCTTTGTTAGTTGAAACTTCTTTTTTTCTTATGGACTTATCTCTAAAAATTATCTTTTGCTTAAAGAGTCTTAGCAATATCTCTTTACTTTTTATTTTAAAGACGGAGTCAATTGCAAGGTCTATTGAGAATGTAAAAGTAATATGTATTTATTTTTAGTAGACCCTTGTACTTCGAATAAAAAAATAGCTAAAATAATATCAAAAAGGAAATTTATTTTATATTTTAGTTTTATGAATATAAACTTTAAATAAATTTATTCCTAATAGTAAATGCCAAACAATATAAGTTGCATGCTATTAAACTGTAGCTCGTTGTTGAAATGAGTTTGATAATCCTGCTCTGGAACATCAATAATTATAAGAAAAAAATTAACTTCAATTTTATGATTACTTACAATATTCTATTTATATGAAAGGTTAAAACTATGAGATTAAGATAAAACTGAAGAATATGAAATTTGTGTCTTAGGGGGCATCCATAAATTATGTGAGGTCAAAAAGGGGGGAGATGTTTGGAAAAATCTCACCAAACCTCACCAAGGGGGGAGGGGGGTTGATTAAAATCTCACGTCAACTTTTTAAGTTAGAAATTATACGATTTTCTTTTTTTATGTATGAGAAAGGATAAGATACTGCAAATTATTTTTTAAAAGTTGTAGGTAAATCTCACGTGGGGGGGAGGGTGGTCCAGCAAAATCTCACTAAATCTCACCAAGGGGGGAGGGGGGGTCCAGATTTTGGAAAAAACACCTCACGTAATTTATGGATGACCCCTTAGCAAGTTAAATATAAATCGAAATCTATAAGTAACTAGTTTGTAAATTAAATAGATCTACCCAACTTCTTCTCCCCTGGGTGCAAAAGAAATGAGTGGTTCCGATTTGGATAAGATATTTGAAGCTTACCACAAGCTGTTGATCGAGACCTTGCGTCTGCTTGGAGTTCCCGAAGTCAGAGTGCAGATGGATTCTATCGATATCATAGGCTTCGAGCTGCAGTTCTCAATGATAACCAACGTAAGTACCATCTCTTATGGAAATTTCACGTGAATTTAGCTTGAAAAATCTTAATCCTGTAATTAAGTCTGTTTTTTTATTTGATGTTGCTTTACATAAAGCTCTAATGTTGCAAGGTCTTTGGTAGATTTCTCAGCAGTGCTTGTCAAGAAATTCGAAAGAATCAAACGATACGCTGGATGATGACACCAAACTCTACAATATTACAGTAGATGATTTAGAATATCACATACCGCAAGTAATGTATTATTTAAAATCAACAACTATGATGAAATTATAAAAAATGTTTTGTAGGTGGTGGTCTCTTCTTGGTGTGCTTTAAGAAATTTTTCCTAAAATAGTTTTATTATAAGTAATAGAGAATTCTTATATAATTTTTCAGGTGTATTATTACTGATCCTAAAGCTTAAAATTATGCTCAGAAACTTTTCACTAAATATTTTATAATGGTTTTAATAGGATGTTCTTAATCCACTGATTAGGGGAGAGTGGGGCTATTTCGCACATGGGGCACATTCGGACAGACGGCATTTCCCCTAGTAATTATTAATTTAAAAATCTGAAAAAAATACCAGTAAATGGATGCATGACTACCACCTCCTGCATGAATTTTCAAAGCCCTGAGCCATTTTGTTGTATACGTACTAGAAATTTGCTAGCGTTAGAAGCAGCAAAGTAAATTTTCTTGTCATTTGGTTGGCGTAAAATATCAATCAAAAATAACTCTCAAGTTGACATTCAGCATTTTATTCAGTTGAGGAACTACTAAAGTAAGTTTCTAGAAAGGTTTTATCTCCCTGCTTTATTTATAAATATCTTGTTGGGACGTGGTAAGCTTGAACTGGTAGATGGGGCACATTCGTACACCAAAAGATGGGGCAGATTCGGACAGTGCGAATGTGCCTCATCTTTCCCATTTTTGATTATGAAAGTGATTTATATGTTTATAAGTGCAGTATATTTAATAATTTGAAGTTTAATTGTTTTTTATTGTAATTGTTTCAAAATTTGGTGATAATAGAAAATAACATCTTAAAGAAAGCTTCAGTTTTAAGGAATTTAGACCCAGATTTAAACATTGAAGAAATAATGTCCCTGATAATTGTGTAATACCAATTGACTTGGACTTAGGTGATTTTATTCCAGTAGAATTTGCTACTAAAAAGAAAATTTTGTTATGTTGGTCAAATAGAAAATTTGGAGTTGAATGGTGCTTATTTAAAATTAATGATGAAAAACTTTAAAATTAATGACGAAACTTTTATTTTCCCAGTAAGAAATGATTCAACATTCATACAAAAAGATAATATCGTATTACAAGTTCCCCGACCGTCAGTTTCAGGTGTTAATAAGCGAAATGTTGGTTCACTTTTCTTTTCGAATACTAGGGGGCTCTGCCCCCTGCTCGCTATCGCTCACCAACCCCTGGAACTGCTTCGCAGTTCTTTGAAGATCGCTTCGCGATCTTAGCGAGCAGAGCTCGCTTGTTTCATCTCAACTATCCAGTACAACCTGAAAATTGTCTGCTTATAGTCCATTCATTAAGAATAGGCGCCTGAAACAGGGTAAAAAATGCTCACTAATGCTTAATAACGCTCATCAGACAACTTCAGTGACCGATTGGTTTTACAGTATTTTAACTACTGCTTAGGCTGCCTTGTCATTGCAGAAGAAAATTTTTTCGACGATAAGTGGAATAATAACGCTTCTAATACATTACGTCTCAGGCGCTAATTTTAAATGAACAGAGTATAGTTAATGATCATTCAATATCGAAACTTTTTATCTCTCAAACTTTTCAATAATTTAATTCGGATCATTACCACGAAAATATCAAAATAAAACTATTACTGAAATATTCCTTTTTAAGTTATCAATAGTTTAATGGATAGAGGGCTACCGCCCCCTGCTCGCTTACGCTCACCAACCCCCGTAACTGCTATGCAGCTCTTTACAGATCGCTTCGCGATCTGTAATATCTGCAATCGATCTTTAGCAGAGTGAAACAAACTTCCCGAAAATTATCTTCCTTTCATCAGCACAAATAACAATCCATAAAGTTAAATTATTTATTTCTCTAGTGGTTCAAAAAATATCGTAAAATAAAAAGTATCTTTAAAATATTATTAACCAAGTCTATACAAATCGCTAGCAAACTTAGAGCAAAAATGTGCACCTCAAAACTTTTAAATTTACATATCCGTGCTCGCGACAATCTAGTGAACAGGCAAATATAAAATATAAAAAAATTAAACACGTCTGATAAAGACCTACTAAAACTATGAAAAAAATAAAATTTTGATGCTTAATAATTCCAAAACTAATTAGAATTTTTTAAAGAACTAAACGCCAATCTCTTTCTAAAAAATAATAATATAAGTGTTTAAAAAATCATATTGATGCCGTGATTAGTTTTCATTTTGGATAGAAAAAAACGAAAAAGTGTCAAAAATTTCGAAAATTAAAAAATTAATTCCTCTAAACCAAATTCGAAATTTGAAAAAAGGGCGACGTAGTGCACATCTTCATACTTCAGAGTATTAGGCTGCAAAAAATCATAGTTCTGCTGCTAATAGATTTCGCTGAACTGGATTACGCGGCGAAAAAAGAAAAACTTCAACTTTGACCTTAAAAATACCCCAGTACTAATTATCACATCAGTTAGCTTTTTGTTCGAGAATGTGCCCCAAATATTCCTCTACAAACATTTCAAATTTCATAAATTTCTATCAAGTAGTTTTTGCGATAGCAGAGTTCAAAGAGTTGAAAAATTAAATTTCCTGAAACAGCGGCGGCGGCGGCGGCGGCGGCGGTGACAGTAACTTTTTTTTAATATAGAGAGAAAACCTAACCGTTAAAATATTGGTTAAACTTTTTCTAACTAATTATATTATGTTAAGTATGTCAATGTGCAATATAATCTTCATTACTACAATTGTTTTCCTCATCAAAAACTTAGATGTTCAATATTTTCTGAAGCTGTTTTCTTTTTGTAAAAAAAATCTTCAATTTAGAGGAAAAATATGTAAAAGTGCCAAATATTTTGATTAATTATCCTTACTTTAAAGTGCCATAAACTTTTTAGTTCGTAAAAATAATTATTGTATATTTTTGCATGTGTACGAATGTGCCCCACACGTGTGCAGAACTGCCCCACCCATGGGGCACATTCGCACGAAATTTCTCGTTTTTTAGATTGATGATATAGGTTAGAAATTCTAGATGAATGCGACCAATTATCGTTCTAAAATATCGGGAAATGTCTTAACTTTCATTTGAATCCGAGTTTGTTTCAATATCTCATCTAGATCCAGAGAAATATCCCGAAATGCACTTTTTGTGCGAATGTGCCCCGTTCTCCCCTACCTATAAAACTAAAAGCTTACAAGGTGGTTAAATATAAATTTTCATAACATATATATTATCAATTTATGTTTTTTATAATTTTTGAAAGTAAATACCTTTATGCCATAATTTATTTTTTTTCGCACAGATAAAATGGAGTCGGTTGATGACATATGTTTTCCGAAATCTAGGCCTACCTATAGATACATCTAATCTCTTTGTCATGGTACATTGTAAAGATTACTTCAGGCAATTGGGCACTCTACTATCAAATACCCCACCAAGGTAAGTCGTTTTAGTTTTTGTCTGATGGAACAAAATATCCACTGTCACTAAAGTCTAACACTGTTTTTCTTAGTACGGTTTCAAGATTCAAAAGGTAGATGTTAAATTTTTGGAACATCTATCAATACTTAATAGGAAGTATAAAAAATATTGTTCCGAAGGAATAACAGTTTTGAAAAATCATTTTTCAAAACCTTATTCTTAAATAGGATGCTAACATTATTTACTCAGCAGTTCTTCTAGTAAATTGACTGAATCCGATACTAATCTTCCCGACACCATTACGCCAATTTTGTATATCTCTTCTTAGTTACATACCTGTCAATTTTTTATTCATTAGAAAACCTATGCAAGGAGTCTCAAAAAAAGGTTCCTAAACCTATATACACTATACAGGCCTGTTATGTCATGCCAAACAAAATTTTTATAGGTTCCCATGTCCGCAAATGTAAACTTGAGGACAATATTCGCCGGTGAAGGGGTAATGTTTAACTCTTTTATTTATATTCTACGGAAAACATTAATTATTACTACATATTCGGAGAGAGAACCCTCCAAAACGAAAACCCCCTGTATAAATCAAATTTCATTAAATTCTGCCGGTAATAAGCAGAGAAAATAACTTTATAATTTGGAGACGGTCTGAAAAAATAACGAATGGAAATTGAAAGTGAAAAAGGAGATTTTCTTTTTGACACCCTGTCCTGTGTTTCTTTCCATGCTTGATAGGAAAACTTGGATAAATTAAAGCTGATTATTCCTCTTTTCAGGACTCTAGCAAACTACATGTCTTGGAAATTTGTGCTGAGCTACATGTCCTTCATGAGTATGCCTTTCCGCCAAATCTTCCAAGACTACACCCTCTTGACTCCCCAACTAAAGCCGGCATCCAAGCTCAAGACTTACACTTCCAGATGGAAAGGATGTGTCAGTCTTGTGGGGTCTTGGTTTGGAAATGCCATTGCTGCCTACTACGCTAAAGCTGGATACCCGAAGGAAGTGGAAGAACAGGTAGGGGTTTTTTGTAACGAACTCAAATTATCTTTATTAACAGAATGTAAAAGAAAAAATAAATTTAATACTGAAAAAACTTAGATTCGCCAAGGGGAACTAAAAAAAATCCCGTCCAAGCGTAATAAAATTAATATAAATTAGACATTAGATAATTGAGTAACGAAAATAAAAGAAAAAACAGTAAAAACTACAAAAAACACAAGAAAACACCAAAAAAAATCGCACATAAGTATAGACTGGCAAAAATGTGAGTAACATTAAACATGAAAAACATGCTGTAAAGGAGTGAGAAATTCAGGTCTTCAATGTTCATAATAAATTCAAAAAGATTTCTTTTGAAGAGTATCTATTTGTTTGAATTAAATTGGAGACAGTAGCATGGAAGGACACAGAAGGGTAGGTTTTGAAATCATTTTTATAGATTTTTAAATATAAAAGTAAACTCAATGATGAATGAAAATCAATCAAAAATCTTTTTAATTCACTCATCTAATATCTTAATCAAATTCTTAAAAATTCGAATGCTTGTATACATACCGTGAGTTCCATAATATTTTTTCTTTCATTTCCAGGTGAAAAATTTAGTTGCATCGTTAAAGTCTACCTTCATTGATGTCATTTCTACAACTTCATGGCTGGATGAAGAATCTAAAAATGCAACGATTGAAAAAGTAATCAAGAAATTGTAATCACTTTCTGTGTAAAATATCACAAATACAATATCTTAGGTTCTTATTAACCTAATTTTAATATTTTCTGAAACTAATTGTTATATGAATTTCGTTAAGATAAAAAATTCTTATATGAATTTTACACTCATTTTTATTATGATTAGTTTTAAAATAAAATATGGGCAATCTTCTAAAAACTATCATTCATTAATTAACAACCAATTTTATTTTTAAAATATTGTTTGATGATTAAAATATTTCTATTTTTACTCAAGGTTTTATACATGAAAACCGAAGAAGGATATCCAAGAAATATGTTAAGTTCAGATTTTGTGGAAAATTTTTACGCAAAAGTAAGCTGTTTTGTTTACATTATTAAACACCAAATATTATCAACCTCCTCTATAATAGAGACAAACTCGTTTATGAATTATTTTTAAGATAATTATCATTTCTTAATTTACCTAATATGAAAGTGTTCGTTGGAGACGCAACAACAGGGATTTGTTAGCAACCAGTTAGAAAAAATTTTGCCAGAAAAGTTTTTTTACTCCTTTTGACCTTACGGGAAAATCGAGAAAAAAGAAAAATAGTTTAAAAATTTCTTAGATAAAACAATTATTTTTTTTATCAAAGTGTAATGGGTATTTGTTGCAATTAGCAGTATTCCATAAGCATAAGCAAAAATAAATAAATTTTAATTCTTTTAATTTTAGTTTTCGAAATTTTTATTAAAAACCATTACATTTTCATTTGAAACATATCAATCTCTTGAAAATATCGCTTCTTAGATAATTTATTTCTAAATGGAAGGTGATTGCTCCGAAAAAAATTTTCTGTTTTATTTTAGGGATATTGAACTAGATTCAGTTTGTTAAAATGTCAGTTAGCTATTTAGCATAGCCTTTTTTTTCAACATTCTTTAATATATTTAGAAAACTAAAATTTGGTTATTTAAATATTTCTGATTGATCTATATGTTATCTGTTCGCAATAATTATTTTTCTTAGTTAGAATTATCTACAGACAGTCTACTTAAAAACATGTTGAAAATGAGTCGATTTCTAGTCTACAATGAACTTCAAAAACTGAATAGACCAGTTGAAGACAACACACAGATGGTGGATAAGTGAGTAATCAAAACATAGAATATACTCTTAAAATTTAATGATAACATTGAATTTAAATTTTTGTCTTTTTAATAACAAGTACCTCTCCTGTACTGATTACAAAATTTATTAAAAAATAGCATATATAATGAGGATATCTCACATGTATAAAAGTATCACATGTATAAAAGGGGATGGAAATTAGGCTGTTCTGAAATCCTCTGGGGAATTTTTCTTTTATTTTAAACTCGTATACCCCTTTATTTTTGGCCCAATGGAAATTAAATATGGTGCTTTAAATTTGAAGTAAAAATATTAATGTTAACAGCTCAAGAGCATCAAAATCTCAATTGCATGTTTTCTTAACAAAAAAATGCTTTTTTTTCAAATACTCCCTTATTATGTAAGGGGCCATTCATTAATTACGTAAGGATGATTTTGACAATTTTTGACCCCCCCTCCCCCCATGTAAGGGTACGTAAGATTTTTCAAACCCCCCCCCATTATGTTTTTCAAAACAATAAAATGTTAGAAAACTCCGTTTGACGTAAATCAAAGATTTTTATTTTTCAACAGATAAGTTTTATTCTTGCTGTCAACAACATATTATTATTATATTATCTCTTGATTAGAATAATTGGAATTTGTTTATATTAACTAGGAAAATCTTACGTAAGAATTAGTTTGACCCCCCACCCCCCAAGTAAGGGTATATAGAGATTTTTCCAACCCCCCCTCCCCCTCGGGACCCTTACGTAATTAATGAATGGCCCCTAACCCAGAAGTGCCGATCTGTGACTCTTAGAGGTTCGTTATTTTATAGGGGGTGTATTTAAGTAGGGGGTCGTTATTTTATGACCACTCTCTACAAAAGCTTCCTTAAAGTGTATAACATCCTTGTGATCTATAAAATGTTTAAAAAACAAACCTGGTCGTTATAGGGGAGAGAGGGGCACATTCGCACAAAAAGTGCATTTCGGCATATTTCTCTGGATCTAGATGAGATATTGAAACAAACTCGGATTCAAATGAAAGTTAAGACCTTTCCCGATATTTTCGAACGATAATTGGTCGCATTCATCTAGAATTTCTAACCTTTATCATCAATCTAAAAAACGAGAAATTTCGTGCGAATGTGGCCCATGGGTGGAGCAGTTTCGCACACGTGTGGGGCACATTCGTGCACATGCAAAAAAATATACAATAATTATTTTTACAAACTAAAAACTTTATGGCACTTTAAAGTAAGGATAATTAAACGAAATATTTGGCACTTTTACATATTTTCCTCTAAATTGAAGATTTTTTTACAAAAAGAAAACAGCTTCAGAAAATATCGAACATCTAAGTTTTTGATGAGGAAAACAATTGTAGTAATGAAGAGTATATTGCATATTGACATACTTCACATAATATAAGTAGTTAGAAAAAGTTCAACCAATATTTTAACTGTCAGGTTTTATTCCAAAGGAAAGTGAACCAACAGCTCGTTTATTAACACCTGAACTGACGGTTGGGGAATTTTTAATACTATATTATCTTTTTGTATGAATGTTGAATCATTACTTACTGGGAAAATAAAAGTTTAGTCATTAATTTTAAAGTTTTTAAAGTTTTTCATCATTAATTTTAAATAAGCACCATTCAATTCCAAATTTTCTATTCGACCAACACAACAAAATTTTCTTCTTAGTAGCAAATTCTACTAGCATAAAATCACTCAAGTCCAAGTCAATTGGTATTAAACAATTATCAGGGACATTTATTAATTCCTTAAAACTGAAGCTTTCTTTAAGATGTTATTTTCTATTATCACCAAATTTTGAAACAATCTCTCTATATTAAAAAAAAGTAACAGTGACCGTCACCGCCGCCGCCGCCGCCGTCACCGCTGATTTTGAAAATTTTATTTTTTAACACTTTGAACTATCACTACGCAAAAACTATTAGAAGGAATATTATAAAATTTTGACCATTGGTAGAGAAATGTATGAGGGTCATTTCAGTTTCCAGACCTAATTAATTAGATAATTAGTTCTGGAGTTTGTGGCAGTCACCAATGTGGCGGAAATGCCATCACTATCAGTTATCAGTCGAGTCGTTTGTGGGCACAGAAGACTAATAAAAAGCCATGCTTGTTTTAACAAAAACTTAACGTTTATTAAAACTCAACAGAACATTTTAAAAAGGTTAGTAAAATACAAAGTAAAGGTGCGTGTGCGGTAGTACTGATACAATAGTTGCTGCTATTTATAATGATATTTCTATAACGATTAAGATTAAAATATACAAGTGAAAATCTGCATGTGATAAAGGTTTAAAAGTCCTATTGTAAAAAGGTTAAAAGTTCGATTAAAGGTAGAGAGTTCTTTTCACAAGGTAGAGAGTTCGATGCCCACAGGACTCCCCCGCAAGTTCCTTTCGGACGAAACACTACACTAGATCTTCCAATGGACGCGGCGTCCTGAGCGGGTTGTAGAAACTTTCTGGGGTGGAACATCGGAGTTTGTAAGCTGTAGGTCTGCAGATAAGGAGTATGCTGGTTGGAGACGGTCTATGGACACTGTCTTAGCACAGCCATTCACGTCGCACTCGAAGAACTTACTATGCCGCTTTATCACCTTAAAGGGGCCAGTATATGGTGGAGTCAAAGGTTTCCTCACGGCGTCGTTTCTGATGAATACATGCGAGGTAGACTCCAGATCTCTATTCACGTAGACATCTCTAGTTGTATGATGGGAAGCAGGCACTGGACGAAGGCTCCGCATGGTCGCTCTCAGGTGGTCGATGAAGTCGGGAACCGGAACAGGAGCTGAGTCGCAACCTCGTAGGATTTCTCCTGGCAAACGAAGTGTTGAACCGTAGACGAGTTCCGCTGGGGATGCCCCGATATCCTCTTTCAGCGCACATCTGATCCCGAGAAGGACTGTGGGCAGGACCTCCATCCACTTCTCCGTGTTGTGACACATGATTGCGGCTTTTAATTGACGGTGGAGACGTTCCACGGCTCCGTTGGCAATGGGGTGGTATGCAGTCGTACGGGTTCGATGAGATCCTAGGAATTTGGTGAGGCTGTTGAAGAGTGAGCTCTCGAAATTCGATCCTCTATCCGTTGTTACTACTTCAGGCACTCCATATCTTGAAATCCAACCGTCGTAGAACGCTCTCGCTGTCGTCTCCGCTGTCTGGTCTCGCAGGGGAAAAGCTTCGGGCCATCGGGTGTAGCGGTCGACGCATGTTAGAAGGTATCGGAAGTCCCTAGATGATGGCAGGGGTCCAACTACATCAAGATGAACGTGTGAGAACCTGGCGGAAGGCAAGTCAAACTTAGTCAGTGGAGCCTTAGTGTGACGTTTGACCTTCGAACGTTGACAGGCAAGGCAGGCTCTACACCACGACTTGACATCCTTATTCATGGTGCTCCACTCAAACCTCTCCTTTATCAGCTTCAAACAAGGCCTATAAGCTGGGTGAGAAAGACTATGAATACTGTCAAAGACTATTTTTCTGAAAGATTCAGGGACATAGGGTCTAGCAACACCAGTAGAAACATCGCAGAATAAAGGTTTAGAGGACATAAATTTAGTGGGAATAAGTTTCAGACACGTACCCGAATCCACCAAGGAACGCATCTCCGGGTCGGATTCCTGAGCGGAGGCCATCTCATCGTAATCTATACTAGAGGGCAAGGTAATCTCAGAAATCCTGGATAGTGCGTCAGCAACACTATTTGCTTCCCCGGAAACATACCTCAGGTCAGTTGAGAATTGACCTATAAATTCCAGATGTCTAGTTTGACGTGGAGAGCACCTATCAGGTCTCTGACCAAACGCATAAATGAGAGGACGATGGTCCGTATAGATAGAAAACTTTCTACCCTCTAAAAGATACCTAAAGTGCTTTACAGCAGAATATATTCCCAGCAGTTCCCGGTCATAAACACTGTATTTAATTTCAGCTTTGTTCAACTTACTTGAGAAAAAACCTAAAGGTTCAACTCGATTGTTTACCTTCTGCTGCAATACAGCGCCGAGAGCAATGTCAGAAGCATCTGTAAAAAGAAAAAGCTCTGCGTTAGGTACAGGAAAAGCTAGCAACGTGGCTTTTGCCAACATCTCCTTACAGTCGGAAAAAGCTTTCTCGGCTTCCTCGGTCCAGGTGATGAGAGTCTTGTCGTTCTTCTTCTTACCCGCAGTTAGAGCATGTAGAGAAGACTGCGTACCAGAGGCGTTCTTCAGGAACTTGTGATAGAAGTTCGTCATGGCCAGGAATCGCCGCAAATCTGAAACGGTTTTAGGCAAAGGAAATTCGGTTAAAGCTTTGATTTTATCAGGCAGAGGAGAAAGTCCGTTCTCTGAAACTCTAAAACCCAGGAAATCTAGCTCTTTTTGCCCAAATACACATTTTTTAAGATTTATTACAATACCGTAATCCTGTAACCGAGTGAAAACTCTGGCAAGATCTTCTTTGTGGGTAGCCTCGTCGTTCGAAGCGATGAGATCATCTATGTAGGCAAAGACGCAATCAATGCCTCGCAAGACTTGATCGATGAACCTTTGAAAGCTCTGGGCTGCGTTGCACAAGCCGAAGGTCATTTGGCAGTATTCGAAAAGACCAATCGGGGTTATAACTGCTGTTTTGGGAATATCCCGCGATTTAATAGGGATTTGATGGAAGGCTTTCACCAGATCCACTTTGGAAAAGACAGTTTTACCTGCCAAGCCTAAGGCGAAATCATGAATGTGGGGAAGGGGATATCTATCAGGGACCGTTACGGCATTAAGTCGCCGAAAATCTCCACAAATCCTCCATTCATCATTAGATTTCTTAACCATATGAATCGGGCTTGCCCATGCACTTTTAGATGGTCTTATGATTCCTTGTTTTAAGAGGTTTTCAAACTCTTTTTTCAAAAAATCTAACTTTTCTGGCGATAGCCGCCTAACTCTTGAAAAGACAGGTGGGCCACGAGTCTCAATACAGTGTGTGACTGTATGCAGTTTAGCGTTAGTGTTAGACAAGGGCTGCAAGAGTAAAGGGAACTTATGCAAGATTTTTTGGAAGGGACAATCGTTACCAATCAAGGTAAGACCCAGGGAAGGACCTGACTGAACAGTACCTTTCCTAGAGAGAGAAGTAACGCTATCCACTAAACGGCGGTTCTTAATGTCCACCAGTAAGCCGTACTTCTCTAAGAAGTCTGCGCCTAGAATGGGATGGGATACGTCAGCAACTATAAATGTCCACTCAAAATGACGACGTAAACCAAGGTCTAAAGAGATGGATTTAATGCCGTAGGTTCTAATTGGTGAACCGTTTGCTGCGTACAAGGTCAGACCTCCTGAGGAGTTTTTTGAACCCGCATGGATTTTACCTAAACAACTGACTTCTGCGCCACTATCAATGAGAAATTTAAATCCGTTAATTTTATCCCAGATAAACAAGCGGCGGTTTCGAGGGCTACCATCTGCCGCCGCGATGACAGTGGAGCCTACTTGTTTTCCCGAAAGTTACAGGGAGATTTACACTTGAGAGCCTTTTCAGCATACTTAGCATGGTACCAACAAAGGTCTCCATTACCTTGATCTCGTGAACGAGATCGCCTACGAGAACGGGAAGGCTGTCTTTTAGGACTGCGTTGTCTGAAAAGTTTGCCAACCTGATCCTTCAAAGCTGAAATTTCAGCTCGTAAAGCCTGTATTTCGGATACCGCTGAACCAGAAGCTTGGTTTCCTGAAGGGGCAGGTACCTCTGAACAAGAAGCAACATTCCTTGATGGGGCAGATACCTCATGTATTTTATCGGCAAAACTTGCCAAGGCATTTAAGTCACCCGGGGCTGCCGAGAGGATCTGCTGGGTGTTAATGGGGAGGCGTTGTCGCCACAAAGTACCCAGAGTACCATCATCAAATTTGTTATCAGCCAAATTCCTCATCTCTCTGAGCAATTGGGAAGGCCTCTTATCCCCGAGATCAAGATCTTGTACCAGCAATTTAAGCTTTTCTGATTCAGATTGGGAGTGGACCTCAATTAATCGTGACTTTAGGGTCTGATATTTATCAGAATCTGGTGGATTACGTAAAATATCTCTGACTGACGCAAGGATTTTGTAATCCAGGGCGGCAACCACATAGCTGTATTTCGTCAAATCGAGTGAAATACCAGAGACGTAAAACTGTCTTTCTAGCTGAAAGAACCAAGTCTCAGGATCGTAATCCCAAAAGGGCGGTGCCTTGAATGATACCCTAGCCAATTCAGGCTCCTTTGAGTCAGGGTCAGCATCAGGCTGTTTTGATGCCTGTTCGTTTGGATCCTCGTTAACCATATTGAAACACAGAGATCACCAAAATAGCCAACGCTCAGAAACCCAACCGCGAACCTGATGGAAACAGAGACATGTCCAAAACTTACCCGATCCTAAAAAAGCTGCAGGAAGTCAGCATCTGAAGGTCGATGAGGGAACTCAAGAACATCAGCTCTTCAAACTCGCCGAAGAAACTCCGTTGGCTGAGAATACGCCATTATTCCAGAAATCGAAGAACGGGTGAGCTCAGAACTCCGAAAAATTCACACTCCGGTGTCAACCACTGTGGCAGTCACCAATGTGGCGGAAATGCCATCACTATCAGTTATCAGTCGAGTCGTTTGTGGGCACAGAAGACTAATAAAAAGCCATGCTTGTTTTAACAAAAACTTAACGTTTATTAAAACTCAACAGAACATTTTAAAAAGGTTAGTAAAATACAAAGTAAAGGTGCGTGTGCGGTAGTACTGATACAATAGTTGCTGCTATTTATAATGATATTTCTATAACGATTAAGATTAAAATATACAAGTGAAAATCTGCATGTGATAAAGGTTTAAAAGTCCTATTGTAAAAAAGGTTAAAAGTTCGATTAAAGGTAGAGAGTTCTTTTCACAAGGTAGAGAGTTCGATGCCCACAAGTTATTTAATGTCAAAGTCCAAAATTATTTTTTTCTGCTGCGAGTTCGCCCCCAGCAAAAACTATTTACAGCATAAACATGATTTTTTGCAGACACATACTCTTAGGTATGAAGTTTTGCACCTCGTCACCCTTTTTTCGAATTTCGAATTATTTTTGGAGTAATTAAATTCTTAAGTTTCGAAATTTTTTACCCTTTTTCGGTTTTTTCGTTATAATAGAAAAACTAATCACAGTAGAACTATGATATTTTAAACACACATACAATTATTTTTTATAAAACGATTGGCATTTCGATTTTTAAAAAATTCGAATTACTTTTAGAATTATTAAGATTCAAAGTTTCAATTTTTTCATCTCTTTCTGGTCGTTCACTAGAGAAACAGCCGATTTTTATGCGAGTCTGATTTCTTTTATTTCCGACGATTCACTAGGTACACGTGCATTTTATAAATTTAAAAGATTTTAAGGGCATGCTTTTTTCTCTAAGATGGTTGATGATAATTAGTAGACTTGCTGGATATTTTTTTAAAAATATTTCGATTAAATTATTGACAAGTTAAAACAAGGATATTTTAATTCCAATTTTATTTTGATATTTTTGTAGTAATGGTCCGAATTAAGTTATTTATTAGAGAGATAGGTACTTTCGTATTAGCCCGTCCATCGTTTTCGCCAACTTCGCCAAATTTCGCCAAAACGCGCCAAAATAAGGGATTTCATCAGAATAGCCGAAAAACACATTTTTAACATCAGAAACATCTTTATAACATCAGAAAATAAAAAATAAAAGTTTCATGTGGTTGGGGGGGGCTGCCGCCCCCCCCAAACCCCCCCTGCCCTATCTATAACCAAACTCGTTGTGGGGGTAATCAGACACAGTAAGGATTCAGAAAAAGGGGAATCAGTATTCTTGGATGAACCAAAACTACGGATATCACTCGGTAAGAGCATAAAAATAACTTTTTTAGCACTAACTTACTTGCAAAATGGTCGATCCTACCGCCGGCGATCTTTTGTCGATTCTACCACCGGCGTGCATACGCAAACATTGAAAGACTCTGGGGCTCGGCAAAATGGCGCAACAAAGTTCACCGTGGAACGACACGAAAGCAGACTCCTACCTTTCAGATGCAGTCTTCGTTCTTACCTTGTAAACACTGTTGAATTTACGTTCAAAACAACCTGGCGGTGCGCACACATTATTTCACCCATGGGCTTACCGATTTTAATTGCCCGCGCATGCGCCAGTGATCGGAACTAGCGCGATTTCGCTACGTTTTCCAGGGTTACCAGAATCAACGGTAGTGTTGCGGGGTTTACTAGACTTGGCGACTTATCGCCCCTGTTGGCGAATGGACGAGCTATAAATGGGCGAATGTACCGAGAGATAAAAAGTTTTGATATTAAATGATCAGTAACTAAGGAGACAAGTTCCAAGTTTTACTGGATAGTTAAAATGAAACAAGCGAGCTCTGCTCGCTAAGATCGCGAAGCGATCTTCAAAGAACTGCGAAGCAGTTTCGGGGGTTGGTGAGCGATAGCGAGCAGGGGGCAGAGCCCCCTAGTTTCAATAAAAAACAATTAAACTTCAGGTTATTAAATATACTGCACTTATAAACATATAAATCACTTTCATAATCAAAAATGGGAAAGATGAGGCACATTCGCACTGTCCGAATCTGCCCCATCTTTTGGTGTACGAATGTGCCCCATCTACCATTTCAAGCTTACCACGTCCCAACAAGATATTTATAATTAAAGCAAGGAAATAAAACCCTTCTAGAAACTTACTTTAGTAGTGCCTCTACTGAATAAAATGCTGAATGTCCACTTGAGAGTTATTTTTGATTGATATTTTACGCCAACAAAGTGACAAGAAAATTTACTTTGCTGCTTCTAACGCTAGCAAATTCCTAGTACAACAAAATGGCTCAGGGCTTTGAAAATTCATGCAGGAGGTGGTAGTCATGCTTCCCTCTACTGGTATTTTTTTTTCATATTTTTAAATTAATAATTACTAGGGGAAATGCCGAATGTGCCCAAATAGCCCCACTCTCCCGGCTACTAAAGCATAACTCGAGGAGGAAAGCTTTCAAATAAAGCTCGTTTGACATCATCGGTTCGCTCCGATCGGTAAAATCTATTCGTAAAGAATGGCTGCGTTGACTTCGGTAGGAGCCACAGTTCAGTATGTGCCTGATGATTGCATTTAAAAAAAGGTGTAATGTTTATAAAGTTAAATAAGCACAAAAATAAAAATATTGACAACAGAATGTCCAAGATAATCAAACTGATATAAATATTAATTGAAACTGATAAATAATTCTGTCTTAATTTCCATTAATATTCAGTTGTATAGTTAGCTGATTAAAAAATAGCTTAAAAATACTTCAAAAGGTGTGAATAACTTATTTTTAAACAGTATTTAATTCAATAATCCAGTTAATGCTTCGTAACTTATTATTTTCAGCGTTTACAAAGGTCCCTTACAAAGTAACGCTCATTATTTTGCAACCAAAAACGCTTTAGGTATGTGAATTTCATGAAACTGCATTTAATACTTGCTCAATTGCTTGAACTTAAAAAGAAATAAATTTTTCAGTTGTACCGATGGGTATTATGAGGCCTCCGATATTCGACCTGGAAAATCCAGAGTAAGTAAACCTAGGTATTATGTTAAATTTCTGTAAGATTATATTCAGATAATTAATGTAGTATACCAACTTTTTTCGACGTTTCATTTATAAAATACTTTATTTGATTAGGTACTTAAATTATGGTCGACTTGGGAATGAAATCGCTCATGAAATGACTCACGGATTTGATAATATTGGTAAACCTATTTTTTACTTATAGATATAAAAATTTAAAATTAAGGGTTTTTTAGTTTGTTTTAAAAAGCTTTAAAAATAATTTAAACAATATCAAATCAAAATCCCACTGCGCCATAGCATAATATAGAAGAATATAGACCTAACCTTAACTTGCCACAGGCTGAAAAATTCATCTGTGCTGTTGTTCTCTGGCCAAAACAACAATCTAAATTATCTATTGATTGGTCAATTACAACCAGTTAAATAGTATAAAAGTAGTATATAGAAAAGAGGATCTCACACACGTATGTTTTCAAAACATACTTCAAGTTTTTACAGTGTAATTTTAATGAAATTTCTGTATTTTTGACGATAATGATTTTTGTTCAGGCTTGGTAAAGCAATAAGTACTATTTTAAATAGTTGATGAGATACACAGTGAGTTCTATTTTATTAAAATTGCAGCAATGAATGTATTCAAACATAATTTCGATTTAATAATGCAAAACTTCAATACCAAATTATTTTTATATAAAACTTTATCTTTCATCATAAATTATATCAAGGGATATTAGTAAATCAACGTTTGTTTAATAAAAAATATTTAACTTAACAAAAAATTGGTATTCTCATGATTATTGTATTTAACAACACTAAAGTGATTGAATACATTTAAAATTATTCTAAAATATTTGTGTTAAAAGAAATCCCTAATTTTCTCTGGCTTGTGACGAGTAAAAAATATTTTAACTACGAATCATTTAATGTGATGAAGATCCATATCAATTTTAAGAATTGATATACTATAAAAGAGTTTTTTTTATGTATTTATTTTAAGAGCTTCAAACATATTATGTATATTTCAGGATTACAGTACGACAAAGAGGGCAAAGAGATCCCTTGGTGGAGTGAAGAAATGAAAAACAAATTTTGGATGAAATCCAAATGTTTTGTAGAGCAATACAACAGATATGTAATCGATGCAGTTGCAGAACAAAATGTAACGGTTGTTTCAAAAATTAAAGTTTAAATATAAGATCTCAAAATTACATAGTTTATTATCTCATTAGGTGAACTAAAAGGTTTCCAATATTGTAAAACAAAAATATTCTATGTGAGAACATCATTAATTGGAAAGAAACTTTCCTCTGTGAAATGAAATAGATTTAATTCATATTTAATCTGTATTTAAAAGCATGGACATAGTTTTTTAAATTGCATTTTTACATTAAAGGATCAAGAGATATGCAATCATGTATTCCTACCTCTGTTCTTAAGATCTAAACAAAGGTTTGGAAATTATGTTAAACTTTCAGAACTTGTTCTAATATATTTTTCTAAATAAATTCAACCTTTTTTTCAGGTAGATGGTCAAAGAACTCTGCATGAAAACATTGCTGATAGCGCCGGAATAAAAACAGCGTTTATGGTAAAAATTGAGTATTGCATCTAATTCTAACCCACAGAAATTTCTTCGATAAAAGGAGCATAAATATTGTTATTTTATTATTAAAATATTTAGTTAAAATACTTTACGGGTATAAAACTATTACCTACTGTCATTTTTGCTAAAAAGAAAGTACTTCGAAAATATATTTTGTAATAATGAGAAATAAATCAACGTTTAAGTTACTTTTGTTACTAATTAAGTTATAATATATGTGTTGGGTACTATACAATAAGTGAATAAATGTTTGAAATAACGATTCAATAAATTTTATTTTCCAGTCTTATCAGCGATACGTGAAAGAATATGGGAAGGAGCCAAAGCTTCCAGGAATGGAATTCACGAACCAACAGCTATTTTTTATTAGTTTTGCTCAAGTGAGTTTTCCACAAGAAAACAAAGCAAGGCTTATTTTGGTTAATCGAACAATCCTATAAAATAGCTTCCATAGTGTTTGAATTTTCTGAGCATTATTGTCTGAAAAAATATTATTTTTGATGAACTTAACGAAAATAGTATGACAAAAAACATCCAGTTCTGCAAACTAAAATTGTGGTAATGGGAATACGCAAATAATATAAATAAGAATAGTTATCATTTTGTTTTCCTACTAGTTAATATACACCTTGCTAAATTTTAGATGAAATGTGAAGTTAGAAACAAAGAAGGTTTTGAGGAATATATTGGTGACTCAACAACTTCTCTGCTGCAAACACCTTACCGATACAGGTATTTTAAATTTTAAAATTTCATGATCATTTCATGCAACTTTATAATAACTTATATATAAACGTTTTGAAATCCTAGTGGAATATAATATTTAGTGCAGAGGTTTCTTTTCTTATCTGATTATATTGTATTTTTGAAATTGGAAAGGTTCAATGTAAACGAAATTACAAGCCACTCTCAATGTGATGAAGTACTCTTTCAATTTCCGTTAATCTCTACGTCAAATTTAAATAGTTCATTTACCAAATGTTATCTTTTTAAAAACTGATATTTTATAATTAAATTATATTTTATTGTTTGAACTATATTGCTATGCATCTTTTGGGAAGAAAAAGAAGTAAAGTAAAAAAAATTCGAAATATAAAAAATTTCAGAAACCTTTTATTTAGTGTTTGGCAATTAAAATCAATGGATTTTTAAAAATTTCCCAGACTATAATTGGTTTTTAATTGCAAGAGCAATAGATTAAAAAACAATCATCAATACTTTATTACATTTTTTCTTAATTTTTAACAGGAAGTCAAACTCACATAATATAGACTATAGAGAGCTCAAACTTTAATTTCGGAATGGCGCACTGTCTACTGGGAAAATAAATCTGGGAATGGTGCCAAAAGTTAATCGCAGTCGGTAGGATTCGAACCTACGCGGGAAGATCCCAATGGATTTCTAGTCCATCGCCTTAACCACTCGGCCACGACTGCTCGAGAGAAAAAAAATTAAAAAACACAAGTTATATCGCAGAAGTTATCATCTGATCCGATCAGATTGTAAAGTGCGCCTGCGCGCGGCTTTCAAGAATGCTTTTCATTTGTTATTTCAAAATAGGTACTATTTGCAATTTACACTGCCTGTGCAATAAAATTATGAAGCTAATAAGAGTTATCCTTATCTTACTTCTAATCTTGCACGCACTTCTTAACTTATGAATAAATTGATTTCTCATAAAGACGTTATTTTCAGTTACTTTTACATGGTCCAGAAGTAAATCTAATTAATTTTCCCCAAAAACTAAAAACTTATATTTAAAACCTCAGTATGTGCGATATAACTGGAATATAGACTTTTTATACTGCAAGTCTCTACAAAAAGGTGGTTAGTTCTTGTGTCTCCAGTAAAATATGTACAGCTAAGAATCGGCACCATTCAGTGTACCTTAACCCGTGGTGAAAAATTGGAACATACAAGGGGACGGGGGGTCTCAGAGACTCCGCAACTTTCTATATTTTTTAAAAATCGTCTAATTAAGATACGATTCTGTTATTTCAATACATTGTTATTTGAACATTTATCTCTTGTTAGAAAAATATTTTCTTTAACTTTATGATGAAATAAACATTTTTTCCAGAGAATTTTCCAATAGACTTAAAATTATCGATGTTATCGAATTATCGTTGCGGAGAGACCCCATGTCCCCTGCTACGGGTTAACAACAAAGAACTATTTTTATCTTCCGATACTGTTTTTATAGTGTCAATCCATATCAATTGATCGCTCACACATTTTTTTAAAGAGTAGAGGTTTTTTTAGTTTATTGTATCGCAATTCATTAGGATTTTCTTTAATAGGGTAAATGGAGCCTTAGCCAACTCGGAGTTTTTCTCTGCTGTGTTTAAATGCCCATCCGGAAGTCCAATGAGTCAATCAAAGCGGTGCACCATTTGGTGACCTGTTCTTCATACAACATGGATTAAACATCGTTAAACATCGTTATAAAAAGATTAATTGTATTGAGATTATGAACATCATTTTACTGAATGAAAATATTATTACCATGACAGCCCACATAAAAGTGGTGAATAAATGTTTTATGTTTTGTTGTTCAGTTTTACTGTGGTCCATCCTTGATTGTCTCCAAATATATATGTTTTTCTTCTTCTTCTTATCTCCCACTGGTCTGACGTAGTCAGACCAGATCAAATAAACCGTACACCTTTAGCATATCGATCACTAGCAGAGAAGACGAGAATATATCCTCTCCACGAAGATCAAGGCAGTCCAAGATATGATTGGGAGAAGCCTGCTGTAGATGACATTTAGAACAAAGGGGGAAGGTCTTGTCGGCCCCAGAGAATCTCAAGCATTTGATACGGCCACTAGCGAGGCGTGAAAGGCAGGTTTGGGAAGATCTATCTCCCGAAAAGGAGAGAAAGAACCCTGGTTTGGTAGCTTACCAGTTGTTAGCAGGGGGAATTAACCAATCCTTTTTAATGGTAGATTTTTTGACAGAGTAAAGTTCTTGAATTGTCTGTTTGATGGGACTAGAAATCTGTTGATGACAGCCGTCTTTGGCAAGTTTGTCTGCCATTTCATTGCCATGAATATTCACATGCGAAGGTATATAATGTTTTTATTTGGGATATATTTCCATGTGTATAAAATTAAAAAAAATTCCATCCAGGGAAAATTTGAAGACTTATTTTCATCTTCTTCTTTATACGATACAATTATATTTATTTTATTATCTTTAATTTGCTAATTTGAAGATTAATTCTTCAAAATTATCCACACTTCAAAATGCGCTTCTCAAATGGTATGTATATTATCGAAATAGGAATGGAGAAGAAAAAAGAATTCAATGGCTATGATCCTTGAATACATTTTTTTTCATTTTACCAGAATTTCTTTGTTTACCGGTAGTAAATATTCATTCATGGATTGAGGTATTTGTGAAAGATTATTATTGTTAAATTAACTTCTAATATATAGGTACCATTAAATTACAATCTTTTCAATTCTCTCCCTGTTAACACTTTCTAAAGAATGGAGGTTTTGATCAAATTGGAATAAAAAGGCTCAAAATTTTTTTAAATACCTTCAAAGTTCAAATTTATAAAATCCAAGCTGGATAAACCCATTTTTTATACACACGCATTGAGTATCAACTTTTACACACTACCGACTTTTCCACGAACATAGCATACTTTCTAGAAGGATAAAAAAAGATAGAAGTTCCGGTAAAACGGACAAAACTTTCGTATTTTATAACCACTTCCAAATTATGCCAAATTTATGTCACAAAGTTCAAAAGTACGATAAAATGGTTTTAGAGTTAAAAATCTAAGATAGTGGTCAATTGATTCATCGTAACATATCTTCACTCTTAGGCTGAGCGCGCACTAGAGACTTTTGTCTCGGAGACAAAGACAAAATTGCTTCCCTGGCTATTGCAAGAAGCTAGAGTGCGCGCACATGGCGACGAGACCAAGATCACTAGGCCAAGAATTTCCTCATAGAAATGCATTGCTCTCGAGTGACTAGTGTTTTAAGTCGCCGAGACAGAAGTCTCCAGTGCGCGCCCAGCCTTAGGCTAAGCGCGCACTAGAGACTTTTGTCGCCGGCAACTATAACACTAGGTCACTCGAGAGCTATGTATTTCAATGGTGAGATTCTTGGCAATGGGCCAAGTGTCTCGTCGCCTGTGCGCGCGCTCTAGCTTCTTGCAATAGCCAGGGTGATTAATTTGTCTCTGTCGCCGAGACAAAAGTCTCTAGTGCGCGCTTAGCCTTAATCTAAACGACCGACCGGACCTCAACGGGAATAGTTTCGCTGGTCAATCAAACTCGGAGATGAAAAATACTTAATAAACTTACACTAAAGATTACTCGTGAATTTTATGCTTTTTTTTTGCTTTACTATGTTTGTAAATAAATTCATTAATTATGTATATTAACTTGACTTAAAGTAATAGAATAGTATTTTAAACTTCTCGGTAAAGTTTCTTTTAGTTTTTCTGACCAATCAGTGCCTGTGGACCTGCAAGCTTTCCAGAAAAATTTGATATACAGAATGCTCTACCATACGGGAATAACATTAATAATTTTCAATTAAAAACATTTGTGTAGAATGTGTTTTACCTACGATGAATATAAATTCATTACCAAATATAGGGATTTATTTCTGTTTAAATCAAACTTTTTTAGATAAAAATTTTACGTAATATTATTCAAGTGAAGTTAAAAAAGTTCAAAAGAAATAAATCACATATAGGCAACAAAATTTAGTACCAATTAAAGATTCTATTAAAGTGGGCTTTTTCCATTACTTCAGTAACTAGTTCATTATTTTTGGAAGAGGATAAGGAGCTCTTGTCTCATCTTAAATGTCCTTTAGATAAATTGAAGAAATTATGATTTTATATCACATTCTTTTGCAATGTTTTGGTTAGTCGCAATCTTTGAAACTTAGGATCTCTTCATTGATGTGTATGAATTTTTAAGTAAAGCTTCCTTTCAATGGGCAAACTAAAATTGACTATGAAATGGGAATTTTAAAAGTTGTGGGTGCGGATCCTTAAGATAAAGCACACAAGTTTGAGATTATATGTGACCAAATACAATCCAATCCAAAACGTTTCGGGTATTAGATTGTTGAATAATTGAACGCTAAAGGGGAGTCGTCAAATAAAAACTTGTAGCATTAAACGCTGTAAGGATAGTTCGTTAAATTATATTTTCTTCCTACGATCGTTTTAAAACAAACGAGAATCCGGTATTTCGTAAATTCTTTGAAATATTGGCAATTTTCGATCATGAAAAGTATAAATTGTACTACAAACATAAATTTATCCCAAACATCAGTGGAGTAAAAGATAGTACTTATGGAAAACTTTAAGTACGGTAAGTATAAAATATTTCCTGAATGCTTATATACCGTAAATAAGGTGTTAATTAAAAGAAAATCTCGGTAGTTTTATCAAAAGCCTAATGCAATAAATTTATCCATTAATATGTAGCAATATAACAGAGTATAAAATCCATATATTCATAACATTTCATATTTCCTAACAAATTGTTAGCAAATATTTGCCATCTGAAAATTTTTTAATGAGATATTATCAGAATTTATACGTTATAAACGTTACTATTTTAATACTGTTTTATTGTAAAATAAGAAAAGATTTACTATCTAAAAACTAGTGCTAACTATAAAAAGAATTTATAAATTAATCAACTTTATTTTAAGTTATAACTTTTTATGATGACTTGTGATGCAATTTTGTTTTGTGTACTTGACTCTTTAGGGTGTTTCCCCTTAATTCTCTCCCTACTAATATTTAAAACTACGTCGCATTTAATCTTAGTTTTAAAAAATGTGTACCTTCCTCTAATAAAGTTACTGTATTTAAATACATTGAGAAGACTTCTAGCGCTCCTAATGGAAAATTAAGAAAATCCAAAATCAACTTTAATTTTGAGGAGACAGAAGAAAAAGAAAATATATTGCACACATTTTTCTAAATGTGTGCAATCTTAACAAATTCAGACTAAATAACAATTTTCACATTTTTAAATTTTATAAACCAGTAAATTTTTATATAATATTTTTATTAAATGAAATTTGGTTCCTTAAAGTTTTTGCAGTCGCTGTAGAAGAAAGTGCATGAAGTAGATGAAGTACGTATTAATATGTTCCATTAAGAACTGAAATTTTAAGTTAGTATTTTTTAAAGCGTCAAAACACTGAAAAGACACCAAAAAAATTTATTATTACCTCCTTAGTTTGTTTACAATAGATATTGTAGTGTTTTTTTTCTTTCGGCGGCTTTATGTTTAACATAGTACCAAACAAATGACTTTTATCTACCCGCTAAAACCGATTTCCTATATCTGAGCTAACCAATAACCATATAAGTAAGTTCCGGTACTTAAATATTTACACTTCATTCTTGTGTGCACTCCGCTCTTATCTATTCACCACTTTAAAAAACCTGCCTACTTTTAAAAAGTTTAAAACTTTATTTTTATCCTATATTTTATCTTAATATCCAAAATATATTTATAATATCCATAATATATTTGAATTTGTGCTTAAAAAATACAAAATCATAAATTAATGCTAATTTTTACGTAATTTTCAGCCTGTGTTGTTTGGTTGGCTGTATTGTTCTTTGGAAGAAATAGTGCAGAAAATGTTATAGAATGTGGAATTGCTCTCAAAGTGCCTTGTAAATGTGGAGACCAAGATGGTGTTCAGGATGTCTGGACACCTAGGTAACTTTCCTATGACACCACCGCATGCTTTAAATTTTAATGCATTTTAACTTATACAAGTGAGGAAAAAACTCCTTTCTTAAGAGCTAAAATTGTAGGAAGAAATATGGGGAAAATCGAAAGATTTTTCAACAGATTTCTAGGTAATTAAAAGGTGTTGTGTAAGCAAAAAGTACAATTCAGTGTAAAGAATACAATGAACTCATTTCTTTTAACTAATGCATATGGATGGCTTCTTAAAATTTAATTGTGGAACCTCCTATTTTTTTTTCATTGAATATTTGTTTGACTGATGTTTGATGTTAGGATAAAAATTTAATTTTTACCACAACATAGCATAACTGATTTCTGGAATTATTTGTTTACTCGGGTAGTCTAGGTTACAAGGTAGTCTAGTCTATTGTCCGACCACCACGAGAAAAACTTTCCGCCGTACAATATTGTGGCGATTGTTATGGAAACAGGTTATTCTCCTCAATTTTGAAGGTCATTCATAAACGCTGAAAAAGTATTAAGTGCTAAATCAGAGTGAAGTTTTGTTTGAAGTTTTTCTCGTGCTGTTGATGGTCAGACTATAGTCGGGTAGTTCCCTTTAAATTACCATGTTTGTAGAAAACTGAAGTATTTCTTGGATTTTCATGTTGGCTTACTTTTTTACAGTTGCAAAGCTCAGAATTCTACAAACAACTGTCTTCCTTGTCCAGGAGCTTGTGATCCATTCTTGAAATGTAAAACGTGTTCCGAATCTGGGTGTCTATCCTGCCCAGAGGGAAAATACGGCAAATTTTGTGATTCTGATGAACCACAAGCAATTGAAAAGGCTCTTAACCTGGAGGGAAAAGCTCCACTAAAAGTGGTGGAAAATCCTATTGATGAAAATATTCCCGTTCTCAAAGAAGAAACCCAGGACACAAAGTTAAAACTGGCCAAAGCTACGAGTGAAGCAAAAGACCAGCCTAATCATGACGAAAAGAGTCCCTTATGGCAAACTTTAGATCTACTTTCTAATGAGGAAAAAGAAAAAAATATGTTTAAAACTTTTTTTAGAGGGGATATTTCAAATTCCAATGATAATGATCAAGAACCTGTTGAATATATCACCGAAGATATTAGAAAAATATTAAAAGACAATTATGAATCCGAGGAACTGTCTGGAGAAAGAGAAGATACTACACCTAAAGTTTTGATACGATCGGAGGATTTATCAAAAATGACGATATCACCTTCTTTCAGGATAATGGTTAAACAAGCTCAACCAGAGGAGCAATCAAACAACGAAGAGAAACCAGATATTTTATTAGAAAAAGAAAGCCCATTGGAAGAAGCAAGTCCATTAGAGTCAGCGCAAATAACATCCGAAGACAATGATTCAAACGAAAACAACGGCGTTGTTGGACCAGAACTTCAACCTGAGGAAGGAGAGGACTTGCCTGATTTTGAACCTGACAACGAACAAAGTGAAGATGAAGATTACGATTTAACAGATGAAAAAAATTTAGATATCGCTAACTTTTCTGAACAAGGATTCGAAGAACCTGAGATATTTGAAAACACGAACATGACCGACATTGCGAATCAATCAGGCGCATACTACAGAGATGCTTCTTCGGAACGCTTCAACGGAATGCCAGAATCGACTAACGCTTCAGCTTCCAGCAGCAGCGAAAGCGTCCACCTCAACATCCTTGAGAAATTCCCGATCCCGCTGAAAGGAATCCTTAAAGGGTTGGTAAAGCTAGAAATGCTAGTCACCTCAATGATCCATCTGGATGGAAAAGAAGATTCAAAAAATACCCCAACGCAATCAAAAGAGCCTGAAATCATTGGCCTTTCACCTGAGCTGCGTTTACGTTTGAAAGATAGCAAGAGTCTCCTGGATACACTGACTTCATGCGATGAACATCCAGAAATACAATCCCCTCGTCTTTTCTTGTACATGTACGATCCTCGCTCACCGAAAATAGCTCATGTCCACCTATTCAACATTTCTCAGGGACCCATCGGAAACCAGCCAAGGGGTGTCGCGGCGAGCAACCAAAGTAAGGACATACAGACGAGTTACTTATCATATAGAGGACAGAATTCCAAACCGATAGGCTTCGAACAAGTGATGAACCCCCCAATATCCGAACTTTCACCGCACAGCTCCAATTTGAATCCCTTACCATTGCTGGTAAACAGCAGACCGTCCGCACAGTATCGCCAGCCTTTGCCCTTCGTCAACTCATTGGAATCGAAAGTTGAAAAACAGGCCTCTTCAGACAATAAGCCTAAACATCAGGTACGCGTTTTTCATTTGGATAAGTTAATGAATTTCCCATCCATCAAAACACGCCACGAGCCGATACTGCTAACTCCGGATGAGAAAAAGCAAGATAAAAGGCCACTGCACAGTGGGCAAAGAAAATCTCAATCAGATTCAGAGTCCGAAGAAAAGGATTTAAAAACGCAAGACGCAGAAAATACCGGAAGAAAAGAATTGAAAGCCCACCCGAGAAAACGCGAACCGTTGAGGAAACAGTCGGAGAAAATAAGAATTAAAGTAGTGAACGATGAAAATGTCAAAGAGTACTCCGAGTTTCTTATGACACAGCAGAAGGGGGACACGAAAGGCAGCAAGTCAAACAGAGGAGAAAATATCTTCGAGTCCGTTCTTGGAGGTAGCAAAGAGAATGCAAGTGACCGGACTTCTAATAACGGTAAGCAGGAATATTTCAAGAATGCGCACACCCACAAAGGGGTACACTGTAAAAAAACAATTCAACCTTTTACCAGTTTGTGGTGAAAGGTTGAACTTTTTTTAGCTGTGTATACATACAGGGCTTAGTAAACCATTAACTCTTTAACCATGTTATTCAATGCTTCTAAAACTTTAAGTATTTCCAACTTAACTTTAATTTCCTGCCTGCATAAGCGATTAAGTACACCTTTTTTAATCATTAAAATGTATAAAATGCCATTTCTTATCAAATATATAGGTCAAAACAAAGTTTCGCGTCGAAGTATGGGATTTGGGAGAGTCATGAAATGAAGCAGAATTTTTAAATTTTAGCATGCCCAGAAAGGGTTTTTAGAGTACTATAAAGATTTCTCGTGAAGCCATGGCCTCTTCTCTGGAACCGTCAGTGGTTGATGTAAGGTAGTATGATTTTTCAGAGAATTTTGACTCCTCAAACTAATTTTTCCAGTTGATAAGCGAAAATTAAGTCTTTGAAGATGATTTTCAAACTAAAAAATTCGGTCAACTTTTTTTTAGTAGTATTAGTATTTCCTGGACCACTTTCGAAGCAATAAAGGAGTTCTTGTGATTTGAAGAACATCGATTAGGAGCAACTTCCCGAGGGGAACGTCGCGTCGGGTTGGGTTCAGGGTTCCTTCCCGGAAAATTTCAGAATTTCAGGAAGAGGGGGCCATGGCCCTTCTGGTCCCACTGCTGAATATTGTTATTTTTTTATTTCCTCGCGTCCACTTTTGGAGTTATAAAATTTTAAAATTGCTATAATTTTGATTCTTATTCATTTAATTTTAAAATATAATTCAATCTAGTCATTCTTTATAAAATTTGTATTTTTAAATATTTTCATAACAACAATATGAATAATCCTGTTGTTTTATTGTAATAATGTTCGTAAGCAGACACAGCAAAAATAACAAAACAGGTGTTAGGTGAAAAACTATGTTTTTCCTTGGGTTAATTTGGTGGCATTTATTTTTCAGCTACTAGAATCAGGAAACATTTGTTTCGCCTCAAACGTGATGATTCGGAATGGTGCCCCATTCAAAAGGCGTTCAGAAACGGAGATTTAGATTGTACGATTTGGTCCTATCAGAAGTAAATATTTTGAGCAGTTCTAATCTCAAATCGAATAATTATATTATTATGTTCAGAATGTTTAGTATAATAACGTCATTATCAGTGGCGGATCTACGGGGGGCTTTCGGGCTGAAGCCCCCCCCAAAAAAAACGTCTAAGGGGACATCCATAAATTACGTGAGGTGTTTTTTCCAAAATCTGCACCTCCCCTCCCCCTTAATGGGATTTAGTGAGATTTTGCTGGACACCCCCCTCCCCCCCACGTGAGATTTACCTACAACCTTTAAAAATAATTTTCTATCCTATTCGTTTGCATTTTGTGCTTCACTGCACCTAAAACTTTTACATTATTAATGATGTGGGGGAAAAGGGTATTATTCCGCCTAAAAATCACCACAGTATCTTATCTGTGGGTATTATTCCTTTCTCAAACTAAAAAAAATAGTTGAATTTCTAACTTAAAAAGTTGACGTGAGATTTTAATCGACCCCCCTCCCCCTTTGGTGATATTTTTCCAAACCCGTCCCCCCTTTTTGACCTCACGTAATTTATGGATGTCCCCTAATATTTTACTAATAGTTTGTCAAAACGCAAAAAATCTATAACCGAAATTCGGATGAGGCGTACCATAACGAGTTGAAAAAGTGGGGTTTTTGACTTAAATTTCCAAAAATTTTCTGGGGGAGGACCCCCAGAGCCCCCTTTCAGTGGTTTGAGTAGGATAATTCACTACCTTTTCCGTATTACCATTAACAGGAAAATTTAATTGGATTATGAAAATTCTTAGCCCCCCCCAAAAATAACAAATCCTGGATCCGCCACTGGTCAGTATGTATCTGTTACGGGCAAAGTGATAAACCGGGCATTACTATAATAATGCCCGAAGTGAGGCGGACAATGCGATAAATAATACTTATCAATGTGTATTTAACACTATGCCCGAAATACCCATGGATTATTAGTAATGCCCGTATTTATCACATCGCCAGTAACACATCTATCAGTAAGAAAAACAGACCGGAGTTTCTTCAACTTCCTAAAATTCTTCTGTTCGTCTACTTCCTGTGACAAATGAATTTTCAACATAATTTCCACATTGAACTTTTTCAGTCCCAAATCTCACATAGGATTCAAAGGTAATCTTGGGCGGCATGGGTTTGAAAGGGTTAAAAAATTTAAATTATTTCAGCCATAAGTAATGAAGTAATCATCTTATATATTAAAATAATTGGGTTTTTCTTTCGGCCGGCCGCCAGGCCGAACCCCCGAACCGATTTCGACAAATTCGATCTCTATCGAAAGCTTTCCACCCCTAGATAAGCCCATTTTAGGTCGCGTTCCTCCAAAACCTTCCGTTTTAAAATTATGCGTTCTTTTCGTTTTGCCCCCATGTTAAGTCTATGGAGAGGGTCCGTTCCGCCGGCCACCAGGCCGCTTCCCCCGACCGATTTTGACAAACTCGGTCTCTATCGAAAGCTTTCCACCCCTAGATGAGCCCATTTTAGGTCGCGTTCCTCCAAAACCTTCCATTTTAAAATTATGTGTGTTCTTTTCACTTTTCTGTAACGTTAACTCTATGGAGAGGTTCCGTTCCGCCGGCCGCCAGGCCGAACCCCTCCTGAACCAATTTGAACAAACTCGATCTTAAACGAAAGCTTTCCACCCCAAGGTGAGCCAGTTTTAGGTCTCATTCCTCCAAAGCATTCCATTTTTAATTGTAAATTAATTTTTTATTGAAGTATTTCTTCTTACCTTTACACAGAAGGGGATAAACATTTAACTTCAAACAATGAGACAAATAAAAATCAAATAATAATTTAAAGTGGAACGTTTTGGGAGGAGGCCACTTAAAATGGGTTTATATAGGGGTAGTAAGATTTCATTTGAGAACAAGTTTGTACAGATCCGGTTCGGTGGATTGGGCTGACGACCGGTCAAAATTAAATGACAATTATTTCAATGTAATAAATTTGTGACAATGCCATGTGAAATCGGAGACAAAACCCCTTTCGTAGATAATGAATTAAAACTGCATATTTAATGATAGGGGATGAATAAATACGAACAGGTAGTAACTAGCGAATCTCGCTTCAGCGCCAAAGAAGGCTAGCTGTAAAACCCGGCCTTGCCGGCTTGTAAGAGAGCCTGTATACGAGAGAGAGACAACTCGCTTAAAAGCGTCTCTGCGCATCCTTGCGCGCAGTTAAAACTGTCCAAATCTCCAATTCTGTCCAAACTGTATCATGCCGCTGATCTCGCTCCCATGCTAATTCAATGGAGGGAAATCTGCGGTGAACAGAAAACGCTGTTGACCAATCAGCGAGCTATACCGGGTTGTCGCCTCTCGTATACAGGCTCTCTAGCAACAGCTAGTGACATTTTTGTCCATCCTTGTGCTAGTGACATCTAGATAGTGACATCCTTGTGCTTTATGCATGTCAGTGTCAGGTTCTAATTTGGTTAGCTCAACTCTTAATGAGGAGTATCTACTTTGCGTAATCTGATAGATTTTTTTTAAATCAGACGTTTAAAAAATTCATTTTCAAGTCACATTTTAGGAAGCTCAAGCCTGTATTGTTTGATAAATAAGTGATTTGGATAACCTATTATTTGTGATTTAGTTTCAAATGTTTAATTATGAGTTCCTATTTTCTTAGGATTTGCACTCTCACATGTCACCCGGGCTTCACAGGTCCGACTATCTATAAATGTGTACCCCGAGGAGAGTGGGATCCTCCATTAAAGTCATGCACTAAAATAAAGAAACAGAAGAAAGCCAATCCACCATGTAAGATTGATTCTTTAAGCTGAATGTGTTCTCATTTTTCCCTAAGCTGTTTATCTGAAGGTTTGCGCAATAAAGATTCAAATGCAATTTAATAGTTGAATTATTTAAGTCTAGCCATTTGAAATTTCTTTTATAATTTTGTTTAAGGAAAATAAGAAAATTAATTTATTTTGAATTCAGTACTTTTGTAAAAGCCCTATCCTCCTTTCTTTATATTTTATCCATATATTTGAATTATGTAACAAAAAAACAACATATTTCTTTGTAGATACCTCAATGAATGCAATAATAAGTTCTGTATTTTCTTCTTTTAATAGACAGATCTTTAGACTCTGGAAAAGATGAATCCTTTCCTTCATACGATGGCGATTTGAATGATGAAGAATTTGAAGCTCTGATGTATGACTAAAGAGGTAAGAAGATTTGAAAAATTATGATTTTAGAGATTTTATAGTAAGGGAGAGTGGGGCACACATTCACACAAAAAGTGCATTTCGGCATATTTCTCTGGATTTAGATGAGATATTGAAACAAACTCGGATTCAAATGAAAGTTAAGATCCTTCCCAATATTTTAGAACGATAATTGGTCGCATTCATCTAGAATTTCTAACCTATATAATCAATCTAAAAAATTCGAAATTTCGTGCGAATGTGCCCCATGGGTGGGGCAGTTTAGCACACGTGTGGGGCACATTCGTACACATGCAAAAAATTATACAATAATTATTTTTACAAACTAAAAAGTTTATTGAACTTTAAAGTAAGGATAATTAAACGAAATATTTGGCACTTTTACATATTTTTCCTCTAAATTGAAGATTTTTTAACAAAAAGAAAACAGCTTCAGAAAATATTGAACATCTAAGTTTTTGATGAGGAAAACAATTTTAGTAATGAAGAGTATATTGCACATTGAAATACTTCACATAATATCATTAGTTAGAAAAAGTTCAACCAATATTTTAACTGTCGGGTTTTATTTGAAAAGAAAAGTGAATCAATGAAGTGAATGAGTGAAGCTCGCTTGTTAACACCTGAAACTGACGGTTGGGGAACTTTTATTGTCTTTTTGTATGAATGTTGAATCATTACTTGATGGGAAAATAAAAGTTTCTTCATTAATTTTAAATAAGCACCATTCAATTCCAAATTTTCTATTTGACCAACATAACAAAATTTTCTTTTTAGTAGCAAATTCTACTAGCATAAAATCACTTAAGTCCAAGTCAATCGGTATTAAACAATTATCAGGGACATTTATTTCTTCAATGTTTAAATCTGGGTCTAAATTCCTTAAAACTGAAGCTTTCTTTAAAATTTTATTTTCTATTATTACCAAATTTTGAAACAATTCCAATAAAAAACAATCAAACTTCCAAGTTATTAAATATACTGCACTTATAAACAGGGCTCGATTTCTAAAAAAAGAGGTACCGGAACGGTAAAATTATTGGTCTCAAAACTGAAAAAGATAATACTTTTTAATACAAAAACTTTTGCATTCAATTTTCAAATTTAAATTTAAAAAATAAATTCAAATGTGTTGTACTAGTAAGAGTATTCTAACTTAATTATTGTATAAGACAATGAACTTTTTGATGATTGTTTTTTTTTACAGTGGGTTATACTTTTTTTTCCCAAAAGGGGGCCTCTTGTAGGGTTGTATATTTTGCTAATTTAAGGAATAGAATGCGTAGTTCATAAATGGTAGAATTTAAAATGTCACAAATTTTCTTTGCAAATTTGTCCAGCAATCTGGTTCAAATAAAGAGAATTAACACCAGGAGTGGATTGTGGGTAATTCAAATGGAGGCTCACAATTATGTTTTAAAAGAACAATTAAGTAACAACCTTACAATTAAATCACAATTATTATTATTTGCAAAAAGATAAAAATTCAGTTAATTGAAATACGCCTTTTTAAATATTTTTTATAGGATTCTCACTTTTATTAACTTAATCTGAAAATAAATGTGATTATTTGAAATCTAAGTACAAAAAGGGGGGGTCTGGGGTGCTCCCCCAGAAAAATTTTGGAAATTTGACAATAAAAACAGGGTTTTAATTCATTTTATGATTTTTTTCGTACATCGAGAGGTATATCCGCGGGCCTGATGAAAGGGTCTCGCGGGAGGTAAAGAGACCCCTGAGGAAGGAGGTTAAGAGACCCCTGAAATAGAATATTAATTTTTTCCGAAAAAAAGGTTCCGGAACGCTGTTCCAGACCGTTCCGGCTGAAATCGAGCACTGCTTATAAACATATAAATCACTTTCATAATCAAAAATGGGAAAGATGAGGCGCATTCACACTGTCCGAATCTGCCCCATCTTTTGGTGTACGAATGTGCCCCATCTACCAGTTCAATCTTACCACGTCCCAACAAGATAGTTATAATTAAAGCAGGGTAATAAAACCTTTCTAGAAACTTACTTTAGTAGTGCCTCTACTGAATAAAATGCTGAATGTCCACTTGAGTATTATTTTTGATTGATATTTTACGCCAATAAAATGACAAGAAAATTTACTTTGCTGCTTCTAACGCTAGCGAATTTTTAGTACGTATACAAAAAAATGGATCAGGTCTTTGAAAATTCATGCAGGAGGTGGTAGTCAAGCTTCCATCTACTGGTATTTTTTTTTCGAATTTTTAAATTAATAATTACTAGGGGAAATGCCGTCTGTCCGAATGTGCCCCATGTGCGAAATAGCCCCACTCTCCCCTATCTATATATTCTATATAAAAAAGCATCAGAAAACTGCTTTGACGTATTAGCTACATTAGTAGGATAGGATAAATATTTATAAAGCAAAAGCAATAATTACGAATATACATTTGACCAATTAATTTGAGAAGAAAACAATCAATATCAATCAATAAACTTTATTGTAATGGGCGTGTGCCCGTTTACACATTTACATTATTACTTTATACACACATACAAAAGGTCCAATTTTTTTTTCATTTTTTTAAGGTTAGTTACAAATATAAAAATAACATAAAAAGAGAATATCACATAGTTCGTACACGGGATCAGGAACTAACTCGATTCTGCCATTATGTCACGGCGAAATCAGTGTTGAAAATCTCAAATGTTTCACCTTTATAATAGATTCTATTTTGGTTTAAGCGTAGTTGAAAGATTATTCTTCTTGTGTTAATATCTGAATTGGATTGAATGTAGTTTTCAGGGGAAGGGGAATTTTTTAAAAATTTATAGAGTCAGGGAAGTGAGTACTACTTTCTATCCTGGAGAAGTCCCTTTGAATGCATTGATCGCGAAGGGTTTGCAAGATATAAGGAAGATAGTAAGAGGCTAGCCTGTAATCTTGGGAGATCCAAATAAAATTAAAGCCGAGATCTTCAAGGATTTTTTTAACAGATAATGCCCAGTTATATTCAGGATTAGAAGAGTAAGACGAGTTTGAAAAAAATTTAAGGTAGCACATTTTTGTGT
This sequence comes from Tetragnatha versicolor, assembly GCA_024610705.1. Taxonomy (NCBI): domain Eukaryota; kingdom Metazoa; phylum Arthropoda; class Arachnida; order Araneae; family Tetragnathidae; genus Tetragnatha; species Tetragnatha versicolor. The sequence goes on from JANDEH010000004.1 coordinate 1,173,893, forward strand.
ATCTACTGTCTGGGAGTTGAAGAAGTTTTATCCAATATTTTAACAATAGCTTAACTAAAGTCACTGCGATTGGGGGTTGGCCTAGCTCCAGTCTTAAAATGTAGCCCGGAGTATTTCTTGGGAGGGTAAATAATTTCTTTACAAAAAAAAACAGAAACACATTTCCATATCGAAAATATTGTTCACGGACCAGATTGGAGATCCATATGTAACAACAGATTGTATTAAGGACTCAAAAAGTCTAAACCAGGATTTGATCGAGTTAGCCCCCGATCCAGTGAGAATCGGCCAAGACGCGCCGATTGCAGCAATGAGGAAGTTTCATATATTTTTTTATTTTTTAAATCGATCCAACCTTACGAGAAAACCCTAAAACCGAGATATTTTTTAAATCTGATGATTATTTATTTTTTTATTGCGGCTTAAAGTTTGCGCTCTGGAAAAGGCGGGAAAAACAGCGATTTCAGATTCGTGATGTCACTCGGCATGTCAAAACGTCTACAACTCGCATCTCCTCCTAAACTACGCAGCCGGCGTAGACAAAACTTGGTATATAGACGTATCTCGAGGCGAGGACGATCACTACCAAGTTTTCCAAGTTCAAAAATCGAATATTTACAAGTAATTAACGATTTTATGGCTAAAAACGCTTATTTCTCCATTTCTCTACTAGAGTGGATCTGCTTGACTCACTATTTTAAATATGAAAACCTCAGGATTAAATATTTTTATTAAGAAAAGCTCTATAATTGCCAATTCAAAAGTTAAATCAGCTATGAAAACACCAAAATAAATTCAAATAATTAATTTTAAAACATTACAGTCTTATATTTTAAGATTAATTATTTATTAAGATTATATTTTAAGATTTAAATATTTTTTATTAAGTGGGACTAATCCCCATCTGGTCGAGTGAAACTAGACCAAATCCATGGGGTCATAAAGACCTTTTATTTTAATAATGAATAAACATCAACAATGCCTTTTTTTGGTGTCGAGTGACGTCAAATTTGATTTTTGAGCGTTTGCGATTGCATCATTTGTTTACGACTTTTTTCAACTTTTATTTCTTCTCCATCTCAGTAAATAAATTTTTGAGGAAAATTTGGATTGCAGATTTGGATTTTTCACATCTTATATTGTATTATTATACCCCAAAATCGAAAATTTAAAAAATATGAAACTTCCTCATTGCTTTTTTATTAAAATAACTCTTGGCTAGGTTAAACTTTCCACTCGATGAAAAGGGTATCCCGAGATAGACATAGTCTTTAACTATTTGAGAAGAAAACACATGGAAAATATATTGTTACAACTAAATATATTTCATAAACTCGTTTTTATTCCTTCAAAGATTTTTTTTTCGTTTCTATTCGAAATTCTCCGTGTAATTTTAATCATATCTTGAGTTTAAAAAGTAAATTTACTTGTTATAGTCCAAGAAAGTTAGCTCAAAAAAGGGGTTCAAGTGGAACAAATTGTAAAAAAAGTTTGATGGGTGATTCTTATAGGAAATTTTTTGTAGAAAACGATGGTGAAACGTATACCAAAATTAACCGTGTCCTTTAGCCAATATGGCGGATTTTCCAAAATGGCGGTCAGTCGTTTTTAACTTATTACTTCCTAAAAATTGTTAATAAAATTATAAATTTTGCAGTAAATGATTAAAATTTAGTAGCAAAAACAATGGGGAACTGTTTTTTTCTCTTACGATAAGTCATTTATCCAATATGGCGGATTTTCCAAAATGGCGTCCACTAATGTTTATAGTAAGTAAAATTATGATGATAAATTCGTAATTTTTACAGGATATGGTTAGAATTAAGTCATAATAATATTCATATAAGTTTCATCTCCTCAATGCATCAAATATGGCGGATTTTTCAAAATGGCGGACAATCGTGTTTTACTTATTTGCTAAAAATCGTTTATAAAATAAAACTTTTGCAGTAAATTATTAGAATTCAGTTGCAGAAATAATGTGGAACTGTTTTTTTTCTCTTACGATAAGTCATTTACCCAATATGGCGGATTTTCCAAAATGGCGTCCACCTAATGTTTAAAATACATAAATTATGATAGTAAATTCGTAATTTGTACAGGATACGGTTAGAATTAAGTCACAATAGTATTGATAAAAGTTTCCTCCCCCTCAATGTATCAAATAGGGCGGATTTTCCAAAATGGCGGCCACATATTTAGAGCCTTTTTATTTTTAACGTTTTTACATATAAATAAATTTTGTTTTGGCATAACATAAATATTTATATATTAAATTACCTATAAATAGTATATTAACCAAGATTTTGCTATACATAGAAATAATTTCCAAAAAGGCGGCCCCATATTTCAAACTTAGTGGTAAATGGTAATTTTTGAATTTCTACTTACCTTTAACATTATTTACCAGTAAATTTTAGTAAAATATAAGTATTATGCTTATACTTTACCTAATAACATTTAATGTTTCTAATCATTAAGAAAAAAAATTAAAAATAAAAAGGATCTTAATAAGTGGCCGCCATTTTGGAAAATCCGCCATATTGGATAAATGACTTATCGTAAGAGAAAAAAAAAACAGTTCCACATTATTTCTGCAACTGAATTCTAATAATTTACTGCAAAAGTTTTATTTTATTAACGATTTTTAGCAAATAAGTAAAACACGATTGTCCGCCATTTTGAAAAATCCGCCATATTTGATACATTGAGGAGATGAAACTTATATGAATATTATTATGACTTAATTCTAACCATATCCTGTAAAAATTACGAATTTATCATCATAATTTTACTTACTATAAACATTAGTGGACGCCATTTTGGAAAATCCGCCATATTGGATAAATGACTTATCGTAAGAGAAAAAAACAGTTCCCCATTGTTTTTGCTAGTAAATTTTAATCATTTACTGCAAAATTTATAATTTTATTAACAATTTTTAGGAAGTAATAAGTTAAAAACGATTGACCGCCATTTTGGAAAATCCGCCATATTGGCTAAAGGACACGATTAATTTTGGTATACGTTTCACCATCGTTTTCTACGGAAAATTTCCTATAAGAATCACCCATCAAACTTTCTTTTACAATTTGTTCCACTTCAAACCTTATCTTTCTTGGACTATTATAGGACTCCTTTCTGACTTTGAAAAAGGATTTTGAAAAGTTGATTTAAATTAAATGATTAAACAAGAACAGATCGAGAGCTCATATTGATTAAGTTTGGTTTTTGCTTTATTTTATACTTTATAAACATCTTGTTTCAAAATCTTTTGATTTCCAGTAATATTATTGGAGAATGTTATTTTATTTTATGAACCTCACAAATAAAACAAAAAAGTTTTAAAAGGCAATTTAATATTCTCAGATTGCTTTATCTTCACTGAAAAGAACTACAAGCATTCATATCAAGATTATCAAAAGGTGTATAATGAGTTGGACACAGAAAATATTGATATCCCATATTGCTGGTTAAGACATAAATCTCTAACGAATTAAGTGTGAGTTAAATCTTTAATCTTGAAATCTTTTTTTCAGGTGGCCAATAGTGAACTATTTTTAGAAAAAGGATGTTGCAAACTCAAAGAAAGAAGATTTTAAAAGGCATTTACAAAGGAATACGCTTGTGCCCATTAATCTCCGAATAATTTATTTCAAATCTAAGCAAAAAAGTATACATTAAAAGGTTTTTGTTAATTTTATAAGGAACTAGAAGATACCTAGTAAATCTTAATTCTTTCTAACAATTTATTTTACCTTTCACCATTAAATATATGTTGTAGTAATATATTTAGTTTAAATATAAGAGTTAAAAATATGTAGTTTCTTCATTATAAAATCAAATACTTACTGAACTCTCATCGCTCATTTTAACAAAGAAAAAACACTATGGCTGAAAAATTGAAAAAACACGCACGTTTCTAATTTATTCAATTAGGTAATTGACAAAGAATATATCAAAAAATTTAAATTTCAAACATTTTTAAGCATATTTAAAGCAAAACTGAAATTGTTTAAAAATTTTGAATTTTTTAAATTTGTTTAAAATTTAAATTGATTGATAGATTTTGTGTGTTTTTTAAATTTAACTTTTTTAGAGGTGTAGCAAAGAATAAATTGAATGTTTTCAAAATATTCGTAATAACTTCCCCTGAATTTTCATAGTTCTTTTTAAACAATTAACTAACTTACTAATGATTTAATCATAAATTATGTATAAATACATAACTGTTCTTTCTATGAAAAAATGACCTTTAAATGCTTCATACCTTTTATCAGGAGTTTTACAGATGGTCTATTTTTAAGATAAAAATTGAAAATTTGATAAATATCAAAATTTTTACTGTTCATTTTTGTATAATCGATTAAAGTCATTTCTAATGGAAAACGGTTTGAATTATTTCTTTTGCAGTTATTTTGTGGTTTTGTGATCCAGTTTTGAACTATGTTTTAATTTTCGGTTATAAAATTTTTGAAATTAATTTTCCACGATATTTTACATAGTTATTTTAATTTAAATTGAATATTCGTAATTAGCACTGAAAAATAGCCTATAAATCAAATCAGGTTTTGATTACTATAATTTGATTTATTTTTGAAATTTTTAGGGTACTTTTTTAATTTAGAAAAATTAAATTTCCTGCGGGCCGATTGTTTCCAATTTTCCAAAAAATTTTATAATTAAGGTCATTCCGTCATTCCTAAGTGAAAACCGTTGAAAATTCAAAATGTTGTAATAGTGAATCCCCGCTACCGTAGAAATGTAAAGTTGGGTTTGCTGCATATAGCCTAATATGAATGAAAAACTTGTTTTACAGGAAGCAAAACTAATGCAGCGAAGCAACCTAATCCGAGTGAGCTAGTTACTTTTATACTCTATTCATTTAGAATTGGCGCTTGAAAAATAGTGCTTTCCCCCACGCTAGAAGCGTAACCATAGTTACTCTCTTCGAGCAGCCAATAGTAAGGGAACGTACCCATACTACGTGACCCGTTCAGGGGAGGGAGGGGGTCTTCAAAATACTACGCTCGGTCACAGGGGGGAGGGGGGCTTAGGGTTTCGTCACGTAGTCAATTTCCTCCCGTCAATACGACAAAATAAAGCCAATATTTATTGAAATTCGCCAAATTAAGACAAATTAGGCCAAATTAATTATTAAAATTGTACAAATTGAGCCAAATTAATTTTTTTAAACTTTCTATTTGTAAAAAATGATTGAAAAACCATATTCATGAATTACTACGTGAAAACTAGAGGGGGAGGGGGGTCTTGGCAAATACTACGGATGGTCACCAAGGGGGGGAGGGGGGTCAAAAATGGTAAAAAATGGGTCACGTAGTATGGGTACGATCCCTAAGCCTTCTTCGTCACTTTGACGAGGATAGTTGCTATGGTTACCGATCGGTGGTGGGGGGAAGGAAATATTTTCAAGCGCCAGTTCAAAATGAACAAAGTATAGTAAAGTTCCCATTGTAAAAAATTTGTTCAAACAAATTTTTTATTATGATTCGGGGTGGGGAGGGGTTGTCCGCCTTAGATCATGAAAGTAATATTCGGACTTTTCTTTTCTGAAGTTGGGTCATCAACCAAAAAATTAGTGGAGAGAGAAAATTTTCTAAAATTAAATTTTGATTTTAGGGTAATTAATGTTATTTTTAGAGACTTCACTATTCGAGGAGATATCAGCACATGCACTTTTACAGGTTTCAAAAAAGAAATAGTAATAGAATTTAAATAATAGAATAAAATAATATATCTCCTAAACAGAATTTTTGTTCTAGAACCACCCAATTTTTATTGAAAATTTTTAATTCTGTAAGGATCATTAATTGAAGAAAATAGTTTATTGAAAAACATTTTGTAGGGTTGTAAAAACTTTAAGGATTTTTTTCATAAAAATTCAATGATATGTTCACTTAGTTTATAGTGCAAATGTTATAAATACTCGTATAGAAAGAAAACCACAAATTAAGTAAACAATCAATGGAAATTAAGTCATAAATTTGAAATAGTTAAGGGTATTAAAGTTAGAGATGTATAGGAAGGAAAAAACCGGGTTTAATCCCGGGAATAAACCCGTTTTTTTGGGTTTATTCCCGGTTTAAATCCGATTGTTTTGGTTTTTTTGGTTTATTCCCGGGAATAAGCCCAAAAAACTGGGTTTATTCCCTGTATTAAACCCGGTTTTTCCCCGCCTTTACATCTCTTATTAAAGTTTATTAATTTTGATTGATTAAAACTTTTTTCATTTAATTAATGAAAAAATATATAAAGATTAAAATAATTCATTTATCACTAATCACTTTTGTCCGGGTTGACGAACGACCCAACTGAAAATGAAGGCATTTTTACTATACGGGAGATTTGACAGAAAGACTTTTATAGAGGTTTTATATGGCTTCACAAGCAGCAAAACTGAAGTGAGAGAACTAAACACAACCATTTAAACAGCTTTCCGAGAGTAAAACGCAAAAACAGTACACAGCAGGATAGAATATTTCGCAATTCACATTCAACCCTTTGTTTTTCACTTTTCAGAACGGGCTGTGTTGCATTAAAACTGAGAAAGGAAATAGGAAAGTAATTATTTTTTGCATTTCATTTTTAGATTAAAAATAAATTTAGCTCGTAGATTAATCCTCGATAAACTGGCATGAATATAGGAGGTATAAGAAATTAAGTAAAAATTTCATATAATCTAGTGCAGGATTTCCAACTTATAAGTGCTCGAGAGCCGCATTCAAAAGTACTAAGTGGAGGTATGCAAAGTAACCAGGCTTCTTTTATATCCATGTTACATTTATTGAAGGGATGAGGGTTTTTATGATATTTTTTCTGGCGAGATAAAGATGAGCAGATGAGGGTCATTTACATCCTATAGTATGAAGGTACCTTCTAAAGTTATTAAAATTTGTTTCGCTTCTGAAATTAGCAAACTTAACCAGGGAAGTCCTAGCGGTACCATACGGTACCGGCAAACACACCTATTTCTTTACAAAAAAAATAAATTTATTACAAGCTTCTACTTGTAAATATCACTTCTAGAAAGCTTAAGGATTGAAATTAAATCATGAAATAAAATATTTTGTTTAAATATGGTTTAAGACTTAATGAAAAATGGTGCATTGAACAAAGGCTAAAAAGTGACTTGTTAGCAAAAACAAGTCTATCCACCTGAAGAAAGGAAATTGCATTTTTCAAAAAATGAATAATGTGGATGTAGGACCAATTTTATAAAAAAGTGTATTGCAAATTATGGCCTTGGAATGCTTCTATTGGAGCATTTGCAATCACATGAAAACAACAGATACCGCCGCCCTTAGCAACGGCCTTAGCAACAGACATTTTAGGAAGGAAGACAGGTCGTGACGTCACCTTAAAACACTCTATTAAATATTAGTAGATGAATTAATCAAACATGAACTATTATTGTTATTTAAATACAAGTACTCTTTCAAACTCCGAAATGCAGAAACTTTCCCTACGTTTTAAGTTTATTAATTTTTGTTTGGAAAATCTCCGGTACCATATACCGCTAGGCTAAAACGTTAGCAAATGTACTACCAATGGTTCGAAATGTTGTAAATTTGTTTCAGACGCGTTTTACTCTTTAAAACCAATTAACTTTTAATGCAAAACTATTAGAATAATATATCATTCAAGAAATCAATTGAATGTATAGTGTATTTCCCAAAAACTTAATATTTTATACCATTAATTTTAAATTTTATAAGAAATATACCATAATGTAAGTGATTGAGTGAAACATCTACGTACACAATGGTAGTACTAGTATTTCATGCAAATCCTCAATTTAATGTTCATAGCTTTTGACTAGACCTAGACCACAGAGTATAGAGCTTAACAGAGTGTTCATCTCCATAGACGCTAATGGCTAGGGCCGTATTTAGGCACGTGCAACATGTGCTATAGCACAGGGCGGCAAAATTTTGGGGGGCGGCAGATTACACAAATTCATAATGCTACATACTACATACAATTTTGAAAAAAATGTACCACACACAGTTTTCATTACGGGAGGATTCTAGGGTTGAGTCATTCCTAGCATCCGGTCACATCCCTCCAAAATATCCGAACGATACAAAAAAACCAAATACCAAGCATAGCCTGTTTTCAAGACCCCACATGCGAAGGGGTGGGCCAATTATCCGACTCTTTTTTCCAACACCTCCGAAAAAGGTCGGTGAGAGAAAAAATAGTTTCTTTTCTTAATTAAAAAATTGTTTTGCAATTTACTTCTATACTGCTTAACCAAAGATACTAAAAGGGTCACGTGATTTTGACTTTCTCGGAGGGGAGAAAGGAAGAAGCTGAGGGGCAGTTGACCGAAAGAGGAAGATACATATACTCCCTCTAACCTTAGTTATACCCTCTATATACATAAAAAATCAGTATATTTTAAATAAAATAAAAAATACTGAAGCAAAAAATCACGTGACCCGTATAGTATTGTTGGTTCAACATGTTTTAACTCCTCGATTTGTAATCTGTAGAAAATTGAAACCCTAATTCATGTTAAATAAGTTTAAATGCTAATTTCACCCATGCGCTGATCCAAGGGGAGCACTCTGGGCAGTGCCCCCTCTTGGACCCAAAAATATTCTCAAAATGAGTTAAAACCCTACTTTTACAAGTTAAATTTTAAAATTATTTTTTTTTTAAAAATCCTCAATAATTTGATATTTTGTGTCAAAAGGTAAAGACCCCACCTTTAAGCAGTAGACTGTTAGAAGAAAAAAGTGGGGTATTTTCTTGAAACAGGAAATGATATAGAGGGGGGCGGCAGTAAATCAATACGCACAGGGCGACAAAAACCCTAAATACGGGTCTGCTAATGGCAACTTTTTTAACAGGGCTTTTCCCATTGAAAAATTTTAGGCCAAACGGACCCGCCTCCTTTAATACCACGCTATTCCTGCTAATTCTGTCATTCGCCCACTGAAGCTGTCACTCAAATCCAAATCGCCTATAATCAGTGTTAAAATCAAATCAAATACATTTCGCGTTCTCTGATTGGCTGCTAGTGAACTGAATTATAATATGCGTGCTGAATTAAATTAATGACCTAAAGAGGAAAACCGCCGTTTGGCATCTCTGTAAGCTCAATACTCTGTGACCTAGACTATAGATGCAAATTTCAGATTTTTATCTCGTGCCCCAACAGAGATATTGCCCCCTCAAAAGTGCGATTATTGATAAATTGTCAACTTTGGAATTTTTTAATTAAAAGAAAAGCAAAGTCTCATCTCAACTCTACAACTTTGTATATGAGGTAAAGAATATTCTGACTATCTGTACAAAAAAAATATATCGCGGTGGCGGGTTTCCTTCTTAGAAAAAAGTTCTTTTGAAAACGGATCAATCTCGAAAAAATTCCCTAACTTTGAATTTAATTTCTTCCAGTAAACAATAAGGAAGTTGCATGCACTGAGCTATAAAACAAACAGTTTGTTTTATAGCTCCGTGGTTGAATGTGTCAGATTTTCAAAAACAAACAAGTGTTCCGTATGGTTTTTTGTTTGGTAAAATGAAATATCTAGTCAATTTTTCAAAAAAAAATGTTCAGGTAATTAAATATTTTAATAAAAAAGTCGAGAAAAAAACACGTGACTGAAAACACTTATTGTTTAAAGATGTCAACAATCATACCATCAACTCCATTGCTTTCCAACAATGTTTATAGTATGATGACGTCAACATACGATGATCCCAAACTCTTGGCGTTTTCGCGCGCTTTTAAAAAGTGGATTTTTGTTAATTTTTTTGGCAATCAAAAAATCTCTCGATCGGCCTTAAATTTTTGGTAGTTGCTTATTTTTGCAAGAAGAATCGATTAAAAAAATATATAAAATCATGCAACTTCCTCATTGTTATAGGAAAGCAATTTTGCATCATCAGTCTTTTAGATCGTTTACTTACAAATACAAATACAAATTAAGTCGACCAACTACAGGCGTAAGCCCAGCAAGGTTCACAGAGAAAAATCCTAACAGAGGGTCCAAAACGATATATTCAAAAGTTGGATGGTTATGAGGGCGCCACGATGAACTAAATGATTGACAGAGAGATCAAACCTGTGATTGGCTGTCACTCAATCTTCTATTTTCGAAGGAGAAAGAAAAGGTTTTTCTCAACCAATCAGGCTTTTCCCTCCCGCCTCTCGTGACGTTGATGCGATCGCAGCGCCAAAATAGCCCCACAACCATCCAACTTTTCGATTTCCATTAGCGCCTATGGCGACGGACTCTCTGTTCTAGTACTCTGTGGTTTACTTCCGAACAATTTTGCTTCAAATCCCGTTTGATTTGGGGATTTTTAAGAGGAGATATTCGCATTTTTGTAAACCGTCGAAGTTTTTGACGAAGTTTGGATGACTGCTGTGGTGGACAAACAAAATAGGTTAAACTAAAAATAATGGTTGTTTTGATCTTCTTTTAGGTTTAGGGTTGGTACAAAAAATTTCACATTTTTTAAAATGGTAGAGCTCCAAATTTCACTTTTTTTGGACCACTTGAAATAGAATGACCCTCATAATATTATAAAAAACAGGCCGGCGGATTAAAAAGGGGTCATGGGGGGGGAAATGCCCTTCCAACTTTTTGAGAAAATTTCATTTTTTTATAAGGGAAAATTGTGTTTCCAAAGCTTAGGGACAGCTTGCCCCTCCCAAAGGTATCCAGTATACTTCTCCAGGGTTCACCACCTGAATCCTCCCATGAAACAAGGTGGTTTTCAAGAAAAAGTTCACTCGCACAATGTTAGTCTATGGAGAAATTGGTTGGTTTTGCCTCCACGCCGGCACATTCGGTCGTATGGCAAGGTAGACTCAGCCCTTCATCCCTCCGGGGTCGATTAAATGAGTACCAAGTTTACTTGGGGAAATCAAGAGGGTGTTAGCATCAAGCTAGCGCACTCAGCTGACCATGGCATTCAGTCACACGTTCTGTAACAGCTCTGCTCATGGCCTCACCCAGTGAGGCTAGTTATACTGGAGTTTGATAAAGTTTGAAGGTCCACCGACCTAGAGGTATTCCCTCAAGTATCCCTCCTTGATTTTTATGCTATCTGAGGTTGTCACTCCAGTTTGCTCAGTGTTGTTTTATAGCTCAGTGCCCTGGTTACGCCCATGAATAGAGTGTTTGTGTTTTCGTCACGACCATTTATTTTCATCCTGGCACTGGCTGTAAGTCAAACAGTCTGTTGCTAGGTGCGGTGGTATCTGCTGCTGTCATGTGATTGCAAATGCTCCAATAGAAGCATTCAATCAAATCAAATCAAATTTATTGGACAAAGACAAGGACAGAAAAACGACAAAGACAGAAAAACAAAACATACAAAGAGCATTAAAATATATAAAAGTAATAAACACACAACGAAACAACAAAGAGAGAAAATAAATATGTGGTATCACATGAGCCTAAGGCTCGTCCTTGATACCTATAGAAATTAATAAAAAAAATTGCAACAAAAGCTGGACTGACTCTATTGTAAAATATGAAATAATGCTTCTGTATTTATTTGCTCGCCTAAAAATTTATATATGCCGCATTTAAATTCAAGTTTATTGTTAGTTGTTTTAAGATTTTCTTTTAATTTATTAAATAGATAAGGTCCTAAAATTAAAATTATTTCTAAAAATCAATTTGGCTTTTTGCCAGGTCTTAGCACTACTGATGCAATACTAGAATTTACTAAATTTACCTACAGTAGTATAGATTTAAGTAAAAAAACCGCAGCTGTTTTCTTAGATATATCCAAGGCTTTTGATAGCGTAAATCATGGCATATTGCTTGATAAACTTTACTCAATTGGAATCCGTGGCATAGCCCTTGATTGGTTCAATTCATACTTAAATAATCGCAAGCAATTTGTTAGCCTAAAAAATTTTAATAGTAAATTTCTTAATATAAAGTCTGGAGTGCCCCAGGGATCCATTCTTGGACCCTTATTGTTTATTATCTATATTAATGATTTTTGTAATCTAAAACTAAAGGGAAAAATTATTACTTATGCCGATGACACCGTTCTAGTGTATTCATGTTCAAACAATAATATTTTAACAAAATCTATTAATGATGATCTCCTGAACCTTAAAAAGTGGTTTGATGCTAACAAATTATCAATTAATATAAAGAAAACCATGTATATAAATTTCTGTATACACGGCCCTTCAATTCCTCTTTCTCTTTACCTGCACTCTAACAACTGTGATGTTTCTAATTGTAATTGTCCTCCCCTTCAACAAACTCTTACCATAAAATATCTTGGAATAAATCTTGATTACAACCTAAAATGGAAGTCTCACGTTCATTACCTAACAAAAAAACTACGTTTTATCCTATATAAATTCTATCACCTAAAAAGTATCATTAGCAATAGGTTTTTATTACAATTATATGACTCCTGGATAAATTCATTAATTAGCTATGGCCTTATAATATGGGGCGGAGACTACTTAAGTAACTTAAATCCTGTAATAAAAATCCAAAACAAAATTGTTAAATTTCTAAGCAGTAATCACACGTCTAATTTAGTTTCCTATCAGCATCTTAATATTTTCCCCATCAGATACCTGTTTTTCTTCAAAATAATAGTATATTTTTTCTCTCATAATACTGCCGAAATCAGAAATTTAAACTATAGCTTACGTTCTAATAGCCCTTATTTAATTCCTAAAGCTAGAAAAGAAATCTTTAGAAAACACTTCACCTACTTATCCCCAAAACTATTCAATAGCTTGCCTAATCACATTAAAACAGAAAAATCTCCTCTGAAATTTAAAAAGCTTTTAAAATTATTTGTATATTCAATAGTTGACATTGAACAATATTTTTAAAACGTATGCTCACTAAATTAGATAATCTGAAGCTCACCCTACAGCACCTCACCTTCATTTATAATCATAAGATTCATACCTTGAGATTACTCGTATTTAATTAATTATTCATCTAAACTTATTTTCTTCCTTTCTTTCTATTTTTTCTTTTTCTTGAAAACCCATTGATGTATAATTTTCGGTCACCTGTAAGAGTCAATTTGACTCCTTGGTGTCTCATACGTGTATTTTTGTCATTTTCCCTTATATTTTTGTTTTTGTTTTGACCTTAAATATGTATATATATTAGTAAAAAATAAATTTGATTTGATTTGAAAAATACATGAGATTTATGTAATATTTCTTTGTTAGTTTTAGGTATAAAATAATTTCCTTTTGTATTCCTTATTTCAAAGTTACTGGTTTTAATTTGATAAAAAGATTTGTTATTAAAAATAAAAAGAAGTAAGCGGAATACGAAGAGTTCACGTACGTTCAAAATGGGCCTAGTTAAATAATTACAATTTATATGAGATAAAATTTTAGTTTGTATTTGGATTAAAGGTCTAATATTACTTAAGTAGTCAGAAGCATAACAAGTTATACCATAGCTAATTATAGGTTGGACCCAAGAAAAATATAAAGTGCATAAAAACCTATGGTCGATGATATGCTTAAGTTTAAATAATTTGAAATTAATAAATCGTAATTTATTTAATAAATAGTTAGTGTGAGTCTTCCATTTTAAATTACTATTGAAATGAAGCCCTAAATACTTTATAGAGTCAACCCGCTCAATGCTATTGCAAGGTAAGTCATTACAAAACATATTACATGTAGCTTCATGTAATTTTAAACTATCAACAACAGATTCATTTGAAAATAAATTAAATACAATAAACGTAGTTTTAGATACATTTAACTTAAGAAGATTTTTACCAAACCAAGTATTTGCTTTATGAAGTGCTATTTCCATTTTTTTAAACAAATCAAGATAGTTATCAGCTGCAAACAAAAGAACGGTATCATCCGCAAAAGTAATAATATCACAACCTAAATTTAACTGACAAAAATCATTAATAAAAATTAAAAATAATAAGGGTCCTAAGATGGATCCCTGGGGCACACCACCATTTATCCATAGCTCTCGACTACAAACATCATTAATTTTAACCAATTGACTTCTTCCGCTTAAATATGACTCAAACCAAGAGTATATATTTCCTCTAATACCAACGGAATATAGTTTCTTCAAAAGAAGGATATGATTGACGGTGTCAAAAGCTTTGCTTATGTCTAGAAAAATTGCAGCAGTTTTAAGATTATTGTTCACATTAGAGTAAATAGTTTTTGTAAAATTCATTAAAGCTAATTCCGTGCTTCTTCCCTTACGAAAACCATATTGGTTATCAGCTAATAAATGATGCTTTTCCAAAAAATTGATCAGACGATTATGCATAATTTTTTCGATTATTTTTGAAAATATACTCAGAAGAGAAATCGGACGATAGTTATTTAAATCGCTTTTGTTACCCTTTTTAAAAACAGGTACTACTAAGGATGTTTTTAGATCTGAAAAGAATATGCCTTCATCAAACGAAAGATTGATAAGATTAGTTATGAAATCAGAATAACAATCAAATAATATAGTGATCATACTTTTATTAATTTTATCCAACCCGGTTGATTTTTTATTTGGAAGAGAATTTATAACCCTAGAAACTTCTATCTTATCTACAGATCCAAAAAACAAACTATTTACATTTGATAGCATGTTTTGATTTAGAGGATCTGAGGGTATATTAATACTGGAAGTATTAAACACCGATGAAAAATGGCAATTAAAATCATTGGCTAAATCTTGTAGATTATCATGAGAAGGTAAAGTCGGAAGTTTATTTTCATTTAATATTTCATTTACTACCTTCCATTGATCTTTAGTATTAGCAGATATCAAAAATTTATTATGGAAATACTCAGATTTTAGAGTACGCAGTCTAGATTTGAGTCTATTTCGGAAAGAAGTATATTGGTTTGAAGTATATTGGTTTAAATTGGTCATTCCATGACCAGTTATTTTCTTTAAACTGTTAACTGCTGTCAAACAATCTGTTGCTAAGGCCGTTGCTAGGTCCGAGTCGTGATTTAAAAATGCTCTTGTAACTATCTTTGCGCTTTGAGGGGTTGGAATTTACAAGTCGTCCGAATTTTTCTAGGTTTGAAGTATCATTTCGTGTTTTGTTATTGAGTTAAGTTAACTCATAACTATTCTGGAAGACAAGCTGTCTCTCCTTCAAAATGGCGAGGAAAGTCCGGCTGAAGACTTAGAGATGCAAGTGGAAGTACCAAAGGGCAGTGTCAAACGACAGGCCGAACACTTAGACGAAGACGACTCGGAAAAGAACAAGGAAAAGAAAGTAAGAGAAGCAAGAATCTTCACAAATCCTGAAGAAATAGAAACCCAAGTAGATCATGCGTTCTCAAATGGGGTCAAAGAAGTCAAGATAGGCTTAAGGGGTCTTGGGCCCAATGAACTAAAGGTCACCCACATCGAACTAAGAAGAATATTTAGAAATATCCTCCAGCCCGAGGATGAATTAATATTGACCAGAGACAAAAGAATAATAGTGAAAGCCAAAAGTGCAGAATCAGCGAAGAGGGTGCTTCAGATAACCAGAATAAAGGAAGAGGAAGTCGAAAACAGAATATTTGAAAATACCTTTACAACAGCCTACATAGTCACAGGAGTTGACCCAGAGATCGGAGTGGAGGAGATCGCGAGATTTCTCGAAAACCAGCAAATCCAAGTCCACAAAATAATAAGGTTCAACAGAAAGGGCGGCGATGAACTAACTCCAACTATCTTGGTTAAGGAAATAGGAGCGGCAAAAAGGAAAGAGGTGAAAATAGATTTCCTAATCCACAAACCAAGGGCTTTCATTGAGAAAGCAAAAATATGCTTCAAGTGCTTGGGCTTCGGGCACTTTCAACTAAACTGCACGGAAACAAAACCTAACTGTACTAGATGTGGGGAAACTCACGACCCAATTGACTGTAAAAAAGATAAACAAGAATGCTTTCGATGTGGTGATTCAAGCCACACTGTTTTTGACTTGAAGTGTCCCATAGTTAAAAGAGAGAGTGAACTTCTTAGGAAAAAGAAGACCACGAAGCAAATAACAAGAAAATCTTACTCCGAGGTCGTAAGACATAAAGAACCAATTCCAGACAGACAACTAACAACTAAAGAGAAAGATCAAAGTCACATTCAAGCCCTAAACCAAAGAATTGATCGATTAGAAGGACTGGTAGAAAATCTGGCTAAAATTGTGACAGACCTGATTGCCCAAAAACCAGCAAACCAACCCGAGCAAAACAACCTATATGAGGACCTGGAAAAAAGAATCACCAGCAAAGTAGAAGAGACCCTTGATCGCTTCTTAACGCAAATTCTGGAAAGTAGATCAGAGGAAAAGGATCAACCCGATCCAAACGCCGGAAAACGAGAATCAAAAAGTGACGAACAAGAAAGTTATGTAGACAGGCTAATGCGACTAAATGAGGAAGTAACAAAAGAAATGAATAAACAAAACAGAAACAAAACTAAGAAAGGGTCAAACAGACCATTTTACAACCAATCCCCAGGTTCTTCGGAAAGCGGGTTTGCGATCGAGTCTAAAACTGATGTGAAACCAAAGGAAACGAAAAAAAATGTCATTCATTCTGAAGTCGCGTTCTATCGCAATGAGGAAGGCAAGATGTGTAGGTTGGTGAAAAGCCCAGCCTACAAGCCCTATTAGCTAATAACCTACTTTGAACGACTTAGAACTTTTCCCAGCGAGAACTCCGTTCTCCCTCCTTCAAGCTCCTCATTTTGTGTTCATTGAAAACCTCTTTGAACCAACTGGTTAGAACGGGCCTCAAGCGAGGATTCGTTCTCTTTTCAGTTATTCACCGAAGCGAGTACTTCGTGCTCCATCCTTCTCAAATTACTTCCCAAGTAGCACAGAAGCGTCTGTTAACCGTTGAATATTGGTCATATAGTTCGAAAAGCGTTTTGTCTTATCTAAGCAACGTTAAAAAACTGTTTATATAGAGTAGACCGAATAATGAAACGTTTCTCTTTCCGTTCGGAGCCGACGTTCTTCTAAAGGCCGATCTGGATGTTTTACTATACTATTCATACTTTCGGTCCAGTCGGTCGTGTTTTTAAATGAATTTGACGGACCGTTTCCCTTTCCGTTTAGAGCTGACGTTCTTCTAAAGGCCGATCCTGGATGTTTTACTATACTATTCAGACTTTCGGTCCAGTCGGTCGTGTTTTTAAATAAATTTGACGGACCGTTTCCCTTTCCTTTTGGAACTGACGTTCTTCTAAAGGACGATCCTGGATGTTTTACTATACTATTCAAACTTTCGGTCCAGTCGGTCGTGTTTTTAAATAAATTTGACGGACCGTTTCCCTTTCCTTTTGGAACTGACGTTCTTCTAAAGGACGATCCTGGATGTTTTACTATACTATTCAAACTTTCGGTCCAGTCGGTCGTGTTTTTAAATAAATTTGACGGACCGTTTCCCTTTCCTTTTGGAACTGACGTTCTTCTAAAGGACGATCCTGGATGTTTTACTATACTATTCAAACTTTCGGTCCAGTCGGTCGTGTTTTTAAATAAATTTGACGGACCGTTTCCCTTTCCTTTTGGAACTGACGTTCTTCTAAAGGACGATCCTGGATGTTTTACTATACTATTCAAACTTTCGGTCCAGTCGGTCGTGTTTTTAAATAAATTTGACGGACCGTTTCCCTTTCCTTTTGGAACTGACGTTCTTCTAAAGGACGATCCTGGATGTTTTACTATACTATTCAAACTTTCGGTCCAGTCGGTCGTGTTTTTAAATAAATTTGACGGACCGTTTCCCTTTCCTTTTGGAACTGACGTTCTTCTAAAGGACGATCCTGGATGTTTTACTATACTATTCAGACTTTCGGTCCAGTCGGTCGTGTTTTTAAATAAATTTGACGGACCGTTTCCCTTTCCTTTTGGAACTGACGTTCTTCTAAAGGACGATCCTGGATGTTTTACTATACTATTCAAACTTTCGGTCCAGTCGGTCGTGTTTTTAAATAAATTTGACGGACCGTTTCCCTTTCCTTTTGGAACTGACGTTCTTCTAAAGGACGATCCTGGATGTTTTACTATACTATTCAAACTTTCGGTCCAGTCGGTCGTGTTTTTAAATAAATTTGACGGACCGTTTCCCTTTCCTTTTGGAACTGACGTTCTTCTAAAGGACGATCCTGGATGTTTTACTATACTATTCAAACTTTCGGTCCAGTCGGTCGTGTTTTTAAATAAATTTGACGGACCGTTTCCCTTTCCTTTTGGAACTGACGTTCTTCTAAAGGACGATCCTGGATGTTTTACTATACTATTCAAACTTTCGGTCCAGTCGGTCGTGTTTTTAAATAAATTTGACGGACCGTTTCCCTTTCCTTTTGGAACTGACGTTCTTCTAAAGGACGATCCTGGATGTTTTACTATACTATTCAAACTTTCGGTCCAGTCGGTCGTGTTTTTAAATAAATTTGACGGACCGTTTCCCTTTCCTTTTGGAACTGACGTTCTTCTAAAGGACGATCCTGGATGTTTTACTATACTATTCAGACTTTCGGTCCAGTCGGTCGTGTTTTTAAATAAATTTGACGGACCGTTTCCCTTTCCTTTTGGAACTGACGTTCTTCTAAAGGACGATCCTGGATGTTTTACTATACTATTCAAACTTTCGGTCCAGTCGGTCGTGTTTTTAAATAAATTTGACGGACCGTTTCCCTTTCCTTTTGGAACTGACGTTCTTCTAAAGGACGATCCTGGATGTTTTACTATACTATTCAGACTTTCGGTCCAGTCGGTCGTGTTTTTAAATAAATTTGACGGACCGTTTCCCTTTCCTTTTGGAACTGACGTTCTTCTAAAGGACGATCCTGGATGTTTTACTATACTATTCAAACTTTCGGTCCAGTCGGTCGTGTTTTTAAATAAATTTGACGGACCGTTTCCCTTTCCTTTTGGAACTGACGTTCTTCTAAAGGACGATCCTGGATGTTTTACTATACTATTCAAACTTTCGGTCCAGTCGGTCGTGTTTTTAAATAAATTTGACGGACCGTTTCCCTTTCCTTTTGGAACTGACGTTCTTCTAAAGGACGATCCTGGATGTTTTACTATACTATTCAAACTTTCGGTCCAGTCGGTCGTGTTTTTAAATAAATTTGACGGACCGTTTCCCTTTCCTTTTGGAACTGACGTTCTTCTAAAGGACGATCCTGGATGTTTTACTATACTATTCAGACTTTCGGTCCAGTCGGTCGTATTTTTAAATAAATTTGACGGACCGTTTCCCTTTCCTTTTGGAACTGACGTTCTTCTAAAGGACGATCCTGGATGTTTTACTATACTATTCAAACTTTCGGTCCAGTCGGTCGTGTTTTTAAATAAATTTGACGGACCGTTTCCCTTTCCTTTTGGAACTGACGTTCTTCTAAAGGACGATCCTGGATGTTTTACTATACTATTCAGACTTTCGGTCCAGTCGGTCGTGTTTTTAAATAAATTTGACGGACCGTTTCCCTTTCCTTTTGGAACTGACGTTCTTCTAAAGGACGATCCTGGATGTTTTACTATACTATTCAAACTTTCGGTCCAGTCGGTCGTGTTTTTAAATAAATTTGACGGACCGTTTCCCTTTCCTTTTGGAACTGACGTTCTTCTAAAGGACGATCCTGGATGTTTTACTATACTATTCAAACTTTCGGTCCAGTCGGTCGTGTTTTTAAATAAATTTGACGGACCGTTTCCCTTTCCTTTTGGAACTGACGTTCTTCTAAAGGACGATCCTGGATGTTTTACTATACTATTCAGACTTTCGGTCCAGTCGGTCGTGTTTTTAAATAAATTTGACGGACCGTTTCCCTTTCCTTTTGGAGCTGACGTTCTTCTAAAGGACGATCCTGGATGTTTTACTATACTATTCAAACTTTCGGTCCAGTCGGTCGTGTTTTTATATGAATTTGACAGACCGTTTCCCTTTCCGTTTGGAGCTGACGTTCTTCTAGAGACCGATCCGAACGCTTTATTCTGTTTTTCTCATTTATTGGGGCGAGGGGGGACCATCAGACTAAAGGGGGAGAGGAAATACCAGAGAGCCGAACCTATGACTCACACTCCACAAAACTTGTACTTCATGTGCTCAGAGAGAAAGAGGTGATTTTTTTCTCTTCCTGAAAAATTCCAGCATCCCCAGTGATCCTGGATATTTGTTCTTTCAAAAACCACGATTTATCTGTAGATACCGGGAATTCCAGCTTGCCGTTGAATTAATTACGTTCATACAAATTAAAATCCATTCTTAAAATCCATATTTCTTTCAAGAATTACCTTTTTCATTCTTTAAATTATTAGAAATTATAATTTTTATTTTAAAGTTCATTTTTATTTCCTCTTGTAATCAATGGCCGAAATGTATAGAGTTTCATAGGTTGATTTGATTGATATGATTACTTTAGGTAAAATTTAAATCAAAGACATTTTTAAAGGAAAGTCTTTTACATTTAACAAAACAGAAGCTACCTCTTTGAAATACGCACACAGGATGAATGCCATGTAATGCAATTACACAAGCACTGTGTTAAGGCCTTTAAGGGATCAGTGTGTTACAAGTAGAATTGTTCCTGATATACTCCAGACAAAATTACTAGTAATACCTCAATTTCCTTACAAGAAGAAAAAAATTATATATAAAGTATTTTTACAGAAGATGAGACCTAATATTTTTCCAAATTCGACTCAACATTATGGAAAAAAGGATATAGGTATTAATTTCAACTCTAAAGAAATAGATAATGATCTTGTAAACTTTAAATTTCATGCAAAAACTCCAATTTCCACAGTTTAACTAGTTTTTTTTTCTAATGGAAAAAAGATGAAGAATATTTTCTGTATTTATACGATTAAGTCACTCAATATTTTTAATCCATAGCAAAATATTTGATAAATTATTTCTTAGATTTTATTTAGAATCCTTATGCTTTGAACTTTTACCTCACAACTTAGGGCAAAAGAATGAATTTCATAAATATTGCGATTTTTCTTTGAATATTCCAATCGTAATTTTTGTTGGAAAAAATTAGCTATTCAAGCTATGAGGGTACTCTAGAAATGTGAAAAAAGGGGAACACAAATTTTGGAAAATTAAACTTCTTTCATAACTTCTTTTTTTAATATTAGATGCCCATATCGGTTGGTAACCAATATGGAACAATAAATTTTAAAATCAATTTAGATGGTAAAAATCCCAAGTAAGTAAATCCCAAAAAATCAAGAAAAAAATATCAAAGAAAAGTAAATCTTTTGCCGTTTTTTTTTCTCACATTAAGATTTCAAATTTTCATATTCTCTATAAAATCCTACATATAGGTACCTAAGTTCAACAATATAATTCGTTTCGTTTAGGATGCCAGGAGAATGACGCCTTAAAAGCATACGTTCTGTTTAGAAGAGATCCTTAGTAAAGCATTGAATAATTCCACGAAAAGTTAAAATTATTGTGATTGTAATGGATTAAAAACTAGAATTACTTAGTCAATTTTATATGGCTGATAATGAACTAAAATGTGAGGGCAGGAGAAAAGAACGCTATTTCGTGACCAAAACATTTCAATTCTAAAAATAAGTTTTAAAAATTAAAATATTATTTACTATCCACTAAGGAATATTCCTGTACCATACATTATTACTAATAATATTATATTTGGTAACAAAATCTGAAAAAAAATGCTTGTAGTATAGGCTAAAAATCCTTTTATTTGATCATATATGTCAGTATAGTAAAACAATCCAAAATGATGAAATTTTGAATTTAAGTTTGTTATACCTATGTCATTGTAAATATTTATCATAAGACTATTTATATCAGAATAATATAATTATATTATATTATTATCAGAATGTTGGAAATAAAATTAGTTTTATGGCATTTCAAGGATTTGTGGGCCGTATGTATAAAGAAATTTTTCGCATTTTTAGAGAATCACTCATAAACGTCCCATAAAAGTATAATTAATAAAATATTTCCGTCTTTTCTAAATTTTGAAAAATCCTCGGGAAGTGCGACTTTTTTACCCCTCCATGAAATTGATTTTAGTTTTCATTTAATTTTATGCAACGCACATTGATCTTGTGAGGACACAACGGTGGCATAGTCTGTTGTTCGCCCAAGGCGAGCCTTTTCAAAAGTTTTGAAAAGGAAAATGTTTAAATATCGGGTTTAAAATATTAAGTTATTATACGGTTTTTAGTAAATGTTTTTATAAGGGTTTTGGGCCATATTCCATTTAATAAAACATGATTGAGATTATGCTATTATATAAAAGGTACCTTAGCCAAGTAACTTTGCCTTCATCAAGGCCTGAAAAAAGGACTAAAACTATATTTTGGTACTCAGTTAGAATTTTTAGCCTAACAGCATAATATTTTCTGTTAACCGATCAAATAAAACTGAAACATGCTAGACCACGATAATCGTCTCTAAATATCGCATGCTTCAAATATTGTTTGTGGATAAATGATTTTGAAGTTCAATTTCATGTTTCAATTCTAATTCAATGTTTGATAAAAATAATTTTGAAAAGATCCATAATTACAATGTTTGAATTGCCTTTACACTTAAGAGCTGAGGGTTCGATTATTAGGAAACCACAAGTAACCTAATACCGATTAGAAGGAAGTTCCTGAGGGTTTGTTATTATGAAGGATTTATATGGGACCATGAGGGCTTAAAAAATTCATAGTGGGGGAAAGCTTTACCAAAATGTTAAAATAATAAGTTGGTTTTATACAGACAGTATTTTTAGCTGTAAAAATTGAATCAATTGAAACTGCACAATGAAGGAATTCAATGTGCGTATGTGGAATATTTTTCCAAATCTTTATATTATATATATTTAAACAACTTCAAGAAGTATATATTTATTTTAAGAAACTTCAAAGTTTAGTTTTTTCATTTCAACTTTTCCGAAAATAGTTTAAAATATGTAAATAAAATAAAAATCCGAGGTTTTTGTTCGTATTTTACGAAAATAACTATAGTGGCACCCATGTATTAATCTAGTCCTTATAGATTCAAGAGGATCAGAAACAATGACACAATGTTTTTAATGCTAGAATAATGCCCATTTATGACAAAGAGTAATGCTGAGTTTTATATTTTTATATATAGCATGAATAGAAAGCATCACTAACGATTTAATTTCGTAACAATTAATTTCATAAGGAGAGCAGAGCCTTAAAAACTCATTTCCCGGCTCCCTCTCAATGCCCTCGCAAATGTCCCTCCCCCTAGAGCCCTTGACAACAAAAGCCACCAATCGCATCGCCAACTCGCTGGTCCCGCGTTCCCCCCCGAAAGAAAACCTCTCCGGCGTCCGGCGTCAAACCCAGAAAGCAGAGTAGCAGAGATGCAGGCAGCCAGGCAGGAAGGACGGACCAGTCCAGCCGTTGGCTACGATGTCCAGTCTCGATGGCTACGGTCCAGCGCGCGCTCGAGTCTAAATAAGTAGTTGTTCATAAGTACAATTTTCCTTGTTTTTTTATGAATTTTATTCTATTTTGCAATAATCTAACGTGTGTCTGACTTTCAGGAATCAAAGATTTTCTACGATTAGAAGATATAGGGAGTGGAATCGACCTGCAGTTTTTTTGAGAAGATGAAAAAAAGTATCCTTTTCTGCAATGGTTTTTTGAAATATTTTGATCATAAATTTTTGGGGTTGTGCTATTTAATTCCTCTTAAAAAAACCAATGGGGTTTTTTTAGAGTTTGTTTAATGTATCCTTTGGAAAGTTTGCTGGTGGTGGTGTATCCTTTTCTTAATTCCGTATTTCTCCAACTCATAAATTGAGAAAGATACTTCTTTGTAATTAATTAACGATTACCATTACATCATTCAAGGAAAATTAGCACATCAAATTGAACATTTCTCAAATTTCACATCAAATTGAACATTCATTTTTTTATTGATGAACATTCCGGTGCAATTTAAAGTAAAATAATTAAAAAAGTAAACACCTAATTAAAAATTTCTTTCGTAATAAATTTATCATTTCAAACATTTCTTTTAAAGGAATTTTATCAAAATACTCACATTTAATTTTCTTAAACTTATAATTTTAATTCCTTTAATAAGAAGTTAAAATTATAAGTTTAGGAAAAACAAATGTGAGTATTTTGATAAAATTCCTTCAAACATTTCTTTTGAAGGAATTTTATCAAAATACTCACATTTGTTTTTCTTAAACTTATAATTTTAACTTTTTATTAAAGAAGTTTTAATTATAAGTTTAAAACAAATGAGTATTTTTAAAAAATTCCTTTAAAAGAAATGTTTTATTTCAGTTTTCTTATGTTTCAAATTAGAAGCAAGATTCAAACTGAATAAAGTACCTAATTAGAAAGCGGAAGAAAAACAGGAAACTAAAGAGGATATATTGCTGACTGAACTTAAGTTGCTTTTAAGATTCTACACGAAATAAAGTTAAACAAAACGAGTACCTTGACCCCACCAAGGTCAAGGGAAAGAAAATAAAAAAAGAAGAGGGCCGAGGCGGGAGCATCCAGCATCCCCCCTCAGGGGGGGGAGGGGATTGCGATGCTCCCGAGGGAGGGGGGATTCCGTCACCTCATCTAAATAAAACGACGTTCATCGGTCGGATATTAATACCGAGTTGAGCGTCAGCAAAACGTATCCAATCGTTTGGTTCGCCACCCCAACACGTTCATTCCCGATCTTTAGATCGAGTTTAACGGTCGCTAAACGCTCGGATTGTCACCCTTTCCGTCACAACAAAACGTCCCACTCATTCAAGATTTGCCGGACACATTTTCATCATTTTTGATCGAGTTGCTCACGCTCAGCGAACCGTCTTTAGATCCACTTTAACGTCCACAGGACAGATTGTGCTACTTGGGTTTATTTTGTGTTCATCGAAAACCCTTCTTTGAACTATTTAGAACTCTTCTAGCGAGAACTCCGTTCTCCCTCTTTCAAGCTCCTCTTTTTGTGTTCATTGAAAACCTCTTTGAA
This sequence comes from Tetragnatha versicolor, assembly GCA_024610705.1. Taxonomy (NCBI): domain Eukaryota; kingdom Metazoa; phylum Arthropoda; class Arachnida; order Araneae; family Tetragnathidae; genus Tetragnatha; species Tetragnatha versicolor. The sequence continues at coordinate 1,198,869 of JANDEH010000004.1, forward strand.
CCATCGAACTGGTTAGAACGTTCCTCAAGCGAGGTTTCGTTCTCTTTTCAGTTATTCACCGAACTCGTGTTCATCGAAAAATTTTCTCTCCTTGAACTTGCAACTAACCTCTTCCACGCGTGCTATATGCCGGCCTCGTCGCTGTAGCAAAAAGCACCAAAAAACCCACCCCAAACATCAAACATCAAACATCATTTGCGCTTTGCGCCTACAGGAATTACTCTGTGTGTTAAATTCGCCATGTAAACAAGCACAGAGAAAAATCCTAACAGAGGGTCCAACACGATATATTCAAAAGTTGTATGGGTTTGAGGGCGCCACGAGGAACTATAAATGATTGACAGAGAGATCAAACCTGTGATTGGCTGTCACGCAATCTTCTATTTCGAAGGAGAAGGAAAAAGTTTTTCTCAACCAATCAAGCTTTTCCGTCCCGCCTCTCGTGACGTTATGCGATCGCAGCGCCACCCAACCCATCCAACGTTTCGATTTCCATTAGCGCCTATGGCGACGGACTCTCTGTGTAAACAAGATCGAGATGAAGTGAATTAACTTTATTTATTATGATATGATCCGAGTCCGAGATCCAATAATCGCGAACTTGAAGTGTCAAAACGATTGAAAAATCTGAGAAGGTAGAGTTAAATAATATACTAACCAACTACAAATTCTTTCCCTTCTTTATTATTTATAGGGGCATTTAAATTTTTTTAATATTCCATAAAGAAGATTTCTCAGTGTTAGTATATTTCACTCATACGTATTTTAGAGGGACACAATATACTTTTGCCCCTCCTCCTGCTACACAGCTACTTCTTAAATTCATTATTTCCAAAAACTTGTACTTTTTGTATGAACTTAAAAGTCGTTTTCAATAATTGGAACATGAAGCATCCTTTAAATTATACGTTGCTTTGATATAATTAACAAAAAAACGAACAAAACAACTTTGGTTGATTGTGAAAATTCATCTTGCTATCACACATTCTTATTATTATGATCTGTGTTATAGAAAAAACTAAAAGTGTTTCAATTTTGTTAGCTCTCCCGTTTATTATCACAAGTTGTATTAGATGAAAAACATTCAAGTATCACCAACTTTGAAACAGCCTTAGAAAGAGTCCTCCAGTTGCGATGTTTACCCTCAGCTCAAATGATGACTGACAACCATAGAGATCTAAGTAGGGGAGACTGAGGATGGATGGGAGACTGGGTAGGATGGGACACCTTCAATAAATCTTAAAATTGTAAATAAAATTAGTTTTTGAGTGTTCCACCAGGTAAAGCCACCATGGCTTCATACTTGTTGCTGTTTACTATTTTAGCTGCAAGCTCCTTCAAGTTTCTGAATGAAAAAGATGGTTTCACTATAGCAAAAGTAACCAAGTATTACACTTTTGAAAGTGAATTTTCAATCTGATTCTTGGTTGCTTTCTTAATGGTTTATATTGTTTTATAAACATAATAATGTATTCTTTATGAATACATAGTTGAGTTAAGCCTAAAAGTAATCAAAATAGGTTCTTTTGAAAGAACCTATTTTTTAAAACTGTTGCTACCAGGGTGGGATGGGACACCATGACTTGGGGTGGGATGGGACATGCCCAATTCCTCTCAATACCTAAATACAAGCTATTGCATACAATTATTTTGATACCATTGTTTAGAAACTGATTAGTATTGCAGTTGAAAACACGTTTTTTTTAGATTAAAGAAGAATTTCAACTATTTTGTATTTTTCACTTAAGTTAGATTTTTCGAAGTATATATAGGGTAAAATAACTGATGTTTTTGTAATAAATCTTTAAAATGAGTAAAATACTTCCATCTTTGTGGTTTTTAATCATATATTTAAAAAGTAATCATAAATTATAATTTAAAAAGAAATGTCCCATCCCACCCTGGCCCGGGGTGGGATGGGACACTTTTAGAGGTTACTTTAATTCGTTCATAAATCCTAAGGTTTGTTTGCTATCACTTTGGTTATATTTTTTAAACATGTTAAAATGTTCCAAGATGTTAGTTTGAAAGTTTCAAATTTATACAATGAAAACTAAATTTTAAAAAAATATTCTTGGAAGAAGTGTCCCATCCCTCCCCGGTCTCCCTATTAATATTATTTTTATTAGATCTTAAAATAATAATTAGTAGATTATTATTTTAGGATCTATTAATAATAATATTAATACGAGGGTTGTTTTTTCTTCTGTTTTGCTCCTGAAAAAAAAGTAGTAGGAATTTCGAAATAATTTTGTTACTGGTAGATAGGTACATCCTTGAGGATCAATTTCCCCCTTTACTGGAAAAAAATAGGAAATATTTTCTATTATTTATAGAATTTTCAAGCACGCTCCTCGAACTTATTTCCCGCCAACTCATAAAGAAATCCTCTTTTTTGAAATATTCCCCTTTTTGATAGTTTAAAAACAAATGAATATTTAAAAATAAGGTTATTACGGAAGGATACAAACATCTTTAATTACTTTTCAACGTAATCTCCTTTAAATAGACCATTTACCGTACCATTTCACAAGTTTTTCGATTCCGCTTCATGAAAAGTTTGATTTTCGTTGAGCTTCGCATCGGTTCGGACAGCCGTTTTCCCCTCAGCGCACACTTGGGCTGCGAATCTATCGATGTTGCCTCGTTTATTATGGCTGTAATACCAGAATCCCCAATGTCCGGAACTTGGCAGATGCAAAACATATGGTTTTAAACATGCACAATAGCATGCTGCAAAAGTCACCTGCCTGCCGATTGTCTATTGTTAATGCGAACAGAATTTAAAGGAAGATAAATTCTCTATGGGCCGGCAGGAAATAAGTTCGAGGAGTGCGCTTGTAAATTCGATAAATAATAGAAAAAATTTCTGATTTTTTCCAAAAAAGTAGGAAATTGATCCTCAATGATGTACCTATCTACAAGTACCAAAATTATTTCGAAATTCTCACTACTTTTTTTACAGGAGCAAAACGAAAGTTAATTAAAAAACAACCCTCGTACATAGATCTCTATGGTTTTCAGTCATCATTTGAGCTGTGGGTAAGCATCGCAACTGGGTAAACATGGTGGCTGGAGGACTCTTTCTATAGCTGTACCCCAACTTTTTGGGTTAATATTTATATAATGGTTTTATACTACAACCAAGTGCCACTTGTTTTTTTTTGGCACTACCAACTAGGGTAATAATTCAAATTCTAGTAACATTGCTGATGTATTGAATTGTGAATTTACTGTTAGTAAAAAAATTCCATTAACTAATGAACTAAATAGATAAGTGTATGATGTTTAGTCATGCAAAACTAAAGACATCAATGTATTTATGATCAGTTTCAGAAATTAAGAAACTGTAGATATAATTTTTTAAAATTAGTACTTTAGGATTAGCTGGGTACATTTGTCAAGTTTTATGTTAAATTACCAAAAATAACCAAGAATCCAAATAAAACACCATTAAAACATCTCAACTGTTTCTTTTAATTTTTGCTACATTTATACTATATGTAAATAATAAAATATTGCTAATTTTGGCACACAAAATGGAAAAAGCAATGATAACACTGGGCAACAGTGAAAATGTAAAAATGTTAAATTCTAATAGATTTCGACATGCTGAACACGAATATGGCAATAAAAATTGGAAATTGGTTCGGGTTTTTTTGTAATGTCGAGATATTGCTCTAAATAATACCTAAAAACACATTAAATTACACTTTGAGTTTTTTTCACCTGCATAATTTATAAATAAATTATAATTACAGAATGAAGTTCTACCAAATCATGATTGACCAGTACTCTTTCTCTTTCGGCTGTATTCCATATCTGGATCATATCTAAAAAGCGTCCAGCAGTAGTCCCCAAGCATAGAGGCAGACCACTTTCCGTTATAACGTAGCTCTATTTCAGACATATCTTGGTGGAAACGTTCACCATGCTCATTGCTGAATTTTCCAGAAGTAGAAGGGAAGAAATCATGGTGAGAATCCAAAAATGCAGCTTTAAGGACATTCGACAACCGAATTTCTCGTATAAGGCTAACATGTCCTGAACAAGATCTTTATAATACTATGATCTTGCATTGCCTAGAAAGTTAACACGAACTTGACAGAGTGCATCCTACACTTGGTTTTCATCACAGTCTAGAAGGTTTTCAAATTTTGAATCTTTAAAAATATCTTGAATCTGAGGACCTATAAGAATTCCTTCTTTGATTTTTTCCTCATTCAGACGGTGAAATTTTTCGTGCAAGTAAATGAAAGCTGGCTTAGTCTTATCCATAGCTTCAATCAATTGCTTTACAATGCCCAATTTAATGTGTAAGGCAGGTAAGATTATTTTTTCTTGAGAAATAAGAGGAGAGTTCTTGACATTCATTATTCCTGGTTTCAAACATATCCTGGGAGGCCAGTCTTTTTGGATGTAGTGTAATTCTGTTGCACGACTGTTCCACTCATAAAGGAAGCAGCAATATTTTGTGAATCCCTATTGAAGGCCCATCAATAACTCCACTACTTTCAAGTCGGCACAGACACCCCATTCATATTTTGCGTACTCAGTTCGATGAAGAAGTAACTGCATGTGTTCGTATGTCTCTTTTATATGATCAGCAAATGCAATGGGAATGGAAGGGAGCTTATTATCATTGAGGAGCAGTACCATCTTTAGACACAATTTAGAGGAATCTAGGAACAAACACCACTCGTTAACATCAAGAGGTAGATGTTAATGTATTATTAGTTTTATTATTTCATGAATGTATGGGAATATTTCTTATGAAAACATTTAACATTTAAGACATTATTTTTATTATTATTTTATGAATGTGTATATGTTAGAGAACATCTCAGATAAAATATTGCGTAATTAAATGGGTAATAGAGTATGGTATATTAAAATATTCTTTAAAAACAGTGGCATTTCAGCATTAATTACGCTAAATCAGACCCCCCTTGTATCTCCGAAACTCGAACCAAACCAGATTTTTTAAGGTGATATTCGGGTTCAGAAGGTCGAATTCAGTAACTTTTTTCATCATTTTTACACAAACTTTGTCAAAAATTGTTGCCCAGTGTAATTATTCCTTAAGAAATAATACAAAATAATTAAACCTGAAAATTTATTTTTAAGAAATAAATTAACAATACTATAATCTAATGTAGTGGGATTATTAATACTCTTTTTATATTAGCTAAATCAGTCAATAATCCCCTACTGTGCAATACTTCTCTAAAATAGCTGAAAATTGTTATAAAGACAGACAAGGAAGTAACAACTCTGAACCGGCGCATTGTTTTTAGCTGCAGATACCTTACTTTCTTTAAGAATCCTTAACTAATTGAATAATTAAAAAAATTGTTAAAAACATTTTGTAAAATAAAATTTACTTATGAAGACCAAAAAAAAACTTAATGCTTCGTACATTCTTTTTAATATATTAAATAAAGTGTATTATTATTTCAGTTTGAAATAAATAATTTTGTATTCATAAAGTGGTAAAAGTTGCAGTGATGGATCTATTGCTCTTTTTTTTTGTATTACTTATTGTTTTGCACAATTTTTGAATGATATCACCAAAAATGTTCAATTGGCCAGATTATGCCTGGATAAACAAAAAGTGCTTCTTCCCTAGTAATTCTTATGGGAAAATCCTTTTTTTCCCTATATGTATTGGAGTATATGTATTTTTCCCTATATGTATCCTTGTGGTTTTAGATCAAAGGTGGATGTTTCTGAAATCTGCTTTGATGTGATATCATTATGCCTTGTACTAAATGCAGCTGTGAATTCGGAATTCTGAAAAAAGAAGTGAGTTTATTTTTTTTTATCATAGCTTTATTGAAAAATTCAACTTAACATTAAAATCTAGCGGAAATTCAAATGATTACTAGTCTCTAACTTAGAATTTCAGATAAAGCCTGGGTTCTCAAACTGTGTGCTGCGGCACCCTGGGGTGCCATGAGGGTATGCCAGGGCTGCCGCAACGCCCCTACAATAACCAAGAAAAGTTGCAAAATATTACGAAATTTTAAATATGGAACGATCATCTTAACTGTTTATGGGGGTGAAAACACAGTGAATATTATCCAACTTTTTCACTCTTTTTTTCCTTTTATTCTTGCGTTCGTAGAATGCAAAATATCTTTTTACTTACACAAAATAAGCGATCAAAAACACTGCTTTTCACAGAAAAAGGGACAAATACGTACCTATTTTCTTTTTCATTTGGTGAAACGGCAGTTGCACAGAAGTTACAAAACAATTTGTTGGAAATGAAAGAGTATGGAAAAGCGTATATGGGGGCCAAGAGTGCCCTGTCCCACCGAAACTCGCACTTGCTCTACAAAAACATGAATTTCTGGGGGAGAACCCCTCAAAACTTTACTATTCAAAACTTTTTATAAGTTCATACAGATCAAAATCCTACCTAAAAATATATACCAGAAATTCAGAGTAGGTGTACACCAAAACCAAGGTAAGCCGTTTTTAGGATTTAATTTCCAAATATTTTTTGGGATGCCCTCCACATCTCCTTCTTTACTTGGAACTTTATTATTCACAACTTTTTTATATTATATCAGGGTTGGCAAAAAACCGGGTTTTTTTGGTTTAAACTTAAACCAAGTTTTTTTAGAATTTTTTTATCCGAATAAGTTATTTCAGCAGTGATGTTTGAAATTGAGTTGTAAATGAGACATTTATTTCAGAGGTTGTTTATAATTGATAAATGATTTGTATATTTCAATTAATTAATTAAAATTAAATTAATTTGTTTTAAAAATAATTTGTTTTGAAAAATATTCCAATTTGAATATCTAATATTATTGTAGTGAATAAAAATCAGTGTTAATTTATCTTGGATAAATGGTTGAAATAATCAAATTATTTATCTTAATTATATATGGATTAATTTATGAACTTAAGAAATTTCTTCAGAAAGAGAAAATTTTATTTTTTTAAATAAGAAGTAAAAGTGAAATATAAACAACTAATGTTAATTGAAGTTGGATAATTGATAAAGATAATTAATTTGATTAATTATTAAATGGTAAAATAATCAAATTAATTATATGGATTAATTTATGAACTTAAGAAATTTCTTTAGAAAGAGAAAATTTAATTTTTTAAATAAATAAAAGGGAAATGTAAGCAACTAATGTTAATTGAAATTGGATAAATGATTGAGATAATTAATCCAATTAAGGAAATTAACGGTTTTTTATTAATTTAGTAAAAAAAACCAACTGGTTTTTATGACTGACAAATAAGACAAATTGGTTTTATCAATTAATTAAAATCCAAGCCATATTTTATCAGGGAAAAACAGATAACTTTTGTGTATCTTTAGTTACTCTTTGAAATAATGCTTCATTTTAAAGGAAATTAATAAATGAACTATCTCTTGCAACATATAATAAGTTTAACTTAAGCATTTAAGGTTAAGTTTAGAGAGAATTCAATAATTAAAACCATTAAATTAAAAGATTTCTGATTTTTAATCACCTTAAAATGACAATTTTTTGATAAATCTGAGTTTTTAATTTTGTGCAAAAGATTATACTTAATAACACTTTCTTTAAAAAATCCTGAAAATATTTTATGATTTCTAAAAAACCAAAAAAACCAAGTGGTTTTTTTGGTAAAAAATCCATTTGGTTTAAACCAGCCAACCCTGTATTATATTAAGTTCATCAAAATGCAAATCCTGCCAAAAATGTAAATCTAAATTTTGGAATAGGTATGCTAAAACTACTTAAAAACCTGTCTTATACAGTCAACTTTCCAAAAATTTTATGGGGGAGGACCCCCAAACCCCCCTTGATACTTCGACCTTTTATTACAACCTTTTTTATATAAAATTCTGGTTCTTACATATTATACCGTCGACCATACCGCTAAATCAAAAAAGTTATCAAATCCCATTGACTTTTCTATTGATGTGCCGCTGAATTAGACAGCAACTGAACGTTCGACAGAATAAAACGTAAATTCCAAAATTCTTTTATAACAAGTTCTACCTAAAAAAAAAGAAAGAAACAACATTGAACCTATTTAATATACATGGAAAGGTTAAGGGCTAATTTTGGGATCCTCCTGAAATAAATTTTATTATACACTGCTGGTTATGTGGACACCTTTTTTCGAAAAAATTTTGAACCTTTTTTTTGGGGGGGTGCCCCAAATTTTTTTTAGCTTGCTAGGGTTGCTGCGGCTGAAAAAGTTTGAGAACCCCTGAGATAAAGCATAAATTACATGCCAGTAACCAGTAAGTTCTAGGGGAAGCTGTTTGGATCAATGTTATTTTTAAAGCCTCACTTCCCCTGCATAGTATACTTCACAGCAACATTTCCTGAACCCAGCACGTCACTAAGCAGAAGGAGAAAGTGAGTGGACACAAAGCCTTTTGGGTTGATAGGAGGAATTGAGGAATTTCACTTCGTGAATAGTGATAAAAAGACACTGTTTATACACGGGTTAAACGAAATAATCATATTTTAAAATTGAAGTTCTTTGTTTCACTCGAAATTCAGACACCGCTATGGGAACTACTTTGTTTGTTAGTGGACGTAGTAGGTTCGACTTTAGTTGCTGGGAAGTTTTCAAAACACTAATAGGACACTAATATTGTTGTGCTAAATGTTGAAACTTCATAGATAATATTGAGTCTACAGCAAAAAAGTGGGGGTTCTAGGAACCCCTGGAAAAAATATATAATTTGATTTTTAAATATACTATTTTTTATTAATTTCTGGACACATGGTACACATATTTTATTTCATAGAACAAATTTTTTCTTCTTTTTACTATTACTTGTTTTATGCTAGCCAAATACCCTACATTTTTCCTGCCTTAATTATATTTTAAAGTAAGATATTCCTTAAGTTTTCTTTACAATAATACCAATGGGTAAAAAACAGTTCTAGCTGCCACTTTTTCTTTGATGTCTGATTGAAAATTGGATGTGGTAAGGCTATGGATAAATATTGTACAAACATATCTAGAATATGAGAAATATGGTTAAAAGCTTTTCAGTATTTAAATACTGTTGAGCTTAGATAGTAAAAGGGTCACGTGATTTTTTGCTTCAGTATTTTTTATTTTATTAAAAATATACCGATTTTTATGTATATAGAGGGTATAACTAAGGTTAGAGGGAGTAAATGTATCTTCCTCTTTCGATCAACTGCCTCTCAGCTTCTTCCTTTCTCCCCTCCGAGTACGTCAAAATCACAGACCCTTTTACTATCGTTGGTTCGACAGTAGTCTATGAATTAAATTAACTATGTATTCAAAACTTATAGTGTCTAAAAATTGTTTTTTGTGATCTTTCTATTAGGTTGGATGTGAGAAGTGTGGTTTTGGTTTTTGCCCGAAATGTTGCAAGAAGCAAGAAGTTCAAGAAAATGGTACTACTGTGAAAAAGTACCTATGTTCCAGTTGTGTTTTAGTTCTTACTGGGTAACTACACTTTTTAAAATATTCATAAACGACAATTTATCCACAGACATATTTCTTTATCTTTTTAATCAATCAATGGTAATAGACCATCTACTCTGTCTCAAAAATGTTAACTTTTGGGTTTTCAAAGAGATGAAAAACATGTCTGTTTACAGTGGTGGATCCAGCGGGGGGGCACAGTGGCACGTGCCCCCTCCCCCGTCATAATTTCAACTACCTAAAAATATCGATTTTTCTTAAAACAAATGTGTTTTTTTAATTTGTAAAAAAAACTGAAAAGAAATTCATACAGAAATTCATCATTCATATTCTAAAAGGCTTCAAAATGAGCTAAAACACTATTTCGAGGGGCAAATTTTCAAAATTTTTCAATTTCAATTTTGAAATTTAGTGCCCCAAAATTAAAACCTTACGAAGTCATATCACCTAAAACTTAGTATTCCTAAGATTAGATCTCAGAAAAGATGTTGAGTAACCCCCCTTAACAAAAATCTGGCTACGGCACTGGCAACCCCCTCCCCCTTTCAGTTGCTTACATTAATACACTACCCTACAATAATTGACCGGACACCAGACAATTTGTATGAAACCCGACTGCATCTCAATTTTTTACATTCCAATGCTTGCACGTGACCTGGTGAGGTTCCTTCTTTAGTTCTGCATGAAATTGTGATGATATTTCTAAAGGAAATAAACTTAGGGACTTAGAAAGAAGTGATGAAGCAAGTAGGCAATTTAGAGGCAAGTCTATTCGTTCAATTTGCACTTGTTGATTGTCCCTCAAAAATGACTTAATGGCAGTAGCAGATCCAGGGGGGGGGCACGGGGGCACGTGCCCCCCCAGAGGACTAAAAAATACACTGCATAAAAAGGCATATTTGGCACTTTTTTAGGGCTTAAAATCAAAAATTTTCAAAAACCAGACCCCCCTTTTCTAGAGAGTTCTCAACTGATAGTCTTATTCAAACCGCAGGTGATCCCTTAGAGCTCCGTAAGTGGGCTGCATAAGTCTAATGAAAAGGAGTTGAGGGACTAGCTACCTTCAGCTACTTTTACATATCGGGTTTACTCTACTTAAAATTACTTTTTATATTAACTAATCAACCTACCCTATACCCTAAATTCTATATTTTTTTTATTGGGAAATGGCGTTGAAAGGTTTTACGCACAATAAGGGGGTGGTAGCTTTAAAAAGTTCGAGAACCACAGGTTTAGAATTTCTTCCTGTCTTAAATTATTATTTAAAATTTAATGCTCACAATTAAACTAACTGTGAAAATGAAGGCCGCCAAGTACTAATAGTCCAGGCAACGAATGCTCAAAAAAGGGTGTAGAGGGAAGTTCTTGGAACACAATTTTTGACTTTAGAACTTTGTTTGGACTAGTTTGGAGGTAAACATATCAAAAGTCCCCGACCCTAGCCCCTGAGCTTAATGTACGGGGGGCGTTTAAAAGTCTCATTTTTCAGTTTTTGGCTTATTACTCTAAGAAAATGCATCCCCACGAAAAAGTTTCAATCATCTTTTTTAAAGTAGATAAAATTACCAACAATTTAAGACCATTCCCAGGTTTATAGGTCCAATAGATCCCGAGTTACATCTCTTCAAAAATGGAAAATTTGTTAAAAAAGTTCAAAAAAGTGAGTAATATTCGTATTTAAAGCAATTTATTGGCTATATTAAACTTCTAAGAGTGAAGTAAGGGCTAAAACCTTATAACACAATTATTTAGCTTTAATTTAAGCCCTGAACCAAGTCTGCGAGATCAATAGTTCTTAGGCTATCTGAAAAAAAACAAAAATTGGGAAAAGGGATTTTCCTAGAAAGGGGACCTAGAGGTTTGAGAGTACAGTTAAAGAGAAGAAAAGTGGTATAAATTAATATACCAATATTGAAAACAGTATTTATTTGTTTGAAGTATTCCATTTTTACCTTATAAAATTTATTAATTACCTATTTCTTAATTATTAATTATTTTCAATTTAATTAATTTTTTGTTCTATATTTATTGAATTTAAAAAATGAGGGTCATATTTATGAAATTTGCATACTTCTCATATATAAATTACAGCTTATAACATTTAGGAGGCATAGGTTCATGTTGGTATAACGATTAAGAGGAAATTTCGAGAGGCTTTTGTCCCCTCAAAAAGGAACGGATAGGGCTATGTTGGTGTAAAAAAGGAAGAACACTGAATTAAAAGAGAAGAAAAGTAGTAAAACATGAAAGACATGACCACTCTATACAAAATGAAAGCTGATTATTTAACTTTAATTTAAGCCCTGAACCAAGTCTATGAGATCAAAAGTTCTTACTCTATAACTTTTTTGATGCTGTTCATATTTTGATTTTTCCCGGGAGCGCCATTCCGATTCGATTCCTTGCTGAACATATCGAAACCATCTAGCATTTATACTTATAAATTTAATATTCTTCTGTAAATTAAATGTCGTCTGTGCTGTGATATTCCAAGTCTAATAAATTTAAATTTTACTTTAAGACATGTCGAAGGCCCCAAGTGAGTCTTTTGTCCTGGCCCCCCCAAACTTGTAATTCGGGCTGGAATTAGATGTATGGATGGAAGATGGAGAATAACTGCCTGGTCCCAGTGCATAATGAATTAGCAGCTGCACCGGACGATATCCTAAAAACAATTTTCTGCCGATGCGTGAAAGACTGTGCCAGCGCGAAGTGTGGTTGTAAAAAAGCAAGCCTCAAATGTTCACCAGCATGCCAAAACTTCCAGGGGAACTGCCTGAATGGGGTCTCTCAAATTGACTCCGAAAGTGAAGAAGAACAGGAGGATCCTCTAACTGTTTCCCTACAGGGATCCGATGGAGAGGATGATACAGAAGATGAAAACAAAATCGAGGATCAAGGTCCTCCCCGCCCTAAAGAGAGCAAGAAATTAACTGAATGATACCTACTATTGTAATGTATTATGTTTATTTTTCAATGCCAATAAACTTCGTTTTCACTAAACGGTTGTTTTGTAAAATTATCACAATGCCTATCCTATATGCACAAACATGGTCATAGCAAAATATTTTCCCATGTCTAGATATTCTTTAATTAAGTGTGAGGAACCTGGTCATCGGGCCTACACTTGTACTTGAGTAAAACTTGGGGCAAATTTAATCAGCTTTCATTTTGTAATTATATTGGTCATATGTCCTTTATGTTTTACGACTTTTCTTCTCTTTTACTGTATTCCTACAAACCTGTAGCCTGCTGTTTTTTTCAGTGTTCTTCCTTTTTTACACCAACATAGCTTTATCCATTTATTTTTGAGGGGACAAAAGCCTCTCGAAATTTCCTCTTAACCGTTATACCAACATGAACCTATGTCTCCTAAATGTTATAAGCTGTAATTTATATATGACAAGTATGCAAAATTCATAAATATGACCCTCATTTTTTAAATTCAATAAATATAGAAAAAAAATTAATTGAATTGAAAATAATTAATAATTAAGAAATAGGTAATTAATAAATTTTATAAGGTAAAAATGGAATACTTCAAACAAATAGATACTGTTTTCAATATTGGTATATTAATTTATACCACTTTTCTTCTCTTTTATTGTACTCTCAAACCTCTAGGTCCCCTTTCTGTGAAAATCCCATTTTCCCAATTTTTGTTTTTTTCAGATAGCGAAAGAACTATTGATCTCGCAGACTTGGTTCAGGGCTTAAATTAAAGCGAAATAATTTTGTTATAAGGTGTTAGCCCTTTCTTCACTCTTAGAAGTGTAATATAGCCAATAAATTGCTTTAAATACGAATTTTACTCAATTTTTCGAACTTTTTTAACAAATTTTCCATTTTTGAAGAGATGTAACTCAGGATCTATTGGACCTATAAACCTGGGAATGGTCTTAAATTGTTGGTAGCTTTATCTACTTTAAAAAAGATAATTGAAACTTTTTCGTGGGGATGCATTTTCTTAGAGTAATAAGCCAAAAACTGAAAAATGAGACTTTTAAACGCCCCCCCTACATTAAGCTCAGGGGCTAGGGTCGGGGACTTTTGATATGTTTACCTCCAAACTAGTCCAAACAAAGTTCTAAAGTCAAAAATTGTGTTCCAAGAACTTCCCTCTATAACCCTTCGTTGCCTGGACTATAAAAGACACTTGTTCATGATAAGTTTACTGAAAAGTTATAAGCACTTGAAAGGCTATTTATTTTTAATTATTGGTCATTTTTTATCACGACTTAATGCGATTCTTTTAAGTTTTTAAGGTAAGTTTTCTCTACACGTAGCACAACACTTTCTCTCTCTTGCACCATAGGTCCGTCAGTATATGGCCATTACCTTATCGACACATAAGTTAAACTTTTCAGGTTTATTTCATCAAAATACTGTTTTTTTAAATGTTTTTTTACCTTATTTTAAGTTATTCAAAATCCTCCAATTGTCCCGTGCGAAAATATTAACCAATTTTCTTGTTTCAACCAGTGTCTTTTGAATACTGTGAAAATAATGTTGTATATTTATTATTAGTAAATATCATTTTTCAAAGTAAAATTTAAAACATTTATTGTGAAAAATAAGAATACATAACAGTTTTTGAGAGTATCAGCTTTTTATAGGTCAGGTCAGGGCCGTATCCGAAAGTTTTTAGGAGTTCAATCCCCAAGTCCGTAATTTTGACATCAGATTGTTTTATTTTTTAAGAATTCTACAACTTACAAGGAGCAACCTGAAGAGTCTCAAAATGAGTTAAGACAGCACTTTTTAGAGTCAACTTTCAAAAATTTTCTCGGGAGAGAACCCCCAAACCCCCTCCAAAACTTGACGTCTTTTAACATTGTTTTTCCTTTGAAAAATCTGCCACTTTCTAGAAGCGGTCCTCTTCGGGTGTTTTCCAAAGAATTTCAAATTAATAAAAAAATTTTTTTTTAAATTCTGGGGGAAGATCCCCAACCCTCCAAGCAATTTTGACGTCTATTTATAATTTAGATCCTTCAAAATTTTGTGGATTAAAAGGAGCTGTTCTCTTTCGATGTAACCCAAAGGTTCTCAAAATATTGAGTTGAAACACTACTTTTAGAGACAAATTTTCATAAAATTTCTGGGGTGATCCTGAACCAGTGTGACTTTTAAGTGATTAAAAAAACGCATAGTATCTGTACTCGTTTGGGGTACCTTAGAATTAACGTTGAGTCAACCCCCCCCTGAAAAAAAATTCTTGTTACATGCCGTGTCCCATCAGGTAGGACTAAAATTTCAGTGGTGCCCCCCCCAAAAGAAAATCCTGGATCCGCCCCTGCTTAATGGCATCAGCGTGCCCTAAAGTGTAAAAATCGTGAAAACCACAAAAAACCATTTCAAATAATCCAAAATGAGTTTAAACCGGCTTCAGGGGTTAGGTCCGCTACAATACTCAGCAAAAAGAAATATCCGTCTTTAATATCCATTGTTTTGTTGCCTCAAACAAACCAAGCATCACGTCATCCAAAAAAGAAGGCAGACTTGCTTGGCGTTTGCAACGTCGCATCTGGACTTAAAACAACTAGAAAACTGCTTTAAGAAGCATCGAGTTTCACTCAACACTCCTCCAGTCGTTTGGGCAAGCTTAAGTTTAAAAATCAGAAAGGCAGGTCTTTTTCTCGAGTGGATTGCACAAATCGTCATGGTAATCTCGTTTGGGGTGTTTTTCGTGGATCCCTTAATTTTTCTTATCGGTAAATTAAATACTAATGCCAGGATGAACATTTCGGACTGTTAGATTCTTCCCACCTTCTGTCAATTTCATAAAATGGACAAATGTTACTTTCCGGAAGGCAATGCTTTGTGCCATGTTTGAGCCTCTGTCAAGCAGGGGGATCAATATATAGATGTGAAATTTTTTCTATGGGCCCTTCAGAGACCCAAAACAAACCCTAGGAAACATTTTTGAGACAACATAACGCAACATTAAAGGAGTGGGGAACCACGGTCAAAATCTACAACTGAGATAGAAATGTTATCAAGGCAGAAATGGACACAAATTTCCAAAACTGAATATCAAAATATTGTTGAGAATATGCCTAGAAAGGTCAATAATGATATTGCAGCACGTAGAAGTTAATCACTTCAAATTAAATCATTTATTTTTTCAGTTGAAGCATCACACCTTGGTGTCCGGTCATTTATTGTAGGGTAGTGTATTTGTACAGCCCAGCAATTAAGTTATCTGTGAAACTCAGCCCCCCAGACAAAAATCCTGGATTCGCCACTGAACCAGCCGATTTTACAGATTGCACCAAAATGGGTCTTTCAACTTTCACCTTAACTCTCGCTCCATTCACGTTAATTTTTCTTCGTACTTTCTTTGTACTTATGTAGTCAAGTGCGTATATAAGGGCTGCAAGGGGGCCCTGGCCCCCTCTTCAAAATTCTGACTAAATATAAAAAAAGTTAAAATCCTGTTTCTTTTAGGGTCAAATTTCCAAAAATGCTCTGGAGAGATGTCCCCCATTTTGCACTGGCAACATTTTTTTATTCACAACTTTTTACATTAATTCATCACAATGCCAAATCCTTCATTAAAATGTTTACAGAATTCGGGCTAGAGGTACCAAAACTAGTTAAAAACCTATTTTTTAGACCCCCCTAGAGAACTTCGAATTTTATTATTTACTACTTTTCTAGTGGTCAGTTCTTTAAGATGTTACTTTCACCTAAAAAGTATTTAAAAGTTTCATTAAACCGATTAAATATGCATGAGAGGGGCTGAGAAATAATTTTGGGAACCTCCCGAAATAAATTTATATATACGCCACTGTTTTTATTGATACTACAAAATGCATTAAAGAACCCGTTTAAAGAAGTAAGATTTTCAAAAATTTCTCGGGGGCATTCCCCCGAACCCCCTTTTATAACGGTTTTACCATTCGGATATTTGAAAAACTGGGAAAAATAACTAAATTAAACAATAATTTAACCAAAACATAGTATATATAATTTCTGAATAACCCACTTATGCACAGAAATATAATAGAAGCCTTTTTTGGGACTTATAACATTGAAGAGCATTTTTACTTGCAAAAAAAATTAATACAAAAGTATGACTTGTGCCCCTCCCGTCAAATTTTTCTGGATCCGCCACTATCTGTTTATGATCAACCGGTTTATCATATTCCTTGTGTAAGAAACCCTTTCAATCCTACACCGCCCGAGATTTCTATTGATTCCTAGGGGCATCTAGGACCGAAAGGATTAATAATAATCTGATTTTACTTAACAGGAACAACCCTGTGGCTAATATATCCCCTCCTATGGCCCATAAAAAGTAAGTCAATTAAATTTAATTATTTTATTGTCTCTGTCTGCCTTTCAAAAGAATTGCCACTTGTAATTACTAAATAAATAAAAAAAACATTAAACTACATTTTTCTTTTTAGAAGAATGGCAGCCTTCAACAAAAAGTCTTATAGTGTTGACGAATCGTCATCTACTAGTTTTTCCCATGAAAAAGATAGGGAGCTGTTTGAAAGATTGAAGAGATTAAAGAAAGATCAAGGTATTTAAAAATCTAACTTATTTAACCCTCTAATACCCACTAAATATTACAATTTGATACATTATTTTTCCCTTGTTTATATAGTTATGGCCCAAATACAATAAAAAGGACCAAAACATTTTGATTTTGATGGATATCTACATAGTAGCATATATGCTAACCATGAGCAGATTGGGGTATAAAATATTTTGGTTAATTTCAGTTCTACCAAAAGAGGGATTTATTACCAAAACCCCCATCGTATCATATGCACTACCGTTGTTTTTTACAATTAAAAATTTAAAACTGAACTTTTTCGTGCAGGGATATAAGCAATTTTTGGTTTAATTTATAAATAATCTGTATTTAACCCTATTTCTATAAAATATTTGAAATACTTAGCTTAAATTTATCATTGCAGATGTCATTTCGTTCTTTTTAGCCACTTAGTGGGTGTTTTTTTTCCTGAAAATAGATGCTAAACATAAGGTAGCATGCACAAAGGTTGTTGTTTGTTTCAACTACTATTTAGCTCTTAAAAAATTTGTATACGAGGATAGGAATAATTTTGCTTCTAGTAATTAGATAATCCTTGAATATCAACTGGCATATATACCCGAAAAGTGGGACTTTTTCCTATTAGTTATCGAGTTAACAAGCAGGCTCCTCAAATTTATTTCCTTCTGGCCCATAAACTAAATAATTAATAATAATAAAACTAAATGTCTTCTTTATAACCAACTAAAAATAATAAGCTTTTTTGTATTTCATTCAGAATTTACTTTTGTCAAATATTTTTACCATTTACGTATGTTTTAGCTGTCTCACCTAGTGAGCGAGAAATTGAAGAAAGATTAGCGAAACTTAAAGGAATGGATCCCTCTAAATACAAGGCTCCTCCAATCGAAGTAAAGTTATCTATTATTATTTATGGTACATTCCACACAAATTTACTTTCAGATTTCATGTCTAGAAAAGTAATTTTTACAGAGTATTTAGGGTATTGGCTAATTTTTTACTAACCTTTGAGACCTCTTGCCCCATTTTGAAAATATTTGGCTTTTATAATGTGTTTAATAAGAAAATTTGAAAAAAATACAGAATCAGCCTTATTAGAGTTAGATACTGTTTAATTTATTTAGTTATTATAGCTTTTATCATAGTCCACAAACAAAAAACATATAGATAATGAGTATGACCCTAGATCACTCATTAAATGTTGTCATGTCTATAATTAGACTAAACTCTCAACAGGTTTACAGGCCTCCTGATAGGAGGACTTCTATGGAGAAAGCCTCTGATCTACTCATGCAAGTAACTGAGGAGGTTCACTTAGACTCCAAAAGAGTAAAGCCAGAAGATGAAATTGCTAATCGGTTAGCAGCTCTCAGGGGTGAAACTGTCAAGCAGCCCAACATTGTAAGCAAAAGTACAAACTTGCTTATAACCAGAACCCAGTTTTGGCACATACAATCATTTGATACAATATTAAATATAAGCAAAAAAGCCTATTTATTTTAGGCAAAGTTCAGATACAGCAGGCTATAATTTCTTAACCAACTCACTTACTGTTAAACTTATTTTTTATTACTTTTGCAGTTAATTTTAATCCAAGTGTTGGTGATGAGTCTGTTTTAGACAGCTAGAAAAATATTTTTAAGAAGAATGTTAAGGGAAAGTAGAGAATGATTTGCTGAGTTTAAACATGGGAATTCTCTTAAAATAATTGCTTTAATTCCTAAAAGGGCATTTTTTTTCTTCAGGTGGCAGACCTTACTTTGTGAGGTCCCTCACTTTTTTTAGTTGCTTTAAACAACAATTTTCATATGCACTTCAAATGTCTGCACCCACTTTTTTTTCTATTTGTCACCTGCCTCAAACCTTAAAAAACGTTGCAGTCTTTCAAAAGTGTTCAAAAAAGTTACTTTTCTTTTAAAATGAATGAATGTAAAAATTAAAAATAAAACTTGGGCCCCTACCTTGTTTAAAATTACAGAAATATTTTGAGATTAATATGAAAAATTTCAATAGAGTACAATACATATCTGTAAAGTATTTTTTTAAATTAATAGGCTAATTTTTTTTTCATCTCAATCCTCCAGCCTGAAGAATCTCTTCCTGAGATAAATCCTGACAATACCAATGAAGATTTGTCTCCTGAAGAGGCTCTTTCCAGCTTTCAAAAACAATCCCAAGAATTATCCACAGAAGCTTGTAAAGGGATTAAAGAACTTAATATTACTTCTGAATATAAAGAACTAATCTCAAGCATGAAGCATGAGAAAGGTTGGTTTCTTTTTTTAATGCTTTAAGTTTTAAGAACCGCCCTTACATTATACATAGATGATAGTGTTCGAGGGGTACCCAACCTTCTCATATTCACGGAACCCTTGTAACAATGTTCAAGTTTTACAGAACCCCTAATAATACTATCTTATTTTAATCTTTTGGGATTTTTATAAGAGCTGGAAACAATTATCATAAGTCATTTGTTCTTAAACAAATGCAATCCATGTTTAAATAAAATATACATGCTTGGGTAAAAAAAAATAAATTATTATTAATTACTACGTACAAAATGGAACTCAACCTAAAGAAATTAAACAAATTATCAAAAGAAAATGTCAAAATTGAATGAATTGTAAAACTGTTGGACTTGTTGATTTTTTGCTTAGGAAAACTCTCCCAGAAAATATCTGGTAATTTTGATAAAAAATAGTGTTTCAACTCTACCCCCTGATTTCAGAAAGTTCCTTTCAAACCTTTAAAGGACAATTTCTTCTATGCCATGTCATAAGCCTAAGGTAAATGGGGGATGGGGGTCCTCCCTCAGAAAAATTTTGAATTATAGCAAGGTACTTATTTTGGGGTTAAAGATCATCCCCCTTCCTGAAACTGTCATTGAGTATTCTGTTCATATTGCTTGCGGAACCCTTGAGAATGCTTCATGGAACCACATGGTTGGAAAACACTGCCCTAGACTTCCAAATTTTTCAAATATTTTTTTGTATCTACCCAACCAGATTGTGTAACAAACCAATTTTTACGGATTGTCTGTAATATTTACAGATTTTCTTTAGTTTTATGGATTGATTGAAAATTTTACAGATTTTGCTTTTTTGTCCACTTAACTATCCGTGAAAACGCAAAACACTCGCAATGTAAATTATTTTCTCTAATTGTATCTTTTTACTTCAAAATCAGATTCCTCTACTAATCCCTGTCCTTACGATTTTTTCAATATTGGCCCTTTTATTGAGTGAAATTTGGTTTTTTGCAATTTTTTTTTCGGATTCGCCGGGCCAGGCCGGCAAGTCTTGACGCACGCTCACCTGTAAAGTTTGCTTCTTCTCTTGTTTCATTCGCAATGCGGAAAAAACAACTTTACCGAGATTGGAATTCACAAATTCCAACACATATTTTTACAAAAACTTCATTTTTCTGGTTAGCCTATGTTAGTAATTAAACGTATCGTTGGCTTACAGGCAAAAGGCACTAAGTCACTTTTGGCAGATCTTTTGAAAGCAGTGGAACAGCGCCAACAAAGAATCGCCAAACTGGAGAGCTTTATCAGAGGAAGCACCAGTTGCACGAAAAACTTGCACAAGTTATAAGCATGGCAAGGATAACCAATCTGAAAAAATGCTAAAAGACTTACCCCTATCTTATACCTCTTTCTCTGAAATTATCAATATCCACATCTAAATTGCATACATCCATCACAATGAGTAAATACCATTTACACTTCAAATTAATTAAATTTGAACGAGTGTATGTTTTAAGGTTTTTGCCCCCTGTCTTTGGGAACGGAGCGGCTTTGTGGCAGTCTACACACTGTACCCGTCGTCGGGTTCAATTCCCTGCCTTGCACTGGGTGTATTTTTCTCTCTCCGTGGTAGTAAAAATTTTGTTTATGTCTGTATTACTTGACAAATGTTGAAAAGTGGATTCTTGAGATCAAGAGCTCATCTGTAGTAGCTCTCAGAGTTCATTTCACTTTATTTATTACATTAAAAAATGCTTCTACACTATAACTAGAATGGGGACGGTAAAAGGATCGCCAAACTTGGGATAACCTCGTACGGAGTAGTTGAGAAAAAAAGTGACTTAGTACCTTTTGCCTGTAAACTGACGATATAGTTGTTACTTTATTTTACTCAATTTATAATGTTTTAAAAATATTTCATTCATAATATTTTTGAGTGAATTCTTTCTGCCTTAATATTGTTGAGATCTCCTACGTTAATAATAAAAGTTTTATTTCAATATTCTGCCTAAATCACATCTTTAAATGCTGTTTTTATAGTTACTAGTTGCAATCACAATTTTTCAGAAACTGCTGATAGTGAGGAGGATAATGAAGAAGCAGACAAGTTGGTAGCTCAGGTCAGTCCCTAAAGTTCTATTTCATACTTTCAAAATAGTGTCAGCCACTTAAGCAGAAAGCACTTTTCTTAGCTACGTTTGAGTTCTAAAAATCTAAATACTAAATTAGTGGCATTGTTCCAATTTTTGATACATAATAAGTGAAACACTTATGATAGGGGTTCTGACCCTGTGTACTAGTGACTGGATAATTTTTTAGGGCATTTTTATTTTATTTGGTACACAACTCACCCTGAAGTACTACTACTAACTACTGCAAATATTCCTGTCCTAAATATTCTGCATCCAATTCTAATCTGGAATATTTATCACTTAAGAATCCACTTATTACTTTTTTAAGGTTTTTGTTTTCTAAAATTTTCCCATACCTCTTTCTTATAAGATGATTTTGATGTTTCTGAATGGTAATGAATTTTAGATTAACACAACATTTCATAATTTGAAAATTTTTGAAGTTTTGAATGGAAGAGAAGAATTACTGATTTTAAGCTTATATATATATTTCAATTAATAAAGTTAAGCAGATTTCAATAATATGAAATGTAGAATTTCAAAGATGGTTTTAGAGGCAATATAACTTAGGGCCGTATTCACGAACTTTAAGTCGAGAGAGACACGAAACGCATTCGAAACGCAAACGATGAAATCTCAGGAGCCTTTGTGCTGCCATCTGTTAAGAAACATCACAAGTAATTACTAGTAACACAAGTAGTACAAGTAAGGCACTAGATGTCCATTACTTTCGTAATATATTAATATCTGAGGACTAATTTTGGTTATAAATAGCTGTTTTAGATTTTTTAAAACTATAAAAACGGGCCGGAACCAATCGGAATGCGCTTCGGAATCTCAAAAAACAAGATGGCGGCCGATACGTTTTTGAGGAGACGTGAGCTCCAGGACGAACGTTTCCAAAATAATCGTTTCGAGTACGTTTGCGTTTCGAATGCGTTTCGTGTCTCTCTCGACTTAAAGTTCGTGAATACGGTCCTTAAACAAATGTCAAACTAAGCATTTTAGATGTATTGATAGATATGTATGGCACACTAAAAAGAAGGCAAACTATTGGTGTTACTAAGTTTTCATTTTCAGGTTTTTTTTCCAAATTTTTTGGTTATTTTGGAATATTAAAAATGTTATCAATTAAGGGTAAAAGGTAGAGAATCAATGTTTTAAACTATTGCCCAATTGATTTGTTCAGATTCCATAATAAACAAAATATCATTTATATTTATATTATTAGCTGCTAGCATCCAGTATTCCTGAAGACTTGGATGAACTGGAAAGTAACGGTGAACCAGGTGCTGAAAAATCTAGTGCTTCTAGTAAAAAGGTACTTCTATTAAATTCAACACATTGATTGGTATAAATAAGTTATATTATGATTAAATCTAATTCACAGAACAAGCTCTACTAAAAAGCATTCCGATCATAAGTCCTTTGAAAGTATATAGTAAACATATCATGAATGTGCTTTATCAGGGTTCCCACGGTCCTTGAAAGTCCTTGAATTTTTTAAGGCTAAATTTAGGTACTTGAAAGTCCTTGAAAAACGTTCTAGGCCCTGGAAGGTCCTTGAATTTTCACTTGGCCACTAATCAAACTTAATTTTTTCAGATCTTTCTTTGTTTTTTTCTAGAAATTTTCTTTAAAACTACTCTTATGAACATAACTTGCGGCCAGTTTTACAAACTGACAGTGAAGAGCGACTTCTCCTCTCGTTCCGATTGTATGCGGGAAAAAAGTCTTGTTTTGAAATACGACTAATTTTTAAATGTCTGCGAAAAAGGTCCTTGAAAAATTTTGTCAAGGTCCTTGAAAAGTACTTGAAAGTCCTTGATTTTCAATGTTTTCAAAGAGTGGGAACCATGTTTAAAAATATTATTAAATATGCACATTTATTAATTAAATGAATATGTAATTACAGTAAAACTTTGTTTATCTTAAGTAACTGAGACTAAGGGCAATCCGTAAAATTGAAAATCCAGATAATCTGAGTAATAAAAAAATGACTTATCATTTATAATAAACAATGTCATTTTAACATAGTTTTTAAATAGATTATTTAAAAACTATGTTTTTAACAAAATTGCATAAAATTCTTTTATAAGATTAAAAAATGACATTTCGCATCATTCTTTAACAAAGAATTGGTCCAATGTCTCCTGTTTTAAACTCATGTAGCACCTACCAATCTGTCAAAGAAATCAAAAATGTTTACAACTTATTTAAATAATCTTGAAAAGCAAGGTTTTACTGTATATTTCATCTTTAACAACTTTTTGTGTTTTAAAAGATCATGGAACATTCAAAAACTTCTTACTGACAAAAATATACCTTATAACCGTAAAAATATTACCATAAAAATCTACCCACATTCCTTTTTGTATCATACTGATATTTTACCTTAAGGGATTTATTCATACCCATACAAAAAAGTTTGAAAAGCAGTAATTTTATAAACTACATTGTTTTTTATCATGAATTTAAAAAAATTGACATGATAAAATTGAAAAACTGTTGTTAAACTATTTTAATTAAAATAATGGATTCTTTCAATAGGAGTCTCTAGATGAGGAATTTCCATGGTGTGTAGTTTGTACGAATAATGCACAGATAAGATGTTTTGGTTGTGATCAAGATTTGTATTGCTTAAGATGTTTCAGGTATGTAATTTTTGTGAATCAATAAGTTAAATTTCTTTCCTAATGTTTCTATGTATGCATGCATAAGCAGGTTTAGAATGAATCTACTAACGGACATGTGATCATTTTGTAGATACTCATTTCAAGTAACCTGATACACACACCGAGCCAGAAGGTTGCAAAGAACACAAACATTGCTCTTTAAATCAAACTACTCTTTAAAAAAATCTACTTGCTTACTTTCACTGTAACTTTATTAACATGTTCTGATAAATAGAGAATAAATCTAGAACAAAAGCTATAAATTTAGTTTCTTAAAATTGATTAGCACCATACATTATAAAACCTAAATTAACCCAAGTGCTGAAACTGAGACTACTAGTTGATTACTTTTATTCACTTGAGGCAAAAATTTACTTATTTTTAGTAACAAGTTATTTGATTGTTAATCAACCAACATTAATTTCCTCATGAGTCAATGTGGTAAAAAGTTTTAGACTTCTTAGATAGATGAGTTTTTAATTTTTTTTCATGTTTATTTTGTTGGTTTTATAAATATTTGATTAAGAAGGCATGAAAACTCACAATGGATAAATTTAACTTTGATATTTTAGTGATGAAGGATTTATGGAAGTTTTAAAATTTTGGTTCTCTATATTATGCTAGTAAAATGTACTACCTATTTCTTAACTAATTTTTTTGTTACAGGGAATGTCATGATAGTTTTGAAATTAGAGATCATAAAACCTGCCCATATATTCCTCCTGCAATCCCTGCTCTGTGATTTTTCAGCAAAAGAATTTTATTACCATCGATTATTAATATGGGGATATAATACTGCTTTGCACTGTTGCTTCAATAAGATTATATATGTACAGTATATATTTATATTTTTCACATCATAACCTTATATTTCTATGTATACAGATCGTTGACACTATATTATTTCTTGTTTTTATAGTATTATGAATGTTTTTTAGAGTAATTTGATTTGTATATTAATGTTAAATTCTATACATTCACATTTTGAAATTTTACTGTAATAATTTTATTTTAGACAGAGTGTGTCCCATATTCTGAATAATGGACTCTGAAATATGTACTAGATTTTTTAAAATTCTTATGTGCATATTCCAAAAATACATTTATTATGTATTTTATATATTCCAATAGCTTAATATGCTTAATAGGGTAAATAAATACAATTATAAAAAAACATCTTTTTCATTCTGAACCAAGTGTGACTTGTTATCTAGTCAAAATCTACTATGCTGATTAATAAATACTTTTCAGCTGGTTTCAGCATGTAAATGTAAATATTTATGTTACAGGCAAAGTGATGAACGGGCATTATTAATAATAATTTATAAGTCAGTGTGTTCAAGAATGTGTGCACAAGAATAGAAGATATAATTAAAGAGTAATAGGTCTGAACTGAAAATTCCCTGAAGCAATCCAAGTTCGTTAAAATACATCCACCTAAAGCTTAAGATAAGAAATATGCAATCGGAAACCTTTGTTTTAATCTTCAAAATAAACTTAAGCATAAAAAATATATTTATTTTAAAAATACTTATTTTTCTTTAAAATTCCAAGCACTCTAACCCAAACACTTAAAACAAATAAACTAAGACTAATTTATATTTTAAATGAATTTATTTTTTAAAAACAAGTATCAAATGCATTGGGGTACTTTTCCAATCATCCATTCTGTAAAAATTTCCAAAATATTTTGGAAAGTGATTTAAATTAGTTCATCTACTATTTCTGGGGATTCTTACAAAAATATCTTGTACATTTTTAAGGATATGGATATCAGGAAAACTACCATCACAATTCATGTAAGTAATGTGATAGTAATTTTTAAAATATTCTTCTATAAAAATCCAGTGAATTTTTCCAAGTCAATATTTGATTACATATCTATAAAATACAAGGCTAAAGGCTGTATATATTCATCAAACTGGAACTCCATCTCAGAACAAGAAACAAATGGAAGTATGAACAAAAAAGATGAAGTGACCCCCATGGTCAACAATAATGTTTAAAACATAACCTGCTGATAAAATTTAAAACCATTTTTTATGAAAATTAATTTCACCCCTCCAAAAAAATCTAGAAATTTAAAAACTTTTTTTTTTAATTTTTTTTTCTCTAAACTTGAAAATAAAATTGAGAATGGTCAATTGGTAACAATATTATGCTTTTGAAAGTTTCTGGATATTATTTGGAGTTCAATGTGTATTACTCCTTTAGATACAGTTTGAAGTCTAAATCTATCTAATCCTAGATAAATGTTTTCTGGTCTTTTCAGCTGTAAGCCTCCTCCAAGAAAATACTCGTAAATGCGATCACAAAAAGATGATTGGGGCTTCCATGTTACACACCGGATTTTATGGAAACCATTTGCTGTTGGCACATGGCAAAACCCATAGCTACAAAACTGATCTCTTCCATAATCATCTTGATGCCATACTTGGAAGTAAAATTTGGGCCACCCTAGATTAAATATATTTTTAATCCTATTGTTATTTTCAAGGATGATTATATCATGAATGCCTTGTTTAAATAAGTAAATTACCTTGTATTCCTTTAGTAGCATAATGAATATCTACTGGATGACACCAGTAGTTCATTTCCCCATCCAAAGGACTATCAATCTGTGTCTGGCCTTCTTTAGAACCTTCTATAGCTTTCCAACTTTTGCCTGAAAATCAAATTGTCTTAATTTTGATTTTAAAACAAAAGAGTAAGTAAATAGAAAAAAGTAGTAATTGTAGAGAAAAGTAAGTAAATAGAAAGGAGGTACCTGCATGTAAGCCCCATTTGCAAAACAAATTGTTCTCTTTGAAGTCAGAAGCACCAACTATTTGACCAATTATATGTACTTCACACATCCTGAAAAAAAATTAAAAAAAAATTTTTATTGTGCTTGAAAAGTTTTTTGAATCCAAATTCATTCATCCTGGTCGTCCTGAAATTATTTTATAACAGGTGTCATATACCAGCCGATCTTTTTGTAAATTAACTCAATTTGTAAAAAATTCTAGCTAAGAACAACTACCTTTGCTGATTGCTTACAAAACTGATGAATACTTTAACTATTACTGTAATAGATTGACTCCTTCTGGGACCAACAGGACATGGATGTTTTCTAATAAGTTGAAAGCAAAAAAATAAGTTAAAATGGATTCGACTTTTTGTAATACCTATAACCTTTAATTAAAGAGGAAGGTGTCAATTTTCCAGGTAGAGATTGGGGGATCAGACCGTTCCCTTTATACATGCCCCAAATTTTTTCCACATAACTTAGTTTAGGTCAAAGCGAGTGCTGGGGAAGGAGCTCCATTACCTTGGAATGTTTTGCCAAAGCATTTTATTTATTCAGACGATAAAAAGGTAAGTCCTGTGGTCCGTCATGGTGCAGTTTACCACTGGTTCAGGTGTCTGGAGACTATTTCCCTCCCCTTCAGACCCATGACAAAATTGTGGAGGTGGCGATATATAGTGGCAGCATCTATCATCTCATGAGGCAGAAGTCAGACTCCTGCCGTTTATGGGCCTCACTTTCTCAGGAGCTGCACCCCCTTTGCCTTGAATCCTTGCGGAGCTTGGGTATTCCAAGTGGCACACGACAACAACAAAAGGTAAGTCCATCATACAGCACTGATTAAAACAAATTTGAATATTTAAAAACTTTATTGAATCTGTTTTCAAGGGTCAAGTATCAAAAATTTTCTGGGGAAGAATCTGGAGACTCCCGTTATAAGGATCCCTTATGGGTTCACAAAAATTTTGCTTTTTACTTAAGATTAAGTATTTGAGGACTGAAAAAATTTGATTTATTTAAGATTTTGGTTGAAAACTCTTCAATGTGAAATTAACTATAGAGGAATACTTAATTATAAAGAGAAAAATATTTTTTTTAAATGTAGGAAAAAGATTTTGAAATTACAAGATTCTACTGTAATTAGGAAATATATAATATTTTCTACAATTACATAAAACTCATTGATGTATAATGATCATTGGACCACCTCCAAAGCAACGGTGAGTGACCTGCCCCCCCATAACATCCAGACTGTATATACCAAAACGAGGTAAAATTCTGGGTACTTTTCCGTTAGCCAGGGGCAAGCGAAAAATCGTCATTAAAAATCACAAAATCATTCATTAATATTTGTTTATAGTTGAACTTGTCTTTCTAACTATTAATGAATATTTGTTAATAGTTGAACGTTTTTGACTTTTATTCTGTTGGTGACATTCCGCCAGTGTAATGAAAAAGTACCAAATCCTTTTTATTTAAGGTCAAATTTCCTAACATTTTCTGGGGGAGGGACCCAGATTTCCCTTTTTTTACTTGTAACTATGTTATTCACACAGTATATTTTTTTTAAATTCATAAAAATGGAAGTCCAACCTAAAAATGCATTAAAAAAAGCTGCATTGAACCTATTAAATATGAATGGGAGGGCGCTTAGGAATAATTTTATATACCCTTTATCGATACAAACATCTGGCTTTGATACTGATTAAGACCAAATTATTAGATAACATTCGAGCCCATCTCGAAATAAAATAAATATCTTCTTGGGGCAATATGATCCAACTTGATTCTTGCACAATAAAACAACTACCAAACCAGAAATAGCCAATTTCTATACAAAAATTAGCCTTTATTTTTATTGTGAGGTGTCCTAATCTTAACCATATACTTTTGAAATTTTTAACACATGTTAACTCACGAGAAACCTAATACCAACCTTGACCCTCCTTTTAAGAGAAGTGCTATAGTAGATTCACGACTTTCTAGTTACACTGTTCTTCGAAAATTAAAGCCTTCTACTTAAAAATCGACCTTTCTTGTATCCTTAAATTGAGTAGTCTCAAAGGTATTGACTAAAGTTATATTTATCTGTATCTGGTACGCAAACTGGTACGTAAGCCATATGTCGATTGCCATGTTTGATGATAAACAAAGTTAAGTTTTGTTGCTATGGTAACATAATGGTGGTTATTGTTGCCAGATGTTTTTCTGTTTGGGAACTTTTTCAAAATTAATAAAAAATAACTGAAAATAGAATTCCTTTAGGAATTTGAAATTAAATAACTTCAAAGAGAATTTTTTACTAAGTTTATAACTTTTTTTAAAGTTTATATCATAAAGAAATCTTCCCAAAGTTCCCATTGAAATCAACATTTTCATGGAGTAGAAATGCACCATTACCACCAGGGAAGTCAGATTTCAGAACCAGTTTCAGTTTAGCCTGCTGCTGTGTACTATGTAAACAATGATTTTAAGAATACTGTTGATTTTATTATGTCTTTTATATGCTTGCAATAAAGCATATTGTGGTATGTGAAATTTTATAACATGAATAGTATCTATGATATTTTACTTTAAATAAAAAATGCGATTCATTTATTACTATCAGCTGGGACAAGTGGAAGTCTATCTCAATATATTTTTGTTTTAAAATATAAGCAGCTGCTTAAAACTGTTTTTAGTGTTTCTTGTATAGGTATTGGTATTTGCAGCTTTTGAAATTTGAAGGAAAATAGTTAGTCAATGTTTTTGTTAAGGAAACCTATTGATTTTTCATAGCTGGGTCACCATGGAAACCTGTCTTTTAGACATGGAACAAGATAACATTTTCTATTGATTTGGAAAATTTATTGCTTCAAAGAGACCTTTCATACTTTTCCTCTTGTACTTATTTCTTACAATAAACCCAAATAATTTAAAGGTAACAATCTGAAAAGTTACTTTTGAGCTTTAAAATTGCAACTTTTTTCATTCTTTTCCCCCATTTATATTATAAAATTTAATATTTTACAAGTTATGGACTTTTTCTTTCTTTACACATATTGTGGGTAAAATCCTATTATGTGTCTATATTTATATTATATGCCTAGGCTTGGTGCAATTCTGAAAATGTCACCAAGTGACGTAGGCAAAAACATAAAAAATCTTATTAAAACAAACCTTAAAAAAGCCATATATAAATCATAAATGAATAAGGATAACATGAAAAGACAAGCATTCATGAATATTAATGTATAATAGAAAATGGTAGTGGCCAGACTGCTTTGGTAAAATAAAGTATATAATTTATTAAGCATCAAAATCATAATATTTTATATACATATTGTTACGACAATAGTTTAATAAGATACCTGTTAATAATAAATCCTGCAACAATTTTAAATAGAGACTCAAGACTTAGTAAACTACTGATTTGGCAAAGATCACACACTTTCATGAGGAAGAAAGTGTACCAGTGGCGGATCCAGCGGGGGGGCCATGGGGGCCATACCCCCCCCCCCCCCCCGAGAAAATTTCAAAAATAGTTAAAAACCCTTTTTTCAGAGCTAAAATTTGAAAAAAAAATTCCTTGTAATTCATACCGTGTCTGACAAGAATAAAAACAACGCAAGGGGGGGCCATGCTCATCCCGAGAAAAATTCCAAAATAGTTAAAACCCCTTTCGAGAGCTAAAACTAAAAAAATGTTCCCCTTATAATTCATGCGAAGTCTTAATTCTTAGGTATGGTACGTTGCTCATATAGCCAGTGGCGGATCTATGGAGCTGGCTATAGGGGCTATGGCCCCCCAGGGGACTTAAGTTCAGACTAGATAAAATTGAAGTTTTTCAAACAAATTTTTGAAAAATTTTAAACCTTTTCAAAAAATTTTTTTAGCTCTTTTACATTTCAAATGGCCCAAAGAGCTTTATTTCATAATCATTAGCCCCTTCTAAGATCTTAAGCCCCTGAAAATTTGTAGAATCAATGCACAATTATAGGGAAAGTGGGTTTTTGCTGTTTACATTTTTGTAGACTATTAATTCACTAATATTTAAGGAGTTTAAGAGTTTTAGCCCGTACAAAGCATTTAGTCCCCTGCATGTTTGTAGAATTAATTTGCAATTTAAAGGATTCAGTGAGCCCCTTCAAAATATATATTAGCCCATTTCATGATCTTAAGCCCCCTACAAAACATTAGCCTATTTCATGATCTTTAGCTCCTATAAAGCATTAGTCCCCTTGTATTTTTATATATTTGGTTCACATCAACTTGATGAGCTTTTAGCCCCCTCCAAGATAGATGAGCTTTAGCCCTCTCTGCTCTTTTATAAAGATGTAATTCATAACTTCAAAGAAAAAAGTTGTAATGTGCTTTAACCACTACAAAATCTTTAGCTTCCCTGCATTTTTATAGATTCGATTCACAATTTAAATGGAACAATGAGCTTTAGCCTTCTTGCGTTTTTAATTTAAAAAGCTTTAGCTCGTTACCGATTTATAGTCCCCTATACTTTAGTTTTTGCAGATTCGATTCACAATTTAAAGGGGCCTCTCAGTTTTAGCCCCTATAAAAAATTAGCCTGTTCACAATTCAATGAGCTTTAGCTTAAACTCAGCATTAGCCCCCTCCACTAGTGGATTCAGGGGGGGCTCGGGCTAGGGGGCTCATGCCCCCCTCAAAAAAATGAAAAGTTTTACTTTATATAATAGGACATTTTATGCACCAAAATGAGTTAATCCTGTTTTTTTAAGGTCAAATTTTTGAAAATTTTCTGAGGGAGGACCCCCAGAACCCCCTGCCCATTGTAACCCTGTTATTACAACTATAATTTGCTAAGTTTGTGTCAAAACGCAAAACATTTGGTAAAAAATCTAGAAGTGTGTTCGGGTTGGCGCCTCTTGGCGAATTTTTAGTCGACAACTTTACTTTGATACTTTTGGTGCTACTACTTCACTTGGCGTTTGAAACCACTTCTAGATTTAAGCCAAAAATCTATATCCGAAATTCTGATGAGGTGTACCAAAAAGAGTTGAAAAAGTGGGGTTTTTGACCTAAATTTCCAATAATTTTCTGGGGGGGAAAAATTTTCAAATGCCCCCCCCCGAAAATTTGGTCTGGATCCGCCCCTGAAGTGTACAATGTACAAAATTTAACCCCACACAAACAAGATGACCAAACTAACTGCATTCTTTGAAATTTTTTTCCTTCGGGACCTTTAATGTCATAAAGAAATAGGATATTACCTACATACTTCAATAGATATAGTATGATCAGATTTTTTTCAACTATCAAATAAACGGTTCAATTCCGTTGGAGTTCTGCTAAATATGGCCATGTTTTTTAAAATCCAAAAAGTAGAAATACTGGTAATTACTTTCAAAGTCATAGTTTAAAATGTTTCATTAAACCAATTAATGTTCAGTTTATCAATAAAAATCAGGAAAATATATCAATATTTGAATATAATAGCGTTAAAAAAAACATGGCGATATTTAGCGGGAACTCTAACGGAATTGAACCAAATAAACAATATATATCTTTCTACTAATTAGTTTCAATGATTTTCAGATCCTCTACAAACTCAAATATTAGAAGCTCGTCAGCTATTTCCTTTCCGCTCCTACAAAGATGTTCAATTATTTCATTATACCATTCCTACTCAAGTTGCTTTTGCATCCTTCCAGTATAAAGCTAATGGAAGTTTCCATTGTCCATCAAAAAATATTGCAGTGTAAGATATTTACATAAATTTTTTCGTCTCTTTCAGACTGTTAAACAAACTGCTAAGCAATTTTGAGTCATAATTTTAAATTTATTGTTAATTTTTTATAGGCAATTTAAATCCTGATTTTGTTTGTAAATTATTCAACTGTTGAAGATTTATGTTGAATTTCTTATGCAGACCTTTACATGTTTTACAGATACTTACAATATGGAAGTTACCCTGTTATGAGTCTTCAAAATTCAACATACCCTGATTTCTTTGCTGTCCGTCGTCTATTCTTACATAATATAATACTAAAATCCAACTTTTTACCAGTTATGATAAATATTACCAATCCTTTGCCTGGAAATTGGTATGCAGCTGCATTTTTGATAGAAAACACTGAAAGAATAGCTCAAAAGGTTAGTATTGTTAAGTTTTTACTGGACAGCAGTGTATACAGTCAGTCTATCTATAAAGTATTCGTACACCCAACAAATTTGCACTAGTATACCTATTTTGGCTAAACTGTTTGTGCGAAATCCAAACAAAAATTATCCTAACATTGTTTGTTATCCTTCATTAAAATCTACCAAAAAAAACCATTAGAACAGTAAGAAAAAAAATTATTTTAAAAAATAAAGCGATTGTGAAGACCAAAAGAGTATTAGTACTCCCATAGACTAACATGGGAAATGGAGGAAAACCATCACCATAGACTTAACATTACGGGAAGGAAAGTAATTTTCATTCCATATTTAACAACACGCGAATGTCATTTTTTTTCTTGAGGTCCATAGTGACATCAAAAAGATGTAGATTCCATAAAAAAAAGCGGGACTCAAGTGTACCCACACTATTATATCTTCAATTTTCTTCAAATCTAATTCTTTGGTTCAATCCTCTACCATCATGGTTGATTTAGATGGTGAACCCTGGGGGTGCGTTCTGGGAAACTTGAGGATGCAAGTTGCCCCTGATGACTTTGATAACATGATTTTCCCCAGTAAAAATGGAATTTTCTCAAAACGTTGGGGGTGCAACGCACCCCCATGCACCCCCTTAAATCCGCCCATGACTACCATTGAATTTAATGGTAAGATTGAAATGTAGAAAGCTCAATGTAGAAAATTGAAGAAAGAAAGAAAAGTTGCACTTGAGTCCCGCTTTTTTATGGAATCTACACCTTTTTCATGCCATTATGGACCTCAAGAAAAAAAATGGCATTCGCGTGCTGTTAAATTAGGATTTGGAACGAAAATTACTTTCTGGTAATGTTAAATCTAAGGCGATGGTTTTCCTCCAATTCCCATGTTAGTCTATGGGAGTGCAAATGCTTTTTTGGTCTTCAAAATCGCTTCAATTTAAAAAAAAATTTTTTTACTGTTCTGATATTTTTTTTGGGTAGATTATAATGAAGTATAACAAACGATGTTAGCATAATTTTTATTTGGATTTTGCACATGCAGTCCAGAGGTAATAGGAATACTATACTCGAAAGCAGCTTAAGTTGAGCCTGACGTCATGGCCACATGGAAGAAAATCTGAGAAAACAGAAAGCCTGCTGGGTTGCTAGAAGCTCTAATTAGCTGGCGAGTTTGAGAGCGAGTTGTACTACTACGCGTTACGTCACTTTAAAAAATAATAATACTGAACATTTTATGCATATCGGGATGAAAAGATGCTTAATATATGTGGATTTGAAAAACTAATCATTATTCAAAATTTGAAGCTCTGAATTTCACTCAAAATTCAGACACCTCTCAGGGAACTACTTTCTTTGGTTGCTCTCAGCATATTTCTACAGGCTCAAGTTAAGTTGCAACTGAGTAAAGTGCCAAACTTGTTGGGTGTATGAATACTTTCTGAACTGACTGTAGGTACAATTTTCATTGTGTTTATTTATTTCTTGTATAAAGACCAGTTAAGCAACTCTTGGCAAATAACATAGGATAAGTTGTTAGAGAATTGCAAGTAAAAAATTTGGTTTTATATAAGCATCTAACTTTTATTTTTTGTATGTGTTTCAAAACTTGTTTGTCTTTGACCTCTCTCATAATACTTTATACCAGGGTGGCAACATAATCCATTTCCCAATTGTCATTTCTTTAAATTTTGTTTTCTTTTTAGGGACTTTTTACTCCTTGTTTGAGTTGGTTATCATCAACCTTGAAATTTAATGCTGCTGAAAATGTGATAAGTGTGCTTGAAAATTCTGAAATGCATCAAAATATATCAACTATGCAATTATATAGGTAATTTACTTTACATTTTAAACAAAAACAATTTAGAACTAGATATTATATACATGTTACAAGCAAAGGTGATAAACCAGGGATTTATTAATAATGCTCAAAGTGAGCCAGTCAGGCAACGTAATGAATTCAATAGCATATCAATGAGTATTTTATCACTTTGCCCGAAGTATATGGGAATTATTAATGTCTGGATTTATCACATTTACTGTAATGTATACATTAATACATAATTCATACATTAAAGTTGCAAAGATGTGGTTGTTGAACTAGCTTTAAATTGTAAATAATATTTTAGTCATGCCTTTGTGAGATTTAAGATGACTTCCTCTTGACTTTGTAAAAATATTTAATGCTTGAAGTTTTTTAGAGATAAGGGGCCACACTTATCTAAACAGACAAATGTAGCTTAATTCGGATTCCTTGCAAAGACTTGTAAAGTAACATTTTAGGAAAAGGCGAGAAACTTTATGCAGAATTATCTGTTTACGATTCTTGTTAAGAATTAAGATTGTATAGCCATTTATTTTCTTTATTAATTTTTGTGGTTTTTGCAGGTATTTTGCTCTTAAAAACAGCTGGATTACCAAAATATTTCTAAAAAATTGCTCCTCAAATGACAACTGTCCAGTCATTATAAGAGCTCGTCAACTTGGACTTCCATCTGCTAATGACTCAGACTCCATTTTTCTAGATTGTAGTACTTCAGATGAATGTTCTCTAGAAATGATACCTGCTGCTAATGATTGGAATTATTTTTCTGTGGAAATTTCTAGCTCAGAAGCTCTTGAATTTACACTTGTTATTCAAACAGAAGGTATGTTGTTAATCTGGCTCTATTTTAATGCATAATGGATAAAAACTTTTTCACTTTTTAAATATAGATACAGTACTTCAACTTTTGTATCCCCCTTTTTTAGCAGGTTAATGTATTAGGGTCATTTTCAAAATTTGCTTACATTTGCTGTCCCGAAGGTAAAACATGAAAATTAAACAATTGATCATTATTAAAATTTCTGTTTAAACTTTGATTTAGGTAAAGTAGACTAAATGAAATATTTCTAGCTTTTAATTAATAAGAAAAGCTTTAAAATTATGTAAATAAAGATATTTAAAAATACGAAAATAGCCAAAAACGCTTGTCCCTAACGATTTTCACGGAATTAAAAGTAGTTTTATTGTTATTTAATTTGATTTTTTGAAAGAAAAAACGATAAATATCAAAATTATGAACTATTAAAAGGTTATAATTGTAAAAATTAATTTTTTGAATTTAATATTTTTACAAATCAATAAAATATTTTGTCCCTCACTTTATGTCAACTCCCGTTACAGGCGAATTAATTTTAAAAAATATAATAATAATTATGCTTTAAAAATGTAGAAACACATTCCAAACGATTGTTTGTTTACTTTAGAATATATTTAAACCGTGTTTTTGTTCTTCGGCTCGAAAACTATCGTGTTTTCAAAGAAATTATCTGTCGTCAAGGTAGCGTATTTTTATTAATGTCAACTCCCGTTACGGTAATTTTTAATATTAAATAAACTTTTTTGGAAATTTTAACCCCAGAAATATAGTTATTTGTTGATATAAATAGGATATATGGATATTTATTTCAGTTTCCAACCATGCATGTATGTTTTATTCTGTCATTTTATTAAAAATGTCAACTCCCGTTACTATTATGTCATTGATTTTGAAAGTAGTATAAACAACTTTCCCTTTTTACAAAGGATTTGACATTTCTAGCTTGATTTATCGTTAATTTCATTAAAAAAGGTCTTGCATATTTCATTTAAAAAGAGAATGATATAATACACATAACTATTTTAGTTTAGGTCTTGTTTTTGCCTTATATATGTAAAGTACGGAAGTGTGCAAATTGATAACTCGGGATATTTTTTTAAAACACTAAACTATGGGCAAAAGTGTATGACCAACTGCTGTTCCATATACTTGAAACATATATAAAAACTCCTATATTAATATTATTACAAAATTATGAAGTTTGAAAAAAAAATTTTTTATTCTGAAATGTAAGCGTATGGTGAAAATGACCCATTACTTCTAAGTTTGAGTTTTCAACTGAAGAAAAAAATTATTCCATAATTATTAATTGATAGTTTTACTCAATTGGAGTACTTTTGATTTTGAAAGCTAAATTCATTTCAATAAAATTTCTTTAAATGATATCAGTGCATTCAACTCAAAGTAGTAATGTGAATAATCCTTTCTTTCTTTAATAATTTGATTCGTCCCTTTTATAAACTTAGAAACATTTACCTTTTAACCAACTTTAAAATCTTTTTCAGATTGTAAAGACCAACCACTTTTTAATGAGGGAAAAGATAGTAATAGCAATGATACTTCTATTAGCTATAGTAACGCAACGGACCCCAACTTGGGTGGTTCATTTTGTTGGCCAAGTATTCCTTTAGTACGGATTTCCCTCCCAACAAACCTGGCATTTGAATACAACCTTCCTCCTGAAGAAGACAATAGTTATCCCTTCATACTAAACATTTCCAATACTTGGTACACCCTTACAAGCCTTGAAGTGCTGTCAACTGTTGATATAGGAGGAACATTGGTTATTGAATTGGCTGTTTCACCATTTATGGTACCTATTTATGTTTATTATACTTTTTCAAAAGTAATTTTTCCTGATTTCAATTGATTCTAAGATGATTCATTATATTTAGAATGTTTCTCTGAACAATGTATCAGTTGTTGGTTGTTTATCATATGGTATTCGACCCGAATTGGACGACACTGAATGCTCCAAAGGACAACTGCTCTCAACGAATACTTCTGCTTGGGAAAATAGATTATCTACATTGTATGTACCTTATCCAGAAGCAGGTACATGGTACTTGCGCATGAAAGCATCTTGTTATGCTACTAATAGTACAAATACCAGGTAACCAAAATCAAATTTGTTTCCTGCCTCTGAGTGAGGTTCTGAGATAACTAATA
The DNA here is from genome assembly GCA_024610705.1 of Tetragnatha versicolor. NCBI lineage: Eukaryota > Metazoa > Arthropoda > Arachnida > Araneae > Tetragnathidae > Tetragnatha > Tetragnatha versicolor. The sequence goes on from JANDEH010000004.1 coordinate 1,236,596, forward strand.
TCTATCTTACAATTTTATGTCCTTTTAATTTATAAAGTATGTTCATATTTAATTTTAAACATAAGTGTGTACTATTTTTATGGCATATATGTTGTGAGACTCCTTAGCTGTATTACACCATGTGATTCCAAGTACAAAATATAGGAAATTTGTCTATCATTTTCAAATTCTGTCTTTTTTATTCTTCCGATTTGATAAGTCAATGTTTGAATTTTTATCAAAACAGAAATGAGAATAATCCAAATTTGTAAACGTCAATATTAACCTTCCAGCGGGCGCCTGTATGTGAGAGATACTTAGGTTGGATTTGATCTTCGAATATTTCAAATCTATTTAAATGAAACGTAATCATTTTAACGATAAACGGATCACAGCTGTTTCAAAACTTGTTATGGTTGAAAATACACATTTCCGATTGTTTATATAGGAGATACAAGCGTCCTTTTCTTTCTCTTTAAAAAGCGCGCCTGCTGGAAGGTTAATGTCCAATTTTTCCAATGTTTTTTTGAAATAGTAAAAAAAAATTATGTAATGAAACAATGTTTATTCAAAGTTTTGAGTAATTCATCAAAGTTCCTTTTCAAAATTCAATTTGCACTGAAATACTGAACAATATTAATAATTCCACATTTATTTCAAGTACCTTTTATTTATTTTTTGCATAGTTAAATGGTTGTTTTCGAGTTGTTAATTCAAAAGAAAGTTAACTTAATGAGTGTGCTATTAGTAATTGTTTTGCTTATGTTTATCCAAGTTAATTTTTACTGTAAACTTTCCAAACATGATTTTTCTTTTGAAAATAGTTTCTATGATGTTCCTTGTGACCTGCCTAAGACACCAGTATTCTTAAGGATTCGGTCTACACCTTGTATTTCTGGAAATTGTGGAAAGTATGGAACTTGTTATCAGTATGTCAGTGGTGGCCTGATATTCAGCACATGCAATTGCATAGCAGGTATTAAGACCACAAAATCAGCTTTTCCTTTCAAGTTAATTTTCTTAAACATGTTTCTTTAATCTAAAAATATTTTTGTGTTCCAATAGGTTGGAAAGGTTGGGGATGTACTGATAACAGTACTGCTCGATCTGACGCAGTGTTGATTTTGGATGTACTTCTGTTAACACTGAGCAATCTTCTTTTCATACCTGCTATTGTCTTAAGTGCATATCGGAGATACTTTACAGAGGCTTTTGTGTACTTTGCAACTATGGCATCATCATCTGTAAGAAACTTGCAAAATTTTACGTAATGTTTTTTTATTTCACTTTATTTTATTGAACGCTATAATGTTTCCTTTTTTTCAGTTCTATCATGCATGTGATGCGGAAGTTTTCTCTTTTTGTTTGATTCGCCTGAGTGTTCTCCAATTTTGTGATTTCTACTTAGCAATTCTTTCAATCTGGGTCACGCTCATTGCCATGGCCAAGTTACCCTCCTCGGTCCAGTCGTTTGTACATATGGTTGGTGCTGTGGCCGTCGCTGTTGGCGTAGATTATGATAGAACTGGTCTGTGGGTTTTTGTCTTGCCTACAGGTCTAGGTTTAATAATCTTGATAACATCTTGGGTAAGTTATTTATTTTCAGTTATAGTTATATGGGGCTGTGTCCACAAATAATGTCACGGTTTGAGGAGGAAAGAACTAATCAATCTGTATCAATTTGTCTCAAGGGGTATTACCAAGATTTTTAGCATCTCTCACTCAAAATCAACAAAAAACCAAAATAACAATGTTGTTTCTTTAAGAAATAAACTGCTTAGCTTCTGGTATGAGTCAAAAATGAAGTGAAGTAACATATGGAGGGTTCAGAATAGAAATGAACCAAGTCCACTTTAGCTACTTTTGAGCTACAGGCGTTTAAAGTTAAAGCTTCATAGCAAATTACATGTTAACGCAACAGAACTTGCTGCTGCCAAGCGGATATTATAAGAACTAGGACTTGGTTCACTATTGCACTGAAATTTTACATAGTTGGTGCATGTTATAGCGTTTCTAACTCAAAAATTACAAAAAGTGGACTTGGTCCATTTTAATTCTGAGCCCTCCATATTATAGTAAAAAATCTCTTATCTGGCAAGCTCAAGACCAGCATCATCCCAGATTTCTGAATTCCCCCGAAAAAACGCCCCAAAAGACCGCATTAACAGAAGTGCGTATGTATCGTAACGAAAATACGTGCATCTGCGGAGCCACGCGAGAATGAAATGAAGAAAAACAATCTGTCAATCTTGTGTTTGAGTATTCCAAATTTTCGGGAGCCGGATAAGAGGTTCGTTACTGTATAGAGATAAAAGACTGAGCTGTTGTATACATGGTAGTAGCAACAGGCGATTTATTTTCATGGCTCAATAAGATGAGCACTATGTGTCATTTTGAGTAAAAGTGTGAGGTGTCGGGTTCTTGCCATTCCTATGCAAGACACTGTAGAAAAGTGTGGCGTGAAGTGTGACACTATCTGCGACATATAAAAGGGGAGGGAATTGAAATTCTGGGGAGAAAGGAGGGATATCATTAATGGACTGCCTGTATTCTTGTACAGTATAGGACCCCGTATCCGGCTCGCTCGGGACCGGCATCAGTCCGGTTTACGGGAAAATCCGGTTTTCGGAACAATTCCCGAAAAAAGCTCAGAAAGACCGCGTCTGTTCGTAACACGCGATCGTAACGAAAATACCCGCAATGACGCGCAATCTGCAGGGTCGCGCGAGAGAGCAAAATAAATAAACAATCTCGCGCGGCCCCTGGCATCCCTTTCGGCGCCGAAATGCGTTTTTTCGGCGTGCGTTTTTGGAGGTCACGTGAGTCCTACGGACCAATGGCTAGGCGTATTCAACCGGCATGCCGAAGCCGGTTTTCGGCCCGGCATAGATGGACTTTTTCTCGGCGCTGGAAAAACGTAAGCGTCACGTGATTAAAATCAATTACTTTAAAGATTTTGTACTAAAATAGTTCTTAAGTATCCATAAAAATAAACTTAAGACTAAAGAAATTAAAAGCTGAACTCACCAGATCGGACTTGTTTGTTTCGGTTTTGATACGATGCCGATTTTCGGCACGGTGACGAGTACGCTGCGTTTTTTCCGCGCGACTTTGGTTGCCAAAGTTTACCCCTTTTTGATTGAAAAAGGGACTACGTCATCCGCGTGCCGATTTTAGGCGCCGAAAATCGGAGTACATCGGTCGGAACTCACTGGATCCTTTCGGAGCACGGATTTGGAACTTAAAAAAAAATTTTAATTTTGGAAAAACCGCCGGTTTTCGGAACACTCCGGTTATCGGGACGCCGGATACGGGATCCGATACTGTATTACCAAAAAATGCAAATTCATCCCAAATATCCAGTTTTGTAATCAAATTATATTTATTTATCTATTTTTCATTAGTCAACGAGCGCTGATGGGCTAGACCCGTGCTTTGCCCAGGTTCACTTTTTTTTAATAAATATCATCTGGTGCATTACAGATGGGCTTCACCAGTCTAAATGTGAAATAGTTAAATACAGGAGCCACTTTTATGTTTATGCTACAATGGATTTTAAACTACGACAATCGATTTCAATCTGCAATAATCGAGAATATGCCTACAATTAAAGTTACATCTTCTCTTGTTATATTTACAACCATGTGGTTTTGCCCTGAAGTTAGACATGAAATATGGGTTTTTAAGCATAAAATTGACCAAAAAAGTTGTTGGGACGCTTCGATTTTAAATTATTTTTATTTAGAAACCTTCCCGGGAGAGAGTAGATCAACGTGGTAAAGTTTAATAGTTGATGTAGGTGGGAAAACTTTAAAACTATAAAGGACATACATACTGACAGACATTGATTTTTATATGTATAGATTATTAAATTTTAAAATTAAGTAGTGAATTTTAGGATTTCTTTCACTCTTGTACGTATGATTTTAATATTTTAAAAGATTCAAAAGTATATAAGTTTAAAATTTAAATTACCTTAAATTCTCTAGTTTATTCCAGTTGATGTGATTCCAATGTATTTTTTTCAAATATTGCATCAAAATAATTGAAGCTTGTGCCTCTAAAACGATATTAATTTTGCTTTCATTGTAGATAACCCGCTGTTATAAGAAGAATCTGTGCTACCCTGCTCGTAAAGTATGGTTTTTTCAACTGCTTCCTGGGGCTGTTTTAGCTGTATCAGGACTTATTATTTATGCATTCTTTGAAACTAAAGATAACTATTCATTCGTCCATAGTGCTTGGCATGCTACTATTGCTATATCAGTTCTTTTTTTATTGCCCAAGAAGAAACTTGAACGTAAAAGCACACCAGAACCAACTAGTTCTTGTAGTTATATAAGAGTAGGAGAAGGGGCATCTCAAGATGTACCACAGCCTGTTGGAACTCCCTATGCACATTTACTAGCACCAACACCATAGACTTAATTTACTTTATTGATTGTAGTTAAATTACTTAACTAATTATATAATGTTTTAAATTTTAGTTAAAATCATTTGGCCAACTTGATCTGGTGATATTTGATTTCCCTCGTGATTAATGTTTCTTAAAATTGGTTAATTTAAGTCTTAGCTAGCAAAATGTTTTATATTTATGACTTACTGAAATTATTTAGGTTGTATTGCTTAAGTGAATTTGTCTGTAGGTGTATGCTTTACACTAATTTAAGTTTTTCTTGTGGTTCGAACATTTTGTTCTTGAACAAATATTAGTTTCGATTAGCTACAAGCAAAAAATTATCTGTTACATTGTTATAAACTTCCAATACTGCTGTAGACTTGAACCTGACATCTTTTTGTCGGATGATAAAGAGGTTTTTTTAAACATTGATACTATTTTTATGAGGATATTATGTCAAGTTCTGTTTAATTAAGATAGGTAAAAATAATTTAATACTTTCAAAAAGAACTTGGATATTTTGCAAGTTCATCAAGGCATTTAAAATAAAAGGATCAGGATGAAAAGTAAATATTTTTAAAATACTTTTTAAATGACCATGGCTCAGTTTGTATCCAAAAAACTTGTCAGCCTGTCTAATCATTTATTAAATTTGACTGCTCAGTGTTATTATATTACTTCAAAACTGGTCTTTTTTAAATGGCACGCTGTTTAGTTCATCTATGGATTTTTATCTTTACTAATGCTGATTTGTTTTTTATGCTTTCTATGTTCTTCATCTTCCCTGTTATTTCATTAATATTTTATGTTTATTTATCATTGCCCTCCAATTAAAAACTGTATAGTTTGGTCTGTATATTTTAATTGATCATATTATCTAGTTTATTCAAAAAACAACTTCTTTAAAAAGAGGGTTCTATAGATACCCTTTTATGTTTTTCAGAACTTCAAATGCGTGTTTTAAATTACCTTTAGAAAGTTTAAAAACTGAAGCAAAACCAATAGGATGTTTAAATGAGAACTGTAAAAATTATTGTAAATATCTGCTGACAGCCTCAATTATGACTGTGATTCACACTTTTTTGTGTTTTTGGCCCCCTCATATAAGAGAGATATCAAGGAAAACCATAATCCCCTCTTTTTCTACTGTTTTATTAGTTGATTTTAGTGGGTAAGGGGACATCCATAAAAATTAAACAAGCTCAAAGTATGGAGGAGATGTCCAGAAAAATCTTACCAAAGAAAATATGAATAAAAAATATAATCTGTTGTCAATTATTACTCAAATCTCTTTTAAATATCTGTCATTTCAAGTATCTTTTGTTTCTAAGCTGGTTAAATGTTCATAAAGCTGCCAAACTAGTGACTTTAGTTAAGATCTTTAAATAGAAGAAATAGTTAATTGTTTATTATGTTTTATAATTATTTTTCTTCTATGCTTTTTTATAAAGCTTTCTTATGTTAGTTTATTTTAACCCAATTGAGTTATAAATATGTAATGCAGATGGAAAGTGTTTTAAATATTTAAAACACCTTTTTTTTGGAATTCAAGTTTAACTAAGGGAGTTAAATACACTAGGCTGGGTTTTGTGAGGATTGCGAAGCAATCCAAAAGGTCCTGTGTAAGCAGTTTACGCGGGTAGGTGAGCAATAGCAAGCAGGGGGCAGTAGCTCCCTAGTGTTTTAAATGTTTAAAACACCTCTTTTTTGCGGGGGGGGGTAAATTTAAAAAATCCTCAATCCTGTGTTCAACCATACATAATATTGGATGTCTTCTTACACATTTTAAAATTTAATACTTGGTAGCTTAAATTTTAGGGTTAAAATTTAGGGGGGGAATGGTATGTGTGTGAAGCTAGTTAATATTTTTAGGAAATTTTGTAACAAAGTGTCTGAAGACTTACAAATATTTGAATCAATTGATAGCTTTAGTTAGAAGATAGTTCTATAAATTCCACATATTAAACACATTACTTATGAGAAAACGAATTCATTTCTTTAGATGTTTATTGGTAAAATAATGTGTGTGTGAAATATGGTAGTGTAATGCACAATGTGTTTTTCTCTTTCTTCAGTAATACTTATGGGAAAAATTAGAAATTAAAACATCATGGGCATAAGAAAATGTGTAAATGCTCTTTTTATCAATACCATTTGTTATCAGTTTTATTTTAAAAATTTTACATATCATAAGAAAAATGTTTAAAATTGTTAGACTTTCTGTATAGTTTTGCCAATTTTTACTTCATATTTAAATTAATTAAGGTTGATTAAAGCAGAAATTTGGTTAAATTAGTGCAGTTAAGGAGGCTAATTTTTCTAGAAGTATTTGTTGAAAAGTTTAACTCATTCGATTTTATTATAGGGTTGTAGAATCTCTGTATGTAGTATGTCAGGCATTCAATTCGTATTTTCTTAAAAATTTACCTATAAAAATAAATAAGATTACAAGTAACTATAAATAATAATTATATATCAAGCAAATTTCTCATGTCTTGTGTACTGATAAATGCACCATATTCAACAGTCTGAAATACTAGCTATGGTTCAAATAAGTTCAATTCAATTATTATGCTCAAGCTCTTTTTAACATTTTGTAATGTTTTATGTGTTAACGACTAAATAGTTACATGGCTAAAATAGATAAATTTCTATTATAAGTACCCTAAAAAATCCCTAGTTTGAATATAAGATTTGATATGAAAACATGCCAAATATTGTAAACATGTCTGCTTAAACACTTAATTTGTTAAATGTAATAATGATAAATAATGGTTTGGCAGAGTTTTAATGTTCAATGTCAATTGCTGCTGAGGGATATTTTTTATAGTACTCATATTGAAGAGTGACAACCAATTGACTAATAAATGTAAAATTCTGTTATCTATCCCATTAAAAATTATTTCAGAATTTTTTTTGCCAAATATTCCTAAGTTTTTATTGTTGATATTATAACTGTATATTTTAATGATAGTTTACAATTTTCACAATATTTCTGATCTTTGGCATCTAAAACAGCTTGGTGATTTTCAATGGTAGAATAACAGTAAATGTACCTAATGAAGTAAACCAAAAGATGTTTTGGAGTCATATTTTTAGGGTAGAAGACAACCAATGTGTGTATACCAATCATTTTGATTCATAAGAGACACTGTCTTGTGCAATTCATGTAGTAAAAAATTTAAGTTTCCAATCAAAGTTTTTGTTGTCATTGAATTTTAAGATATTTGTATTTATTTTCATAAAACTTATAATGCTAGTCATGTACTTTCTGTTGTATAATAATATATCTTTATTGTATGTTTTAATATTTTTATTGCTTGCGTTGCTATTTTTGCTTTTTTACTGTGGAAATTATACTATGCCAAATGTTTCTTTTTAATCTTTATTAAATATGTACTTAGGTTTTTGGATACTTATTTCTAACTTTGTGTGCTAAGCAAAGCTAGTTTTCCTTGTTGAAATGATTAAATATTTTATAAATATTCTGTAAAATGAACTTCAATTATCATGAGTATATTACAGAATTATTAAATGGTTTGTTATTAGATTGTTTCTATTTAGATACCTGTTTTATACCGGTTATTTTATGTAATTAAAATAAATGTGATGATTCAAACTTTTTTAAATACATAAACAAAAGAGTAAATTCTTAGTTTAGTCCTTACTTGGTGCTTTGGATTCAGCCCAAATTTATTTAATGAAATAATAAATCTTGAAAAGAGATCCTTATACTTACTGATCCTTGTACAACCAGATTCTGGAAACTATAAATATGCAATGATTATCAATGTTATTATTTAACTTTAAATTTTATCCTTTGGATACTCAGAAAAATCTTTGCACCCTACTTTTTATCTTAAATTATATATACATCTTTTATCCAGGAATTCAAATGATGATGTGAGCTGTTTGATTTTATTTAGGAAGCTAACCTAATGTTGGGAAAATCCTTCATAATATGGAAGTTTAAGATTCATAAATATGCAGTAGTTTTTTTACAAAAGTTTCCTGTAGTCCTTGTTGAGATGTTCCTTATCTCTACTGGGATTTGGTTAAAGTTTTCAAGAAAAAAGAAAAGTGCCATCAAATAATTTTGTAGACTTATGAGAAGATAGATGAGCATTGGCTAGATAAGGACTCAAGATTCTCCTGTTTTTACAGGCTCATAAATAGTAGTCTTGTCTGTAGGGTGTGTGGACCACTGAGTATCCATGGAATAGGAGCTAATGATCGAAAAGATGGATGGGTGGGGGGCCCTTTTTTTTGGCCCTGAGATTGCATCTACCTCACGAGAGGCGGAGTAAAAAAAGCCTGATTGGGCAAAAAAAAAATTTTTTCCTACTCCTTCGAAAAAAACAGATTAAGTGACAGGTTGAATGAACATTTGGGTGGGCTGAAAACACACTTTGGAAAAATGGATGGTTTGGAAAAATGGATGACTTTTTTACAAAACAACTAAAAAACCAAAGATTTAACTCAAATATTGTTCGTGATTTTTTTATGAGGAACTTATTTAAAGACAATGTTTTAGGTCCCATTCTTCTATCACTCTTGTTTCGTTAGATATAATTTTTTAATGTTTAAAGAAATTTTGTAAAGTCGTTTTTCCTGCATTTTTAAACAGCTAATAACTCTAGAACTATACGACTTAAAAACCTGAAATCAGTCTCATTTTGTTTGTAAATTTTTTGTCTTAGATTTGGTGTGCATCATGACCATCATTTTCAAAATTTAAAAAAATGTTTTTGAAAAATATTAAAAGCCTTTGAAGTCTTGAAATATACATTGCTACCAAATTTTAAGTTTAAAATAAAATTTAATCATGAATAAAAAAATAAAAATAATCGAAATTTAGGGGTCCTTTAAACATTCCCTAAAAAAATTATACAACAAGAGCGATTCACTTATGGAGAGATCCAAAAACAGCACTAAAAACTGAAGTAGTGACAAGAATAAGGTAAGGTAAGAAGGCCTTATTCTAGTCACTATAGCTGAAGTTAGGTCACTGAGGTTGAAACAAAGTACTAGAACAGAGAGTCCGTGGCCCGTGACATAGGCGCTAATGGAGCCCGAAACGAAGTGTATATTTGGACGGCCCGTGACGCATGCGCTGTAGGTCTCGAGGTTACGTAGCAGTCTCGGCGCTTAGTGATGGAACCAATGGAACGCCGGGCCTGAAAAGCTGGACGGATGTGGGGCTTTTTTGGCGCTGGAAACGCATCTACATCACGGGAGGCGGGGAAAAAGCCTGATTGAGCAAGAAAAACTTTTCCCTTCTCCTTTGAAAATAGCAGATACGTCACAGCCAAGGCACTGTATATTTGGACGGCCTTTTTTCAACTAAACTCTACTCTAATTTCCACGGCCCGGCGTTCCATTGGTTGATTGGTTCCATCACTAAGCGCCGAGACTGCTACGTAACCACGAGACCTACAGCGCATGCGCCACTGGCCGTCCAAATATACACTTCGCACAGCCAATCACAGGTTTGGTCAGCAAATCTCTGTCAATTATTTATAGTCTCTGGCGCCCTCACATCCATCAAGAATTTGAAAATTAAAATATCGTTTTGGACACTCTGTAGAGCCGTTCTTCATCTGACTACTTACAAGGAAACATTCTTAGGGTGAACTCACAGAAATGCACGAAAATTTTACAGGCATAAGAAGATGACTCAAAACACTTACTGTGAAAAAATTAGCTGCTGAATTTCAATAGGAGAGGAGTTATTTAAATTTGAAATTTGGGTTCTGAGTTGCCAAACACATTCATTTAGCACCACTTGGCGACTTTCCAATCGGATGGAATGAGAAATTTGATTCGAAGTGTCTAAATCCACGAAAGTTGGCCCGTGCTAAAGTATTAGCGAAATTTGTTAGAGTTGAGTTGTTACTTTCGTGGATTTAGACAGTACCATAAAATATATAGTTTCCAATGCATTTTTTAAAAATATGCGGCAAACAGATAACTCCTAAAAATTAAATGCTAAATAGATGTTGGATTCTTTTTAATTTGAATATAATTTTGTATTGCTTCATGCGTTATTTATTTTAATTTTCCTTCTTTAATTAATTTTTATTCCTGTTTTGCATTTGATGAACTTTTTTTTATTCGCTCATTTATAAGTGGCAACAGAGAAAACGCGGCCACTACATTCGAGATTTGCTCCAAAATGCTACTGATTGGAAGTCGAGATAAGACGATTGGCGAGATGTAGAGATGTAAAGGCTGGAAAAAACCGGGTTTATTCCCGGGAATAAACCCGGTTTTTTGGGATGGGAATTTTGAATATTCCCGTTTCGGAGATTTTAGAGTGAAATTTTGGGAATTATGATTCTTTGGCTTTTTGTAAAAGGTAAGTGATTTCAAGTATTTTTCATATGTTTCATATGTCATAATACTATAATTTGTATAAATTTAAGGTTAATTTTAATTCTAAGACTTGGATTTCGGTTTAAGCTAAAAACGGAAGTAAGCGATATATTATAAACCTCCTGAAATAATATAAATAGTTTATAATAGAAAGAACTATCAATTACTATAGTGTTTGATCATGTTTAAAATTGTCTTAAACTCCCCAAAAGTCCTAGAAAATGAAAACTGATGGTGAAATATCGTTGTGTTTGTTTAGGGTCAAAATTCCCAATATTCCCCTAAAATTCCCGGTTTATTCCCAAAAATTCCGGGTTTTTTCCCGCCTCCCAAAAAATGTGGGAATTTTACATCTCTAGCGAGATGGCGACATTTCGTTTGGCGAAATAACCACAATAACTACTCACTCTTGTGATGCGATTCGATCTAGATCGGTGTTTCTTCTATATCGATCTACTTGGATTGGATTGCATTATTGCCGGCTGCATTTTCGCCGATCCCAACCGTTTCGTCCAATGAAGACTCAGGCGCATGCGTTTGGACTTATATATTTCCACAATACTCCGTGGTCTTGAATGGGGTTGCCGAATTTTGGCATAATTCGCGTTTTTGGATAGTTTTTAGAATATGTTTAGGAATATTTAAGAGTTCTGAATGTTCTGTTTTACAATTTTTACTTTCATGAATTATACCTTACGTAAGCATTTTTTTTCACAGTTTGGCAAAGTTTAAGCAAAAGTTTTTTTAAACCTTTCTTTTAATCATCAATATATATATTTATCTTACATGTTGCTCAAATTTGGCTGTATTTCTTATCCTTGGTTTGCAACAATCAGTTTATTTTTATTTAGATTTACAAAATATGTGGATTTTTTTAATAAAAAATTATTTCTACAGGGGCCGTTTAAATATTATGTAAGCACCTAAGGGGGGACGGGTTTGCTCTTTGCTTATTATTCCAGACAACATGGGAAGTCAGTGACGCTTACATAAGATCTTACTAACACTGCATTTTTGAAAATCTCTCGTTTATTGCATAAATTCAAAATTCAACCAAAAATAAATTTTACTTTAAAACTTGTTCGTACAAAAAAGGGATCGGGCAGTTTTCTTACGTAATCATGAGGGAGGTTTGTGGTTTGCTTATCTTTGTTGACAAGGGGGGTTTCAAATGTTACCCGAAATATTCTTGGATATATTAGCATGTAAAAATAGCACTTTTTCAGGCCTCAAAAATGAAAAAGTTAGCAACTTCACAAGTTTCCAGTGTCATTATGATGTAGTTTTGTGTTTTTTAGTTAAATAAAGACACAATTTAATCAAACATTTAAAAAAAACTGAAAAGTGCTGTTTTTATCATGCCACATATTTATGAGTCCACGAATAATCCCCGAAATATCACGACATTTTCATGAATTTTTTCAGTGGGTTTTTAATTCTAATGACAAAAATACTCTCATTATGGTTTTGGGTTTATCTCCTCCATTTTTAGTTAATTTTTTTTACTTTTTTATTTTGCCTTTAGAGGCACTGTAAGTGTAAGTCTTCTCAGTGGATTTTTTAGGGTTACTTACATAGGGGTAGACCATATTTTCATGAGCCTAGGAGGCGTTGGTTCCAAATAAAAGCAGTGAAACTGACTTTTGAAACACCAGTATAGTATATATTTACTTAACCCTTATAAATTTTTGGTCTATATACTCTGATTTCGTTTCATAATAAAACTTACACACATGTGGGGAGTAAGTCTGATTTCAGAGAATTCATTTCTGTAAAAGTTAAATTTCTGTTCACAAAAAACCCTTCAATTATAATTCTTTTAAACTTTGGATTAACATACTTTTAAAACACTATATTACAAGCACAATTAAAACATAATTACATTATATTAGTAAAAATGCTTACATAACATAATATTTATTAATGAATCAATAATATTAGAAAATATCATCATTTATAAATTTCACACATTTTCAAGTAAAAATGACTTAATTACTGTGTATTTAATACAGTCTCATTAGAACATATTTTTATTAATACCAAAGGTTAGATAAGTGAACCAGATAAAAAATTATGTACCTAACTGTCAATTACGAACAAAGGTAGATTAAAACTTTTAAATTATTATTTAAAACTTTTAAATGATATTTTACTGTAACAAGTAAGATAAGTACTAAGGCTTTACAAAAATTGGCTGATATCTAAAATATCCCATCACCCAATTCCGCTAAAAATGTATAAACTTGTAAACGAAAAAAAACACAGAACATATCCAAGTAATTTTATCGCCATCAGAACAAGCCCAATTTAACCGCCAAGCAAAATGTAACAACTAGAACAACCTCAGACTTCGACGCATGCGCCTGAGTCTTCGTTGGACGAAACGGTTGGGATCGGCGAAAATGCTTGCCGGCTTTCCAATCCTTCGCCATTTTGATTTGTGGCGTGGGCTGTGCAGTGTGTCGGAGCAGGAGCATCGGACGGAATAGCTAGTAAATTTTATCCTACCATTTACATCAGGTTTTCCGGATTGAATTCAGTAAGTGATTTTTATTTTATTACATTAGGTTTTCCGGATTGAATTCAGTAAGTGATTTTTATTTTATTAATATTCCATTTTGCACCTCCTTTAATTTAACGTTCAGTAGGACCAGGACCTGTAATGTGCGAAGGACGAAGGATACGTTTAGGATTTGTGTTCTAAATTAATATCCTAGGGGGTAAAAGCAATTAATATTTATGTATATATTTTTTAAATTTAAAATCTGTAACATCAGTTAATATGTCTACAACCAATTTTAATTACGTTGTATGGAGGCTTAAAGTAACTGCCTGGTTTTAGATGAATGTTTAGAATTATGCACCATAAACTTTTGAATTTCATAAAAAAATGTAACATGCTCTCTGAAAGCACACATTGACTTGTTGTGATCAGATGTCCAGAATAATTATCCCAAATGTAAATTACCACTGTGGATGAAGGAAAAACTATCACATCATCCAGTGGTATCCTTGTACCTTATCCTGAATAACATTATAAGTAATTTTCACTGAAATTGAAAAGTGCTATAGCAGAATATGGTAAAGATTTTCTTATTTCCCTAAGTTACCTGGATTGTGATTTAGAAATAATCATTTAAACATTCTTAATTTAAAAAGCATTATCTGAAAAAATTATACCATTATGCTTAGTAAATATATAACAAAAAAAGTTCTATAGAAATTCTTACTTAAGTACCTATAAGATAAATAGTTGCATACACATGAATTTATGATCCAAAAAATTTATTTAAAGCTTTATTATTTTGGCACTCTTAAGTAAGAGAACCAATGATTTTTCACGGATGTTTTTTCTTCCCCAGAGGCATAAGTTAAACTTTCTTTAAACAGGGTTCCCACGGGTCAGGGAAAACCTGGAAATGTCAGGGAATTTAAATTTCACCTAAAAAGTCAGGGAAAATTATACTAATTTTGGCCTTAAACCTGGAAAATCATAAAAAACACACTGTGAAATGTTAGCGTCAATTTTGGCTCTAGTAAGTGAAAAAATAGTAAATGTATTGAAAATTAAGTGTTCAAAAATGCAAGAAGTATCCGCAAAATGCTGTGAATTGCAAGTTTTTTACTGAAAAATCTTTAAAAAAAGATCACGAAAAGTCGGGGAATTTTATTTGGGAACCCTGTTCAAATTGAAAATATATGCATTAACTAAGAAACTGGAAATAGCAGTGGCATTTTAAGTGTAAATCTTAAGTCAAAATATTTTAATGTTTGAGGGAGTTGCAAACTCTTACTAGTTGTTCTACACAGAATTAAATCAATTGCATTATTATAAATTCAGCTAAAAGTCTAGTATGGAAGATGATCATAATGTATCAGATCAGCATGGAAAAAACCCTTAGGAATGAAATCTTAAATTATTAAAGCTTGATAATACTTATGAATAGAGGAGTCACAAAACCCATGAATGCCTTTCATCTGGCTTTTCAATTGGTTTGTCCTTGATAGCCTTTCTAACCAGGGTTGGGTTTCTTCCGGAAGAAACTAGTTTCTTCCAGGACAGTGGAAGAAACTGGAAAAAACCAGAAGAAATGGAAGAAACTGGAAGGAACTAACAAAAAGCTTTACAGAAGCACCCAATTTTTAAATCTGTTAAATGAATAAATCAAACCATAATTTTAAAAACTCTTAAATGTAATTTAATTATAATTAGTTAAATTTATTTATAGTAATTAAATTTTAAAAAATTTTATATTTGACTTATAATTCCGGTTAGTTAAATTAAATTTTAAATCTGTTGTGTTAACTGAGTAAATTAAACCACAGTTTAAAAAACTCATAAATGTAATTTAATTACAATTAATTAAATTTAATTAGAGTAATTAATTTTCTAAAAATAACATATTTAACTTTTAATTCCAGTTAGTTTTTTATTAAAGAACTCATAAATATAATTTAATTAAATAATTAGAGTAATTAATTTTTGAAAATTATATATATATATTTAACTTTTAATTCCTCTTAGTTAAATTTAATTTTAAATCTGTTGACTGAATAAATCAAACCATAATTTTTAAAAACTCATAAATGTAATTTAATTATAATTACAGTAATTTGACATTAGTTAAATTTAATTTTAAATCTGTTGACTGAATAAATCAAACCATAATTTTAAAAAACTCATAAATGTAATTTAATTATAATTACAGTAACATTTTTGACTGGAAATAACACCAGACAAATATTTGTCAGAAATATTCAAGTTTAATACTTTGTTTTAAATTTTGTGTCGGGTTTATATTGTTTTATTACTATATGGAAGATCGTGTATTCTAGAAAAATTCAGATTATTAAAACATGTCTTTTCTGTTTAACTTTTATACTTTCTTGTAGACAGAAACTCATCCAATACTATGTAATTCTCAGACTTATTCAAAACTACTTTTCTGTTAGGAAGAAATTAATTTAAAATTACTGGAATAATTTAATACATGCATGCAATAGGTATTTATAACAGTTTTGAGTATTTAATTAAATTTTAGACTACAAAGTAAATATTGTTTATTAAAGGTTTTTTTTTTCAAATTATTTAATAGCATTTTTTTCATAGTTTGGAAGAAACCTACATTTACTAATTTAATCATTAACTAATAGGTGCATATAATTAATGACATTTTGGAAGTTTTTATGTAAATATAAGAGTGTTTGTGAGACAAATATTTATAAAACCTGAAAATTTAAAGCTAATTCTTTAAAAAAAGAGGTTTCTTCCAGTTTCTTCCACATGGAAGAAACCTATTTCTTCCGGGTGTGTCTCGATTGACCGAAATCCATCTTACCGAAGCGCCTCTTTCCCGAACGCCACAAGCCCGAACGGGACACTTGCCCGACAGGACTTCTTACCGAATGGGACACTTGCCCGACAGGACTTTTTACCGAACGGGACACTTGACCGACAGGACTTTTTACCGAACGGGACACTTGACCGAACGGGACTTTTGACCGAACGGGACACTTGACCGAACGGGACTTTTGACCGAACGGGACACTTGACCGAACGGGACTTTTGACCGAACGGGACTTTTGACCGAACGGGACACTTGACCGAACGGGACACTTGACCGAACGGGACACTTGACCGAACGGGACTTTTGACCGAACGGGACACTTGAACGAACGGGACACTTGAACGAACGGGACACTTGACCGAACGGGACACTTGACCGAATGGACTTTTTACCGAATGGGACACTTGACCGAACGGGATTTTGACCGAATGGTGCGTTTGGCCAACAACTCACTATGGTCACTCATTTTAAATAAGGGCTTTCGATTTAGGTGTCCTGTTGCTTGACCACTGGTCAAGATTACCTCTATGGCTAAAATCATTATAAAATTAATTTTGGAGATGTTGATTGATATTTTGTAATCTTAACAGTTTTGACATGTGTCTTTGGTTCCGGTGAACGGATACTTTTGGGACACACTGTACATAAATTAATTTATACTCAGTTACCATTCTGTAAAAATTTTAATTAAACTACCTTATTTATTACTATTATATGAACTAAACGTTGAAAAAAGTGTTTTGTATTTATGGAAAAGAGTAAAACGCAAATAAGAGCATAACACAGGGGACTGTGTATTCTCATTCTCCTAAAATTGCAACTTCAATTTAAGAGATTTTAATTAAGATTTCTTTGTTATTTATCCTATAGGTATCATGATTAGAAAATTAAGGATGCGAATCTAAAACTTGTTTAACGCTTCTTATTTAATTCCAAATATTATATAGTTCGCACTCTATATACTTCATATTATACTTAACAATTCTATTTACTTTTTTAATATACATTACTCATTACTTCATTAAAAAGAAATTGATATTTCTTAGCAAAATTAATATTAATTTATACTTGACAAGTTCCTGATACGTATTTTTTTAGCCTAGCTTCAAATTTTTTAAGGATTTGAAAATGAAAGGAGACTGTTAAGAATAATATTAATTTATAATTTCAAGGGATGAAAAATTGTATTATAATTTTGTAATTAGTTTTCAGATTGCGGGCTTTTAATTGTATCTATCTGGAGGTTAGAAAAGCAAAGTGTAAATTTAAGATCCCGAAATTTTTGACTTGACTTGTTCGGTCAAGTGTCCCATTCGGTCAAAAGTCCCGTTCGGTCAAGTGTCCCATTCGGTCAAGTGTCCCGTTCGGTCAAAAGTCCCGTTCGGTCAAAAGTCCCGTTCGGTCAAGTGTCCCGTTCGGTCAAGTGTCCCGTTCGGTCAAGTGTCCCGTTCGGTCAAAAGTCCCGTTCGGTCAAGTGTCCCGTTCGGTCAAGTGTCCCGTTCGGTCAAGTGTCCCATTCGGTAAAAAGTCCATTCGGTAAAAAGTCCTGTCGGTCAAGTGTCCCGTTCGGTCAAAAGTCCCGTTCGGGCTAAAGGTCTTTCGGTCTTGTGGCGTTCGGGAAAGAGGCACTTCGGTAAGATGGATTTCGGGCAGACGGGCGCGACCCATTTCTTCCGGACGGTTTTTTCCACGGTTTTTTCCACTTCGGAAGAAACTTGCCAACCCTGTTTCTAACTAGTCTTGGTGTATAATAATAAAGGGCAACACAGAGTGTTTAATAAGTTAAAAGTGATTTGTTTGACTATTGCTAAAAGCTAAAGCTTTGATCTTTGGGATAATTTTTATGAAAAATTTAGTATGTCAGGAGATAAACTTGAATCCTGTAGTGTTGGTAGGGGAGAGGAGGGAGGAATGGGACAGTGGGAGGAGTGGGACAGCTGAAATTAAGGAAAAATAAATCAGTTTATTTTATTTCCAATTTGGTCATTAGATGTCCTTCTTATAGCTTCTTGTTATTTCCTCCATTTAGTTTATCCAGCAGCAAGTTTCTGTTTATAGTTGTAAAAATTTGATTTTCCCACCTCCAAAGTAAATTTCCAGTCTATCTTGAGTTTTATTTCATTTCTCATGTAATTTGTAGAACAAACATTATATAATGCCATTGTAATCTAAAAGATTTAATATATGCTAATCTGCAATTTCATAAAGCCTAACACCAGCATAGTTTATGTGACAAGTTATATTTTAAAAGCAATGTGTGGAGGGAGGAATGGGACACTCTGAAAAATGTAAACAAAATCTGCAAAAATGTAAACAAAATTTGAAAATATTAATTTCTGATAGCTTTCTATCGCTTCAATTGAAATGCTTTTCTTTTCTTGAATTAACAATTTCAAGTATTACATTGTATTTCAATTATTGATTCTTAACACCATGAGAAAGAGTTCAAGTGTACTAAATATTTTTTAAAAATTATTCTATAATAGATATAAGATTGAAAGCTGTTTAAAAATGTGGGCAAAGGTTAAAAGAATAGTAGGTAAAATACTAGGCCCTTTCTCATTATTACATTTTACTAATTTTCTTTACTTTTCAAAAGTGTCCCACTCCTCCCACCCATGAGGGAGGAATGGGACAAAATTCTTGTTAATTTGAATGATCAAAAGTGATAAAATTAAACAACATTTAAGAACTGTACATTTTTAAAAAATTAAGTTAAAACATGCAAGTTTATTATCCAACCATTTGCATCTATGAATAAGCAGGGGATAATGAATAAAAAAATATTTAGTGAAAATTGTCCCATTCCTCCCTCCTCTCCCCTAAGCATAATCGAACTGAGTGTCATAAAACAAGTTATTCTAGAGTGAAAAGTTTATCAGATATTGCTTCATTTAACTCAGCGGTTCTCAAACTTTCTATTGTCACGGACCCCTTTATGTTAGAAGCCAGGCATCGCGGACCCCCAACACCAAAAGCCGTAACCAGACTTTTGTTCTGTGTTTAAGATTAATTAAAAATAGTATACAAATTATAATAAATTTTACAATTACTCCACTCCAGAGAAATATTATTTAGGAAGGGACCAAAATTATCCCTCCGCCCCCATGTATATTTTATAGGTAAAAGAAGCTTTTTAGTACATTTTTAAGTAGAATTTGCATCTTAGGGAAATTAACATGAAAAGGTTATGAGTAATTAAGTTCTACCCACAAAGGGGATTCTGGGGGGTCCTCCCCCAGAAAATTTTTGGAAATTCAACTGGAAAAACATATTTTAAATTAGTTTTAATACCCCTAGTTAAAATTTTTTGAATATAAATTTTTATGTAATATTTGCATTTTGATGAACTTAATGTTAAAAATAGTTTATAATAGAGTTTTAAGAACAAAAAAGGTATCTGGGGGTCATCCTCAGAGAAGTTTTAGATAAATTTGTCCCTAAAAACACACAGGATTTTAACTATATTTCTTAGTTACGAATTTCAGACTATATATTCTTAGGTAGGATTTCAATTTTGATGAACTTTTAAAAAAAATTTTTAAATAATAAATTACCAATTACTAAAGGGGGTTCAGGGGTGCTCCCCCATTTTGAAGATTTGATCCCAAAAACAGGGTTTTCACTTGTTTTGATACACCAAATCCAAATTTCAGGGCTCCTTCACACACCCTTATTACTCCCCTGAATTACTCCAAGTCTCTGTGGTGAGGGTCTGGAAATTTCAAGGTAAATATTATGCATTAAAGTCAAAATTTCGAGGGGGCTGGGGGTTCTCCCCCAAAAAATTTTTGAAATTTACCTCTTAAAACTAGTGTTTCTTCTAATTTTGAAACTCTTTTGGGAATTCTAAAAGTAGCTTGAGGAATTCTTCAAGGTAACTCGCGGACCCCCTAGGAAGGCGCCGCGGACCCCCAGGGGTCCGCGGACCACAGTTTGAGAACCGCTGATTTAACTCATCTGAAATTAATTTTAGGGGGGTTTGAGGAACAAATCGAAAAACCTGACAGAAATCAGAAGAATCTCATGCCTGTGTTTTGATCCATTAAAAATCCATAAGTGTAAATAAACTAGATGTTCTTGTTAAGACTTACCTATTCCTTTATCTAAACCTACAATAGGTCCTGATTAAATATTTAAAAATAACCTAAAATTTGAAAAATACTACTTTACCCATTATTCTCTTAAAGCCAAAGTTAACATTAGTGTTAAAAATGGTTAATCCAGAAGTTAATAAAAATCATTGAAATAATGATGGTAACATAGCCTGGATAATGTGATGCAAGAGGGTCATAACCACTGAATTTAAATTAATTCATGAAAATTCTTATATCCTGTGTTTTTGTAGATTCAATTCAGAATGTAGAGGGTCAATTAGCTTTAGCCCCTTTTATATTTTTGGGTAAAAAATTAATGAGCTTTAGCACCCTCCAAGATCTTGAGCTCTGTGCTTTTATAGGAATGCACATATAAAAGGAACTTTTAAAAACTTGTCGAACTTTATTCTTTACTTTAAAAAAGGTTAACCATTACAAATCTTTCAAAGATATTACATCTTTCATTTTTAGATAGGGCAGTAATTAGGAATCTCCAATTATAACAAAAAATACAATGGATGTGTATTAGAAAGTTTTAAAATCACCAGTATGAAAAATTAGTATCGTTATAAACACGGATAAAAATGATTATTATTTCAGTAATGTATTTTTTTGAGGGAGAGATTTAAAAATGTGTAAATTCTTGCAGAAAATTTTTGGAAAAAATTTAAGTTTGCCGAAAGGTTTTCATTTTATACAAGTATGGTTACTTACATGTCCTTCTGATACATTATTTTCTGTCCTTCTGTTATCATTAAAAAGCCTCCAAAATAAAGTCCCAATAAAATGTTGACAGGCTAAGTGAAGTTAATCTGCTTTGTATAAAAACAATATTTTAACCCATTAGGTTTTTAGTAAGGTGAGGTTTAGTTTTTGTAATGGAAGGATACCTACAGTGTCAGCTCATGTTTCATGAAGGGTTGAGTCTTTTGGAAGAAACCAACAGATGCTCAAAATTTTAAGATTTATTGACTACATAAATAAATAATTTAAACCATAGTTTTTTAAATAAAAGTTCATTTACTTGTTAATTAATTAATTTTTGGAAAAAGAGAAGTTACTTTTCACTACTAAATTTCAGGTTGCTAAAGATTTTAAAGGTGATGTGATGGCTCTAAGAGTTTCTGCTGTATTTCCTATATAAAACTTACCTAACCATTTTTTAGTAAAATATTACTAATATTATTACATTTTGTAACTCTTAAAATAACTAATTATCAATTATACTAAGCAATAAGCATATTGATTTTATGGAAGCTTGAAGAAGTGGCTGAAATTTTATAACTTCAGCAGTAAATTTATTTAGGTTTCTTCCACTGAAAGAAACCTACCTTAAAACATTAATGTAATTATTAAATAACTTAGTACTCATTTAATATACTAATTGATTAAATTTTGCAACAACAAGGTTAAATTAGTTAAACAAAAGCATTTAGTATTATATTAAAGCTCATTTGAAAAATTCTTTAGCAAAATTGGTTTCTTCTGGATGCTTTTTTCCGCTACAGAAGAAACTTGCCAACCCCGGGCTAGAATGCATACCAATTTATTTTTTAGCATTAACTGGTAAAAAAATTCCTTTTCTGTCCTTCCTTTTGCTAACACAATACCTTAATTATAATTTTCAAATTTCACGCACCCACACTTGTGTTCTCATCCATTTTAAATTTAAATTATTTAATCTGTCTACTTATTTTTCTTTTCAGACTTATACTAAATAATACTTGTGTTTGATGACCATGACCACTCCCTGTCCTGTGGCATCAATCACAAGTGTTTTTTAGTTTTTCAAGAAGTACCATCCACAGTCAGCTAAGAATAACGTAAGTGTCAGCTGTGTTAATTCACTTCTCAACCAGATAAAAAAAACGTTTTTTGTACATAGTCTAATCTAATGTAATATGCTTTGAATGCTTCTTAACTTAACTACTTTATGTACTGGAGGCAAGCCTGAATGGGCTTAGAAATGTTCGATATGTTTCCCCCCTTGTGCTCTCGTTCATTTTCAATTTAATCTATTGTATCTATCCCAGTGAAACTTTCTTTTCAGACTACTAAATAACACTTGTGTTTGATGACCATGACCACTCCCTGTGGCATCAATCATAAGTGTTTTTTAGTTTTTCTAGAATAACCAGCCAAGAATAACGTAAGTATGGATTATTTAAAAGGTGTCAAATTGTAAGGCCTAATTTGTATTAGGACACAATATTTTCTCTTTTCTATTCAATTATTTATAAATATATAATGGAATGATTGAAATTTTACTCATGCGGTTTTAGAGGAATAGAATAAACATATCCACAACATAAATATTTAAATACAAACACATTAAAGTTACTTATATATTTGGTTATAAAACTTAACAATAGAATATATTATTATATTGGCTTTACCTGTTCCTCTACTCAACTGAACTATTACATTATTCTGATGTATTAATATTATTACTGATTCTAATAGTACTACTACTTTCCTTTAAACACTTAAGTCATGATAATAAAAAAAGTACTGTATGTTTATACTTACCTTGTTGAAAAAAGTTCAAGTACTATATAGTGTGATAATTGTTTTCATTTCTATACATATACAGTTCATAATTAACCCTCAATATTAGAATCACAAAATTCCCCACAACATTTATTTTAAAATGGATTTTATCCCCACGCAAGTTAGAATGCAATTATCGGGTTTCAAATAATCTAAACGAAATATTATAGCACAAAAGAAAGTCCGTCTTCATTGCGATTTGACATCGGGCGTGAAAAGGGGAGATAACGGATGGACGGCGCCAGTTGGCTGTGCAGATTCCCCCCACCCCTTGTAGTCTAAGCGGTACAAGTTGAAACACTGCACTTTTTGATGATGGTAAGCCACTTGGTACACTGATTCCATGGACCAAAAGAATGAGTTTTCGATCAGGAGTCCGCCGAAATTTCCCTTAGAATTTAAAATATTTAACTTTTTGTGAAATTTTTAAATTCGCGTTTTACACCTTAACAATCAAACTTTTCAACATGTAAGGTGACTTTTCTATGCAATTTGAGGTCGTAGATTACAAATATGAAGTCGAAATTTTCAAAAAGATGCTATTTGATATGTTTTTTGAAAAAAACTAAATTTTAAAATTTAAAATCTTCAAAAACACAATGTTAAACATAAGTTGGTATCATGAAATTTTTACCAGTTATTAAGCTATTTGTAACTAAATAAAATCCAAAATTTCAAAGCTTTACCTTTATTATTCATCGAGATATGAGACTTTAAATTTGGAAAATTTTCAAAATGGCGGCCATGCTTGATGCGACTACTCATCGAAAACTTCCCATAACTCGGTAAATTATTGTTAAAAATGAACAGTTAAAACCTTTTTTGAAAGAAGAGCAATACCACTACACTATTAAGACATTAAAAGAACAATTAAACCACTTTAAGTTGGTTTTAAATAAACTCTAAGACAGAATAATACTTTACTATGACAAGCATGTTAAAAGCTTTAAAAAAATGCTTTCTTGGTGAAAAATTGTTCTAAATTTTTTATTAAATGTTCACCCTGATATAAATATGCGACATTAAACCATTTAAAGGAAAATTTTGCCTTACAAGCGCCTGGGCGCAAACGCGAAAATACCTAATAAACGCGCGCTTCAAATAAACTTTTTCTGTCAAAGAATCACAAAATCGTGCTTTCTATTATGATTTTCTAACAACATTTTAGCCACTTCAAGTTTTAAAAACAAGCATCCCTTACCTTTTGTATAAGAAAAAAAGCTTAAAATACAATTTTTCAGGTTAGAAATTACCTTTCAAATGAGTATTTTCTAGACAAACCTTTACACACTGAGTTAAAACATGAAATATCAATGAGATTCATAATGTATTAAAATATGTTATATACATTTAAACTTACCGAACACTTTTTACAATTAGTAATCGTTGATCGTTGTGTATTTGAAAATCGAGTAAGGGTAATACAATACATCTAATCATTTCCTATATGGTAATGCATAACACCATTTAAACTTTAAGCAATTATTTTTTAATCGGTATACAAAATTAATTGAGACTGTATGCGTCCTGCTAGTTTGCTACAAGACTACTTAAATTTAAAGACCTGTATACTCTACCTTAGGTAGAGTATTAAAAATTAAGGAGTTTATTAAGAAATTAAGAATATCGGGAAAGTCAAATGCATCCAAATCTTTCATTAATAATCATCGTACAAATATTTGGATATGATAAGTTAATAAGTAAGGATTTTTTCTTATTTTAAATGAGTTGTAGAGACAATATATTTTTCCTGTAAAAAACATTAAATGTGTACCATGATAGATCAAGATTTTTTCTTTTAAGAAACGTATGTCTCTCTTGAGAATTGGTATATTTTCTATATTAGCTAGATTTAAAAAAAAGCATGTACATTGCCTATTAGGGTGGGTCAAAAAAAATTTTTTCACGTTTTCCCAAGGGCACAGCGACAAAAGGGTGCCAAATGGTCTCAAACTGACGTGTGTAAAATACTATTCGATTATAATAACTCTTTTTGCCTCCGGATTTGTCTCAAAGTTTCGATTAATATAGTAATTTCATGTAAAAATGGACAAACTAAAATTAAGTTTTTACGTCGATTTCACAAATCCTTCATGAATGTAAATGTGCACAATGGTATAAAAATCATCATTTAAGACTATAAAATAATTATAAATGGAACCAGAGATGAAATACTTGAGTTGTTATACAACATATTTTAAAATATCTCAATGGTTAGAACTGGCAATCAAAAATTTCTTGCTGGAATCATAAAGATGTGCGAAACTCTTATTGCCGGTTCATTAGGATTTTAAAAACATCAAATTTTAAATAAAAATGGATATGTCAGAAGGTGGGTACCTTTTTGGGGTTATATTTCAACCCCGAGGAAGACATTTGGATAATTGTTAAAAAGTTGGGGTTCCCTTGAAATTTCTTTGGCATATTAGGAATATTCCATCCCAAGTGACCCCATATGAGTCACTAATGTCCAAAAATAAATTAAAACCACATTTTAAGAGTCAAATTTTGAAACTTTTTCTTAAGAAGAGCAGTAGATCCCCGTTTTCAGCATAAAGCTTAGTGTTATCCCCTAAGTTTTTAAATAAGCTACATTACTTTTCAAAACTTACTTGTAATTATCTTAAACAGTTAAATTTGCTTTGTTTTAACTTTTATGAACGCATAAAGGAATGCTAAGGTGCCATTTAGAGTCAATCCTCCTTACAAAGAAATATAATTTCATTGGCCTGGGTTTCAGTCTATTGTTATAGCAAAAATATAGGTTAATCATGACTGAGGTGAATCATAACTGATATTGCCTAATGAACAAACTATTCATTCGACAATTGTTTCAGCAAGTTTTTGGAATCATATTTGGATCCCAAAACCAGCCAGTGAAATAACTGTCCCCTGAATTTTGAAAGCGTGGCATATTTATGAAAAATATAACTATTTCTTCTTTAAAAAATTAAAAATACCGCTTTGTGCTGACCAAACTGGAGGGAAAATGTATCTGAACTACCAATATTTAAAATATGTACCACTGACAATCCACTGTTTGTTGGCAAAGCAGATCCTCCTATTCTACGGCTATTGTTAATATGATAGCATCATATTACATTGCCAATTTGGCAGTTGTTTTTGTATTGATAATACATAAAGGTGACTAATGTGATTAAAAATGCTTTATAAGACCCTTATTTGTGAGATATAAGAAGTTATCGACAAAAAAATTTAATTTACATAATTTTAAAAAAATATGAAAAATTACATATTTTTATTCTATCTGAGGCCAATCCGGAGGCAAAAAGAGTTATTATAATGGAATAATATTTTACACATGTTAGTTTGAGACCATTTGGCACCCTTTTCTTGCTGTGCCCGATGGAATTTGTGAAATTTTTTTTTCGCCATAGGAAAATGACCCACCCTATTGCCTATACTCCTTTCAGTAGGTAATTACAACACTAAGTTAATAATTTCATTAATTATATAAAGAGTTAAAGGTATTAAATAGCCTTTTAAGGATTTCAAATTATTTTGTTTATTCTTTTGGCACAAATTCAAAAGTATTGATTTAATTTTTGAATTTAACGTAAAAGGTTAAGTTATAGGTCTTCTTCTGAATTTTGGCATTCACCTCTACAATTCAGGCACATTAGTGTACATGGTATTCCTGAAGATTTGCAGGAACACCTTGCATAATCTATTTCCGCATAACTTCTAACCTTTCTGATTTTTAAAAATAATTCATAAAAACAGCAAATACACAACGATTACTAATTGTTTAAAAGTGTTCGGTAAGTTTAAATGTATAACATATTTTAATACATTATGAGTCTCATTGATATTTCATGTTTTAACGCAGTAAGTTAAGTTTTTTCTAGAAAATACTCATTTGAAATGTAATTTTCAACCTGAAAAATTTTATTTTAAGCATTTTTTCTGATACAAAAGGTAAGGGATGCTTGTTTTTTAAACTTGAAGTGGTAAAAATGTTGTTAGAAAATCATAACAGAAAGCATGATTTGGTTAAAATAATGTTAGAAAATCATAATAGAAAGCACGATTTTGTGATTCTTTGACAGAGAAAAGTTTATTTGAAGCGCGCGTTTATTAGGTATTTTCGCGTTTGCGCCCAGGCCCTTGTAAGGCAAAATTTTCCTTTAAATGGTTTAATGTCGCCTATTTATATCAGGGTGAACATTTAATAAAAAATTTAGAACAATTTTTCACCAAGAAAGCATTTTTTAAAGCTTTTAGCATGCTTGTCATAGTAAAGTATTATTCTGTCTTAGAGTTTATTTAAAACCAACTTAAAGTGGTTTAATTGATCTTTTAATGTCTTAATATTGTAGTGATATTGCTTTTCTTCCAAAAAAAGGTTTTAACTGTTCATTTTGAACAATAATTTACCGAGTTATGGGAAGTTTTCGATGAGTAGTCGCATCAAGCATGGCCGCCATTTTGAAAATTTTCCAAATTTAAAGTCTCATATCTCGGTGAATAATTAAGGTAAAGCTTTGAAATTTTGGATTTTTTTAAGTTACAAATAGCTTAATAACTGGTAAAAATTTCATGATACCAACTTATGTTTAACATTGTGTTTTTGAAGATTTTAAATTTTAAAATTTAGTTTTTTTCAAAAAAACATATCAAATAGCATCTTTTTGAAAATTTCGACTTCATATTTGTAATCTACGACCTCAAATTGTATAGAAAAGTCACCTTACATGTTGAAAAGTTTGATAGTTAAGGTGTAAAACGCGAATTTAAAAATTTCACAAAAAGTTAAATATTTTAAATTCTAAGGGAAATTTCGGCGGACTCCTGATCGAAAACTCATTCTTATGGTCCATGGAATCAGTATACCAAGTGGCTTACCATCATCAAAAAGTGCAGTGTTTCGCCCTTTTTCGTCGTGTACCGCTTAGACCAGAGTTTCTCAAACTGTGGGTCGCGACCCACTGGTGGGTCGCCAGTCAGTTTTTGGTGGGTCGCGAGAAGATTTTTATTTTTTCTGAAAATGAAGTATCTTTTTATAATTTTTACAAATGTGTTATTGACTTTTGAGTTATCAAACTATTATTTGAACTTTTGAAATTTATCACATTACCATATGGTAATGTGGACCATATGGAAAATACCATATGGAATTACCATATGGAAAATAAATTTAGTTAAAAGAATAAAATTTGAGGAAATACTACACTACTTGGAGTCGAACAGAAAAGGCAATTAATGTAAATACGTACTATATGTATGTCACTTTAATGTGCCGATAGTACAAATCTAGTCGGTTATTCAAATGAAATTTGAAAAAAAAAATTCAGTGTTTCTCCCCATCCACACCGGGGGGAGCAATGCAAATTTTAATAATTAAAAATTAAGGAAATGATGCAACTGCAATTTATCCCATATTGCTAAAAAAACAAGTTAAAACCCTGTTGTTAAGGATAAAATTTTAAAATTTTCTCTGGGGGAGGAACCCCAGACCCCCCTTTTTATTGTAGGGATCATTGTTTACCCACAATTAAACTACTTCATACGCTCAAATTCAAATATTTACTTTTAATTTTCTAAAAAGTTAATATATCTTCTAATACGTGCATGTAATAATTTATTATTATAACTAAATAGTTGGTGAACACACACACACAGTTAGAGAAATTATAATTCTGTGGGGGGGGCATGAGATAATTATCTCACTTCAGTTAATAAATATTAACTGAAGTCGGTGGGTCGCGTTAGATTTTGTTTCTCAAATGTGGGTCGCGATGTTAAAAAGTTTGAAAACCCCTGGCTTAGACTATTGTGGAAGGGGAGAATCCCAGCAGTTTGACCTTGACTCCTTGAAGAAAAGCTGGATGTGGAAGGAAGGAGAATTCTACATGACACCACTTGAAAAACTCAGTGCTTTTTATGGTGTTAAAACATAATTAATTTGCTAAATGTTAATTTCTACAGATAGATTGTTTCTTAGATCTGTTACAAAAACCTGCAACATAACACAAGTAATTAGCATCCTTTAACGCTTTAACCAGAGCTCTCAGTCTATATAAAAAACATTTACAAAAGGCAACAATTTGACATAATAGGTTAAAAACCTACTGATTTCACCCATGAAAAGAAATTTATAAAGTTTGGTTTCTTAGTTACATTTAAAATTATACAGCACAAACAAAAAATTAAAAAAATCGGCATGAAAAGTCAAAAAATATTATTTAATTCAATATTTTAAAATAGAAATCGACGATCCGAGAGAGAAAATCAAGCAATTGTTTCATATGGAATGACGTCACATCTGTTTCGGCCTTACTTTAAATTAAAGACCAGTAATAGATTTGAATTCTTAACCATTGTTTAAAAGCTCTTAAAACCAATGTTTCGTATTAAATGACTTTAAAGGGAAACTTAGAAATTAAATTTAAAAATAACTAAGCATTTGCGCGTATATACCGCTTTTGGATACTTCTCTATTGAATAATAAAATAAAAGTACTGAAAACTACTTAAAATACTGCATTTAAAGACTGAAAATGAATGTAGTATAATCAAGAAATTAGAAAGTTAAACTGCAACTACATTTGAACTGCCTTAATGTGCCTCATTTATTAACGCAACGTTTAAGCGCAAAAAATGTATTTATAATTGAAATTTGAAAACAAACCTTTTTAGACTTACTTAATTTAAATGCTGAAATTCTATTTTTAACTTATAATGCATTTTCACAAAAGCATTTGAGACACCTTTTTTTCTCTGTTAAAAACAGGAATAAGATTCCAATGGGCCGAATAATCTTAAAACTCTGGCAAACGATAGTACTAATGCTGTTACATTTTTTAAAATTTATATTAACTTATGTAACGGGGGTTATTCTAATCTAATTTATACTCTTTTCCCCACGTTTAGACTTTTTGTGCCAATTCTTCTTAATTTTGGAGTAATTAGTTTTTAAATGTAAATTCAAAACTTCATTGCTTTATTTCTGTCAAAGAGATGAGTTTCCTACCCCTCCCCTTCTTCTAGGGATTGGGGTTCAACACCATTGAGCCGCCTTACGAGATTCTCCATTGGTCAAGGTGTCGCATTATGTCACAATTATTCTTCTGCTCTATAATTTCTTGCTCTAAAAATACCTTGGAAATAGACTTTTAAAAACATTTAATTTTAAATAAAAAACGCAAACGCCATAGTTTTCCTACGAAAAAAACGATTTAGAAATGTGCTGATTAATCAATTAGTTTGTGTTTTCGGGAAGGGTAGGTTTCCACGGAAGGACGTTTTTACTCACAAAATCAATGTATTTCAGTCTGTAGGAAAAGAAATTAAATAATTTTTTTTAATTGGAATTCAGGATCTCTTATGCAAGTTAAGTACTTACTATCGCCCCTTACCAGTGGGAACGCCGTTTTTAGAAAACGCCCTATCCGATGCAACAAAGGGTACTTTAGCGGCAGATTACAACGATTCAAAACACTACATAACTATACAGTTTTGAAAAAATGAACCACGCCGTTTTCACTATGGGAGGATTCTAGGGTTGAGTCATCCCCGGGGTCCAAGGTCACATCCCCCAACAGATTGGGCCAATTATCCGACCCTTTTCTTCCAACACCTATAAACCCGTTATAGTCTAAGCGGTTAACGTTAAAATACTTCACTTTTTGATGATGGGATGACACTTGGTACACTGATTCCAGGGACCATAAGAATCAGTTTTCGATCAGGAGTAAGCCTCAACTTCCCTTAGAATTTAAAATATTTAACTTTTTGTGAAATTTTTAAATTCGCGTTTTACCAGTTAACTATCACACTTTTCAACATGTGAGGTGACTTTTCTATACAATTTGAGGGCGTAGATTACAATTATGAAGTCAAAAATTTCATAAAAGTGGTTTTTGATATGTTTTTTTTTAAAAAACTAAATTTAAAAATTTAAAATGTTTAAAAACACAATGCAAAACGTAAGTTGGTATCTTGAAATTTTTACCATATATTAAGCTATTCGTAACTATCATAAATCCAAAATTTCAAGGCTTTTCGTTTATTATTAACCGAGACAGGATACTTTGAATTTGGAAAATTTTCAAAATGGCGGCCATGTTGGATGCGAATACTCATCGAAAACTTCCCATAACTCGGTAAATTTTTGGTCAAAATGAAAAGATAAAACCTTTTTTGAAAGAAGAGCAAAGTCACTCCCCTATTAAAACATTAAAAGAGCAATAAAACTTTTTTAAATTGGTTTTAAATGAACTCTAAGATAGATTAATACTTTACTATGAGAAGCATATTAGACGCTTCAAAAAATGCTTTTTTGGTGAAAAAAAAGTTCTAAATATTTTACTAAATGTTCACCCTCAAATAAATTTGCGACATTAAACCATTTGAAGGAAAATTTTGCCTTACAAGCGCCTGGGTACAAACGCGAAAATACTTAATAAACGCGCGCTTCAAATGAACTTTTTCTATCAAAGAATCAAAAAATTGTACTTCCTATTAGGATTTTCGAACTCCATGTTGAAGAAACAAGCATTCCTCATCTTAGGTATCAGAAAAAAATGCATAAAATTCAATTTTTCAGGTTAAAAAATTGCATAAAATGCAATTTTCAGGTTAAAAAAATTACCTTTTAGACGAGAATTTTCAAGCTTTTCTATTTAATGCATTAAAACATGAAACATCGTTGACATCCATGATATATTCAGAATATTCAAACTCTTACCGAACACTTTTAAACAACTATTAATCGTTGTGTACTTGCTATATTTTTATGAAAATCGAGTAAGGGAAATGCATCAATCATTTCCTTTAATAATAACACCCTTTGAACCTAAAACATTTTGTTTTTAAATCATTATATCAAATAAGTTGAGACAATGAAACCTAGAGATTTAAATCACAACAAACCTTATAAAGAATAATCAACTTACATTGTAAGAAGAAAATATGAATTAAGCCTTTTTTATTTTATAAGAACTTTAGTTTTAGAAGTCAAGACTTACCAACAAGTATATAGTTATTTTCAATATCTGTATATATTCATTAGAAATTGAGAATATCGGAATATATCCAAATCTTTCGCTAATTAGATTAGAGTGTTAAAAAGTATTACAAGCCTTTTAAGGATTTTAAATAATTTTATTGATTCTTTTGGCACCACTGAACTAATTTTGCTGTTGCATACAGTGGCTGGTCCATCCACATAACTGGTATTTGTCTTGGATTTAAAAACTTTGTAATGTCACGAATAACATCGAGAGCATGACAAATCATGGATACTGATGCCGAATCTTCATGAAAAAGTGGCAGTAAAGAATTAATAGCAGGACAAACTCTCATAGAATTTCTGCCATGGAAAGCAGCCCAAGAAATGTTTGTATCACAGCAGTTTTCTTCTTCGTAATTATTTTTTACGTGATCCATCCAATCTTCTTCATTTTCGGACTGCAGCTCATTGGGAGTCATTTTTTGAAGGGTTTTACGTTAGAATTGGGAAATGTAGGTACACTTTGTTAGATAGAACAATGGTTTTTACTATGGAAAACTTGTCTGTAAGTCTCGGAACATTACGCGATAGTAGTATGTGCAGCACTCTGGGCCCCGGAAGTGACGTCATACCACGTGACCGGAAGTGGGCGTGGCCTCGTGACGTCAGAGGGGGCGTGGCCTCGTGACGTCAGAGGGGGCGTGGCTTGTGACGGAAGGGGCGTGGTCAAGTGGAGTTGAGTTGTTTTCCTCCTGCTGGTAGGGGGCGCTGCAATATTACTTTTTTTTTTATTTATTTATTTTACATTTTGGACTTTAACTTTTTTAAGTTGCGTGGCGTGGCTCCCTATTGTCTTAAGGGGGCGTGTCCCTAATTACTTAATTACCCTAATTAATTACATCTAATTAGTAAATTACCCCTAATTGGATGATTTATGACCCTAATTAAGTGAGCGTGACGTCATGGTTGAGTTGTTTACCTACTGCTGGTAGGGGGCGCTGCGATATTTTTTATTTTACATTTTGGACTTTAACTTTTTTAAAAGGATTTTAAGTTTTGTTTTCCTGGAATGGCAACAGTTTTTTACCTTTTGGACTTGTAATATTTTAATGGCCGTGACGCCATTGAAACATGTTCGAACAGGGACCAACAGGTTCAAGACAGGTTTGAACAAGGACCAACAGGTTCAAGACAGGCTTAGAGGCTAATCACACTTGAGCGGGAAAAATGAAACGGTATGACGTCAATGAAACATGTTCGAACAGGGACCAACACGTTCAAGACAGGAGCCTAATTACACATTTGTTACGTTGGAATACCCTGTATATATTTATTATTATTTGATAGATGTATTCTAGAGAGAAATATTGAAGCAA
Source organism: Tetragnatha versicolor (assembly GCA_024610705.1). NCBI lineage: Eukaryota > Metazoa > Arthropoda > Arachnida > Araneae > Tetragnathidae > Tetragnatha > Tetragnatha versicolor. The sequence continues at coordinate 1,269,693 of JANDEH010000004.1, forward strand.
CTTTTATTTGAAATCCGATGTTTATTAATTTTTAAAAAGAGGTACAAATATGATTGACAATCCTATACAAAAGACTTAGTCGATATTTAAAATATTTTATTAGAAAACTTTTCATTGGGTTTATATCTATTTCCTTTTAGTGGAAAAAAGCATTTTTTAAAAAATCGCTTTACCTTTTTAATCTTTTTTAAATCCCTTTACACAGCTACCGCGATACTATTCACTTTAAGAAGCTTTGCATGGCATTAAGAGGAAAAAAAGGGCACGGAGTATACCTTTTTAAGCAATGTCTTCCCCCACCCCAAATGGTTCCATTCTTACTGTAATATCTTTTAACTTCTTTTTGAAGTCGACCGCTCCCTTCTTGTTAAATACGTGGAAGACAGATATCTATGAAAGTACGATGGAGACATCACTCAGACGCAAAGCCCCCCTAGTAACAGATCACATGAATTGAGGTGCAATTGGCAGGCTTGTGCTAAGAGGCTCCACATGACAATAAGAGAAGCGAATTTCCCAGACAACATAAATTTTCACGCAGATGTCTTTTCCCAAGGCTACTGTGATATGTCTAAATTGAGTGAACCACTTTTTGAAGTTCACCGCTCCATGCACGTTTGAAAGTCCCCCCTTTATGATCCAGACGTCGCCACTCCGTCTGATAGCCTGTAGTAACAGGTTACATGAATAGCATCACAAGATACCGAAAAATCTTATAATGGGAGGGGATATGTAAACGCTCCACTTAAAGGGCGATAAAACGACATATTTGTATAGGGGCGGCAAACTACAACACATACGTGTGCTTTGGATATTGTTAACAAATAGAGCCGCACGCGACAGTCGCGCCTTCCAAAGTGGACCATCAAAAGGTGTGAATAGCCATCACAGTCACCATTGAAAGGAGCGAACAATTAAAGGAGGGACGAGAGAGTGGTGAGGGTCCTTTGATGTGATACAGCAAACATGTTCCAACACGATTTCTTTGTCATGGCGCCAACCGAAGGGAGAGATGATGCCCTGCAGGGAAAGGCGGGGGTTATTGTTGTTTGTTCTCGTCCAAACGTGCATTGCTTTGGACACTGTTAATCAGGGGGGAGTGAACCCCTCGTTGGTATTAACCAATCAGGGGGGCACTCATTAACCTCTTTGGTTCGTTCTTGACCAATCAGGATGAGGCATGCTGTATAAAACAGCGAGACTAAATAATTATCGACTGCAGATATTTCTATTGGCTGAGAAGTTCTTATTGCAGAAATAATATAGGTTAGAATCACTTCGCTTGCAGATATCACCGAAAACATACGCATTGACTTTTTTTTTTTTACTTTCTTAAATAGTGGATATGAAAAGATCAAGCGAGCAGCAGATGACTTTGCGAGAGTTCAAGAGAGTGGCAGTGGATAAAGTATTCTGCTTTAATCCAGAGGTAAAATCGGATTCTTCTCTATCTATGAAAAACTTGCCGAAAGGAATGTTTCATATAGGAGACAACATGTTTGTACTCGTGAACGATTTTAAGGGGGTGTCACGAGTGAATATACGAAATTATTCTGAAAATGAGAAAGGATTTCTTTCTCCAACAAAGAAAGGAATGTCATTCCATCCAAGGATTTGGTACAAATTCATAGGACGACTAAACTTTTTTACTGGATTTAAGGTGAACTATACCGAACTCATCGAAAGCGACTTGTGTTTCTCTAAGGTGTGTAGCGAAAGCGATTCTGTGGAGTTAGTGTTACAGCAAGTGTTTCGCAAAAAAGACAACACCTTAGCGTTCGATCCTATTAGTGTGTATCTGACTTCTTCTCAAATATCATCGTTGGAAGCTTGTGTGAAAGAGATAAACAATAGCTTGAAATGCTCTCTTCTGATCGACTCCTTCGCACGTTACGTGAGTGATGAATTGGAAAATTATCCAGAGGAGGAACAGGATGATTTCGCCGATAACGATACGCCTGCTGGATGGGGTGATATTCACACAGCTCTCCGTAAGTGTTTAAAGAATTCTATTGCTCCCAGATTGTATACTCATGAGTACTTTACTTTAGCCTATTTCTCTATTGACTGGAAAGACATAGCTGTATGTTTTGTAAAAGAAAATGTAAAACTTCATAAATTTGTTTACTTTATGTCGTGTGGTGATTTTTTTGACGGATTCAATGTATTGAAATTTTTAGAAGAAGTTAAACAATTGTGTATTAAGGATAATCCTAGCTTGCGATGGGGGTTGGATTCAATGTATTGAAAGTTTTAGAAAAAGTTAAAAAATTGTGTATTCATGATAATCCTAACTTAAGATGGAAGATCGATTGTAACTTAGATTGTAAAGATCGATGTCTCTGTATCATTTTGTTAAAACCTAAATAAAATTTGTTGTTTTAACTTTAATTTGGTTTTTCTTATTTTTGTTTTTCTTTGGTGTTTGTTTTCCTTTCAGGAATATCTTTAATTATTTGCAGATTAGGTTACTTTTTTTTTTCAGGAATAACTTGAATTATTTGCAGATTGGATTTCTTTCTATTTCATAAATAACTTAAAAAGTTTTTACTAAGCTTACCATAAAATACTTCTCTTCATGATACTTTTATTTAAATTACTTAAGAAGATGTAATTTTTAAGAGTAAGTTATGTTTAGTGAAAAGGAAATTTTTTAGAATAAAAATAATTTCTTTTCATATTTTCTACACGAAACCGAATTTTCGGAAAAAAAATTATACAAAAGTATTTCTTTACAGAATTATTAACGTAACATTTTACGAAAGTTTTTATTTGCAGCTTTTTTTATTCACATATTTTTTATGATTGTGCTTATACATACAACATTAGTGAAATTTATTCTTATGAGTTAAATTTATTTTCCATTATTTCATTTTTTTATGAAAAATTAATATTTAGGGCATCACTTTATATTTTAGATATATATTTTTAAAATTACAATTTAATATTCTTACACTTTAAATTATTTTCTTTGCAACTAATGCACGTAAGTTATTACTAAGGAAAAAACATAATACAATTTTCCAATGAAATTTATTTTAACTTATGAAAATAACAATCTTTGACGAAATCACCCTGCGACAAAGAGGACAAACATTTAAATTTTCAACACATTTTCTACAAGCAACAAGGTGTCCACAAGGTTGAAATACAACATTCATTTCTAGATTCATACATATTTTACATAAAAATGAATTTCTAACTATAATTTTACATTCATTACTATCAAGGTGTCTATTTTTAGAGATTTCAATTCCAACACGATCTTTCACTTTTTCTAGCGAAACAGTAGTCTTTGAAGCACTTATCTTTTCCACTGTATGCTTTTGAGACGTTTTACACACTCGAAGGAAATAATTTGCCTTTCTTCTCACTATAAATTGAATATATTTACAATCAGAGAAAAATTTCCTATGCTCAACCAATGGATCATCATCATTTTCCCAATTTCCCAATAATCCACCACAAGTAAAACAAACAACTATATCATCAAAGCCGGAATAATATAATCCAGACTCTGCCATGTGCTTAACATCGGGTTTATCTTCAGGCCAATCCTTAAAAGTCTCAAGACGTTTTTCAAAGTCCAACATATTAGGATGTTTTGGGTTAATATCTTTTAATTTTTCAGGTGTTTTAGCTGGTTTAGACTTGTCTTCTTGATGCACGATTGGTATGTTTTGAGAACCAGATATTAGAAATGAGCATTTCGGGGATTTTCTCATGTGCTCTCTTATCGGCTTTTGTCCTCTAACCCAGTCATGGATAATAACCCGACAAAATGTACTTCATCTTTGAATTTCAAGTAAAAAAATCCAGCTGCTGCTAGGTCAGCTGATTTGATGTACGATAGAGGCCAAACTTCAGAAAAAGAAATCATTCTATTAGCTTCATATCTCATTACTTCACAGATTTTTTCAACAGTTTCAGAATTGTTTAGTATATATTCTTCTCCATGAATGTCTGCCATTTCACGTTTGAAATTATTCATTTTAACAAAGTTGCTATGAATGACTACCTATACGTGTACTAAAAACATTTTTACAAATTTATAACTGGTGAACAAACAATTTGGAATAGTTTATATGTTCATGTAAAAGAAAAACTTTATTAAAATAAAGTCTAAAACCTAAAAATTTTACAATAAAAACTTAGTCACATAATGAAGCTAAAAAACTTTGTTTGAAATTAACTAGAAAATGAAATATTTTTTACAAGAAATAAAATTCTAAAACTAAAACTTTGCTAAAATAAAGACAAACACAGAAAAATAACTGAAAACTTTATAGAATGAACACTAAAGCCTACAACATATTTACAGTATAAAAACTTGAACACACCACAAAACTAAAATCTTCGTTAAAAATAGAAACTAGGAAACGAAAAACTGAAAACTTCGAATTTCCATATCAATATGCATGGCTAAAAAAAAAAAACTTTGTATACACTATCAAAGATATAGTTAAACTCTATCACACTCATGGTTAACAAGTTGATAAGATATTTGAAACACCGTGATTCAAACATATTTTCACTCTTTTCTGTCGTACTTTATTACATTTCATACTGTTTTTTTCTGGCCCACAGTATTTGCTGTTACAAAATTATTTTTTAAGATATGCGTGATAAAAATATATTACTCCATTTTCTTATATTCGCATTTTTTCTTATGAATTTAGCCTTTTTTACCCAATTTTTCCAGTTAATTCCTTGCAACTCGCAAAATTTTTTCCAATATGATAGTAGATATTTTCAAAATTTGTTCCAAGTTGTATGCACGGCATATCTCTTTTGTTATACTTCAGTATAAATTATATGAAAATTGCCTTAAGTGAACAAGCACTGGAAAGAATTCCTTTGAAGAAAACATACAATAGCTTAGCATTTTTGGGATAACATACAATTCATTGTGAAAATATCCACAAACATCATATTACAAGGAAAAATATATTAACATATCGCTTGCTTTTTACAATATTGTTAAATTTCCAAATTTTTCCCATAAAAAAACTTAATACAATCAACCAAAATTTTTTTTTTAATTTTACAATACACTTTTTTACATGTGTGTAAACACATGTGTAACATGTGTGTAAACACTTTTTTACATGTTTGTAGTGTGTACACTCCTACATCATGCAGTTGTTGAATATGAATACTTTTTTCTTAAGTGCTAAATATTTTTTTACCTAATTGTTTTTACTTGAATGTTAATTAATTTTATTTTCACGTGTTAAATATTTTTTAGTGTTGAACTTTTTTGTTACTTTATATGCTGAATATATATATATTTTTTTAAATTTACTGTTAAATTTTTTTTTACCATGTTAAAAATATTTTTTTACCATGTTAAATTTTTTTTTACCATGTTAAAAATTTTTTTTTACCATGTTAAATTTGTTTTTTACTTTAATGTTAAATATTTTAAATTATTTAAATATTTTTAATGATGATTTTTTATGTTAGTTGCTGTTTGAACATGTTTTTTAAGTTTTAATGTAAATATTTTTACTACTAAATAGTTTATTTTTTTTATAATTAAAATAATTTTAACTAACTTTTAAATATTTTTATTTTAATGTTGAACTTTTTCTTTTGTTGTAGATTATTTATTACTTTCCATGTTGAATTATTTTTACCCACTCTGTCTACTTTTCTTGGAGTGAAACTAGTTTGTTAGAACTGGTTTGGAGTGAAACTACTTTGTTTGGAACATGCATGCATAGTATTAAGGGAGTATTCTTTCAAATACATTCATTCTTTTCAAAAAATTTAATGACACCAAAACAGCCAAAGAAAGATAAGTGCCATAGATAATCTGAACAAGGAGGAAAATTCCGATAGTGAGAGAGAAACTATGTGTTACAATAATTTCAGCTGAATAGCATAGTAACTTGACGATAAAACAGGGTGTTTATCATGGTGAGCAAGCTGCTGAGAATTTCAAATTTTACTCAAGAAGCATATGAGATACAAAAAACAGTATTGAAAATCATAATTTTTTATGTAATTTTTTCCAAGCTAGATGAAGAAAAAGTAACTCTAAAAGGGCCCACTTCTTGTTGTAGATAAGAACATGCTTGCATGATATAAAGGGAGTATTCCTTCAAATACATTCATTCTTTTCAAAAAAATTTAATGAAACCAAAACAGCCAAAGAAAGATAAATTCCATAGATAATCTGAATAAGGAAGAAAATTTCGATAATGAGAGAGAAACTATGTGTTAAATAATTTCAGCTGAATAGTATAGTAACTTGACGATAAAACAGGGTGTTTATCATGGTGAGCAAGCTGCTGAGAATTTCAAATTTTACTCAAGAAGCATATGAGATACAAAACACAGTATTGAAAATCATAATTTTTTTTATGTAATTTTTCCAAGCTAGATGAAGAAAAAGTAACTCTAAAAGGGCCCACTTCTTGTTGTAGATAAGAACATGCATGCATAGTATCAAGGGAGTATTCTTTCAAATACATTCATTCTTTTCAAAAAATTTAATGAAACCAAAACAGCCAAAGAAAGATAAATTCCATAGATAATCTGAATAAGGAAGAAAATTTCGATAATGAGAGAGAAACTATGTGTGGCAATAATTTCAGCTGAATAATGGGGGTGAATAAACCATGATATCTATGTATCATGGCTATTCCCTCTGTAATGCACTTTTCTCTGAAAAGATGCATAATTATAAAATAATCACTTATTATGTATGTAGACATGGTATTGGTATGGTATAACAGAATTATCAATGCATATAATTATGCATCTTTTCAGTGAAAAGTGCATTACAGAGGGAATAGCCATGATACATAGATATCATGGTTTATTCACCCCCATTATTCAGCTGAAATTATTGCCACACATAGTTTCTCTCTCATTATCGAAATTTTCTTCCTTATTCAGATTATCTATGGAATTTATCTTTCTTTGGCTGTTTTGGTTTCATTAAATTTTTTGAAAAGAATGAATGTATTTGAAAGAATACTCCCTTGATACTATGCATGCATGTTCTTATCTACAACAAGAAGTGGGCCCTTTTAGAGTTACTTTTTCTTCATCTAGCTTGGAAAAATTACATAAAAAAAATTATGATTTTCAATACTGTGTTTTGTATCTCATATGCTTCTTGAGTAAAATTTGAAATTCTCAGCAGCTTGCTCACCATGATAAACACCCTGTTTTATCGTCAAGTTACTATACTATTCAGCTGAAATTATTTAACACATAGTTTCTCTCTCATTATCGAAATTTTCTTCCTTATTCAGATTATCTATGGAATTTATCTTTCTTTGGCTGTTTTGGTTTCATTAAATTTTTTTGAAAAGAATGAATGTATTTGAAGGAATACTCCCTTTATATCATGCAAGCATGTTCTTATCTACAACAAGAAGTGGGCCCTTTTAGAGTTACTTTTTCTTCATCTAGCTTGGAAAAAATTACATAAAAAATTATGATTTTCAATACTGTTTTTTGTATCTCATATGCTTCTTGAGTAAAATTTGAAATTCTCAGCAGCTTGCTCACCATGATAAACACCCTGTTTTATCGTCAAGTTACTATGCTATTCAGCTGAAATTATTGTAACACATAGTTTCTCTCTCACTATCGGAATTTTCCTCCTTGTTCAGATTATCTATGGCACTTATCTTTCTTTGGCTGTTTTGGTGTCATTAAATTTTTTGAAAAGAATGAATGTATTTGAAAGAATACTCCCTTAATACTATGCATGCATGTTCCAAACAAAGTAGTTTCACTCCAAACCAGTTCTAACAAACTAGTTTCACTCCAAGAAAAGTAGACAGAGTGGGTAAAAATAATTCAACATGGAAAGTAATAAATAATCTACAACAAAAGAAAAAGTTCAACATTAAAATAAAAATATTTAAAAGTTAGTTAAAATTATTTTAATTATAAAAAAAATAAACTATTTAGTAGTAAAAATATTTACATTAAAACTTAAAAAACATGTTCAAACAGCAACTAACATAAAAAATCATCATTAAAAATATTTAAATAATTTAAAATATTTAACATTAAAGTAAAAAACAAATTTAACATGGTAAAAAAAATTTTTTAACATGGTAAAAAAAAATTTAACATGGTAAAAAAATATTTTTAACATGGTAAAAAAAAATTTAACAGTAAATTTAAAAATATATATATATATTCAGCATATAAAGTAACAAAAAAGTTCAACACTAAAAAATATTTAACACGTGAAAATAAAATTAATTAACATTCAAGTAAAAACAATTAGGTAAAAAAATATTTAGCACTTAAGAAAAAAGTATTCATATTCAACAACTGCATGATGTAGGAGTGTACACACTACAAACATGTAAAAAAGTGTTTACACACATGTTACACATGTGTTTACACACATGTAAAAAAGTGTATTGTAAAATTAAAAAAAAAATTTTGGTTGATTGTATTAAGTTTTTTTATGGGAAAAATTTGGAAATTTAACAATATTGTAAAAAGCAAGCGATATGTTAATATATTTTTCCTTGTAATATGATGTTTGTGGATATTTTCACAATGAATTGTATGTTATCCCAAAAATGCTAAGCTATTGTATGTTTTCTTCAAAGGAATTCTTTCCAGTGCTTGTTCACTTAAGGCAATTTTCATATAATTTATACTGAAGTATAACAAAAGAGATATGCCGTGCATACAACTTGGAACAAATTTTGAAAATATCTACTATCATATTGGAAAAAATTTTGCGAGTTGCAAGGAATTAACTGGAAAAATTGGGTAAAAAAGGCTAAATTCATAAGAAAAAATGCGAATATAAGAAAATGGAGTAATATATTTTTATCACGCATATCTTAAAAAATAATTTTGTAACAGCAAATACTGTGGGCCAGAAAAAAACAGTATGAAATGTAATAAAGTACGACAGAAAAGAGTGAAAATATGTTTGAATCACGGTGTTTCAAATATCTTATCAACTTGTTAACCATGAGTGTGATAGAGTTTAACTATATCTTTGATAGTGTATACAAAGTTTTTTTTTTTTAGCCATGCATATTGATATGGAAATTCGAAGTTTTCAGTTTTTCGTTTCCTAGTTTCTATTTTTAACGAAGATTTTAGTTTTGTGGTGTGTTCAAGTTTTTATACTGTAAATATGTTGTAGGCTTTAGTGTTCATTCTATAAAGTTTTCAGTTATTTTTCTGTGTTTGTCTTTATTTTAGCAAAGTTTTAGTTTTAGAATTTTATTTCTTGTAAAAAATATTTCATTTTCTAGTTAATTTCAAACAAAGTTTTTTAGCTTCATTATGTGACTAAGTTTTTATTGTAAAATTTTTAGGTTTTAGACTTTATTTTAATAAAGTTTTTCTTTTACATGAACATATAAACTATTCCAAATTGTTTGTTCACCAGTTATAAATTTGTAAAAATGTTTTTAGTACACGTATAGGTAGTCATTCATAGCAACTTTGTTAAAATGAATAATTTCAAACGTGAAATGGCAGACATTCATGGAGAAGAATATATACTAAACAATTCTGAAACTGTTGAAAAAAATCTGTGAAGTAATGAGATATGAAGCTAATAGAATGATTTCTTTTTCTGAAGTTTGGCCTCTATCGTACATCAAATCAGCTGACCTAGCAGCAGCTGGATTTTTTTACTTGAAATTCAAAGATGAAGTACATTTTGTCGGGTTATTATCCATGACTGGGTTAGAGGACAAAAGCCGATAAGAGAGCACATGAGAAAATCCCCGAAATGCTCATTTCTAATATCTGGTTCTCAAAACATACCAATCGTGCATCAAGAAGACAAGTCTAAACCAGCTAAAACACCTGAAAAATTAAAAGATATTAACCCAAAACATCCTAATATGTTGGACTTTGAAAAACGTCTTGAGACTTTTAAGGATTGGCCTGAAGATAAACCCGATGTTAAGCACATGGCAGAGTCTGGATTATATTATTCCGGCTTTGATGATATAGTTGTTTGTTTTACTTGTGGTGGATTATTGGGAAATTGGGAAAATGATGATGATCCATTGGTTGAGCATAGGAAATTTTTCTCTGATTGTAAATATATTCAATTTATAGTGAGAAGAAAGGCAAATTATTTCCTTCGAGTGTGTAAAACGTCTCAAAAGCATACAGTGGAAAAGATAAGTGCTTCAAAGACTACTGTTTCGCTAGAAAAAGTGAAAGATCGTGTTGGAATTGAAATCTCTAAAAATAGACACCTTGATAGTAATGAATGTAAAATTATAGTTAGAAATTCATTTTTATGTAAAATATGTATGAATCTAGAAATGAATGTTGTATTTCAACCTTGTGGACACCTTGTTGCTTGTAGAAAATGTGTTGAAAATTTAAATGTTTGTCCTCTTTGTCGCAGGGTGATTTCGTCAAAGATTGTTATTTTCATAAGTTAAAATAAATTTCATTGGAAAATTGTATTATGTTTTTTCCTTAGTAATAACTTACGTGCATTAGTTGCAAAGAAAATAATTTAAAGTGTAAGAATATTAAATTGTAATTTTAAAAATATATATCTAAAATATAAAGTGATGCCCTAAATATTAATTTTTCATAAAAAAATGAAATAATGGAAAATAAATTTAACTCATAAGAATAAATTTCACTAATGTTGTATGTATAAGCACAATCATAAAAAATATGTGAATAAAAAAAGCTGCAAATAAAAACTTTCGTAAAATGTTACGTTAATAATTCTGTAAAGAAATACTTTTGTATAATTTTTTTTCCGAAAATTCGGTTTCGTGTAGAAAATATGAAAAGAAATTATTTTTATTCTAAAAAATTTCCTTTTCACTAAACATAACTTACTCTTAAAAATTACATCTTCTTAAGTAATTTAAATAAAAGTATCATGAAGAGAAGTATTTTATGGTAAGCTTAGTAAAAACTTTTTAAGTTATTTATGAAATAGAAAGAAATCCAATCTGCAAATAATTCAAGTTATTCCTGAAAAAAAAAAGTAACCTAATCTGCAAATAATTAAAGATATTCCTGAAAGGAAAACAAACACCAAAGAAAAACAAAAATAAGAAAAACCAAATTAAAGTTAAAACAACAAATTTTATTTAGGTTTTAACAAAATGATACAGAGACATCGATCTTTACAATCTAAGTTACAATCGATCTTCCATCTTAAGTTAGGATTATCATGAATACACAATTTTTTAACTTTTTCTAAAACTTTCAATACATTGAATCCAACCCCCATCGCAAGCTAGGATTATCCTTAATACACAATTGTTTAACTTCTTCTAAAAATTTCAATACATTGAATCCGTCAAAAAAATCACCACACGACATAAAGTAAACAAATTTATGAAGTTTTACATTTTCTTTTACAAAACATACAGCTATGTCTTTCCAGTCAATAGAGAAATAGGCTAAAGTAAAGTACTCATGAGTATACAATCTGGGAGCAATAGAATTCTTTAAACACTTACGGAGAGCTGTGTGAATATCACCCCATCCAGCAGGCGTATCGTTATCGGCGAAATCATCCTGTTCCTCCTCTGGATAATTTTCCAATTCATCACTCACGTAACGTGCGAAGGAGTCGATCAGAAGAGAGCATTTCAAGCTATTGTTTATCTCTTTCACACAAGCTTCCAACGATGATATTTGAGAAGAAGTCAGATACACACTAATAGGATCGAACGCTAAGGTGTTGTCTTTTTTGCGAAACACTTGCTGTAACACTAACTCCACAGAATCGCTTTCGCTACACACCTTAGAGAAACACAAGTCGCTTTCGATGAGTTCGGTATAGTTCACCTTAAATCCAGTAAAAAAGTTTAGTCGTCCTATGAATTTGTACCAAATCCTTGGATGGAATGACATTCCTTTCTTTGTTGGAGAAAGAAATCCTTTCTCATTTTCAGAATAATTTCGTATATTCACTCGTGACACCCCCTTAAAATCGTTCACGAGTACAAACATGTTGTCTCCTATATGAAACATTCCTTTCGGCAAGTTTTTCATAGATAGAGAAGAATCCGATTTTACCTCTGGATTAAAGCAGAATACTTTATCCACTGCCACTCTCTTGAACTCTCGCAAAGTCATCTGCTGCTCGCTTGATCTTTTCATATCCACTATTTAAGAAAGTAAAAAAAAAAAAGTCAATGCGTATGTTTTCGGTGATATCTGCAAGCGAAGTGATTCTAACCTATATTATTTCTGCAATAAGAACTTCTCAGCCAATAGAAATATCTGCAGTCGATAATTATTTAGTCTCGCTGTTTTATACAGCATGCCTCATCCTGATTGGTCAAGAACGAACCAAAGAGGTTAATGAGTGCCCCCCTGATTGGTTAATACCAACGAGGGGTTCACTCCCCCCTGATTAACAGTGTCCAAAGCAATGCACGTTTGGACGAGAACAAACAACAATAACCCCCGCCTTTCCCTGCAGGGCATCATCTCTCCCTTCGGTTGGCGCCATGACAAAGAAATCGTGTTGGAACATGTTTGCTGTATCACATCAAAGGACCCTCACCACTCTCTCGTCCCTCCTTTAATTGTTCGCTCCTTTCAATGGTGACTGTGATGGCTATTCACACCTTTTGATGGTCCACTTTGGAAGGCGCGACTGTCGCGTGCGGCTCTATTTGTTAACAATATCCAAAGCACACGTATGTGTTGTAGTTTGCCGCCCCTATACAAATATGTCGTTTTATCGCCCTTTAAGTGGAGCGTTTACATATCCCCTCCCATTATAAGATTTTTCGGTATCTTGTGATGCTATTCATGTAACCTGTTACTACAGGCTATCAGACGGAGTGGCGACGTCTGGATCATAAAGGGGGGACTTTCAAACGTGCATGGAGCGGTGAACTTCAAAAAGTGGTTCACTCAATTTAGACATATCACAGTAGCCTTGGGAAAAGACATCTGCGTGAAAATTTATGTTGTCTGGGAAATTCGCTTCTCTTATTGTCATGTGGAGCCTCTTAGCACAAGCCTGCCAATTGCACCTCAATTCATGTGATCTGTTACTAGGGGGGCTTTGCGTCTGAGTGATGTCTCCATCGTACTTTCATAGATATCTGTCTTCCACGTATTTAACAAGAAGGGAGCGGTCGACTTCAAAAAGAAGTTAAAAGATATTACAGTAAGAATGGAACCATTTGGGGTGGGGGAAGACATTGCTTAAAAAGGTATACTCCGTGCCCTTTTTTTCCTCTTAATGCCATGCAAAGCTTCTTAAAGTGAATAGTATCGCGGTAGCTGTGTAAAGGGATTTAAAAAAGATTAAAAAGGTAAAGCGATTTTTTAAAAAATGCTTTTTTCCACTAAAAGGAAATAGATATAAACCCAATGAAAAGTTTTCTAATAAAATATTTTAAATATCGACTAAGTCTTTTGTATAGGATTGTCAATCATATTTGTACCTCTTTTTAAAAATTAATAAACATCGGATTTCAAATAAAAGTTGCTTCAATATTTCTCTCTAGAATACATCTATCAAATAATAATAAATATATACAGGGTATTCCAACGTAACAAATGTGTAATTAGGCTCCTGTCTTGAACGTGTTGGTCCCTGTTCGAACATGTTTCATTGACGTCATACCGTTTCATTTTTCCCGCTCAAGTGTGATTAGCCTCTAAGCCTGTCTTGAACCTGTTGGTCCTTGTTCAAACCTGTCTTGAACCTGTTGGTCCCTGTTCGAACATGTTTCAATGGCGTCACGGCCATTAAAATATTACAAGTCCAAAAGGTAAAAAACTGTTGCCATTCCAGGAAAACAAAACTTAAAATCCTTTTAAAAAAGTTAAAGTCCAAAATGTAAAATAAAAAATATCGCAGCGCCCCCTACCAGCAGTAGGTAAACAACTCAACCATGACGTCACGCTCACTTAATTAGGGTCATAAATCATCCAATTAGGGGTAATTTACTAATTAGATGTAATTAATTAGGGTAATTAAGTAATTAGGGACACGCCCCCTTAAGACAATAGGGAGCCACGCCACGCAACTTAAAAAAGTTAAAGTCCAAAATGTAAAATAAATAAATAAAAAAAAAAGTAATATTGCAGCGCCCCCTACCAGCAGGAGGAAAACAACTCAACTCCACTTGACCACGCCCCTTCCGTCACAAGCCACGCCCCCTCTGACGTCACGAGGCCACGCCCCCTCTGACGTCACGAGGCCACGCCCACTTCCGGTCACGTGGTATGACGTCACTTCCGGGGCCCAGAGTGCTGCACATACTACTCGCGATCGATTATTTGTATCCTTAAAAGATGTTTTAATTATTCTTTTCTCTCCGGGTTTGTCAACACTAGTCATTTGGAAAACTGAAATACTTGTTCCATGGAATGAACTTTTTGATGTAGAACTAGTTGGATTGTGGTCAATATTGTCATATGCCCCAACAGTGAAGACTTCTTTTCTAAGATTTGAAGGACACAAAACACCTTCTTCTTTTTCCCGATTTATCACTAGCTCGCACATGCTGGACGTTATTTCATGCATTTTTTATGATGATTAAACACTATAAGTTGACTTATAGTAAGAGAAGGTTGTGGCGAACTCCCTTTATCCTGAACAGACGCTCCATAAAGTTCTCACCTAACGCGTTTAACTATTGACAGGTAACAACAGATCCCGAACTACTGATTTATCCTCAATTATTTATTTGCTTGTCGTCTTTCAGATTTTAATATAAAACCAAATGAATCGTCAGTTACAGATAGATAAGAAGTCCAAAAACCAAGTTTTAAGAAAATTGAAAAAACGAAGTACATATAAGTAATGAATTTTTCCTTGTATAACCACCAAATTTTTGCTGGAAATTTATTTAAACTAATTAATAAACAGAGCTATCACCTAAAATTGTATAATTACATTAAAACATTTTACGGATAAAAAAGTTGATAGAATTATTCCCTTATTATATCTAATAAAATTTTCCTGAAGAAAAATCTTTTTAAAAAATCCTTTAAATTTACATTTAAATTATATTTCTTCTTAGTTCACACCACAACAGGGAGAAATAATAAGAATAAGTTAAATAAAATTCAAAATTATTCTGAGACTGAGTATTAAGTATTTTCGCGTTTGCACCCAGGCGCTTGTAAGGCAAAATTTTCCTTCAAATGGTTTGATGTCGCAAATTTATTTGAGGGTGAACATTTAGTAAAATATTTAGAACTTTTTTTTCACCAAAAAAGCATTTTTTGAAGCGTCTAATATGCTTCTCATAGTAAAGTATTAATCTATCTTAGAGTTCATTTAAAACCAATTTAAAAAAGTTTTATTGCTCTTTTAATGTTTTAATAGGGGAGTGACTTTGCTCTTCTTTCAAAAAAGGTTTTATCTTTTCATTTTGACCAAAAATTTACCGAGTTATGGGAAGTTTTCGATGAGTATTCGCATCCAACATGGCCGCCATTTTGAAAATTTTCCAAATTCAAAGTATCCTGTCTCGGTTAATAATAAACGAAAAGCCTTGAAATTTTGGATTTATGATAGTTACGAATAGCTTAATATATGGTAAAAATTTCAAGATACCAACTTACGTTTTGCATTGTGTTTTTAAACATTTTAAATTTTTAAATTTAGTTTAAAAAAAAAACATATCAAAAACCACTTTTATGAAATTTTTGACTTCATAATTGTAATCTACGCCCTCAAATTGTATAGAAAAGTCACCTCACATGTTGAAAAGTGTGATAGTTAACTGGTAAAACGCGAATTTAAAAATTTCACAAAAAGTTAAATATTTTAAATTCTAAGGGAAGTTGAGGCTTACTCCTGATCGAAAACTGATTCTTATGGTCCCTGGAATCAGTGTACCAAGTGTCATCCCATCATCAAAAAGTGAAGTATTTCGCCCTTTTTTGCTCTTAACCGCTCCGACTATTAAGATAACCCACCTCCTTCACGGGAAATATTTATGGGCTTGTTTTCCCGGAAAGGGAAAGACACCAGATCAGATGGCATGGTCCATGTATTTTAGGACACTCTGGGAGTGGAAGAAGGCGCCGAGTTAGCCCCCTTGGTGGGGGATTTTTTAATGATTTTAAAATTTTTCTTTTTATTTCATTTATCCTATCTTAGTAAAGGGGACATTGATGTGTGTATTTAGGACATTAATTATAATTTGATTATATGTCTGTACTTATAAAACAAGAGTCAAGCTAAATTTTATAAGCCTATAATTAAGGTAATTTTAGAATGCTTCGGTTGGATAAGAGAAAATATTGATAGCGTATCTGGATATAAAGAGCATCATTTTTGTTGACCATTTACACGAATTAAAACAACTTTTATGCTTCGGAAAAATAAAAGGGCCCTAATCCAAAAATATAGTATTTAGTTTTCATTAATTAAACACCTAACCAAAGGTCCGCACACTACAATTTGCCCCTTTAGGATGTTTGCATGGGTGTAATAATGCAATTAATAATCATCAGTAGGGCTGTGATTTATATGTAATTAAAAATCCAAAATATGTGCATATAATATGTGTTTATTTTAGCAAAATATGTATTAAAAAATGCCAAATATGTAATAATAAAAGAAGATTTTAAGTAATTTTTTAAAGGGGCTCTAAATATTACGCAAGTAGGGAAGGGTGGTTTTCACTATTGGCCGACAGATGATGTTTTTTATGCTGTCTTGTCGTGAGAAAAAAAACGAAAACCGTGTCTACTTCCCTTTTCGGCGAGCCTGACACATTTCATCTGACAATCCCGACTTCACAACCTTTTAAAAGTTGAATTCAGCATTGGGTTCACTAATTTTATCTATAATTTGCATGCGTATTTGATTTTATGGGTTACTTTAATTTGAAAATCGGTCAAACGTGTGATTATTTTTGAAAAATGGATAAATATGTAATAAAATATGTAGTTATAGGTTGAATTTGTAAATAAACCGAAATATGTGAAAATATGTAAAATAAATATGGTCTTAATGAATTCAAAATCTTTTAAAACGTATAGAATTCAAGAGCACACTTTAATATCAGATTCCTGAACAAATATGTAATTACATATAAATCCTAGCCCTAATTATCAGTAATATAAAAATTATATGCACTCGCAAAAAGGCAAAAATTTTTACCCTGCAATACACATTTTCTTTTAATATGTTTTAGATCAGGGGTTCCCAAACTTTTTACGTCGCGGAGCCCTTTTCAAGAGACAAATTCTTCGCGGAGCCCTTTTCCGAAGATAAATTTTTAAAAGTACAAAAAGCAAATTACATAAAAACCATTGCTGCAAGAAATAAAAGCATAAATGCAGTAGCGTAAATAGAAATTTAATTCAATATGGTTCCAAAATTATTCCTTATAGCCCCTCCCATGCATATTTCACAGCTTTTTAAAACATTTTTAGGTATAATTTGCATCTAAGAGAATATAAGAAAAATTGTGATTAATTGTGTTCCAATTATGATAGGGGAGTCTGGGTGAATTTAGTGAAATATTATCCTTAAAAACAACAGTTGTTTTATACTTGTTTTCGGTACATCATAGTCCAAATTTTGGACATTCATTTTCAGGTAGGATTTTAATTTTAACGAACGTATTATAAAAAAATTTACAATAATAAAGTTTTAAGTACAATAGGGGGGTCTGGGGGTTCTCCCCCAGAAGAATTTCAAAAATTTGACCCTAAATAACATGGTTTTAACTTGTTTTGGTAAACCAAGAAATACTTGAAAAAAAGACAAAAACCAGAAAAAAACCTTAATCAAAAGAGCTCCCCATCAAATCGACTTAAATTTAAGAGTTAAAGAGCTCTAAAAAATTTGGGTAGGAAGGAGCAAAAGTAAGTTCTTAACTAGAAACACATATTGCAGAAAGTTATTTATATAAAATTACAGAGCAACGCAAATTAGAAATTATCAAAAAATGTATTTATTTCAAATTTCTTCGCAGAGCCCCTGGAAATGCTTGGCGGAGCACAGTTTGGGAACCGCTGTTTTAGATTACTCAGAATAGTATTACAAAGCATTTTGCAAGATTGCAAGGACAGCTAATATTCTTGTATTCTTAATTAAAATAAAATTCAGATTGTTTGTCTGATTACACAGGTCTGCAATGAAAAAGCTGTTTGAATAATTTTAGTGATTTCCTATGTATTTTGGTGTGCTGATAACGAAAAAAATATTGAAAAAAATCCTATACGTCAGGATTTTTCACAATTTGCAAAATTATATTCGAATTAGCCCATTTTTCATAGTTTTTGGTTCATAGTTTAGGAGCTGTGAATGATGCAAATAGTAAACTATCTGATCAAGACATTATAGAGATGAAAGAAAATATTAGGGGAAGATTTAATCGTGCAATAATGAAGAATTTTGTTCAAAGAAACGTTCTTTGTTGCTACTCACTGGTAAATTTACCAAGAGGAGCTTCATAAGGAGGAAGAATTGGCTTTAGAGTGTGTATTTTATTTTAGTTATATAATGATTTTCATGAAGAGTTTGTAATAAAAAATATTTTATGAACCTATTTTCGAAATAATGACTTACAATTTTACCTAAATTATCAGGAAACGTGACATTCTAGGGCAAAACCTTTTTTGAACTCAGGGCACAAAAAACATTAAAACTAATTACCTCAATAATAAATTTGGAATAAAAAATCTACTTCTTAAGTGTACTTACATTTTTTGTTAAATGTTGCTATATTTCCTCAATTTGTTACAAAATGCGATGTCTTAAAAATCAAAAGAGGTTATTTTTGGATTCAGCACACCAAAAAACATTAAAAATGATTTTTATGGAAACATTTGAATAAAAAAATTAGTAAAAAGTGAAAATTTTTCAAAATTTTAAGGCATTTTCCAATAAAACATAAATTGTCAAAAAACGTGACGTATCAGGACAAAATGGAAGCCATTTTTGGATTCAGCGCACCAAAAATAATAAAGTTCCGGTGGAATAACCAAAACAGCTCAAAAAAAGTTTTTTTTGCAGACCTGTGTTATTGTTATTTTTGTACTGCAATAAACAATCATTACAGAATTCTTTTGTCGTAAGTTTTTGTCAGACATGAAGATATTCCCAGCACTAGACAGTGGACACATCAATTCGCTCTTTTCACTTCTTTTTCCTTAGTTTAATTAATCCCCCAGGATGATTTTATATTTCAGCAGGATATTTTTTCTTCAGGTGGAACAATTCATTAATTAACATAGTTTTAGTAGCAAAAAATTGGCTGGCAAAAACAGTTTCTTGACTTAGATGAATTTCTTACTTCTTTCATCAATGGTAAATTCAAAGTCATTGAATAACATAAAAAGCTTGAAGATTTGTTTTAACACTTTCCTCATCTGGATTGCTGCAAAATTTTAAATTTCAATCCATTTTAAATTTTAAACATTTGAGTAGTCTAAATCTAAATGTAAAGCTGCAAAAAATAAAGAAATTAATATTAAAATTAAAAACCCCTTTCAATTAAAAATAAATTAGCAAATCAATCTAAATAACGCAAGCAATTTGAGTAATTGGAATTACAAAAATTATTTTACGAAACAAGTTTTTGCCGAAGAGAACATGATGAAAAAAAGGCTGGAAAAAAGTAGAACAAAAACTATCACCATCTAAATTTTTGTCTAAAAATATCAAAAGGATGTTTTTTTTGTAGTTGGTCTTAAGAACTTACAAAAGAGGCAAGTCTTTTTTTTCAGCTTTCTCTTCCTAAAATATTTAAAACTTTTCAAGATGTTCAACAATGAAAATTCATTGATTAAATGAGAGATGGAAAATAGTTAATTTTGGAGAAGCATTTATAAAACTGATGCATTTATTAAACTACTTGTATGTACTTATTGCCTATTTAAAACTACTTATAAACTATTTAAATATTAGTAAAGTTTTAAATTCGTTTTTCCCTGAGTGATTTATTAGAGGTTTAGATAATTTTTGATATTTTTACCTTAGAAAAGATTGAGGTAAACGTACCAGTAACTAACAGAAAAACAGTAGTTGACATTCTCTTTTGCAGAAAACAAAAAAATATCCAGCAACCCCAATAGAAATATATAGAAATTAAGTAGTTTTATTATGGTGTTGCTATTTAGAGATACAAAGTTCTTTGATTTCTTTTAAGTTCCTCCTGTGTGTGTGTGTGTGTATTGATTGTTTGCTTGAGATAATAAATTTGAAAAGAATCAAAATAGTTAAAAAATTATTGGAATCGCCACCACAATGGACCTAGTGTCGACTACACATCCTAAATTTTCAATGTTATTAACTCACCCTGAGATGTGAACAATTAATAAAAAAATCTTCAAGTGTCCTCTGTTGGTAGGTTTACCTCAATTGATTTTTTCTCTCCTATAGATTATTTAATCCTTTTTAGAAAAGCTATCTGTTTATTCATAAAGGAAAGAAACGAAGCCGTTGCGTTTCTTTCAATACCTAAAAATGTATATGTTACCGTTAAAGTATGAAATCCGTTATTTCATAGAATACCTAGTTATTTCATGAAATAACTGATCGTGTCCGTTAAAGCGTATAATCCTCTTGTATTTCATGGTTTAACTAGTTATTTCATAGAATAACGATTTGCAGCCCGTTAAAGTGTAAAATAATCGGTATCCGGTCAAAATCCCGACAGCCGTAATCCTGACAGAGCCGAAATCCCGACACCCCGAAATCCCGACAACCCAAAATCCCGACAGGGTTGAAATCCCGACAACCCAAAATCCCGACATGGTTGAAATCCCAACACCCCAAAATCCCGAAAGGGTCAAAATCCCGACATCCCGATATCCCGTCAAGCCACTTTCCCGACAGGTTGTAATCCCAACACCCCAAAATCCCGACAAGATCGAAATCTCGTCAAGCCACTTTCCCGACAGGTCGAAATCCCGACAAGCCACTTGCCCGACAGGTCAAAATCCTGACAATCAATTGCCCGGCATGTAAGTTGCCAGATAACTCATATTGGTCTCTAATTTTAAGTAAGGGCATTCTATTTAAGTTTTATGTTGCTTGACCACAGGTCAAGATTTCTCTTTTTGGCTAAAAATCAGTGTAAAATAATGATGAAGTTGGTAACTAATATTTTGTATTTCCTATATTTATATAGCATGTCTTTTTGGTTCGGGCTGACCATTGGTCAGTCCAGTTAACTTTTTGGTACTGCTATGCTTTGGCAGTGAAGTAGGTCATGTGGGGGCTCAAACCAAATGCCTTTAGACGAGTAACATTTTGGTCTTGACCACTGGTCAATATATCTTGACCAGTGGTCAATCCAGTTTTTCTCGCTGTTATCAGCTTTTCCTACCTTCTCTTTCTGTCTCGCTGTTTTTTTAGGGGGGGTCCCTGACCTTGTGTTTTTCCCATTGGACCGTTGGTAACTGTTGAATTTTTTTGACTTTATATTTTAACCAAAACTGACAATATAATAGGACACCAAATTTTTAATTTGTGTTTAAGCGAAAAATGTTCCTATGACTATTGACCAGCTAATTATGCCGTTAGAGAGGCTCCCAGATAAATAATAGTTATTAAGCCGAAAGATTCAGAAATTACCAATGGTTAAATGGGAGTAACACAAGGATAGGGACCCCCCCCAAAAAAAATAACAGCGAGACAAAAAGAGAATGTTGGAAAAGCTGAAAACAGCGATAAAAACTGGATTGACCACTGGTCAAGATATATTGACCAGTGGTCAAGATCAAAATGTTACTCGTCTCAAGGCATTTGGTTTGAGCCCCCACATGACCTACTTCACTGCCAAAGCATAGCAGTACCAAAAAGTTAACTGGACTGACCAATGGTCAGCCCGAACCAAAAAGACATGCTATATAAATATAGGAAATACAAAATATTAGTTACCAACTTCATCATTATTTTACACTGATTTTTAGCCAAAAAGAGAAATCTTGACCTGTGGTCAAGCAACATAAAACTTAAATAGAATGCCCTTACTTAAAATTAGAGACCAATATGAGTTATCTGGCAACTTACATGCCGGGGAATTGATTGTCAGGATTTTGACCTGTCGGGATTTCGACACTGTCGGGATTTCGACACTGTCGGGATTTTGGGGTGCCGGGATTTAGGGGTAGAATCAAAATAATCTATATCATATATCTCGCACGACTAATACATTTACCTTCCATTTACCTACTGCATTTATGAACTATTCCAGGCCACAGGGAATTAATTAATTGTAATTCCAAGTGTCATTTTATTAATCCTCGTTGTAAAAAAGGATTTTATGGTACGTTTCCATAAATACCATTTATACGCTGCATAAAGTAGATAAATTCCTTCTTTTTTCATTTTAATTGTTTACTATATCATTAGTTTAATTTCATTTTAAATAAATTGCTTATTTTACACTTTAACTGTCTATCATTAGTTATTTTATAGAATACCTAGTTATTTCATAGAATAACTAGTTAGAGTGTAAAATTAATAACATATTACACACTTTAACGGACACAATCAGTTATTTCATGGAATAACTAGGTATTCTATGAAATAACTGCATTATATACTTTAACGGTAACATATATAATGAAACTTATAAGTTTTAATGAAAGTATAACTTAATTTATTTCCTCTGAAACTGTCATAAGAAAGTTTTTAAGTAAAATATAAAAGTAAATGTATGATCTACTTTAAATACAGTGATAAGTTATTCCAAAAGTTAGGTCATTAAGGGGATATACTTAATTTTAAAAAACTCTTACCTATTTTTAAAATGAAGGAAGTTTTGAAGAATAACTGATAGGACAAATTGGTACACTTTGACTGCCCATATGCTACCAATATAGAAAAGAATATGTCAGGCATCTTTTAAAAATAAATGGGAGGTATTAAGTTAGGGCTATAGTGAAGGTTATTTATTTTGTAACTGACATACCCTTTTTTGGAATTTTTGGGTGTAAGCAAGTGTTTGAGACTGGGAACTGCAACTGCTACATTTTAGCTGTGTATAGTATATCTAAGTTAAAAAATTCTCAGAGCAGTTAATTTTTTCTGCAGTTATTCTGAACCTAAACTTTCATATAAAAAAATCTGAAGTTTCAAACCTGAAAAAAAATAATTAATGAAATTAAAAACCTTTTTAAAATGGACTAAAAAGTATAAAATAATTTTTTGTAACTCCTTGTAAAACAAAAAACGTGGGAATTAATCATTAGGTATTTAATTCATCAGCTTTCATCATTGATTATATTTATTTTTTATTATGGATAGATTAATTTGTAAACAAAGTTCCAAGAGTAGTTCCACGTTTTTCGTTTTACAAGAAGTTTCAAAACATTATTTTTTTACGTTTTAGTTCATTTTAAAACCGTTGTTTTTAAAAGGTTTTTTATTTCATTAATTATTTTCTGCTTTTTAGTTTTGTTTCGAATTCGGCCAAAATGACTTTCAAAGGGATTTGATTTCTTTCTCATTTTAATGAAACTAAAAGAACATTTTTTTCTGAAAAAATGAAATATGTATAACACAAATGGATGTATTATTTATTATTATTATGATTTTGAAAAATATATTGGTGACCGACTTGACTAATTAATTAAACTAAGTTTCTTAGATGTTTTACAAATACAAAATTTGCATAAATTAATGTACTGTGTGGTACTTTATTCTCACAAATTTTCATTTTACATTTCATTTCGTTTTTAACAACACGTTTAAGGGGGATCGGGACACAAAAATCGTCAGATTTTCAAAGAAAATTTTGCTTTTAAAATGTAAACAAGTTTTTTTGCTTAAAATGATGCTTTTTATTATATCTATAATGTTTCTATCATAAATAGAACCGGAGATACAATCCTTTGTTGCCGGCTGCTTTGCTAGTCTAGCATTCTCTATGCGTTTTTTTTTCACTGTTTCTCATCTTTAAATCAGTGCTAGAAGTGCGGGGGGACGCGTCCCCCCACTTTTCGTAAAAATACCCATCCGTCCCCCCACTTTTATTTCCACTAAAATCCATCCCCCCACTTCTTAATTCCACTAAAAATCATCACCCCATCTTCTAAAACCACTGAAATTCTTCGCACCGCTTTTTGAAAAATTACAAACCCTCGTCAACGTTGTAGCCCAATGAGTTCATATTGAGAAACTATCCTCCAAACTTCTCTCAACACACGTAACGTGGAGGTCCCGCTGTTCTCATCTTCCGAGGAATGTTTGACAGGTTTATTAGAATGAGTCGAGGTGGTTTTTTTTTCGAAATTACGTTTTACACGGGAGACTGTCCTCGCATACAAAAACGTGTAAACAAATTGCAGAGAGAGCTGCTTCGACCCCCTTAAAGTATAAACAACCGTCTCCCCCTGTTACTGAAAAGGTATACCACCAGAGATTAACCAAGAGCACATAATCTCCTTTACCCAAAAAGTAAAAACGCAAAAGAAAAAAAAAGGCGGGAATATTTGTGAGAGGGGAGATGATGTGTGTGACTCAAAACAATTATCATTCTCAGCGGTTGCTGCTCGCATGCCTAGTTATTTAAAACTTAAATTAGATCCTATATTCAAAATTAGAGTAGTTGGTTTCAAGAAAAAAACATACGATACGGATGCGAGGACAAAGAAGTGGAATAATTACATCAAGTTAAAAAGGATTATGTGGAGAATCAAATGATCAGGTGTGGTTTTTATTTCTTTAAGTATTTAAAATACTGGGCTTATTAGCACTTGAATTTAAGTGTATTTCTCTAAAGCACTTTATTTACAACTACTTTTATACTAAGTAAACTTTTATAAGTTTAATATCTGTTATTAAATGTAGCACTTCATTTTACATTTTTAAAAATTAGATATCTTAAATATATGAAAATATGCGAATTAAAATCTACTACTACCTAAATTTTAGTTTAAATTATTTAAGTTTTACTTAATTTGGGCTCTATCCAAAGAGGTTGTTAAGGGTTCAATCTCACCTAAAATTCGGCTTTTTATAAAATTATTGTCCCCTCTTGAAAATTCAGAAGGGTACAAGGAGTGGTAAAAAAGTATACGTGTGTAAAAAAAGGGTCCAAAATGTCCAAAAATGAGTTGAAACACTACTTTTAAGATCAAAATTTCAAAAATTTTCTGGGGGAGGACCCCCAGACCCCCTCTATTTTTAGTGCTGAGGGGTATAAACAAACATTTGACATTAAGTACGCGAAGGAGAGACATTTTGTGTGGTAATGTAAATTTATGAAGTAATGAAACGGGAAACTATGTTTATTATACTGAATTATGACTGATGTGTTTTGTGTATAATAATGATAGCATTTGAAAATTATATGCTTTTTTCACACGGGGGTATTTGATATATTTGTGTATAACTGGGGTTAATCCAATAATTAAATAAAGGTTCACAAACGAAGTTATTTTATTCTTCTTTAAAAAATAATTAGAAAGAAGGAACAGCAGCATAAGTAAAACTTAGGCATTATTATAATCAATCAAAATTCAGAAAAAATGCTCAAAATATGTATTGAACTATTTAGGGTTTATATACTTTCAAAAAATATACGCATACCATGCAAAAAATATTAATGGAGGTAACAGAGTAAAAAAAAATTCTGGGGGGGGACTTGGGCTAGGCCATCCCCCCACTTTTAGTTAACCCACTTCTACCACTGCTTTAAATAGAAAGTTAAAATTTTAAACACATGCTATTCATACATTTTACTTTAATTGTAATTCAGCAAATTAAAAAATTTTGTTTAGTTTTAAAATATGAATTTTTCGAGAATTTTTTACTTAATTGTTGATATTTTTCCAAATTATCAATATTTCTTAAAATGCTGAATCTTAAATAAAGATAATATGTTTCTGTTTGATTTAGTGAAAAAATTTTGAAAATTTATTAATAATAATTGTGTTAGTGTTTTTATCTTTCACTTAAATTGGGTTGTATTTTGTGTGGAGTTGTGGAGCCATATGAATAATATAATCTTTTGGGCTGTCCTCTTGCCAAATTATTTATTTTTGTATTATTTATATTTATGAACTTAATTTTTCTTTCTTTAAATATAAGTGTTTCAAAGTAAATTTTTGTTTCACTTGGAAGGGCCTAATTCGGCCCATAAGTGAGCAATATGTTGTTTTTTTTCTTTTGATCCTTTCCTCTTAAAGTTTATGTATTTTGTAAAGGATTCAGAATAAAATTATTATTATATTTTGAGTTATATCAATTTTAAACTACCCCACTTTTTTTGACAAAAAAAGGAATTTAAAATTTTTCAAAGTTTTGAGAAGTGATTTTTACAATGAGAAACCGATGTTTTATCTTCACAAAAAATTTCAAAATTTTAAACTTATAAATAAAATTTTTTTCTGAAGTGTCCCGGACCCCCTTAAAGCCATCTTAATAACGAGAGGCAAACTACACAAGAATGATTTTTTTAACAGTAAGGTTCTAGGTTGAACTTCTAAACTTTAAGTCCCCCTAGGGAGTTCAGGGACATCAAATTTAACCGAACTAATGAGATAATATCGCATTGTCATCTAGATATAATATGTTCAAAATTTCAAGTCTAGCTTATCGGGAAGTTAGTTTAAAATTTATTACTAAATTCCACCCGAACAAACAGATAGACAGGATAGATAGCGACCTAATAAAAATGTTTGTAAAAAATAAATATTCAAGGTAAAGATTTTTTTCTATGAATGAAAGTAATTTCGATGTTATTTTCTATATTGAAGGCAGTAAATAAACACCAGATCAAACGATGAAATTTTGGATCTTCGAAACATCTGGAATATTTTAAGTACTTTTAAAGGAGTAAAATGAATAACTGTATTTAAAAAAATATTAGTTAAAAACAGTGGCAAAATAGCACTACCACAACAAACGGTCAAAAACTAACCAGTTTATGGTTTTCCCATTACATATACCTTTGTATTTTATTAAACTAATTCAGGTTAATAAAAACAATCTCCCTGAAAATCGTATCTTATTAACAAAATTAGATTTGTTTTAAAAGACCCTTTATTTTTTATCCCTGAAGACTTTTAATTGAAAGTATATTACCAATATATTTAAGTAAATTTATTTATTATAAATAAATATAATTAAAAGGGTGATGCAAAATTGTTTATGATCACTGTCAATAAAAGAACGTTTATTATTTTCCCAAACTTTTGGACTATCCTAATAGGTCATTTTTTTCTTTAAAAAATAGGTTTGAAGTAATAGGTCTGTCAAATAGAGCCCAGCTTTACATAAAGGTTTATATTTAAAAAGTATGTATTTTTTACGAACAAGAAAAAAGAGACGGAAGGAAAATCATTTAAAAACCAACATAATTTATTTACTATGATATCCTACCAAAAGTATCCCAACTATCTATTTCAGGAGATCGAGTTGCTAGTTGGCTCACTTTCAGAAACTGAAATAAAAAAAATGCATTAATTTTTCTTCATGAGCAGTATATTCACTGAAACTTTTCTTTCAAATCACTTTGTCCTCATTAAACTTCCTCTGCAGTAAAAATTCGTTGAAATTTTTTCTACATGTAAAAATCTCAAGACTACCAAATTTCCAGCTTAATTGATTGCCGTACTTTAAATTAAATGATTCCATACTTTAAATGCATAATATTTATGCAGGCATTCAATCCAGTGGAACAAATTTGAACATAAATTTTTAATTGAAATATTATGAAAAGGTTGGGGGCAAGAAGCAGGGTTGAAACACTCAAACCACAGACAAATTCTTCAATGTTGACCGTAGCGTAAATAGTTTTAATGGGTGGCCATGGCCATTAATCACTATAGACACTCGATACCAGCTCTTCAAAAACACATTATCCACAAAATTGATCCCAGTGAGAAATAAAGATAACAGTATCTCCCCTATTTCCGGTGTCAGCAGAGCAGGTTGTGACATTGATTGATTTTTACAACCATCACCGTTTTCTCTGCTCTTCACAGACCACCTGCGGTGTGGAAGAATTCATTCCTGTCTCTCCATGCTTTCTGGAATGAATGGTCGATTTTGATATTTCTTAAAAGCAAAGTGTTCCAGATAGTTAATTATTAAAATAAATAAAAGCGTATTTTTAAGTTATTCATAATATTACCACCGTTTCTAAAGATAGGAAAAATCGATAAAAAATGTCTCATTCCTTACACTTCATATTTATGCTGATTATCAAAATCAATTAATCAATCGAGTGAACGGAAAACTTTTCGCAAAATTAAACCTTTTAGGTGCCAAAAGCAATGGGGGGGAGGCACATTAGAACACATTTCACATTCTTCGAAGTTAAAATAAATTCACAAATCTGAAAAAGTAACCAATTGTATCAGTTCGTCTTGAAGGTGCTAAGTAAAATTTATTTTGATTTTATTTATGTAAAAAATCAGTTAAGAAAGATTTTAGTATAAAAATTTTTCCTTGCTCTCTATGGTGGCATCAATAAAGTTAAGTCCAAAAAAGCTTTGTTAATAAATTTCAATTACAAATAAATATTTTTTACATTTTTGTTTAGGATGGTAGGACACATTTGAGCACAAAACGTTGGGTCAAATTTTAACAGCTTAAATGTACCTTTTAGTTCCTTTTCTTGATTTTGAGTGCAATTATTTTAGACGTTAAATGCAGTTGTTTAAGAAGTTTTAAATTTACTTAAATTATTTCAAATATATTAAATTTAAAAATCAAGCGTTTAAGATTTTTTCACACATGTGAAAAGAAATCCTCATTTCTCCGAATGAGGATAAACGTGATAAAATATAAAATAGCACAAAAATTGCAGGAATAGTGGAAATTGATAAATTAATCAGGTTTTGAGTGTTTCAATATCCTGTACCGGAAATTATTAAAAAATGAACTCTTTGTTCAAATGTGCCTCCTTTTCTACTTACATTTACTAGCCCTAAACATTTATTATTAGATTTTATTAAATATTGCAATTGTAAATTAAATAAAAAAGTCGACACAATTAAATATCTTGGACTCTATATTGATATTAACTTGAAGTGGAAATCTCATTGTAAATATATTGCGGACAAAATTGCGTGTAATAATGTTGAAATTTTACCATTTTAAGTCATAAGTGAGCAACAATTTTATCATTAATCTTATCACTCTTGCATGCAATCGCAGATTGACTACGGTCTTACGATTTTCGGAGGAGACTATAAAGTAAACTTAAAAAAGATAAAGAAACTGCTAACTCCAAAAAAGATCTGCAAGATTTTTATCACCATCAGTATACTTCATTAATATAAATAATTTCAAACTACTAAAAAATTTGAATCACTAACTAGACTGCCTTAAACTTAAATTTTTTTACATTAAAAAAGGAACACAAAAACTAAAAATGTACATAGGTACTTTAAAAAATAGTAGAATGAATATGATGTTGAAATGTCAAACCAATTATAAAATCCAAGTAGTTCAAATATTCCGATATGCATTTTTATTTCCAGGCTGCAAACCTTAGAAAATCTTAAGATGTGTTATTAAATTTCAACAAATATATGAGAATTTTCTATCTATAGAGAATATTGTAGACAAGTAAAAAAATCAACTCGTGTTAAAAACGTCGGAAAAATCCCATCTATCTCAGAAATATAAACTGTGAAAACTCTTTTTAAATATTATCACCTAGATTTAAAAAATTTGATTCTCACCGTAAGGATATACGTAATTTATATGAAACTCTTTCAAACTACATATTTGGTAGTGTGCTTACATTTTTGAATGTAATTTTCTTTTCTGGACTATTACATTTTTTAATTGAAACGAGTTCTAAATGGCGGTACTCTAACAATATCAGGGGTTGTAATCTTATATAACAAAAGTCAATGTGTGTATTTTTTTGCATGTGTCTTTTATACAAATTTAGTTATCCTCCGATCTACCATAAACTTGGAAAACATACGTAAAAAAACACATACGTTTTCTGACAAATCAGGTTTTAATGTTTAATTCTGAAATTCAATAAAATTTTGGAAAATGGGCTCATTACCTATACTAAATTTTTAACTCAAGTTTTTCCCATAATATCATTTCTAATGTTTTTTGATGTGCTGAATCTAAAACTGACCTCTGTTTTATCATAGGACTTTACCTTTCTAGCTATTTAGGAAAAAAGGTAATTTTTTTTCAAGAAAAATGAAAGTATATTTAAAAATATTATTTTTAAATTCAAACTTTACCTGAAAATAATTTTTTCATGTTTTTTGGCGTGCTGAATACAAAAATGACCTCGTTTGATTTTTAAGACACCACAGTTTTTAACATTTTAATAATATGGGGCAATTTTTTATGTAAAAAAGTATTCTTCCTTTGAATTCCTTTATTTGATCTCTACAAAAAACTAAATATATTACCTCTTCGGCACCTTTTTTTCAACAAAGTAGTTATTTATTTTTTTAAACAAGTTAATAGCTCTGATTTACGTAATTTAAATTATAATTTACGTTCAAAACATTTATATCTAGTACCTAAAGCAAAAAAAGAAATTTTCCATAAAAACTATGTATATTTATCACCTAAATTCTTTAACACTTTACCCGAAAATCTTAAATCCGAGAAATCTCCTTCTAAGTTTAAAAAATTATTAAAGATCTACATTTTTACAATTGAAAATATCGAAGACTTTTTTTAAATTGTAATCAAACGCTCATTTGGATCTTAATTTAATGGAAGTAAATCTGAAGCTTGCCCTGCGATCACTTTCAATTCTTTATTTTAATTTTTATATATTTGTTTTATTTTGTTAGTAATCACATTATAATTTTCAATAGGCTGCCTATATGGGTCTCTGACTCCTGGGCAACTCATACATCAAATTTTCTGTATTTATTGTCATTTATTTCTTGTTTTTTATGTGTATAATCTTGTATGAATTGTTGTTGTTTTTCAAATAAAAATGTTCTTCTTCTTCTTAAAAATATTAATTTTTATTCTAATTCAGTGTGGTCAAAACTTTTTAGCTACCCGAGTGCCAATTAAACTTTCTATCGGGAGGCGGGTGACAGAGACAGTAAAAATTGCAGTTTATTGTTTTAAAAAGGCAATTGAAGCTAATATTTCAACACTGGAACATACTTCATTTAAAAAGATTTACTAAGGTGTATTTTACTAAAGAATTATCTTTCTTGCATTTAAAAAACAACGCAATAATTTTGTCTGGGTCTCATTAACTTACTTTTTTATTTATTACAATTTATAAACACATGATGTTTCATTTCATTTCATGATGATGATTTTTCATGATGTTCCTATTTATAAAATTTAAAATTAAAACAAATTATTTATTATTTTTTTAAGTTGAAAGATTTATTATTAAAAGAAAAATTAGTCTACAGCTAATAAGCATTCTTAGAAAATAATCGATTCACAACGTTTTAAAAAATGAAAGAGCAAGAAGTGCTAAAGATTTTACTGATTTACAAGTAAAAAATCTATATCTAAATTAGTATAATATCCGAAGGAGAGGATTTTTTAAGAGGTTAGGTTGTTTTAATTATCCTAATTGAGTTCTAAATACATAGACACAACTGCAGTTCTGTCGTGAAATTTCTGTAGATTAAATGTTTATTACAATTCATACCTTCTACATATTTGGTAACTTTTCTTATTACCCAACTGTATAGATGAACTATAATAAACCTTTGGAATTTTAAATAAATTCCATACATAGGAAATCGCTAAAATTATTCAAACAGCCTTTTCATTGCACACCTGTGTTATTGATAAAAAAAGCGAACGATATTCATATTTTTGATTACCCGCTAACAATATAATTAATGTAAATGCTTTGCACTGCCTTATAGTTGTAGAATTTCTGCTTTTTTAAAAACGAGAAGCTATTCCCCGTTCCCAGAACCCAAATCGACCTTGAGGTCAAACGGGGTCAACTGTCCCCTTTCAAGGCTTGGAAAGTGAAAGTATGCTTCCCCTCAAGCTTGTTTGGTATGTTGGCATTTGGGGAGCATAATGTGACACCTTGACCAATGGATTGCATCCTAAGGCGTGGCTTAGCTTATTGGTGCTGGATAACTAAGAAGGGGTGAGAGAGACTTTCCCCCGGTAAGTCGACGGAAGCACTAAATAAAAAACTACATTTTCTATTTAAGACTTCTAATAAACTAATATTCAAAATAATTTTAAAAAATTAATGCATAAAATCAAAATTCATATCCTCAGTAATTTAGTTGATTCTAAAAAGTTTTAAAGTTAGGCTAATAATTTTTTTAAAGAATATCAGTAGTTTAGTTTCAAATGGGAGTTTCAAAGAAAATAAAAAATGTTTGGCACAATAATCATTCATTCCCCTGAAATTAACCCAGAAATAATAAAATTTACTTTGGCTTTACATAAACACAAATGCAGCTTAATGTAACCAATGTAAAATGTGATTTAAGAAAACTCAAATCTTTTAAACTACAGCATAGTTTACTTTTAATTTAAAAACTAAGTGAAATTTTTTAATTCTATGCACTTAATGAAACTATTTGAAAATCACATTTAACTAATTTATAAGCTGACATTAATTATTTATCTATTTTATAAAGCCTGTTAACTTGTACTTTTAAATGTAAAATACTTGGAGGGATGCATGCTTATTTAGGTATAGTACTTAGAAATCAAAGGGACTTCATTATTTTAATATTTCCGAGAAGTGCTTGTTTTAGAACTAAAGTTACTACATTATTTTTATCTGTAAAGCCGATGTTTTTCAATAAACAAGAGGGTTTAGTAAAATTGTTTTCATAAAAACGATTAAAGGGATTATAAAAATAAAATTAAAGGACTGGATATTTAAAATTTAAGAAACATATTTTCTCTCTCTCTCCACAGTTGGGTAAAATTATATACTTAGGGGAGACAGAGTTATTTCACACAACAAAATTTTTGAGTTTATTCAAAAATACTTTACTTTCCTAAATATATATGAAAAGGACTCAATTTTCTGAAACCAATTAGGAAAAATCAATAAGTGTAAGTCAATGGTTATTTAATATTTAAGTAAATTCCTTTTTGAAGAGTGAATGATGAACTTATTTTTGGAATTTGCTGATCTGTGATCTCTGTATTCAAAATAAAATAGGTTTTGAGCAATTTAGGAAAGGTTTTAAGCAATTTACCTAAACATTAACTTTGGGAAATTTTTGATGAATAAAATTTAGTTTCTATTATTAAAACCTTTAGATTTACTGATGAGCATAACGGTTTTATATGAAATTCTTATTATGTGTATAAAGGCAACTTTTAGTAAATAAGCCCCAATACTAAAAATCTTAATTCAATTCTTAGTTTTCTTGTTTGGACTAGATATATTTTCTCCCTAATTAATTTTCTTTTGGTGATTTCCACTGTGATGGGTAAAAAATTAAGACACAATTTTAAAGATTGTATTTAAACTTTGGGGACATATTAACTCATCCCTGAAAAACATTTTTACTGTATTTTGTCATGCATTTAATTTCCATATTTAAGCAAAAATAAAACTTCAATGTTTTACAATCTTTAAATGATGTGATAGGTGTGACACTTTTCAGATTATTTACATTTGTAAATAAGTGACACTTACATTTGTAAAATTTTTGTGAATATATGAAACTTTCACGATTGAATCATTCCCTTCTCTCTTTTAAATATAGTCAGATAAGGTTATTAACTACTACACAAATTTGCTAATACATTTCAATAATTCAATAAGAACTTTTTTGTTTTTACACTGGTGACAGTGTAAATTGTAAATTTTACAATTTTAAGGTTGTTTTAGAAATAAACTGGTCAATATTTGATGCTTTCCTATCTGTTTGTGTCAGCAATTGTTTATTATCTAGTATTTACCCTGCTGAATTATGAAATTCCTTTGATACACTTGTTTTCACCAGTTCATTCATCTAAAAGGAAAAATTAGTGTACAAATAATGGAGAATTAGAAAATATGTTATTGAAAAATTATTAAATTGCACACAATTTTAGAGGTTGTATCTAAACTTTGGGGGATATATTAACTCATCTCTGAAAATATTTTTACTATGTTTTGCCACACATTTAATTTTAATTTCTGAGCAAAAATAAAATTTCAACTACACTTTTATTATTAAATGTTTCAACCGGTGTGACACTTTTTGGATGAGAGTTTTTTCACTTACCTACACATTTGTAAAATTACTGTGATTAGCTGAAACTTTCATGACTGAAACATTTTTTCTATTAAGGGGATTCCCAGATTAAGAATACTACATAAATTTCTGATTACATTTTTAGTGGTCCAATCTGAATTTTTTTTGTTGTAACATAGTGACACACTGCAAATCTTACAAATTTAAAATAGTTTAGCTTATTAAATTTATAATTTAAAATAATATATAAAAAGCTAAATGCAAAAAAAATGTAATTTTATCAATAGCTTTTAATATTAGCCAATAAAAATTAGCCCAAAAAATTATTTTTATTTACCATATGTTTTTAAAGAAGTATCCCTTATTTTAATACTTAATTTAATTGTAACTCAGAAACAAAGGTCAATTTATAACTGATTAAACATCCCTTTATGTCCTCTAATTTTTTCAGATTTTTCCTGTTTTAGTTGGCTGGACTTTTGGGAGAAGTAAAACCTGGAAACCCATGTCGTAAAAACATCCTTTTCCTTTACCAAATTTTAAATATTTAAAAAAGTCATTGACTAAAAATTCCTAGTTTTGGCATTTTTAGCTTCTAGCTACAAAAAGGTTGAGATCCTGAATTTCAAATTTGGAAAACATGTAATTTATGAGTAAAAACGTCCTTCTGTTACTGCCGCAATGGACCATAAACTAACTGCCTATATAGTCTAATTACTTACAACATTAAAATTATTTCAAACAGGCTTGGTTTTGATAATTTTTCCTGTTCCTAGTCAACAAAATTAAAATTACAAATCCCTTCACATATATAATTAGGTTAACTAACTACCCAAAGATCTTTTTTATTTTAGAAATTCAAAATGTTCATTTAAATATTATTATTCAAAATCCTTACAGCATTGAAATTTTTATCTAAATAGACACTCCCCAGAAATAAGTGGTTTTAAGGTTTAACATAAAGCATCACTCATAGCAACCTTGCTTGGCACCATTCCCCACTGTCAGCAAAAAAAATCAAATACAGAAAGCCTCTCACCCTTAGCTCTGCTTGATTAGGATATATTGGAACTTGGAACTGCCTCTAAATCCAATTAGGTAGAACAACAGTTCAAGATATCCTGTGTGAAATTCTTCTTTAACTTCAACCGAAAAAATATTATTAATGATGTCTATTTTTTTTAAAGACATACAAAAATAAATATTCATTCAGCTTTGAAGTTAAAGGCTGTAAAGAAAATTAACATGCAACAACAAAATGAGACTATAAAAATAAAAAAATCAATGTTATTAACTTAATTAGGAAAATTAAGGTTGAAAACTCATTTACAGCTGTACGCTACCCTTGCAGTGGTCTGTCCAAGGCAATTTTACTAGTTTTACAGTACCTTCACAAATTCCCCATTTGTTAAATAGGTACTTTAACAAATTCAGTTTTAGTAAAATAGTACCTTCACAAAATACATTTTTGAAAAAAAAAAGCTCTTCAGGAAGCTATATATCCTCTTAATAGTTAAATTTTTATCCATTCTAGACTAAATTTTCTCTTTTTTAATGTTAAACTATTTACATGTGATTTTGAACTTAAATTTTCAATAATTCACAGAATTATTTTCACAAATTAGCACTAATTATTCACAAAATAGGTAGCCTCTTAAAAAATCCTAGACAGACCCCTGCGTTTAATAATATCATCAAGGGAAACTGTCACCCCTGCTTGTGAAAACAAGACTTTTTAAAATTAAAATATAATATTAGATTTCAAAACTGGACCACAGCTAGTTTCCTTATGAGGGGAGTAATACATAAATCATACATGTGATTACTCTGACAATAAATTGGCGGAAAATATTTTGTGAAAAATTCTATGCCACCTAAATGTTCCTTCATTTTAAGTAGAGGGTGTCCATTGGCTTCTACTTCCTGAGATCATCTAAGATTCGATATGATAGTCATATTTTTCAGCTTAAATATTTACTAGTTTTCATATTACTTCGATATTTTTTTCGATTTTACTTAAAATTTATTACTAGGCAACACTCTTGGCCAGAGCTTTCAGTAAAAAACGGTTAAGGGGAAAAATGAATGTAGAATTACAGTATTGCGAATGGAATTGTGGGATTTTAATTTTGCTAACAAATTGGCGGATTTCCGCCAATTGGCGGAGGAATCACATGTATGATAAATATGCCCTTAGAAATATACCTCTATGTTGAAAAGTGAAAAAAAGAGGAAAAAGCATGACGCCCTATCTAGTTTCAGAAAAAAACTTTTTTAGAGCATGACAAGTTATTCAAGTATTATATACAAGTGTTTTGTTTCTAACCTAAGATGGTAAAATATCCAGTGTACACATATGTGGGCACAGTGGAGTAAAATACTTAAGTTTTTATATGATAGGAGAGCACATTGTTCAAAAAGAAAAATGCTGTAGAGTACAAATACTTTGAACATTTTTATGAACACCTCAAAATGAATCTTTATGAGTCAGAGTTTTGTCAGATTTGTTCAACACCCTCAATAGAACATTTATGTCATCCTCCAACCAAACTCAAAGCTACTTTAAGCATTATTTATAACAATTTACCTAAATAAGTTCTTACTACAGTAGGACCTATCCAAAATAACTCCCTGATATAGCACCCATTATATTACAACGACCAGTTAATGTTAATTAGTTCTTGTAAACACTGTAATGGATGATATAATGTGTAAGGTAAGAGCACAATATTTTAATTTCAAATGAATATTAAGTAAAGAGCATGTTCTGCTTTTTTAGTTTATCTTTTATTTTACTAGCTTAACTTTATTTTCAAATGAATTGACTGAAGGGTCTTTCCACCCAGAAAAAGAAGAAAATGTAACCCACCATCTCAGATTTCTCTGAAAATTTCAGGAAACAGTTGTGATGCACTTAGAAAGGGATTTGAAATTTTCGCCTATCTCTTTCGAACGCTCAATATTCAAATGTAAACAAATTTTTCTAAGTTTTAATGATAAACTGAACAGTTATAGATCTAATTAAACATTTTAATCTATGAGCTTGAAATTATTTAGCAATATTTATACTTTATAGTGTCCAAAAGTGATTGGCTCGACGATATTTAGCGGGAGTTATAAAGGAATTGAACCCGATATTCTTTAATATAAAGATGAAAAACACAATGGGTGCTATCACAACTTTTGAGTAATAAATTTCTTTCCTAAGAAACACATGAAAATTTACATGGAATGTAATCAAAGGAAATTGTGTATTAAATAAGTCAAATACCTTAATTATTTCAAATTTCCTGAATTATAGTTTGCATTGCTGCATAAATTAACTGTCATTAATAAAATAAAATTCTTAATAATAACCTGAATCAGTTCTATATTTTCTTGAATGCCTATTTAGTAGGGAGTAGGGGGATGGATGGGACACCCTCATAAATCTTAAAATTATAAATAAAATTAGTTTTTAAGTGTTCCACCAGGTAAAGCCAACATGGTTTCATACTTGTTCCTGTTTACTATTTTAGTTGCAAGCAGGGGTGCAGAAAATGTTCCAGGATCCAAAATTTCCCCAGAACACAATTTTTTTCTCCAAAATTTCCCCAAAAATGAAATTTCATTTAAAAATAGTTTATTCAGTGCATACTTCTTTCAGATTCAATAATTTTCAAATAATCCATAAATTTAAATTTTAATGATCTTTTTTAGTCTTTCTTACACACTTATCTTTGCTCAAAAAAAGTGCCCCTTTCCCTAAAATATGAAAAATTTTCTAATTATCTCAAATTTGAGCTACCTGTAAATTTCTCCTTAATGAACTCAACATTTTAATTATGAACACCGATGTGATTGAACAAGAACGCTATTAATAGTGAAAATTACCCATTCTACCACGGATAGGTTGTTTTTTTTGCATACCAATCGAAAAGCAAGGAAAAACCAACATCCAGGTTAAGAACCTAGAAAATGAGTTTTTTAGCGCAGATCCGTAGTTTTTCCCACTCTAAATCCGTAACTCCGCTGTTTTCACGTTGAAATTGGGGGTTATGATGTAGTCACAGCACAAAATATTTGTTTTTCAGCTAATGATGTTGAATTTTTTAGTTTTTCTTTCTATCTTTGGGAAAAATTTCCCCAGACCTCTTCAAATTTCCCCCGAACATCGTTCGCGCGTTCGGACATATTCTCAGGGTTCGTACACCTTTTAAGAGAGAAAAATCAAGGACTTTCAAGGCCTTTTCAAGGCTCTCAAATGTGAAATTCAAGGCCCCAAATGCAATCGAGGCAAAAGCACGTAGTACTAATATAATTTTCATAAACGTATTTAGCGCATTAGCAACTAAAATAAATTATTTTACATCTTTCAAAATTTAAAAGTTAGGGTAGTTAACCAGGTGGATAGTTACTAGAATATGCAATGCATTTTGTTACAAGCATTTCACAATTAAGTGAATGCAAAAAAAAGTTTTTGTGTTGGAGAAGAGGGGCAACAATATCCAATCTCATAGTAGAAATTACATTTAAGTTAAGTTGAAACGTAGTTAATTTTAGTGAAGTTTTTTTAGCATGAAAAATATTCACATGCTTCTAAAATTTTAAGGGTTTTATCAATATCACTTTTTTATTTGATTAGTTTGCAATTTTATGTGGCACTTCTAATATTTGGCTTTTCAAACAATTAGACAGTATTTAAAGGCAAAAATAACAGAGTTGAATATTACCTGCTTTGCTAATAAAATTAAATATTACCTGCTTTGAAACTTTCAGAAAAAATTACACTAGAAAATTCGATACTAATAACAATGATAAACAACTAAATTAGTTTATCGAGGTATTTTTTTGGCCAAAAAAATTTAGGCTCAGTTAAAATTCAAGGATTTTCAAGGCTAATAGGGTAAAATACGCTTTTTCAAGGCTTTTCAAGGCCTTGAAAACGAAATTTTGAAATTCAAGGACTTTCAAGGCCCCGTACGAACCCTGTATTCTGCACCTCTGGTTGCAAGCTCCTACAAGTTTCTGAATGAAAAAGATGGTTTCACTATATAGCAAAAGTAACTAAGTGTTAGTACACTTTTCAAAGTGAATTTTCAAAGAAATTCTTTTTTGCTTTTTTAATGGTTTATATTGTTTTTAAAACAGAATAATGTATTCATTATGAATATATAGTTGAGTTAAGCCTAAAAGCTACAGTTCTTTTGAAAGAACCTATTTTTTTTTAAAACTGTTGCTACAGGGGTGGGATGGGACACCATGACTTGGGGTGGGATGGGACCAGGGGTCTGTCCAGACTTTTTGTGAAGGGTCCGGTTTTTGTAAAAATTGTGAAAATCTACTCATTATTTTGTGATTTATAGTTAGTTTTAAATTACTTCTTTTCAACCAGGAGCCTGTTTTTGAGAAAATAAGCTCACAAATTTGCAGTATTGTGAAAAATAATGTCAATTTAAAGGCCAAAATACTTTGTGAAGGGTCCATATTTTAAGGTAAAATACTTTGTGAAGGGTCCATTTTCACAATGAAACATTTTGTGAAGGGTCAGAAAACAGACCCAAATTTCTTCTAAACATACCCCTGAGGACATGCCCAATTCCTCTCAATATACCTGAATACAAGCTATTGCATACAATTCTTTAAATACCATTGTTTTGAAACTGATTAGTATTGCAGTTGAAAACATATTTAGAATAAAGATGAATTTAAACTATTTTGTATTTTTCACTAAAGTTAGATTTTTCGAAGTAAATATGGAGTAAAATAACTGATGTTTTTGTAATAAATCTTTAAAATGTGTAAAATACTTCCATCTTTGTGGTTTTTAATCATATATTTAAAAAGTAATCATAAATTTTAATTTCAAAAGATATGTCCCATCCTACCCCGGCCTGGGATGGGACACTTTTAGAGGTTACTTTAATTCGCTCATAAATCCTAAGTTCTGTTTGCTATCACTTTGGTTATATTTTTTAAACATGTTATATGTTCCTGGATGTTAGTTTGAAAGTTTCAAATTTATACAATGGAAACTAAATTTTTAAATATTCTTGGAAAAAGTGTCCCGTTCCTCCCCGGTCTCCCCTACATAATATATGGTTGTTTTAAATTTTGAAAATAAAAATAGGTAAGCTGACTAATACATTATATTATGAAAATAAATCATGATTGTAGCTGCATTTTTCTTACGTTTAAAAAAACTTTCCCCTGAGAAAACTACTTGCCTTGTTGGAATTGAAGTTTTAACTTAATGAGTTTACAAATTTAGTGGTTTGATACACAAAAACATAAATAATCTTCAAGTTTGTATGATTCATCAGTCTGTTTTAAAGCTATATATTCATCATTTTTGTCGAGGTAAAATAATTTTGTTTTTGAAGTTAAAATCCTATTTTGAAGGATACCATCTACATCTTTTGAATCAAAATATTTGAGGTTTCTCAAACAATCAGTTTGAACTATATATAATAATCCATAAGTAGGATTTCAAAGGGTATTTAGCCGATGCTTTAATTTATAAATTACTGATAACACACGACAGGAGCAGGGTTGCTGGATTTAAATCACTTGATTTTTTTAAAAAAATCATTGATTTAAATCAAAAATGTCAAACTGCCACAATTTAAATAAAAAATTTATCTGCTAGATATGTAACTGGGAGAGATAGGTTAAAGTTATTCTACATAAAATTGCCTGCAATTTCAAGATCAAATTTTTGCCACCAATGGCAAAAATGTTTATGGCAACAAGGGGTAAATATAGCAGGGTTTGTAATCAATAATTGTGATTAACTAAACAAGAGTTAAAATCTTATTTTTTTACCTGGTATCAAATCTTAAAATACAAGTATGTGGATGAGTTTTATTAAAAGCTCTTTTTTAAATTTTAGTCATGTTTTCCCAACTTATTTTTTCATACACAAAACTACAGATAATAGGGCTCTATATCTGTGTGCATGGCTACTATCAATTATTAATTACTGAATTTTCATTTTTATCACTAATTAATTATTATTTTAAAGAAATAAACACATAATTCTTTGATTAAAATTAATTTAACTGAATCAATATAATTTAAAGATTGATTTTAATTTTTAATAACACAAAATAATAATAATTACACAAAAATGAGGCATGATGTTTTTAGTAATGATTGTCACAATTTATTTTCAAACCTAATATTAATATCAAAATTTGGCGAAAATAGTTATAGAAAGAAGGATAAAAATTTTAGTTATTGAGTACAATCACCCTTTTCGAATGGGCTTCTCATCGGTGAGATACCAGGGAACTGCTTCTCTTAATTAATTCAATTAATTAATGTATAAAGTAGACTAAAATTAGGTAATTAAGTAATGCTAAAGTATTATATCGCATTGAAATTACAATATCAGAATATTATTAACCAGTTTCATAAAGTTCAGAACTAGTAATTCATTTAAATCAAAAAAATCTGATTTAAATAAAAAAAGTCCGATTTAAATCAAAAAAATCAGCAACCCTGGACAGGAGTGACAACAAAATGTTCAAAAAACAAGTTCTAGTTTTCGTGTACTCTTTATGCCGGCTTTACACCGCCGCTGTAGGAACTGCGGGAGCTGCATTAACGATAGCGGGAAGACCGGGCGATTTTTTTTCAAGAGAACCAATAGGAGGCCTCGAAAACAATCGTGAGCCAAAAATCGCTGCGATAATAGCGGGACCAGCGACACGCAACGACAAAAGAGACCCCCCATTTGGACTAACTCCCAACTTTGAAAATTCATTGAAAAATCCCGGAGGTGCTCAAGGTCCTAAAACCACGTTCAAAATGTGGATAATCTATCTAAGATATAAGGAAAAATAAATATAGATTATAAAAATCATGAAAAGTGCCAATCTGGAGTATGTTCCTGAACTCTGTTTTTTCTCCCATGTTATTTCAATGGGGAATTTTTGCACAAAAAATTTAGTCAAATGGTTCTAAAACCTCGACCGGAGCATTCCTACCACCTTCCGGTTGATGGGAAAATAGTTTTTAATTTGAAAAAATAATTTAATATGCCTAAAATTGACCCCCAAAGTCTTTGTTTTGGTCATTGGGCTGTGTTTACATTTGCCATCCTGGGCAAATATCAACTCTAGGGAACCTAAAACCTCAAAATATCGTAACCGGAACTCAGAAATAACCCAGATTGGCCGTTTACGGGACTCAAATCGGTTCAGAAATCAATAAATGAGCCATAAATATGTATTTTAAGGGGTCTGATCCAGGGACGCTGGCCCGGTCACGTGACCCCCTTGCTCTCGGAGCATGGCTTGACCGCAATCGAGGTGACGAGAATACTCGTAAAAAGGCTTAAAGAGAATGAATGTAAATCCTAAAATGTAATGAATAACTCAAAATGAATCTAAAATAATCAAAAGCATCTCTGGATGCATGAGTCAAAGAGGTTTGACCGCAACTTCGGAACATTCCTCTCTCCGGGAACGCGGGAAACCGAAAACAGTCGCAACGGGAAGAACGACTGCAGCGAGAGTCGCGGGTTCCGCTGCGATTCTAGCGCCATCTCTTTAGTGTCGCTGGAACTAAAAACGTGTAGCTACTGCAGCTCCCGCAGTTCCTGCAGCGGCGGTGTAAAGCCGGCATTAAGGATAACTTTATAAAATAATCCATAACAAAGGCGGCTAATTTTATATTACCAATATTTAGCAAACATTGCAGATTGCAGTCAAGTGTCATAGCAAGGGGCAAATTATACTACATTACATATTCTATATAGATATTATCATTATCTTATACCCCTATACAAATGCAATAAAAAAGAAGCTTACCTAAATTTGCAATCTACTCTGTACGATAGGACACGTACAAATTTCGGCGCAAGTTCAGAGTTGCACCTGCTTGGCGATTTTTGGCTGTTTAACGGCACATTTAGAAGCCAAATGACTCTTTTAACATGAGTTAGGGTTACCATATTAGTCATCTTTAACGCTAAAAACTTGGCGCAGGTGCAACTCTGAACTTGCGCCCAAATTTCAGTCCAAATTAAAAAATTAATCCGAATCGGTGATCCACCACGCATTTTCACACATCCCAACGGTTTGGTCCTGACGAGCTTAGTGCGCATGCGTGTGGACTTATTTTAGCTGGTTTTTTTAGAAATTTTAATAAAACAATAAATCGGGGATCGAACCCACGACCTACCGCATGCTAAGCACGCACTCTTCCACTGCACCATCGGGGATTCATTAATGATAGCAATTATCCGAAGAACATCCTTTTTTTCTCCCCGAGCATGCGCACTAAGCTCGTCAGGACCGAACCGTTGGGATGTGCGAATATGCATCCACCACGACATATTTACTAACAATGAAAGAATGCTGATTGCTGACGGTGACGATGCTGACTAGAAAAACCCGCCGATCTATTTCGCGATTCGATCTAAAGATCATTCGCTTTAGAATAATCATATAACCCATAACTGTTTATCACATTTGGCTAGTTAGCATCACAGTTGGCGACCATTTGGCGAGAATTCTTATCTCGACTTCCACATCTTAGCACTTTGTCGACACACTAGTTCATTCTATCATTTGGCGTTCTCTCTGCGTTTCTCGCCTTGTAGGGTTACATTTGGCGTTAAATATGACAATTTTCAATAATTTTTTACAGCTTTTCTACTGTAATTCAGCAGCTAATTTTTTTACAAAAGGTGTTTTAAGTCATATACTAACCCCTGTAAAATTTTCGTCCAATTCTGTGAGTTCATCCTGAGAATGTTTCCTTGTTAGTTGAAGTTCTCAAAAAACAAAGCACGTTATCAGATTAACTCGTTCGATCAATGACATGAGGACGTTGACGACTGGCTTGAAAGGACTACAGATTCTAAAAAAATCAAATTTCGGTAGATTAAAACAATATATTATTCACATGCTTGTAAAGCGCCACCTATTGTTAGAATCAAGGATTTTCTTAAAATTAATATTTGCCACCTACTGAGATCAGCTGTTGATTTTCAGAGAACTAACCTCTATTACACACCTATCAAAATAAACAAAACTTGCCGGTCACCTGCCTGTGCCTTCTTCACCTAAAGAGATCTATTGATAAATTGGTTTATTATACTTTTAATAAACTAAAAAATGAGCAAAAACGTAGAGATCAAAGCAAAAATTTCTAATTTTCAGGATTTTTTAGAAAAAGCATGCCTTTTATCTGATAAACCCGAGATAATAATGTTACAAGTGGATACTTACTTCAAAGTACAGAATGGTCGATTAAAACTTCGCCAAATAGAGGTCCATAAACTTTACTAAAAAAGTTATAAAATTTAAATACGCACAGCTTCGATAAGAGTCGACCAGCCTTCATGTTTACCCAAAGCTCAAATTAGATCTATAAGGTTGTGTGACATCATTTGAGATGTTCTTAAACATGGCAGCTGGTCGACTCTTTTCGAAGCTGTGTCATTAAATAAATTTTTAAGTAGAATAACTTTATAATTTCTCTCTACTTTTTTTGTTTTATGGAGTTAATCAGTTTGGCTAAAACGTTGCATTCTTCATTTATGTTGGCCAGAAAGGTTTAAAAAATTAATGTAGTTTTATACTTACATAGGATGTGAAATCTGAATTAATATATTATGAGAGGCCAGATACAAGTGGACCAAAACTTTCAAACTATGACAAACAAGAATTTAATAG
Source organism: Tetragnatha versicolor (assembly GCA_024610705.1). Taxonomy (NCBI): domain Eukaryota; kingdom Metazoa; phylum Arthropoda; class Arachnida; order Araneae; family Tetragnathidae; genus Tetragnatha; species Tetragnatha versicolor. The sequence goes on from JANDEH010000004.1 coordinate 1,314,404, forward strand.
CCTTGAAGAAGCTGAAGGTTTAAAGGTAATGTTTAATAAAACCCATTGTCTCTAAAATATTATAAAAACATTTTATGTAATCATGATTATTCTCATTTGGTGTAAAAGCGATTTGCAGGATTATGATCACGGGCATCATTTGGGGGGGGGCCGCCACCCCCCCCCCAAGGTTTCCACTGTTTATGAAAAAAATAGCTGCAAGTCCCTTGAAAATTCTGTAACTTCCAAAAAGAGCTTTGGGTGAACCCTAATAGTATCAAAAGGAATTAGAACACTACTTTTGAGGGTCAAATTTCAATAACTTTTCTAGGGGTGGAACCCCCTTCTTGAATTTTCACATCTATTATTCAGTGTTTTTCCCTTTGAAAATTATGCTGTTTAAAAGAAGCTTTTCTTTTTAGTGCTCCCCAAAGAGTTTGAAAAAGAGATGAAACACTAGTTTAAAAGGGAATTTTCAAAAAAAATTTCTTGGGGAGGACCTCTAAGCCCCCCTGAAACTTTGACGTTTATTTATCATTTTTCCCTAGAAAATTTTGTAGTTTGCAAGAAACTGTTCTCTGGATGTAGCCCAAAGGGTCTCAAAATGAGCTGAAACCCTATTTAAAGAGACAAATTTTCTAAATTTTCCTGGAGTGAACCCCAGACTCCCCATTTTTCTTGGGGTTGACGTCAAATTTTGACATTATAAGTAATGTATCATTCAAATATTACTTTTCTGTATTCTAACACTTAACCTATAAATGTGCTTGTTAGGGGATACCTTAAAAATGAAGTTGATCCCCACAAAAAAAAGCCTAGTTACGACGTGGTTCAAAACCACTTAAAAAAATCTTTGCCCCCCAACCAAAAACTGAAATGACGTCCCCGATTATGATGCCAACCAACTTTATATTTTATGGAATTTAAATAGTTGCTTAAATACAGTTATACTATTTTTCAAAAGGATTAATTCTCTTTAAATTTTTAAAGGGATCAAACATGGGTGCCGTCTTCCTAAAAATTCTGTGAATAGAATTCCGTCCCAGGTTCAATATGAAATGTAAAATCAACCATTCTATTGGAAGAGATTATTATTACTGAATTTCAGTACATTTTGCCAAAATATATGTCCGTTTTGCAAAAAAAAATTTTAACTTAAAATTTAAGGACTTATTTTTAATTGTTCATGTATGATATTTTGAGTTCTGCAATTTGAAATGAAAGTGAGAAAATTATTAAAAAGTTCAAGGTTCAGTCTTGCAATTTTTGGACAGTAGCACCCATGGGCTCAAATAACATCTAAGGCTAAGCACGCACTAGAGACTTTTGTCATGGCGACTGAGACGAAATTATCACCCTGGCTATTGCAAGAAGCTAGAGCGCGCGCAGTAGGCGACGAGACTCTTGGCCGATTGCCAAGATCTCGCCATAGAGATGCATTGCTCCTGAGTGACCTAGTGTTATAGTCTAAGAAAATTAAGTATACAGGGTGGGGTGTATTATAACTCTTTTGAAAAGGATAGGGTGGGAAAGAGGACCTAGCAGGGATGTTGCACCACATTGAGCATTTTGTAGCAGTTTTTGTAGCAGCTAAATTTAAAATTTGTAGCAGTTTGTAGCAGCTAAATTTAAAATTTGTAGCAGAATAAACCATTTTTGTAGCAAGTCGAATCAATTTTTTGCAGCAATCAAAAATTAAAATCCATAGCAGGGTTAATAGTTCTTGTTACTAAAATATACTGATAATTTATCCCTACTTAAAACTATGCATGATTAAGTTAATTAACTATTAAAAGTTGATGACGAATTACGCAAAACAAGTGTTTGAACAGCTAGAGATCTGTAAGCAAAATTGCAACTTTTTAAAGGTACCTTCGACAAATTCAAAAAAGGGGGAAAAGTACCATCACAAAATAGATTTAAAAACCTCTGATAAGCCATTTTATCTTAAATTAAAGGTTAAATGGTAATTCTGAACAAACTTTTAATTAATTTATGATGTTTTTAAAACAAAGTAATTGTTTAAGATTAATTATTTTTTTAAATAAAATTTTTAATTTTAATAACAAAAACGCCAAATGCAGGGTTCATACAAATTTTCAGAAATCAAAATAAAGGAGTATTCCAGGAGTTTTCAAGGAGTATTTTTAAAAATTCAAGGAGTAACTTTTTACATAACTAAGGGGGTTCAGTACCAAAATTTGGTAAAAATTCCGAATTTGAGATTTTGCAATAAAAATAAAGATAATTCCCTTAGAATTATTCATACCAAGTTTCATAATGATACGGGGATTCTAAGTGTGAAAATTTTGAGATTTCTGAAGCCTAGATAGTGTTAAGAAGCCTAGTTTTCTATCTTTAAACTGCTTTTTCTCAAAACAAGGTTTTTAATGTTTAAAATCACAAGTCTTTTTTTCTAATCATCCAAACCATTTCAAACTTTGTAGTCATTATCAGTAGCACGTGTTTAACATCTTCAGGCATGAATTTTATAATATATTTATTAGATTTTTTTACGGAGCAGTAAAGTGGAAACTTAGGATATTTTTCGGAAAAAAAAATGCCAAATTTCAGAGTTTTTTTTATTTTTCAGAAACTTTTATAGATAATCAAATTTCCATGCCTACAAGTGTTTATATATGTTTGATTTATGTCCAGACAAAAAATCAAATCAAAAGAACATATATTAAGGGAGGAGTATCAATTTCAATTTAGTGTACTTTTGGGCATTATTTTGAAGTTTTTTGTAATTTTTTAAAAAAATAAATTTTTGAACTCGATTTTTGGGCTAAATATGAAATAGTATGAAGTATACACATAATTTAACACCTTTAAAAGATAACAAAATCCTGTTATTAGAGAAAAAAATTTTTTTGGTACTGAACCCCCTTGAAAGAAAAATTTTTACACAGCTTCAAACACACACTATGCCAGTTATATTCCTGAACCAGATTTTAAAACCACTTTAAAAGTCAAAATGTAACTAAAATGAAATCAAAAAAGTAAGAAATAAGTATTTTTAAAGGTATTTTTGGAATCTTAAATCAGATAAAAAAACACTATAATCTTCTAATTTAAATTAAGTTTCTATAAAGCGACCTTTCAGTAAAAATTTACAACTTAGAAAATCCACTAAGTTGAAATTACTAAATAAAATAGAGAAAAAATCATCTTAGACTTCTCAGGCTGCTCTGACCAAAGTAAAGTTTTTTTTCTGGACCACCGTTGAAGCTAACTATACTTAAGCCCGTAGGAAAAGCAGTCGCGGAAAATCACTATTTTCCCCATTTCGGGAACACCAGACTTGTTGGCTTCTGACCACGGTAATATTGTTTTGATTATATCGCAAGAATGACGCAAGAAGCCAACTTGAATCGGCACCCGCGCGGCCATCCACGAAAGTCGCGGGAAGAACGGTACACTCCGCAAAAAAAAACCCGAAACTTCCAGGGAAAATTGCTAATTTTTCGACTTCCGGAACATCGGACTTGTGGGTTTCGGACCACAGTCAATTTTTTTTTCTATATCGCCATAACGACGCAAGAAGAAGCCATTTTGAATCAGCACCCGACCCGCGGCCGTCCACGAAAATCGCGGTAAAAACGGAATACTCAGCAAAAAAAAACGAAACTTCCGCGAAAAATTGCGATTTTTTCGACTTTATAACGGACTTAACGCAGCGAATTAAAACCTATTTTATAAAGGAGATAAATTTACAAAAAAAAATTATATCTGGTTTCGATGGCTGACGTCATCGGTTTTGACTTCAAGTGGTAGAAATGTGGAAAAGATTCCATCCATAGCCATAGACGATTTGAGTTTTTTTTTTCCTGAGGATGAAAGTAATTCGTCACGTGAGAGGAGAGTTTGATAATTTCATTTCAGGAAAATCGTTAATTGGCGCAGTTTTGGCGCAATTTTGCTCAAAATACGGTATTTGTAGCAGTTTAGCACATGAATTAGGATTTGGCGCAGTTTGGCGCAGCCGCAACATCCCTGACCTAGACAAGCATATTGTAAGTAGAAATGAAAAAATTTCCAGTAAAAATATCTATAATCAGGCTTAGATTCAGGGAGATGCCCTCTCAAAAAATTATGGATATGTCCCCTCCAAAGTTAGAAAGTTACACTATATATTTTTGAATACTATTTAAAACTATTTTTCAATAGGATTGTGCACCAATTTTGGTATTAAGTTATTAATTAAGTTTTATAATTATTATTTTTTTATTAAAATTTCCCATAAACCAGGGAAAATTACATAGTTTTTACCAATAAAAATCAAAAAGTCCTTCATGTAAAAAAATATATCAATTTTAAAGTCAGTCTATTTTTTTAGCTTGTAAAATAGGGAAATAATAAAAAATATTTCCTTTAAAGAAACCTCCAAAAACTTAACTAATAACCTGAAAAGTCGTGACTTAGATAACATTTAAAAACGTCTGTGATTGCACTTATGAAGAACTTTTTTTATTTCAGAAAGTACTTTCATCATCACTTGGAGTATTGGGGATAGTAAGCAAGCGGAGACATTTATTCATGCATGGGCAGACTCGAATTCATGTAGATGAAGTGAAAGACTTGGGATGTTTTATGGAACTAGAAGTAAGTGTACTTCAAGCTAACAAGTTTTCAAATAGCATGAAATAAATATTAATCTTTGCATTAATATTTAGTACATTAAGCCTGATATTTACCTTCTTGATGTAGATAATAACCTGTTTTAGATATATATTATTTTCGATTTTAAAAATTCTTTCAAAAATACATTATTACTTTCTTTACTAAGAAAAATGATATTGGTCAAAAACTTTTAGTTTCTTATTTATTTATTAAAGTATTCCAGTATTACTAATTTATTAAACTTTTATTTTTTTGTAGTTAGTTTTATGCAGATGCAGGTTACTTGAAATGAAATATGTATTCTATGTATAAAGATATTAATCTGGTTAATATTAATGACTAGTTTGATCCAAGTTTAAAGTTCTTAAAATCCACCAAAATATAACCCAGGTAAATTAAAATGTGTTTATTGTTAAAATTATTGGTTTGAAGGAAAAAAAAATATGTATAATTAAGCTCGTATGCGTTTCCCTCTTTTTTCCATGTTTGGACAAACTCATCCAGGCTTTCTATTAACCCAACAACTGCAAGGCGATATTTTCTATTAACCGAACAACTGCAAGGCGATATTTTCGGATCTTCAGAATCTGTGTATCACAGTTATTATTATGCAAATTATGCTAAGAATTAGTTGCATTTTAAAAGAAGACAGTTTATTAAATAAAAAGGGCTTTAAGAAAGAAATGTGTCATTGTGTAAGAAAGCAATGCGTAAATTCTTGCATGATTTTTTTTTTGAATGAGAATTTGTCCCATGAATAATATGAGTATGCTTATCATTTTTTAAACTTTTATGTTGCTAAAAATAGCTACATACAATAGGCACCTGAATAGATTTGTAACATTTATAAACATACAAGTATGGCTCCACTTAAAGTGGAAGTCTTTAACTTTCTATATAAAGGGGAAGGCTTCCTTTTCTGGAAGTTGGTAAAGTAAGAAATTAGTTACAGTAGTGTTGAGTGAATTAAGTATAGGTGGAGATACAGAAAAAAAGGGGAAAAGCTTCTTAGTCAATTAAAAAAAGAAATTCCTTAAAAGGTCAGTATTGCTTTACCATAAAAGGATATAACTATTGATCTTAATCTTTAGACCAGGGTTGTTACGTTTAAAACACTTTGTTTTAAACATGTTTAAAACAAAGAAAAAAAACATTTTTTAAAGCACATGTAATTTTTAGCATGTTGCTCCCTTTATTTAGGCAACAAACTTACTATTTTCATGTATGGATCACCCTGAGCCTAAAAAGATTGTGCCAAGTATAAGGCTTGGGTACAAACCACCAAATCCTCACGACATAGACAGTACATTACTTGATAATGAGCATGATGCTGTGAAGAAAACTTGCAAAAATCATTTAAAGAACAAACTGTTTGTGGTGTATTTAAAAGTATAGCTTCATTAATCTAATTTCGATTTGAAAAGTCAAATGAAATTTTTTAAAACTAATGGATTTTTTTATCATTTCTATGTCGAGGGTTAAAAAAACAAATAAAACGTTTAAAATAAATAAAACATTTTTTTTGTTTTTTATTTAAAAAAAACATGTTTTTTTTCAACCCTGCTTTAGACTTTTCTATTGGTATCAAAACTTGAATAAATCAAAGATAATAGCAGTTACAAAATGGAATTTAATGGCATTGCATAGTAGAGAAATTTAAAGACTTCTGAAAATGTTTATAATATAATTAAGTATTAATTTAAGAAATATATTTCCTTACATGTGGAACCTTTATATATTTGATATTTCTTCAGGTTTGCTTAAAAGAAAGTGAGACTCTTGAATATGGAGAAAGCATAGCAAATACTCTGATGTCTAAATTGGGAGTTTCACCTGAAGATCTTATTTCAGGATCTTATATAAATCTTATTTTGAAGAAATAGTGTAAATAAAACAAGTTGATGGTAAATATGTTTTATTTCTTTCTACTTGGAAAACTTCATAACTTTGGAAAACTTGGTTCATAATTTTTATTTATATCCTTATTATACTCAAATATTAAAAATGGTTGATAACACCTTCATTACTTTTTATAATACCTTTGTGTTTTGTAGTTCAAGATAGCTAACACAACTATTAGTAAAACCCAAAAGAGCAGAATTGGTAAAAAAAATGGGGCTCCAATCTGTATTAATTTTAATACAGTAGAACCCCGATTATCCACGAGTGCCAGGAAAAAAATTTTTTAATGATGAGAGCAAATTTTAGATGAGATTAGAGACATTTTAGATGTAGAGCAAAGGTTTCTGCTGTACTGCACCTATTTTAAAAGTTTTACATATCATGTTTAAGTACATTAAAACATAGTTTTTATGCTGAAATATTTTTTTTCGTGTTTTCACATCATTTTTCGTCTTTTTTCGGGTTATCCGCGGTACCCTTGCCACCCAATTGCGCGGATAATCGGGGCTCTACTGTATGTTATAAATTTTTGGTGTTTACACTAATTAATGGACAGGTTTTTTTCAATAAGTTTACCCATTCCAAATTGAGAAACTGGATAGTCACTTTTAAATGTTTTACATTTTTCATCCTCCAAATATTTTTAGTACAGAAATACCTCAACTAATACAGTTCTAGAAATTTTATAAAACCATCTAAATGAAACTGGAATATAAAAAAAAGTGCTCATATTTTTCACCTGTAAATCTCAGGCAGAATAATTTCCAGAACCTGATAAAATTAGTATTTGGACTATAGAAATTTTTATCATTAAACTGTAGAAACCAATTTTTTAGAAAAAAATTTATTTTCTGTTTTGTTTTGCAGAAAAATAACTTTTAGGTTGTACAAAATATTTCATAATATAGAAAATTACCAGAATTAGCAACTTAACTCTCAGGTTTTTTAGATGGATCAATCCCCAACAACTTCATTTGAACAGCCAACTCAAAAAGGTAATCATAAGTTTCAGCCCTGGAAAAAAATTACAATAGAAAGGAAAAGCTAGTAAATTATTCATTAAAAATCTCTAAGAGTACCCAAAGAATCAAAGTAATAATTACATTGTTTTAGCTTTTTCCCAAGTTTCACCCCATACATACACTCCATGACGTCTTACAAGTACAGCACATGAATCTGGATACTCATCCATAGCTGCTGCCATTCTATCCTGCATAAAATAAATACAAGAAACAATTTGTTGGTTTTCTTATGGCAATTTTAAGTTTTTAAAAACTGGCATGCCAAAAATCAAATATGTGTTTCATATACAAAGCATGTTTTTAGCATTTTTTTTTTCTTCATATAATTACTTCAGCAATTGCCCAATCCATCCTCCTTCCTCTTTTTTTGTACAAAACTTTCATTAACAATCTTAAATAATTAATTAAATAATATTTTATAATTTATTCTAAAATTTAACTTTTTAAATTAAGTATTTTAGAAAATAGTGTTTTAAATATTTTATGTGAGCATTACCTCATATTCTCCCCTCTCCCTTTTCAGCGAAAATGAGCAAATAGAAACCCCTCTCCTTTTGCTGCTTAGGGGACATCCATAAATTACGTGAGGTCAAAAAGGGGGGAGGGGTTTGGAAAAATCTCACCAAGGGGGAGGGGGGTCAATTAAAATCTCACGTCAACTTTTTAAGTTAGAAATTAAACGATTTTTTAAGTATGAGAAAGGAATAACCACAGATAAGATACTATGGTGATTTTTAGGCGAATAATATCCTTTTTCCCCCACATCATAAATAATGTTAAGGTTTTAGGTGCTAAGAAGCATAAAATGCAAAGAATGCGATAAAAAATTATTTTTAAAGGTTTAGGTAAATCTCACGTGGGGGGAGGGGGGGGGGGTGCAGCAAAATCTCACCAAGTGGGGAGGGGGGTCCAGATTTTGGAGAAAACACCTCACGTAATTTATGGATGTCCCCTTATGTAATATAGCCCTATTTAAATTTTATCAGGTATCAAAATTGAGCTTAAACATGCAAAGGAAGAGTTTCCCATCAAAAGAAATATAATTGAAAGTTGTTTTCTCAACAATAAAGTTTTAAAAGACAAATATACAAGTGATTTCAATACAAAAAAAGCTTATTCTTTAAATAAGACTGACCTTTAAATCTTTTTCAAATGGCGTATTTTCAATTATAGGAACAACTAATACATCATCATATCTAAATCTAACTCCTGAGTTCCCTTTGAAAATTCCCTGCAATAAGTAGAAAACAACTATTAAGATTTGCAACAATCAGATTGTAGCACATATCAAGGTATTCATTTTAATTACTTTTATCATTTCTTGATATGTAATAGTAAACTCAGAACCAGAGGATATTAGCGTAGCTAATACTGCTGATTTTGAATGAGAGTGGATGACAGCGCCAGCATCTGTAAATACACTTTTGTACAAACTATATCGTCAGCTTATAGGCAAAAGGCACTAAGTCACTTCTAGCTCGAATACTTAGTACGAGGTTTTGCCAGATTTGGCAATAGACAATCGCTTTCTTTTGTGCCACGCCAATTGATCACCTCGGAGGTTTCGAGATTTGGGGAATGGTCCAAGGCTCCACTCATTTGTTGGCGATATTCTACCACTTTTAAAAGATTCACCAAAAGTGACTTAGTGCCTTTGGCTTGTAAGGCGATGATATACAGTGCAAATTAGATAAACCAAAGCTGAAGGGCCGTATTCACGAACTTTAAGACGAGAAAGACACGAAACGCAAACGATGAAATCTCACGGGCCGTCTCAAACGATCGTTTCCACATCGCTTCCTTTGTGCTGCCATCTGTTAAAAAACACCACAAGTAACACTGATAATAAAAATTTTTACAAACACTAGATGTCTATTACTTTCTTAATATATTAATGTCTGACTTGTTTTGGTAATTAATAGCTGTTTTAGATTTTTTGGAACTATTTAACAGACCACAAAAAGTGTAAAAGCAATTGGAATCTCAGAACAATATGGCGTTTGAAAATTTGAGGAGTTTGAAATCTGTCGCCGAAAAGGAAGCGATGTGGAAACTATCGTTTGAGACGGCCCGTGAGATTTCACCGTTTGCGTTTCGTGTCTCTCTTGTCTTAAAGTTCGTGAATACGGCCCGAAGTGACCACTAAAAACCTTTGACTCAAACAAATTTCATGTTTAAATTTGATTCCAGGTCCATTGAATTATTGAAAAAAAATTTCTTTCTACATCACAAATCCTTTTTTCCCTAGAAATAGTAAAGGTTCCTTAGCAAATCTTTTAAAATAATGATCACTAATGGCCGTATTCACCGCTAACCTGACAGACGGTTAACCGGTTGTCAAACTTCTGATTGGCAGATAGAGAAGGAAAACTAGTTTTTCGCCAATTAGTGGTTTGACTAACAGTTAACTGCTTGTCAGGTCAGTGTTTTGAATAATGCAACCTCCTCTTTATGTCAAAAAAAAACTGATACCATATTTTAATACCAAATCAAAATTTAACCCTCTTGCAAGTCATGATTATGCAATTGTTTATCATTCTGATGACGATTTTGTAAGTGCTGAAAGGCCAAAAACCTGTTATAATTTGAATTTTTTAAACTTAGAATTATTAGTTAAACTTGGAATCACCCATACTTAAATATTGTTTTAATAGGAATATCAAGGGATCAAGAGATAACAAGATGGTTGAGTAATCCCAGTTGAACTGCACTTACATAAAAATTTGTACACCATAATAGATGCAAAATATAGAAAAAAGATTTCATTTAAATTAATCATTTTAAATATCCCTTTTTATTTCGTCTTTTAGAGGTTAATTTACTTATTCTTTCAGAAATGAAAAAATTTAATTACTTCTTTTTTCGTAAGCATTCATGAATAATGGTGTGCATTCACTCATCTTTAGATTTCTCTCAGGAGATGGAGAAGATATAACACAGCCTTGAACATCAAGAACATAAATATCTTCTGATTTTATGCGCTCCTTTTGAACTCCAGAAGGAGCAATAAATATTTCATCCCTAGAACATAAAAAAGTCCCTCAGATTATTTTTAAGTAATCAAATGACCTCTGGACTTAAAACCATGAGTTTTCCAAGTAAAGTAAAATAAAAAATTGATCCTTTTATTTTTACTTTACATATACAGGGTGCTTCACCAAGACTGCCCTAACTCTGCACAGCCATATTCCTTTTAGTGTGGAATACATAAAAATGCTCCAAGAACTATACCTCTGATATGCATGGTGGATATTTTACATCTTAGTGCAAGTATCTTGAAATTTTTACAAATTGAAGATAGAAAACAAATTTTGAAATTTCTCATCATTTATAATTTCTATGCCATTGAGTCTTGTGGATCCCCCAATTTCCATTTTCATGCTCATAGACCCCTTAGAAGCTGCTATGAACCCCAGGGGTCCATATGGATAATTTTGGGAATCAGTGACCTAACCCATCTGATTTTTACGATAGTAAAAATTTATTTAAAAAACAAGCTTTTATTATAGCAATTTCACTTTTCTTTAATCCTGTATTTAGTATAATAGCAATTACAAAATTGCCAAAGAACATTGAGAATTTACTTAATGCCACAAATTATTAACATATTATTTTTGAGTGAATATAACACATTTCTTTATCTATAAGACCATTTGGATCATGGTGTTTGAGAACCTAATTAAGGTTTCTTGTTTTTTTACTTTGCCAGAGACCTAGAAACTTTTATCCTCAAGAAAAATAACAGTGTCTTGCATCTTAACATCTGATGATACATTGTTTCTCTGTAGTAGATTCCTTAACTTCCAAGCTATTCATAAGATGAAAACGGAGTGCTTCACCACTACCTCTGGTTAGAGGAATATGTGAGAAAACTCCAGCTCTCAAGCGTCGCCTCCAACCGTGGACCGGTTTCGCCCTTGTTAGGGCTCATCAGCACGGTTTTTCCGTTATAGTCGGCTAGACTAAAAGCTCTTCCTCCGCTCTCTTGCGTTACCTTCCTATACCGTGCTGATGAGCCCTAACAAGGGCGAAACCGGTCCACGGTTGGAGCCGACGCTTGAGAGCTGGAGTTTTCTATTCATAAGATATTTGCATAATTTTCAAGAAATGCTTTTATTTACACTAAAATATTATATATCCTCTTTTATTCTACCATTCAAGTGCGATAGATAAATCTGATTGTAAAAAGAATTACCCAAGCTTTATGCTCATGCCACCTCCTGTTCCCGATACCCATCCAAGATCATAAAACTGTTTACAAAGTTCTGGAATCAGCTTTCTTGGATGCTCCTAAAATATGAAAATATTTATCAAATTGATTGAGTGTCAAAATAGCAAGATCAATTAACTTGAAAGGATGTTCTTAAAATTTGGAAGAAAAAAGGCTAAATCATAGTTTATTTCCATTTATCCCTAACCGAATTAGTTAGTTACATTAAATATTAGTTTCATAACAACTTTTAAACGGCTAATCAATCTCAATCATGTTGAATGCAGCAATTTTGAATGTTTAACTTTCCTACCCTCTTGAAAAAATAGTCACATATTCCCCTCGTGGGGTCTCTGAGGACCCCATGCGTAAAACATGCCTATGACTCTAATAAAGGTTAAAAATTCCTTAAATGGAGAAGAATTGTCATTTTTTATTTCTAGAAAGATGCTTCAGAATAATTTATCCAATTTTTTTGGTATTTTTCTCATTTTTTTCGTCTTATTACGGCTTAATTGGGTTTCTTTTGATACACGTTTTTTATAACATCTGGACCTTCAAACAAGAATTAAATTACAGAAATGAACTACATTGAAGTTGTTTTACTTAAAATACTAGGGAGCTACCGCCCCCTGCTCGCTATCGCTCGCCAACCCCCGTAAACTGCTGACGCAGGACCTTTTGGAATTGCTTCGCAATTCCCACAAATTCTAACTCGCCGAACTTAATACACTTTACAAAACAATTAAACAATTTACAAAAAAAACGTCAACCAACTTTCCGAATATACTTCCTCAAATCCCCTCCATGAATAAAGCTCCCTTAAAAGTTTCAATATATATTAACTCGAACTTATCAAAAATTTAAACGAAATGTTTTTAAAAATATTCAACTTAATTATTTTTAATCTATGATTATATAAAAATAACTATTTCTAATTGTTTATCAATATTCGAACCAAACTAAAACCCGTTATTTTAAAATAACTCGTTAGTATAATATGCCTAGTGTTTATCATTCATATTTTTTTTAAACCCAGACTTGTTAACCCAGACAATACCGTTTAAGCAATCGAAAATAAAAAGAGACAAAACATCACTCTATGTTTACAATTAATTTCGATAAAATCAGACTAAAAATTATAAATATTGGACAAAAACTGTGAAATTTTAGTATGAAATGGCGTTCATGTAAGTTTTTAGAATATGTTTTTATCAGTCTTTGAATGATATTTCATCAAGAAAGTACATTTTTTAAAAGGTGAAAAACATGTTTCATCTTAAAATATAGCGTCAATCGGTCGTTGTGATTGGATGCATAATAATTTGAATGACAGTACTTGCTTTGTAACTGCGACCTTATCCGTTATCTTAAAAAATGGAAATATTTTAAAATTGAGAATTTTTTTGAAAAATCGAAGGGCTTACTCGGAAATCCGGAAGGAATCCGGACATTTTGATACCATATATGTGTCATTCGGTTCAGTAATTAAAAAGCCTTTCTCTGGAAACCGTTCACTAAAAACTTTTTTTTAGAATAGAGAGATTTATAATCACACTGTTTAAAGTATACTAGTTGATATACCCGGTCTTGCACGGGTAGAATTTAGTAGTTTATTTTAAACGATTTATGAAGCTGCATAGATTCTCTATTCTGCATTATCAGCTACCTGTCACCCCAGATTAATTTATTTAGTATTATGAAACATGTAAAGTTTGGATTCTTCTTTTTAAAATTGAAATAATACAAAAAAAAATGATCGGTTCAGATTTCTTAGTGAAATCAGTATCTCGCTTGATTATGTAAGTTTTAACATAAAATTGGTTTTTTTCTTGATAATTCTTCGAAATCACATTCTGGACTTCCGTAAACACTCATAAATATTTGAAAGCATTCTTATTTTTCAAAGAAGACTGAATATAAAAACCTATTTACAATCAACCATGAATTTATATTGTTTTTGTAAAGAATGTGTTCAACAGGAAGTAATGGCGACAGTTGTCTGAGTTTTTTTTGCTGCAACTGTTAGATACTCAAAAGATTTCTATAAATAGCATATTTTTCTTAGAATGTGAATAAAAAATTTAAGAAATAGCGAGTGATTCAATGTATTTAGCCGCAATCTTCTTTTTGTAAAAAAATGACAATTTCTACGAAAATATCTTTCTAATATTTCTCCAAACGTTCTAAACAAACATGCAAACCTTTTTTTATCTATAATACAACAAAAAATAAAATACTAAACTTTATTTGATACTGTTTTACCGCCATTCATGGCTGGGGTCTCAGAAGACCCCAGAGGGGGAATATGTGACTATTTCTCCCAAGACACTTAAAAATGGAATAATAACTCCAAAATTTTTACCCATTGTAAAACTTTGCGTAATTAAGGAATAGTAGCATCGGAAATTGTCAAAACAAAAATGCATGGGAGATATCAAGCGTCAAAGTGCGTCTGGGGTCGAAAAAGACCCCAAAGGGGTAGGAAGGTTAAGAACATAACAAGATAAAAACAAGCAAAGTAGTATTAGTGGTAGCATTCATTTTTACTTTGTAAACAAATAAATTAAAGAACTCTTAGGAACCCTAGGTTAAAAAATAAGAAGATTAATAAGCTGGTTTTACAGATAGTTGCCAAATCGAAAGGCACGAAATGACCTAATGTGATCAAGCATAGCTTGACATCATTCAGAATTTTTTAAAACTTTTTTTGCAACCTTTTAAACTTAAGGATTTAAGTAAATCAGGGTTCTCTTACACATTATTTAGTGACCGTTAGTTTCATTGGCACAGTCAATAGGCTTGGGGCTTTACATTTTCGTTTTCAGTGGCAGTCAACAGGATAATATGGAAGTACCCAAATCAAAAATAAGATTTCAAATGGTTCAAAAATCAGGAACAAGTATGCAAGTTACACCATAAAAAGTTTTGTGACACTACCTGCTATCAATTTTTCATCAATTTAGAGAAGAGTTCAGACTTGTTCAACTAGTACTAGGCTTACCATATGTCCTGGCAGGGCCGTGCGGTAGATTTGCCCAGTATGAAGCAAGTCCTAGAAATGCCGCCCCTTATGTATTTTTCCATTATATAATTAATACTTCAAATTAATTAAGATTAATTAATATAAAAAATTAATAAACATTAGTCACAATTAATTAGTAACTAAATATAGATAATTAATTAGTTATTAAATAATATAATTAATTGGAAGTAATAATAAGCATAATGCCCGGGCCGAAATTTCTTCCCAGTCCGGCCCTGAATATATTTAAGAAAACGCATGGTTCAGGACCGTAACTATACTTTTTTTCGGGGGGTTTTGGCAAAATATTTTTTTGAAACTTAAGTTCGATTTTTTGTATAATAGTTGGTTGCGCTTGCTCATCATGCAATAAAATATGTACTTTTTTTAGAACTTTAAAATCAACATATTTTGAAAAGGACTTAAGTATTAAGGTTTGATCCTTACTTAGTTTTTGTTTTAAATAGTGTAAAAAAAGGGGGGGGATCAAAAATTTAGGCGGATTTTGCCGCCCTTAGAAAAATGCCGCCTGAGGGAGCCGCCTCTTTGCCCCATACCACCACACGGCCCTGTGTCCTGGGGTTTTTAGAGCTGTCCGGGGAAATGTCTGGGGTTTCATACATTTCAGATTTCCCAGACATTTTTATGAAAAAATCCTAACCAATCTGTTTAAAATTGGGGTTTTTTACATTTTCTTAAGTCTGTACCTACTTTAAAAAACTTACTTTCAGTGAATTTTGTGATAAAAATTAAGTCCATCAAAGAATTTTTGAAAAAGTAAAGTTAAATGAAAATACAAAATGTGATATTTCTGATTAACATTTATTAGTTTGAATAGTGTTTTCTTGGTTTGTTATCTTTGATAGTTTTATAGAGCACTTATTAAGAAATTTCAAAAATATGTCCTGGGTTGGACTCGAGAAAATATGGTAAGCCTAACTAGTACCTGTTCTGAATACTTCCGGTACATCTTCAACATTACTAGCAAATCAATCAGAAGAGTTCAAGGGAATCACTACATCGTATAACTAGTGAAAAAAAACATTTAATTCTCAAACAGAAAATTAAATAAATGTAGAATAACTCAATAATTCATTTTTAAAGATTTCAAAGAACATAAAATCAATAAATAATTAGAAAAGTTTTTAAACTAATTTAGAAGTTTTAAGGAGAGGAGGCTGCGTCCATAAATAACTGATAACTGTTTGTTTTACAACATAATTTAACTGAAATACAAAATAATAGTTTTAAATAATAATTATTTATCTCCCAAATTTTATAATACAGTCGAATCTGCTTAATGTTATCAATCGGATAATGTTATCAAAATCGACAAGTCATGATTATTCCTATTTAATTTAATGTAAAATGCATCGTTCAACGTTATCAAAATATGTCCATATCCCCTAAAAAACGTTTGCTTTCGGGTTTTGTTTTCAAGGTCAATTTTTACAAGTAATCATTTGCTGCACCCTAGAGCATCTGGTGCTTCTTTTTTCTGAAACTCATAAGTAAGAAAAAGAAAACATTCTGTACATATTAAAAGGAAACGGTAAAAGGGGAGGGATTCGAGTCTATGCTTGTAGTTAAGAAGAAACCATGGGCGCCTTGAAGATGTTGCTGATAAAGATATTTTGATTCTTCCTAGTTCACTGGAATTCAGATTTTAATAAGTGGTTTATCTATAGAGTTGGTTTATTGGATTGGAAGGATATAATGCAGTGCATACAAGTATAAATAAAAATACAAAGTAAGCAATTATTTTATATTTTTAATTAAATGATCATATTTTCCCCTAAAAATTTTTAAGTTGCCTAATACATAGTGTAAAATTGTTAAGTACATTAATTACGATTATGTAATTTTGATTTTAAAGCAAACAATCTAGTTACACTGTTTGCAGCTTTTAGCTATAAAATGACTTATTGTTATCAATGGGATTATGTTATCAGTTTCATCTCGGACAATTGCGATCATATTAAGCAGATTCGACTGTACCTTACCAGAACATCTAAAATCCGATAAATCTCCTAAATTAAAAAAATCTTTAAAAACTACTTACTAACAATAGAAATATTAAGATGTTTTTATAAAGAATTTTAATAAATGCTCTTTATTTTTTTATGGTTACAATTTTATTCTGAAGCTAGTGTACAATGGTCTAATTTTTTTACTTACTATATTGGTTTCACATATTTATTATAATTTTTTATAAGTATGTATTATAATTTTTGTTCACTTATTTTGTGTGTATTACTCTATCTGTTAATGTTTTTTGGTTACCTGTATGAAACTATGACCCCTGGGTAACTCATTGCTAATTTCAATTTTGGGTTTTTTTTCTCTTTTTGATTTAAAATGTAACTTTATTGTGTGTAAATAAATTGTTATAAAAAAATTATACATTTGCAAACAAGGAATAAATACCTTTTTTATGATGGTGTAGTTTTGTTTGTTCTACAAAATCGAATTACAAAGGTTTTATTGAATTTTAAATTTAAAGTTTTATAACTGGATCTAAAAAAATTATTGTTGAATCGATGCAAAAAAATTTATTACTAATTACTTTTTTTCTAATACTAGCAAACTATCCTTGGTACAGTTTTAGAATAGGTCAACTTTTTTGCTGTCGCCAAGTTGGCGGTATTTCATTGCCGATCGGTTGCTTACGTCAGCGAGTCAGCTCATCGGTTGGTCATGTCAAGTAGATTGCTCAATCCGGCAGCCATGTTTATGCAAATTTATTTTTAGTTGGAAAATAATATACGCTAGTTATAGAGATTGAAACGGTAGAAAAATAAAAATTAAATGAATTCTCATTTTTATTTTATAACTTCGAGGTGAAATAATTCATTACTCTTTTTGGTTGTTCCATCAGCTTTGAGTTTAATCTGCGGTCTTGTCATTCATTTGCCA
Source organism: Tetragnatha versicolor (assembly GCA_024610705.1). NCBI lineage: Eukaryota > Metazoa > Arthropoda > Arachnida > Araneae > Tetragnathidae > Tetragnatha > Tetragnatha versicolor. The sequence goes on from JANDEH010000004.1 coordinate 1,332,081, forward strand.
TTTGCGGCGCCCATGCATGACAGTATACGATGAATCCGCAGCGTGTTATTTCCGTATGATCTCGTTTCAATTCAAATTTCTATTGAATAATAAGGTAAGATTGTTCATTCTAGCTATTAGTGCTGGTAATTTAGAGTAAATGTCTATTTTGGTAGTTATTAAACTCCATGTTATCGGTTGTATTTATTGTTTCTGTTATTTATTTGGGCTTTGAGCCAGTGTAAACAAGATGGCGGCTGGTTTGCAAGGTTGCCGGATTTCTGGAAGTTTGGGTTGCAATGTTTCTAGTGACTGTTTCTGTAAGAGTTTATCAAGTACCGATATGCAAATCAGGTGTAATGTATAATGTAACTGTTAACCGTGAAGGTTAAGAACTGTATATAAAGCAGGGAAAGTATCCCTATATCTTATCTTTCTTCCTTATGATTTACTTGTTGCTGTCAATAATAAACATTTAGTTTTTATGAATTCGTCTTCATTTCTGACCAGTAAACTCTCTCACGCCAAGACGGTTATGGGCCTCATTCATCGCTCAAACATCTACGCACCAGTTACCTCCGAAATTAACGCCATGGTGATCGCCCGAAATCTACGCCGAAGTAATCGCAAGATCTGAAGTCTACGCCTCAATCAACGCTAAATCTAAAGTCACCGACCTAACATTCTGGGGCCGCAACTGCAAATTATCAACTATGGAAAGACAGCAGGAAAGTCAGCTATTCAGTTTCCCAAAGTTGAATGCAACGAATTATTATAAGCCAATGGAAGATCGACATGAAGGTTTTGTTGATGGACAGAAACTGCTGGGAGTTCATCGAAGAAAAGCCCGAAAAATCTGAAACTGAACCAACCGCATCAACAGAAGTAGCCTCTCAAGCTAAAACTGCAGAATTGACGGCAGCACAACAGAAATTGAAGTGGAGAAGGGAAAGAGCCTATACGACAATATATCAAGGTGTTGAAAGACAATTTTTGCCTCTGATATCAGACACCACTGATGGACAGAAAGCCTGGGAAATTCTCAAGAGGAACTTCGAACCGAGATCAAGAGCAAGACTTGCCAATCTCATTGACGAATTCTACGAATTGAAGTATAATCAAGGTGAAGAATCGATTGGAATATTCTGTCGACGAGTTCAAGAGAAAAAACAACTGATCGTAGAAGCAGGATTCGAAATGCCTGAAGCCTTAGTTTGTTTCCAGTTAATTAGAAAACTTCCCTCTGATTTCGACAATTTAGTCCAACTACTATATCGCCTGGACGACGACAAGTTTAAGTTTACGAACATTGAAAACCAGCTGATCAACGAATCCGGGAGGATCAATCAGAAGAACAAAGATCGAGGAGAAGACATCGTTGCTAATGCCTACGTCACGAAGGATCAGAATTCAATCCGAGGTGGATCAACATCTAATCGCAGTGGAACCGCTCTGGGCCAACAACCAGAAGCCAGGAATCAATCAACTAGAAAGTTTTGCCATTATTGCAAGAAGCAAGGCCATGAAATTCATCAGTGCTATCAACGCCAAGTCAAGGAACGAAGAAGTCGCCAAAACTTTAGACCACGCCAGCGAAATCAAACTACGCCAGGGATGTACTACAGTGAACTACAAGACGAGGAACAGTGCTACTCGACAAACACACCTGTGGATTTGGAAGAATGGTTAATTGATTCAGCAGCAACTGCTCACTTTTGCAAGGAAAGAGACTGGTTTGACAACTACAAAGAACTACCAGTAACGGACGCTCTAATAGGAGACAAAGCCTGCAGATCCAAGATTTATGGAGTAGGTAACATTACATTTTATGCTTATAGTGATGAAAAATTCTCAAAGATAACTTTAACGGATGTTTATTATGCTCCTAATATGCGTAGAAATTTAATTAGTGGTGCAAAAATTGATATGGCCGGTTATAAAATTATTTGGCATAAAAGTAAAATGTTAATTTACAATGAATTTGGTAAATATTTTATTACAGTTCCTAGAGTACAGAAATTGTATGTGTTATCTGGTTTACCTTCTAAAAGTTATGAATCTAACTTTGTATCAAAATCTAATAAGGGTAATGCTGAATTAATGCATAGAAGATTTTGTCATGTAAATTTTGGTTTGATCTCAAATATGAGTAAGCGTGATTGTGTACATGGTCTTGAAAAATTACACGGAAATTTAGATTCATGTATAACTTGTAACTTAACAAAAACAACTAGAAGTTCATTTAAATCTATTGCTGCAATTAACAGTAAAAATGTTTTAGACAGGGTGCATATGGACATTTGGGGACCAGCCCCAGTAAAAACTGCAGCGGGTAAAAGTTATTTCTTATCTATAATTGATGACTATTCTAGATATGTAACAGTTTATCTTATTAAGCATAAATCTGATGTATTCGATTGCTTTACTGATTATCATGTAAACGTAGAAAGACAACTAAACAAAAAGTTAAAATGTGTGCATACTGATAATGGTCTTGAATTTTGTAGCTTAAAATTTGAACAATATTTGAAGTCATTAGGGATCAAGGTAGAAAGAACGTCTATCTATACTCCCGAACAGAATGGAGTAGCCGAGAGATTCAATAGAACAGCTATTGAAGGTGTAAGGGCAATGCTCCAGGACAGTGGTCTCAATGGTAAATTTTGGGGTGAAGCTCTACAAACCTTTGTGCATGTACGCAATAGATGCGAGCACAAACTTACGAAAGGTAAAACGCCAGCTGAAATTTGGATTGGGAGAAAACCATCCACACGTCACTTTAGAATATTTGGCTCTATAGCTTATTCTCATATTCCTAAAGTAAAGCGTAATAAATTACAAAATAATGCTAACTTGGGTATCTTTATTGGTTATGCTAATCAAACTAAAGGGTATCGCGTTTGGTTACCAAGACTACGCAAGGTAATCGAGTCAGTTCATGTAAAAATAGATGAAACTAAAAATGGTGTAACAACTTTATTTGGTCAAAAATCTAATGAGTATGTACAATTGCCTTTGTCAAGTGAATACTTTTCTGAATTTGAAGATGAAAAGGTAAAAGAGGTTACAGAGGTTAAAACCTATCCTGAAATGTTAAAACCTGACCTAACTAAGTGGAAAAGAGTAGAAAAACCACGTACTAAAAGTTCACGTATAGATGTATACTACTATCCTCCTTCAGGAGATCGTCTAAGATCGAGTAATGATGTGATTAAGTATTGTAAGCAAAACAATCTTGATTACAAGCCAGAACATTTTGATTTCAAGCCTAACGAGTTATCAAAAAATGATGTTCAGTCTGAAGAATCTGATGATTCATACGAAAATTCTGAAAATGAACTGTCTAACTTAACTGATCTTTTTCAGGAAGAAGTGTATAATATAGAAATTCCAAAGAATTTCGAGCAATCTCAATTAGTTCCAGAACGAGATAGTTGGAATGAAGCCATGAAGGATGAAATTAAAGTTATGAAAGAACGTAAGGTTTGGAAATTAGTTGTACCGCCACCTAATTCAAAAGTAATAGGGTGTCGATGGGTATATTCGGTTAAAAAGGATGAAAATGATAAAATTAAACGATTTAAAGCTAGATTAGTTGCTTTAGGATATAATCAAACTTTTGGTGTCGATTACACTAGTATATTTTCACCAGTAGTAAATTTTTCTATTGTTAAATTGCTATTTATCCTTTTAGTAATCTTGCTAGGATGGAAGCATATTCAATTAGACGTAAAATCAGCGTACTTGTATGGTAATTTAAAAGAAGTGATATACATGAAACAACCACCAGGTTATTCGGAATCTAAAAATGATTCAAAAGTGTGTTTACTACAAAAATCTATTTATGGATTACATCAAAGTGGGAGAGTGTGGAATGAGGAATTAGATTCTATTCTTAAATCAGTAGGATTTGAAAACTTAAATTATTGTAACTGTGTGTATAAACTAAAAAGTAATAACGTAATTTTACTTGTTCATGTGGATGATTGTATTTTGTTTGGGAAAAACGAAAGTAACTTAAATTCAATATTGGTTACACTAAAAGAGAAATTGGACATTGTAAATCTGGGAAAAGTAAGGTATTTTCTAGGTGTAAACTTTGAATCAGAGAACGGAAGAGTGTACTTGCATCAAGCAACTTACATTAACAAACTTAAAGATAGATTTAAGGGACTACCAAAAAGTTTTGTAAACCTTCCATTTAAAGATGATAATTTTATGAAAAATGTTTCAGATCCAAACGAGGAAGAAAAAGAAATCATGAAAATCTATCCATACCGATCACTTATCGGATGTTTATCATTTTTAAGCGATAGGAGTCGCCCTGATATTTCATTTAGTGTTAATACAATGTCACAGTTTTGTAATAATTATTCTTTTCAACACTACCTAAAAGTTGTGGACATTTTAAATTATGTATTTAATACAATTGATTATAGGATTGATTTATCTAATGTTAATAATTCTGATCTTGTAGCATATTCGGATGCGAGCTGGGGATCGCACTTAACTAATCGCCACTCTAGCAGCGGTTATTTAATTTATTTTTCTAATGTAGCTATTTCTTGGAAATCGAGTAAACAGAAATGTATTGCTTTATCTAGTATGGAATCAGAATTTGTTGCTTTAACAGAGACTGTTAAAGAGTTAGTATGGTTTAAAAATGTGTTAACTGAAATCAATTTAGTTTCTGTGCCTAAACCTATTTTATATTGCGACAATAAATCTGCTATTTATTTTTGTGAGAATCGAATTGAAAATTCAAAATCTAAGCATATTGATATTCGTTTACAATTCATTCGGCAACTTTTGGACGATGAGAAATTTGTGTTTAAATGTATTTCAAGCAAATTAAACTTAGCGGATTTATTGACCAAACCACAAACGAAAGATCGATTAAAATATTTTGTTTCCAGTTTATTTGCATATCGTGGGGCCGATTGTAAGAGTTTATCAAGTACCGATATGCAAATCAGGTGTAATGTATAACGTAACTGTTAACCGTGAAGGTTAAGAACTGTATATAAAGCAGGGAAAGTATCCCTATATCTTATCTTTCTTCCTTATGATTTACTTGTTGCTGTCAATAATAAACATTTAGTTTTTATGAATTCGTCTTCATTTCTGACCAGTAAACTCTCTCACGCCAAGAGTTTCCAGCCGGCGCCGGCTGGAAACAGTCGCCAAAAGTTGACCTATTCTAAAGCTGTTCCCTATCCTTGGCTATCTGTAATTTTGAGTGAATTAATGAGGTATTTTTCAAATCTTTGATTAAGTTACCATCTAAACATAGACCTCAGCATCTTAAGCTAGATGTTATATGTATTACTTTACAAACAAAAAATATGTACATATTTTTGTTTGTAAATTTGCTTGATTTGGCGGTCATTGGGATAATTTCGTTAGCTCTGCGCGCTTGCTTTTATCCAACCCCGCTTAGTGGGTTCACCCAAAAATATAGCATTTGTTTTGCGGAGAATTTCGTCTTTAAAAAATACATTGAATACTCACATTTGGCCAAGTTAATTCAATCGATTCGGACATGACTAAAGTTCGTAAAATTGGGAAGTACGATAAATTTAATTTCTAATATGATACGATTTTCCACATTTATTTGAATCGTGGCGATGAAAGATCCAGCCGATAATCAAAAGATAAACAAAACCTGTTTTGTAGCCTTTGTTGTTATATAACTTGTTTTGTTGCCATATTCCTTTCACCTAATACACAGAGAAATCCTAACCGAGGGTGGGTCCAAAACAATATTTTCAAATTTTGGACGAGTTGGAGGGCGCCACGAGGAACTATGACAGAGAGATAGCATCATGGAGGAAAGAATGAATAAAGATTAAAGAGGAGGCGAAATATGCATGCGCAGTAGTGCATATTTGAAACCGGCGGTTTTTCATTGTGTGGGGATCAATCCCAGAACACCTTGCGCGACCAGTCCAATGAATGGTGGCGGCATTCGGGGATCCGCGGCCGAGTGGGAGGAGGGAAGTGACGAAACATACGTAACTTTGCTACGGAGCGAATGACGTTCCTCCTTCGCATCTCCTCGCGCAGTGCATCCTGGGATTGATTCCAACGAGCAAATGCGCGGAACAGTGTCGCCAGTACTTCATTCGCTTCCTGATTACTCTTTCTTCCATGGATAGCAAATAGCATAGCCGGAGAGATAGGCAGCACATTTTGGTGACCAAACCCTGTGATTAGTTGTGACGTGTTCATTCAACCTGTCAATCAATCTGCTATTTTTGAAGGCGAAGGAAAAAGGTTTTTCGAGCCCAATCAGGCTTATTTCCTCAGCCTCTCGTGACGCAGATGCGAAGGAAAAGGCCCGTGTTTTCTCACGGGAATAAACCCGGTTTTTTGGGATGGGAAATTTTCAGAACCAATATTTTCAAATGTGAAAGTACTTCATTTTCGAGATTCATTAATTATGTAAGGGTCCCGAGGGGGAGGGGGGTTGGAAAAATCTCTACCCTGAATTGGGGATGGGAAGGGTCAAACCCATTGTCTTACGTAAGATTTTCCAAGTTAATGTAAACAAATTCCAATTATTCTAATCAAATTACTATTGAATAACCCCAGAAAAACTTAAAATGCTGACGATCTCAGTATATTATCGAAGCTTTAATTAAAAAAAAATGAAGGTATATCCGATGTATCTTTTTTATTGGAGTAGCAGCATTAAGTTAAGATAAAAAATAAAACTGTTGAATCCATCTTCCAGTTGTCGAAACAAAACAAAAGTAAAAAGAGAGAAATCTTTGGTTTGATAATTTAAAGATTTAGGCAAATTTTATTAGGTTTGGGGGAAGGTTACAACTTTTTTCAGGTCCGGGTAGGGGGTCAAAAATTGCCAAAATCATCCTTATGTAATTAATGAATGGCCCCTATTATATTTTCCTTTCATTAGATAAATAACATAATTTAGTTAGGAATTTCAATTGCAGAATGGCCTTTCAGTGAATTTATTCATGAAAGTCCTAAAAAAGCAAACAAACCATTTCACCTGGTCAATCAACTTCCAGAATGTCCAGAAAATAGAGTAGCCGTGGTTTGAAATTTTTTTTTAATTTTAAAGTTTTTTAAAAATAGTTTAATACTACACACACTTTAGCACATGCAATACTTTTTTCTGGTTTATTTTTAAGTGCTGATTACAGTTATTTCATCAAAATTAGTCCCAATTCCACATTAAGCCTACTGTCGGGTTTTCTAACCATTGCTACACCATGTAATCACAAAATTTTCTTATGGCATCTGTGTAAGGTGCATCTGTTTCCATAATGGCAAGCCATCCCTCATTCGGTGGGACATGTGCAAGAGCAGAACATTGCCTAATAAAATACTTGATTCCTGGTATTTTGTGACGAGGCCAAGAGATTGCACCTTTCTTAATAAACTCAGATTAAAATGGAAATTGCATCCCTTGATTTCAACTGAAGGGAGGCACAGGCAGCTAGTTGTGACACAGATAACTGCCACCTCAAAATCAACTTTCTTAGGCGACCAGAGGTACTAACTTTTTGTGTTAAAATATTGAAGAAATGTTCATAGAGTGGGTGGCCAATGTTTCAAATTTCTAAACTAATTTTCTAAAACAAATTTCTCCACGATGCCCTGGGTAAGAATTCTATTCAAACTGTCTTGGGGGAGTTAGATTAACACCTGGTTAGTTTCATGGTCTAGGATCTCAGTGAAAGGAATAATATGGCTTCTATAAGTTGTAAAAAGGGCCACGAGGCAGCCCAATACAAACGAATACTAGAAATGCAGCTACTGTTACAGCTCAAAAAATGGTTCCCAGGTAAATAACTGAACATTTTTATGCACAAATTGTCCCTTTTCCATGAATCCAAAACCGTTACTGCATATTTGGATGAAAAAACATTGCTGTTTTGGCTTGAATAGAGAACTAATAACATTTGAACCCTATAGAGAGCAAGTGAAAGCGCACCAAACAATCAATCGCTGTGAAAGTGATCGTCACAAAAGGAACATGTTAAAACTGTCATAAAAATAAAAAAAATTGCATAAGTCTGTATTCCTTTACTTATTGAAGCTATAATTGCAGCAAGAATGGTATCACTAAGCTATACTATTTAAATGCAATTTCTAGAGGACAACTTTTAATTATTTTATAAAAAATATAGTTTTGTACTTTAAATTTACTATACTTATGATCTCAATATAACACCCTTTAGTAAATAAAAAATATCTACCAGGTTTAAAACCAAATACAGTAGAACTCCAATTATCCTAATCAATTGGGACCGAACCCCATTCGGATAATCAAAAATTCGGATAATTGGATTTTTTCCGAAAAAAAGGGGTTTACTATAATTAATTGCTGTATGCAAGTTTAAAAATAGGAGGAAAAAATTATATTTAAAGAAAAAGAGCTGTTTATTAATTAAATGAAAAGGAATTTCACATACTAAAAGTATAAAATAATCTTCAAGATAGGAAATCTTCGCCCCTGAGTGGCCCGCGCCTTCTACACTTTGTGCGCGCGCACAGAACGATCGGAAGTACCGCCCCGATCGTCGTTGAACGCCTGGTCAGGAGCAGGCGTTTTAAAACGTTACGAAATACGATTCCCTAGGATGTTTCTACGGTTCATTGAATCGTTACAGAACGTAGCTGCATTCGGCCCTGAATAACTAATGAATAAGAACACGAAAAAAGAACAAAGCGAACATAGAAATGTCAAATAGAACACGAAAAAGAACATTAAAAACGGCAAAATTCGCGTCGGAATTTTTTTTATTAATTCTGAAATCGATTCGGATAATCGGCGATTCGGATAGTTGGAGTTCGGATAATTGGAGTTCTACTGTATGTGTTTAAAAATGCTGTTAAACTTGAAAAAACTGAAATCTGAGTATTATCCCAAATTCAATGGCCACCCACTGTAGGTTGCTTGGCTTTTATTTGGTAGAAATGCCTAAATAAATGCAAGGAACAATAATTGTTGAATCATGGCTGCTGCCAATGTCAACGTGCAGGCTAACACTTGAGCAAACTGTTTTGGACAGCTCTTAACCTGTAGAAGGGGACGTGGGGTCTCCCAGACCCAGTGGCCAGGGTCTCCCAGATCCAGCGGGATGGGACTCTGGAAAGTGCCCCCCTTGGAGACCCAAAAATGTTCTCAAAATGAGTAAGAACCCAACTTTTACAGGTCTAATTTCAAAAATATTTCTGGGGGAGGACCCCCATACCCCCCATTAGTATCAAAAGGGGGTATTCGGTGTTTATTTTTAGGAAATCCCTAAAATTTTGACATTTTGGGTCAAAAAGTAAAGGTTATAGTGTTGAAAAGTGCCCCCCTTAGACTCAAAACGATTCTAAAAATGAGTTAAAACCCTACTTTTACACGTCAAATTTAAATTTTTTTCTGGTTGGAGGATCCCCATACCCCCCAATGGTACCACAAGGGGATCTTGTCTGGAAAAGTGCCCCCCTTGGAGCCGTGCTGGATCCGCGCCTGCCCAGACCCTGCAACATTTTCCTCCCCTCCCCCTACCACATGCTTGGTCAAATTGAAGGGATTCTTCTGCTAGCTTCACCTTCCCTGACCCCTTCTTATCACCATGTTTTGACTAGTGTGACTACGGAAATTCCACAAATTCTTTTTCAGGGGTCCCAGAGACCTCACCTCCTCCGCAGTGTAAGTTTTCTTTCAGAATTAGTATGTATGGTATTGAAATTAGGTCCGCGGAGATTATTTATGATTATCTTTAATCTGCATTAATGTGTGGAAGAGTTTTTTAAATAGATGAAGTTATGAGTGATTTCAGTGGGGAAGATGACTGTGAAGATGATCTCTGTGAAAATTTCTAAATTGTTTGCTTCCAAAACAATGGTAAAAACTGATACTTCAGGCAAGGTCAAAATTTTGTTCTTTAGTTCCACACAGAATTTTCTCTTATTAAAATTTTCTTTATATATTAAATCATAAAAACATAACAGTTAATTCACAATAGATGCATTTTTATTTTTAAGTTTAAAGAATTTATTGCACCATATAGTTTCTATCGATAATTTTAAGTATATTGTGAAAATTGTCTGGAAAAATGTTTATTTCATCATAAAGTTAAAGAAAATATTGTTCTATTAAGAGATAAATGTTCAAATAACAGTGCACTGAAATATCAGAATCATATCGTAATTAGACGATTATTTATAAAATATATAGAAAGTTGCGGGGTCTCTGAGACCCCACGTCCCCTGGTAGGTATGTTCCATTTTTTCACCTCCCCTGTTACGGGTTAAATGTCCCATCACTAAAAACTTCTTTGGAATATTCAAAACATCCTTTTTTGAACCAAATATTAAGATTTGATCTCCGGCCAATTCGGTTATCCGCCAATTAAAAAACCATCTTGAATTTCTCCCCTTGAAAAACATCCATTATACTGCAGACCAGTGGCGTGCTGTCCATATAAGCATTGCTTGCCTAAAAATATAAAGCTTTTCTTTAAAATTCCACACCAAGAATATAAATTTAATTTTTAAATTTTTTTTATTTTTATATTCTCTTTTCTCTTTCTATTACCATATGGTGCCGGGCTGCCTCGAGGAGAGTTCCATCGAGGTCAGTCTTTTCCGGCACGGGGAAGAAACAGTACCCTCATCTCCCCTTACATTGCAAGCATTTTGAGAATTGCTTCTGCCCTAGCGTAGTTTACTGTATTCCAGATCTCATTAGACTACTTTTTTTCAAAGCTTTTGAAGTGTGAATTGGAGAAAACCTTTGGCAGAATTTGTACGTACTTGTAGTTTTAACTCTAAATTTATCTTGATTTCGCTTTTAAATTAGCGTTTAAGGGAAAATGTCGTTATTTAAATTTTTCACCTGTAAGCAATCTGGATTTTGCTTTCCATGATTTGCAGAGCCATCTATCGGTTGACCAAGTTAACCTGAAACGATGTCTTGCTGCATTTTAGGTTCTTTAAAAAATGTGTCTTTCAGTCAAATATTAAATTGCCATTCATTAGTTTTTCAAAACTATTAAAATATCATTCGATATTCCCCATGTCAGTTGGAACAGGCAGTAGGCAAGGGGGCCTGCCATTACAATTAAAACTCCCCATGAGAAACAAATATGTGGACCTCCTCGTGCTGTTTCTCGGGTAACGCAAAAAATCATGCGAAAAAAATTTCAATTTTACAAGAAATATATACCCGATTGCTTGCCCTAGGCAAAATGTCACCGCACGCCACTGTTGCAGACGAAGATGAATTATCTCCCAGAGCTTTTCTACGCTTCTTGTACATGGCTGTTTTAATGGAGGACAGATTCGGGACTTTCACCACCAAGTCTAAACCTTGATCAAAAGCTGGCGAAAATATTTCCTTGTGTATCTTTGAAATGGGAGTTAATTCAGTACGACATCTTTTCAACCCATCCTGTTTCATCTTTTCCACTGCAATTTTTGCGTCATCAGGTGCACATGAATGGTCTTGCTTTTTAAGTACAACATTTTCTTCATAATTTGTTACCAAACTTCCTTGGCATAGCCTGGCGCGGCACACCCATCGTTTGTGTCCATTTTGATACTCTCTTTTTAAACAAAAAGACCTCCCTTCAAAAATTAAGGCTCTTTGCCCTCGTTTTGTCAGTACGAAATCCATCTTAAAATCATAAATGGTAGGGAGGGATGTTGTGTTATGTGTTGTGTTGTTGTTGTGTTAACTGACGGTTCCACTGGAACAGTTCCATGGAATCTAATCCCAGCGCGGAACCGGTTCCACGAAGAACCGCTGAACAGTTCCACCCTGAAACCGATCAAGATCAATGACAAATCCAAATTTCTCCGCAATCAATCTAGAGAATTAAATCTGGGAAATCTGTTTTTAAGTTTCCTGGGGTTTCTTGACCACCGGTCAAGATGGCAAAAATTCATTATAAAATTAATACTTATTGTTGTCCCAATGGCAATGGTGATCGCATCTCAGATAAAGTTTTGTTTTTGTGTTTGTCTGTTGTTGTTGTTGTAGGTGTTGTTCTTCCTATTTAACTTTAAAATATAGTTATGGCAAATCTTTCAATAAACTTTGAAATTCTTCTTTTATTACTAAAGGTAAAATATTCATATTCTAGAAAAATTTCATTGGCTATATTACATTCATCAGACTTTTTAGTTTATTTATTCCTAAATTTTGCAGGCTTCCTCAAAGCAACAAGTTATAGAAATTTGTCAAGATGCTTTCAAAAATCGTGAAAAAGAAAATCCTTCTAATCAAGTCTTAAAACCCATAGCTGAAGCTTTGGGTGTTGAGCTTAATGATACATCGAAGGTAAGAATCTTTATTTCTATTATATTTATGACAGATGAAAATTTTACCTTATTTGTTCTGTTCATGTGAAATTTATATTACTTTTAAACAATATAAAAAATAATTCAACAGTTTGTTTTTCTGAATTTTTAATAGTCTTACATGGGCATAGCGAGAGGGGGCAGGGAGGGGCAGCTGCCCCCCCTAAGTCCTGGGGAATTTACTTTTACTTAAGTTAAAAACCAGTTTTTTAGGGTCAAAATTTCAAAACTTTTCTGGGGGAGGGCCCCCAGGCCCCCCTTTAAATTTAAACCATTATTATTTACTTTTTTGTAATAACTTCATTAAAATCTAAATTCTATAAAAAAATGTTGGGCACAGCTGGGATGAGCCTCGACCATTTGGCCCGACCATCACGCCCGAGCGGCCGATCACCCGTTCCGGCCGCCATGTTTTACCACGACACGACTCAAATGATAACACTTCAATGCATTACGATGGCTCCGATTTAAATGAGAAGAAATACTCTAAGCTTGTAAATAAGACTCGCAATAGCCTAGTACTAAAACAATAAACATGCAACTTAACATTGTACCACACATTGTCATGTATCGTTATTAAAATTACTCAAGTAAAATAGATTGCGATAACAAAAGCACAATTTGCATGCAACTATAAAAGCACATTATAAATGATTCTTAATCATATATAGCTAAAAATAAGTAGTTAATAATAAAATTCAGAGAAATAACGTTTCGCTTACCGATTTCTATGCTGCTTACTTCATAGCGTTACCACAATAAACAAGATCTATTAACGAGACTGTGCAGAACGTCGTCACAATTCCGGGATGATTAAAATAATTAATCAATCCAGGTTTTGTCTTTTTAATTTTATTTAATTATTAAATCAATTAAATTATGTGATTAATAATTATATTATTTATGATATTGTTCTTCCTTTACTTCAGATATCGGATCCTGAAAACCCTCGGAATGCGCATGCGTTAAATCTTCACATTCGAAAGATATAATTATTTTCTTATTTTATTATCTTAATAATCATAATAATTATCAAGAAATAAGAAGCGATTCATAAAATTTAAAGAATTCAAAGAAATATTGTTACGCTCACCGATTTCTATGCTGCTTACTTCGTACTGCATTATCGCAACAAACGATCTATTAACAACGTGACTACTTAGAACGTTGTCATCGTCACTATTAAATATATATACTATAAATATATAAATATATATACTAATAAAGACAAAAACTGGTTTGATTAATTGTATTTAATTTATAAATCAATTAAATTATATGATTAATAATGATATTATTTATAATATTGTTCTTCCTTTATTTCGGATCATAGAATTTCGGATCTTGCAAACCCTCGGAAATACGCATGCGTCAAATCTTCACGTCCAAAATATAATTTAATTCTTATTTTTAAATTAAATAATTACCGGGGATCAAAATATGTATCTCCCGGATACAGAGCGTGCATCACAATACTGAAATTGTAATAACTTTTTATAACATCCTTTTTCTTTGGTTAATCTTCATTTGAGTGAGTCATGGGGAAACATGGCGGCCGGAACGAGCGACCTGCCGCTCGGCCACACGCCAAGTAGTCTTCCATTTGGCATGGTCGACTCTTATCCCAGCTGTGCCAAATGTTGTCCAAATTTTGTTTTACGTGTACCAAAAACAGTTTAAAACCCTGTTCTTAAGGTCAAATTTCCAAAAATTTTAAAAAGTATTGAAAAGCTACATTAAACCTATTAATTTCAATGAATCAAATCAAAATCAAAGTCTGCCCGGGCCTATTGGCCCATCAGGCGGTGCCCATATCCGTTTCTGTAGCCTTTGGGCCTGGGGTGCTAATTACTAGCGTGTGCCCAGGCCGAGTAGCTAGCCCGACGCTGGACCACCAGTTGATTCCCCAAGCAAGCTTGGTCCTCATTTATCGACCCCGTGAGAATGAAGGGCTGAGTTGACCCATGACCAGCTACCCAAGGAGAAGCCGCAAGGCATTGAACCTGGGTCGGTAATGCTCGGAGCCAGGCACGCTGACCACTACACTACCGCGGCCACTAATTTGGATGAAAGGGGCTGAAAAATACTTTTAGTCCCCTCCCAAAATAAATTTCTATATTCACCAGCACCGATTTAAAATTAAAAATAAAAGCTCCCACCCATGTCCGTATCCAAGAGGGTACAACAAAAAGTTACTTTTTAGTGTCAGTTTACAAAAACTAAAACTTTTATCTCAAAAACAAAAACCCTCACGAATGAATCAACTCTGCCTTACCATCTTAACTGAACTATTGTGAATGTAGTTTATCCGTGGAAAAAAGCCAATGAATCATGGTAGTTTTGATAAAATTTGATTATATTTCTTTTTCTAAGAAGAAAATAAATAGTAAATCATTCATGGTAAATAGTTGAAAAAAAAGCATGGGAAACATCAAGCTTTTACTGGAGAGATATGTACCTAAATTTCTGGGAATAGATGGCATAATTCAAACGATTGAAGACAAACATAAACACTCAAATTGCTTGGCAGTCAAAATGACCGCTTTGAGGGTTCTAGGTAGGTAGACCATGGGCGGATTTAGATAGTGAACCCTGGGGGTGCATACTGGAAAACTTGGGGGTGCAAGCTGTCCCTGATGGCTTTAAAAACATGATTTTCCCCTATAAAAATGGAATTTCTCAAAAAGTTGGGGGTGCGTTGGACCCCCCATGCACCCCCTTAAATCCGCCCATGAGGTAGACCAGTCAATATCTCCGGAACATGTTTTGCAAACTGAACCACATTTGGAACCACAAGCAGAAGTGTGTAGCAAAATTACTATTTGAATGGGGAATTAGTTTTTAAAACACAAAACATTCGAAAAGATCACTCTGGAGCTTCTTGTGTTAAAATAATCTTTCAACTGGTATCTCGAGAAACTCTTAATTTTTAAGATTAATTTTAAACTATTAGTAATTATTGTATGATTTGTTAACTTTTGTTTTATTAAAAATCTTTTTTTTTTCAGCTTTTTAAATCTCTTACTTCATTAATCAAGAATATTTTGTTTAACGGTCATTCCTCTTATGAAAGTATTTATTCCTTGTTCCCTGATGACTTTCATAAGAATTTGCGAGACTTACTTTCCAAAATAATCTCTGAAAAGTATTCCACTTGGAAAAGTTCAGCTGTTACAGATTTTGGTATGTTTTCTTCTTGGATCAAAAATTTGTATTTTGTATAACTAATACAATACTCTTAAACTAAAATCTTTCAGCTTCTATGCCCCAATTGGCTGAATTTGATTGGAGAGTTGACTTAAAAATGGCTTCTGGTAAAATTCCAAGAATGAGTGAGCCCACATGCATTTTACATTTGAAGGTAAATTCTTAAAACAAAATTCTTTATCTGTATACTTGCTTAAAAGAGTATGTGTTAAATTAAAAAACTGATAGATTGTGAAAATTTAAATACATACTCATAAATCTCCCTTTACTTTTCTGATTTAAATTGTTCTTTAAAAGATTTTGTGGTGGTCATCTCAATAATTTACTCTTAAGATATTCTCGCTAGTTTGAAAATCTCATAATGTAATATTAACTTTTATTCTACTACTAAGGTGTTTATTTTTTCAAATTATCATTTTAGATTCATAATCCTGGAGTATCTGAAAATCATGAGGATAGGTTTCAAAGTCTTAATGTGGAATTGAGTAAAGAAAAACTTGATACAATGCTTCATGGATTAGGCCGCATAAGAGATCAGTTATCTGCTGTGTCCAAGAAGTAAGCCATGGGAAACCAAACTATTGTTATTTCCAGAAATTTTGTTAATTTGTGTTGCTAAGGAAATTATTTGTACATATGCATTAAAATTTTTACTCATGCTTTGGGTGATG
The DNA here is from genome assembly GCA_024610705.1 of Tetragnatha versicolor. Classification (NCBI taxonomy): domain Eukaryota; kingdom Metazoa; phylum Arthropoda; class Arachnida; order Araneae; family Tetragnathidae; genus Tetragnatha; species Tetragnatha versicolor. The sequence continues at coordinate 1,348,271 of JANDEH010000004.1, forward strand.
CATTTAGGGGAATTATTTTACAGATCAATTAGTTACACGAGGTTTTTCAACAAGTTTGCCCAAACTCTGCATAGACAAATTCCTTGCATGGATAATTAAAAAATTTTTGCACATGAAATATTCAATTAGTTAATACACTGAAGTGCCAAACAAACTGATACACCTGCCGAACATCGTGTAGGGCCTCCACAAGCATGCCCATTTCTCGGAGTGCTTCGTGTATATCAAGAATCCGGTAAAACAGTGGTGCCCAACCTACGGCCCGCGGGCCAAATGTGGCCCGCGAGGCTGATCCATGTGGCCCGCGGACTCGTTAAATCCTAAAAACCAAAACCAATTTCAGAAATCTCCCAAATAAACCACGAAAAACATTCCCTGTTCTGAAAAGAACTAAAACTAGTGTTCGATCTCCACTTACAGATAATAATATTAATTCAGTTTTAAGGATAAGTGTTACAAATTTGGAGCCGAATTTACAAGAAACTAGTATCCTCCAAACAGATGCAAACTTCTCATTGAAAACGGGTACGTAATTTTAATTTATGTTTAGAAAAATCTTTAAAAGTGTTTTTATGTGGCCCGCGAGATAAGTCTTCATAAGCAAATTGGCCCTCGGGAAAAAAAAGGTTGGGCACCACTGCGGTAAAACAATTAATTTATGCAGCCTTTAGACATTAATAGAGTCCATACCACCTCGTTTTGCAACACTCTGCGTGCTGGCGGAGGATCTACAAGAAGTGTATCAGTTTGTTTGGCACCTCAGTGTAAAAATTGCTTCCATTATACTTTTCGTCTGATTTTACTATCAACAAAACCCTATTACTTCATCATATGAAATTGAATTTGCAGTGTGAATTTCGATTTATAAAATTGCTAAGTCGTTCAATCGTCTTTCCATTGCTTATGATTAGTATTTACTTTCTTTTTTTGCGGGAAAAAAAATTCTGCCGTCGAAAATTTGCAGCCGTAGACTATAGCCTAGCTAGCTTATTTAGAAATCTGCCACTGGGGGATACTTCATTGAAGCGGAGGTTAGTAGAGAGCTGCTTCTTTTAAAATGATTGCATTAATTCCTCAAAGATTTCAGATTAAGTGTTTATAAATTTTTAGACCTGTAACTACTTATGTTTTAAAAGAAAGTTGGCACAAAATTATTTCTAAGGATCTTCCCTTATGTTTACATAGTAAGCTGTATGTTACTTTTAGAACATTTACAATCGATAGGATTTGAATCTTTGTGTATAGTTTTTTTATGTTAAAATTTTGTTTATGGTAGTCTCAAGCAAAAATGGGGGTCCAAAATTTTTCTAAAGGACCCCTACATGTGTTGGTAAAATGAAGTTTTGAAAATTCTATTATACCCTACAAACTAAGTCAATAACCACTATCCCTTCCTCGCCAGTAAAGTTACATATTAAAGACTCTTCCCTGAAATATATATCAGGGATATTAAATGAGCTTGATTACTTTGCGTCCATGCCTGGTCTCTTTATTGTTGCTCTGAATTGCTGCTTAAAATTTTTTTAAACAATCTTTATTAACCCTTTGCACTCCAGCCTAATAAGCAATAGTAGGAACCAGTTGGAACAAACTACGCAATCCCTTTTTTTGCCGCAAGATGTGAAGTCTTTTGTCAAGCCTTGCTTCTTGATTTGAGGTCTTGATCGATCTTCTCGGAATTCCCCCACGAGTTGATTGACTAAGCGCTTGACAAACTTCAAATGGGTTTTTCATTTTTGTTCTTTTTTACGCATTTATATAAAGTATTAGAATTTATACATGCCCCAAAAAAACATTTTCCTCCACCATTTGAGGGATTTTCTAAGAAAACAATAGGTTGATGCATACTGATCCGCGAGATCGACACCACCCATTGATTCCGTGTAGTTAACAACTACTTTAGGTTTTTCAACATTTTGTTGCTCACCACTCAAGCGTGTCGCAAATGCGGCGACAACGGAGTGCAAAGGGTTAAAGTAAATATAAGGTGTTAAGTATTTTTAAAGTAACTCGTAAAATCAACTCTTCTTGAAAAGGACTTTTATTTATAAAACATAAAAGAAGATAAATCATTTGATTCATTGAGTTTATACTTCTGGTTACATCAGCTCTACAAATCAATACAGTAATGCCACTATTTAGTACATAGGAACAAGAAAAACACCAACTTGTTGAATGACAAGGAAACACTGAAATTTTTCTCACATATATATTATTGCTCTTTCAACTGTGCAGCATTATAGATTAATAAGGTATTTTTATATTCGCACAATTTAACATTAGAATTTCTTTAAATTATTTTATTACGACTCAATTAAACCCCATTTTAAGACAATCACCTAACTTTGCTAAAATATAATTTTAGTAGCTAGCATGATATATATTGTATATAAAATTTTAATGCTACTACTTTTTAGTTACAAAATACATTATATTTTCTAATTTTTATATTGTTTAAAAATTAAAACACTTTATGATTTAATTTTTTTATCACTGAAAGGCAATAAATTTCAAGTTACTACAGCTTATCCTCATCTACACAACTTTGTATAGTGGTTGGCTTCAAATTGCATAGTAAGTAGGGCAGTGGCGGCTCGTGAGTTTATTAACAGGGTGTTCACACCCTTTGTATGAATTAAAATCTACACAAGAGCAAGAAAGAGAAGGGATGTTGGACGAATACATAAAACTTATTTTAGCATAAAGAAAACTTGTTTTAGAAAAAATTTATTTATTTCAGGGGTTATTTCAAGTTTCCTAAATTTCTCACTCCATGCATTTTTATTTTTTTAAATATGCGTTTGATGGAAATAAGCAAAACTTATGATAAAGAAGGCCTTTATTTTTAAACGCTTTTATTCTACTTGCTTTTGGCGGCGTTTTACGCGTGGAATTTTAAAACTCGATTTTCGGGCACTTCCCGATATGTCAGGGCCCCGAAACTTTACACATCGGTGTAACCCTCATGACACTCCAATATCCAACCATTATCTAGTCAAACAACCAAAGGATTAAGTTAATTAACGAGTATTTTTAATTAACAGAAAAACCAGAATTTGATACCTTTCCCAAGGGGCTATTCTCCCTAAACCGTGCACAATTGTTTATAAGGCATAACTTCATCATATTCAAAAGTCAAAACGAGAATTGCCCAGTAATTACGATAATTATAGACGAATAATCACTTTTTTCTTTCTGGATGCTTGTACATAATATTTCAGGCACTTCCAAACGATATAAAGTTCTGAAACTTTGCACCGTGGTGGAAACTCGATGACAATGCAATATTCTATCATCAACTAGTCAAAACCTCCGTAATTTAGGTAATTAATGAGTGTTTTTAGAAAAAATTATTTTTGACCTTTTAGAACAGTGGTCTCCAACCCCCGGTCCGCGGACCGGTGCCGGTCCGTGGATCAAATGGTGCCGGGCCGCGGGCAGACCATTTCATTGAAAATTAATTTTAATTCCTATGTTTATACTCCAAATTAATGAATGAAATGAATCATTAATCAGTTTATATTTATTTTTTGGTGTAACTGTATTTTATTTTGAAAGCATGTTTAAATACAATTTAATTTAGACGATTAAATCAAAATAATCTAGAATGTAAACAATCAACACCCCCCAAGCGGGCCGTGGTAAAATTATCAAACGTTGACCGGTCCGTGGTGGTAAAAAGGTTGGGGACCACTGTTTTAGAACACTTCAATAAAAGCGTTTTTTAAAAAATCTTTTTTTTACTTATTTTATTTATAATATCCCTTGCCTATAACATAATACCTCAAAAACAACTTTTATGCATGATGTCCACTCGTCTAGCCTTTTTTGAAGCAAACAAATTTTTGACACTTTTCATTAAAATCATACATAATACCTAATCATAATTTTTTTAATTAGAAGCATGACAAGAACACTGGGTCTGTCTACTCATAGTGCTTCTTATATATGCTTAATCGAACAATTGATTGTTAAAAATACAGGAGATGTGTAATTTTCAAGATCTGTAATTTTACTCCAACGTCACTTCAAAAAAATAACCAATAACAAAAGAATTAATTATTACAAATTAGCTGACGTGAAAACTTTAATGATACTTTCAAAAGGTTCTTATCTCGTTTTCCAATACGGGAAAAAATCCAGACCACAAAAAAGCAAGCTTAACCTCAAAACCGTAGGCCTCGGCACACAAAATCTGTGCGCACGGGGATCTCCAATGTGTTGCCGTAAGCCCAAATGTTCTCCGGCGGGAAGTCGAGGTTTCTTCCGACTCATTCAGTTTCTTCGCTCACACGTGCGTATAAGAAAAGAAAAATAAGAGTAGTATTCTCTTTATTTGATAAACACAAAACTTTCGCGTTTCCGGCAATAATTTTTTTGCTGACTGGTGAAGGGGGGGTAAAAACTTGATTCTGAGTATGAAACAGAAATTGAGAATGATTTATGTATTGTTTTCTTTTGATATTTTTGTATCTTTATATTTGGGTTTATTTCTACTTTTTCACTGGGTGTTCACGTGCTCCTGTGCTCCTATGGACGAGCCGCCACTGAAGTAGGGTCATTTTATATGTAAGTTAACACTTTCAACATTAATGCATGTTAGATTATACAAATGCCTTAACTGGACAGATTAAACCCATTGCTACACTGTCCTTGTAGATGTTATAAAGCACAACTGTTTGGCTCAATAAAAAATCTTGTAAAGTGAAACTGAGGTAATGATTTTGGAGATGTTAAAAAGGAATAAGCCTAGGTTTCACTTCACTAGATCTTCTACAAAGCTCTGCAAATGTTAATGGCACCAAACATATCCATTCAGATATATTGCAGTAAAATGCATTGTTTCATATCCTTGATGTTGGGATTGTATCGAGGACTTCATGGGGTAATTTGATTTGACTTGAGTTTAATGGCACAAAACCACATTGGGGCATACCGCGCCAACAAGACCAGCTTCATGGGGTAAATAACACAACTTATATCAAGGTAAAAAGAACATCTATATGTTATAAAACACTGAATAGAGGTAAAAAATAAACAAGAGATATCTTTAGTTTTGACAGTTGGTAATAATGAACATGAGATATCCTCAATTTTTTCCTATCATGAGGATAAAAGAAATTTTTAAATAACAGAAATGAGAAAAAATCACACAATCCATTCTTAGAGTTTTCTTTCTTTGATATTTGCTTAATACACTAAGAGAGGCACTTAAACCACCATCATCTCTTCGACTTAAATTTCTTTAACTCTTATATAAACACGTAGCATTTTTGTTATCCGCATATCACTTATTTACACTAGATCAGAATATAGCTACACAAGGAATGCTACTCGCAAAATTCATGTATCACGGTCAAGTTCATAGAAAAGTAATTAGAACCTCTGAATAGAAACACAGTATAGTCTTTAATCCCTTTAGTATTTGGCATAGTAAGTTATCTTTTATATTGCATATATATGAGTTGTAAATGCCTGTCTCAAAGAGGCTTACAATCGAACAGGAAGATCATCAAGATGTTTTAGGCTTTTTTATGAACTGCTTGCCCTGGTAGAGGATATCCTAGCAGTCTCATAAAAGTTTTCAATTTGAATTGTCCAGTAAGGGTAAGCTTTGTCACCTTTTGTTAGAGCGTGTTGGTGTATTTCCTTCTGTGTGACTGAGCTTTTCATATCCAGAAGCTTCCCTACGTCTTCGTTGTTCGACTGCGGTGGCAACATATGAAAAAACACATAATACCGCGTAACAAATTTGGTCAGCCTAAAAAAATACCAAATTATATTTTAGTATGCAATTGCTCATAATGCCAGACCCTAAAATATATAAATTTAGATCTACAAATTTGGTCAGATTCAAACCAAATATTTTTTTAAATCTAATAGTATAAATGTTTTGAATTGTCTTGAACAATATCATAACTAATAAAAGTGAATACTACATAATTTTTACCCTATTATTCTATTCCAATATTTTAAATAACAATCAGGTGGGGTTTTTTTAAGTTTTCTATGTATTTAAGAACCATACCATAGCTGACTTGTATCTTCTTTGAATTACTTGTCTTGTTTTGGGGTCTGGAAAAAGAAAAAAGTTTTCTTTTAAACATCAAGTCTAATCCAGTTTCTTTCATAATTGCATTTAAGGAACATTACACACATATGTTTAAAAATCCCTAGTAATCTAGAATAAATATGAAAACTTAAGATTGATTTTTGAAAACTGATTATAGGTTCCATTTTAATTACAAACAAAAGTAAATATTACAATTTTTAACAATTATCAAAACCTAATTTTTTACTATTTTGGAACATAAAAATTTATAGTTATGGGAAATTTGCATATGAAACTTTTTATAAATCCTAGTAATATTTAAATTGACTAGGAAGTATTAAAAAATGTACAGACAAATCGTATCACCAGGTCTTATAAAAATTAAGATGTAGAAAGTATATTGTTAATTTAAATTAGAGCACAATATTTAAAGTTTAATTTAATAGTATTTGTAAAACAAAATTGCATTAATGTTTGAATCTGTGCTAACTTTTAAAGATTTGCAATTATCACACCAACTCATGCACATGCAGATGCATAGATTCAAAAATATGAACATTTAAACACTGAACACAAATACATGCAAATAAAACACAATTTTATGATTTTTCAAAGATGTCTTCAACAAATTTATAATACACATGTGTCTAAATGCCAATTTTAATTATGTGTACCTACTAAATTTATAAGTGTTTCTTTTTTAAAATAAACCACTTTCTTTTTGTCAGCATCTGCATACAAGAGTTACTCTAATTATTACCTCACTTTTTGTGCACCAGTAAAATGTAAATGAGTACGAATGATCAACTTCAAAAGATTAAATAAATAATCATCTGAAAAATTTTATTAGAATCTAAAAGAATTTTATACATTATAAGAAAATGAACACTATTTAAAGCTTTAACCTCACAATCATTTTGCAGCTTAAGATAATCAATTTTACTAAGCTATTGTAATTTGAGTAATGTAATGATTATTTTTTAATTTAAAGGATTTAAAAAAAATAAAAGTAGCATAGTTAGAACATAGATTTTCCCCATTGATTTTGAAATTTAAAATGCAAACAAAAACAAATTTAAATGGAAAGCATAAAAAAGTTCAGTATTAAATCTTCAAATTAGTTTCTATTTGCATTTAACTTTAAAAGGGGTACAACTAAGGTTGATTTATGCGTAATCAGAAAAAGATAAAATCACAAAAAACACATAAAGCAAACATATAGAATGAAAATAAAAAATGCCATGCAAAGTAATGAAAATCAAGCAGTGTTCCAAGAAAGAGTACATTTTTCTACTTCATGATTATATCCTTCGAAGACAGAACAAGAGTGAGAAAAACCTCAATCCCAAATGAACAACGTAGTTAAGAAATCGTATAGAGATAGAAATGTATTTGAAGAACCACTGAAATAAGAGGAATTAAGAAGACTCCAAAAAGTACATATCCTTTTTAAAAAAATTTCCACACAAATGGTTCCAAGCTGATAAGAGCAGTTGTAAAATTCAAATGAAAGTAATTACTTAAGCAACCATGAATTCCTTTTGCAATGAAAAATATATTACATTAATGTTTTAATAAACAAGTTTGTGTTACTGCAGAACCATTTTTATATTATTCCTGAAATACAACTGAATTAGAATATCTTTAATTAAGATAAAATTTAGTGGATGATGGCTATGAAATCCTATTAGAAGTTCCATGCACGCTATTAATTTGACACTGCTTGGATTAATTTGATAATAGTGCAGATTAATTGTAATCGACAAGAGGGTTTGTTTTTAGTAACTATTACACACTCATCTATAAAACGCAGCCAAAGTTCAGGATAATTTCTAAGAAATTATAAAACAATGCAACTATGCTCTTTTCTTATTTGATGACAAATAACTTTTAGTATTTATATTTAACCAAAAGTAAATATATATTTTTTAACTTTGAAAAGGTTGCAGCAACAGTTAGTCAATTTGGAAACCATTAAACATTTTAACACAATAATCCAGTGTAAAAGGAAACTTTGCGACCTATATGCTATAATCAATGCAACAATCTATTCATTTAGAATTGGCGCTTGAGAAATAGTGCTTTCTCCCGTCTGTTCATTTTGAATTGGAGCTTGAAAATATTTCCTTCCCCCACCACCGATCGGTTTCCATAGCAACTATCTTCGTTCTTACTATTGGCTGCTCAAAGATAGTAACTATGGTTACGCTTCTAGTGTGGGGGAAAGCACTATTTCTCAAGCGCCAATTCTAAATGAATAGAGTATAGAAGCCTAACCATAGTTACGCTCTACACGCAGCCAATAGTAAGCCTTCTTCGTCACTGACGAGGATAGTTGCTATGGTTACTAATCGGTGGTGGGGGAAGGAAATATTTTCAAGCGCCAGTTCAAAATGAACAGAGTATAACTTTTCTCTATTGGTTTTTCCTCTTATATTATTAAGTTTGAAATAAACATGTGTTGTTAAATTAAAGTTTCTAAATTTTTGAAACTGAAAATCACTTTAAAACTTCCTTTACACAACCAATAAAATTTTCAAACCAAATTAATCTATCATTAATTTTGTTAATCTTATGTTTTATATATGTAAAAATGTTTTTAGGAATCAATTCTCCTTCAATTTCCAATCAATCAATACTATTATTTTCTATTCATGTAGTTTTAACAGAGCTAAGGATACAAGTATAGTTCCTCATTAAATTATATAGTTCCTCAAAGTAGTCTGCGGTACATTCATTGTTAATTTTTAATAGAGAAAACAAATATGCTTAAGGAATCTGATTGATAAACTGTTTCTATAATAACTTTTTATAACATTAAAAACTAGTGTAATGAAATTATATTTTTTTAAATTTATATCAAATTAATAATTTACTAACCGAATTTTAGTCAAATATACTTTATTTTTAAGTTCTCATTAATCACATGTAACATTTTTCAAAAGTAAGTCAACATTAAAGTATTAAAAAAAATATTTTTTAATAAATTTTTTTTAAGTGATACTTTTTGATCGTAGATAAAAACAAAAAATCAAAAACTTAGCTCATATATACTAGTATATTGTGCATAACTTGTATGTTAAAACTAGGTAAAAAAAATTAGCTAAATTGTCCTGCACAAAACCTATCAGTCATAGGTACTTCAATGTGAAGATTTTTTTCATAAGATCTTGAAAACATTATTTTGCCTTTTCTTGAAACCTACAATGCATTATTTCAATCAAGTGTACAAAACAGAAATTTTGCTTAAGGAGTGTTTGAATACCCAAGCATTTAAAAAAAAGTTGTTTTTTGGCAAAATTGAATAAATTCTGCACAAAATAAATTTCAATGCTGTATGTATCTATCAAACGCTCAAACCTCTTAAAAATTACTCAGCAAAGTTGCGAAGGTCCCTAATAATGTTCCTTACAAAAACTTGAAACAACACACAGACATAACACCACAGGAAAAAAGAAGAAAATGCTTTGAAAATGTGCAAAGAAGGTACATCACACAAACCAGGGTACTAAGTAAAGATGTACAACTGTAGATTTAGGATAGATAAAATTTGTTTTATACAGCATCACAACACACGATGCAAGCATTCAAATCCAAGAGGAGACACGAGAACATGCAAGGAGCGGCCAGATTGGATGGATGTGAGATGCAGCAAAACGAATTACAGACAACATGTCTAAAAGATTTTCCCAGGTAGGGTATATATGGAAAGCAGAAGAAAGAAACAGATTAGGTTTTTATTTACTACTTGACAACTTACTAAACTCTTCCAGTACAAACATCCCGCCCTTTTGGGTGAAACACTTCCTTATGTTTTCCAGCCTTACAAAGAACTGTAAAGTAAGAAGTCATTCATTGTAATAACCATCCCGATACCAGTTCTTCTGCCTCTTTCTTGCAGCATGTATGGTACAGTAAAAATAAAACAAACATCTACCACAATTTTAAATCAAAAAATTATAGCTACACTTCAATAAAACACGACCAATAGTCATGTTTAAGGAAAAAATGGTGCAGTTGTAAACTAATGTATAAAACTAAAATTTATATACTGAAAAAAATAAGCATGCAAAATACAAAAAAAAAAGTGCAGCAAATGCATGCACATGGCAATGGAACAATTTTTTCAGGGGGGGAACATGAGATAAGTCTTGTTATAGCAAACTAAATTGAAATAAAAGAAAACTAAATAAAATTACTCAACAACTTACAATGTTGCTTTTTTTCATTTTCATATAAATAAAATAATTTAGTGGGAAAATCTTTAATTAACAGTAAAGAAAATTAAACTTTCTTTAAAAAAGATTGTATTAGAATCACAGTTACAACAAACATGAAATTTTTTTCCTCTTCATAATAGTTATTATTGTTATTTGTGTGTTGAGAAGAAAAACCAATATCGTAAATTACAATTTGAACAAACAAAAAGGTAATACCTTTTCAGTAAAAATATAATAAACATAAAGTATACTTGGATTTAACAAAAAATTACCATTGAAAACCAGAAACTACTGACTAAATTGAAATCACATGCATCACATTGGATAATTTAGAATCATTAAAGGAAGCTCTGATTTTTTATTCAGCCTTTGGCACTTTTTACTGCAAATATTTTTTTATTCCCATTACTCAATCGGAGGCTAAACTTATTTTCTAACAATATGTCTATTTAGTGTCAAAGGTGTCCGTTTACCAAGTCTCAATCCTAGATAAATATATAAATTCTCCTTGATTGTATTACATTTAGAATGATAAATGCTTTTTTAAAGTCAAAATAATAATTAAATTAAATCTAATACTGTTTCAAAATGTTAAACACAGAACTAAAATTACACACAAATATTTGAATATATAAGGATTTTAAAATCCAAATATAGAAAACACATCAAACACATATTTACAACACAGATACTCTATTTAAGACAAATCAATATTGTAAAGAGCAAACTCAGTATCTTAAAAAAAACTAATGTATCACATGTTAAATAAGTTTTATCAGGGTAAAAAATAATTAGTAGAAAATGGTATCAAATTATCTGTTTATGTAAGGAAACAAATCTTTTAGATCCATAGGCAATCATACCATATCAACAAGAAAAGCATGCATACTTGCAATACTTTCCCAAAATCTGAAAAACATTCTTTTTATGAAGATAAGGCTTTCCAATACAACATAATTATATGATAGGCTAGTGATTGTATTACATAAGCAATTTTATGGAAAACCGAGGTAGATAAAACATTCATGTATAGTTGGACATTATCTTTTGCTTAGGTTAGATGTTTTTAGAACAAGAAAATTTTATTCAACAAGGAGAAAAATTTGACATTAGGTTTTAAAACCACAAAAAGAACTATGTTCATCTGTTGAAAACTTGATATAAAACTGTAGCTTTCTGACTGACATAAAACTGCTCTAATTGTTAATTCTAAGAATAAAATCTATGCATTTCATTAACAGGTTTATTTAAAAAATGCAACCAGTAGTCTTGTGAGACAGGAGCAAAGTATAAATTAAAATTACAAGAGATCAAGCATATCCCTGAATTTTGGATCTTTGAATAAAACTTATTACAAGGAAATTGGGAGGACCTCTTTTTGGAAAAAAAAATGTAGCACCTTTTTTATAAGTATCCTTTTAGAATATAACTTAGAAAATTGAATACATAAAAGGGTTCAGAAAAAAATGGTTTTGATTGGAAATATCCACTGCCATTTTAGAAAGAACAAACTATTATAATTATCTTTGCATCATTAAAACAAATAAATACAGGAAATATCCAACCTTTGTGAGTTTTTATTTAATTGAAATTATTTATTTGTTTGATTCTGTATGTCTAAAGATATAGATACCTAAAAATTTTTGGCACTTGAACAGCTAATTTGTATTTGGTTGGGGTTTATGAAAAATAACAAAGATCAAACCAACATTCAATTGCATTTAACCAAGTATTGATGAAGTCTCATTCACTTCTATCCTATATTTAAAATAATAAGTTTGAGATGTTGTATGAATCAGATAATATATCATATTGCATTCTATAGAAGTTTTTGGTTAAGGAAATCCAAATAAGTAAAATTGATGTTTGGAGAAAGCTTATTTTTAACTCAGCTTTGGTTCAATAGGCAAAAAACAATTGAAAAGTTTATCAATAAGTTTTTATGTAGTTTAACATTAGCACATTCATCCTTCTAGAGTATACTTAAAGCTGTGGAAAATAATACCAACAAAAACCAATAAAAGGAAATGCTTATTCAACAGCACTTGATAACAAGAAAGAATTTTAAATGGACAAAGTTTCTTCCCTCCTTACAGAAATATGACTTGCTCTGAAAAGTCCAGCATTATGCTAAGGTTCTGCAAATAGAACATACTGACCTAAAGACAAAACAGGTGCATTTGGATTTCACTTACTGAGTAGGATACAACAGCAACAAAACATTCACAACAATCCATTCACAGCATTTCTACTACACAAAGAAAGCAAAATGGTCATGCAAGTCATGCACTCCTGCTGGTTCATCGCTTTACCTCCAAAGCTTCAAAAGCACATGCAGAAAACAAGAACTGTGGAGTTAGAGAGAGCTGCAGCATGCAAGCAAATGGGAAAAGTGCCAGGAAGAAACTTTGGAGATGGTCAAATAACAATCAATTAAAACTACAAAACTAAAACAACATAAGATGATCATGCTGTTAGCACTGCTCAACTAACAGAGTTCTGTGCACAACGGTTGGTCATTAGTGCCCAACCTCAAGGCTGCATAAAATCAAGCCCTTTTCCGATACATGGTGCACTACTACATAATGAATGGTCTAGAGTTCAACAAACTACAAACTGCTCTAGACACAACAGCAACACAAAGATATGAAGGGCTCAAAGTAGTACCTCAAAGTCCTTCGGTGTTGATGCATGGAGGAGGCAAAAGAAATTATTTCCCTTAGAAAATTGGGCGCTCAGGTCACATATCATCATTATACAAAAACATCTCACTCACGCTTTGGACCATCTCAAAAGCCCCTTCGCTTGCTTCTGCTGGATTGTTTGTGGAGGAAGGTCAGGTAGAATTAATAATAGAACTAGCAGGTTTCGAAGGGCATGCATGAGTCAGTCCATTCCAAAAATAGTAAGGCAGGTAAGTAGTCCAGTAGAAATAATGCTGGAGCACACTAAGTATATAAATGAGTAGCCTGCTTGGGAGGAAGTCACAGAGATATGAAACATACCAAGACAGCGTGACATCAGCACAAAGGTAGAGCTGCAGCTGCATAAAAATAGGGCAGCTGACTTGATTTAAAAAGGCAAATATGGGTTTTAATCTAATTGTGTCAAATGGACAGGCAAGCCACAGGATTTTTGAGAAGGTCCTTGCTGTGAAAATTAGAATGCCACAAAAGAAAATACAAGTATGAAAAACTATGATGGAAAAAGGGGACAGTAGATAAAATAAGACAGTTAACCTTTCATTGAATATTTTAAAATACCTTCAGCTTCATTTCAAATACTAGGTTATTTCAGTTAATATTCAGAAACTTAAAGAGTACAGGATTGACTGGTAGGGAAAATCAACAGCTTCTACAGCATATTCATTCATAGAAGATCAGTAGAAAATTTATGTTACAAAAGAAATTTTAAACAGAAGTTACTTAAAAAGTGTAAAGTTTACACAAAGACTACCTGAGAAATTTCTTAAAATAGAATATTACAGTCGTTTGAAAACAGTTCTCTACCAAGGGAAAAATGGCAATATTTAGAATTTACTCCTCAACGTATCTTGGATTATACCCCTCTCAAAAACTTAGGGCATATAGGAATAATAATAATTTGAACTTATAAATCTCAAAATACAATATACACAATACAATATTTTAACTTACAAAAGACAAAATGTTACACTAAAGCCGGCATTTTTAGTTATAGCATTTCCAATAAATACACAACCCATCAAATATTGAACACTGCATGCAAAAAGTCTAAGTGAAGATATTTTTGTGAAGTTATCACATCTCACTTAATAGAATAAAATTGATTAGAACAATTACAGATACAAACAGTAAAATTCCCAACAGTATTTATTTTAGAATTATTAAGTTTTTTGACACTCATTAGTAGCGTAAAAATATAAGATTTTAAAACTAAAAGGTAAAATTTAAGTTAAATTACTATACTACCCCATTACAAACTTGGAAAAGTTAAAACTCAATACATACCTTGCTGTTAGCAAACAAAAGTCCAACGCCTTCCATACAGACTTGAAGAAGTCCTCCCTCTCCAGTTTTCATATCTTGAACTGGAAACTCACCACCTAATTCAGTTCCTGTACGGAAAAACTTACATTTTAAAAGAGATAACTTAAATAAATTGAAAAGATTGGTAGTGCAATTTTAAGCTTTAGACTATAAGACAAGCCTAAAGAGAAGTATGAATCATAAATGTAATATTAAAAGATTTTAATAGATATCATATCCCCAATTAAAATTCAAAGTATTTTTTAAACAAAATATTCAATCATGTTATGAAAACAATCTTTATTTTCTTGCTTTCCCATGCATTTAACCTTTGATATTACATATTCAGGTCTGAAATCTGGTATTAATTTTTATTAAAAAAAAATATATTTAAATTTATATAGTTTATTTTATACAGTTAAAATATATTTTGTTTATGTTGTGCTCTTATAATTAATTTCAAAAATAGCTTATTAAATTAAATGGAAATACTTACCTGGCGTCATTCCATTTCCTCTGGCTGCAGCTCTTTCCATAGCTTCTTTTATGCAATAATATAGATCTTTGCACTAAAATAAATTATAAAAGGATTGGATGAAACTTAATATTAAATAACTTAGGTTTATACAAAAAAAAATGAACTTGACTAAAATTGCAAATTAAAAAACGTTTTAACTTCAAACACTGTAATCTATTACAAATTTAAATGGGAAAGAAAAAAATTGTAAATCCAATAATTTAACATTAATTATAATGCAACACGAAAATAATCTATTTAAAAGAGAAAAAAAAGGTTATCTCCAACCTACTACTAACTTTTTTAGTGTAATATTTCCTCAACTGTGTTTGTCCCCCATTTTTCCGCCACAAGCACAGAACTTTATTTTTTGGGCAGTAGGTCATATTTACAAGTCTTTCATACCACCATCTTTCGACAATTGTTCCATTGACACTTCTAAGCACAATCCCATCATCTCGAACCTAATGTTTAATCAAAACACAAAATTCAGAATCAAAAGAAATCAAAGCACTTTTTTAAATGATGCTTTTATTTGAAGCATTTTACTATTTACCAAGCTTTTTATGGAAGTTTTGTTCAGCAGAAAATTAAGAAATTAGAAATTGCAATAATCTGTGATCTAGTATTATTCATATTTTTTATCAAATCATATCCTTTGCAGATTCAAAAAATTTTCAAATCTAATTTTGATTACTTTTATTACATACCTCCATAAACAACATATCTCCGGTGGCATCCACACCTGAATGAACAGTAAATGACTGCCGATGCATCTGCCTACTTCCCAATGGCTTTAAATCAATATCATTTCCTTGCTGTAAATTACATGAAATATAAAGTAAGAAAACAATAATACTAATATAGATTACTGACAATAAACTAACATTATAACACAAATAATAATTTCTGGTAATTTGATTTTTGTAAATTCATTATCCTCCTAATATTTCAAATTTCTTATTCAGCAAAAAAAAGGGGATTTAGGAGGAGAAAAATTTTATGAATCCAAGTTCAACATACCAGCCTAACTATTTGGTCAATTAATTCATTGACTTCAGCACTATAAACCAAGCTTATGTGACATTTCCCCAACAAACGGCATATTTTTTTCCGAATCTCTTGCTTGTTCACAGTTAACATCACCATGAATGCCACAGTGTTGTAAAGCATGGTAGTTAATAAACGATCCTCATCGTGTTCAAGTCGTTTTTTGTCCATATTTGATAAGGATTGATATCTACAAATGAAATAAATTTATGAAAGTTAGAAAATAAAAGAAACATCCAAAGTTAAATACAATTGAAATGAGATCAAAACTTTTGAACTATAATACACTTACTATGAATATTCTAGTATGAACTCTGCGATACAGAATTTAAAATTAAAAAAATTTAAACTTAAATAACTGATAAAGCAATTTGAAAACTAAATTTTCAAATACTAAATAATTATAATCTCCCCATTGGTTTTCTTTCTAAACATTTAAAAAAGGTTCTGTGGTTTATTTATTTTTTAAAGTTTCAAATCACTTTAGTGGGAGCGGTGTAACAGATACTGCTTAACCAACGATAGTAAAAGGGTCACGTGATTTTGAGACTCGGAGGGGAGAAAGGAAGAAGTTTAGGGGCAGTTGATCGAAAGAAGAAGATACATTTACACTCGCTAACCTTAGTTGGACCATCTATATACATAAAAAATCAGTATATTTTAAATAAAATAAAAAATACTAAAGCAAAAAATCACGTGACCCTTTTACTATCGTTGGCAGACTGTACAGAACAAAAAATCACTCATCTGTGTTGTTTATAAGTGAAATAAAAAACTATGTTATTAAACCCTTCTTTGATGTTTTATTTTTCAATTTTTGACCAAAAAATTTCAATTTTTTTACCTAAAATTAAAATATGGTGCATTTTAATACTAAAAAATGCAAAAATTTTTATCCCTGAGACATTTTTGGCCATTTTACAAGTGTTCAAACAATTGATAACTCGCTTACTGATTTCCAGTTTTTCCCCCAATGCACCTTCCTAACCATTACATTTTCCGTAGTCTCTTTTAATAATATGTAATAAATTAATATAAATTAATGTATTTAAATCCCTTGTTATTTTTGACTTATTCCTCTTGGTTCAGCCGCAGGCTAGACCAAGTCCATGAGCTCAAATATCCTCAAAAAATCATATTTTTATTTGATTTAATTTAATAAATGTTTAATTAATTTAATTTTTTAAAATTTAGATCCCTGATGTGTTAATAATTATCTGATGTGTGGATAATTATCTGCCTTAAAAAGAAATTTTAAATATAATTAATGCCCAACTTTCTGTTCTCCAGTTTTTCCTGCAATACACCTCCATAAGAAAATCGCCCTTGACCTTCAAACTTTGACCTTTCTCAGACCATTGATAGGGGCCCAGAACATATGTTTAGAAATTTACAGGAATTCCAAGGAGAGGTTATGGAAATTCAGGGAGTAAGTAAAGGAAGAAACACTCCCAAGAACTTTCAATGGAAAGTCTGCGACAGTTTTATGACTTGTAAATCTCCAGAACAGTCTTTCATGCCCCTTACATTCATTGAGTTTGTTACTGAATGGACCGTTAGGGGGCATCCATAAATTATGTGAGGTCAAAAAGGGGGGGGAGTTTGGAAAAATCTCACCAAGGGGGGAGGGGGGGTCGGTGAAAAACTCACGTCAACTTTTTAAGTTCGAAATTAAACGATTTTTTTCAAGTTTGAGAAAGGAATAATACCCACAGATAAAGATACTGTGGTGATTTTTAGGCGGAATAATGTTCTTTTCCTCAAAATGCAAACGAATTGGATAGAAAATTATTTTTAAAGGTTGTAGGTAAATCTCACTTGGGGGGAGGGGGGGGGGGTCCAGCAAAATCTCACTAAATCTCACCAAGGGGGGAGGGGGGTCCAGATTTTGGAAAAAACACCTCACGTAATTTATGGATGACCCCTTACTAAAATGGGCCACTTTATGTTGTAAGTATGACATGCGACAGCAACAGAGAAGGGGTTAAATGAAATTAAGCTCAATACACAGAAATTTTCACATTTCTAGAAAATCATCCACATACTAAAATAGAAATATTAAAATTTTCTTGGCAAACTATCTAAGAATGATTGAACACACCTTTCCATCATCTCTCCAGGGCCTTGATCCATTCCAACCATGTCTCTTTCTTGAGAGACAGAATCAAAAAATGCATCTTCCCAAAACTGCATCTGATCCCATAACGTGGATCTGTCTTTTCCCACTAAACCTTCAAACAGATAAATCCTTGTGGGTTCATTTACTGGGTTAGAGGTTGTGCTGACTATGTTGCCACCATGGTAGCGGAAACCTGTGCTCAAACTACTTTTACTACTCCAAATACTGGGGGTACGCTTTTGACGATTGTTTAGGAACTGGAATTGAAAAGGGAACATTTTAATTTTTAGAAACAAAAGATAGAAAACAAAAAAATTGTGAAATAGTTTAGACACATATATAATATTGATTGGTTTGTCCATTTACTAATTTAAGTTTTTCATGAAAAATTTTGTAAAATTCAAATTGATATTTGATAAAAAATTTAAGATGAAGAGCTTTCAAAAACTTTAATCAAAACTTAGCTATAAGTCAACTCCCCAATTTCATTTCTTTTCTAAAATTTAAATAAAAAATGAAATTTTATAAAAGCTATACATTTTGAAGTATTATATGACAATGAACATTAGTAAAGGTGATTGAGTAAAATAAATAAAACAAAACCAATTTAATTAAGCGTTAATTAAGCGCAATTAGAAACAAATTTAATATAAAAAGCAATAGTGCAAAAAAGTATATACTTGAGTTTTGTTTTAGTATTGGAGAAACAAAATTATTTGTTATACCTTAGAATCAAAATCTTATTGGCAAAATGTACATTAAATATATACTAACATCATTAGGATTCTACAAAAGCTTTTAAAATTCTAAATTAATTTAAAGAAACTTACATTCCCTGCTTCTATTTCACTATCTGAAACTGTAGACCTGAAGGAATTTTGGCTAATCCTAAGATTTCTATGATAACTAGGATTTGTAGTCATGCTTCCAGTATCACTAGCATTACAACTCGGAACTGCTTGATCAGAACTTTGACTTAAAGCAGTACCAGTTTCTGAAACCTAGAGAATATAGGTGCAGCTCATAAGAATGATAAGCAAAGAACTAAACACAATGAAATACAAAATTACTGTTTAGTAAATAAAAGTTGATAAGCAAACATAATAGAAATAAAACAATTAACAGAACAAAAAAGTGACAACAATGTATTTAAATGCACCACACTGATGGCATGAACTGTATACAAATATAAACCAGACCTCTGATTCAACGCTTGTAATTCTGGAAAACAAGATATTTCTCTTTGCATTTATGATGCTTCTAAACATGTCGGTAGCTTCTTCATGTTCTGAACTTTCAGGAGAAGGAGTGATGTGTACATCTGAAAAGTATGGTGAGAACGATTCAATCAAAAACTGAATCAGGAAAACATGTATGCTTCATATACAGGAAAACTTTATATAAATCTTTACAAAAGAATACATTTTACTCACTGCATTGAGATTCAGGCAGTATGCCTTTTTCATGGCATTCCTTTTCGCTGCCAGGTGATGCATGATGAGGAAGATCAGATGGGCTACTATTAGTGCTACTTTTACTTGAACTAGCTGTAAAATAATAGAATGTATCACAATAGTTACCAAGAGAGCATTTCAATGTAGATATTGAGTGTAAAGAATTAACACACAGAATGCATTGTATTGAAAGTTTTTAAATTACTAAAATGCTTCTTTCAGTTTAACTTATAAATAAGTGCACTACTACAAATATTGCAAACACTATAAAATAAAAGGTTCATTCACAAATTTTTAAGCATACCTATTGACAAACCACCCTCTTCAGGTTTGTCTGATAGATGTTTATAAAGATTTTCTCCACTTCCAAATGGGCTACTACCCTAAAATTGAATTTTTAAAAAATCAGAACAAAAATAAAATAATTTTAAATAAAAGAAACAAACTAAAAGAGTGCCATTTAAAATATTGGTTCTTTTGTATTATGCCGTTGATTGTGCCGCTGAATCCGAAAACGTTATAAAATCCTATTGACTGTTCTATAAATGTACCTGATGGTTGCTGAACTATTGATGGTATTATACGTAAGTACCAAAAAATATTTTATATGACTATCAGATATTCGATGATCATTATCAGATTTCGATGAGATCATTCCAATTTTTCATTAAAATTTATACAAACAATTTTATCACAAGTTATTAATTTTAGGTGCAGCTATTACTAAATAAATCCATTTTACTCATATAACTTTCAGTAAATTTAAGTTGGGATTGACTAATTGAAACGATGCTTCCAGAATTCTTTAGTTCCAATAACAAATAATGCAGAGTTGTTACATTTAAAACACTTGTTTTAAAAATATATAAAACAAAGCAAAAAACATTGTTTAAAACATTTTTAGCAAGTTACCTGTATTGTTTATGCAACGAACTCACCATTTTTTGTGGGGATCAACCAGAAAAATAATGGAGTCAAGCCTTTTTTAAAAGTTGGTGTTAGGTATAAGGCCTGAGGACAAACCACTAAATCGCCCTAACATAGGTGGTACATTGCTTGATAAAGAGCATGATTCTATGATGGAAACTTATGAAAATCATTTGAAAGGACAGACTGTTTGCACTGCATTTAGAAAGTACAAAGAGTTACAAGTTACAAATCATTTTGACACTTTTGCCGACTATATGTTAGTCGCTTCGTCTTCTTCTTCCTGTTTGTGATATTTTCCTGTTTTACGGATTCGCTACTGAGAATTAACTATTGCTTTCAAGAAATTTGTTAAGGCATAAGTTTTTTTCTTGATTTTTCCTCTGTTGACTTTCAAGATTTCTGTGTACAAAGAGTTGTTTTGTTTATCTAATTTCAATTTAAAAAATCATAGATAATTTTTTTTAGGCATTTCTGTGTTGAGGGTAAAAAAACAAACAAATAAAACACGTTTTTTGCCTATTAAAATAAACCCTGTTTTTTTTTCCAACTCTGAAATAATAGTTCTATACATAGCAATCTAATAAAATACCTTTTTTTTCCCCACTTATTACCTGTGAAAGAGAAGCAGAGGTGTTTGTTCCAGTGTCAAGTCTTGAATCAGGTTCTTTTGTATAATAATGAGTATGAGCTATTTCCATCACTTGATAAGCACTGGCCATTCCTCCCAAGCCATAATTACTGTAGGTGTGCTCCAGCCCAGAGACAACAGCTTGTAGCAATTTCAAGTAGCCTTTCCAGACAGGTTTGGTGATACACTGAGAATAAAATATTTGAAAAAGCTATGATTTAAAAATACAACAATAACACAATCATTAAATGTTTATCATTATAACTGATTGATATGCATAAAAAATATATAAATTTAAAAAAGATACTTTGAAAAATTATAGAAAATTAGCAACTTTTAAAACTTTGTGATAATTTTTCCAAATTTTAAAAGTAACTTAAAAATTCCTTGATAATAATAATCTTTATTTTCAATTTAAGAAACAACAGTTTACAGGTTTGTGTCCAAATTTTATCAGTCCAACTCGATTAGCTCTATTTTTACGAGATGAAATCTGTTGGGATGTGTTCAGTAGAATTTTGAGCTTAGAAAACAGACAGAAATTAAGAAAAATCTGATACAAAAAATACTAATGTGCCAGCCAAGCACACGAGTGAATTTCTCTGTAAATTTTGTTAATAATTTTTAGGAATTAACATTTTGTCAATTCTTGCTTATTATTTGTTAACAAAAATTGATAAAGAAAAACTATTTTGTTCACTAAAAGACCCTGACCTTTCCAGGTGAAGCAAAATTTTTAAATAAATATTTATACAGATGAAATAAAAAAGAAAGATACAATACTAATACGGATAAATGAAACTGAGTTAAAATAATCAAAAGAAATACTAAGAATCAGTAAGGAATTAATATTCACTATTTCTACTTAAGAATACCCACTTTAAATATTGTGGCTTATATATTTGTTCGAAAGTAAAGCTTCTGTGTTTTTCTTAAATTATAAAAAGAACTGAAGTTTATATTGAATTGAGAGAAATTTTATAAATACTGAGTGTTTTTAATTGTATGAGTCAGTGCGTGAGTATGTACAGAGGAGAGAGTATTTTAATCGTCTTTAATAAAGAAGTTTTGTTTTATTTACTGGTCCGTCGTGGTTTTTATCGTCAAAGAATAGTATTGTCCACTAATATTATTAAATTTGATGGATTAAAAAGGATAGTAAAGTAACTTACCACATCATCAATATGATCATCAGGACCCATCTTTCTCTCAAGTGTTTTATTCAGCCTAGAAACAACCAAGTTTCTATAATTTTCATCTTCCATTAATTTCTTAATTTTTGAGAGCTTCATCCATCGAACTCCTTCTTCTTCCAAAACATTATTGATGATCTCTTTCAAAAATGTTTGATTATCCCTAAGCAATGACAATCAAATTATGAATTGGTGAATAAAATGATTTAAATCAGTCCATCGTCATGAATTAAATCAATCTACTTTATGTGTGTTTGATTTGCACTTACGTGTGAGAAGTTCTATGGTCTTCAATGGTTTGCATTCTTTGAGCATCTTGCTTTTTCTGTTGATTTGTGGTATGTTTAATGAGGACATTTTTTTCTAAAGGTGTTTTCCTAAGAGCTAAGAATTAAAATAAAAATATATTAAAAAGAAGGTAAATAAAACATTGTACACAATTGATGACCTACAAAAATTTTACAATTTGTAACTAATTTTTTTCACAAAACCATTGAAAAATAACTTGCCTGTTGGAAAAGGTCCAAAAGGTTGAGTTCTCTCTTTAGATCTTGTGGATATAGAGCTTGATCGACTGCCTAAGGAGCAATAAAGTTACATTTCAATAACAGAGCATGAAGTAATTCTGAAGCCTACAATATTCCAATTAAGGTAAAAACAATAGTGTATTGTAAAGGGATTTTTTAAGATCTCATCAATTATAGTCTTATCAATATTTTAAGTCAAATTTATTAATTAAACTACAGTTAAAACAATAAAATAACACAAATAGGAATTTTTTAACGAAAATTTAACCAAAACAAGCAAGAAAATGAAAATAAAAAATCCAAACGCATTTATGCAAAAAAACCCCTAACCTTTGAGATGTCAATTTCTTACATCAAACCTTCTGAATACAATGGAATCACTGATTATATTTTTTAAACATAAGTAACCAGTGTATAAAAATTTTAAAAGTCCAATCTATAGAACATCTAAAAAGGAACTAAACTTACTAAATAGTCCTGAAAACATGCTTGAAGTTTGTGCAGCAATACCATTTAACTCATTACTCATAGAAGATATAAGAGAACCTGGACTTGATCCACTATCTCGAGTTACAATCTCAGTTGATTCAGAGACTCCTACTCTCGGCTTATCTCTGCTAGCCATTGGTTCTCCAAAGGCTTGTAAATTCTAAATAAAAAGGAAAATCTTACAGTTATACTAATTGTATTTCCAGCAAGAGAAATTGGTATTCTTATTACTTAAAAGTCTTTGAAAAGAGATTTTCCTCTAAAGAATAGCGATTACAACTTGTAGTATACCATTTTCTAAGAAATGTATAATAAGTTGCACATAGGTAGATTCATAAGTGTTGTTTCCCTAAACTATTTCCAATATTAAATTTTTGTTACAGTAAAGCATATTTCTAAAACCCAATAAGGTATTCAAACCTTATCTAAGTGTCCAGAATACCCCTAGGGCAGTGTTTCCCAACGTGGGGCGCACGCCCCACCGGGGGGCTATATGATTTTTTAGGGGGGCAATTCGAAAATTTTCAGATAAATTTCCCCCACAGGTAGAACGTGGACCACCAGGTTTTATTTAATTTCCAATAAGGATTTTTGAAAAAAAAGATAAGGGGGGGCATGGAAAATTCAGAAAGGCTTTGGTGGGGCATGGACCAAAAAGGTTGGGAAACACTGCCCTAGGGTCTTTCTTCCTTCTAAATATGTCTAGGATGTTATATTTGTTAAACTAAAAAAAATCAGGCTAATTTTCTTCAAGCAAAATCAACCACAAAAGATAATTTTTCATAGCTTTAAGCAGGTCCAAGATCGCAAAAAAAAATTTAGAAATAAATTAACCAAACATTTAAAGTTTAGAAAATCCAAAGGGTCAATCTAATTCCTATCCATACACGAAAAAATTAGGGGGTTATTTGTAACTTTTAACTTGGGTTGGAGTGTCCCTCTTCCTCGAGGTAGAGGGAAAAGAGCTTAGGCAATAATGTCCATTGCTCTACTGCCAGTAAATATCGTTTAAAACCGAGAGTTTTTAATGGTATAGGGCAGGGGTCGGCAACCTTTTGAAACGGAAGAGCCAAAAAGTGCAAATTACAAAATTTCCCAGTTTTTAAAGAGCCACAAATTTTTTTTCACTGTAATACCCCGTTTGCACTGGCCTTTATTTTTGCCTCTATTTTCGTTAGCACTTTGTTGTCATGGAAACACTAATCAATTCACTAGTCAATTAATAATCTTTTATGTATTTTTACTTGTATTTTTGGTGATTTTATTCATTAGTTTTAAGTTGTATTGAGAAATTAAATTTTTAATTATTTTACAAATATGCTGTTATTGTTTACACACAGTAAAGTGCTTATTTTCGCCCCTTGTCAGTGCAAACGCCGTTTTCAAAAGATGGGGCGATTTTGCCTGTTTCCATGACAACAAAGTGCTAACGAAAATAAAGGGTCTTTTTTCTGCCAGTGCGAACGGGGTATTATAGAAAATAAGTATGTGTTTATTATATTTGATTTTTTAAATTGGGATGGTAATTTTATAAAATTGTGATTTGTGTGTTGGGGAGGTATACCCTAAATTTTTTCTGAGGTACCGTAAAACGGGGTGAATCGGATCACTTTTGAAAAAAGTTTTTTAAACCATCATAGCTCCGGCTGTGTTAGAGTTAGAAAATCAGGATAAATTCTGACTTATTCTACGCATTGTTCAGAAGTTGTTTCAGCCATCAAAAATTATTTTGTGATAATATCTTAGGTCTACCACGGCTTTGAAGTTGTATACAAAAAAGGTCACAAAAACGTGGCTGTCAAAACTTTCTTATTGAACCAAAAAAATAACTTTTTTCTCTCAATTTTTGGTATCCCCCGTGTGGTCCCGAATGTTCCAAACATTTCTTTGCAGTCAAATTTTAAATTGTAATCCCAATTTTTGCTGAGTTTTTTAGTAAAAAAAGTCCATCCCGACTACTGATGCGGGGTGAATCGGATCAGTCATAAAAATGCGTGTTTGAACATTTTTTTTGAAAAACTGGTTATAGTTGGAGATTTCAAACAAAAGGGATTTGGGTTTATGTGTATTTAAGAATATAATGTATGGTTTTGGTAGTTGTGGTGGTATTATTTCTTTTCAAAATGGAGCTTAGAAAAGAAGACATCAAATGACGATTTTAGTTAAATTTTTTGGCCGCTTCAAAAACTGGAAAGAATGCATGATTCATGGCTAATAAAAGTTTTGCTGTATGTTTACATCAATGTGTCAAAGGTTTAAGGTTAACCAATAAGTTTTAGATGGGAGATTTTGATCTCAAACATAAAATCTATTGTTAAAAACCTCTCTCAGTATTCGAAAGAAATTTTCACTAAAACGACATCAAAATCAACAAGAAAACGTACATACAGACCCAGCTGTTTATTAATATGCCGTATATTAAATTATCTTTAAATATAGGTGCAGAATCAGTGCGATATTTAAGAGCGCATTATTTTTTAGCTTCTGAGAATTGCACTACTCGCTAAACTTACGGTAAAGCGAACGAAGCGATTGTTTTCTACAAATGAAAACACTAAAAAAAGCAACACTTATTGTTCGAAACTGGAAACAGATAAAACAATAATGTTATGGAAAACTTTCAATGCTTTAATAATTAATTTATTTCAGAAAACATCTGTCTTGATTTTATTTCATACACCAGCTGCTCAACGGAGCGAGTGAAGTGTTAAAGAACAATGGAAAGTTACCAGTTATATGCAGTTTTACAGCCAAAATTTGCTATCTTAAACTTATCGAATCATCTCAAATCTTTCGCATCTTAATTTAAACATTGTAAATAAACAGCAAAACTTTTATTAGCCATGAATAATGCATTCTTCACAGTTTTTAAAGCGGCCAAAAAAAAATTACGAAAATCGTCATTTGCGGTCTTCTTTTCTAACCACCATTTTGAAAAGATAATACCACCAGAACTTCCAAAACCATACATTATACTCTTAGATATACATAAACCAAAATAACCTTCGTTTGAAATCTCCACCTCAGTTTTTCAAAACAAATTTTCAAACATAAAACTTTGGTAAAAAGTATCATTACTTTTCTGAAAACCTTAGATTTTATTTTTAAAAATGTTCATTATTTAGTAAAATGTATTCATTTTTTACCTTATTAGACTATTTGAAGGCTAATTTCTGTATCCTGTATCACTTTATGACTTAAAAATTGCGTTTTTTCCACAAAAACTGGCAGTGATCCGATTCACCCCGCATTGAGGGTGAATCGGATCACGGCACTTAAAAAATTATACAGGGTGTCCCATAAATAATGGGTCACACTTCTAGGGGGGATAGAAGACACCTAGACGAGTCAGAATCACATAGGATTCGGGGGTCCCAGACCAAATCCCAGGGAGTTAAAAATGGAGCGACACCCCAAAAAAATTATTGAAAAATTCAATTTGTAGTAGAACTGCTATTGGTAGAAATTTTATTATGGTCTCAAAAATTGTGGTTTAATATGATCTTTTAAATTATCTCAAAAGTCTTCACCTTAAAATTTTTTATTTTTAAAAAAGTTAAAAAACCACAAAAAAATGTGAAAATTCTGCCCAAACCTCATTTTATATTTCGAAATCATCTCTTTTGATTTTATAATCTGAAAGATCATAGTTGTAAACCCTTAAGTCCAAAGTTTCACGTAAAAATCATCTCATCAATATTAAACGCTTAAGATCCTGTTAAAGTTCGTTTTTTTGCGTGCGAAAACTGGTTTCCTATAGCCGTTTCCAAAACGACAGTCTGCGGACAAAAAAAACGGATTTATACCATGCTTTAACAGGCTTTCAAGCATTTAATATTGATGGTTTTTACGTGAAACTTTGGACTTAAGGGTTTTCGACTATGATCTTTCAGATTATTAAATAAAAAGAAAGGATTTCGAAATACAAAATGAGGTTTGGGCAGAATTTTCGCATTTTTTTGTGGTTTTTAACATTTTTTAATAATAAAAAAATTTTTAAGGTGAAGTTTTTTGAGATAATTTTAAAGATCATATGAAACCACAATTTTTGAGACCATCATAAAATTTCTACCAATAGCAGTTCTTCTACAAATTGAATTTTTCAATTTTTTTTTGGGGTGTCGCTCCATTTTTAACTCCCTGGGATTTGGTCTGGGACCCCCGATTCCTATGTGATTCTGACTCGTCTAGGTGTCTACTATCCCCCCTAGAAGTGTGACCCACTATTTATGGGACACCCTGTATAAAACAAACCATTCAAGATAATTGAATTTGTTCAACGGGTTCTTAAGGTATTAATTGGGACTCGAAATATTGTTTTCAAAGCATTCAAAAATATTTTTTATTAAACTTTTGGCAGCAGCTCAAACTTCAAAATTGATCCGATTCACCCCGTTTTACGGTATCTCCTTTCGGATGCTTTTTACATCAAGTTTTAGATGATTTACTTACACATTGGAAATTAATTTTAGTAAACTTAATTTCAAACTTTGTAAACACTGGGAACTCCAAGAAAAACCTTAGGGTTTGGGGGTCGTCCCCCAGAAAAAATTTTGGAAATTTCCCCTTCAAAATAGCGTTTTAGCTCATTTTTAGGCCTTTTTGAATTGCACCCTAAGAGCACCGCTCATTATTTAAGTGGCAGAATTTTTAAGGAAAAATAGTATAGTTATAATAAACACCAAAATTTCAAGGGGGGTGGGGGTCCTACTTCAGAAAAGTTAAGGTAATTTGCCCCTAAATGTAGTGTTTTAATTCATTTTTTAAGAACTTCTATATATTAGACCAAATGAGGATCACATTCCTCATAAATCACAGAATTTTCAAGGAAAAACAGCACTTATCCAAAATTTTGAGGGGAGATTGGGAGTTCTCCCTCAGAAATTGTTTAGAGTTTTACCCTTAAAAGTAGTGTTTTGACTCATCTTGAGAACTTTGGGTTACATCGCTCTTCGTGAGTCACATTGATTTGATTAGGTACTTAAAATACATTTTCTGATTTTTTGAGGGTTTTAATAATAGATAATGAATTTTTTCGAATGGAACTGGAGAGCCGCAACTATACATCAAAAGAGCCGCATGCGGCTCGCGAGCCGCAGGTTGCCGACCCCTGGTATAGGGGAGTTATTACTTTACAATAAAAAGTTAGTTATTACTTTACAATAAATTAAGACATTGAATTCAACTGAAATTTTTTCAAGTATCTTAAGCTACATTGGGGAAAATGCGAGGAATAAAAAGAGCACCTTCAACAGCGTCTTCTTCCCTGCCTCTCTGGCCGGTTTGGTCGCCTCGAGAGCCGTACGACTGGCTTCCACGGCAGCTTTGCTGGCCTCCCTGGCAACCTCCCTGGCTTCGCGAGTGATGTTCTCCAGCAAAGATCCCTGGCTGTTCTGGGCCGTGAGCGAGCCAGTGCGACTCAACACGCTGCCAATGCTGAGGGTCCGGGTAGGCGTTGGAGTGGATCCCGTGCCCTTGTCGAGGGAAGCCTCAGGGGTGATGCTGGACCTAATGCGAGAGGCAGCGGCGTCCCTTTCGTGAATGCTCTCGATCTCGCTGCTGAGACTGTCTGCCGGGCTCCTCCCTTGGATCGGAGGCTGGGGCGAAATGACCGACCGAATGGTCGATGGAGTTAGAGTCGCAGTCTCGCCTTCTTGACCACTGAATACTTCGGTGTCGCCGTCACCGTGATCCTGACACAAGGAAATGAATGGGAACGAAGTGAGTATTAAAATATGGCCCCTCAGAGTTTAAACAGCCATAAATAAAGGCATTGAAGTGATAAATTTAAAAAAAAAATTATGGTTACAAGTTTCTTTACAAAAAAGAAAGTTAAAAAAAGAAGCATCATTATATTGATAAAACAGAAACAAAAGGAAAAAGCTTTAAAGAACTTAAAAGCAAATTTCAAAGCTTTGAGGAAAGAGCTATGTATGCTGTGATGTTAATAATTTCCTTCAACTTTGAATTTTTTTAAGATGCTAAATCATCAAACACATACTTGAGATTCAGATCTATAAGGCAAAGGCTGGAAGCCAGGTGTAACAGCTTTCTCTGCAGCTCGAGCCAAATCTTCTTCTGGAGCACAATTATAGGATGGACTACTACTGCAAATACATTAACATATTGTAGTAAAAGAAAAGCAGCCTCCATGGGATAAATTAAAACACATTTTTAAATAATATCTTTGAAACTAGCACTGCTAAGCTGTTTTGAGACTTAATACTGATATAAAATAAGTTTAAAATAGTGATGGGCAAAATCGATAATTTTAGGTATCGAATACTTATAGGTATCGAATACCTTGGTATCGAATACTTATAGGTATCGAGTACTTTTAGGTATCGAGTACTTTTTTTCAATGTCGGGAAATGAACCTGAAGGGACAATTTTTTTAGGGCCTATCCATAATCAGACTAATTTTCAAAAAACTGAAAGCGATCCATCAAAAAGCCCCGTAGCTACGGCCCTGGAGGTGGATACAGGCGAAGGATTTGGCGGGGGAAAAACCTAGCAGCGTCAAATTTCTCTCGCGGATGATAACGACTTGGGTTTGAGCGTTGCAAAATGAAAACGGAAACAGGCTGCGTTTGATCTACAGTAGGTATTATAAAGATTACTTCATTGAAAAATTTAAAACGAAATATGTCAATAAAGTATCGATACTTTTGTGGGTATCGAATACACTCGATACCTATAGGTATCGAGTACTTAAGTATTTGGTATCGATACCTGCCCATCACTAGTTTAAAAATACGTTTACAGCAAAAAAAGTCTATATTTGGCTATTTTTAAGCTTTTTCAAAAGGGCCTTTTAAATCTAAAAAGTGGAACATATGACTGACAAGGGCAGGTCATAATTTTTTTCAGATTTTCAATATCTCAATGAAACAGAAGATTTTAAGAATAAATTTTGCTTGAAATACACAAACTAGTTGTTTCGGAATGGGGGTAACCAAATATCCTTTATAAACACTGATCACCTAATAAGGTAAAGGACCCTTTTAAGATCGTTAAAAAATGTTTTTTAAACTTCGTGTTCAGTTTAAATGTTTTAGGGTACTACCTTTAATCTGTGATATAGGGGGGTCTTGGGTCCTCCACCAGAAAATTTTGCAAATTTGATTCTTTAAAACAGTGTTTCAACTCATTTTTAGACAATTGGGATGGATTGACTTTTTACTATGCAACATAATTTTAAAGGGGAAAACTATACAAAACTAATCACGCAAAACATCGAGGTTGAACCTTAAAAGAGCACTCTAAACGCTTCTAAAATTTTGAATAACTAATAAATGAGTAATAATTCCAATTAAGAAATTTTTCAAAATGTACTGCCCATAAAATTGAAAAATTCTTTCACTTCACTACTTTAAATCTAGGTCTATCATTTGATGAAACTTAACCAGAAAAGCGGGACAAGAGGCCGAGACTAGTGGCATATATAAAAAAAAATTTCGGGGAGGGCTCTAATATCCATCCCCCAATGTCAGGCCCTCAGCTAAATTTTTGCACCTGGGGAGATGACCGGGCCATCCAAAAGTCCCCTCTCCATGCATTCATATTTGGTTAAAAGATGTCTTGTTGTAGAACATTTTTTTGGTAAATCATTTTTATTATTCTAGTTAGTAGTCAATAAAGAAATCTAAGTACAAAAGGGGGGTTCCCCAGAAACTTTTAAGACTCCTAAGAACAGTATTTAAAGACATTTTTCTTTAATCCATCCTTGGTTAATAGGTAAAAGCTAGCTAGTTTTGATATAAAACCTTATAATGAACAAACCTGGATAATGAAGAATGGGAAGATGATGTTGAAAGAGAACCAGGTATGGAAAATGCAGAATCACTACTAATAACACCTGTAGTAGGAAGTTGCAATGTACTAGGAGGTTGATAAACAGAATGATGATCAAATAGTACTTGACTATTTCCAGACTCTTCTTGTCCAGAAGCTGCACCTAAAATATTTTAGGTAATTGTACATAACTTCAAAGTACTCCGAATATCACTCAAAATTAAAGTATATTTTATGAACTTTAAAAATCTAGAAAAATTTTGAAATCCAGGATAGACTGTGATTCAAGTATGTGGCTATAGATGTAAAGAAAAACTCAGATGTCTTAGTGAATTTTGTAAGCTCTATTGAATAGTGTGGACATTTTTAATTTCACAAAACTTTAAAATATATAAAAGGTTTAAATTAAAATTTTTACCTATCATTCCTTCACTAGTAATATCACTATTCACCATGTCTGTGACAAAATCACTTAAGGAAGAATAAGATGAGCTAGTACTTCCAGCACCTTCACTATCACTGCAGCTGTCATCTAGAATTTTAAGAACACATTTCTCAGCATTTCACAATCAATCATCAAATATACTAAATGTGCTGCAGTAACTCTTAGAAAAGCAAAGTTTCATAGGCCAAACCCAGGTAATTAAAAATGATTTGTTGTTTCATACTATTTTTTAATAAAAAAGGTGCAAAACTATATTAATAAAAATGCAAAACCACAGAAGACGCTTTTTAAATTTCTTTTTCCAATTTAGTGGTAATTTTTAAAATACTGATAACAACCAGTTCCTTCACCCTTGTTAAGTTAGTCATTATATAGAAATATAATCTTTGAAAGTTAAAAATACATATACCAGAACGATAACAAAAGGTTTTACTAATCAGTACCTGTGGAAGGCTCAGATTGTGAAGTAGAAGATAAAGAACTGGTTAAGTGTAATCCTTCAGACCAAACTTTAAAATGCATAGGTTCTAACTGATGACTGTACCATTTTGCTTTGTCACCAACAACAGTCGGATCAAAGACGCCTGTATAAAAAGACAATTGAAATGTTAATGATATTTTTTATTTCACTGAGAGTGCAAAAGTTATTTTTCATACCCTTAATCAACAATAATTTTTCTACGAAAAACAGATGATTAAGATCACAGGCGGCGGCCCCAGGGGGGGCGTGTCCCCTCCAATAATGAGGTATTCTCACGTTTTAAGATTAAATTTTATTAAAATAGTAGATAAAACCATGAAGAATGACGTTTACATCAAGTATTTTCGTAGCCCGTTTTCTGATCACGTGAAAACAGTAAACACAATGGTTTTCATGCACTGTGATGTCACATCCAATAGAAGCCCGTTTTCGGATAACGTGACTTTTCTGACGTTTTAGCAAAAATAAAATTGATTTTTAAATTATTTAAAACACATTTTTGAACTTAAAAATCAGAAATTTGGGAGTTTTAAACCATAATGTATCAAAAAAGTATAAAATCAAGCAAATCCCTCACTTATGCAAATACCTCATTGTGAACATTGTTTAAAAAAACTCAAACTTTTGAGGGCGACTGAAAATTTACTAAATGTGTGTTTCTCCGACTTTTATTCATAAAAGATGGTGCCAATATACCAATGGCACCTAATCTAAGAGGCGTATACAAGAGGGGGACAGACACATCATTTTTAAATCACAATTTTATTTAGAGTAGATGGAAGCAAGATAGAGAATGGGAAAACATTATCCCGACAAAAAATTATGTTTCTAGCTAAAAATAATAATAATAATTTAATGAGACCCCCTCAAAAAAATCCAGCTACAGCACTGGTTAAAGCATAAAAAAATTTGATTTTGAAACTGTAATCTTATAACACTTAAAATGGGTTTGAACCTGTATTTAAAAGGTCAAATTTCAAAAAAATTTCTGAGGGAGGACCCACAGATCTCCTCTTTTTTTTTGTTAAAAGTTAAAAACTGTTTATAAACTATTGGGAAAGAAGTTAGTTGATTCAAAACCACCTTAAAATTTTTTAATGAGGGTGAAAAAGAAAAACGATTATTTTTGGGAGTTAACCAATAGTTTGTAAAAAAACATTTTGGGAGGAATCCCGAATCCTTGAGGCGTCCCCCCCCCAATTTTTAGGAGCCGACAGCACC
Organism: Tetragnatha versicolor; assembly: GCA_024610705.1. Lineage (NCBI taxonomy): Eukaryota > Metazoa > Arthropoda > Arachnida > Araneae > Tetragnathidae > Tetragnatha > Tetragnatha versicolor. The sequence continues at coordinate 1,381,398 of JANDEH010000004.1, forward strand.
AATGATTGAGATGATAAATAGAAAGTGCAGGTTATGTGTAGAAACTGTTAAACTGCAATATCCTAACTTAAAATTCCCATTTCCATTTACTTATGTTAAAGAGTTTCACTTCTTTTATCCAATCTAATTTATTGCTTGTACAATATCTACTTTTTAAGCTGTCAGTGACATTTTCCTGGTTTAGGAAAATGAAATGAAAATTCTTATAAGGCTCTGTGCGGGAAAAAAGATTCCAAACTTTAAAAACATAAAGAAATAATTAAAGGCATTTCCTGCAATGAGCTAACTCCAACAGCTTTATATTGGAGTTGTTGCTGCAAGCACCTCAATTTTGCAATAAGCAAAAAGGATGCTACAATAGCTCAATTTTGTGGTTCTACAGTGCCTATCCACAATATGGACTTTAAAACCATTAAAAATTTATTCAAGTGGTGGTACTCACTACATCACAGAAAAGAGTTAAGGAAATAAGGAAGGAAATGGCAAAGTTGAATTTAGTGAGGTTAGTAAATAAAGTAATACCTGTATGAACTCTTAAGAAAGCAACATTAGTAGGTGAAAGAGACCATTCAGCAAAGAACTCTACAGCCTAAAATTCCATGGGGTTAGTAAAGGGAGTATTAGTAGTTAAAATTAATGAGAAACATCAGAGATATAGAACAAGGAAAGCTTTCATTACCTGGGTTCTAACAAATTTACTGAGGAAATAAGAAAACTTGGGTCTTGAGTGTAGGAAGCTATTCACTTGGAAAGCAACCACAGGGCGGGGATACAGCCTCAAGGTGCGGGTATGCTCCATAAAATTTGCTAACACTCCACTAGAGTTGTAGAAGCGCACCATAGCTATGCGAGTCGCAACATCCACGGAATCCACGTCATTGCCATAGATCAAGGGATTGAAACCTGTAGTCAATGGGGGAGGTTCATGCGATGCCAACCGATCTGCAGGCTGAATACGATCTAAGTTTTTGATGGGCTGGGGGCTCATGCTCATGGAAGCCAAGGCCTGAAAATAACCAAACCACTCTCAATAGACATACAGATTAACACAATTTTTAACAAAAATTCAAAATTTTTGCATTTTGGAGAAGTACTGTGTTCTCTCTCCGATTGTAGTCACAACCAAAATTTCAGTCAAGATAAAATAGTAGCAAATGGTGACTACTCGGATATTAATCTTTCATTCTTATGGATGGTCATTTATAAAACCCATTCCTAATTTCTTTTAAGACTATTTGGAAATAGTTTCTAGGTTTAAACAACTTTTTATGATATTCAAACAGCAGTTTACTTGTTTCAAGTGATTTTGAAGAATAGTTCCTTCTGGTTCCGGAAGAGATGGCAAATCTTCAACACCAGGAGGCTTGATAACCTATGGGGAATTAAAATTAGTATCATAATAACTTTTTTATTTCAGTTTTTTAATACAATAGATCCTTGATAGAGTGACCCCTTCTGAATATGTTGTTATTATAACAAATAAAATTATCACTGTGATAAAACGGATGTAAGAAAAAACCGTTCAACGCAAAAATCGGTCAGCAAAAACCGTTCAATAAAAAACAAATTTATTACATGTGTAAAGCTATGAGTGTTTTGTTTTTTGAAGGGTTTTTACATTGAATGGATTTTTTGCGACACCGATGAAACAGTTTATACTTTTGTTACCAGTAATTGTCAACATAGGGGCCCCTATATTTGGGCATTTGGGAGTTGTTGTATGGAGGTTCTACTGTATTAGAAACTTATAACTGGAAATAGCAAGTTATTAATAACATTATGAAGAAAATAAGATACATTTACATACCTTATTAGAATCTAAATCAACCAACCAAACATCTTCCGGGATCTTAAAATGTCTTTTAAACATAAGAAAACTAGCAGGTATTCCAATAATATAAGGTGTAGGAGCTAGAAGAAGCTAAAAAGAAATTTGTTTTTTAACCTAACAATACAATAAGGCTACATTAAGTTATTTGAGATTAAAGACAAGTCACGATTTTGAATCATGTAAGACAGAATCATCATTCAAAACAAATATTATGCCAAGATTAATAAAGAATAAGAGAATTAGTACAAGTCTAAGCAGAAAATCTATTATTTACTTGTTCAGCTCCATTCATACATGTTGGCAATAAAGGTATCACAGGAAACATGTATTCCAAAGGATAAATCATTGTAACAAAGGCCATAACACTCATAGAAAGAGCATTATAATCCCTTGACTGCATGAGAAGCTGAAAAACATTTAAAAAATTAGAATGAATTTGATTTGACATTGTGATAAAAAACCTTTTTAGCTTGTCTTAAGGGAAAACAAAAATGATTGATCCAATATTTCTTTTATTAGATTTTGTTTGGGTTATTAATTTTTGTATAAGAGTTATCATTTGAAAGGTTGCAAATACTGTAAGAGTATTATTTGTAGTGATATTAATTATTACCTACATTAACACGTTCACTGCCAGCACCCGAAACAAAAATTGGTGGCAGTACCAGCGCAGGATTGCATCATACATTTCTTCCTACTCTTCTATTACACAGGACTATCAAATACTACCGCCAATTTGGCGTGTTTTTACGATGTGCCCCGTATGAGATTTCCTGTCATAGCCATCACTGATTGCTTCATTTCTTTTCAGGTACAATCTAGTTATATTTTCAGGAATTTTATTTCTGAGATCGAAGTGTCTATATCCACGAAAGTTGACCCATGCTAAAGTATTAGTGAAATTCGTTAGAGTTGAGTTGTTACTTTCGTGGATCTAGACAGTGCCTTTTTAGATATCAACCCAGGCAACACATACGTTCAAGATTCGTCCAATTTTTGTCATGTAGGGCCGAATTCCGTTTACTTGTAGTAGCAGTTACATAAACTTGACATGCTTGGTATGAGCTATGAGCTGTGCAGCTAGGGAAACTGTTCTTTGAAATAAATCAAAGTTTTGGTGTAAAGAGTAAAGAGTTGGTGTAAAGAGTAACACACACGTGTTACTCATAAAAAATTAGTAAGCATACTAAAAGAGAATATTTATCTTATAAATTCAAGAATAATATATTGATTGAAATAGATTCTGGAATTTAAATATTTTCAATAATTATGAGTTTGATTTTAATCATAAACAATCCTTAATGATGTAATTTGAAATTTCTATTATAATGGGGCAATTTTAAAAGATTTATTGAAAAAGATAATTTTTAATTTTAAAACAAGTAATTTATTACTTCTGTGATTACCCAGGATTGCAAACTCCAACAATTCCCAAATTTGGGGTATATTTATAAGCCATCAGGAGCGTAGCCAATTTGCGGAAAATTACAAAAACCATGACTACCAATTTAATGTTGGTGTAAAATGAAATACCCTCAAAATAAAATATTGTGTGTATTAGATGCTTCCCTAGTAGCACAGCTCATACCAAATATGTCGAGCTTATGTAACTTCAACTAGAAGTAAACGAAATTTGGCCATACATGACAAAACGAACGAATCTTGAACGTTTGTGCTGCTTGGGTTAAATCAATATTAAGAATTTGAAGAAAAAAACACAATTGCGCAAATTAGATGCGGAATCTAAATATTTCATTTTAGTTTGAAGAAACTTTCTAGGTCTATGTGTGGCAACAAGAAAAACACGAAATCTAATCGCAGATATATGAGGAAAGCGGTTTTATGATCCTTCGCCAAAAGACTCCAAATTGAGTGTAGATCGAAGTTATAGTACTTGTTCTCTATGTGTAACGTAAAAGTACGGATGAATGCGTTATATACAGATGCTCCCAAAAAGTGATAAAATTTTACAGTAGACATCAGCGCTCTTTTCTCCAGGACGCGCCAGTGCGTCCTTGGCAGTGAATGTGTTAAAGAGTATAACATTTTCTGATCATGAAATGGAAAATAAGTTTATGAAAAATATAAACCTATAAAACATATGTAAGATTTCTTTGACATAAAACCAAACATTTTAGAGAATCTATTATTTTATCTATTTTTTAGAACCTTGGCCACATACCTTGTGCTCTAAAATGATGCAAGTTAGAACTTTCATGCATGTGTTTACACCGAGCAGTTCAAGGGGCAAATGAAGAGGGAAATCAACCAAAGAGAATCGGGTGTGGTCAGGGAGAGCAAAGGTGAGAGGAGGTTGAATATCTCGAGGCAGAATTTCCACCTGTAAAAGGGAAAATATTTTAAATCTCTCTTACTTTAATTTTTTTAATGTTGAATGTCAGTGTACTAAAAGTATTGTTTAAAAATGTGTTTGCCAGTTATTAAATGCAAGTAAAGCTTAATTATCTCAACAAAAAGCTTTGAAGGACATTGTCGAGTGTAGATAATTAAATGGGTTCTAATACAAGTTTAGAGCTTTTAAGTTGTTTTATTACTAGTTATATTTGAAAAAAAAATGCACTACTATTTATGATTTCTTTTAAATGAATTTGCATAAAGTGTAATGAGAACATACCTCCACCCTTGTTTTCCCAGGTACTGGCACAGGAGCACTTAGTAATCTCAACATCCACATTTCCAGCTCACGAATTCCGTGAAGCATTGATGCAGGAATGTTTTCGCTTAATCGCCCTGTTATGAAGGACCAAACAGTCTCCCTACTTAGAAAAAAATACTCAAAACTTAACCATAACAAGTAGAAGAAAAAAAAGATACAGGGATGGATTGTATACAAATATTTTGAAACAAGAAATTGAAAGGATCATATAAATTTATTTATTTATGATAGTCTTCAAAACATCCTCAAACAATAAATTTTAACAGTAATTTTTTTTATAGTTCTTATTTATTTTTTACATTATTTTTAGTATTTAAAATAAATTTTCATTGCTGTTTTATCAGTTTAGAATTAACCAGTAGGTAACAGCTTACATTATATTTCTAGTACTTTTAGGCAGCCTTATTTGTTTTTACCCAACTTTAATCTAAATATCTTTCTATCTTACATTAAGGATGTTGGTACTTTAAGATTGACCAGGCTCAAGTGCAAATACAAGTGAAAATATTCAAAACTGAATGCAAATGCAAATATTGAAATAAATAGCAATTTAAATATATAAACTAGCATTGTTGTCAGGGTTGGCTGGATTGGACCCAATGGGTTTTTTCAAAAAAACCCATGTGAAAAAACCCACATTTTGGACCCATTTTTGGGTTTTTTCAAGAAAAATCAAGATTTTGGCAGTTCTTTCAAAATTTAATGTGTGTTTTTTTTAAGTTTAGGATATTTTTAAAATTTTAATGGGTTTTTTCAAAATTTAAACTAGGTTTTAAAAATTAAATGGTGTTTTTTGAATTTCAGGCAGTTAAAAAGTTAAATAGGTTCTTTCATTATTCAGTGGGTTTTTATTATTGAATAGGGTTTTTTCAAAATTTAGGACGTTTTAAGTTCAAACTAGATATAAAAAATAAAGAAGATTTTTTAAAAATTTCAGTGGGTTTTTTCAAAGTTTAATAGATTGCTTTCAATATTGAATGGGTTTTTTCAAAGTTTAGGATATTTTTTAAATTTTAGTGGGTTTTTTCAAAATTTAAACCAGGTTTCAGTAAATAATGGGCGTTTTTACAACTTCAGTGGGTTTTTTCAAAGTATAAAAACTTTGAAAAAGCCCACTTAACTGTGGAAAAACTGACATTATTTTGACAGAACACATTTTACATGGAAAGAACTCACCATAATTTGAAAAAACCCACTTACTTTAACGGAGAAAACCACTTAATTTTGAAAAAACCCACACTTTTTCCGAAAAAACCCAGTTTTATATGGGTTTTTTCAGGGTTTTATTGAAAAAACCCAAAAAAACCCAACCCACTTGGGTTTTTTCAAAAAAACCCGGGTTTTTGCCAACCCTGATTGTTGTGCACTTAATTTTTAATGTTTTTAAGTAAAATGTTGCCAATAAAGTCCGATTGACTTGGTTTAAATCCTGGTTAATCCTAAAGTACCAGTTTGACTTGTAAAATTTTAAATACGATAAAAAATAATATAAACTTAGGCATACCTGCCTTGCCTGGTCCCTCCAGTTCGCCTTGAAAGGTTTCTTTCATTACAATTATCAATGAGTTTTCTCAAAATGAAAAGGCATTCTCGAAAAGTAGAAAAAAATGGATGATGACTAATGATACAAAGTGAAGTGAGTGAATGACTCTTGATATGCTGATGACTTGTGGGTGAAGATGACTTGGAATCTGCATCTGAATCCTCCCCTGCCCGTGAGGAGTAATCACGGTTTGGATCTAAAAATCTGTCGGAAGAATCAGATTCTTTTCCCTTGTTAAGTTTTCTCCTCGCACGGGACTTCTCCTTGGTAGAGGATCGTCGCTCAATAGCTCTATAAAAGTTAACACAAATACCATACCGAACTCGGCTGGTATCTTTTTCTGTCAAAGCAAACACAAAAGAGTTTGACTCCCTGAGGCTGACACGTTTTGGACCTATGCACACACAGCCTTCAGGCTGGCAAAAATATACTACCTCAGGACTGAGAGGGAAATCTTTGTGGTCTTCGGCTGGATACTTTCGCAGAAGTTCGGGTGTTTGCACCGCATGGTTGCGGCTTGGCTGCCGAGCTCCCACAAAAACAATGTAGTCCAAGAGCCGAGGACAAAAATATTTCTTGGTAGCATCTGACATTTCTATTCAGATGCTGGAATAGGGATGGAGCAGTGGATGAACAGCACTGCTGAGTCAGGTGTCGAGAACAAATAACATTTTCCTTAAAATTATCTACAGATAAATATGAAATGATTTTCTGGACACAATTTAGCCAATACTGCTCTCCAACAGCAGGTTTTCCACTTTCCCAATTCCATAATAACAGCATTTAAACTGTAAAAAGAAAATTAATGAGGAAACACATTACGATATTCTACAGGATGAAATTCATTCCATCTCAAAAATATTTATAACTAAAATCTTAAATGTAAAGCTAAAAAAAGGTAAACAGGTTAACAATATGGTAAATGAAAACTACATGGATTTGTTTGAATTTAGTATGCAATCCAGGTCTTTCAAGAATTGAAAAAGTATATACTATTAAGCATGCGTGATGGAAACATTTCTGAACATCTAATATAATAAAATTGAATGTGTATGTGTGTGTGTGTGTTTGTCTTTTATACAAATCCACAATTTTCCTCCGATCTGCACCAAACTTGGTATACATACGTAAAAAAACTCCAGAAAAAACATAGGCTATGTTTTGAAAACTTTTAATGACCCCTTGACCCTCTTTTGACCCTTTTTATGGTCATTTTGCTGAAATAGCTTTATTTCTCCTCAAGAAGAGATCTGCTTACTCCATTGTTACAAAGAAAATGTAATGCTAAACAACAAGTTTTTATTTGAAACACTAGGCACAAGTCTATTTAAAAATTTTATTAATAATTTAAAAATCTATTTCAATTAAATTTAAAAGTTTTAAGTATAGTTAAACATATTTTTATTTTAGATTTTATCTAATTTTTCTATTTTAAAAAGCTTTATGGATTATCATGTTGTTAAAATAGTCTCCATGGAAACGAGGATGTAAAATCAAAAGGTGATAATATTTTAGCTTTTAAGAAAGTTGGTTAACAAACAAAAAACTATTAAAACTCCCTTTCAACTAGAAAATATTGATTTTTTTCTTAAATTGCAAAATGGAATAAGCTTTATAATTATTGAATAATTTCACCGAACACGTTAATTCCTGAAGATATGATTAATCAAGGGATCTAAGCAATTTTAAATAATTTTTATAATATTTTTTCCATGTTGTAAATGTGGATATCATTCGAAAATTATATTGCTTGAGAACTGAAGGAATTTTAATCCATCTGGGAACACTGGGATAAGAAAAATTACTACGATACGAACACCGGGATAGGAAAAGTTACCGGGAAGACTGGAGTATGAAAAAGACGCCTAGGATACCGGGATGATTGGTAAATGCTGATTATCTAAAATTAGTAATGTATTTGGGAAAACTTTTTTACAGGAGAGACAAAAAAACTTCTCACGTCCACAATTCTACAGCTAAATTTGTTTTTTAAATTTTTAACTGTAGGTATAACCATCTAGAATTCGATTAGTTTTTCATTTTCCTTTCAGTTGCATTACCTTGGGCGTAATTACGCTAATTAGGTTAGAATGAGCTGATTTTGATGCAAAAATGCGATTTTTCATGCTTTTTTCAGTTTTTTTTTTGTTCAATTAAGTTGTGAAGTGGTTTTTTCCAGTTTATTGGGTTGGAATGAGCTGGGTTTGAGCTATATCCCTTCACCAGGTTATGAAGAACCCTCTAAACTTTCAAAATATGCAAAAAAGTGGATTTCAGAAAAATATGGAATGAGCTGGTTTTGATAGCAAACGCCTCAAATAATAAATTTATACTCTTCACCCGTGCAAGGCCGGGCATATCAGCTAGTAACATATAAGTTCATCATCACATTTAGCCTTCATTGCTTTTGATTTTTATTGTCTATGCTGTAGTGTCACAATGTTGCTTTGGGGGTGATTCTTTTCCAGGGTGATTCTGAACTGTCTTTGGGTAGTCTACACTTCCTATCATTTAAGCTTAAGAGTTTTGAATCACCCAGATGCAGATCTTCATAAAATGATTTTAAAGTATAAACACAAAATTATAGAGTATTTTTTATGTTCTTTTTAGTTTCTCATTACCAGCATCTACAAGAGCATTCTTTTCGAAGGTTTTTTTTTAAAATATAGGATACCTTCTACCAGTGGCGTAGCCAGGATTTTCTCATGGGGGGGGTCCAGTGCGAAAAATTTACCATTGGATATCAAAAAGTTTCTACAATTAGTGAAATAAAGTTATAATTTTCACTTTACTTTTAATTTCTTCTCTGTGTTAATTAATATAAATTAGTGTAATAATTCAGATTAAGTATTAATTCGATTGAAAGTTCTGATCCACATAATTTTTTTTATTAAGTACAGAGACCGTTAAGAAACAGATTAAGAGTTTTCAGTAGCTCCATATTAAAATGGGGGGTCCACCCCCAGAAAATTTTTGGAAATTTGATTTTGAAAAGGATGTTTTTTACTTCATTTATGAGGTAATAACCGAGGAGCACCGCTCCTTGTAAGCCAGATAATTTTTAAGGAAAAAAATAGAAATCTGACGTTTCTGAGGCAGTAGTTGATCCAGGATTCGGTTTTGGGGAGAGCTAAAAATTATGAAAATCAAATTGAATCTTCTCAACGAATACAATATTAAAAAGGCTGAAAATAATTGTTTCGAATTACCTTAAAGGGGTTTGGGGGACCTCCCCCAGAAAATTTTTGGAAATTCAAGTCTAAAAAGCAGGTTTTCAACTCGTTTTGATACACCTAATCCTAATTTCGAACATTATATTTTCAGGAATTTTTTATTTGCTAGGAGTTTTGTATTTTGACGAACTCATCATAAAAAAATGTGTTTATAATAAAGTTCCAAGTCCCAAGGGGGGTCTGGGGGTACTCCCCCAAAATTTGTTGGAAATTTGACCCTAAAAACAGGGTTTGTTTTACTCGTTTAGTACCCTTTATCACCCCCTCCCCTTATATCGTCCCTCAATTAATACGTTTGTTATGGGGAAACCGGGGGTTCCCCCGGAAAATTTTAGATTTTAACATGCAAAAAAGGTAGTTTTTAGACACTTTTAAGGGACATAGACGCCCTCTTTTGAGTAGGCACTGGAATATTTAACGCATAAAAAGGGTTAAACAATTTTGGGTTGGGCCCATGGGGGGGTCCGGACCCGGGGACCCCCCCCTTCGCTACGCCCCTGCCTTCTACCCCTTTCTCAGTCAGTACAACAGTCAGACTGTTCCAAACTTACAGTAAGATTCAATGCCAATCACAGGTGACTGAAAGGGTTAAACCAGTCTCTATCAACCCAGATTTTTGGGGTTAATTTAAAAAAAAAGGTATATTAAAAAAGCATAACACTGATATTTTAACTTACCTTTTAGAACATGATCATACACAAACAGCACAAAGCATTCACCTGGACTCCATAGTAGTTGTTTTGAATTTGCACTAAGAAAAATGAAGAGAAACAATCATTTCATGCACATAAATTATAAAATACATTTTTAAATTTAAATTTCTAAAACTAAATGCAATAATGATTAAGTGTGAACTCTAAATATTTATAGATTAAATCCATATATCTGTCATGATAAAAAAATACTTCAATAATATAAATAACATGGGGTTATAAGATGGTCAGAACTCAAAATCATTAGCTTTAGAGAAATTATCCAGGATCAAATAAAAGCAGGGATCCAAGAGGGATTTAGTGATGTATCCATCTGTGAAATATATTCCTTTAGAAAATTTCCCATTTTGACCATAGAAAAGAACTAAATTCATAGTAAATTTGTCCTGGACACATCCTTGTAATAGCACTAGAAAACAGCATCTTCTAAATCCTTGTTTGTAGCTGCCTTTATAAATGTTCTTAAAAGACTTCTATCTTCGTTTTTCAAGCACTGACACTAAGTTTAAATGTGTAGGTTTAATTCTGAAAGCGGTTTGGATAAATAGCGATTCGGATAGTTGGAGTTCTACTCTAATTGCATACATTGTAACAATATTGGGGTTGGTTACTGGCATCCAACTGAAGGATCAAAAAAGGCATTTAATGGAAAAGGACTTGTTTTTAATATTAATGAAAATAGACTCAAAAATCTGGGTCAGGAGTGATATTTTCTGCAGCTCTTATACACAAATCACTACTGCTTTACAATACCGAAAAAAATTCCACTTACCAAATAAATTTTCAAGTACTTATACAGGTAGAAAATAAGCTACTTTCAATATAGGATAAAAATTCTGTTGGGATTGATATTAAGGAAACCTGGAATGAAAAAATGTTTTGCTTAAGATCTTAAGAAGATAAAGTAACAAGAATATTCTTAGACAATAAATTAATATTAAAAAATTTTTAAGGTCAGAAAACTTGAATTATGTAAATAATTTGAGTAAAAGTTAATAAACAGAATAAAAAACAGTTAAACAAAAATTTAATTTTTTGTAAAGAAATATAATTGAGCTGGTTAATACAAAAATGGCTGCGTCCTCTCAAAATTATAAAATTTAAGTTAAGATTGAGTTTTAATTCTTTCTAAGCCATTTTGTTTAGAGTTTAGTAAAATACATTAATTGTTATCAAAATTCAAGAAACAATGATAAATCTGAAGCAAGTCAATATATTGAAAAGATGAACATCGGTCCATTGCATTTAAATGAAATTGGGAGGTTAGGGTGATGGTTGACCAATATGGCTTTAAATGTTCAAAAATGCCTCAATCCATAGATGTCATGAAAAAAATTATACAGTACATAAGGAAAAGAACAGTGGGTACCGGTACAGGTTTAGAAAGAGTCCTCCAGCCGCCATGTTGTTTACCCACAGCTCAAGTAATGACTGCCAACCAGAGAGATCTAATTAAATTAATATTAGATCCTAAGATAATTATAATTAATAGATTATAATGAGATCTATTAGTAATATTAGACCTCTAGGCCACTTAAAATCATATTGCTGTGGTTACTCATGGATGACTTTCTAAAGCTGTTTCAAAAGAACTTTGCTTCTTGATAAAAGAAATGATTGGGTTACTAAATTATACATTAATGTTTATTTTAATTATTATTAATGTTTATTAAAAAAGGTACAGTAAACTTAACACTTTAATATGTTAATGTGGTTATTTTGATTTCAAAGTCAAAAATTAAAATTAATATTTAACAAGTGTGAGGGGTTCTTCAAAACAGTTCTAATTATCAAAAACTTTGGAAGTTCAAAGGGACATAAAAATGTTCGAATAATCTAAGTTGCACTGTATTAGGCATAAAATTTGTGGGAATCAATTAGAATTACTGGCCATATAGTTAGAATTGGATTTTTATTTACCATTTTGAAATTATTTTACGTCTGAAACATCGGTAACATTCGTAACATCTGAAGGCTCCGAAAGCGACACATCAACATCAACAAACCGAAACATACATAGCTAGTGAGTTGAGACAAATGCACGCTACTTCCGTTACAAGGGGGAAAGTCTCCAAGGACAAATAAAACAGAGCAATCACTCATTACGTGTGAATTGGGTTTAAAAGCGTCACCAATGCGAGTTCACAGGACGCACTAGGCGATTTCTCAGCTTGGTCTATGATTGGCTGAATGGTATGACGTTGGGGTAATAGTGATAAGTTACGCCCTGAAATTGACCAATCACGATTCGCGTTGGTAATCGCCTAGTACGTACTGTGAACTTGCGTCACCAATCAAAGTACAACTGAGGCGTTTGCTGTCAAAATCAGCTCATTCCATATTTTTCTGAAATCCACTTTTTTACATATTTTAAAAGTTTATAGCAGGGGTTCCCAAACTTTTTTTGGTCCGTAGACCCCCTGACGACATTTTTCGTACCCCGTGGACCCCCTGGATTAGGGACCGTTCAAAAAGTAGCTAAAAATCTTATGTTTATGATATTGAAAAAAAAATGTGGATCAGAATGGAAAAGTTCCGTGAAATTCTATGGTATTGAAAAAAAAAAGGGTTCTCTCCAACAGGATAAGAGAAAGATTCCATTGTCCCTGTTCTCTTTGCGAGGACTCTATGATAACAAACTTTTCATATTACTAAAATTTGATTATAAAAAAGACAAAGTTTTTGAAACGCATCAAAATTTTTCATTTTAATGAAATTTTTCTGATGGACCTATGAAAGTCGCTGTGGACCCCCTAGAAGTCGCTGTGGACCCCCAATTTTCATTTCAATGCCCGTGGACCCCCTGAAAGTCTCTGTGAATCCCTTGGGGTCCATATGGACCACTTTGGGAACCGCTGGTTTATAGGGTCCTTCATAACATGACAAAGGGATATAGCTCAAATCCAGCTCATTCCAAACCAAAATTAGATGAAAAGGAGAAAACAGTGATCTCAACCACAGAGTATAGAGCTTAACAGAGATGCCAAACGGCCGGTTTCCTCCTAAGGTAATTAATTTAATTCAGCTCGCAGATTATAATTTAGTTCAGCAGCCAATCAGAAAAAGCTAAATGCGAATGATTGAGCAAATGACTTTAAGTGACAGCTTCAGTGGGCGAATGAAGTGGGTGAGTGACAGGTGGGAGGTGGAGCTATAGGAGGTAAGGAGGCGGGACCGTTTGGCCAGAGGTTTGTCTATGGGAAAAGCCCTGTTAAAAAAGTTGCCATTAGCGTCTATGGAGATGAACACTCTGTTAAGCTCTATACTCTGTGATCTGAACTGTAAAATTTCAGGTAATTTGAAAGTTAAGTGGATGTCATATATTTAAAACTTGTAAAGACACATATATTAACTGGTAAACTAGAAAAAAACAATCTCACAAAAAAGCATGACAATAAATCGTGTTTTTGCATCAAAATCAGCTCATTCCAACCTAATTAGTGTAATTACGCCCAAGGTAATAAACCTGGAATGAAAATGAAAAACTAAAGGTTGATTTTCGGGATTTTCATGATCGAATTAGTAAATTGGGTAAGTTTTAGTATGTTTCATGACATAGTGCATATTGTCTATTAAAAATATAAAAAAAAATTGCTTTAGAACTGTGGACGTGAGAAGTTTTTTGTCTCTCCTGAAAAATTTCTAAAAATGGAATGAGCTGGTTTTGATTGCAAACGCCTCCAGTGTAGCAATGGCTCAGGTAGGTCAAAAAAACGCTCGAAATCTGCTTACGGTGCTTGTTTGACGTTTGACGAAATGGTTTCGAAAAACGTGTAAAAAATTTTTAACTGGATACAATTTCTTTGCCGTTACCACATTGCTTTTGCCTTCCCAATTTTGAGAAAAACAGTAATTTTTTTGTTTTAAATGTAATTTTTTAAAATTAGTTTTTGCAAACCTGTAGTTCAAATGTGAAATTAACGAGGGGATATAAAACCAAAATTTTTTAAGCAGATTGTTTTTTTTCAAAAAGCTTCTCTGATAATTTTTTTGAAATGAATATTTATGGTGAGCAAAAAATAATTAAGAAAAAGATAGTTGGTCCTCTCCTTTTAATAATCAAGTTTTGACTAAAACTTGCGTTTATTGATACCTTATTAATTTGGCTAATTAATGAGTTAAAAATCTGAATCTTAAATATGTAAAGGTTGCGATAGTCCATTAAAAATAATAACGAAAAATTGGTACTTTAGCCGGGTGCAAATATCGCCAATCGGAGTTTAATGGCGACATTACATAAATTACACATAAAATGCGACTAAAATATCAAAACAACACTGCTAGTGGAGGTATTTTAATTTAATGTTTTTTTTCTTTGATTTTTGATTTTTTTTTCGATTTGGCAGAAACATAGGGTTTGCGCCTGGCCTGGCTATTCCTAAAGCTCCGAAAAATCGAATAAACCAGTAAAGAAACATCCCCATCTCCATGTTTTCAGACGCGAACTAGATCAGTAGCGAAGCTAAATATCTTAATTAGTTTTTTAACGATCGGCTTGATTTCCTCATATCTGTCATTACTTTCATTCTGTCCTTTCTTACTGCATGAATTCCCCCCCCACTCCGCTATCGTTCACAGTTATTTTCAGAATCCCAGCTAGCCAAGCTAGTGAGCAGTCAAAAATAAAAGGAATTAGACACATAAAACTCCTCTGTTTGCTTCGTGAGCCTGAAAGAGAATCTTAATTACTCTAAAACTACTAATTCGATTTTTTATATCCTCAAACATTTGCATATGTATGTTAAAAATTTCATTATTCCATCTAATAGTTTTGGCGTAGTGAGAGTTTGAAGAGCTCAAAAATAAGAATTTTAGAATCAGCGGAACCTAAAGTTATTATTGCTTTTTTAATTTGTAAATTTGCTCACAAATTTACTATCACATTTTGGGATAAAAGCGGCTACTTTGACGCTGTTATCCAATATTTGACGAAATATGATATTATATTTAGTAATATAAATACCATACTCTTAAGTGTATGCCATTAGGGGGGGGGGTGCAGAAGACTTCAGCCCCCACTAAAAAATACCATAATACATTTCGACTTTATCATTGCTGATTTTCCCTATTTATCAGAGAGAAAAAAAATGTTGCTCGTACATGATCTTTTCTTTTCCTTCCTAGGGGGTTACACACAATCTACGTTCAAGTGCGGTTCACAAGCATATTATTGTGTGTATTTTCTTTACTAAACATCCCCCTTCGAATTTACCGTGAACTAATGGTGAGAAAGAGGAGAGGGGGCACGGACCCCCCCCTCATGAAATTTGGACAAAGTTTACCGAAACTAGTAAAAACTCTGTTTTAAGAGTCAAATTTCCAAGATTCCCCATACCCCCTCTTTTGGTACTTGGAGTTCGATTATTCACAACTTTTTTACATTAAGTTCATCAAGATGCCTCCCCCCCAAAAAAATCCTGGATTCGCCACTAGTGTATGCTATGTCAGGGCTTTTATCGCTATATGCTATATATAATATATCGTAAAAATAGAACAACCCCCCTCTCTAATCTTAGGTAAGTGGTAAACGTGGTCGCATCATCCATAGTGAATCGATAGAATAGTCCTAGAGGTCAAATGAATGGCAAAATGTGCCTGGGTCAAACTGAATCTATTGCTGGTATGACGTAGCTGAAATCAATCGATGAATTCTCGCCTATCTTTGAACGTTCTTATAAAGCTGTTACATGTGATTTTGCCAACACTTATCCTTAAACCTATATCCAAACCTCAAACAAATCGCAAAAGAGGCAATTTCAATGGTGGAAATGACCTGTATAGTTGATTTATTTATCCCTTCTTCGAAAAAATGTATTAGCGCTTTTCTGCCAAAAGGGTCTTAATGCAGCAAAGCAACATCTACAGAGTTTTACGGCTTTCACTGCCGATATAATCAGTGCCAATGCCTCATTTATTGCAATATATGTTCGTGATCTGTAACAACTTTCTGTGAGCCTTATTCCCAAGAAGGGAAAATAGTGAGGATAATCCAATTCATACAGGTGGTTTCAAAAGCCCGTTTCACGGCTTTTATATGGAACCTATGTGTCCTAGGGTCATGGAAGTTAGGTCTACCCCTAGGAAACTGACACTGACGAATCCATTAAGCTGCCTTACAGTGCCCATAGCGGCGAAATAAAAAATTTAAAAAAAATATTTAAAAAGGAGATAGAGCAAAACCATTACAGATAGTATTATTACCACCGCTATGAATAATTCACTGAAAAAATTTCATGAAAATATCGTGAATATTCGTGGAGATATTAACTAGTGAAAATAGCACTTTTTCAGGTCTCAAAAAAGAAAAAGTTCGCAAATTTGCAAATTTTTCAGTTGTATTATGTAGTTGCATGTTTTTTAGTTTAATGAAGACAAATTTTTAAAAAAAAATTTTAAACTTGCAAATTTGCGAACCTTTTCTTTTTGAGATCTGAAAAAGTGCTATATTATCACAAGTTAACATCTCCTCGAATATTCACGATATTTTCATGAAATTTTTTCAGTGAGTTAGACATAGCGGTGGTAACAATACTCTGATTGATGGTTTTGCTCTATCTCCTTTAGTTTTTAAATAATTTTTATGATTTTTTTATTTCGCCTCTAGGGTCGCTGTAAGTCAGCTCAATCGATTTTCCAGGGTTATAAAGGTAAGTACCGAAAAGTCGTTCCAGCGTGGTCCCCCATAAATCAAGCCCTGAATTTAACTACAAATGAGCAAAACAGTTTTTATTTTTAACATATAATAAGGAAAGAAATTTATTTTTCAAACTGGGTTCTGTTATATAAATAAAAAATATTAAAACGAAACTCAAAGTTTAAACAAAACTGTAAAATTAAAATTTGCACCAAAAAAGAAGACAGTTTAGGTTTTAACAGCTTTAGAATAAAGGAAATGAAAATGCAATTGTTTCAAAACACAGAATGTGCTTGGAAAATTCTACAGATGACCCATAAATTAAAGAGTGCAGTAAATTCAATGAATAGGGGTATACATTTAAAATCAATCTAAGCATTAGAAAGTGTTTAATATCTTATAGTTGTTAAATTCCTTTTCTTTCAGTACCTTGTTATTGTATAGTATTATTGTTTTATAGAATTATTGTATAGTATCTTGTATCTTATTGTCTTTTAGTATCTTTTACATAAAGTGTTTTGGTAATCCATTTTATAAAAAAAAGTTCCTTTTGAAAGTAATACTGCTTCCTTTTAACTTTCTATTCATAGTCTTAGGAAAGACCTTACATACCTTTGGACGTATAACTGCTTTTAATACTAACTCTATAAACATGTGTGTTTAAAGAAGAAACACCCACTTACTTTTTTGTTATAAGTACTCCTTTTTCCAGATTACTGAGGTTGTTTAAATTTTTAAAAAGAAAGTGTAGAATGCTAATTTCAAGGGAAAAATCAAGCTTTAAATTTTTTGAGATAGGGAAACTATAGTAAAATGGTCAACCTATGCTTTATTTGAATCCTTGTATGTATATGTCACCGGTAAAGTTTGAAACGCCGGTATTTCTACCTAGGTATTGTAATAGTACAATGCCTAAACTAAAAACAACAGGCATTATATACAATTCTTAGGCATTCTATAGAATGTCGGGGTTTTATATATACATTGCCGGTAACATATATAATTGAATTTGTATAAGCTCAAATTAAATAAAAGTTTCCTGGATGGAAAAATGGAATCTCTTACTAAAAGTTGGCCACAAACCATTATTTTCTACACAAGCGACTCCACTATTACTATTAATAACAAGATAATTTTATACCCTAATGATAACGATCAACGGATATACCACCTAATCCTCATAAATAATAAAGTCCTTTTAGTTTTTATTAAATTTAGGTTTTTATTTAAAACATTTAAGTTTTTATTGAGTTCAATGATACAATAAATTTTCATTAACAATTACACCTATTCGAAAAAATTTCAAGCATACATAAAAGAGGTTAATTTGATTAAAATTTCAAAAAAGAAAATAAAATTAATTTTAAAAAAATCAACATATTTAAACAAAAAGATGCCAAACTAAAATCGTTCTTTTTTTTCATAATTTTAGGTTTCATTTCCTTGATATTTTAATGAACATTGAAATGAGAGTTCACCAAATATTTTCCTCTTCTTAAATTATAACAATGTGTCGCATTGTAATAAACGTATCCCGTGGCCGTGACACAACCACTATCCGCTCGCTTCCTCTATACTATATAGATAGATATCAGGGATGAAGCAGGGTGTGCGTTCTCAAAAAGAGCTTTCTATAGAAGGATATCTTCATTTAATAATTCTTCTTATAATTCCCACTTAAAGACTACTAAGAAAAGTACTTTATCTTTACAACGGAATTAACTAAATAAGAAATGAAAAATAATTAAATAGGCTAAAGAATTTAATTGGTATAGTTAAAATTTAAGTCAATCAAAAAATAATTATAATAAATTTAAAGTAATTATGCAAAATTTAAGTCTTTATTCAAATCACGAGGCGTCTGAAATTGCAACTTCTCGACTCTTTTGGATCTGAGATACAGATAAAGAAGGTTATTCGATATTTTAGGAAACTCAAAACATTTTTTCAAAGCTATTGATATATCAAAATTCAAACTCATTTTTTGAGTGAAAAAATTGTGACTTACACAAATATACTTTTTTTTTCTAAAACTACAAAAACGACTCGATTTTATGAAACGATTTAGAAAAAAATGTAATACTGATGAAAATTAAAATATAGCGGATATATAGTAAAATAATAATTTTATGGTGCTCCATATACGGGGTAGTGGGTAGTAACATTGTTTGGGGAACATTGAGAAGTTTCTCAATAACCATAAACGCATTGTTATGAATGACAAAAAATTACAATAATAATTTTTCTTGAATTGAGAGAGATCACACATATAAACAGTTTTACATGAACTTTTTTTAATATAAACGTAGATAATAAGTTTTTATCAAGCTTTCAGGAATAAAATAAATCCTAAGAATTTAATGAATGGTTATTTGTAACATGTTAAAATGCCTAATGAAACAAATGCCTAATGAAAGAACAAGACGTTATTTTTAAATAAAAATTGTCCCATGAATAAGTTAAATAAATTTAAAGGTATCTTTCTCCACAAAAGGTATATTTATAAATAAAAAATGCGTCACTAATCGTAATTAAGTGGTTAGTTTTGGGCCATTTATTTTTTACTTACTAGGGAGCTACCGCCCCCTGCTCGCTATCGCTCGCCAACCCCCGTAAACTGCTAACGCAGGACCTTTTGGAATTGCTTCGCAATTCCCACAAATTCCAACTCGTTGAACTTAACACACTTTATAAAACAATTAAACAATTTACAGAAAAAACGTCAACCAACTTATTAAAAATACTTCACCAAATCCCCTCCATAAATAAATCTCCCTTAAAAGTTTGAGTATACAGGGTGTAAAGAAAAGTCCCTTTACCCTGTAATAAGTTGCCAACGGAGCAAGCTAAAGCTATGCAGTTAATGTAACGGTATAGTAAAGTGACTATGCGCAATCGAATGCGACCAACCGTAGCGCCCTCTAGCGGAAATTTTAGAAGTTAAAAATTTTATTTTAAAAACTATTAAGAATTTGTTAAAATAGTCAATTACAAAGTTGTAGAGCAGCATCGATTTAGTAGGAAAAGACACCTTAAGCAAAAAAATATCTTGAATAGAACCCCTAACACGCGCGCTCAATTAGGTTGAATTTACGTCGATTTTACATCTTAAAACGCTTTTTACGAGGCGAAAATGAGATATTTTCAATTTAATGACTTAAATAAATGAACAAAAGTATTCTTAACTCATTAAATTGAAAATTTCTTACTTTCGCCTCGTGAGAAGCGTTTTAAGACGTAAAATCAACGTAAATTCAACCTAATTGAGCGCGCGTTTTAGGGGTTCTATTCAAGATATTTTTTTGCTTAAGGTGTCTTTTCCTACTAAATCGATGCTGCTCTACAACTTTGTAATTGACTATTTTAACAAATTCGCAATAGTTTATAAAATAAAATTTTTAACTCCTAAAATTTCCGCTAGAGGGCGCTGCGGTTGGTCGCATTCGATTGCGCATAGTCACTTTACTATACCGTTACATTAACTGCATAGCTTTAGCTTGCTCCGTTGGCAACTTATTACAGGGTAAAGGGACTTTCCTTTACACCCTGTATATATTAACTCGAACTTATCAAAAATTTAAACGAAATGTTTTTAAAAATATTCATCTTAATTATTTTTAATCTATGATTATAAAAATAACTAATTCTAATTGTTTATCAATATTCGGACCAAACAAAAAATATTATTTTAAAGTAACTCGTTAGTATAATATGCCTAGTGTTTATCATTCATATTTTTTTAAACCCAGACTTGTTAAACAATACCGTTTAAGCAATTGAAAACAATAAGAGACAAAACATCACTCTATGTTTACAATTAATTTCGATAAAATCAGAATAAAAATTATAAATATTGGAAAAAAAGTGTGAAATTTTAGTATAAAATGGCGTTCATGTAAGTTTTTAGAATATGTTTTTATCAGTCTTTGAGTGATATTTCATCAAGAAAGTACTTTTTTTAAAAGGTGAAAAAACATGTTCATCTTAAAATATAGCGTCAATCGGACGTTGTGATTGGATGCATAATAATTTGAATTGCAGTACTTGCTTTGTAACTGCGACCTTATCCGTTATCTAAAAAAATGGAAATATTTTAAAACTGAGAATTTTTTTTGAAAAATCGAAGGGCCTACTCGGAAATCCGGAAAGAATCCGGACATTTTGATACCATATATGTGTCATTCGGTTCAGTAATTAAAAAGCCTTTCTCTGGAAACCGTTCACTAAAAACTTTTTTTTAGAATAGAGAGATATTTTGCAACTGGTTTTAAATAATATTTTTGAAAACGGTTCTTGGTTACCTATAAAAGTTCTCAGAACAGAAGGGGATGTTTTTCAAATTTCTGATTATATCATGTGTTTATAAATTGCAAATCACTTCGAAATAACTTCATTCATAGTATCCATATTTAACGTTATGTATATTCATGAGTATTTATTCCTTTAGTTTTAAGTCTGTAATTTCTGACTTTTTATGAAAGTTTAGAATAGCTGCCATCTAAGAGATTAACTTCAGGTAATCTTTTTTTTTCAAATTTTAAAAATATGCAAAAAAATCACGCAAATTTTTCATATGTTAACTGTATTTTAGATACTTATTATTTTGGTTTAAAAGTTATTACCATTAAAAAAACTTTACTGGGAGATATATGTACTAATTAATTATTATTAATTTTTCTAGGGAAAACAAAATACTAATAATTTAATTATTTCTTTCTTTTAACTAATCCAATGAATTATAAATATTAAATCTTAATTCAAGATTTCTTCATGAAATAAAGTTTTATCTATATGCAACAATACAGTAACCGCGTCTAGCTA
Organism: Tetragnatha versicolor; assembly: GCA_024610705.1. Lineage (NCBI taxonomy): Eukaryota > Metazoa > Arthropoda > Arachnida > Araneae > Tetragnathidae > Tetragnatha > Tetragnatha versicolor. The sequence goes on from JANDEH010000004.1 coordinate 1,402,850, forward strand.
CTTTTCCCAAAGGTAAAAAAAAACATTTTGCTATTCTAACGCCCACTGAATTAGAAATAATGTTTGTAATTATATAATTACTTAACATAAATTATAATTATGTTTAAGTTAAAGAATAACATAGTAAGTGTTGTGACTTGTGTTAATTACGGAGTTATCATTCATCATCGTGGTGTATTAACACGTTGGAAAAAACCCGGTTTTTTTTTTGAAAAAACCCAAATGGGTTGGGTTTTTCAGTAAAACCCTGAAAAACCCTGAAACCCTCCGTCAAAATAATGTCAGCTTTTTCACAGTTAAGTGGGTTTTTTTCAAAGTTTAAACTTTTTATACTTTGAAAAAACCCACTGAAATTGTAAAAATTCCCCTTTATTTATTGAAACCTGGTTTAAATTTTGAAAAAAAAACTCCACTAAAATTTAAAAAATATCCTAAACTTAAAAAACACCATTCAATATTGAAAGAAATCTATTTAACTTTGAAAAAACTCACTGAAATTAAAAAATCCTCCTTAATCTTTATCTAATTTGAAATTTAAACGTTCTAAATTTTGAAAAAAAAACCTATTCAATAATGAAAAAACCCACTGAATAGTGAAAAAACCTATTTAACTTTTAAAAAAACTCACTGAAATTGAAAAAACACCATTATATTTTTGAAACCCAGGTTAAATTAAAAAAAAACCATTAAAATTTAAAAAATATCCATATCCTAAACTTTGAAAAAACCCATCCACAATATTGAAAGAAATCTGAAAAAACACTGATATTAAAAAAAATTTCATTTCCTTCATTTTTTATAAAGCTTAAACTTTGAACTTTAAATAAACGTTCAAATTTTGAAAAAACCATTCAATAATGAAAAAAAAACCTTAATTATTGAAACGTTAAAATTTTGAAAAAACCAACTCAACTGCAGTGCTTGGTCTATTTCGTTAAATGTTTTCTTCAATAAACCTTTTACCTGCCGATGTTCCCAAATGGGAACATCATTTTAAGGAATTTTTTACCACTTAATTTTTCATGCAGGAATTTGATACTTGGTAGAAAGCAACTCAAAGACATGAAGTTATTTTACATGCAAAAGTTTTTCATGTGCAATTTAATACTTTTTGTAGAATTTACATCAAAATTAGAGATTTTTCGCTCTTCCAAAAGTTGCACAAATTTCAACTTGTGAAAATTTTTAATAAATTTAGTTTTAAATAAGGTAAATGTGGGTATAGTGGACACTGTACCAATAGTGGCCACATAGCTGATTAATTTTAAATAGAACGAGTTAGAGGCATCGAACAGCGTTAAAATTCATAGGCATAGTAGATTGTGCAATCAGGTAAGCTGATAAATTACCACCGATACCACAGATCAGCATGGGAAGGATATTTAAATATTTGAAAATAACAACATCGGCCGAGTGACTGAAATTTGATTTTGCTTATTGAATCGCGTAAGGAAACGGGTAAGTCGGAACTGATTTTTTCGTATTTATTACCGCTTGATTGACTTTTAAATTTATATCAAGATAAATAAGAGTGTATAAAATAATACTGAATAAAATTTATTTGAAAATGTTGACTTTACGAGGATTTATGGGGGTGTCCACTTTACCAACACATAATCTTAGATTTTCCAATAGTGGCCACCGCAATGGCTTCCTAATAGAAACATAAATAATACTTAATTTGAATCAGTTTTTCTTCATAAACTGTTGACTGTGCTTTAAAATGAGTGTTAAATAAATTTAGTTTCATTCTGGCTTCGGGAACCAATGTTTCTAAAACAATGAATTACATGCTAAATTCCTCTCAAATCAGCTACAGCGTAGACTTTGGGCCGAAAACTATCAATTTTTTTTTTAAATAAAGCTAATTTGATTGAATCTAAAATACATTTCGTTGGGAAGGAATATTTAATCAGAACTAGACGACTATACCAAGAAAAACCCCTCAATTTCATGCGTAAACCCCTCATATAGGCAGAAAAAGACAGGTGTCCACTATTGATGCAAGAGGTGTCCACCATAGAAGCAACATCTTCATCTATGTGGCCACTATAGATGCAATTTGGATTACTTTTAAAAAATTAATTAAAAATACTTTGCCCAATCTAATTAAAGTTTTTAATTATAAAATCGAAAGAAGAAGATCCAAATAACCTAAAAATAGGATGATAACCGTTTCGAAGCAAATAGATTGGTATTTATTAAGAATTTAAGCAAAAATTTTCCTTAAAGTGTCCACTATACCCACATTTACCTTAGTTTTGCTGCGTTTAGGTAGTTTAAGTACACATCTTCCCATTTGGATTGGCAGAATAGCTTTATATTCCAATTTTGGAGAGTAATTACCAATACAACGTATATATGTTCCCAAATGGGAACATCGGCGTTTGGGGTATAGTATTTGAGGGGATTTTATAACATGCAAAAATTCAAGTTACTTCCTATTTTCTTTAATTTTTTTGAACCATTTTTATCTCAAAGGATCTAAACAGGTTAAGAATGATGTTTTAAATTCAAAAATCTGTAATTTTATTTTTTTTACCTGATTTAAGAAAAAAAGGGCAAATCTTTATAGCAGATTCTTACAATTGTGTATATTTTTCTTAACTCCCCGATCGATTAATTTTCAGTTATTATCATTAGGGGTTATGCAAAGAGCATATTTGGAGTGCTTCTGAGGGTTTGCGTATATATTTTGTTCAAGTAATTTTTTTATTTAAAAATTTTAGGAATAAAATTGAAGAATTTTGAAAATAAAGAAAAATGGGTACATCTAAAAACACTTTTCTAACGTAAGTTGGATGTAAGAGATATGTGGTTCAATTCGGAATCTTCCATTAGAAACATAGCTCTAATGAATCAATGGAGATAATTATGATTATCACTTTTGAAACCTAATTAGATTTGGATGCAATTAGAGGATTTTATGCTGGATATCCATATAGAACCGTAATTTAAACTAATTTTTCTCACAGAAACGTAACTGTTTAGCTTCTAAGCGCATGGGAACACTCCTATGTATATTTTAAACCAAAATATTATCCATACTGCAAGAAAAATGTACGGAAAAACTTTGCGTACGTAATAAACATGTCAATTTTTTCTTATGAAAATCTTTAAAATGTTACTCAATCGTCCAAGTATGGATAATAAAAATGAAAAAACCGTCCACTACCATAAAAATGTCCATAATTATTGAGTAGGAATTAATTGTAAAATATGTGCCTTTTGGAATCCCCCTAAAAACTTCACCCCAAACGCCGATGTTCCCAAATGGGAACATCCTCAAAATCATACTTAGGATTTTTTTCTTCTAAAATATGACTGGAATGGTTTTAGTAATGATGAAACAAGCCATTCGAGCTAAAAGTTTGAACCATAAGTTTGAAATTTTAATTGCGACGTTTAATAGGTTAACACTGCCAAAATCTTGATTTTTCTTGAAAAAACCCAAAAATGGACCCAAAAAGTGTGTTTTTTTCACATGGGTTCTTTTGAAAAAACCCATTAGGTCTAACCTAACCCAATTGGGTCCAATCCAGGTAACCCTGATTGACACGAATAGTTTTAAGTAAGGAATAACATTTATTATTTATTGAAACACCAACCTTGTTTTAAACCAACCTATAGATTTACCATAACCTTATTATATTCACTGAGAACTTCACTGAAACTTTTGTAGCTATAAAAGTTTTTGAAATACGATTTTAATCCAACCTTTTTATGAAAAGAGTGTACTTTTAGATTTAGATATATTTCTTCGAAGACTTAGTAATTGTTCATGATGTACCGACTAAATAAAATTACCTATTATATTTTGTAAACTCGTAATAAACCTGTACCATTTATATAGAATGTAAATTACCTACACTAAGTTCAAAATTCAAGAAGCAAAATATTACCAAGCTTCAGTACCTGTCATGAAAATATTATGGAATTTGTTTAATGTAGAAACTATTTATAAAAATTACCCAATCAAAAAATGCAACAGTATTTTACAATATCAGGATGCCTGCATCAAGTACTAGTACGTTTAATTTTAAAATATTCTACATTCTACAAATTATTTAATCAAGCAAAATTATTAACGGGAATTCTAGTAAACTGATTTTTAATAATTTCAAAGAGATTAAGAGATAAAAATACCTACGTTTTATTACTACTATTACTAATTCTTCAAGGCATAATTTCATTCAGAAATTTACAAACTGAAAAACAATTACTTTTGCAGACCTTTCAAGTATAGTTTTATAATGATTTTTCCCCAGTGTTGTAATGATTCATTTCTCGATACTCTATGTTTTAGAAATACACTTGTTATATATTTTACCGCAATACTTAAAAAATTCTTTCAAAAGTAATTCACAAAATAAATATTTCAATAAAATATAAACCGTCTTAAAAATACAATGCATTTTCCATACCTTATTTTGATTTTATTTTTCCGTTTCTCGTGAAGTAGAAAGATTGGTTCTTTAGGGGGAGGGAGAATACTTTCTACGTTGCAGGCTACTTCCCTGCACTGCTTCAAGTTCTGTCTTGCTCCTAACGATCGCTGAGGACCACGGTTTTCTTCCCTGGCCACACCCAATCGATCAAGCACTAGCGCCACTACCAACCAGCGGTAGAAATCCGAAACTGATTAAGTGCGGAAAAGAAAAGTATTTACTTAGAGAACTGCCAGATTAAAAAAAAGAGAAAAGTCAGATTAAAATGTTGTAAAAGCTAAGCTTACAAACGTAAAGCGAAATAGGTATTAAAATCGTGTAGTTTAAAATGTTCATAAAAATATGTACTTAAAATTATAGTGAAGACCAACAGTGAGTTTGAATTTGATGACAGTGAAACAGTAAACAATTTGAAAACAGTGAGTTATGAACAATTGAGTTTGATGAACCAACAAGTTTGGTTCATTTATCTGGAACTCCCAAAACTCCAGTAAATGTATATCTTTCAAACTCATTCACTCCCTTGTGTAATTATTATTATTATTTCTGAAAATGCATCCCATCTATCTACCACCTTTCTACCACCTTTTTAAAAATAATATTTTTTTCTTCTCTCCGGTCAAAATGATCCTTGTTTAGTTTGAATCCATGACTCTGCGCTAAAAAATTCGCGCTAAAAACAATATATGTAGAATAAATGCACCAACGCATTGGTTATATTTACAATATCTTATTTATCTTATTACCTAAAATTTTCTTTTTCTTTAATCCAACAAGTGAGCAAATAACTTATTTTAAAAGTGCTGAGAAGGTAGATGAAAGATGCAAATATTCAAATCAAATCAAATAAGTTTTATTAGATATACTTATATACATCTATTATACAAACAAAGAATGAGCAAAACAAATTATGATTCGCCTGGAGGAAACAGAGATGTTACAGGGATGATCAAATTTATAGTTTAATAATTTGAAAATTTTGTTTTGAATTGATATTAAAGGAGAAAAATTAGATTTATATTCGCCTCCCCAGACTATAATACCATAATTTATTAATGATTGAGCCCAAGAATGATACAAAGTAATTAAAAATGACTTATGAACTTTATTTTTAAGAAAATGCAATTTGATTAAAACGAAGCGTAGTTTTTTAGATAATTCAGTGATGTGAGTTTTCCATTTAAGGTTCGAATCAATAAAAAGACCTAAATATTTTATACTATTTACTTGTTGCAGTAAACGACAGTTGCAATTAACAAGAAGACCATTACATGATGAAGAGTGAAATTTAATACTAAGGGTAAAATATGACACCATGATATAAATATTGACACCATGACTTAGATTTGGGAAAAAAATGTAGACTTTTTGCTTTCATTAACAAAATTGAAGTTACTAATTGATGGGAGGCAAAAGGAATGATAAGTATCAAGTATTTTCAACTGAAATCGACAATATACAAAAAGTCTTGGGCAAATACTGGCACTATAAAAAAAGAGATCAAGTATAGCTACATATGTTCAAAAATAGGATAAAAAACAAAATGTGATAGAGAATGAGGAAGTTGCATGATTTTTTTTTATTTTTTTAATCTATTCCTCTTGCAAAAATAAGCAAATTCCCAAAATTTGAGGCCGATCGAGAAATTTTTTGATTGTCAAAAAAATTAACAAAAATCCCCTTTTTAAAAGCGCGCGAAAACGCCAAGAGTTTGGATGTGACGTCATCTTATACTAAACATTGTTGTAAAGCAATGGAGTTGATGGTATTATTGTTGACGTCATCTTATAGTTTAAACAATAAACGTTTTCAGTCACGTGTTTTTTTCTCGACTGTTAAATTAAAATATTTAATTACCTGTACATTTTTTTGAAAAACTGACTAGATATTTCATTTTACCATACAAAAAACCATACGGAACACTTGTTTGTTTTTGAAAATCTGACACATGCAACTTCCTTATTACAAAAAAATAAACCCTATTTACAAAAATCGAAAAAATAACTAGATTTTTCAGCCCAAGCACAATAAAAGTGTTTTCCCATTATTTGAAAACCTAAGACACTTAACCTTCTTTTGAAGTCTTTTTGAGACTTAAGAGCACTTGGTCAACTGATCCTTATTTTGGGATCCAGTGATAAAGCTGTACCCTTTTTCTTTGGGTTAATGAACAGAAGTTCTCTTCTTGATGTTGGGTACCGGATATAGGTCAAAAGAAAAAACTATATTTTAAGTTCCTCTGGGGAAAATAACGATGTTTCAATTACTGGTGAGATTTTTACCTCAGGGGTAATTGGGAACTGAATTCCAAACTTTTTTCCTAACATTTTAAGAATATTGGACCCATTTTGCTCGAGAGAAATTAACTAACATCTTTGAAAAATAGTTTAACGAACTTCTTTGAAGATTTAAATTTATTACAACATTTTATGTCATTCATATAATATCCCTTTTACCAGAGGTGTTAAGAAAGACTTAGAATAATTTGTTTGTGGATTGTGGAAGATTTTTTGAATGAGTCAGTCCTTTCTTTTAATCAATTTTAACGTGTAATTTAGATTTTTTTTGTAAATGGCCAAATTTAATAGAATTGTTTTTATCCAAGCAATGAAGTCCTCAAGAAAATATTGATTGTTGAGTGATCCAGGATGCTCCCAAATTACTTATACACAGTCAATGTGGCCTCAGCGGTCCAAGATATTCAAATCTCGTTGACCTACCTCGCGGTTTCTAAGGAGTGTTGACAAGTCCCAAAACGGTTCTTTTCAACCGCATCAAATGGAGAACATTGATTGTGGTAATCGGGAACAAGGTGCTAGAACTCTCGAAGTGTAAGAGGTATAAAAGGCATTGAAAATCATCGTTACTGAAGATTTAGAATCGTTAATAGACCCAGGGAAAATATTTAGCTATGAGGTATTCTCACGTTTTGAGATTTAATTTTATTAAAATAGTAGATAAAAAACCATGAAGAATGACGTTTACATCAAGTATTTCCGTAGCCTAGTTTCTGAGATATAAATTTTTGAAATTTCGTTTTTTGTTTGGGCGTGAAAACACTTTCGAATCACAAATCACGCGCTGTGAGGTCACATCCAATAGAAACCCGTTTTCTGATCACGTGAAAACAGAAAACACAATGGTTTTCATGCGCTGTGACGTCACATCCAATAGAAGCCCGTTTTCTGATAACGTGACTTTTCTGACGTTTTGGCAAAAATAAAATTGAATTTTAAATTATTTAAAACTCATTTTTGAACTTAAAAATCAGAAATTTGGGAGTTTTAGACCATAATGTATCGAAAAAGTATATAAAATCAAGCAAATCCCTCACTCATGCAAATACCTCATTCCCAATTACCCCATACCCTAAGCGTAATTGGGAATCTTTGGGGTAATTGCCGGACGTTAAAAACTAGGCCTTTAAAAACTCGAATTTTTTGATTGAAATGTCTGAAATAACAAGTGTATGCAATTAAAAAGCTTTTAAATGCTTTTACTTGGTTGCAGTGATAATGAGAAGTTAAAGTAACAAATTTTGTTCCCAATAGACAATATGCATGATTTTCAAATTTATTTTAAAAAGAAAGAGCATGAAAAATTACGTTGAAAAATGCTAATTAAACTGCAATTCTATCAAATAAATTCGATTTAAAACGCATTTAAAGTTGCTCTGACGTCACTATCAACAAAAACTTCAGTGCTTGACGATTCTGACTTGTGACGTCATACTTCAAGTTCAAATTACGCGCGAAAGGCATCCATTGAAAAGCAATGGTGTTTGCATTTATGTTGGGGTTTTTTGGTAGCCTGTAGTTTCTTATTTCGGCAGCTATGGACGGCCCTAAACAAGTAAAAAAGTACTATAAAGGATGTTTAGTACCTATGTGCAAAAATACAAGTGTTAGAACACCGGATGAATTGTTTTTCTCAGTACCAAAAAATGAAAGAATTCGTCATAAATAGTGTAACTTTATGCTTAGAGACACAAAGAAACAAACAAAAACGTGATGCCAGCTGCATAAAATGTAATAATTCATAGCAAAAGAAAACTAGAATTTTTGTGATACTAGTACATTGACATTGCTATAAATGGAATGCTTGATTATCATCAGTTTAAATTAATAAACGAAAGAATTTAATGAAGTCAAATAAATTATTTACTGTTGCAACAGTTCAAAAATTCAAAGATTTTTTGGTTTTTAAATGTGTTTTACATTTTTATTTGGAACTACTTTGATATACACCCCCAAATCGGAAATTTGGCGACTTTTTAAAAAATCAAATGTCCGGTCAGTTGAACCGATGAAATCGCTGAAACGTTTTTGGAATATAACAGAAAAACTAATTATAGTAAAACTTTGATATTTGAACCAAGAACAAAAATATTTTTTATAAAAATATTGTAATTTAGTTTTTCCGAAAATTCTCATTAGTTTTGGAATTAGTATTAAAGTTCAAAATTTCAATTTTTTCCAGTAATTCACTAGGCTACACATTACTACCTTACTACTACATATACACAAAAAACAGCAAACCTAAAAAGTCCGTAGGGAGTGCCAGATTTGGCGCGTAATTTTTGGGGGGGTATATCAAAGTAGCACCTTTTATTTTATTTACTAGTGATATTTTAAATATTTTATACTGACTATAATTAAACTTAATATTGTGAGAAAAAACCTACAAGACATTCATTATTTATTTACAAAATTTCCAAAGTTAGTCCAAATGCTAAGAAACTGAATGAAAATACAAGAAATCTGTACAAAAGGAATAAAATTTTAATTCTAAAAAGAACATTTTTGAGTTTCAAGAACAGTGTTATCCAGTCTTAAACAGATGCATAACGGGAGAATTCAAAAAAGTAAGTTTTTATGCTCCATGTGCTCAAAACAGTATTGCCTGAAACAAATATCTTGAAGTATGACGTCACACAAGGTTACGCCCCGTTTTGAGTCAGGTGACTTAAGGGCTTTTTTTAAACACTTTTTGCGCTTAAATTAAAACTTTTTGTGATTTTTAAAGTTGATTTTTGGGTTTTTCATGATCGAATTAGTAAATTGGGTAAGTTTTGGGATGTTTCGTGACATAGTGCATATTGTCTATTATTGTAACAGGAAAAAAAATTATACTATGAATTCATTGAAGTTTTAACTAGGATGTTACATTTTCAAACATTATTATTTTTTTATTTCAGGGTTATTATTTTTTAGCTGTACTTTTATTTATATCGAACAGGGATGGGAGGGATTGATCCTCTTCACGAAACTTATTTGTAAAAAAAAAGAGTTCTTTCATAAATGGAACTACGCTGTCGTATTGACGAAGCCGACCACATTTGTTTTGTCTACGATTAAAGGGTGTTGTAAACAGTACTCTACGAAAGCATTTGTTTCCAAAAATAGTTCGTCGCCGAAGAAAGTGACGAGATTTAATCTCAGATTCCTCCATGTTGCCTGGCTTCTTTGAGAGCGGTGGATTGGAGATCCAAGAAAAATTAACGGAAAGACACACTATTATTGGCTTCTTGCCAAGTTCAAAACAGTATTGATTTGGCTAGAGTAAGATAAACGGGAATTACCATCACGTCTGGGATGAATGTTAACACTTCTGGTCATATAATGGGTAAAATTAAAATAGTTTTCTCATATTTTATTGCTTGTTGGAGGTGAAAGAGACAGAAAAATGGTGTAAAGCCAATGCCACTTAAAATTTATGCATTTTGTATTGGATTAGCTGATTTTAAAAAGAGAATAATAAACAGGAAAATGGCACTTATTTCAACAATATTTTTAAGCTTTGTGCTACAAAGTACAAAGTGGTAAGGAAAACAATAAAAATACCCATCATTATAGACAGACATAGCCCCTAAGTTGCATACTTTATGTATGTTTCAGGGAGTTAAAATTTTAACTTCATTTGTCTAAGTCTTCATATTAAGACCTAAGTTTTCTGGTTTTCCTAATTGATTTACATAGACTAAGCGGAATAACTGACTAAAAAATCAGCTAGCCAATGCTTAGTCGTACGCAATATTTTATAATCTATTTATAATGTTTTGAAATGCAAATAAATATTTGGTGATATTAAATATAAAAGATTTAAGTAGATATTTTATCCTCAATTTTCTGCAAACTTGGATTTTGAATTGATTCTCTTTTTTCAAAATTATTAAAGATGATCTATGTTAAAGAAAATAAGTTTTTGTTTTGCACAGGCAGATATGCCTAAGGTTGTATATATATGTGATTATTTTCTCAAGACATAGTAGTATGAGTTTTTAATTTAGACTTTAGAGATTTAAATTGAAAGAAAATTTTATTTTATAGATCCTCTGCAGAGGACTAAAAAAGTATATTCAAATTTTAAAAATATTATATGAATTGAAACATAAAGATTCCTAATTATTACTTATGAATAAAAATATTGTGCCTAAAATCAAAGTCCATGGAAATAACATTGAGAAGCAGATTATAGAGGAGAAATTTTCTTTGGATTTTATGACCATGTAAATCAAAGCTGAGCGGCTCGGTAGATTTTCTAATTTATACATATAATGCAAATCAGAAATATCTCTCCTTAATAGTTTTCCACTTTAATGCCTTTTCTGTAATAATAGCTACTATTTCAAAATTTCTTCTAAGAAAATTTTTATTAATGACCAAAATCCTATAATATTATATTGTTGTTGGAACCGTTAGTGCTTTTTTAACGTGTTGAAATATCTGAAATTTGTAAGAGATACCACGCAATTTTGAATGGTATATATGATTCACAGGTATCATGTGATTAAGATTATATTCTATTTAGTTTTAATTTAACAATGGTTGCAAGATTCAAAGATGCTTTTAGTTTCAGACAGGAATTCTAATAGTATTTTTTCTTATCTGAAAGATCTGTAATGAAACAAAAAATATGGTATATTTACTGAATAAAATAACTTAAATGTAACATCGTTATAAAAAGATATCACTCTTCATTCAAAACTAACAGAAAAAACTTCGCTTTATAATAACTAAAGAGATACCACCACCTGCTCCGTATCACTTGCCAACCCCCTTATACTGCTTGCGCAGTTCCCTTCGGATCGCTTCGTGATCCTCACAAACCCTCTCACTTTATATTAAAAATATCATACCTATAAGTTTCTAAAAAAAACTTTGACCCATCTTTAAAAGATGTTAAATTTGGAAAATATTTTAAATTAAAATTTTTTAAACATGAAATTAATTTCTGTAGAAAATGATTTTCGAAGTTTGGAGTACACTTCCTAATTTCATGAGTAGTTCTTTATTTATTTCCAGTTTCCATTTCAAAATTCACCATTGAATCAAGGATCTCCCTTATTTTTTCGATATGAGAATTCTAAATATGGGGAGACAAAAAAGTTACCCAGAAGAGTCTAGAATAGTTTATGTTTGGGAAACTCTTTCTCGTTTCAATTGTTATATAATTTCAATTCAATGTCAGACTTATCTTCGAAATAAAAACAGTTTAAAACCGAATTCGATTTTCCTTATAATGGATATTTACTACTACTATACTGCTTTTTTAACGCACAGAAAAAAAGAGCCATCATGTCACGAAATAAGGCCAGAGTGGTGAAAAGTTCGAAAGTAGAGCAGAGAAAAGCAATAAAAATTAGAAATTCAAAGCCAATCGATTGTCGTAAGATCCGGGAGAGTTTTCGAATGTCATTTCCTGTGAATTTTAGCTTCTGACTCCGGGAGCTTTAATTAAATCCAAGCTTCACTTTTCCCACCAACATTATTAAAATAAGCACAAAAATATTTTTTGCAATTGATAGCAAACTATTTGATGTAGAAAACGTTTTGGAGAGGAAGTTATAATAGACTGTAAAAACCTAGCTAGATATTTTTGTGGGGAAACAAAAATATCCGAGTCCTAGCTCACTATTTAAACTTTAGAACACTTTAGCTGCTATAGTAAAAATATATATAATATTTTGGAGATGGAAAATGAAGTATGAACGCCCCCTGTGGGAAAGTTAGGAGTCAGCATATAAATCTCATCGAAGATCATTAATTATATCTTTATCCCAATTCATTGTTAATACTTAATATGCTTGCTAATTCTAGATTTACTAAATAAGGAAGTTACTAAAATTAATGTTTAATAAATTACATAAAATATTTGATATTTTAATTTTATTTCATCAGAAATTATTTAATTTCAATATCATCTTAATTTATGATGAATTTAAGTTAATTTAAAATTTTATCCATATGCAACTGTTTTAGTCTAAAATAAAATATTTGAAAAGAAAATTTTGTATAATTATTATTCAAAGTGTATAATGCTTGAAAATTTAGAATCTGTCATGTCATTATGACTTAACTGGCGCAATATGATCTTTCCTGATTCTTGCGCCGTAAAACAATAACCAAATATTATGACACCTTTGACCAAACCCTTTAATTTCCACATTACGAAAAAAAATCTTTAATCAGCTTTTTTTTTCACTCCTCTTGGTCATCGACTTCTAATTCGAATACATAGTTGAAATTTTGGCTGTGAGCTTCTATTAGCTGTTCGAAAAAAATTAGAGGGTGCCCAGAACTCTACCTGAAAAAAATTTTTTGGGCCACCCTAATGTCCATGTTGTAGGGTTTTCTCTCTTATTTTTAAAGGCCTTCAAGTTATTGTTCAACAAGTCTGGGTAGAAACAAAAATATGAATGACAAAACACTAGGTATAAACTAACAAGTTACTAGGCATAATATTGAATTTAAAAGGTTCATTGTGTACGGTTTTTTTTATGTTGATTAACGAGAGTTATTTGTAAACTTGCTGGATATTTTTGAACGGAAAACAGTTTTATTATATTGATAAGTTAGAACCAATAAATATTTTAACTTTTAAGATAGTGTTATTTATGAAGATGACATGTGACGTATTTCTGAAAAGTTGGTTGACGGTGGTTCTTCTGCGAATTGTTTTCACGAATGTTTTATAAATTGAGTGAGCGATAGCGAGCAGGGGGCATGTAGCTCCCTCAGAGTATAGAGCTTAACAGAGGATTAATCTCCATAGACGCTAATGGCAACTTTTTTTAACAGGGATTTTCCCATAGACGCTTTCGGGTACTTCGGACCGCCTGCTTTAGTTCGTCACTCCGTCTCGTCATTCGCCAACTGAAGATGCCACTCAAATCCAAATCGGAAGTGGAGGGAAAAGAGCAACACCGATGAAATTAAAATCCCGCTTGATAGAAGTTCTTTCTGCAATCAGGAATCACTTTCGCATTACGCGATCTCTGATTGGCTGCTTGTGAAATTAATTATGATCTGCGAGCTTGAATTAAATTAAGTACCTAAAGAGGAAAACGGCCGTTTAGAATCTCTATAAGCTCTTTACTCTGTGGTAGCTCCCTAGTTGGATGAAAGCCTAGTTTCTTGGCTTGGTTGTTTAATTGGCTAAAATATGTTCGACTTTCTCAGGAGCCGCACCCGCTTTGCCTTGAATCCTTATGGAGCTTGGGTAATCCAAGTGGCACACGACAACAACAACATATGTTCGACAAATATTTTTCGATGCATTTTTACATCTTTGACTAAAAATATCGTAATTGTCAAATTTAGAGCGGAATCTAGAATTTTTTAAATCTTTTAATATGTGATTTAAGTGAATGAGAAAAACAGGCCCCTATAATATAGAAATGAAATTGATTTAAACTTAGTATACCATCTTTTAACCGAATAGAAAGGGTAAGTTATTATTTTACTGTTTGAAAAATTTACAAAAAAGTTTTGAATTTATTGACTGACATTTTAATTAAGTGATATTTAAAAGCATCATTGGGGTTAAAAATAATGTGAGCAGAAATTTTTAGAATAGAAAAAGAATAGTAAAGCTTCATCCCAGTTTCTGAACTTAAGCTCTTTGATATTCTAATATAGTGTTTCCAAAAGGATACAATAAATGAAGTGAAGGTTAAAATATTTTAAACTGTCAACGGATGGAACTTGAGCTTAAATCTTCCGAAATCTAATTCAAATAAAATAATTTTTATTCTTCGCTTGGGTGAAGGTGTACCCTGTAACCCCCTTTCAATGTATGTAAAAGACTGTACTCACCAGGGGATGCTAAGTCTATGGGGGAAAACATGCTCTATCCCAACTCAATCGATTATATTCTGTGCCTTTCTTCCCTGTTGCTATGGCAACAATAGTCTTATGGTTGCGCACATTGATCAAGTTGAGTTCCGGAGACAATCAGAAGTACTATGGATAAGTTTATTTATAATAGTTTAGGTATACAGACATTAATACTATAATGACTATAATAGACATTATGGTGCTTAATTACGAGCAAATATACAGGGGTGTTTCAAAAGTCCGTTTTGCGGTTTTTATTTGGAACCAACGTGTCCTAGGGTCACGGAAGTAAGGTTAACCACTAGGTAAGTGAACCTGGAGAATACATTGAGATGGCTTACAGTGCCCCTTGCGGAGAAATAAAATAGTTAGAAAAAATAATTTTAAAAGTAAAGGAGAGATAGAGTAAAAACCTAAGTGAGATTATTGAGCAAGGGTCAGAGGTCCTTTATTGATAATGAAGTTCGAGGAAATATCACTCAATATTGCGTAAAAATTATACTTAAAGGTATTATGGAGTACCACGCACCACAGATTTCAGAAATATTATATACCTTTACAAATAACAGATAATAAGTTTCTAAAGGACTCTCCCATGGACGTTCTGCTACTTGTTTTGAATGTCTATGGAACTCAATGGAGGACCTCTGTATCCCCTTAAAATATTGTTTTGGTAGTTTGATCCCTGACCACATATTCTCAATCTTATAGAGGATCATGAGGCATGAACTTCAATATTAAGGAACTATTATTCCAAAAAGACAAATTATCCTTAATTTTTGGACATGAGTGTATTTTCAATCCCTTTTACTGTATGTACAATTGAGAAGATTTCGATTAAAGACTCGTGCTTACTCACACCGATAAAGGGGCAACAAATCGATGGAATATTTTTGTTAATTAGGGGAAGATTGATATTTATAGTCTTCAACCACCACCTAAAAAAGCATAAACCAAAAAATATTTCTTTTTCGTTTAGGTTGTAGAATACAAATTTTTTTAATAAGCATGTCGGCAAATATTTTTAAACTTACACAAACTTGCTTAGCTATTTGCTTACCTTGCCCTCAGCCGCCGTTATTATAACTTGTGTTCAAATCTAACTGAAAATTCGTAAGAGATCTACTCCAATTTATTATTTGATAATTTCATTTATTATTAAGGAAGAGATAATTTTATAAAAGTAATGTAAATAAAAACAGACCAGCTTTTATTTGTATCTCCGTTTGGTTTGATACTCCTATAGAACATAGCTACTTGACAAAAAAAACTCGTATTTTTTCGTCCAATTTTCCTCCATCTAACGCTAAATACGAATTTAAACATTTAATCATTGAAAAGTATTCTACGTAGTTGTGTTCTCTTATATATTTTAATCCCTTTTAGTCTGTATCTTTAACTTAACAACCGCATTATTTATGGATGTAAATTACCTTTTTCATTTTGTGAACAAAAACTTCAAAATGAATCCGATTCACCCATGAATAACAGGTTTATTAAGGGGTTTTTTACACAAGGACATGAAATGAAAATTTACCTTCAGAAGAGAAGTTTCTAAACAGTGTTAAGGGTTGCATGATTTAGCTTTATTGCCGCACTCTTAATGAGTTTAAGTAAGGCTGGAAAGTTAATGTAAACGATTTCAAGATAGTTATATATTTATGACCGCAATTAAAAGTAGCTTGGCATTTTAAAGTTAGTGTAGACTCGGCTTCGCAGAACGCAATGAAACATTTATCTTACCTCATTTTTATTAGCTCGCTTTCAATCTTCTCTGTATGTCTCCCTGGTTCGGGTAGAATTTAGAAATTGATTTTTAACAAACTTTCCAGTGAGCTAGAGACTTAAAACTTATTAGCACTAAAAATGCAATAGTATCTCGTTGTTTTGGTTATATTTGCTTTACCTGAACTCCTGAACCCCCGCATACGAGACTCAAATGTTTTCACGTTTAGGCCTTGTCGCACTCAAAAATTATCGGAATTTTTAGAAATTTCACATGAATGCCTTGTGTTATAATATCTTGAAAAGAAGTTAACAGTTATTTTTAATTTTTAAACTTCAAGGGGTGAAATCTCCTTGTTTTGTAAATAAACTCCAAAAGGACCACGCTCCGCTCACCAATCAAATAATCAGGAACGGAAGAGTAAGCTAACTGAGAAATGGTTGTTCCATGAAGTCTATTACTGAATTTTATAAAAAAAAAACTTGGACTAGACCACGGCAAATCTACCCGTCCAAACTTTTGCTGATATTATTAGAGATACCAGCCGTGGCACCCTTAAAGTTTACATAACATTTTCAAAAGTTTAAGCACAGCTGTCTAAATTTTGTTGAACTTTGTTGTTCTTTTTTGAACATTTTGGCTTGAATGCACAGGTCAATAGAATTCTCACAGAAAGAGGAATAATTTCAATCTAGAGCATGAAGTAAAATCAAGCTTATTTCTAAAACTCCAATTTCATTGAAAAGATTAAAACCAGTATAAATATCAAGTTTTCATAAAAAATTATATTCAGATGTCTATATTGATATATAATTACATTCATTGACGAAAATAATTTGAATTAGGATGGTTCTGATTAATTTAGATACATTTAGCATAACCTCAGAGTCGAATCTAGATGTTTGTAAGACAGGTAATTTTTGGGTGAATTTGAGGTCAGTTAATACTTTTCTCTCAAAAATTTCTCACGGGAAAAAGCCCTACAAAAGCAATCAAAAATCAAATCTCACAGTATTCTTAAGACAAAACTGCACATTACAAACAACCCAGAATAATGTTGCTTTTGAAAACCCCAAAATTTATATTTCATCAAAAGCTTCATAAAAAGTCCCTATAGAAAGAAATTATTTGTTGTAAGAAGCTATGGTAATGTAATACAAATAATGATAATCATTTTTAATACTTTCTTCTTTCCCTCTCAAAGCAGTTTTATGGGGGATTTACAGCACTACTGTAAAAGCGACGTTTTCGGTTTGCGGCAAGAAACGGGAATT
Organism: Tetragnatha versicolor; assembly: GCA_024610705.1. NCBI lineage: Eukaryota > Metazoa > Arthropoda > Arachnida > Araneae > Tetragnathidae > Tetragnatha > Tetragnatha versicolor. The sequence goes on from JANDEH010000004.1 coordinate 1,420,416, forward strand.
TGTTATTCCAATAAACCAATTGACGAGCGCCATCTTTTGTGAGTAGCGGGTACTAAAATATGCCGCTTTTTGCATGACTTGCAGCTCCTGCAGCGGTGGTGTAAATCCCCCATTACAAAGTAACAGTCACAGAGTATAGAGCTTAACAGAGTGTTCATCTCCATAGACGCTAATGGCAACTTTTTTGACAGGGCTTTTCCCATAGACAAACCTCTGGCCAAACGGACCCGCCTCCTTACCTCCTATAGCTCCACCTCCCACTTGTCACTCACCCACTTCATTCGCCCACTGAAGCTGTCACTCAAAGTCATTTGCTCAATCAATCGCATTTAGCTTTTTCTGATTGGCTACTGAACTGAATTATAATCTGCGCGCTGAATTAAATTAATTACATACCTTAGAAGGAAAACGGCCGTTTGACATCTCTAGTTAAGCTCTATACTCTGTGGTAACAGTAATTTTAATTAATCCATCAAACGATAGAAATAAATTATGAGATTAAAGTGCTCAAAACAAGTTTCAAATTAAACTTCAAACCACTCAAATACCTTTTTATATGGAAAAGAACTAAAAACTTCTGTATTAATTACTAGAAATATCTAAGTTAGCAAGTATTGATATGAAATAAAAATTTAATACCAGAAAAGACGGCTTAGAAAGATCTGAGAAGTGAAAAGCTTCAAAATAAACGAAACAGTATGTGTTATTAACAACATTAATTAGTTGAAAAATCTATTAATAATTAAAGAAACATGTTATCAGAAATATAAATCTGGCAACATCTTAGAAGCTTAAACATGTTATGTTTGATGAAATTTCAAATGTCAGGAGTAAAAGGAAGGCGTAATTAAGTCTTCATTTCAGTAGTTTTTTTCATACAACAAAAAATATAAGATAGGAATTGCGAAAGCTCAAATTTCTGCTCAAAATAATTACCTTCGATGTTTCAGACGCTTCTTAAGCTCCTTAATTCCTTCGCCTTGCTCGAGGAAATAATCGAAAAAGTAAGACGAGTAAAGAGAAGGTGTTGTTAGAAAATTCTTCATCTTGAAAATTCGAGACACTTTCTAGAGAAGAGATTAAAAGGGTATTTAGTTTAATACCAGGTATCTCTAGAGAGATATGTTTGTTTAATTTATACATTTAACAAAAAAATAGTTTTATCTTTGTTTTTTTTATTTTTCTATCCCCAAAAAACGAAAGTGATATTTTGATTAAAAATGTTGAACCACTGGAGAGTCTTATTTTATTTTATTAAAAGACTATTTAAGTTGGAAACCGAGAAGAATGACCAATACGTATAAACACATTAAAACTGTATTAATAACTAAACATGTAACTAACACAGTTGCTTTGGGATTTAAACACAATAACGAAAGGTTTTAAACCAGAATTTACAATACCAACCATCAATATTGAAAAGGGAAAATAAAATCACATCATCACACACGAGATCAGGAACCAACTCGATTTTGCAATTATATCCCGTCGAAGCTTTAAAACTGAGACAACGAAATTATAAATATTAAAGTTATTCAAATTTCCAAAATAAAAGGAATAGGTGTCAGGTTCGATAAATATATTTCTTTCTGTTAAAATTGTAGAGAGGACAGGAGTTGAATATATGATAAAATTAGAAAAACGACGTTTCATTTGCACATTGTTTATTTAAAGATGTTAAAATCAGACATGTTTCGAGGGTGTATTGAACCCTCTTCGTCAGTGAAATGACGATGTAAGAAAAAATTTACCCATGGCATCAGTAATATATATAGGCAACAAGAAACACAGTTACAGTTAATACAGAAACATATTTAAATTGAAAAGAAAACTATGAAAATACAGATACAGAAAAATTTTATGGTGATTCACGACATCCAAATTTCAGAGAAAAAAGGTGCACTTGACAGGTCATTTACAAGATCATTAGAGAACTGATTAATGTAGAAACTTTCAAAAAAATCAAGGTCAAGTGTTGAATTACAGTTTTTAATAAGGGTAGCGGAAGAAAAGTTAAACGTATGGTTATTTTCCCAAACATGCCGGGCAATGGATGACTTGTCAAATTCTTGTTTTTTAACATAATTGATGTGTTCTTTAATTCTAAATTTTAGGGCGCGTCTAGTCTGACCAACATAGGATAACCCACATTCACAAAATATTCTGTAAATACCCCAATTATTGAGCGTAGGAATCGGATCCTTCAAGTTAGAAAATTTAATTTTATTTCTAGGGGAAAAAACAGTCGAAAAGCCAAATTTTATAAGGATATTAGATAGTTTGAAATTAATTTTAGAAAAATATGGAAGAACAATTAATTTGTTTGGGATTTCTTTAGTACATTCAACAGGGTTCTTTTTTAAAATTCTACCAAGTATCCGGTCTATCATGGTATGGCAAAAGCCACGATCAACAGCAACAGCCTTTAAGTAATTTATCTCAATTTTAAGTAAATCATTATTGGAGCATGTGTTGACAGCTCGGAAAACAAAAGAATTAAAAGCAGCCTCTTTCTGATTCAAGGGATGATTAGATTTATTATGAGGAGGCAATGAAACAGCAAATGATTTGCGATAAACCGTGGTCAAGAAAACATTATCATTACGCATGATCAAAGCGTCTAAAAATGCCAATCGGCGATTATCCTCGATTTCACAAGTAAATTGTATACACGGGTCAATTGAATTAACAATAGAAAGAACCTCGTCTATATTAAGGTCAGGATTTAATAGAACAAAACAATCGTCAACATATCGAACATAAAAAGGGAATTGAATTAATTTAAACATCTTAATCTCAAAAAAATTCATATAAATATCGCTCAAAATAGGGCTTAAGGGGTTTCCCATAGCCAAACCGTTGTTCATACAGTAAAATTTATCATCAAACACAAAAGTACTTTGTTCAAGACATAAACTAGTGAGCCGCAACAAGTTCTCGATCTCAAATTGAGAAAAATGGAACTCGTGTAACCTGGTTGATAAACATACCAAGGCTCCGTCCACAGGGACATTAGTAAACAGGGATTTCACATCAAAAGAAACCATAATGTGATCGTTAAGCTGGATTTCGCGAATTTTCGATATAAACTGGAGAGAGTTTTTAACTGTAAAAGGGTTATCATCCATTAGGGGAGAAAATATGGTAACCAAATGTTTAGCCAATTTATACGATGCCGTGCCAATATTAGAGACAATTGGTCTGAACGGAATGTCGGGTTTGTGGACCTTCGGTAGGGCGTAAAGTCTTGCACAATTTGCAACCGACGGAATGAGAGTTTTTTTAAGGGAATCAGGGATTAAAGCGGAAGATTTTATACCAATTTTGATTTTAGTGAGTTCAGTAGGTGAAGGGTCCTTTTTTAAGGGTAAATAAGGGCCTTCATTGATTAATTTATAAACACCCGTGACATAGTCAACCTTATTTAAGACAACGACTTGTCCTCCTTTATCCGCTTTGGTAACGACCACACTAGGGTTAGACATTATAGATTTTAAACAGGCTTTTTCCGACTTATTTAAGTTATCTTTATGAGTTGAAAAATTAGAGTCCAAAGTATCTTTTACCAAATACCTGAGGGTCTCCTTTTGCGAAGACGACAAAACAGAGAATTTAAACGATCTCTCAATAGGAGCTACTAACTGTGGAAGTGATGGTCTACACGATATGGCAAAATTGTGATTGAGCTTGAGTAAGTCCAAACTTGACTTGTCAAGAGGAAGGTCCGACAAGTTTAAAACAGCGCCGCTGTTAACTACAGGCAAGTCCTTAGGTATTTTGGGAGTCGAGTTCCGAAGAAGCCTGGAGAATTTTCTGTTTAGTGTCTCTCTGTGCAGACGGGCACACTTGTTAGCTCTGAACCACGACATATTGTCAAGTGAAACGAAACTGGAACTGGACACACTAGCACACTCTAAGTGGAGGTGGTACAGTTTCTTTTCAACAAAAGACAACCGGCTGCGAAAATCTTGAATTGTGCTCCTAAGTAAGGAAAGCTGGAACCGTGCAATTGATCTGTTCACTCTGATGGAAGGTCTAAGACTGCAAAAAGTTGTGATGAACGATGGGATGATTCCATGTCGTCTGCATCTTGTTAAAAATTGAAGGTGGTTCAAAAATCGGAGGCGTTTAATTCGCAGGTTGCAAAAACTATTTAATACTGAAGCCATGTGAGATGAAAATGCCAAAAATGCCCGTTGCAGCAATTGATCAAATATAGTTGGCAAACTGTGCAAAATAGGATAAAATTAGAAAAACGACGTTTCATTTGCACATTGTTTATTTAAAGATGTTAAAATCAGACATGTTTCGAGGGTGTATTGAACCCTCTTCGTCAGTAAAATGACGATGTAAGAAAAAATTTACCCATGGCATCAGTAATATATATATAGGCAACAAGAAACACAGTTACAGTTAATACAGAAACATATTTAAATTGAAAAGAAAACTATGAAAATACAGATACAGAAAAATTTTATGGTGATTCACGACATCCAAATTTCAGAGAAAAAAGGTGCACTTGACAGGTCATTTACAAGATCATTAGAGAACTGATTAATGTAGAAACGTTCACCTACTGAACTCACTAAAATCAAAATTGGTATAAAATCTTCCGCTTTAATCCCTGATTCCCTTAAAAAAACTCTCATTCCGTCGGTTGCAAATTGTGCAAGACTTTACGCCCTACCGAAGGTCCACAAACCCGACATTCCGTTCAGACCAATTGTCTCTAATATTGGCACGGCATCGTATAAATTGGCTAAACATTTGGTTACCATATTTTCTCCCCTAATGGATGATAACCCTTTTACAGTTAAAAACTCTCTCCAGTTTATATCGAAAATTCGCGAAATCCAGCTTAACGATCACATTATGGTTTCTTTTGATGTGAAATCCCTGTTTACTAATGTCCCTGTGGACGGAGCCTTGGTATGTTTATCAACCAGGTTACACGAGTTCCATTTTTCTCAATTTGAGATCGAGAACTTGTTGCGGCTCACTAGTTTATGTCTTGAACAAAGTACTTTTGTGTTTGATGATAAATTTTACTGTATGAACAACGGTTTGGCTATGGGAAACCCCTTAAGCCCTATTTTGAGCGATATTTATATGAATTTTTTTGAGATTAAGATGTTTAAATTAATTCAATTCCCTTTTTATGTTCGATATGTTGACGATTGTTTTGTTCTATTAAATCCTGACCTTAATATAGACGAGGTTCTTTCTATTGTTAATTCAATTGACCCGTGTATACAATTTACTTGTGAAATCGAGGATAATCGCCGATTGGCATTTTTAGACGTTTTGATCATGCGTAATGATAATGTTTTCTTGACCACGGTTTATCGCAAATCATTTGCTGTTTCATTGCCTCCTCATAATAAATCTAATCATCCCTTGAATCAGAAAGAGGCTGCTTTTAATTCTTTTGTTTTCCGAGCTGTCAACACATGCTCCAATAATGATTTACTTAAAATTGAGATAAATTACTTAAAGGCTGTTGCTGTTGATCGTGGCTTTTGCCATACCATGATAGACCGGATACTTGGTAGAATTTTAAAAAAGAACCCTGTTGAATGTACTAAAGAAATCCCAAACAAATTAATTGTTCTTCCATATTTTTCTAAAATTAATTTCAAACTATCTAATATCCTTATAAAATTTGGCTTTTCGACTGTTTTTTCCCCTACAAATAAAATTAAATTTTCTAACTTGAAGGATCCGATTCCTACGCTCAATAATTGGGGTATTTACAGAATATTTTGTGAATGTGGGTTATCCTATGTTGGTCAGACTAGACGCGCCCTAAAATTTAGAATTAAAGAACACATCAATTATGTTAAAAAACAAGAATTTGACAAGTCATCCATTGCCCGGCATGTTTGGGAAAATAACCATACGTTTAACTTTTCTTCCGCTACCCTTATTAAAAACTGTAATTCAACACTTGACCTTGATTTTTTTGAAAGTTTCTACATTAATCAGTTCTCTAATGATCTTGTAAATGACCTGTCAAGTGCACCTTTTTTCTCTGAAATTTGGATGTCGTGAATCACCATAAAATTTTTCTGTATCTGTATTTTCATAGTTTTCTTTTCAATTTAAATATGTTTCTGTATTAACTGTAACTGTGTTTCTTGTTGCCTATATATATTACTGATGCCATGGGTAAATTTTTTCTTACATCGTCATTTCACTGACGAAGAGGGTTCAATACACCCTCGAAACATGTCTGATTTTAACATCTTTAAATAAACAATGTGCAAATGAAACGTCGTTTTTCTAATTTTATCCTATTTTGCACAGTTTGCCAACTATATTTGTTGAATATATGATTCCAAGTTTCATTTTCGTCTAAATTACAAAAAGAACATCTTAAAAATCTCATATATTTCGTCTTTATAAAATATTCTATTTTGATTTAGGGGCCATTCTTTAATTACGTAAGGGTCCCGAGGGGTAGGGGGGTTGGAAAAATCTCTACATACCCTTACTTGGGGGGGTGGGGGGGTCAAACCCATTCTTACGTAAGATTTTCCAAGTTAATGTAAACAAATTCCAATTATTCTAATCAAATTACTATTGAATAACCCCAGAAAAACTTAAAATTGCTGACAATCTCGGTATATTATCGAAGCTTTAATTTTTTAAAAAAAATGTAGGTGTATCAGATGGATCTTTTTTATTGGAGTAGCATTAAGTTAAGATAACAATTAAACTGTTGAATCCATCTTTCAGTTGTCAAAAGTTGAAACAAACAAAAGCAAAAAGAGAGAGAAATCTTTGGTTTCAACTTTTTTTGTTATTTGTTAATCCTTTCGTTTGCTGATGGTTGCCTTTGCACCATAGGTTTTCTAACATTTTATTATTTTGAAAAAATGAAATGGAATCTTACGTAAGAATAGGGTTGAGGGGCTTGAAAAATCTTACGTACCCTTGCATGGGGGTAGGGGGGGTCTAAAATTGCCAAAATCATCCCTACGTAATTATTGAATGGCCCCTTATGGCTCGACTTTTAAATTAAATTATTTAATTACCTATACATTTTTTTTTGAAAAATTGACTAGATATTTCATTTAACCATACTAAAAACCATACGGAACACTTGTTTGTTTTTGAAAATCTAACACATGCAACTTCCTTATTAGCCAAGACGCGCCGATAGCAGTGATTGCTTTTAGTGAAATAATTATTGGCGGAGGTTGAATTTTCCACTCGAAAAGAATCATCTACTATTTCCACTATGAAAAGAGTATTCCTAGATCGACATAATCTTTTTATATTTCAAGCTTCGAGGTTTTATAAAAGAATTTGTCAGAATTAGAGAGTCTACCATCTTTTCTGAAAAGTTTTGTGATCTTAGTTTTTTATAAGTATTTATTGTAAAGTGAAAATCCTGACAAAATTTATCTATAGTGTTAAGTTTTTTCTGTAAATCTGTTAAGTTTTTTCTGTATTCAGCTAAGATGACTGCATCATTCGTATAAAGAAGGATGTGCAGGTGCAGGGATATGACAGAGGAAATATAAATACCCGGGATAAAAGATTCATTTAAGCGATCAATTATAGATATTAGACAGTAGCGGAGACAGTATTTCTCCTTACAGAATACCAGTTTCTATGTTAAAAATTTCTGTTGACCCTGTTGATGTTACGAACTCCTTGCTTACCTGCTTTGGCTTTGTACTTGTCTTTCAAAATTTTAATAAATTTTAACTAAAAGTTAAAGTTTTTGAAGTACAGACCACATAAGTGAGTGGTTGATACTATCGAAGGCAGATTTCAGGTCAATAAAGGCTGCGTATCTTCCCTCGTTTCTTATGTAATTTATCTTGAATAATAGAATTTAGAATAAATGCTCGGTCGCTGCAGTCATAGCACTTTCTAAAGCCTGCCTGCTTGTACTTAAATAGCGAGTTTTTATTTCTTAGGTATATTTAGTCTGTTGTTTAAAACTGAGGTGAAAACTTTACCGATTATAGATATTAATGATTAGATATATTGTTACAGGGGTTGGTGGGATCATCTTTTAAAAAAAAAAGGTTGAATCACAATTTCTATCCAATCTGCTAGGTAACGTTCAGATTGTAATATTTTATTAAACACTTCAATGGGTTGCGATCTAATTTAAGTATTTTAAATATTCAGGCTGAAGGCTATCTTACCGGGACTCTTATTATTAAACGCTTTTATTCTACTTGTTTTTAAGATTTTTTAGGACAGCATTCATCTTAGAAAGTGTGTTATGGTACTGTCCAAAATTGGATTAGGGGTTTCGTGTGGGGTATCTCTTTTTTTATCAATACGTATTGATTCTTAAAAGAGAGAAAATAACCATAAAAAACCTGAATAACCGTGCGCATTATGATTTGCATATAATCTTGATTTCATCATACTTTTCCTAAGAGGCATTAATCTATTATTATTATTATTATTATTATTATTATTATTATTATTATTATTATTATTATTATTATTATTATTATTATTATTATTATTATTATTATTATTATTATTATTATTATTATTATTATTATTATTATTATTATTATTATTATTATTATTATTATTATTATTATTCTATCTTATTAATTATTAAGTCTGCACAACTTAAAAATGCTTAGCCTTAAATGCCTTACATTAAAAGTAAATTATTTAATTTTAAGATCCGAAATTGTAAATGGGAAAAAAAGCACAGCGGAAAGCAACAGGATTAAAACAAAACCTTGTTTAATAATTAAATAACGGAATGTGAAATAAACTAAAATTACTCAGAACTTGTATTTATTGGTTTAAAACTCCTGCTTCTAAAAAAAAACAGCAGCAGATGTTAGAAAAGTATTAGGTATTCGCCAACTATTCCACTAACAAGTCATCTTTTACATTTTTAATTCTTTGTGAATGGAATCGGTAAAAAAAGTAAACATTTAATTTTGCCTGCATAGGATGCAAACGTTTTCAACCTTATCTACCAATGCAGAATTGAAAAACAACCTGAACTCAAAAGAAAAGAATGTAGCAGTCAAGTTGTCGAGATGTGAAAACTAAAAATGAGAGTGAGAAAATGCTACCCACTCTATTCCTGGAATAAAATTAATTTTCTCCATTAATGAATAAATGTCTTGGAAAAGGTCAGATATGAAATGCATTTATTTTTATCTAGTTTCCTATTAGCGTAATTCAATTTGCTTGATTTAATAAACTTTCATTTGGTAAAAAGCACTTCATAAATTATAGAAAAAACTATAATTTTGCTTTTAATTCAATTATTTTCCTTTAATTAGGGTATTCACAAAATCAGGTTCAGAGAAAGGGTACTTATCAGTAATACAAAGAACTTATTAAAAGAGAAATTGGAGTTTAATTTTTGTTTTATAAACAGTGAGGCTATTTTACTTTAGGGAAGATTCCCCTTGTGTTTCGTGAAAATCGGAGAGGGCAAATTTTCAAGTAAATTTTTAGGGCAAAAGAAATCCTAATATTTTCGCGATTTAAAAATTATACGTTTTTATTTTATCCGTTTTACCATTTTCAAGGCATCAAAATTTTTTTAATTTCAAAAATACAAAGCAAATTCAATTTCAGCGAGCGAAAGCGAATTCAGCTAACCGTTTATTTGAAAAGCGGTACAAGTCCACTGCCATGTATAATTGATCAAACAAAAATTTTTATTTCCCGATCTATTTTGTTGTTAAGGTTTCTAAATATAATGATTAAAATTAATGAGTATATTTAAGTTAATTTATTTTTAGGATTTACAATCAAGGAAGAATATAATTTCATTAAAATCAATAAAATTATTTTAATAATCACTAATTACTATTTATATATTTTTTAAGGGAATTGTTATCAACTAATGATATTTTTGTCACAACTTTCAAAACTCTAATTCATATGATAAATAATAATTGATAGAGAATCTCTGCTTCATAGATGAAAACCCTATGAACAATAATAGGTAATCAAACACTTCTTATTCCATTCATTACAATTCTATAGAGGAAACCTGAACATATTAGATACCTCACAAAAAAAAGACTCGAATCTTTTTTTTTAAGTTCAGATACCGAAGCTATATTATAGCCAAATGCAAAGGAAAACCAAGTAGAAAGATTTATTAAATTAAAATTCAAATGTTTTTAAAACTTCAAAACTAAAATAAGGTACTTGTACCCAATATGGACAGTGCACTCAATATGGACACCCCTAAAATACACCCCTAAGTAAGAAGCTTGATCGAGAGTTGGCCCTACATGCGTCCGTGAAGAAAAGCAGTTTAGAAGATAATTTAGTCTTCAAAGTGCAAAAAAGCGCGCTGTTCGCCATTTTGAAGGAAATTTGTTTTTTCGTGGTGCGCTGATCGTAATTACAAGTTTAAATTCTTATTATAGATATGGTAAAATTACTTCAAGTATTAAAAAGTTGAGTGTTTTAGAAAGCTAATAAAACATATATTCGTTTGCTATTGCGTATATTGCTTAAAAATGTTTTCTTTGTTTATTTATTACAGGATATAGTAAAACACTACGTCCTATTCCCATTATGGACACCTTATGTCCACATTGGAAGTACAGCAAGAAAAAAATTTTTTTTGAAATAAAATAAAACAGATAACCTATACACAATGCTTATACGACTTCAAAATCAATAGTACAAAAATAGTACCCAGGTATTTTAGTGTATAAAAGAAAATGTATCAAGTAGGATGTTGATCAATATGATAATTGGTAGATATGATTAATTACAGGAAACGTTAAGGTTAAAAGGAACAATGAATTGCAGCTTAAAAGTATACATAATGCAGGTTATAATCATAATTTTTTTTCACCATGTAAAGTAATTATCTATATGAAAAACACACAGATTAAAACTTCTTTTTTCATCACTAGGGAGCTACCGCCCCCTGCTCGCCATCGCTCGCCAACCCCCGTTAACTGCTGACGCAGGACCTTTTAGATTGCTTCGCAATTATTACAATACCAAGATCAACTGAACTTAACTCACTTTATAAAGCATAAATAAAAACAATTATTAGTAGAAGAAACATCAACCAACTTTTCAAATATACGTCATAGGTCATTTTCATGAATAACTCTCTCTTAAAAGTTAGAATATTTATCAACTCTAACTTATTCATTATTTAATCAAAATGTTTTTTCTAACTCGTATATTTATATAACTATATATATATTGTTGTTAAATATTCTGAAAAAAAACTTACACTGATTAATCTTTTAAGTCCTATCTTGTAGTACATAGTAATTCGTCAGTACACCTAGTGTTTAATAATTATTATTTTTGTTTCAACCCAGACTTGTTAAACAATACCTTTTAAACCATTGGAAATAAGTAGAAAAAAAACCTACATGACACTTAATGTTTATAAACAATTTCATTTATAAGAACAAAAATTGTTACATATTTAAAACAAAATGTGTGATATTCTTATGAAAAAGCATGCATGTAAGTTTTTATAATACTTTTATCTGTTTTTGAAATATATTTAATTTGGAAAGTATACATTTTTAAAACGTGAAAGGAATTCGTTTCATCATAAAATATGGCTTCAGTTGGTTGTTATGATTGGATGATAATAAGTTGTTTGATAGTTGCTTGCTTAGTAACTGCGACCTTATCCGTAATCTAAAAAAATGGAAATATTTTAAAATCAAGAATTTTTTTAGAAATTCTAAAGGCACTTTGCACATCCTCAAAAGAATCCGGACAGTTTGATACCAAATAAGTGTTATACAAATCAGTAATAAAGAAGCCTTTCTCTGGAAACCGTTCACCAAAAACTTTTTTTTAGAATAGAGAGATTAATTAATATCACACGCGCGTTATTTCTACTAAATATTTATACGCATTTGAGGAATGTTTAACAGAAAAACTTAGAGTTGAATTTTTTGTCCTTTACTATTTGACAGTATGAACCATAAACAATCCACAAATCGGATACATCCATCAGAATCTAAAACATTTTACAAATTTGGTTTTACGAATGGGTATGAAGCTTAATTTTTAAGGAATTTTCCATGTATGTGTTACATCCTATAACTTCGTTTAAAATAGAAAAAAATTTTATGAATTTTTTATAATTTTTTTTAATTATAGGTGAGTAACCTTGAAATATTGAATTGTGAATTATAATAATTATTGAAATTTAAAAGTAAATTAGATGCAAATTTTTGTAAAATTTGGTTATGGTTCCAAAAAGTTTGTGAACCTACGAGTTTATATACCCATCAATCTAACAGTATGAGCTTTCATGAATCAGATATATCCTAATCTAAATACTAATCACATTTCCGTTCCTATCCTCAACGAATTAAGCAATCTGCGCCATATTAACGCTTCCTAATCTATTAACTATACTAATGGTTTGCACAAGAATAATGGCATGCGAGGCAATTTCTCGCGCCTCCTGGGGGCCACTTGTCGAACCAGAGAGGACCTCCCGAAGAGACATCTCTTTCGTCTAGACTGCATCTTAAGTATATTAGGTGATTAGAATTAAGAGGGCCATCCCAGCAAATAAGCGTCTAGCACTTCGTCTGAAGAGTAATGCACTTTAATCAACCCGCCATCGGATGCCATTGAGCAACTGTCCATCGAGTTCCGTCTTAAAGCATTCTTGGGCTAAAACTTTAATGAAATTTTACGGGATTAGTTTTAAGGTGTTTTTATTTTACAGGGAAAGTAAGGGAATAGAAATTTTATGAGTTTCCTTCCTGGTGTTGAAAACAGCTCAACTGAAAATTATGTGTTAATAAAAAAACGACGCTATATTATACAAACAAGTGTGTGCCTCAAGCTGTTAAATCAGTCTTTTATCGTCAGAACATTAGTGAATGAAGAACATCTTGGATGTTATTTTACAAAGAGATCCTCTGCTTTATCAGGTGTTATTTTAGATAGTGGCCTCGAGTGCTATCTTAAATATTTTTGTCTTATTAGTTATTGATGAGATCAAGTTTATCTTGCAGCTGGCTTTTGAATTTTTTTCATCGTTATTATGTTCACTGAATTATTTTCATTGCAAATTCCTATCATCTGTTGTAAGACTCGATACAAAAAACACTCTAAAAAATTCCTTAAATGTTTTTTTTATTTTAAAAATCACATTTTAAATAATAACTTATTTCCAGAAAATACCAAAGTAAATACACTCATTGGCGTCGTCGGCTCCGGAAAATTGGGGAAGGGGGACCTCAAGGATTTGAAAAACACGATTAACTGAAATAATAATTTTTGTCCCCCCCTTTCAATGATTTTAAGGTTTTGAATCAACTAATTAACTTTTGTCTGTTTTTTTAGTTGTGTATTGTTAAGTTTCTGTGAATTTTTTGTAACTTTTCTTTAAAAAGGGGTATCTGGGGTCCTCCCCAAGAAATTGTTTTGAAATTTGAAGTTTGAACTCATTTTGAGTGTTATATGATTAGACAATTTCCAAATAAAATCGGGCCCCGCTTGATATAATCCTCTTATGTTAGGTGGCATTGGTAAATTGACGCCATCTTTTTAATTCTGAGGCGCCCGAGATCACCATTGAATCCAATAGGAAATTTGGGGCGTCTGAAAGGTTGGAGAGGAACACATTCAGAAAAATTTCGGTCCCTCTCAAAAATTAAAAATACAGTTCTTTAAACAATGTTCCTAATTATTGGGAGGGCGAGTCCCCCCTGGATCGACGACTGTGAATACACCAGATATATTCCTCATGAGTATATTCACAGTAATAAATTAGGAAGTTTTGTGTATAACCGAAAAGACGTTTTATATATTTACACTTTACACTAAGAAAGTTCTTCCATAACTTCCATATTTTATATCATTGAGATAAAACTACTCCTTTATAGATAATGATGTCCTGCTTTTGCACATTAAATAGATTTAATGGAGATTGGATATACTGTGGAGCATAGGGGATACTTGAGTGAGTCATCCTAATTTTCTTCCACTGTATGATAATTTTTCGTTCAAAAACTATCTTACTATATCAAAACTATCTTACATGTGAACATATTTATAGTTTTCTACATTTAATGAAAAAATCACATACCTCAGTACCATTTTAAAGGTGTTGTGACCAGAGGTTATGTGTTTTCACTTATATGAAATAAATATTCAGATCAGTTTTTTTTTAAATATTTTTTGGAATTAAAGTTTGTTTTAAGCTTGATCAACATGGTGTTCGTGGGGATACTTGAACCATAAAAAATCGTGTGGTAAAATTTATATGCACATAAAAAAGTAACTTACTTTATCATAAAAGGCTATTAACTTGTCAGTTAACTATTTAAAAGACTTTTTTCTTCTATAGTTCTATTTAGAACTACTTTTTTTTAAGTTTAAAAATATCCTAACGTAATTAACAACTGATGCAATATTATTAATTTTATATGGTGTTAAAATATCCATTTATATTTTTTTAAATGTTACAGTTGAAAAAGTTTTAGAAATCTTGCATTATAACGTGAATTTAGAGCTATTTCAAGCATCCCTCTATCATAGCTTATGTATCCCCTTCATGCTGGGGACACTTGAGCTACAGTGAAAAGAAAAATGCATGTTTTTATTCATATAAATTGATCTAAATAAAAGTGATTCCCCCTAATTTTAAAGAATAAATATCAAATTTTCAAACAAGAATTTCATCTTTACTGCGTATTAATTTAAAAAATTATAAAAAAATAAACTGTAAAAAGTGGCTTGAGTGTCCCCACTCTCCCCTATTATTTTCATTATAATTAACATGCTCTACATTTCTCATTCTTCTCAGCAATCATATAAAAAGCTTCAAAAAAACTTGATTTTCTATTGACCAAACCCAATTATAAATTTTGTCTTTCAGAATGCGTTTAAAAACTCTTCTTTCTTCTCAAATAACTAATTTTTCTTTATTTCATATTCAAAAACCCTTCTACATAGTAACCAATTTTCTGATTACGTCTCTGCTTCATTTCTGTTGCAATTAACTTTAAAAATCTCCGAAACGGTAAACGCAATACGCAAATACCTATATTGAAAGAACCCAACACCGGTCGGAAACGCTTTACTAACTCTTGATTAAGAAACGACGAGCAAAATGTTTTCGTCGCTTCCAACAACTCTTCCATTACGTCGGGAGAGAGCATTATTCCGCATTGAATATTTCATCCCGCTGAGAAGAACTTCCATTAATGCTGGCCAAACAAACACAAGGCCGCGCACTAAACCCTTTTGGTCGGAGGAAATGCAACACGAAATTACTCTTCGCCCTAAGCCTCTCTTTCTGTTGCAATATTGTGCGATGGGGGCTCGAGCTATGCCCGTATGTGGGCGCGGTTGGATATCAGTTTCGTGACTTCCGGGGCATAATGACAGCAACATATGTAAGTGTGCGTGAAGGGAATATGAAGTAAACAGACTTGGGAGAGAGGGAAATCAAACTGATGAAAGAAAGTTGTTTGAATGAATGTTTCTATTTTGTCTACCTCTTTCAATGTCGAAAAATGAGGAGGGGGATACGATGGTTTTGTGTTGATTTGTCAGAGGATTAGATTAATATTTCAGTCAACAGCAATGTAAACTGAGTTGTCAAGTATCGAATTATAAAAAAGGAGAGAACATTAAGAGAATATGTACTATGAAAAGAAGAGTTCTTCACCAGTAACCTCTGGTTAGGTAACCTTCCTATACCGTGCTGATGAGCCCTAACAAGGGCGAAACCGGTCCACGGTTGGAGGCGACGCTTGAGAGCTGGAGTTTCTCACAACATGTACTCTGTTTAATGAACTGATAGATATTTTAAAGTTAAAAGGCATTAGATTATTTCATAAAATTAATGATGGAAGAACTGTGAGGGCTACACAGTTATAATTGTAAAGATATAAAAACTCAATCATGTTAAAAATCATTAAAGGGCTGTTTTGATCGTGTAATTTTTCTTTTATGGCCATTTTAGTGGAAGTATAATTACAACCACACTGATATGTTATTAGATTGGATAACAGGAAGATTTATTAAGTAAGATATAAAGGCTACATTATCTTTTTACCAAATAATTCTAAAAGGGTTATTTTATACAGGCTTTTTTGACAGACATTTCATAGTTAGATGAAGATAAAGTGAAATTTTCAAAATGGGTAAGGGGTGGTCAAATAATAGTTATATTTAAATTCAAATTTATTTCCTTAATACTTTATTCAGTGAAATAACAGTTCAAAAAGTATTAACTCTCTTCACTGATTCTTTTGTAAAGAATGCGCAGAATTCTCTCTTGGAACACTGGAAAGATAATTTAAACTGATGATGTATATTGTTTGAAAATGACGTGTCAGAAAAAATATTGATTTTATGAAGTTAAACTTTGAAAGTACATAAAAAAGTAATAGGTAACTTATAAAAATTTAACACATAAAAAATCTTAAGTATGTTGTTTGCACTGAAAGATGGGAAAACTGGGGTTGGATGAGTTATTAACATAAAGATACAAATTTTTACAATAGTCAGTAAACCGGTATTAATTTAAGAAAAGTTGCATGAAAGAAGCCAATGCTTTCAGAATGTTTGCTAACTGCCTTGGTTTAAAACCCACACTTGTGTTTGTCTTTGTTCTCGAAGTATAATGGATATTATCCCCTACAGCAATCTTCGCTTCTGAGAAGTTGTTTTTGTAAACTTTTCTCTTTTCAATACCTTTAAAAACTGGAAGATATGTATTTTTATGGAATTTCTACTCTTTTGTTTCATAAACCTACTGGTATTTGATATTCATAAAAACTGAACTTTTGAGCTATTATTATTAGGTATAAAGAAAAAACTCCTTGTGTGATTTTGATTATTTCATGTAGGAGGCTTATTATTAAATCTGGGGACCTTTTTAAAAATATGAACTCAGTTTTTGTTTCATAAAGAAACATTGATATTTGAAGTACTTACAACCATTTTAAAGTAAATTACAACCATGAGAATAATTAATAAATATAGTTACGTGTAAAAATATTTCCCATCTCTCTTGTATCAAATGCTTAATTTTAATACAAGTTTCTTAATATTTTCTGTTTATTTAGGTATAGAAGAAAATAATAAGTAGAGAACAAACCAGTAAGATGCAATTTTTTTCAACAAAATCTAGTAGCATTACTTAATACATTTAAAAGTAGAGAATCATTGTCTTTCAAATCCAAACCTTTCTTTCAAAACAGGTAAAATTTTATTTGAAAACATCAAATACAACCCAATTCATTTTATTGTGTGTCAGTTTATTTAAGAGTTTCTGTTCAAGGAAATTATTTCATGCTTATGTGTTATCATGCAATACAACTCAAATCTAATGATCTTCTCACGACCTTAACTTCCATTGTGATACACAATACGTTCAATTCTTCGAGTATTCCACAACAATTTTTCTTTAAATCCATAAAATGGCATCAGCGCGACTTCTAAGAAATATATTTTTGGTATGTGTAACCATAGCTATCGAGGAGAAAACAGTTGCATTAATTGAGGCCCTTTACAAGGTAAACTGCTTTAATCTTTACTTCACACATTCCGTTTCTTTGTCTTATCTGGTTCCTCTTCTTCCGGAATCCAGAATTCGAATTCCTGACCAGAGGATGTGACGTACTGAAGGCGGTTATCGATTCCGTAACCTGGGAAACCTGTAACGTCACTGCGGTGACGCAGTTGGAAATTTCCTTCAAATGCGCAGGTTCTGGTTTTAGGTTCAACTCTTTAAAAATTACTCAACACGATTTTATTTTACAAAGTATATTAGGGTATAAACATCATTAGTTTGTTCCTTATTTTGATGGTTTTTTATTTTAAACCAAAGCCTTGGTTTGCGGTACACTTCTCACTTTTTTCCGCTGATATCGTAAAATGAAACTTTTAAATTTGAAATTGTTGAAATCGTTGCAATTGGTGATCGTTGAAATTTTCTTCAAATGCACAGGTTCTTGTTTTAGGATCAACTCTTTAACAATTGCTCTATACGGTTTTATTTCACAAAGTACATTATTAGGGTTTAACATCACCAGGGGTCTCCTTATTTATTGATGTATATTTTTTAAAGTGATGCTTTTGTTTGAGACACCCTCCTATTTTCCCCCTTTGATATCGTAAAATCAAGTGCAAAATTTGAAACTGCCTGGGAATTCTAAAACAAGATTGGACAACCAGTGGTAGTTTTTAAATTAGTTTTATCGTCCGGGGGATTTATCACAATTTTTTGTTGTTGTTGGTTCCGTGTTTTGAAAAAAAAAGGGTTTATCATTCAAAAACTGAAATTCCTTCCTCAGAAAACACATACGTCTTTAGGGTCATTCCATCGTGACCATAACATAACTTCATAGACTACTTTTAAAAACAAATGGTTTGATACTCTAATATTCCCTCTGAAAAAAAAAACAGGTATTAGCAGGGGTAAACGAGGTAATACACCAAATGAACAAAATTACTTAAGAAAACGTTTTTCCCTAAAAATATAAAAACGACTCAATTTTATGAAACTAATTAGAAAAATGTAAATCCAATGGAATTTGAAATATAACGACTTTTGTAAAAAATATAAAGTGCTCAGTGCCTGAATATATTTAAATGTCTTGAATATCAATACATGACTATGACTATGTAAGTTACGAGGAATACCAACTATTTTTATGATTTCTATGCTAAAAAATTTTGCATTTTGGTCTTCTTAAAAACAAATAAGAAAAATGATTCATTGGCTTCTCTTGTTAAACTTACATTGAACGGTGCCAATGTTGAATTCCGCGATTTCCTTAACTTTCGGGAGAAAACCCAAACTTTCCTTTTGAAAGCAATTTACAATTTATTTAAACATGACCATGACAGCTCGGTGAATTGTTTGTTTTCTTCAGTTTAATTTTAAAGACATAAGACTTATAAACTTGGATATAGTCATCAAGAAAGCAGTTGAATAACAAAATGCAAATTTTAACATAGTTTCAAAGACTTGAAGTTATTAAGATTCTTTAAGATGTTAATTTTTATTTATACTTAAGGCTAGGATTTCTGGGAAAAATGGAGAGATATAAAAGAACAGAAATTGAGACAAGTTATAGGTCTTTTCATCCATTAAATGGGAAAGAATTATACTATAGTTAAATAAGAGGTTTAATTCTTTTCCATATAAACAACTAATTGAAAATTATTCACTGGCTAATTATTTTAGTTATAATTAGTTTGCCTGTTCTCTTTAAGATAGAGGGTTTTGCCTTTTCTCTGGAACTAACTCTCCTATTTAAACATGTAAATTAGAAGCAAACACTCCACCTGATGCAATATTCATCAAGTGGATTTAAGGCCTCTTTCGGTTCCACTCCCTGAAGAATACACAATACTGGGCGAACCATTTCTAGGAGGAACTTCAATATTTGCATCTCTTATCGCGAAAATCTAACCCAATTTTCTCCGATCCACCTCCAGGTGAAAAGGATATAATGAAGTTAAGGTCAAAGTCAGTTCTCGAAGCAAATCGGATTTGTCTGAGAAAGCACGCAATACTAAATAACTCTGAAAAGCCTCCCTGTTGGAATTCAAGTTCAGGGATGGATTTGAAAGTTCCGGAAATTATTTTAGAATGCAAATGAAGAGCAAAGTCTTCAGCGGAACCTGATAAAATAAATCCTTGGAGAGTGACTCGTCAAGGTCCTCCTTCTTCAGTGTGTTGATTTGAGTTTTGCGAGAGTTTTTGGTTTTGAGATTTGGCATTTTCTCGTAAATTCTGCAGAACTTTTAGGGGGGTATTTTTGCCGAATGTGCTAAATTTAACGAATATTGTACTCGGTTTTCATAAATAAGTTAAAACATGATTGACATTGGAATTTTATTTCTAACCTTAACAGTTTGTCTACAACAGAGGTTCTCAAACTGTGCTCCGCGGAGCCCTTAGGGCTCCGCCAAGCATTTCCAGGGGATCCGCGAAGAAATTTGAAATAAATACATTTTTTGATAAATTCTAATTTGCTTTTCTCTGAAATGTTATATAAATAACTTTCTGTAAGGTGTTGGTAAGGTCTGCTGATTTTTGCCTTTTTCAGGTCTTTTTTGGTTTACCAAAACAAGTTAAAACCCTGTTTTTAGGGTCAAATTTCCAAAACTTTTCTGGGGGAGGAACCCCAGGATGGGACGGTTTGGCGCTGGCCGTTTGGGCGCCGGCCTGTTTCGGCACCAAATTTTTCTTCTACTAATTTTTAGAAGAATTATGAGAGTTCTATTTACTTTCATTTTATTTCTACCGCTGAAACGGCCTCTCCGAATAGTAGCACACCAAGGAACCCCATTCCCCCATCTCTCAAATTGATTACTCAGCACCTTTTTTTTTATAAAGTTTAGCAAAATCATAATCCTACCTAAAAATGTATGTCCAAAATTCGGAGTAGATGTACCAAAACCAAGGGAAAACCTGTTTATAGTATAGTCAAATTTCCAACCCCCTCCCTTTATAGCATTTGGAATTTAATTACACAAAACGTTTCTTATATTAAATTCTTTAAGATGCAAATTCTGCCAAAAAAATGTATAAAAAGAGAAGATAACATTGATCCTATGGCATGGGATGGGATAAGGAATGATTTTGGGCCCATGTGTAAATAAATTTTGATAAGTACCCCTGACGTATGGTCTATCAGCCCCCCAAAACAGATCTCGATTTCAAAAGAAGTAACTTCTAGGAAAACAAAATTTACAGATGTATAGATTTCTGTATGGAATCCTATGTCCATGCATCTGCGGCATAATGATTAAAAAGTGATACCTATATTATTCAGAAATATAAAATAAAGATTTACATTGTATCCAATGATAAAATATAATTGGTAAACAAAATATTCCATATATCCCGGGGTGTATATTAAAGGGCCGAGGGGGCCCAGCCTCTCCCCCGGAAAACCGGACTACGTATAACAAAACAAGTTAAAACCATGTCATTTAGGGTCAAATTTCCGAAATTCTTTTGGGGGAGGACCCCCAAAACCCCCTATTGTACTTGAAACTTTATTATTGTCAATTTTTATAGTAAGTTCGTTAAAATTAAAATCCTACCTAAAAATGAATGTCCAAAATTTGGACAATGATATACCTAAAACGAGTTAAAAAACTGTTTTTAAGGATCACATTTCAAAATATCTTCTGGGGAGGAAGGAACCCCAGACCCTTCTATTTTACTTGTATCTTAATTTGTCACAATTTTTCTTACAAATAAATTATCTTAGATGCAAATTATACCTAAAAATGTTTTTAAAAGCTACATTAAACTGTTAAATATGCATGGGAGGGACTGAGATATAATTTTGGACCCCTCCCGAAATAAATTTCTATTATGCTTTTATTTCTAGAAGCAATGGGTTTTATGTAATTTGCTTTTATACCTTGAAAAATTTATTTCGGAAAAGGGCTCCGCGAAGAATTTGTCTCTTGAAAAGGGCTCCGCGACATAAAAAGTTTGAGAACCCCTGGTCTACAATAACTAATTTTTCTCTGCATCTGGCAAATTTTTTCCGCACTCTAGCGCTTCAGAATAGTTTCCCTGACCACCTTTATATGAGAGATTCTGAATTGTCTTTGAGTAGTACCCTCCATGTAAATATATCTAAGCTATCTTTTGTTTTTTCACAATCAGGAAAATTGACACCCATTTTTAAACCTTTTTCACACATTGCTACGAGTAGCTTTGTCAACACTCTACAACATCTGGATTCCGAGTAGTTTAGTTTCATTTAAAAGTTGGTTTTTAAATGTGAAATCATCCCGAAAAAACCGTCATGAAAAAACTTTGTCCTTGTGAAATTAGTTTGTGTCCCTTGTGAAATTACTTGTGAAGTGAAATAAAACCAAATGCTCTAAAAATATAAAAAAACAACTCATCTTTTCAAAACAATTTTTTTCAAGCTGAAAAATGTTTTATTTTAATTTATATTGTCCTTTTATTTATGCGTTTTCTGTGTCTTGACTTTCGTCTCACTAGTTACTAACAAATGTCTCAAAATAGTACCCCGGTGCCATTTACTGGCAGTCTAAAGTGCTAATATAATGAAATGTTATATATATTGTACTTATTGCATGGTGCTGCCGTTTGGAAATGGAAGTTCGAGTAGGAAATGGGGAAAAATGTCGTAGGGTTAATTTAAATTGCATGATGGACCCTAATGGCACGCGTATTTTCAATTTCGTAATTTCACGCGTATTTTTTACATCAAACTTAAGATTGCACAATATATTTTAAAAAAATTGTCATGTAGTCCTTTCTTTAGTATTCTCTAGTAAAGATTTTAATCTAGCTGAAAAAGGAGTGAATTTTTGGATGTCATTTTCCTTTGGCAGGAAAGAGAGAATCGATTTTGGTACTCAGTTCCTTTGACACGTGTTTCATCGACTAATGGTCATGTTCCACGGAATACAATGCCTCGGCATTTTTTATTCCTTTTTTCGAAATGCTTTGAATGTAAGTTTGATTCTTTCATTGTTCAAAGCTTCAAATACGTAGTTTACTAATTCACATGGTCATGGTATGCCAAACTGCGAGATATTCTTTTTTAAAAAAACAAATCTTCATTTTTGCATTTTTTGCACAGTAAAATATTATATCCATTTAAAATTAAGGAGTGGAAATTTGTTTCACAAACATTATGTAATTCTCTTTGGATAAAGGTATTAATAGTCCCGCATAAAATATCAACTGCAAACATTTTTTGTACCAGTTTCTCTAATATTATCTGAATAAAACATCTTTAAAGATTTAGATATAACGTAACGATAAAAACATTTCAGTTTTTTGATTGAAGAAATTATACTATAAAACTTTTTAAAGGATCAGATATATGATTATTTTTAGTAATCATTCATTTATCAGGATTTTTGTATTTCAAATTCATTCGGTTTCATTCCAGTTTGCTCTTCCATCATCTTTTCTCAAATTTAAAATTTTTGTATCAAGTCCAAGCATTACGGATTTCGGCGAGATTTCTTTTCTCCCCAAGAAAAGTCACCTTGGCTAATAATAAAAATGCCAAATACAAGGTATCACTTCTTTGCTAATGATTTATTTTTATCCTATGGAACAAAAATTATTTCTATGTAAAAATGTTTGAAATACCAGATTAGGCATATCCTATACTATATTAACCTATAAAGTTACGAAACATATTCTTCAAAAACACCCATATAATGGAATTCAATTGTTTTTTATGGTTGTTATCCTGACAGTTAATTTAAACTTTATTATTTCTTTTCAAATTTAAGGAATCTGCTTTCTTTTGTGCTTGTACAATCACTTTTATCATTGTATAAAATCCGAAGTTAGTAATCACATGAAGGCTTTTTATCTGAATTCGAAATGTTACTTCGCTTCCGAGACTTGTGGCTCTAGAATCTAATACAACATTAGAATCTCTACTCTAGGATGAATTAAATGTTTCACATTCAGGGGTCCTCCCCCAGAATATTTTTGGGAATTTGTCCCTAAAAAACAGGGTTTTAGCTTGTTTTGGTACACTAAGTTCGGATTTCTGGGGGAGCAGGGCCCCCTCGGCCCCCCCATTACTATATACGCTACTGAAAGGTAGTTAATAAAAATAAATGCAATAATGTTAAAATAATTAAACCAATGAAAATTTAAACCTTTTCTAAATACTTAAAAAAGGAAT
This sequence comes from Tetragnatha versicolor, assembly GCA_024610705.1. Lineage (NCBI taxonomy): Eukaryota > Metazoa > Arthropoda > Arachnida > Araneae > Tetragnathidae > Tetragnatha > Tetragnatha versicolor. The sequence continues at coordinate 1,444,067 of JANDEH010000004.1, forward strand.
CTAGTTCAATGACCAGATTAAGATTGCTCCCACCAAAATAACAAAAGTAAAAATAAATACTTAAAAAAAACTTATATCAAACTACCTCACACCAACCAAGCTCTACAGTGTTACTATGTTATTCCCCCATCCCACGTGTCGTATGATCATGTGGAATCTAAAAATAATTCTGGGATGATGAAATAGCTTTACGTAGGCGTCGTATACTCTCAACCGAATGACTAGTAAATAAAAGAGACAACTGCCAGGAATCTGGTGGGAGAGAAACCCGAAATGTCATTAAAATATGACCTTTTGTTTAAAATTATCACTAGTTTAAATAAATAACGGTTAAAATTGAAATTAAATTAGATGCCTAAAAATATTTCAAAAACATTCAACAGCACCCCTGGTGGCTAAATGAGAGTTAAAGAGTTGAGTTAAAAAATTAGAACAAAAACTGTAGTAAGTAAATTATTTGTCATTAGTAAGAATTACAAAAAGTTTACCCAAAATATTAAAGAAGATATTAGCGAAATAAAAGCACTTTTTGAGTCCCAAAAAACGAAAAGAAGTCGTGAATTCGCAATTTTTCCTTTTTTTTTCAATTAAAAATTATCTTTTGACTAAAAAGTCAAAAACAATGGAAAACTTGCAAATATACTATGAAAACTTTTATTTTTTGAGGCTCAAAAAATGCTATTTTTCCTCGCTAATATCTCTTCGAATTAAAATAGATAATTCCATGTTACTTATTTCTGTGTATTTGTTATGATATTTTTCGAACAATTTTCGCTCTTGACCGAAAATTGTTTTTATTAAACTTTATTTTTTATTAAACTTTTATTTATTTTTTATTTATTAAACTTTATTTTTTAAACTTTCTTCTTTTACAGCTAGTAGCGTTGTAAATCATATTAATTAATGAATTCATCAGGGTCACTAACATAAGGGTACACATTACTTCCATGACCTTAGAAACGTTACTTCAAAATAAAAGTTTTAAAACGTATTCATGATACACCCTGTATGTAAAGTATGTTTTTTTGCAATAGAGCTCATATAGTGGCAAAACGAGTTCTACAGGAAGTAAAAGGAAAAGCAACTATACAGGTGAATTCGACTATGCTAGCTGGATTGGGGACCCAAGGACCGACCCCATTGTGGCAATGTTCAAATTCTTGAAAACTGTAACTTCTTCTACTAATCAAGTTTTCTAACCAGTAACCCTTTTGTTATTTACTATAACTTATTTACAGTAATTTACAGTCGAAACTACTTTTTGCATGAACCAGTTTTATTAGTTTTATGTAATAAATGACTGAATAGAACCATTATATCTGTTATATCTATATCTATAAAATTCAAATACCATTCATTCATTCATTCATTCACTGACACACACTCATCACGAAATCTCCAAAACTGCCGGACCGATAGGCTTGAAATTTGACAGAGACCTTCCTCTCAGCCATTAGACGCGCACTAAGAAACGATTTTAAAATCGAACGACTCCTTCCCTGTTTTTCGGCGCTTTTACGACTCCGTTTTACCCATTGATATAACATTGTGCATTGTTGAAATGCATAAATTGCAGGGTTTACTTCTCTATCTTGAGGCGTCGTCTTGCCTCACTTGAATAAATATTATTTCAAAACATTTTATAATTTACAATTAAATTTAAGAAAAACAGTGTGAATATCTGTATTTAAATATTATAACAGCTATCAGAAAACCGAAGTAAATTAAAATAATTAAATTACTTTCTTTAATATTTTAATTTCTCAAAAATAAATATATTTATGGAATAGCAAGAATTTAAAAGTTTCCAAGGAAACAGAGCTAAAATTTCATTGTTTCATAGGGCATGGTTTACTAGACTATATAATCACTAGATTTTTATTATAACTAGCAACTAGCAATCTGTTTTTACTTTTTCAGAGAATCTTTTAAAGAAGTTGGTTTTATTAATAAGAAGACAGGCTTACTTGATAACTTTTTATCTAGGGATTTTTGAAATTTATTTATTTTGAAATATTTTTGCAGAAACTTAAAAGGATAGCGGGAATACTTTATGAAAATTCTGTTTAAGATTTTAAACACTGGATTTCAAATGACAGAGATGATTTCAAGTGGATTGTTTTTATCACATAGGAAGGATAAATGTTTAATAGACAAAAAATCGGGATGGAATGAGATATCACAGTTGGAACTGGGATGAGAAAAAGGCACCGGGAATACTGGGATGAAAATTATTGGGAACACCGGGTTATGAAAAATTACCTGGACACATTTGGAACTAAGATGAGTAAAAGGCACCGGGAATACTGGGATGAAAATTATTGGGAACACCGGGATATGAAAATTATGGGGAAAAGCGGGATCTGATAGGTACCAGGAACACTGGGATATGAAAAGGTACCGGGAACACAGGGATATGAAAAGGTGCTTGGAAAACCGGGATATAAAAATTACCGGGAACACGAGTAGTATATGAAAAAACACCGGGGACACCGGGATGATTGGTGATAAGTAGGTCTAGTAGGATTTATAAGTAATTACATATTTGTTCAGGAATCTGATATTAAAGTGTGCTCTTGAATTCTATACGTTTTAAAAGATTTTGAATCGATTAAGACCATGTTTATTTTACATATTTTTACATATTCAACCTATGACTACATATTTTTATTACATATTTATCCATTTTCGAGTTTTTCAAAAATAAATTACACGTTTGACCGATTTTCATATTAAAGTAACCCATAAAATGAAATACGCATCCAAATTACAGTTAAAATTAGTGCACCCGATGCTGAATTTAGCTTTTATAAGGTTGTGAAGTCGGGATTGTTAGATGAAACTTGTTAGGCGCGCTGAGAAGGGAAGTAGACACAGGTTTTCGTTTTTTTCTCGTGATAAGACAGCAAAAAAATATCAGCTGTTGGAAAATTGAGAAAACCACCCTTCCCTACTATGTGCTTGCGTAATATTTGAAGAGCCACTTTAAAGAAATTACTTAACATTTTCTTTTTATTATTACACATTTGGCATTTTTTAATACATATTTTTCAAAAATAAACACATATTACATGTACATATTTTGGATTTTTAATTGCATATAAATCACAGCCCTAGTGATAAGAAAAATCGGACATATAACTTGGGAGAACTTAGAAAAGGAATCTATACACTCCACCCGTGCAAGGCCGGGCAAATCAGCTAGTCTCTCTATATTAAAAAAAAGTAACAGTGACCGTCACCGCCGCCGTCGCCGTCGCCGTCACCGCCGCTGATTTTGAAAATTTTATTTTTGAACACTTTGAACTCTTACTACGCAAAAACTATTCGATGGAATATTATGAAATTTTGACAATTCGTAGACAAATTTATCAAAATCATTATCGTTCTAAAAGTGAATAATTGAGATAATTATTTCTGGAGTGATTTAATGTCAAAGTCGAAAAATATTTTTTTCTGCTGCGAGTTCGCCCCCAGCAAAATCTATTCACAGCAGAAATATGATTTTTTGCACACACATACTCTTAGGCATGAAGTTTTGCACCTCGTCGCCCTTTTTTCGAATTTCGAATTAGTTTTAGAGTAATTAAATTTTAAAGTTTCGAAATTTTCGACCCTTTTTCAGTTTTTTATTAACAAAATAAAAACTAATCACAGTAGTACTACGATTTTTTTAACACACATACAATTATTTTTTATAAGAAAATTAGCGTTTCGTTTTTGTTTAAATTCGAATTAGTTTTAGAATTATTAAGATTCAAAGTTTCAATTTTTTCTACTCTTTCTAGTCGTTCACTAGGGAAACAGACGAGTTTTATGAGAAGGATTTCTTTTAATTTCAACGGTTTACTAGATACACACATGCGTAATATACATTTAAAAGTTTCTTAATCACATGTTTTTCTTTAAGATGGTTGAAGGTAATTAGTAGACTTGCTGGATGTTCTTTTAAACATTTCTTTAAATTATTTATAAGCTAAATTGGGATATTTCAATAACAGTATTATTTTAATATTTTTGAGGTAGTGATCCGAATTAAGTAATAGAGAAGCTAGAGAGATAGGTAATTCCAGTATTAAAGGAGCATTAACTAAGCAGGCGAGCCCGGGATTGTGCTGGACTGTTCAGATGAAACAAGCGAGCTCTGCTCGCTTAGATCGCGAAGCGATCTCAAAAGAACTGCGAAGCAGTTCCGGGGGTTGGTGAGCGATAGCGAGCAGGGGGGCAGAGCCCCCTAGTCTATATATAACTAAAAACGTTTGTGGCTGTGTGGGTGGAGGACACATCTCCTCCTAAACCACGCCGAAGGCGTGGTCAAAACTCGCTACATAGACGTATCTCGAGGTGTCGATTGTCACTGTCGAGTTTTCCAAGCTCGAAAATCGAACAATTACGAGCAATTAGCGAATTTATAGCCAAAAACGCTTATTTCTCCATTTCTCTACCAGAGTAGATCTGCTCGACTCACTATTGTTAACGAGATGAAAACCTTCAAAAATTAAATATTTTAACTTGAAAATTTCTATAATTGTCCATTTAAAAAGGATATAAGCTATGAAAACACCAAAATAAATTCGATTACTTTATTTACAAACATTATTTTCTTTTATTTTAAGATATTTTCCATTAAAATATAAATATTTATGGAAAATTGTAAATTTTTTTAATGGAAAACGACTTAAAAATAAAACATTGTTTCAAATGAAGCGGTTCACCAGACTTTTCAATTTAGTAGAGATCTTTTATTATTGTTTCAAATTTGCTATTTTTGTTCACAAGACTCATTAATTTACTAGGAAACATTGCCGAGAACACCAGGAAAAGAAAAATTACCGGAAACATCGGGATAGGAAAAAAGTACCTGGATTATCGGGACATAAAAATTACCTCGATCATCGGGATAGGAAAATTATCGGGAACATCGGGAAATGAAAAATTACCGAGAACACCGGGATATGAAAAATTACCGGGAACACCGGGATAGGAAAAAGGCGTCTGGGATACCGAGATGATTGGTAATTGCTGATTAAAAAATTTTAAATATATTTTGAGAAAATTAAATTTCAAAAAAAAATTATACACTCCACCCGTGCAAGGCCGGGTATATCAGCTAGTAAATATATAAAAACGTTTGTGGCTATGCATAGAGGAGATATAACAATATGTTGTTATATCTCCTCTAGAATATATGCTGTTATATCTCCTCTATGTGGCTATGTATGTGGGTGACTGGGTGGAGGACACATCTCCTCCTAAACCACGCCGAAGGCGTGGACAAAACTCGGTTACATAGACGTATCTCGAGGTGTCGATTGTCAAGTTTTCCAAGCTCGAAAATCGAATAATTACGAGTAATTAACGAATTTATAGCCAAAAACGCTTATTTCTCCATTTCTCTACTAGAGTAGATCTGCTCGACTCACTATTGTAAACGAGATTAAAACCTCAAAAATTAAATATTTTAACAGGAAAAACTCTATAATTGTCCATTTCAAAGCTTTATCAGCTAAGAAAACTTCAAAATAAATTCAAATAATTCATTATCAAACGGTTATTTTCCTTTATTTAAAGATTTTTTCCTTTAAAATAAAAATATTTATGGAAAATGTAAATTTTTTCATGCAAACAAATTTTGAAAATTATGCATTGTTTCAAAAGACATGGTTCACTAGACTCTTATATTTACTACTAGACCGTTTATTTTATTTCCAAATTTGTTACTTTTTTCACTAGAATTATTAATATTAACCAGATATTTTTTATTATAGTTGTTCCGAATTTGTTACTTTATTAAGATGGAAAAAGACACCGGGATATTAAACATTACCGGGAACACCGGGATAGGAAAAATTACCGGGAATACTGGGTTAGGAAAAGTTACCGGGAAAATCGGGATATGACAAATTACCGGCTATATCGGGATATGGCAAATTACCGGGAACATCGGGATAGGAAAGGTTACAAGGTCAGGGAACACCGGGATAGGAAAGGCGTCTGGGATACCGGGATGATTGGTAATTGTTGATTTACAAAATTATATAAATGTATTTTAAGAAAACTTAAAAAAATTGAATTTATACTCTCCACCCGTTCAAGGCCGGGCATATCCGCTAGTTATCATATATGCGCGTTTTAAAACTGGGTTCGTTATTCACGGATATCGCGTATTCGCGGTATATTTTTGAATGTAACTACTGAGAATAACGAGGGAACACTATATTTTGGAAAAAAAATTGAGCCTTTCATTAAAAAAATGGATTAAAGGGATTAAAAAGCAATAAAACAAACTTTTGAATGACCCATGTATAACTGAAAACTGATGAAATTTGAACTATGGAAAACACTAATTTTAAAGTAAAACATTTAATACGAATATGTAGATTTTGAGATATTCTACGATTTTGTGATACACTAGAAATAAAAAAAATAACAAGGCGGGTTTTTAAAATGTATCTTTCAAAGAACTATGAACAATATTATCATAAAAACTATACAATCCTAAATAAGAATTCTGTTTGAAATTACAAAGTAGGATATACTTCAGCTCGAATATAAATACCTACTGGGTCATTGATTTTTGCAAATATTTTGCTAGACATATTTTTAGCAGAACAGCGTGACATGTGACAAATGGGGGAAAGAGATATTTTGTTAAGTGTGACAATTTGTGACAGAAAGCTGGTAGGAGGTCGAAAATGTGGGATAAAATTGACATTATATTTTTGGACGGGATCCCATGCATTTTGATACGTAAGTCAGGGACGCATTTCCAGAGAGGGGAATTGGAATAGAACCTTTTCTTATTTGGCCGTAGAAAAACTACTAAATCTCCCTATATTACTAATATATCCGTAATTTTTTCTTGACTACCTCTCTGACGTAAATTAGAAAAGCTCGAAACAAATTTTTACACTTAGGGAGTTGGAGTGGGAATGTATTCACATTACGAAAAAAGATGCCAAGCAAAAACATTCTTCTACTACACTCAAAAGAAAAGCGAAACCTTTTCCTCTATTACTCTATTGTCATTAATTAAGTTCAAGACTAAAATTAAAAATTAGTAACCTTAAAACACCTAACTTGCTTCAGAAACCTAATACGATTTGTTTTTCAATTTCTTTTTATGCTTAAAATTCTTTAATTTCAGTTTTGTTTCACCTTCGAGTGAAAAGGAAAGTTTCAATGTCAGATTTTGTTTTTAGCTCAACCCTAGGCTCTGTCCCAATTGGACCAATCGATTCAAACGGAGACCCTGCAGCCAGTCGCGTCAAGATAACTGCATCTCCCGGGACTCTAGTCCTTAAAGCGCCATCTCTCGGAAGCCACGTTAGATTTGCTAGCTGTTAGAGCCGAAAACTAGACAGTTGCAATAAAAGGTTTTTTAAACTTTTTTACTTAGAAATGGAAATAATTAAAAAAAATCCATAACAATGATGGACTTAATTGTGATAATGATTATAGGTTATTTTAAGAACTAAATCCCAATAATTCCCTTGTTTGGAGAAAAACTGAAATACAAATTTTAAAAAATAATTAAGTTACTAGCTCTTGATAAAAAAAATAAAACCGATCCTAAATCTTAAAAAAAGAACAGCAAAAAGGGTATTTTCAGTTATTTTCATTTAGAAATATGACTTGAGAAATAATCTACTAAAAATTTACAAAAATCAGAGTTAATATAATTTTTTTTCTTATTTACGTTGTTTTATGAAAGGTTCGATGTAAAAAAAAGAGCACCACGATTATTTGAGGCCCTAAAATTTGAGCATTGACGCAATGGGGTCCTTATCAAGTGAATCGTCCGTCAGTTGGAAGAAGGGAATAAGTCCAAAAACCAAGTTTTGAGAAAATCGAAAAAAAAAACTGTCTAAGTAATGGAATTTTCATTGTATAACCACCAAATTTTTACTGGAAGTTTAGAACCCTACTAAAAAAACAGAGCAATCATCAAAACAAATATAAGTATAGGGTAAAAGTTTTCTTCCGGGCAATTAGGCCGTGGTCGAAAAGTAGATGTTAAAAGTCCAAACGTTCGACCACGGCCTAATTGCCCGGAAGAAAACTTTTACCCTAACCCATCCGGTCGTGAAAGCCTTTGTTCTTATAAATATAAGTATATTCAAAAATATTTTACAGTCAAAATAAGTTGATGAACTTATTCCCTTCTTCCACCTTGTGAAGTTTTCCTGATGAAAAAATCTTTAAAAACCCCTAAATTCACATTTAAATTATATTTCTCTTTAGTTTACACCACAAAAGGGTGAAATAAAAAGAATAAGACAAATAAAATTCAAAATTATAGTGAAACTGAGTTATTAAAGCAGTATCAATGGAGTGAGTGAATATGAATGGAGTCAAACATTCCCTGCATAAAAAAAGTTTGAAAAAAAAAATTGAAATTAAGAGAAAATTTTATTTTAACTTAGTTTTCCAAATTAACTTAAAAATACAACGAATGGACATCGATTTCACAACTTCAAGGGGCGATATTTCCCTATAGGGGTTAGTTATTTCCCCCCTCTTTTCACCCATATGTAGAGCAAAGCTTGGAGATTGTTTAGAGCACAAAAAGTCAATTTGTCATTTTTTGGACATATTCCCTTCTTCCAACTGACGATTCAATTCAGCTAGCCTAGTCGAAACCACCTGTATAGTTGCTTTTTCCGTCACTCCCTGTAGAACTTGCTTTGCAGCTATATGAGCCCTATTGCAGAAAAACGCACTTTACAAATGGGCTGATAAATAGGGTGGAGCGAAAAAGACGAAATTTCGAATTTCAATTTTGGGTAACTTCTAAAAAGTTGCCTTTTAGTGCCGAAAGAACACCTGTAAAATGTTATGAATTTTGAATAAATCCTTAATAACTCCTTCAGGGCTCTACCAGGGCGGCTCATGTTTAAAAAAAGGGATTTTCTTTTTTACTATAAATTTCTCATTTACATTGTTTGTCGGCAAACTTTTTTGCCATAATTTTGTGTTTTAAGCATAAAATGTAACTTACCATGCCCGTCAATTGATTTTTTAAATGAAAAAATTTATAAAAAGGCACTTATAAATGTAAAATACAGGTTTAATGTGTGGATACATGGGTGGAGCAAAAAACCTATTCCGTCTGCGAATAGTGCTCAAAGTTTTTGATTGGTGGTTCTTATAACCCATAAAAATTTGAACTTGATCAGATGATATCTTCAGGTCGCACTTTTGAGTTGAAATATGAAAATTTTATGAAAAATGTAAAAAAAATTTGAAAATTTTCCTAATATTTGTAAATGATCCCGATGTTATTTTGTTGCGAATAATTACAGGTATTGCTTGTACGTATGTTGCTTAATATTAGCAAATTAGAATATTTGAATGACGCAAAAATGGATTAATAGTTCTTCAAAATTCGTCAATGGACTATGTAATGCAGTTATGGTAATGATTAACTTTTAAAAGCAATTTACTATTATTAAAAATGATTTTTAAAATCGCGTAATGTTAATGTATAGGAAAGTTGTATAACTAAAATGGCAGAAAGATCGATTCTCATGGTGCTTCATCTGAGCTCTAAAATTTTATTGAGTACACTGAGTTGTATTGTACAGAAACAAAAAGTAATCTGGGCGAATTTTTAAGTTACAATAATTAAATACAGTAAATTATGAGGACTTGTGTTTCTGGAAGGTGACGTAAGGAGAACGAATCCGGTTGTTGGTACCGCAAAATATTATGTAGAAAAGCGTGGAGGGGGTTTAAAATGGTTTATCCCGGTTCAGAAAAAAACCCTTTTTCATACTTTTATATCTATTGCAAAACGAAGTTTACTGACTTCTTCATTTAAGATGTTAATATTTTAAGGATATAAGCTAATGAAAATTTTCCAAAAAAAAATGCAAGAAGTGTTTTATAATAATTATATTATAATTTAGGGAAAAATAAGAAAATAGCAGCAATGCAATGCCCTATTAAAGGATGTTACATGTTTACACCGTTTTACGGTGTTATTTCATACTTGTTTTTATTTCCGTTACTATATTTACAAAAATTAACTATAATCGGGACTGGAAGTGTATATTAATTATGTTTTTAAATTATAATCGTAAACCCCCATTCTCGAACCCACGGGTCACCCATTGACCCCCATTAAGTATGAAATCAATATAGTACTTTTATGATAAAAAGGCTAATAGCCTAGAATTTCGGTTCTTACGTATTATCCCGTCGACCGTGCCGCTGAATTCGATAACTTTATCGAAGTCTATTGACTGTTGTATAGCCGTGACGCTGAATTTAACGGCCGCTAAACTGTCGACGGTATAATACTTAAGTACAAAAATTTATACTAATTTTAGGATAGTATTATTTTGAATAAGAAAACTTAACTTTTGCTTCACCAGCTTCTTTTTAAAAGCATAAAGGTAAACATGTTAGAAAATAAAATTTTATAACTGGTAACTGGTGTTGATTCATTTATTTATTATATTATTATATTTCCTTACTCAGTGTTTTCTCAAAGGTAATAGAAAAATTAATTCATTCTCGTCTAGTAAAATTTTTGGATAAACAGGGTGTAATTGCAGACAATCAATTTGGTTTTAGGAAAGGTAGAAGTACTGAGCTTGCTTTAATGAAATTTACAAAAATAATATTTTCGAATGTCAACAATAACCAAAAAACAGCGGCCGTTTTCCTAGACATAAGCAAAGCTTTTGATACAGTCAATCACGATTTACTTCTACATAAACTTCACATGATTGGAGTTAGAGGAAATACATATGATTGGTTCAAATCGTATTTAAATGGCAGGTCTCAAATTGTTAAAATTAATGATATTTGCAGCTCCCAAAAACCTATTAGAGGTGGTGTTCCTCAGGGTTCTATTTTAGGGCCATTATTATTTTTGATTTTCATTAATGACTTCTGTAAACTTGATTTGAATTGTGATATTATTACATTTGCTGATGATACGGTTTTGGTTTTCTCGGCGGTTAATTACTCTGAGCTGTTTAAAAAAATTGAAGTTTGCCTACAAAAAGTTAATATTTGGTTTTATAATAATATGCTAAAGCTTAATGTTATGAAAACTAAATTTATGATTTTTAACCTTAAAACTTCAGTGACTATAAGGGATTCCCTGAAAATCCATAAACCAAATTGTAATCGTGAGTGTAATGATTCTTCCTCCTGTGATGTAATTAAGTGTGTTGATACAATTAAATATTTAGGTCTACATTTTGATTCTAATTTAAAATGGAAATCCCATATAAACATCTTGTTAAACAAATTGCGTTTTATCAATTTGAAGCTGTTTAAATTAAAAGGTATAATTGACCATAAATTTTTAACAACAGTATATTTTGCTTGGGTGCAATCAACAATTAATTATGGAATAACGTGCTTTGCATCTGATTATTACAATAATATTAAACCGCTCATTCAGTTACAAAAAAAGATTTATCTCACTTAAAATATAATTCCCTGCCTAATAATATCTTAACTATCAGAGAACTGTATATTTTTCGTTTATTACTTTTTATGTATAAAAATAAACATTTATATGAAGCCAAAAATATAACTTCTTATCTTAGAAACGCTAAAGGTAACTTGTATATCCCTAAATCTAAAAAAGAAATATTTCATAAATCTCATGCCTTTTTGGGACCATACATATTTAATAAACTTGAAGAAACTCTTAAACTAACCAACAATATTCACAAATTTAAATCCGGTATTCATCTTTTTATCTCAGGACACTCAGATATTGAAGCTTTGTTCAAAATTCCTAAATAATAAGCGCAGCTCTTGCCACATGATAAAATCTTTTTTTAATTTAGGTTCCCTGGGCGAGCCTTTGGCTCTTTGGGATCCACATAATCAATTTTTTTGTTTTTTCTATGTTTAAACAAAATGTCAATACATGTATATATTTCCCTTTGTGTTTTTTTGTACAGTCCTTGTCTTTGTGTTCCATGTCTTATATATGTTTTGTCTTTTGTCCAATAAATTTGATTTGATTTGATTATATTATTGGTGGTTGTTCAGCATACAGTTGTAAAAATCGATCTGAACAAGGATTCTTCATGAATTGCTTTCCAAGAGATCCAGCGAGGAGAAAGGTTTGGATTGCTGCTGTAAAGCGAAAAAAAATACGGTCTCCTAACCAAAGTTCTAGACTATATTCTATTCCAGTGGTTCCCAAAGTGGGTTCCGCGGAACCCTGGGGTTCCACGAATAAATTTAGGGGTTCCATGGGACAAACTTTATTTCATTAAAAAAATTAGAATGGTGAAATAAGAATGGACAGCACCGCCCCCCTTTTACCCAAAAATGTTCTCAAAATGAGTAAATATCGTACTTTTACCAGTCGAATTTCATTTTTTTTTCTGGGGGAGTACCCCCAGACCCCCCCACGGTATAACAAGGGGATCTTGTGCGATACTTTTTGGAAAATCCCTAACATGTTGACATTTTTTGTCAAAAGATAAAGGTTATGGGCTGGAAAATTCTCCCCTTGGCTCCAAAAAGCTTCTTAAAATGAGTTAAAACTCTACTTTTACAAGTCAAATTTCAAAATTTTTCTGGGGAGGACCCCCATACCCCCCCAGTGGTACTAGAAGGGGATTTTGCGTGTTACTTATAGAAAATCCCCAAGAATTTGACATTTTAGCCAAAAGGTAAAGGCGATTGTCTGGAAAAGTGCCCCCCTGGACCCGTGCTAGATCAGAGCCTGGTTTCATTTAATATCATATGTATTAAATTTTGAAAAGTCGTTGAGTAAAAAATATATTCAGGGTTCCGCAATCATCGGTAACAAATTTGGGGGTTCCACGACCAAAATAGTTTGGAAACCCCTGCTCTATTCATTTAGAATTGGCGCTTGAGAAATAGTGCTTTCCCCCACGCTAGAACAGGCCCGTGCTGGCCCGGGGGGACAGGGGGACGTGTCCCCCTGCGCCCTTAGAAAGTTGAAAGTCAAAGCGCCCTTTTGAAACAAAATATACTGATACTCTACAATTTGTATCATCAATATTTTCGTAACTAGAGAAACAGTGTAAAAGGTTTCCTTTTCTTTAAAATTTCAATGAAACCATTTCCCAAGGGCGGTCTACTACTATTCGGCGCGGCCGTTTCGGCGCGAGAAATAAAATGAATGAAAGTAAATAGAACTCTCATAATCCTTCTAACAATTAGAAGAAAAAATAAGCGTCGAAAAAAAATTAGCGCCGAATCGTCCCATTCCGTCCCAAGGGGCGCCCTTTTAACCTGATCTCTTAAAGATTTTTTAAAGTTAAAAAAAAGCCTTCTCATTCTGGCGCCCTTACTGTATCATAATTTTGTATTACTCGCTTCGTAAAACACTCTAACCAGCGCCTTTGTCATTTCCTCCCTGTCCTGGGGTTTTACAAAAATTTACCAGGGCGCCTTTTTTTTTTCGATGTAGCCTTATCTAAGGGCGCCCTTTTAGTCTGCAGACGCCACAACAAGTTATATGGGAGCCCCTTGTTAAACGGTATCATTGAAATTGCAAAGAAAAGGGAATCTTTTACACTGTTTCTCAAGTTACGAAAATACTTATACTTTAAAAGCGCCCTAAGTTAAGGCTACATCGAAAAAAAAAAGGCGCCCCGGTAAATTTTTGTGAAAATTATTTGATGCACTGAGGGCGCCGGAATGGCCTCTTTCTTTAGCTTTAAAAAGTTATTATGGGTGAAGGCCTGAAGGGGCCTAGATAATATTACATGGGCGCCCCCTTTTTAAACCGTTTCAGCTGAAATAGTTAAGAAAAGGGAGAAAGTCCGTAGTGTTCGGGTCAATATGAGCCGATACAAAAAATATCACTTCTAGACTTTAATTTAAGGACCGCCAATGTGTATCACACCATGGGTACTGAGGTGATTTTTCATGGGGCCCTATGTTTAACACCTGCATTTTTGTGAGGGCGGGGTGGTATTTTTCAGATGCTCCTCATCACATGCACGCACCAGAAAATTTCTAGGGTACAACAGTGATTTTTCATCTTTATAGTGCTCTTTACCCCTTTAGTGATCGTTTAGTGATTTGTTTAGTGATGTCTTTAGTGATCGAAACACATTGAAATCGCTAGGGTGGGGCATTTAATTTTTAGGATGCTTTTAATTCAACAGGTAATTAATTCCTTGACACTGGCCACCTTACGTCACCTTTGGTCAAAAATTTTATACCTTTGAAAGAACTAAAAAATCCAAATCATCTATAGTTTTTGCATTAATTATAGAGGTATTTAACGTTATTTCCATACATTACAATAACCTCAATTAAAATCTAATATAAAAAATGTTAAATAAAAACAATCAAAATACCACAACTCGCAGTATTGCTTTGAAATTTTTTTCTATTGAGAAAAGTTATTAGTAAAACGTCACCAATAAAGTCTGAACTAAAATCAGGGGCGTATATAAAGTGGGTAAAGGGGGCCCTCCCCGACATTTGAACTGTGGTTGTAACTAAATCGTATTAAAACCCTGTTTTTAAGCTCAAATTTCCAAAATTTTCTGGGGGAGAACCCCCAGACCCCCCCTTTTGAATTTGGAGCTGCTATTATTATCACATCTTATACTCAAGTTATATCAAGATTCAAATATGTATTGAAAAGTTACATTATTTTATCTATAAAATGTGCATGCGGGGCTTAGAAAAACTTGGGGGGGGGCTTCTCTCCTAGCAAAAATATACTTTTGGGCTTTCTGCATAATATCTACATTTTTTAGACGATATTTGGGCTCCTCCCGAAATAGATTTCTATAGACGCCGCAGCAGAAAATTTATTTTTTATGTTAACTAATAAATATTACAACGGCGGCGCCCTTTAACCCTTTGTCCACCGCCCTCTGAAGGTACCCAGCACGGGCCTGCGCTAGAAGCGTAACCATAGTTACGCTCTCGCGCAGCCAATCCTTCTTCGTCACTTTAACGAGGATTGTTGCTATTGTATATGGATACCGATCGGTGGTGGGTGAGGGAAGGAAATATTTTCAAGCGCCAGTATAAAATGAACAGAGTTATAGGCGTGACAGCTATGGGAAGGTAAAACGAAAAAGGTAGGTTGAGGCTTGAGGGATAATTCTATGAAAATACGATCACTAGGAAGCTTCCAACTTAGGTAGCATTGAAATATCGATTTTTGTTATCCTTACAGCTTCTTTTATTGGAAAGGTGATAAAGTACATGATTCAAAACATCAAATTCTTATTTTGCAATCAATTATATAAAGTCTTCTAACTACTTTAAATGACATCATTTTTTGAAGTTTTTTGTGTTTTGACTAATAAAGAATATTTATTACAATGGGTAACTTTGGCTCACGTTTTTTTTCTTTTCATGGTGTGAAGTAAATGTTTTGAATGAATGGAAAATATCCACAACTCTGGGGATTTAAAAAAATATATGTAATTAAATTTTTGTGCATGACTATTGCAGAGCTTTCCAGCTTTTTCCACCCTTATAAATGTCCAAGTACACCAGAAAGGGTATACCATAGTATACTTGCAGAATACATAATGCATCATATGAAATTTTGTTTAATTGAAAAAGTATAAACGTACTACAATAAAATTTAACTACTCCCTTACTTTATAACTCATCGAGAAAAAACTGAAACAAATTATTAAAAGAAATTTTGGAAAAGGTTGTTCACTCCAGACTCTATGAATACTTAAAAACATTTAAAATAATTTCTAAAAATCAATTTGGCTTTTTGCCAGGTCTTAGCACTACTGATGCAATACTAGAATTTACTAAATTTACCTACAGTAGTATAGATTTAAGTAAAAAAACCGCAGCTGTTTTCTTAGATATATCCAAGGCTTTTGATAGCGTAAATCATGGCATATTGCTTGATAAACTTTACTCAATTGGAATCCGTGGCATAGCCCTTGATTGGTTCAATTCATACTTAAATAATAGTAAGCAATTTGTTAGCCTAAATAATTTTAATAGTAGATTTCTTAATATAAAGTCTGGAGTGCCCCAGGGATCCATTCTTGGACCCTTATTGTTTATTATCTATATTAATGATTTTTGTAATCTAAAACTAAAGGGAAAAATTATTACTTATGCCGATGACACTGTTTTAGTGTATTCATGTTCAAATAATAATACTTTAACAAAATCTATTAATGATGACCTCCTGAACCTTAAAAAGTGGTTTGATGCTAACAAATTATCAATTAATATAAAGAAAACCATGTATATAAATTTCTGTATACACGGCCCTTCACACAATTCCTCTTTCTCTTTACCTGCACTCTAACAACTGTGATGTTTCTAATTGTAATTGTTCTCCCCTTCAACAAACTCTTACCATAAAATATCTTGGAATAAATCTTGATTACAACCTAAAATGGAAGTCTCACGTTCATTACCTCACAAAAAAACTACGTTTTATCCTATATAAATTCTATCACCTAAAAAGTATCATTAGCAATAGGTTTTTATTTCAATTATATGACTCCTGGATAAATTCATTAATTAGCTATGGCCTTATAATATGGGGCGGAGACTACTTAAGTAACTTAAATCCTGTAATAAAAATCCAAAATAAAATTGTTAAATTTCTAAGCAGTAATCACACGTCTAATTTAGTTTCCTATTAGCATCTTAATATTTTCCCCATTAGATACCTGTTTTTCTTCAAAATAAAAGTATATTTTTTCTCTCATAATTCTGCCGAAATCAGAAATTTAAACTATAGCTTACGTTCTAATAGCCCTTATTTAATTCCTAAAGCTAGAAAAGAAATCTTTAGAAAACACTTCACCTATTTATCCCCAAAACTATTCAATAGCTTGCCTAATCACATTAAATCAGAAAAATCTCATCTGAAATTTAAAAAGCTTTTAAAATTATTTGTATACTCAATAGTTGACATTGAACAATATTTTTAAAACATGCTCACTAAATTAGATAATCTGAAGCTCACCCTACAGCACCTCACCTTCATTTATAATCATTATAAGATTCATACCTTGAGATTACTCGTATTTTATTAATTATTCATCTAAACTTCTTTTCTTTTTCTTGAAAACCCATTGATGTATAATTTTCGGTCACCTGTAAGAGTCAATTTGACTCCTTGGTGTCTCATACGTGTATTTTTGTCATTTTCCCTTATACTTTTGTTTTTGTTTTGACCTTAAATATGTATATATATTAGTAAAAAAATAAATTTGATTTGATTTGAAATCGCTTAAATTTGGATAACTTGTAAAACGGTTATGAACATTGGTAAAATATTTATATTTAGGCTTTTTAAATTTTATGGGTATTAGTTTCATACTTGGGTATACTCCTTCCATGGGTGGGTCCAGAGGGGTGGCCGGCCATGCCCTCCCCTAAGAAACCCTCACAAATAGCTCAAAAACTACTTTTTTATGCTAAAATTCCAAAAATTTCTTGGGGGAGAACCCCCAAACTCCCGTGCAGATTCCTGTTTTATTGTGCTTTTCCCTTGGAAATTCTGCGTCTTAGAAGAAGCTGTCATCTTTAGGGTGATCCTCAAATAGTTTCAAAATATGGAAAACACTTACATAGTTTAAAGGGGCATAGTTCAACATTTTTTCTGAAGGAGTACCTCCAGCCCCCTCGAAAATGAGGCGCATGTTTATAATTTTCCCCTTAAAAGTTCTTTAGTTTACAAGGTCTCGAAATGAGCTAAAACTTAGCTTTTTTGGAGGCAAATTAGGCCCATAACCTTAATTTTTACTTGGAGCTCAAATTGTAGAATATAGACATTATGTGTAACTTAATTTTAATGATGAAGCCCGCTCCCCCTTAGTTTCGTAAAGGTTTATGTGATATTTTTACTTGGGCATAAAAATCGGGGTTTTTTTTAGCGTTTAAAGTTTCATAAAGTTAACGTTTCATTTAAAAAAATTAAATTTTAAACTCACAAGTCATTTAAAATTCATTTAAGCTATTTTCGTCTTTGAATTAAACTAAAACTTTATGTATAAATTATAAATGTACTTGGGGGTAATTTTAGAAGTAAAATAATGTTGAGTCAACCTCCCTCCCTGAAAATCAAGTCTGGTTACAGTCCTTAGTGAACTGTGATTAAGAGAACAGAGCCCAATCCAAGGGGGATAGGGGACTTCCCCTCCTTCCGAAATTATCATGATTACTTATTATAGTACTTTTTTCTCTAGGAAATTATAAAGAGTACAATTAAGTGAGCCTCTTTAGGTGTTATCAAAGGCTATTTTAAGCCAAATTTAACAAAATTCTGTGGGGAAGAACCCCCAAACCCCCTTTTGTTATCTGGTATGGGGCCGTTCAAATATTACGTAAGCCCTTTTTTGGTCATTTTTAACCCCCCCTCCCCCCCTTGTCAGCAAAAATAAGCAAACCTTAACCCCCCACCATAATTACGTAAGAAACTGCCGGACCCCCCCCCCCGAAAATTTTACATCCCTCTTAGTAAGTACTGTTTTTTTTTTCGCCTTGAAAATTAGGTGACTTATACAAACGGCTGTCTTTTTTGGGTGTAACCCTAAGGGTTCAAAAATGATTCAAAATACTACTTTTCGGGGTTAAAATTTCAAAATGTTTAAGAGGTCCATCCCCAGAAAAAAGTTCTTACGTCAGATTTTCTATTTCAATTTTTTGTTAAATTTATTCTTGGTTGAGTTTTGAAATTATTTATGCAAGAAACAAGAGATTTTCGAAAATGCAGTATCTTACGTAAGCATCACTCATATCCCCCCTCCCCCCTTGTCAGGAAAAATAAGCAAATAGCAAACCCCTTCCCCCGCCTTAGGTGCTTACGTAATATTTGAACGGCCCCTATAACCTTTTCATGCTTATACACAGTTTCGCATTTAATTTATTATATAAACGGAAAATACCTTCGAAAAAAATTAGGAACCAAAACATCTCTCAAACAAATGTCTGGTTATGGCCCTCAAAAATTATTTCGTCCGGTTTTCGTTTCGTTTTTTTTTTCTTCTTCAAAAATTTGGCATGTCAAATTCTCCATGAAAGCAATCTTTGCGATGCTAAAATTAAAAAAAATTGAGGTCTAACCAGGGTTGGCAAAAACCCGGTTTTTTTTGAAAAAACCCAAGTGGGTTGGGTTTTTTCGGGGGTTTTCAATAAAACCCTGAAAAAACCCATATAAAACTGTTTTTTTTTCGGAAAAAGTGTGGGTTTTTAAAAAATTAAGTGGTTTTCTCCTAAAAAATAAGTGGTTTTTTTCAAATTTTAGTGAGTTCTTTCTATGTTAAATGTGTTCTGTCAAAATAATGTGAGCTTTTCCACAGGTAAGCGGGTTTTTTCAAAGTTTTTATACTTTGAAAAAGCCCACTGAATTGTAAAACACCCTTTATTTATTAAAACCTGGTTTAAATTTTGAAAAAAAAACACTAAAATTTAAAAAATATCCTAAACTTTGAAAAAACCCACTGAAAATTTCAAAAAATCTTCTTTATTTTGTATATCTAGTTTGAACTTTAAACGTCCTAAATATTGAAAAACCCCATTCAATAATGAAAAAACCCACTAAATAATGAAAGAACCTATTGAACTTTAAAAAAAAACTCCCTGAAATTGAAAAAACACCATTTAATTTTTAAAACCTAGTTTAAATTTTGAAAAAACGAATTAAAATTTTAGAAATATCCTAAACTTTGAAAAAAACACATTAAATTTTGAAGGAACTGCCAAAATCTTGATTTTTCTTGAAAAACCCAAAAATGGGTCCAAAATGTGGGTTTTTTCACATGGGTTTATTTTGAAAAAACCCATTGGGTCCAACCCAGCCAACCCTGGGTCTTACCAACTGAAGTAATTTTGTAGTTACTGATGTATGAAAAAGCAGTACCAAATTTAAATGTTTAAAAAGTGAATAATCTCCTGTTTATTAAACTTTAAAGAAAACAAATGTATACATAGATTTTATATAATAATCAAGAGTAGTTATAATATTCACTTTTTAGTGAATGATATTTCCAACAATGAACAGTATATAACATCAAATATGCAATAATTAAATTAGCAAAGCTGTGATACAAAAACACCACTAAATTAAAATAAATCATCGTTCTACACTCAAATGTACAAAATAACCTTGAAAAAATACATTCTATGCACTATCTGGCCAAAAATAACTAGACGCCTGCAAAGACAAATTATCTATTTTCTGTACTTGGTAGGAGGGGCTAGCTGTATTTCTTCAACTCTCACCCAGTTAAAATTTTTCATGCAGACTATTTTGCCTAGCGGCGGCGGAGACTAGTAAATTTCATCACTGATTTTAGACGGTTGTGCATTTCTTTATTTCACACTCCAACTCGTCCCAAAGATGTTCAACATTGTTAACCCTTTATTTACCGATGGTACTTGTAAGTACCACTTCCCAATGTTCCAAATTCATCCAATTTTCATCATCTAAGGCCAAATTTAGTTTACTTATAGTTGCAGTTACGTAAACTTGACATATTTTGGATGAGGAACATAATTTGGTTCATAAAGGGTTAAGGTCTGGACTCTTGATAAGGGCAGACCACAGTTGTTGAATCACATTACCATCATGGTAACTTTCGTTACAAGGCACCCTGAACCCAAAGTTGTACAGTTTTTCTGTGGATTTATTTAACCAAGTATTGAGAGTAACTGCCCTATGCAAGGCCACAAAAAAGTATCTACTACAGCCCCACAAAAATATCGATTTGCATGACAAAGTCACTTGCCACCTTGCAAAGGTTACCATGGCTTGGTATGAGGAAAATGGGGTTCAACGACTGGTCTGCCTTGCTCAAATTCCAGAATATAACCCTACAGAACATATTTCAGGGGAGTTGGAACATTATTAAATAACTGCCATTACTGTCTAAAATCAGCGATGGAATGGACTAGTATTCGGTCGACCGAGTGGTAAAAAGTTTCGCATGGAAATTTACTACTTGTTGAGAGTATGCCAAGGAGAGTTACCACTGTAATTTACGTTTGAGAGGAGTCCCTACCAAATATTGAAAAGAAATAATATATTGTTTTTCTTTTCATACAACTTGTGCAAATGTCCAGATATTCTTGGCCAAACAGTGTACATATAAGAAGCCACCAATAACAAATAGATATATTTGGTGTAGGATTGCATCCTAAAATTAAAAACAGAAGCTTAAAAGCAAATGCATTTATTAAACTAAAAAATTAAAAACATTGACTAGATAAAAATTCCATAAAATAAGCTTATGTTGCACAGCATGACATAAAACAGCAAATTTCCATATATTATTGTAAATATAGACACACAAAGAAAAACATAACTAATTAAGGACGTTTGAATTATTTTGAAACAAGAAAAAAAGAAATTGATGCACTGAAGATCAAAATAAAAAAATTTTAAGGAAGGAATATAAGAAAAGGTAAACTGTGAAGGAAAACTAATTAAGTACAGAAATTACTTAAAGGTTTTTAAGTATAGTATTTTCTAACTTAAACAATACAGAAAGAATATATTTTAACAAAAACCATAAGTAAAATAACTTAGTCGATCAGACTTTAAGTTCAAAGAAAATTAAACAGTAAGGCTTATTTAAAGGCTAAAATGGCTTGAGGGTTTCGCTTGAGTATCTACACTTACTTAAACTTTTTTTGAGCTAAGAGTGTTCATGTGAGTCAAAGCTACTTTATAGCACAGATTGTGTAGTTCTAATACAGAACATTGTCTCAAGTTTCTATCTTGCGTTGCTATTAGAATTCTAACTATATTATGGGGAAAAACTAAGATAAAAATCTTTTAAAGGATAGACAACAGATTATAGGAAATAAACTGTCAGAATAAAGACTACTTAGGTCAAGACAAGACAATTTAAATGTAATACAAGAAGTTAACTTACAGAAAAATAGTTTTAATCATAACTAAATAAAAATTTTACAGCAGATTATTTGAGCCCATTAAATTGTAATGAGAGTTATAGTACTTTAAAATGTCAGTTTCATAATGATTAAAATAATATGCGTATTTTATTTCCCTACTTAAGTAAATTATTTTAAAATTAGTTAGAAGGAACCAAAAAAAATTTACAAATGGTGTGCCAGAAAAGTATACAAATTAAATACCTATATAAAGATTACAAAGATAAATACCATACATTTAAGTGATAAAGTATTTTTATAATGCTTTATGTACATTTTTCAAACACTGAAAATTTTAGAACACTATTATAGTTAAAGTAGGTATGCTTAGCATACAGAAAAAACTATTTTAGATTAAAATTTAAGTATCACTTATATATTTTACACTATATTTAAGAAAGATAACCACATAGTTTTTAAAGATGTAGCACTACGAAGGATATTGGTTCATAAATTATCTTTCTGAATGATTCTATAGAATAAAAGTACACAAAACAGTAATCATTTTCAATTATCTTAAAAAAAAATAAGAATTAGACTGAAAACTATAACTTTCGAAAAGAAGAAACAAGCTTTCAAAGCATAGGAAATTTTTTTATATCAAAAATATTAGATTTCTCATCATTTATTTGATATGCTTTAAATGGAGAGAAACTTTTCTATATTATTAGGATTTTGGAAAAAGGATTCACCCTTAAATCTGAATCACTTTGGCAGTTGCAAAATGTTTAAGACAATGGCATAACATGAGGTTGGAAATTATGTAAAATAGAGATGTTTATACGCAAAAAATTCCTTACAGAATGTTAAAAAGAAAAGGGAATCTTCTGAAGACAAGTGTCAAAATTGCAGGTTTATGGATGAATCCAACCCATCCAATTATTTTCATCAAATCAAGGAATTTTTAAATCTTGAAAGTGGATGTCTATAATTTACATGAGGTAAAAAAGGGGAGGGGTCTAGCCAACGGGGAGTCAATTAAATTCTCATGTTAACTTTTATTTTAGAAAATATGTTTTATTATATTTTTAGCACAAGTTTAGGAAAAATGTGCAGATAAGTCAAAAAAGCAAATTATTAACCATTCAATCGTGATTATAAGTTAAGAACATGTTTTTGATTGCAACATATATTTGTATCAAAACTTTTACTATGAGTATGCTATGAGTAGTAAAGTTGATGCGATGAAAATAAACCATTTCAAATAAATCAACTTCTTTAAAAATGATTGAGAAAATATCACATGAGAATTTGAAGGGGAGGGGGGTCCAAAATCGGAAGAAAAAACACCTCACATAATTTATGGACATCCCCCTAAGAAATTCATTGGGTATTTTAAAAAACTTGCATGCTTTTGATTTTTTAAAACCTTCAATCAATTCTTGTATATTTAATTTTACAAAAAGTTATCTACCAAAACACACTGGAACATTCTTTTTTTTAACATTAGTTAACCGCTGAGATTTAAGAGAATACTTAGCCACTAGAAAACAGTAGAATAATATCCATCCGAAAGAAACCATCACTAGATAATTTTTTTTTTTCACAATAACCAATATTAAAATATAAGTTGGTATAGATGGTTAATATACAAAAAGTTTAAAAGTGAATGGTCCCTTATAACAAAAAGTATGCAATATCTCAGCTTCACTACAGAGGGGTTTGATTATTTAAAACCAATATTTTAAAAATATTTCTGAAATTCGTCAAAGTATATAAAATTTTAATAATGTTTTGGAACAAAAACTTTATGAAACCATTCTTTGATTTAACTATTTATAAGTTAATAAATAGTCAAATAATTTTGTGAATGTAAAAATGAAGGCATTTTTCAGGCAGCTCTTTAAGGCCATTTTTAAGATTTTGGCTTAGACGACCACCACTCTTAGTCCAGGCAACGAATGCTCAAAAAAGGGTGTAGAGGGAAGTTCTTGGAACACAATTTTTGACATTAGAACTTTGTTTGGACTAGTTTGGAGGTAAACATATCAAAAGTCCCCGACCCAAGCCCCTGAGCTTAATGTAGGGGGGGCGTTTAAAAGTCTCATATTTCAGTTTTTGGCTTATTACTCTTAGAAAATGCATCCCCACGAAAATGTTTCAATTATCTTTTTTAAAGTAGATAAAATTACCAACAATTTAAGACCAATCCCAGGTTAAAAGGTCCAATAGATCCCGAGTTACATCTCTTCAAAAATGGAAAATTTGTTAAAAAAGTTCGAAAAATTGAGTAAAATTCGTATTTAAAGCAATTTATTGGCTATATTACACTTCTAAGAGTGAAGTAAGGGCTAAAACCTTATAACACAATTATTTAGCTTTAATTTAAGACCTGAACCAAGTCTGCGAGATCAATAGTTCTTACGCTATCTGAAAAAAAAACAAAAATTGGGAAAATGGGATTTTCCCAGAAAGGGGACCTGAGGTTTGAGAGTACAGTAAAAGAGAAGAAAAGTGGTATAAATTAATATACCAATATTGAAAACAGTATCTATTTGTTTGAAGTATTCCATTTTTACCTTATAAAATTTATTAATTACCTATTTGTTAATTAACTATTTTCAATTTAATTAATTTTTTGTTCTATATTTATTGAATTTAAAAAATGAGGGTCATATTTATGAATTTTGCATACTTGTCATATATAAATTACAGCTTATAACATTTAGGAGGCATAGGTTCATGTTGGTATAACGGTTAAGAGGAAATTTCGAGAGGCTTTTGTCCCCTCAAAAAGGAACGGATAGGGCTATGTTGGTGTAAAAAAGGAAGAACACTGAAAAAACAGCAGGCTACAGGTTTGTAGGAATACAGTAAAAGAGAAGAAAAGTCGTAAAACATGAAAGACATGACCACTCTATACAAAATGAAAGCTGATTATTTAACTTTAATTTAAGCCCTGAACCAAGTCTGTGAGATCAAAAGTTCTTACTCTATAACTTTTTTGATGCTGTTCATGTTTTGATTATTCCCGGGAGCGCCATTCCGATTCGATTCCTTGCTGAACATATCGAAACCCTTTAGCATTTTTAATTAAATTTAATATTCTTCTGTAAATTAAATGTCGTCTGCGCTGTGATATTCCAAGTCTAATAAATTTAAATTTTACTTTAAGACATGTCGAAGGCCGCAAGTGAGTCTTTTGTCCTGGCCCCCCCCAAACTTGTAATTCGGGCTGGAATTAGATGTATGGATGGAAGATGGAGAATAACTGCCTGGTCCCAGTGCATAGTGAATTAGCAGCTGCACCGGAGGATATCCTAAAAACAATTTTCTGCCGATGCGTGAAAGACTGTGCCAGCGCGAAGTGTGGTTGTAAAAAAGCAAGCCGTAAATGTTCCCCAGCATGCCAAAACTGCCAGGGGAACTGCCTGAATGGGGTCTCTCAAATTGACTCCGAAAGTGAAGAAGAACAGGAGGATCCTCTAACTGTTTCCCTACAGGGATCCGATGGAGAGGATGATACAGAAGATGAAAACAAAATCGAGGATCAAGGTCCTCCCCGCCCTAAGAGAGCAAGAAATTAACTGAATGATACCTACTATTGTAATGTATTATGTTTACTTTTCAATGCCAATAAACTTCGTTTTCACTAAACAGTTGTTTTGTAAAACTATCACAATGCCTATCCTATATTCACAAACATGGTCATAGCAAAATATTTTCCCATGTCTAGATATTCTTTAATTAAGTTTGAGGAACCTGGTCATCGGCCCTACACTTGTACTGAGTAAAACTTGGGGCAAATTTAATCAGCTTTCATTTTGTATAGAGTGGTCATTTCCTTTATGTTTTTTACGACTTTTCTTCTCTTTTACTGTATTCCTACAAACCTGTAGCCTGCTGTTTTTTCAGTGTTCTTCCTTTTTTACACCAACATAGCCCTATCCGTTCCTTTTTGAGGGGACAAAAGCATCTCGAAATTTCCTCTTAACCGTTAGGGGCCATTCATTAATTACGTAAGGATCCCGAGGGGGAGGGGGAGTTGGAAAAATCTCTACATACCCTTACTTGGGGGGTGGGGGGGTCAAACCAATTCTTACGTACAAATAGGTAATTAATAAATTTTATAAGGTAAAAATGGAATACTTCAAACAAATAAATACTGTTTTCAATATTGGTATATTAATTTATAATACTTTTCTTCTCTTTTACTGTACTCTCAAACCTCAGGTCCCCTTTCTGAGAAAATCCCATTTTCCTAATTTTTGTTTTTTTTTTCAGATAGCGTAAGAACTATTGATCTCGCAGACTTGGTTCAGGGCTTAAATTAAAGCTAAATAATTGTGTTATAAGGTTTTAGCCCTTACTTCACTCTTAGAAGTGTAATATAGCCAATAAATTGCTTTAAATACGAATTTTACTCAATTTTTCGAACTTTTTTAACAAATTTTCCATTTTTGAAGAGATGTAACTCGGGATCTATTGGACCTTTTAACCTGGGATTGGTCTTAAATTGTTGGTAATTTTATCTACTTTAAAAAAGATAATTGAAACTTTTTCGTGGGGATGCATTTTCTAAGAGCAATAAGCCAAAAACTGAAAAATGAGACTTTTAAAAGCCCCCCCTACATTAAGCTCAGGGGCTAGGGTCGGGGACTTTTGATATGTTTACCTCCAAACTAGTCCAAACAAAGTTCTAAAGTCAAAAATTGTGTTCCAAGAACTTCCCTCTATAACCCTTCGTTGCCTGGACTATCTAGGTAAAAGATTTTAAAAGAAACCAAAATCCATGTTTTTCTCTAATTTTGCATTTTTTTATTTGTACTGCTTCTATCCAGAGCAGCTCATATAATTGTAATGGTTGATAACTGGTGCATATGAGGTAGGGTATACCAATTACCCTATAAAATTTGGCTACTAACACAAGTCCATGCTTATTAGAGGTAAGGACAAAATATTTATTGAAGGAAAATTTCCTATGATCTTTATAATATGTTTTTCAGACATATTAAAAAATATATTTAATTTTTTTTACCCTACATTATTTTGTAGTATTTTATTAAAATTTACATAACTGTCTAGTTTTTAAATACTTTGATTTAAGAAAAATATATTTTTTGCATGAAGCTATGGAATATCACACTATTACTTTACTATAACTTTTGTTTTAAACAGTTTTAATAATAAAGTTCAATAATAAAAATTGATAATAAACTGGATTTTATCGGTTAAATAAAGTTATTTAAAAAGTATAAGGTAAAGGGTATATTTTTTAGAGATAAATGTTAATGTCTTAAGTCTGAAAACATCTTAAACAAAAATACCTTAACTGAAAAGGATGAAGATTAAAATTTTAGTAGTAAGCTTTAAAAATTATAAATAAAACTTCAGATAGTTGAAAGAAAAGTTCAACCCTCAACCAAACACAAAAAATTTCAGAACTTAACTATTTTATATCAAAATTTGCTTTTTTAATGCAAAGCAAATAGTCAGCAAATAAAATAATTTTTACACACATCAATAAATATTGAGCTTAAAAAACTGTCAAAAAATATAAAAATAGTTAGTAAAAATTAAATTCTTTATAATATACACTATTTAACTAAAAACACCCATTATCAATAGAAAGGGATAACTATATAAAGAATGATTTGTCTATTTCTTTAACAAAAATTAATTTGTAAAAAATAATAAAATTCCCCAATATCAAAATAAAATCAACAAAATTAAATGAATTAGAAACAATAAAAGGTTTTGGCTACTAAGGGAAAGGAATTATGAGTCTATAGCAGAAATTCAAAACAACTATTTTCTCAAAAGATTTAATTAACACAAATTCCATATCAAACAGTATGCCTCCCTACTTTTATCCCAGTATCTAAATATAAAGGGAAATTATTTTTTGAAAAGGTTACAAATAATGGTTTTGAAAAGGTTACATTTTAAAAAATTTTAGTTTTTTAAAAATTAATGCTTTTGAGTTCAAAACTATTCCTTGATCTGGGGGGTAATACTTAAGCTAAAAATTATTTCAGAAGGATATCATAAATCTGCAGTCAGCACAAAAATAAAACAATAAATGATGTCCCATCATATTAAATGACTGGGGTGGCTTGAAAATGTTTCAATTATCAAAGGGGTACCCAAAATAGGGAATCCCTGGCTTTTATAACCATTCATCACTAAAATAAAAGTTTATATTTAAAAAAAATATTTTCCCTTTATAAGTAGAGAACTTAAGTTAAGTAGCAATGTACCATACGGAAGGAGTACCTATAAATCAATTGTGATACCTTTTACAGTGTTGTTTATCATATTCTAACCTTTCCACTTCACTTTGCAATAGTTTCAGAGTCTCTTGTAACGTACTTTTTTCAAGCTGCAGCCTTCTGGCCTCATTCCGGGATTCAATCAGCTGCCTCAGCATATCATCATCTTTGGGATTGCGTAACAAACTCAGTTCTTGCCTAAGAATTTGGTTCTCTTGTTCTATATTTTTCATTAAGTTAAGCTTAACTCTCAGTTCTCTATTGTCTTGGAGAAGTTTTGTAATGGATAATTGTTCTTCTTCAGAGTTATCACAGCCTGAGACACTATTAGATTCACCATTGCTGTAGGAATCCGATTGGTGGACTTTGTTTGAGAGTGTTGCAGTAGAGGCAGCATGTTTTAAGAGTTCTCCTAAATTTTTTTCAACGTAACCTTGAAAAAAGTACAGAGAAAATCACCACAATATACATTACAAGTATCACTTTCATGTTAATATAAACATTTTTAAGAATTAAAAGATTTGATTTCATAAGAATTGCATGAGCAATTAATACCCTGTCAGGTGTATCACTTTCTTGACCACATCCTTTCAGATTTTAATGAAATTTGATATGAAGGACACACACATGACACAAGGTGTATCTTTTTTTTTACAAGTTGTATCTTGGTTAATTTTTGAGATATAAATTTGAAAATATTGGAAGAATGGGCAAAACCAGCATTTTTGAAAACTGAAAGAAATGCATTTTTCCAGTAATAAAATATACCTACATTCAAAAATCAACAATTAATTTCAAAAAAAATTTTGTTAATTAAATATTTTAAAATAAAAATCGACAATCCCTTTGCATTTTTTTAGGATTGAATGATGTCAGATCTGTTTTAGCCTAACTTTAAAGTGAAAATAAACAATTACTTTGAATCCTAAACCATTGTTTAAAACCAATGTTTCAGATTAAATGACATTACATGCTGTTTTCGCGTTTTTTAGTCAAACTTGGAAATTAAATTAAAAAATAAATAAGCATAGTAATTACATAGGCGCCGACTCCATAGGGTTTGAGGGGGCTTGAGCCCCCCCCCCCCAATGTTTTTAGTAAAAATCTACCTACACTGCTGGCCATCCAAAATGGTACACCAAGAAGGAACAGAGGTATCAAACCCAAATTTATTTCTATGATTGCACATAGTGTAAATGTGAATTGATTAAAAATTCAGCCTTCCTGGATGTTAGGGGGCCGAGAAAATCGGTGAGGAGTGTTTTCTCCATAGGTGTCCATTACCGCCGCCCCACGCCATGGTATTGAGTGAAGGAGGCTCTAAATGGGCTTTGAGGGATTGGTGGACCATGTTGAGTACACAGGTAATCAAAGTTCATGTGGTGCACCAGCGGACGTGGCGTACCGGGCTAGGTGATTTCTCCTCTTTCATCGGACATGTTTTGTGGCGTTGGTTCTTAAGAACGGGTAGGTCAGGGTAAAAATGCAACATAGGGGGATAAGAAGAAAGCTTGGACATTGAGTTCATCACGTGGTTGTGCATTTTTCTCTTGAGACTTGTCCGCAGGTGAGGGTTGAAGGTATGGGTGGACAACAGGTAATCAAACCAAAATACTGCAGCTCTGGTTGGCTAATGGGCCGGCAAATCATACTGAGGAGGTGTGGGAGTGGAATGCATGTCGTTTACAGTGCAGGGGACTGCCCGTTTGGCAAGCAAAGCTTCAGAAAAATTCCAATCTTCAACACATGATTTGGCGTTGGCAACAATGCTCTAAATATTGAAATTGACAACTCAAAATGATGGCATAGAGTTTATGAGAGTATCCCAATGCGGTCTGGAGCACCACGATAGTTGGAGATTACTCTACGACAGCGAGAAAAGAGAGCACTCAGCTATTGATTTTGTAATCGTCCGATTTCCTCTTTACGCAGAGTAACGAGGTAGTGAAGCATTGGATTCCACTCTCACACCTCCTCATCATGATTTAACGACACATTTACCAACCAGAACTGCAGCATTGAGGTTTGACAACCTCTTGTCCACCCTTACCTTCAACCCTTGCCTACGGACAAGTCTCAAGAGAAAAATGCACAACCACGTGATGAACTCAATGTCCAAGCTTTCTTCTTATCCCCCTATGTTGCATTTTTACCCTGACCTACCCGTTCTTAAGAACCAACGCCACAAAACATGTCCGATGAAAGAGGAGAAATCCCCTAGCTCGGTATGCCACGTCCGCTGGTGCACCACATGAACTTTGATTACCTGTTGACTCAACATGGTCCTCCAATCCCTCAAAGCCCATTTAGAGCCTCCTTCACTCAATACCATGGCGTGGGGCGGCGGTAATGGACACCTATGGAGAAAACACTCCTTAGCGATTTTCTCGGCCCCCTAACATCCAGGAAGGCTGAATTTTTAATCAATTCACATTAATACTATTTGCAATCATAGAAATAAATTTGGATTTGATATCTTTGTTCCTTCTTGGTGTACTATTTTGGATGGCCAGCAGTGTATTTTCTTTCATGAACTAAAGAAGGCAATGTATTGGGTCGTTATTTTGGTTCCGTTCACTTGGTCTTCTCAAAGGGTCTCAGAATGACTTAAAACACTACTTTAAAAGGTAAAAATTAAAAAAAAAAGTTGGGGGGAGGACCCCCAAGCCCCCCTCAAATTTTAAAAATTATTTTGTACCATTTTCCCCTGAAACGTCCGAGATTTTTGAGGAGTGATCTTCCTTTTGTGTAAAATAAGAAGAAAGAATCTACAAAGTGAATTTAAAAACTACTTTTAGTAACAAATTTCCAAACCCCCTGTACCCCCTTCAAAATTTTGCTTTTTATTCTACTATTTATTATTTTATTCTACTGGGTTTCTTTAAAATTTCTGCTTCTTTAAATGTGCTCTACTCTAAGGGCTTCTAACCCATTAGGCTTCAAAAGGAGATAAAACGCTATTTTGTGGTGGAAATTTTCAAATTTTGGGGGGAGGACCCTCAAATATCGCTTCGCTTGGAATTTTTAATGTTTATAAAATTTTGAAATTAATTTCAACAAAATTAATATCAAATCTGCAAGTTATCTAACACTTGAAGTAAAAAAGTACTTCAGAAAAAATATTTAGTCAAAATCCCTCCCGAAACTAAAAACTAGTTAAGACTCTGTGCCGTTGATTTTAAAGGCAGTATAGATCCACTTTCATTCTTCGTGATAGGTATTTAATATTTTGTGTTTGATTAAATTTCTTAAAAAATACTACGCTGCTTTTTATTCAAATTTTTTTTGCAGTGGTCCGCAGATCTCCGAGGGTCCCCAGCACCTTCCTAGGGGGTCCGCGAGTTACTTTTTGAGATTTCAAAATAAATAATACTAGTTTAAAGAGACAAATTTCAAAATTATGTCTTGGGCAGTAGCGGATCCAGGGGGGTGGCACTCTGGAAAGTGCCCCCCCTGGAGACCCGAAAAGGTTCTCAAAATGAGTAAAAACCCAACTTTTATAGGTATAATTTCAAAATTTTTTTCTGGGGGAGGACCCCCAGCCCCTCTCGAACTTTTGACGTTTCTAGTTGTAATATTTTTCTTAGAAATTCTATGTTTCACAAGGAACTGTTACGTTTTGGTGGAACCAAAAATTTCTCAAAATAAGCTGTAACACTACTTTTTGAGGCAAATTTTCAAATTTATTCTGGGGGAACCCCCCAGACCCCCTATTCTATTTCGAGTAATTGTAAAATTTTAACATAATGTGAAATATAATTTGAGTACCTCCTTAGGGGTACTTTAGGAATAAACCTTTGGATGTTCAAAATCTTGGGGGGGGAGATGTCAAGCATTAGTGAAGATCGAAGGTTTAAGGCCCGCCGTTATATGGAATAACAAATATCTTCATTTTCTATTACTGGCCCCCCCAATATTTGATAAAAGTCAGCGTCTATGAGTAATTATAAAAATCTTGTGCCTATATTCCTCTCAGATACCTCTATCGAATAAAAAAATATAAATACTGGAATTGCCCATTACTTATCTTGACATGAGTGTCCTTTTCATTACTAATTTCATTGAAATGAGAAGAGGTGAAGTAAAAAATATTTTTTTCATCAATCTGAAATGGATCGTTTCACTTTCAACAGTAAGGATAAATTATGTAGATATTAGGAGCTGTGTTTGACTGAACTTCTACTTAAAAATAATTACCTGGAGGAAGAGGAAGAACACTCAATAGTCCATCTAGAGTTCTTTCGATGATGCAACCAGGTAAGCTTATGTTCAAAGGAACACTATTGGGTGAAAGCACTGCAGAAGGAGGCAGATCATCCTTTATTTAAAATAAAACAATAAATATGATCGGCTCAGAACGATGGAACTAATTGCAGGCTTGGATAAAACAAAAAACTTTCAGCACACAAAATTTTCTTTAGATATTTCTGCAGATTAATTTAGTTTTGCTAGTCCTTTAAATTGGGACTTAAAGCACATTTACTGTCACATCATTTAACTAAGTATTGTGATAATGCTTCTTAAGCTAAAACAGTAAGAAATCAATTCATTTACAAAAATTTAAAGTATTTAAAAATACTTTTCGTGCTCAATCTAATAGTTTTCTGTGCTTGCCGTACACGTTTGTGTCTATATTATCCAAGTCTGACCATTTGTGTCAAAAATTATAAAATTTGAGTTAAGCAAGGGTATGTACTAACAAATATTTTTTTTATTATTAGAAGTTACCAATGTCTAAAGTACAATAAATTGGCATTTGATAGAAGCATCAAAAATATACAATAAAGTGTATGGGTGAGAATGACACTAGTGTAAGTCAACTTTTATGTTTTGCACCATGAGATTTCATGTACTTAACAAAACTGGATGCAAATGATTAGCTTTTTGAAAGCTATTCACATTTATATCATTATTTTAAAATAGGATGAGATCCAGGTTTACCATTTGTGGTCTGCCTAGACTTTGTGTTGTAAAGCAACTAGCAAAGCCATGTTCAAAGTCTATATTTGAAGATAAATTCATCTTTTAAATTGAAAATATAACATTAATCACATATAGTGCAGGGGTTCTTAAACTTTTGACCATCGCTACCCACTTTTTATGAACATAATCTAACGCGACCCACCTCATCTTAAGTTAAAATTTTTTAGGACATTGACTTGGGCAGATAATTCAAATCATTAATGTTTCTCAACCTTTTCCATTATTGGTTGGATCAAAAACATAGTGTAGACATATTTTACATAGATTTTCAAAAGCTACTCAAATTAGAAAAATTGGGTATCAGAGGCAAAACATTATTGTGGATTAGGAATTGGTTGATAGGTAGGAAACAGAGGGTGCAAGTTAAGGGTAATTATTCTCAGTGTGCAGAGGTCATGAGTGGGGTGCCACAGGGGTCAGTATTGGGGCCAATTCTCTTTATAATTTTCATTAACGATATAAGTCAGGATATTAGGAACAAAATCAGCATCTTTGCTGATGACTTAAAAATTTGGGGAAGGGTAGATACTCAGGAGCAGGTACAAAACTTACAAAGGGATCTCGATATTATATCACAATGGGCTGAAAAATGGGGTATGTCCTTCAACATAAGTAAATGTCAGGTACTTCATATGGGTCGGGGGAATGGTAGGGCAGAATTTTATCTGCAAGGGGACAAAGTTAAAGAGGGTAATATGATCAGAGATTTAGGGGTGATAGTTAATGAGGACTTTAAATGGGTTCATCAGTGTTCAGCTGCTAGTAAAAAGGCTAATAGGATATTGGGATACATTAAAAAAACTGTTTCTTCAAGGTCCGAGGATATTATTTTGCCACTATACAGAGGCTTGGTGAGACCTCATCTAGAGTATGCTGTTCAGTTTTGGTCTCCATACTTAAAAAAAGATATTGATTCAATTGAAAGGGTTCAGCATAGGGCTACTAAAATGGTCAAGGGTATATCCAGTTTAAGTTATGAGGGAAGATTAAAGAAGCTAAATATGTTCACTTTAGAGAAAAGAAGGATTAGAGGGGATTTGATTCAACTTTTTAAAATGGTAAAGCAAGGGGACACAGAGGGACAAGATTTCAATACGGGTAATAGAACAAGGGGTCACAATTTCAAATTGAATAAAGTAAAATTTAAGACGGATTGTAGAAAGCATTACTTTTTTAATAGGGTAGTGGATAGATGGAATGCGTTGCCTGAAACAATTGTAAATTCAAGTGGGGTAAACGAGTTCAAGAGGAAAATTGACATATACTGGGATTCCGGTAGTTTGGTTTAGGAAGACTGGACCAACCTTGCTGGGCTTACACCTGTAGTTGGTTGACTTGATTTATATTTGTATTATTGCTCACTTTCACACCCTACAAGGCTACAAAAGGACATAATTAGGTTTGGTCCATAACTATTTTACTTTTAACTGTTGTTTTTGGTTTATTTTTGTTAAAAGTTAAACGATTGGGTTTTGAACCTCAGGGAATTAAACTTTTAAGTTTTGTCTGGAACTGCAATACTGACACTGACGATGAAAAGAGGGGTCTGGGGGTTCTCCCCCATAAAATTTTATAATTATCCCCCATAAGTTTGACTCTTAAAAACAGCGTTTACACTCATTTTTTTAGTTATCTGAGGGTAATTATTTGCAGTTACATTTGTTAAGAAAAAATCCAAAATTCCTATTTGGTCTCTGGAAGAGAGGTGCTCTACGTGTAAAAACCAGGGTTGGCAAAAAACCGGGTTTTTTTTAAAAAACCAAAAAACCGGGTTTATTTGGTTTTTTTGGTTTAAACCAAGTTTTTTTAGAATTTTTTTCAGAATAAGTTATTTTAGCAGTGATGTTTGAAATTGAGTTGTAAATGAGACATTTATTTCAGGGGTTGTTTATAATTGATAAATGATTTGTATATTTCAATTAATTAATTAAAATTAAATTAATTTGTTTTAAAAATAATTTTTGTTTTTAAAATATTCCAATTTGAATATCTAATATTATTGTAGTGAATAAAAATCAGTGTTAATTTATCTTGGATAAATGACTGAAATAATCAAATTATTTATCTTAATTACATATGGATTAATTTATGAACTTAAGAAATTTCTTTAGAAAGAGAAAATTTTATTTTTTAAATAAATAAAAGGGAAATGTAAGCAACTAATGTTAATTGAAATTGGATAAATGATTGAGATAATTAATCCGATTAGGGAAATTAACGTTTTTTTATTAATTTAGTTAAAAAAACAACTGGTTTTTATGACTGACAAATAAGACAAATTGGTTTTATCAATTAATTAAAATCCAAGCCATATTTCATCAGTGAAAAACAGATAACTTTTGTGTATCTTTAGTTACTCTTTGAAATAATGCTTCATTTTAAAGGAAATTAATAAATGAACTATCTCTTGCAACATATAATAAGTTTAACTTAAGCATTTAAGGTTAAGATTAGAGAGAATTCAATAATTAAAACCATTAAATTAAAAGATTTCTGATTTTTAATCACCTTAAAATGTCAATTTTTTGATAAATCTGACCTTTTAATTTTGTGCAAAAGATTATACTTAATAACACTTTCTTTAAAAAATCCTGAAAATATTTTATAATTTCTAAAAAAACCAAAAAAAACCAAGTGGTTTTTTTGGTAAAAAAACCACCATAAAAAAACCATGGTTTAAACCAAATGGTTTAAACCGGCCAACCCTGGTAAAAACAGTTTTAAATTTTTTTTGAATCTTTATACTATTTGAATAAATATTTTGCATCACCATCATTATTAAAGTGATAAAAGTGTGTCTTTAGTTACCTTTTACTTTCAACATCAAGTTTTTTACATTTTTATTTACTTATTTCTTTACTATCTGGTTAAGGCAACATTCCTTTTGTCAAAATTATAAAAATACCTATATTCAGAATCTTGTAGCGACCTTGCGACCCACCAAAAATTCACTCGCGTCCCACCAGTGGGTCGCAACCCAGTTTGAGAACCTCTGATATAGTGTATTTTTTTGCTATATTTTATGCACATGTTTTTAGAAAACTTTCAAATAGCTCAAAATAAGTTTGGTCGACTTAAACCACTGACATACTGAGCGGTTCTTATTGAGCATAAAATTATAAATTATATTATAAATTTAAGACCAGGATGGATTAAAACAATAAACATTATTTCTTACCTGTAATTGTATTTGTAAATTGTCTAATATAACTTTAGATGGAACTGGTTTGGCAACAACTTCATCTTCAAAAAATTCAACTATCCCAGAAATGCTGTTCATTTGCAATTGTAGATTTAGATTGCTAGCCAGAATGCTTAAGAAACCAGAACCTGCTTTCTCTTTATCACCTCCAGCATAGTCTTTATCTAACCTCATGCAGAATTCACATTCTCTCAATGATGTTGTCGACCTTTCATTTTTCCAACTTCTAGCTCCTAGTAAGGGTAAATAAACACAGTAAATACCGGCATATCCAGAAAGTTTCAGTATGTAAAATTGAATTGTCAGTCACAGTATGTTATTAAACTAAAATTTAGGTATGCAACTTACTCATACAAGTGAACAATTTTTTTTAATCAAACCACAAAATGTTAAGTACAGTAACTACCCTAACTTTGATCCAAAACCAGTTATATTTGAAAGTCTGCAGTAAAACTTGAAATAAATCGTTCTAAAAAGTATTAAAAAATTAGTAAAAAAATTCAAATTTTCTAGGTGAAGCAACTTTGATATAATAAATTACAAATGGAGATTAAAAGATAGTTTTTATTAAAGATACACTATTAAAGTATAACGTAAAATAAAGTTGTAGCTTCTTAAGAATCAAGGATACCAAAAATTAATCCAGGGTTCGTACAGAATTTTAAAGAGTAAAATTTAGTACTTTTTAAGGACTTCTAAAAACATTTTGGAAATTTTTAAGGACCTTCTTGAACACAATTTATATTCAAACTGTTGTAAATAAAATGCTTTCAACGACTTTCAAGAATACTTTTTTAATATTTTTATAGTAAAGAATTTCCCTTTCATAGATAAGAATAAAATAATTTAGTTTCTTGTTCTCTTTTTTTTAGTTTGCCAGCTATATATTATTATAATTTTCTTGACTACAAAAAAAGAACATTTTCTCCAAAAACAAGCTTTTAAAGCCACATCAGAAAAACGTGATTGTGACTGTTAAGTTGTTTTTTCTGCGCAAACCCTACTTTACAGAAAGTTTCTACTTCAAGTCTGGAAGCATAATTCACGATCTTTCATTGAAATTTCAGACCGTAATAGGATTTAAGGAATTTCACATAAATCAGTAGACACCCTGAAGTAACATTAAAACCTTTTAGAAATTAAAACACCAAGATTTTTTTTAGAGAGAGAGAGAGTTGCTCTTAGTATGAAAAATACCTTTCCAGGCCTTGAAAATCAAATTTGAAATTCAAGAACTTTCAATGCAATGTTTTCAAGACTTTGTACGCACCCTGTTTAAAATCAAGAACATCACTGAGGATTAACAAAACGGGCGGTTTTGAGTGAAAATTCACGATTTTTAAAAGGTTTTGTTGTTTTAAAGCAAAACAATAGAAACACGTTGTAAAGCCGACTTTTCAGCAGGTAATCCACCAAAGGAACTTGTGGCACCAACACAAATTTTCTGAGAAAAACAACTTTTAAAATTGTCCAATTTCAGTAAAATATACGGAACTGGCGGGGGTGAACAGAGAGCATCAGTGATTTTTCTCTTTTGTCAAGATCATAAATTTGCTTTTTTTCGCAATGCTATCAGGTCTTGAGTCTCGGAAACTCCCGATGAAGCAGTACATTTTAAATAACCCTTTATTGTTGCTCTTTTATTTAGTTGGAAGCCTGAAAGTTGCAAAAATCCATGAAATATAAGGAATTACTATAGAAAATTATAAAAACCAGGAAACTGTCTCTAAAAATCGGGAAGCCGGGAGAAAATTAGAACAATCATGAGTTGACAACTCTGAACCTTTAAATTGTGGCAAGCTTAGTCACCAGTATAATAGTCAAGTAATTCAAATGGGGTATAAATACCGACTGAAGTCAATACAGGGTTCCCACTCTGAAGAAAAAAAATTCAAGGACTTTTTAAAGACTTTTCAAGGACCTTTTGAGAAAAATTCAAGGACCCTAAAGTTACAAATTTCACACATGGAAACAAATTATATATGACCATTTTCCGATTACTGTTTGCCATTACTTTTGTTAACTGCTCCCTGGAACGAAGTTCATAAAACACTTAAAAGATCCGATATTCTCATCTTAAAGGAAGCCCTGAGTATACATTACTACTAAAGTAAGTGCATCAATAGCTAACGATGGTTTCCGACTTATGTAATTTACATCCATTAGTGAACATGATAATCAATTCTGATCGTAAAGAACGAATCAAAAAAAATCTTAGCCAAGAAAAAAGTATTTTTCGCATGAATCCTCAACGCAGATTTAAGGAATGCTAGAAGATTCCTCACCCATCAGTTATCATTTTTATTTGTACTTCTAAGAAAAATGTTTTGAACATGGGTTTTGAATGGATTGAAGTGAAAATCACCAAGGTTCCAACCGATGATGTTGTAGAACGTAACATGGTGATGTAAAAATATTTTTAATACCACTTTATCGCCCCGTGGCTCACATATGCAACAAAATTAAGCTGCAGCTAACAAAATATTTAAAGCATAAAAACCTCACGAATGTAGAACGTTAGAGCACAAATAATGAATGCAGTTCCGAGAGAGATCATCGAAATCTTAAGTTTCTGACCATAGGTGAAGTTATTTTTTCCACATTGCAATCGGAACATCCTGCCAAAGGAATTCGCGGGTAGAGCGGACTTCTTCCTGAAAATTCTTAACATGCATCGGCAAAAATAGAAAGGCATAACTTTTAGAAAGTAGGGTAATATTTTAGATAAATTCCCTTTAAAGTTGACATAAAGAGAGATAAAACTGCATTGTTCTGGAAAGGACTCTAATGGATAAATTAAGGACTTTAAGGGCCCTTTTGTAAGGACAATCTAAGGACTTTTAAGGACTGTGCACACCCTGTAATATAAGATTATAAACAGACTGAGTTAAACAAAAAGCATAAAGACCTTTATTCAAAGGTCTGTGAAATGCAAATTATTTTTGCAATTATCTGTGATTGTAAGTTGAAAAACTTACTTGCAGAAAAGTTGTTTTGAAAGTTTTCCCATGATATTGCAGATTCTTCTTTGGTTTCAATCTGACTGCAATGCAACAAAACACTTGAATCTAGCTTTGAAAGTGAGACAAAGCCAACTTTACCAAACTTGAACACTGTAATTGATACCTAGAAAATACATCCTCTATCATTAACTGAAAACAATGAACGAAAGCTAGAAAATACCCAGGTTGAAACAAGATTAAACATTTGTAATTTTCTAATTATACGGGTTAATTTTTGTTCATCCCATTATATCTAGAACAAAATCATCAGGGTTTTAGCTAGACAGAAAACTTTTACCAATTCAATCAAGCATTACAATATTGCTAATATAACTATCTTGTCAAAAAACTTTTTCAACCAGGTAAAAGAAGATTCATAAAATATTTCAAGAATATAGTTGACTTAACAGATAATAAAATAATAGTAGCAGGCATGCATAGGTAGTAAAATTAGTAAAGTCTATAAATTTAGCATTTACTTTTATCAGAAATTTAACAAATATATGTTAAGATCATCTTATTAATATTAAATTTTATAAAAATGTATCTAGTTTAAATTGCATAAAAATTTTTTAAGCTTTACACTTTAAACTTAATATTTTGATTTAAGTGGGTAGCAACAGCGACTTGTTGCACCCGTGACTAAACCCATGCATAAAATTTAGAAAAAAGAATGCAATCAGTTTTAACGAAAGTTTTTTTTAACTGGTTTACTAACGAAATATTTATAAAAATGATTAAGAAATACAATACTCAAATACCATTTCTTTCTTCTTTTCACTATTTAGAGTGTAATTACTAATAATCGAACTTGCTCTCATCTTGCTAGCCACGTCAATGCCGATTTCCGGACGTGCATGCTGAAAAAACTCATCTTCCAAAGAGCCGTCTTGGTTGACCAGCACAAACTGGTCCATATCAGATGACACGTCGCTGCGTATGGAAACGGCATCGTCGTCCTGGAACGACGTCAAGTCTCCATCCAAAGACGTGAAGTGCTCGCTTTTGGCCAAAGCTGAATCGATGCTAGCCACCAATGAGCAAAACCCCCGCTTCATGGCAGAGGTCCCAGTCTGAAAGCCTCTTTGGATAGATTCCGCAGCAATGGGGGCCTCTTGAACGGGTGTACCTTGAGAGGACCCGGAAGAGTGACAGTTAAGGAGGGAGTCGCTGCAAGACTTGGCCATACCGTTTTCAACGCAGCAGTCATCGAAGACCGAGCACAGCACATCTTGGGCCGGGGTCTGGCCGGCAGTGTCGCACTCACCGACGGAGAAGGAGCTCTTGGATTGGAGGATTTTCTGCCGGAAATTGCGAGGAATGTCACTGGTGCTGGAGCAGTCCTCCTGTAGGGAAGCTAAATCTACAGAATCAGAGGTGGCTGACATTTGGTTCAGGTTTCGCAATACTAAGGACAACTCTACTTGAGGTAGCCAGGCAGAAGTGCAGATAGACAAGACAGGCTTATTTTGAATGATGGCATTCGTGTCGGTCTCGAGATTTTCCATCATGTCTGTGAGGATGTCGGCAGCTCGTAAGACAAACAAATATTGATAATGGGACAGCTGAATATTAACGAGGGAATTCACGTGCAATAACAGATAAACATCAGCCTCGTTTTCTTCTTCGTTATTGTTCAAGTTACTGATGCTTGAAAATGAAGAATTTATATTGCCGTTTACAGTATCTTGGCACCCATGAGATTGGAGATTTGGCAAGAACATTTTTGAGTTTTCTACCACTTCTATGTTTAGTGAAGTTCTTAACATTTCTTTGGTCTTCTGGGTACTATAAAACCACAGAGTTATGGGAAGCGGATCCAGAAACGGCTGGAGTCTTGTGCGCCCAGATTCACAGACAGTAAATTCAGCCCAGAAGGGATCTAAATAGATGCTCCATACATCAGTAGATTCAGTTAATGAATCTTTTGGAGATTGGGTTTTTCCATCAGGCTCTTTACCTAAAAAGTTACAAAAATATAATCAAATTAATCTTCTTGCAAAAAATTTTTACAGCAAAATAGTTTACATGATTAATTAAACAAAACAACCTTACTATACATCCAAATACTTAAACAAAAGTGTACATAGACTTATTTTATTAATATCTATCAGATTCAACAAAGGAGTTGATAAAGGAAACTATCAGAAGATTTAAACTATACTAACTTACCTAAAAAAACTAACAAATAATTCAATAGACAAAAAAGGAACTGTAATAACCCATTAACGCCCTAATTATTTTTGATCGAAGAAGGCGAGACGAACTTTAGCCCATCCCTATTACAAAATAAATGAAGCAAACGCAAAAATTCCCTCAAAAATCCCCTTTTTATTGCTGTCTTAACTTCTCCCCTACCTGCTTTACTCTAGATCCAGGTAAACAACACCTAACCACATCTCCCTTTTTTTTTTTCTCTCTCTCTCTCTCTCTATGTCCTACCATATTCCCAATTGTTCTAACCATTGAATCCCCTATAATCATTCCCTGAGTAACTGTGTCTACCTATTCCCAAACTTCACACTGCATTGCCCTATCCTAGACCTTGACCACAACCAGTGGCGAATCCAGGATTTTGGTCTGGGGGGGGCTGAGTTTCACAAATCGCTATTATGGGCTGTTCAAATATTAATGTAAATAACTGAAAGGGGGAGGGGCTTTCCAGTACCGTAGCCAGATTTTTGTTTAGGGGTTACTTTTCATCTTTTCTGAGATCTAATCTTAGGAATACCTACTAAGTTTTAGGTGAGATGACTTCGTAAGGTGTTAATTTAGGTGCACCAAGTTTCAAAATTGTGTAAAAGTGTCAACTCTAGGCAAAAGGGGGGTCTGGGGGTCCTCCCCCAGAAAATTTTTGAAAATTTGCCCCTCAAAATAGTGTTAGCTCATTTTAAAGCCTTTTAGATTCCACCCAAAGAGCACCACTCATTGTAAGCGGCAGAATTTTCAAGGAAAAAAGTTTATAGTATTATGAATTGGAAAATTTCTAGGGGGTTTAGGGGTTCTTATTCCAGAAATTTATTTGAATTTTGCCCCTAAAAGTGGCATTTTTACTCATGTTGAGACACTTTAGGTTACATGTAAGAGGATCACTCCTTGAAAATCCCTAAAGTTTCAAGGAAAACCCATACTTATTAGATTCCAAATTTCAAGGGGGTTTGGGGGTCTTCCCCCACGAAAAATTTTGGAATTTTTACCCTTAAAAGTAGGGTTCATATTCATTTTGAGACCCTTTGAGTAACAAACCGAATGTCCGCAACATGTCGAAATTTCTTTTTTGGCTTTATTGCAATTACCAAAACTTGAATGGGTTATTCCTGGGGGGGGGCTGCAGCCCCACAGCCCCCCTACTGGATTCGCCACTGACCTCAACCATCATCTCTTTTGCATCCTCACTCTTCTCTGTCCCCTCCCTATCATCCACCTTGTTCATCATCACCCTTAAAGCTTCCAATGCCTCCTTTAATGTTAACACCTTCTTGCAGCTTTTACATATGTACTCCACTACCTGTTATCTACCTACCTATGTACCTATATGTTCTGGGTGAGGCCAAGAACTTTTCAAACTACCCTCGTATGTACTCCACTACCTCTAACATTTTTA
This sequence comes from Tetragnatha versicolor, assembly GCA_024610705.1. Classification (NCBI taxonomy): domain Eukaryota; kingdom Metazoa; phylum Arthropoda; class Arachnida; order Araneae; family Tetragnathidae; genus Tetragnatha; species Tetragnatha versicolor. The sequence continues at coordinate 1,486,943 of JANDEH010000004.1, forward strand.
CCTTGCTGATCCCACGTGCAATGCCCTCACACAAGTTCCCACTTAACAGGACTTACTTGTAGACAGGATAACTTGTCTAGAAACCCTAAGGTTTTTTCTGGTAATGATGGAAATTGATTGTTAGGAATATTCCTTAGTACCAGTAGTAAAACTAATTTGAAGTTCCATACATATATTTTTTCGGAAGTAAAACAGAAGTTTAAAAAAACCCACAACCCTTTGTAACTTCAAACAATATGCATGACAATTACCTAAAACATGGTCAAAGAAGGCATTTGCTAGTGGCTTTTTATCATCTTTCCAAGGAAATTTTGAAGTGTTTAAAAACATTTCAGCAGATGAAAGTGTTTCCAAGCATTCATTCAAATCACTGCGAGTAGTGTGATCTCCCAGACGGCAATTGGTAGCAATTGCTCTTGAAGCCTGAAGCTGTAGTGTTCTAGGTCGATCTGGCTGAGTTGGCGATGCTGAATCACTTGGAATAACAATCTTAATAGCAATAGAAGATCCAATTAATCATTTTGTTAAAATATTTAATAACAAAAAATGCCTAACTCTTATCTATAACTATTTCCCTCAACTTATAATTCAGAAAAAAAACTTTAAAGGACTTAACTTTTCATTGGCCAATGTTCACAATTAAAACAACATGAAAATTTAATAAAAAATTAACTATCATTAGTATACATCTGAAAAAAATCACCAAATAAAGTTGAAAGAAGAGATCATCATAAAAATTAAAAAAAATTTCTGTATCTAATATAAAATTACAGATAATTAATACTTTGAATAACTCTTAGAAAGCCACTTGTTTTAGATAGTTAAACATACACTCAAACCTGTTTTTGAGCTATTTTTTATTTGTGTGATTTTCTCTTCTATTTTTTGTGTGGTGCATGAAAATTTCAAATTAGAACAAAAATTTTGTATATCTAGCTACCGAGACATACAGGGGTCTCATGAAACAACAGTCGTCGCCAACTACACTGTAACTGAAAAAAGTCTACAGTAGGTATAGAAACGGTTTCTCAATTCAGCTGTAGGGTGAAGATTGCGTTACAGTCTGAACATAAAGAGTTTTTAATTCAGCTATGCTGAGGGATTTTAGCTACGGTCCTACGTGACTTTTTTATGCGGTCCCTATTCACCGCATAAAAAGGATTTTTTAAATGTGCTGCAAAAACTATTTTTATAGCTACTTGCGAAGTTTGGTGCGATTTTTTTTTATTCGATTTTTTTGTGCAGTCCCTATTCCTTGCAAAAACACAGGTTTGACTGTACTTGTTCCCAATTGGGAACATTGGCAAGTTGCCCGATTAATTAATACAAAAATTATCCAAAAGCACCGATAATAATAATGTTAAGTACATTAAAATTACCCAAAAAAGGAAAAATCATTTTTAAAAGGGATATAAGCTATTTTATGAGGCCTTACATTCTTGTTTTTTTTATGTTGCACTATTTGATTTCAAATACTAAACTCTTTAACAGCTTCCTACAAAAAAAGGCATCACATGTAACCAGGGCTTAAAATGCACCGGAGCGCACCGGAGCGGAGCTCCGGTACTTCTTGGTTTTTAGTTAATATTTACATTTTAATCGGAACGCACCGGAGCGCAAAAATTCGCTTTCGGAACCCTTTCAAAAAGACCAAAATTTACCCCTCGCCCCGAAGTATTCCGATTACCGAAAATGACAATCGCCTTTCACCACACTATCCCCAACATCCCCAACGTCTACCGGTTCGCGATATTCCACAATGACTAACTCCCCAGCGCTAGCACCGCCAAGGGTGCCAAACGAGTCGCTTTTCCAAATACAGTAGAACCCCGATTATCCGCGAGGGCCAAGAAGAAAAAACTTAATGATGAGAGCAAATTTTTGATGAGATTAGAGAGATTTTAGATGTAGAGCAAAGGTTTCTGCTGTACTGTACATATTTTTAAAGTTTTACATATCATGTCTTTTTTACAATAGAACTTAGTTTTTATGCTGAAATATTATTTTCGTGTTTTCACCTCATTTTTAGTCTTTTTTCGGGTTATCCGCGATTTTCACTATCCGCGGTACCCTTGCCACCCAATTCTGCGGATAATCGGGGCTCTACTGTACGCCAAACCTTGCAGTTCTCGCGTCTCGCAATTTCTCTCGTTTAACGAGATTTGCTGTAATATTTTTTTCGCTGCGTCTCGTTTAAAGGAGTGCGAGTGTTGGGTCCAGTGATTTTAACCCTGAGGAGCAGAGTACTTAATTTTCGTTTTGAATAAATTTCTAATATTATTATTGTTATTATTCCAAATAAATATTGTCGTATAAATGTGTTTTAAGTTTTATTTACAAATTTTCGTGTAAGCAGTTACATTTTTTTGTGCATTATCTTATATGTAATCAATTTATTAACCGCCTATAAAATGATACCTTCTTACTGACCATTCATAAATGGTTGGGTCAAAAAATTCTTTTGGGCTTGAAAGAATAGCTAGAATGAAAAAAAAATAGTGTTGAAGAATAGTTCCCTCAATGAGACTTTGTAAAACAATTGTGGTAGTAATTTTAAATATATTTTGTTAGAAATTCTAAACAGTAGTAGTAATATAAAAAATTTTATCAATTCGAAATGCATTCCCAAATGTGAATAAGCAATTCAAAAGGGGTCTTTTTGAAAAATATATTGAATTGCGGAAAATCTCAACTTTGTACGCAACTCTGTAAATTAATATATTTACCTGATATGTTGAAGATTAACCTGCAGTACTATAAATTGAATATTAATACAAGAAATTATGATATTTTCATTCGCAGTTAAACTTGTATAATTTAACCCTGATGACTTTCCATATTTATGCTTATTAGGTATTTATGTACTATACTTCTTAATTAATCATTAGGTAATTAGCTGTCTGAGAAGTTAAGATAGCCAATTAACTTTAAGTAACTAAAAAGTGGTAGGCCACATATTACGTCAGTACCCTATTTTTGTGTAGAATCACTAAAATTTTATTCTAAGGGTATTAATTCACAGATAAATTTCTTAAAGTAGACGTATTGTCTTTTCAGAAATCTGCTCTCAAATTCTGCATTTCAATTTAGTTACATATTTTAGCTATAAATACATGCTTTTTCTATATATTATTTTATTTTTGGGTATTTTATGAATAATTACCAATTTTGCCCAAAATGTAATATATTATGTAGTTGCACATCTAAATTTGCTGGTTAAATCTAAAAACTCAATGCTAAATTTAGTTATACTAGTAAGTTGTGTAATGTGTATTAGGGTGGGTCATTTTCCTATGGCGAAAAAATTTTTTTACAAATTCTATCGGGCACAGCAGGAAAAGGGTGCCAAATGGTCACAAACTAACATGTGTAAAATATTATTCCATTATAATAACTCTTTTTGCCTCCGGATTGGCCTCAAATAGAACAAAAATATGTAATTTTTCATATTTTTTAAAAATTTTATTAATTAAATTTTTTTTGTCGATAACTCTTTAAAGTTCACAAATAAGGGTATTTAAAAGCATTTTTAATCACATTACTCACCTTCGTGCATTATTAATACAAAAACAACTGTCAAAGTGGCAATATAATATGCTATCATATTAACAAGAGCCGTAGAATATGAATCTCTTTTTTGCGAACAAACAGTGAATTGTCAGTGGTACAAATTTTAAATATTGGTAGTTCCATATACATTCTCCCTCAAGTTTGGTCAGTATAAAACGGTATTTTTAATTTTTCAAAATAGAAACAGTTGTATTTTTCATAAATATGCCGCGCTTTCGAAATTCAGAGGACAGTTATTTCACTGGCTGGTCTTGGGATCCAAATATGATCGCAAAAATATTATGAAACAATTGTCGAATGGATAGTTCGTTCATAGGCAATATCAGTTATGATTCGCTCAGTTATGATTTACCTAATTTTTGCTATAGCAATAGACTGAAACCCAGGCCCATGAAATTATACTTCTTTGAGGATTGACTCAAAATAGCTTCTTAGCATTCCCTTATGCGTTCATAAAAGTTAAAATATCACAAATTTAACTGTTAAGGATAATTACAAGTGAGTTTTGAAAAGTAATGTAACTTATTTAAAAACTTACGGGATAATACTGAGCTGCTGAAAACTGGAATCTACGGCACTTCTTAAGAAAATATTTCAAAATTTGAATCTTAAAATGTGGTTTTAATTTATTTTTGGACATTAGGGAATCATATGGGGACACTTGGGATGAACTATTCCTAATATGCCAAGAAATTTCATGGAAATCCCAACTTTTAAACTATTATCCAAATGTTTTCCTTGGGGTTGAAACCTATAACCCAAAAAAGGTACCCACCTTCTGACATATCCATTTTTATTAAAATTTAATGTTTTTACCATCCTACTCAACCAACAATAAAGGTTTCGCACATTTTAATGATTCCAGCAAGAAATTTTTGATTGCCAGTTCTAACCATTGAGATATTTCAAAATATGTTGTATTACAACTCAAGTATTTTAACTCTGGTTTCATTTATAATTATTTTATAGTCTTCAATGATGATTTTTATACCATTGTGCACATTTATATTCAGGACGGATTTGTGCAATCGAGGTAAAAGCTTGAATTTCGTTCGTCCATTTTTACATGAAATTACTATATTAATCGAAACTTTGAGGCCAATCCGGAGGCAAAAAGAGTTATTATAATCGAATAATATTTTACACATGTTAGTTTGAGACCATTTGGCACCCTTTTGTTGCTGTGCCCCTGGGAAAATGTGAAAAAATATTTTTGACCCACCCTAATGTGTATTCAGGAATGTCAATTGGAAAGGCTCCATTTCACGTTTCCCATTTCAGTCGAACTTTTACCTAATAGGTGCTTTTTCAGTACTTTTTCATTTAGTTGGAAAAGTTGATAGAGAGAAATTACAAATATATTACTCAAAAAACTACCAATAAGAACTTGAAAATTTAGAATTTTTAATGTTTTTAGAATTTATGAAATAAAAAAAAATATTACATTATCTTCTTATTTTCCCTAATTTAAAGTGCATACTTTGTAATGTATTGCATAAATACCTACAATAAGTACATAATATAAGTATTTACCTTTTTTAATTACATAGACTCACAGCCCTAATAAAAAAATAAATTTCAAATGAACATTTTACATGATGACAATATTCCTTCAGCTATATATCTGTGTACAATTTATTTAGTTATTCTTTAATGTTTTTATAATTTATTAAATAAAAAAATTAATATTACATTATATTCTTATTTTCCCTAATTTAAAATACATTGTAATGTTTAATTGCATATGTACATATTACAAGTACCATCTTTTTTTAATTACATAGACTCACAGCCCAAAAAGGTATCAAATGTTACTTAAAAGTAATATTATTAACATGCTGTGAAAAAAATGCATGAAGAATATAGTAAAGCAGAAAAATTTATTAAGTTATTAATTATCTTGTATAATGTATACAGTTTTCTTTAAAACTGTTTAAATCTATCACACGAATTCACGATCAAAGACGAGCTAACAAGTACAAAACAGCGCACGTGACGTACTAGCTGTGTGTGGAATGCGGGTTGCCGCATTGGGCGAGAGAGGGTTGCCAAAAGCGACCGGGCGAGTAACTCGTTTGGCACCCTTGGCGGCGCTAGCGCTGGGGAGTTAGTCATTGTGGAATATCGCTACCGGTTCCCCACCCTCAAAGGGAAGCCCACAGGCGACAAATTCCTAGAAACGAGACCCACCCCCGTTGTCTCCGACGGGACAAGTGCGTTCTAATTGGTCACCAGTTGCCAGTGTGACCATTGGCTTGAGGGAGGATGGATTCTGTCACTTGTTTCTAGGGGGAGAATCGAGTATTTTTTTGAGGGGTGAGGGCTTGTGTCTTTACAACCTTGCTATAACTGGTTCTCCGTGAGCGTCGTATTGCTCGATGAGTTAATGCTTTGTGGAGCTCCTTTTGGTAAGTTGAACTTTTTAAGTAATCTTTTTATTAGGGGCTCGGTTTCAAAATGGGACAATTAAATACTTTTTTATATTCTCACATTGTGACGACGACTGAGGATTGTGTTTGCGGACCCGATTTCCTATGTGGCTTTGAAATGTGCAATTGTCTTAAGTTAACGTTTGACCTTTGAACGTTACGTTTTGACCAAAAGTTTTAAATCACCATGGACCGATGGATATGATTAAATATTTTTACACGCGATGAGGCCCCCTCAAAAAAATCCAGCTACAGCACTGGTTAAAGCATAAAATTTTTAATTTTGAAACTGTAATCTTATAACACTTTAAAATGAGTTTAAACCTGTATTTAAAAGGTGGAATTTCTAAAATTTTTCTGGGGGAAAACCCCCAGACCCCCATTTTAGTGAAGAGTTACAAACGTTTTTTTTTAATTTGGACATATGTTAATTAGTTGATTAAAAACCACCTTAACATTGTTAAACGAATCGAAATAGAAAAACGATTATTTTTTGGGTAGTTATCCAATACTTTTTAAAAGACATTTGGGGAGGAATCCCGAATCCTTGAGGCGTCCCCCCCCCAATTTTTAGTAGCCGCCGACGCCAATGACTGACAATATCAAATCATTTTTTTTTAAATTTGTAACGGCTGAATACTTATCTTTTTTTAAAAGCTTTGATTCCAAGTTTTGTTATTAGTTTTTCTCGAGACCCAAAGCGTATATTCATATTTTTGTACTTATGAAATACTACATGAGAGTGAAATTGATGTAATGGCTCATCATATTATATAATTATTATTCAATTCAATATGGTTCTAAATGTCTGGTTAAAAGTACATATTTTTATTTCATGATTCAATAAAAGGTACTATTCCGTTTTAGTTCAATCTAAATATCGCCATGTTTTTACAAGAATGACTTAAATAATAAAGAAAAATGGTTCAGGTAAACTTTACTCTAGTCTGTAAGTTATAATTCGATTCCACCTTATATAGAAATAGATTTAATAGGTAGTACAAAAAATGTCCTGGTCCCTTATATCCGCTGTTATGCTGAAATTATTGCGCTCCGGTACTTCTTAGGTTAGAATTTAAGCCCTGCATGTAACTCCAACTCACCTGAGGTAATAAAGCCTCAGCCCTGATGTTTACAAAAGACCTATCTTCTGGTGCTCCAAGTTTCAATGACATCTAATCAGGAAAAAATTGCATATCAATAAAATGTCCATTTTCAATTCAGAAAAGGTTTGCAAAACAAGAAACTTACCAAGCATTTCTGTAAATTTAAATAAAACACATTTATCCACAATATTGTAGGAGTATCTAAATACAATTTCAATGGTCCAATATGAAGAAATAAATTTGGACAAGGAACTGAAAAATATATAATAATCTCATTTAGAATTTATGTCACTGAGGTTCCAAATGAATAACTTTAAAAGCAAAGTATTAATCAGATCCCTCTATAATCAAATATGTTTTAATTACCTGGAAAATCAATATCACCGGGCAAATAGTAAGATGTCTGTTCTAGATGTAATGTTCTGATTTCTGAAGGCATATGAGCACTTTTGTTATAAATTAAAAACCTTTCAATCGGAAGTAATCTAGAAGAAGTTGATGTAGACACTTTATAAACTACTATGTCTTCTAATCTCAAAACAAAACAGCTAGACATAAGATAACGATAGTTCCATTGCAAAGAAGATTTGCGACTCAAGCCTCCTATACTCTTTCTGGATGTATCTGGAGTAAGAGTTCCAGATGAGTTGCTTATTGTGCTGGCTTTTCTTGTCAACACAGGTTTTTCATCTGGTGATGTAGGAGAACCAGCAGCAACCTTTAAATAGAAAAAGGTTAATATTTCAACACTTAATAATCCAAATTTCTATAAATAGTTAAATTGTCCAAGTTAAACGATAACAATAACCATTATACGATTTGGAATATTTTTTGTTTGCTGCTGCACATATAGTTGACACCGCTTAATGTGGTCACTTTTGTCGAAGAGAAGGATGATAACAATATCCGATTGATACTAAAAAACTAATTGATACTAGAAAGTTTCTAACAGTGGAATTCAAGTGTTTGTGTTAAAATCACAACTATGAAGTCCTAATTGATGTATTTAAAACGACTACCTAGTATGTATTTTGCAAATTTTATATTCTTGAAAAATATGAGAATGGATTATATAACACTAATGAATTAAGGACTCATTTTATATAATATATTAAAAATTGGCGTTTAAATGGGAAAAAGGAGGTTTTTTGAGGATTTAACTAGATATTTTGATAACATTAAGCGTTATATTGATCACACAAAAGATAGTGATCTAGACCGGTCAATTTTGATAACATTATTCGATCAATAACATTATCAGCGATCACAATAAGCGGAGTCAACTGTATTTTAAAGCATTTTTATGTATTTAAAATATTTTAGAATACTTTCCTCTCTCTTTTAACCTAATTTTACTATTTAATTAAAAACTATTTGAGTTATAGTCACATTTAAAAAAAATCCCATTACTGAAAAAGCAGATATTTATTTAGAGTTTGGGACTTAATATTAATTTAGAAAAAAATGAACGATCCTTACAGTTTCACCAGATGGAGAACATTTTTGAGGATTGTGCCTAGGACTTTCTTTCATATTTGCATCAGAAGCATTGATATCCATTTTACTCTGTAGTTTTTCATTAAATAATGCTAAAAGTTGCTGAACCCATGTACTTCGACTGGATGAGGGTTCTGAATAGTGCAGCCAATGCTCACGACTGGCAACTAAAAAATCAATGCTTTCAATGTGAACTAAGTTTTAAATAAACAAATGCAAGATTATAAAATGTACATGAAAAAAGCTTACATGCCCGATGATAAGGATAATAGTCAACAATTAACTTGTCTAAGGAAACTTGCAAAGCCCCTCCATGTTTTAAACTGCTGTGCTGTGAGCGACCGTCTATAAAGTGAAATACAAATAATGAGATGAAAACAGCTAAAGCATGTTTCATATTAGGGTGGAAATATTTAAAAATGTTTAATTAACCAGTTTTAAATGTTGGTTAATTTAACCAAACTGTTGCCATTATATCTCTGAACCTAGAAATTTTAGTTTGCACTCGAAATATTGTGCAGTTCAATATAATTGGTTATATTTAATAGCAATATTAATATTAGTTCAGCAAAGTCAATTTAGTTATTTATAACTTACCTATTTAATAGTAATCAGTTAATTATTCAGGGGTTTTAAAAATCACTTTGAAGAAGCATTAACGAGAAACTTAATAAATACTGTTACATTGTATCTTCAGAATTTATGTTTATAAGTTTATCAGCTATTTTAACAAGTTGACAATAAAAAAATTGCTTGGAATAAACATTTTACCCTTAGGATCCATGTCATCACACAGATGAAGATCAATTCTGCTGCATAACACATGATAAGAGGTCTCTATTACATCATGTCGATAAAATGCTGGACACAAAGGAGTGCTTGACTTGGAATGGCTACTATGTGTGTGTTTATCTGGTTGTTGCTAAGCATTAAAAAAAGATTTTATACTTCACCCAAATGTTAAATTATAGTTAAACAGTAACAAGTCAGCTTTGAATACTGAATTTACTAATTAGCTTAATTTTCCACTTTTTTACAAAATTAAAAAACAGAGGCTTGCATTTTTAAAGACATAGTGGTGAATTCTAAATAGTAAATAAAACTAAAGAGGAAAAGAATTAAAAGAAACAAGTAGATATAAAAAACGAATTTTCTAAGCATTCTTAAACAAATTTCATTTTTTCTAAAACTAGTTTTATTGTTAAACATAGAAATTTAAACAGGATAACGCCTCAAAATCTTTTTCAATTAAATACAACTTGATTTAGTAGCTCATTCGTTACCTCAAGTTTTTGTTTTGCCTTCTGCTTCTGGGTTAATTCAGTAGCTTTCTGCACCAAACCACTCAAGGATTGTACAAAATGAAGAGCAGCTACTAGTTGGGCATCAGTAAGAACCCACAATAAATCATCCAGCACAAATATTAGTCTAGAACCAATAACACTGCAATCTGAAGAGAAAATGATAAATTTAAATAATAATTATGGGTATATGGTAGGTTAGCATTTATTTAAAGTATTCTTATAACCCCAGTTATTTGCTCAGAATGTAATGTTTTCCTTTAAGACTACAACATAACATCAAATTGAAAATTTAATTATAACTTTTAAGGGAAAAATTCAGAAAGTAATCCTCACTGTAGTAGAAAAATCTGAAATTGTGAAGGCATCACTAATACTAACCTATGAGCTTTTTCTTAATAGTCATCTTACAACAACCTTGATTTGTAATCAACCGCAGTGGAGTTAGAGGTATATCGCCCCGAAGTCCATTCGCTTGATTATCCCGAGACTTTGCTTCAATGCGCAGCACTTGCCAATCTAGTCTTTTGAAGAGTAAAACTTCCCCTCTGTCAGGTTCTTTGATGCGAGATAGGCGCAGATCCTTCTTTTTGAAAAATGGGCAGTAACTTTCCAAAACAACACGAGAAAGCTATAAAATTTAAAAACCTATTTTAAACATGCTCATCCTCTAATAAATACGTCTATGCCTCAAAACAAAGCATTATCCTCCAGTGGGACCACAGTTGATTTCTGGTCTAAGCAAAAGGTAGTTTAAGAATAAAGGAATAGGATTATTAGACATATTTGTCCATTAGTAATAAACTTAAAACTTACTTATTAATTTTTATACACAGTAAAATTATTTAAGAAATTACTTCCATACAGGATGTCTCAGAAGTTCATTTCCACCATTTTAACTTTGAAATATCTTTAGTTGGTCATAAAAGTTGTGTCTACAATGAGCTATTTTTCGGAATGGAGGTGGTTCCTTCTGAAAGGTTTTACTATATTTTTCTCCTAAATATGATTTTACATGAAATGCTTGTTCAAAGTTTTACATTAAAAATTGCTTTTAAGCATGTCGACAATGAAAAAAAACTTGAAACTTCACGATAATAAAAAGGGATTTTCATATGTAAAAATGGGTAAAAAATTAAAAGTTAGTTACGGACCTGGAAAAAGTGCCCAAACCTACGAACCTGGTTCAGGGGAAACTCCTGCCAGCTCCATAGAAGCAATACATAAGGGGAAACTGTATTAGGTTCGGGGGAAGGGTACAACTTTTTCCAGGTCCGGTTAATTATTTAACTTTCTCACCTGAAATGAGGCTTGAAATGCTGGGGAGTTGAAATTGATGATAATTGAATTCACAACTACAGTCATGCCATCAATAACACGATCCGAGAATCCATATTTTCCACCAGATCTGAAATTTGATTAAGTTAAATATTATTTTAAAATAATTGAACAATAATGGCCAATACCAGCATTTTTCGAAAACAGAAAAATTTCATTTTTCTAGTAAAAGAAAAAGATCTAAATTCAAAAATCTATATGAAAAATTTCAAAAAAAATTTAGTTCATTCAATATTTAAAAAAAAGACGACAATCCTTTTGCATTTGTTTATTATTGAATGACCTTAGATGACTGTTTCGGCCTTACTTTAAAGTGAAAATCAAAAATCGCTTTGAATCCTGATAGGTAGGTTGAAAACAAATGTTTAGAATTGAAGTACATCACAATTTGACATTTGACGCTTTGTGCCTCTTTTCTAAAGTCGAACTTTGAAATTAAATTGAAAAATAAATAATCATTGTAATCAAAAAAAAATTTTGAGCATATATTCCTCTCTTGGATACTATTAAATAAAAAAATAAAATGAAAATACTGGAATTGCCCAATGGGCAATAACTAAAGAGAAAAACCAAATTAAAATTTATGTGGAACAGTATTAAGAAAGAATGAAAATAATAAAAAAATAACGTTTAAACACCTGATGTAAAATAAAAAAAACCTACTTGTAACTAGCTTCACTAGTCATAGGAGTAGGAGGTCGAAGATCTTCACATGTTTCAATTTCTACAATAACTTCATCCAGAGACTGTAATAAATTGACAATATACATAAAACTGATGGTTTAAAATAGTGCGGTACAACCTTAAGTTACCCAAGGGCCAATTGAACTTTTTCAAAGGAGGCGAGTACCAAAGACAGTAAATAGAAAATAATTTTAAATTAATAAATTTTATACAAGCAAAAGAAGCTTATTTCAACACTGGAAAATTTATTTAGATTATGATTAGATGAATTCGCTTTGTGGATTTTCTCAATTTGAAATTGCAATACAAAAATATTGGTTGGGTCATTAAAACACTACTTATTTATTCTAGTTAATGTGCCACATTTTAAATACTATTTTTCTTGACGTCCATTCATATAAAGAGTATTAAGTAAAGAGTAAACACTTAGGCAATTCACAATCATAACGTTTTGAAAATAAAGATCAAGAAGTGTTTTTGAGCTAAAGATGTTAAGTGTTAGAAGTAGTTGGGATTCCTTTTCTCAAGAGGTTAGGAAAATAATACAAAATAGAGTTCTAAATACATATAGACGATTACAACCCTGTGTTGAACATTTCTGAAATAGTGTTATAGATGAAATATGTTAATTACAACTCAAGTATCTACTGATTTGATAGCTCCTTTAATTTTGATCTTACTTTTTAAGAAAACTAAGCATTTATGCTTGAAACAAAAGGTTTCAAGCATAATCAAGAAGAATGGTGATACAATTTAAATTGCATAAAACTATTGCCCCAAATGGAATTTCTACTGAAATTTCCCTTTTGAATTTTAAATCAAAACAACTTCTAAGGGGGTTCACCCCTGAAAAATTTAGAAAATTAGACCCCCAAAAAGTGGTTTTTAGCACATTTCTATCATAACAACTGAGATTGAATTATAATTCAATTCGGGTTGGACTACACTGGTTGAAAACAAAATATTTTAATAAAACAAAAATGAAAAGTTTATACTATTTATGCAATAAAAACAAAAATAAAGATTAATTTCACATTTTATTGATCAACAACATAGCTTGCTTACCAAATGGATAGGAACAGACTTCAACTTAGTCCAAGATATCTGGAAAAAATAAGGGGATAGAAATTATTCATAATTTCTCACTAAGAGATCAAATAAATCACACAAAATAAGAAAAAAATATTTTTTTAAAGTCACACACTGTTTCTATTAACTATTAATTGAATTCAGCTCTGGATTAGTTCTTCAAAAAATTCAAATTTTAATTTTACTTGCCCTGAGCATAGGATTTGTTGGTCCGCGGAATAAACAAAGTTTTTATGAGGAGCAAGCGGCCTGGGCACTTAAGGTTTTAAAAGTGTAGTTTACTGTAACCCACAGGACTTAAGAAAATAGAAAATAATTAGGGCCTTAAGATAAAAGTTTTAGAGATCTTTGATGTAATATCAAATAACTGTTTCTATCATTATGTGAAGTTTTATTTTAATACCTGCAAGGTAACGTAATTGCAAGTAGCTTTTGTCAGACATAGCCAAGCAGGAAGTTCCAGGAGTTCAGTCAATACTTTCTCATTCAGTTCAAGATTCCGTAGTTCTCCATGTCCTTTAAGAGTGCTCAAATGCAACTTATCAGGAGAAAGATTTTTTGCAAACCTGAAAAAAATTACATCAGAGGCACAAAAACAGGAAACAGTGTATAAATGGGAACTTCAACTCAAATGACTATTTAAGACAGATTGCGACCAGTTCCATATGTTTAAATTTGCTATTAATTGGTTATTTGTTCTGAACTAAAAACTTTTGACAGATCTGAAATTGTTTTTTTTATATTGGTATTGTTATTTTAAAATAACGTCAGTGATTTGAATTGCTGAGGTCATCAGATAACCTCACATCTTTAATTTGGGAACTCTAGAGTATGAATTGCTACCCATACTGAATTGTCTGTGAACTGGGAGTAGATCCAGTGGAAGCACTTTTCACATTTTCTCTGATGTCAGAATTCAAAATTTTATTTTCTATTTGTTTGCTAGCTCAGTGTATTCATTTTTATTTCAATTCAGTATAGATTTAGATTTTTCGATCTTGACGCTCAGAGCACAAATTTCAGAAGCACGTAACCAAAATTCTAGCGAAAGTGTGCATGTTTACCAGCAAACGGCACTTGAAAAGAAACGGCTTTGTCCTATCAAAAGTTAGATTTTAAGGAAAGGATCAGGCAATGGCAAAATGAATTAAAAGTTAAAAAGATTGGAAATGGTAGTGAACTCTACAGATGCTACAAGAGGAGTGAACAGAAATGAAACTGAGAAAAATCAGGAAAATTCAACTCGCACACCAAGTAACTATCAATTTTGATGAAGAGAAGGATGAAATGGGTGTATATCTCATCAATTTCTAACAAAAAGCAGAAATGGGATGAGTTCCTAAAGAAGAGTGGGTGGTTTATCTGTTGGTGGTCTTGCCTGTTGACCTAATAAATTCTTGATGATGCTAAAAACTATGAATTCGTTAGAGATCATTTTGAGGAGGATGAAAGAATTCCCAAAAACCTACTCTGAAGCACCAAGCACCATTTTTAGAAGTTGATCCTATTTCAGAAAGCGTGCTTGGGACACTTGGTAATGGACCTGGAAAAAGTTGTAACCTTCCCCCGAACCTAATCAAATTTCCCCAAACCTTATGTATTGCTCCTATGGAGCTGGCTTAGGCTTCCCCCGAACCAGGTTCATAGGTTCGGGCACTTTTTCCAGGTCTGCTTGGTAAGATTTTTTAGGCTCTAAAAATATGGACCTTGGCTAATTAAGTTTTACCAATATTATTTTCAAGACCTTTAGGCCTACAACTCATTTTGGTACATCTAGTTAGGTATTTAAGAATTTTTCAGTTTTGTAAGGAAACCCTTTTTTGTCCATTCATTTTAAAGGATACTTTAGGTGTAGTTAGGCACAAATTCTAGTAAATCCCTAATAAAAATCAATTAAAATAGTTAAACTAACAGTGTTGCTCGATTTTTTATGTGTCTTTTTAAGTGTAGTTTGTAAATTGTTGCTAACAAAGTTATATGCCACTGATCAAGTTTAAAAGACAAAGATAAGGGTTCATCCAAAGGATCCGGGCCTGCGCCAAAATATGGAAATAAAATATTGGATTCTGGCAACCCAGTTCTAGAGTGAAGTTGAATTACTCGCCAATTAATGTCCTTGGCAAAACCTAATTCGCCACTCAGGCTCAGATTATTTGGATTTACTAAGATAAGAAATATAGCCAAAAAATGCAAACCAAACAATTAAAGGAACAGCTTAAGAAAAGGTCCGCTTTTGGCGACCTTGGAGGCGGCTGAAACCCGGTCGCCATGTTTACCTACGGTTTCACGGCCGATCGGCCATGAAATAACACCAACTTGGTGACCGCTCCATAAGCGGACCTTTTCAAAAGCTGTACCCAATTAAAATACACAAATATAGGTACCTATCATAGAAAACATAAAAATTTGGTGATACTTGAATATCATGCTTCTATTTTAGCAATTATTAATGGGGCAAGTAATGGATTTGAACCTATGAATCGAGTATAGCAAAAAAATATCTTGTAACATTAATAAAAATTCAGCAAGCAGTTTCGAAATCTCGTAAAATTATAAGTCATTAATTATTCGAAATGGGATTAAACCTAATGAAAAGTAAGTTAAACTAATCACTTGCAAACATTCTTTATTTTGCATAAAAATCTTTATAGTTAGGACGTTTAAATTCCTTACTTTGATAGATGCTTCAACACTTGATTCTTGAATATGGAAGCCATGAGGAAACTTTCAATCAATCTTGTCCTCTATATTCTTATAATTTTAAAGAAGAGCAAAAAAAATTATCTACTTTAGTATTATATCAGGTTTTACCATAGAACCATGATGCGTATTCACTGTTACTTTTCATTTAATGGGCTGATCTTCCATTCCTACTGTACGTCTGAATGTATTTCATATAAATAAAAACTTGCTCCTGCTCCTTCCCTGCACCACAACACAGATGTTTACGGAATGATCATCTTTATGACGGTCGCCGTTAATATTATTGAAATCATCTGAAGAAACGTCACACATCACAGACGCTAAAAATAAATTAGACCGATTCTTGTATTGGTTTTTAAGTTTATATTTCTTTGAAAGCTAATTTTTTATGAAAAAATTTAAAAAAATGCTTTGGTTAGATATCATAACCACCGACTGAAAGCCCTTTCGGCTTCTCCATCCACTTCGAAAGGGCACTTTCTCTACCTTTACTTCCATTCTCTCCATAAATAAAAAAGCAAACAAATTTTAAAAACGCCTGAAATCCCCGCTTCTTTCTTCATTACTGCCCTTTTCTTTCTGCTGTATGTGTAAATTATTTTTTTATATTACACTATTTACCTTATTTGATTTTTATTTTAAAGTTATTGATATTTCCTCTGTACAGGTAAAAGTTCTTTCATCATTTACCTTAAGTTAGAAGTTCTTTGTCGTTGTGAATATAGTTTTTCTTGCCGCGCAATGACAGTGCCTTCAGGAAAGTTCTAGTAACTCTTCAATTGATGATCGTTTTCAAGAAGATTAGCTTTATTTTTTCAACTGTTTGGTTTAATTTAAATCTGATGAAAATTGCTCGACTCTATTCTTTCTATCATTTTCTTTAACAGAAAACATTTTCATAATAATGATTTCAATGTTCAATTACCTCTCAAGGATTAAGAAACTTGCATTGGTATTAAATTAAACCCTACCGATCTGTTAATTCTGCATTAAAAAGAAATGTAAATACAATAGAAAATGTATAGGGAGAGTGGGGATACTTGAGCCACTCTTGGGTTTAATTTTTTAAAGTAATTTACAGCATAAAGAAAAATTGTGTTTGAAAGATTATTTTTTCACTAAAATTAAGTGGTAATAAAAGCCTTTATTTGGATCATTTTTTATGTATAAAAACTATTTACATTTACACAGTGGCTCAAGTATCCCCATGGTGGGGATACATGAGATGACTTAGTCATCGACCTGGCCCAATTACCATTACAAACGATGAAAGAAATAAAAATGAAATATATTGATGGGTTCATCTAATGAGAAAAGGGCTCTGTTTAAGGACCCATCACAAAATTCTAATTCCCAAAAATAAGGAGAGATAACTGTTTACTGGCCATGTATTATATAAATGAGCAGAAATGAAATCCCAAGTGATGCACCTTGACTGGACACCAAAGGAAAGGGGCAGAAGAGGTTTCCCTAAATTAAGATGGCAAAGACTAATGAAGCAAGAAAGAGAAGAGGCTGGATGCAGAGGTGCAGAAAATGTCCCAATGCTCAATATTTCCCCAGAATCACACAATCAATTTCTTCCAAAAATGTCCCCATATTTTTATTTATTATTAATTTCATCACGGATATGATGCTTTTCTAGCATCTATCAAGGAAAAGCCAACTTTCAGGTATTCACCAAGGAAATTTTTTTTGTGTAGACCTGTAGTTTTCACCTATTTCCATAGAATTTAGAGGGTATGATACTGTCTCCATCCAAAAATATTTGTTACAAATAGCAACTTGGATTAGAAAAGTTTTTTCTTTATAAACTTTGGCAAAAATTTCCCTACAACTTCCTGAATTTCCCTCGAACCATGTTGTGGTGATCGGACATATTCTGCACCTCTGGCTGGATGGACCACTTGGAATTCAGTCAGGGTGGCTGCAGTTGACAGGCCAAAGTAAAGGGGACGTCAATTAATTAGGTGAGGGGATTTTTATAAATTTTGTACCCCTCCCCCTTATTGGAGATTTTTTTAAACCCTCCCCATCAAGTTCTCACTTGAGATTTACCCAATAACTTTTTAGTAAATAAATTTGTTTAATATGTTCTAGCCACATTTGTTTCATCATCACATTTAACATACACAAAACATACAAAAGCTTTTATACAAATCCATGTTGAAATCCTAAACATTGCAAGGTGGCCACAGACCTGGAAAACCTTAAAAACCTGGAATTATCAGGGATATAAGTCAGGGAATTTTAGAAAATCTGATAATTATCAGGGAAATTTTTAAAAGCTGCCTAGTTTCAAAAATAAATTGATTTTTTTTCTTGGTTTTCAAGTTTTTTAATATGTACATTTCCATTCTCCTTCCTACAAAATAAAATCTTGAATCCATATAAATTAGTACAGTTCTAAATGTTCAAAAAAGGCTTCCTAGAGTTCCTATGTGATTAAAGTCTGGAATAATCTCATTCATATTCCTTCATTCTCCTGTTTTCTAAAGGAATAAAATTTACTATATTTTATTTATAAATTAAAATATCAGGGAAAATCATCTGATGATCAGGGAAAACCTGGAATCATCAGGGAATTTTGAAATACGTTTTCTGTGGCCACCCTGCATGGTCTTGACTTGTAATATATCAAGACCGAGTGGCTAATGATACACTGTTTTGACTAATCCGTGTGTTTTTCCTAAACTTGTGCTATAAAAGATAAGAGAGAAGTACTTTTATTTACTAAACTAATAGTTGATTAGAGATTTTAATTGACTCCCCCTCCCCTCTGGTAAGATCTTGCAAGACCCCCTCCCTTTTCAACCTTACGTAATTTAAGGATGTACCCAAAGGGCTGGGCTAAGGGTCTTTTGTGACAAAGAACACTAGAAGATGATGATATCTAAGTACAGTCGGAAGTCTTAAATCCGGAATCGCCGGGACCACGGCAATTCCGGATTTGTGACTTTTCTGGATTTTAGGCCATTTTATGATTTTTGGTTATAAGAACCGGACATTCACCTACTGAATGCCCGCTTTCTTAATTTTGCTGGTTTTCGTCGCCCGTTGAGGCGATTTCTAATGAAATAAGAGATAAAAAATAAAATAAACTTTAAATATAATATAAATTTTAAAAAAATGTAAACTTAATCACTTACTGATTGTCCCGATAGCGACAAGGTGGGCGAAACTGGACGTACCTGTAGTCTCCAGTCAAGGCACTCTCCTTCGGGGGCCCTTCTGTGGCGGGCAGATGTCGATGGGAAATGGATTACTATCTATTGAATAACACGGTAGAACTTATGTAGGCTATTTATTTACATTTGAAATTTGGAAAAAAATATTTACAAGTAAAACACAAAACGGGAAATATTAACACTCATGATCTCTGTAAACTTTCAAAACTCTTAAGTCAAACTCATTTCAAAACTAAATATAACCTATTTCCTTGAGATATTATTACAAAACATATTGAAGATGGATGCCACAAACAATTAAAATAATCAACAGTGCCAAAATACTAGTCATTCTTGACACCGATTGTGCAAGTTAAGGAGGTACTGTAAAGGAAACATGCTTCCTTTTTCTGTTCGATTTATTACTGTGGTTTTCAGACATGGTAAAAATTCGCTATTAAAACTCGACTTCAAATTAAACGTGTAGAATCAGCAATTTCCAGATGGAGAATAAAATTCAAATGGCTTCAGAAACAGCCCAATCCGAAAAATATTTGTGGCGTAGAATGTCCTATTTGGGATCTTGCGCCATAAAACCCCAAACAACCAACCAAACAATTTTTGCTACTTAAATGTAAATCTAAATAGACCCAGAACAAGTAAGAATACACCTGCAGCGCAACGGCACATTTTGCTCTACTTTATAAAATAAATCAGTGTTCTTACCATATTCCACTACGGTGTTTAAGAAAAGGTGTTCGTATTGAAAAAACAGCGTAGCATGCAGGGCCGGACTGGGAAGAAATTTCGGCCTGGGCATTTTAAGTCTGAATCGGCCCACTGCATAATTTCCATGGAAAATATAACTTCATAGAATTAAAATTTTCGGGGGGATCGTGGTACCTCCCCAAGAAATTCTATTGAAAATTGACCCCTAAGAAATAGTTTAAAATCCACCTTGAAGTCCCTAATTAAATACGTAATATACTCAATATAGACTTTTAATTCTTTGTTGGTAAATTCAGTGGATAGAAAGAATTTCCATCTTGACGAACTTAATATTAAAAGAAATTGTAAATAATGTAGCTCAAAATAGAAAGAGGGGTCTGGTGGTCCTTCCCCAGAAAAATTTTGGAAATTTTAATCTTAAAAGTACTGTTTTAACTCATTTGGGACCCTTTTGGGTGACATCCGAAAAGGTTCGCTCCTTTTAAGCCGTAGAATTTTTGAAGATGAAACCAGGAAAATTAGTTCATAAAAATATTTTAAATGATATATTAATATGTTTTTGAATTCAGTAATTTATGCCATCATTAATGAATTTAATTGCTGGTAAATTAATGGTTTGGTGGCCGCACGAAAAGAATTCGTGGGCCGCTAGTTGGAAATTCCTGCGGAGTGCAGATTCATATTTACAGGATATTTTTCGTAAAATATTTTGGTTGTAGGCGGCCCTCAATGAACAGCGGCCCACCGGGCATTTGCCCAAATGCCCGCATGGCCAGTCCGAGCCTGGTAGCATGGTCTGAGATAAATTCAAAGATGCCTTAAAAATCGGTCGGTCAAAAGTGTCCGGTTTTTAGGCCATACCGGTTTTTGGACGTCCAGATTTCGGGCGCTTGACTGTATATTATAAACATTTGATGGTTCAATACCATTAACGTTCCCGCAAAAAATCACCAAGCTCTTAAAAAACACCATTTATTCAAATATCGACAATTTTTTTATTGATAAACTGAGCAGGTTATTGATCTAAATAAACACTTTAATCTATGAGTGAAATTATTTGGCAATATTTCTAGTTTTTGGTGTCAAAAAGAGCATGGCGGTATTTTTAGTGGGACCGTTAACATATTTGAACCCATTTGATTGTGAAAAATTGCACCTGACAAGCATCTTTAAATGAAATCTTAATTCCTATATAGATGTTTATTCAATAATCACTTTTCAGAGTAAATCATGGCTAGTCCAGATGTGTATGTGCCAGGAGCTGCAGCTGTAGACATATCTCCAGAAGGTGATAAAGGTGTTCTAAAAGAAATTATTAAGCCTGGAGAAGGTGATGCCACACCTTGCAAAGGAAACAAAGTATCTGTTCATTATACTGGAAAATTAACAGATGGAACAAAGTTTGATTCAAGTGTTGACCGAGGAGAAATGTTTCAATTCACCCTTGGAAAAGGTAATGTCTTTTTATTTTAGATCAGTTCAATTCATTTTCATTTAATTTTTTTCTTCAAAAACCTATTTTTGGCAGGATTTGTTGGGCAGGACACCCATCTGTTATAACCAGATGGGTGTTTTTTATTCACCTGCAGAAAAAACTTTTCAACATGACTACTTGTAATAAAGGCTTTTTTCAGGATTCCTAGAAAGTCCTTGAATTTGTTTTGGCCATACTAGGGGCCCCGGAAAAGTACTTGATTTTTCATTAGGTCCTTGAAAAATAATTTTGCTTTTGTAGAAAATATTTTCTGTTAAAAAAACCGGAATTAAAAATATATTTACATCACCATGTGTTCCGTTCTACAACAACTACGGAGCTTCGTGCGCGATATAGAGACATCCTTTTGGTGAGAACGACGCTCATCGGTTGGAACCTTAATTAATGCACTGCGGATCCAGGGGAAAATGAGAACAAGATATAATATGGCATTTTAAGCACCAAAATTAGTTACTTGTTAACCTTTTACCCTATAACTTTAAGGTCAAATTTTCAAAAATTTTATGGGGGAGGACCCCCAGACCCCCTTGGTACTTGTAACTATTATTACAACTTTATTTTTTATTAAGTTCGTCAAAATGCAAAAATTCTACCGTAAAATCTATATCCGAAATTCGGATGAGGCCCTTTTAGTAGTTGGAGCAGGATAATTCACTACCTTTTCCATATTAAGATCATCAAGAAGATTTAATTGGATTATGAAAATTCTTAGCCCCCCAAAACCAAATCCTGGAACCGCACCTGAACTTATGAACAAGTCAAGCGGGGATTTTCATTTCTACCCATTCAACACTTATGTTCTAAACATGTTTTTTTTTTCTTAGAAGTGCGGATAAAAACGATGACTGATAAGTAATGGGAAAGGAATCTTCTAGCCTTCCTTAAATCTGAGTGGATAATTCATGCAAGACTTACACTTTTTTCTTTGTTAAGGCCTTATGTTATTATTTTCTTAAGGGGAGAGGGAGAGCAAAGTGAAAATGGCTAATAAAGCTTTCACCTTTTACAGCCAAAAAGCAAACTTTCACAGTTGTTAATCTAGGGGTACACAATTAAACACAAATTACTATCATAAGCTATGTGCATCAAGGTCTTAAATGCTTCATTCTTTGTCTTTAGGTGAAGTCATCAAGGCATGGGATATCGGAGTAGCTACAATGAAAAAGGGTGAAAAATGCATTCTGACTTGTCTACCTGAATATGCTTATGGAAAGAAGGGAAGTCCTCCTAAAATTCCTGAAAACTCTACCTTAATATTTGAAGTGGAACTTTTTAGTTGGGAAATGGAAGATCTCAGCCCTGACCATGATAAAAGCATCCTCAGATCAGTAATTTCTGAAGGTGAAGGGTTTGTTACACCTGGAGATGGATCAAATGTTGAAGGTACTAGTTTAGATTTTTTCGTTTAGTTTTTTTAATAAATCCTAATTGCCATTTTTTAAATACATGTAAAATAATATTTAACTTAATTACCCTCAATTTTTTAAAGAAGACTTTCTCAGAGAAACCAATTGTTATTCCCTTACCAACTGTAATTTCAGCATTTTGCTTGAACTCCCTTATCTATTTTGCTAAAAAAATTTTTATTCCTAATGATTAATACTAACATCTTCCATTTCAGGTGTTTTATTATAGTTAAATTGTTTATAACAAATGAAGACACAGAGATGCCAACCATTCCGGATTTTGCGGAATCATTCCGCGTTTTGGCCCAGAATTCCGCAATTACGGATAAAGCTAGAAAAATTACGGAAACTACGATAATTATATTTTACGACAATGTATTAAATTTTTCTTCTCAATTCTCTGCTTTTAGCTTCAATCCTTAAAATACATATTTTTTTCTTAGAATTGCGAATAAAAACGACAACGCTAGTCGCTAGTAACTGTTGAGATGGGCAATAAGAAGGGGGAATCAATTAAAATTCAGAATTGTGGGCTGGATGCAGCTACGTTCTGCGGCGATTTTGGGACCGGTGAAATCCTACTTCCAAACAACTCAACTATCGTTGTCCTGAGTCATTTTTCCAGCATGCCGCTGATTGGTTTTCAAGAACGTCACAAACTACGTCATTGAACCACGTGCATTTGATTGTACCCTGCCTTTCCCGCGCTCTGCGCGTTCAACCAATCAGGAGGATAACGATACCCCGATCGTCGAAGGACGCCACCTAGGGAGCAGGCGTTCTAGGGCGATCATTATTAGGTGAAATACGGTTCTTTAGCACGTCGCAGAACGTTGCTGCATTCGGCCCAATGATTGATTCATGAGAGAAAAAAGGCCTTCTGTTCTCAAATATTTGCGTTTTCAGGACTTTTCTGAAACTTCTCAAAAGATTGGGGCATTTTGGGCAGAAAACGTGGCGTAGGTCGGCAAACCGCACGCCACGTCCGGATGTTTTTTGTTTTTTTTTGGCGGGGGGGGGATTACGGATGAGAGTTGTCCCAGGTTGGCAACCCTGAAGACATATTTTTCTATAATTTCTCCCCTTAAATAAACTGAATAACACTATCAAGAGTTAATTTGCTCCAAACTTGAAAAATCAGCATTTTGTTGCCTAATTTTTTAAAAATGTAGATGCTTATTCTAATTTTCATTTATCTACTATATTTGGTCCATTTTTTCTTACAGTTCACCTTATTGGAAGATTTCAAGGCAAGCAGTTTGAAGAAAAAGATGTTAAATTTGAACTAGGGATTGGAAGTGAAATTGGAATTACTAATGGACTTGAATTAGCTTTAAAACATTTCCAAAAAGGAGAAAAGTCAAATATCATTTTAGCACCTAAGTATGCTTTTGGTACTGAAGGTAATGCTGAATTGAACATTCCTCCTAATGCAACAATTGAATATGAAGTTACTTTAAAATCATTCGAAAAGGTTTGTTTTCTTTTTTAACACTTTAATTCAAATATGTGTAACATAATTACACTGCTGCGCTACCAAAATGGTACCAAGAAGGAAAAGGGCTAAGGCTAAATTATTTATTTATGTGATGGCACATGGTATCAAGGTCAATTGATTAAAAGTACAGCCTTCCTTAAAGTGAGGGGTAAGAAACTCGGAAATGAGCAATGTCGGCAAGTACACCAGATGAACTTGAACTACTTGGGGAGGCAGCATGGCCTGACAATTCCCAACATCCCATCTAAAGCCCCTTTTCCTATTACAACGGCATCTAAAGGCAGTTATTGACACCCATGAAGACAACACTCACGTCTGAATCTTTCGGCTCCCTCATATCAAGGAAGGCTGTATTTTTAATCAATTAACCAAGTTACTATGTGTGACGATATAAATTTAGCTTTGATATCCATTTTACTTCTGGGTGTTACCCAGCTGTGGATTAATCAGTCCTTTTAAAATATTTTTTTTTCGGTTAAGGGTTTTAAAGAAAGATTTATTCTGAAGTATTGATTTAAACTTTTACATTTTTGTTTTCCAATTTTAAAAAAAAATCCTAGGCTTTACTCTGTTCCACCTTACTTGTCAGCACTGGGGAAGTTAGAGAATGAACCAATGCACACGAAAAAATATTCTAGGTTGTATTGCAATTTAAAATAAAGAATATGTGATTTTTATTGTATAACTAAATTTAATCATACGTTAAAAGTCTGATCGAAGGGAATTAATATAGTCCTTATGGTAGAACGGGTAAACCATTCCTAAAGAATTCTGTAAATGTGGGAAGAGAAAAAGATGATCATCAGCTTTAATATGTTGCAATTTATTTGAGTTTTTGAACATTTTGTCTTGTTTTCATATTTTCTCTCTTATCCCAGTAAATTTGTAAAAATTAAATATTTTTTTTCTTAAAGAAACTAAGATTCTCTAACTTGTTAATATTTAGAACCTGTAATTAGTTTTTAGCTTTAGTAAGTTTAAACTAAATAGTCATGCTCACTAAATTTTTCTTCAGGAAAAAGAAGCATGGAATATGACTGCAGAAGAAAAACTAGAACAGTCTGAAATAGTCAAAGCAAAAGGAACTGATTATTTTAAAGTAAGTCTGTACTGAAAAATTAATACAAAATACTTTGTTACTATTGTAAATTATATAGCGATCAATAACTTAGAAACAAATTTCTAGTATAATTTTTTTTCTAAGTGAATAAACAAAATATGCATTCATTTTTACAAATATTCTTTATATAATTAACTGAAAACTGGATAAAAAATCCATTTAAATAATTTTAATTGAACTGTAGATGTCAGTATAATTCAGCAAAAAACATTGTTTAGTTCAGTCATCAAGTGTGTAAAATTAGACTTCAAAACTTTTCAGTGGGCTCAAGAGTTGGATTTTATTTCATTTTATATTTTTATTTATTATTTGCATGAATTGGAACAGTCCAGTCATATCCCCAGCCCGTCAATGTCATGGGAACAGGAGATCAGCAAATGCATCTTTAAAACAAATTTAACTACTTTTTTTTATTTTGCGGTACAGTGAATTTCATAGGAATAAGAAATTGGCAATGTGTATCTCGAAGAAATAACCACTAAATATTTATATTATTAGTATACGTTTCTAACAAAATAATTATGCTACTGTAAAACCTTTGATGGCGTTATAAGCATCATTCTACAGAAAGCATACTTTTTTCAAAGAGATAAATTAAAAGTTTATTTTTCAAGACAACTTATTCTTAGAGACTTAACCAAGGTCAAAATGACTAATGACCCTTAAATCCTATTAGTAATTATGGTACTAATATAATCTAATTTTTTTTAAATTTCATATTTCAAAAAAATGTTTGGCAATGATCCCACAATTTCAAGAAAAATAAATTTTAAAGAAATTAAAAATTATTTTAAAGAAAAAATTAATTCTTGTTTTTTCAGGTTAAATGACTCAATGTATAAAATAATTTTTTAATGATCTATTCTAGAGTGGAAAGTATGAGCTAGCTGCAAAAATGTATCAGAGGATAATTAATTACCTCCAACATGAATCTGAAAGTGAAGGAGAACACAAAGACAAAGCCAATGCTCTTGTTGTAGCTGGATATTTAAATCTTGCTGCTTGTTACTTAAAATTAGAAGATCATGATGAAGTTCTTAAAAACTGTGATAAAGCTTTGGAAATCGAACCTAAGAATGCCAAAGGCCTTTTCAGAAAAGGACAGGTAATCAATTAAATTCTAATTTAAAGATCTTAAGCAAATTGTGATTTATTTAACTAAATACTAAAAACCATAAAGCAGTTATTTGACTGTTTTGCTTTTTTAAAACAAACTTTCTTTTTAACATATTAGAGTTGCATGCTCCTGCTTTTTGGACTTTTCCCAACTTTTGGTGGTATTACCTTCCATCTCAATTTGATTTATTGTAAAAAAATTAAATATTTAACTGGTTTACCCAACCCCCTTTTTTTACTAGATTTGCTGTAAAAAATAAGTAACCCTGCTCTCTTGTAAAATTACACTACTAAATTCTTAACTTGCTTCCTTGAAAAAAATTATAAACATTCACATATCGTCGCTTAAGGCGCAAAATGACATAACTGACATTTTGAGTTATGCGTCAATCTTTATGCAAATCCCGGCCCCGGATGACCTGGCACCAACGATTTTGCGAAAAAATGACTCAAATCGCTGCAATCGTCAATTTTGTCGTTTTAGCATAACTGCATTCGTAACGCAAAATGACATAATTGCACGCCTTTCATTGATATTGTTAGGGACGACGCCACAGAGAAGCGTTTCATCTCAATCCCCGGTCAAAAAGGCCTAAAATGAAGGTTTAAAACTATAATAATATTATTTCCTTTAATTAATAGCCAAACTGTTTTTTTCATCTCCTGCAAAATAGGGAAAATGCAGTTATGTCATTTTGCGCCTTAAGCGATGATATCTTATTAAGTTATCTTGTATCTTTATTAAAGTGAAAATGAAATCTAAAAAAGTCTAGCAACAGATAATATTTGGGTACAAATTAAACTAATTTTACAGATTTCAATTTGTTATGTTAAAGTATAACTCTGCTTTACTTATTAGAAGCTAGAAATATTTTGTAAAAATTTAGATGTTGTCCAATACCCTGCTGAAATAAAATTTCAATGACAATTGATGGTTTAATTGTCATATATTTGTGTAGGACAGTACTGCCGTCCTAAGCGAAATGTACGTGAACAAGTTTTCTTAAAACTTCATTTTCTTTCTCCCTTGGCGCGTTTTTAAATTGGCGAGAATATCGTCGCCTTAGAATCAAAAACTACTATCTCTGAAAATTCAAGCAGCTTAGTCGTTCATTCTGCTCGTTTTGTTGGCGGTTTTGGCGTTGTTAAAGGGTTGCTGCTATCCATAGTTAAACTTAAAAAGGGAAAAAATTAAAACTTTGAATCTTAATAATTCTAAAACTAATTTGAATTTTTAAAAAAACTGAAACAACAATATTTTTGTAAAAAATAATTGTATATGTGTTTAAAATATTGTACTTCTACTATGATTAGTTTTTCTTTTATAACGAAAAAAGTGTTCCAATTATTTCATTGGCTGCTGCGAAACGCACTTTTTTGGGCTTAGCTAATATTTGGTCTTAAAAGCAGGGTCTACCGCATAGAATTAAAAATCCGCCAAATACTTTTTTGGCGAGATTTTTCTCAAAGTAAATCTGAGAAATTGCGTTAGTGTACACTTTCGCTTAGGACGGCAGAGTACTGCATATGTAAGTTTATTTTTAAAATGACCCTTTCTTTTTTGTAACATAACTTATGTTGGTTGATTTAGAACTGAGTTGTTACACTAATTTAAATTTGTTAAATAATAGGTTATTTATCTTATATATATATGTCTCCTATTATATTATGTTACCTATTACTATATTACATCACTATATCTATTTCAGGCTAAATTAGCTCTTCGTGACTATGAAGTAGCCAAAGAGTGTTTTACTTTAGTTTTAGAAAATGATAAATCCAACAAAGCTGCTCTTAAGAATATCTATGTTTGTAATGAGAACCTTAAAAAAGAACTAGAAAAGGAAAAGAAAATGTATCAAAACATATTTAAGAAAATGGCTGAAGAAAAAGATGAGGTCTGTATATTTTGAAATTTTCTGTATATTTGAAACATTTACCTATAATTTAAGTTTTAATGTTTGGGGGATAATTTTTACTGAACCCTGGCATATTACATGTCTTAAAGTAAAGAAGGCACTTAGAATATCTAGTTAACTGGCTTTAAGTTTTATTTTAATATCTTTTTTAGTAACTTAGAATAAATCTTAGATCTCTATTTTATGCTTTTATGTAACACAAACAAGCCAAGGCATTCACTCCCTAGAATTGTGGTAGGTATAAAGCAGCGGTTCTCAAACTGTGCTCCGCGGAGCCCTTAGGGCTCCGCGAAGAAATTTTAAATAAATACATTTTTTGATAATTTCTAATATGCGTTGCTCTGAAATGTTTTATAAATAACTTTCTGCAATGTGTTTCTTGTTAAGAACTTACTTTTGCTCCTTCCTACCCAAATTTTTTAGGGATTAAATAACCCTTGAATTTAAGTGGATTTGATGGGGAGCTCTTTTGATTATTAGTTCTTTTTCTGGTTTTTCTTTTTTCAAGTCTTTCTTGGTTTACCAAAACAAGTTAAAACCAGGTTATTTAGGGTCAAATTTTTGAAATTCTTCTGGGGGAGAACCCCCATACCTCCTGTTGTTCTTAAAACTTTATTATTTTCAATTTTTTATAATAAGTCCGTAAAAATTAAAATCCTACCTAAAAACGAATGTCCGAAATTTGGACTATGATGTACCTAAAACAAGTATAAAATAACTGTTTTTAAGGATCATGGATCATATTTCACTAAATTCACTCAGTCTCCCCTATCCAAATAGGAACTTAATTAATCACAATTTTTCTTACTTGCTCTTAGATGCAAATTATACCTAAAAATGCTTTAAAAAGCTACATTAAACCTGTTAAATATGCATGGGAGGGGCTGTGGAATAATTTTGGAACCATATTGAAATAAATTTCTATTTACGCTACTGCAATTATGCTTTTATTTCTTGTAGCAATGGTTTTTATGTAATTTGCTTTTTGTACCTTGAAAAATTTTATCTTCGGAAAAGGGCTCCGCAAAGAATAAGTCCCCTGAAAACTCCCCAAAAGCAGCTTCAGAACACTATTTAGGTTGCTTAAATTCAAAAAATATTTGGGGGAGGACCCCTGGCCCCCCATATCTTAAACCGTGATATAAATGGCACACGAATTGAAAAAGGTTTGCCATTCCTGGTATAGAGAAATGGCCAAACTGGTTATTCCTCATCAAAAAATACTCCCACCTCCATTATCTCTACTTCGAAGAAGTGTTTGAGATCGCAGCTTTATATTATAACAAACCTTATTGTGCCCTTTAAATCTTAAAAAGATCCTGGAACTTTATTGTGTATTGTATATTGTTGAATGTTATGAGTTTAATGCACTGAAAAATGTTGTGGTGCAGTTAAAAATGTGACTTAAAACTGCTTGAAAAACCTGAAATAAAGCATCTATTAAAGTCTATTTTAAAGGAATAACACTGTTCAACACTGAAAAAATTTCCTTGATGAAAATAGTCATTTCTTATAGATTTTGGGGTCGCTGAATACGAAAATCACCATTAAAATTCTCAATTGACTCAGGATTTTCGGGGAACAGCCCCTCCCCCTTTTTAAGTTTTTTTACGACTTTATAACTTAAAACTCGATTTTCAGGGTCAAAACGCATTGCTTTAATCTTCAAATTGCCCCCAGGGGACAAGAAAGGTTCAAATTAATAAAATATGATGAATTTATATCAAATGGATAGGTTTAAGGGGTAGTTACCCCCCTAAAAATGCAAAAAATTATAGAGGTGTTTATACGCTATTTTTTCCTCTTATTTTATACGCAATTCACGTTTGAAGGGTCCTAACCTTTCCCCAAGGACCCAAATTTGATGGCAATATGCAGCAATGATTTTTACTAAAAGCGGTTGAGGTGAGAGCGCCCCCAAAGCACCCACGGAAGGGTTCAATGCCGCACTTATAGTTAAACTGTGCTGTAAAAAAAATTTTTTTGAAGCCACTAACTGAATTTCAGCTGGTTCTTGTGTAAAATGACCTGCTGAATTCAAATATGACACCCATTTTCCTCCACCACCCTCAGTTTTTAAGGGGATGCCCCCTATTTGTTATCCACAGCCGTGTATCTATTAACATCTTGAAACATGGAATCCTCACTCCCTAAAACCGGTCAGTTTTTAAAGAACTGAAGAGTTTCTACTTAGGATACACCCAAAATATAAGAAAAACGTCATTTGTAATCTTTTCAAAATCATCAATATTAATTCCTGAGCTCGCGCCTTCGCGATTCTGGAAGTCTTCCGAACTCTTCCGCTGGGGCTTCTGGGAGGCTAACACCTCAACCGCTTTTAGTAAAAATTATTGCTGCATATTGCATACCTGCCAACATTTCAGAAACAGAAATAGGAACAACATGCACGACACATTTTGAATGGGTTAAAGGGGTATTATTAAAAAAGAGCTTGTAATTCATAACTTTTATGTCTTATCTAAGGTATCTTATGGTTATTAAGAGGATTAAGTGTTTTATATACCTTTATATTCTGAATAATAATTATCTACATTTATACTAGGATATAATAAAGTTAATTTTTTTCCTTTTATCTGGGTTTAAATTTCTGCGAATAGAATAACAAAAATGACTCAAGATGTTGAACACTGGGAATTTCATACATAATACCGCAGAAAGATTTAAAAATACTTAGTAAGTACTAATATAATGAAACAGTGAAATAAGCAAACATTGTTTGGAAAATAGAAAAATTAATCTTTAAAGTGCTACAAAAGTAGCTGATTTTGCCCTTTTTAATAGGTCAGCACTGAAAGATTTATTATAGCATGGATCAGAATTACTATTTTCGCAGCTAGCAATGCCTGTAGAGTATCAGAGTCCATGGAACTCTGAGAGTCAGTCTTGTTCTTACGAACTAGACTTAACACCCTTTCACTAAGACTAAACGCCTTATTATTGCACAATTCGAGTAGGTCGAAAATGGCGGCGACAGGGGGACGTAAAAACGGAACTGTACTGAGGCCCTATCGGGTGCAGGTATGGAGACAATCCACATCCGTTTCCCCACCAATGAATGGATACATGTATACACAGACGGCTCGAAGCTGGATGCCCGTGGTAACGTGGGAGCCGGTGTCCATTCAGAATATTTTTCACACTACTTTCCCCTTGGTCCCACAAAAACTGCATTTGATGGAGAAGTCGCGGCGATAAGAACGACCTTGCTGAACCTCAATGCCCAACCATCTCTATTTGAACGAGCGGCTATCTTCTGTGACTCACAAGCAGCAATCCTTGCGGTTGCTAACTTCTGCCAAGCCCCTGATTCTGCTATTATCCAACAGTGTCGATCCCTTTTTTGGAGCCTCCAGGAAAAAGGCAAAACAGTAGTCCTACAATGGATACCATCACATTGTGGCATTCCTGGTAACGAAGCCGCAGACAACTTGGCCAAAAGGGGATGTACCATTCTGCAGACCCCCTGTGAGGAAGTTTGCTACAGATCAGTCGCCTCAAAAATCAACCTAGCTCTAAAGAATCTGCATATTTCCAAGCTAGAAGAAATAACAAAAGACAAAATATGGAACTGGTCTATCCGCAACCTCCCGGACTATCCCAGATACAAAGCTGTTGCTGCTTTTCGCATGGCAACAATGCATGACTGCCTCAATGCACATCTCCACAAACTAAGAATTGTTAGCAGCCCTGCCTGTCCCCTCTGCAGCGGTGGTCAGGCGATGACTTCAGACCACCTCCGTCTATGCCCTGCGCTCAAGGAAGTGTCCATCTACTCCCGGTATTGGGAGGCAAGAGGGCTACTCTTCAGGCTCGCGCCCTAACTTGTATATATGTATATATGTTCAATCTTTCTTGTTCTCTGTGTCCACCTCTGGCGAAAGAATTGTGTTCATTCTCGCCAACTGCATTGGAAATAAAAAAAAAAAAACAGTGAAAAATCGGAACAAATACGATTTAATCGGAACGGTTGGCAGGTATGATATTGTCATCAAATTTGGGTCCTTGGGGAAGGGTTAGGACCCTTCACACGGGAATTGCGTAAAAAATAAGAGGAAAAAATAGCGTATATAGAAACCTCAATAATTTTTAGCTATTTTTTTGTATTTTTAGGGGGGTAATCACCCCTTAAACCTATCCATTTGTTGTAAATTTATCATATACTATTAATTTGAACATTTCTTGTCACCTGGAAAGCAATTTGAAGACTAAAACAATGCTTTTTGACCCTGAAAATCGAGTTTAAAGTTATAAAGTCGTCGAAAAACGTAAAAAGGGGGAGGGGCTGTTCCCTGAAAATCCTGAGTCAATTGAAAATTTTAATGGTGATTTTCGTATTCAGCGACCCAAAATCTATAAGAAATGACTATTTTCATCAAGGAAAAAATTTTGAAGGTCAAATTTGTTGAACAGTGTAATCTACTGTAGTTTTCTAAAGTATTTTTGCATGTCTGTTATTCACTGAATATATTATCCCTAGGATCCACAAAAAAATGGTACTGAAAAAATGGAAGTGGAGGAGCCCAAGACATCTGAAGACTAGTGATCACGGTGAAGTGTTCTCAGTCCCAAAGACCCACTAAGGGAAAAAATTTTGTTCTGAAAGCAAAAAAAGTCCCCAATATTTTATGGGAAAGACATGTTATTGAAACAAAGGAACACAATAATATTTCATACATTAGAAAATAAGATTTTTTACTCTCGTTTGACAAATATCAACGACTATTAGTCAAATTTTGGTACTGTTTATCGGCACCTTCACAAAAATTCTTCAAAATTATCGACATCTTCACAATAATGATGTCAAAAATTGGCAGCTTCACAGTAATTTCTTCTATAAAAAATCTATGTTTTCCAAAATTTATTTGCTTAGAAGTAGTAAATTATTGCAACTTTCATTAATTTATTAGTTTCCATTAGAAATAGTTTTTAAAAATATTACATAAATTAAAAAGCTTTTAAAATTTTTCACAAAAATTAAAAGTAAATTTTTCACATAAATGGGGATTAAGTTAAAAATCCTGGATTGGTCCCTGAATATTTTTTGTTTGCTCTATAGTATTTTCTTGGCATCTTTTGAATCTGGCCCTTGCAAAGATATTAAATTACCTATCTTAATTTCCCCCAATCTTGTCTTTACTCTTTTTATGCAGAAGAAGCCTCTTTCAGCTACAGCAGATCTTACTGAAAGTTTTGCGAATTGAGGGATTCTCACTGTAATCATGGGATGGCTCAATCATCGGCCTGCGAACCATAAATTAATGGTCCACAAACTAATTTTTTTCAGATAATCTCTACTTTTTTACATTCCAAATTAGAAAAATCATAAGTTATTTCTGAAAAAAATTTTAAAATCGCGACTTCTAGCGAAAGTTTTGTTTTGCTCTCTGAGGGTTCTGTTCCTCCCGCAACTGCTTTCTTGGGCGGGCACCTATTCGAAATCTGCTTCTTCTCGCTGCTATTGCGATGTAGAAAAAACAACTTAACTGCGGTCAGAAGCCAACAGGTCAAATTTTTTTTTTAAAGTTTGGCCTAAATTGCATTCCTTGTCCAACAATTGTATTTTTTCACGTCTTTTCTTCCGAAATATTTCAGGTTTTGCATACCCGTTATTTTGCAGGAGTTGCGTCCCGCTCTTACAAATTTGCGTAAAAAACCCGCTTTAGCCCGTTAACACAAACCCTGGCAGAATGATTTGAGTCTTAGTTAGCTACAGTTTTCATAAACATCATTCATGTGTTATATATATCAGACTCAAAGTTCTATTTTCATAAAGATAGGCATTGTAAAGTTTTATATTTTATTTTCTCATTAAATATTTACACACTTGCTTTTTTACATTATACAACAGCATAATCAGATTTTTTTAAATTTCTTTAACACACTTTCAGCTGCCTTTTTCATAATGGTTTTGTTTTCTTCTACTATTTCACTGTATGTATTTATTTGATCTGACAGCTAAAAAAATTAATAAAAGGTGTTTCAAAAGAAAGGAGTGAGAATTTTTTTAAAAATCACTTATATTTTGTATAGTGTGTAACAAGATAAAATAACCAAATTTAAAAAAACAGGATCATATATAGCTTTGTGGTCCAACCTTTAGTTACCAGAGTACCAATTAAACTTTTTATAGGGAGGCCGAGTGCCAGAGACAATAAAAATTACATTTTACTATTTTTAAACGGGCAAACCAAACTTATATTCCAACACTGCAAAAATATTGACTGGGTCTCATTAGCATACTTTTTTATTAAAGGGAATTATTTCAATAAAAATTCAAAACAAAATTCAACCGATAAAAGCGGGGTTTTAACATGTATCTGAAATAAAACTGAAAAGTGAAATACCTTCTAATTTAATTTGTAATTTTTTGAGCCCAAGTGCTATGAAAATATCTTTGAGTGCCACATGCAGGCCGCGGGTTGGACCACACTGATATAACAGGGTGGCTGGAAAACCTTAAAAACAGGGAATTTTAGAAAGTCTGATAATTATCAGGGAAATTTTGGGAATCCATCTAGTTTCAACAATAAAATCAATATTTTTCTGTTTTCCAAGTCTTTAAATATTTGCATTTCCATTCTCTTACAAAATAAAATCTCCAATCCATATAAATTTGTATACAGTCGACTCCGCTTAATGTGATCACGGTTAATGTTATCAATCGGATAAAGTTATCGAAATCAACTGGTCCCGATCATTCCTATCTAATTTAATGTAAAATGCATCGTTTATTGTGATCAATTATGGATCAACAGGCCGCTTAATGTTATCGAAATTTGTCCATATCCCCTAAAAAACACCTGCTTTCGAGTTTAGTTTCGAAGGTTAATTCTTTTTTCTGAAACTCAGTGTAAGTTCACAGTTGCACTGTTATGTTTCTTTTCTTTGAATGTTAGAAAAATAAAACATTGGATGTTCTCCGACCTCATACATTGAAAGAAAATGGGTTAAAGTGGGGGGGGAGCGAATCCATGCTTGTCATTGGATATCACCATCGGTGCCTTGCAGATGTTTCTGATAAGATATTTTTGATTTTTTTTCTTGTTTAGTGGAATTTGGAAAAATACCGATGATATCACGTCAAGAAGTCGAAAGAAAACAAATTTATGAGCGGAATCGCATAGGTGTAGTGTTAACATAAATTGAAAATGCAAAGGAAGCAATTATTTTATTTTTATTAATTACTCTTATATTTTAGCTTAAAATTTTAAGTTGCCAAGTACATATTTAGTGAAAAATTGTTTTGAAAACATTAATTACGGTTACATAACTTTAATATTAAAGCAAATAATCTAGAGATACACTATATTTGCTACTTTTTGATAGGAAATCGCTTATTATTATCAATCGGATAATGTTATCAGTTTAATATCGGACAAATGCGATCACATTAAGCGGATTCGACTGTAATTGCAAATGTTCAAAAAATGCTTCCTAAGGTTCCATGTGAAAAAAGTCTTAAAATAATCTTATTTTATATTCCTATCTAAAACTTGTTTGTATTATTTCTCCAGCTTTCCGCGATTTTTAGTCATTCTCCGGTTTTCTAGATGAGTAAAATGTAGTACTATATTTATAAAATATCGGGGAAAACCTGGAATTATTAGGGAATTTTGAAATAAGTTTTCTATAGCCACCCTGATACAGTAAAACTAGTAAAAAAAGAGCTTTAAAAAATTGGCATAAAACAAAAACTGCAAAGTCAACCAAACAAAAGAAAAGTGGAATGTCAAACTAGATTTCCTTTACCTCAGATCCATAAATGGTCAATATGCTGATGATTAACTTTGTAAATTTGACACTGCTTCTGTGGTCTGCAGACCAAAACTTGAGTTTCCAAGCTAACAAATCTTTCAAAGTTTGTTCTAGTTCATTCTAAAAATATTTATTTATTCAGTGTGGTAACAAACTGCAATTGGCAACATTACTCTCTTAAAACTTAAAAAAATGTGTCTAATTTTTCTTAAACTTTTAATAAGGTATTTAAAAGTAATTAAGTATGCCTTAATGTAAAGAATTCAAGATTTAAATGATTCTAATGATATATCTACCTTTCTCTCAATGATTCCTTGAAGTATTGAGAAAGTATTATCTGATGGAGAAGCTGAATCAAGAATGCCCCTGAAATTAGATTAAAAAATACATATATAGGTCAGTGATATAAAAACCTTAATTTTGTAAAAACTTGATATTTTAAGGCAGGGGTTTCCAACTTGCAAGAGCTAAGGAGCTACATTCCAAAGCAAAAATCTAGTAGTGGGTCAAAAGGTAATCAGGCTCTATTCAAAATCATGATCCCTGTATATACTTCAGGAAGGAGAGTCTTTAAAATGGAATGGTCGAGAGAGAGAGAGAGGCAAATTTACATAGTACAGCAAAGCACTCTAATACGTTTTTCAAGGAACCGACGTATAATTGAAAACATCTTAGATTATCAGGTTTCTAATGCAGATTTACGTAAATACAATAAATTTGAGGTTTTTCTAAAGAAAAATTACTTCAAAATAGTTTTTAAAATGAAAATAATAATTAAATATTAAAACATTTAACATAATAATACAAACCATACCAGTCTATCCTAAATATTTAGCACCTCCTAAACACAACCAAGGGTCTGTCTAGGTTTTTTAAAGAGGTACCTATTTTGTGAAAATTAATTGCTAATTTGTGAAAAAATTTCTGAGAATTTGTGAACATTTAAGTCAAAATAACAAGTAAATAATTTTTAAACATTAAAAACAAAAGAAAATTTAGTCTAGAATGGCTAAAAATTAAACTATTAAGAGAGCACAGCTTCATAGAGAACGTTTTTTTTTTTTTTTCAAAAATATATTTTGTGAAGGTACCGTTTTTACTAAAACTGAATTTGTGAAAGTGCCTATTTATAAAATGGTGAAAATGTGAAGGTACCGAAAAACGGTTGTAAAATTGCCTTGGACAGACCACTGACAACATACAAATAGATTGGATTGTATATGAATATCAAATCTTCAATTTATTACACTTTTTTTGGAAAACTCCTTCGACAGTGGGAAACGAAGCATAACTGATATTGCGCGTCGTATAAATGAAGATTTTTTGCATCAAAATGAATAGGAATTGATTGGGACTTCTCGAAAATGACGTATAAACGGTGCTTTACTGTATATTGGTACTATGAAATTTTCAAAAGATAAGCCTCACATCATACCTCTTTTAATTCTAAGTTTTATGCAAAAATTAGCTGGGAGTCCTCCAGAAAAATTTACTAAAATATTGTGCTTTTAACTCGTTAACCATTGCTATGCCAAGGGGGAATTTTAGGATATACCGCCTGCATACTGAAACTTAATCCTTTAGCCAAAATTGACTAAAACTACTCCATAACGGGAGAGGTAGTTGTGTATAGTTTCTTTCTCTAACCACTACAAGCAAGTTGAGAAGGATTCATAGGCTGCACGAAAAGGCACCTCGGAAACCTAGTTGAAAAGCTCTTTTATAAGGTGTCTAAAGCACCAATTGTAAAATATGAATGTAAAGAACAATTCAGTTTTCTTTCAGTATACTCAAAATATTAATAAAATTCAATTTCTTTGAATATTTTTCAAATAAAAATTAATTCTGATGCATGATATGATTGAAAAATTTTAATGGAGAACTTTTAAGGAGGCCTCCATCTTTCTAGGAATATGTCTAAGTCTCGTTGTTCTTACGTTAACCTACAGTAAAAGTTAAAAGCACTGGAAATTGTGGTCAATAGTTACAAAACAAATGTTATTAAAAACAATTATCTTTTCCAAAATAATAAGATTAACACTGTTTAAATGTAGAAATTACTAAACTTTTACATGGGGGATTAAGATGCACCATGCATAATAATTTTTATTTAATAAGTATACAGGGTGTTTTTTAAGTATGTTTCAGCTTTTTTTAAACAACATTTTCAGTGTCATGGAACCAAAGTTGTATTTTAACGTATGTTTATTAGGGTGGCCCATTTTTCTATGGGAAAAAACAAAGTGATATGAAATTGCCACGGCACCCCCTCAATTTTTTAGACCTACTGAGAAAACTATTTTGGCAAAGTTTGGGCTCTGTACCTCAAATAGAAAGCGATGCCAAAGAGGAGTGAAAAAGTCCAAATTCGAAGATTTTTATACAAAACTAAAAAACCAAAGATAAAACCATCTCATTTTGTTTAGGATTTTTTATAAGAAACTACTAACATTATAGATATAATGTTCCAGGTTTTGTTTTTTTATCACCTTTATTTTGGTTGTAGTAATTTTCTAATGTCCAAAGAACTCTTGTAAAGTTGTTTTTCCTGCATTTATAAACAGCTAATAACTCTAGAACTATACAACTTAAAAAAATGAAACCAGGCTCAATTTTTAGTAATTTCATTTTTTTTCATTTGGTGTGCATCATAACCACCTTTTTCAAAAATTAAAAAAATGAGAAAAAAATAAAATTAAATTAAAAAAACCTTTTTTTTAAATTTTTATTAAGAAATTTTAAAGCTTTTTAACTCCTAAAATAAACCTTTCTATCAAATTTCAGGTTGAAAATAAAAAAAATTCATGGAGAAAAAAATAAAAACCCTAAACACCCTCAAATAATACAAGAGCTATTAATTAACATGGAAAATTCCCCTCCTCTTTGGCATCGACTTCTAATTCGAATACAGAGTTAAAATTTTGGCTCTGAGCTTCTATTTGCTGTTGAAAAAAAAGTAGAGGGTGCCCAGAACTCTACCTGAAAAAAAGTTCTTCGGGCCACCCTATGACCCCAATGGGCCAATATTATGTCCCCATAAGTATTGGCGGGGGGTGTCTTGACTCACCGAAATCCATTAGGCAGAAACGTTTTTCCATCGAACGCCTCACGGACCTGGAAAAAGTGCCCGAACCTGGTTCGGGGGAAGCCCCTGCCAGCTTCATAGGAGCAATACATAAGGTTTGGGGAAATTTTATTAGGTTCGGGGGAAGGTTACAACTTTTTCCAGATCCGACGCCTCATGACCAAAAGACCATTTGGCCTACTGGATGGTACATTGAACGTGATATTTCAGGGAAACGTTTATATAGCTTATCACCAAATACATATATTTTTAAATTTATTTATTTCATTTTAAATTTGCAGTTATTTTCAATTATTGACAAATATTTTTGAAATTTTACCCATTTTAACTTAATAATTCAATGTTTCACCACTTTTTATTTTAATTTTTAGAACAAAAATAGTGTAGGCAAAACAACTCCACACATCTTCCTCATCTAATATAATAAAATCAAGTGTGGGTATATATATATTAGGGTGTATCGAAAAAAACTTTTTTTCGATTTTGATGATGCCTTAGTGCGGAAAAGTTGTCTAAGGTGACAGAGAGTACCTGTGAATTTTTTCAGAATTTTCGGATAATATCTTTAGGTGCCGCCAAGGCCCTGAAGGTCCCCATGTTAATCCAATGGAGCGCGCAAGCCAAGAAGGCCGAAAATTGGTTTTTCGCCCCTCATTTCTACCCTAATCACACGACGAATGTCTTCACTCGAGTTATGGACCCTATATGATCTAGGCCAGGGGTTCTCAAACTTTTTAACATCGCGACCCACTTTTGAGAAACAAAATCAAACGCGACCCACCGACTTCAGTTATTTATAATTAACTGAACTGATATAATTATCTCATGCCCCCTCCCCACAGAATTTTAACTTCTCTGACTGGGGGTGTACACCAACTATTTAGTTACAAGGGTATGAAAAAGTTTAAATGTGGTCTAACAATGATCCCTACAGTAAAAAGGGGGGTCTGGGGGTACTCTCCCAGAGAAAATTTTAAAATTTGACCCTTAAAAACATGGTTTTAACTTGTTTTTTAGCAATATGGGATAAATTACATCAGTTGCATCATTTCCCAAGAAAATTCTTAAAATTTGCATTGACCCCCCCCAGTGTGGATGGGGAGAAACACTAAATATTTTTTCAAATCTTATTTGAATAACCGACTAGATTTGCATTATCGGCACATTAAAGTGACACACATAGTACGTATTTACATTAATTGCCTTTTCCGTTCCACTCCAAGTAGTGTAGTTTTTCCTCAAATTTTTATTCTTTTTACTATAGTATGGTAATTTGATAATTTCAAAAGTTCAACTAATAGTTTGATAATTCAAAAGTCAATAACACCGTTTGTGAAAAATTAAAAATCTTCTTGCGACCCACCAAAAACTGACTGGCGACCCACCAGTGGGTCGCGACCCACAGTTTGAGAAACTCTGATCTAGGCTATCCGACAAAACTTGAATAATAGCCTAAATCTCTATATTACGTTTCTTTGTATGCTCCAATTTCGTCGAAAATCGCTTATTTACTCGTTCAAATCAGATCCCACAATCAACATAATACAGTAGAACTCCAATTATCCGAATCAATTGGGACCGGACCCCATTCGGATAATTGGATTTTTCCCTAAAAAAGATGTCTGTAGAGTTATTAGCCAACCGTTGCTTGCTTTACAGTATGGACATTGGACAACCAAGCATTTGAGCTAAGATCTTATCTATTACACAAAGAACAGTACCCAAAATATGGTTTTCCATACATCTTAGCTGCAAAAACTACTTAAAAACGGCATCTAAATATCTGATCGTTTAACTTCTAAATATTTGTTTGTTTCTGCCTTCATTATTTTCTTAAAGAACTTCTATCTTATATTTTCAAGCACTGATACGAAGTTTAAAAGCGTAGGTTGGAATTCTGAAAGCAGTTCGGATAATCGGCGATTCGGATAGTCGGAGTTCGGATAATTGGAGTTCTACTGTATTGAGATTTAGGCTATTATTCAAGTTTTGTCGGATAGCCTAGATCATATAGGGTCCATAACTCGAGTGAAGACATTCGTCGTGTGATTAGGGTAGAAATGAGGGGCGAAAAACCAATTTTCGGCCTTCTTGGCTTGCGCGCTCCATTGGATTAACATGGGGACCTTCAGGGCCTTGGCGGCACCTAAAGATATTATCCAAAAATTCTGAAAAAATTCACGGGTACTCTCTGCCACCTTAGACAACTTTTCCGCACTAAGGCATCATCAAAATCGAAAAAAAGTTTTTTTCGATACACCCTAATATATATGTGTGTTTGTCTTTTATACAAATCCACAGTTTACTTCCGATCTGCACCAAACTTGGTATACCTACGTAAAAAAACTCAGAAAAAAACATAGGCTATGTTTCGAAAACTTTTAATGACCCCTTGACCCTCTTTCGACCCTTTTTATGGTCATTTTGCTGAAATAGCTTCATTTCCCCTCAAGAAGAGATCTGCTTACTCCATTGTTACAAAGAAAATTTAATGCAAAACAACAATTTTTAATAGAAACACTTGGTACAAGTCTATTTAAAAATTATATTAATAATTTATAAATCTATTTCAGTGAAATTTAAAAGTTTTAAGTATAGTTTAACATATTTTAATTTGAGAGTTTATCTAATTTTATATTTTAAAAGCTTCATGGAATACCATTGTTGTTAAAATAGTCTCCATGGAAACGATAATGTAAAATCAAAAGGTGATAATATTTTAGCTTTTAAGAAAGTTGGTTAACAAACAAAAAACTATTAAAACTCCCTTTCAACTAGAAAAGATTGATTTTCAGAGACAGAAGGTTTTTAAAGTTTGCACGAAGTGCAGAGCTGCTCAGGCATCGCCTGAGCATATTTTAATCTGTACCGATTTTAAACTTGACGAGGTTCTTTCTGACAGATTTTTATTTCTTGACTTCTTGAAAGTTTATGGACTCCTGGAATTGGTCTGATCTTTATTAGGCCAATTGGGATTAGCAACAACACAACAAGATTGATTTTTTTCTTAAATTGCAAAATGGAATAAGCTTTAATTATTGAATAATATCACTGAAAACTTTAATTCCTAAAGATATGATTAATCAAGGGATCTAAGCATTTTAAATAATTTTTAGAATACTTTTTCCATGTAAATTTGGAAATCATTCAAAAATTATATTGCTTGAGAACTGAAGGAATTTTAATCAACCCGGGAACACCGGGATAAGAAAAATTACTAGGAACACCGGGATAGGAAAAGTTACCGGGAACAACGGAATATGAAAAAGACGCCGGGGATACCGGAATAATTGATAAATGCTGATTATACAAAATTAGAAATGTAATTGGGAAAACTTAAAAATAATAAATTTATTACACTAATTAGGTTGGAATGAGCTGATTTTGATGCAAAAACACGATTTTTCATGCTTTTTTCAGTTTTTGTTTGTTCAATTAAGTTGTGAATTGGTTTTTTCCAGTTTACCAGTTAGAATTTTTGTCTTTACGAGTTTTAAGTCAGGCACCGCAGCGCTCCTGTTTTTCCTATTTTTCCTGTTTTTTTCACATTAGCTCCTTTTTTCCTATTTTTACGGTCCATTTTATTTTTCCTCCTATTTTTAGCTTTTTTATCCTTTTTTTCCTATTTTTTTAACCCTTGGGATCGACTTTCTTCGTTTATGTTTTGTTGTGGGTATGGATTGATGTCAATACTATCGGTCCGTTGTCAACGCTTTGTCATACGAAATGGAGTGATTCGTTTCCTTCCAGTGGGACGCGGCGTGGCCGCCGCGGAGATTCCTCTCCCGTTGAGGCAAAGCTGTCCTCCGTTGTTTTTAGCCCAGGAAAACGGTATTTTTTTCAAAAAATTTCTGCTAGAAGTTTTTTTTTTCGATGGTTTTATGTTTTTTAGGGCGCTGATTACGAATCTGAAGTTTTCTCCCAAGTGGGGGCGGCTTCATATCGAAAATCACAAAAAAGTGATAATTTTTTGCTCTTTTTTCGATTCTTCGCCAATATTTAAAAAACTATAAATTTCTCGCAGAGAATTTCTATCACAAAGTTAAAGTAAAC
Organism: Tetragnatha versicolor; assembly: GCA_024610705.1. Lineage (NCBI taxonomy): Eukaryota > Metazoa > Arthropoda > Arachnida > Araneae > Tetragnathidae > Tetragnatha > Tetragnatha versicolor. Next base: position 1,530,024 of record JANDEH010000004.1, read on the forward strand.
ATAATTTCCTACAAAATGTGCTCATCAACTTTGATTTTCTGAAGAGTGGTTTAGCCGCTAGAGCGTGCTGACAAACATCGATTTTTTGGCCTTTCTGCAAAAAAAAGGAAAACGCGTGCTTCTACCCTCTACAAAATGAAAATTATTCAAGTTATCAACAAAAATTTTATACCACGTGAAAGAGCACTTAATTTTCTATAAAAAATGTGCTTTACATGATCATTGTTTGAGAAGGGGAGAGGGAGTGAAGCAAAGATCGATAATAAAACTGGTGCGGCTCTCAGACGAGACGGACTTTTGCGGTTGTTAATCTGCAATCTGCGCTTTATTTCCGGTATATTACTTTACCAATAAAATGGGTTGTTTTGGATGAATTGATGACTACGCATGCTTAAAAAAAAAAAATTTTTAAATTTATGAAATATTGGGTGTTTTAGGCGGAATTTAAATAATTTTTTAAAAAGTCTTATATTAAATTATGGGAGTGTTTAATAAACGAATTTATATGTTTTTTGCATCGCTAAATCCGAATTTCAAGTTTATTTTAATTTTGAAAGTCATCTTCACATCCAAAATTCCAAAAAATCTCAAATTTTTGCTCTTTTTTTTCGGTTTTTCTTCAATTTTCTAAGAAAATATTCATTTACGAAAAATAGCATGCAACCAAATTAAATAACGTAAAATTTCTTATAAGATGCACTTGTTCATTTTTATTTTGCGAGGAGCGTTGTACATTTTATAGCATTTTGAAGAACAGCAATTTTCATGTTTTTGTGTAAAGTCAGGAAACAGCTCTAATTCAGCGCGCTCTTGCGTGAATACCTCTCATTATAAAATTAAAATTGAGCAGTGCATTTTGTAGGAAATTAAATGTTCTTTCATTTGGTATAAGCTATTTGTCTGTAACTAGAATTTATTTAGAGTGGGCAAAATCGTTCATTGCTTTTTTGTAGAAAAGCAAAAAAAATATCTTAATTTCAAAACGCTATAAAACGTACACTGCTCCTTGCAAAATAAAAATGAACCAGTGCATCTTATAGGAAATTTTACGTACTTTAATTTGGTTTCATGCTATTTTTCGTAAAATAATTATTGTTTTAGAAAATCGATGAAAAACCGAAAAAAAAATTGAGATTTTTTGCAATTTTTGATGTGAAGATTACTTTCGAAATAAAATAAACTTCAAATTCGGATTTAGCGATGCAAAAAACATAAAAATTCGTTCATTAAAACACTTCCATAATTTTAAATAGGAATTTTAAAAATTTATTGAAATTTTGCCTAAAACACCCAATATTTCATAAATTAATTTTAATTAATTTTTTTAAGCATGCGTATGCGTTAGTCACCAATTCATCCAAAACAATCCATTTTATTAGTAATATACCGGAAATAAAGCTCAGATTGCAGATTAACAACCGCAAAAGTCCGTTTGGTCTGCGAGCCGCAACAGTTTTATTATCGATCTTTGCTTCACTCCCTCCCCCTTCTCAAAAAATGGTAATAGAAAGCATGTTATTTATATAAAATTAAATTCTCTTTAATGTGGTATAAAATTTTTGGTAATAACTTAAATAGTTTTCATTTTGTAGAGGGTAGAAGCGCGCGTTTTCCTTTTTTTGCGGAAAGGCCAAAAAATCGATGTTTTTCAGCGCGCTCTAGCGTCAAAACCACTCTTCGGAAAATCAAAGTTGACTAGCGAATTTTGTTGGAAATTTGGTTTACTTTAACTTTGTAACCGAAATTATCTTCGAGAAATTTATAGTTTTTGAAATATAAGCGAAGAATCGAAAAAAGAGCAAAAAATTATCGATTTTTTGCGGCATCGCGGGAGCACTCAATACGAAATGTGCGTCGGCACAGGTTGGCATCCTTGTTGTGTTATTTTAACTCAAATTTAAGAAAAATATTCCTTTTTTCTCCTATTTTTTTAAGAAAAATAATCCTTTTTTAAACGCTTTTATTCTACTTGCTTTTGGCGGCGTTTTACGCGTGGAATTTTAAAACTCGATTTTCGGGCACTTCCCGATATGTCAGGGCCCCGAAACTTTACACATCAGTGGAACCCTCATGACACTCCAATATCCAACCATTATCTAGTCAAACAACCAAAGGATTAAGTTAATTAACGAGTATTTTTAATTAACAGAAAAACCAGAATTTGAGACCTTTCCCAAGGGGCTATTCTCCCTAAACCGTGCACAATTGTTTATAAGGCATAACTTCATCATATTCAAAAGTCAAAACGAGAATTGCCCAGTAATTACGATAATTATAGACGATTAATCCCTTTTTTTCTTTCTGGATTCTTATACATAATATTTCAGGCACTTCCAAACGATATAAAGTTCTGAAACTTTGCACCGTGGTGGAAACTCGATGACAATGCAATATTCAATCATCAACTAGTCAAAACCTCCGTAATTTAGGTAATTAACGAGTGTTTTTAGTTATCCTTTTAATTCATATTTGAGACACTTCCGTGAAGCCAATGGCTCCCAAAACCTGTAAGATAATATACTAGGTATATAACTACAAAATTTAATCTTCAAAACGTGATTTTTTACCTTCCAATTAACAATTAAGATAATTAGCGATTTAAGATAACCGCGAGAAAGAAATCGCCAGAAGAGCGAGAAATCGCCGAGAATTGGTGCCCATCCTGAGAGAAGATAATATGCTACTTTTATAATTTATTGACTACTGAAAAGACTGGATGTTACTGTTACTGTTTGCTTCTTGACACACACACACACACACACACACTATTTCTGAACTTTTACGATTGGTTATTATTTTATTTTATTGAATGCTTTTCTTTTTCTTGTGAATCTTTTTGATATCGATGGATTTCATCGGCGACTGAGCGGATGCGAGGAATATTCTTTGTGTGCGAGATATTTTTCCCGCTCAGCTCTGTTATTAAGGTAAATGTGATCGAACAGCGTCAAAATTCATAGGCATAGTAGATTGTGCAATCAGGTAAGCTGATAAATTACCACAGATCAGCATGGGAAGGATATTTAAATATTTGAAAATAACATCGGCCGAGTGACTGAAATTTGATTTTGCTTATTGAATCGCGTAAGGAAACGAGTAAGTCGGAACTGATTTTTTCGTATTTATTACCGCTTGATTGACTTTTAAATTTATATCAAGATAAATAAGAGTGTATAAAATAATACTGAATAAAATTTATTTGAAAATGCTGACTTTACGAGGATTTATGGGGGTGTCCACTTTACCAACACAAGATCTTAGATTTTCCAATAGTGGCCACCGCAATGGCGTCTAATAGAAACATAAATAATACTTAATTTGAATCAGTTTTTCTTCATAAACTGTTGACTGTGCTTTAAAATGAGTGTTTAATAAATTTGGTTTCATTCTGGCTTCGGGAACCAATGTTTCTAAAACATTGAGTTACATGCTAAATTCCTCTCAAATCAGCTACAGCGTAGACTTTGGGCCGAAAACTATAAATTTTTTTTTAAATAAAGCTAATTTGATTGAATCTAAAATACATTTCGTTGGGAAGGAAGATTTAATTAGAAATAAACGACTATACCAAGAAAAACCCCTCAATTTCATGCATAAACCCCTCATATAGGCAGAAAAAGACAGGTGTCCACTATTGATGCAAGAGGTGTCCACCATAGAAGCAACAGCTTCATCTATGTGGCCACTATAGATGCAATTTGGAGTACTTTTAAAAAATTAATTAAAAATACTTTGCCCAATCTAATTAAAGTTTTTAATAGTAAAATCGAAAGAAGAAGATCCAATTAACCTAAAAATAGGATGATAACCGTTTCGAAGCAAATTGATTGGTATTTATTAAGAATTTAAGCAAAAATTTTCCTTAAAGTGTCCACTATACCCACATTTACCTTATAACGTACCCAGCAAAATTAAATAGATTTTAATTAACTTTGGAGTTGATTGTCCTGCTGAGTCGTCAGAGGATTGTTCTACTTTGTCAGATATGTAAAAAATTTGTGTTATACATGAAACTAAAATTCCATCCTAACATAACATTAAATATGGTTGAAATAAATACATTTTTTCTTGTGAGTTTTTGTTAAAAAATACCATGACTAAAAAGTAGAAAATAAAATAAGAAAAAAAAAGATTTTTTTAAAAAACGCTTTTATTGAAGTGTTCTAAAAGGTCAAAAATAATTTTTTCGGTTTGAAAAATAATTTATTGGGAAGTAGAAAATAACTTTTTGGTAAGTAAAAAAACTGATTTTCTAATCACTAAAAATAAAAGCGTGGGCGCTAGTAATTCTTAATTCACTATTTATTCTAACTTCATTCTATGTTCTACTATGAGGTTAAATTTACAAATTTCTCATTCATTAGTTTTGATTTGAGTGGGATGGATTCACTTTAAATTCTCTATTAGGTATTTTTATTTATATGAAGTTATACATAAATGCCGACGTAATGGCCTAGTGGTAAGAGAACAGAGCTTACAGAGGTTTCATCGCCATAGACGCTAATGGTAATTTTTTAAACCAATCAAACAATTTGCGAACATAGCTCCACCTCCTACCGCCGCGTCCCATTTGTCCGCGCCGCGTCCGAAGCTGTCTTCAAATTGATTTCGCTTCTTCTGATTGGCTGCTAGTGAGAATTAAATTAGTGTCCGCGGATTGACGAAAAGTGCCTTATGACACCTCTGTTAGCTCTGTTCTCTGTGGGTAAGAGCATCTAACTGCAAAGCCGTACGTCTGGGGTTCGAATCCCCGTTCGTCAGGGATGTTACTGTTACTGTCCTGTAAAAAAATTTAAATTTAAAAAATTACTATCGCCCACGCTTTTATTTTTAGTGATTAGAAAATCAGTTTTTTTACTTACCAAAAAGTTATTTTCTACTTCCCAATAAATTATTTTTCAAACCGAAAAAATTATTTTTGACCTTTTAGAACACTTCAATAAAAGCGTTTTTTAAAAAAATCTTTTTTTTTCTTATTTTATTTCTCCTATTTTTTCTTAAATTCTCCTATTTTTCCTATTTTTTTAACGAAAAATCGGCTGCGGTGCCTGTATGACGTTCACTTAACTTTTTCAAATTATCTGAAATTTCACAGTTGAGATCACAGTTTTCACTTTTAATCTAATTTTGGGTTGGAATGAGCTGGGTTTGAGCTATATCTCTTCGCCAGGTTATGAAGGACCCTCTAAAGCTAAACTTTCAAAATATGCAAAAAAGTGGATTTCAGAAAAATATGGAATTAGCTGGTTTTGATAGCAAACGCCTCAAATAATAAATTTATACTCTTCACCCGTGCAAGGCCGGGCATATCAGCTAGTTTTCTATAAATTCAAAAGGAGTACAACTTGCTTAGCTGTGGATTTTTTCGCATCCTGTGAACAAGGTTCGGATAAAATCTTTTTCATATCTTCGTAACATGAGCGAGCAGAGCTCTCTTTATTTAAAAGAAATATGCAACTGAAGTACTCAGAAGTCCTGCGGTTGCAACTAATGATTATCATGTTCCATGAGAATCAGCATTCAGAGAACTGATTAAAAGGTTTAAGAACTATGATTCTGACGTTTCAAACCATAAATGTCATGTTAGCTATTTTCCAGTCAGCCAAATGGTTTTTCGGTCATGTGGCGTTTGACAAAAAGGCGTCTTGGCCAGATGGATTTCGGTGAGATGGGCGCGACGGGTATTAGGGGACCAACACAATTTAAAGAAAAATGACTATTTACTTTGAATATTTCTGTTGGGCTCTAAAGGGGAGATTAGAGAAACAACTCTGGGGCATACTCTGAATCATCTTTTAGATTTTCTGCCATTCGGAGCACCTCAATGGATTCAGCAGTCATTTTACTGTGGGTAAACTTTACTTCCATGACCCAAGAGAGGATGTTTGAAAATAAAACACCATTTGTAATATAGTATAAACCAGCGGTTCTCAAACTTTCTGTCGTCACGGATCCCTTTATGTAGCAGCCAGACATCGCGGACCCCCAACATTTTAAACACCAAAAGCGTAACCAGACTTTTGTTTTGAGTTAATGATTAATTAAAATTATAGTATATAAATTATAATAAATTTTACAATTACTCCAGAGGCGTATATAGAAATTTATTTTGGGAGGGGACAAAAATTAACCCTTAGCCCCCCATATATATCTCATAGGTCCAAGTAGCTTTTTAGTACAATTTTAAGTAGAATTTGCGTCTAAGGGAATTTAATATGAAAAGGTTATGGGTAATCAAATTCTACATACGAAAGGGGGGTCTGGGGGTCCTCCCCCAGAAAATTTTTGGAAATTCAACTAGAAAAACAGGTTTTTAATTAGTTTTGATACCCCTAGTTAGAATTTTTTGAATATAAATTTTTATATAAGATTTGCATTTTGATTAACTTAATGTAAAAAATAGTTTATAATAATAGAGTTTTAGAACAAAAAAGTATCTGGGGGGTCATCCTCAGAAAAGTTTTAGATAAATTTATCCCTCAAAACGCACAGGATTTAATCTTGGTTTTGATTCACTTCATCCGAATTTCAGACAATACTCTTAGGTAAGATTTCAATTTTGAAGAACTTATTTTTAAAAAGTATTTAATAATAAAGTACCAAGTACTAAAGGGGGTTCGGGGGTCCTCCCCCAGAAAATTTTCGGAGATTTGATCCAAAAAACAGGGTTTTAACTTGTTTTGATACACCAAGTCCTAATTTCAGGAGGAGGGCATCAGGACCCCTTCACCCACATTTATATACGCCCCTGAATTACTCCAAGTCTCTGATGTGAGGGTCTGGAAATTTCAAGGAAAAAATTATGCATTGAAATCAAATTTTCGAGGGGGCTGGGGGCTCTCCCCCAGAAATTTTTTTTGAAATTTACTTCATAAAACTAGTGTGTCATCTAATTTTGAAACTGTTTGGGGAATTCTAAAAGTGACTTGAAGAATTTCTCATGGTAACTCGCGGACCCCCTAGGAAGGCGCCGCGGACCCCCAGGGGTCCGCGGACCACAGTTTGAGAACCGCTGGTATAAACAGTTAACGCTAGAAATTTCAAAAAGCCATACTTCATAAAATAGGCGATGGACTCATTAGGCAGGTAACTTTTAGTCATCTTCATCAATGTCTCAAAATGAAGACTCTCTGCATGAAGTTTAAGAAATTAATTAGTTGCAAATTAATAATTATTATTATTATGATTAGTGTGGAGAAATGTTAACAAGTGTTATGGGCTAACCTTTTTTGGAAGAGCCACTATTTAGAGGAAAAAAATATGCTAGCCACTTCCAATTTTTTCAACATTCAGTACAAAATTAAAAGATGAAATCATACTTTGCTTTTCAGTGAGGTATGGCTCTATAGGTCAATAATTTCTATTTGGAGTTCAGGTTAGGATAGCAACAATTAGCTCCTTGCTGATACTTAAAAATATTTGTGAAAAGATCAGCATTTATGTAACACTTTGAATTATAGAAACCTTCAAAAGGGTATACCTGCATAGATTGGAAATGGGCTAACTTTTTTCTTCAAAATTGAAACAAAAAAGTCAAATTTTATATAAATCTCAAAATTGTTGTTTTTTTATGAGTTTTGTATAAAGTTACACTTAAACCAATAGTTTTGGTATACATTAACTGTTAAAAGTTTCTCAATATTAGGTATAGTGTGGTGATTACTAGGGGTATATGCAAACATAACATGTTCAACTATGATAGTTACTAAAACTTAGCTTATATTTTAATTAATATTGAATATTCTTAAGTGATGTATGAGATAACTGTAATCTACACCAATACAATTTTTACTTTAGAAAAACAGTTAAAAAAGGTAAAAAAATCTATAAAACTTTGATGATTGCAAATAGCATTTACATTTCCCCGCAATGACCCTAAATGTTTAAAAAAATAAAGGTAAAAATTTACTAAAAGTGTTGGTTAAATAATGCTAATCAATTACGTTACAGATAAATCTTCATGTTAATTACATAAATAAACATTGTTGCATCTCCTCTCTCAAAAAAACTCTTGTTAAACTTCCAGAAAACTAATAGTATGGGGGCTGGCGTTAAAATGAAAAATGCATCTGCCTGTACACGATATTAATATGATTTTGGATTTTGCCCGTAGATGAAACTTGGTGGAGATGGTAGTTTAGACCTTCCTGATTACAAAAATGACCGTGAGCGGGCTAGGTGGCAGTGGAATGACCATCAGCTGGTCATGTGAACTTGCAAACAAAAAATTTATCTGACAATGCATGAAACTTGTTAGGGTTGCCAATCTCTGTTACATAAAGTAATAAGCTGACGATCATTTTTGTAATCAGGAAAGTCTAAATTACCATCTCCACCAAGTTTCATCCACGGGCAGATGAATTTTTTTTCTTTTTTTGTACCTTTGACCCCCTTCTCACGCTCAACCCACTGCTACCTGACCAGCTGATGCTCGATTCCATGATCAGCACCACTAACACTATCATGTCATATTAAAATTGTGTATGGGCAGATGAATATTTGAAATTTGACGCCAGCTCCCGTACTATAACAGCAGTGCAATAGTATTTTACCCTGCTGTAATAAACATATTTAGGTATAAAGTGATTTACATATATTGTTCTTTTTTACATCAATAACTTTTCAAAATTATTTTAAAAGTATACTTTAAAATATATTGCCTCTTTTTTCAGATATTTAATTTTAAAATAAATGCTAGCTTACCTAAATGATCTCTTTTCAAACAAGGAAGAATGACTTCATCTATTATAGCTTTGGGATATATTTCTGTAAAATTTAAAATAGAAGCTAAAAGGTTTCTTGAGCTATTTATATTAGATTTAAATCCCTGAAAGAAAAAAAAACTTTATTATAATTCCATTGTGGCATATAGCTTATGGTTGACAACTAGATAAAACTAAAATAATATGCTTTCACATTTTTCTAATGTAAAGAATTAAGTTCAAGATGTAAAAGTGAAAAATTTTCTGCCTAGTAGATAAATATAAAAAAATGTAAACTCTAATGTACAATTAAGTAATTAGCTTGTAAAAATAAATGCTGTAGTATTTATGCCTGTGTTTAAATGTGCCCCTCCTAAAGGGCTGGTCAGTGCTACATAGACAAAGGTGGTGATTGAGGAGATTAGCCCCCAACAAGATGTTCATAAAAAGAAAGTTAAAAAATTTACTACTTTTTGGGGTCAAAATTTTAAAAAATACTTGGAGGAAGACCCTCACAGTACTGAACACAAAATTGTAACAATAAATACAAAATTCAAATTTCACTAGAGGTTCTGTAAAAAGATTATAATCTTGCTGAGCAGTATCTAAGGGAGGTAAGGAGGTTTGATTATTGGCTGCTTAAATTTTTCTTTTCCTTTGAAACTGCTGTAGCGTACAGAGAGGAATCTTCTTCAGGTTTCAGCCAAGGAGATCCCAAATTAAAAAAACAAAATTATTCAAATACGCTTCATTTTAGACTCAAATTTTTAAAATTTTCTGAGACGACTCTTTAGACCTCCCTTCTTTGCTTGGAGCTAAGTTTATTCCCAATATGTTGACTTAATATGCACAAGGATTTAAGGTAATGTGTAAGGAGGCGTTAAAGAATTTTTCATCAAAAACTTCTCCCCAAAAAAATAAGTAGATACTGGACTGGAGCATGGACAGAATTCCCTCCAACTCGAGTTAATACATCTTCCACTGGGGATTCTGCCATTTGAATAGAATGTCTCGTTTGAATATAGGTTGAAAATTCTTCATAGATGCATCGAAAATGTACACACCATAATTTCAGGACTAGTGTCAATTTATATATTTGACAGTTTTGTTTCAATATCTCGTCAAATCATAAAGAAATAGTCAATAATCATGAGTGTCAAAATCAGCTGATCCTTTGGCAGGAATTTGAATTAAATTTCAGTACTTACATAGCACATTTTCCCTCAAATAAACCAGTTTTACTCGTAAACAGTTTCAACTTAAAATTTAAGGACTTACTTAACTGTTAATATATTTTATAAATTTTTCTGCAGTTTAAAAAAATTGCTAGACTGGAGGAAAAGAATTAAAAAGATAGTTCCAAGTTCTTTCTTGCAATTTTTGGAGAGTGGCCCCATGTGTGTCAGTAATATACCTATCTTCTACAGAAATTTAAAAAGTTCTGTTACTTGTTTTTAATTAGAAAAAGAATGTATATACAAACTTTTACCAGAGGATATAGGATATGGTTGACTAGTGAAGATGCCACTGATAAACTTAGAGGTTTTCCTATCTTTAAAACTGAATTTACAAACAAAGCCAAAGATTCATCATCTATGAGACAACTTTTTATAGCATCACAAAATTGGGGTACCTGTAAAAATTTTTTTACACAAATTATGATGTTAAGATGCATTACATGACTTTATAAATTAGTTTTTTCTGACACTGCACATCACATGTATATTTCACATATGAGTGCTTTTCTTGCAGTATTTTGTTTTGACCCATAAGAAAGGAACAATGTTAAAATTTTTTTTCGAAAAATTGTATTAAAAAATTATGTACATATTTAATTAAATATACACTCACTTCCAAGTGCCTGAGTCTAGCTTTCTATAATTGTTACAAAAAAAGTTTTCAGGCTAATATCTTTTTTCCTGTTCTTACTTTAGCATAGCGGCCAACATTTGAAAACATAAATTAGGGAGATTATGAGAAAATCTCCCGAATTTTTGTAAACAAATTAGGGAGATTTTTACGACTTCTAACCTTGTTAGAAATACAGTACTACTCTAAGACTTAAAAGTAAAAAAAAATTAAAATAATACTATGTAAGGATTCTTACAACAGCAATACTACTTAAACGTTTTTATTACCTTTTACTATTAATATTTATCATAAAAACATTGCAAAAAAAGCTTGCCTACATCATTTTTAAACATTGCCCCTAGGCTATTATCAATCGGTTTCTTAGACACTCGCAATCGGAAAAACGAAAATTACCGAGAAAATCCTCAAACTTGATTTATAAAGAAATTCGGGAGATTTAATACTTTTTCGGGATATCGGGAGATAACAGTGAAATTCGGGAGTCTCCCGAAAAAATCGGGAGAGTTGGCCGCTATGCTTTAGTCCCTCAACCATTTAGTGGCCATGAGATTCAGTGCTTTGTTCAATTGGATCTTGACATTACATTCCTTCAGAACATTTTTATGCAAAGGTTAAAAATAATGTTTTTCCATTAAGCTGGGTTGAACTTAGCTTGGAAAGTTGTCCCATTTTACCCCACTCGGGGGTAAAATGAGTCACTCATGGAATCATGGGGTAAAACAGGAGACAGTGCAAATTGGTGTCCAATTTTATTTAGTTAATGCAGTCTGTCTTCAATGTAATGGTAATTTGGTCTGTCTTTATTACCAAAATAATACCTCCAATCATCTCCCTCAATCAATCAATTATTTATGCATATGAAAACAGTTATTACACTAAAAAACTGTATTTTCACTATAAATTGACTTTAATTATGAATAGACCATTAGCACTCCTAAGACCTTAGAGTATTAAAATGGAATTTAAAACTGACTCACTTCATTCAATGACAAAGAATATAGTATTTCTATTCCTTTTACTTCTTGAATAGCATGGGGATCCTGAATAGTCATCAAAGATTTTTTCAAAAGCACCAACTTTGCCTGAAAGTAAAAAAGTTACATACATGTGATTACTCTAACAAAAAATTGGCTGAAAATACTTAAAACCGTTTTTGATGGCACCTAAATTTTCCTTCATTTTAAGTAGAGGGGGTCCATTGGCTTCTACTTCTCGAGATCTACGATTCGATATGCCAGTCATATTTTTAGTTTAAATATTAACTGCTTTTCTTATTACTTCGATATTTTTTTCGATTTTACTTAAAATTTATTACCAGGAAACACTCGCGGCCAGAGTTTTCAGTAAAAGAGGATTGGAAAATCAGAAAGTGGAATTTCAGTTATGCAAATCAAATTGTCGGATTTTAATTCCACTAAGCGAATTGGAGGATTTCCGCCAATTGGCGGAGGAATCACATGTATGAAGTTAGTAGGGGAGAGGAGGGAGGAATGGGACAGTGGGAGGAGTGGGACAGCTGAAATTATGGCAAAATAAATCAGTTTATTTATTTCCAGTTTGGTCATTAGATGGCCTTCTTATAGCTTCTTGTTATTTCCTTCATTTAGTTTATCCAGCAGCAAGTTTCTGTTTATAGTTGTAAAAATTTGATTTTCCCACCTCCAAAGTAAATTTCCAGTCTATCTTTAGTTTTATTTCATTTCTCATGTAAATTTTAGAACAAACATTATATAATGCCATTGTAATCTAAAAGATATAATGTATGCTAATCTGCAATTTCATAAAGCCTAACACCAGCATAGTTTATGTGACAAGTTATATTTTAAAAGCAATGTGTGGAGGGAGGAATGGGACACTCTGAAGAGGGAGGAATGGGACATGCAAATCATCTGCAAAAATCAGCTTAAACTTAATTTTCTGTTTAAATCTGCAAAAATGTAAACAAAATTTTAAAATATTAATTTCTGATAGCTATCTTTATCGCTTCAATTGAAATGCTTTTCTTTTCTTGAAGTACTGCATTGTAATTCAATTATTGATTCTTAACACCATGGGACAGAGTTCAAGTGTACTAAATATTTTTTAAAAATTATTCTATAATAGATATAAGATTGAAAGCTGTTTAACAATGTGGGCAAAGGTTAAAAGAATAGTAGGTAAAATACTAGGCCCTTTCTCATTATGACATTTTACTAATTTTCTTTACTTTTCAAAAGTGTCCCACTCCTCCCATACTCATGTCCCACTCCTCCCACCCATGAGGGAGGAATGGGACAAAATTCTTGTAATTTGAATGATCAAAAGGGATAAAATTAAACAACATTTAAGCACTGTATATTTTTAAAAAATTAAGTTAAAACATGTGAGTTTATTATCCAACCATTTGCATCTATGAATAAGAAGGGGATAATGAATAAAAAAATATTTAGTGAAAATTGTCCCATTCCTCCCTCCTCTCCCCTATGATGTTTTGATTCTTACACATAATTTCCAAACCATACATCCATGCTGGTTGAATGGATTCCACAATATCAGGCTCTCTTTGCACAGCACTTAGAATAGAGGTTTTTTATGGTTTAAAAAATTATTTTAGTAAAAAATACAGGTACTTATGTATTAACGCCTCTGCAATCAACCGAAATCCGATTGACTTTGTTTTTAAATAAAGTGTTTAGATTTTATAAATCACAATTTTAATAATTTTAAAGGATTGGCGGCACTTAAGAACTCCCTAATATGTAGTTGCGGTGGCGTTAATATGTAAGTACCAAAATAACTAACTATAGTACAATTTGTAAAGCAAATTCCTAAGATTAGAAATATTGCCAAAAATTGCAAATCAATCAGATTTGCTAACTTTTCTTTCAATTTATTTCAAATCAATAGGAGAAGAAAGGTTCAGTTTCCCATTGTGTGTCCCGTTGAATATCGCCAAGTTGTTTTAAGCATCAAATAACAAAAATCGCATTTTTATTGAATAATATTTTTATTGCTGTAATCAATATAAGATTGCATTAAAATAAGTTAGTTTGCAGTTTCAGCTAATTAATTTCATATTAGATAGTATACAACACAAGACTGCTAATGCATTTTTTGGCACCTTTCTCTTTCATGTGACACTACTCTTGGTGCCATAATGCACTATCTGGTATAACATTGGGATTCTGGGTAATAAATTATTGCCAGAAAAGATTATTCAGTGCCAAAAAAATGCACACACCTGTAGAATGAAACCAAAATTCTGATAACAGTTTTGCCCTTTCCAAAACTTAAGATGACATTAATAATATAGTTTTATAAAAACAATGTCAATTTGTATCACACGTAGCTATTTTAAGCATTAATCATAAGAATTATTATTTTAAAAATTAGTTCTATTATAAAATTTCTTTGTAGCAAATTCATTGAAACTTCTCAATCACTATGAGAATGAGGAAGTTGCATGATTTTTTTAAAAATTTTTTAACCGATTCTTCTTGCAAAAATAAGCAACTACCCAAAATTTGAGGCCGATCGAGAAATGTTTTGATTGTCAAAACAATTAACAAAAATTTCACTTTTTAAAAGCGTGCGAAAACGCCAAGAGTTTGGGATAATCATATGTTGACGTCATCATATGATAAACATTGTTGGAAAGCAATGGAGTTGATGGTATGATTGTTGACATCTTTAAACAAGAGTTTTCAGTCACGTGTTTTTTTCTCGACATTTAAAGTAAAATATTTAATAACCTGTACATTTTTTTGAAAAATTGACTAGATATTTCAATTTACCATACAGAACACTTGTTTGTTTTTGAAAATCTGACACATGCAACTTCCAGGCCTCGTACAGACCCTCAGAAAATTTCAGGACACATTTTTATAAAAAATTCAGGACAACATTTCAGGACATTTTGGGTATTATAATGTAACGTTTACTTTTTCCTTAACCAGAATGTTATCCAGCATGTGTGTAAAATTAAAGTCTAAACAAATGCAAGAAAAAAATGAACAATATATTAAGAATTAATGTTAAGATAAGGCTTTCTATTAATATTAAGACATACTGAAAAACATTTTAAGCAGAGAGCCGCGCTCCAAAAATACGTGCTTTCTCTTTTAAGGAACACGTGATTTTTTTTTCGTTACAGTCAGTTAACCGAAAGAAAATCGAAAATAAGTCTCGGTATACAATTGATATCACTACTCGACAAAAAATAGCGTCAAAATTCTTCTGACACAAATCAAGCAGATTCTTATGTAAAATGACCAACTGAATCCGAATTTAACCCCCGTTTTTCTCCATCACGCTCAGATTTTCGGGGAACAGCCCCTCCCCCTTTTTGCGTTTTTCGATGACTTAATGACTTTGAATTCGATTTTCAGTGGCAAAAACTATTACTTTAGCCTTTAAATTACACCCGAGGGAACAAGAAAGGTTAAAGCTTCTAAAATATACAAATTTGTAGCAAATGAATAAGTTTAAGGGGTTATTACCCCCTAAAAATGCAAAAAAAATCGTTAAAAATTACAATATTATTTTTGGCTATTTTTTCATCTTATTTTTTACGCAATTCATCATTAAAGGGTCCTAACCCTTCCCCAAGGACCCAAATTTAATGAATATATGCAGCAATGATTTAAAAAAAAGCGATTTAGGTGTTAGCGCTCCCAAAGCACCCACGGAAGGGTTCGATGCCATACTTAAGGGTTAAACTGCTATACAAAAAAAATTCCAACTGTTACTGACTGAATTTCAGTCGATTCTTGTGTAAAATGACCTCCTGAACTCAAATATGACACCCATTTTCCCCCATCACCCTCAATTTTTAATGGGACACCCCCCCAATTGTTATCCACAGCCCATATGCATCTATTAACAGCTTGAAACATGGAACCCCCATCGCCAAAAAATGGCCAGTTTTTAGCGAATTGAAAAATTTCCCTCAGGAGACCTGAAATATAAAAGCAATGTCATTTTTGAGCTTTTCAAAACATGAATATTAATTCCTGAGTTCATGAGCGGCGGCGCGATTCAGAGAGTCTCTTCCACGAGTGCTTCGGGGGCGTTAACGCCTCAACCGCTTTTAGTAAAAATCCCTGCTGCATATATTCATTAAATTTGGGTCCTTGGGGGAAGGGTTAGGACCCTTTAATGATGAATTGCGTAAAAAAATTAGAGGAAAAAATAGCCAAAAACAATCTATAATTTTTAACGATTTTTTTGCATTTTTAGGAGGTAATAACCCCTAAACTTATCCATTTGCTACAAATTTGTATATTTTAGAAGCTTTAACCTTTCTTGTTTCCTCGGGTGTAATTTAAAGGCTAAAGTAATAGTTTTAGCCCCTGAAAATCGAATTCTAAGTCATTAAGTCATCGAAAAACGCAAAAAGGGGGAGGGGCTGTTCCCCGAAAATCTGAGCCATGGAGAAAGACGGGGGTCGGATTCGGATTCAGGGGGTCATTTTACATAAGAATCTGCTTGATTTGTGTCGGAAGCATTTTGACCCTATTTTTTTGTCGAGTTCGACAAGACAGACTTTCGAAAAAATATCAGGAAAATCGGGGTAAATTACGTTTTTTCAGGACTTTTTAGGACGCTTTTTGAGATTTCAGGAAATTAAGGAATATCAGGACATGTACGAGCCCTGAACTTCCCTATTGCCATGATTCTTCAGTAACATGATAAAAAAATAAAAAGGTAAAAGTATTACTTCAAGTGGTTCTGAAGCGTCAGAAAAATTATCGGTATTGGAACATTGGAGAAAAAATTTTTCCTCTTGAATTGAGTGAGGGATTTCCATTTCTTCTTCTGCAGTCTCAGTCAAGTAAAAATCAAATATATCATTATTTGGTAATGTCTTTGCCCATGGGGATTCGAAAGGGTGATGTTTCAGTCTTTCACAAATTAATTTGAATTCTGATTCATTTTCGTTGTTTTCGAATTGGCATTTCACATTGAAAAACATTTGTATTCAAGATTTTAAAAATAAAATTAATGTAAAAATACAACAAACACTACTACGATTTAAATTTTTGAAAATTTAACGATTTTAATAACGAAACAAACATTTTTCCAAAATAGGGATAATTTCAGAAAAATTATAATAATGTTTTAAATTATCTTGAAACGAAACATTCGCGGGGTTTATTTATTTACACACAAAGTGAAAGTTAGAGTGTTTTTCCGTAAGGCGCCATCTGTCGTTAATTTATTTGAATGCAGATATTTTTAATATTTTTGTTTGTAACTAACGAAATAATTTTCTTCTTACCTTTGATCCTGCTTTGTCTAATAACTTCAATCTTTCTCTTTTTATTTAAACTTATTTTTCATATTTATTCGTAATAAAATGATAAAAATCTCCCGACCCCCGCGAGCCCGAGCCCCCCTGTATGAAAATCCGAAACTGAAAGTTCAGTTGAGATTTCGGATTGTATTCCATTGCAGGGGCGCCCATATGTTAAAAGTCAAGGGGGGGCCCAAGAAAAATTTTAGGTTTTCAGTCAGGCATTTTTTTTGTTTCGAGGGGAGGAGGGTTTGGTTCAAAGTTATAGAAGTTTGTTTCACTCATGTATTGTGCGTAGTATTTTGAACACCTTCTAATTATAGTTTTTAATATTTGTACACTTAATGTAGAAATCTACTTGTTCACAATACACCTAGTCAATACTAAAAAGAGGGGGTCTGGGGGTCCTCCCCCAGAAAATTTTTGAAATTTTACTTTTAAGAGTAGAGATTTAACTTATTTGGAACACTTTTGGGCAGCAACCTAATAGAATTGTTACCCATGATTTTCATGATATGAGTAGAATTCAGGATTCCTATATTTTGTTACTGGAGTGGTGGATATGGCAATGTTTCAGTGTATGAAATGTTAAAAACAATTTTCATATTGCTTTTGAATTAGCTTAAAATCATAATAAAGTATTGATATAGCAGAAAACATAAAATAGAATGTTGAATAAAAATTATGTATTATGGTTAAATGAAGATTTTATGTAAATTTTTCGGATTCCAGGGGGGGGCCCGGGCCCCCCTCTGCCCTTATGTATGGGCGCCCATGTTCCATTGTATGATTAAACAATTTCCTTTTCATTTAACCAGTGCATTTGAATCATCCTTTGATCCCGCGATTCTTCAAAATCAAATCTAAAAGAGCAAGGTCACCTTGTTTATGATAAGATGCTTCATTCAAGGTTTTAGAGCACGTGGTAGTTGGTTGCGTTCTCTTGTAGCCTGTAGTAAAAATCGCTAGCAGCAGCAAGCAAGGTTGAGCAGCGACGGCGAATGTGTTGTTATCAAACAAGGTATTAGAGGCAGAGGAGCAAAAAGCATTGATGAGCTGACCCTTTTTTTGTAGTAAAAAAACTCATTATGTCTTCGAGACTTTCTAAACGTTTTTATCGCCCAGAAGGAGTAGAAGACTCAATATTAGACCGAGGAGCAACTGCTGAAGCTGAAAATCGTTGGGTTTTCGAAATATCATGGGAGGTTGTAAATAAAGGTATAATTTCCTATTTTAAGTTTGAAGGTCAATATGTGCATATTTAAATAAATGTTTATGTATCTGGCTGATTTTCCTTGCTATTATATTTCCCGTACCCCTTAATATATTTCATATACGTTGCAGTAAAAGTTTATCCGTGTTTAGTTCATTTTAACCTTGATATGTTGATAAAAGTAAGTCCTTGTAATTGATCTGAAAGGACAACTAATCTAATGCATTTATCTTCCGATTGTTGTACACTTTGGCATTGAACGTTTATCTGATGTTTGAAGCATTGATCTCAAGTTTTTACACCATCATTTTTTTCACCTATTTTTGTTGCATTAAAATTCATTATTCTGATTAAAAATTTAAGATTTTGTAATAACATGTTTGCTAATTAAAGTTAGAAATTTCATGATTTTTTTGTTTAGGTCTAGTTTCACATTACTTAAGTGAATTTAAGTATCAAATAGCTTATTTAAAAAAAACAGGGCAACATACACTTTATAAAATCTAAATTTGATAAATTAGTGCAATGCCCTATGAACTGTAAGTGACCTGGGGTGATAAGTTTCTCTAGGGCTATATATAGAATAGCAGTTCCTGATATCCTCCCATTTCCTTGCCAACTGTCTTAGTCATATTTCTGTAACTTAACAGTTCAATCATAATGCTAGACCTTTTCATTTTGAAATAAATGCATGAAGAATTTTTCTTCTCTTTTCATATCTTCAGTTGTTAGGAAAATATTTTAAAATTTTATTGCTAATTTCTAGATAATTTTGCTAAAGATTATTCTTTAATAATATATTTGTATTTTTTTAAAATCCTCTGAAAACTTAAGAAATTAATGTAGTAATGAAAGTTTTACGGGTTTTTTTATTAATAAATATTTAATATATACGCTTCATGCTTGGTCCATTTCAAATTAGTAGTCGGGGAAACCAGGGCACTGTGGGACAGCTTCCACATTTTGTACAATATCTCATTAATTTTATTGTAATAAAAATTTCCCTCCTTTAGTTCCCTAGTTCGACTTTTTGGGGACTTTTAATGGTGATATTCTGTGACAAAAAAAGCAAAAGAAAAAACTTTTATTAAGATGTTCTAAAAATTCAAAAATTATTTATTTGAAGGCTTACCATATTTTCTCGGGTCCAACCCAGGACATATTTTTGAAATTTCTTAATAAGTGCTCTATAAAACTACCAAAAATTACAAACTAAGAAAAAACCATTCAAACTAATAAACGTTAATCAGAAATATCACATTTTATATCTTCATTTAACATTACTTTTTCAAAAATTAATTGATTGACTTAATTTTTATCACAAAATTCACTGAAAGTAAGTTTTTGGAAGTAGTACAGACTTTAGAAAATGTAAAAAAACTCCAATTTTAAACATTGGTCAGGATTTTTTCATAACATCTGGGAAATCTTAAATGTATGAAACCCCGGACATTCATGCGACCCTGGACAGCTCTAAAACCCCCGGACTGTCTGGGGTAATCCCGGATGTATGGCAAGCCTATTTATTCGGTAATATTGATCACAGGCGTCGATGCTTGGAAAGGACGCGTCCCCCTCCCAATAGGGTGGTTCCAAAAAACCTTTTTTGAGCTAGAGTCTGGGACACCCCTTAATTTTTTTAGACCTATCAACAGTATAGTCCAGACAAAATTTTAGCTTCCTATTCAAATTCTAAGAGGGTGCTCAATGACCCTTAAATTTAACATTAGCGGGCCCATAGGGAATGTGACCTGTAATTTACTATTCAGAAGTATTTCAAATTTTTCACATAATTCTTTGGCAGAAACTTTGTTTATGGTAGATTATTAACATTATTATTATTTCTTAATTATTTTTAATCAGGGTTGCTGATTTTTTTGATTTTTTTAAAAAAATCAAAAAAATCGGATTTATTTGATTTATATCGGACTTTTTTGATTTAAATCGGATTTTTTTGATTTTAATGAATTACTAGTTCTGAACTTCATGAAACCGGTTAATATTATTCTGATATTGTAATTTCAATGTAATATAATACTTTAGCATTACTTAATTACCCAATTTTAGTCTATTTTATACATTAATTAATTGAATTAATTAAGAGAAGCAGTTCACTGGTATCTCACCAATGAGAAGCCCATTTGAAAAGGGTGAATTGTACTCAATAACTAAAGTTTTTATCCTTCTTTCTATATAACTATTTTTGCCAAATTTTGATATTAATAGGTTTGAAAATAAATTGTGACAATGATTACTAAAAACATCAAGCCTCATTTTTGTGTAAAAATTAAAATCAATCTTTAAATTATATTGATTCAGGTAAACTAATTTTACTCAAAGAATTGTGTTTATTTCTTTAAAATAATTAATTAGTGATAAAAATGAAAATTCAATAATTAATAACTGATAGTAGTCATGCACAGATGATAGAGCCCTATTATCTGTAGTTTTATATATGAAAAAATTAGTTGGGAAAACATAACTTAAATTAGAAAAAGAGCTTTCAATAAAAATCATCCACATACTAGTATTTTAAGATTTGATACCAGGTAAAAAAATATGATTTTAATTCTTGTTTAGTTTATCACAATTATTGATTCCAAACCCTGCTATTTACCCCTTTTTGTCATAAACATTTTTGTTATTGGTGGCAAAAATTTGATCTTGAAATTGGAGGCAATTTTATGTAGAATAACTTTAACCTATCTCTCCCAGTTACATATCTAGCAGATAATTTTTTTATTTAAATTGTGGCAGTTTGACATTTTTGATTTAAATCAATGATTTTTTTTAAAAAATCAAGTGATTTAAATCATGATTTAAATCGTGATTTAAATCAAGTTGATTTAAATCCAGCAACCCTGTTTTTAATGGAGTACATCATTTGGAAAGACTGGGGTACAATGGACCACAGGGTACAGTGGACAACCCCCTGTTTTTTATATTTCTTTTATGTTTTAAGTGTTTCAAATTTAGTGAATAGATGTCACCCCTACAGAAGTTAGAGCAAACTAAAAATCATGTTCTTACTTGACTAATGAGCCATTTTATTCCTGATAATCTATTTAAGGTATGCAAAAGTAAATTTTTCCCTCCAAAGTTGACTGCTTTTTATCACTGAAGATTTTGGATTTGAAAAACTTTGTTAAGCTCAATCATATAGTGGGACACTAAACTATTATATTCAATTCGAGTTAAAAGGTTAAATGTACATTTTATATATTTTTAAAAATAATTTTTGCTAAATCTCTATACAGGGTACAATGGACCACTCTAGTTGGGCATTGTCTTTTAAATGAGATAAAAAAATTAGTGGAATTAGATACTTTGCATTTTTATTTGCATATAAACACATTATTCCTTCTATGATATTTCCCATTCTTAATTTCTGTTGCTTTCATTCTTTATTTATTTTATTCAAATAAGAGCCTTTAAAGGTTAGAAGCTTAACTGAACTAAGTCTTGTCATAGATATAATCCCATCTTATAAGATGAAGTATCAGATTTAAAAAATATAACCATAATGTGGTTGCATTTAATTCTGTTATTTTTTTGTTTAATACCTAAAAATCTATTTATTAACTAATCTATTCAATAATGAAATTTTTACTATCCTTTATGATTATTAATTGTGAATAAAAATTATTATCAGTACTGGGAAATTTTGACTTTTAAAATAGAATAAAAACCAGCAAATTTATCTGAAACACCCTGAAAATTTCAGCAATGCTTCGAAAAAGGCTAGGAAAGCCACTAGGGGTTCTGTGTCTCGAAAATCTTTCGGATTTCCATCTCCTGGTTTCAATATTCATCAAAATTAGGATTTGTACGAATTATACTGTCAAAATAAACCTAATAATTGTTCAAAATAGGTTTGGCATTACTAAAAAATGTATTTGCCTTTATTTATTTAAAAAAAGTTAAAAGTGGTCCATATACCATACCTGCCAACCGTTCCGATTAAATCGTATTCGTTCCGATTTTTCACTATTGTTCCGAAAATACGATTTTAGTACCAAATGTTCCGTTTTTACGCCCCCCTGTAAAAGGTCAAAATCAGCTATTGGGTTGTCCCATAAGTTCTGTTACTTTTTACAAAGTTTCGTGTTTGAAAATTTTTTATGAAAAACTGGTAATAGGTGGAGATTTCAAACAAAAGGGATTTTGATATATGTATATTTATAAACGTAATGTGGGATTTCGGTAGTTCTCGGGATATTATTTCTTTTCAAAATGGCGGTTTGAAAAAAAGACCACAAACGACGATTTTCGCGTGATTTTTTTCTTTTGTTTAAAAAACTAGGAAGAACGCATAATTCAGGGCTAAAAAAAGTTTTACAATATATTTGAAATGTTTAATTTAAGATGTCATAGTTTCAAGATAATTCGATAAGTTTAATTTAGGAAATTTTGGTCCCAAACATAACGTCTATTGCCAAAAACTTACCTCAATAATGTTAGTCACTTCAAAGAAATTTTTACGAAAAAAGCATCAAAATCAATAAAAAAGCTTAGGAAAGACCCAAGTATTCAAAATATGCAGTATATTAAATTATATCTGAACTTAAGCTCAGAAAATAGTGCGCAGAATGCAAGCGCGCAACGTTTTAGCTTATCACAATTACACTCGCTGAACTTACGCTCAGCGAACAAAGCAATTTTCTTCGCTTCATACGAAAACATTACAATAAAAACAACACCTTGGCAATTAGAAATAAATCAACTGAATGATATTATGAAAAGGTACTTTCAATGCATTAATGGCATCAATTCAATGCATTAACAAGCATTATGGTTCAAAAAACACCTGCCTTTAATTACTTCATACCAGCTGCTTAGAAAAACAATAGGCGTGCTTTAAAAAACACGTGAAATTGCCAATATATGAAGTTTTAAAGCCAAAATTTCCAACCTTAAACTTATCGAATCATCTTGAAACTATGACATCGTAATCTAAACATTTCAAATATACAGTAAAACTTTTTTTAGCCATGGATTATGCGTTCTTCCTAGTTTTTTAAACAAAAGAAAAAAATTACGCGAAAATCGTCGTTTTTGGTCTTTTTTTCAAACTGCCATTTTGAAAAGAAATAATATCCCGAGAACTACCAAAATCACACATTATGTTCATAAATATACATATATCAAAATCCCTTTTATTTGAAATCTCCACCTATTACCAGTTTTTCATAAAAAATTTTCAAAGACAAAACTTCGTAAAAAGTAACAGAACTTATGGGACAACCCAATACTTTTGTAGCACTTCATAAAGATTAATTTTTCTATTTTCCAAACAATGTTTGCTTATTTCACTGTTTCATTTTATTAGTACTTAGCAAGTATTTTTAAATCTTTCTGAGTTATTATGTATGAAATTCCCAGTGTTTGACATCGTTAGTCATTTTTGTTATTCTATTTGCAGAAATTTAAGCCCAGATAAATGGAAGAAAAATTTAACTTTATTATATCCTAGTATAAATGTAGATAATTATTAGTCAGAATATAAAGGTATAAAACACTTAGTCCTCTTAACAACCATAAGATACCTTAGATAAGAGATAAAAGTTATGAATTACAAGTTTTTTAAATAATACCCCTTTAACACATTAAAAATGTGTCGTGCGTGTTGTTCCTATTTCTGTTTCTGAAATGTTGGCAGGTATGATATACATATCACCAATAATGAAGAAGATAAGCAATTCTTGCTGCGGGTTGTGGAAGCTAACAGAAAATGCATTCCATCATAAACTATAGCACAGGGGTCGGCAAGTAATTTTAATCGGGGTCCAAATAATTTTGAAAATTTTTCATCGGGGTCCGGAGAAAAAATAGGCCACTATTACTAGTTTAAATTGTCATCTTCAGTTGCACATAAATTTTTACAAAGATGTAATTTGAGTATGCTACCTGCTAAATAAAATTGTTAAATTTAATATGATTAGAAGTTTTAACATTAAAATGGGGGTCTAATTTTTCAAATTAGACCCTTAAAAAGCATGTCAAAGCTAATATTTGTTCCGTAAAAGTACAAATAAATTATTTTCAAAATGGTATATGGCGGTCCTGGAAATAACTTCACGCGGTCCGGATGCGGACCGCGGTCCGCCAGTTGCCGACCCCTGCTATAGCAAGAAATCCGTTTTAGACACTATTGCGCAATAGTATAATTTTGTTGTCAAGGGGCAAAAAATACCTTCAACTTTTACTTTGCACTTTATATATCGATTTAATTCTTATGTTAAGAGATTGTAAAATAAAAATGCATACTTAATTTTGTAGTTTTTAGTTTTTAAACAATATATTAAAAAATTGCAGTAGAATTCTCTAACTTATAAAGTTCGGGGGGCTTGAGGCTTGAGCACCCCCTTGCAGTTCAGATATGAAGTTGAAATTTTCCCAGAATATTACTCTCTACTAGTCTAAAAAAATTGAGGGGTGGCCCGGTTTATATTTGAAACTTTATTTTTTACCATATATTGTTGATCCACCCTACCCCCCAATAATTAAGATCATTTTTTAGAATTTTTTAAAAAAACTTTTGAGGAAAGCGAAAATTTTCTGAATGTTTTTTATTCCAACTTTAATCTTAAAGGATGGCCCCAATTTTCCAATGGCACCTAACTTAACAGGCGCATAGGACGGACAGATTCCCCATCCCATCCCATGATTTAGAACCCTTTTTCTTATAGAATAGGTTAAAGCCAGTGCTGAGTTTGGGGGATATTATTTCAACAAAAAAAATTTGTTTTGAGCAAAAAAAGCATGAATTAAAAAGGCGAGCCCTTCTCCCTGAGAAAAATCCAGCTACATCACTGATTGAAGCATAGAAATTTGATTTTGAAATTGTCTAAAATTAGACAATTTCAATAAAAGCCCCCATTAGGTTATAAGAGTTATATAAAGAGCCTTGAGACATGGTACAGGTAACACAAACAAAGATGGAACCACATTACATACGTACCATGACAAACAGGTATTAAAATTTTTTAAATTAAATTTATTTTAAATTAAAATTATTTATATAACACTAAAAATGTGTTTGACCCTGTTTTAAAATATTAAATTTCAACCCCCCTTTTTAGTTTTTAAGATAAAAGCAATTCACAAAAACTTGAAGTGAAAGTTAGTTAATTGATTTACAAAGCCACCTTAAAGTCACTGGGCGGGGCTTAAGCGAAGTAAAATATTTTTAAAGGTCATCACGGTTTTGTAAAATCCCTTAGTGGAGGAATTCCAAATCCTTCGGTCGTTCCCCCAATTTTCAGGAGCCAGCCACCCCAATGATATTGATCAATTTATTGAGTAGTAAAGAATAACTTTTCTTTACGTAAAAATTAACTGATTTTATGATGACTAATATGTGGCATTAGTATTTCACCATTCATTTAACAGGGGTCTGTCCAGACTTTTTGTGAAGGGTCCGATTTTTTAAAAATTGTGAAAATCTACTCGTAATTTTGTGAATTTTGTTAGTGTTAAATTAGTTCTTTCCAGCCAGGAGCCTGTTTTTGTGAAAATGAGCTCACAAATTTGCAGTATTGTGAAAAATAGTGGCCATTTAAAGGACAAAATACTTTGTGAAGGGTCCGTTTTTAAGGTTAAATACGTTGTGAAAGGTCTGTTTTCACAATAAAACATTTTGTGAAGGGTCCGAAAACGGACCCAAATTTCTTCAAAACTGACCCCTGTTTAATATTCTTTTTTCAAGGGTACTTTAAGGTTAAATTTACAAATTATTAAGTAATAAAGTGTTAAAACATTTCACTGCTCCAAAAATACATTTATCACAGAATTATCCTCAGAAATCATTATCAAGTGCATTTTTCTCTTTCTGTGGGGGGCCTGTGCCACTCCGGATCAGCTCCGGCTCGGACCTGGAAAAAGTGCCCAAATCTGGTTCAGGGGAAGCCACAGCCAGCTTCCATAGGTGCAATACATAAGGTTCGGGCAAATTTCGGTTAGGTTCGGGGGAAGGTTACAACTTTTTCCAGGTTCGCTCCTGCTTGGGGCTATATCCCAGTGGTTTCATTTCTGTTATTGTTTTCTAACATTGAGAAAGAAATTTATGGGTTCAACATTTCTTGTTTATTGGTTACAATTGCAACGGTATAATAAGTGTTACATGCATGTGTGAAAGATTTTTCATGTTTCATATTTAAAGGTTTGAAATATCTTTTTAGTTGGAGGTATTTATACTGTAATACGCTCAAAAGCTGGAGTTAGTGTTGAAGAACTTGGAGATCAATATTGCCTTTTGGGACCTTACAATGATGCTTTGGTTAAAACAGAAGTTGAGGTCATGGAACCTCCAGAAGCAATTTATCAAAATGCTATTCAATCCATGAAAAACTCAGGGATTAAGGTAAAAAACTATTGTTTGCTATTTTATTCTTCACAGGGTTGAATCCTGTTGAACTGAGTTTTGAACAACATTTACAACTTTTTCTTACATTGATGTCATTTTCTAGGTTGTTTATGGTCGGTGGCTAATTGATGGCTATCCACGGGTCGTTCTGTTTGATATCGGTTCTGCAGCTTGGAAACTTGATGAATGGAAGAGAGATTTGTGGAATGTTGCTAACATTGGTGTCCCATGGCATGACAGAGAATCGAACGATGCAATCATATTTGGATACCTTGTGGCGTGGTTTTTGGAAGAGGTGTGTGAGTTTATTTCATTTTTACCAAAATTAAGGAACCCATTAGTCTTTAAAAAACCCTTAAATTCAAAGAATGATTGGATCAGATTTCATGTTGCAAAATTTCACATAACCCTTTTATTCTTGAGTAGTGAAAGTTTAATAAGACAAATTTCAATCTCACAGCCATTGTAAGATTGAAAACTTATGTGATATCAGTGTTAAAATCATAACTGTTTTCTTAAATCAATCTTAAAAAAGACAATTGCTTGAGCTTGTTTTTAAAATTAAGACACTTGAAAGAAATACCTTTAAAAATACTTTTCTCATTATACAAAGAAATCAAATTACTAATATATTTATTTTTTATACTTAAAAAAACAGTCCATCAAAATAGATTTTATGAAATTGCCAATGCTCCTAGGTATAACACTCTCCCTAATGTTAATTGCTTTTCTTAATTCTAGTTTTATAAACAAGTGGAGGAAGAAAGAGGAAAACCATATGTTGT
The DNA here is from genome assembly GCA_024610705.1 of Tetragnatha versicolor. Lineage (NCBI taxonomy): Eukaryota > Metazoa > Arthropoda > Arachnida > Araneae > Tetragnathidae > Tetragnatha > Tetragnatha versicolor. Next base: position 1,557,235 of record JANDEH010000004.1, read on the forward strand.
TGCTTCTTTCCATGAATGGCTTGCTGGAGTTGGGCTTATTCTATGCAGAACACGTCGCTTAGATGTTGCCACTGTGTTTACAACTCATGCCACTTTGTTGGGAAGATATCTCTGTGCTGCTAATTTAGATTTTTATAACAATTTAGATAAGGTAATCAAAATATTTGTATATTTGTACAAAAAAAGAAATGTGTTTGCTCTTTAAGTTACTGTTAAAACTGTTTAGGTTTGAAGTTGTTATGTATATAATGGTGTTATGATTAAATTTTGAATTTCTGATAATGCATGAGATTAATGGTGGCAGCCAAAGCATTGGTGCATTAATATTATTGGTATTAAATTTTTTCTCAGTTTCCAAAAATAAAGTTATTTTCAAGTTTATTTTTCTTTGCTTTCTATGCTTATATGTTTAGTAGCAAAAAGTAATAGAAAAATACTCGAACATTAAATCAATTTAAGTCATATTGCTGAAAAAATCTGTACAAATTGACTCAGTACAGAATAATGGTGACCAAATTAAATTGTGTTCCTTAAAAAAAATTAGTTTTTAAAACAAATTTAAGCTTTTTTTTTACATAGTCCAAGTTTTTCGGTAAGTAATAGATTGGTCAATCATTAGAGTAGAAGGGACAACTGTCCTAATTGCCATTCCTAACAATAGTTAATCACTTGCTCAAATAGTTATTTATTGAAAAATAATTACATAACCTTGAACTATTTTAATTAAAAACATATATTTTATTACAAATCAATCTATTTGACAAACATTTGATTTTTTTTTCAGTTTAATCTTGACAAAGAAGCTGGTGATAGAGGAATATATCACAGATATTGTATGGAAAGAGCAGCTGCTCATAGTGCTCATATATTTACTACTGTGTCTGAAATTACATCTTTGGAATCGGAACACTTACTAAGGCGCAAACCTGGTTAGTTCTGTTAACATAGTTATGATTTCAATACAGCCAAACTCGTATTTAAGGAAATAAAAAATTTCTAAAAAAAAACATCCTGATAGTCCAAAACTGGGTATAAAATATTGTTTGACGTTTAAATATATATAAAAGCTTTTAGTAATGGGCAAAACTGTTATTTTTTAAAAATTACACCAATCTCCTATTTTAAATAATGACCCGGATATTAACCTGAACCGTCCTTAAGTACATTCAATGCATAAGTTTTGTACATCATGTATAATATTTTGATTTTGCTTGTTACATTATGTTTTAACTTAAGTGGTTTTTTTATTGATTTTATAAAAAGATGTATAGATTACAACAGGGTTCCCACGGGCCTTGAAAAGTACTTGAATTTTATTTTTGTTTTCAAGGAATCTGCAAAGTTCTTGAATTTAGTGCTAAGTCCTTGAATTTTATTTAAAATATTTTAATCTGGAATTCTTTTCAATTTGAATGTATGAAAAGTTCAAATAGTTCAATTCTTGCTTCTTTTAAACACAATGGGATTTTTTATAATTGTTGAACCGAAGTATAACTTGGCTACTTTAATTTTTCTCTGTGACTTTCCTAAAATCGCCCTTCTATGGTTAGTCCATGAAAAACATAAAATGAGCCTAAAAAGTCCTTAAAAAGTACTTGATTTTTTTTCTCACAAAAGAGAGGGAACTATGTTCAACAGACTTAGGCTTTGCTCCTTCATATTTTTGTCTTGTTTGACGCAGAATGTCATAATAGAGGGACCTTGTGCCATAAAACCACAAATATATTATCAACTGGAGACAAAATAATATATCTCCCTTACAAAAGGCTAATGAAACAATGTTTTATTTTTCACCTTCAAAGCTTTTTCTTAAAAGTATGATCATTCTAACATCATGTATCATAAATAAAATTACTCTAAATCTGGTTAAGTTAAAGATAGTAAATATTGGTTTTCTACATCAAACATGTTCACAGTCAAAGCAATTATCTGGAAAGTTTTGTGATTAATTTTTTAAAAAAGGATAAAAGTAGGAAAGATTAAACAGAAAAGTTTTACTTTTGTAACTTGATGGATTTTTTTAAATTGAGTTATATACTGGTTATGTTAGCTGAAAGCAATTAGTCACAATGTTGAAATACTGCTGGATGAACAGTGTCTTTAAATTAACATTCATTTCAGATGTCATCACCCCTAATGGATTAAATGTAAAGAAATTTAGTGCCATACATGAGTTTCAAAATCTTCATGCTCTAGCCAAAGAAAAAATTCATGACTTTGTTAGAGGTCATTTTTATGGGTGAGTTCTAATTATATAATGTTATGCAGGGGTTCATCTAGAAAGAAATCAGGTCCGTTTATGGACCCTTCACAAAATTCCGATCCTCAAAAATGGACCTGAAACAAACAAGCGCATCGCAATTTCTAATAGTGGAACCCTCTTAATAATGCAGCAGACAAAAATAGGCACTTTCCTTTTCTAGAGAGAGAAAATGGAATATATTTGAAAATCATTCCTATTCAAGTATGCACCCTTAAATGTAAACATATTTTGCTTCCTCAGCGTTAGTCAAACAAAACATTCCCGACTGCTGTTCCGTATGTTTTTTGCTCTGGAATTATTTTTAAAACTATGAAAATTTATTACTGTGCATTAGAAAGTTTCGAAAAATAAGTTTTTTATTATTCCTGATTTTGGGTTTCTGAATAAAGGGTCTGTTGCCGTATAATTACAGAAAATTAGGTTCTGACGTATTATATTTTCTTTTTATCTGTTATAACTTATACAAGGTCAAGTTTTGATGAAAACAGGGAAAAGGGGTTTGAAGTCTTTCCTTTGTAATTTTTTTTACTCTGAAACACACCAATCATAGACTTTAGAAGAAGAATAGACGGAGTATTTGGCCAAGGTCACGGCATCAGCATCATTTCATCTGCAGCAGCAATTTCCCTGCTACATGTGCTCGATTGTTTTGGTTTTCGTTTGTGTTGTTATAAAATCGCCAGCGTACACGTTCACTTGATAATCTTGCAACATATATTTTTCTATTTTAAAGGTATTATAAAGCATTTAGAACAAAGTGTTAATTTTTTCTAAAATCTTAACAACGCTTTAACTTTAAATAACTTCACTAACTTTTAATATAAAAATGTTTACTAACTTTGGTTAGAAGTTACCAAACTGTGTGTCATCGCGGGAATTAACACTATTAGTTAAAAAATTACATTTTATTGGGTAGATATTCCCAGGGCTCGATTTCTAAAAAAAGAGGTACCGGAACGGTAAAATTACTGGTATTAAAACTGAAAAAGCGAATACTTTTTAATACCAAAACTTAAGCATTTATTTTAAAATTTAATTTTATAAAATACATTCAAATGTGTTGAACAAGATTAGGAAGAGTGTTCTAACTGAATTATTGTGTAAGACGATGAATTCTTTATACATTTTTTTTACAGTGGGTTATACTTTTTTTTTCGAACAGGGTGCCTTTGTAGGAGGCGAGACGGTGATTGAACCATTACTGTTGATTATCAATGAACCATTAGTGTTGTAATTTTGCCAATTGTGTTGTTTAAAAGATCAATTAAGTAACAACCTTACAACTGAATCACAAATATTGTTATTTGCAAAAAAGATAAAAATGCATCAAAAGTGTTTTATTTTAATTTGAAATATATGCCATTTTTACATTTTTTTGGTAGGATTCTTAATGTTCTGTACTTAATCTGAAAATAAATGTGATAAGTTGAGCTCTATGTACAAAAAGGGGGGCCTGGGGGTTCTCCCCCCGAAAATTTTTGGAAATTTGACAGTAAAAAGAGGGTTTTAATTCATTTTAGGACTTTTTTTTTCGTACATAGAAAGGTATCCGCTGGCCTGATGAATGGGTCACGCGGGCCGTAGTTAGGAGACGCCTAAAATAGAATAAAAAAATTTTTCCGAAAAAGAGGTTCCGGAACGACGTTCCGGCTGAAATCGAGCCCTGGATATTCCTATATTTTATTGGTAGATATAGATTCCCTAATAGCACTCCTGATCTTTTACTATTAAAATTACATGAATTCTGGTTTATTAAGAGCTAGTATATTGTAAATATTTATTATACTACTTATATTTTATTTTAAAACAAAAAAAGTAGTAATGATTTTACATGAATAAAATATCTATATTTTATTCAAATTTTTTCGGGCGTGTCTTTAAATACACAAGTATATGCTATAAAGCTTTTACATAAGTAACGTAACACAGCTCTTAAAAAATAAAAATAAAGGTTCTAGACTAAAGTAGGTATATAGAGCTGTGAAAGAGCCAATGCCATAAACTAGTATAATATTACATATGAACTAGTCGCTTTTGTTAATTTAGTAACATTACCCAGAGTATAAATTCTTTATATTAATTAAACAGAAACTTTCATAGCAATTCTAAACCATGTAAACATGAAGTTGCATTATACAATATCTGACATAAATCCTAAGCTCTACTTTCTTTAATGAAACGAATACAATTTTTACTCACACACAATAACAATAAATTAATTGAGTACTTTAACGCATTTTTGAAATATCATTATTAATTTGAATCATTACTGTTCTATTTAATCACTTTTTATAACTGAAATGTCAACAAAAGAACTTTTTTGTATCACATTGTTAAAATTCGAAACAAGTCGCAATTGGTAATTTTTTCTAAAAATAAACAGTAAATCTAAAACCAACAATTGTTTCTCACATTTAAGAATAGCAACTAGGATAATTCAGTTTCTTCTCCATAATGAAAAATAAATATTTTCCACAATAAAGCAGTTTAACTGAATTCAGACTGTTGTTCTGAAAAAACTTCCCATGGCAATTAAAACAGCTTTATCGCTAATAAAATCCTTCAAAATGTATTTCAGTTGAATGGAAAGGATTAAAGAAGACTTAAATGTGCAAAGAAAATCCATGTCCAGCTTTATTTCGCAATTATAAGCCCCCCAGTAGTATAACTATCGCGATTCCCTCCACACGCCTATGGAGGAAGTGCGATAATAGTCCCTGCTCCACGTGCTTTTTCGAGTTGAGATGTTGATTACTCGAGGTTTCAAAGCAAACCAGCTTATCGCTATTGGGATTCTTATCGCTATGCTCAGTCTTTCTCTCTTCCAAGGTCTATGACACCAATAAATGGCATGCCAGGATAGACATTTAATAAATTTTAATTTCCTATTTTTTTTTCAGAATGCAATCTTAAAAAAACTCACTTTTTGTTCAATATAGGAAATTTTAAAAGTCCTATTTTATAACAGTTAAAAAATTTTATAATTTGGCTATTTGCCTACCACTTAAAAAAACAGAACCCTGTTTTATGACGGAAATTATTATTCACAAGAATTGATTTTATTTTTGACAAAATTTCCAAAACAGGGCATGGGCAAAAAATCTGGATTAACCCCTGATTTTATGTCTTCAGAGTAGAAAGCAAATGCATTTTATGCTTTAATTACCGTTTCTCTTTTTAGGCATTATGACTTTGATTTAGATAAAACTCTGTACCTCTTTATTGCTGGTCGATATGAATTTTCCAATAAAGGTGCAGATCTCTTCATAGAAGCATTAGCACGATTGAATCACTTTTTAAAGGTAGCTTTTACTTTTATTAAATTTTCAGATTGTGTTTATATTATTTAATGTAAATTGAATAGGAATTGTTGAGGTGCAAAATTGTTCATTATGAATTTTTAAAGCACAAAATATTGTTATTACTTCTAGCCTTTAACTTAAAAAATAAAACATTAACAAGTATATTTTACTTTATTTCCATTTGCTTGGATAAGAGACCAAAAAAACTTATACACATGTCAAACACCATTTAGGGCTGCAGAAAACAGTGTGTCCCAAAACGACCTGGCATGGACTCGATTATTGTCTGAAGGTATGCTTTAAGAAATTCTCGTTATAAATCCTTCTGGGCAATCCCTAGGAAAGGCTTAAATCCATACAGGAGATGTCTCGAGTGGTGGAAAATACCAACTTCTAAATAATCATACAATCTTAAATTTTTGTGTGTGACCATAACAAGGTATCAAGAATCCATCTTGATAAAGGTTGTGAAAGAACGAGGCTATCAATGACTGATGCGATTCCTTAAACGTGACAGACATGCTACCCTTTCTCAAATTAGCACAAATTTAAATGCTGGCATCTTGTTGATGCCACAGTGTAGAAATTTTTGGCAATTTAAGAAAGAGCTAAATATCTTTCTCCACAATTATTAGTTTTCATCAGTCATCAATGATCCTTTTCTTTTGTGTTTTTTTTTCAGGTTACAGGAATGTCAGAGATGTGATATTATATTCACGGTTTATTCTTGAAATGGTTTTGTGATAAAAATTATTTAGGAGTTGCTTATTTTCATCTCAAGCATTCCATCTCTTGTTTGTATTTGTGGCTCCCCTGTGGATTGCCCAGCAGGATTTATGGAGTGATTTTCCTCCAAGTTGCTTTCAAATAGTCAAGTCCAACCACATTGTTTTGGGACACTGCTCAGAGGGGCCTTTCACAAAATATTCAGTTAGTCTACGAGTTGTTTTGCTTCTTGGTTTATATATTTTCACTTAAATCTATATATAAATTTTGGACTTCTCTTTATTACATTGGTAAATCACATATCTGTAAATGATACATCTTCAACTCCCTGCTTAAAGAATTTGGATAGGAAAGTATTTGTAATGAGTTCATGGGAAAATAATTTTTAATATGTATTTTTGATTTATCTTTTACAGAGTGCTCAAAGTGATATGACTGTTATGGCCTTTCTAATTTTTCCTGCTCGTACAAATAATTTTAATGTGGACTCTCTCAGAGGTCAAGCTATAGCTAAACAACTTCGAGACACAGTCCATGATGTTCAATTAAAACTAGGGAAAAGAATGTTTGAAATTTGTCTAGGGTATGTTGATTTTTGTTGGCATTTTATTATTTTTATTTTAAAAGCTTTAAGGCTAAATACTCCTTAAACCAGGGGTTTAAAGAGTCTTTAGTCTATTGGCTAATTTGAAAGCTACTCTACAACTGCAGGCCAAGACCTAGCAATTTTCTCCGACAAGTAATTCCAAATTCAATTTAAAAAAATGCAGAAGGGAATATATTGCTCCTTAGGGAACGTACCCATACTATGTGACCCATTTCTTACCATTTTTGAACCTCCTCCCCCCCTTGGTGACCATCCGTAGTATATGCCAAGACCCCCCCTCCCCTTCTAGTTTTCACGTAGTAATTCATAAATACAGTTTTCAATCATTTTTTGCAAACAGAAAGTTCAAAAAAATTAATTTGGCTTAATTTGTCTAATTTTGATAATGAGGTATTCTCACGTTTTGAGATTAAATTTTATTAAAATAGTAGATAAAAAACCATGAAGAATGATGTTTACATCAAGTATTTACATAGCCTAGTTTCTGAGATATAAATTTTTGTAATTTCGTTTTTTTGTTTGGGCGCGAAAACACTTTCGAATCCCAAATCATGCGCTGTGATGTCACATCCAATAGAAGCCCGTTTTCTGATCACGTGAAAACAGAAAACACAATGGTTTCCATGCGCTGTGACGTCACACCCAATAGAAGCCCGTTTTCTGATAACGTGACTTTTCTGACGTTTTGGCAAAAATAAAATTGAATTTTAAATTATTTAAAACACATTTTTGAACTAAAAAATCAGAAATTTGGGAGTTTTAGACCATATTGTATCGAAAAAGTATAAAATCAAGCAAATCCCTCACTCATGCAAATACCTCATTAATTTGGCAAATTTTAAATTTTGTTGGCTTAATTTTGTCGTATTGACTGGAGGAAATTGACTAGGTGACAAAACCCTCAGCCCCCCCTCCCCCCTGTGACCGAGCGTGATATTTTGAAGACCCCCCCTCCCCCCCTGAATGGGTCACGTAGTATGGGTACGTTCCTTTAAGATGCAATTTTACCTAAAATGGTATGGGACCGAGGAAAAATTTTGGTTCCTCTCCGTTAGTGAAAAAATCTAATTTTAAATCTGATAATAACCCGTCCAAAATAAATTTCTATATGACTGGGTCTTTTTGATTACTCCTTATTGCTTTCTAAATGTGTTGACTAATTAATGTTATTCCTATCAATGAAAGGGAAATGTATTAAAATATTCTTGAAAGGTTGTTAAAAGTATTTTACTTACAGTTCAAATTGCATTCAAGGAGCTCCTTAAAAATTTTCAAAATGTTCTTAAAGGGTACTTAATTTTACTCTTTTAACTTCTGTACAAACCCTGTCTTGTTTAACACACATATCTACTTTGTCTATTTGGTTTTAAGAATGTGTGTAAAATTTTTTATAAGATTAAAAATGTAAAAAAGTCAATGTTATGAAAAAGGTTCATATAAAAAGTATGCTATAAGTTATATTTTCCTTAAAGTTTGAGGAACTAAATAGCTAGATAGGACCAAAAACATTTACAGATATGCAAAATGTTTTAGTCGGCTAGACTAAAAGCTCTCCCTCCGCTCTCTTGCGTTACCTTCCTATACCGTGCTGATGAGCCCTAACAAGGGCGAAACCGGTCCACGGTTGGAGCCGACGCTTGAGAGCTGGAGTTCTCACCAAAAACTACATTTATATCTAAATTTCTTTGTTATCCTACACTACATGCATGAACTTCTTTCTATATCATCTGAAAAATGTTAAGCATGTTTTTATTTCTTTTATTGTTTTTTTTTCTCTTATGTCTTGAGATCTTTGTAAATTCAGTAATGCAGTAACTTTCCTAAATCCCATTGCAATAGACTCGTATTAGTACTGGTCTGATCATGCTCTATATAAAAGACTAAACAGTATGAAATCCTATTCATTTATAAATTAAACAATTGTTAAAACGTATCTTAGGGAAATAAATATTTTATTTTTAATTAACTAAAGGTTTTATCATTAAAAATGTTTTAAAAACAAATGAAATAAAAATCTGACTTCAATTAATATTTTCTTTTAGTGGTAGATTACCCACAAAAGAAGAATTGATGACCCCAGACGATGTTGTAAAGCTCAAAAGATGTATTTATGCTTCACAGGTACCTTTATATTATTTATTCCATAAAAATTCCAAATAGGCATTTAATTTAGTAAAAAAATGTTAGAGCTGTGCCAAGTTGGAAAATATTACTATTCTAGTCTACCGAAGTTAAATAAGTTACCTTATAAGCACTTTTAAATTGGCTTTTTAATTTACACAAAAAAATATAACTTTAATAAACATTAAAAGATAATAATTTAATTCAAAAATTTGAACATTGGTTACATAAGACAAATCATCAACAATCACACAGCAACAAAACTAATACAGCAATTTTCATATTAATTTCAATCATTTTTAAAAAGTTCACGAGCGCGTGAGTAAAATATTACGAGACAAAGGGTTTAGTTGTAAAGCAGAATTTTCATCTGTTACACACTTCCCCTCAACCTGCGGTCTAAACGTCCTCGGAAAGCAGGTTGGACGTCTTGGAGACTGGATAAAACGAAGAGATCAGTTATTCACATGAGACGAAACATTTTATACACATTTTTGCTCCCTTTAGGACTAGATAAAGACTTCTTGATTTACAACCTTCTGTGACAAAGCTCACTTGATAGTGACTGAATATCACTTTATCTAGGATCACTTGATAGTGACTGCTTAAGACTTAGATCCCATGAATGCTTAAGACTTGGATCACTTGAGTGACTAGAACCACTTGATAGTGACTGCTTAAGACTTAGGTCACGTGACTGCTTAAGACTTAGGTCACATGACTGCTTAAGACTTAGATCACTTTATAGTGACTAATGGCTTGAGAGAACCAATATTGTATGTAGAATCTTTACTCATTGCCACAGGAGATGGTAAAGCATTGGAACAAGTTTGGTATCTTCTTAGAAGGAGGTACTGGAACTGGTAGATAATTTTCAGTATTTAATTAATGAAATGTTTAATTTTGGGGTTTTGATTCTTCCCCTTAACGGAACATACCGGAGAAATCTTCTAATAAGGAATTTGATCCAGGGTTTTGGGTTTTATTGAGGTGTTTCCCTTCATCGTCTCTTGAACAGGTATAATTCATATTCATTGTCGAGAGATGAGATGACGAAAGATGATGAATTGATATTCAACGTTCATTCTTAATCGTCGTGAGAACTTTTCATCCCTTATCTGGTTTTTCCTTTAGCTAAGTAGCTCATTTTCATCTGTTACACAGACTTACACATCGGACTTAGGAAACTTCCACATCGGATTCCATCGGCACAGCAACAACTTCATCCAGATTATGGGCTCATGTTCCAGCCACGATTGTATCGAAAATATTACTCTTAGCATCAGACTTCCACATCGGACATCGAAAATTTCCACATCGGATTCCATCGGCACAGCAACAACTTCATCCAGATGATGGGATCGTGTTCCGGCCACGAGTTAGGGCGCCAGTTTAATAAACATTAAAACATTATAATTTAATTCAAAATTTGGACATTGGTTACATAAGACAAATCATCAACAATCACACAGCAACAAAACTAATACAGCAATTTTCATATTCATTTCAATCATTTTTAAAAAGTTCACGAGCGCGTGAGTAAAATATTACGAGACAAAGGGTTTAGTTGTAAAGCAGAATTTTCATCTGTTACATAACTTTAATTTAATTTTTTATACAATTTCTTTTCAGAGAACCAGTCTTCCCCCTATATGCACTCACAATATGATTGATGACTCAAATGATCCAGTACTCAGTTATATACGTAGATGTTGTCTATTTAACAATAGAGAAGACCGCGTAAAGGTAAAAAAATTTTTGTTGTTTTAGTAACAAATACCCTATATTTAACAGGGTAATCTTTTACTTCGCTGATTTTTTTAAAAGTTAGAAATGGTCAAAGAGTAGTTTAATGCACAAAGTTTCAAATCTCTGTAAAATAGTTTTGTCCTACAGTGAGTAGTATAGTAGTCCAAATCTTCCAATCTTTCCTCAAAGCTTGAGTCGTGATGAGGAAAATATAAATCATCCTTACACACAGGGTTCGTACGATTCCTGAAATTTCCCTTAAACTCCTGAAAAACATCTGTGGGGCCGTTCAAATATTACGTAAGCACCTAAGGGGGGAGGGGTTTGCTTATTTTTCCTGACTAGGGGGGATATGAAAGATGCTTACGTAAGATACTGAATTTTCAAAAATATCTTGTTTCTTGCATAAATAATTTCAAAACTCAACCAAAAATAAATTTAACAAAAAATTGAAGTAGGAAATCTGATGTAAGCACTTTTTTCTGGGGACCCCTAAACATTCTGAAATTTTAACCCCGAAAAGTAGTGTTTCGACTTATTTTTGAAGAACCCTTAAAAAGTACAGCTCCTTAAATACAGGGTGTTTCACAAAGAGCCCCCGATTTTAAAAATTAATAACAAAAAAGCGAAAAGAGATAAAAATACGCCGTCTGCGGTATCCTACTTAAAAGATCAAAGAATTTTCGTACACAAATTTTTGAAAATTCGTAGTTCTCACGTCAATTTATAGATGGAAGCACTGCTTCATTTGATGTTTAGGGAAAGCTATCCTCAAATTCCTTATTTTCGTTTGTCACAGGGAAATCAAATTTTTCGAAAGAATCGATTCCAAATTATTCAAAATTATTTTATTCTAATTTGATTCATGAATCGATTCTTTCCCAAAACTCGATTTCCCTATGACAAACGAAAATACGGACTTTGAGGAAAACTTTCCCTAAATATCAAATGAAGCAGTGCTTCCATCTATAAATTGACGTGAGAACTACGAATTTTCAAAAATTTGTGTACGAAAATTCTTTGATCTTTTAAGTAGGATACCGCAGACGGCGTATTTTTATCTCTTTTCGCTTTTTTGTAATTAATTTTTAAAATCGGGGGCTCTTTGTGAAACACCCTGTAAGTCACCTAATTTACAAGGAGAAAAAAACGGTACTTACTAAAATGGAAGTCAAAATTTCGGGGGGGGGGTCCGGCAGTTTCTTACGTAATTATGGTGGGGGGGTGGAGGTTTGCTTATCTTTGCTGACAAGGGGGAGGGGGGTTAAAAATGACCAAAAAAGTGCTTACGTAATATTTGAACGGCAATGAGCAAAACAATGTTTTATTATCAATTTTTTTAAATTGATAATGTGAAATTTTAACCTCTTTTGCAACTCCTTGTTCCTTACTTCTTTCTGAACTAATTCTATTCGTAACATGATAAATTGTATAAGGTTAATAATTTACTCTTGAAAAAGTCCTTAAAGGCTCCTGAGTTTTACTATGTTAGGTAAAAGTATGAACCTTGTCCTGTACACAGGCAAACATAATCTCTACATTTATGTGCGAATTGCTTTCAAAGATCCTATAATTTGTTCATTTAGATTTAGAATAAGCGCCTGAGGAGTAATGTATTAGAAGCAGTTACTATGATTATTGATTTTTTTTCGTGTGTGGAATTACAAGGCAGCCTAGACAGAAGTAGTTAAAATCCTGTAAAAGAATCGGTCACTGAAGTTGCGTGATGAGCGTTATTAGGCGTTTTTGATCCTGTTTCAGGTGCCTATTCTAAATGAACAGACTAGAAATTGAGCTCTGAGTTTATGTATTGGGGTTATTAACTTTTACTTAACTATTTCTTAATTTTTAAGAAAACGGTAATTTAAGTGCCTAAGATTTTTTTAAAAAAGAAAGCTAATTTTTCTTTTAAAAAATAAACTACTTCAAAAGCAACAACTGTATTTTGAACACAATTCTGAAGTTACAGAACAAAATTTGGTTATGATGAAATAAAAATTCTACCACTTACATGGAGATTTTCTACAGTTTTCTAAAAGCTAACCCCTTTTTTATAACCATTGGTTTCATTCTAAATTTCTTTTTCTCTCTACAGGTTATTTTCCACCCTGAATTCTTGTCTTCTACGAATCCTTTATTCAGTATGGATTATGAAGAATTTGTTCGAGGTTGTCATATTGGTGTATTTCCATCTTACTATGAGCCATGGGGTTACACTCCAGGTAATTATTAGGATTGGTTACAATAAAAACAATAGTTTAAGTTTCAAATCTGATTGTTTGTATTGTTTACAGCTGAGTGTACTGTTATGGGTATTCCTAGTATTACAACAAACTTATCTGGATTTGGATGCTTCATAGCTGAGCATGTTGCTGATCCCATGTCTTATGGCACTTATATAGTTGATAGAAGGTTTAAGAGTCCTGAGGAATCTGTACAGCAATTAGCTCAGGTATACTTTGATGTAATTTTATTTCTATAAGAAGGGCTCAATTTGAGGTGGAACGTATCTAAACAGCATTCCGGAACCACTCTTTAGCATACATGTGATTCTTCCGCCAATTGACGGAAATCTGCCAATTTGCTTAGCAAAATTGAAATCCGACAATTCGATTTGCAAAACTGAAGTTCCTCTTTCTTATTTTCCAATCGTTTTATACTGAAAACTCTGACAGCTAGTGTGGCCTCGTACTAAATTTTAAGAAAAATCGAAAAAAAAAATTAGTTAACATTTAAGCTAAAAAATATGAATCTAGCATATCTAATCCTAGATCTCGGTTATACCCTGTCTTGGGTCAAGCGCCATATAAATATCCAACCAACTTAGATCTAGGAAGTAGAAGCCGATGGACCCCCTCTACTTAAAATATAGAAGAATTTAGGTGCCAGCAATTTTTTAATATTTTCCGCCAATTTTTTGTCTGTGTAATCACATGTATGTCTTTAGGAATAGGAATATCTAATAGAATTATTACTAACATAACATTACCTTAATTGACATTAACCAATATATTATTCTTGCGTATTATCCTGTCGACTGTACAACTTTATCAAAAACGTTATCAAACCCATTGACTTTTTTATTGATGTGCCGCTGAATTAAAGAGCCACTGAACAGTTGACAGGATAATACGCAAGTACCCAATATATTTATAGAAATTGTGTCCTGCCTTTATGTATCTTTTCATGCCTATTACTTAGTTTCTTTTTGGCTGCTGCATTCCATCTGTTGTTGCAATAGAATGAATATGCTTGTAAATATATATTTAATCGTTCATCAAATATAATGCTTATAACTTCCTGGATCTCTTCATTTACTCTTCTACATATTTATGTTTTTGAGTGATTAATTTTGCTCTTAGTTGCCATATCTTTGAGTTGATAGTTAAAACTTTAAAATGTCTACTACATTTTCTTTTCTTTTTTTAGTACCTTTTTGATTTTTCTTGTCTTTCCCGAAGACAGAGAATTATTCAACGAAATCGAACAGAAAGACTGAGTGATCTTCTAGACTGGAAGAATTTAGGAGTTGTTAGTATTTTCATTTTCTGTAGTCATATTACTAATCAACTTTGTAAAAAAGACTGAGATAATGACATAGTATGATCTTAATTTCAGTATTACCGACAAGCTCGACAAATGGCATTGCATAAAACACATCCAGAAGTTCTTGATGATGATTATTTGGTAAGTTCTATAACTTAGTGAAAAGGGCCAGTGACAGCTCTTGTATCTTAATTTCCACTTTGTATTATCAGTAACATTATTTGATAGTGTTTTATCCTAATATTTAGGCTTGGCGCTTAATGTTCTTATGAGGAGCTAGTGCAGGGTTCCCACGGGTCAGGAAATACCTGGAAAAGTCAAGGAATTTAAATTTCACCTAAAAAAAGTATACGAAAAATGCTGTGAATGGCTAGTTTTTTACCAAAAAATTTTAAAATTGACCTGGAAAAGTCAGAATTTTATTTCTGAAATTGAGTGGGAACCCTGCTAGTGCCATTAAACCCTAAACCAGGCATGGCCAGCCCGCGGGCCGCATGCGGCCCTCCGGGTCATTTCGTGCGGCCCGCGAAGCTCTCTGAAAACTCTCCAAAAAGTAGCTTCAAAACACTTTTTAGCACACTAAAATTCAAAATTATATATATACTGTGGTCCGCAAGAATTTTTTTAGTCAAAAGTTAAAGTTTTAGGGTAAGTTAAGGCCCCCCAAATTTGGACAAAGTGTACCAAAACACGTTAAAGTCTGTTAATTAGTCGTATTTCCAAAAAAAATTCTGGGGGAGGACCCCCAGATCCCCCTTTTGTACTAGGAACTCTATTGTTCACATCTTTTTCAGGATATTAGTTCAGTCAGGTGCAAATCCTAACTAAAAATATATTTTAATTTATGCATTGAACCAATTTAATATGCATGAGGGCTTGAGAGGAAGATTTGGGTGTACTTTTTCCCGATGCAAAAATCTAGCTGCAATTTTTAGAGAAAATTTGGGTCCTCCCGAAATAAATTTTTTATGCGCTATAGACTCGTTATAGTTTCGAGTGATTCCAAGTGTTTTTTAACGGCACCTGTTTAGTTCCTATGGATATACTACAGAAGGTATTCTTGGGGTTGCTCCTTAAGGTAAATTTAAATGAATATTTTATTTAGGAATCTGTAAAACTAAGCAAAGGATCTAAGAAACTCCCTAATTTATATACCTAATTTATTCAATTTACTTCACTGTCATTCTGTGCACCTAATATCCTAAAATTTTATATGCGGCCCCCGAGAGTATTGTGGTTTTCCAAAGTGGCCCTCAACAACATTTGGGTTGGCCACCCCTGCCCTAAACCAACCTAATATTTAGGCACCTTTCCCCATTTTATGAAAAATAAATTTGTGGTGCATGTTTTCATGTGTTGGTTCATCATGCCACTTATGTATTTTTTACTTCTACTGGGGATAAAATTTAAGTTGTTCTTCCCAGAAAACTAATGGGGTTAGTGCCTTGGGTTCCATTGGTGAATTACCTACCTGAAAAGTCAGCTTTTCAGTTTGTTTTGCCAAGAAAACACATATAGGACTAAGAATTTTCTCTCAAACTCGTCCATTTTTGATTGAGTGTTAATTTTTAAATTGATATTCTCGATTTCAATGTTTATTTCTTACATTAATTACCTTAAGAGCTTTACATTTTCTGGAACAACATCCTTACTTTTTTCTGTGGAGCTGCCTTTGAAAGGGCTAAGAGCTGGGCATGTTTATTTCTCTAATTTAATGTAACTAATGCCAAAATGAATTATTGTAATTAAGTTTCTTAATACTTTTAAGGAACTCAAATTAAACTTTGTAATTAATTGTTTACTGATTTATACTGCTAATAAAAAATGTCACTGATTAAATTATGCTTGATATCAATATGCATGTGACCTTTCAAGTCAGTATTTTTTCACACAAACAAAAATAGAAGTATCTCTAATAAGTGTAAACTCACAACTCTCAAGCGTCACCTCCAACCGTGGACCGGTTTCGTCCTTGTTAGGACTCATCAGCACGGTATAGGAAGGTAACGCAAGAGAGTGGAGGGCAAGTACTAGTCTAGCCGACTTAACCAGCAATAATTGGTGAAATACTCCTTTCATTTATCTCTAATACTCTTAAATTTCTAACTATCTTCATAATGAAATAAACTTTTAAGTTCGCAATTTTTCTGCTAAAAAAATATTAAACATGTAGGAGACAGCCAAGGGTCTGTCTAGGTTTTTTTAAGAGGTACCTTACCTATTTTGTGAAAATTTATTGCTAATTTGTGAAAAATTTTCTGAGAATTTGTAAACGTTTAAGGCAAAATAACAAGTAAATAATTTTTAAACAAAAACAAAAGAAAATTTAGTCTACAATGGCTAAAAATTAAACTATTAAGAGAACACAGCTTCATAGAGAATGTTTTTTTTTTCAAAAATGCATTTTGTGAAGGTACCGTTTTACTAAAACTGAATTTGTGAAAGTGCCTATTTATAAAATGGTAAAAATGAGAAGGTACCGAAAAATAGTAGTAAAATTGCCTTGGACAGACCACTGACAGCTCCAGTAAATTGGTGATTTTTCAATTTTGGATACATCAAGGAATTTTCTAAAAAATTGGTAAAAATTAGAAAACCATTGTAATGAAGAGGAATTTCTGCTTTATAATATGAATAGTTTTCAAAAGGATGTTTGTTTCCAGCATGGCAAAATGCAAATGAAGTACCCAAGACCCATGTCTGAGCCCCCTTCTCCTCTGAGTTCCCGAGCTTCTACGCCCGCCCCATCTGAACACGGAAGTGATGAAGAGGATGACCTATCTGGAGGAGACGAGCAAAGTGATGAGATGTAATCTTTCCCTGTGGTTAGAACTCCTGGCCAAATTACATTTGCTTTTAAATGTAATTCTTCTGGAGCAAGTGGGGGGTTAAAGAAATAAACAAATCAATCTTCCTAATTATGCTAAATGTTATGGAAAATTTTACATTTTAGTTATGTGAAACATTTAAAGGTGGTGCTAAAATATTTCCAAGATATTTTAATTCTAAAAGCTGATTTTTTTTGCACATTAAGATTTGCTTTTATGTGTTTTATTTTCTGCCTGTGGTTTAAGCTGTCATTCAATTTTTCATCCGTTTTAAAAATGTTTGCCTTTTGAACCAACTACTTTTATAAACCTAATCAATACGTTATAGTTTAAACATATCTAGGTAAAGATTAATTGAAATTGTATATTTGTTTTACTTATTGTTAGGGCTCGACCGATGCATCGGCGCCGATTGTTTGAAAAAATAGCCATCGGCAGCCGATGGTAAAATTTGAAAAAATCGGCCCATCGGCCTAAAAAAACATCTAAATGCCGATGTTTGGCAGATGGGTATCAAATTTTTGAAATAAATTTGAATTGATATTTCAATCTTAAAAAATTTAAATAGAATATTATAGGAATTTTTTTTAAATAGAATCAGCAACAGTGAAAAATAGTCTATAAACATCATTCTCAAGTGAAAACCGTTAAAAACTAAATGTTGAAATTTTTACTGGTTTTACCCCTTTTTCGTTATATTTACTGGACTAAATTAGTTTAATGCAATTTTTACCATCGGCAATCGGCCTCATTAAGACCCATCGGCTTGCCGATGAAAATTTTCGAACAATCGGCATCAGCCCATCAGCCAAAAAAGAGCCATCGGTCGAGCCCTACTTATTGTGTAATTCCAGATATACCGAATATTATTATTTTTTAAGATTTGCAACGAATCAAACTTTTAGACCTATTTTATTTACATTTGTTAAATTTTTATGAATTCTTTACAATTGTTTTTAGTATCATAGTTTATAATATCCATGAGAATACAATAAACCCAATACTAAAAATGTATTCTGCTCTATTCTTATGAAAACCGGTTGTTTTTTGAAATGGACCTGTGCATGATGTTTTGCTTGAATAATTTTATATTCTTGTGACTGTTTTGATGTAAATTTTGTCATTGGTTGGCATTTTTTTTTCATCTAAAGATACGTTAGAAAATATAGTATTTGATGCACAAACAAAATGTTGTAAAAGAAAAACTCAAGATATCATTCTCTCCAGTTTTACTTTTGACTGAAACTGATTGTACTTGAATGGTCTCAACAGTCAACTCTATCAATTATGCTTTGGAAAGTTAACCTGAGCCAATCAAATGTTTTTGTAAATGTGTGTGTAGAAAATAGATTAATTATTTTTATTCTTTTAAGTTTTGTTTGATTCTGTGCCATATTTAAAAATAGCATATTTTTTTGAAAAACATATGCACTATCATTGACTGAAATAATAAAGTTGTTAATGTTTCTGAGTTTTTTTGTGTTGGACTAAAAATATTGGAAGGATACCAATGAACAACAATCATTTACTACAGAAAGAAAAAAAAAGATTCATGACCTTAGACAGGGGCTTGTAAGTTTAAAACTGGGTTATTTCTATATAAGAGTGAGTTACCAAGCAGAGTGAGGAATGACCTACCATGACCATCACACAAAGTTGATATGGTAACAAACAGTCTTGTAGCCTAATGTCAGTCATAGCATATTTGATCCTACAAAATTTTCTTAATAAATGTACCCTGAGATTACTAAAAAGTGAGATAAATGCTGCTTGGGAGTGACATTTCTAAAATCCTTCGGGGGGGGCAGACCCCAATTTTTATCGTGAGAGATAGTTGCAAACATTTAATGAGGGTGTGAAAGTTAGATGGACTTAGAGAGAGCTAAGCATGAAAAACACTAAAAATTTTCTGCCCTAGTCAAAGTTACTGTCTGAAAATATATAATACCATACAAGGGGGGTCCAGAAGTACCTAGAAAAGCTAAAAACTTTTTGAAAAATTATCCTTATTTTCTCTATTATAGTCTCCTTTTAGCCCCATACCAGCTAAGTTCCATGGGTTCTATGACCTATTTTGATTCCTAAAAGCCCTCAAAATGATCGTTAACAGCATAGTTTACTTGATCATTTTTGTAAATCTTATCTCAATAACCCCTTTTTTAAAATTTAGAAGCAAGAAATAACCTGTGGGGACAAAATCTGGGAAATACAGCATGTTGAGCGATTAAATTGATTTTAGCCATCACGGCAATGGACACTGTTTTTGGACAATTGCGGCAGCTATCTTGCACAATACTTTTTCATGTCCAAATTTTCTATTAAAAATTTTGAACATTGCATTTTCAAATGCCTACTGTTGAGACCAAAAGAAGAAACGCTCAGGTTTTCCTAAAACAAATCTCTTTATTACAACATAAAATCTCCCTTATATACATTCTTAGAGGTTCACAACGCTGCCAATAGATATACAAGAAACTGAGGTAATTATTGAAATATACAGAAACCAGAGGCCGTGATTCAGTTGTCAACCCCGTGTGGTTGTTATGAGCTCGATTCCCAACACCTACCATGTCTGCTAGGTTTTGCACATTCAATCAAAAATCACCTAATACCCTTTTATGGATTCTTTCCTCATTTGGTTGACCCCTGTGATGTTCATCTTTACAACTCATTCTCCCCTCTTTAATATCTGCTGCCCAGTATTTCACGGTTGCAAACAAAAGGACAGTCCCCCTAACTCAAATCCAGTTTTGCTTTAACCCTTTCCGCCTTGAATTCTCCATAAGATTAAATGGCAATTTCGGGCAGTCTTGGACTGAAAGGGTAGAAGTTTAGCCCTTCAAATGAGAACTGAATCAAGCAATGATGACCCAATTTTATCCATCTTCATAATTTCACTGAGATTGTTTCCTAAAAAATCCACCAAAAATGAAACTTAACAGCTGTATCCCCGCTGACTCAGAATATGGGCTTCATAAGGATAGAACTTTCAACCAGAATGTCTATGGAATGAGTTAAGAAGATGTATAATTTTAAGCTGGATGCAGCAAAGCACTGTTTATACATCTTTCAAGGGACGTAAAACGGCGTATAAATGAAAATATCTTTAATTATTAGGTTTTTAACGCAAATTTACACAAGTACGTTAAATTTAAGGTTTTTCTAAAGAAAAAATTACTTCAAAACAGTTTTTTTTAACTGAAAATAATAACTAAATTTTGAAATATTAAAACATTTAACATAAAAATGAATGAAACCCTACCTTTATAGTGCTAGGGTTTTTGGAGTGGCAGTTTCATTGTCCGTGGTCCCCCTTTCTCTGGGGTCATTTAGCTATCAAATGAATTCTCTGCAGGGGGTGCTGGCGACCCCTTAACCAGAGATAAGGGCCATAAAACTGTAGTGCAGCACATCCCATTCTCAGTTCAATGAATTGCCCTTTTACTCACCCCCACACCATTGGTCATACAACCGCCAAAGAATGAAAAGATTGCAGTGTCCTTCAACCTTCCCTGGGGTGCCTGTGTAAATTTTCCCACAGAAGCAACAACTGATACTGGATATTTTCAAATTTTAAGACAGCCGAAAACGATGTATAACTGATATTGCGCGTCTTATAAACAAAGAATTTTTGCATTAAAATGAATAGGAATGAATTGGGACTTTACGAAAACGACGTATAAATGAGAAACGTATTAACGGTGCTTTACTGTATTGTATAATTTTAAATAGTTTTGTGATTTTTCAAATAAAGAAAACCTGATGATAACATAATGTCACTTTCCTCCCACATCATTAATAATGTTAAGGTTTTAGGTGCTATGAAGCACAAAATGCAAACAAATAGAATAGAAAATTAATTTTAAAAAGTTGTAGGTAAATCTCTAGTGGGGGATCCAGATTTTGGAAAAAACACCTCACATAATTTATGGATGTCCCCTATACTGCCGTCCTAAGCGAAATGTACGTAAACGAGTTTTCTTAAAACTTCATTTCCTTTCTCCCTTGGCACGTTTTTAAATTGGCGAGAATGTATCTCGCTACTTCCAAGCCACTAGAATGGTTGGGAAATTCACGCAGCTTAGTCGTTCATTCTGCTCGTTTTGTTGGCGGTTTTGGTGTTGTTAAAGGGTTGCTGCTATCCATTGTTAAACTTAAAAAGGGAAAAAATTAAAACTTTAAATCTTAATAATTCTAAAACTAATTCGATTTTTTTTAAAAACGAAACGACAATACTTTTGTAAAAAATAATTGTATATGTGTTTAAAATACTGTACTTCTACCATGATTAGTTTTCTTTTATAACGAAAAAAGTGTTCTAATTATTTCATTGGCTGCTGTGAAACGAGCTAGTTTCAATGTTAATCTTGGCGGTCTGATATCGTAAGCAGGTTGCCGCATAGAATTGAAAATCCGCCAAATGCTCTTTTGGCGAGATTTTTCTCAAAGTAAATCTGTGAGAAATTGCGTTAGTGTACACTTTCGCTTAGGACGGCAGTATAGGTCAGGTCGGGTACTTTTGGGACTACCCTCGTAAATAAAGATTTAGGTCAGTCGCATTAGATTCTAATCATGAAAAGTTAGTTGATATGTTCAAAAGTTCGAGAACCCTGCACTGACTCATGAAAAATGACATCAAAAGCTTTATAATTATAGCCTTATTACACATCATCACCTGCTAATCAACTTCCGGTGACAAACTTGGACAAAGTAATGGAATTAAGATATATTTACACATACATTTTTATTTAAAGTTTTCTTAAAACACATGGTACATATTCTTTCAAAAATATAGTAATATTTGGTGGAACTTTTGAATCTATAGATAGCACTAATGTCGAGTTTTCATTTTCTATAACTTCGAAGCATTCACAGATAAAATCTAGTGAAATCTTGTTTGACAACTCTAGTGACACTAAATGCTCCAACTCCAATGGATCTTGGCATCTTGTATTTTCATACTTCTTATGAATCGTATCTCGTCCAAGCCATGTTTTAGTCTTGGCTTTGCATCGGAGCTTTATCAGAAGACGTGAATTGGGATTCTGGTTTACATTTGGGCTCATTTTAAACTCAGTAACATCGAATAATAATCCATGTTCAAAAATCCTTTTCAATTTAGCTACTGCATCTGGAACCATAGGTAGTTTTATGGTTTGACAATGATTTTCGTGCAACTGTTTAATCATTGCTTGTTCACTTACTGCTGGCTGGAAGATAGAGCAGAGACCAAATTTTTCTGTTTGGGGTACCATTAGAGCTGGATTTTGATACACTTCACATGCTTGAATAAGACCATTTAAAAAACGTTTGCATGTTTTTAAGTTAGCTGCAAACGTAGCATTGAAAGCTTGTCTAAATGGATCCTGGACGTTAACAGCTCCAAACTGAAAAGAGATGCAATCAAGTACAGTAGATTCAATTTTTTTTCTATATAGTTAAAGGTATCTATGTGTTTTAAAGTTTTTTTCATATTGTATAAGGGAGGTCAATGAGGTTTTATTGTATTCTAAAAATTAATATTATGTTGAATTAATTATTTGAAAATATAAATTCCAGAGTAGGCTTCAATAGTCCTCTGTTTTTGTTATGCTACACTTCAATCCTTTTTCAGATTCACAAATCGTCCATAATTATTTTGCCAGTATACAAAGGCTTTCTAGAGTATGCTGTTCAATTTTGGTCTCCATACTTAAAAAAAGAAGATATTGATTCAATTGAAAGGGTTCAGCATAGGGCTACTAAAATGGTCATCCAGTTTAAGTTATGAGGGAAGATTAAAGAAGCTATATATGTTCACTCTAGAGAAAAGAAGGATTAGAGGGGATTTGATTCAACTTTTTAAAATGGTAAAGCAAGGGGACAAGCAGAGGGACTAGATTTCAATAGGGGTAATAGAACAAGGGGTCACAATTTCAAATTGAATAAAGTCAAATTTAAGACAGATTGTAGAAAGCATTATTTTTTAATAGGGTAGTGGATAGATGGAATGCGTTACCTGAAACAATTGTAAATTCAAGTGGGGTAAACGAGTTCAAGAGGAAAATTGACAGATACTGGGATTCCGGTAGTTTGGGTTAAAAAGACTGGACCAACCTTGCTGGGCTTAAGCCTGTAGTTGGTGACTTGATTTGTATTTGTATAAAATTTAGAACGAAATAGGACTATTTGAATGTAAAATGCATGATTCAAAACTTACCTCAAAGGTATCTTCTGGATCTTTGATAGATATAAATTCTGATGTAGGTATTGAAGAGCTTGAGTAAGGTTGCATTATTCTTGAAAAATCATAGTTTGCAAAGTAAAAAAAGAAACCTCTTAAAAGATCATCTGTAAGAGGAGAAGAAAAACACTATATTTTATATTTCTTTAATTTATTGTCTTGGCCAGGCGTCGGCAACCTGCACCTCTTTCGATGTTAAGTTGCGGCTCTCCAGTTCCATATGAAAAAATTACTAATTTACTATCAAAACTTTTAAAAAAAATCAGAAAATTTATATTTTTAAGTTCTCAAGATGAATCAAAATCAAAACACTACTTTTAAGGATAAGAATTCCATTCCAAGCAATTTCTGAGGGAGAACTCCTAAACACTCCTAATAATTTTGGAGTGTGTGCTGATTTTCCTTGAAAATTCTGGGACTTATGATCCTTATTTGGTCGTTATAGAAGTACTAAAAACTAATTAAAACACTATTTTTAGGGGCAAATTTCCAAAATTTTTCTGAAGTGGGATCTACACCCCCCCCCCAAAAAAAATTTGCTGTTTATTATAACTATACTATTTTTCCTTGAAAATTCTGACACTTAAATAATGAGAGGTGCTCATAGGGTTCAATTGAAAAAGAGAAAAATGAGCTAAAACGCGATTTTGAAGGGGAAATTTCCAAAAAAATTTCTGTTAGAAACCCCCAGACCCTCCAATTTTTCCTGGAATTCACACTGTTTACAAAATTTTGAAATTAAGTTCTCTAAAATTATTTTACAATGTGTACGTAAGTCATCTAAAACTTGATGTAAAAAAAGTACCCTACAAGGAGGTACCCCAGAAAAATGTTGGGTAAAAATGCTCCCCAACTAAAATCGCCCTCCCAATCTAAAATCAAATATTTATTAAGCATATACTATAACATTAAAGCAAAAAAAATCCGTGGCTCTTTAAAAACTGGGAAATTTTGTAAACTGTTACTTTTGGCTCTTCCGTTACTTGGTGCTTTTTTTTAAAGAATAACTAAATTATGGAAATATTGGTACGATAATAATATGGAAACTTGGATGACCGCAGCTAGAATAACTGAGGTTTTACAGTAAGGCATATTTTGTAAAGTATATATAAAGTAGTATTTGTAAGGCATATATTGACAATATGCAAAAATAGTTTCATTAAAAAAATTGTTAATTTTTTAATGTACTCTTAAAATCTAAATTGAAATAATTAATATAAGTTGACTCTCTTTATAAATAGTCTTATTGGTATTCCAATTAATAAAAAATACAAAATATATTCCATAACCTGTTTTCTTAATGTTTTTAGAACTTTTGTTTAGTTTCCATTTACAAATTATTAATACACCCTTAACAAAAAATTTATTTTTGATTTTTAGTATAAATTAAAAAGTTACCTATTGGTTGAGTATTTTTAGAATGAGAAAAATTCTTAAGATCTTCATAAAGTTGATCATAATCTTCAACATCTCCTTTCTGTAAGTATTCTGAAATGAAGATATTCTATTGCTATAAAAACTTATAATGTGAATGCATATTAATAGTTATACAGACAGAATTATAGAATTATATATTACAGTTATACAGACATTTTTTATTCAAGAAACGATGGACAAGGATTTTGTAGTCAAGGTTGGTACAAAATGGACCAACCCTGGTCTTATGGTCCCTTAGAAGTGGCGAATCTACGGGGGGGTCTTTCGGGCTGCCCCCAATACATCTAATATTTTACTAAGTTTCTCAAAACGCAAAAAATCTATATCCGAAATTCGGATGAGGCGTACTTAAACAAGTTGAAAAAGTGGGGTTTTTGACTTAAATTTCCAAAAATTTTATGGGGGAGAACCCCCAGACCCCCTTTTAGTGGTTTGAGTAGGATAATTCACTACCTTTTCCATATTACCATTAACAAGAAGATTCAATTTGATTATGAAAATTCTTAGCCCCCTCCCAAATCCTGGATCCGCCACAGCCCCTTAGAAATTTTTTAATGATTCATATTTTATCACTAATAAATTTTGCTATAGTAGATAATCTAAATTGAAAATAGTAAAAAAATAATGTGGATTTGGTCTACATTGAAAAAAGTTAGTACTAAAATCAATAATAGTATTTTTTAAACTTTTTCAGGATATATCAGATTTGCATTATTCAAGAAAGCAAATTAATAAGTTATAAGATTAGAAGAACTTAAGCATAGTTTTAGCATGTCATCAAGAGTAGTGATAAAATGCTTTTAATTAGCCATAAAGTTTCAAAAAAGTGCTGATTTTTTTTTCAAAACAACTAAAAAACCAGATTAAACTATCACATTTTGTTCATGATTTTCATGAGGAACTAATAGTGGTTTAGATATAATGTTCTGGGTTTATTCTTTTATCACCCTTCTTTCACTAGTAATAATTTTGGTTAATGAAGTAAATCCGGCCTGCAGATTTTCACGCCAAATTTGGGAATAACAATTCAATGATCTGATGCCATCGGTTTTCCACTTGGCGACAAAAAAAACGCCAAATTCAGCTTGTGGGCCGGATTCGCTTCATTTACCATAATTTTTTAATGTCAAAGGAACTAAAATCTGGATTTGGTGTGATCATAAACTCCTTATAAAACCCATTCCACCAAATTTCAAGTAGAAAATAAAATTTAAACATAAAAATCTTCAAAATTTTGGAAATCCCTGTTCTACATCATCGGCCATCAAAGGTAGATTTCATTTTCTAAGGGTTCAAAGATAATTTATAAAAAAGTTATTATGAGTGGCACACTTGATACATGAAAATCATAAATCATAATATGAATGGCACACTAATCGAAAAAGGTTCACCATCCCTTTTCTAGAAGAATGGAACTTTTTAATGACTGACTCAAATTGAATAATGCAGATGCATTATGAGAAATAAAACACAAGAGCACAAATACCTGATTTACTCATTATTTCTTGAATTGAGGGCAAAACTGGAGGACTTGTACTTTGCAGGAAATGCACAAGAAGTAGAGTAAAAGAATAACTGTTAAACATATCAATATCTCCAACAAATCCTCCATATTTTCCCCAGTACTTAATAACTTTGGCAAGTGGAGAAAATCTTTCATCCAAATGGCCCATAAATCGTAGGAGTTTTGTATTTTTTAAAGATGGCCTGAAAGATAAATACCAAATTTAGTAGGATTCATTAAATGCAAATTTACCTACTCCTACAATCGAAAAATTGGTAATTTTTCTCACCCACTTTCACAGGAGAAATCCACAAACAAATTGTAGTTGGAATTATAAAACCTCAAAATGGGGCAACGAGCCTTTATAAGCAAAATTGGCTCTTTGACATCAGGACAGTGCTCACGCAATATTCTTCGGACAAAACGCATCATGTACAATGGAGTCAAGCGTGCAACTTCTTCCCGTGATACCAATCCCTCTCTAACGGAATCTAAAGAAGGAACCTCTTTCTGCAGAATATACTCCTGAAAGGAAGAGTTAAAATTCATTTTTATAAAAAAGACCATTAAACATTTTTATTATAAAATTGACTTAGGGGCCGTTCAAATATTACGTAAGCACCCAAGGGGGGGGTTCTCTTTGCTTATTTTTACTGACAAGGGGGGAGGGGGGATATGAGTGATGCTTACGTATGATGGTGCATTTTCGAAAATCTTTTGTTTCTTGCATAAATAATTTCGAAATTCAACCAAAAGTAAATCGTCGTGGAAGATGCAATACAGCACATCTAACATCGGAAAAAGACACAGTTTGATGTAGTTGTCGATTGTTTCAATTGGCAGTGAAATAAATAGCCAAATATGGTTTCGTATGGTTGCTGCTTAAATCGAGTCAAAACCAACACCAGCACATTTATTCATCACCGAAGTTAAGCACTTCCAGGTACGGGCAATACTTGGGAGGGTGACTATACTTCGGAACATCGCTTTCTAATAGAATTTCTCGTTCTCTTGCCCACAACGAGCATTTTTCTGCTTTTCAGAAAAGAATATCGATCATTTCTATTAATTTTGTCTATCATAGATAGATAAAATAAACATTTTTATTTTTTTGTAAATAAGCACTTTTTCTGTTATTATCAGAATTAATTGTTTGATAACTTTATTTTCAATACAATTCTTATGGGAAAATTTTTCTTGCCTCTTATCGTTGTATAAAGCAAAAAAATCATAGGAACATAAACAATTACAAAACTGTATACATTTTATTTACATTTTAATCACAATAAAATTGTAGCAGGTAAGGTACCACGACATAAAATAAAGCATGCTTTATTTGCATTTTTCGGGAACTTTACAAAGCTAATTAAAGGAAAAATAGGTACATGTAATAAATAAATTAACACATAATCGAAGAGCCGAGCCAGTAATATCTTTTTTAAATTAGTTTAATAATATTCGGAGGAATTGTCAAAACAGAATCGCATTCAAAATAAACCAATATCTTTCACGCTTTCAAACGGTTTCATCGAGATTGATTCTTTAAATATCAGATCATGATCTTTTGGATCTATGACAGATCATAAAAGATCGGCAACTTTTTTCTGACCAATGTGAAAATGTGTCAAATCACGGCTTACTAGAGCTATAAAGATGTTTTAAAAATTATTTTAATACTTTTAGGTGCGAAGCCTGATCATGTAATCAAATATCTAAGCATCAATTTCTGAAAAAATTTTGGTTTACAAAAAAAGCACAGCCCATATTAAAACCGCCAAACGAAGTCACGAAAACTAATTGGCGAGAAAGAGGATTGGAATACTAAAGGTGCTTCAAATGTTAGATGTGCCTTATTGCATCTTCCACGACGAAATGTAACAAAAAATTGAATTAGGAAATCTGACGTAAGCACTTTTTTCTGGAGATGGACCACCCTAATATTTTGAATAACCCCGAAAAGTAGTGTTTCAACTCATTTTTGAACCCTTAGGGTTACACAAAAAAAGGACAACTCCTTGTACGAGTCACCTAATTTTCAAGGAAAAAACAGTACTTACTAATAGGGATGTCAAAATTTCGGGGGGGGGGGTCCGGCAGTTTCTTACGTAATTATGGTGGGGGGGTTTGAGGTTTGCTTATCTTTGCTGACAAGGGGGGAGGGGGGGTTAAAAATGATGAAAAAAGTGCTTACGTAATATTTGAACGGCCCCTTATAACTGAAACTTCATATTTCATATTTCCTGTTCATATTTAGGGTTTTTCTTATTATTAGCATAGCTGCCAACCTGATGGGGGGAAAATAGGAGTACTTACATAGATTACACATGGAAGCTCACCAACCTTTTTTACAGTCATGATTTAAAATGTAAGCCACTTTTTTAGTTCATAGTAGAACTACAAAGCACAAATAATTTAGATAAAAACCTAAAACGAAGTCTATGAAGAAACAAAAACATCCCCCTTAAAGTAGATGAAAACAAAATCATCCATAAGTTACAACTAAAGGCGTCCAAAACGATTTAAATAATATTAATCATGGTTCTTGCCCTTACCATACCAGAAATTAATGCTTTCTGTAAAAATTAAACTTAAGAAATAAAATGTAATGTTGAATTCATAAATTTCACTCATCTTACTTTTAATAACATGTTCTTTGAATGATAAATTAATCTTTAAATGGCACTAATCTTTCATTTTGCTTGTCTTTTACGATCTCAACATAAGTATTTTTTTTAAATCGAAAAATCAGTTTTAAGGGAAAAATTGGATGATTGGAGAAGAAAACAAAAATAGGAGTGACTCCGATAAAATATGAGTACTTGGCAGCTATGTGTTAACAATAGTCTACATTAGACCTAACATTCTATAAATTAGTTCTGAAAAAAAGGAAAAATTTCACTGTCGAAAATTGCAGACTGACCTATTAAGAAATCCAATAGTTTACCACTATAAAATTTTGCTGATATTTGAATATTTGGCATCCAAAAAAGCTCAGCTTTCTAATAGAATATAACGGAATAGTACCCAGGGTTAAGGTCACCACAGCTGCCAAACTACTACTTAAGGTTTTTAGAGGATAAAATAAAGGAGCTTTGACACTATGTAGCTAAAGCTTTTAAATTTATGGACTCGCATCAATCAAATGGTATACAAACATACCTCATTATTAAAAGTTGTTTGAAGACAAATATCACTATCACATCCTTTGAAACCAAGTCCATTTACACCAGAACCAAACTGAAAAACTTTGAATCTTGGGAAATATATTTTGAATGGATCTTCAAATGATTTCACGAAAGCTTGTCTTTTTTCAACATCTTCAAATGATAAACTAACTACTGAAGATAACTTTTTTATTTGAGATGTAATCTGGAAATAAAAATTTCATTAGAATCCACACAATTACGATTTAATAAAATTTAAAATAAGCAAATAGAGAAATCTAGTAATTAAAATCTAGAGTATTAAAATAATTTTAATCACCATACCACAAAAGTAAAATCTTGCAAATTCATTTATCTTTATTTACTATTTAATTTTAAAAATTATCCTTTTTTAAGTTCATTATTGCAATTTTGAAAACAAATTGTACTTAAAATTAGTACTGAACTGAAATATACTGAAGTTGAATGATATCTAATAGAAGGAGCTACTTAAAAACTCCAAATTATCCCAAACTTGAGTTTTATTTAAGTTTCATCTTAGAAAAATTTTTACATCTATATATTGATCCCCCTGCTTGACAGAGGCTCAAACATGGCAGGAAGCATTGCCTTCCGGAAAGCAACATTTGTCCATTTTATGAAATTGACAGAAGGTGGGAAGAATCTAACAGTCCGAAATGTTCATCCAGGCATCAGTATTTAATTTACCGATAAGAAAAGTTAAGGGATCCACGAAAAACACCCCATCTCTGAATTTGAATATTTGTGCAATCCACTTGAGAAAAAGACCTTTCTAATTTTTAAACTTAAGCTTGCCCAAACGACTGGAGGAGTGTTGAGTGAAACTCTGTTTCTTAAAACAGCTTTCTAGTTGTTTTAAGTCCAGTTACGACATTGCAAACGCCAAGCAAGTCTGCCTTCTTTTTTGGATGACGTGATGCTTGGTTTGTTTGCGGCAACAAAACAATGGATATTAAAGACGGATATTTCTTTTAGCCGGTTTAAGCTCATTTTGGATGATTTGAAATGTTTTTTTGTGGTTTTTACAATTTTCATACTTTAGGGCACGATTATGCCATTAAGTCATTTTTGAGGGACAAACAACACGTGCAATTAGTGTCCCAACTCCAGTAATCATTCTACAACACCAAAAATTGGCTGTAACATTAATAACTCTCCCGAAATTGAACGAATAGACTTGCCTCTAAATTGACTACTTGCTTTATCACTTCTTTCTAAGACCCTAAGTTTATTTCCTTTCGAAATATCGTCACAATTTCATGCAGAACTAAAGAAGGAACCTCACCAGGTCACGTGCAAGCATTGGAATGTAAAAAAATTGAGATGCAGTCAGGTTTAATGCAAATTGTGTGGTGTCTGGTCAATTAATGTAGGGTAGTGTATATTTGATTTAGTGGTAGTTTTTTATAGCCTTGAAATTTACTGCCAGATGCTTTGTCCATCCTTTTATGATTTATGATAATGTTTTTAATTTTATTAGACCCTTAGGAATTACTAGGTTAAATACAATCTTAAATCTTTTATAATAACTATTTGACATGGTGCAAAATAAAATAAATCTTAAAATGAATTTAATTAAAAAAATTTTAGAAATAACCAATTGGGATTTTTGGCTGGCTTATTATCAATCAAATCATTTTTAAACTAAAGAAGGAGGGTATGGCCTCAGATAAAAGCCACTGATTTAATTTTATGTACTAAAAGCAAAATTAATTAAATGAAATACCAATCTTTCATAGAATTATTCAAAACATCTTTCCTTTTATAATAAAAACCACTACTAGTCACTCCAAAGAAACCTTAATGACTTACTAGTGATGTGAAGTGAGAATATTCTCCGGAGAATATTCTCGGAGAACGAGAATATTCTGAGAATATTCTCCAGGGGCGAGAATTTTGAGAATAATCGAGAATATTCTGTTTTTTGACAGATAAATGGAAATAAATGTCAATATGTTTAATAATATGAAATGGCCATGTAGTATTAGTGTTAAAAACCTAAAAATAATAATAACTTTGATGAAACTTACCCTTAAAAAGTCATCTTCAGTTTAGAGAATATTCTCTGAACTGTAATTTCATTATTTCGCATAATTTTTAATAAATAAGTAAATTTCATTTGGTAAAAAATATTTTTTAAAGTATATTAGAAGCAAGTTTTAATGGGAGAAAATACTGTTATAAAAAAGAGGAGTCTAAATTATTTCCATATAGTTGTTGAGAAAGCAATTGTAGTACCAATAGCAATAGTTGTCAAACTAAAGGACCTTTTAAACATGATATTTAGCTAATTTTGATATAACTTTGTAAAATCAGGAGAATATTCTTTAAAGAAAGGGACATCACATTAGAATTAGGGGCCATTCATTAATTACGTAAGGATGATTTTGGCAATTTTTGACCCCCCTACCCCCATGTAAGGGTACGTAAGATTTTTAAAACCCCTCCCCCCTATTCTTACGTAAGATTTTATTTCGTTTGACCAGTTTAAACTCGAATAAAAAAGATGCATCTGATATACCCTCATTTTTAAAAAATTAAAGCTTCGATAATATACTGAGATCAGCAGGCATTTTAAAAATTTTTCTGGGGTTATTCAATAGTTATTTGATTGGAATTTGTTTACATTAACTTAGAAAATCTTACGTAAGAATTGGTTTGACCCCCCCACCCCCAAGTAAGGGTATGTAGATATTTTTCCAACCCCCCTCCCCCTCGGGACCCTTACGTAATTAATGAATGGCCCCTTATCTGTTGAGAAAAATATTTCCAATTTTTTAATATTTATTTTACAGGAAATATATATAATTAATTTATCATGAGAATGTTGATTCTCAAAGTGGGTTCAAAAAGTTCACTTTACTTTTTGTTTAAAAATAAAAATTATTTCTGAAAGAATAATTTGGCTAGATTTTTTGTTTGTATAATTTTAAATTCAGATTCATTTATATTTTCCCCTTCATGAGAATATTCTCAATAAAATTCGGTAAAATAGCTATATGTTGTTGGGCTCTTGTGACGCGCACAGAATTGATCAAGGTCAAAGCATAATTAATGGAACAATATCCGATTTCGAAATTTAGTTTTTCCCATACTTTAAAAATAAAAATATCAAATCTGAGGCATTGGTTGTACAGTATTAAATAAAAAAATTTTGATACTCCCCCACCGCAAAACTCCTCATAGAAAGTTCCTGAAGTGTTTCATTTGAGGAAAAATCTATCATGAGAATATTCTCAAAATTACAATTCAATTTATATTTCTTACTTATTAAGACTTGTGTGTGTCCCTGAAATATATAGGATCTTCAAATTTTCACTCGTGTATAATTGCATCTCCTCATGTTTTCATGAGAATATTCTCATTAGGATTCTACAAAATTATTTCCAGAAAAACATTTCTATGTACATAACTTTCTTCAAAAACACTAACAGTCGAAAAATTTTTAGTTAATATAATACATCTTGGTTACTCTCATTTACCTTTCAAACATGTTATCTTTCATATGTAATAGCAG
The DNA here is from genome assembly GCA_024610705.1 of Tetragnatha versicolor. Lineage (NCBI taxonomy): Eukaryota > Metazoa > Arthropoda > Arachnida > Araneae > Tetragnathidae > Tetragnatha > Tetragnatha versicolor. The sequence goes on from JANDEH010000004.1 coordinate 1,590,243, forward strand.
GGGGCATCCAGGATGTTTTGCCAGGGATGTTTTTGGGAATTTTGTAAAAAATGGAATTGAATTTTGTGAAAAACAGAATTGAATTTTGTGAAAAAAGGAATTGAATTTTGTGAAAATAATTTTTCATTCTAAAAAGGTCCTATTTCTGTAAATATATAATTTTTTAAATAAAATTACACTTAGCGAGTGCTTATAGCTTGATTAAAGTCCGTTTTTGGGAACCGGAATTTTGTGAAGGGGCTGTTTTTGAGGATTGGAATTTTGTAAAGGGGCCATTTTTGAGGATTGGAATTTTGTGAAGGGGCTGTTTTTGAGGGTCGTAATTTTGTGAAGGGGCCGTTTTCGGCCCTAATTTCTTTCTAGATGCACCCCTGAATAGTGATTTTAAAATTAAATTTGACTTATTTTAATTTATGATGGTCTTCTCATTGTATAATCTTTAATATTCTTCTGATTTGAAGTTAATATTATATACCTGCTAAAAATTTTTTCAAAAATATTATTTTAGTAGTTTCTAGGAGAATATTCTCAAGCATATTAGTGATTTTAAAAACATTTTAAATTTTATGATGGCTTCAAGTTATATAATCTTTAATATTCTCCTGATTTGAAGTTAATATATACTTTCTAAAATTTTTTTTCCAAAAAAAAACTTATTTTAGTAGCTTCTAGGAGAATATTCTCAAAAATTCTCCTCTTGGAGAATATTCTCGAGAATATTCTCAAGAATATTCTCCAAAAGATTATTACCGAGAATTTTACATCACTATGACTTACGGATGAACACTTTTGAAGTTCTGAGAAAACAACTGAATGTGGAACTGCTTCATTTCCATCTTCACAAGTAAATAACATGGGGTCAGTATTTTTACTCTCCTTTCCTCCGTCACGGGCTAATATCTTCCAACCTTTAGTGGTATGTACAGCACATAAAGGTGGCATTGTAGAAATGGGACAAACAAACTGAAAAAAAGTAATGAATAAAGAAAGGTTCATTCATAGGAACATGGACGTAGCTATAGCTTTTCCATGGGAGGTGTTCGAGAATTCACTTTACAAAGAAAAAACGTACATTACTTAAACTAATGTTAGAATAGAACCATTTGACATTTGAGCTACTGGTAAATTTTTTTAACCACCTTTTTTAACTCATTTGAGACTTTTTTGGTTACACCCGAAGCTCCTTGTGGAAGTCACAGAATTTTCAAGTGACTTGCAGCTAATTTTCACACTATTATTTGTCTGTCCTCGCTTGGCACGAATGGTAAACCCAAACGGGAAAGGCCATTCTCTCCCTGGGGTTGGATAGGTAGGGAGAGAGAGCGCCAAACTGGTTACTTCTCGCCAAGAACTACTCCACCTCCCTTCCCTCTCCTTTGCCAATGGGGTGCATAAGTAGCCAAGCCAGCAACCTTGATTTCTCGCACCCCTACCCGAACTTGGATCTCCCCGCTTCCCTCCGCCAAGCGAGCGCAGACAAATAATACAGTGGAAACCTTGTGGAGGGGGGCTGTGCCCCTCCCCCTAAATAATGCTTGTGAAGTCCAGTAGGGTGATTCTTCTAGAAATGTGAAAAATTCCGGTCCCAGGGTTAAAAATCCATGTATTGTCCTAAAATTAATTTTTCTTTCCAACATTCTGATAAATAGCCTTATGATAAGTACGGCACATTAGTATAAAAAATTTTGAAAGCAAAATTTAAGGAATCAAAAAACTTGAAAGCTTAAAATTTCATCATTTTGGCTTGTCCCACTACTGACATATGCTCAAATAAAAGGAATTATAGAGTACTAAAAGCATATTTCCCCCCGATTTTTTTATCTAATATTATTAATCATATCTTATAGTATATGTATTTGTGGAAGAAATTTTTTTGAATTTTTTAAATAACTTCTTCGAATTGAAACATGGTTGTCCCAGGCGATAGTGTTTTTTACCGGACATAAACATTTTAGTTAATTATGAGGCATATAAAAATGACAGAATAAAGCAATTCTTTTTTTTAATAATTAATTACAATCAGAATAAGTGGATATTCACTGTTAGTGCAATCATAAAGTGTTTTACTTGGAAATTTTTTACTTTGAACTGTTCATAACAGAGCGTATGCTTTTAAAATGTCATTATCCTGGCATCCAAATCTCCTAAAAGAAACGGAGTAAAAAATTTAAATTTAGATATGTTCAAGGTATCATTATTTTATGGTTATTGTGAAATTTTCAGGTCTAAATCTGAAGAAATAAATAAATGGCGAAATATTTATTTTCTACGGTGTCATTCTCAATGTAGCAGCAGGCGCGAGGGCACTCTGACTCGGCGTACCGAAAATGCACATCACCGTTAATCGCCGTAAAATTTAGATAGGAATTTTTTCCCACACTTAATGTATTTAAACTTTACTGCCGTTTATTGTATATCAACCAGGACGTGCTCATCTAACATTTAAAAAAAATTCAGAAGTTTTGAAAGAAATTTTATCCTTTTATAAAATTTGTGTTTTAATTTTTTTAGATTTCTAGAGAATCACCCAGTAAGTCAGTAATGTAAGTGTTTAACCTCTTAAGAGAGGGCACAGGCGCCTGTGCTTAACTGTGAGCAAGATTTGAAAATATGGCTATTCAGCTTCTAAAAATTGTTGCCCAGGCTAAGGAGGGGGTCTGGACCCCCTAAACCCCCCTTATATACGTTCATGTTTAGGAGCACACGAACGCCAAGTGAAAATGAAATAATAAATTGATAAAATAAAATAAATAAAAAGTAATTAAATTCTATTCCAAATGTGTACCCATTGCAGGAAGAACCTCCCATCCTCCTCATTGAAGAATTGAAGAAAAAGAAAATTTAGTTAAATAATGCTGTACGACTTTTTTATCTTTAACGGCACTAGTGACAGAAAAAGACGAAGGCAGAAAAGCATTCCATCAATATTCTATTTTTTACATCTCTGACAGTATGGACACTGGACAGTGTTATGATAAAACTGGAAGAATTGTTTTAAGGGGGGTGACTCCAACAAGGGTGACAATTTGTTTTGGTACTTTTTCGTTAGCCGGGGACAAGCAAAAAATCGCCAAATAATGTAGAATTCTGCCAAATTTCTTACAACCATAAGAGGAATGGGTACGCTTCGCTTGGTGACTTGGCTCACAATTGGCGACATTTGCACCCGGCCAGGGTTGGAAAAAAACCTGGGTTTTTTCAAAAAACCAAAAAAAAACGGGTTTTTTTGGTTTAAACCAGGTTTTTTTGTTTTTTTAAAAAACCAGTGGGTTTTTTTAAACTTTTTTTTGTACCCGCATAAATATAGCTACTTAGTTTTTTCTGTTATAAATCCATTAAATTAATAGTTAATCAATTCAGCTATAAACCAAGTGATTTAATTAATTAACTAATTAAAATTAATTTTTTAAAAAGTTAAATTTATATATAAATCAGGATTTTTTGCTGCATATAAAAACCACTGGTTTTTATTGCATCAGAAAAGTGTTTATATGTGTACATTTTAGTAAGATTTTTATTTATTATAAATAAAAACCAACTGAGGTTTTTATAATGGATTCAAATATATGGGGTATATATGATAAAAAACCATATTGGTTTTTATTTTAAAAAAACAATAGTTTCTTTTCAAAGTATAAAAACCAAGTGGTTTTTATACATACTACTTAAACAGCCGGTGCTGAGAGAGTAAAAAATTTTTTTTTTTAGTGCATTAAAATATCCTTTTCTTATTGAACTAAAAAAAAACAAGAATTTCTTTTCAAAGCAAAATATCAAGTGGTTTTTATTATTGGTGCTTAGTGAGTTAAAAAATCCATTTGGTTTTTATAGTGCAAGGTGCAATAAAATTTCTTGTTCTTAATAAATTAAAAAAACCATATACATAGTTTTTATTGAATAACACCATGGAATTTCTTTTCAGAGCATAAAAAAACAAGTTCTTTTTTTAATCTATTAATATATATATAATAAATATATTTGTATTTATTTAAAAAACAATATATATTAAGAGACAATATTTTAATAAATAAATAACTTTAATAAACCCAAAAGTTTTTCTTAAAAAAATTGCAGATTTTCTGGAAAAAAACCAAAAAAACCATTTTGGTGGTTTAACCCTTTATTTACCGACGGTACTTACAAGTACCGTCAACTTTAAAATTACATAGAATAACCATCCTTGCGAATATATTGACAATAATTTACAGGAACACTCTTTCAGTTATCCTCTTCCAGAATAAAAAGCAGCGAAGGTTCTATGATGAGTATTTTAGCGGGAAATGTGAATAGATTTAACTGAAGTTGTAAGTTTAGCTGCCATTTTGATCGGATTCACATGATTGTCATTTTTTTCCCGCAAAAAAGTAGTTAAAGTCAAAAGTTAAGTGTATTATTTTTTAAGACCTATTACTGCGATAAAAAAAGCTATGTTTTTCTTGTATTGTGAGAATATTTTAGCACTCCGTGTACTGACAGTACCCAAAAGTATCAATTTAAGTAATTGGCTCTAGAGGATTCAATTTTCCAAAGATGTATATATCCCTTAATTTTCAATTTAGTGACGAAAAAAAGTATTTGCACGAAAAAAATTGCAGCGAATCATAATGGCGGTAAATAAAGGGTTAAACCATGCCAACCCTGCACCTGGCTAACGGAAAAGTACCTTTATTTTTTTAGCAATCTAAGAAGTAGGTACATTCGTATAAGCCCTTCCACCCCCAACTGGGGTGATACGTTACCAAGTATGTTAACCCCGCAACACTACAGTTGATTCTGGTAACCTTGGAAAAGGTAGCTTTTGCTTCCCTCGGAATTTGATGACGGTGATGACACAATACCGACCACAGCACCGCTGTGAGGCAGGCATAATGGGAATCTGCTGGATGCTCAGGCGCAATGAAGACGACGCAAGCGTTAAAAGCCAATGGGAAGAAAGATAACTGCGTGATAATAATACATAGGAAGCTTTTGTTTATCAGGGATGAGATTGACAAAAAAGCAAAAAGTCTGAAAACCTGCGTGAACGACATTTTCAATATTGTTTTCCAATATATTTTTAGGTAGAATTTGCATGTTAATGAACTTAATATAAAAAAATTTTAAAAATAAAGGTTCCAAATACTAAAAGGGGGTTTGGGGGTACTCCTCCAGAAAATTTTTGGAAATTTGACCCTTAAAATTCAAGTTTTTAGTTTATTTTTAACACCTTTTCCGATTTTTTTGCAGTGGGAGGCTTGAGGGAAAAATCTGAAAAAGTCGGAAAATTCGACAAAAATGGGAAGAATCTCATGCCTGGTTTATGCTCAGCCATTTTGCAAGTTTGCAGTTCCTGAGGTAGTATTTTGTTTCCTATGCAAAAACGGTTCTTGCATATTATCCCGTCGACCATGCCGATGAATTTGAAAATGTTATCGAAGTCTATTGACTGTTGTATAGCTGTGGCACTAAAGTTAACGGCTGCTGAACAGTCAACATAAGTAAGTACAGTAAAAACAAAAGTAAGTTATTTCTGCTCTTACTGTGCGATTTCCGTAGTTTTGTTACATCCAAGAGTACTGAGCCCCCTATTTCTGAATCAGTACCATTTCTGATTACCCCCCCAACGAGTTTGGTTATAGTTAAGGCAAGGGGGGCCACCTCCCAACCACATGACACTTTTAATTTTTATGTCTGATGTTGGTATTTTAAATTTTATTTTTTAAAAATGTGGTTTTTGGCAATTCTGATGAAATCCAGTATTCTGATGAAAACGATGGACAGGCTAATACGAAAGTACCGGGAAGTATGCTTAATAGTACATTTTATGACGCTAAACCATATGGACAGTACACAAGGTTGGCATAACAGAAACAGGGCAAACAACCTGAATAAAAAATTTGTTTTTTATGTATTAGCCCATCAACTGTCAGATTCAGCCCATTATAGGACAGGCTATTCATTTTCAGATTAAGTGGCTAGGCAGGCTGATGCAGAAGTACCAAAAATTTTGAAATATTGAAAAAGACTATGTGGTAAATTTTAAGAATCCGGGCCATGACCACTTCTTGGGGAAATGCTTTCTCACCAATGATTGCCAAGCATTTTGCAGAACGAACATCATAATAGAATCATAGAATTTAGGGTTGGTTGTTGTTGTCTTATGCCACTTGGAATGTCCAAGCTCCACCGCAAAGCGTAAAGGATTTTAGGCAAACGGGGTGCGGCTCCTGAGAAAGAGAGGCCCATGAATGGCAGGAGTCCAACTTAGGCCTTGAATGATAGATGTTGCCACCATCTATCGCCACCTCCACAATTTTGCCATGTCTCTGATGAGGAGGGAGTTAGTCCTGGACCCATGGAAACTGCTGCGACCGACCACAGGACTTTTGGACCCACAGATTTAACGAGCACATACTCTGCATATACTTGATGGGTCTTCAGTGGTGTCGGGAATCAAACCTGGGACCCTCTGATCCCAAAGCCGATGTGTACTAAGCATTGTGAACTAGAAAGATCCATTTATCGTCTTATTTTGGCCAACCCTTGGCGATTGGCCCGGATTGTTAAAATTAACGGTTAATAAAGAGAATCCGGCCCACAGATTTTCAACGCCAAATTTGGCAATAACAATTCAATGCACGGATGCCATCAGTTTTCTACTTGGCGATAAAAAAAATCGCCAAATTTAGCTTGCGGGCTGGATATGCTTCATTTACCAAATTAACCGACTATGTTAAGGATATTTTAAAATGATCGGTTTTATGTAGTACCCAGTGTTTGCAGGGAACTGTTGTCAACCTGAGTCCCAGGGACCCACTTAGGAAAAAAATGTGGGTCCGGAAACAAAAAAATTGAGTTCCTAAAATTTTATGGAAAAGACGTGTTTTTAAACAAACAAAAACACTTAATAAAGTTCCACAAATTATTATAACATAAGAAGGTATTGATTTATTCTTACAAATTCAATCTCTTTTGACAAATTTTTTTGTTTGCACTATAGCATTTTTAAATTTTCATCTTTTGAACCGGATCCTTGCTTGAACCGGACCGATGATATAGGATCATCAATCATTAAATTACTGATTAGTTCTCCCAATTATTTCTTAGGCTTGTCTTTACTCTTTTCATGCATGAGTGGGCTCTTACAACTACTGCACAGCTTACTGAAATAACTAAAATTTACTTAATCCAGTTTTGCGAATTGGGGGAAATTCTCTCTATATTTAAGGGATATAAATTTTAATTTTTTCAAATAATCCCCACTTTTTTTTAATTCCCAGATTATTTCCTAGAAAAATCGCAAGTTATTACGTTAAAACTCGTAAAATCGCGACTTCTCGCGTAGATTTCGTTTTGCTTGGGGATTGTTGCCACTGCTTTCGTAAACGGCCGCGGGCGTCTCGCGTTGTTATTGGGATGTAGAAAAAACAACTTTACCGTGGTCAGAAGCCAACAGGACCAATTTGCAACCGGAAGTTTGGCCAAATTTGCGTTTCTTGTCCGAAATCGTATGTTTTCGCGTCTTTTCTTTCGAAATTTTCCGGGTCCCGCGGACCTGGTATTTTGCCGGAGTCGCGTCCCACTCTCGCAAATTTGCGTAAAAAACCTGCTATAGCGAGTAAACGCGAACCCTGAGTACCCCAGTAATTTTCAAGTCAATGCTTTAGAACAGGGGTTCTCAACCTTTTCGACTCCAAGACCCCCTTTTCAAGAAAAATATTTTGGCGACCCCCTCAGACCTAAAATGTTTAGACACTTCGTCTCTCTCCCTACTCATATCATCTTATCTGAAGCCTTGACTGAACAATTCAAAGATTATATCCCAGCAAAGAATATGGATGGTTATTTATGGGTAGTCAATCCGTTTAATGAGCAAGCCTTTCAAAAGGCTGAATTAAGTATTCATCTGCACGATGATTTAATTGAATTATCTTGTGATCAGAGTATGAAGTTGAACTTTAACAATGCTTGTGTTGACAAATTATGGATAAGTGTTAAATAAGAATATCCAGAAATATTCAAAGCAGCGATAAGGGTATTAATACCATTTGCAACATCCTACAGGTGTGAACAAGGGTTCTCTGAAATTGTGCACTTAAAATCAAAGGCAAGAAATCGTTTGACACTTAAAACGGCATTCTCCTATGTATTACCTGACATTAATTTCTCATTAATTTAATTGTTAAGATCTATAAGTTTTAAAAATTGTTGTGTCTGTATAATATGCATGTGTTGTATGGAATAGCATTGTTGTTATTTTTTACAAGCAAAGGGTTACAAGCAGTGATATTCTGTTTGGCACAGGTTGCATCATTATTGGCGACTTTATCGCTTGTGTCGGAATTCTGGAGTGGTACCAAAATAACTCTGTTAACATGACTGCTTTTAATTTTTGTCTTGCGTCCCCCCTAGGCATGCCCCGCGACCCCCCAGGGGATCGCGACCCACCAGTTGAGAACGGTTGGATCCTAGCAGAGCCCACACCCTGCCAAAAATGGCGATAATTCCGCCATCTTGGTAACCCTACTTTAACACACTAGATGGCACTTGGCGCCATCTTGTTCTGGTTTGGCGCTATTTTTTGGTATATCGCCAAGGGTGTGGGCTCTCCTAGGATTTTACAGTTGAGAACCCCTGCTCTAGGAGTAAAACCAAAGAAGGAAACAGTTACATCCCTATAAGAGTGATAACTAGAATTTCTCTACTTACTTGGATGTAAAAAGATGAGACATAGTGGTAACTTTTATTATTAGCATGGCAAGCTGAAAACGAACGTAAAAAAGGCCGATTGGATATCAGGAATCTAGTATTCCTAAAGCACTTTTCAACACAATTCAACCAGGGATACATGGCTATGAGGTGATAGAAAAGCTTTTTGATTAATTCTTTAAGCTAAATAAGTTTTAAAATAAAAATGATTACACTTCAAAGTTCTTAGTCCATGCTATGTTTATTTCGTTCATGGATAGCGCCATTATTTGATCTTGTTTTGATGCCATCGGTAAAATCTTAAAAGGAATATCACTTCCATAATATTGCCAAGCCTCACAGAGGCAAAATTACTATTATACTCAGTTACAGTGAAAGGAGCGGTTTAGGTTTTAGTTTCTGATCGCCATTTGTATACATCCCAGTGACCAATATTTTCATTCAATACTTGCTTATAACATCAAATTCTTAGTAATGAACCATGGTTTGCAAAGAGGAGGTATATTCTTGGTTTCAGAACTTAAAAGGATCCAAGCGTATAGAGGCTATGTCTTGCTTTCTAAACATGTGTTATCCATTGGAACTACGGTTTTATGGAACGTGTATCGAAGATTTGGGGAGAAAAGATTTCTATATTTTCAAAGATGAAGAAATCAAAGCGAACGATTATTCAGAAATTTTGAAAATCAAGAATATTCATGATTCAGCTTCTCGAAGTAAACTTATCGTAGTATTAAGCCTACTAAATTCGTCTAATACCTTGTGTGCTAAAGAATTATTTAATGTTTTGTGCGAAGAAATAAAAATTGAAACTTTAATTTCAATGGGAATTTTTTCTGATTTAAAACTAGTTGATCAGTATTTACTTGTATTAACGCTGGCTCAACATCATCCTGCTTTTACCTTTGAGCAACAAACTTTTCTTACACAACTGAGTATTTCAGTTGAAAGTTATTCAAACGAATTCCAATCAAGATCACGATATGAGGTAAATTCTTAATATTTGCAGGTTCAATTCTGAAATAGTTCCCGCTGAATATTGCCAATCTCTTTTGGACACTATGAAGTATAAATATTGCTAAATAATTTTTAACTCATAGTTTAAAATGTTGGTAAATTTTAAGAATCCAGGCCATGGCGATTTCTTGGCAAAATGCTGTCTTGCCAATGCTCGCCAAGCACTTTGCTGAACAAACATCGTAATAGAATTTAGGATTGCCTTGTGAAGTAGGAAGTACCATTTATGGTCGAACTTTCGCCAACCCTTGGCGATTGGTCCGGATTGTTAAAATTAATCAAAATGTTTAATTAGATCTATAACTGTTCAGTTAATCATTAAAAATTAGTAAAATTTGTTTACATTTGAATATTGAGCGTTCGAAAGAGATTGGCCGATATTTAGCAGGAACTATAACGGAATCGAACCTATTTGCATTATAGTGTAAACCATATTTTCCTATATATGGTGTTTGGTTTCATTCTACAACTGGGTGCCACTTATTTTTGTTAGCGCTGCTAGCTAGGGTGTTAATTTATTTTCTAGCAACCCAGTGGGTATTAGGGTGGTTCAACAATACATGGTAAAAAATAAAGTTTCAAATATAAACCGGGCCACCCCTCAATTTTTTTAGATTTGTAGACAGTAATATTCTGGGAAAATTTCAACTTTATATCTCAACTGCAAGGGGGTGCTCAAGCCCCCAGAACTTTATAAGTTAGTGAATTCTACTGCAATTTTTTCAATAAATTGTTTTAAAAACTACCAAATTAAGTATGCATTTTTATTTTACAATCTCTTATCATAAGAATAAATCGATATATAAAGTACAAAGTAAAAGTTGTAGGTATTTTTTGCCCCTTGACAACAAAATTATACTATTGCGCAATAGTGTCTAAAACGGATTTCTTGCTAGTTTATGATGGAATGTGGAATGCATTTTATGTTAGCTTCCACAACCGGCAGCAAGAATTGCTTATCTTCTTCATTATTGGTGATATGTATATGAACTACTTTTAACTTTTTTTAAAAAATAAATAAGGCAAATACATTTTTTAGTAAAATACCAAACATATTTTGAACGATTATTAGGTTTATTTTGACAGTATAATTCATACAAATCCTAATTTTGATGAATATTGAAACCAGGAGATGGAAATCCCCGAAAGATTTTCGAGACACAGAACCTAGTGCCTTTCTTAGCCTTTTTTGAAGCATTGCTGAAATTTTCAGGGTGTTTCAGATAAATTTGCTGGCTTTTATTCTATCTGAAAAGTTAAAATTTCCCCTGATATAATAATTTTTATTCACAATTAACAATCGTAAAGGACTAAAAATTCCATTATTGAATAGATTAGTTAATAAATAGATTTTCAGGTATTAAACAAAAAAATAACAGAATTAAATCAACCACATTATGATTATATTTTTTAAATCCTATATTTCATCTTATAAGAGGGGATTATATCTATGACAAGACTTAGTTCAGTTAAGAAAACAGTTTAAAGCTTCTAACCTTTAAAAGCTCTTATTTGAATAAAATAAATAAAGAATGAAAGCAACAGAAATTAAGAATGGGAAATATTATAGAAGGAATAATGTGTTTATATGCAAATAAAAATGCAAATTCTCTAATTCCACTAATTTTTTTATCACATTTAAAAGATAATGCCTAACTAGAGTGGTCCATTGTACCCTGTATAGAGATTTAGCAAAAATTATTTTTAAAAATATATAAAATGTACATTTAACCAGGGATGCAGAATATGTCCGATCCGGCGATCTAGGATCGGGGGAAATTTTAGCCATCTGGGGAAATTTTGTGGAAAAGTATACTATTGAATTGAATTTCAGTACAGTAACAAATATTTACGAGGCAACTTAACTTTACTTTTACTTACTTTTTAACAGATTTTTGATACCGACAATAATTCAGAATTTTTGAATGTCTTTATCATTTTTTAAAATTTTGGGGAAATTTTTGTATGGATTGAGGGAAATCTTGAAGGCAAAAACATTTTCTGCATCCCTGCATTTAACCTTTAAACTCGAATTGAATATAATAGTTTAGTGATAAAAAGCAGTCAACTTTGGAGGGAAAAATTTACTTTTGCATACCTTAAATAGATTATCAGGAATAAAGTGACTCATTAGTCAAGTAAGAACATGATTTTTGGTTTGTTCTAACTTCTGTAGGGGTGACGTCTATTCCCTAAATTTGAAACACTTAAAACATAAAAGAAATATAAAAAACAGGGGGTTGTCCACTGTACCCTGTGATCCATTTTACCCCAGTCTTTCCAAATGATGTACTCCATTAAAAATAATTAAGAAATAATAATAATGTTAATAATCTACCATAAACAAAGTTTCTGCCAAAGAATTATGTGAAAAATTTGAAATACTTCTGAATAGTAAATTACAGGTCACATTCCCTATGGGCCCGCTAATGTTAAAGTTGAGGGTCATTGAGCACCCTCTTAGAATTTGAATAGGAAGCTAAAATTTTGTCTGGACTATACTGTTGATAGGTCTAAAAAAATTAAGGGGTGGCCCGGACTCTCGCTCAAAAAAAGTGTTTTTGAACCACCCTAGTGGGTATGCCTTATAGTTGATTGGCTTCTAAAGTAGCATCATAAAAGTCGGCAAGAAGTGTGGCACCCGGTTGTAATAGTGTGTTTAGAGACCAGTTTTAAAGCCCCATGAAAGAGGGCTGTAGCCCAGTTGCGGATCCAGAGGGTGGCACTCTGGACAGTGCCCCCCCTGGGAACCTTAAAAGATTCTTAAAATGAGTATAATCACTACTTTTATAGGTCTAATTTCAAAATTTTTCTTGGGGAGGACCCCCACTAGTACCTCAAGGGGATCTTCAGAGTGATAATTGTTAGGAAATACTCAATATTTTGACATTTTGGGTGGAAAAGTATAAAGGCAATAGTGTTAAAAAGTGCCCCCTTAGACTCAAAAATGTACCTAAAACTGATTTAATACCATTTTTCTTGTCGAATTTCAAATTTTTTTGGGTGGGGCTGAGGACCCCTATTCCCTCAATGTAGGGACAACTGTTTTGGGAGGAGGGCCACTCACATAGTAGATTGTAACCTTCCGAAATGGCAAATTGCAGAGTGATGACACAGAAGCATTGTGGTGCCATATTGTGCGTGTGTAGGAATCTAAAAAATCGTTCCAATCAATTCCTGAGGCTCGATTCTAAGGATTCAATTCCTTAGGGCCTGTTTCGAAATCAAAATTAAAAAATGGCAAAATAAGGATAATTAGAAATAACCAACAGTATATTAATTAACTATTAAAATAATAAATGTACTAATTTAAGTATAAAAATATAATATTATAATAATATTAAATTATATAATATAATTATAATAATATAAAAAAAAGAAAAGAGTAAGAAAAAAAGCAGAACAGCTTTAGAAAGAGTCCTCCAGTTGCAATGAGTAATTATTAGAGATCTAATTGTAATATTAGATCTCTAATAATAATATACTAATCATTAGTTTTTAATTGTAATAAATGATTATTTCTCTATATATAATTGTCTATCATTAATTGAGCTGTGGGTAAACATGGTGGCTGGAGGACTCTTTCTAAAGCTGTATCAAAAGAACTCTTGTTTTAAAGCATTATCTACTTGGTTTTTTGCATTTTAAAAAATATGTAATGTGTTGTATTATTTGATTTTTGCAATTTTTAAAAAGTATTTAAACTTACTTTAAAATAAATGTTATTGATAGGATGCTTATCAGCCAAGTTCTGTCGGTGTTCTTCCTCAACAACGGGTGCCTGAACGAATGCTCTCCAATGCTCCACACTCATTTCACTGCACCTCTCCTAGATATTCTAATTCTCATAGTCAAGGTAAGAACTTTTTTATAACAAGTAGTATATATGTTACGGGCAAAGTGATTAATTGGGCATTATTAATAATGCCCAATTAATCACTTTGCCGGTAACATTTATATTTTTTGTGTGTACATTTTAGAAATTTTGTTTTATTGTAGAAAGTTAAGTAAAATATTTCACCGAGTATATTACTTAGTCTCTACTCTAATACCCTTAAAGAAATAACTTTGTAAAATTACATATCAGGATTTCATTAGTGTTAGGCATTTATGGGCAATAGGGCGTATCACAAAAACTTTTTTTCGAAATTCAAAAAGGCATACTGAAAAAAGTTGCCTTAGGGGTCACATATTCACCATGAAAAATTTCAGCCCGATCAAAAAATGTTTAGGTCCCCCGGAATTGGGCCAAAGTTTTGGAAATTGCCTCATTTTTCAATTAATTGACCGAAACCTCCAAGATAAAATTTTTATATAGCGTTCATAATTTTTCTAGGATAATCTACCATCCTACCTTATAGTTGGCAGTTAGTTTCATATTTTTACTACTCTTCGTTTAGGAGTAATAATTTTTTTAACATTACAAGTTATTCGTGAAGTTGTTTTTCCTGCATTACTAAAGTTAATTTAAATCAAGTTCTATCTACCCTAGAAAGTTGTAGTTAGTGTCATTTTGATTAGAATTTTATTTTCTAACATATATTTTATGCCCGGTACAAATTATTTTGGTTTTGTTTTACCTGAAACACCGTGTATAATCTCTCTATTCTAAAAAAAAGTTTTTGGTGAACGGTTTCCAGAGAAAGGTTTTTTAAATACTAAACCGAATGACACATATATGGAATCAAAATGTCCGGATTCTTTCCGGATTTCCGAGTAGGCCCTTCGATTTTTCAAAAAAATTCTCAATTTTAAAATATTTCCATCTTTTTAGATAACGGATAAGGTCGCAGTTACAAAGCAAATACTGTCAATCAAATTATTATGCATCCAATCACAACGACCGATTGGCGCTATATTATAAGATGAAACATGTTTTTTCACCATTTAAAAAAGTACTTTCTTGATGAAATATCACTCAAAGACTGATAAAAACATATTCTTAAATCGTACATTTACGCCATTTCATACTAAAATTTCACACTTTTCATCCAATATTTATAATTTTTGGTCTGATTTTATCGAAATTAATTATAAACATAGTGATGTTTTGTCTCTTATTACTTTCAATTGCTTCAACGGTATTGTTTAACAAGTCTGGGTTTTAAAAAAATATAAATGATAAACACTAGGCATATTATACTAACGAGTTACTTTAAAATAATGGTTTTTGTTTGGTCGGAATATTGATAAACAATTAGAAATAGTTAGAATTAATATAGGAGATTTATTCATGGAGGGGATTTGGTGAGGCATTTTTGGAAAGTTGGTTGACGTTTTTTCTGTAAGTTGTTTAATTGTTTTATAAAGTGTATTAAGTTCAGCGAGTATGAATTTGTGGGAATTGCGAAGCAATTCCAAAAGGTCCTGCGTCAGCAGTTAACGGGGGTTGGTGAGCGATAGCGAGCAGGGGGCGGTAGCTCCCTAGTTATAAAAATACAGTCGAGTCCGCTTAATGTGATCGCAACTGTCCAAGACTAAACTGATAACATTATCCGATCGATAACAATAAGCGATCTCATATCAAAAAACAGCAAGCTGTGTAACTAGATTGTTTGCTTTAAAATCAAAATTATGTAATCGCAATAAATGTATTAAAAACTATTTTTACACAAGGTAAAATTTTAAGGGGAAAATATAAGAGTAGTTCAGTTAATAAAATTTAAATAATCACTTACTTTGTATTTTTAAAGAAAGGTGTCTTTTTTCCGCCCCATTATATCCTTCCACTCCAATAAACCACTTATTTATTACATAATCTGAATTCCAGTAAACGAGGGAAAATCAAACTCTCTTATCAGAAACATCTGCAAAGCTTGGATCTTGGTGCTTATTTAACCAATCCCAAGTTTGGATTCGGACCTCCCCCCCATAACCGCTTTCTTTCAGTATAACAGGCGGAATGTTTTATTTTTCTTACTCATATTGAGTTTAAGAAAAAAAGAAGCGCCAGATGTTATCATGGAACAGACGTTTACTTGTAAAAATTGACCTTCAACATGAAATTAGAACTCAAAAGTGGTCGTTTTAAAAGGGATATGGACAAATTTTGATAACATTAAGCGGAGTGATGATGCAAAGTTGATCACATTAAACGATGTATTTTACATTAAATTATATAGGAATGATCGGGACCTGTCGATTTCGATAACATTATCCGATTGATAACATTAACCGTGATCACATTAAGCGGACTCGACTGTAGTACTAAATTTGTCGTTTACAGTAATATTTTTAAAACTCCTATGATATAAATTCTGTAAAAGAAATTTATCTTTAAAAATGCACGTGAACTCAGATAACAGTATATAATAATTTAACTTTCATATATTTACTAATAATTCTAGCTATTCCAATTAAATGGAAAGTATTTGATTTATCCTTTTTAAGACTATTTTTCATTTTTCTAAAGAAGTCACTGAAGCTTTCCCTCTTATTTGTGGGTTTAAAAATTGTGCTGTGTTAATTAAATCTAGATTATTGGACAGGAAATTCCTTTCCAAGTTCGAAACTAAACGGGATTTCTTAGATGCTTCTTCAGAAACAAAGTAATTAAAATGTTTCTATGTACTATGTGTAAAAGTGTATGTATTTCTTTATACCTACTGTAATACTTAGTGATTATCTTATTTCAACTAAATCTTATTTTACTTGTAATTTGTAATATTGGCTTTTTTGTTGGTTTTATTTGTAGTTAGAATTTTTACTCTCTACCAAAAAAATAGTCTTAAAAAGGATAAATCAAATACTTTCCATTTAATTGGAATAGCTAGAATTATTAGTAAATATATGAAAGTTAAATTATTATATACTGTTATCTGAGTTCACGTGCATTTTTATAGATAAATTTCTTTTTATCTATATATATCTATTTTTTTATTATAGATAAATTTATATCATAGGAGTTTTAAAAATATTACTGTAAACGACAAATTTAGTACTATTTTTATAATTATACACGGTGTTTCAGGTAAAACAAAACCAAAATAATATGTACCGGGCATAAAATATATGTTAGAAAATAAAATTCTAATCAAAATGACACTAACTACAACTTTCTAGGGTAGATAGAACTTGATTTAAATAAACTTTAGTAATGCAGGAAAAACAACTTCACGAATAACTTGTAATGTTAAAAAAAATTATTACTCCTAAACGAAGAGTAGTAAAAATATGAAACCAACTGCCAACTATAAGGTAGGATAGTAGATTATCCTAGAAAAATTATGAACGCTATATAAAAATTTTATCTTGGAGGTTTCGGTCAATTTATTGAAAAATGAGGCAATTTCCAAAACTTTGGCCCAATTCCGGGGGAACTAAACATTTTTTGATCGGGCTGAAATTTTTCATGGTGAATATGTGACCCCTAAGGCAACTTTTTTTCAGTATGCCTTTTTGAATTTCGAAAAAAAGTTTTTCGTGATACGCCCTAATGGGCAAGGGCATTGGGCATTTATCAATACCAAATACTTAAGTACTCGATACTTTAAAGTATCCAGGGGTCGCAGAGACCTCCCATATTTCCTATATTTTTAAAAAATTAGTAAAAAACCTCCTGTACTCTCTTATATTTTGATAAGCCTCCTATATTTTTGCTTGGCATGCTAAAATTCGCATTGAAAATGTTCCATTCCTTAAAGAACGGAGAAGTTTCTCCCATAATCCCTAGATTTTTTTTACATCGCATATTATTTCCGAGAAAAATGACGATTTAAAGTGGAAAAATTTTTATTTTTACGCAAGTTTCGTGTTGCTTGTGGACTGTTCCGTTCTTCCTGCGACTTCTTTCTTGGATGGCCGCGGGTGCCAAGTTGAAGTCAGTTTCTTCTGGTGTTGTGGAAAAAACAACTCAACAGTGGTTAGAAGCCATCAAGTCCATTGTTTAGGATCGCATTCTGCGGAAAAATTGAAAAATAACAATTTTTCGCGTTAGTACCGTTTTTCCGGCACCTAGTTGAACCTGGCTTCTTTTCACATAGTAATTACGATGCAGAAAAAACTTAAGCGTAGTCAGAAGATCCCAATACGGAGTGATACCTCTCAGATCGCGTTTTTATCGGTTTTAGTCAGTGTTTTCAACAGGGTTGGCCGGTTTAAACCATTTGGTTTAAACCATTGGTTTAAACCAAATGGTTTTTTTACCAAAAAAACCACTTGGTTTTTTTAGAAATTATAAAATATTTTCAGGATTTTTTAAAGAAAGTGTTATTAAGTATAATCTTTTGCACAAAATTAAAAGGTCAGATTTATCAAAAAATTTACATTTTAAGGTGATTAAAAATCAGAAATCTTTTAATTTAATGATTTTAATTATTGAATTCTCTCTAAACTTAACCTTAAATGCTTAAGTTAAACTTATTATATGTTGCAAGAGATAGTTCATTTATTAATTTCCTTTAAAATGAAGCATTATTTCAAAGAGTAACTAAAGATACACAAAAGTTATCTGTTTTTCACTGATAAAATATGGCTTGGATTTTAATTAATTGATAAAACCAATTTGTCTTATTTGTCAGTCATAAAAACCAGTTGGTTTTTTTACTAAATTAATAAAAACCGTTGATTTCTTTAATCGGATTAATTATCTCAATCATTTATCCAGTTTCAATTAACATTAGTTGCTTACATTTCCCTTTTATTTATTTAAAAAATAAAATTTTCTCTTTCTAAAGAAATTTCTTAAGTTCATAAATTAATCCATATATAATTAAGATAAATAAATTTTACAAATCTATTGGCCCTATACAATATCTAATGTCCAACTGTACAGCCAAACAAGACAAATGCCCCTTCAAAACACCATACGAAGTAGACGATGGAAGTGGGTCGGCCATGTGCTTAGAATGCCACCACACAGAATACCAGCAGTTGCCCTTACTTGGGCTCCGGAGGGTAGAAGATCTCGCGGTAGACCCAAATTAACATGGAGGAGACTGGTGGAAACAGAACGTAGCCAGGCAGGGTGGGCAGGCTGGGCAGAAGCAAGATCCGTTGCCCAAGACCGTAGGGAATGGCGTCGTAAACTGAAGGCCTTATGTGCCATTGGGCACGAAGCAGAATGATGATGATGATGAATTAAGATAAATAATTTGATTATTTCAGTCATTTATCCAAGATAAATTAACACTGATTTTTATTCACTACAATAATATTAGATATTCAAACAAACAAACAAACAAATTTATTATTATCATAATATCATTACATAAACTAAGGGGAGAGAAAAAAAAGAACAAGACAAATCAGGAAGGGGAAAATACATATGTGCTACCAAGGAGTCGCAGACTCATTCAGGCAGCTAAATTATGGCTGTATATAAATACATCTATTGACAAAAAAGGAAAAAAGCAATGCAAAATTACAATAGAAATACAAATTTATTTTTTAAAAAATATAAATAAATAAAACAAAAAATTTACTTTTCATTTTTTTCTTCCTCTTTTTTCTTTTTCTTTTTTTAAATTTAAATATAAGTATTGTGGCCATGCTGTTAGGTGAACCCCAGTTAAATAATGCGTATTAGAAATACAAATTAAAATTCAAACATATTCTTCAATGTTGTTAATAGAATAAATAAATATCTTTAATAATTTTTTAAATTTTAATGGAGATTTTTCTAATTTTATATAATCTGGTAGACTATTATATAGTTTGGGAGATAAATAAACATAGTTTTTATGAAGAATTTCTTTATTTGCTTTCCGAACTACATAATTGTTTTTAGAGCGTAAATTGTCGTTTGAGCTTCTTAATTCTATGCTATTTTTATGTGTAGAAAAGAAAATAATGGTTTTATGACAAAAAAGATATCGAATAGGAAAAATATTAAGACTTTTGTAAAGATCGATGGTGGGAGATTGATAATCTCCAAAAAATCTGACAATTTTGTTTTGAATTTTTACAACGGGATTTATGTTTCCGAGATAATCACCTCCCCAGATTACCAGACCGTAACTCAGAATGGAATTTACCCAAGAATGGTATAACTGTAAAGAAAAACTTTTGTTTATGTATTGTAAATATTGTATATTCAAATTGGAATATTTTAAAAACAAAAATTATTTTTAAAACAAATTAATTTAATTATTTAATTGATTTTAATTAATACAAATCATTTATCAATTATAAACAACCCCTGAAATAAATGTCTCATTTACAACTCAATTTCAAACATCACTGCTGAAATAACTTATTCTGAAAATAATTCTAAAAAAACCTGGTTTAAACCGAAAAAACCCGTTTTTTTACCGTAAACCAAGAAAACCCGGTTTTTTGCCAACCCTGATTTTCAACTAATTTTTCTTAAGGATTTCCTAAGTTGTAAATTTTTACTGATAGATCACTTTGATTATAATGCAGTGTTTTTTAAAAATCTTGTTAGATTTTAACCTGTTTCAAATATGGTATCAAGGGATAAAAGGGAACCTCCCCTTAAAAAAATGGGACTGTGTGTCTAAAACAAGTTAAAACCCTGTTTTTAAGGGTAAAATTTCATTTTTCAGGGGGAGGACCCCCAGACCTTCCTTTATTACACTTGGAACTTTATGATTCAGCACTTTTTTAAATATTTTGCTAAATCTTAAAATTAAAACAAAAAAGTTATTGTTTTTGATTTCCTCTTCTATGCTTTTTGGTCAATCATATTCGGAATATGATTGACCAAAAAGCATAGCAGAGGAAATCAAAAACAATAACTTTTTTGCGATCAGTTTCCAGGGAATAATTCCCTGGAAACTGATCGCAAACAAGATATTTTGACACTCCTATATTTTATTTTTAAAAATCCTATCACTCCTATCCTATATGTCACTGCTATCCCTGAGTATCCGATGTATTCGATACCTTAAAATAAAAGTATAGCGATACTTTATGGACACAATTTTTTTTCAATGAAATTATCTTAAAAATATCTGCTGGGGATTTAAGGCAACCTGTTTTCATTTTGCGCCTTAAAAATGGAAAGTAAAACGGAAGTCAATAAAAAACAACCCTTGTATTCGATACCTGAAAATACAAGATACCTAAAAGTATTGGTTTTGCCTTTCCCTAATCATGATTTTCACAAATAAGAAAAATCCAGAATTGTCAGAATATTGTCATTTCACCTAAGAAGTTAAAGAAAATTGCTAAGTTTTATTAAAGGGGAAAATTATCTTTTTGAATTTCAGCAGCCAACTTTTTTTTTAAGATAGAGGAAAAAATATTAAAGAAATGAACTAGATCAGCGGTTCTCAAACTGTGCTCCGCGGAGCCCTTAGGGCTCCGCCAAGCATTTCCAGGGGCTCCGCGAAGAAATTTGAAATAAATACATTTTTTGATAATTTCTAATTTTCTTTTCTCTGAAAGGTTATAAATAACTTTCTGTAAGATGTTGGTAAGGTCTGCTGGTTTTTGCCTTTTTCAGGTCTTTTTTGGTTTACCAAAACAAGTTAAAACCCTGTTTTTAGGGTCAAATTTCCAAAACTTTTCTGGGGGAAGAACCCCCAGGATGGGACGGTTTGGCGCTGGCCGTTTGCGCGCCGTTCCCGTTTCGACACCAAATTTTTCTTCTTCTAATTTTTAGAAGAATTATGAGAGTTCTATTTACTTTCATTTTATTTCTGCCGCTGAAACGGCCGCGCTGAATAGTAGCACACCAAGGAACCCCATTCCCCCACCTCTCAAATTGATTACTCAGCACCTTTTTTTATAAAGTTCACCAAAACCAAGGGAAAACCTGTTTTTAGTAGAATCAAATTTCCAACCCCCCCCCTTAATAGCATTTGGAACTTAATTACACAAAACGTTTCTTATATTAAGTTCTTTAAGATGCAAATTCTGCCAAAAATGTATAAAAAGCTAACATTGATCCTATGGCATGGGAGGGGATAAGGAATGATTTTGGGCTCATGTGTAAATAAATTTCGATATGTATCTCTGACGTATGGTCTAACAGCCCCCCAAAACAGCTCTTGATTTCAAAAGAAGTAACTTTAAGGAAAACAAAATTTACAGATGTATAAATTTCCGTATGAATCCTTTGTTCATGCATCTCCGGCATAATGATTAAAAAGTGATAGCATTAATATTCAGAAATTATAAAATATAATTGGTAAACAAAATATTCCATGTATCCCGGGTGTATATCAAAGGGGCGAGGGGGCCCGGCCTCTCCCCCGGAAAATTGGACTACGTATAACAAAACAAGTTAAAACCATGTTATTTAGGGTCAAATTTCCGAAATTCTTTTGGGGGAGGACCCCCAAAAACCCCTATTGTACTTGAAACTTTATTTTTGTCAATTTTTATAGTAAGTTCGTTAAAATTAAAATCCTGCCTAAAAACTAATGTCCAAAATTTGGACAATGATGTACCTAAAACGAGTTAAAAAAACTGTTTTTAAGGATCAAATTTCACAAAATCTTCTGGGGAGGAAGGACCCCCAGACCCTTCTATTGTACTTGGATCTTAATTCGTCACAATTTTTCTTACAAATAAATTATCCTACATGCAAATTATACCTAAAAATGTTTTTAAAAGCTATGTTAAGGGGCCATCCATAAATTAAGTGAGGCGTTTTTTCCAAAATCTGGACCCCCCCCCCTCCCCCCAAGTGAGATTTACCTACAACTTTTTAAAAATAATTTTCAGTTTCTTATCCATTCTCATACTTAAAAAATGAAAATCGTATAATTTCTAACTTAAAAAGTTGATGTGAGATTTTTATCGACCCCCCCCCCCTCCCCCCTTGGTGACAATTTGGTGAGATTTTTCCAAACCCCTCCCCCCCCTTTTTGACCTCACGTAATTTATGGATGACCCCTAAACTGTTAAATATGCATGGGAGGGGCCGAGGAATAATTTTGGAACCCTCCCGAAATAAATTTCTATTATGCTTTTATTTCTAGAAGCAATGGGTTTTATGTAATTTGCTTTTATACCTTGAAAAATTTATTTCGGAAAAGGGCTCCGCGAATAATTTGTCTCTTGAAAAGGGCTCCGCGACATAAAAAGTTTGAGAACCCCTGAACTAGATGAAATGGCTTAGAGAATTCTCTTTAAATTTTGCTGGAAAAGTCTAAAATTTTATAATTCAAGATATTAAGCAGAAACTTTATTAAAATTGTAGAAATAGCAGTTATGTTTACATATTTTTTGTAGTTCAAATAACCAGTTTAAAAGTGAAGCCTCCACACAAGAAAACCTGTATACGAATTAGAGTAAGTTCTGTTGATATTTTATAATAACCTCCTTGGTGTTTATTTCAATATGTACTAAAATAATATTTATTCTCAAGGTTGTGTGGGGTGGCAATAAAAGTACAGATGCCTTTAAAACACCTCATGAGCTGTTTGTCTTCCATCAAAAGGTATGGGTTTTTTCTAAATCAGTTATGGCTACTATATTTTTACTGAAGTGTGTTAGATATAAACTGTTCTCTATCACCAGTTTCAGACCTGCCAACTTTCCTGCTTTTGGCCCGAGTTTCTGACTTTTATTGTGAATTGCCTGTCTCTATTTTTACTGGGAGTTTTATCAGGATGGTTTTTATCCTGCACCCGATAAAAAAAATGACGCCAAAGATTTAAATTAAAGACGGAAAACTCAGTCCAAAAGCAGGAGAGTTGGCAGGTCTACAATTTCTTTAACTCTTTGCAACAGGCACCTTAACCTATAAACTACTCTTATAGCAGGGTGGCCACCGATATAGAAAATATGGAATTATCAGGGAACTTTGTAGAAAATCGGGGAAATCTTAAGTATTTTCCTGACATCATACAAAATTAGCTACCAATCCCTTGGTTGAACTGCATATATCTTTATTCTTTAGGGCGCTGAATAAATAAACCTGAATTCTGATCGGATTCACTTTTGTTTTCAAAAGCGAATCTCTGAATTTTAAGGACAGGACTATTATTATTTTATTTTCATAGTGTTTCTGGACAGATTCGGTTTGTTAGTGTAATTCCTATTATTTGCAGTTATATAACAATATCTATTTTAAAATTTCAATTTTTATCGGATTTACCTTTGTTTTCAAAAGCGAAGGTTTGCCGACAGCGCGTCAGAAAAGGCAGTGCTCACATTTTAGAGGGAAAGTTCCCGCAACAAGCCTTGTGAAAAATCGTCTCATCTTCCCAAAACGAATCTCTGAATTTCAAGGACAAGACTATTATTATTTTAATTTCATAGTATTTCTGGACAAATTCGGTTTGTTAGTGTAATTCGTATTATTGCAGTTAAATCTAAAGATATATACTATTTTAAAATTTCAATTTTTAAAACATTTATTTATTTTACTATAAGATTATTTAACTATTTTCAGGGGACTATATCTGGGTTTCAAAGTTAATCATGCATTTATTTATATTTCAAATTGAATTTTTACACTTTTAACAAAATTGTAATTTGTATAAAAGTAACTTTTTTGTATTTCTTTGTTCTGGTGATAAAGAGTATATAGCATTTAAAAATGTACAATCAGAGAAAATTTAATTATAACCTGGAATTATCAGGGGAAATTACTAAGCTAAGTTGGTGGCCACCCTGTATAGGGTGGCACCCATGTAAAAAGACCTTTCCCAGGGGTTGGGCTCTTTGAACAACTAATTCACACTTTAAAATATTGCAGGTTGGAATACAAATACAAATTAAGTTGACCAACTACAGGCAGTATCTAAAATTTTGAGGATAATACCTTCTGAACAAAATTTTTGTTTCTAAATATGTAATTTAGGATTTTAATAGCATTTTAATCCATTCATAAAGCATTTTAGAATTAGGGAGTCCAAAAAAAAAGGTTCCACACTCTAATAGTTGAGATCAATTGCGCCCCTGGTTTAGGAGAAAACAATATTGGGTAACTAACTTCATATTACCTTTCTTGCAGTTAATTCAGTTGTATCCCACTGAAGCTAAACCTAACAATCAAGACAAATGCATACCACCTATACCTCGTAAGTATGATTTTGACCTAATGCTAATGATTGTGTCATTTTTTGTGTAGAGAATAAAGTCTAATATAAATTTTAAAAATTATTTTGAAATTTCACTGCATAAAGCTGTTCTGCTCCTTCTTTTTCCTCGGTATTTTAAGTAAACATTTCTATGATAAGATTTTAAATTCTTTTTTTCTCTCTCTTTTTTTCAGATCTTTTAACAGTAGGGGGAAATAAACAAAACCCTCTTCCTGAAAGTATTGTATGTGCTGCTGCAGAATATATTCAGTGAGTTATTTTTAATACTTTTTGTTAACTTGAAAAATTCTTCTGGTTTTCTTCTAAATGCAACAATAAAAACTTTTCTCCTTTTTAAGGATTGAAGTTTGGCTCCATTAAATTTATATGTATTCTATTTTTTTATCAAAGGGATGCTATGATATAAATATTTTTTACAACTTAATAAAAGGTAATAATCTGTTAAAGAGGGCCCTTGTTGATAGTTTTTAGAGTTTACGTGCTGACAACAGCATTAAAAAAATAACATGTTTTAAAAAAATCATTCCATTATTTCTGTGGGAAAATTCTTATATTATTCTGAAAGAAGTTCAACGCATTGGATATGTACAGGAAGTATATAAAACAGGTAAAATCACAGTCTTTGTCAACGTGGTGGAAACGTCATATTTGTGGCAATTCGATAGAACAGCTGAGCAGTTACAAAGTTTCGGATTTTCCTTCTGAAGTTTTATATCTGGGCTTTTTCCCCTTTCTTGCTTGTTTGATTGATTTTATGTGAAATTTTCTATTTTACATTTAATTTAATTTGTCCTAAAATTTATTTCTGATTTATGATCCTCTATATCATTTTAGGCAGCTGAATTCCCGACTTCCGGGGTATGTGTTAGAAAGTGAATTTGTGAGGAACTTCTTTATGCCTTCATATCCTAATCGTGCTGTACTTACAAGAAATACCAGAAGTGCTGAAAATGTTCAAAATGATATTCCACCAAGAAGCTCACGCTTGCGTTCATTGACCATCTATAATTCGCAGATTTCAGAGAACCCTCCCAGGCACCGTTCTGAAAATAGGCAGAAGGTGCCAATTAACTCTAGGCCAAGAAAACAATTTGAAAATGGGTAAAAATAACTTTACTAACAGATACTCTACAATTAAATACATATATATATAATAAATAATTATAATAAATTATAATTATTATGTAATAATTACAATACTAATTAAACAATTTATGAAAGCTTTAAATAAATTAAAATTGACAACATTGTAATCTGTTGTAAGCAGCCAAGATATACAGATTGCAGAATAATTGTAAACATTTAAGTATCATTATGAAATTTTAATTGTTATTTAAGCAGAACAGCTTTTATGATTAAGTATTGCAGTTTCACACCTTAATTAGTCAATGCAATGTAGCTCTCAAATAGTAAATGTGACAAAACAAATCTGTAGCAAAAAAAATCAATCTCAAAATATAAGTTTTAACATTCATTATTTTTAACCAACCTTTGTTGAGAACTTGTGTTTCTTTTAACCTTATAATATTTTGTATACCTTATTCATTCCTTTAAATTTTAGAAGCAATGTGTGCTCTCAACCATCTCCCATAAATTCACCTATAGAATCACCTTTATCATCTCCTTATGCTTCTCCTGTCAATTCTGCAACCAATTCACGTCCAGCCTCTCCTTGGAATATAGCTACAGGTGCTGATAGGAATTTTGGTAATGTTTGTGCAGAACCCCCTTCTTTAGAAAAGGTTCACATGAAAGAAATTCCTGACGAGTGGAATGCATGTAGGAATTACAAGATAGAAGAGGTAGCTGTATAATGATATTATTGATTGGGTTTTATTGTATGGATTTACTGATATTCAATCTTTGTTGTATTTATTACTTTATTTATTTTCAAAAAATTTAGTGTGTAAATATATTTTTTAAATCAAAGATGTGATTCTTCAGTAGGTGTGCCGACTTCTGCTTTAAATATTTCCCTCATCTATTTCCGCTTTTATTATACAGTAAAACTCGACTTTGGTTATTATTTGATTATTCATCTGAGATCTCCAAAATCCTTTAAATGCCCTTTATTTAAAATGCTTCTTGCTCACAAACAGTGGCGTAGCTAGAAATGAAAGAAAAAATTTATTGTTTGAATTACACTATTTTTTTCTCAATGAATGAATAACTTAATATTAAAATAAATTAATAATATATTTTAATCATGAAACAAAGAAATCCATTGTTTACAACAAGCTAGAATGAAGTATTTCATAAACACTCATAAATGAAATGTGAAGAAAGAACATTTTATTTACTTAAAATTAAAATCATAAATATTAGCTGGGGTGGACATAGGATTTGTTTTTTTTCTGGGGGGCTAAAGAATTTTCAAAATTCAATTGAATCTTCTTAATGATCTTAATATGGAAAAGGTAGTGAATTATCCTGCTCCAACTATTAAAAGGGGGGTTCAGCAAATTTTTGGAAATTTAAGTCAAAAATCCTTATTTTTTCATCTCGTTTTGGTACGCCTCATCCGAATTTCGGGTACAGGTTTTATGGTAGAATTTTTGCGTTTTGACAAAATATAAAATAGAGTTGTAATAATAGAGTTACAAGAGGGGTCTGGGGGTCCTCCCCCATAAATTTTTTGAAAATTTGAACCTTAAAAACTGGTTTTTAACTTGTTTTGGTGTGTCTAATCCGAATTTCGGGAAAAGGGGAATAAAAGAAATTCTAGAATATTTAATTTCACAAAGAAAACAGTTTGGGGCTTGGAGGGTTCAAAAGACCCGTTGCACCCCCTCTGTCTACGCCACTGCTCACAAACGTTCATGTAGAATACTTATAGGTAAAATTCTATTAGAGCATGCATTTACTATTCAGTTTTCATTTCCATGCATTTTCTTTTTTCTCATTTCAGGTAATTTTTTTAAAATTCTCTCATACTTTGTCATCAATCCCATTGCTGTTAAGTTTTATTTCTATATATTTGCCAAAATTGATTTAATATATGAGTTATTTTTTTTTCTATGTTGCATTTACTTTAGCTTCAAGCAATGCCCATTGAAGATCTGGATTCATTAGGCGTCTTAAAAGATTCTGGAACTGTTTACAAAGACCTTGAAAGAAAAAGGTATGTTTTAGTTTAGGGGTTTTTAAACTGCATCATGTCAGTGCTTTATAAGCAAAGATGTTTGAGCATTACTAATTTGTGTTGCTCTGCCAGAGTTCCCATGATCCTTGGGAATTCCATGGTTCTCCCTTATATGGAACTAAAGGGGAAATTCTCCCATTCAAGGGACGAGATGAAGAGTTTACAATATAACAAGTTAAGCCTAGAAAACTTAAAAACTTACAAAATATGATTATACGGGGTGTTTCGAAAGGTTGATATTTGTGGCTTTTATTGGGAACCGTTAGTCCTAGGGCGACAGAAGTAAGGTCTAGGTAAGTGACTGGAGAATCCATTGAGATGACTTTCAGTGCCCCTAGCGGTAAAATAAAAAAAAGTTAAACTAATTTAACATATTTCAGACAAATGGACCAAAAATGGAAAAAAAATTTTGACTTTAATTTTGCAACTTTAAACTTGAAATTTACCAACTTTTTCATTTTTGAGGCCTGAAAAAGGGCTATTTTCACATGCTAATATCTTTGCCAATATACACGTTATTTCATGAAATTTTTTTCTGCTAGTTTTTCATAACATTGGCAACACTACTCTCACTGAGGTTTTTGCTCTATCTCCTTTTAGTTTTCAATTACTCTCCTTTATTACTCTAATTTATTATTTAGTTTTCAATTACTCTCCTTTTACTTTTCAAACTTTTTTATTTCGCTGCAGGGGCTGTTAGTCATCTCAATGGATTTTCCAGGGTCACTTACCTAGGGGTAGACCTTACTTCCAGGACACGTTGGTTCCAAATAAAAGCCATGAAACAGACTTTTGAAACACCCTGTATACAGTATATCCTCATTATCTGGGATTTTGAGGGAAAAAAATTCCCCTTGAAATTTAGTGCTTCTCGAATATTGAACATTCTTCCTTTTTATAGATCTTATTCTATCTATGAATTCTATCTATGACTGTCTTTATTTCTTCCAGTCCACCCAACGGACTTATTGGCTGCTACATTCCAAAAGGCACCCTACTTCTAAAGTCTTCTCCACTCTTACCACCCAATAGCAATGAGAGCTCTCCTGCTTGCTCTGAATATTCAAGTCCTCCTCAAAGCCCATCTCCTGGTGAACCATGCAATCAGAGTAGTTCACTGAGCTCAGGGAATGAAGAAAATACTGAAAAAAGTAATTTTAACTTTATTTCTTGTAAATATTAAATACTTTAAATTGTTTTCTCAAACTGTGTCATCAGATTATCTCCTTTTACCACTTTATTGAGTCTTTACTACAAGTCCTTTCTGGTAAATTTATAGAAAGAATCGCTATAGAATTTATTTTGCTGTTCTGCAATCTTTAATATCTATTGTATCGAAACTATTTTGGATTTTTAAGGCAAAAAAGATCCAGTTGTGGGATAAAAGTACAGTATAGGACCCCGTATCCGGCTCGCTCGGGACCGGCATCAGTCCGGTTTACGGGAAAATCCGGTTTTCGGAACAATTCCCGAAAAAAGCTCAGAAAGACCGCGTCTGTTTACTAACATAACTGCGGCTGTATAGTAACGAAAATACGCGCAATCTGCAGGGTCCCGCGAGAGCAAAATAAACAAACAATCTCGCGCGGCCCCTGGCATCCCCCTCCCGAACATTTCCCGCTCTGAAAAGCCGAAGTGAGTGACTTTTTTTCGGCGTGGCGACCTCTTGGCGCGAGAAAAAATCCCCATACCGAAGCCGAAATGGCGCCAATTTGGTTAACGCGTTTTCGGAGGTCACGTGAGTCCTACGGACCAATGGCTAGACGTATTCAACCGGCACACAGTGGGACGAAACGGTGTTTTCACTGGACATGCCTTTTTCATCCTGTTAATCTAAACGTAAAATGTTCGGTATGGGTGAATTTTATGTATTTTTTGCGCTAAATTGAATAGTGAAGACTGTTTTAAGATTTGAATTAAAGGGATGAATATCATTTTGTTCTATAATACCGTATAATATTATACGTAATCCGTATCGAAATATTTAAGTACAAATAAAGGGGGATGATTGAAAATAAAGTATAGAGTATTACAGAAAAGTATTTTCAAAAATTACTAATATAATCTATCAGTACCTTCATTCAGTTATATCCATATCAACATCTTCATCTTCAATGAAGTCCAGGATGTCAGCATCAAGGAACAGGGTTTGTGTCTCGGGAAACCAATCCTTGTGGTCTGAGTTGTGAAACGAGCTTGAATGTGGTCTCAGAAATGAAATTTTGGGATCGGAGCTTATAAGAAGATTGTTCAATATGTCCTGGTTTGTAGCAATCCGGGACATCTTCCTTGCTCTCAATTCCCGGCATTGTCGAAAGACTTTATTTAATGCTTCTTGTGCTTCTTCCGAAAAATTCCCGATTGGAAGAATAAAATTTTCAATAATTTTTTCTCCGTGTATTAATACTTTATGTACTGTGGGTGGCATATAATACCACCCATAGTGCGCAATGTAGACTTCAGCTGTTTGTCGTGCATATAGTCCGAATTTTTGGGGGTTAACCGGTTTCCCGGAAGAAATAACTTGGAGAACAACTGCAAATCTTCGAATAACTTCTTCCTCAAGTCCAGTGATTGTTGCTGTCTTTTTCGGATCTTTAAAAAACATTCGGGCCATATTTCCATCGTTATAAGTTCCAGCACCTTGCTTAACTCGATCAACATAAAGTCCAAGTTCTTTAAATTTTTTCTGGATTTCAATTTTCCTTTGTTTTTGCTGCTCTTTGAGCAAAGCTGTGTTTGCAGCCCATTTCTTAAAATCTAGTTTATACGAGAGGTGCAAAAGACACTCGAAGAAACGAATTTTTGCATGGAGAGGAGAAATTCCAAACCTGTAGTGTTCTTCTTTACAGGTTTTTGAGTCTATTACATTTAAGTGGTTCATCATTGTTGGCGTTGCTCCACATATGTAACAACGCATGGAGGAACTGGTTTCAGTAACAACGTTTATCATTTTTCCATCTATCATAGTCATATGGAGTTCGTGCTCTATTGCTACTAGATTGATTTGTGATGGAATTAAAGAAGCGATTTCTCCTTCCATTCTTTCATTTTCACGGGCAATTGTATCCTTGGTTTCTTTGCAGAAAACAAATTTTATGGGCCTACAAAAGTGTATTGAAGAAGGCCTCGTGTTTTCCCAAACAACTGACGAGTCATCTATATCAACTAATCTGATTGGGACTAAAGTTGTTAGGTACAACGACGAGTCATCCTCATCCTGCCCAGCACTAGCCGAAAAACGTTGTTTGTACACGCTCTGACTAGATGAGCCATCACAGCCCCACTTCGAAATAAGTTTAAGATTCCTTCTTCGTATGAGATCCTCATCCTTGAGGGAGAGTGACACAATTCTTGAAGCTGTGTGATCCAGCAGGGACTGAAGAGGTACAATCGCTCCCCGCTCCGTTACGTCACAGTTTTCAGGATAACATTCCTTTTTCATTTTGCTCATCTGATAATATGAGGGAAATATATCCAAACCTTTTTTCAAAAGGGAAGTTCTCAGAATCATGTATTGTGATTTAGAAAGATTAAGAGATGTACTTAGAGCAAGGGAATCTTCACTTGAAAACTTCACTTCAAACTTTTCACCTGCGTTCAATATTTCGTTTAACTCCTCAGAATCATCAGAAAGATCAAGTATTTTACGAATAATTTTGGCTTTGATATGATGTCCCTCTTGCCTTAAATTCATCTTAGCGGCAAAAAGCAATTCTTCGCCCGAATAGCTTGCTCTCAATTCTTCAACCCTACGCATTTTCTGCCTATCACATAGGTTACCGAAGAGTACAAATGGGGGTCCATGATGATACATCTGAGGCTGAATAAATTCCTCGGGATACTCAAAAGTTTGGTTAAGCCAAGCTTCATTTTTCTCGACAAAAAATTTTCTCCTAAAGCCACTTCTTTTCCACCTTTTTTTCAGGTTAATGCAAAATGATTTAAGCTTACCGTCCAAAAGAGCAATGCCATTTTGAGAAGCATTCTCAGCTACTTCACTTAAGATAATCTCTCGTAAAATTTGTGCGTTCATCGTAGAGTCGTAGGGAGATTTCAAAGCAAGGAACAATTCACGATTTGTCCTGAGCATTTTTGAACTATATAAATAGCGTTCTTCGATTCGAAACCAAGAACGGAATAAAACTACTGATTAGAAACAAACATTTAAAAAGGTCCCATCGGTTAGTTTCTCCTGGAAAAAAGTTAATAAAATTTTAAATTGAAATTCGAATTTTTGAAGCAATTTACTATTCAACTTATGTTAAATTAATTTAATTTAAGAAATTTAAAACTTCATAGCTTCAAAAATTCGAATAAAAATCTAAAATTTTTCAAATTAATTTTTTCTTTCTACTGGAGAAGCTAATCGATAGGAATTTTTGATGCCGAGTAAAATATTTAATTTAATTACGAATGTGAAGTTGTCATGGCAACCATATCATATAACTCGTATTTGTCGATCTTTGACTCTGATATAACCATTTCAAACAGGGCTAGCGGACAAAATGGGTAAAACTGGGTGGTAATTTTTACATATTTTGTAGAGAAATATCTTGGCTACACATCCGTGAAATCCTTTCTTTGAAGACTTTTGAAGTTTTTTTGTACGAGACGATTTTCTAGACGCTTCAATCAAAAAGTATACCATTTTGTAGACAAAGTACTCATTTTGGACCACAAAGGGTTCCAATATTTGTATTTTCCCACACATATATACTCTTATACTATACCATAGCAGTCTATAAAAAATTAGGACTGGACATTTAGTTTAGATTCGATGCAATTCTAATAAACGAGAACGAGTCAATCATGAATTTTCATCGTAACAGCCCATTCGTCCCAGCGTTTTACAGCTTTTGAGTTCGAAAAAAAGGTGGAAAAACTTAAATTTTGGAAACAAAATTTCGTTTCTATAGTCCTTGGAGTCCGTATAATATATTCTTATGCTTTTAAAAGCCGAATAAAAACCTTTAAATTTTGACCAATGTCCAAATTTTAACATGGGTTCGTCCCACTGTGCGGCATCCCGAAGCCGGTTTTCGGCCCGGCATGGATGGACTTTTTCTCGGCGCTGGAAAAACGTAAGCGTCACGTGATTAAAATCAATTACTTTAAAGATTTTGTACTAAAATAGTTCTTAAGTATCTATAATAATAAACTTAAGACTAAAGAAATTAAAAGCTGAACTCACCAGATCGGACTTGTTTGTTTCGGTTTTGATACGATGCCGATTTTCGGCACGGTTACGAGTACGCTGCGTTTTTTCGGTACCGAAGCGCGTTTTTTCCGTGCGACTTTGGTTGCCAAAGTTTATCCCTTTTTGATTGAAAGAAGGGACTTGTCATCCGCGAGCCGATTTTCGGCGCCGAAAATCGGAGTACATCGGTCGGAACTCACTGGATCCTTTCGTAGCACGGATTTGGAACTTTAAAAAAAAATTTAATTTTAGAAAAACCGCCGGTTTTCGGAACACTCCGGTTATTGGGACGCCGGATACGGGATCCGATACTGTACATAAAAATATGGAAAACAGTACTAAAAACGGATTAATTTAATTTAATAAAAATATTAGTTTATTTACCTTGATA
The DNA here is from genome assembly GCA_024610705.1 of Tetragnatha versicolor. Taxonomy (NCBI): domain Eukaryota; kingdom Metazoa; phylum Arthropoda; class Arachnida; order Araneae; family Tetragnathidae; genus Tetragnatha; species Tetragnatha versicolor. The sequence continues at coordinate 1,623,641 of JANDEH010000004.1, forward strand.
TGATCCAATTTATGCAACTACAATCCAGTCAGCTTGTTTTGTTTTCATTTTAAATTCAGAAATAATTTCCTAAAAATCATCTGTCAATTAATAATTTTTATGTATTTTTACTTGCATTTTTTTAAAAAAGTGGGTGGTTATATTCATTAGTTTTAAATATTAACAAATTAAATATTTCTTAGATTTACAAATCGTGTGGTAAGTTATTTATGCACAGTAAAATGCTTATTATCGCCCCTTGTCAGTGCAAACGCCGTTTTAAGAAAACGCCCTATCCGATAAAGTGCAATATGCAACAAAGGGTGTTTTAGAGACAGTGCAAAGGGGGTGTAAGGGGAATTTTTTTCCAAGGTATATATCAAAGAGTAGTTGATTCTATTGATTCACCAATCTACTGGAATTGAAGACAACCTGCCTTTTTTTTCTTTCATAAGGGAAGCAGAGTCAAAAGACCAATTGTATGGGGTTTCATTTGGGGGAATTTAATGACTACTATTTTAAAGTATTTTAGTTTAAAGAGAATATGGGCAAAAGAAGGAGAGAGTGATATGTGTTATCAAAAGACTTGACTGCTTCCAATGGAAGGGTGGGGAAATGGGACACTTTCAATGGAAAGTCCATTGGAAGTGTGTCATCTTTACATTGTTGACTTAATAATTATTTTGTTATTTAATTTTTCTTGTAGAATCCCTCTCAAAAACTCTGGCTGAAATATGTAAGGTTGATGAATCTGGACCTGGTCTACAGGAATCTCTTTTTAAACGAACAGACGACGAATCTGTATGTATGAAAGGGAATCGAGCTGCTATTTCAGTAATACCTTTTGCAGTACCTTACAGTTCTATTGTCTCTCAACTGCCCCCGCCTCAAAACATGAAACCTGCTTATCTGCCTATACCTTGTCGAACAAACACAACTCCCCAGCACATCAGTCCCAATGCAGTTGTTTTCGATAATCAGTTCTCGAGGGTTCCCCTGCCAAGTGCTCTTACATTTCTACCAGCAGGCTTACCGCCCCACGCTGCCACTTCTCCCGGTCTGTCCTCAGTCACGACAGTGTCGCCGTTTCCCATTGTTACTTCGGGCTGCACCACTGTCCCGAGTGCTTCCTGCAGCATAACAACGCATAGGAGTAGTAACGTGACGGCAGTTACCAACTCTGGAGTGTCATCTAGCAGTCGATACACATCCAAAAACTCCAGCCTAGTGAGAGAAGGGGAAATGCCCAAGGCTCAAGGTGCTGAAACCCCCTATGCAACCGGTTATATCCTGAACTCGACATCGGTCTCTTGCTCTTGTTTTACAACGAATTCTGCCAGGCCTTCTCCAGCTCCATCACCATCAATAATATCTGGAGCCCAGCCTTCAGCCGTTTCTGTGTCTATGTCTTACCTTGGAATGCCGTACTTGTTTCACTCGATACCCTTCCTTCAGGCACCCTCCAATGGCTTTGTGCAGCAGCCTGGGATTGCAAATTCAGGACAGGCCTTTGGATACACTTTACCAAATGGAATCACTGCAATATCCCCAGAGCTTATCTACCCAGGGCAGGCCTTTGCAATGCAGCCTCCAACAACACAGGGTGCGGCTGTAACTCAGTGTTATGGAGCCTTTTCTCAGACAGCTGCTGTCCCGATCAAGCTGGTGACGTGTTATAATTGTGGGAAAGTCGGACACAGAGGTCCAGAGTGCAAAGAACAAACAATGGATGATATCAACAAGCAAGGTAGCTATTAAAATTTACTGAAGAATTTTGTTACAATTAAAAATACATGTGTTTTTTTTAAACAAGTGTTTTAAAAGTTACAACTCTGGTTTAAGTATTTCAACTTAAGAAGAAAAGGGGGTGAATCGTTGCCTTTTAAAAACTAGCAGGCACCGCAGCGCTCCTGTTTTTCCTATTTTTTTCACATTAGCTCCTTTTTTCCCATTTTTACGGTCCATTTTATTTTTCCTCCTTTTTTTCCTATTTTTTAACCCTTGGGATCAACTTTCTTCGTTTATGTTTTGTTGTGGGTAGGGATTAATGTCAATACTATCGGTCCGTTGTCAACGCTTTGACATACGAAATGGAGTGAATCGTTTCCTTCCAGCGGGACGCGACGTGGCCGCCGCGGAGCTTACTCTCCCGTTGAGGCAAAGCTGTCCTCAGTTGATTTTAGCCCAGGAAAACAGTTGTTGTTCATATAGAAGTTTTTTTTGACGATTTTATATGTTTTTGAGGGCGCTGATTACGAATCTGAAGTTTGCTCCGGCATGGGGGTCAGCTTCATATCGAAAATCGCAAAAAATTCATAATTTTTTGCTCTTTTTTCGATTCTTCTCTTATATTTCAAAAACTATAAATTTCTCGAAGATAATTTCAATCACAGAGTTAAAGTAAATAAAATTTCCTAAGAAATGCGCTCATCAACTTTGATTTTCTGAAGAGTGGTTTTGCCGCTAGAGCGCGCTGAAAAACATAGATTTTTTTGCCTTTCCGCAAAAAAGGGAAAACGCGTGCTTCTACCCACTACAAATTGAAAACTATTCGAGTTATCAACAAAAATTTTATACCACATGAAAGAGCATTTAATTTTCTATAAATAACGTGCTTTCCATCATCATTGTTTGAGAAGGGGGGAGGGAGTGAAGCAAAGATCGATAAAAACATGTTGCGGCTCGCAGACCAAACGGACTTTTGAGGTTGTTAATCTGCAATCTGCGCTTTATTTCCGGTATATTACCAATGAAATGGGTTGTTTTGGATGAATTGATGACTAGGTATGCTTAAAAAAAATAAATTTTAAAATTTATTTATAAAATATTGGGTGTTTTAGGTGGAATTTCAATAAATTTTTTAAATTCCTATATTAGTTTTTTAATGAAGGAATTTATGGTTTTTTGCATCGCTAAATCCAAATTTCAAGTTCGTTTAATTTTGAAAGTAATCTTCACATCAAAAATTGCAAAAAATCTCAATTTTTTCGGTTTTTCATAGATTTTCTAAAACAATATTTATTAATTTTACGAAAAATAGCATGAAACCAAATTAAAGTACATAAAATTTTCTATAAGATGCACTGGTTCATTTTTATTTTGCAAGGAGCGGTGTACATTTTATAGCATTTTGAAGAAAAGCAATTTTCATGTTTTTGTGTAAAGTCAGGAAACAGCTCTAATTCAGCACGCTCTAGCGTCAATACCTCTCATCATAAAATTAAAATTAAACAATGCGTTTTGTAGGAAATTAAATGTCCTTTCATTTGGTATAAGCTATTTGTTAACTAGAATTTCTTAAGAGCTGTAGTGGGGAAAATCGTTCATCACTTTTTTGTAAAAAAGCAAAAAAATCTCTTCATTTCAAAACGCTATAAAACGTACTCCGCTCCTTGCAAAATAAAAATGAACCCGTGCATCTTATAGAAAATTTTAAGCACTTTAATTTGGTTTCATGCTATTTTTCAAAAAATAATATTGTTTTAGAAAATCGATGAAAAACCGAAAAAAAACCTTAAAAGTTTGAGTTTTTTTTGCAATTTTTGATGTGAAGATTACTTTCAAAATTAAATTAAACTTGAAATTAGGATTTAGCAATGCAAAAAAACATAAATTCGTTTATTAAAACACTCCCATAATTTAATATAAGACTTTAAAACATTTATTGAAATTCCGCCTAAAACGCCCAATATTTCATAAATAAATTAAAAAATTTATTTTTTTAAGCATACGTAGTCATCAATTTTATTTAAAAACAACCAATTTTATTGGTAATATACCGGAAATCAGGGTTGGCAAAAAACCGGGTTTTTTTAAAAAAACCGGGTTTATTTGGTTTTTTTTGGTTTAAACCAGGTTTTTTTGGTTTAAACCAAGTTTTTTTAGAATTTTTTTTATCAGAATAAGTTATTTTAGTATTGATGTTTGAAATTGAGTTGTAAATGAGACATTTATTTCAGGGGTTGTTTATAATTGATAAATGATTTGTATATTTCAATTAATTAATTAAAATTAAATTAATTTGTTTTAAAAATAATTTTTGTTTCTAAAATATTCCAATTTGAATATCTAATATTATTGTAGTGAATAAAAATCAGTGTTAATTTATCTTGGATGAATGGTTGAAATAATCAAATTATTTATCTTAATTATATATGGATTAATTTATGAACTTAAGAAATTTCTTTAGAAAGAGAAGATTTTATTTTTTAAATGAGAAGTAAAAGTGAAATGTAAACAACTAATGTTAATTGAAATTGGATAATTGATAAAGATAATTAATTTGATTAATTATTAAATGGTAAAATAATCAAATTAATTATATGGATTATTTATGAACTTAAGAAATTTCTTTAGAAAGAGAAAATTTAACTTTTTTAATAAATAAAAGGGAAATGTAAGCATCTAATGTTAATTGAAATTGGATTAATGATTGAGATAATTAATCCGATTAAGGAAATTAACGGTTTTTATTAATTTAGTAAAAAAACCCAACTGGTTTTTATCTGATTATAAACAAACCAACTGGTTTTTAGTTTTTATCATTAAAGAAATCAACGGTTTTAATTTACTAAAAAAACCAACTGGTTTTTATGACTGACAAATAAGACAAATTGGTTTTATCAATTAATTAAAATCCAAGCCATATTTATTTTATCAGTGAAAAACAGATAAATTTTGTGAATGTTTAGTTACTATTTGAAATAATGCTTCATTTTCAAGGAAATTAATAAATGAACTATCTCTTGCAAAATATAATAAGTTTAACTTAAGCATTTAAGGTTAAGTTTAGAGAGAATTCAATAATTAAAACCATTAAATTAAAAGATTTCTGATTTTTAATCACCTTAAAATGTCAATTTTTTTATAAATCTGACCTTTTAATTTTGTGCAAAAGATTATACTTAATAACACTTTCTTTAAAAAATCCTGAAAATATTTTATAATTTCTAAAAAAACCAAAAAAACCAAGTGGTTTTTTTGGTAAAAAACCATGGTTTAAACCAAATGGTTTAAACCGGCCAACCCTGCCGGAAATAAAGCGCAGATTGCAGATTAACAACTGCAAAAGTCCGTTTGGTCTGCGAGCCGCAACATGGTTTTATCGATCTTTGCTTCAATCCCTCGACCCTTCTCAAACAATGATGATGGAAAGCACGTTATTTATAGAAAATTAAATGCTTTTTCATGTGGTATAAAATTTTTGTTGATAACTCGAATAGTTTTCAATTTGTAGAGGGTAGAAGCACGCGTTTTCCCCTTTTTGCGGAAAGGCAAAAAAAATCTGTTTTTCAGCGCGCTCTAGCGGCAAAACCACTCTTCAGAAAATCAAAGTTGAATAGCGCATTTGGTAGGAAATTTGGTTTACTTTAACTTTGTAATCGATATTATCTTCGAGAAATTTATAGTTTTTGAAATATAAGCGAAGAATCGAAAAAAGAGCAAACAATTATCGTTTTTTTGCAGCATCGCGGGAGCATTATACGAATGGGCGTCGCCACAGGTTGGCATCCCTGTTGTGTTATTTTAACTCTAATTTAAGAAAATATTCCTTTTTTCTCCAATTTTTTTAGAAAAATAATCCTTTTTTTTCTCCTATTTTTTCTTTACTTCTCCTATTTTTCCTATTTTTTTACGAAAAATCGGCTGCGGTGCCTGAACTAGCTGTTTGGAGGATTCGGTCATTGTATAGGGGTGGTTGCTTAGTAAGGTTTTTTTTGTAACTTTAAAATGGGAACTTATTTCTGATGTTTACCATTTTCTTTCGGATTTTATAAAGAGAGTTATTGAAGAGAAAGGGTTAAAGGCCCTCTACTCCAAAACTATTTTCACAATTAGAATATTAACTTTTTGTTTTTTATGTTTAAGGTAAATTCCAGTTGAACTACAATCCAGTACCAAAGATGCCTGATAGTCATGATTAGTTATTGTAGAATGGACTATATATCAAGGAAAATGTAGCAACCTTCCTTTGAAATATTTGATTGATACTGTTAATGTGAGTTCAATTATTTATTCAATTTGTAAAATCCATATTTCTTGAAACTCGGTTCAATGTAATGTTAAGTTTGAAATATTTGATAGAATTTTAAATCTGGTCATTTTGATCTTATTATGTTTGCTAACTAAAGTGTGTCCTGTTGCCTCTTTTTTAAGAGAGAGGTTTTTTACTAAACAAATACATTTTCATGAAAATATTTTTTTTATAAAATTGCCATAAGTATTTAGATAATTTGTATCCTGTTCAGTTCAAGTTTGTAAATACTTAATGAAACTTATTGTTTGATAGACATAATTTTATCTTAAGTCCTGTAATTTGTTAATGTTTTTGTGAGACAAAATGTATTTTGGCAATAAGTGAACGTAATTTTAAATTCTACTTTTTAAATTTACCTTAATAAAAGCTGCTGAATTTCATCGAATTGGATTCTAGTCTAGTTAGCAAGACGGCAATGAATGAGGTTAATCTGGCCAAATATTTTTAAGTTAATAAAAATCTCAAGATTTTTATTTTTTAATGTTGAATAAATAGAATTTTACTATATCTTTTATTAACATTTTGTGTTTTATATGTTCATATTTGTAGGAATTGTCCTAAGTTGTGATTGATTTATGCAACCAAGTTTTAATTGTTGTTTAGTGGACATGATTTTTTTAAAGATTGAAATTTCGTTCACAATAAATGCTTGCATAAATAAAACAGTGTAGTTATATTTTGAAATTAATTTTTATCATTCTATGTTTTCTAATGAGTTTTAATTGTTTTAAACACGCTTGTAAAAATTAGGTACTTTTGTATTATAATGCGACCATTCAGCCAGTGGCGTAGCCAGAAAAAAATTTTGGAGGGGATGTTGATATTTCGGGAGAGCATTTGGGGTTTTTTAGTGGTTTTCTATGGTAAACATACATGTGATTACACAGACAAAAAATTGGCGGAAAATAATCAAAAAAATTCGATGGCACCTAAATTTTTCTTCATTTTAAGTAGGCTTTTACTTCCCGAGATCTAGGTTGGGTTTTTATGGCGCATGACCCAAGACAGGATAGCCCTAGATCTAGGATTCGATATGCTACAGCCAGATTCATATTTTTTAGCTTACATCTTAACTAATTTTCATATTACTTCGATATTTAAAAATTTTTTCTTTCGATTTTTCTTAAACAGGGTGGCTACAGAACCTGGAAATCAGGGATTTCAGGGAAAAGTCAGGGAATTTTATTAATCTGGAAAAATCAGGGAAATTCTAAAAAATATGTTGAAATCAGGGAAATTTCCTGATGAGATCATTTTGTGCTTCAGTTTTTCTTCCTTTGAAACCTTGTGAATATTTTTTTACTTTTCTTAGCTCAGTGAGAAACATATGCATCTCATACTATGCTTGGACTCAAGCATAACTCAAAGTCAAATATAAGTTTTAATATTTTATGGGTTTTTTTTATTTTAAATTACAAGGTAGGGATTTTCTTTAATTATCTTGTATGCACGTAATTGTTCTAAGTACAGAGAAACCCAAAAAATTAATAAAATTATTAGTTCCCTTAAATCAGGGAAAAGCCGAAAGTTTCATCCTGGAAATCAGGGAAAAGTCAGGGAATTTGTTTTCTCAGTTTCTGTAGCCACCCTGTTAAAATTTAGCACTAGGCCACACTAGCGGTATGAGTTTTCAGTATAAAACGATAGGAAAATAAGATTGGGATTTCAGTTTTGCAAATCCAATTGTAAGATTTTAATTTTGCTCAGCGAATTGGCGGATTTCCGCCATTTGGCGGAAGAATCACATGTATGGTAAATAAGGAAATTTTCTGAGTTTGGGGATATATCCCCAAATCCCCCCCCTCTAGCTATGCCCCTGCATTCAGCAGCCATTAAATTCAGCGGTACAGCTATAGAACAGTCAATGGGATTTTTAAACATTTTCTGATTCAGCGGCACGGTTGACGACATAATATGTAAGAACCAAAAATTATTCTAGATTTTAAAAAAATTAAATTTGTAAATATTAAGAAGGTTTTTTTTTCTTTTATCGTTATCTTAATCAAGTTTTTTTATTAAATCAAATCCTTAGAGTTTATAATGGGAAATTGATTGGAAATTTTGTGAACATAAGTTTATATGTTTTGAAACTATTTCTCTTTATTGTGAGAGCAGTACTACAATGCCTTAAAGCAGGGGTCTCCAAAGTATACCCTGTGACACTTTCAAAGTGAACTGCTGCAGCAAACTGGATTTGCCCTTCAAAGTCAGGTTTTTTTATGTTTGTTAACAGTCAGCCTCTAGCTAATGCATTTACCGGAAAGTTATTAAAATTAAAAAAGCATACAAAATTTTATTGAATGTATCTACTGTAAAATAGAATTGAATAATTAACCACAATTTAAAAAAGGAAAAAGTCTTCTATTTCAAAACAAAATTAGTGTGTATTTTATAACTATAAAACTATAACTAGTTTTGGCTCTTGGGTATTTAAAAAGTTATTCAGGGTGACAACTCTAGATATTGCGTAGTCCCGAATTCAACCTTTGGAGCCCCAGTCTTTAGAACCTATGGTATCAACTTCATTATCTGATATATTTTTCTCTCTCAGTTGTTGAAATATCCTAAGACAGTGTACTGTTTACTAGCAATAAAATTTACTAAGCAATACTCTATCAGAGATAAGCAATGTATTTTTGAAATTGTTACATTCAACCTATGTTCTCTTTTTATAGTAAACACATGAAAAAGAAAAATGTGCAAGTGTGTTTTTGGAGTCAAATTTAATAAAGATAAAATAGAGTGTAAAAGCTTTATATAAGCAATGAGTTGCACAAAACTTATGTACATATTGTATTGTAACTGCTCTTTGAACAGTTTTAAATTATCAAATGTATATAATTTTTTTTGCATGTTTGAATGTTTGCATATGTTTTGGAGTGAGAAAATCTTTAATTGCCAAATTCAATTAGAATATATTTCTAAGATTGCCTGTGCTGGTATATGAGACTTTATAATTATTTTATGTATTAGAAACATGTTTTATGTACTTGTCGAGAACTGAAATAAGATATTTGGAAGTGCTTTGTAAATATTTTTGTTAATAATAAAAATAATAAAATACGTTAAAAAGTTCACATGTTATTATTTTTAGTTGGTATCATCTGATATTTTCAATCTTTCTCTTAAAGGATTTAGAAATGTATTGCATTGCTTTCTGACATCCGAATGAGAAAATACAATTTTCCTGGTCATTGGAAATACGGTAATCATATTCTATGCAAATTCACACCCCTTATCAAAAAACAGAAAAAGAACGATTACACTACAACAATGAAAACATTTCCTTGATGAAAATAGTCATATCTTATAGATTTTGGGTCGCTGAATACGAAAATCACCATTAAAATTCTCAATTGACTCAGGATTTTCGGGGAACAGCCCCTCCCCCTTTTTACGTTTTCGACGACTTTATAACTTAAAATTCGATTTTCAGGGTCAAAAAGCAATGCTTTTGTCTTCAAATTGCCCCCCAGGGGACAAGATAGGTGCAAATTAATAAAATATGATAAATTTATAACAAATGGATAGGTTTAAGGGGTAATTACCCCTAAAAATAGCTAAAAATTATAGAGGTGCCTATACGCTATTTTTCCATCTTATTTTTACGCAATTCAAGTTTGAAGGGTCCTAACCCTTCCCCAAAGACCTAAATTTGATGGCAATATGCACCAATGATTTTTACTAAAAGCGGTTGAGATGAGAGCGCCCCCAAAGCACCCATGGAAGGATTCAATGCCACACTTGGAGTTAAACTGTGCTGTACAAAAAAATGTGAAGCCACTAACTGAATTTCAGCTTATTCTTGTGTAAAATGATCTGCTGAATTCAAATATGACACCCATTTTCCTCCATCACCCTCAGTTTTTAAAGGGATGCCCCCTAATTGTTATCCACAGCCGTGCATCTATTAACATCTTGAAACATGGAATCCTCACTCCCTAAAACCGGTCAGTTTTTAAAGAACTGAAGAGTTTCTACTGAGGATAGACCCAAAATATAAGGAAAACGTCCATTTGTAATCTTTTCAAAATCATCAATATTAATTCCTTAGCTCGCGAGCGCCTTCATGATTCTGAAAGTCTTCCGAACTCTTCCGCGGGGGCTTCTGGAAGGCTAACACCTCAGCCGCTTTTAGTAAAAATTATTGTCATTGTATTATATTGTCATCCAATTTGGGTCCTTGGGGAAGGATTAGGACCCTTCAAACGGGAATTGCGTAAAAAATAAGACGAAAAAATAGCGTATAGGCACCACTATAATTTTTAGCTATTTTTTGTATTTTTAGGGGGGTAGCTACCCCTTAAACCTATCCATTTGTTATAAATTTATCATATTTCATTAATTTGAACATTTCTTGTTACCTGGGGAGCAATTTGAAGACTAAAACAATGCTTTTTGACCCTGAAAATCGAGTTTAAAGTTTATAGTCGTCAAAAAACGTAAAAAGGGGAGGGGCTGTTCCCCGAAAATCGTGAGTCAATTGAGAATTTTAATGGTAATTTTCGTATTCAGCGACCGAAAATCTATAAGAACTGACTATTTTCATCAAGGAAAAAATTTTGAAGGTCAACAATTATTGGTTGAATTATTGTAGCAGAACCATAACTACGTATAAAATTCCTAAGGTATAACTTAAGCCCTGGAAGTAACGTAGCTTCATCCAGGGCTTTAGGTATAACAAGACAAAAACAGTAAAAGCTTTACCGTAATTGTTAAGATTTCATATTTAGTATATAGTTGGCAGACCCCTGAGAATCACTTAACTTAAATTACAATCTATAAGTAATTTTGATCAGTATTTAGTGAAAGTATTTAATGCTTTTAAAAGAAAACTTTTAACTGAAAATGTTTATTAATGAAGCACTTATAGCTGAAATTAAACATATTTATACAATTTTTTAGTAATTTGTGATAATCTCAAAGCATTTCTTGATTGGTATTAAATTTTTACAGGTTAAATAACTTTTTTCGGTTAAAACTTTTTTTAAATATTTTTTATGGAAATTGTGCAAAAAAATTGAAGAAAGGTAACAAGAAGAAAGGAAACAAAGAGAATAAAATTATGAACAAAATGGGCTCCATTTCTTGTTTTTAAACTGAATAGTTCCAGAGTTATGTCTCCTAGTAATTCAGGAAAAACAACTTTACAATATTTGCGTAACTCTAAAAAAAATATTTCTAACAAATAAAGGGCGATAAAAAACGAACCTTGTGCCATTATATCTCTGATAGTAGTAGTTTCACATAAAAAAATCATGAAAAAAATTTAAGTGTTTAATCTTTGGTTTTTTTGTTGTTATGTAGAAAAAGTGACAATTTTTTGAAACTTCAAGGCTCTTGAGGCACCTCAAGATATTTTTTGATCAATTTCAGATTTTCATATATTGACACTAATATATTAAGGCAACTTTTCCGCACTATCACTAATTGAATATTCGAAAAAAGTTTTTTTGGCCCTTTTTCGTTCCACCTAGTAGCCGCGTTCACAACAGCCAACCTGTTCAACCGATGAAAGAGGTAAAGAAGAGAAACAGCCGTTTAGAAAATTGATAGCTCGTTCACAAGAGCACTCGCTCTACCAGTTGAAAGAATCACGTGACGAGCGAGAGAGCTCGCAGAGTTGCATGATAGCTCAGGAAAACGGTAGTTCTTTTTTCAAAAATTTCATTTTGAAGGGTTTTTTCGACGGTTTTGTATGTTTTCGAGGGCGCTGATTACGAATATGAAGTTTGCTCCCACGTGGGGGGTCGGCTTCATATCGAAAATCGCAAAAAATCTATATTTTTTTGCTCATTTTTCGATTCTTCGCTATATTTCAAAAACTATAAATTTCTCGAAGATATTTCCATTACAAAGTTGAAGTAAACAAAATTTCCTACAAAATGCGCTCCTCAACTTTGATTTTCTGAAGAATGATTTTGCTGCTAGAGCGCGCTGAAAAATATAGATTTTTTTTGCCTTTCCGCAAAAAAAAGGAAAGCGCGCGCTTCTACCCTCTACAAAATGAAAACTATTTATGTGATCAACACAAATCTTATACCACGTGAAAGAGCATTTAATTTTCTATAAATAACGTGTTTTAGATGATAATTTTTTGTGAAGGGGAGGGAATGAAGCAAAAGATAAGATCAATAATAAAACTGTCGCGCCTTGCAGACCAAACGGACTTTTGCGGTTGTTAATCTGCAATCTACGCTTTATTTCCGGTATATTACAAATAAAATGGGTTGTTTTGGATTAATTGATGATTAAGCCTGATTAAAAAAATAAATTTTTAAATTTATATTGGGTGTTTTAGGCGGAATTTCAATCAATTTTTTAAATTCATAAATTAAATTATGGCAGTGTTTTAATGAATGAATGTTTTTTGCATCTATAAATCCGAATTTCAAGGTTATTTTCATTTTGAAAGTCATCTTCAGATTAAAAATTGCAAAAATCTCAAATTTTTTGCTCTTTTGGTCGGTTTTTCATCGATTTTCTGAACAAATATTCATTTTACGAAAAATAGCTCGAAACCAAATTAATGTACGTAAAATTTCCTATAAGATACACTGGTTCATTTTTATTTTGCGAGGAGCGGTGTACGTTTTATAGCGTCTTCATATTCGTAATTAGGCGTTTCATCGGTTGTTTACCGGCCTCTGGACACGGAGAAAATTCCATCGCCTTCCTTCCGCGCTTTTTCCCTACCGTAGGGAGAGCCGGGGAAGTAAACCGGTTTTTCTCCGCCTTTCTTCCGGAGAAATGGCTGTTGTGAACACGGCTAGTGTGTAGGTCTGGTCCCTCGGAGGTTGGTGGGGGTCTCGGACGCTCCTGCGGCCTAGTTGGGGTTTTCACCTGTCGGGAAACCCCCCTGGAGGGCTGTCGCTATCTCTCGGCTCCTGGTGCTGGGTGTGTAGGTCTGGTACGTCGGAGGTTGGTGGGGGTCTCGGACGCTCCTGCGGCCTAGTTGGGGTTTTCACCCGTCGGGAAACCCCCCTTGAGGGCCGTCGGTCTCTCTCGGCTCCTGGTGTTGGGATTGTAGGTCTGGTCCCTCGGAGGTTGGTGGGGTTCTCGGAGGCTCCTGCGGCCAGTTGGGGTTTTCGCCAGTCGGGAAACCCCCCTGGTGGGCCGTCGCTATCTCTCGGCTCCTGGTGTTGGGTGTGTAGGTCTGGTCCCTCGGAGGTTGGTGGGGGTCTCGGACGCACCTGCGGCCTAGTTGGGGTTTTCACCCGTCGGGAAAGGTTTTCGCCCGTCGGGAAACCCCCCTGGAGGGCTGTCGCTATCTCTCAGCTCCTGGTGTTGGGTGTGTAGGTCTGGTCCCTCGGAGGTTGGTGGGGGTCTCGGACGCTCCTGCGGCCTAGTTGGGGTTTTCACCTGTCGGGAAACCCCCCTGGAGGGCTGTCGCTATCTCTCGGCTCCTGGTGCTGGGTGTGTAGGTCTGGTACGTCGGAGGTTGGAGGGGGTCTCGGACGCTCCTGCGGCCTAGTTGGGGTTTTCACCCGTCGGGAAACCCCCCTTGAGGGCCGTCGGTCTCTCTCGGCTCCTGGTGTTGGGATTGTAGGTCTGGTCCCTCGGAGGTTGGTGGGGTTCTCGGAGGCTCCTGCGGCCAGTTGGGGTTTTCGCCAGTCGGGAAACCCCCCTGGTGGGCCGTCGCTATCTCTTGGCTCCTGGTGTTGGGTGTGTAGGTCTGGTCCCTCGGAGGTTGGTGGGGGTCTCGGACGCACCTGCGGCCTAGTTGGGGTTTTCACCCGTCGGGAAAGGTTTTCGCCCGTCGGGAAACCCCCCTGGAGGGCTGTCGCTATCTCTCAGCTCCTGGTGTTGGGTGTGTAGGTCTGGTCCCTCGGAGGTTGGTGGGGGTCTCAGACGCTCCTGCGTCCTAGTTGGGGTTTTCACCCGTCGGGAAACCCCCCTGGTGGGCCGTCGCTATCTCTCGGCTCCAGGTGTTCGGTGTGTAGGTCTGGTCCCTCGGAGGTTGGTGGGGGTCTCGGACGCACCTGCGGCCTAGTTGGGGTTTTCACCCGTCGGGAAAGGTTTTCGCCCGTCGGGAAACCCCCCTGGAGGGCTGTCGCTATCTCTCAGCTCCTGGTGTTGGGTGTGTAGGTCTGGTCCCTCGGAGGTTGGTGGGGGTCTCAGACGCTCCTACGTCCTAGTTGGGGTTTTCACCCGTCGGGAAACCCCCCTGGTGGGCCGTCGGTCTCTCTCGGCTCCTGGTGTTGGGATTGTAGGTCTGGTCCCTCGGAGGTTGGTGGGGTTCTCGGAGGCTCCTGCGTCCTAGTTGGGGTTTTCTTCCGTCAGGAAACCCCCCTGGAGGGCTGTCGCTATCTCTCGGCTCCTGGTGTTGGGTGTGTAGGTCTGGTCCCTCGGAGGTTGGTGGGGGTCTCGGACGCTCCTGCGGCCTAGTTGGGGTTTTCAACCGTCGGGAAAGGTTTTCGCCCGTCCGGAAACCCCCCTAGAGGGCCGTCGGTCTCTCTCAGCTAATGGTCTTGGGTGTGTAGGTCTGGTCCCTCGGAGGTTGGTGGGGTTCTCGGATGCTCCTGCGGCCAAGTTGGGGTTTTCACCCGTCGGGAAACCCCCCTGGTGGGCTGTCGCTATCTCTCAGCTCCTGGTGTTGGGTGTGTAGGTCTGGTCCCTCGGAGGTTGGTGGGGGTCTCAGACGCTCCTGCGTCCTAGTTGGGGTTTTCACCCGTCGGGAAACCCCCCTGGTGGGCCGTCGCTATCTCTCGGATCCAGGTGTTCGGTGTGTAGGTCTGGTCCCTCGGAGGTTGGTGGGGGTCTCGGACGCACCTGCGGCCTAGTTGGGGTTTTCACCCGTCGGGAAAGGTTTTCGCCCGTCGGGAAACCCCCCTGGAGGGCTGTCGCTATCTCTCAGCTCCTGGTGTTGGGTGTGTAGGTCTGGTCCCTCGGAGGTTGGTGGGGGTCTCAGACGCTCCTGCGTCCTAGTTGGGGTTTTCACCCGTCGGGAAACCCCCCTGGTGGGCCGTCGGTCTCTCTCGGCTCCTGGTGTTGGGATTGTAGGTCTGGTCCCTCGGAGGTTGGTGGGGTTCTCGGAGGCTCCTGCGTCCTAGTTGGGGTTTTCTTCCGTCAGGAAACCCCCCTGGAGGGCTGTCGCTATCTCTCGGCTCCTGGTGTTGGGTGTGTAGGTCTGGTCCCTCGGAGGTTGGTGGGGGTCTCGGACGCTCCTGCGGCCTAGTTGGGGTTTTCAACCGTCGGGAAAGGTTTTCGCCCGTCCGGAAACCCCCCTAGAGGGCCGTCGGTCTCTCTCAGCTAATGGTCTTGGGTGTGTAGGTCTGGTCCCTCGGAGGTTGGTGGGGTTCTCGGATGCTCCTGCGGCCAAGTTGGGGTTTTCGCCCGTCGGGAAACCCCCCTGGTGGGCCGTCGCTATCTCTTGGCTCCTGGTGTTGGGTGTGTAGGTCTGGTCCCTCGGAGGTTGGTGGGGGTCTCGGACGTACCTGCGGCCTAGTTGGGGTTTTCACCCGTCGGGAAAGGTTTTCGCCCGTCGGGAAACCCCCCTGGAGGGCTGTCGCTATCTCTCAGCTCCTGGTGTTGGGTGTGTAGGTCTGGTCCCTCGGAGGTTGGTGGGGGTCTCAGACGCTCCTGCGTCCTAGTTGGGGTTTTCACCCGTCGGGAAACCCCCCTGGTGGGCCGTCGCTATCTCTCGGCTCCAGGTGTTCGGTGTGTAGGTCTGGTCCCTCGGAGGTTGGTGGGGGTCTCGGACGCACCTGCGGCCTAGTTGGGGTTTTCACCCGTCGGGAAAGGTTTTCGCCCGTCGGGAAACCCCCCTGGAGGGCTGTCGCTATCTCTTAGCTCCTGGTGTTGGGTGTGTAGGTCTGGTCCCTCGGAGGTTGGTGGGGGTCTCAGACGCTCCTGCGTCCTAGTTGGGGTTTTCACCCGTCGGGAAACCCCCCTGGTGGGCCGTCGGTCTCTCTCGGCTCCTGGTGTTGGGATTGTAGGTCTGGTCCCTCGGAGGTTGGTGGGGTTCTCGGAGGCTCCTGCGTCCTAGTTGGGGTTTTCTTCCGTCAGGAAACCCCCCTGGAGGGCTGTCGCTATCTCTCGGCTCCTGGTGTTGGGTGTGTAGGTCTGGTCCCTCGGAGGTTGGTGGGGGTCTCGGACGCTCCTGCGGCCTAGTTGGGGTTTTCAACCGTCGGGAAAGGTTTTCGCCCGTCCGGAAACCCCCCTAGAGGGCCGTCGGTCTCTCTCAGCTAATGGTCTTGGGTGTGTAGGTCTGGTCCCTCGGAGGTTGGTGGGGTTCTCGGATGCTCCTGCGGCCAAGTTGGGGTTTTCGCCCGTCGGGAAACCCCCCTGGTGGGCCGTCGCTATCTCTCAGCTCCTGGTGTTGGGTGTGTAGGTCTGGTCCCTCGGAGGTTGGTGGGGGTCTCAGACGCTCCTGCGTCCTAGTTGGGGTTTTCACCCGTCGGGAAACCCCCCTGGTGGGCCGTCGCTATCTCTCGGCTCCAGGTGTTCGGTGTGTAGGTCTGGTCCCTCGGAGGTTGGTGGGGGTCTCGGACGCACCTGCGGCCTAGTTGGGGTTTTCACCCGTCGGGAAAGGTTTTCGCCCGTCGGGAAACCCCCCTGGAGGGCTGTCGCTATCTCTCAGCTCCTGGTGTTGGGTGTGTAGGTCTGGTCCCTCGGAGGTTGGTGGGGGTCTCAGACGCTCCTGCGTCCTAGTTGGGGTTTTCACCCGTCGGGAAACCCCCCTGGTGGGCCGTCGGTCTCTCTCGGCTCCTGGTGTTGGGATTGTAGGTCTGGTCCCTCGGAGGTTGGTGGGGTTCTCGGAGGCTCCTGCGTCCTAGTTGGGGTTTTCTTCCGTCAGGAAACCCCCCTGGAGGGCTGTCGCTATCTCTCGGCTCCTGGTGTTGGGTGTGTAGGTCTGGTCCCTCGGAGGTTGGTGGGGGTCTCGGACGCTCCTGCGGCCTAGTTGGGGTTTTCAACCGTCGGGAAAGGTTTTCGCCCGTCCGGAAACCCCCCTAGAGGGCCGTCGGTCTCTCTCAGCTAATGGTCTTGGGTGTGTAGGTCTGGTCCCTCGGAGGTTGGTGGGGGTCTCGGACGCTCCTGCGGCCTAGTTGGGGTTTTCAACCGTCGGGAAAGGTTTTCGCCCGTCCGGAAACCCCCCTAGAGGGCCGTCGGTCTCTCTCAGCTAATGGTCTTGGGTGTGTAGGTCTGGTCCCTCGGAGGTTGGTGGGGTTCTCGGAGGCTCCTGCGGCCAAGTTGGGGTTTTCGCCCGTCGGGAAACCCCCCTGGTGGGCCGTCGCTATCTCTCAGCTCCTGGTCTTGGGTGTGTAGGTCTGGTCCCTCGGAGGTTGGTGGGCGTCTCGGAGGCTCCTGCGGCCTAGTTGGGGTTTTTGCCCGTCGGGAAACCCCCCTGGTGGGCCGTCGGTCTCTCTCGGCTCCTGGTGTTGGGTGTGTAGGTCTGGTCCCTCGGAGGTTGGTGGGGGTGTCGGACGCTCCTGCGGCGTAGTTGGGGTTTTCTACCGTCGGGAAAGGTTTTCGCCCGTCGGGAAACCCCCCTGGAGGGCTGTCGCTATCTCTCAGCTCCTGGTGTTGGGTGTGTAGGTCTGGTCCCTCGGAGGTTGGTGGGGGTCTCAGACGCTCCTGCGTCCTAGTTGGGGTTTTCACCCGTCGGGAAACCCCCCTGGTGGGCCGTCGGTCTCTCTCGGCTCCTGGTGTTGGGATTGTAGGTCTGGTCCCTCGGAGGTTGGTGGGGGTCTCGGACGCTCCTGCGGCCTAGTTGGGGTTTTCAACCGTCGGGAAAGGTTTTCGCCCGTCCGTAAACCCCCCTAGAGGGCCGTCGGTCTCTCTCAGCTAATGGTCTTGGGTGTGTAGGTCTGGTCCCTCGGAGGTTGGTGGGGTTCTCGGAGGCTCCTGCGGCCAAGTTGGGGTTTTCGCCCGTCGGGAAACCCCCCTGGTGGGCCGTCGCTATCTCTTGGCTCCTGGTGTTGGGTGTGTAGGTCTGGTCCCTCGGAGGTTGGTGGGGGTCTCGGACGCACCTGCGGCCTAGTTGGGGTTTTCACCCGTCGGGAAAGGTTTTCGCCCGTCGGGAAACCCCCCTGGAGGGCTGTCGCTATCTCTCAGCTCCTGGTGTTGGGTGTGTAGGTCTGGTCCCTCGGAGGTTGGTGGGGGTCTCGGACGCACCTGCGGCCTAGTTGGGGTTTTCACCCGTCGGGAAAGGTTTTCGCCCGTCGGGAAACCCCCCTGGAGGGCTGTCGCTATCTCTCAGCTCCTGGTGTTGGGTGTGTAGGTCTGGTCCCTCGGAGGTTGGTGGGGGTCTCAGACGCTCCTGCGTCCTAGTTGGGGTTTTCACCCGTCGGGAAACCCCCCTGGTGGGCCGTCGGTCTCTCTCGGCTCCTGGTGTTGGGATTGTAGGTCTGGTCCCTCGGAGGTTGGTGGGGTTCTCGGAGGCTCCTGCGTCCTAGTTGGGGTTTTCTTCCGTCAGGAAACCCCCCTGGAGGGCTGTCGCTATCTCTCGGCTCCTGGTGTTGGGTGTGTAGGTCTGGTCCCTCGGAGGTTGGTGGGGGTCTCGGACGCTCCTGCGGCCTAGTTGGGGTTTTCAACCGTCGGGAAAGGTTTTCGCCCGTCCGGAAACCCCCCTAGAGGGCCGTCGGTCTCTCTCAGCTAATGGTCTTGGGTGTGTAGGTCTGGTCCCTCGGAGGTTGGTGGGGTTCTCGGATGCTCCTGCGGCCAAGTTGGGGTTTTCGCCCGTCGGGAAACCCCCCTGGTGGGCCGTCGCTATCTCTTGGCTCCTGGTGTTGGGTGTGTAGGTCTGGTCCCTCGGAGGTTGGTGGGGGTCTCGGACGTACCTGCGGCCTAGTTGGGGTTTTCACCCGTCGGGAAAGGTTTTCGCCCGTCGGGAAACCCCCCTGGAGGGCTGTCGCTATCTCTCAGCTCCTGGTGTTGGGTGTGTAGGTCTGGTCCCTCGGAGGTTGGTGGGGGTCTCAGACGCTCCTGCGTCCTAGTTGGGGTTTTCACCCGTCGGGAAACCCCCCTGGTGGGCCGTCGCTATCTCTCGGCTCCAGGTGTTCGGTGTGTAGGTCTGGTCCCTCGGAGGTTGGTGGGGGTCTCGGACGCACCTGCGGCCTAGTTGGGGTTTTCACCCGTCGGGAAAGGTTTTCGCCCGTCGGGAAACCCCCCTGGAGGGCTGTCGCTATCTCTCAGCTCCTGGTGTTGGGTGTGTAGGTCTGGTCCCTCGGAGGTTGGTGGGGGTCTCAGACGCTCCTGCGTCCTAGTTGGGGTTTTCACCCGTCGGGAAACCCCCCTGGTGGGCCGTCGGTCTCTCTCGGCTCCTGGTGTTGGGATTGTAGGTCTGGTCCCTCGGAGGTTGGTGGGGTTCTCGGAGGCTCCTGCGTCCTAGTTGGGGTTTTCTTCCGTCAGGAAACCCCCCTGGAGGGCTGTCGCTATCTCTCGGCTCCTGGTGTTGGGTGTGTAGGTCTGGTCCCTCGGAGGTTGGTGGGGGTCTCGGACGCTCCTGCGGCCTAGTTGGGGTTTTCAACCGTCGGGAAAGGTTTTCGCCCGTCCGGAAACCCCCCTAGAGGGCCGTCGGTCTCTCTCAGCTAATGGTCTTGGGTGTGTAGGTCTGGTCCCTCGGAGGTTGGTGGGGTTCTCGGATGCTCCTGCGGCCAAGTTGGGGTTTTCGCCCGTCGGGAAACCCCCCTGGTGGGCCGTCGCTATCTCTCAGCTCCTGGTGTTGGGTGTGTAGGTCTGGTCCCTCGGAGGTTGGTGGGGGTCTCAGACGCTCCTGCGTCCTAGTTGGGGTTTTCACCCGTCGGGAAACCCCCCTGGTGGGCCGTCGCTATCTCTCGGCTCCAGGTGTTCGGTGTGTAGGTCTGGTCCCTCGGAGGTTGGTGGGGGTCTCGGACGCACCTGCGGCCTAGTTGGGGTTTTCACCCGTCGGGAAAGGTTTTCGCCCGTCGGGAAACCCCCCTGGAGGGCTGTCGCTATCTCTCAGCTCCTGGTGTTGGGTGTGTAGGTCTGGTCCCTCGGAGGTTGGTGGGGGTCTCAGACGCTCCTGCGTCCTAGTTGGGGTTTTCACCCGTCGGGAAACCCCCCTGGTGGGCCGTCGGTCTCTCTCGGCTCCTGGTGTTGGGATTGTAGGTCTGGTCCCTCGGAGGTTGGTGGGGTTCTCGGAGGCTCCTGCGTCCTAGTTGGGGTTTTCTTCCGTCAGGAAACCCCCCTGGAGGGCTGTCGCTATCTCTCGGCTCCTGGTGTTGGGTGTGTAGGTCTGGTCCCTCGGAGGTTGGTGGGGGTCTCGGACGCTCCTGCGGCCTAGTTGGGGTTTTCAACCGTCGGGAAAGGTTTTCGCCCGTCCGGAAACCCCCCTAGAGGGCCGTCGGTCTCTCTCAGCTAATGGTCTTGGGTGTGTAGGTCTGGTCCCTCGGAGGTTGGTGGGGGTCTCGGACGCTCCTGCGGCCTAGTTGGGGTTTTCAACCGTCGGGAAAGGTTTTCGCCCGTCCGGAAACCCCCCTAGAGGGCCGTCGGTCTCTCTCAGCTAATGGTCTTGGGTGTGTAGGTCTGGTCCCTCGGAGGTTGGTGGGGTTCTCGGAGGCTCCTGCGGCCAAGTTGGGGTTTTCGCCCGTCGGGAAACCCCCCTGGTGGGCCGTCGCTATCTCTCAGCTCCTGGTCTTGGGTGTGTAGGTCTGGTCCCTCGGAGGTTGGTGGGCGTCTCGGAGGCTCCTGCGGCCTAGTTGGGGTTTTTGCCCGTCGGGAAACCCCCCTGGTGGGCCGTCGGTCTCTCTCGGCTCCTGGTGTTGGGTGTGTAGGTCTGGTCCCTCGGAGGTTGGTGGGGGTGTCGGACGCTCCTGCGGCGTAGTTGGGGTTTTCTACCGTCGGGAAAGGTTTTCGCCCGTCGGGAAACCCCCCTGGAGGGCTGTCGCTATCTCTCAGCTCCTGGTGTTGGGTGTGTAGGTCTGGTCCCTCGGAGGTTGGTGGGGGTCTCAGACGCTCCTGCGTCCTAGTTGGGGTTTTCACCCGTCGGGAAACCCCCCTGGTGGGCCGTCGGTCTCTCTCGGCTCCTGGTGTTGGGATTGTAGGTCTGGTCCCTCGGAGGTTGGTGGGGGTCTCGGACGCTCCTGCGGCCTAGTTGGGGTTTTCAACCGTCGGGAAAGGTTTTCGCCCGTCCGTAAACCCCCCTAGAGGGCCGTCGGTCTCTCTCAGCTAATGGTCTTGGGTGTGTAGGTCTGGTCCCTCGGAGGTTGGTGGGGTTCTCGGAGGCTCCTGCGGCCAAGTTGGGGTTTTCGCCCGTCGGGAAACCCCCCTGGTGGGCCGTCGCTATCTCTTGGCTCCTGGTGTTGGGTGTGTAGGTCTGGTCCCTCGGAGGTTGGTGGGGGTCTCGGACGCACCTGCGGCCTAGTTGGGGTTTTCACCCGTCGGGAAAGGTTTTCGCCCGTCGGGAAACCCCCCTGGAGGGCTGTCGCTATCTCTCAGCTCCTGGTGTTGGGTGTGTAGGTCTGGTCCCTCGGAGGTTGGTGGGGGTCTCGGACGCACCTGCGGCCTAGTTGGGGTTTTCACCCGTCGGGAAAGGTTTTCGCCCGTCGGGAAACCCCCCTGGAGGGCTGTCGCTATCTCTCAGCTCCTGGTGTTGGGTGTGTAGGTCTGGTCCCTCGGAGGTTGGTGGGGGTCTCAGACGCTCCTGCGTCCTAGTTGGGGTTTTCACCCGTCGGGAAACCCCCCTGGTGGGCCGTCGGTCTCTCTCGGCTCCTGGTGTTGGGATTGTAGGTCTGGTCCCTCGGAGGTTGGTGGGGTTCTCGGAGGCTCCTGCGTCCTAGTTGGGGTTTTCTTCCGTCAGGAAACCCCC
Source organism: Tetragnatha versicolor (assembly GCA_024610705.1). Lineage (NCBI taxonomy): Eukaryota > Metazoa > Arthropoda > Arachnida > Araneae > Tetragnathidae > Tetragnatha > Tetragnatha versicolor. The sequence goes on from JANDEH010000004.1 coordinate 1,645,429, forward strand.
CTGGAGGGCTGTCGCTATCTCTCGGCTCCTGGTGTTGGGTGTGTAGGTCTGGTCCCTCGGAGGTTGGTGGGGGTCTCGGACGCTCCTGCGGCCTAGTTGGGGTTTTCAACCGTCGGGAAAGGTTTTCGCCCGTCCGGAAACCCCCCTAGAGGGCCGTCGGTCTCTCTCAGCTAATGGTCTTGGGTGTGTAGGTCTGGTCCCTCGGAGGTTGGTGGGGTTCTCGGATGCTCCTGCGGCCAAGTTGGGGTTTTCGCCCGTCGGGAAACCCCCCTGGTGGGCCGTCGCTATCTCTTGGCTCCTGGTGTTGGGTGTGTAGGTCTGGTCCCTCGGAGGTTGGTGGGGGTCTCGGACGTACCTGCGGCCTAGTTGGGGTTTTCACCCGTCGGGAAAGGTTTTCGCCCGTCGGGAAACCCCCCTGGAGGGCTGTCGCTATCTCTCAGCTCCTGGTGTTGGGTGTGTAGGTCTGGTCCCTCGGAGGTTGGTGGGGGTCTCAGACGCTCCTGCGTCCTAGTTGGGGTTTTCACCCGTCGGGAAACCCCCCTGGTGGGCCGTCGCTATCTCTCGGCTCCAGGTGTTCGGTGTGTAGGTCTGGTCCCTCGGAGGTTGGTGGGGGTCTCGGACGCACCTGCGGCCTAGTTGGGGTTTTCACCCGTCGGGAAAGGTTTTCGCCCGTCGGGAAACCCCCCTGGAGGGCTGTCGCTATCTCTCAGCTCCTGGTGTTGGGTGTGTAGGTCTGGTCCCTCGGAGGTTGGTGGGGGTCTCAGACGCTCCTGCGTCCTAGTTGGGGTTTTCACCCGTCGGGAAACCCCCCTGGTGGGCCGTCGGTCTCTCTCGGCTCCTGGTGTTGGGATTGTAGGTCTGGTCCCTCGGAGGTTGGTGGGGTTCTCGGAGGCTCCTGCGTCCTAGTTGGGGTTTTCTTCCGTCAGGAAACCCCCCTGGAGGGCTGTCGCTATCTCTCGGCTCCTGGTGTTGGGTGTGTAGGTCTGGTCCCTCGGAGGTTGGTGGGGGTCTCGGACGCTCCTGCGGCCTAGTTGGGGTTTTCAACCGTCGGGAAAGGTTTTCGCCCGTCCGGAAACCCCCCTAGAGGGCCGTCGGTCTCTCTCAGCTAATGGTCTTGGGTGTGTAGGTCTGGTCCCTCGGAGGTTGGTGGGGTTCTCGGATGCTCCTGCGGCCAAGTTGGGGTTTTCGCCCGTCGGGAAACCCCCCTGGTGGGCCGTCGCTATCTCTCAGCTCCTGGTGTTGGGTGTGTAGGTCTGGTCCCTCGGAGGTTGGTGGGGGTCTCAGACGCTCCTGCGTCCTAGTTGGGGTTTTCACCCGTCGGGAAACCCCCCTGGTGGGCCGTCGCTATCTCTCGGCTCCAGGTGTTCGGTGTGTAGGTCTGGTCCCTCGGAGGTTGGTGGGGGTCTCGGACGCACCTGCGGCCTAGTTGGGGTTTTCACCCGTCGGGAAAGGTTTTCGCCCGTCGGGAAACCCCCCTGGAGGGCTGTCGCTATCTCTCAGCTCCTGGTGTTGGGTGTGTAGGTCTGGTCCCTCGGAGGTTGGTGGGGGTCTCAGACGCTCCTGCGTCCTAGTTGGGGTTTTCACCCGTCGGGAAACCCCCCTGGTGGGCCGTCGGTCTCTCTCGGCTCCTGGTGTTGGGATTGTAGGTCTGGTCCCTCGGAGGTTGGTGGGGTTCTCGGAGGCTCCTGCGTCCTAGTTGGGGTTTTCTTCCGTCAGGAAACCCCCCTGGAGGGCTGTCGCTATCTCTCGGCTCCTGGTGTTGGGTGTGTAGGTCTGGTCCCTCGGAGGTTGGTGGGGGTCTCGGACGCTCCTGCGGCCTAGTTGGGGTTTTCAACCGTCGGGAAAGGTTTTCGCCCGTCCGGAAACCCCCCTAGAGGGCCGTCGGTCTCTCTCAGCTAATGGTCTTGGGTGTGTAGGTCTGGTCCCTCGGAGGTTGGTGGGGTTCTCGGATGCTCCTGCGGCCAAGTTGGGGTTTTCGCCCGTCGGGAAACCCCCCTGGTGGGCCGTCGCTATCTCTCAGCTCCTGGTGTTGGGTGTGTAGGTCTGGTCCCTCGGAGGTTGGTGGGGGTCTCAGACGCTCCTGCGTCCTAGTTGGGGTTTTCACCCGTCGGGAAACCCCCCTGGTGGGCCGTCGCTATCTCTCGGCTCCAGGTGTTCGGTGTGTAGGTCTGGTCCCTCGGAGGTTGGTGGGGGTCTCGGACGCACCTGCGGCCTAGTTGGGGTTTTCACCCGTCGGGAAAGGTTTTCGCCCGTCGGGAAACCCCCCTGGAGGGCTGTCGCTATCTCTCAGCTCCTGGTGTTGGGTGTGTAGGTCTGGTCCCTCGGAGGTTGGTGGGGGTCTCAGACGCTCCTGCGTCCTAGTTGGGGTTTTCACCCGTCGGGAAACCCCCCTGGTGGGCCGTCGGTCTCTCTCGGCTCCTGGTGTTGGGATTGTAGGTCTGGTCCCTCGGAGGTTGGTGGGGTTCTCGGAGGCTCCTGCGTCCTAGTTGGGGTTTTCTTCCGTCAGGAAACCCCCCTGGAGGGCTGTCGCTATCTCTCGGCTCCTGGTGTTGGGTGTGTAGGTCTGGTCCCTCGGAGGTTGGTGGGGGTCTCGGACGCTCCTGCGGCCTAGTTGGGGTTTTCAACCGTCAGGAAAGGTTTTCGCCCGTCCGGAAACCCCCCTAGAGGGCCGTCGGTCTCTCTCAGCTAATGGTCTTGGGTGTGTAGGTCTGGTCCCTCGGAGGTTGGTGGGGTTCTCGGAGGCTCCTGCGGCCAAGTTGGGGTTTTCGCCCGTCGGGAAACCCCCCTGGTGGGCCGTCGCTATCTCTCAGCTCCTGGTGTTGGGTGTGTAGGTCTGGTCCCTCGGAGGATGGTGGGGGTCTCAGACGCTCCTGCGTCCTAGTTGGGGTTTTCACCCGTCGGGAAACCCCCCTGGTGGGCCGTCGCTATCTCTCGGCTCCAGGTGTTCGGTGTGTAGGTCTGGTCCCTCGGAGGTTGGTGGGGGTCTCGGACGCACCTGCGGCCTAGTTGGGGTTTTCACCCGTCGGGAAAGGTTTTCGCCCGTCGGGAAACCCCCCTGGAGGGCTGTCGCTATCTCTCAGCTCCTGGTGTTGGGTGTGTAGGTCTGGTCCCTCGGAGGTTGGTGGGGGTCTCAGACGCTCCTGCGTCCTAGTTGGGGTTTTCATCCGTCGGGAAACCCCCCTGGTGGGCCGTCGGTCTCTCTCGGCTCCTGGTGTTGGGATTGTAGGTCTGGTCCCTCGGAGGTTGGTGGGGTTCTCAGAGGCTCCTGCGTCCTAGTTGGGGTTTTCTTCCGTCAGGAAACCCCCCTGGAGGGCTGTCGCTATCTCTCGGCTCCTGGTGTTGGGTGTGTAGGTCTGGTCCCTCGGAGGTTGGTGGGGGTCTCGGACGCTCCTGCGGCCTAGTTGGGGTTTTCAACCGTCGGGAAAGGTTTTCGCCCGTCCGGAAACCCCCCTAGAGGGCCGTCGGTCTCTCTCAGCTAATGGTCTTGGGTGTGTAGGTCTGGTCCCTCGGAGGTTGGTGGGGTTCTCGGAGGCTCCTGCGGCCAAGTTGGGGTTTTCGCCCGTCGGGAAACCCCCCTGGTGGGCCGTCGCTATCTCTCAGCTCCTGGTCTTGGGTGTGTAGGTCTGGTCCCTCGGAGGTTGGTGGGCGTCTCGGAGGCTCCTGCGGCCTAGTTGGGGTTTTTGCCCGTCGGGAAACCCCCCTGGTGGGCCGTCGGTCTCTCTCGGCTCCTGGTGTTGGGTGTGTAGGTCTGGTCCCTCGGAGGTTGGTGGGGGTGTCGGACGCTCCTGCGGCGTAGTTGGGGTTTTCTACCGTCGGGAAACCCCCCTGGAGGGCTGTCGCTATCTCTCAGCTCCTGGTGTTGGGTGTGTAGGTCTGGTCCCTCGGAGGTTGGTGGGGGTCTCAGACGCTCCTGCGTCCTAGTTGGGGTTTTCACCCGTCGGGAAACCCCCCTGGTGGGCCGTCAGTCTCTCTCGGCTCCTGGTGTTGGGATTGTAGGTCTGGTCCCTCGGAGGTTGGTGGGGTTCTCGGAGGCTCCTGCGTCCTAGTTGGGGTTTTCTTCCGTCAGGAAACCCCCCTGGAGGGCTGTCGCTATCTCTCGGCTCCTGGTGTTGGGTGTGTAGGTCTGGTCCCTCGGAGGTTGGTGGGGGTCTCGGACGCTCCTGCGGCCTAGTTGGGGTTTTCAACCGTCGGGAAAGGTTTTCGCCCGTCCGGAAACCCCCCTAGAGGGCCGTCGGTCTCTCTCAGCTAATGGTCTTGGGTGTGTAGGTCTGGTCCCTCGGAGGTTGGTGGGGTTCTCGGATGCTCCTGCGGCCAAGTTGGGGTTTTCGCCCGTCGGGAAACCCCCCTGGTGGGCCGTCGCTATCTCTCAGCTCCTGGTGTTGGGTGTGTAGGTCTGGTCCCTCGGAGGTTGGTGGGGGTCTCAGACGCTCCTGCGTCCTAGTTGGGGTTTTCACCCGTCGGGAAACCCCCCTGGTGGGCCGTCGCTATCTCTCGGCTCCAGGTGTTCGGTGTGTAGGTCTGGTCCCTCGGAGGTTGGTGGGGGTCTCGGACGCACCTGCGGCCTAGTTGGGGTTTTCACCCGTCGGGAAAGGTTTTCGCCCGTCGGGAAACCCCCCTGGAGGGCTGTCGCTATCTCTCAGCTCCTGGTGTTGGGTGTGTAGGTCTGGTCCCTCGGAGGTTGGTGGGGGTCTCAGACGCTCCTGCGTCCTAGTTGGGGTTTTCACCCGTCGGGAAACCCCCCTGGTGGGCCGTCGGTCTCTCTCGGCTCCTGGTGTTGGGATTGTAGGTCTGGTCCCTCGGAGGTTGGTGGGGGTCTCGGACGCTCCTGCGGCCTAGTTGGGGTTTTCAACCGTCGGGAAAGGTTTTCGCCCGTCCGGAAACCCCCCTAGAGGGCCGTCGGTCTCTCTCAGCTAATGGTCTTGGGTGTGTAGGTCTGGTCCCTCGGAGGTTGGTGGGGTTCTCGGAGGCTCCTGCGGCCAAGTTGGGGTTTTCGCCCGTCGGGAAACCCCCCTGGTGGGCCGTCGCTATCTCTCAGCTCCTGGTGTTGGGTGTGTAGGTCTGGTCCCTCGGAGGTTGGTGGGGGTCTCAGACGCTCCTGCGTCCTAGTTGGGGTTTTCACCCGTCGGGAAACCCCCCTGGTGGGCCGTCGCTATCTCTCGGCTCCAGGTGTTCGGTGTGTAGGTCTGGTCCCTCGGAGTTTGGTGGGGGTCTCGGACGCACCTGCGGCCTAGTTGGGGTTTTCACCCGTCGGGAAAGGTTTTCGCCCGTCGGGAAACCCCCCTGGAGGGCTGTCGCTATCTCTCAGCTCCTGGTGTTGGGTGTGTAGGTCTGGTCCCTCGGAGGTTGGTGGGGGTCTCAGACGCTCCTGCGTCCTAGTTGGGGTTTTCATCCGTCGGGAAACCCCCCTGGTGGGCCGTCGGTCTCTCTCGGCTCCTAGTGTTGGGATTGTAGGTCTGGTCCCTCGGAGGTTGGTGGGGTTCTCGGAGGCTCCTGCGTCCTAGTTGGGGTTTTCTTCCGTCAGGAAACCCCCCTGGAGGGCTGTCGCTATCTCTCGGCTCCTGGTGTTGGGTGTGTAGGTCTGGTCCCTCGGAGGTTGGTGGGGGTCTCGGACGCTCCTGCGGCCTAGTTGGGGTTTTCAACCGTCGGGAAAGGTTTTCGCCCGTCCGGAAACCCCCCTAGAGGGCCGTCGGTCTCTCTCAGCTAATGGTCTTGGGTGTGTAGGTCTGGTCCCTCGGAGGTTGGTGGGGTTCTCGGAGGCTCCTGCGGCCAAGTTGGGGTTTTCGCCCGTCGGGAAACCCCCCTGGTGGGCCGTCGCTATCTCTCAGCTCCTGGTCTTGGGTGTGTAGGTCTGGTCCCTCGGAGGTTGGTGGGCGTCTCGGAGGCTCCTGCGGCCTAGTTGGGGTTTTTGCCCGTCGGGAAACCCCCCTGGTGGGCCGTCGGTCTCTCTCGGCTCCTGGTGTTGGGTGTGTAGGTCTGGTCCCTCGGAGGTTGGTGGGGGTGTCGGACGCTCCTGCGGCGTAGTTGGGGTTTTCTACCGTCGGGAAAGGTTTTCGCCCGTCGGGAAACCCCCCTGGAGGGCTGTCGCTATCTCTCAGCTCCTGGTGTTGGGTGTGTAGGTCTGGTCCCTCGGAGGTTGGTGGGGGTCTCAGACGCTCCTGCGTCCTAGTTGGGGTTTTCACCCGTCGGGAAACCCCCCTGGTGGGCCGTCGGTCTCTCTCGGCTCCTGGTGTTGGGATTGTAGGTCTGGTCCCTCGGAGGTTGGTGGGGGTCTCGGACGCTCCTGCGGCCTAGTTGGGGTTTTCAACCGTCGGGAAAGGTTTTCGCCCGTCCGTAAACCCCCCTAGAGGGCCGTCGGTCTCTCTCAGCTAATGGTCTTGGGTGTGTAGGTCTGGTCCCTCGGAGGTTGGTGGGGTTCTCGGAGGCTCCTGCGGCCAAGTTGGGGTTTTCGCCCGTCGGGAAACCCCCCTGGTGGGCCGTCGCTATCTCTTGGCTCCTGGTGTTGGGTGTGTAGGTCTGGTCCCTCGGAGGTTGGTGGGGGTCTCGGACGCACCTGCGGCCTAGTTGGGGTTTTCACCCGTCGGGAAAGGTTTTCGCCCGTCGGGAAACCCCCCTGGAGGGCTGTCGCTATCTCTCAGCTCCTGGTGTTGGGTGTGTAGGTCTGGTCCCTCGGAGGTTGGTGGGGGTCTCAGACGCTCCTGCGTCCTAGTTGGGGTTTTCACCCGTCGGGAAACCCCCCTGGTGGGCCGTCGCTATCTCTTGGCTCCTGGTGTTGGGTGTGTAGGTCTGGTCCCTCGGAGGTTGGTGGGGGTCTCGGACGCACCTGCGGCCTAGTTGGGGTTTTCACCCGTCGGGAAAGGTTTTCGCCCGTCGGGAAACCCCCCTGGAGGGCTGTCGCTATCTCTCAGCTCCTGGTGTTGGGTGTGTAGGTCTGGTCCCTCGGAGGTTGGTGGGGGTCTCAGACGCTCCTGCGTCCTAGTTGGGGTTTTCACCCGTCGGGAAACCCCCCTGGTGGGCCGTCGGTCTCTCTCGGCTCCTGGTGTTGGGATTGTAGGTCTGGTCCCTCGGAGGTTGGTGGGGTTCTCGGAGGCTCCTGCGTCCTAGTTGGGGTTTTCTTCCGTCAGGAAACCCCCCTGGAGGGCTGTCGCTATCTCTCGGCTCCTGGTGTTGGGTGTGTAGGTCTGGTCCCTCGGAGGTTGGTGGGGGTCTCGGACGCTCCTGCGGCCTAGTTGGGGTTTTCAACCGTCGGGAAAGGTTTTCGCCCGTCCGGAAACCCCCCTAGAGGGCCGTCGGTCTCTCTCAGCTAATGGTCTTGGGTGTGTAGGTCTGGTCCCTCGGAGGTTGGTGGGGTTCTCGGATGCTCCTGCGGCCAAGTTGGGGTTTTCGCCCGTCGGGAAACCCCCCTGGTGGGCCGTCGCTATCTCTTGGCTCCTGGTGTTGGGTGTGTAGGTCTGGTCCCTCGGAGGTTGGTGGGGGTCTCGGACGTACCTGCGGCCTAGTTGGGGTTTTCACCCGTCGGGAAAGGTTTTCGCCCGTCGGGAAACCCCCCTGGAGGGCTGTCGCTATCTCTCAGCTCCTGGTGTTGGGTGTGTAGGTCTGGTCCCTCGGAGGTTGGTGGGGGTCTCAGACGCTCCTGCGTCCTAGTTGGGGTTTTCACCCGTCGGGAAACCCCCCTGGTGGGCCGTCGCTATCTCTCGGCTCCAGGTGTTCGGTGTGTAGGTCTGGTCCCTCGGAGGTTGGTGGGGGTCTCGGACGCACCTGCGGCCTAGTTGGGGTTTTCACCCGTCGGGAAAGGTTTTCGCCCGTCGGGAAACCCCCCTGGAGGGCTGTCGCTATCTCTCAGCTCCTGGTGTTGGGTGTGTAGGTCTGGTCCCTCGGAGGTTGGTGGGGGTCTCAGACGCTCCTGCGTCCTAGTTGGGGTTTTCACCCGTCGGGAAACCCCCCTGGTGGGCCGTCGGTCTCTCTCGGCTCCTGGTGTTGGGATTGTAGGTCTGGTCCCTCGGAGGTTGGTGGGGTTCTCGGAGGCTCCTGCGTCCTAGTTGGGGTTTTCTTCCGTCAGGAAACCCCCCTGGAGGGCTGTCGCTATCTCTCGGCTCCTGGTGTTGGGTGTGTAGGTCTGGTCCCTCGGAGGTTGGTGGGGGTCTCGGACGCTCCTGCGGCCTAGTTGGGGTTTTCAACCGTCGGGAAAGGTTTTCGCCCGTCCGGAAACCCCCCTAGAGGGCCGTCGGTCTCTCTCAGCTAATGGTCTTGGGTGTGTAGGTCTGGTCCCTCGGAGGTTGGTGGGGTTCTCGGATGCTCCTGCGGCCAAGTTGGGGTTTTCGCCCGTCGGGAAACCCCCCTGGTGGGCCGTCGCTATCTCTCAGCTCCTGGTGTTGGGTGTGTAGGTCTGGTCCCTCGGAGGTTGGTGGGGGTCTCAGACGCTCCTGCGTCCTAGTTGGGGTTTTCACCCGTCGGGAAACCCCCCTGGTGGGCCGTCGCTATCTCTCGGCTCCAGGTGTTCGGTGTGTAGGTCTGGTCCCTCGGAGGTTGGTGGGGGTCTCGGACGCACCTGCGGCCTAGTTGGGGTTTTCACCCGTCGGGAAAGGTTTTCGCCCGTCGGGAAACCCCCCTGGAGGGCTGTCGCTATCTCTCAGCTCCTGGTGTTGGGTGTGTAGGTCTGGTCCCTCGGAGGTTGGTGGGGGTCTCAGACGCTCCTGCGTCCTAGTTGGGGTTTTCACCCGTCGGGAAACCCCCCTGGTGGGCCGTCGGTCTCTCTCGGCTCCTGGTGTTGGGATTGTAGGTCTGGTCCCTCGGAGGTTGGTGGGGTTCTCGGAGGCTCCTGCGTCCTAGTTGGGGTTTTCTTCCGTCAGGAAACCCCCCTGGAGGGCTGTCGCTATCTCTCGGCTCCTGGTGTTGGGTGTGTAGGTCTGGTCCCTCGGAGGTTGGTGGGGGTCTCGGACGCTCCTGCGGCCTAGTTGGGGTTTTCAACCGTCGGGAAAGGTTTTCGCCCGTCCGGAAACCCCCCTAGAGGGCCGTCGGTCTCTCTCAGCTAATGGTCTTGGGTGTGTAGGTCTGGTCCCTCGGAGGTTGGTGGGGTTCTCGGATGCTCCTGCGGCCAAGTTGGGGTTTTCGCCCGTCGGGAAACCCCCCTGGTGGGCCGTCGCTATCTCTCAGCTCCTGGTGTTGGGTGTGTAGGTCTGGTCCCTCGGAGGTTGGTGGGGGTCTCAGACGCTCCTGCGTCCTAGTTGGGGTTTTCACCCGTCGGGAAACCCCCCTGGTGGGCCGTCGCTATCTCTCGGCTCCAGGTGTTCGGTGTGTAGGTCTGGTCCCTCGGAGGTTGGTGGGGGTCTCGGACGCACCTGCGGCCTAGTTGGGGTTTTCACCCGTCGGGAAAGGTTTTCGCCCGTCGGGAAACCCCCCTGGAGGGCTGTCGCTATCTCTCAGCTCCTGGTGTTGGGTGTGTAGGTCTGGTCCCTCGGAGGTTGGTGGGGGTCTCAGACGCTCCTGCGTCCTAGTTGGGGTTTTCACCCGTCGGGAAACCCCCCTGGTGGGCCGTCGGTCTCTCTCGGCTCCTGGTGTTGGGATTGTAGGTCTGGTCCCTCGGAGGTTGGTGGGGTTCTCGGAGGCTCCTGCGTCCTAGTTGGGGTTTTCTTCCGTCAGGAAACCCCCCTGGAGGGCTGTCGCTATCTCTCGGCTCCTGGTGTTGGGTGTGTAGGTCTGGTCCCTCGGAGGTTGGTGGGGGTCTCGGACGCTCCTGCGGCCTAGTTGGGGTTTTCAACCGTCAGGAAAGGTTTTCGCCCGTCCGGAAACCCCCCTAGAGGGCCGTCGGTCTCTCTCAGCTAATGGTCTTGGGTGTGTAGGTCTGGTCCCTCGGAGGTTGGTGGGGTTCTCGGAGGCTCCTGCGGCCAAGTTGGGGTTTTCGCCCGTCGGGAAACCCCCCTGGTGGGCCGTCGCTATCTCTCAGCTCCTGGTGTTGGGTGTGTAGGTCTGGTCCCTCGGAGGATGGTGGGGGTCTCAGACGCTCCTGCGTCCTAGTTGGGGTTTTCACCCGTCGGGAAACCCCCCTGGTGGGCCGTCGCTATCTCTCGGCTCCAGGTGTTCGGTGTGTAGGTCTGGTCCCTCGGAGGTTGGTGGGGGTCTCGGACGCACCTGCGGCCTAGTTGGGGTTTTCACCCGTCGGGAAAGGTTTTCGCCCGTCGGGAAACCCCCCTGGAGGGCTGTCGCTATCTCTCAGCTCCTGGTGTTGGGTGTGTAGGTCTGGTCCCTCGGAGGTTGGTGGGGGTCTCAGACGCTCCTGCGTCCTAGTTGGGGTTTTCATCCGTCGGGAAACCCCCCTGGTGGGCCGTCGGTCTCTCTCGGCTCCTGGTGTTGGGATTGTAGGTCTGGTCCCTCGGAGGTTGGTGGGGTTCTCAGAGGCTCCTGCGTCCTAGTTGGGGTTTTCTTCCGTCAGGAAACCCCCCTGGAGGGCTGTCGCTATCTCTCGGCTCCTGGTGTTGGGTGTGTAGGTCTGGTCCCTCGGAGGTTGGTGGGGGTCTCGGACGCTCCTGCGGCCTAGTTGGGGTTTTCAACCGTCGGGAAAGGTTTTCGCCCGTCCGGAAACCCCCCTAGAGGGCCGTCGGTCTCTCTCAGCTAATGGTCTTGGGTGTGTAGGTCTGGTCCCTCGGAGGTTGGTGGGGTTCTCGGAGGCTCCTGCGGCCAAGTTGGGGTTTTCGCCCGTCGGGAAACCCCCCTGGTGGGCCGTCGCTATCTCTCAGCTCCTGGTCTTGGGTGTGTAGGTCTGGTCCCTCGGAGGTTGGTGGGCGTCTCGGAGGCTCCTGCGGCCTAGTTGGGGTTTTTGCCCGTCGGGAAACCCCCCTGGTGGGCCGTCGGTCTCTCTCGGCTCCTGGTGTTGGGTGTGTAGGTCTGGTCCCTCGGAGGTTGGTGGGGGTGTCGGACGCTCCTGCGGCGTAGTTGGGGTTTTCTACCGTCGGGAAACCCCCCTGGAGGGCTGTCGCTATCTCTCAGCTCCTGGTGTTGGGTGTGTAGGTCTGGTCCCTCGGAGGTTGGTGGGGGTCTCAGACGCTCCTGCGTCCTAGTTGGGGTTTTCACCCGTCGGGAAACCCCCCTGGTGGGCCGTCAGTCTCTCTCGGCTCCTGGTGTTGGGATTGTAGGTCTGGTCCCTCGGAGGTTGGTGGGGTTCTCGGAGGCTCCTGCGTCCTAGTTGGGGTTTTCTTCCGTCAGGAAACCCCCCTGGAGGGCTGTCGCTATCTCTCGGCTCCTGGTGTTGGGTGTGTAGGTCTGGTCCCTCGGAGGTTGGTGGGGGTCTCGGACGCTCCTGCGGCCTAGTTGGGGTTTTCAACCGTCGGGAAAGGTTTTCGCCCGTCCGGAAACCCCCCTAGAGGGCCGTCGGTCTCTCTCAGCTAATGGTCTTGGGTGTGTAGGTCTGGTCCCTCGGAGGTTGGTGGGGTTCTCGGATGCTCCTGCGGCCAAGTTGGGGTTTTCGCCCGTCGGGAAACCCCCCTGGTGGGCCGTCGCTATCTCTCAGCTCCTGGTGTTGGGTGTGTAGGTCTGGTCCCTCGGAGGTTGGTGGGGGTCTCAGACGCTCCTGCGTCCTAGTTGGGGTTTTCACCCGTCGGGAAACCCCCCTGGTGGGCCGTCGCTATCTCTCGGCTCCAGGTGTTCGGTGTGTAGGTCTGGTCCCTCGGAGGTTGGTGGGGGTCTCGGACGCACCTGCGGCCTAGTTGGGGTTTTCACCCGTCGGGAAAGGTTTTCGCCCGTCGGGAAACCCCCCTGGAGGGCTGTCGCTATCTCTCAGCTCCTGGTGTTGGGTGTGTAGGTCTGGTCCCTCGGAGGTTGGTGGGGGTCTCAGACGCTCCTGCGTCCTAGTTGGGGTTTTCACCCGTCGGGAAACCCCCCTGGTGGGCCGTCGGTCTCTCTCGGCTCCTGGTGTTGGGATTGTAGGTCTGGTCCCTCGGAGGTTGGTGGGGGTCTCGGACGCTCCTGCGGCCTAGTTGGGGTTTTCAACCGTCGGGAAAGGTTTTCGCCCGTCCGGAAACCCCCCTAGAGGGCCGTCGGTCTCTCTCAGCTAATGGTCTTGGGTGTGTAGGTCTGGTCCCTCGGAGGTTGGTGGGGTTCTCGGAGGCTCCTGCGGCCAAGTTGGGGTTTTCGCCCGTCGGGAAACCCCCCTGGTGGGCCGTCGCTATCTCTCAGCTCCTGGTGTTGGGTGTGTAGGTCTGGTCCCTCGGAGGTTGGTGGGGGTCTCAGACGCTCCTGCGTCCTAGTTGGGGTTTTCACCCGTCGGGAAACCCCCCTGGTGGGCCGTCGCTATCTCTCGGCTCCAGGTGTTCGGTGTGTAGGTCTGGTCCCTCGGAGTTTGGTGGGGGTCTCGGACGCACCTGCGGCCTAGTTGGGGTTTTCACCCGTCGGGAAAGGTTTTCGCCCGTCGGGAAACCCCCCTGGAGGGCTGTCGCTATCTCTCAGCTCCTGGTGTTGGGTGTGTAGGTCTGGTCCCTCGGAGGTTGGTGGGGGTCTCAGACGCTCCTGCGTCCTAGTTGGGGTTTTCATCCGTCGGGAAACCCCCCTGGTGGGCCGTCGGTCTCTCTCGGCTCCTAGTGTTGGGATTGTAGGTCTGGTCCCTCGGAGGTTGGTGGGGTTCTCGGAGGCTCCTGCGTCCTAGTTGGGGTTTTCTTCCGTCAGGAAACCCCCCTGGAGGGCTGTCGCTATCTCTCGGCTCCTGGTGTTGGGTGTGTAGGTCTGGTCCCTCGGAGGTTGGTGGGGGTCTCGGACGCTCCTGCGGCCTAGTTGGGGTTTTCAACCGTCGGGAAAGGTTTTCGCCCGTCCGGAAACCCCCCTAGAGGGCCGTCGGTCTCTCTCAGCTAATGGTCTTGGGTGTGTAGGTCTGGTCCCTCGGAGGTTGGTGGGGTTCTCGGAGGCTCCTGCGGCCAAGTTGGGGTTTTCGCCCGTCGGGAAACCCCCCTGGTGGGCCGTCGCTATCTCTCAGCTCCTGGTCTTGGGTGTGTAGGTCTGGTCCCTCGGAGGTTGGTGGGCGTCTCGGAGGCTCCTGCGGCCTAGTTGGGGTTTTTGCCCGTCGGGAAACCCCCCTGGTGGGCCGTCGGTCTCTCTCGGCTCCTGGTGTTGGGTGTGTAGGTCTGGTCCCTCGGAGGTTGGTGGGGGTGTCGGACGCTCCTGCGGCGTAGTTGGGGTTTTCTACCGTCGGGAAAGGTTTTCGCCCGTCGGGAAACCCCCCTGGAGGGCTGTCGCTATCTCTCAGCTCCTGGTGTTGGGTGTGTAGGTCTGGTCCCTCGGAGGTTGGTGGGGGTCTCAGACGCTCCTGCGTCCTAGTTGGGGTTTTCACCCGTCGGGAAACCCCCCTGGTGGGCCGTCGGTCTCTCTCGGCTCCTGGTGTTGGGATTGTAGGTCTGGTCCCTCGGAGGTTGGTGGGGGTCTCGGACGCTCCTGCGGCCTAGTTGGGGTTTTCAACCGTCGGGAAAGGTTTTCGCCCGTCCGTAAACCCCCCTAGAGGGCCGTCGGTCTCTCTCAGCTAATGGTCTTGGGTGTGTAGGTCTGGTCCCTCGGAGGTTGGTGGGGTTCTCGGAGGCTCCTGCGGCCAAGTTGGGGTTTTCGCCCGTCGGGAAACCCCCCTGGTGGGCCGTCGCTATCTCTTGGCTCCTGGTGTTGGGTGTGTAGGTCTGGTCCCTCGGAGGTTGGTGGGGGTCTCGGACGCACCTGCGGCCTAGTTGGGGTTTTCACCCGTCGGGAAAGGTTTTCGCCCGTCGGGAAACCCCCCTGGAGGGCTGTCGCTATCTCTCAGCTCCTGGTGTTGGGTGTGTAGGTCTGGTCCCTCGGAGGTTGGTGGGGGTCTCAGACGCTCCTGCGTCCTAGTTGGGGTTTTCACCCGTCGGGAAACCCCCCTGGTGGGCCGTCGCTATCTCTCGGCTCCAGGTGTTCGGTGTGTAGGTCTGGTCCCTCGGAGGTTGGTGGGGGTCTCGGACGCACCTGCGGCCTAGTTGGGGTTTTCACCCGTCGGGAAAGGTTTTCGCCCGTCGGGAAACCCCCCTGGAGGGCTGTCGCTATCTCTCAGCTCCTGGTGTTGGGTGTGTAGGTCTGGTCCCTCGGAGTTTGGTGGGGGTCTCAGACGCTCCTGCGTCCTAGTTGGGGTTTTCATCCGTCGGGAAACCCCCCTGGTGGGCCGTCGGTCTCTCTCGGCTCCTAGTGTTGGGATTGTAGGTCTGGTCCCTCGGAGGTTGGTGGGGTTCTCGGAGGCTCCTGCGTCCTAGTTGGGGTTTTCTTCCGTCAGGAAACCCCCCTGGAGGGCTGTCGCTATCTCTCGGCTCCTGGTGTTGGGTGTGTAGGTCTGGTCCCTCGGAGGTTGGTGGGGGTCTCGGACGCTCCTGCGGCCTAGTTGGGGTTTTCAACCGTCGGGAAAGGTTTTCGCCCGTCCGGAAACCCCCCTAGAGGGCCGTCGGTCTCTCTCAGCTAATGGTCTTGGGTGTGTAGGTCTGGTCCCTCGGAGGTTGGTGGGGTTCTCGGAGGCTCCTGCGGCCAAGTTGGGGTTTTCGCCCGTCGGGAAACCCCCCTGGTGGGCCGTCGCTATCTCTCAGCTCCTGGTCTTGGGTGTGTAGGTCTGGTCCCTCGGAGGTTGGTGGGCGTCTCGGAGGCTCCTGCGGCCTAGTTGGGGTTTTTGCCCGTCGGGAAACCCCCCTGGTGGGCCGTCGGTCTCTCTCGGCTCCTGGTGTTGGGTGTGTAGGTCTGGTCCCTCGGAGGTTGGTGGGGGTGTCGGACGCTCCTGCGGCGTAGTTGGGGTTTTCTACCGTCGGGAAAGGTTTTCGCCCGTCGGGAAACCCCCCTGGAGGGCTGTCGCTATCTCTCAGCTCCTGGTGTTGGGTGTGTAGGTCTGGTCCCTCGGAGGTTGGTGGGGGTCTCAGACGCTCCTGCGTCCTAGTTGGGGTTTTCACCCGTCGGGAAACCCCCCTGGTGGGCCGTCGGTCTCTCTCGGCTCCTGGTGTTGGGATTGTAGGTCTGGTCCCTCGGAGGTTGGTGGGGGTCTCGGACGCTCCTGCGGCCTAGTTGGGGTTTTCAACCGTCGGGAAAGGTTTTCGCCCGTCCGTAAACCCCCCTAGAGGGCGGTCGGTCTCTCTCAGCTAATGGTCTTGGGTGTGTAGGTCTGGTCCCTCGGAGGTTGGTGGGGTTCTCGGAGGCTCCTGCGGCCAAGTTGGGGTTTTCGCCCGTCGGGAAACCCCCCTGGTGGGCCGTCGCTATCTCTTGGCTCCTGGTGTTGGGTGTGTAGGTCTGGTCCCTCGGAGGTTGGTGGGGGTCTCGGACGCACCTGCGGCCTAGTTGGGGTTTTCACCCGTCGGGAAAGGTTTTCGCCCGTCGGGAAACCCCCCTGGAGGGCTGTCGCTATCTCTCAGCTCCTGGTGTTGGGTGTGTAGGTCTGGTCCCTCGGAGGTTGGTGGGGGTCTCAGACGCTCCTGCGTCCTAGTTGGGGTTTTCACCCGTCGGGAAACCCCCCTGGTGGGCCGTCGCTATCTCTCGGCTCCAGGTGTTCGGTGTGTAGGTCTGGTCCCTCGGAGGTTGGTGGGGGTCTCGGACGCACCTGCGGCCTAGTTGGGGTTTTCACCCGTCGGGAAAGGTTTTCGCCCGTCGGGAAACCCCCCTGGAGGGCTGTCGCTATCTCTCAGCTCCTGGTGTTGGGTGTGTAGGTCTGGTCCCTCGGAGGTTGGTGGGGGTCTCAGACGCTCCTGCGTCCTAGTTGGGGTTTTCACCCGTCGGGAAAGGTTTTCGCCCGTCCGGAAACCCCCCTAGAGGGCCGTCGGTCTCTCTCAGCTAATGGTCTTGGGTGTGTTGGTCTGGTCCCTCGGAGGTTGGTGGGGTTCTCGGAGGCTCCTGCGGCCAAGTTGGGGTTTTCGCCCGTCGGGAAACCCCCCTGGTGGGCCGTCGCTATCTCTCAGCTCCTGGTGTTGGGTGTGTAGGTCTGGTCCCTCGGAGGTTGGTGGGGGTCTCAGACGCTCCTGCGTCCTAGTTGGGGTTTTCACCCGTCGGGAAACCCCCCTGGTGGGCCGTCGCTATCTCTCGGCTCCAGGTGTTCGGTGTGTAGGTCTGGTCCCTCGGAGGTTGGTGGGGGTCTCGGACGCACCTGCGGAATAGTTGGGGTTTTCACCCGTCGGGAAAGGTTTTCGCCCGTCGGGAAACCCCCCTGGAGGGCTGTCGCTATCTCTTAGCTCCTGGTGTTGGGTGTGTAGGTCTGGTCCCTCGGAGGTTGGTGGGGGTCTCAGACGCTCCTGCGTCCTAGTTGGGGATTTCACCCGTCGGGAAACCCCCCTGGTGGGCCGTCGGTCTCTCTCGGCTCCTGGTGTTGGGATTGTAGGTCTGGTCCCTCGGAGGTTGGTGGGGTTCTCGGAGGCTCCTGCGTCCTAGTTGGGGTTTTCTTCCGTCAGGAAACCCCCCTGGAGGGCTGTCGCTATCTCTCGGCTCCTGGTGTTGGGTGTGTAGGTCTGGTCCCTCGGAGGTTGGTGGGGGTCTCGGATGCTCCTGCGGCCTAGTTGGGGTTTTCAACCGTCGGGAAAGGTTTTCGCCCGTCCGGAAACCCCCCTAGAGGGCCGTCGGTCTCTCTCAGCTAATGGTCTTGGGTGTGTAGGTCTGGTCCCTCGGAGGTTGGTGGGGGTGTCGGACGCTCCTGCGGCGTAGTTGGGGTTTTCTACCGTCGGGAAACCCCCCTGGAGGGCTGTCGCTATCTCTCAGCTCCTGGTGTTGGGTGTGTAGGTCTGGTCCCTCGGAGGTTGGTGGGGGTCTCAGACGCTCCTGCGTCCTAGTTGGGGTTTTCACCCGTCGGGAAACCCCCCTGGTGGGCCGTCAGTCTCTCTCGGCTCCTGGTGTTGGGATTGTAGGTCTGGTCCCTCGGAGGTTGGTGGGGTTCTCGGAGGCTCCTGCGTCCTAGTTGGGGTTTTCTTCCGTCAGGAAACCCCCCTGGAGGGCTGTCGCTATCTCTCGGCTCCTGGTGTTGGGTGTGTAGGTCTGGTCCCTCGGAGGTTGGTGGGGGTCTCGGACGCTCCTGCGGCCTAGTTGGGGTTTTCAACCGTCGGGAAAGGTTTTCGCCCGTCCGGAAACCCCCCTAGAGGGCCGTCGGTCTCTCTCAGCTAATGGTCTTGGGTGTGTAGGTCTGGTCCCTCGGAGGTTGGTGGGGTTCTCGGATGCTCCTGCGGCCAAGTTGGGGTTTTCGCCCGTCGGGAAACCCCCCTGGTGGGCCGTCGCTATCTCTCAGCTCCTGGTGTTGGGTGTGTAGGTCTGGTCCCTCGGAGGTTGGTGGGGGTCTCAGACGCTCCTGCGTCCTAGTTGGGGTTTTCACCCGTCGGGAAACCCCCCTGGTGGGCCGTCGCTATCTCTCGGCTCCAGGTGTTCGGTGTGTAGGTCTGGTCCCTCGGAGGTTGGTGGGGGTCTCGGACGCACCTGCGGCCTAGTTGGGGTTTTCACCCGTCGGGAAAGGTTTTCGCCCGTCGGGAAACCCCCCTGGAGGGCTGTCGCTATCTCTCAGCTCCTGGTGTTGGGTGTGTAGGTCTGGTCCCTCGGAGGTTGGTGGGGGTCTCAGACGCTCCTGCGTCCTAGTTGGGGTTTTCACCCGTCGGGAAACCCCCCTGGTGGGCCGTCGGTCTCTCTCGGCTCCTGGTGTTGGGATTGTAGGTCTGGTCCCTCGGAGGTTGGTGGGGGTCTCGGACGCTCCTGCGGCCTAGTTGGGGTTTTCAACCGTCGGGAAAGGTTTTCGCCCGTCCGGAAACCCCCCTAGAGGGCCGTCGGTCTCTCTCAGCTAATGGTCTTGGGTGTGTAGGTCTGGTCCCTCGGAGGTTGGTGGGGTTCTCGGAGGCTCCTGCGGCCAAGTTGGGGTTTTCGCCCGTCGGGAAACCCCCCTGGTGGGCCGTCGCTATCTCTCAGCTCCTGGTGTTGGGTGTGTAGGTCTGGTCCCTCGGAGGTTGGTGGGGGTCTCAGACGCTCCTGCGTCCTAGTTGGGGTTTTCACCCGTCGGGAAACCCCCCTGGTGGGCCGTCGCTATCTCTCGGCTCCAGGTGTTCGGTGTGTAGGTCTGGTCCCTCGGAGTTTGGTGGGGGTCTCGGACGCACCTGCGGCCTAGTTGGGGTTTTCACCCGTCGGGAAAGGTTTTCGCCCGTCGGGAAACCCCCCTGGAGGGCTGTCGCTATCTCTCAGCTCCTGGTGTTGGGTGTGTAGGTCTGGTCCCTCGGAGGTTGGTGGGGGTCTCAGACGCTCCTGCGTCCTAGTTGGGGTTTTCATCCGTCGGGAAACCCCCCTGGTGGGCCGTCGGTCTCTCTCGGCTCCTAGTGTTGGGATTGTAGGTCTGGTCCCTCGGAGGTTGGTGGGGTTCTCGGAGGCTCCTGCGTCCTAGTTGGGGTTTTCTTCCGTCAGGAAACCCCCCTGGAGGGCTGTCGCTATCTCTCGGCTCCTGGTGTTGGGTGTGTAGGTCTGGTCCCTCGGAGGTTGGTGGGGGTCTCGGACGCTCCTGCGGCCTAGTTGGGGTTTTCAACCATCGGGAAAGGTTTTCGCCCGTCCGGAAACCCCCCTAGAGGGCCGTCGGTCTCTCTCAGCTAATGGTCTTGGGTGTGTAGGTCTGGTCCCTCGGAGGTTGGTGGGGTTCTCGGAGGCTCCTGCGGCCAAGTTGGGGTTTTCGCCCGTCGGGAAACCCCCCTGGTGGGCCGTCGCTATCTCTCAGCTCCTGGTCTTGGGTGTGTAGGTCTGGTCCCTCGGAGGTTGGTGGGCGTCTCGGAGGCTCCTGCGGCCTAGTTGGGGTTTTTGCCCGTCGGGAAACCCCCCTGGTGGGCCGTCGGTCTCTCTCGGCTCCTGGTGTTGGGTGTGTAGGTCTGGTCCCTCGGAGGTTGGTGGGGGTGTCGGACGCTCCTGCGGCGTAGTTGGGGTTTTCTACCGTCGGGAAAGGTTTTCGCCCGTCGGGAAACCCCCCTGGAGGGCTGTCGCTATCTCTCAGCTCCTGGTGTTGGGTGTGTAGGTCTGGTCCCTCGGAGGTTGGTGGGGGTCTCAGACGCTCCTGCGTCCTAGTTGGGGTTTTCACCCGTCGGGAAACCCCCCTGGTGGGCCGTCGGTCTCTCTCGGCTCCTGGTGTTGGGATTGTAGGTCTGGTCCCTCGGAGGTTGGTGGGGGTCTCGGACGCTCCTGCGGCCTAGTTGGGGTTTTCAACCGTCGGGAAAGGTTTTCGCCCGTCCGTAAACCCCCCTAGAGGGCCGTCGGTCTCTCTCAGCTAATGGTCTTGGGTGTGTAGGTCTGGTCCCTCGGAGGTTGGTGGGGTTCTCGGAGGCTCCTGCGGCCAAGTTGGGGTTTTCGCCCGTCGGGAAACCCCCCTGGTGGGCCGTCGCTATCTCTTGGCTCCTGGTGTTGGGTGTGTAGGTCTGGTCCCTCGGAGGTTGGTGGGGGTCTCGGACGCACCTGCGGCCTAGTTGGGGTTTTCACCCGTCGGGAAAGGTTTTCGCCCGTCGGGAAACCCCCCTGGAGGGCTGTCGCTATCTCTCAGCTCCTGGTGTTGGGTGTGTAGGTCTGGTCCCTCGGAGGTTGGTGGGGGTCTCAGACGCTCCTGCGTCCTAGTTGGGGTTTTCACCCGTCGGGAAACCCCCCTGGTGGGCCGTCGCTATCTCTCGGCTCCAGGTGTTCGGTGTGTAGGTCTGGTCCCTCGGAGGTTGGTGGGGGTCTCGGACGCACCTGCGGCCTAGTTGGGGTTTTCACCCGTCGGGAAAGGTTTTCGCCCGTCGGGAAACCCCCCTGGAGGGCTGTCGCTATCTCTCAGCTCCTGGTGTTGGGTGTGTAGGTCTGGTCCCTCGGAGGTTGGTGGGGGTCTCAGACGCTCCTGCGTCCTAGTTGGGGTTTTCACCCGTCGGGAAAGGTTTTCGCCCGTCCGGAAACCCCCCTAGAGGGCCGTCGGTCTCTCTCAGCTAATGGTCTTGGGTGTGTTGGTCTGGTCCCTCGGAGGTTGGTGGGGTTCTCGGAGGCTCCTGCGGCCAAGTTGGGGTTTTCGCCCGTCGGGAAACCCCCCTGGTGGGCCGTCGCTATCTCTCAGCTCCTGGTGTTGGGTGTGTAGGTCTGGTCCCTCGGAGGTTGGTGGGGGTCTCAGACGCTCCTGCGTCCTAGTTGGGGTTTTCACCCGTCGGGAAACCCCCCTGGTGGGCCGTCGCTATCTCTCGGCTCCAGGTGTTCGGTGTGTAGGTCTGGTCCCTCGGAGGTTGGTGGGGGTCTCGGACGCACCTGCGGAATAGTTGGGGTTTTCACCCGTCGGGAAAGGTTTTCGCCCGTCGGGAAACCCCCCTGGAGGGCTGTCGCTATCTCTTAGCTCCTGGTGTTGGGTGTGTAGGTCTGGTCCCTCGGAGGTTGGTGGGGGTCTCAGACGCTCCTGCGTCCTAGTTGGGGATTTCACCCGTCGGGAAACCCCCCTGGTGGGCCGTCGGTCTCTCTCGGCTCCTGGTGTTGGGATTGTAGGTCTGGTCCCTCGGAGGTTGGTGGGGTTCTCGGAGGCTCCTGCGTCCTAGTTGGGGTTTTCTTCCGTCAGGAAACCCCCCTGGAGGGCTGTCGCTATCTCTCGGCTCCTGGTGTTGGGTGTGTAGGTCTGGTCCCTCGGAGGTTGGTGGGGGTCTCGGATGCTCCTGCGGCCTAGTTGGGGTTTTCAACCGTCGGGAAAGGTTTTCGCCCGTCCGGAAACCCCCCTAGAGGGCCGTCGGTCTCTCTCAGCTAATGGTCTTGGGTGTGTAGGTCTGGTCCCTCGGAGGTTGGTGGGGTTCTCGGAGGCTCCTGCGGCCAAGTTGGGGTTTTCGCCCGTCGGGAAACCCCCCTGGTGGGCCGTCGCTATCTCTCAGCTCCTGGTGTTGGGTGTGTAGGTCTGGTCCCTCGGAGGTTGGTGGGGGTCTCAGACGCTCCTGCGTCCTAGTTGGGGTTTTCACCCGTCGGGAAACCCCCCTGGTGGGCCGTCGCTATCTCTCGGCTCCAGGTGTTCGGTGTGTAGGTCTGGTCCCTCGGAGGTTGGTGGGGGTCTCGGACGCACCTGCGGCCTAGTTGGGGTTTTCACCCGTCGGGAAAGGTTTTCGCCCGTCGGGAAACCCCCCTGGAGGGCTGTCGCTATCTCTCAGCTCCTGGTGTTGGGTGTGTAGGTCTGGTCCCTCGGAGGTTGGTGGGGGTCTCAGACGCTCCTGCGTCCTAGTTGGGGTTTTCACCCGTCGGGAAACCCCCCTGGTGGGCCGTCGGTCTCTCTCGGCTCCTGGTGTTGGGATTGTAGGTCTGGTCCCTCGGAGGTTGGTGGGGTTCTCGGAGGCTCCTGCGTCCTAGTTGGGGTTTTCTTCCGTCAGGAAACCCCCCTGGAGGGCTGTCGCTATCTCTCGGCTCCTGGTGTTGGGTGTGTAGGTCTGGTCCCTCGGAGGTTGGTGGGGGTCTCGGACGCTCCTGCGGCCTAGTTGGGGTTTTCAACCGTCGGGAAAGTTTTTCGCCCGTCCGGAAACCCCCCTAGAGGGCCGTCGGTCTCTCTCAGCTAATGGTCTTGGGTGTGTAGGTCTGGTCCCTCGGAGGTTGGTGGGGTTCTCGGATGCTCCTGCGGCCAAGTTGGGGTTTTCGCCCGTCGGGAAACCCCCCTGGTGGGCCGTCGCTATCTCTCAGCTCCTGGTGTTGGGTGTGTAGGTCTGGTCCCTCGGAGGTTGGTGGGGGTCTCAGACGCTCCTGCGTCCTAGTTGGGGTTTTCACCCGTCGGGAAACCCCCCTGGTGGGCCGTCGCTATCTCTCGGCTCCAGGTGTTCGGTGTGTAGGTCTGGTCCCTCGGAGGTTGGTGGGGGTCTCGGACGCACCTGCGGCCTAGTTGGGGTTTTCACCCGTCGGGAAAGGTTTTCGCCCGTCGGGAAACCCCCCTGGAGGGCTGTCGCTATCTCTCAGCTCCTGGTGTTGGGTGTGTAGGTCTGGTCCCTCGGAGGTTGGTGGGGGTCTCAGACGCTCCTGCGTCCTAGTTGGGGTTTTCACCCGTCGGGAAACCCCCCTGGTGGGCCGTCGGTCTCTCTCGGCTCCTGGTGTTGGGATTGTAGGTCTGGTCCCTCGGAGGTTGGTGGGGTTCTCGGAGGCTCCTGCGTCCTAGTTGGGGTTTTCTTCCGTCAGGAAACCCCCCTGGAGGGCTGTCGCTATCTCTCGGCTCCTGGTGTTGGGTGTGTAGGTCTGGTCCCTCGGAGGTTGGTGGGGGTCTCGGACGCTCCTGCGGCCTAGTTGGGGTTTTCAACCGTCAGGAAAGGTTTTCGCCCGTCCGGAAACCCCCCTAGAGGGCCGTCGGTCTCTCTCAGCTAATGGTCTTGGGTGTGTAGGTCTGGTCCCTCGGAGGTTGGTGGGGTTCTCGGAGGCTCCTGCGGCCAAGTTGGGGTTTTCGCCCGTCGGGAAACCCCCCTGGTGGGCCGTCGCTATCTCTCAGCTCCTGGTGTTGGGTGTGTAGGTCTGGTCCCTCGGAGGTTGGTGGGGGTCTCAGACGCTCCTGCGTCCTAGTTGGGGTTTTCACCCGTCGGGAAACCCCCCTGGTGGGCCGTCGCTATCTCTCGGCTCCAGGTGTTCGGTGTGTAGGTCTGGTCCCTCGGAGGTTGGTGGGGGTCTCGGACGCACCTGCGGCCTAGTTGGGGTTTTCACCCGTCGGGAAAGGTTTTCGCCCGTCGGGAAACCCCCCTGGAGGGCTGTCGCTATCTCTCAGCTCCTGGTGTTGGGTGTGTAGGTCTGGTCCCTCGGAGGTTGGTGGGGGTCTCAGACGCTCCTGCGTCCTAGTTGGGGTTTTCATCCGTCGGGAAACCCCCCTGGTGGGCCGTCGGTCTCTCTCGGCTCCTGGTGTTGGGATTGTAGGTCTGGTCCCTCGGAGGTTGGTGGGGTTCTCGGAGGCTCCTGCGTCCTAGTTGGGGTTTTCTTCCGTCAGGAAACCCCCCTGGAGGGCTGTCGCTATCTCTCGGCTCCTGGTGTTGGGTGTGTAGGTCTGGTCCCTCGGAGGTTGGTGGGGGTCTCGGACGCTCCTGCGGCCTAGTTGGGGTTTTCAACCGTCGGGAAAGGTTTTCGCCCGTCCGGAAACCCCCCTAGAGGGCCGTCGGTCTCTCTCAGCTAATGGTCTTGGGTGTGTAGGTCTGGTCCCTCGGAGGTTGGTGGGGTTCTCGGAGGCTCCTGCGGCCAAGTTGGGGTTTTCGCCCGTCGGGAAACCCCCCTGGTGGGCCGTCGCTATCTCTCAGCTCCTGGTCTTGGGTGTGTAGGTCTGGTCCCTCGGAGGTTGGTGGGCGTCTCGGAGGCTCCTGCGGCCTAGTTGGGGTTTTTGCCCGTCGGGAAACCCCCCTGGTGGGCCGTCGGTCTCTCTCGGCTCCTGGTGTTGGGTGTGTAGGTCTGGTCCCTCGGAGGTTGGTGGGGGTGTCGGACGCTCCTGCGGCGTAGTTGGGGTTTTCTACCGTCGGGAAACCCCCCTGGAGGGCTGTCGCTATCTCTCAGCTCCTGGTGTTGGGTGTGTAGGTCTGGTCCCTCGGAGGTTGGTGGGGGTCTCAGACGCTCCTGCGTCCTAGTTGGGGTTTTCACCCGTCGGGAAACCCCCCTGGTGGGCCGTCAGTCTCTCTCGGCTCCTGGTGTTGGGATTGTAGGTCTGGTCCCTCGGAGGTTGGTGGGGTTCTCGGAGGCTCCTGCGTCCTAGTTGGGGTTTTCTTCCGTCAGGAAACCCCCCTGGAGGGCTGTCGCTATCTCTCGGCTCCTGGTGTTGGGTGTGTAGGTCTGGTCCCTCGGAGGTTGGTGGGGGTCTCGGACGCTCCTGCGGCCTAGTTGGGGTTTTCAACCGTCGGGAAAGGTTTTCGCCCGTCCGGAAACCCCCCTAGAGGGCCGTCGGTCTCTCTCAGCTAATGGTCTTGGGTGTGTAGGTCTGGTCCCTCGGAGGTTGGTGGGGTTCTCGGATGCTCCTGCGGCCAAGTTGGGGTTTTCGCCCGTCGGGAAACCCCCCTGGTGGGCTGTCGCTATCTCTCAGCTCCTGGTGTTGGGTGTGTAGGTCTGGTCCCTCGGAGGTTGGTGGGGTTCTCGGATGCTCCTGCGGCCAAGTTGGGGTTTTCGCCCGTCGGGAAACCCCCCTGGAGGGCTGTCGCTATCTCTCAGCTCCTGGTGTTGGGTGTGTAGGTCTGGTCCCTCGGAGGTTGGTGGGGGTCTCAGACGCTCCTGCGTCCTAGTTGGGGTTTTCATCCGTCGGGAAACCCCCCTGGTGGGCCGTCGGTCTCTCTCGGCTCCTGGTGTTGGGATTGTAGGTCTGGTCCCTCGGAGGTTGGTGGGGTTCTCGGAGGCTCCTGCGTCCTAGTTGGGGTTTTCTTCCGTCAGGAAACCCCCCTGGAGGGCTGTCGCTATCTCTCGGCTCCTGGTGTTGGGTGTGTAGGTCTGGTCCCTCGGAGGTTGGTGGGGGTCTCGGACGCTCCTGCGGCCTAGTTGGGGTTTTCAACCGTCGGGAAAGGTTTTCGCCCGTCCGGAAACCCCCCTAGAGGGCCGTCGGTCTCTCTCAGCTAATGGTCTTGGGTGTGTAGGTCTGGTCCCTCGGAGGTTGGTGGGGTTCTCGGAGGCTCCTGCGGCCAAGTTGGGGTTTTCGCCCGTCGGGAAACCCCCCTGGTGGGCCGTCGCTATCTCTCAGCTCCTGGTCTTGGGTGTGTAGGTCTGGTCCCTCGGAGGTTGGTGGGCGTCTCGGAGGCTCCTGCGGCCTAGTTGGGGTTTTTGCCCGTCGGGAAACCCCCCTGGTGGGCCGTCGGTCTCTCTCGGCTCCTGGTGTTGGGTGTGTAGGTCTGGTCCCTCGGAGGTTGGTGGGGGTGTCGGACGCTCCTGCGGCGTAGTTGGGGTTTTCTACCGTCGGGAAACCCCCCTGGAGGGCTGTCGCTATCTCTCAGCTCCTGGTGTTGGGTGTGTAGGTCTGGTCCCTCGGAGGTTGGTGGGGGTCTCAGACGCTCCTGCGTCCTAGTTGGGGTTTTCACCCGTCGGGAAACCCCCCTGGTGGGCCGTCAGTCTCTCTCGGCTCCTGGTGTTGGGATTGTAGGTCTGGTCCCTCGGAGGTTGGTGGGGTTCTCGGAGGCTCCTGCGTCCTAGTTGGGGTTTTCTTCCGTCAGGAAACCCCCCTGGAGGGCTGTCGCTATCTCTCGGCTCCTGGTGTTGGGTGTGTAGGTCTGGTCCCTCGGAGGTTGGTGGGGGTCTCGGACGCTCCTGCGGCCTAGTTGGGGTTTTCAACCGTCGGGAAAGGTTTTCGCCCGTCCGGAAACCCCCCTAGAGGGCCGTCGGTCTCTCTCAGCTAATGGTCTTGGGTGTGTAGGTCTGGTCCCTCGGAGGTTGGTGGGGTTCTCGGATGCTCCTGCGGCCAAGTTGGGGTTTTCGCCCGTCGGGAAACCCCCCTGGTGGGCCGTCGCTATCTCTCAGCTCCTGGTGTTGGGTGTGTAGGTCTGGTCCCTCGGAGGTTGGTGGGGTTCTCGGATGCTCCTGCGGCCAAGTTGGGGTTTTCGCCCGTCGGGAAACCCCCCTGGAGGGCTGTCGCTATCTCTCAGCTCCTGGTGTTGGGTGTGTAGGTCTGGTCCCTCGGAGGTTGGTGGGGGTCTCAGACGCTCCTGCGTCCTAGTTGGGGTTTTCACCCGTCGGGAAACCCCCCTGGTGGGCCGTCGGTCTCTCTCGGCTCCTGGTGTTGGGATTGTAGGTCTGGTCCCTCGGAGGTTGGTGGGGGTCTCGGACGCTCCTGCGGCCTAGTTGGGGTTTTCAACCGTCGGGAAAGGTTTTCGCCCGTCCGGAAACCCCCCTAGAGGGCCGTCGGTCTCTCTCAGCTAATGGTCTTGGGTGTGTAGGTCTGGTCCCTCGGAGGTTGGTGGGGTTCTCGGAGGCTCCTGCGGCCAAGTTGGGGTTTTCGCCCGTCGGGAAACCCCCCTGGTGGGCCGTCGCTATCTCTCAGCTCCTGGTGTTGGGTGTGTAGGTCTGGTCCCTCGGAGGTTGGTGGGGGTCTCAGACGCTCCTGCGTCCTAGTTGGGGTTTTCACCCGTCGGGAAACCCCCCTGGTGGGCCGTCGCTATCTCTCGGCTCCAGGTGTTCGGTGTGTAGGTCTGGTCCCTCGGAGTTTGGTGGGGGTCTCGGACGCACCTGCGGCCTAGTTGGGGTTTTCACCCGTCGGGAAAGGTTTTCGCCCGTCGGGAAACCCCCCTGGAGGGCTGTCACTATCTCTCAGCTCCTGGTGTTGGGTGTGTAGGTCTGGTCCCTCGGAGGTTGGTGGGGGTCTCAGACGCTCCTGCGTCCTAGTTGGGGTTTTCATCCGTCGGGAAACCCCCCTGGTGGGCCGTCGGTCTCTCTCGGCTCCTAGTGTTGGGATTGTAGGTCTGGTCCCTCGGAGGTTGGTGGGGTTCTTGGAGGCTCCTGCGTCCTAGTTGGGGTTTTCTTCCGTCAGGAAACCCCCCTGGAGGGCTGTCGCTATCTCTCGGCTCCTGGTGTTGGGTGTGTAGGTCTGGTCCCTCGGAGGTTGGTGGGGGTCTCGGACGCTCCTGCGGCCTAGTTGGGGTTTTCAACCGTCGGGAAAGGTTTTCGCCCGTCCGGAAACCCCCCTAGAGGGCCGTCGGTCTCTCTCAGCTAATGGTCTTGGGTGTGTAGGTCTGGTCCCTCGGAGGTTGGTGGGGTTCTCGGAGGCTCCTGCGGCCAAGTTGGGGTTTTCGCCCGTCGGGAAACCCCCCTGGTGGGCCGTCGCTATCTCTCAGCTCCTGGTCTTGGGTGTGTAGGTCTGGTCCCTCGGAGGTTGGTGGGCGTCTCGGAGGCTCCTGCGGCCTAGTTGGGGTTTTTGCCCGTCGGGAAACCCCCCTGGTGGGCCGTCGGTCTCTCTCGGCTCCTGGTGTTGGGTGTGTAGGTCTGGTCCCTCGGAGGTTGGTGGGGGTGTCGGACGCTCCTGCGGCGTAGTTGGGGTTTTCTACCGTCGGGAAAGGTTTTCGCCCGTCGGGAAACCCCCCTGGAGGGCTGTCGCTATCTCTCAGCTCCTGGTGTTGGGTGTGTAGGTCTGGTCCCTCGGAGGTTGGTGGGGGTCTCAGACGCTCCTGCGTCCTAGTTGGGGTTTTCACCCGTCGGGAAACCCCCCTGGTGGGCCGTCGGTCTCTCTCGGCTCCTGGTGTTGGGATTGTAGGTCTGGTCCCTCGGAGGTTGGTGGGGGTCTCGGACGCTCCTGCGGCCTAGTTGGGGTTTTCAACCGTCGGGAAAGGTTTTCGCCCGTCCGTAAACCCCCCTAGAGGGCCGTCGGTCTCTCTCAGCTAATGGTCTTGGGTGTGTAGGTCTGGTCCCTCGGAGGTTGGTGGGGTTCTCGGAGGCTCCTGCGGCCAAGTTGGGGTTTTCGCCCGTCGGGAAACCCCCCTGGTGGGCCGTCGCTATCTCTTGGCTCCTGGTGTTGGGTGTGTAGGTCTGGTCCCTCGGAGGTTGGTGGGGGTCTCGGACGCACCTGCGGCCTAGTTGGGGTTTTCACCCGTCGGGAAAGGTTTTCGCCCGTCGGGAAACCCCCCTGGAGGGCTGTCGCTATCTCTCAGCTCCTGGTGTTGGGTGTGTAGGTCTGGTCCCTCGGAGGTTGGTGGGGGTCTCAGACGCTCCTGCGTCCTAGTTGGGGTTTTCACCCGTCGGGAAACCCCCCTGGTGGGCCGTCGCTATCTCTCGGCTCCAGGTGTTCGGTGTGTAGGTCTGGTCCCTCGGAGGTTGGTGGGGGTCTCGGACGCACCTGCGGCCTAGTTGGGGTTTTCACCCGTCGGGAAAGGTTTTCGCCCGTCGGGAAACCCCCCTGGAGGGCTGTCGCTATCTCTCAGCTCCTGGTGTTGGGTGTGTAGGTCTGGTCCCTCGGAGGTTGGTGGGGGTCTCGGACGCTCCTGCGGCCTAGTTGGGGTTTTCAACCGTCGGGAAAGGTTTTCGCCCGTCCGGAAACCCCCCTAGAGGGCCGTCGGTCTCTCTCAGCTAATGGTCTTGGGTGTGTAGGTCTGGTCCCTCGGAGGTTGGTGGGGTTCTCGGAGGCTCCTGCGGCCAAGTTGGGGTTTTCGCCCGTCGGGAAACCCCCCTGGTGGGCCGTCGCTATCTCTCAGCTCCTGGTCTTGGGTGTGTAGGTCTGGTCCCTCGGAGGTTGGTGGGCGTCTCGGAGGCTCCTGCGGCCTAGTTGGGGTTTTTGCCCGTCGGGAAACCCCCCTGGTGGGCCGTCGGTCTCTCTCGGCTCCTGGTGTTGGGTGTGTAGGTCTGGTCCCTCGGAGGTTGGTGGGGGTGTCGGACGCTCCTGCGGCGTAGTTGGGGTTTTCTACCGTCGGGAAAGGTTTTCGCCCGTCGGGAAACCCCCCTGGAGGGCTGTCGCTATCTCTCAGCTCCTGGTGTTGGGTGTGTAGGTCTGGTCCCTCGGAGGTTGGTGGGGGTCTCAGACGCTCCTGCTTCCTAGTTGGGGTTTTCACCCGTCGGGAAACCCCCCTGGTGGGCCGTCGGTCTCTCTCGGCTCCTGGTGTTGGGATTGTAGGTCTGGTCCCTCGGAGGTTGGTGGGGGTCTCGGACGCTCCTGCGGCCTAGTTGGGGTTTTCAACCGTCGGGAAAGGTTTTCGCCCGTCCGTAAACCCCCCTAGAGGGCCGTCGGTCTCTCTCAGCTAATGGTCTTGGGTGTGTAGGTCTGGTCCCTCGGAGGTTGGTGGGGTTCTCGGAGGCTCCTGCGGCCAAGTTGGGGTTTTCGCCCGTCGGGAAACCCCCCTGGTGGGCCGTCGCTATCTCTTGGCTCCTGGTGTTGGGTGTGTAGGTCTGGTCCCTCGGAGGTTGGTGGGGGTCTCGGACGCACCTGCGGCCTAGTTGGGGTTTTCACCCGTCGGGAAAGGTTTTCGCCCGTCGGGAAACCCCCCTGGAGGGCTGTCGCTATCTCTCAGCTCCTGGTGTTGGGTGTGTAGGTCTGGTCCCTCGGAGGTTGGTGGGGGTCTCAGACGCTCCTGCGTCCTAGTTGGGGTTTTCACCCGTCGGGAAACCCCCCTGGTGGGCCGTCGCTATCTCTCGGCTCCAGGTGTTCGGTGTGTAGGTCTGGTCCCTCGGAGGTTGGTGGGGGTCTCGGACGCACCTGCGGCCTAGTTGGGGTTTTCACCCGTCGGGAAAGGTTTTCGCCCGTCGGGAAACCCCCCTGGAGGGCTGTCGCTATCTCTCAGCTCCTGGTGTTGGGTGTGTAGGTCTGGTCCCTCGGAGGTTGGTGGGGGTCTCAGACGCTCCTGCGTCCTAGTTGGGGTTTTCACCCGTCGGGAAAGGTTTTCGCCCGTCCGGAAACCCCCCTAGAGGGCCGTCGGTCTCTCTCAGCTAATGGTCTTGGGTGTGTTGGTCTGGTCCCTCGGAGGTTGGTGGGGTTCTCGGAGGCTCCTGCGGCCAAGTTGGGGTTTTCGCCCGTCGGGAAACCCCCCTGGTGGGCCGTCGCTATCTCTCAGCTCCTGGTGTTGGGTGTGTAGGTCTGGTCCCTCGGAGGTTGGTGGGGGTCTCAGACGCTCCTGCGTCCTAGTTGGGGTTTTCACCCGTCGGGAAACCCCCCTGGTGGGCCGTCGCTATCTCTCGGCTCCAGGTGTTCGGTGTGTAGGTCTGGTCCCTCGGAGGTTGGTGGGGGTCTCGGACGCACCTGCGGAATAGTTGGGGTTTTCACCCGTCGGGAAAGGTTTTCGCCCGTCGGGAAACCCCCCTGGAGGGCTGTCGCTATCTCTTAGCTCCTGGTGTTGGGTGTGTAGGTCTGGTCCCTCGGAGGTTGGTGGGGGTCTCAGACGCTCCTGCGTCCTAGTTGGGGATTTCACCCGTCGGGAAACCCCCCTGGTGGGCCGTCGGTCTCTCTCGGCTCCTGGTGTTGGGATTGTAGGTCTGG
This sequence comes from Tetragnatha versicolor, assembly GCA_024610705.1. Classification (NCBI taxonomy): domain Eukaryota; kingdom Metazoa; phylum Arthropoda; class Arachnida; order Araneae; family Tetragnathidae; genus Tetragnatha; species Tetragnatha versicolor. The sequence continues at coordinate 1,675,226 of JANDEH010000004.1, forward strand.
TCCCTCGGAGGTTGGTGGGGTTCTCGGAGGCTCCTGCGTCCTAGTTGGGGTTTTCTTCCGTCAGGAAACCCCCCTGGAGGGCTGTCGCTATCTCTCGGCTCCTGGTGTTGGGTGTGTAGGTCTGGTCCCTCGGAGGTTGGTGGGGGTCTCGGATGCTCCTGCGGCCTAGTTGGGGTTTTCAACCGTCGGGAAAGGTTTTCGCCCGTCCGGAAACCCCCCTAGAGGGCCGTCGGTCTCTCTCAGCTAATGGTCTTGGGTGTGTAGGTCTGGTCCCTCGGAGGTTGGTGGGGTTCTCGGAGGCTCCTGCGGCCAAGTTGGGGTTTTCGCCCGTCGGGAAACCCCCCTGGTGGGCCGTCGCTATCTCTCAGCTCCTGGTGTTGGGTGTGTAGGTCTGGTCCCTCGGAGGTTGGTGGGGGTCTCAGACGCTCCTGCGTCCTAGTTGGGGTTTTCACCCGTCGGGAAACCCCCCTGGTGGGCCGTCGCTATCTCTCGGCTCCAGGTGTTCGGTGTGTAGGTCTGGTCCCTCGGAGGTTGGTGGGGGTCTCGGACGCACCTGCGGCCTAGTTGGGGTTTTCACCCGTCGGGAAAGGTTTTCGCCCGTCGGGAAACCCCCCTGGAGGGCTGTCGCTATCTCTCAGCTCCTGGTGTTGGGTGTGTAGGTCTGGTCCCTCGGAGGTTGGTGGGGGTCTCAGACGCTCCTGCGTCCTAGTTGGGGTTTTCATCCGTCGGGAAACCCCCCTGGTGGGCCGTCGGTCTCTCTCGGCTCCTGGTGTTGGGATTGTAGGTCTGGTCCCTCGGAGGTTGGTGGGGTTCTCGGAGGCTCCTGCGTCCTAGTTGGGGTTTTCTTCCGTCAGGAAACCCCCCTGGAGGGCTGTCGCTATCTCTCGGCTCCTGGTGTTGGGTGTGTAGGTCTGGTCCCTCGGAGGTTGGTGGGGGTCTCGGACGCTCCTGCGGCCTAGTTGGGGTTTTCAACCGTCGGGAAAGGTTTTCGCCCGTCCGGAAACCCCCCTAGAGGGCCGTCGGTCTCTCTCAGCTAATGGTCTTGGGTGTGTAGGTCTGGTCCCTCGGAGGTTGGTGGGGTTCTCGGAGGCTCCTGCGGCCAAGTTGGGGTTTTCGCCCGTCGGGAAACCCCCCTGGTGGGCCGTTGCTATCTCTTGGCTCCTGGTGTTGGGTGTGTAGGTCTGGTCCCTCGGAGGTTGGTGGGGGTCTCGGACGTACCTGCGGCCTAGTTGGGGTTTTCACCCGTCGGGAAAGGTTTTCGCCCGTCGGGAAACCCCCCTGGAGGGCTGTCGCTATCTCTCAGCTCCTGGTGTTGGGTGTGTAGGTCTGGTCCCTCGGAGGTTGGTGGGGGTCTCAGACGCTCCTGCGTCCTAGTTGGGGTTTTCACCCGTCGGGAAACCCCCCTGGTGGGCCGTCGCTATCTCTCGGCTCCAGGTGTTCGGTGTGTAGGTCTGGTCCCTCGGAGGTTGGTGGGGGTCTCGGACGCACCTGCGGCCTAGTTGGGGTTTTCACCCGTCGGGAAAGGTTTTCGCCCGTCGGGAAACCCCCCTGGAGGGCTGTCGCTATCTCTCAGCTCCTGGTGTTGGGTGTGTAGGTCTGGTCCCTCGGAGGTTGGTGGGGGTCTCAGACGCTCCTGCGTCCTAGTTGGGGTTTTCACCCGTCGGGAAACCCCCCTGGTGGGCCGTCGGTCTCTCTCGGCTCCTGGTGTTGGGATTGTAGGTCTGGTCCCTCGGAGGTTGGTGGGGTTCTCGGAGGCTCCTGCGTCCTAGTTGGGGTTTTCTTCCGTCAGGAAACCCCCCTGGAGGGCTGTCGCTATCTCTCGGCTCCTGGTGTTGGGTGTGTAGGTCTGGTCCCTCGGAGGTTGGTGGGGGTCTCGGACGCTCCTGCGGCCTAGTTGGGGTTTTCAACCGTCGGGAAAGGTTTTCGCCCGTCCGGAAACCCCCCTAGAGGGCCGTCGGTCTCTCTCAGCTAATGGTCTTGGGTGTGTAGGTCTGGTCCCTCGGAGGTTGGTGGGGTTCTCGGATGCTCCTGCGGCCAAGTTGGGGTTTTCGCCCGTCGGGAAACCCCCCTGGTGGGCCGTCGCTATCTCTTGGCTCCTGGTGTTGGGTGTGTAGGTCTGGTCCCTCGGAGGTTGGTGGGGGTCTCAGACGCTCCTGCGTCCTAGTTGGGGTTTTCACCCGTCGGGAAACCCCCCTGGTGGGCCGTCGGTCTCTCTCGGCTCCTGGTGTTGGGATTGTAGGTCTGGTCCCTCGGAGGTTGGTGGGGGTCTCGGACGCTCCTGCGGCCTAGTTGGGGTTTTCAACCGTCGGGAAAGGTTTTCGCCCGTCCGGAAACCCCCCTAGAGGGCCGTCGGTCTCTCTCAGCTAATGGTCTTGGGTGTGTAGGTCTGGTCCCTCGGAGGTTGGTGGGGTTCTCGGATGCTCCTGCGGCCAAGTTGGGGTTTTCGCCCGTCGGGAAACCCCCCTGGTGGGCCGTCGCTATCTCTCAGCTCCTGGTGTTGGGTGTGTAGGTCTGGTCCCTCGGAGGTTGGTGGGGGTCTCAGACGCTCCTGCGTCCTAGTTGGGGTTTTCACCCGTCGGGAAACCCCCCTGGTGGGCCGTCGGTCTCTCTCGGCTCCTGGTGTTGGGATTGTAGGTCTGGTCCCTCGGAGGTTGGTGGGGTTCTCGGAGGCTCCTGCGTCCTAGTTGGGGTTTTCTTCCGTCAGGAAACCCCCCTGGAGGGCTGTCGCTATCTCTCGGCTCCTGGTGTTGGGTGTGTAGGTCTGGTCCCTCGGAGGTTGGTGGGGGTCTCGGACGCTCCTGCGGCCTAGTTGGGGTTTTCAACCGTCGGGAAAGGTTTTCGCCCGTCCGGAAACCCCCCTAGAGGGCCGTCGGTCTCTCTCAGCTAATGGTCTTGGGTGTGTAGGTCTGGTCCCTCGGAGGTTGGTGGGGTTCTCGGATGCTCCTGCGGCCAAGTTGGGGTTTTCGCCCGTCGGGAAACCCCCCTGGTGGGCCGTCGCTATCTCTCAGCTCCTGGTGTTGGGTGTGTAGGTCTGGTCCCTCGGAGGTTGGTGGGGGTCTCAGACGCTCCTGCGTCCTAGTTGGGGTTTTCACCCGTCGGGAAACCCCCCTGGTGGGCCGTCGCTATCTCTCGGCTCCAGGTGTTCGGTGTGTAGGTCTGGTCCCTCGGAGGTTGGTGGGGGTCTCGGACGCACCTGCGGCCTAGTTGGGGTTTTCACCCGTCGGGAAAGGTTTTCGCCCGTAGGGAAACCCCCCTGGAGGGCTGTCGCTATCTCTCAGCTCCTGGTGTTGGGTGTGTAGGTCTGGTCCCTCGGAGGTTGGTGGGGGTCTCAGACGCTCCTGCGTCCTAGTTGGGGTTTTCACCCGTCGGGAAACCCCCCTGGTGGGCCGTCGGTCTCTCTCGGCTCCTGGTGTTGGGATTGTAGGTCTGGTCCCTCGGAGGTTGGTGGGGTTCTCGGAGGCTCCTGCGTCCTAGTTGGGGTTTTCTTCCGTCAGGAAACCCCCCTGGAGGGCTGTCGCTATCTCTCGGCTCCTGGTGTTGGGTGTGTAGGTCTGGTCCCTCGGAGGTTGGTGGGGGTCTCGGACGCTCCTGCGGCCTAGTTGGGGTTTTCAACCGTCGGGAAAGGTTTTCGCCCGTCCGGAAACCCCCCTAGAGGGCCGTCGGTCTCTCTCAGCTAATGGTCTTGGGTGTGTAGGTCTGGTCCCTCGGAGGTTGGTGGGGTTCTCGGATGCTCCTGCGGCCAAGTTGGGGTTTTCGCCCGTCGGGAAACCCCCCTGGTGGGCCGTCGCTATCTCTCAGCTCCTGGTGTTGGGTGTGTAGGTCTGGTCCCTCGGAGGTTGGTGGGGGTCTCAGACGCTCCTGCGTCCTAGTTGGGGTTTTCACCCGTCGGGAAACCCCCCTGGTGGGCCGTCGCTATCTCTCGGCTCCAGGTGTTCGGTGTGTAGGTCTGGTCCCTCGGAGGTTGGTGGGGGTCTCGGACGCACCTGCGGCCTAGTTGGGGTTTTCACCCGTCGGGAAAGGTTTTCGCCCGTCGGGAAACCCCCCTGGAGGGCTGTCGCTATCTCTCAGCTCCTGGTGTTGGGTGTGTAGGTCTGGTCCCTCGGAGGTTGGTGGGGGTCTCAGACGCTCCTGCGTCCTAGTTGGGGTTTTCACCCGTCGGGAAACCCCCCTGGTGGGCCGTCGGTCTCTCTCGGCTCCTGGTGTTGGGATTGTAGGTCTGGTCCCTCGGAGGTTGGTGGGGTTCTCGGAGGCTCCTGCGTCCTAGTTGGGGTTTTCTTCCGTCAGGAAACCCCCCTGGAGGGCTGTCGCTATCTCTCGGCTCCTGGTGTTGGGTGTGTAGGTCTGGTCCCTCGGAGGTTGGTGGGGGTCTCGGACGCTCCTGCGGCCTAGTTGGGGTTTTCAACCGTCAGGAAAGGTTTTCGCCCGTCCGGAAACCCCCCTAGAGGGCCGTCGGTCTCTCTCAGCTAATGGTCTTGGGTGTGTAGGTCTGGTCCCTCGGAGGTTGGTGGGGTTCTCGGAGGCTCCTGCGGCCAAGTTGGGGTTTTCGCCCGTCGGGAAACCCCCCTGGTGGGCCGTCGCTATCTCTCAGCTCCTGGTGTTGGGTGTGTAGGTCTGGTCCCTCGGAGGTTGGTGGGGGTCTCAGACGCTCCTGCGTCCTAGTTGGGGTTTTCACCCGTCGGGAAACCCCCCTGGTGGGCCGTCGCTATCTCTCGGCTCCAGGTGTTCGGTGTGTAGGTCTGGTCCCTCGGAGGTTGGTGGGGGTCTCGGACGCACCTGCGGCCTAGTTGGGGTTTTCACCCGTCGGGAAAGGTTTTCGCCCGTCGGGAAACCCCCCTGGAGGGCTGTCGCTATCTCTCAGCTCCTGGTGTTGGGTGTGTAGGTCTGGTCCCTCGGAGGTTGGTGGGGGTCTCAGACGCTCCTGCGTCCTAGTTGGGGTTTTCATCCGTCGGGAAACCCCCCTGGTGGGCCGTCGGTCTCTCTCGGCTCCTGGTGTTGGGATTGTAGGTCTGGTCCCTCGGAGGTTGGTGGGGTTCTCGGAGGCTCCTGCGTCCTAGTTGGGGTTTTCTTCCGTCAGGAAACCCCCCTGGAGGGCTGTCGCTATCTCTCGGCTCCTGGTGTTGGGTGTGTAGGTCTGGTCCCTCGGAGGTTGGTGGGGGTCTCGGACGCTCCTGCGGCCTAGTTGGGGTTTTCAACCGTCGGGAAAGGTTTTCGCCCGTCCGGAAACCCCCCTAGAGGGCCGTCGGTCTCTCTCAGCTAATGGTCTTGGGTGTGTAGGTCTGGTCCCTCGGAGGTTGGTGGGGTTCTCGGATGCTCCTGCGGCCAAGTTGGGGTTTTCGCCCGTCGGGAAACCCCCCTGGTGGGCCGTCGCTATCTCTCAGCTCCTGGTGTTGGGTGTGTAGGTCTGGTCCCTCGGAGGTTGGTGGGGGTCTCAGACGCTCCTGCGTCCTAGTTGGGGTTTTCACCCGTCGGGAAACCCCCCTGGTGGGCCGTCGCTATCTCTCGGCTCCAGGTGTTCGGTGTGTAGGTCTGGTCCCTCGGAGGTTGGTGGGGGTCTCGGACGCACCTGCGGCCTAGTTGGGGTTTTCACCCGTCGGGAAAGGTTTTCGCCCGTCGGGAAACCCCCCTGGAGGGCTGTCGCTATCTCTCAGCTCCTGGTGTTGGGTGTGTAGGTCTGGTCCCTCGGAGGTTGGTGGGGGTCTCAGACGCTCCTGCGTCCTAGTTGGGGTTTTCACCCGTCGGGAAACCCCCCTGGTGGGCCGTCAGTCTCTCTCGGCTCCTGGTGTTGGGATTGTAGGTCTGGTCCCTCGGAGGTTGGTGGGGTTCTCGGAGGCTCCTGCGTCCTAGTTGGGGTTTTCTTCCGTCAGGAAACCCCCCTGGAGGGCTGTCGCTATCTCTCGGCTCCTGGTGTTGGGTGTGTAGGTCTGGTCCCTCGGAGGTTGGTGGGGGTCTCGGACGCTCCTGCGGCCTAGTTGGGGTTTTCAACCGTCGGGAAAGGTTTTCGCCCGTCCGGAAACCCCCCTAGAGGGCCGTCGGTCTCTCTCAGCTAATGGTCTTGGGTGTGTAGGTCTGGTCCCTCGGAGGTTGGTGGGGTTCTCGGATGCTCCTGCGGCCAAGTTGGGGTTTTCGCCCGTCGGGAAACCCCCCTGGTGGGCCGTCGCTATCTCTCAGCTCCTGGTGTTGGGTGTGTAGGTCTGGTCCCTCGGAGGTTGGTGGGGGTCTCAGACGCTCCTGCGTCCTAGTTGGGGTTTTCACCCGTCGGGAAACCCCCCTGGTGGGCCGTCGCTATCTCTCGGCTCCAGGTGTTCGGTGTGTAGGTCTGGTCCCTCGGAGGTTGGTGGGGGTCTCGGACGCACCTGCGGCCTAGTTGGGGTTTTCACCCGTCGGGAAAGGTTTTCGCCCGTCGGGAAACCCCCCTGGAGGGCTGTCGCTATCTCTCAGCTCCTGGTGTTGGGTGTGTAGGTCTGGTCCCTCGGAGGTTGGTGGGGGTCTCAGACGCTCCTGCGTCCTAGTTGGGGTTTTCACCCGTCGGGAAACCCCCCTGGTGGGCCGTCGGTCTCTCTCGGCTCCTGGTGTTGGGATTGTAGGTCTGGTCCCTCGGAGGTTGGTGGGGGTCTCGGACGCTCCTGCGGCCTAGTTGGGGTTTTCAACCGTCGGGAAAGGTTTTCGCCCGTCCGGAAACCCCCCTAGAGGGCCGTCGGTCTCTCTCAGCTAATGGTCTTGGGTGTGTAGGTCTGGTCCCTCGGAGGTTGGTGGGGTTCTCGGAGGCTCCTGCGGCCAAGTTGGGGTTTTCGCCCGTCGGGAAACCCCCCTGGTGGGCCGTCGCTATCTCTCAGCTCCTGGTGTTGGGTGTGTAGGTCTGGTCCCTCGGAGGTTGGTGGGGGTCTCAGACGCTCCTGCGTCCTAGTTGGGGTTTTCACCCGTCGGGAAACCCCCCTGGTGGGCCGTCGCTATCTCTCGGCTCCAGGTGTTCGGTGTGTAGGTCTGGTCCCTCGGAGGTTGGTGGGGGTCTCGGACGCACCTGCGGCCTAGTTGGGGTTTTCACCCGTCGGGAAAGGTTTTCGCCCGTCGGGAAACCCCCCTGGAGGGCTGTCGCTATCTCTCAGCTCCTGGTGTTGGGTGTGTAGGTCTGGTCCCTCGGAGGTTGGTGGGGGTCTCAGACGCTCCTGCGTCCTAGTTGGGGTTTTCACCCGTCGGGAAACCCCCCTGGTGGGCCGTCGGTCTCTCTCGGCTCCTGGTGTTGGGATTGTAGGTCTGGTCCCTCGGAGGTTGGTGGGGTTCTCGGAGGCTCCTGCGTCCTAGTTGGGGTTTTCTTCCGTCAGGAAACCCCCCTGGAGGGCTGTCGCTATCTCTCGGCTCCTGGTGTTGGGTGTGTAGGTCTGGTCCCTCGGAGGTTGGTGGGGGTCTCGGACGCTCCTGCGGCCTAGTTGGGGTTTTCAACCGTCAGGAAAGGTTTTCGCCCGTCCGGAAACCCCCCTAGAGGGCCGTCGGTCTCTCTCAGCTAATGGTCTTGGGTGTGTAGGTCTGGTCCCTCGGAGGTTGGTGGGGTTCTCGGAGGCTCCTGCGGCCAAGTTGGGGTTTTCGCCCGTCGGGAAACCCCCCTGGTGGGCCGTCGCTATCTCTCAGCTCCTGGTGTTGGGTGTGTAGGTCTGGTCCCTCGGAGGTTGGTGGGGGTCTCAGACGCTCCTGCGTCCTAGTTGGGGTTTTCACCCGTCGGGAAACCCCCCTGGTGGGCCGTCGCTATCTCTCGGCTCCAGGTGTTCGGTGTGTAGGTCTGGTCCCTCGGAGGTTGGTGGGGGTCTCGGATGCACCTGCGGCCTAGTTGGGGTTTTCACCCGTCGGGAAAGGTTTTCGCCCGTCGGGAAACCCCCCTGGAGGGCTGTCGCTATCTCTCAGCTCCTGGTGTTGGGTGTGTAGGTCTGGTCCCTCGGAGGTTGGTGGGGGTCTCAGACGCTCCTGCGTCCTAGTTGGGGTTTTCATCCGTCGGGAAACCCCCCTGGTGGGCCGTCGGTCTCTCTCGGCTCCTGGTGTTGGGATTGTAGGTCTGGTCCCTCGGAGGTTGGTGGGGTTCTCGGAGGCTCCTGCGTCCTAGTTGGGGTTTTCTTCCGTCAGGAAACCCCCCTGGAGGGCTGTCGCTATCTCTCGGCTCCTGGTGTTGGGTGTGTAGGTCTGGTCCCTCGGAGGTTGGTGGGGGTCTCGGACGCTCCTGCGGCCTAGTTGGGGTTTTCAACCGTCGGGAAAGGTTTTCGCCCGTCCGGAAACCCCCCTAGAGGGCCGTCGGTCTCTCTCAGCTAATGGTCTTGGGTGTGTAGGTCTGGTCCCTCGGAGGTTGGTGGGGTTCTCGGAGGCTCCTGCGGCCAAGTTGGGGTTTTCGCCCGTCGGGAAACCCCCCTGGTGGGCCGTCGCTATCTCTCAGCTCCTGGTCTTGGGTGTGTAGGTCTGGTCCCTCGGAGGTTGGTGGGCGTCTCGGAGGCTCCTGCGGCCTAGTTGGGGTTTTTGCCCGTCGGGAAACCCCCCTGGTGGGCCGTCGGTCTCTCTCGGCTCCTGGTGTTGGGTGTGTAGGTCTGGTCCCTCGGAGGTTGGTGGGGGTGTCGGACGCTCCTGCGGCGTAGTTGGGGTTTTCTACCGTCGGGAAACCCCCCTGGAGGGCTGTCGCTATCTCTCAGCTCCTGGTGTTGGGTGTGTAGGTCTGGTCCCTCGGAGGTTGGTGGGGGTCTCAGACGCTCCTGCGTCCTAGTTGGGGTTTTCACCCGTCGGGAAACCCCCCTGGTGGGCCGTCAGTCTCTCTCGGCTCCTGGTGTTGGGATTGTAGGTCTGGTCCCTCAGAGGTTGGTGGGGTTCTCGGAGGCTCCTGCGTCCTAGTTGGGGTTTTCTTCCGTCAGGAAACCCCCCTGGAGGGCTGTCGCTATCTCTCGGCTCCTGGTGTTGGGTGTGTAGGTCTGGTCCCTCGGAGGTTGGTGGGGGTCTCGGACGCTCCTGCGGCCTAGTTGGGGTTTTCAACCGTCGGGAAAGGTTTTCGCCCGTCCGGAAACCCCCCTAGAGGGCCGTCGGTCTCTCTCAGCTAATGGTCTTGGGTGTGTAGGTCTGGTCCCTCGGAGGTTGGTGGGGTTCTCGGATGCTCCTGCGGCCAAGTTGGGGTTTTCGCCCGTCGGGAAACCCCCCTGGTGGGCCGTCGCTATCTCTCAGCTCCTGGTGTTGGGTGTGTAGGTCTGGTCCCTCGGAGGTTGGTGGGGGTCTCAGACGCTCCTGCGTCCTAGTTGGGGTTTTCACCCGTCGGGAAACCCCCCTGGTGGGCCGTCGCTATCTCTCGGCTCCAGGTGTTCGGTGTGTAGGTCTGGTCCCTCGGAGGTTGGTGGGGGTCTCGGACGCACCTGCGGCCTAGTTGGGGTTTTCACCCGTCGGGAAAGGTTTTCGCCCGTCGGGAAACCCCCCTGGAGGGCTGTCGCTATCTCTCAGCTCCTGGTGTTGGGTGTGTAGGTCTGGTCCCTCGGAGGTTGGTGGGGGTCTCAGACGCTCCTGCGTCCTAGTTGGGGTTTTCACCCGTCGGGAAACCCCCCTGGTGGGCCGTCGGTCTCTCTCGGCTCCTGGTGTTGGGATTGTAGGTCTGGTCCCTCGGAGGTTGGTGGGGGTCTCGGACGCTCCTGCGGCCTAGTTGGGGTTTTCAACCGTCGGGAAAGGTTTTCGCCCGTCCGGAAACCCCCCTAGAGGGCCGTCGGTCTCTCTCAGCTAATGGTCTTGGGTGTGTAGGTCTGGTCCCTCGGAGGTTGGTGGGGTTCTCGGAGGCTCCTGCGGCCAAGTTGGGGTTTTCGCCCGTCGGGAAACCCCCCTGGTGGGCCGTCGCTATCTCTCAGCTCCTGGTGTTGGGTGTGTAGGTCTGGTCCCTCGGAGGTTGGTGGGGGTCTCAGACGCTCCTGCGTCCTAGTTGGGGTTTTCACCCGTCGGGAAACCCCCCTGGTGGGCCGTCGCTATCTCTCGGCTCCAGGTGTTCGGTGTGTAGGTCTGGTCCCTCGGAGTTTGGTGGGGGTCTCGGACGCACCTGCGGCCTAGTTGGGGTTTTCACCCGTCGGGAAAGGTTTTCGCCCGTCGGGAAACCCCCCTGGTGGGCTGTCGCTATCTCTCAGCTCCTGGTGTTGGGTGTGTAGGTCTGGTCCCTCGGAGGTTGGTGGGGGTCTCAGACGCTCCTGCGTCCTAGTTGGGGTTTTCATCCGTCGGGAAACCCCCCTGGTGGGCCGTCGGTCTCTCTCGGCTCCTAGTGTTGGGATTGTAGGTCTGGTCCCTCGGAGGTTGGTGGGGTTCTCGGAGGCTCCTGCGTCCTAGTTGGGGTTTTCTTCCGTCAGGAAACCCCCCTGGAGGGCTGTCGCTATCTCTCGGCTCCTGGTGTTGGGTGTGTAGGTCTGGTCCCTCGGAGGTTGGTGGGGGTCTCGGACGCTCCTGCGGCCTAGTTGGGGTTTTCAACCGTCGGGAAAGGTTTTCGCCCGTCCGGAAACCCCCCTAGAGGGCCGTCGGTCTCTCTCAGCTAATGGTCTTGGGTGTGTAGGTCTGGTCCCTCGGAGGTTGGTGGGGTTCTCGGAGGCTCCTGCGGCCAAGTTGGGGTTTTCGCCCGTCGGGAAACCCCCCTGGTGGGCCGTTGCTATCTCTTGGCTCCTGGTGTTGGGTGTGTAGGTCTGGTCCCTCGGAGGTTGGTGGGGGTCTCGGACGTACCTGCGGCCTAGTTGGGGTTTTCACCCGTCGGGAAAGGTTTTCGCCCGTCGGGAAACCCCCCTGGAGGGCTGTCGCTATCTCTCAGCTCCTGGTGTTGGGTGTGTAGGTCTGGTCCCTCGGAGGTTGGTGGGGGTCTCAGACGCTCCTGCGTCCTAGTTGGGGTTTTCACCCGTCGGGAAACCCCCCTGGTGGGCCGTCGCTATCTCTCGGCTCCAGGTGTTCGGTGTGTAGGTCTGGTCCCTCGGAGGTTGGTGGGGGTCTCGGACGCACCTGCGGCCTAGTTGGGGTTTTCACCCGTCGGGAAAGGTTTTCGCCCGTCGGGAAACCCCCCTGGAGGGCTGTCGCTATCTCTCAGCTCCTGGTGTTGGGTGTGTAGGTCTGGTCCCTCGGAGGTTGGTGGGGGTCTCAGACGCTCCTGCGTCCTAGTTGGGGTTTTCACCCGTCGGGAAACCCCCCTGGTGGGCCGTCGGTCTCTCTCGGCTCCTGGTGTTGGGATTGTAGGTCTGGTCCCTCGGAGGTTGGTGGGGTTCTCGGAGGCTCCTGCGTCCTAGTTGGGGTTTTCTTCCGTCAGGAAACCCCCCTGGAGGGCTGTCGCTATCTCTCGGCTCCTGGTGTTGGGTGTGTAGGTCTGGTCCCTCGGAGGTTGGTGGGGGTCTCGGACGCTCCTGCGGCCTAGTTGGGGTTTTCAACCGTCGGGAAAGGTTTTCGCCCGTCCGGAAACCCCCCTAGAGGGCCGTCGGTCTCTCTCAGCTAATGGTCTTGGGTGTGTAGGTCTGGTCCCTCGGAGGTTGGTGGGGTTCTCGGATGCTCCTGCGGCCAAGTTGGGGTTTTCGCCCGTCGGGAAACCCCCCTGGTGGGCCGTCGCTATCTCTTGGCTCCTGGTGTTGGGTGTGTAGGTCTGGTCCCTCGGAGGTTGGTGGGGGTCTCGGACGTACCTGCGGCCTAGTTGGGGTTTTCACCTGTCGGGAAAGGTTTTCGCCCGTCGGGAAACCCCCCTGGAGGGCTGTCGCTATCTCTCAGCTCCTGGTGTTGGGTGTGTAGGTCTGGTCCCTCGGAGGTTGGTGGGGGTCTCAGACGCTCCTGCGTCCTAGTTGGGGTTTTCACCCGTCGGGAAACCCCCCTGGTGGGCCGTCGCTATCTCTCGGCTCCAGGTGTTCGGTGTGTAGGTCTGGTCCCTCGGAGGTTGGTGGGGGTCTCGGACGCACCTGCGGCCTAGTTGGGGTTTTCACCCGTCGGGAAAGGTTTTCGCCCGTCGGGAAACCCCCCTGGAGGGCTGTCGCTATCTCTCAGCTCCTGGTGTTGGGTGTGTAGGTCTGGTCCCTCGGAGGTTGGTGGGGGTCTCAGACGCTCCTGCGTCCTAGTTGGGGTTTTCACCCGTCGGGAAACCCCCCTGGTGGGCCGTCGGTCTCTCTCGGCTCCTGGTGTTGGGATTGTAGGTCTGGTCCCTCGGAGGTTGGTGGGGTTCTCGGAGGCTCCTGCGTCCTAGTTGGGGTTTTCTTCCGTCAGGAAACCCCCCTGGAGGGCTGTCGCTATCTCTCGGCTCCTGGTGTTGGGTGTGTAGGTCTGGTCCCTCGGAGGTTGGTGGGGGTCTCGGACGCTCCTGCGGCCTAGTTGGGGTTTTCAACCGTCGGGAAAGGTTTTCGCCCGTCCGGAAACCCCCCTAGAGGGCCGTCGGTCTCTCTCAGCTAATGGTCTTGGGTGTGTAGGTCTGGTCCCTCGGAGGTTGGTGGGGTTCTCGGATGCTCCTGCGGCCAAGTTGGGGTTTTCGCCCGTCGGGAAACCCCCCTGGTGGGCCGTCGCTATCTCTCAGCTCCTGGTGTTGGGTGTGTAGGTCTGGTCCCTCGGAGGTTGGTGGGGGTCTCAGACGCTCCTGCGTCCTAGTTGGGGTTTTCACCCGTCGGGAAACCCCCCTGGTGGGCCGTCGCTATCTCTCGGCTCCAGGTGTTCGGTGTGTAGGTCTGGTCCCTCGGAGGTTGGTGGGGGTCTCGGACGCACCTGCGGCCTAGTTGGGGTTTTCACCCGTCGGGAAAGGTTTTCGCCCGTCGGGAAACCCCCCTGGAGGGCTGTCGCTATCTCTCAGCTCCTGGTGTTGGGTGTGTAGGTCTGGTCCCTCGGAGGTTGGTGGGGGTCTCAGACGCTCCTGCGTCCTAGTTGGGGTTTTCACCCGTCGGGAAACCCCCCTGGTGGGCCGTCGGTCTCTCTCGGCTCCTGGTGTTGGGATTGTAGGTCTGGTCCCTCGGAGGTTGGTGGGGGTCTCGGACGCTCCTGCGGCCTAGTTGGGGTTTTCAACCGTCGGGAAAGGTTTTCGCCCGTCCGGAAACCCCCCTAGAGGGCCGTCGGTCTCTCTCAGCTAATGGTCTTGGGTGTGTAGGTCTGGTCCCTCGGAGGTTGGTGGGGTTCTCGGAGGCTCCTGCGGCCAAGTTGGGGTTTTCGCCCGTCGGGAAACCCCCCTGGTGGGCCGTCGCTATCTCTCAGCTCCTGGTGTTGGGTGTGTAGGTCTGGTCCCTCGGAGGTTGGTGGGGGTCTCAGACGCTCCTGCGTCCTAGTTGGGGTTTTCACCCGTCGGGAAACCCCCCTGGTGGGCCGTCGCTATCTCTCGGCTCCAGGTGTTCGGTGTGTAGGTCTGGTCCCTCGGAGTTTGGTGGGGGTCTCGGACGCACCTGCGGCCTAGTTGGGGTTTTCACCCGTCGGGAAAGGTTTTCGCCCGTCGGGAAACCCCCCTGGAGGGCTGTCGCTATCTCTCAGCTCCTGGTGTTGGGTGTGTAGGTCTGGTCCCTCGGAGGTTGGTGGGGGTCTCAGATGCTCCTGCGTCCTAGTTGGGGTTTTCATCCGTCGGGAAACCCCCCTGGTGGGCCGTCGGTCTCTCTCGGCTCCTAGTGTTGGGATTGTAGGTCTGGTCCCTCGGAGGTTGGTGGGGTTCTCGGAGGCTCCTGCGTCCTAGTTGGGGTTTTCTTCCGTCAGGAAACCCCCCTGGAGGGCTGTCGCTATCTCTCGGCTCCTGGTGTTGGGTGTGTAGGTCTGGTCCCTCGGAGGTTGGTGGGGGTCTCGGACGCTCCTGCGGCCTAGTTGGGGTTTTCAACCGTCGGGAAAGGTTTTCGCCCGTCCGGAAACCCCCCTAGAGGGCCGTCGGTCTCTCTCAGCTAATGGTCTTGGGTGTGTAGGTCTGGTCCCTCGGAGGTTGGTGGGGTTCTCGGAGGCTCCTGCGGCCAAGTTGGGGTTTTCGCCCGTCGGGAAACCCCCCTGGTGGGCCGTTGCTATCTCTTGGCTCCTGGTGTTGGGTGTGTAGGTCTGGTCCCTCGGAGGTTGGTGGGGGTCTCGGACGTACCTGCGGCCTAGTTGGGGTTTTCACCCGTCGGGAAAGGTTTTCGCCCGTCGGGAAACCCCCCTGGAGGGCTGTCGCTATCTCTCAGCTCCTGGTGTTGGGTGTGTAGGTCTGGTCCCTCGGAGGTTGGTGGGGGTCTCAGACGCTCCTGCGTCCTAGTTGGGGTTTTCACCCGTCGGGAAACCCCCCTGGTGGGCCGTCGCTATCTCTCGGCTCCAGGTGTTCGGTGTGTAGGTCTGGTCCCTCGGAGGTTGGTGGGGGTCTCGGACGCACCTGCGGCCTAGTTGGGGTTTTCACCCGTCGGGAAAGGTTTTCGCCCGTCGGGAAACCCCCCTGGAGGGCTGTCGCTATCTCTCAGCTCCTGGTGTTGGGTGTGTAGGTCTGGTCCCTCGGAGGTTGGTGGGGGTCTCAGACGCTCCTGCGTCCTAGTTGGGGTTTTCACCCGTCGGGAAACCCCCCTGGTGGGCCGTCGGTCTCTCTCGGCTCCTGGTGTTGGGATTGTAGGTCTGGTCCCTCGGAGGTTGGTGGGGTTCTCGGAGGCTCCTGCGTCCTAGTTGGGGTTTTCTTCCGTCAGGAAACCCCCCTGGAGGGCTGTCGCTATCTCTCGGCTCCTGGTGTTGGGTGTGTAGGTCTGGTCCCTCGGAGGTTGGTGGGGGTCTCGGACGCTCCTGCGGCCTAGTTGGGGTTTTCAACCGTCGGGAAAGGTTTTCGCCCGTCCGGAAACCCCCCTAGAGGGCCGTCGGTCTCTCTCAGCTAATGGTCTTGGGTGTGTAGGTCTGGTCCCTCGGAGGTTGGTGGGGTTCTCGGATGCTCCTGCGGCCAAGTTGGGGTTTTCGCCCGTCGGGAAACCCCCCTGGTGGGCCGTCGCTATCTCTTGGCTCCTGGTGTTGGGTGTGTAGGTCTGGTCCCTCGGAGGTTGGTGGGGGTCTCGGACGTACCTGCGGCCTAGTTGGGGTTTTCACCCGTCGGGAAAGGTTTTCGCCCGTCGGGAAACCCCCCTGGAGGGCTGTCGCTATCTCTCAGCTCCTGGTGTTGGGTGTGTAGGTCTGGTCCCTCGGAGGTTGGTGGGGGTCTCAGACGCTCCTGCGTCCTAGTTGGGGTTTTCACCCGTCGGGAAACCCCCCTGGTGGGCCGTCGCTATCTCTCGGCTCCAGGTGTTCGGTGTGTAGGTCTGGTCCCTCGGAGGTTGGTGGGGGTCTCGGACGCACCTGCGGCCTAGTTGGGGTTTTCACCCGTCGGGAAAGGTTTTCGCCCGTCGGGAAACCCCCCTGGAGGGCTGTCGCTATCTCTCAGCTCCTGGTGTTGGGTGTGTAGGTCTGGTCCCTCGGAGGTTGGTGGGGGTCTCAGACGCTCCTGCGTCCTAGTTGGGGTTTTCACCCGTCGGGAAACCCCCCTGGTGGGCCGTCGGTCTCTCTCGGCTCCTGGTGTTGGGATTGTAGGTCTGGTACCTCGGAGGTTGGTGGGGTTCTCGGAGGCTCCTGCGTCCTAGTTGGGGTTTTCTTCCGTCAGGAAACCCCCCTGGAGGGCTGTCGCTATCTCTCGGCTCCTGGTGTTGGGTGTGTAGGTCTGGTCCCTCGGAGGTTGGTGGGGGTCTCGGACGCTCCTGCGGCCTAGTTGGGGTTTTCAACCGTCGGGAAAGGTTTTCGCCCGTCCGGAAACCCCCCTAGAGGGCCGTCGGTCTCTCTCAGCTAATGGTCTTGGGTGTGTAGGTCTGGTCCCTCGGAGGTTGGTGGGGTTCTCGGATGCTCCTGCGGCCAAGTTGGGGTTTTCGCCCGTCGGGAAACCCCCCTGGTGGGCCGTCGCTATCTCTCAGCTCCTGGTGTTGGGTGTGTAGGTCTGGTCCCTCGGAGGTTGGTGGGGGTCTCAGACGCTCCTGCGTCCTAGTTGGGGTTTTCACCCGTCGGGAAACCCCCCTGGTGGGCCGTCGCTATCTCTCGGCTCCAGGTGTTCGGTGTGTAGGTCTGGTCCCTCGGAGGTTGGTGGGGGTCTCGGACGCACCTGCGGCCTAGTTGGGGTTTTCACCCGTCGGGAAAGGTTTTCGCCCGTAGGGAAACCCCCCTGGAGGGCTGTCGCTATCTCTCAGCTCCTGGTGTTGGGTGTGTAGGTCTGGTCCCTCGGAGGTTGGTGGGGGTCTCAGACGCTCCTGCGTCCTAGTTGGGGTTTTCACCCGTCGGGAAACCCCCCTGGTGGGCCGTCGGTCTCTCTCGGCTCCTGGTGTTGGGATTGTAGGTCTGGTCCCTCGGAGGTTGGTGGGGTTCTCGGAGGCTCCTGCGTCCTAGTTGGGGTTTTCTTCCGTCAGGAAACCCCCCTGGAGGGCTGTCGCTATCTCTCGGCTCCTGGTGTTGGGTGTGTAGGTCTGGTCCCTCGGAGGTTGGTGGGGGTCTCGGACGCTCCTGCGGCCTAGTTGGGGTTTTCAACCGTCGGGAAAGGTTTTCGCCCGTCCGGAAACCCCCCTAGAGGGCCGTCGGTCTCTCTCAGCTAATGGTCTTGGGTGTGTAGGTCTGGTCCCTCGGAGGTTGGTGGGGTTCTCGGAGGCTCCTGCGGCCAAGTTGGGGTTTTCGCCCGTCGGGAAACCCCCCTGGTGGGCCGTTGCTATCTCTTGGCTCCTGGTGTTGGGTGTGTAGGTCTGGTCCCTCGGAGGTTGGTGGGGGTCTCGGACGTACCTGCGGCCTAGTTGGGGTTTTCACCCGTCGGGAAAGGTTTTCGCCCGTCGGGAAACCCCCCTGGAGGGCTGTCGCTATCTCTCAGCTCCTGGTGTTGGGTGTGTAGGTCTGGTCCCTCGGAGGTTGGTGGGGGTCTCAGACGCTCCTGCGTCCTAGTTGGGGTTTTCACCCGTCGGGAAACCCCCCTGGTGGGCCGTCGCTATCTCTCGGCTCCAGGTGTTCGGTGTGTAGGTCTGGTCCCTCGGAGGTTGGTGGGGGTCTCGGACGCACCTGCGGCCTAGTTGGGGTTTTCACCCGTCGGGAAAGGTTTTCGCCCGTCGGGAAACCCCCCTGGAGGGCTGTCGCTATCTCTCAGCTCCTGGTGTTGGGTGTGTAGGTCTGGTCCCTCGGAGGTTGGTGGGGGTCTCAGACGCTCCTGCGTCCTAGTTGGGGTTTTCACCCGTCGGGAAACCCCCCTGGTGGGCCGTCGGTCTCTCTCGGCTCCTGGTGTTGGGATTGTAGGTCTGGTCCCTCGGAGGTTGGTGGGGTTCTCGGAGGCTCCTGCGTCCTAGTTGGGGTTTTCTTCCGTCAGGAAACCCCCCTGGAGGGCTGTCGCTATCTCTCGGCTCCTGGTGTTGGGTGTGTAGGTCTGGTCCCTCGGAGGTTGGTGGGGGTCTCGGACGCTCCTGCGGCCTAGTTGGGGTTTTCAACCGTCGGGAAAGGTTTTCGCCCGTCCGGAAACCCCCCTAGAGGGCCGTCGGTCTCTCTCAGCTAATGGTCTTGGGTGTGTAGGTCTGGTCCCTCGGAGGTTGGTGGGGTTCTCGGATGCTCCTGCGGCCAAGTTGGGGTTTTCGCCCGTCGGGAAACCCCCCTGGTGGGCCGTCGCTATCTCTTGGCTCCTGGTGTTGGGTGTGTAGGTCTGGTCCCTCGGAGGTTGGTGGGGGTCTCGGACGTACCTGCGGCCTAGTTGGGGTTTTCACCCGTCGGGAAAGGTTTTCGCCCGTCGGGAAACCCCCCTGGAGGGCTGTCGCTATCTCTCAGCTCCTGGTGTTGGGTGTGTAGGTCTGGTCCCTCGGAGGTTGGTGGGGGTCTCAGACGCTCCTGCGTCCTAGTTGGGGTTTTCACCCGTCGGGAAACCCCCCTGGTGGGCCGTCGCTATCTCTCGGCTCCAGGTGTTCGGTGTGTAGGTCTGGTCCCTCGGAGGTTGGTGGGGGTCTCGGACGCACCTGCGGCCTAGTTGGGGTTTTCACCCGTCGGGAAAGGTTTTCGCCCGTCGGGAAACCCCCCTGGAGGGCTGTCGCTATCTCTCAGCTCCTGGTGTTGGGTGTGTAGGTCTGGTCCCTCGGAGGTTGGTGGGGGTCTCAGACGCTCCTGCGTCCTAGTTGGGGTTTTCACCCGTCGGGAAACCCCCCTGGTGGGCCGTCGGTCTCTCTCGGCTCCTGGTGTTGGGATTGTAGGTCTGGTCCCTCGGAGGTTGGTGGGGTTCTCGGAGGCTCCTGCGTCCTAGTTGGGGTTTTCTTCCGTCAGGAAACCCCCCTGGAGGGCTGTCGCTATCTCTCGGCTCCTGGTGTTGGGTGTGTAGGTCTGGTCCCTCGGAGGTTGGTGGGGGTCTCGGACGCTCCTGCGGCCTAGTTGGGGTTTTCAACAGTCGGGAAAGGTTTTCGCCCGTCCGGAAACCCCCCTAGAGGGCCGTCGGTCTCTCTCAGCTAATGGTCTTGGGTGTGTAGGTCTGGTCCCTCGGAGGTTGGTGGGGTTCTCGGATGCTCCTGCGGCCAAGTTGGGGTTTTCGCCCGTCGGGAAACCCCCCTGGTGGGCCGTCGCTATCTCTCAGCTCCTGGTGTTGGGTGTGTAGGTCTGGTCCCTCGGAGGTTGGTGGGGGTCTCAGACGCTCCTGCGTCCTAGTTGGGGTTTTCACCCGTCGGGAAACCCCCCTGGTGGGCCGTCGCTATCTCTCGGCTCCAGGTGTTCGGTGTGTAGGTCTGGTCCCTCGGAGGTTGGTGGGGGTCTCGGACGCACCTGCGGCCTAGTTGGGGTTTTCACCCGTCGGGAAAGGTTTTCGCCCGTAGGGAAACCCCCCTGGAGGGCTGTCGCTATCTCTCAGCTCCTGGTGTTGGGTGTGTAGGTCTGGTCCCTCGGAGGTTGGTGGGGGTCTCAGACGCTCCTGCGTCCTAGTTGGGGTTTTCACCCGTCGGGAAACCCCCCTGGTGGGCCGTCGGTCTCTCTCGGCTCCTGGTGTTGGGATTGTAGGTCTGGTCCCTCGGAGGTTGGTGGGGTTCTCGGAGGCTCCTGCGTCCTAGTTGGGGTTTTCTTCCGTCAGGAAACCCCCCTGGAGGGCTGTCGCTATCTCTCGGCTCCTGGTGTTGGGTGTGTAGGTCTGGTCCCTCGGAGGTTGGTGGGGGTCTCGGACGCTCCTGCGGCCTAGTTGGGGTTTTCAACCGTCGGGAAAGGTTTTCGCCCGTCCGGAAACCCCCCTAGAGGGCCGTCGGTCTCTCTCAGCTAATGGTCTTGGGTGTGTAGGTCTGGTCCCTCGGAGGTTGGTGGGGTTCTCGGATGCTCCTGCGGCCAAGTTGGGGTTTTCGCCCGTCGGGAAACCCCCCTGGTGGGCCGTCGCTATCTCTCAGCTCCTGGTGTTGGGTGTGTAGGTCTGGTCCCTCGGAGGTTGGTGGGGGTCTCAGACGCTCCTGCGTCCTAGTTGGGGTTTTCACCCGTCGGGAAACCCCCCTGGTGGGCCGTCGCTATCTCTCGGCTCCAGGTGTTCGGTGTGTAGGTCTGGTCCCTCGGAGGTTGGTGGGGGTCTCGGACGCACCTGCGGCCTAGTTGGGGTTTTCACCCGTCGGGAAAGGTTTTCGCCCGTCGGGAAACCCCCCTGGAGGGCTGTCGCTATCTCTCAGCTCCTGGTGTTGGGTGTGTAGGTCTGGTCCCTCGGAGGTTGGTGGGGGTCTCAGACGCTCCTGCGTCCTAGTTGGGGTTTTCACCCGTCGGGAAACCCCCCTGGTGGGCCGTCGGTCTCTCTCGGCTCCTGGTGTTGGGATTGTAGGTCTGGTCCCTCGGAGGTTGGTGGGGTTCTCGGAGGCTCCTGCGTCCTAGTTGGGGTTTTCTTCCGTCAGGAAACCCCCCTGGAGGGCTGTCGCTATCTCTCGGCTCCTGGTGTTGGGTGTGTAGGTCTGGTCCCTCGGAGGTTGGTGGGGGTCTCGGACGCTCCTGCGGCCTAGTTGGGGTTTTCAACCGTCAGGAAAGGTTTTCGCCCGTCCGGAAACCCCCCTAGAGGGCCGTCGGTCTCTCTCAGCTAATGGTCTTGGGTGTGTAGGTCTGGTCCCTCGGAGGTTGGTGGGGTTCTCGGAGGCTCCTGCGGCCAAGTTGGGGTTTTCGCCCGTCGGGAAACCCCCCTGGTGGGCCGTCGCTATCTCTCAGCTCCTGGTGTTGGGTGTGTAGGTCTGGTCCCTCGGAGGTTGGTGGGGGTCTCAGACGCTCCTGCGTCCTAGTTGGGGTTTTCACCCGTCGGGAAACCCCCCTGGTGGGCCGTCGCTATCTCTCGGCTCCAGGTGTTCGGTGTGTAGGTCTGGTCCCTCGGAGGTTGGTGGGGGTCTCGGACGCACCTGCGGCCTAGTTGGGGTTTTCACCCGTCGGGAAAGGTTTTCGCCCGTCGGGAAACCCCCCTGGAGGGCTGTCGCTATCTCTCAGCTCCTGGTGTTGGGTGTGTAGGTCTGGTCCCTCGGAGGTTGGTGGGGGTCTCAGACGCTCCTGCGTCCTAGTTGGGGTTTTCGCCCGTCGGGAAACCCCCCTGGTGGGCCGTCGCTATCTCTCAGCTCCTGGTCTTGGGTGTGTAGGTCTGGTCCCTCGGAGGTTGGTGGGCGTCTCGGAGGCTCCTGCGGCCTAGTTGGGGTTTTTGCCCGTCGGGAAACCCCCCTGGTGGGCCGTCGGTCTCTCTCGGCTCCTGGTGTTGGGTGTGTAGGTCTGGTCCCTCGGAGGTTGGTGGGGGTGTCGGACGCTCCTGCGGCGTAGTTGGGGTTTTCTACCGTCGGGAAACCCCCCTGGAGGGCTGTCGCTATCTCTCAGCTCCTGGTGTTGGGTGTGTAGGTCTGGTCCCTCGGAGGTTGGTGGGGGTCTCTGACGCTCCTGCGTCCTAGTTGGGGTTTTCACCCGTCGGGAAACCCCCCTGGTGGGCCGTCAGTCTCTCTCGGCTCCTGGTGTTGGGATTGTAGGTCTGGTCCCTCGGAGGTTGGTGGGGTTCTCGGAGGCTCCTGCGTCCTAGTTGGGGTTTTCTTCCGTCAGGAAACCCCCCTGGAGGGCTGTCGCTATCTCTCGGCTCCTGGTGTTGGGTGTGTAGGTCTGGTCCCTCGGAGGTTGGTGGGGGTCTCGGACGCTCCTGCGGCCTAGTTGGGGTTTTCAACCGTCGGGAAAGGTTTTCGCCCGTCCGGAAACCCCCCTAGAGGGCCGTCGGTCTCTCTCAGCTAATGGTCTTGGGTGTGTAGGTCTGGTCCCTCGGAGGTTGGTGGGGTTCTCGGATGCTCCTGCGGCCAAGTTGGGGTTTTCGCCCGTCGGGAAACCCCCCTGGTGGGCCGTCGCTATCTCTCAGCTCCTGGTGTTGGGTGTGTAGGTCTGGTCCCTCGGAGGTTGGTGGGGGTCTCAGACGCTCCTGCGTCCTAGTTGGGGTTTTCACCCGTCGGGAAACCCCCCTGGTGGGCCGTCGCTATCTCTCGGCTCCAGGTGTTCGGTGTGTAGGTCTGGTCCCTCGGAGGTTGGTGGGGGTCTCGGACGCACCTGCGGCCTAGTTGGGGTTTTCACCCGTCGGGAAAGGTTTTCGCCCGTCGGGAAACCCCCCTGGAGGGCTGTCGCTATCTCTCAGCTCCTGGTGTTGGGTGTGTAGGTCTGGTCCCTCGGAGGTTGGTGGGGGTCTCAGACGCTCCTGCGTCCTAGTTGGGGTTTTCACCCGTCGGGAAACCCCCCTGGTGGGCCGTCGGTCTCTCTCGGCTCCTGGTGTTGGGATTGTAGGTCTGGTCCCTCGGAGGTTGGTGGGGGTCTCGGACGCTCCTGCGGCCTAGTTGGGGTTTTCAACCGTCGGGAAAGGTTTTCGCCCGTCCGGAAACCCCCCTAGAGGGCCGTCGGTCTCTCTCAGCTAATGGTCTTGGGTGTGTAGGTCTGGTCCCTCGGAGGTTGGTGGGGTTCTCGGAGGCTCCTGCGGCCAAGTTGGGGTTTTCGCCCGTCGGGAAACCCCCCTGGTGGGCCGTCGCTATCTCTCAGCTCCTGGTGTTGGGTGTGTAGGTCTGGTCCCTCGGAGGTTGGTGGGGGTCTCAGACGCTCCTGCGTCCTAGTTGGGGTTTTCACCCGTCGGGAAACCCCCCTGGTGGGCCGTCGCTATCTCTCGGCTCCAGGTGTTCGGTGTGTAGGTCTGGTCCCTCGGAGTTTGGTGGGGGTCTCGGACGCACCTGCGGCCTAGTTGGGGTTTTCACCCGTCGGGAAAGGTTTTCGCCCGTCGGGAAACCCCCCTGGAGGGCTGTCGCTATCTCTCAGCTCCTGGTGTTGGGTGTGTAGGTCTGGTCCCTCGGAGGTTGGTGGGGGTCTCAGACGCTCCTGCGTCCTAGTTGGGGTTTTCATCCGTCGGGAAACCCCCCTGGTGGGCCGTCGGTCTCTCTCGGCTCCTAGTGTTGGGATTGTAGGTCTGGTCCCTCGGAGGTTGGTGGGGTTCTCGGAGGCTCCTGCGTCCTAGTTGGGGTTTTCTTCCGTCAGGAAACCCCCCTGGAGGGCTGTCGCTATCTCTCGGCTCCTGGTGTTGGGTGTGTAGGTCTGGTCCCTCGGAGGTTGGTGGGGGTCTCGGACGCTCCTGCGGCCTAGTTGGGGTTTTCAACCGTCGGGAAAGGTTTTCGCCCGTCCGGAAACCCCCCTAGAGGGCCGTCGGTCTCTCTCAGCTAATGGTCTTGGGTGTGTAGGTCTGGTCCCTCGGAGGTTGGTGGGGTTCTCGGATGCTCCTGCGGCCAAGTTGGGGTTTTCGCCCGTCGGGAAACCCCCCTGGTGGGCCGTCGCTATCTCTCAGCTCCTGGTCTTGGGTGTGTAGGTCTGGTCCCTCGGAGGTTGGTGGGCGTCTCGGAGGCTCCTGCGGCCTAGTTGGGGTTTTTGCCCGTCGGGAAACCCCCCTGGTGGGCCGTCGGTCTCTCTCGGCTCCTGGTGTTGGGTGTGTAGGTCTGGTCCCTCGGAGGTTGGTGGGGGTGTCGGACGCTCCTGCGGCGTAGTTGGGGTTTTCTACCGTCGGGAAAGGTTTTCGCCCGTCGGGAAACCCCCCTGGAGGGCTGTCGCTATCTCTCAGCTCCTGGTGTTGGGTGTGTAGGTCTGGTCCCTCGGAGGTTGGTGGGGGTCTCAGACGCTCCTGCGTCCTAGTTGGGGTTTTCACCCGTCGGGAAACCCCCCTGGTGGGCCGTCGGTCTCTCTCGGCTCCTGGTGTTGGGATTGTAGGTCTGGTCCCTCGGAGGTTGGTGGGGGTCTCGGACGCTCCTGCGGCCTAGTTGGGGTTTTCAACCGTCGGGAAAGGTTTTCGCCCGTCCGTAAACCCCCCTAGAGGGCCGTCGGTCTCTCTCAGCTAATGGTCTTGGGTGTGTAGGTCTGGTCCCTCGGAGGTTGGTGGGGTTCTCGGAGGCTCCTGCGGCCAAGTTGGGGTTTTCGCCCGTCGGGAAACCCCCCTGGTGGGCCGTCGCTATCTCTTGGCTCCTGGTGTTGGGTGTGTAGGTCTGGTCCCTCGGAGGTTGGTGGGGGTCTCGGACGCACCTGCGGCCTAGTTGGGGTTTTCACCCGTCGGGAAAGGTTTTCGCCCGTCGGGAAACCCCCCTGGAGGGCTGTCGCTATCTCTCAGCTCCTGGTGTTGGGTGTGTAGGTCTGGTCCCTCGGAGGTTGGTGGGGGTCTCAGACGCTCCTGCGTCCTAGTTGGGGTTTTCACCCGTCGGGAAACCCCCCTGGTGGGCCGTCGCTATCTCTCGGCTCCAGGTGTTCGGTGTGTAGGTCTGGTCCCTCGGAGGTTGGTGGGGGTCTCGGACGCACCTGCGGCCTAGTTGGGGTTTTCACCCGTCGGGAAAGGTTTTCGCCCGTCGGGAAACCCCCCTGGAGGGCTGTCGCTATCTCTCAGCTCCTGGTGTTGGGTGTGTAGGTCTGGTCCCTCGGAGGTTGGTGGGGGTCTCAGACGCTCCTGCGTCCTAGTTGGGGTTTTCACCCGTCGGGAAAGGTTTTCGCCCGTCCGGAAACCCCCCTAGAGGGCCGTCGGTCTCTCTCAGCTAATGGTCTTGGGTGTGTTGGTCTGGTCCCTCGGAGGTTGGTGGGGTTCTCGGAGGCTCCTGCGGCCAAGTTGGGGTTTTCGCCCGTCGGGAAACCCCCCTGGTGGGCCGTCGCTATCTCTCAGCTCCTGGTGTTGGGTGTGTAGGTCTGGTCCCTCGGAGGTTGGTGGGGGTCTCAGACGCTCCTGCATCCTAGTTGGGGTTTTCACCCGTCGGGAAACCCCCCTGGTGGGCCGTCGCTATCTCTCGGCTCCAGGTGTTCGGTGTGTAGGTCTGGTCCCTCGGAGGTTGGTGGGGGTCTCGGACGCACCTGCGGAATAGTTGGGGTTTTCACCCGTCGGGAAAGGTTTTCGCCCGTCGGGAAACCCCCCTGGAGGGCTGTCGCTATCTCTTAGCTCCTGGTGTTGGGTGTGTAGGTCTGGTCCCTCGGAGGTTGGTGGGGGTCTCAGACGCTCCTGCGTCCTAGTTGGGGATTTCACCCGTCGGGAAACCCCCCTGGTGGGCCGTCGGTCTCTCTCGGCTCCTGGTGTTGGGATTGTAGGTCTGGTCCCTCGGAGGTTGGTGGGGTTCTCGGAGGCTCCTGCGTCCTAGTTGGGGTTTTCTTCCGTCAGGAAACCCCCCTGGAGGGCTGTCGCTATCTCTCGGCTCCTGGTGTTGGGTGTGTAGGTCTGGTCCCTCGGAGGTTGGTGGGGGTCTCGGACGCTCCTGCGGCCTAGTTGGGGTTTTCAACCGTCGGGAAAGGTTTTCGCCCGTCCGGAAACCCCCCTAGAGGGCCGTCGGTCTCTCTCAGCTAATGGTCTTGGGTGTGTAGGTCTGGTCCCTCGGAGGTTGGTGGGGTTCTCGGAGGCTCCTGCGGCCAAGTTGGGGTTTTCGCCCGTCGGGAAACCCCCCTGGTGGGCCGTCGCTATCTCTCAGCTCCTGGTGTTGGGTGTGTAGGTCTGGTCCCTCGGAGGTTGGTGGGGGTCTCAGACGCTCCTGCGTCCTAGTTGGGGTTTTCACCCGTCGGGAAACCCCCCTGGTGGGCCGTCGCTATCTCTCGGCTCCAGGTGTTCGGTGTGTAGGTCTGGTCCCTCGGAGGTTGGTGGGGGTCTCGGACGCACCTGCGGCCTAGTTGGGGTTTTCACCCGTCGGGAAAGGTTTTCGCCCGTCGGGAAACCCCCCTGGAGGGCTGTCGCTATCTCTCAGCTCCTGGTGTTGGGTGTGTAGGTCTGGTCCCTCGGAGGTTGGTGGGGGTCTCAGACGCTCCTGCGTCCTAGTTGGGGTTTTCATCCGTCGGGAAACCCCCCTGGTGGGCCGTCGGTCTCTCTCGGCTCCTGGTGTTGGGATTGTAGGTCTGGTCCCTCGGAGGTTGGTGGGGTTCTCGGAGGCTCCTGCGTCCTAGTTGGGGTTTTCTTCCGTCAGGAAACCCCCCTGGAGGGCTGTCGCTATCTCTCGGCTCCTGGTGTTGGGTGTGTAGGTCTGGTCCCTCGGAGGTTGGTGGGCGTCTCGGAGGCTCCTGCGGCCTAGTTGGGGTTTTTGCCCGTCGGGAAACCCCCCTGGAGGGCCGTCGGTCTCTCTCAGCTCCTGTTCTTGGGTGTGTAGGTCTGGTCCCTCGGAGGTTGGTGGGCGTCTCGGAGGCTCCTGCGGCCTAGTTGGGGTTTTTGCCCGTCGGAAAACCCCCCTGGTGGGCCGTCGGTCTCTCTCGGCTCCTGGTGTTGGGTTTGTAGGTCTGGTCCCTCGGAGGTTGGTGGGGGTGTCGGACGCTCCTGCGGCGTAGTTGGGGTTTTCTACCGTCGGGAAAGGTTTTCGCCCGTCGGGAAACCCCTCTGGAGGGCTGTCGCTATCTCTCGGCTCCTGGTGTTTGGTGTGTAGGTCTGGTACGTCGGAGGTTGGTGGGGGTCTCGGACGCTCCTGCGGCCAAGTTGGGGTTTTCACCCGTTGGGAAAGGTTTTCGCCCGTCGGGAAACCCCCTAGAGGGCCGTCGGTCTCTCTCAGCTCCTGGTCTTAGGTGTGTAGGTCTGGTCCCTCGGAGGTTGGTGGGGTTCTCGGAGGCTCCTGCGGCCAAGTTGGGGTTTTCTTCCGTCAGGAAACCCCCCTGGAGGGCTGTCGCTATCTCTCGGCTCCTGGTGTTGGGTGTGTAGGTCTGGTCCCTCGGAGGTTGGTGGGGGTCTCGGACGCTCCTGCGGCCTAGTTGGGGTTTTCAACCGTCGGGAAAGGTTTTCGCCCGTCCGGAAACCCCCCTAGAGGGCCGTCGGTCTCTCTCAGCTAATGGTCTTGGGTGTGTAGGTCTGGTCCCTCGGAGGTTGGTGGGGTTCTCGGAGGCTCCTGCGGCCAAGTTGGGGTTTTCGCCCGTCGGGAAACCCCCCTGGTGGGCCGTCGCTATCTCTTGGCTCCTGGTGTTGGGTGTGTAGGTCTGGTCCCTCGGAGGTTGGTGGGGGTCTCGGACGTACCTGCGGCCTAGTTGGGGTTTTCACCCGTCGGGAAAGGTTTTCGCCCGTCGGGAAACCCCCCTGGAGGGCTGTCGCTATCTCTCAGCTCCTGGTGTTGGGTGTGTAGGTCTGGTCCCTCGGAGGTTGGTGGGGGTCTCAGACGCTCCTGCGTCCTAGTTGGGGTTTTCACCCGTCGGGAAACCCCCCTGGTGGGCCGTCGCTATCTCTCGGCTCCAGGTGTTCGGTGTGTAGGTCTGGTCCCTCGGAGGTTGGTGGGGGTCTCGGACGCTCCTGCGGCCTAGTTGGGGTTTTCACCCGTCGGGAAAGGTTTTCGCCTGTCGGGAAACCCCCCTGGAGGGCTGTCGCTATCTCTCGGCTCCTGGTGTTGGGTGTGTAGGTCTGGTACGTCGGAGGTTGGTGGGGGTCTCGGACGCTCCTGCGGCCTAGTTGGGGTTTTCAACCGTCGGGAAAGGTTTTCGCCCGTCCGGAAACCCCCCTAGAGGGCCGTCGGTCTCTCTCAGCTAATGGTCTTGGGTGTGTAGGTCTGGTCCCTCGGAGGTTGGTGGGGTTCTCGGAGGCTCCTGCGGCCAAGTTGGGGTTTTCGCCCGTCGGGAAACCCCCCTGGTGGGCCGTTGCTATCTCTTGGCTCCTGGTGTTGGGTGTGTAGGTCTGGTCCCTCGGAGGTTGGTGGGGGTCTCGGACGTACCTGCGGCCTAGTTGGGGTTTTCACCCGTCGGGAAAGGTTTTCGCCCGTCGGGAAACCCCCCTGGAGGGCTGTCGCTATCTCTCAGCTCCTGGTGTTGGGTGTGTAGGTCTGGTCCCTCGGAGGTTGGTGGGGGTCTCAGACGCTCCTGCGTCCTAGTTGGGGTTTTCACCCGTCGGGAAACCCCCCTGGTGGGCCGTCGCCATCTCTCGGCTCCAGGTGTTCGGTGTGTAGGTCTGGTCCCTCGGAGGTTGGTGGGGGTCTCGGACGCACCTGCGGCCTAGTTGGGGTTTTCACCCGTCGGGAAAGGTTTTCGCCCGTCGGGAAACCCCCCTGGAGGGCTGTCGCTATCTCTCAGCTCCTGGTGTTGGGTGTGTAGGTCTGGTCCCTCGGAGGTTGGTGGGGGTCTCAGACGCTCCTGCGTCCTAGTTGGGGTTTTCACCCGTCGGGAAACCCCCCTGGTGGGCCGTCGGTCTCTCTCGGCTCCTGGTGTTGGGATTGTAGGTCTGGTCCCTCGGAGGTTGGTGGGGTTCTCGGAGGCTCCTGCGTCCTAGTTGGGGTTTTCTTCCGTCAGGAAACCCCCCTGGAGGGCTGTCGCTATCTCTCGGCTCCTGGTGTTGGGTGTGTAGGTCTGGTCCCTTGGAGGTTGGTGGGGGTCTCGGACGCTCCTGCGGCCTAGTTGGGGTTTTCAACCGTCGGGAAAGGTTTTCGCCCGTCCGGAAACCCCCCTAGAGGGCCGTCGGTCTCTCTCAGCTAATGGTCTTGGGTGTGTAGGTCTGGTCCCTCGGAGGTTGGTGGGGTTCTCGGATGCTCCTGCGGCCAAGTTGGGGTTTTCGCCCGTCGGGAAACCCCCCTGGTGGGCCGTCGCTATCTCTTGGCTCCTGGTGTTGGGTGTGTAGGTCTGGTCCCTCGGAGGTTGGTGGGGGTCTCGGACGTACCTGCGGCCTAGTTGGGGTTTTCACCCGTCGGGAAAGGTTTTCGCCCGTCGGGAAACCCCCCTGGAGGGCTGTCGCTATCTCTCAGCTCCTGGTGTTGGGTGTGTAGGTCTGGTCCCTCGGAGGTTGGTGGGGGTCTCAGACGCTCCTGCGTCCTAGTTGGGGTTTTCACCCGTCGGGAAACCCCCCTGGTGGGCCGTCGCTATCTCTCGGCTCCAGGTGTTCGGTGTGTAGGTCTGGTCCCTCGGAGGTTGGTGGGGGTCTCGGACGCTCCTGCGGCCTAGTTGGGGTTTTCAACCGTCGGGAAAGGTTTTCGCCCGTCCGGAAACCCCCCTAGAGGGCCGTCGGTCTCTCTCAGCTAATGGTCTTGGGTGTGTAGGTCTGGTCCCTCGGAGGTTGGTGGGGTTCTCGGATGCTCCTGCGGCCAAGTTGGGGTTTTCGCCCGTCGGGAAACCTCCCTGGTGGGCCGTCGCTATCTCTCAGCTCCTGGTGTTGGGTGTGTAGGTCTGGTCCCTCGGAGGTTGGTGGGGGTCTCAGACGCTCCTGCGTCCTAGTTGGGGTTTTCACCCGTCGGGAAACCCCCCTGGTGGGCCGTCGCTATCTCTCGGCTCCAGGTGTTCGGTGTGTAGGTCTGGTCCCTCGGAGGTTGGTGGGGGTCTCGGACGCACCTGCGGCCTAGTTGGGGTTTTCACCCGTCGGGAAAGGTTTTCGCCCGTAGGGAAACCCCCCTGGAGGGCTGTCGCTATCTCTCAGCTCCTGGTGTTGGGTGTGTAGGTCTGGTCCCTCGGAGGTTGGTGGGGGTCTCAGACGCTCCTGCGTCCTAGTTGGGGTTTTCACCCGTCGGGAAACCCCCCTGGTGGGCCGTCGGTCTCTCTCGGCTCCTGGTGTTGGGATTGTAGGTCTGGTCCCTCGGAGGTTGGTGGGGTTCTCGGAGGCTCCTGCGTCCTAGTTGGGGTTTTCTTCCGTCAGGAAACCCCCCTGGAGGGCTGTCGCTATCTCTCGGCTCCTGGTGTTGGGTGTGTAGGTCTGGTCCCTCGGAGGTTGGTGGGGGTCTCGGACGCTCCTGCGGCCTAGTTGGGGTTTTCAACCGTCGGGAAAGGTTTTCGCCCGTCCGGAAACCCCCCTAGAGGGCCGTCGGTCTCTCTCAGCTAATGGTCTTGGGTGTGTAGGTCTGGTCCCTTGGTGGTTGGTGGGGTTCTCGGATGCTCCTGCGGCCAAGTTGGGGTTTTCGCCCGTCGGGAAACCCCCCTGGTGGGCCGTCGCTATCTCTCAGCTCCTGGTGTTGGGTGTGTAGGTCTGGTCCCTCGGAGGTTGGTGGGGGTCTCAGACGCTCCTGCGTCCTAGTTGGGGTTTTCACCCGTCGGGAAACCCCCCTGGTGGGCCGTCGCTATCTCTCGGCTCCAGGTGTTCGGTGTGTAGGTCTGGTCCCTCGGAGGTTGGTGGGGGTCTCGGACGCACCTGCGGCCTAGTTGGGGTTTTCACCCGTCGGGAAAGGTTTTCGCCCGTCGGGAAACCCCCCTGGAGGGCTGTCGCTATCTCTCAGCTCCTGGTGTTGGGTGTGTAGGTCTGGTCCCTCGGAGGTTGGTGGGGGTCTCAGACGCTCCTGCGTCCTAGTTGGGGTTTTCACCCGTCGGGAAACCCCCCTGGTGGGCCGTCGGTCTCTCTCGGCTCCTGGTGTTGGGATTGTAGGTCTGGTCCCTCGGAGGTTGGTGGGGTTCTCGGAGGCTCCTGCGTCCTAGTTGGGGTTTTCTTCCGTCAGGAAACCCCCCTGGAGGGCTGTCGCTATCTCTCGGCTCCTGGTGTTGGGTGTGTAGGTCTGGTCCCTCGGAGGTTGGTGGGAGTCTCGGACGCTCCTGCGGCCTAGTTGGGGTTTTCAACCGTCAGGAAAGGTTTTCGCCCGTCCGGAAACCCCCCTAGAGGGCCGTCGGTCTCTCTCAGCTAATGGTCTTGGGTGTGTAGGTCTGGTCCCTCGGAGGTTGGTGGGGTTCTCGGAGGCTCCTGCGGCCAAGTTGGGGTTTTCGCCCGTCGGGAAACCCCCCTGGTGGGCCGTCGCTATCTCTCAGCTCCTGGTGTTGGGTGTGTAGGTCTGGTCCCTCGGAGGTTGGTGGGGGTCTCAGACGCTCCTGCGTCCTAGTTGGGGTTTTCACCCGTCGGGAAACCCCCCTGGTGGGCCGTCGCTATCTCTCGGCTCCAGGTGTTCGGTGTGTAGGTCTGGTCCCTCGGAGGTTGGTGGGGGTCTCGGACGCACCTGCGGCCTAGTTGGGGTTTTCACCCGTCGGGAAAGGTTTTCGCCCGTCGGGAAACCCCCCTGGAGGGCTGTCGCTATCTCTCAGCTCCTGGTGTTGGGTGTGTAGGTCTGGTCCCTCGGAGGTTGGTGGGGGTCTCAGACGCTCCTGCGTCCTAGTTGGGGTTTTCATCCGTCGGGAAACCCCCCTGGTGGGCCGTCGGTCTCTCTCGGCTCCTGGTGTTGGGATTGTAGGTCTGGTCCCTCGGAGGTTGGTGGGGTTCTCGGAGGCTCCTGCGTCCTAGTTGGGGTTTTCTTCCGTCAGGAAACCCCCCTGGAGGGCTGTCGCTATCTCTCGGCTCCTGGTGTTGGGTGTGTAGGTCTGGTCCCTCGGAGGTTGGTGGGGGTCTCGGACGCTCCTGCGGCCTAGTTGGGGTTTTCAACCGTCGGGAAAGGTTTTCGCCCGTCCGGAAACCCCCCTAGAGGGCCGTCGGTCTCTCTCAGCTAATGGTCTTGGGTGTGTAGGTCTGGTCCCTCGGAGGTTGGTGGGGTTCTCGGAGGCTCCTGCGGCCAAGTTGGGGTTTTCGCCCGTCGGGAAACCCCCCTGGTGGGCCGTCGCTATCTCTCAGCTCCTGGTCTTGGGTGTGTAGGTCTGGTCCCTCGGAGGTTGGTGGGCGTCTCGGAGGCTCCTGCGGCCTAGTTGGGGTTTTTGCCCGTCGGGAAACCCCCCTGGTGGGCCGTCGGTCTCTCTCGGCTCCTGGTGTTGGGTGTGTAGGTCTGGTCCCTCGGAGGTTGGTGGGGGTGTCGGACGCTCCTGCGGCGTAGTTGGGGTTTTCTACCGTCGGGAAACCCCCCTGGAGGGCTGTCGCTATCTCTCAGCTCCTGGTGTTGGGTGTGTAGGTCTGGTCCCTCGGAGGTTGGTGGGGGTCTCAGACGCTCCTGCGTCCTAGTTGGGGTTTTCACCCGTCAGGAAACCCCCCTGGTGGGCCGTCAGTCTCTCTCGGCTCCTGGTGTTGGGATTGTAGGTCTGGTCCCTCGGAGGTTGGTGGGGTTCTCGGAGGCTCCTGCGTCCTAGTTGGGGTTTTCTTCCGTCAGGAAACCCCCCTGGAGGGCTGTCGCTATCTCTCGGCTCCTGGTGTTGGGTGTGTAGGTCTGGTCCCTCGGAGGTTGGTGGGGGTCTCGGACGCTCCTGCGGCCTAGTTGGGGTTTTCAACCGTCGGGAAAGGTTTTCGCCCGTCCGGAAACCCCCCTAGAGGGCCGTCGGTCTCTCTCAGCTAATGGTCTTGGGTGTGTAGGTCTGGTCCCTCGGAGGTTGGTGGGGTTCTCGGATGCTCCTGCGGCCAAGTTGGGGTTTTCGCCCGTCGGGAAACCCCCCTGGTGGGCCGTCGCTATCTCTCAGCTCCTGGTGTTGGGTGTGTAGGTCTGGTCCCTCGGAGGTTGGTGGGGGTCTCAGACGCTCCTGCGTCCTAGTTGGGGTTTTCACCCGTCGGGAAACCCCCCTGGTGGGCCGTCGCTATCTCTCGGCTCCAGGTGTTCGGTGTGTAGGTCTGGTCCCTCGGAGGTTGGTGGGGGTCTCGGACGCACCTGCGGCCTAGTTGGGGTTTTCACCCGTCGGGAAAGGTTTTCGCCCGTCGGGAAACCCCCCTGGAGGGCTGTCGCTATCTCTCAGCTCCTGGTGTTGGGTGTGTAGGTCTGGTCCCTCGGAGGTTGGTGGGGGTCTCAGACGCTCCTGCGTCCTAGTTGGGGTTTTCACCCGTCGGGAAACCCCCCTGGTGGGCCGTCGGTCTCTCTCGGCTCCTGGTGTTGGGATTGTAGGTCTGGTCCCTCGGAGGTTGGTGGGGGTCTCGGACGCTCCTGCGGCCTAGTTGGGGTTTTCAACCGTCGGGAAAGGTTTTCGCCCGTCCGGAAACCCCCCTAGAGGGCCGTCGGTCTCTCTCAGCTAATGGTCTTGGGTGTGTAGGTCTGGTCCCTCGGAGGTTGGTGGGGTTCTCGGAGGCTCCTGCGGCCAAGTTGGGGTTTTCGCCCGTCGGGAAACCCCCCTGGTGGGCCGTCGCTATCTCTCAGCTCCTGGTGTTGGGTGTGTAGGTCTGGTCCCTCGGAGGTTGGTGGGGGTCTCAGACGCTCCTGCGTCCTAGTTGGGGTTTTCACCCGTCGGGAAACCCCCCTGGTGGGCCGTCGCTATCTCTCGGCTCCAGGTGTTCGGTGTGTAGGTCTGGTCCCTCGGAGTTTGGTGGGGGTCTCGGACGCACCTGCGGCCTAGTTGGGGTTTTCACCCGTCGGGAAAGGTTTTCGCCCGTCGGGAAACCCCCCTGGAGGGCTGTCGCTATCTCTCAGCTCCTGGTGTTGGGTGTGTAGGTCTGGTCCCTCGGAGGTTGGTGGGGGTCTCAGACGCTCCTGCGTCCTAGTTGGGGTTTTCATCCGTCGGGAAACCCCCCTGGTGGGCCGTCGGTCTCTCTCGGCTCCTAGTGTTGGGATTGTAGGTCTGGTCCCTCGGAGGTTGGTGGGGTTCTCGGAGGCTCCTGCGTCCTAGTTGGGGTTTTCTTCCGTCAGGAAACCCCCCTGGAGGGCTGTCGCTATCTCTCGGCTCCTGGTGTTGGGTGTGTAGGTCTGGTCCCTCGGAGGTTGGTGGGGGTCTCGGACGCTCCTGCGGCCTTGTTGGGGTTTTCAACCGTCGGGAAAGGTTTTCGCCCGTCCGG
This sequence comes from Tetragnatha versicolor, assembly GCA_024610705.1. NCBI lineage: Eukaryota > Metazoa > Arthropoda > Arachnida > Araneae > Tetragnathidae > Tetragnatha > Tetragnatha versicolor. Next base: position 1,708,110 of record JANDEH010000004.1, read on the forward strand.
AAACCCCCCTAGAGGGCCGTCGGTCTCTCTCAGCTAATGGTCTTGGGTGTGTAGGTCTGGTCCCTCGGAGGTTGGTGGGGTTCTCGGATGCTCCTGCGGCCAAGTTGGGGTTTTCGCCCGTCGGGAAACCCCCCTGGTGGGCCGTCGCTATCTCTCAGCTCCTGGTCTTGGGTGTGTAGGTCTGGTCCCTCGGAGGTTGGTGGGCGTCTCGGAGGCTCCTGCGGCCTAGTTGGGGTTTTTGCCCGTCGGGAAACCCCCCTGGTGGGCCGTCGGTCTCTCTCGGCTCCTGGTGTTGGGTGTGTAGGTCTGGTCCCTCGGAGGTTGGTGGGGGTGTCGGACGCTCCTGCGGCGTAGTTGGGGTTTTCTACCGTCGGGAAAGGTTTTCGCCCGTCGGGAAACCCCCCTGGAGGGCTGTCGCTATCTCTCAGCTCCTGGTGTTGGGTGTGTAGGTCTGGTCCCTCGGAGGTTGGTGGGGGTCTCAGACGCTCCTGCGTCCTAGTTGGGGTTTTCACCCGTCGGGAAACCCCCCTGGTGGGCCGTCGGTCTCTCTCGGCTCCTGGTGTTGGGATTGTAGGTCTGGTCCCTCGGAGGTTGGTGGGGGTCTCGGACGCTCCTGCGTCCTAGTTGGGGTTTTCACCCGTCGGGAAACCCCCCTGGTGGGCCGTCGGTCTCTCTCGGCTCCTGGTGTTGGGATTGTAGGTCTGGTCCCTCGGAGGTTGGTGGGGTTCTCGGAGGCTCCTGCGTCCTAGTTGGGGTTTTCTTCCGTCAGGAAACCCCCCTGGAGGGCTGTCGCTATCTCTCGGCTCCTGGTGTTGGGTGTGTAGGTCTGGTCCCTCGGAGGTTGGTGGGGGTCTCGGACGCTCCTGCGGCCTAGTTGGGGTTTTCAACCGTCGGGAAAGGTTTTCGCCCGTCCGGAAACCCCCCTAGAGGGCCGTCGGTCTCTCTCAGCTAATGGTCTTGGGTGTGTAGGTCTGGTCCCTCGGAGGTTGGTGGGGTTCTCGGATGCTCCTGCGGCCAAGTTGGGGTTTTCGCCCGTCGGGAAACCCCCCTGGTGGGCCGTCGCTATCTCTCAGCTCCTGGTGTTGGGTGTGTAGGTCTGGTCCCTCGGAGGTTGGTGGGGGTCTCAGACGCTCCTGCGTCCTAGTTGGGGTTTTCACCCGTCGGGAAACCCCCCTGGTGGGCCGTCGCTATCTCTCGGCTCCAGGTGTTCGGTGTGTAGGTCTGGTCCCTCGGAGGTTGGTGGGGGTCTCGGACGCACCTGCGGCCTAGTTGGGGTTTTCACCCGTCGGGAAACCCCCCTGGTGGGCCGTCGGTCTCTCTCGGCTCCTGGTGTTGGGATTGTAGGTCTGGTCCCTCGGAGGTTGGTGGGGTTCTCGGAGGCTCCTGCGTCCTAGTTGGGGTTTTCTTCCGTCAGGAAACCCCCCTGGAGGGCTGTCGCTATCTCTCGGCTCCTGGTGTTGGGTGTGTAGGTCTGGTCCCTCGGAGGTTGGTGGGGGTCTCGGACGCTCCTGCGGCCTAGTTGGGGTTTTCAACCGTCGGGAAAGGTTTTCGCCCGTCCGGAAACCCCCCTAGAGGGCCGTCGGTCTCTCTCAGCTAATGGTCTTGGGTGTGTAGGTCTGGTCCCTTGGTGGTTGGTGGGGTTCTCGGATGCTCCTGCGGCCAAGTAGGGGTTTTCGCCCGTCGGGAAACCCCCCTGGTGGGCCGTCGCTATCTCTCAGCTCCTGGTGTTGGGTGTGTAGGTCTGGTCCCTCGGAGGTTGGTGGGGGTCTCAGACGCTCCTGCGTCCTAGTTGGGGTTTTCACCCGTCGGGAAACCCCCCTGGTGGGCCGTCGCTATCTCTCGGCTCCAGGTGTTCGGTGTGTAGGTCTGGTCCCTCGGAGGTTGGTGGGGGTCTCGGACGCACCTGCGGCCTAGTTGGGGTTTTCACCCGTCGGGAAAGGTTTTCGCCCGTCGGGAAACCCCCCTGGAGGGCTGTCGCTATCTCTCAGCTCCTGGTGTTGGGTGTGTAGGTCTGGTCCCTCGGAGGTTGGTGGGGGTCTCAGACGCTCCTGCGTCCTAGTTGGGGTTTTCACCCGTCGGGAAACCCCCCTGGTGGGCCGTCGGTCTCTCTCGGCTCCTGGTGTTGGGATTGTAGGTCTGGTCCCTCGGAGGTTGGTGGGGTTCTCGGAGGCTCCTGCGTCCTAGTTGGGGTTTTCTTCCGTCAGGAAACCCCCCTGGAGGGCTGTCGCTATCTCTCGGCTCCTGGTGTTGGGTGTGTAGGTCTGGTCCCTCGGAGGTTGGTGGGAGTCTCGGACGCTCCTGCGGCCTAGTTGGGGTTTTCAACCGTCAGGAAAGGTTTTCGCCCGTCCGGAAACCCCCCTAGAGGGCCGTCGGTCTCTCTCAGCTAATGGTCTTGGGTGTGTAGGTCTGGTCCCTCGGAGGTTGGTGGGGTTCTCGGAGGCTCCTGCGGCCAAGTTGGGGTTATCGCCCGTCGGGAAACCCCCCTGGTGGGCCGTCGCTATCTCTCAGCTCCTGGTGTTGGGTGTGTAGGTCTGGTCCCTCGGAGGTTGGTGGGGGTCTCAGACGCTCCTGCGTCCTAGTTGGGGTTTTCACCCGTCGGGAAACCCCCCTGGTGGGCCGTCGCTATCTCTCGGCTCCAGGTGTTCGGTGTGTAGGTCTGGTCCCTCGGAGGTTGGTGGGGGTCTCGGACGCACCTGCGGCCTAGTTGGGGTTTTCACCCGTCGGGAAAGGTTTTCGCCCGTCGGGAAACCCCCCTGGAGGGCTGTCGCTATCTCTCAGCTCCTGGTGTTGGGTGTGTAGGTCTGGTCCCTCGGAGGTTGGTGGGGGTCTCAGACGCTCCTGCGTCCTAGTTGGGGTTTTCATCCGTCGGGAAACCCCCCTGGTGGGCCGTCGGTCTCTCTCGGCTCCTGGTGTTGGGATTGTAGGTCTGGTCCCTCGGAGGTTGGTGGGGTTCTCGGAGGCTCCTGCGTCCTAGTTGGGGTTTTCTTCCGTCAGGAAACCCCCCTGGAGGGCTGTCGCTATCTCTCGGCTCCTGGTGTTGGGTGTGTAGGTCTGGTCCCTCGGAGGTTGGTGGGGGTCTCGGACGCTCCTGCGGCCTAGTTGGGGTTTTCAACCGTCGGGAAAGGTTTTCGCCCGTCCGGAAACCCCCCTAGAGGGCCGTCGGTCTCTCTCAGCTAATGGTCTTGGGTGTGTAGGTCTGGTCCCTCGGAGGTTGGTGGGGTTCTCGGAGGCTCCTGCGGCCAAGTTGGGGTTTTCGCCCGTCGGGAAACCCCCCTGGTGGGCCGTCGCTATCTCTCAGCTCCTGGTCTTGGGTGTGTAGGTCTGGTCCCTCGGAGGTTGGTGGGCGTCTCGGAGGCTCCTGCGGCCTAGTTGGGGTTTTTGCCCGTCGGGAAACCCCCCTGGTGGGCCGTCGGTCTCTCTCGGCTCCTGGTGTTGGGTGTGTAGGTCTGGTCCCTCGGAGGTTGGTGGGGGTGTCGGACGCTCCTGCGGCGTAGTTGGGGTTTTCTACCGTCGGGAAACCCCCCTGGAGGGCTGTCGCTATCTCTCAGCTCCTGGTGTTGGGTGTGTAGGTCTGGTCCCTCGGAGGTTGGTGGGGGTCTCAGACGCTCCTGCGTCCTAGTTGGGGTTTTCACCCGTCAGGAAACCCCCCTGGTGGGCCGTCAGTCTCTCTCGGCTCCTGGTGTTGGGATTGTAGGTCTGGTCCCTCGGAGGTTGGTGGGGTTCTCGGAGGCTCCTGCGTCCTAGTTGGGGTTTTCTTCCGTCAGGAAACCCCCCTGGAGGGCTGTCGCTATCTCTCGGCTCCTGGTGTTGGGTGTGTAGGTCTGGTCCCTCGGAGGTTGGTGGGGGTCTCGGACGCTCCTGCGGCCTAGTTGGGGTTTTCAACCGTCGGGAAAGGTTTTCGCCCGTCCGGAAACCCCCCTAGAGGGCCGTCGGTCTCTCTCAGCTAATGGTCTTGGGTGTGTAGGTCTGGTCCCTCGGAGGTTGGTGGGGTTCTCGGATGCTCCTGCGGCCAAGTTGGGGTTTTCGCCCGTCGGGAAACCCCCCTGGTGGGCCGTCGCTATCTCTCAGCTCCTGGTGTTGGGTGTGTAGGTCTGGTCCCTCGGAGGTTGGTGGGGGTCTCAGACGCTCCTGCGTCCTAGTTGGGGTTTTCACCCGTCGGGAAACCCCCCTGGTGGGCCGTCGCTATCTCTCGGCTCCAGGTGTTCGGTGTGTAGGTCTGGTCCCTCGGAGGTTGGTGGGGGTCTCGGACGCACCTGCGGCCTAGTTGGGGTTTTCACCCGTCGGGAAAGGTTTTCGCCCGTCGGGAAACCCCCCTGGAGGGCTGTCGCTATCTCTCAGCTCCTGGTGTTGGGTGTGTAGGTCTGGTCCCTCGGAGGTTGGTGGGGGTCTCAGACGCTCCTGCGTCCTAGTTGGGGTTTTCACCCGTCGGGAAACCCCCCTGGTGGGCCGTCGGTCTCTCTCGGCTCCTGGTGTTGGGATTGTAGGTCTGGTCCCTCGGAGGTTGGTGGGGGTCTCGGACGCTCCTGCGGCCTAGTTGGGGTTTTCAACCGTCGGGAAAGGTTTTCGCCCGTCCGGAAACCCCCCTAGAGGGCCGTCGGTCTCTCTCAGCTAATGGTCTTGGGTGTGTAGGTCTGGTCCCTCGGAGGTTGGTGGGGTTCTCGGAGGCTCCTGCGGCCAAGTTGGGGTTTTCGCCCGTCGGGAAACCCCCCTGGTGGGCCGTCGCTATCTCTCAGCTCCTGGTGTTGGGTGTGTAGGTCTGGTCCCTCGGAGGTTGGTGGGGGTCTCAGACGCTCCTGCGTCCTAGTTGGGGTTTTCACCCGTCGGGAAACCCCCCTGGTGGGCCGTCGCTATCTCTCGGCTCCAGGTGTTCGGTGTGTAGGTCTGGTCCCTCGGAGTTTGGTGGGGGTCTCGGACGCACCTGCGGCCTAGTTGGGGTTTTCACCCGTCGGGAAAGGTTTTCGCCCGTCGGGAAACCCCCCTGGAGGGCTGTCGCTATCTCTCAGCTCCTGGTGTTGGGTGTGTAGGTCTGGTCCCTCGGAGGTTGGTGGGGGTCTCAGACGCTCCTGCGTCCTAGTTGGGGTTTTCATCCGTCGGGAAACCCCCCTGGTGGGCCGTCGGTCTCTCTCGGCTCCTAGTGTTGGGATTGTAGGTCTGGTCCCTCGGAGGTTGGTGGGGTTCTCGGAGGCTCCTGCGTCCTAGTTGGGGTTTTCTTCCGTCAGGAAACCCCCCTGGAGGGCTGTCGCTATCTCTCGGCTCCTGGTGTTGGGATTGTAGGTCTGGTCCCTCGGAGGTTGGTGGGGGTCTCGGACGCTCCTGCGGCCTAGTTGGGGTTTTCAACCGTCGGGAAAGGTTTTCGCCCGTCCGGAAACCCCCCTAGAGGGCCGTCGGTCTCTCTCAGCTAATGGTCTTGGGTGTGTAGGTCTGGTCCCTCGGAGGTTGGTGGGGTTCTCGGAGGCTCCTGCGGCCAAGTTGGGGTTTTCGCCCGTCGGGAAACCCCCCTGGTGGGCCGTCGCTATCTCTCAGCTCCTGGTGTTGGGTGTGTAGGTCTGGTCCCTCGGAGGTTGGTGGGGGTCTCAGACGCTCCTGCGTCCTAGTTGGGGTTTTCACCCGTCGGGAAACCCCCCTGGTGGGCCGTCGCTATCTCTCGGCTCCAGGTGTTCGGTGTGTAGGTCTGGTCCCTCGGAGTTTGGTGGGGGTCTCGGACGCACCTGCGGCCTAGTTGGGGTTTTCACCCGTCGGGAAAGGTTTTCGCCCGTCGGGAAACCCCCCTGGAGGGCTGTCGCTATCTCTCAGCTCCTGGTGTTGGGTGTGTAGGTCTGGTCCCTCGGAGGTTGGTGGGGGTCTCAGACGCTCCTGCGTCCTAGTTGGGGTTTTCATCCGTCGGGAAACCCCCCTGGTGGGCCGTCGGTCTCTCTCGGCTCCTAGTGTTGGGATTGTAGGTCTGGTCCCTCGGAGGTTGGTGGGGTTCTCGGAGGCTCCTGCGTCCTAGTTGGGGTTTTCTTCCGTCAGGAAACCCCCCTGGAGGGCTGTCGCTATCTCTCGGCTCCTGGTGTTGGGTGTGTAGGTCTGGTCCCTCGGAGGTTGGTGGGGGTCTCGGACGCTCCTGCGGCCTTGTTGGGGTTTTCAACCGTCGGGAAAGGTTTTCGCCCGTCCGGAAACCCCCCTAGAGGGCCGTCGGTCTCTCTCAGCTAATGGTCTTGGGTGTGTAGGTCTGGTCCCTCGGAGGTTGGTGGGGTTCTCGGATGCTCCTGCGGCCAAGTTGGGGTTTTCGCCCGTCGGGAAACCCCCCTGGTGGGCCGTCGCTATCTCTCAGCTCCTGGTCTTGGGTGTGTAGGTCTGGTCCCTCGGAGGTTGGTGGGCGTCTCGGAGGCTCCTGCGGCCTAGTTGGGGTTTTTGCCCGTCGGGAAACCCCCCTGGTGGGCCGTCGGTCTCTCTCGGCTCCTGGTGTTGGGTGTGTAGGTCTGGTCCCTCGGAGGTTGGTGGGGGTGTCGGACGCTCCTGCGGCGTAGTTGGGGTTTTCTACCGTCGGGAAAGGTTTTCGCCCGTCGGGAAACCCCCCTGGAGGGCTGTCGCTATCTCTCAGCTCCTGGTGTTGGGTGTGTAGGTCTGGTCCCTCGGAGGTTGGTGGGGGTCTCAGACGCTCCTGCGTCCTAGTTGGGGTTTTCACCCGTCGGGAAACCCCCCTGGTGGGCCGTCGGTCTCTCTCGGCTCCTGGTGTTGGGATTGTAGGTCTGGTCCCTCGGAGGTTGGTGGGGGTCTCGGACGCTCCTGCGGCCTAGTTGGGGTTTTCAACCGTCGGGAAAGGTTTTCGCCCGTCCGTAAACCCCCCTAGAGGGCCGTCGGTCTCTCTCAGCTAATGGTCTTGGGTGTGTAGGTCTGGTCCCTCGGAGGTTGGTGGGGTTCTCGGAGGCTCCTGCGGCCAAGTTGGGGTTTTCGCCCGTCGGGAAACCCCCCTGGTGGGCCGTCGCTATCTCTTGGCTCCTGGTGTTGGGTGTGTAGGTCTGGTCCCTCGGAGGTTGGTGGGGGTCTCGGACGCACCTGCGGCCTAGTTGGGGTTTTCACCCGTCGGGAAAGGTTTTCGCCCGTCGGGAAACCCCCCTGGAGGGCTGTCGCTATCTCTCAGCTCCTGGTGTTGGGTGTGTAGGTCTGGTCCCTCGGAGGTTGGTGGGGGTCTCAGACGCTCCTGCGTCCTAGTTGGGGTTTTCACCCGTCGGGAAACCCCCCTGGTGGGCCGTCGCTATCTCTCGGCTCCAGGTGTTCGGTGTGTAGGTCTGGTCCCTCGGAGGTTGGTGGGGGTCTCGGACGCACCTGCGGCCTAGTTGGGGTTTTCACCCGTCGGGAAAGGTTTTCGCCCGTCGGGAAACCCCCCTGGAGGGCTGTCGCTATCTCTCAGCTCCTGGTGTTGGGTGTGTAGGTCTGGTCCCTCGGAGGTTGGTGGGGGTCTCAGACGCTCCTGCGTCCTAGTTGGGGTTTTCACCCGTCGGGAAAGGTTTTCGCCCGTCCGGAAACCCCCCTAGAGGGCCGTCGGTCTCTCTCAGCTAATGGTCTTGGGTGTGTTGGTCTGGTCCCTCGGAGGTTGGTGGGGTTCTCGGAGGCTCCTGCGGCCAAGTTGGGGTTTTCGCCCGTCGGGAAACCCCCCTGGTGGGCCGTCGCTATCTCTCAGCTCCTGGTGTTGGGTGTGTAGGTCTGGTCCCTCGGAGGTTGGTGGGGGTCTCAGACGCTCCTGCGTCCTAGTTGGGGTTTTCACCCGTCGGGAAACCCCCCTGGTGGGCCGTCGCTATCTCTCGGCTCCAGGTGTTCGGTGTGTAGGTCTGGTCCCTCGGAGGTTGGTGGGGGTCTCGGACGCACCTGCGGAATAGTTGGGGTTTTCACCCGTCGGGAAAGGTTTTCGCCCGTCGGGAAACCCCCCTGGAGGGCTGTCGCTATCTCTTAGCTCCTGGTGTTGGGTGTGTAGGTCTGGTCCCTCGGAGGTTGGTGGGGGTCTCAGACGCTCCTGCGTCCTAGTTGGGGATTTCACCCGTCGGGAAACCCCCCTGGTGGGCCGTCGGTCTCTCTCGGCTCCTGGTGTTGTGATTGTAGGTCTGGTCCCTCGGAGGTTGGTGGGGTTCTCGGAGGCTCCTGCGTCCTAGTTGGGGTTTTCTTCCGTCAGGAAACCCCCCTGGAGGGCTGTCGCTATCTCTCGGCTCCTGGTGTTGGGTGTGTAGGTCTGGTCCCTCGGAGGTTGGTGGGGGTCTCGGACGCTCCTGCGGCCTAGTTGGGGTTTTCAACCGTCGGGAAAGGTTTTCGCCCGTCCGGAAACCCCCCTAGAGGGCCGTCGGTCTCTCTCAGCTAATGGTCTTGGGTGTGTAGGTCTGGTCCCTCGGAGGTTGGTGGGGTTCTCGGAGGCTCCTGCGGCCAAGTTGGGGTTTTCGCCCGTCGGGAAACCCCCCTGGTGGGCCGTCGCTATCTCTCAGCTCCTGGTGTTGGGTGTGTAGGTCTGGTCCCTCGGAGGTTGGTGGGGGTCTCAGACGCTCCTGCGTCCTAGTTGGGGTTTTCACCCGTCGGGAAACCCCCCTGGTGGGCCGTCGCTATCTCTCGGCTCCAGGTGTTCGGTGTGTAGGTCTGGTCCCTCGGAGGTTGGTGGGGGTCTCGGACGCACCTGCGGCCTAGTTGGGGTTTTCACCCGTCGGGAAAGGTTTTCGCCCGTCGGGAAACCCCCCTGGAGGGCTGTCGCTATCTCTCAGCTCCTGGTGTTGGGTGTGTAGGTCTGGTCCCTCGGAGGTTGGTGGGGGTCTCAGACGCTCCTGCGTCCTAGTTGGGGTTTTCATCCGTCGGGAAACCCCCCTGGTGGGCCGTCGGTCTCTCTCGGCTCCTGGTGTTGGGATTGTAGGTCTGGTCCCTCGGAGGTTGGTGGGGTTCTCGGAGGCTCCTGCGTCCTAGTTGGGGTTTTCTTCCGTCAGGAAACCCCCCTGGAGGGCTGTCGCTATCTCTCGGCTCCTGGTGTTGGGTGTGTAGGTCTGGTCCCTCGGAGGTTGGTGGGCGTCTCGGAGGCTCCTGCGGCCTAGTTGGGGTTTTTGCCCGTCGGGAAACCCCCCTGGAGGGCCGTCGGTCTCTCTCAGCTCCTGGTCTTGGGTGTGTAGGTCTGGTCCCTCGGAGGTTGGTGGGCGTCTCGGAGGCTCCTGCGGCCTAGTTGGGGTTTTTGCCCGTCGGAAAACCCCCCTGGTGGGCCGTCGGTCTCTCTCGGCTCCTGGTGTTGGGTTTGTAGGTCTGGTCCCTCGGAGGTTGGTGGGGGTGTCGGACGCTCCTGCGGCGTAGTTGGGGTTTTCTACCGTCGGGAAAGGTTTTCGCCCGTCGGGAAACCCCTCTGGAGGGCTGTCGCTATCTCTCGGCTCCTGGTGTTTGGTGTGTAGGTCTGGTACGTCGGAGGTTGGTGGGGGTCTCGGACGCTCCTGCGGCCAAGTTGGGGTTTTCACCCGTTGGGAAAGGTTTTCGCCCGTCGGGAAACCCCCTAGAGGGCCGTCGGTCTCTCTCAGCTCCTGGTCTTAGGTGTGTAGGTCTGGTCCCTCGGAGGTTGGTGGGGTTCTCGGAGGCTCCTGCGGCCAAGTTGGGGTTTTCTTCCGTCAGGAAACCCCCCTGGAGGGCTGTCGCTATCTCTCGGCTCCTGGTGTTGGGTGTGTAGGTCTGGTCCCTCGGAGGTTGGTGGGGGTCTCGGACGCTCCTGCGGCCTAGTTGGGGTTTTCAACCGTCGGGAAAGGTTTTCGCCCGTCCGGAAACCCCCCTAGAGGGCCGTCGGTCTCTCTCAGCTAATGGTCTTGGGTGTGTAGGTCTGGTCCCTCGGAGGTTGGTGGGGTTCTCGGAGGCTCCTGCGGCCAAGTTGGGGTTTTCGCCCGTCGGGAAACCCCCCTGGTGGGCCGTCGCTATCTCTTGGCTCCTGGTGTTGGGTGTGTAGGTCTGGTCCCTCGGAGGTTGGTGGGGGTCTCGGACGTACCTGCGGCCTAGTTGGGGTTTTCACCCGTCGGGAAAGGTTTTCGCCCGTCGGGAAACCCCCCTGGAGGGCTGTCGCTATCTCTCAGCTCCTGGTGTTGGGTGTGTAGGTCTGGTCCCTCGGAGGTTGGTGGGGGTCTCAGACGCTCCTGCGTCCTAGTTGGGGTTTTCTACCGTCGGGAAAGGTTTTCGCCCGTCGGGAAACCCCCCTGGAGGGCTGTCGCTATCTCTCAGCTCCTGGTGTTGGGTGTGTAGGTCTGGTCCCTCGGAGGTTGGTGGGGGTCTCAGACGCTCCTGCGTCCTAGTTGGGGTTTTCACCCGTCGGGAAACCCCCCTGGTGGGCCGTCGGTCTCTCTCGGCTCCTGGTGTTGGGATTGTAGGTCTGGTCCCTCGGAGGTTGGTGGGGGTCTCGGACGCTCCTGCGGCCTAGTTGGGGTTTTCAACCGTCGGGAAAGGTTTTCGCCCGTCCGTAAACCCCCCTAGAGGGCCGTCGGTCTCTCTCAGCTAATGGTCTTGGGTGTGTAGGTCTGGTCCCTCGGAGGTTGGTGGGGTTCTCGGAGGCTCCTGCGGCCAAGTTGGGGTTTTCGCCCGTCGGGAAACCCCCCTGGTGGGCCGTCGCTATCTCTTGGCTCCTGGTGTTGGGTGTGTAGGTCTGGTCCCTCGGAGGTTGGTGGGGGTCTCGGACGCACCTGCGGCCTAGTTGGGGTTTTCACCCGTCGGGAAAGGTTTTCGCCCGTCGGGAAACCCCCCTGGAGGGCTGTCGCTATCTCTCAGCTCCTGGTGTTGGGTGTGTAGGTCTGGTCCCTCGGAGGTTGGTGGGGGTCTCAGACGCTCCTGCGTCCTAGTTGGGGTTTTCACCCGTCGGGAAACCCCCCTGGTGGGCCGTCGCTATCTCTCGGCTCCAGGTGTTCGGTGTGTAGGTCTGGTCCCTCGGAGGTTGGTGGGCGTCTCGGAGGCTCCTGCGGCCTAGTTGGGGTTTTTGCCCGTCGGGAAACCCCCCTGGTGGGCCGTCGGTCTCTCTCGGCTCCTGGTGTTGGGTGTGTAGGTCTGGTCCCTCGGAGGTTGGTGGGGGTGTCGGACGCTCCTGCGGGGTAGTTGGGGTTTTCTACCGTCGGGAAACCCCCCTGGAGGGCTGTCGCTATCTCTCAGCTCCTGGTGTTGGGTGTGTAGGTCTGGTCCCTCGGAGGTTGGTGGGGGTCTCAGACGCTCCTGCGTCCTAGTTGGGGTTTTCACCCGTCGGGAAACCCCCCTGGTGGGCCGTCAGTCTCTCTCGGCTCCTGGTGTTGGGATTGTAGGTCTGGTCCCTCGGAGGTTGGTGGGGTTCTCGGAGGCTCCTGCGTCCTAGTTGGGGTTTTCTTCCGTCAGGAAACCCCCCTGGAGGGCTGTCGCTATCTCTCGGCTCCTGGTGTTGGGTGTGTAGGTCTGGTCCCTCGGAGGTTGGTGGGGGTCTCGGACGCTCCTGCGGCCTAGTTGGGGTTTTCAACCGTCGGGAAAGGTTTTCGCCCGTCCGGAAACCCCCCTAGAGGGCCGTCGGTCTCTCTCAGCTAATGGTCTTGGGTGTGTAGGTCTGGTCCCTCGGAGGTTGGTGGGGTTCTCGGATGCTCCTGCGGCCAAGTTGGGGTTTTCGCCCGTCGGGAAACCCCCCTGGTGGGCCGTCGCTATCTCTCAGCTCCTGGTGTTGGGTGTGTAGGTCTGGTCCCTCGGAGGTTGGTGGGGGTCTCAGACGCTCCTGCGTCCTAGTTGGGGTTTTCACCCGTCGGGAAACCCCCCTGGTGGGCCGTCGCTATCTCTCGGCTCCAGGTGTTCGGTGTGTAGGTCTGGTCCCTCGGAGGTTGGTGGGGGTCTCGGACGCACCTGCGGCCTAGTTGGGGTTTTCACCCGTCGGGAAAGGTTTTCGCCCGTCGGGAAACCCCCCTGGAGGGCTGTTGCTATCTCTCAGCTCCTGGTGTTGGGTGTGTAGGTCTGGTCCCTCGGAGGTTGGTGGGGGTCTCAGACGCTCCTGCGTCCTAGTTGGGGTTTTCACCCGTCGGGAAACCCCCCTGGTGGGCCGTCGGTCTCTCTCGGCTCCTGGTGTTGGGATTGTAGGTCTGGTCCCTCGGAGGTTGGTGGGGGTCTCGGACGCTCCTGCGGCCTAGTTGGGGTTTTCAACCGTCGGGAAAGGTTTTCGCCCGTCCGGAAACCCCCCTAGAGGGCCGTCGGTCTCTCTCAGCTAATGGTCTTGGGTGTGTAGGTCTGGTCCCTCGGAGGTTGGTGGGGTTCTCGGAGGCTCCTGCGGCCAAGTTGGGGTTTTCGCCCGTCGGGAAACCCCCCTGGTGGGCCGTCGCTATCTCTCAGCTCCTGGTGTTGGGTGTGTAGGTCTGGTCCCTCGGAGGTTGGTGGGGGTCTCAGACGCTCCTGCGTCCTAGTTGGGGTTTTCACCCGTCGGGAAACCCCCCTGGTGGGCCGTCGCTATCTCTCGGCTCCAGGTGTTCGGTGTGTAGGTCTGGTCCCTCGGAGTTTGGTGGGGGTCTCGGACGCACCTGCGGCCTAGTTGGGGTTTTCACCCGTCAGGAAAGGTTTTCGCCCGTCGGGAAACCCCCCTGGTGGGCCGTCGGTCTCTCTCGGCTCCTGGTGTTGGGATTGTAGGTCTGGTCCCTCGGAGGTTGGTGGGGTTCTCGGAGGCTCCTGCGTCCTAGTTGGGGTTTTCTTCCGTCAGGAAACCCCCCTGGAGGGCTGTCGCTATCTCTCGGCTCCTGGTGTTGGGTGTGTAGGTCTGGTCCCTCGGAGGTTGGTGGGGGTCTCGGACGCTCCTGCGGCCTAGTTGGGGTTTTCAACCGTCGGGAAAGGTTTTCGCCCGTCCGGAAACCCCCCTAGAGGGCCGTCGGTCTCTCTCAGCTAATGGTCTTGGGTGTGTAGGTCTGGTCCCTCGGAGGTTGGTGGGGTTCTCGGAGGCTCCTGCGGCCAAGTTGGGGTTTTCGCCCGTCGGGAAACCCCCCTGGTGGGCCGTCGCTATCTCTCAGCTCCTGGTCTTGGGTGTGTAGGTCTGGTCCCTCGGAGGTTGGTGGGCGTCTCGGAGGCTCCTGCGGCCTAGTTGGGGTTTTTGCCCGTCGGGAAACCCCCCTGGTGGGCCGTCGGTCTCTCTCGGCTCCTGGTGTTGGGTGTGTAGGTCTGGTCCCTCGGAGGTTGGTGGGGGTGTCGGACGCTCCTGCGGCGTAGTTGGGGTTTTCTACCGTCGGGAAAGGTTTTCGCCCGTCGGGAAACCCCCCTGGAGGGCTGTCGCTATCTCTCAGCTCCTGGTGTTGGGTGTGTAGGTCTGGTCCCTCGGAGGTTGGTGGGGGTCTCAGACGCTCCTGCGTCCTAGTTGGGGTTTTCACCCGTCGGGAAACCCCCCTGGTGGGCCGTCGGTCTCTCTCGGCTCCTGGTGTTGGGATTGTAGGTCTGGTCCCTCGGAGGTTGGTGGGGGTCTCGGACGCTCCTGCGGCCTAGTTGGGGTTTTCAACCGTCGGGAAAGGTTTTCGCCCGTCCGTAAACCCCCCTAGAGGGCCGTCGGTCTCTCTCAGCTAATGGTCTTGGGTGTGTAGGTCTGGTCCCTCGGAGGTTGGTGGGGTTCTCGGAGGCTCCTGCGGCCAAGTTGGGGTTTTCGCCCGTCGGGAAACCCCCCTGGTGGGCCGTCGCTATCTCTTGGCTCCTGGTGTTGGGTGTGTAGGTCTGGTCCCTCGGAGGTTGGTGGGGGTCTCGGACGCACCTGCGGCCTAGTTGGGGTTTTCACCCGTCGGGAAAGGTTTTCGCCCGTCGGGAAACCCCCCTGGAGGGCTGTCGCTATCTCTCAGCTCCTGGTGTTGGGTGTGTAGGTCTGGTCCCTCGGAGGTTGGTGGGGGTCTCAGACGCTCCTGCGTCCTAGTTGGGGTTTTCACCCGTCGGGAAACCCCCCTGGTGGGCCGTCGCTATCTCTCGGCTCCAGGTGTTCGGTGTGTAGGTCTGGTCCCTCGGAGGTTGGTGGGCGTCTCGGAGGCTCCTGCGGCCTAGTTGGGGTTTTTGCCCGTCGGGAAACCCCCCTGGTGGGCCGTCGGTCTCTCTCGGCTCCTGGTGTTGGGTGTGTAGGTCTGGTCCCTCGGAGGTTGGTGGGGGTGTCGGACGCTCCTGCGGCGTAGTTGGGGTTTTCTACCGTCGGGAAACCCCCCTGGAGGGCTGTCGCTATCTCTCAGCTCCTGGTGTTGGGTGTGTAGGTCTGGTCCCTCGGAGGTTGGTGGGGGTCTCAGACGCTCCTGCGTCCTAGTTGGGGTTTTCACCCGTCGGGAAACCCCCCTGGTGGGCCGTCAGTCTCTCTCGGCTCCTGGTGTTGGGATTGTAGGTCTGGTCCCTCGGAGGTTGGTGGGGTTCTCGGAGGCTCCTGCGTCCTAGTTGGGGTTTTCTTCCGTCAGGAAACCCCCCTGGAGGGCTGTCGCTATCTCTCGGCTCCTGGTGTTGGGTGTGTAGGTCTGGTCCCTCGGAGGTTGGTGGGGGTCTCGGACGCTCCTGCGGCCTAGTTGGGGTTTTCAACCGTCGGGAAAGGTTTTCGCCCGTCCGGAAACCCCCCTAGAGGGCCGTCGGTCTCTCTCAGCTAATGGTCTTGGGTGTGTAGGTCTGGTCCCTCGGAGGTTGGTGGGGTTCTCGGATGCTCCTGCGGCCAAGTTGGGGTTTTCGCCCGTCGGGAAACCCCCCTGGTGGGCCGTCGCTATCTCTCAGCTCCTGGTGTTGTGTGTGTAGGTCTGGTCCCTCGGAGGTTGGTGGGGGTCTCGGACGCACCTGCGGCCTAGTTGGGGTTTTCACCCGTCGGGAAAGGTTTTCGCCCGTCGGGAAACCCCTCTGGAGGGCTGTCGCTATCTCTCAGCTCCTGGTGTTGGGTGTGTAGGTCTGGTCCCTCGGAGGTTGGTGGGGGTGTCGGACGCTCCTGCGGCGTAGTTGGGGTTTTCTACCGTCGGGAAACCCCCCTGGAGGGCTGTCGCTATCTCTCAGCTCCTGGTGTTGGGTGTGTAGGTCTGGTCCCTCGGAGGTTGGTGGGGGTCTCAGACGCTCCTGCGTCCTAGTTGGGGTTTTCACCCGTCGGGAAACCCCCCTGGTGGGCCGTCAGTCTCTCTCGGCTCCTGGTGTTGGGATTGTAGGTCTGGTCCCTCGGAGGTTGGTGGGGTTCTCGGAGGCTCCTGCGTCCTAGTTGGGGTTTTCTTCCGTCAGGAAACCCCCCTGGAGGGCTGTCGCTATCTCTCGGCTCCTGGTGTTGGGTGTGTAGGTCTGGTCCCTCGGAGGTTGGTGGGGGTCTCGGACGCTCCTGCGGCCTAGTTGGGGTTTTCAACCGTCGGGAAAGGTTTTCGCCCGTCCGGAAACCCCCCTAGAGGGCCGTCGGTCTCTCTCAGCTAATGGTCTTGGGTGTGTAGGTCTGGTCCCTCGGAGGTTGGTGGGGTTCTCGGATGCTCCTGCGGCCAAGTTGGGGTTTTCGCCCGTCGGGAAACCCCCCTGGTGGGCCGTCGCTATCTCTCAGCTCCTGGTGTTGGGTGTGTAGGTCTGGTCCCTCGGAGGTTGGTGGGGGTCTCAGACGCTCCTGCGTCCTAGTTGGGGTTTTCACCCGTCGGGAAACCCCCCTGGTGGGCCGTCGCTATCTCTCGGCTCCAGGTGTTCGGTGTGTAGGTCTGGTCCCTCGGAGGTTGGTGGGGGTCTCGGACGCACCTGCGGCCTAGTTGGGGTTTTCACCCGTCGGGAAAGGTTTTCGCCCGTCGGGAAACCCCCCTGGAGGGCTGTCGCTATCTCTCAGCTCCTGGTGTTGGGTGTGTAGGTCTGGTCCCTCGGAGGTTGGTGGGGGTCTCAGACGCTCCTGCGTCCTAGTTGGGGTTTTCACCCGTCGGGAAACCCCCCTGGTGGGCCGTCGGTCTCTCTCGGCTCCTGGTGTTGGGATTGTAGGTCTGGTCCCTCGGAGGTTGGTGGGGGTCTCGGACGCTCCTGCAGCCTACTTGGGGTTTTCAACCGTCGGGAAAGGTTTTCGCCCGTCCGGAAACCCCCCTAGAGGGCCGTCGGTCTCTCTCAGCTAATGGTCTTGGGTGTGTAGGTCTGGTCCCTCGGAGGTTGGTGGGGTTCTCGGAGGCTCCTGCGGCCAAGTTGGGGTTTTCGCCCGTCGGGAAACCCCCCTGGTGGGCCGTCGCTATCTCTCAGCTCCTGGTGTTGGGTGTGTAGGTCTGGTCCCTCGGAGGTTGGTGGGGGTCTCAGACGCTCCTGCGTCCTAGTTGGGGTTTTCACCCGTCGGGAAACCCCCCTGGTGGGCCGTCGCTATCTCTCGGCTCCAGGTGTTCGGTGTGTAGGTCTGGTCCCTCGGAGTTTGGTGGGGGTCTCGGACGCACCTGCGGCCTAGTTGGGGTTTTCACCCGTCGGGAAAGGTTTTCGCCCGTCGGGAAACCCCCCTGGAGGGCTGTCGCTATCTCTCAGCTCCTGGTGTTGGGTGTGTAGGTCTGGTCCCTCGGAGGTTGGTGGGGGTCTCAGACGCTCCTGCGTCCTAGTTGGGGTTTTCATCCGTCGGGAAACCCCCCTGGTGGGCCGTCGGTCTCTCTCGGCTCCTGGTGTTGGGATTGTAGGTCTGGTCCCTCGGAGGTTGGTGGGGTTCTCGGAGGCTCCTGCGTCCTAGTTGGGGTTTTCTTCCGTCAGGAAACCCCCCTGGAGGGCTGTCGCTATCTCTCGGCTCCTGGTGTTGGGTGTGTAGGTCTGGTCCCTCGGAGGTTGGTGGGGGTCTCGGACGCTCCTGCGGCCTAGTTGGGGTTTTCAACCGTCGGGAAAGGTTTTCGCCCGTCCGGAAACCCCCCTAGAGGGCCGTCGGTCTCTCTCAGCTAATGGTCTTGGGTGTGTAGGTCTGGTCCCTCGGAGGTTGGTGGGGTTCTCGGAGGCTCCTGCGGCCAAGTTGGGGTTTTCGCCCGTCGGGAAACCCCCCTGGTGGGCCGTCGCTATCTCTCAGCTCCTGGTCTTGGGTGTGTAGGTCTGGTCCCTCGGAGGTTGGTGGGCGTCTCGGAGGCTCCTGCGGCCTAGTTGGGGTTTTTGCCCGTCGGGAAACCCCCCTGGTGGGCCGTCGGTCTCTCTCGGCTCCTGGTGTTGGGTGTGTAGGTCTGGTCCCTCGGAGGTTGGTGGGGGTGTCGGACGCTCCTGCGGCGTAGTTGGGGTTTTCTACCGTCGGGAAAGGTTTTCGCCCGTCGGGAAACCCCCCTGGAGGGCTGTCGCTATCTCTCAGCTCCTGGTGTTGGGTGTGTAGGTCTGGTCCCTCGGAGGTTGGTGGGGGTCTCAGACGCTCCTGCGTCCTAGTTGGGGTTTTCACCCGTCGGGAAACCCCCCTGGTGGGCCGTCGCTATCTCTCAGCTCCTGGTGTTGGGTGTGTAGGTCTGGTCCCTCGGAGGTTGGTGGGGGTCTCAGACGCTCCTGCGTCCTAGTTGGGGTTTTCACCCGTCGGGAAACCCCCCTGGTGGGCCGTCGCTATCTCTCGGCTCCAGGTGTTCGGTGTGTAGGTCTGGTCCCTCGGAGTTTGGTGGGGGTCTCGGACGCACCTGCGGCCTAGTTGGGGTTTTCACCCGTCGGGAAACCCCCCTGGAGGGCTGTCGCTATCTCTCAGCTCCTGGTGTTGGGTGTGTAGGTCTGGTCCCTCGGAGGTTGGTGGGGGTCTCAGACGCTCCTGCGTCCTAGTTGGGGTTTTCATCCGTCGGGAAACCCCCCTGGTGGGCCGTCGGTCTCTCTCGGCTCCTGGTGTTGGGATTGTAGGTCTGGTCCCTCGGAGGTTGGTGGGGTTCTCGGAGGCTCCTGCGTCCTAGTTGGGGTTTTCTTCCGTCAGGAAACCCCCCTGGAGGGCTGTCGCTATCTCTCGGCTCCTGGTGTTGGGTGTGTAGGTCTGGTCCCTCGGAGGTTGGTGGGGGTCTCGGACGCTCCTGCGGCCTAGTTGGGGTTTTCAACCGTCGGGAAAGGTTTTCGCCCGTCCGGAAACCCCCCTAGAGGGCCGTCGGTCTCTCTCAGCTAATGGTCTTGGGTGTGTAGGTCTGGTCCCTCGGAGGTTGGTGGGGTTCTCGGAGGCTCCTGCGGCCAAGTTGGGGTTTTCGCCCGTCGGGAAACCCCCCTGGTGGGCCGTCGCTATCTCTCAGCTCCTGGTCTTGGGTGTGTAGGTCTGGTCCCTCGGAGGTTGGTGGGCGTCTCGGAGGCTCCTGCGGCCTAGTTGGGGTTTTTGCCCGTCGGGAAACCCCCCTGGAGGGCTGTCGCTATCTCTCGGCTCCTGGTGTTGGGTGTGTAGGTCTGGTCCCTCGGAGGTTGGTGGGGGTCTCGGACGCTCCTGCGGCCTAGTTGGGGTTTTCAACCGTCGGGAAAGGTTTTCGCCCGTCCGGAAACCCCCCTAGAGGGCCGTCGGTCTCTCTCAGCTAATGGTCTTGGGTGTGTAGGTCTGGTCCCTCGGAGGTTGGTGGGGTTCTCGGATGCTCCTGCGGCCAAGTTGGGGTTTTCGCCCGTCGGGAAACCCCCCTGGTGGGCCGTCGCTATCTCTCAGCTCCTGGTGTTGGGTGTGTAGGTCTGGTCCCTCGGAGGTTGGTGGGGGTCTCAGACGCTCCTGCGTCCTAGTTGGGGTTTTCACCCGTCGGGAAACCCCCCTGGTGGGCCGTCGCTATCTCTCGGCTCCAGGTGTTCGGTGTGTAGGTCTGGTCCCTCGGAGGTTGGTGGGGGTCTCGGACGCACCTGCGGCCTAGTTGGGGTTTTCACCCGTCGGGAAAGGTTTTCGCCCGTCGGGAAACCCCCCTGGAGGGCTGTCGCTATCTCTCAGCTCCTGGTGTTGGGTGTGTAGGTCTGGTCCCTCGGAGGTTGGTGGGGGTCTCAGACGCTCCTGCGTCCTAGTTGGGGTTTTCACCCGTCGGGAAACCCCCCTGGTGGGCCGTCGGTCTCTCTCAGCTCCTGGTGTTGGGATTGTAGGTCTGGTCCCTCGGAGGTTGGTGGGGGTCTCGGACGCTCCTGCGGCCTAGTTGGGGTTTTCAACCGTCGGGAAAGGTTTTCGCCCGTCCGGAAACCCCCCTAGAGGGCCGTCGGTCTCTCTCAGCTAATGGTCTTGGGTGTGTAGGTCTGGTCCCTCGGAGGTTGGTGGGGTTCTCGGAGGCTCCTGCGGCCAAGTTGGGGTTTTCGCCCGTCGGGAAACCCCCCTGGTGGGCCGTCGCTATCTCTCAGCTCCTGGTGTTGGGTGTGTAGGTCTGGTCCCTCGGAGGTTGGTGGGGGTCTCAGACGCTCCTGCGTCCTAGTTGGGGTTTTCACCCGTCGGGAAACCCCCCTGGTGGGCCGTCGCTATCTCTCGGCTCCAGGTGTTCGGTGTGTAGGTCTGGTCCCTCGGAGTTTGGTGGGGGTCTCGGACGCACCTGCGGCCTAGTTGGGGTTTTCACCCGTCGGGAAAGGTTTTCGCCCGTCGGGAAACCCCCCTGGAGGGCTGTCGCTATCTCTCAGCTCCTGGTGTTGGGTGTGTAGGTCTGGTCCCTCGGAGGTTTGTGGGGGTCTCAGACGCTCCTGCGTCCTAGTTGGGGTTTTCATCCGTCGGGAAACCCCCCTGGTGGGCCGTCGGTCTCTCTCGGCTCCTGGTGTTGGGATTGTAGGTCTGGTCCCTCGGAGGTTGGTGGGGTTCTCGGAGGCTCCTGCGTCCTAGTTGGGGTTTTCTTCCGTCAGGAAACCCCCCTGGAGGGCTGTCGCTATCTCTCGGCTCCTGGTGTTGGGTGTGTAGGTCTGGTCCCTCGGAGGTTGGTGGGGGTCTCGGACGCTCCTGCGGCCTAGTTGGGGTTTTCAACCGTCGGGAAAGGTTTTCGCCCGTCCGGAAACCCCCCTAGAGGGCCGTCGGTCTCTCTCAGCTAATGGTCTTGGGTGTGTAGGTCTGGTCCCTCGGAGGTTGGTGGGGTTCTCGGAGGCTCCTGCGGCCAAGTTGGGGTTTTCGCCCGTCGGGAAACCCCCCTGGTGGGCCGTCGCTATCTCTCAGCTCCTGGTCTTGGGTGTGTAGGTCTGGTCCCTCGGAGGTTGGTGGGGGTCTCGGACGCACCTGCGGCCTAGTTGGGGTTTTCACCCGTCGGGAAAGGTTTTCGCCCGTCGGGAAACCCCCCTGGAGGGCTGTCGCTATCTCTCAGCTCCTGGTGTTGGGTGTGTAGGTCTGGTCCCTCGGAGGTTGGTGGGGGTCTCAGACGCTCCTGCGTCCTAGTTGGGGTTTTCACCCGTCGGGAAACCCCCCTGGTGGGCCGTCGGTCTCTCTCGGCTCCTGGTGTTGGGATTGTAGGTCTGGTCCCTCGGAGGTTGGTGGGGGTCTCGGACGCTCCTGCGGCCTAGTTGGGGTTTTCAACCGTCGGGAAAGGTTTTCGCCCGTCCGGAAACCCCCCTAGAGGGCCGTCGGTCTCTCTCAGCTAATGGTCTTGGGTGTGTAGGTCTGGTCCCTCGGAGGTTGGTGGGGTTCTCGGAGGCTCCTGCGGCCAAGTTGGGGTTTTCGCCCGTCGGGAAACCCCCCTGGTGGGCCGTCGCTATCTCTCAGCTCCTGGTGTTGGGTGTGTAGGTCTGGTCCCTCGGAGGTTGGTGGGGGTCTCAGACGCTCCTGCGTCCTAGTTGGGGTTTTCACCCGTCGGGAAACCCCCCTGGTGGGCCGTCGCTATCTCTCGGCTCCAGGTGTTCGGTGTGTAGGTCTGGTCCCTCGGAGTTTGGTGGGGGTCTCGGACGCACCTGCGGCCTAGTTGGGGTTTTCACCCGTCGGGAAAGGTTTTCGCCCGTCGGGAAACCCCCCTGGAGGGCTGTCGCTATCTCTCAGCTCCTGGTGTTGGGTGTGTAGGTCTGGTCCCTCGGAGGTTTGTGGGGGTCTCAGACGCTCCTGCGTCCTAGTTGGGGTTTTCATCCGTCGGGAAACCCCCCTGGTGGGCCGTCGGTCTCTCTCGGCTCCTGGTGTTGGGATTGTAGGTCTGGTCCCTCGGAGGTTGGTGGGGTTCTCGGAGGCTCCTGCGTCCTAGTTGGGGTTTTCTTCCGTCAGGAAACCCCCCTGGAGGGCTGTCGCTATCTCTCGGCTCCTGGTGTTGGGTGTGTAGGTCTGGTCCCTCGGAGGTTGGTGGGGGTCTCGGACGCTCCTGCGGCCTAGTTGGGGTTTTCAACCGTCGGGAAAGGTTTTCGCCCGTCCGGAAACCCCCCTAGAGGGCCGTCGGTCTCTCTCAGCTAATGGTCTTGGGTGTGTAGGTCTGGTCCCTCGGAGGTTGGTGGGGTTCTCGGAGGCTCCTGCGGCCGAGTTGGGGTTTTCGCCCGTCGGGAAACCCCCCTGGTGGGCCGTCGCTATCTCTCAGCTCCTGGTCTTGGGTGTGTAGGTCTGGTCCCTCGGAGGTTGGTGGGCGTCTCGGAGGCTCCTGCGGCCTAGTTGGGGTTTTTGCCCGTCGGGAAACCCCCCTGGTGGGCCGTCGGTCTCTCTCGGCTCCTGGTGTTGGGTGTGTAGGTCTGGTCCCTCGGAGGTTGGTGGGGGTGTCGGACGCTCCTGCGGCGTAGTTGGGGTTTTCTACCTTCGGGAAAGGTTTTCGCCCGTCGGGAAACATCCTGGAGGGCTGTCGCTATCTCTCAGCTCCTGGTGTTGGGTGTGTAGGTCTGGTCCCTCGGAGGTTGGTGGGGGTCTCAGACGCTCCTGCGTCCTAGTTGGGGTTTTCACCCGTCGGGAAACCCCCCTGGTGGGCCGTCGGTCTCTCTCGGCTCCTGGTGTTGGGATTGTAGGTCTGGTCCCTCGGAGGTTGGTGGGGGTCTCGGACGCTCCTGCGGCCTAGTTGGGGTTTTCAACCGTCGGGAAAGGTTTTCGCCCGTCGGGAAACCCCCCTGGAGGGCTGTCGCTATCTCTCAGCTCCTGGTGTTGGGTGTGTAGGTCTGGTCCCTCGGAGGTTGGTGGGGGTCTCAGACGCTCCTGCGTCCTAGTTGGAGTTTTCACCCGTCGGGAAACCCCCCTGGTGGGCCGTCAGTCTCTCTCGGCTCCTGGTGTTGGGATTGTAGGTCTGGTCCCTCGGAGGTTGGTGGGGTTCTCGGAGGCTCCTGCGTCCTAGTTGGGGTTTTCTTCCGTCAGGAAACCCCCCTGGAGGGCTGTCGCTATCTCTCGGCTCCTGGTGTTGGGTGTGTAGGTCTGGTCCCTCGGAGGTTGGTGGGGGTCTCGGACGCTCCTGCGGCCTAGTTGGGGTTTTCAACCGTCGGGAAAGGTTTTCGCCCGTCCGGAAACCCCCCTAGAGGGCCGTCGGTCTCTCTCAGCTAATGGTCTTGGGTGTGTAGGTCTGGTCCCTCGGAGGTTGGTGGGGTTCTCGGATGCTCCTGCGGCCAAGTTGGGGTTTTCGCCCGTCGGGAAACCCCCCTGGTGGGCCGTCGCTATCTCTCAGCTCCTGGTGTTGTGTGTGTAGGTCTGGTCCCTCGGAGGTTGGTGGGGGTCTCGGACGCACCTGCGGCCTAGTTGGGGTTTTCACCCGTCGGGAAAGGTTTTCGCCCGTCGGGAAACCCCCCTGGAGGGCTGTCGCTATCTCTCAGCTCCTGGTGTTGGGTGTGTAGGTCTGGTCCCTCGGAGGTTGGTGGGGGTGTCGGACGCTCCTGCGGCGTAGTTGGGGTTTTCTACCGTCGGGAAACCCCCCTGGAGGGCTGTCGCTATCTCTCAGCTCCTGGTGTTGGGTGTGTAGGTCTGGTCCCTCGGAGGTTGGTGGGGGTCTCAGACGCTCCTGCGTCCTAGTTGGGGTTTTCACCCGTCGGGAAACCCCCCTGGTGGGCCGTCAGTCTCTCTCGGCTCCTGGTGTTGGGATTGTAGGTCTGGTCCCTCGGAGGTTGGTGGGGTTCTCGGAGGCTCCTGCGTCCTAGTTGGGGTTTTCTTCCGTCAGGAAACCCCCCTGGAGGGCTGTCGCTATCTCTCGGCTCCTGGTGTTGGGTGTGTAGGTCTGGTCCCTCGGAGGTTGGTGGGGGTCTCGGACGCTCCTGCGGCCTAGTTGGGGTTTTCAACCGTCGGGAAAGGTTTTCGCCCGTCCGGAAACCCCCCTAGAGGGCCGTCGGTCTCTCTCAGCTAATGGTCTTGGGTGTGTAGGTCTGGTCCCTCGGAGGTTGGTGGGGTTCTCGGATGCTCCTGCGGCCAAGTTGGGGTTTTCGCCCGTCGGGAAACCCCCCTGGTGGGCCGTCGCTATCTCTCAGCTCCTGGTGTTGGGTGTGTAGGTCTGGTCCCTCGGAGGTTGGTGGGGGTCTCAGACGCTCCTGCGTCCTAGTTGGGGTTTTCACCCGTCGGGAAACCCCCCTGGTGGGCCGTCGCTATCTCTCGGCTCCAGGTGTTCGGTGTGTAGGTCTGGTCCCTCGGAGGTTGGTGGGGGTCTCGGACGCACCTGCGGCCTAGTTGGGGTTTTCACCCGTCGGGAAAGGTTTTCGCCCGTCGGGAAACCCCCCTGGAGGGCTGTCGCTATCTCTCAGCTCCAGGTGTTGGGTGTGTAGGTCTGGTCCCTCGGAGGTTGGTGGGGGTCTCAGACGCTCCTGCGTCCTAGTTGGGGTTTTCACCCGTCGGGAAACCCCCCTGGTGGGCCGTCGGTCTCTCTCGGCTCCTGGTGTTGGGATTGTAGGTCTGGTCCCTCGGAGGTTGGTGGGGGTCTCGGACGCTCCTGCGGCCTAGTTGGGGTTTTCAACCGTCGGGAAAGGTTTTCGCCCGTCCGGAAACCCCCCTAGAGGGCCGTCGGTCTCTCTCAGCTAATGGTCTTGGGTGTGTAGGTCTGGTCCCTCGGAGGTTGGTGGGGTTCTCGGAGGCTCCTGCGGCCAAGTTGGGGTTTTCGCCCGTCGGGAAACCCCCCTGGTGGGCCGTCGCTATCTCTCAGCTCCTGGTGTTGGGTGTGTAGGTCTGGTCCCTCGGAGGTTGGTGGGGGTCTCAGACGCTCCTGCGTCCTAGTTGGGGTTTTCACCCGTCGGGAAACCCCCCTGGTGGGCCGTCGCTATCTCTCGGCTCCAGGTGTTCGGTGTGTAGGTCTGGTCCCTCGGAGTTTGGTGGGGGTCTCGGACGCACCTGCGGCCTAGTTGGGGTTTTCACCCGTCGGGAAAGGTTTTCGCCCGTCGGGAAACCCCCCTGGAGGGCTGTCGCTATCTCTCAGCTCCTGGTGTTGGGTGTGTAGGTCTGGTCCCTCGGAGGTTGGTGGGGGTCTCAGACGCTCCTGCGTCCTAGTTGGGGTTTTCATCCGTCGGGAAACCCCCCTGGTGGGCCGTCGGTCTCTCTCGGCTCCTGGTGTTGGGATTGTAGGTCTGGTCCCTCGGAGGTTGGTGGGGTTCTCGGAGGCTCCTGCGTCCTAGTTGGGGTTTTCTTCCGTCAGGAAACCCCCCTGGAGGGCTGTCGCTATCTCTCGGCTCCTGGTGTTGGGTGTGTAGGTCTGGTCCCTCGGAGGTTGGTGGGGGTCTCGGACGCTCCTGCGGCCTAGTTGGGGTTTTCAACCGTCGGGAAAGGTTTTCGCCCGTCCGGAAACCCCCCTAGAGGGCCGTCGGTCTCTCTCAGCTAATGGTCTTGGGTGTGTAGGTCTGGTCCCTCGGAGGTTGGTGGGGTTCTCGGAGGCTCCTGCGGCCAAGTTGGGGTTTTCGCCCGTCGGGAAACCCCCCTGGTGGGCCGTCGCTATCTCTCAGCTCCTGGTCTTGGGTGTGTAGGTCTGGTCCCTCGGAGGTTGGTGGGCGTCTCGGAGGCTCCTGCGGCCTAGTTGGGGTTTTTGCCCGTCGGGAAACCCCCCTGGTGGGCCGTCGGTCTCTCTCGGCTCCTGGTGTTGGGTGTGTAGGTCTGGTCCCTCGGAGGTTGGTGGGGGTGTCGGACGCTCCTGCGGCGTAGTTGGGGTTTTCTACCGTCGGGAAAGGTTTTCGCCCGTCGGGAAACATCCTGGAGGGCTGTCGCTATCTCTCAGCTCCTGGTGTTGGGTGTGTAGGTCTGGTCCCTCGGAGGTTGGTGGGGGTCTCAGACGCTCCTGCGTCCTAGTTGGGGTTTTCACCCGTCGGGAAACCCCCCTGGTGGGCCGTCGGTCTCTCTCGGCTCCTGGTGTTGGGATTGTAGGTCTGGTCCCTCGGAGGTTGGTGGGGGTCTCGGACGCTCCTGCGGCCTAGTTGGGGTTTTCAACCGTCGGGAAAGGTTTTCGCCCGTCCGTAAACCCCCCTAGAGGGCCGTCGGTCTCTCTCAGCTAATGGTCTTGGGTGTGTAGGTCTGGTCCCTCGGAGGTTGGTGGGGTTCTCGGAGGCTCCTGCGGCCAAGTTGGGGTTTTCGCCCGTCGGGAAACCCCCCTGGTGGGCCGTCGCTATCTCTTGGCTCCTGGTGTTGGGTGTGTAGGTCTGGTCCCTCGGAGGTTGGTGGGGGTCTAGGACGCACCTGCGGCCTAGTTGGGGTTTTCACCCGTCGGGAAAGGTTTTCGCCCGTCGGGAAACCCCCCTGGAGGGCTGTCGCTATCTCTCAGCTCCTGGTGTTGGGTGTGTAGGTCTGGTCCCTCGGAGGTTGGTGGGGGTCTCAGACGCTCCTGCGTCCTAGTTGGGGTTTTCACCCGTCGGGAAACCCCCCTGGTGGGCCGTCGCTATCTCTCGGCTCCAGGTGTTCGGTGTGTAGGTCTGGTCCCTCGGAGGTTGGTGGGCGTCTCGGAGGCTCCTGCGGCCTAGTTGGGGTTTTTGCCCGTCGGGAAACCCCCCTGGTGGGCCGTCGGTCTCTCTCGGCTCCTGGTGTTGGGTGTGTAGGTCTGGTCCCTCGGAGGTTGGTGGGGGTCTCGGACGCTCCTGCGGCCTAGTTGGGGTTTTCAACCGTCGGGAAAGGTTTTCGCCCGTCCGGAAACCCCCCTAAAGGGCCGTCGGTCTCTCTCAGCTAATGGTCTTGGGTGTGTAGGTCTGGTCCCTCGGAGGTTGGTGGGGTTCTCGGAGGCTCCTGCGGCCAAGTTGGGGTTTTCGCCCGTCGGGAAACCCCCCTGGTGGGCCGTCGCTATCTCTCAGCTCCTGGTCTTGGGTGTGTAGGTCTGGTCCCTCGGAGGTTGGTGGGGGTCTCAGACGCTCCTGCGTCCTAGTTGGGGTTTTCACCCGTCGGGAAACCCCCCTGGTGGGCCGTCGGTCTCTCTCGGCTCCTGGTGTTGGGATTGTAGGTCTGGTCCCTCGGAGGTTGGTGGGGGTCTCGGACGCTCCTGCGGCCTAGTTGGGGTTTTCAACCGTCGGGAAAGGTTTTCGCCCGTCCGTAAACCCCCCTAGAGGGCCGTCGGTCTCTCTCAGCTAATGGTCTTGGGTGTGTAGGTCTGGTCCCTCGGAGGTTGGTGGGGTTCTCGGAGGCTCCTGCGGCCAAGTTGGGGTTTTCGCCCGTCGGGAAACCCCCCTGGTGGGCCGTCGCTATCTCTTGGCTCCTGGTGTTGGGTGTGTAGGTCTGGTCCCTCGGAGGTTGGTGGGGGTCTCGGACGCACCTGCGGCCTAGTTGGGGTTTTCACCCGTCGGGAAAGGTTTTCGCCCGTCGGGAAACCCCCCTGGAGGGCTGTCGCTATCTCTCAGCTCCTGGTGTTGGGTGTGTAGGTCTGGTCCCTCGGAGGTTGGTGGGGGTCTCAGACGCTCCTGCGTCCTAGTTGGGGTTTTCACCCGTCGGGAAACCCCCCTGGTGGGCCGTCGCTATCTCTCGGCTCCAGGTGTTCGGTGTGTAGGTCTGGTCCCTCGGAGGTTGGTGGGGGTCTCGGACGCACCTGCGGCCTAGTTGGGGTTTTCACCCGTCGGGAAAGGTTTTCGCCCGTCGGGAAACCCCCCTGGAGGGCTGTCGCTATCTCTCAGCTCCTGGTGTTGGGTGTGTAGGTCTGGTCCCTCGGAGGTTGGTGGGGGTCTCAGACGCTCCTGCGTCCTAGTTGGGGTTTTCACCCGTCGGGAAAGGTTTTCGCCCGTCCGGAAACCCCCCTAGAGGGCCGTCGGTCTCTCTCAGCTAATGGTCTTGGGTGTGTTGGTCTGGTCCCTCGGAGGTTGGTGGGGTTCTCGGAGGCTCCTGCGGCCAAGTTGGGGTTTTCGCCCGTCGGGAAACCCCCCTGGTGGGCCGTCGCTATCTCTCAGCTCCTGGTGTTGGGTGTGTAGGTCTGGTCCCTCGGAGGTTGGTGGGGGTCTCAGACGCTCCTGCGTCCTAGTTGGGGTTTTCACCCGTCGGGAAACCCCCCTGGTGGGCCGTCGCTATCTCTCGGCTCCAGGTGTTCGGTGTGTAGGTCTGGTCCCTCGGAGGTTGGTGGGGGTCTCGGACGCACCTGCGGCCTAGTTGGGGTTTTCACCCGTCGGGAAAGGTTTTCGCCCGTCGGGAAACCCCCCTGGAGGGCTGTCGCTATCTCTCAGCTCCTGGTGTTGGGTGTGTAGGTCTGGTCCCTCGGAGGTTGGTGGGGGTCTCAGACGCTCCTGCGTCCTAGTTGGGGTTTTCACCCGTCGGGAAACCCCCCTGGTGGGCCGTCGGTCTCTCTCGGCTCCTGGTGTTGGGATTGTAGGTCTGGTCCCTCGGAGGTTGGTGGGGGTCTCGGACGCTCCTGCGGCCTAGTTGGGGTTTTCAACCGTCGGGAAAGGTTTTCGCCCGTCCGGAAACCCCCCTAGAGGGCCGTCGGTCTCTCTCAGCTAATGGTCTTGGGTGTGTAGGTCTGGTCCCTCGGAGGTTGGTGGGGTTCTCGGAGGCTCCTGCGGCCAAGTTGGGGTTTTCGCCCGTCGGGAAACCCCCCTGGTGGGCCGTCGCTATCTCTCAGCTCCTGGTGTTGGGTGTGTAGGTCTGGTCCCTCGGAGGTTGGTGGGGGTCTCAGACGCTCCTGCGTCCTAGTTGGGGTTTTCACCCGTCGGGAAACCCCCCTGGTGGGCCGTCGCTATCTCTCGGCTCCAGGTGTTCGGTGTGTAGGTCTGGTCCCTCGGAGTTTGGTGGGGGTCTCGGACGCACCTGCGGCCTAGTTGGGGTTTTCACCCGTCGGGAAAGGTTTTCGCCCGTCGGGAAACCCCCCTGGAGGGCTGTCGCTATCTCTCAGCTCCTGGTGTTGGGTGTGTAGGTCTGGTCCCTCGGAGGTTTGTGGGGGTCTCAGACGCTCCTGCGTCCTAGTTGGGGTTTTCATCCGTCGGGAAACCCCCCTGGTGGGCCGTCGGTCTCTCTCGGCTCCTGGTGTTGGGATTGTAGGTCTGGTCCCTCGGAGGTTGGTGGGGTTCTCGGAGGCTCCTGCGTCCTAGTTGGGGTTTTCTTCCGTCAGGAAACCCCCCTGGAGGGCTGTCGCTATCTCTCGGCTCCTGGTGTTGGGTGTGTAGGTCTGGTCCCTCGGAGGTTGGTGGGGGTCTCGGACGCTCCTGCGGCCTAGTTGGGGTTTTCAACCGTCGGGAAAGGTTTTCGCCCGTCCGGAAACCCCCCTAGAGGGCCGTCGGTCTCTCTCAGCTAATGGTCTTGGGTGTGTAGGTCTGGTCCCTCGGAGGTTGGTGGGGTTCTCGGAGGCTCCTGCGGCCAAGTTGGGGTTTTCGCCCGTCGGGAAACCCCCCTGGTGGGCCGTCGCTATCTCTCAGCTCCTGGTCTTGGGTGTGTAGGTCTGGTCCCTCGGAGGTTGGTGGGCGTCTCGGAGGCTCCTGCGGCCTAGTTGGGGTTTTTGCCCGTCGGGAAACCCCCCTGGTGGGCCGTCGGTCTCTCTCGGCTCCTGGTGTTGGGTGTGTAGGTCTGGTCCCTCGGAGGTTGGTGGGGGTGTCGGACGCTCCTGCGGCGTAGTTGGGGTTTTCTACCGTCGGGAAAGGTTTTCGCCCGTCGGGAAACATCCTGGAGGGCTGTCGCTATCTCTCAGCTCCTGGTGTTGGGTGTGTAGGTCTGGTCCCTCGGAGGTTGGTGGGGGTCTCAGACGCTCCTGCGTCCTAGTTGGGGTTTTCACCCGTCGGGAAACCCCCCTGGTGGGCCGTCGGTCTCTCTCGGCTCCTGGTGTTGGGATTGTAGGTCTGGTCCCTCGGAGGTTGGTGGGGGTCTCGGACGCTCCTGCGGCCTAGTTGGGGTTTTCAACCGTCGGGAAAGGTTTTCGCCCGTCCGTAAACCCCCCTAGAGGGCCGTCGGTCTCTCTCAGCTAATGGTCTTGGGTGTGTAGGTCTGGTCCCTCGGAGGTTGGTGGGGTTCTCGGAGGCTCCTGCGGCCAAGTTGGGGTTTTCGCCCGTCGGGAAACCCCCCTGGTGGGCCGTCGCTATCTCTTGGCTCCTGGTGTTGGGTGTGTAGGTCTGGTCCCTCGGAGGTTGGTGGGGGTCTAGGACGCACCTGCGGCCTAGTTGGGGTTTTCACCCGTCGGGAAAGGTTTTCGCCCGTCGGGAAACCCCCCTGGAGGGCTGTCGCTATCTCTCAGCTCCTGGTGTTGGGTGTGTAGGTCTGGTCCCTCGGAGGTTGGTGGGGGTCTCAGACGCTCCTGCGTCCTAGTTGGGGTTTTCACCCGTCGGGAAACCCCCCTGGTGGGCCGTCGCTATCTCTCGGCTCCAGGTGTTCGGTGTGTAGGTCTGGTCCCTCGGAGGTTGGTGGGCGTCTCGGAGGCTCCTGCGGCCTAGTTGGGGTTTTTGCCCGTCGGGAAACCCCCCTGGTGGGCCGTCGGTCTCTCTCGGCTCCTGGTGTTGGGTGTGTAGGTCTGGTCCCTCGGAGGTTGGTGGGGGTCTCGGACGCTCCTGCGGCCTAGTTGGGGTTTTCAACCGTCGGGAAAGGTTTTCGCCCGTCCGGAAACCCCCCTAGAGGGCCGTCGGTCTCTCTCAGCTAATGGTCTTGGGTGTGTAGGTCTGGTCCCTCGGAGGTTGGTGGGGTTCTCGGAGGCTCCTGCGGCCAAGTTGGGGTTTTCGCCCGTCGGGAAACCCCCCTGGTGGGCCGTCGCTATCTCTCAGCTCCTGGTCTTGGGTGTGTAGGTCTGGTCCCTCGGAGGTTGGTGGGGGTCTCAGACGCTCCTGCGTCCTAGTTGGGGTTTTCACCCGTCGGGAAACCCCCCTGGTGGGCCGTCGGTCTCTCTCGGCTCCTGGTGTTGGGATTGTAGGTCTGGTCCCTCGGAGGTTGGTGGGGGTCTCGGACGCTCCTGCGGCCTAGTTGGGGTTTTCAACCGTCGGGAAAGGTTTTCGCCCGTCCGTAAACCCCCCTAGAGGGCCGTCGGTCTCTCTCAGCTAATGGTCTTGGGTGTGTAGGTCTGGTCCCTCGGAGGTTGGTGGGGTTCTCGGAGGCTCCTGCGGCCAAGTTGGGGTTTTCGCCCGTCGGGAAACCCCCCTGGTGGGCCGTCGCTATCTCTTGGCTCCTGGTGTTGGGTGTGTAGGTCTGGTCCCTCGGAGGTTGGTGGGGGTCTCGGACGCACCTGCGGCCTAGTTGGGGTTTTCACCCGTCGGGAAAGGTTTTCGCCCGTCGGGAAACCCCCCTGGAGGGCTGTCGCTATCTCTCAGCTCCTGGTGTTGGGTGTGTAGGTCTGGTCCCTCGGAGGTTGGTGGGGGTCTCAGACGCTCCTGCGTCCTAGTTGGGGTTTTCACCCGTCGGGAAACCCCCCTGGTGGGCCGTCGCTATCTCTCGGCTCCAGGTGTTCGGTGTGTAGGTCTGGTCCCTCGGAGGTTGGTGGGGGTCTCGGACGCACCTGCGGCCTAGTTGGGGTTTTCACCCGTCGGGAAAGGTTTTCGCCCGTCGGGAAACCCCCCTGGAGGGCTGTCGCTATCTCTCAGCTCCTGGTGTTGGGTGTGTAGGTCTGGTCCCTCGGAGGTTGGTGGGGGTCTCAGACGCTCCTGCGTCCTAGTTGGGGTTTTCACCCGTCGGGAAAGGTTTTCGCCCGTCCGGAAACCCCCCTAGAGGGCCGTCGGTCTCTCTCAGCTAATGGTCTTGGGTGTGTTGGTCTGGTCCCTCGGAGGTTGGTGGGGTTCTCGGAGGCTCCTGCGGCCAAGTTGGGGTTTTCGCCCGTCGGGAAACCCCCCTGGTGGGCCGTCGCTATCTCTCAGCTCCTGGTGTTGGGTGTGTAGGTCTGGTCCCTCGGAGGTTGGTGGGGGTCTCAGACGCTCCTGCGTCCTAGTTGGGGTTTTCACCCGTCGGGAAACCCCCCTGGTGGGCCGTCGCTATCTCTCGGCTCCAGGTGTTCGGTGTGTAGGTCTGGTCCCTCGGAGGTTGGTGGGGGTCTCGGACGCACCTGCGGAATAGTTGGGGTTTTCACCCGTCGGGAAAGGTTTTCGCCCGTCGGGAAACCCCCCTGGAGGGCTGTCGCTATCTCTTAGCTCCTGGTGTTGGGTGTGTAGGTCTGGTCCCTCGGAGGTTGGTGGGGGTCTCAGACGCTCCTGCGTCCTAGTTGGGGATTTCACCCGTCGGGAAACCCCCCTGGTGGGCCGTCGGTCTCTCTCGGCTCCTGGTGTTGGGATTGTAGGTCTGGTCCCTCGGAGGTTGGTGGGGTTCTCGGAGGCTCCTGCGTCCTAGTTGGGGTTTTCTTCCGTCAGGAAACCCCCCTGGTGGGCCGTCGCTATCTCTCGGCTCCAGGTGTTCGGTGTGTAGGTCTGGTCCCTCGGAGTTTGGTGGGGGTCTCGGACGCACCTGCGGCCTAGTTGGGGTTTTCACCCGTCGGGAAAGGTTTTCGCCCGTCGGGAAACCCCCCTGGAGGGCTGTCGCTATCTCTCAGCTCCTGGTGTTGGGTGTGTAGGTCTGGTCCCTCGGAGGTTGGTGGGGGTCTCAGACGCTCCTGCGTCCTAGTTGGGGTTTTCATCCGTCGGGAAACCCCCCTGGTGGGCCGTCGGTCTCTCTCGGCTCCTGGTGTTGGGATTGTAGGTCTGGTCCCTCGGAGGTTGGTGGGGTTCTCGGAGGCTCCTGCGTCCTAGTTGGGGTTTTCTTCCGTCAGGAAACCCCCCTGGAGGGCTGTCGCTATCTCTCGGCTCCTGGTGTTGGGTGTGTAGGTCTGGTCCCTCGGAGGTTGGTGGGCATCTCGGAGGCTCCTGCGGCCTAGTTGGGGTTTTTGCCCGTCGGGAAACCCCCCTGGTGGGCCGTCGGTCTCTCTCGGCTCCTGGTGTTGGGTGTGTAGGTCTGGTCCCTCGGAGGTTGGTGGGGGTGTCGGACGCTCCTGCGGCGTAGTTGGGGTTTTCTACCGTCGGGAAAGGTTTTCGCCCGTCGGGAAACCCCCCTGGAGGGCTGTCGCTATCTCTCAGCTCCTGGTGTTGGGTGTGTAGGTCTGGTCCCTCGGAGGTTGGTGGGGGTCTCAGACGCTCCTGCGTCCTAGTTGGGGTTTTCACCCGTCGGGAAACCCCCCTGGTGGGCCGTCGCTATCTCTCAGCTCCTGGTGTTGGGTGTGTAGGTCTGGTCCCTCGGAGGTTGGTGGGGGTCTCAGACGCTCCTGCGTCCTAGTTGGGGTTTTCACCCGTCGGGAAACCCCCCTGGTGGGCCGTCGCTATCTCTCGGCTCCAGGTGTTCGGTGTGTAGGTCTGGTCCCTCGGAGTTTGGTGGGGGTCTCGGACGCACCTGCGGCCTAGTTGGGGTTTTCACCCGTCGGGAAAGGTTTTCGCCCGTCGGGAAACCCCCCTGGAGGGCTGTCGCTATCTCTCAGCTCCTGGTGTTGGGTGTGTAGGTCTGGTCCCTCGGAGGTTGGTGGGGGTCTCAGACGCTCCTGCGTCCTAGTTGGGGTTTTCATCCGTCGGGAAACCCCCCTGGTGGGCCGTCGGTCTCTCTCGGCTCCTGGTGTTGGGATTGTAGGTCTGGTCCCTCGGAGGTTGGTGGGGTTCTCGGAGGCTCCTGCGTCCTAGTTGGGGTTTTCTTCCGTCAGGAAACCCCCCTGGAGGGCTGTCGCTATCTCTCGGCTCCTGGTGTTGGGTGTGTAGGTCTGGTCCCTCGGAGGTTGGTGGGGGTCTCGGACGCTCCTGCGGCCTAGTTGGGGTTTTCAACCGTCGGGAAAGGTTTTCGCCCGTCCGGAAACCCCCCTAGAGGGCCGTCGGTCTCTCTCAGCTAATGGTCTTGGGTGTGTAGGTCTGGTCCCTCGGAGGTTGGTGGGGTTCTCGGAGGCTCCTGCGGCCAAGTTGGGGTTTTCGCCCGTCGGGAAACCCCCCTGGTGGGCCGTCGCTATCTCTCAGCTCCTGGTCTTGGGTGTGTAGGTCTGGTCCCTCGGAGGTTGGTGGGCGTCTCGGAGGCTCCTGCGGCCTAGTTGGGGTTTTTGCCCGTCGGGAAACCCCCCTGGAGGGCTGTCGCTATCTCTCGGCTCCTGGTGTTGGGTGTGTAGGTCTGGTCCCTCGGAGGTTGGTGGGGGTCTCGGACGCTCCTGCGGCCTAGTTGGGGTTTTCAACCGTCGGGAAAGGTTTTCGCCCGTCCGGAAACCCCCCTAGAGGGCCGTCGGTCTCTCTCAGCTAATGGTCTTGGGTGTGTAGGTCTGGTCCCTCGGAGGTTGGTGGGGTTCTCGGATGCTCCTGCGGCCAAGTTGGGGTTTTCGCCCGTCGGGAAACCCCCCTGGTGGGCCGTCGCTATCTCTCAGCTCCTGGTGTTGGGTGTGTAGGTCTGGTCCCTCGGAGGTTGGTGGGGGTCTCAGACGCTCCTGCGTCCTAGTTGGGGTTTTCACCCGTCGGGAAACCCCCCTGGTGGGCCGTCGCTATCTCTCGGCTCCAGGTGTTCGGTGTGTAGGTCTGGTCCCTCGGAGGTTGGTGGGGGTCTCGGACGCACCTGCGGCCTAGTTGGGGTTTTCACCCGTCGGGAAAGGTTTTCGCCCGTCGGGAAACCCCCCTGGAGGGCTGTCGCTATCTCTCAGCTCCTGGTGTTGGGTGTGTAGGTCTGGTCCCTCGGAGGTTGGTGGGGGTCTCAGACGCTCCTGCGTCCTAGTTGGGGTTTTCACCCGTCGGGAAACCCCCCTGGTGGGCCGTCGGTCTCTCTCGGCTCCTGGTGTTGGGATTGTAGGTCTGGTCCCTCGGAGGTTGGTGGGGGTCTCGGACGCTCCTGCGGCCTAGTTGGGGTTTTCAACCGTCGGGAAAGGTTTTCGCCCGTCCGGAAACCCCCCTAGAGGGCCGTCGGTCTCTCTCAGCTAATGGTCTTGGGTGTGTAGGTCTGGTCCCTCGGAGGTTGGTGGGGTTCTCGGAGGCTCCTGCGGCCAAGTTGGGGTTTTCGCCCGTCGGGAAACCCCCCTGGTGGGCCGTCGCTATCTCTCAGCTCCTGGTGTTGGGTGTGTAGGTCTGGTCCCTCGGAGGTTGGTGGGGGTCTCAGACGCTCCTGCGTCCTAGTTGGGGTTTTCACCCGTCGGGAAACCCCCCTGGTGGGCCGTCGCTATCTCTCGGCTCCAGGTGTTCGGTGTGTAGGTCTGGTCCCTCGGAGTTTGGTGGGGGTCTCGGACGCACCTGCGGCCTAGTTGGGGTTTTCACCCGTCGGGAAAGGTTTTCGCCCGTCGGGAAACCCCCCTGGAGGGCTGTCGCTATCTCTCAGCTCCTGGTGTTGGGTGTGTAGGTCTGGTCCCTCGGAGGTTTGTGGGGGTCTCAGACGCTCCTGCGTCCTAGTTGGGGTTTTCATCCGTCGGGAAACCCCCCTGGTGGGCCGTCGGTCTCTCTCGGCTCCTGGTGTTGGGATTGTAGGTCTGGTCCCTCGGAGGTTGGTGGGGTTCTCGGAGGCTCCTGCGTCCTAGTTGGGGTTTTCTTCCGTCAGGAAACCCCCCTGGAGGGCTGTCGCTATCTCTCGGCTCCTGGTGTTGGGTGTGTAGGTCTGGTCCCTCGGAGGTTGGTGGGGGTCTCGGACGCTCCTGCGGCCTAGTTGGGGTTTTCAACCGTCGGGAAAGGTTATCGCCCGTCCGGAAACCCCCCTAGAGGGCCGTCGGTCTCTCTCAGCTAATGGTCTTGGGTGTGTAGGTCTGGTCCCTCGGAGGTTGGTGGGGTTCTCGGAGGCTCCTGCGGCCAAGTTGGGGTTTTCGCCCGTCGGGAAACCCCCCTGGTGGGCCGTCGCTATCTCTCAGCTCCTGGTCTTGGGTGTGTAGCTCTGGTCCCTCGGAGGTTGGTGGGCGTCTCGGAGGCTCCTGCGGCCTAGTTGGGGTTTTTGCCCGTCGGGAAACCCCCCTGGTGGGCCGTCGGTCTCTCTCGGCTCCTGGTGTTGGGTGTGTAGGTCTGGTCCCTCGGAGGTTGGTGGGGGTGTCGGACGCTCCTGCGGCGTAGTTGGGGTTTTCTACCGTCGGGAAAGGTTTTCGCCCGTCGGGAAACATCCTGGAGGGCTGTCGCTATCTCTCAGCTCCTGGTGTTGGGTGTGTAGGTCTGGTCCCTCGGAGGTTGGTGGGGGTCTCAGACGCTCCTGCGTCCTAGTTGGGGTTTTCACCCGTCGGGAAACCCCCCTGGTGGGCCGTCGGTCTCTCTCGGCTCCTGGTGTTGGGATTGTAGGTCTGGTCCCTCGGAGGTTGGTGGGGGTCTCGGACGCTCCTGCGGCCTAGTTGGGGTTTTCAACCGTCGGGAAAGGTTTTCGCCCGTCGGGAAACCCCCCTGGAGGGCTGTCGCTATCTCTCAGCTCCTGGTGTTGGGTGTGTAGGTCTGGTCCCTCGGAGGTTGGTGGGGGTCTCAGACGCTCCTGCGTCCTAGTTGGGGTTTTCACCCGTCGGGAAACCCCCCTGGTGGGCCGTCAGTCTCTCTCGGCTCCTGGTGTTGGGATTGTAGGTCTGGTCCCTCGGAGGTTGGTGGGGTTCTCGGAGGCTCCTGCGTCCTAGTTGGGGTTTTCTTCCGTCAGGAAACCCCCCTGGAGGGCTGTCGCTATCTCTCGGCTCCTGGTGTTGGGTGTGTAGGTCTGGTCCCTCGGAGGTTGGTGGGGGTCTCGGACGCTCCTGCGGCCTAGTTGGGGTTTTCAACCGTCGGGAAAGGTTTTCGCCCGTCCGGAAACCCCCCTAGAGGGCCGTCGGTCTCTCTCATCTAATGGTCTTGGGTGTGTAGGTCTGGTCCCTCGGAGGTTGGTGGGGTTCTCGGATGCTCCTGCGGCCAAGTTGGGGTTTTCGCCCGTCGGGAAACCCCCCTGGTGGGCCGTCGCTATCTCTCAGCTCCTGGTGTTGTGTGTGTAGGTCTGGTCCCTCGGAGGTTGGTGGGGGTCTCGGACGCACCTGCGGCCTAGTTGGGGTTTTCACCCGTCGGGAAAGGTTTTCGCCCGTCGGGAAACCCCCCTGGAGGGCTGTCGCTATCTCTCAGCTCCTGGTGTTGGGTGTGTAGGTCTGGTCCCTCGGAGGTTGGTGGGGGTGTCGGACGCTCCTGCGGCGTAGTTGGGGTTTTCTACCGTCGGGAAACCCCCCTGGAGGGCTGTCGCTATCTCTCAGCTCCTGGTGTTGGGTGTGTAGGTCTGGTCCCTCGGAGGTTGGTGGGGGTCTCAGACGCTCCTGCGTCCTAGTTGGGGTTTTCACCCGTCGGGAAACCCCCCTGGTGGGCCGTCAGTCTCTCTCGGCTCCTGGTGTTGGGATTGTAGGTCTGGTCCCTCGGAGGTTGGTGGGGTTCTCGGAGGCTCCTGCGTCCTAGTTGGGGTTTTCTTCCGTCAGGAAACCCCCCTGGAGGGCTGTCGCTATCTCTCGGCTCCTGGTGTTGGGTGTGTAGGTCTGGTCCCTCGGAGGTTGGTGGGGGTCTCGGACGCTCCTGCGGCCTAGTTGGGGTTTTCAACCGTCGGGAAAGGTTTTCGCCCGTCCGGAAACCCCCCTAGAGGGCCGTCGGTCTCTCTCAGCTAATGGTCTTGGGTGTGTAGGTCTGGTCCCTCGGAGGTTGGTGGGGTTCTCGGATGCTCCTGCGGCCAAGTTGGGGTTTTCGCCCGTCGGGAAACCCCCCTGGTGGGCCGTCGCTATCTCTCAGCTCCTGGTGTTGGGTGTGTAGGTCTGGTCCCTCGGAGGTTGGTGGGGGTCTCAGACGCTCCTGCGTCCTAGTTGGGGTTTTCACCCGTCGGGAAACCCCCCTGGTGGGCCGTCGCTATCTCTCGGCTCCAGGTGTTCGGTGTGTAGGTCTGGTCCCTCGGAGGTTGGTGGGGGTCTCGGACGCACCTGCGGCCTAGTTGGGGTTTTCACCCGTCGGGAAAGGTTTTCGCCCGTCGGGAAACCCCCCTGGAGGGCTGTCGCTATCTCTCAGCTCCTGGTGTTGGGTGTGTAGGTCTGGTCCCTCGGAGGTTGGTGGGGGTCTCAGACGCTCCTGCGTCCTAGTTGGGGTTTTCACCCGTCGGGAAACCCCCCTGGTGGGCCGTCGGTCTCTCTCGGCTCCTGGTGTTGGGATTGTAGGTCTGGTCCCTCGGAGGTTGGTGGGGGTCTCGGACGCTCCTGCGGCCTAGTTGGGGTTTTCAACCGTCGGGAAAGGTTTTCGCCCGTCCGGAAACCCCCCTAGAGGGCCGTCGGTCTCTCTCAGCTAATGGTCTTGGGTGTGTAGGTCTGGTCCCTCGGAGGTTGGTGGGGTTCTCGGAGGCTCCTGCGGCCAAGTTGGGGTTTTCGCCCGTCGGGAAACCCCCCTGGTGGGCCGTCGCTATCTCTCAGCTCCTGGTGTTGGGTGTGTAGGTCTGGTCCCTCGGAGGTTGGTGGGGGTCTCAGACGCTCCTGCGTCCTAGTTGGGGTTTTCACCCGTCGGGAAACCCCCCTGGTGGGCCGTCGCTATCTCTCGGCTCCAGGTGTTCGGTGTGTAGGTCTGGTCCCTCGGAGTTTGGTGGGGGTCTCGGACGCACCTGCGGCCTAGTTGGGGTTTTCACCCGTCGGGAAAGGTTTTCGCCCGTCGGGAAACCCCCCTGGAGGGCTGTCGCTATCTCTCAGCTCCTGGTGTTGGGTGTGTAGGTCTGGTCCCTCGGAGGTTGGTGGGGGTCTCAGACGCTCCTGCGTCCTAGTTGGGGTTTTCATCCGTCGGGAAACCCCCCTGGTGGGCCGTCGGTCTCTCTCGGCTCCTGGTGTTGGGATTGTAGGTCTGGTCCCTCGGAGGTTGGTGGGGTTCTCGGAGGCTCCTGCGTCCTAGTTGGGGTTTTCTTCCGTCAGGAAACCCCCCTGGATAGGCTTACCATATTTTCTTGGGTCCAACCCAGGACATATTTTTGAAATTTCTTAATAAGTACCATATCAAATCATCAAAGATTAAAAAATAAGAAAAAACATTCCAACTTATAAATATTGAACAGAAATATCAAATTTTATTTCTTCATTTGACATTATTTTTTCAAAAATCGTTTGATTGACTTAATTTTATTATAAAATTCACTGAAAGTAAGTTCTCCAAATTAATACAGATGTTAGATAATGTAAAACAACGCAATTTTTAAGAGTTTTTTCACGATATTTCATAAAAATGTCTGGCAAATCTTAAAAGTATGAAAACCCCGGACATATTGCGACCCCGGACATTTCCCCGGACAGCATTAAAAACCCCGGACTGTCCGGGGTAAACCCGGACGTATGGTAAGCCTACCCCTGGAGGGCTGTCGCTATCTCTCGGCTCCTGGTGTTGGGTGTGTAGGTCTGGTCCCTCGGAGGTTGGTGGGGGTCTCGGACGCTCCTGCGGCCTAGTTGGGGTTTTCAACCGTCGGGAAAGGTTTTCGCCCGTCCGGAAACCCCCCTAGAGGGCCGTCGGTCTCTCTCAGCTAATGGTCTTGGGTGTGTAGGTCTGGTCCCTCGGAGGTTGGTGGGGTTCTCGGAGGCTCCTGCGGCCAAGTTGGGGTTTTCGCCCGTCGGGAAACCCCCCTGGTGGGCCGTCGCTATCTCTCAGCTCCTGGTCTTGGGTGTGTAGGTCTGGTCCCTCGGAGGTTGGTGGGCGTCTCGGAGGCTCCTGCGGCCTAGTTGGGGTTTTTGCCCGTCGGGAAACCCCCCTGGTGGGCCGTCGGTCTCTCTCGGCTCCTGGTGTTGGGTGTGTAGGTCTGGTCCCTCGGAGGTTGGTGGGGGTGTCGGACGCTCCTGCGGCGTAGTTGGGGTTTTCTACCGTCGGGAAAGGTTTTCGCCCGTCGGGAAACATCCTGGAGGGCTGTCGCTATCTCTCAGCTCCTGGTGTTGGGTGTGTAGGTCTGGTCCCTCGGAGGTTGGTGGGGGTCTCAGACGCTCCTGCGTCCTAGTTGGGGTTTTCACCCGTCGGGAAACCCCCCTGGTGGGCCGTCGGTCTCTCTCGGCTCCTGGTGTTGGGATTGTAGGTCTGGTCCCTCGGAGGTTGGTGGGGGTCTCGGACGCTCCTGCGGCCTAGTTGGGGTTTTCAACCGTCGGGAAAGGTTTTCGCCCGTCCGTAAACCCCCCTAGAGGGCCGTCGGTCTCTCTCAGCTAATGGTCTTGGGTGTGTAGGTCTGGTCCCTCGGAGGTTGGTGGGGTTCTCGGAGGCTCCTGCGGCCAAGTTGGGGTTTTCGCCCGTCGGGAAACCCCCCTGGTGGGCCGTCGCTATCTCTTGGCTCCTGGTGTTGGGTGTGTAGGTCTGGTCCCTCGGAGGTTGGTGGGGGTCTCGGACGCACCTGCGGCCTAGTTGGGGTTTTCACCCGTCGGGAAAGGTTTTCGCCCGTCGGGAAACCCCCCTGGAGGGCTGTCGCTATCTCTCAGCTCCTGGTGTTGGGTGTGTAGGTCTGGTCCCTCGGAGGTTGGTGGGGGTCTCAGACGCTCCTGCGTCCTAGTTGGGGTTTTCACCCGTCGGGAAACCCCCCTGGTGGGCCGTCGCTATCTCTCGGCTCCAGGTGTTCGGTGTGTAGGTCTGGTCCCTCGGAGGTTGGTGGGCGTCTCGGAGGCTCCTGCGGCCTAGTTGGGGTTTTTGCCCGTCGGGAAACCCCCCTGGTGGGCCGTCGGTCTCTCTCGGCTCCTGGTGTTGGGTGTGTAGGTCTGGTCCCTCGGAGGTTGGTGGGGGTGTCGGACGCTCCTGCGGCGTAGTTGGGGTTTTCTACCGTCGGGAAACCCCCCTGGAGGGCTGTCGCTATCTCTCTGCTCCTGGTGTTGGGTGTGTAGGTCTGGTCCCTCGGAGGTTGGTGGGGGTCTCAGACGCTCCTGCGTCCTAGTTGGGGTTTTCACCCGTCGGGAAACCCCCCTGGTGGGCCGTCAGTCTCTCTCGGCTCCTGGTGTTGGGATTGTAGGTCTGGTCCCTCGGAGGTTGGTGGGGTTCTCGGAGGCTCCTGCGTCCTAGTTGGGGTTTTCTTCCGTCAGGAAACCCCCCTGGAGGGCTGTCGCTATCTCTCGGCTCCTGGTGTTGGGTGTGTAGGTCTGGTCCCTCGGAGGTTGGTGGGGGTCTCGGACGCTCCTGCGGCCTAGTTGGGGTTTTCAACCGTCGGGAAAGGTTTTCGCCCGTCCGGAAACCCCCCTAGAGGGCCGTCGGTCTCTCTCAGCTAATGGTCTTGGGTGTGTAGGTCTGGTCCCTCGGAGGTTGGTGGGGTTCTCGGATGCTCCTGCGGCCAAGTTGGGGTTTTCGCCCGTCGGGAAACCCCCCTGGTGGGCCGTCGCTATCTCTCAGCTCCTGGTGTTGGGTGTGTAGGTCTGGTCCCTCGGAGGTTGGTGGGGGTCTCAGACGCTCCTGCGTCCTAGTTGGGGTTTTCACCCGTCGGGAAACCCCCCTGGTGGGCCGTCGCTATCTCTCGGCTCCAGGTGTTCGGTGTGTAGGTCTGGTCCCTCGGAGGTTGGTGGGGGTCTCGGACGCACCTGCGGCCTAGTTGGGGTTTTCACCCGTCGGGAAAGGTTTTCGCCCGTCGGGAAACCCCCCTGGAGGGCTGTCGCTATCTCTCAGCTCCTGGTGTTGGGTGTGTAGGTCTGGTCCCTCGGAGGTTGGTGGGGGTCTCAGACGCTCC
Source organism: Tetragnatha versicolor (assembly GCA_024610705.1). Lineage (NCBI taxonomy): Eukaryota > Metazoa > Arthropoda > Arachnida > Araneae > Tetragnathidae > Tetragnatha > Tetragnatha versicolor. The sequence continues at coordinate 1,748,653 of JANDEH010000004.1, forward strand.
TGCGTCCTAGTTGGGGTTTTCACCCGTCGGGAAACCCCCCTGGTGGGCCGTCGGTCTCTCTCGGCTCCTGGTGTTGGGATTGTAGGTCTGGTCCCTCGGAGGTTGGTGGGGGTCTCGGACGCTCCTGCGGCCTAGTTGGGGTTTTCAACCGTCGGGAAAGGTTTTCGCCCGTCCGGAAACCCCCCTAGAGGGCCGTCGGTCTCTCTCAGCTAATGGTCTTGGGTGTGTAGGTCTGGTCCCTCGGAGGTTGGTGGGGTTCTCGGAGGCTCCTGCGGCCAAGTTGGGGTTTTCGCCCGTCGGGAAACCCCCCTGGTGGGCCGTCGCTATCTCTCAGCTCCTGGTGTTGGGTGTGTAGGTCTGGTCCCTCGGAGGTTGGTGGGGGTCTCAGACGCTCCTGCGTCCTAGTTGGGGTTTTCACCCGTCGGGAAACCCCCCTGGTGGGCCGTCGCTATCTCTCGGCTCCAGGTGTTCGGTGTGTAGGTCTGGTCCCTCGGAGTTTGGTGGGGGTCTCGGACGCACCTGCGGCCTAGTTGGGGTTTTCACCCGTCGGGAAAGGTTTTCGCCCGTCGGGAAACCCCCCTGGAGGGCTGTCGCTATCTCTCAGCTCCTGGTGTTGGGTGTGTAGGTCTGGTCCCTCGGAGGTTGGTGGGGGTCTCAGACGCTCCTGCGTCCTAGTTGGGGTTTTCATCCGTCGGGAAACCCCCCTGGTGGGCCGTCGGTCTCTCTCGGCTCCTGGTGTTGGGATTGTAGGTCTGGTCCCTCGGAGGTTGGTGGGGTTCTCGGAGGCTCCTGCGTCCTAGTTGGGGTTTTCTTCCGTCAGGAAACCCCCCTGGAGGGCTGTCGCTATCTCTCGGCTCCTGGTGTTGGGTGTGTAGGTCTGGTCCCTCGGAGGTTGGTGGGGGTCTCGGACGCTCCTGCGGCCTAGTTGGGGTTTTCAACCGTCGGGAAAGGTTTTCGCCCGTCCGGAAACCCCCCTAGAGGGCCGTCGGTCTCTCTCAGCTAATGGTCTTGGGTGTGTAGGTCTGGTCCCTCGGAGGTTGGTGGGGTTCTCGGAGGCTCCTGCGGCCAAGTTGGGGTTTTCGCCCGTCGGGAAACCCCCCTGGTGGGCCGTCGCTATCTCTCAGCTCCTGGTCTTGGGTGTGTAGGTCTGGTCCCTCGGAGGTTGGTGGGGGTCTCAGACGCTCCTGCGTCCTAGTTGGGGTTTTCACCCGTCGGGAAACCCCCCTGGTGGGCCGTCGGTCTCTCTCGGCTCCTGGTGTTGGGATTGTAGGTCTGGTCCCTCGGAGGTTGGTGGGGGTCTCGGACGCTCCTGCGGCCTAGTTGGGGTTTTCAACCGTCGGGAAAGGTTTTCGCCCGTCCGTAAACCCCCCTAGAGGGCCGTCGGTCTCTCTCAGCTAATGGTCTTGGGTGTGTAGGTCTGGTCCCTCGGAGGTTGGTGGGGTTCTCGGAGGCTCCTGCGGCCAAGTTGGGGTTTTCGCCCGTCGGGAAACCCCCCTGGTGGGCCGTCGCTATCTCTTGGCTCCTGGTGTTGGGTGTGTAGGTCTGGTCCCTCGGAGGTTGGTGGGGGTCTCGGACGCACCTGCGGCCTAGTTGGGGTTTTCACCCGTCGGGAAAGGTTTTCGCCCGTCGGGAAACCCCCCTGGTGGGCCGTCGCTATCTCTCAGCTCCTGGTGTTGGGTGTGTAGGTCTGGTCCCTCGGAGGTTGGTGGGGGTCTCAGACGCTCCTGCGTCCTAGTTGGGGTTTTCACCCGTCGGGAAACCCCCCTGGTGGGCCGTCGCTATCTCTCGGCTCCAGGTGTTCGGTGTGTAGGTCTGGTCCCTCGGAGGTTGGTGGGGGTCTCGGACGCACCTGCGGCCTAGTTGGGGTTTTCACCCGTCGGGAAAGGTTTTCGCCCGTCGGGAAACCCCCCTGGAGGGCTGTCGCTATCTCTCAGCTCCTGGTGTTGGGTGTGTAGGTCTGGTCCCTCGGAGGTTGGTGGGGGTCTCAGACGCTCCTGCGTCCTAGTTGGGGTTTTCACCCGTCGGGAAAGGTTTTCGCCCGTCCGGAAACCCCCCTAGAGGGCCGTCGGTCTCTCTCAGCTAATGGTCTTGGGTGTGTTGGTCTGGTCCCTCGGAGGTTGGTGGGGTTCTCGGAGGCTCCTGCGGCCAAGTTGGGGTTTTCGCCCGTCGGGAAACCCCCCTGGTGGGCCGTCGCTATCTCTCAGCTCCTGGTGTTGGGTGTGTAGGTCTGGTCCCTCGGAGGTTGGTGGGGGTCTCAGACGCTCCTGCGTCCTAGTTGGGGTTTTCACCCGTCGGGAAACCCCCCTGGTGGGCCGTCGCTATCTCTCGGCTCCAGGTGTTCGGTGTGTAGGTCTGGTCCCTCGGAGGTTGGTGGGGGTCTCGGACGCACCTGCGGAATAGTTGGGGTTTTCACCCGTCGGGAAAGGTTTTCGCCCGTCGGGAAACCCCCCTGGAGGGCTGTCGCTATCTCTTAGCTCCTGGTGTTGGGTGTGTAGGTCTGGTCCCTCGGAGGTTGGTGGGGGTCTCAGACGCTCCTGCGTCCTAGTTGGGGATTTCACCCGTCCGGAAACCCCCCTAGAGGGCCGTCGGTCTCTCTCAGCTAATGGTCTTGGGTGTGTAGGTCTGGTCCCTCGGAGGTTGGTGGGGTTCTCGGAGGCTCCTGCGGCCAAGTTGGGGTTTTCGCCCGTCGGGAAACCCCCCTGGTGGGCCGTCGCTATCTCTCAGCTCCTGGTCTTGGGTGTGTAGGTCTGGTCCCTCGGAGGTTGGTGGGGGTCTCAGACGCTCCTGCGTCCTAGTTGGGGTTTTCACCCGTCGGGAAACCCCCCTGGTGGGCCGTCGGTCTCTCTCGGCTCCTGGTGTTGGGATTGTAGGTCTGGTCCCTCGGAGGTTGGTGGGGGTCTCGGACGCTCCTGCGGCCTAGTTGGGGTTTTCAACCGTCGGGAAAGGTTTTCGCCCGTCCGTAAACCCCCCTAGAGGGCCGTCGGTCTCTCTCAGCTAATGGTCTTGGGTGTGTAGGTCTGGTCCCTCGGAGGTTGGTGGGGTTCTCGGAGGCTCCTGCGGCCAAGTTGGGGTTTTCGCCCGTCGGGAAACCCCCCTGGTGGGCCGTCGCTATCTCTTGGCTCCTGGTGTTGGGTGTGTAGGTCTGGTCCCTCGGAGGTTGGTGGGGGTCTCGGACGCACCTGCGGCCTAGTTGGGGTTTTCACCCGTCGGGAAAGGTTTTCGCCCGTCGGGAAACCCCCCTGGAGGGCTGTCGCTATCTCTCAGCTCCTGGTGTTGGGTGTGTAGGTCTGGTCCCTCGGAGGTTGGTGGGGGTCTCAGACGCTCCTGCGTCCTAGTTGGGGTTTTCACCCGTCGGGAAACCCCCCTGGTGGGCCGTCGCTATCTCTCGGCTCCAGGTGTTCGGTGTGTAGGTCTGGTCCCTCGGAGGTTGGTGGGGGTCTCGGACGCACCTGCGGCCTAGTTGGGGTTTTCACCCGTCGGGAAAGGTTTTCGCCCGTCGGGAAACCCCCCTGGAGGGCTGTCGCTATCTCTCAGCTCCTGGTGTTGGGTGTGTAGGTCTGGTCCCTCGGAGGTTGGTGGGGGTCTCAGACGCTCCTGCGTCCTAGTTGGGGTTTTCACCCGTCGGGAAAGGTTTTCGCCCGTCCGGAAACCCCCCTAGAGGGCCGTCGGTCTCTCTCAGCTAATGGTCTTGGGTGTGTTGGTCTGGTCCCTCGGAGGTTGGTGGGGTTCTCGGAGGCTCCTGCGGCCAAGTTGGGGTTTTCGCCCGTCGGGAAACCCCCCTGGTGGGCCGTCGCTATCTCTCAGCTCCTGGTGTTGGGTGTGTAGGTCTGGTCCCTCGGAGGTTGGTGGGGGTCTCAGACGCTCCTGCGTCCTAGTTGGGGTTTTCACCCGTCGGGAAACCCCCCTGGTGGGCCGTCGCTATCTCTCGGCTCCAGGTGTTCGGTGTGTAGGTCTGGTCCCTCGGAGGTTGGTGGGGGTCTCGGACGCACCTGCGGCCTAGTTGGGGTTTTCACCCGTCGGGAAAGGTTTTCGCTCGTCGGGAAACCCCCCTGGAGGGCTGTCGCTATCTCTCAGCTCCTGGTGTTGGGTGTGTAGGTCTGGTCCCTCGGAGGTTGGTGGGGGTCTCAGACGCTCCTGCGTCCTAGTTGGGGTTTTCATCCGTCGGGAAACCCCCCTGGTGGGCCGTCGGTCTCTCTCGGCTCCTGGTGTTGGGATTGTAGGTCTGGTCCCTCGGAGGTTGGTGGGGTTCTCGGAGGCTCCTGCGTCCTAGTTGGGGTTTTCTTCCGTCAGGAAACCCCCCTGGAGGGCTGTCGCTATCTCTCGGCTCCTGGTGTTGGGTGTGTAGGTCTGGTCCCTCGGAGGTTGGTGGGCGTCTCGGAGGCTCCTGCGGCCTAGTTGGGGTTTTTGCCCGTCGGGAAACCCCCCTGGAGGGCCGTCGGTCTCTCTCAGCTCCTGGTCTTGGGTGTGTAGGTCTGGTCCCTCGGAGGTTGGTGGGCGTCTCGGAGGCTCCTGCGGCCTAGTTGGGGTTTTTGCCCGTCGGAAAACCCCCCTGGTGGGCCGTCGGTCTCTCTCGGCTCCTGGTGTTGGGTTTGTAGGTCTGGTCCCTCGGAGGTTGGTGGGGGTGTCGGACGCTCCTGCGGCGTAGTTGGGGTTTTCTACCGTCGGGAAAGGTTTTCGCCCGTCGGGAAACCCCTCTGGAGGGCTGTCGCTATCTCTCGGCTCCTGGTGTTTGGTGTGTAGGTCTGGTACGTCGGAGGTTGGTGGGGGTCTCGGACGCTCCTGCGGCCAAGTTGGGGTTTTCACCCGTTGGGAAAGGTTTTCGCCCGTCGGGAAACCCCCTAGAGGGCCGTCGGTCTCTCTCAGCTCCTGGTCTTAGGTGTGTAGGTCTGGTCCCTCGGAGGTTGGTGGGGTTCTCGGAGGCTCCTGCGGCCAAGTTGGGGTTTTCTTCCGTCAGGAAACCCCCCTGGAGGGCTGTCGCTATCTCTCGGCTCCTGGTGTTGGGTGTGTAGGTCTGGTCCCTCGGAGGTTGGTGGGGGTCTCGGACGCTCCTGCGGCCTAGTTGGGGTTTTCAACCGTCGGGAAAGGTTTTCGCCCGTCCGGAAACCCCCCTAGAGGGCCGTCGGTCTCTCTCAGCTAATGGTCTTGGGTGTGTAGGTCTGGTCCCTCGGAGGTTGGTGGGGTTCTCGGAGGCTCCTGCGGCCAAGTTGGGGTTTTCGCCCGTCGGGAAACCCCCCTGGTGGGCCGTCGCTATCTCTTGGCTCCTGGTGTTGGGTGTGTAGGTCTGGTCCCTCGGAGGTTGGTGGGGGTCTCGGACGTACCTGCGGCCTAGTTGGGGTTTTCACCCGTCGGGAAAGGTTTTCGCCCGTCGGGAAACCCCCCTGGAGGGCTGTCGCTATCTCTCAGCTCCTGGTGTTGGGTGTGTAGGTCTGGTCCCTCGGAGGTTGGTGGGGGTCTCAGACGCTCCTGCGTCCTAGTTGGGGTTTTCTACCGTCGGAAAAGGTTTTCGCCCGTCGGGAAACCCCCCTGGAGGGCTGTCGCTATCTCTCAGCTCCTGGTGTTGGGTGTGTAGGTCTGGTCCCTCGGAGGTTGGTGGGGGTCTCAGACGCTCCTGCGTCCTAGTTGGGGTTTTCACCCGTCGGGAAACCCCCCTGGTGGGCCGTCGGTCTCTCTCGGCTCCTGGTGTTGGGATTGTAGGTCTGGTCCCTCGGAGGTTGGTGGGGGTCTCGGACGCTCCTGCGGCCTAGTTGGGGTTTTCAACCGTCGGGAAAGGTTTTCGCCCGTCCGTAAACCCCCCTAGAGGGCCGTCGGTCTCTCTCAGCTAATGGTCTTGGGTGTGTAGGTCTGGTCCCTCGGAGGTTGGTGGGGTTCTCGGAGGCTCCTGCGGCCAAGTTGGGGTTTTCGCCCGTCGGGAAACCCCCCTGGTGGGCCGTCGCTATCTCTTGGCTCCTGGTGTTGGGTGTGTAGGTCTGGTCCCTCGGAGGTTGATGGGGGTCTCGGACGCACCTGCGGCCTAGTTGGGGTTTTCACCCGTCGGGAAAGGTTTTCGCCCGTCGGGAAACCCCCCTGGAGGGCTGTCGCTATCTCTCAGCTCCTGGTGTTGGGTGTGTAGGTCTGGTCCCTCGGAGGTTGGTGGGGGTCTCAGACGCTCCTGCGTCCTAGTTGGGGTTTTCACCCGTCGGGAAACCCCCCTGGTGGGCCGTCGCTATCTCTCGGCTCCAGGTGTTCGGTGTGTAGGTCTGGTCCCTCGGAGGTTGGTGGGCGTCTCGGAGGCTCCTGCGGCCTAGTTGGGGTTTTTGCCCGTCGGGAAACCCCCCTGGTGGGCCGTCGGTCTCTCTCGGCTCCTGGTGTTGGGTGTGTAGGTCTGGTCCCTCGGAGGTTGGTGGGGGTGTCGGACGCTCCTGCGGCGTAGTTGGGGTTTTCTACCGTCGGGAAACCCCCCTGGAGGGCTGTCGCTATCTCTCAGCTCCTGGTGTTGGGTGTGTAGGTCTGGTCCCTCGGAGGTTGGTGGGGGTCTCAGACGCTCCTGCGTCCTAGTTGGGGTTTTCACCCGTCGGGAAACCCCCCTGGTGGGCCGTCAGTCTCTCTCGGCTCCTGGTGTTGGGATTGTAGGTCTGGTCCCTCGGAGGTTGGTGGGGTTCTCGGAGGCTCCTGCGTCCTAGTTGGGGTTTTCTTCCGTCAGGAAACCCCCCTGGAGGGCTGTCGCTATCTCTCGGCTCCTGGTGTTGGGTGTGTAGGTCTGGTCCCTCGGAGGTTGGTGGGGGTCTCGGACGCTCCTGCGGCCTAGTTGGGGTTTTCAACCGTCGGGAAAGGTTTTCGCCCGTCCGGAAACCCCCCTAGAGGGCCGTCGGTCTCTCTCAGCTAATGGTCTTGGGTGTGTAGGTCTGGTCCCTCGGAGGTTGGTGGGGTTCTCGGATGCTCCTGCGGCCAAGTTGGGGTTTTCGCCCGTCGGGAAACCCCCCTGGTGGGCCGTCGCTATCTCTCAGCTCCTGGTGTTGGGTGTGTAGGTCTGGTCCCTCGGAGGTTGGTGGGGGTCTCAGACGCTCCTGCGTCCTAGTTGGGGTTTTCACCCGTCGGGAAACCCCCCTGGTGGGCCGTCGCTATCTCTCGGCTCCAGGTGTTCGGTGTGTAGGTCTGGTCCCTCGGAGGTTGGTGGGGGTCTCGGACGCACCTGCGGCCTAGTTGGGGTTTTCACCCGTCGGGAAAGGTTTTCGCCCGTCGGGAAACCCCCCTGGAGGGCTGTCGCTATCTCTCAGCTCCTGGTGTTGGGTGTGTAGGTCTGGTCCCTCGGAGGTTGGTGGGGGTCTCAGACGCTCCTGCGTCCTAGTTGGGGTTTTCACCCGTCGGGAAACCCCCCTGGTGGGCCGTCGGTCTCTCTCGGCTCCTGGTGTTGGGATTGTAGGTCTGGTCCCTCGGAGGTTGGTGGGGGTCTCGGACGCTCCTGCGGCCTAGTTGGGGTTTTCAACCGTCGGGAAAGGTTTTCGCCCGTCCGGAAACCCCCCTAGAGGGCCGTCGGTCTCTCTCAGCTAATGGTCTTGGGTGTGTAGGTCTGGTCCCTCGGAGGTTGGTGGGGTTCTCGGAGGCTCCTGCGGCCAAGTTGGGGTTTTCGCCCGTCGGGAAACCCCCCTGGTGGGCCGTCGCTATCTCTCAGCTCCTGGTGTTGGGTGTGTAGGTCTGGTCCCTCGGAGGTTGGTGGGGGTCTCAGACGCTCCTGCGTCCTAGTTGGGGTTTTCACCCGTCGGGAAACCCCCCTGGTGGGCCGTCGCTATCTCTCGGCTCCAGGTGTTCGGTGTGTAGGTCTGGTCCCTCGGAGTTTGGTGGGGGTCTCGGACGCACCTGCGGCCTAGTTGGGGTTTTCACCCGTCGGGAAAGGTTTTCGCCCGTCGGGAAACCCCCCTGGAGGGCTGTCGCTATCTCTCAGCTCCTGGTGTTGGGTGTGTAGGTCTGGTCCCTCGGAGGTTGGTGGGGGTCTCAGACGCTCCTGCGTCCTAGTTGGGGTTTTCATCCGTCGGGAAACCCCCCTGGTGGGCCGTCGGTCTCTCTCGGCTCCTGGTGTTGGGATTGTAGGTCTGGTCCCTCGGAGGTTGGTGGGGTTCTCGGAGGCTCCTGCGTCCTAGTTGGGGTTTTCTTCCGTCAGGAAACCCCCCTGGAGGGCTGTCGCTATCTCTCGGCTCCTGGTGTTGGGTGTGTAGGTCTGGTCCCTCGGAGGTTGGTGGGGGTCTCGGACGCTCCTGCGGCCTAGTTGGGGTTTTCAACCGTCGGGAAAGGTTTTCGCCCGTCCGGAAACCCCCCTAGAGGGCCGTCGGTCTCTCTCAGCTAATGGTCTTGGGTGTGTAGGTCTGGTCCCTCGGAGGTAGGTGGGGTTCTCGGAGGCTCCTGCGGCCAAGTTGGGGTTTTCGCCCGTCGGGAAACCCCCCTGGTGGGCCGTCGCTATCTCTCAGCTCCTGGTCTTGGGTGTGTAGGTCTGGTCCCTCGGAGGTTGGTGGGCGTCTCGGAGGCTCCTGCGGCCTAGTTGGGGTTTTTGCCCGTCGGGAAACCCCCCTGGTGGGCCGTCGGTCTCTCTCGGCTCCTGGTGTTGGGTGTGTAGGTCTGGTCCCTCGGAGGTTGGTGGGGGTGTCGGACGCTCCTGCGGCGTAGTTGGGGTTTTCTACCGTCGGGAAAGGTTTTCGCCCGTCGGGAAACCCCCCTGGAGGGCTGTCGCTATCTCTCAGCTCCTGGTGTTGGGTGTGTAGGTCTGGTCCCTCGGAGGTTGGTGGGGGTCTCAGACGCTCCTGCGTCCTAGTTGGGGTTTTCACCCGTCGGGAAACCCCCCTGGTGGGCCGTCGGTCTCTCTCGGCTCCTGGTGTTGGGATTGTAGGTCTGGTCCCTCGGAGGTTGGTGGGGGTCTCGGACGCTCCTGCGGCCTAGTTGGGGTTTTCAACCGTCGGGAAAGGTTTTCGCCCGTCCGTAAACCCCCCTAGAGGGCCGTCGGTCTCTCTCAGCTAATGGTCTTGGGTGTGTAGGTCTGGTCCCTCGGAGGTTGGTGGGGTTCTCGGAGGCTCCTGCGGCCAAGTTGGGGTTTTCGCCCGTCGGGAAACCCCCCTGGTGGGCCGTCGCTATCTCTTGGCTCCTGGTGTTGGGTGTGTAGGTCTGGTCCCTCGGAGGTTGGTGGGGGTCTCGGACGCACCTGCGGCCTAGTTGGGGTTTTCACCCGTCGGGAAAGGTTTTCGCCCGTCGGGAAACCCCCCTGGAGGGCTGTCGCTATCTCTCAGCTCCTGGTGTTGGGTGTGTAGGTCTGGTCCCTCGGAGGTTGGTGGGGGTCTCAGACGCTCCTGCGTCCTAGTTGGGGTTTTCACCCGTCGGGAAACCCCCCTGGTGGGCCGTCGCTATCTCTCGGCTCCAGGTGTTCGGTGTGTAGGTCTGGTCCCTCGGAGGTTGGTGGGCGTCTCGGAGGCTCCTGCGGCCTAGTTGGGGTTTTTGCCCGTCGGGAAACCCCCCTGGTGGGCCGTCGGTCTCTCTCGGCTCCTGGTGTTGGGTGTGTAGGTCTGGTCCCTCGGAGGTTGGTGGGGGTGTCGGACGCTCCTGCGGCGTAGTTGGGGTTTTCTACCGTCGGGAAACCCCCCTGGAGGGCTGTCGCTATCTCTCAGCTCCTGGTGTTGGGTGTGTAGGTCTGGTCCCTCGGAGGTTGGTGGGGGTCTCAGACGCTCCTGCGTCCTAGTTGGGGTTTTCACCCGTCGGGAAACCCCCCTGGTGGGCCGTCAGTCTCTCTCGGCTCCTGGTGTTGGGATTGTAGGTCTGGTCCCTCGGAGGTTGGTGGGGTTCTCGGAGGCTCCTGCGTCCTAGTTGGGGTTTTCTTCCGTCAGGAAACCCCCCTGGAGGGCTGTCGCTATCTCTCGGCTCCTGGTGTTGGGTGTGTAGGTCTGGTCCCTCGGAGGTTGGTGGGGGTCTCGGACGCTCCTGCGGCCTAGTTGGGGTTTTCAACCGTCGGGAAAGGTTTTCGCCCGTCCGGAAACCCCCCTAGAGGGCCGTCGGTCTCTCTCAGCTAATGGTCTTGGGTGTGTAGGTCTGGTCCCTCGGAGGTTGGTGGGGTTCTCGGATGCTCCTGCGGCCAAGTTGGGGTTTTCGCCCGTCGGGAAACCCCCCTGGTGGGCCGTCGCTATCTCTCAGCTCCTGGTGTTGTGTGTGTAGGTCTGGTCCCTCGGAGGTTGGTGGGGGTCTCGGACGCACCTGCGGCCTAGTTGGGGTTTTCACCCGTCGGGAAAGGTTTTCGCCCGTCGGGAAACCCCCCTGGAGGGCTGTCGCTATCTCTCAGCTCCTGGTGTTGGGTGTGTAGGTCTGGTCCCTCGGAGGTTGGTGGGGGTGTCGGACGCTCCTGCGGCGTAGTTGGGGTTTTCTACCGTCGGGAAACCCCCCTGGAGGGCTGTCGCTATCTCTCAGCTCCTGGTGTTGGGTGTGTAGGTCTGGTCCCTCGGAGGTTGGTGGGGGTCTCAGACGCTCCTGCGTCCTAGTTGGGGTTTTCACCCGTCGGGAAACCCCCCTGGTGGGCCGTCAGTCTCTCTCGGCTCCTGGTGTTGGGATTGTAGGTCTGGTCCCTCGGAGGTTGGTGGGGTTCTCGGAGGCTCCTGCGTCCTAGTTGGGGTTTTCTTCCGTCAGGAAACCCCCCTGGAGGGCTGTCGCTATCTCTCGGCTCCTGGTGTTGGGTGTGTAGGTCTGGTCCCTCGGAGGTTGGTGGGGGTCTCGGACGCTCCTGCGGCCTAGTTGGGGTTTTCAACCGTCGGGAAAGGTTTTCGCCCGTCCGGAAACCCCCCTAGAGGGCCGTCGGTCTCTCTCAGCTAATGGTCTTGGGTGTGTAGGTCTGGTCCCTCGGAGGTTGGTGGGGTTCTCGGATGCTCCTGCGGCCAAGTTGGGGTTTTCGCCCGTCGGGAAACCCCCCTGGTGGGCCGTCGCTATCTCTCAGCTCCTGGTGTTGGGTGTGTAGGTCTGGTCCCTCGGAGGTTGGTGGGGGTCTCAGACGCTCCTGCGTCCTAGTTGGGGTTTTCACCCGTCGGGAAACCCCCCTGGTGGGCCGTCGCTATCTCTCGGCTCCAGGTGTTCGGTGTGTAGGTCTGGTCCCTCGGAGGTTGGTGGGGGTCTCGGACGCACCTGCGGCCTAGTTGGGGTTTTCACCCGTCGGGAAAGGTTTTCGCCCGTCGGGAAACCCCCCTGGAGGGCTGTCGCTATCTCTCAGCTCCTGGTGTTGGGTGTGTAGGTCTGGTCCCTCGGAGGTTGGTGGGGGTCTCAGACGCTCCTGCGTCCTAGTTGGGGTTTTCACCCGTCGGGAAACCCCCCTGGTGGGCCGTCGGTCTCTCTCGGCTCCTGGTGTTGGGATTGTAGGTCTGGTCCCTCGGAGGTTGGTGGGGGTCTCGGACGCTCCTGCGGCCTAGTTGGGGTTTTCAACCGTCGGGAAAGGTTTTCGCCCGTCCGGAAACCCCCCTAGAGGGCCGTCGGTCTCTCTCAGCTAATGGTCTTGGGTGTGTAGGTCTGGTCCCTCGGAGGTTGGTGGGGTTCTCGGAGGCTCCTGCGGCCAAGTTGGGGTTTTCGCCCGTCGGGAAACCCCCCTGGTGGGCCGTCGCTATCTCTCAGCTCCTGGTGTTGGGTGTGTAGGTCTGGTCCCTCGGAGGTTGGTGGGGGTCTCAGACGCTCCTGCGTCCTAGTTGGGGTTTTCACCCGTCGGGAAACCCCCCTGGTGGGCCGTCGCTATCTCTCGGCTCCAGGTGTTCGGTGTGTAGGTCTGGTCCCTCGGAGTTTGGTGGGGGTCTCGGACGCACCTGCGGCCTAGTTGGGGTTTTCACCCGTCGGGAAAGGTTTTCGCCCGTCGGGAAACCCCCCTGGAGGGCTGTCGCTATCTCTCAGCTCCTGGTGTTGGGTGTGTAGGTCTGGTCCCTCGGAGGTTGGTGGGGGTCTCAGACGCTCCTGCGTCCTAGTTGGGGTTTTCATCCGTCGGGAAACCCCCCTGGTGGGCCGTCGGTCTCTCTCGGCTCCTGGTGTTGGGATTGTAGGTCTGGTCCCTCGGAGGTTGGTGGGGTTCTCGGAGGCTCCTGCATCCTAGTTGGGGTTTTCTTCCGTCAGGAAACCCCCCTGGAGGGCTGTCGCTATCTCTCGGCTCCTGGTGTTGGGTGTGTAGGTCTGGTCCCTCGGAGGTTGGTGGGGGTCTCGGACGCTCCTGCGGCCTAGTTGGGGTTTTCAACCGTCGGGAAAGGTTTTCGCCCGTCCGGAAACCCCCCTAGAGGGCCGTCGGTCTCTCTCAGCTAATGGTCTTGGGTGTGTAGGTCTGGTCCCTCGGAGGTTGGTGGGGTTCTCGGAGGCTCCTGCGGCCAAGTTGGGGTTTTCGCCCGTCGGGAAACCCCCCTGGTGGGCCGTCGCTATCTCTCAGCTCCTGGTCTTGGGTGTGTAGGTCTGGTCCCTCGGAGGTTGGTGGGCGTCTCGGAGGCTCCTGCGGCCTAGTTGGGGTTTTTGCCCGTCGGGAAACCCCCCTGGTGGGCCGTCGGTCTCTCTCGGCTCCTGGTGTTGGGTGTGTAGGTCTGGTCCCTCGGAGGTTGGTGGGGGTGTCGGACGCTCCTGCGGCGTAGTTGGGGTTTTCTACCGTCGGGAAAGGTTTTCGCCCGTCGGGAAACCCCCCTGGAGGGCTGTCGCTATCTCTCAGCTCCTGGTGTTGGGTGTGTAGGTCTGGTCCCTCGGAGGTTGGTGGGGGTCTCAGACGCTCCTGCGTCCTAGTTGGGGTTTTCACCCGTCGGGAAACCCCCCTGGTGGGCCGTCGCTATCTCTCAGCTCCTGGTGTTGGGTGTGTAGGTCTGGTCCCTCGGAGGTTGGTGGGGGTCTCAGACGCTCCTGCGTCCTAGTTGGGGTTTTCACCCGTCGGGAAACCCCCCTGGTGGGCCGTCGCTATCTCTCGGCTCCAGGTGTTCGGTGTGTAGGTCTGGTCCCTCGGAGTTTGGTGGGGGTCTCGGACGCACCTGCGGCCTAGTTGGGGTTTTCACCCGTCGGGAAAGGTTTTCGCCCGTCGGGAAACCCCCCTGGAGGGCTGTCGCTATCTCTCAGCTCCTGGTGTTGGGTGTGTAGGTCTGGTCCCTCGGAGGTTGGTGGGGGTCTCAGACGCTCCTGCGTCCTAGTTGGGGTTTTCACCCGTCGGGAAACCCCCCTGGTGGGCCGTCGCTATCTCTCGGCTCCAGGTGTTCGGTGTGTAGGTCTGGTCCCTCGGAGTTTGGTGGGGGTCTCGGACGCACCTGCGGCCTAGTTGGGGTTTTCACCCGTCGGGAAAGGTTTTCGCCCGTCGGGAAACCCCCCTGGAGGGCTGTCGCTATCTCTCAGCTCCTGGTGTTGGGTGTGTAGGTCTGGTCCCTCGGAGGTTGGTGGGGGTCTCAGACGCTCCTGCGTCCTAGTTGGGGTTTTCATCCGTCGGGAAACCCCCCTGGTGGGCCGTCGGTCTCTCTCGGCTCCTGGTGTTGGGATTGTAGGTCTGGTCCCTCGGAGGTTGGTGGGGTTCTCGGAGGCTCCTGCGTCCTAGTTGGGGTTTTCTTCCGTCAGGAAACCCCCCTGGAGGGCTGTCGCTATCTCTCGGCTCCTGGTGTTGGGTGTGTAGGTCTGGTCCCTCGGAGGTTGGTGGGGGTCTCGGACGCTCCTGCGGCCTAGTTGGGGTTTTCAACCGTCGGGAAAGGTTTTCGCCCGTCCGGAAACCCCCCTAGAGGGCCGTCGGTCTCTCTCAGCTAATGGTCTTGGGTGTGTAGGTCTGGTCCCTCGGAGGTAGGTGGGGTTCTCGGAGGCTCCTGCGGCCAAGTTGGGGTTTTCGCCCGTCGGGAAACCCCCCTGGTGGGCCGTCGCTATCTCTCAGCTCCTGGTCTTGGGTGTGTAGGTCTGGTCCCTCGGAGGTTGGTGGGCGTCTCGGAGGCTCCTGCGGCCTAGTTGGGGTTTTTGCCCGTCGGGAAACCCCCCTGGTGGGCCGTCGGTCTCTCTCGGCTCCTGGTGTTGGGTGTGTAGGTCTGGTCCCTCGGAGGTTGGTGGGGGTGTCGGACGCTCCTGCGGCGTAGTTGGGGTTTTCTACCGTCGGGAAAGGTTTTCGCCCGTCGGGAAACCCCCCTGGAGGGCTGTCGCTATCTCTCAGCTCCTGGTGTTGGGTGTGTAGGTCTGGTCCCTCGGAGGTTGGTGGGGGTCTCAGACGCTCCTGCGTCCTAGTTGGGGTTTTCACCCGTCGGGAAACCCCCCTGGTGGGCCGTCGGTCTCTCTCGGCTCCTGGTGTTGGGATTGTAGGTCTGGTCCCTCGGAGGTTGGTGGGGGTCTCGGACGCTCCTGCGGCCTAGTTGGGGTTTTCAACCGTCGGGAAAGGTTTTCGCCCGTCCGTAAACCCCCCTAGAGGGCCGTCGGTCTCTCTCAGCTAATGGTCTTGGGTGTGTAGGTCTGGTCCCTCGGAGGTTGGTGGGGTTCTCGGAGGCTCCTGCGGCCAAGTTGGGGTTTTCGCCCGTCGGGAAACCCCCCTGGTGGGCCGTCGCTATCTCTTGGCTCCTGGTGTTGGGTGTGTAGGTCTGGTCCCTCGGAGGTTGGTGGGGGTCTCGGACGCACCTGCGGCCTAGTTGGGGTTTTCACCCGTCGGGAAAGGTTTTCGCCCGTCGGGAAACCCCCCTGGAGGGCTGTCGCTATCTCTCAGCTCCTGGTGTTGGGTGTGTAGGTCTGGTCCCTCGGAGGTTGGTGGGGGTCTCAGACGCTCCTGCGTCCTAGTTGGGGTTTTCACCCGTCGGGAAACCCCCCTGGTGGGCCGTCGCTATCTCTCGGCTCCAGGTGTTCGGTGTGTAGGTCTGGTCCCTCGGAGGTTGGTGGGCGTCTCGGAGGCTCCTGCGGCCTAGTTGGGGTTTTTGCCCGTCGGGAAACCCCCCTGGTGGGCCGTCGGTCTCTCTCGGCTCCTGGTGTTGGGTGTGTAGGTCTGGTCCCTCGGAGGTTGGTGGGGGTGTCGGACGCTCCTGCGGCGTAGTTGGGGTTTTCTACCGTCGGGAAACCCCCCTGGAGGGCTGTCGCTATCTCTCAGCTCCTGGTGTTGGGTGTGTAGGTCTGGTCCCTCGGAGGTTGGTGGGGGTCTCAGACGCTCCTGCGTCCTAGTTGGGGTTTTCACCCGTCGGGAAACCCCCCTGGTGGGCCGTCAGTCTCTCTCGGCTCCTGGTGTTGGGATTGTAGGTCTGGTCCCTCGGAGGTTGGTGGGGTTCTCGGAGGCTCCTGCGTCCTAGTTGGGGTTTTCTTCCGTCAGGAAACCCCCCTGGAGGGCTGTCGCTATCTCTCGGCTCCTGGTGTTGGGTGTGTAGGTCTGGTCCCTCGGAGGTTGGTGGGGGTCTCGGACGCTCCTGCGGCCTAGTTGGGGTTTTCAACCGTCGGGAAAGGTTTTCGCCCGTCCGGAAACCCCCCTAGAGGGCCGTCGGTCTCTCTCAGCTAATGGTCTTGGGTGTGTAGGTCTGGTCCCTCGGAGGTTGGTGGGGTTCTCGGATGCTCCTGCGGCCAAGTTGGGGTTTTCGCCCGTCGGGAAACCCCCCTGGTGGGCCGTCGCTATCTCTCAGCTCCTGGTGTTGTGTGTGTAGGTCTGGTCCCTCGGAGGTTGGTGGGGGTCTCGGACGCACCTGCGGCCTAGTTGGGGTTTTCACCCGTCGGGAAAGGTTTTCGCCCGTCGGGAAACCCCCCTGGAGGGCTGTCGCTATCTCTCAGCTCCTGGTGTTGGGTGTGTAGGTCTGGTCCCTCGGAGGTTGGTGGGGGTGTCGGACGCTCCTGCGGCGTAGTTGGGGTTTTCTACCGTCGGGAAACCCCCCTGGAGGGCTGTCGCTATCTCTCAGCTCCTGGTGTTGGGTGTGTAGGTCTGGTCCCTCGGAGGTTGGTGGGGGTCTCAGACGCTCCTGCGTCCTAGTTGGGGTTTTCACCCGTCGGGAAACCCCCCTGGTGGGCCGTCAGTCTCTCTCGGCTCCTGGTGTTGGGATTGTAGGTCTGGTCCCTCGGAGGTTGGTGGGGTTCTCGGAGGCTCCTGCGTCCTAGTTGGGGTTTTCTTCCGTCAGGAAACCCCCCTGGAGGGCTGTCGCTATCTCTCGGCTCCTGGTGTTGGGTGTGTAGGTCTGGTCCCTCGGAGGTTGGTGGGGGTCTCGGACGCTCCTGCGGCCTAGTTGGGGTTTTCAACCGTCGGGAAAGGTTTTCGCCCGTCCGGAAACCCCCCTAGAGGGCCGTCGGTCTCTCTCAGCTAATGGTCTTGGGTGTGTAGGTCTGGTCCCTCGGAGGTTGGTGGGGTTCTCGGATGCTCCTGCGGCCAAGTTGGGGTTTTCGCCCGTCGGGAAACCCCCCTGGTGGGCCGTCGCTATCTCTCAGCTCCTGGTGTTGGGTGTGTAGGTCTGGTCCCTCGGAGGTTGGTGGGGGTCTCAGACGCTCCTGCGTCCTAGTTGGGGTTTTCACCCGTCGGGAAACCCCCCTGGTGGGCCGTCGCTATCTCTCGGCTCCAGGTGTTCGGTGTGTAGGTCTGGTCCCTCGGAGGTTGGTGGGGGTCTCGGACGCACCTGCGGCCTAGTTGGGGTTTTCACCCGTCGGGAAAGGTTTTCGCCCGTCGGGAAACCCCCCTGGAGGGCTGTCGCTATCTCTCAGCTCCTGGTGTTGGGTGTGTAGGTCTGGTCCCTCGGAGGTTGGTGGGGGTCTCAGACGCTCCTGCGTCCTAGTTGGGGTTTTCACCCGTCGGGAAACCCCCCTGGTGGGCCGTCGGTCTCTCTCGGCTCCTGGTGTTGGGATTGTAGGTCTGGTCCCTCGGAGGTTGGTGGGGGTCTCGGACGCTCCTGCGGCCTAGTTGGGGTTTTCAACCGTCGGGAAAGGTTTTCGCCCGTCCGGAAACCCCCCTAGAGGGCCGTCGGTCTCTCTCAGCTAATGGTCTTGGGTGTGTAGGTCTGGTCCCTCGGAGGTTGGTGGGGTTCTCGGAGGCTCCTGCGGCCAAGTTGGGGTTTTCGCCCGTCGGGAAACCCCCCTGGTGGGCCGTCGCTATCTCTCAGCTCCTGGTGTTGGGTGTGTAGGTCTGGTCCCTCGGAGGTTGGTGGGGGTCTCAGACGCTCCTGCGTCCTAGTTGGGGTTTTCACCCGTCGGGAAACCCCCCTGGTGGGCCGTCGCTATCTCTCGGCTCCAGGTGTTCGGTGTGTAGGTCTGGTCCCTCGGAGTTTGGTGGGGGTCTCGGACGCACCTGCGGCCTAGTTGGGGTTTTCACCCGTCGGGAAAGGTTTTCGCCCGTCGGGAAACCCCCCTGGAGGGCTGTCGCTATCTCTCAGCTCCTGGTGTTGGGTGTGTAGGTCTGGTCCCTCGGAGGTTGGTGGGGGTCTCAGACGCTCCTGCGTCCTAGTTGGGGTTTTCATCCGTCGGGAAACCCCCCTGGTGGGCCGTCGGTCTCTCTCGGCTCCTGGTGTTGGGATTGTAGGTCTGGTCCCTCGGAGGTTGGTGGGGTTCTCGGAGGCTCCTGCGTCCTAGTTGGGGTTTTCTTCCGTCAGGAAACCCCCCTGGAGGGCTGTCGCTATCTCTCGGCTCCTGGTGTTGGGTGTGTAGGTCTGGTCCCTCGGAGGTTGGTGGGGGTCTCGGACGCTCCTGCGGCCTAGTTGGGGTTTTCAACCGTCGGGAAAGGTTTTCGCCCGTCCGGAAACCCCCCTAGAGGGCCGTCGGTCTCTCTCAGCTAATGGTCTTGGGTGTGTAGGTCTGGTCCCTCGGAGGTTGGTGGGGTTCTCGGAGGCTCCTGCGGCCAAGTTGGGGTTTTCGCCCGTCGGGAAACCCCCCTGGTGGGCCGTCGCTATCTCTCAGCTCCTGGTCTTGGGTGTGTAGGTCTGGTCCCTCGGAGGTTGGTGGGCGTCTCGGAGGCTCCTGCGGCCTAGTTGGGGTTTTTGCCCGTCGGGAAACCCCCCTGGTGGGCCGTCGGTCTCTCTCGGCTCCTGGTGTTGGGTGTGTAGGTCTGGTCCCTCGGAGGTTGGTGGGGGTGTCGGACGCTCCTGCGGCGTAGTTGGGGTTTTCTACCGTCGGGAAAGGTTTTCGCCCGTCGGGAAACCCCCCTGGAGGGCTGTCGCTATCTCTCAGCTCCTGGTGTTGGGTGTGTAGGTCTGGTCCCTCGGAGGTTGGTGGGGGTCTCAGACGCTCCTGCGTCCTAGTTGGGGTTTTCACCCGTCGGGAAACCCCCCTGGTGGGCCGTCGCTATCTCTCAGCTCCTGGTGTTGGGTGTGTAGGTCTGGTCCCTCGGAGGTTGGTGGGGGTCTCAGACGCTCCTGCGTCCTAGTTGGGGTTTTCACCCGTCGGGAAACCCCCCTGGTGGGCCGTCGCTATCTCTCGGCTCCAGGTGTTCGGTGTGTAGGTCTGGTCCCTCGGAGTTTGGTGGGGGTCTCGGACGCACCTGCGGCCTAGTTGGGGTTTTCACCCGTCGGGAAAGGTTTTCGCCCGTCGGGAAACCCCCCTGGAGGGCTGTCGCTATCTCTCAGCTCCTGGTGTTGGGTGTGTAGGTCTGGTCCCTCGGAGGTTGGTGGGGGTCTCAGACGCTCCTGCGTCCTAGTTGGGGTTTTCATCCGTCGGGAAACCCCCCTGGTGGGCCGTCGGTCTCTCTCGGCTCCTGGTGTTGGGATTGTAGGTCTGGTCCCTCGGAGGTTGGTGGGGTTCTCGGAGGCTCCTGCGTCCTAGTTGGGGTTTTCTTCCGTCAGGAAACCCCCCTGGAGGGCTGTCGCTATCTCTCGGCTCCTGGTGTTGGGTGTGTAGGTCTGGTCCCTCGGAGGTTGGTGGGGGTCTCGGACGCTCCTGCGGCCTAGTTGGGGTTTTCAACCGTCGGGAAAGGTTTTCGCCCGTCCGGAAACCCCCCTAGAGGGCCGTCGGTCTCTCTCAGCTAATGGTCTTGGGTGTGTAGGTCTGGTCCCTCGGAGGTTGGTGGGGTTCTCGGAGGCTCCTGCGGCCAAGTTGGGGTTTTCGCCCGTCGGGAAACCCCCCTGGTGGGCCGTCGCTATCTCTCAGCTCCTGGTCTTGGGTGTGTAGGTCTGGTCCCTCGGAGGTTGGTGGGCGTCTCGGAGGCTCCTGCGGCCTAGTTGGGGTTTTTGCCCGTCGGGAAACCCCCCTGGAGGGCTGTCGCTATCTCTCGGCTCCTGGTGTTGGGTGTGTAGGTCTGGTCCCTCGGAGGTTGGTGGGGGTCTCGGACGCTCCTGCTGCCTAGTTGGGGTTTTCAACCGTCGGGAAAGGTTTTCGCCCGTCCGGAAACCCCCCTAGAGGGCCGTCGGTCTCTCTCAGCTAATGGTCTTGGGTGTGTAGGTCTGGTCCCTCGGAGGTTGGTGGGGTTCTCGGATGCTCCTGCGGCCAAGTTGGGGTTTTCGCCCGTCGGGAAACCCCCCTGGTGGGCCGTCGCTATCTCTCAGCTCCTGGTGTTGGGTGTGTAGGTCTGGTCCCTCGGAGGTTGGTGGGGGTCTCAGACGCTCCTGCGTCCTAGTTGGGGTTTTCACCCGTCGGGAAACCCCCCTGGTGGGCCGTCGCTATCTCTCGGCTCCAGGTGTTCGGTGTGTAGGTCTGGTCCCTCGGAGGTTGGTGGGGGTCTCGGACGCACCTGCGGCCTAGTTGGGGTTTTCACCCGTCGGGAAAGGTTTTCGCCCGTCGGGAAACCCCCCTGGAGGGCTGTCGCTATCTCTCAGCTCCTGGTGTTGGGTGTGTAGGTCTGGTCCCTCGGAGGTTGGTGGGGGTCTCAGACGCTCCTGCGTCCTAGTTGGGGTTTTCACCCGTCGGGAAACCCCCCTGGTGGGCCGTCGGTCTCTCTCGGCTCCTGGTGTTGGGATTGTAGGTCTGGTCCCTCGGAGGTTGGTGGGGGTCTCGGACGCTCCTGCGGCCTAGTTGGGGTTTTCAACCGTCGGGAAAGGTTTTCGCCCGTCCGGAAACCCCCCTAGAGGGCCGTCGGTCTCTCTCAGCTAATGGTCTTGGGTGTGTAGGTCTGGTCCCTCGGAGGTTGGTGGGGTTCTCGGAGGCTCCTGCGGCCAAGTTGGGGTTTTCGCCCGTCGGGAAACCCCCCTGGTGGGCCGTCGCTATCTCTCAGCTCCTGGTGTTGGGTGTGTAGGTCTGGTCCCTCGGAGGTTGGTGGGGGTCTCAGACGCTCCTGCGTCCTAGTTGGGGTTTTCACCCGTCGGGAAACCCCCCTGGTGGGCCGTCGCTATCTCTCGGCTCCAGGTGTTCGGTGTGTAGGTCTGGTCCCTCGGAGTTTGGTGGGGGTCTCGGACGCACCTGCGGCCTAGTTGGGGTTTTCACCCGTCGGGAAAGGTTTTCGCCCGTCGGGAAACCCCCCTGGAGGGCTGTCGCTATCTCTCAGCTCCTGGTGTTGGGTGTGTAGGTCTGGTCCCTCGGAGGTTTGTGGGGGTCTCAGACGCTCCTGCGTCCTAGTTGGGGTTTTCATCCGTCGGGAAACCCCCCTGGTGGGCCGTCGGTCTCTCTCGGCTCCTGGTGTTGGGATTGTAGGTCTGGTCCCTCGGAGGTTGGTGGGGTTCTCGGAGGCTCCTGCGTCCTAGTTGGGGTTTTCTTCCGTCAGGAAACCCCCCTGGAGGGCTGTCGCTATCTCTCGGCTCCTGGTGTTGGGTGTGTAGGTCTGGTCCCTCGGAGGTTGGTGGGGGTCTCGGACGCTCCTGCGGCCTAGTTGGGGTTTTCAACCGTCGGGAAAGGTTTTCGCCCGTCCGGAAACCCCCCTAGAGGGCCGTCGGTCTCTCTCAGCTAATGGTCTTGGGTGTGTAGGTCTGGTCCCTCGGAGGTTGGTGGGGTTCTCGGAGGCTCCTGCGGCCAAGTTGGGGTTTTCGCCCGTCGGGAAACCCCCCTGGTGGGCCGTCGCTATCTCTCAGCTCCTGGTCTTGGGTGTGTAGGTCTGGTCCCTCGGAGGTTGGTGGGCGTCTCGGAGGCTCCTGCGGCCTAGTTGGGGTTTTTGCCCGTCGGGAAACCCCCCTGGTGGGCCGTCGGTCTCTCTCGGCTCCTGGTGTTGGGTGTGTAGGTCTGGTCCCTCGGAGGTTGGTGGGGGTGTCGGACGCTCCTGCGGCGTAGTTGGGGTTTTCTACCGTCGGGAAAGGTTTTCGCCCGTCGGGAAACCCCCCTGGAGGGCTGTCGCTATCTCTCAGCTCCTGGTGTTGGGTGTGTAGGTCTGGTCCCTCGGAGGTTGGTGGGGGTCTCAGATGCTCCTGCGTCCTAGTTGGGGTTTTCACCCGTCGGGAAACCCCCCTGGTGGGCCGTCGGTCTCTCTCGGCTCCTGGTGTTGGGATTGTAGGTCTGGTCCCTCGGAGGTTGGTGGGGGTCTCGGACGCTCCTGCGGCCTAGTTGGGGTTTTCAACCGTCGGGAAAGGTTTTCGCCCGTCCGTAAACCCCCCTAGAGGGCCGTCGGTCTCTCTCAGCTAATGGTCTTGGGTGTGTAGGTCTGGTCCCTCGGAGGTTGGTGGGGTTCTCGGAGGCTCCTGCGGCCAAGTTGGGGTTTTCGCCCGTCGGGAAACCCCCCTGGTGGGCCGTCGCTATCTCTTGGCTCCTGGTGTTGGGTGTGTAGGTCTGGTCCCTCGGAGGTTGGTGGGGGTCTCGGACGCACCTGCGGCCTAGTTGGGGTTTTCACCCGTCGGGAAAGGTTTTCGCCCGTCGGGAAACCCCCCTGGAGGGCTGTCGCTATCTCTCAGCTCCTGGTGTTGGGTGTGTAGGTCTGGTCCCTCGGAGGTTGGTGGGGGTCTCAGACGCTCCTGCGTCCTAGTTGGGGTTTTCACCCGTCGGGAAACCCCCCTGGTGGGCCGTCGCTATCTCTCGGCTCCAGGTGTTCGGTGTGTAGGTCTGGTCCCTCGGAGGTTGGTGGGCGTCTCGGAGGCTCCTGTGGCCTAGTTGGGGTTTTTGCCCGTCGGGAAACCCCCCTGGTGGGCCGTCGGTCTCTCTCGGCTCCTGGTGTTGGGTGTGTAGGTCTGGTCCCTCGGAGGTTGGTGGGGGTGTCGGACGCTCCTGCGGCGTAGTTGGGGTTTTCTACCGTCGGGAAACCCCCCTGGAGGGCTGTCGCTATCTCTCAGCTCCTGGTGTTGGGTGTGTAGGTCTGGTCCCTCGGAGGTTGGTGGGGGTCTCAGACGCTCCTGCGTCCTAGTTGGGGTTTTCACCCGTCGGGAAACCCCCCTGGTGGGCCGTCAGTCTCTCTCGGCTCCTGGTGTTGGGATTGTAGGTCTGGTCCCTCGGAGGTTGGTGGGGTTCTCGGAGGCTCCTGCGTCCTAGTTGGGGTTTTCTTCCGTCAGGAAACCCCCCTGGAGGGCTGTCGCTATCTCTCGGCTCCTGGTGTTGGGTGTGTAGGTCTGGTCCCTCGGAGGTTGGTGGGGGTCTCAGACGCTCCTGCGTCCTAGTTGGGGTTTTCACCCGTCGGGAAACCCCCCTGGTGGGCCGTCAGTCTCTCTCGGCTCCTGGTGTTGGGATTGTAGGTCTGGTCCCTCGGAGGTTGGTGGGGTTCTCGGAGGCTCCTGCGTCCTAGTTGGGGTTTTCTTCCGTCAGGAAACCCCCCTGGAGGGCTGTCGCTATCTCTCGGCTCCTGGTGTTGGGTGTGTAGGTCTGGTCCCTCGGAGGTTGGTGGGGGTCTCGGACGCTCCTGCGGCCTAGTTGGGGTTTTCAACCGTCGGGAAAGGTTTTCGCCCGTCCGGAAACCCCCCTAGAGGGCCGTCGGTCTCTCTCAGCTAATGGTCTTGGGTGTGTAGGTCTGGTCCCTCGGAGGTTGGTGGGGTTCTCGGATGCTCCTGCGGCCAAGTTGGGGTTTTCGCCCGTCGGGAAACCCCCCTGGTGGGCCGTCGCTATCTCTCAGCTCCTGGTGTTGGGTGTGTAGGTCTGGTCCCTCGGAGGTTGGTGGGGGTCTCAGACGCTCCTGCGTCCTAGTTGGGGTTTTCACCCGTCGGGAAACCCCCCTGGTGGGCCGTCGCTATCTCTCGGCTCCAGGTGTTCGGTGTGTAGGTCTGGTCCCTCGGAGGTTGGTGGGGGTCTCGGACGCACCTGCGGCCTAGTTGGGGTTTTCACCCGTCGGGAAAGGTTTTCGCCCGTCGGGAAACCCCCCTGGAGGGCTGTCGCTATCTCTCAGCTCCTGGTGTTGGGTGTGTAGGTCTGGTCCCTCGGAGGTTGGTGGGGGTCTCAGACGCTCCTGCGTCCTAGTTGGGGTTTTCACCCGTCGGGAAACCCCCCTGGTGGGCCGTCGGTCTCTCTCGGCTCCTGGTGTTGGGATTGTAGGTCTGGTCCCTCGGAGGTTGGTGGGGGTCTCGGACGCTCCTGCGGCCTAGTTGGGGTTTTCAACCGTCGGGAAAGGTTTTCGCCCGTCCGGAAACCCCCCTAGAGGGCCGTCGGTCTCTCTCAGCTAATGGTCTTGGGTGTGTAGGTCTGGTCCCTCGGAGGTTGGTGGGGTTCTCGGAGGCTCCTGCGGCCAAGTTGGGGTTTTCGCCCGTCGGGAAACCCCCCTGGTGGGCCGTCGCTATCTCTCAGCTCCTGGTGTTGGGTGTGTAGGTCTGGTCCCTCGGAGGTTGGTGGGGGTCTCAGACGCTCCTGCGTCCTAGTTGGGGTTTTCACCCGTCGGGAAACCCCCCTGGTGGGCCGTCGCTATCTCTCGGCTCCAGGTGTTCGGTGTGTAGGTCTGGTCCCTCGGAGTTTGGTGGGGGTCTCGGACGCACCTGCGGCCTAGTTGGGGTTTTCACCCGTCGGGAAAGGTTTTCGCCCGTCGGGAAACCCCCCTGGAGGGCTGTCGCTATCTCTCAGCTCCTGGTGTTGGGTGTGTAGGTCTGGTCCCTCGGAGGTTGGTGGGGGTCTCAGACGCTCCTGCGTCCTAGTTGGGGTTTTCATCCGTCGGGAAACCCCCCTGGTGGGCCGTCGGTCTCTCTCGGCTCCTGGTGTTGGGATTGTAGGTCTGGTCCCTCGGAGGTTGGTGGGGTTCTCGGAGGCTCCTGCGTCCTAGTTGGGGTTTTCTTCCGTCAGGAAACCCCCCTGGAGGGCTGTCGCTATCTCTCGGCTCCTGGTGTTGGGTGTGTAGGTCTGGTCCCTCGGAGGTTGGTGGGGGTCTCGGACGCTCCTGCGGCCTAGTTGGGGTTTTCAACCGTCGGGAAAGGTTTTCGCCCGTCCGGAAACCCCCCTAGAGGGCCGTCGGTCTCTCTCAGCTAATGGTCTTGGGTGTGTAGGTCTGGTCCCTCGGAGGTTGGTGGGGTTCTCGGAGGCTCCTGCGGCCAAGTTGGGGTTTTCGCCCGTCGGGAAACCCCCCTGGTGGGCCGTCGCTATCTCTCAGCTCCTGGTCTTGGGTGTGTAGGTCTGGTCCCTCGGAGGTTGGTGGGCGTCTCGGAGGCTCCTGCGGCCTAGTTGGGGTTTTTGCCCGTCGGGAAACCCCCCTGGTGGGCCGTCGGTCTCTCTCGGCTCCTGGTGTTGGGTGTGTAGGTCTGGTCCCTCGGAGGTTGGTGGGGGTGTCGGACGCTCCTGCGGCGTAGTTGGGGTTTTCTACCGTCGGGAAAGGTTTTCGCCCGTCGGGAAACCCCCCTGGAGGGCTGTCGCTATCTCTCAGCTCCTGGTGTTGGGTGTGTAGGTCTGGTCCCTCGGAGGTTGGTGGGGGTCTCAGACGCTCCTGCGTCCTAGTTGGGGTTTTCACCCGTCGGGAAACCCCCCTGGTGGGCCGTCGGTCTCTCTCGGCTCCTGGTGTTGGGATTGTAGGTCTGGTCCCTCGGAGGTTGGTGGGGGTCTCGGACGCTCCTGCGGCCTAGTTGGGGTTTTCAACCGTCGGGAAAGGTTTTCGCCCGTCCGTAAACCCCCCTAGAGGGCCGTCGGTCTCTCTCAGCTAATGGTCTTGGGTGTGTAGGTCTGGTCCCTCGGAGGTTGGTGGGGTTCTCGGAGGCTCCTGCGGCCAAGTTGGGGTTTTCGCCCGTCGGGAAACCCCCCTGGTGGGCCGTCGCTATCTCTTGGCTCCTGGTGTTGGGTGTGTAGGTCTGGTCCCTCGGAGGTTGGTGGGGGTCTCGGACGCACCTGCGGCCTAGTTGGGGTTTTCACCCGTCGGGAAAGGTTTTCGCCCGTCGGGAAACCCCCCTGGAGGGCTGTCGCTATCTCTCAGCTCCTGGTGTTGGGTGTGTAGGTCTGGTCCCTCGGAGGTTGGTGGGGGTCTCAGACGCTCCTGCGTCCTAGTTGGGGTTTTCACCCGTCGGGAAACCCCCCTGGTGGGCCGTCGCTATCTCTCGGCTCCAGGTGTTCGGTGTGTAGGTCTGGTCCCTCGGAGGTTGGTGGGCGTCTCGGAGGCTCCTGCGGCCTAGTTGGGGTTTTTGCCCGTCGGGAAACCCCCCTGGTGGGCCGTCGGTCTCTCTCGGCTCCTGGTGTTGGGTGTGTAGGTCTGGTCCCTCGGAGGTTGGTGGGGGTGTCGGACACTCCTGCGGCGTAGTTGGGGTTTTCTACCGTCGGGAAACCCCCCTGGAGGGCTGTCGCTATCTCTCAGCTCCTGGTGTTGGGTGTGTAGGTCTGGTCCCTCGGAGGTTGGTGGGGGTCTCAGACGCTCCTGCGTCCTAGTTGGGGTTTTCACCCGTCGGGAAACCCCCCTGGTGGGCCGTCAGTCTCTCTCGGCTCCTGGTGTTGGGATTGTAGGTCTGGTCCCTCGGAGGTTGGTGGGGTTCTCGGAGGCTCCTGCGTCCTAGTTGGGGTTTTCTTCCGTCAGGAAACCCCCCTGGAGGGCTGTCGCTATCTCTCGGCTCCTGGTGTTGGGTGTGTAGGTCTGGTCCCTCGGAGGTTGGTGGGGGTCTCGGACGCTCCTGCGGCCTAGTTGGGGTTTTCAACCGTCGGGAAAGGTTTTCGCCCGTCCGGAAACCCCCCTAGAGGGCCGTCGGTCTCTCTCAGCTAATGGTCTTGGGTGTGTAGGGCTGGTCCCTCGGAGGTTGGTGGGGTTCTCGGATGCTCCTGCGGCCAAGTTGGGGTTTTCGCCCGTCGGGAAACCCCCCTGGTGGGCCGTCGCTATCTCTCAGCTCCTGGTGTTGGGTGTGTAGGTCTGGTCCCTCGGAGGTTGGTGGGGGTCTCAGACGCTCCTGCGTCCTAGTTGGGGTTTTCACCCGTCGGGAAACCCCCCTGGTGGGCCGTCGCTATCTCTCGGCTCCAGGTGTTCGGTGTGTAGGTCTGGTCCCTCGGAGGTTGGTGGGCGTCTCGGAGGCTCCTGCGGCCTAGTTGGGGTTTTTGCCCGTCGGGAAACCCCCCTGGTGGGCCGTCGGTCTCTCTCGGCTCCTGGTGTTGGGTGTGTAGGTCTGGTCCCTCGGAGGTTGGTGGGGGTGTCGGACGCTCCTGCGGCGTAGTTGGGGTTTTCTACCGTCGGGAAAGGTTTTCGCCCGTCGGGAAACCCCCCTGGAGGGCTGTCGCTATCTCTCAGCTCCTGGTGTTGGGTGTGTAGGTCTGGTCCCTCGGAGGTTGGTGGGGGTCTCAGACGCTCCTGCGTCCTAGTTGGGGTTTTCACCCGTCGGGAAACCCCCCTGGTGGGCCGTCGCTATCTCTCAGCTCCTGGTGTTGGGTGTGTAGGTCTGGTCCCTCGGAGGTTGGTGGGGGTCTCAGACGCTCCTGCGTCCTAGTTGGGGTTTTCACCCGTCGGGAAACCCCCCTGGTGGGCCGTCGCTATCTCTCGGCTCCAGGTGTTCGGTGTGTAGGTCTGGTCCCTCGGAGTTTGGTGGGGGTCTCGGACGCACCTGCGGCCTAGTTGGGGTTTTCACCCGTCGGGAAAGGTTTTCGCCCGTCGGGAAACCCCCCTGGAGGGCTGTCGCTATCTCTCAGCTCCTGGTGTTGGGTGTGTAGGTCTGGTCCCTCGGAGGTTGGTGGGGGTCTCAGACGCTCCTGCGTCCTAGTTGGGGTTTTCACCCGTCGGGAAACCCCCCTGGTGGGCCGTCGCTATCTCTCGGCTCCAGGTGTTCGGTGTGTAGGTCTGGTCCCTCGGAGTTTGGTGGGGGTCTCGGACGCACCTGCGGCCTAGTTGGGGTTTTCACCCGTCGGGAAAGGTTTTCGCCCGTCGGGAAACCCCCCTGGAGGGCTGTCGCTATCTCTCAGCTCCTGGTGTTGGGTGTGTAGGTCTGGTCCCTCGGAGGTTGGTGGGGGTCTCAGACGCTCCTGCGTCCTAGTTGGGGTTTTCATCCGTCGGGAAACCCCCCTGGTGGGCCGTCGGTCTCTCTCGGCTCCTGGTGTTGGGATTGTAGGTCTGGTCCCTCGGAGGTTGGTGGGGTTCTCGGAGGCTCCTGCGTCCTAGTTGGGGTTTTCTTCCGTCAGGAAACCCCCCTGGAGGGCTGTCGCTATCTCTCGGCTCCTGGTGTTGGGTGTGTAGGTCTGGTCCCTCGGAGGTTGGTGGGGGTCTCGGACGCTCCTGCGGCCTAGTTGGGGTTTTCAACCGTCGGGAAAGGTTTTCGCCCGTCCGGAAACCCCCCTAGAGGGCCGTCGGTCTCTCTCAGCTAATGGTCTTGGGTGTGTAGGTCTGGTCCCTCGGAGGTAGGTGGGGTTCTCGGAGGCTCCTGCGGCCAAGTTGGGGTTTTCGCCCGTCGGGAAACCCCCCTGGTGGGCCGTCGCTATCTCTCAGCTCCTGGTCTTGGGTGTGTAGGTCTGGTCCCTCGGAGGTTGGTGGGCGTCTCGGAGGCTCCTGCGGCCTAGTTGGGGTTTTTGCCCGTCGGGAAACCCCCCTGGTGGGCCGTCGGTCTCTCTCGGCTCCTGGTGTTGGGTGTGTAGGTCTGGTCCCTCGGAGGTTGGTGGGGGTGTCGGACGCTCCTGCGGCGTAGTTGGGGTTTTCTACCGTCGGGAAAGGTTTTCGCCCGTCGGGAAACCCCCCTGGAGGGCTGTCGCTATCTCTCAGCTCCTGGTGTTGGGTGTGTAGGTCTGGTCCCTCGGAGGTTGGTGGGGGTCTCAGACGCTCCTGCGTCCTAGTTGGGGTTTTCACCCGTCGGGAAACCCCCCTGGTGGGCCGTCGGTCTCTCTCGGCTCCTGGTGTTGGGATTGTAGGTCTGGTCCCTCGGAGGTTGGTGGGGGTCTCGGACGCTCCTGCGGCCTAGTTGGGGTTTTCAACCGTCGGGAAAGGTTTTCGCCCGTCCGTAAACCCCCCTAGAGGGCCGTCGGTCTCTCTCAGCTAATGGTCTTGGGTGTGTAGGTCTGGTCCCTCGGAGGTTGGTGGGGTTCTCGGAGGCTCCTGCGGCCAAGTTGGGGTTTTCGCCCGTCGGGAAACCCCCCTGGTGGGCCGTCGCTATCTCTTGGCTCCTGGTGTTGGGTGTGTAGGTCTGGTCCCTCGGAGGTTGGTGGGGGTCTCGGACGCACCTGCGGCCTAGTTGGGGTTTTCACCCGTCGGGAAAGGTTTTCGCCCGTCGGGAAACCCCCCTGGAGGGCTGTCGCTATCTCTCAGCTCCTGGTGTTGGGTGTGTAGGTCTGGTCCCTCGGAGGTTGGTGGGGGTCTCAGACGCTCCTGCGTCCTAGTTGGGGTTTTCACCCGTCGGGAAACCCCCCTGGTGGGCCGTCGCTATCTCTCGGCTCCAGGTGTTCGGTGTGTAGGTCTGGTCCCTCGGAGGTTGGTGGGCGTCTCGGAGGCTCCTGCGGCCTAGTTGGGGTTTTTGCCCGTCGGGAAACCCCCCTGGTGGGCCGTCGGTCTCTCTCGGCTCCTGGTGTTGGGTGTGTAGGTCTGGTCCCTCGGAGGTTGGTGGGGGTGTCGGACGCTCCTGCGGCGTAGTTGGGGTTTTCTACCGTCGGGAAACCCCCCTGGAGGGCTGTCGCTATCTCTCAGCTCCTGGTGTTGGGTGTGTAGGTCTGGTCCCTCGGAGGTTGGTGGGGGTCTCAGACGCTCCTGCGTCCTAGTTGGGGTTTTCACCCGTCGGGAAACCCCCCTGGTGGGCCGTCAGTCTCTCTCGGCTCCTGGTGTTGGGATTGTAGGTCTGGTCCCTCGGAGGTTGGTGGGGTTCTCGGAGGCTCCTGCGTCCTAGTTGGGGTTTTCTTCCGTCAGGAAACCCCCCTGGAGGGCTGTCGCTATCTCTCGGCTCCTGGTGTTGGGTGTGTAGGTCTGGTCCCTCGGAGGTTGGTGGGGGTCTCGGACGCTCCTGCGGCCTAGTTGGGGTTTTCAACCGTCGGGAAAGGTTTTCGCCCGTCCGGAAACCCCCCTAGAGGGCCGTCGGTCTCTCTCAGCTAATGGTCTTGGGTGTGTAGGTCTGGTCCCTCGGAGGTTGGTGGGGTTCTCGGATGCTCCTGCGGCCAAGTTGGGGTTTTCGCCCGTCGGGAAACCCCCCTGGTGGGCCGTCGCTATCTCTCAGCTCCTGGTGTTGTGTGTGTAGGTCTGGTCCCTCGGAGGTTGGTGGGGGTCTCGGACGCACCTGCGGCCTAGTTGGGGTTTTCACCCGTCGGGAAAGGTTTTCGCCCGTCGGGAAACCCCCCTGGAGGGCTGTCGCTATCTCTCAGCTCCTGGTGTTGGGTGTGTAGGTCTGGTCCCTCGGAGGTTGGTGGGGGTGTCGGACGCTCCTGCGGCGTAGTTGGGGTTTTCTACCGTCGGGAAACCCCCCTGGAGGGCTGTCGCTATCTCTCAGCTCCTGGTGTTGGGTGTGTAGGTCTGGTCCCTCGGAGGTTGGTGGGGGTCTCAGACGCTCCTGCGTCCTAGTTGGGGTTTTCACCCGTCGGGAAACCCCCCTGGTGGGCCGTCAGTCTCTCTCGGCTCCTGGTGTTGGGATTGTAGGTCTGGTCCCTCGGAGGTTGGTGGGGTTCTCGGAGGCTCCTGCGTCCTAGTTGGGGTTTTCTTCCGTCAGGAAACCCCCCTGGAGGGCTGTCGCTATCTCTCGGCTCCTGGTGTTGGGTGTGTAGGTCTGGTCCCTCGGAGGTTGGTGGGGGTCTCGGACGCTCCTGCGGCCTAGTTGGGGTTTTCAACCGTCGGGAAAGGTTTTCGCCCGTCCGGAAACCCCCCTAGAGGGCCGTCGGTCTCTCTCAGCTAATGGTCTTGGGTGTGTAGGTCTGGTCCCTCGGAGGTTGGTGGGGTTCTCGGATGCTCCTGCGGCCAAGTTGGGGTTTTCGCCCGTCGGGAAACCCCCCTGGTGGGCCGTCGCTATCTCTCAGCTCCTGGTGTTGGGTGTGTAGGTCTGGTCCCTCGGAGGTTGGTGGGGGTCTCAGACGCTCCTGCGTCCTAGTTGGGGTTTTCACCCGTCGGGAAACCCCCCTGGTGGGCCGTCGCTATCTCTCGGCTCCAGGTGTTCGGTGTGTAGGTCTGGTCCCTCGGAGGTTGGTGGGGGTCTCGGACGCACCTGCGGCCTAGTTGGGGTTTTCACCCGTCGGGAAAGGTTTTCGCCCGTCGGGAAACCCCCCTGGAGGGCTGTCGCTATCTCTCAGCTCCTGGTGTTGGGTGTGTAGGTCTGGTCCCTCGGAGGTTGGTGGGGGTCTCAGACGCTCCTGCGTCCTAGTTGGGGTTTTCACCCGTCGGGAAACCCCCCTGGTGGGCCGTCGGTCTCTCTCGGCTCCTGGTGTTGGGATTGTAGGTCTGGTCCCTCGGAGGTTGGTGGGGGTCTCGGACGCTCCTGCGGCCTAGTTGGGGTTTTCAACCGTCGGGAAAGGTTTTCGCCCGTCCGGAAACCCCCCTAGAGGGCCGTCGGTCTCTCTCAGCTAATGGTCTTGGGTGTGTAGGTCTGGTCCCTCGGAGGTTGGTGGGGTTCTCGGAGGCTCCTGCGGCCAAGTTGGGGTTTTCGCCCGTCGGGAAACCCCCCTGGTGGGCCGTCGCTATCTCTCAGCTCCTGGTGTTGGGTGTGTAGGTCTGGTCCCTCGGAGGTTGGTGGGGGTCTCAGACGCTCCTGCGTCCTAGTTGGGGTTTTCACCCGTCGGGAAACCCCCCTGGTGGGCCGTCGCTATCTCTCGGCTCCAGGTGTTCGGTGTGTAGGTCTGGTCCCTCGGAGTTTGGTGGGGGTCTCGGACGCACCTGCGGCCTAGTTGGGGTTTTCACCCGTCGGGAAAGGTTTTCGCCCGTCGGGAAACCCCCCTGGAGGGCTGTCGCTATCTCTCAGCTCCTGGTGTTGGGTGTGTAGGTCTGGTCCCTCGGAGGTTGGTGGGGGTCTCAGACGCTCCTGCGTCCTAGTTGGGGTTTTCATCCGTCGGGAAACCCCCCTGGTGGGCCGTCGGTCTCTCTCGGCTCCTGGTGTTGGGATTGTAGGTCTGGTCCCTCGGAGGTTGGTGGGGTTCTCGGAGGCTCCTGCGTCCTAGTTGGGGTTTTCTTCCGTCAGGAAACCCCCCTGGAGGGCTGTCGCTATCTCTCGGCTCCTGGTGTTGGGTGTGTAGGTCTGGTCCCTCGGAGGTTGGTGGGGGTCTCGGACGCTCCTGCGGCCTAGTTGGGGTTTTCAACCGTCGGGAAAGGTTTTCGCCCGTCCGGACCCCCCTAGAGGGCCGTCGGTCTCTCTCAGCTAATGGTCTTGGGTGTGTAGGTCTGGTCCCTCGGAGGTTGGTGGGGTTCTCGGAGGCTCCTGCGGCCAAGTTGGGGTTTTCGCCCGTCGGGAAACCCCCCTGGTGGGCCGTCGCTATCTCTCAGCTCCTGGTCTTGGGTGTGTAGGTCTGGTCCCTCGGAGGTTGGTGGGCGTCTCGGAGGCTCCTGCGGCCTAGTTGGGGTTTTTGCCCGTCGGGAAACCCCCCTGGAGGGCTGTCGCTATCTCTCGGCTCCTGGTGTTGGGTGTGTAGGTCTGGTCCCTCGGAGGTTGGTGGGGGTCTCGGACGCTCCTGCTGCCTAGTTGGGGTTTTCAACCGTCGGGAAAGGTTTTCGCCCGTCCGGAAACCCCCCTAGAGGGCCGTCGGTCTCTCTCAGCTAATGGTCTTGGGTGTGTAGGTCTGGTCCCTCGGAGGTTGGTGGGGTTCTCGGATGCTCCTGCGGCCAAGTTGGGGTTTTCGCCCGTCGGGAAACCCCCCTGGTGGGCCGTCGCTATCTCTCAGCTCCTGGTGTTGGGTGTGTAGGTCTGGTCCCTCGGAGGTTGGTGGGGGTCTCAGACGCTCCTGCGTCCTAGTTGGGGTTTTCACCCGTCGGGAAACCCCCCTGGTGGGCCGTCGCTATCTCTCGGCTCCAGGTGTTCGGTGTGTAGGTCTGGTCCCTCGGAGGTTGGTGGGGGTCTCGGACGCACCTGCGGCCTAGTTGGGGTTTTCACCCGTCGGGAAAGGTTTTCGCCCGTCGGGAAACCCCCCTGGAGGGCTGTCGCTATCTCTCAGCTCCTGGTGTTGGGTGTGTAGGTCTGGTCCCTCGGAGGTTGGTGGGGGTCTCAGACGCTCCTGCGTCCTAGTTGGGGTTTTCACCCGTCGGGAAACCCCCCTGGTGGGCCGTCGGTCTCTCTCGGCTCCTGGTGTTGGGATTGTAGGTCTGGTCCCTCGGAGGTTGGTGGGGGTCTCGGACGCTCCTGCGGCCTAGTTGGGGTTTTCAACCGTCGGGAAAGGTTTTCGCCCGTCCGGAAACCCCCCTAGAGGGCCGTCGGTCTCTCTCAGCTAATGGTCTTGGGTGTGTAGGTCTGGTCCCTCGGAGGTTGGTGGGGTTCTCGGAGGCTCCTGCGGCCAAGTTGGGGTTTTCGCCCGTCGGGAAACCCCCCTGGTGGGCCGTCGCTATCTCTCAGCTCCTGGTGTTGGGTGTGTAGGTCTGGTCCCTCGGAGGTTGGTGGGGGTCTCAGACGCTCCTGCGTCCTAGTTGGGGTTTTCACCCGTCGGGAAACCCCCCTGGTGGGCCGTCGCTATCTCTCGGCTCCAGGTGTTCGGTGTGTAGGTCTGGTCCCTCGGAGTTTGGTGGGGGTCTCGGACGCACCTGCGGCCTAGTTGGGGTTTTCACCCGTCGGGAAAGGTTTTCGCCCGTCGGGAAACCCCCCTGGAGGGCTGTCGCTATCTCTCAGCTCCTGGTGTTGGGTGTGTAGGTCTGGTCCCTCGGAGGTTTGTGGGGGTCTCAGACGCTCCTGCGTCCTAGTTGGGGTTTTCATCCGTCGGGAAACCCCCCTGGTGGGCCGTCGGTCTCTCTCGGCTCCTGGTGTTGGGATTGTAGGTCTGGTCCCTCGGAGGTTGGTGGGGTTCTCGGAGGCTCCTGCGTCCTAGTTGGGGTTTTCTTCCGTCAGGAAACCCCCCTGGAGGGCTGTCGCTATCTCTCGGCTCCTGGTGTTGGGTGTGTAGGTCTGGTCCCTCGGAGGTTGGTGGGGGTCTCGGACGCTCCTGCGGCCTAGTTGGGGTTTTCAACCGTCGGGAAAGGTTTTCGCCCGTCCGGAAACCCCCCTAGAGGGCCGTCGGTCTCTCTCAGCTAATGGTCTTGGGTGTGTAGGTCTGGTCCCTCGGAGGTTGGTGGGGTTCTCGGAGGCTCCTGCGGCCAAGTTGGGGTTTTCGCCCGTCGGGAAACCCCCCTGGTGGGCCGTCGCTATCTCTCAGCTCCTGGTCTTGGGTGTGTAGGTCTGGTCCCTCGGAGGTTGGTGGGCGTCTCGGAGGCTCCTGCGGCCTAGTTGGGGTTTTTGCCCGTCGGGAAACCCCCCTGGTGGGCCGTCGGTCTCTCTCGGCTCCTGGTGTTGGGTGTGTAGGTCTGGTCCCTCGGAGGTTGGTGGGGGTGTCGGACGCTCCTGCGGCGTAGTTGGGGTTTTCTACCGTCGGGAAAGGTTTTCGCCCGTCGGGAAACCCCCCTGGAGGGCTGTCGCTATCTCTCAGCTCCTGGTGTTGGGTGTGTAGGTCTGGTCCCTCGGAGGTTGGTGGGGGTCTCAGATGCTCCTGCGTCCTAGTTGGGGTTTTCACCCGTCGGGAAACCCCCCTGGTGGGCCGTCGGTCTCTCTCGGCTCCTGGTGTTGGGATTGTAGGTCTGGTCCCTCGGAGGTTGGTGGGGGTCTCGGACGCTCCTGCGGCCTAGTTGGGGTTTTCAACCGTCGGGAAAGGTTTTCGCCCGTCCGTAAACCCCCCTAGAGGGCCGTCGGTCTCTCTCAGCTAATGGTCTTGGGTGTGTAGGTCTGGTCCCTCGGAGGTTGGTGGGGTTCTCGGAGGCTCCTGCGGCCAAGTTGGGGTTTTCGCCCGTCGGGAAACCCCCCTGGTGGGCCGTCGCTATCTCTTGGCTCCTGGTGTTGGGTGTGTAGGTCTGGTCCCTCGGAGGTTGGTGGGGGTCTCGGACGCACCTGCGGCCTAGTTGGGGTTTTCACCCGTCGGGAAAGGTTTTCGCCCGTCGGGAAACCCCCCTGGAGGGCTGTCGCTATCTCTCAGCTCCTGGTGTTGGGTGTGTAGGTCTGGTCCCTCGGAGGTTGGTGGGGGTCTCAGACGCTCCTGCGTCCTAGTTGGGGTTTTCACCCGTCGGGAAACCCCCCTGGTGGGCCGTCGCTATCTCTCGGCTCCAGGTGTTCGGTGTGTAGGTCTGGTCCCTCGGAGGTTGGTGGGCGTCTCGGAGGCTCCTGCGGCCTAGTTGGGGTTTTTGCCCGTCGGGAAACCCCCCTGGTGGGCCGTCGGTCTCTCTCGGCTCCTGGTGTTGGGTGTGTAGGTCTGGTCCCTCGGAGGTTGGTGGGGGTGTCGGACGCTCCTGCGGCGTAGTTGGGGTTTTCTACCGTCGGGAAACCCCCCTGGAGGGCTGTCGCTATCTCTCAGCTCCTGGTGTTGGGTGTGTAGGTCTGGTCCCTCGGAGGTTGGTGGGGGTCTCAGACGCTCCTGCGTCCTAGTTGGGGTTTTCACCCGTCGGGAAACCCCCCTGGTGGGCCGTCAGTCTCTCTCGGCTCCTGGTGTTGGGATTGTAGGTCTGGTCCCTCGGAGGTTGGTGGGGTTCTCGGAGGCTCCTGCGTCCTAGTTGGGGTTTTCTTCCGTCAGGAAACCCCCCTGGAGGGCTGTCGCTATCTCTCGGCTCCTGGTGTTGGGTGTGTAGGTCTGGTCCCTCGGAGGTTGGTGGGGGTCTCGGACGCTCCTGCGGCCTAGTTGGGGTTTTCAACCGTCGGGAAAGGTTTTCGCCCGTCCGGAAACCCCCCTAGAGGGCCGTCGGTCTCTCTCAGCTAATGGTCTTGGGTGTGTAGGTCTGGTCCCTCGGAGGTTGGTGGGGTTCTCGGATGCTCCTGCGGCCAAGTTGGGGTTTTCGCCCGTCGGGAAACCCCCCTGGTGGGCCGTCGCTATCTCTCAGCTCCTGGTGTTGGGTGTGTAGGTCTGGTCCCTCGGAGGTTGGTGGGGGTCTCAGACGCTCCTGCGTCCTAGTTGGGGTTTTCACCCGTCGGGAAACCCCCCTGGTGGGCCGTCGCTATCTCTCGGCTCCAGGTGTTCGGTGTGTAGGTCTGGTCCCTCGGAGGTTGGTGGGGGTCTCGGACGCACCTGCGGCCTAGTTGGGGTTTTCACCCGTCGGGAAAGGTTTTCGCCCGTCGGGAAACCCCCCTGGAGGGCTGTCGCTATCTCTCAGCTCCTGGTGTTGGGTGTGTAGGTCTGGTCCCTCGGAGGTTGGTGGGGGTCTCAGACGCTCCTGCGTCCTAGTTGGGGTTTTCACCCGTCGGGAAACCCCCCTGGTGGGCCGTCGGTCTCTCTCGGCTCCTGGTGTTGGGATTGTAGGTCTGGTCCCTCGGAGGTTGGTGGGGGTCTCGGACGCTCCTGCGGCCTAGTTGGGGTTTTCAACCGTCGGGAAAGGTTTTCGCCCGTCCGGAAACCCCCCTAGAGGGCCGTCGGTCTCTCTCAGCTAATGGTCTTGGGTGTGTAGGTCTGGTCCCTCGGAGGTTGGTGGGGTTCTCGGAGGCTCCTGCGGCCAAGTTGGGGTTTTCGCCCGTCGGGAAACCCCCCTGGTGGGCCGTCGCTATCTCTCAGCTCCTGGTGTTGGGTGTGTAGGTCTGGTCCCTCGGAGGTTGGTGGGGGTCTCAGACGCTCCTGCGTCCTAGTTGGGGTTTTCACCCGTCGGGAAACCCCCCTGGTGGGCCGTCGCTATCTCTCGGCTCCAGGTGTTCGGTGTGTAGGTCTGGTCCCTCGGAGTTTGGTGGGGGTCTCGGACGCACCTGCGGCCTAGTTGGGGTTTTCACCCGTCGGGAAAGGTTTTCGCCCGTCGGGAAACCCCCCTGGAGGGCTGTCGCTATCTCTCAGCTCCTGGTGTTGGGTGTGTAGGTCTGGTCCCTCGGAGGTTGGTGGGGGTCTCAGACGCTCCTGCGTCCTAGTTGGGGTTTTCATCCGTCGGGAAACCCCCCTGGTGGGCCGTCGGTCTCTCTCGGCTCCTGGTGTTGGGATTGTAGGTCTGGTCCCTCGGAGGTTGGTGGGGTTCTCGGAGGCTCCTGCGTCCTAGTTGGGGTTTTCTTCCGTCAGGAAACCCCCCTGGAGGGCTGTCGCTATCTCTCGGCTCCTGGTGTTGGGTGTGTAGGTCTGGTCCCTCGGAGGTTGGTGGGGGTCTCGGACGCTCCTGCGGCCTAGTTGGGGTTTTCAACCGTCGGGAAAGGTTTTCGCCCGTCCGGAAACCCCCCTAGAGGGCCGTCGGTCTCTCTCAGCTAATGGTCTTGGGTGTGTAGGTCTGGTCCCTCGGAGGTTGGTGGGGTTCTCGGAGGCTCCTGCGGCCAAGTTGGGGTTTTCGCCCGTCGGGAAACCCCCCTGGTGGGCCGTCGCTATCTCTCAGCTCCTGGTCTTGGGTGTGTAGGTCTGGTCCCTCGGAGGTTGGTGGGCGTCTCGGAGGCTCCTGCGGCCTAGTTGGGGTTTTTGCCCGTCGGGAAACCCCCCTGGTGGGCCGTCGGTCTCTCTCGGCTCCTGGTGTTGGGTGTGTAGGTCTGGTCCCTCGGAGGTTGGTGGGGGTGTCGGACGCTCCTGCGGCGTAGTTGGGGTTTTCTACCGTCGGGAAAGGTTTTCGCCCGTCGGGAAACCCCCCTGGAGGGCTGTCGCTATCTCTCAGCTCCTGGTGTTGGGTGTGTAGGTCTGGTCCCTCGGAGGTTGGTGGGGGTCTCAGACGCTCCTGCGTCCTAGTTGGGGTTTTCACCCGTCGGGAAACCCCCCTGGTGGGCCGTCGGTCTCTCTCGGCTCCTGGTGTTGGGATTGTAGGTCTGGTCCCTCGGAGGTTGGTGGGGGTCTCGGACGCTCCTGCGGCCTAGTTGGGGTTTTCAACCGTCGGGAAAGGTTTTCGCCCGTCCGTAAACCCCCCTAGAGGGCCGTCGGTCTCTCTCAGCTAATGGTCTTGGGTGTGTAGGTCTGGTCCCTCGGAGGTTGGTGGGGTTCTCGGAGGCTCCTGCGGCCAAGTTGGGGTTTTCGCCCGTCGGGAAACCCCCCTGGTGGGCCGTCGCTATCTCTTGGCTCCTGGTGTTGGGTGTGTAGGTCTGGTCCCTCGGAGGTTGGTGGGGGTCTCGGACGCACCTGCGGCCTAGTTGGGGTTTTCACCCGTCGGGAAAGGTTTTCGCCCGTCGGGAAACCCCCCTGGAGGGCTGTCGCTATCTCTCAGCTCCTGGTGTTGGGTGTGTAGGTCTGGTCCCTCGGAGGTTGGTGGGGGTCTCAGACGCTCCTGCGTCCTAGTTGGGGTTTTCACCCGTCGGGAAACCCCCCTGGTGGGCCGTCGCTATCTCTCGGCTCCAGGTGTTCGGTGTGTAGGTCTGGTCCCTCGGAGGTTGGTGGGCGTCTCGGAGGCTCCTGCGGCCTAGTTGGGGTTTTTGCCCGTCGGGAAACCCCCCTGGTGGGCCGTCGGTCTCTCTCGGCTCCTGGTGTTGGGTGTGTAGGTCTGGTCCCTCGGAGGTTGGTGGGGGTGTCGGACACTCCTACGGCGTAGTTGGGGTTTTCTACCGTCGGGAAACCCCCCTGGAGGGCTGTCGCTATCTCTCAGCTCCTGGTGTTGGGTGTGTAGGTCTGGTCCCTCGGAGGTTGGTGGGGGTCTCAGACGCTCCTGCGTCCTAGTTGGGGTTTTCACCCGTCGGGAAACCCCCCTGGTGGGCCGTCAGTCTCTCTCGGCTCCTGGTGTTGGGATTGTAGGTCTGGTCCCTCGGAGGTTGGTGGGGTTCTCGGAGGCTCCTGCGTCCTAGTTGGGGTTTTCTTCCGTCAGGAAACCCCCCTGGAGGGCTGTCGCTATCTCTCGGCTCCTGGTGTTGGGTGTGTAGGTCTGGTCCCTCGGAGGTTGGTGGGGGTCTCGGACGCTCCTGCGGCCTAGTTGGGGTTTTCAACCGTCGGGAAAGGTTTTCGCCCGTCCGGAAACCCCCCTAGAGGGCCGTCGGTCTCTCTCAGCTAATGGTCTTGGGTGTGTAGGGCTGGTCCCTCGGAGGTTGGTGGGGTTCTCGGATGCTCCTGCGGCCAAGTTGGGGTTTTCGCCCGTCGGGAAACCCCCCTGGTGGGCCGTCGCTATCTCTCAGCTCCTGGTGTTGGGTGTGTAGGTCTGGTCCCTCGGAGGTTGGTGGGGGTCTCAGACGCTCCTGCGTCCTAGTTGGGGTTTTCACCCGTCGGGAAACCCCCCTGGTGGGCCGTCGCTATCTCTCGGCTCCAGGTGTTCGGTGTGTAGGTCTGGTCCCTCGGAGGTTGGTGGGGGTCTCGGACGCACCTGCGGCCTAGTTGGGGTTTTCACCCGTCGGGAAAGGTTTTCGCCCGTCGGGAAACCCCCCTGGAGGGCTGTCGCTATCTCTCAGCTCCTGGTGTTGGGTGTGTAGGTCTGGTCCCTCGGAGGTTGGTGGGGGTGTCGGACGCTCCTGCGGCGTAGTTGGGGTTTTCTACCGTCGGGAAACCCCCCTGGAGGGCTGTCGCTATCTCTCAGCTCCTGGTGTTGGGTGTGTAGGTCTGGTCCCTCGGAGGTTGGTGGGGGTCTCAGACGCTCCTGCGTCCTAGTTGGGGTTTTCACCCGTCGGGAAACCCCCCTGGTGGGCCGTCAGTCTCTCTCGGCTCCTGGTGTTGGGATTGTAGGTCTGGTCCCTCGGAGGTTGGTGGGGTTCTCGGAGGCTCCTGCGTCCTAGTTGGGGTTTTCTTCCGTCAGGAAACCCCCCTGGAGGGCTGTCGCTATCTCTCGGCTCCTGGTGTTGGGTGTGTAGGTCTGGTCCCTCGGAGGTTGGTGGGGGTCTCGGACGCTCCTGCGGCCTAGTTGGGGTTTTCAACCGTCGGGAAAGGTTTTCGCCCGTCCGGAAACCCCCCTAGAGGGCCGTCGGTCTCTCTCAGCTAATGGTCTTGGGTGTGTAGGTCTGGTCCCTCGGAGGTTGGTGGGGTTCTCGGATGCTCCTGCGGCCAAGTTGGGGTTTTCGCCCGTCGGGAAACCCCCCTGGTGGGCCGTCGCTATCTCTCAGCTCCTGGTGTTGGGTGTGTAGGTCTGGTCCCTCGGAGGTTGGTGGGGGTCTCAGACGCTCCTGCGTCCTAGTTGGGGTTTTCACCCGTCGGGAAACCCCCCTGGTGGGCCGTCGCTATCTCTCGGCTCCAGGTGTTCGGTGTGTAGGTCTGGTCCCTCGGAGGTTGGTGGGGGTCTCGGACGCACCTGCGGCCTAGTTGGGGTTTTCACCCGTCGGGAAAGGTTTTCGCCCGTCGGGAAACCCCCCTGGAGGGCTGTCGCTATCTCTCAGCTCCTGGTGTTGGGTGTGTAGGTCTGGTCCCTCGGAGGTTGGTGGGGGTCTCAGACGCTCCTGCGTCCTAGTTGGGGTTTTCACCCGTCGGGAAACCCCCCTGGTGGGCCGTCGGTCTCTCTCGGCTCCTGGTGTTGGGATTGTAGGTCTGGTCCCTCGGAGGTTGGTGGGGGTCTCGGACGCTCCTGCGGCCTAGTTGGGGTTTTCAACCGTCGGGAAAGGTTTTCGCCCGTCCGGAAACCCCCCTAGAGGGCCGTCGGTCTCTCTCAGCTAATGGTCTTGGGTGTGTAGGTCTGGTCCCTCGGAGGTTGGTGGGGTTCTCGGAGGCTCCTGCGGCCAAGTTGGGGTTTTCGCCCGTCGGGAAACCCCCCTGGTGGGCCGTCGCTATCTCTCAGCTCCTGGTGTTGGGTGTGTAGGTCTGGTCCCTCGGAGGTTGGTGGGGGTCTCAGACGCTCCTGCGTCCTAGTTGGGGTTTTCACCCGTCGGGAAACCCCCCTGGTGGGCCGTCGCTATCTCTCGGCTCCAGGTGTTCGGTGTGTAGGTCTGGTCCCTCGGAGTTTGGTGGGGGTCTCGGACGCACCTGCGGCCTAGTTGGGGTTTTCACCCGTCGGGAAAGGTTTTCGCCCGTCGGGAAACCCCCCTGGAGGGCTGTCGCTATCTCTCAGCTCCTGGTGTTGGGTGTGTAGGTCTGGTCCCTCGGAGGTTGGTGGGGGTCTCAGACGCTCCTGCGTCCTAGTTGGGGTTTTCATCCGTCGGGAAACCCCCCTGGTGGGCCGTCGGTCTCTCTCGGCTCCTGGTGTTGGGATTGTAGGTCTGGTCCCTCGGAGGTTGGTGGGGTTCTCGGAGGCTCCTGCGTCCTAGTTGGGGTTTTCTTCCGTCAGGAAACCCCCCTGGAGGGCTGTCGCTATCTCTCGGCTCCTGGTGTTGGGTGTGTAGGTCTGGTCCCTCGGAGGTTGGTGGGGGTCTCGGACGCTCCTGCGGCCTAGTTGGGGTTTTCAACCGTCGGGAAAGGTTTTCGCCCGTCCGGAAACCTCCCTAGAGGGCCGTCGGTCTCTCTCAGCTAATGGTCTTGGGTGTGTAGGTCTGGTCCCTCGGAGGTTGGTGGGGTTCTCGGAGGCTCCTGCGGCCAAGTTGGGGTTTTCGCCCGTCGGGAAACCCCCCTGGTGGGCCGTCGCTATCTCTCAGCTCCTGGTCTTGGGTGTGTAGGTCTGGTCCCTCGGAGGTTGGTGGGCGTCTCGGAGGCTCCTGCGGCCTAGTTGGGGTTTTTGCCCGTCGGGAAACCCCCCTGGTGGGCCGTCGGTCTCTCTCGGCTCCTGGTGTTGGGTGTGTAGGTCTGGTCCCTCGGAGGTTGGTGGGGGTGTCGGACGCTCCTGCGGCGTAGTTGGGGTTTTCTACCGTCGGGAAAGGTTTTCGCCCGTCGGGAAACCCCCCTGGAGGGCTGTCGCTATCTCTCAGCTCCTGGTGTTGGGTGTGTAGGTCTGGTCCCTCGGAGGTTGGTGGTGTCTCAGACGCTCCTGCGTCCTAGTTGGGGTTTTCACCCGTCGGGAAACCCCCCTGGTGGGCCGTCGCTATCTCTCAGCTCCTGGTGTTGGGTGTGTAGGTCTGGTCCCTCGGAGGTTGGTGGGGGTCTCAGACGCTCCTGCGTCCTAGTTGGGGTTTTCACCCGTCGGGAAACCCCCCTGGTGGGCCGTCGCTATCTCTCGGCTCCAGGTGTTCGGTGTGTAGGTCTGGTCCCTCGGAGTTTGGTGGGGGTCTCGGACGCACCTGCGGCCTAGTTGGGGTTTTCACCCGTCGGGAAAGGTTTTCGCCCGTCGGGAAACCCCCCTGGAGGGCTGTCGCTATCTCTCAGCTCCTGGTGTTGGGTGTGTAGGTCTGGTCCCTCGGAGGTTGGTGGGGGTCTCAGACGCTCCTGCGTCCTAGTTGGGGTTTTCATCCGTCGGGAAACCCCCCTGGTGGGCCGTCGGTCTCTCTCGGCTCCTGGTGTTGGGATTGTAGGTCTGGTCCCTCGGAGGTTGGTGGGGTTCTCGGAGGCTCCTGCGTCCTAGTTGGGGTTTTCTTCCGTCAGGAAACCCCCCTGGAGGGCTGTCGCTATCTCTCGGCTCCTGGTGTTGGGTGTGTAGGTCTGGTCCCTCGGAGGTTGGTGGGGGTCTCGGACGCTCCTGCGGCCTAGTTGGGGTTTTCAACCGTCGGGAAAGGTTTTCGCCCGTCCGGAAACCCCCCTAGAGGGCCGTCGGTCTCTCTCAGCTAATGGTCTTGGGTGTGTAGGTCTGGTCCCTCGGAGGTTGGTGGGGTTCTCGGAGGCTCCTGCGGCCAAGTTGGGGTTTTCGCCCGTCGGGAAACCCCCCTGGTGGGCCGTCGCTATCTCTCAGCTCCTGGTCTTGGGTGTGTAGGTCTGGTCCCTCGGAGGTTGGTGGGCGTCTCGGAGGCTCCTGCGGCCTAGTTGGGGTTATTGCCCGTCGGGAAACCCCCCTGGTGGGCCGTCGGTCTCTCTCGGCTCCTGGTGTTGGGTGTGTAGGTCTGGTCCCTCGGAGGTTGGTGGGGGTGTCGGACGCTCCTGCGGCGTAGTTGGGGTTTTCTACCGTCGGGAAAGGTTTTCGCCCGTCGGGAAACCCCCCTGGAGGGCTGTCGCTATCTCTCAGCTCCTGGTGTTGGGCGTGTAGGTCTGGTCCCTCGGAGGTTGGTGGGGGTCTCAGACGCTCCTGCGTCCTAGTTGGGGTTTTCACCCGTCGGGAAACCCCCCTGGTGGGCCGTCGGTCTCTCTCGGCTCCTGGTGTTGGGATTGTAGGTCTGGTCCCTCGGAGGTTGGTGGGGGTCTCGGACGCTCCTGCGGCCTAGTTGGGGTTTTCAACCGTCGGGAAAGGTTTTCGCCCGTCCGTAAACCCCCCTAGAGGGCCGTCGGTCTCTCTCAGCTAATGGTCTTGGGTGTGTAGGTCTGGTCCCTCGGAGGTTGGTGGGGTTCTCGGAGGCTCCTGCGGCCAAGTTGGGGTTTTCGCCCGTCGGGAAACCCCCCTGGTGGGCCGTCGCTATCTCTTGGCTCCTGGTGTTGGGTGTGTAGGTCTGGTCCCTCGGAGGTTGGTGGGGGTCTCGGACGCACCTGCGGCCTAGTTGGGGTTTTCACCCGTCGGGAAAGGTTTTCGCCCGTCGGGAAACCCCCCTGGAGGGCTGTCGCTATCTCTCAGCTCCTGGTGTTGGGTGTGTAGGTCTGGTCCCTCGGAGGTTGGTGGGGGTCTCAGACGCTCCTGCGTCCTAGTTGGGGTTTTCACCCGTCGGGAAACCCCCCTGGTGGGCCGTCGCTATCTCTCGGCTCCAGGTGTTCGGTGTGTAGGTCTGGTCCCTCGGAGGTTGGTGGGGGTCTCGGACGCACCTGCGGCCTAGTTGGGGTTTTCACCCGTCGGGAAAGGTTTTCGCCCGTCGGGAAACCCCCCTGGAGGGCTGTCGCTATCTCTCAGCTCCTGGTGTTGGGTGTGTAGGTCTGGTCCCTCGGAGGTTGGTGGGGGTCTCAGACGCTCCTGCGTCCTAGTTGGGGTTTTCACCCGTCGGGAAAGGTTTTCGCCCGTCCGGAAACCCCCCTAGAGGGCCGTCGGTCTCTCTCAGCTAATGGTCTTGGGTGTGTTGGTCTGGTCCCTCGGAGGTTGGTGGGGTTCTCGGAGGCTCCTGCGGCCAAGTTGGGGTTTTCGCCCGTCGGGAAACCCCCCTGGTGGGCCGTCGCTATCTCTCAGCTCCTGGTGTTGGGTGTGTAGGTCTGGTCCCTCGGAGGTTGGTGGGGGTCTCAGACGCTCCTGCGTCCTAGTTGGGGTTTTCACCCGTTGGGAAACCCCCCTGGTGGGTCGTCGCTATCTCTCGGCTCCAGGTGTTCGGTGTGTAGGTCTGGTCCCTCGGAGGTTGGTGGGGGTCTCGGACGCACCTGCGGAATAGTTGGGGTTTTCACCCGTCGGGAAACCCCCCTGGAGGGCTGTCGCTATCTCTTAGCTCCTGGTGTTGGGTGTGTAGGTCTGGTCCCTCGGAGGTTGGTGGGGGTCTCAGACGCTCCTGCGTCCTAGTTGGGGATTTCACCCGTCGGGAAACCCCCCTGGTGGGCCGTCGGTCTCTCTCGGCTCCTGGTGTTGGGATTGTAGGTCTGGTCCCTCGGAGGTTGGTGGGGTTCTCGGAGGCTCCTGCGTCCTAGTTGGGGTTTTCTTCCGTCAGGAAACCCCCCTGGAGGGCTGTCGCTATCTCTCGGCTCCTGGTGTTGGGTGTGTGGGTCTGGTCCCTCGGAGGTTGGTGGGGGTCTCGGACGCTCCTGCGGCCTAGTTGGGGTTTTCAACCGTCGGGAAAGGTTTTCGCCCGTCCGGAAACCCCCCTAGAGGGCCGTCGGTCTCTCTCAGCTAATGGTCTTGGGTGTGTAGGTCTGGTCCCTCGGAGGTTGGTGGGGTTCTCGGAGGCTCCTGCGGCCAAGTTGGGGTTTTCGCCCGTCGGGAAACCCCCCTGGTGGGCCGTCGCTATCTCTCAGCTCCTGGTGTTGGGTGTGTAGGTCTGGTCCCTCGGAGGTTGGTGGGGGTCTCAGACGCTCCTGCGTCCTAGTTGGGGTTTTCACCCGTCGGGAAACCCCCCTGGTGGGCCGTCGCTATCTCTCGGCTCCAGGTGTTCGGTGTGTAGGTCTGGTCCCTCGGAGGTTGGTGGGGGTCTCGGA
The DNA here is from genome assembly GCA_024610705.1 of Tetragnatha versicolor. Classification (NCBI taxonomy): domain Eukaryota; kingdom Metazoa; phylum Arthropoda; class Arachnida; order Araneae; family Tetragnathidae; genus Tetragnatha; species Tetragnatha versicolor. Next base: position 1,792,693 of record JANDEH010000004.1, read on the forward strand.
CGCACCTGCGGCCTAGTTGGGGTTTTCACCCGTCGGGAAAGGTTTTCGCCCGTCGGGAAACCCCCCTGGAGGGCTGTCGCTATCTCTCAGCTCCTGGTGTTGGGTGTGTAGGTCTGGTCCCTCGGAGGTTGGTGGGGGTCTCAGACGCTCCTGCGTCCTAGTTGGGGATTTCATCCGTCGGGAAACCCCCCTGGTGGGCCGTCGGTCTCTCTCGGCTCCTGGTGTTGGGATTGTAGGTCTGGTCCCTCGGAGGTTGGTGGGGTTCTCGGAGGCTCCTGCGTCCTAGTTGGGGTTTTCTTCCGTCAGGAAACCCCCCTGGAGGGCTGTCGCTATCTCTCGGCTCCTGGTGTTGGGTGTGTAGGTCTGGTCCCTCGGAGGTTGGTGGGCGTCTCGGAGGCTCCTGCGGCCTAGTTGGGGTTTTTGCCCGTCGGGAAACCCCCCTGGTGGGCCGTCGGTCTCTCTCGGCTCCTGGTGTTGGGTGTGTAGGTCTGGTCCCTCGGAGGTTGGTGGGGGTGTCAGACGCTCCTGCGGCGTAGTTGGGGTTTTCTACCGTCGGGAAAGGTTTTCGCCCGTCGGGAAACCCCTCTGGAGGGCTGTCGCTATCTCTCGGCTCCTGGTGTTTGGTGTGTAGGTCTGGTACGTCGGAGGTTGGTGGGGGTCTCGGACGCTCCTGCGGCCAAGTTGGGGTTTTCGCCCGTCGGGAAACCCCCCTGGTGGGCCGTCGCTATCTCTCGGCTCCTGGTGTTGGGTGTGTAGGTCTGGTCCGTCGGAGGTTGGTGGGGTTCTTGGAGGCTACTGCGGCCAAGTTGGGGTTTTCGCCCGTAAAAACCCCCCTGATGGGCCGTCGGTCTCTCTCGGCTCCTGGTGTTGGGTGTGTAGGTCTGGTCCCTCGGAGGTTGGTTGGGGTCTCGGATGCTCCTGTGGCCTAGTTGGGGATTTCACCCGTCGGGACAGGTTTTCGCCCGTCGGGAAACCCCCCTGGTGGGCCGTCGGTCTCTCTCGGCTCCTGGTGTTGGGTGTGTAGGTCTGGTCCCTCGGAGGTTGGTGGGGGTGTCGGACGCTCCTGCGGCGTAGTTGGGGTTTTCTACCGTCAGGAAAGGTTTTCGCCCGTCGGGAAACCCCTCTGGAGGGCTGTCGCTATCTCTCGGCTCCTGGTGTTTGGTGTGTAGGTCTGGTACGTCGGAGGTTGGTGGGGTTCTCGGAGGCTACTGCGGCCAAGTTGGGGTTTTCGCCCGTAGGGAAACCCCCCTGGTGGGCCGTCGCTATCTCTCGGCTCCTGGTGTTGGGTGTGTAGGTCTGGTCCCTCGGAGGTTGGTTGGGGTCTCGGATGCTCCTGTGGCCTAGTTGGGGATTTCACCCGTCGGGACAGGTTTTCGCCCGTCGGGAAACCCCCCTGGTGGGGCGTCGGTCTCTCTCGGCTCCTGGTGTTGGGTGTGTAGGTCTGGTCCCTCGGAGGTTGGTGGGGGTCTCGGACGCTCCTGCGGCCTAGTTGGGGTTTTCAACCGTCGGGAAAGGTTTTCGCCCATCCGGAAACCCCCCTAGAGGGCCGTCGGTCTCTCTCAGCTAATGGTCTTGGGTGTGTAGGTCTGGTCCCTCGGAGGTTGGTGGGGTTCTCGGAGGCTCCTGTGGCCAAGTTGGGGTTTTCGCCCGTCGGGAAACCCCCCTGGTGGGCCGTCGCTATCTCTCAGCTCCTGGTGTTGGGTGTGTAGGTCTGGTCCCTCGGAGGTTGGTTGGGGTCCTGCGTCCTAGTTGGGGTTTTCTTCCGTCGGGAAACCCCCCTGGAGGGCCGTCGGTCTCTCTCAGCTCCTGGTCTTGGGTGTGTAGGTCTGGTCCCTCGGAGGTTGGTGGGCGTCTCGGAGGCTCCTGCGGCCTAGTTGGGGTTTTTGCCCGTCGGAAAACCCCCCTGGTGGGCCGTCGGTCTCTCTCGGCTCCTGGTGTTGGGTTTGTAGGTCTGGTCCCTCGGAGGTTGGTGGGGGTGTCGGACGCTCCTGCGGCGTAGTTGGGGTTTTCTACCGTCGGGAAAGGTTTTCGCCCGTCGGGAAACCCCTCTGGAGGGCTGTCGCTATCTCTCGGCTCCTGGTGTTTGGTGTGTAGGTCTGGTACGTCGGAGGTTGGTGGGGGTCTCGGACGCTCCTGCGGCCAAGTTGGGGTTTTCACCCGTTGGGAAAGGTTTTCGCCCGTCGGGAAACCCCCTAGAGGGCCGTCGGTCTCTCTCAGCTCCTGGTCTTAGGTGTGTAGGTCTGGTCCCTCGGAGGTTGGTGGGGTTCTCGGAGGCTCCTGCGGCCAAGTTGGGGTTTTCGCCCGTCGGGAAACCCCCCTGGTGGGCCATCGCTATCTCTCGGCTCCTGGTGTTGGGTGTAAAGGTCTGGTCCGTCGGAGGTTGGTGGGGTTCTCGGAGGCTACTGCGGCCAAGTTGGGGTTTTCGCCCGTAGGGAAACCCCCCTGGTGGGCCGTCGCTATCTCTCAGCTCCTGGTGTTGGGTGTGTAGGTCTGGTCCCTCGGAGGTTGGTTGGGGTCCTGCGTCCTAGTTGGGGTTTTCTTCCGTCGGGAAACCCCCCTGGAGGGCCGTCGGTCTCTCTCAGCTCCTGGTCTTGGGTGTGTAGGTCTGGTCCCTCGGAGGTTGGTGGGCGTCTCGGAGGCTCCTGCGGCCTAGTTGGGGTTTTTGCCCGTCGGAAAACCCCCCTGGTGGGCCGTCGGTCTCTCTCGGCTCCTGGTGTTGGGTGTGTAGGTCTGGTCCCTCGGAGGTTGGTGGGGGTGTCGGACGCTCCTGCGGCGTAGTTGGGGTTTTCTACCGTCGGGAAAGGTTTTCGCCCGTCGGGAAACCCCTCTGGAGGGCTGTCGCTATCTCTCGGCTCCTGGTGTTTGGTGTGTAGGTCTGGTACGTCGGAGGTTGGTGGGGGTCTCGGACGCTCCTGCGGCCAAGTTGGGGTTTTCACCCGTTGGGAAAGGTTTTCGCCCGTCGGGAAACCCCCTAGAGGGCCGTCGGTCTCTCTCAGCTCCTGGTCTTAGGTGTGTAGGTCTGGTCCCTCGGAGGTTGGTGGGGTTCTCGGAGGCTCCTGCGGCCAAGTTGGGGTTTTCGCCCGTCGGGAAACCCCCCTGGTGGGCCGTCGCTATCTCTCGGCTCCTGGTGTTGGGTGTAAAGGTCTGGTCCGTCGGAGGTTGGTGGGGTTCTCGGAGGCTACTGCGGCCAAGTTGGGGTTTTCGCCCGTAGGGAAACCCCCCTGGTGGGCCGTCGCTATCTCTCAGCTCCTGGTGTTGGGTGTGTAGGTCTGGTCCCTCGGAGGTTGGTTGGGGTCCTGCGTCCTAGTTGGGGTTTTCTTCCGTCGGGAAACCCCCCTGGAGGGCCGTCGGTCTCTCTCAGCTCCTGGTCTTGGGTGTGTAGGTCTGGTCCCTCGGAGGTTGGTGGGCGTCTCGGAGGCTCCTGCGGCCTAGTTGGGGTTTTTGCCCGTCGGAAAACCCCCCTGGTGGGCCGTCGGTCTCTCTCGGCTCCTGGTGTTGGGTGTGTAGGTCTGGTCCCTCGGAGGTTGGTGGGGGTGTCGGACGCTCCTGCGGCGTAGTTGGGGTTTTCTACCGTCGGGAAAGGTTTTCGCCCGTCGGGAAACCCCTCTGGAGGGCTGTCGCTATCTCTCGGCTCCTGGTGTTTGGTGTGTAGGTCTGGTACGTCGGAGGTTGGTGGGGGTCTCGGACGCTCCTGCGGCCAAGTTGGGGTTTTCACCCGTTGGGAAAGGTTTTCGCCCGTCGGGAAACCCCCTAGAGGGCCGTCGGTCTCTCTCAGCTCCTGGTCTTAGGTGTGTAGGTCTGGTCCCTCGGAGGTTGGTGGGGTTCTCGGAGGCTCCTGCGGCCAAGTTGGGGTTTTCGCCCGTTGGGAAACCCCCCTGGTGGGCCGTCGCTATCTCTCGGCTCCTGGTGTTGGGTGTAAAGGTCTGGTCCGTCGGAGGTTGGTGGGGTTCTCGGAGGCTACTGCGGCCAAGTTGGGGTTTTCGCCCGTAGGGAAACCCCCCTGGTGGGCCGTCGCTATCTCTCAGCTCCTGGTGTTGGGTGTGTAGGTCTGGTCCCTCGGAGGTTGGTTGGGGTCCTGCGTCCTAGTTGGGGTTTTCTTCCGTCGGGAAACCCCCCTGGAGGGCCGTCGGTCTCTCTCAGCTCCTGGTCTTGGGTGTGTAGGTCTGGTCCCTCCGAGGTTGGTGGGCGTCTCGGAGGCTCCTGCGGCCTAGTTGGGGTTTTTGCCCGTCGGAAAACCCCCCTGGTGGGCCGTCGGTCTCTCTCGGCTCCTGGTGTTGGGTGTGTAGGTCTGGTCCCTCGGAGGTTGGTGGGGGTGTCGGACGCTCCTGCGGCGTAGTTGGGGTTTTCTACCGTCGGGAAAGGTTTTCGCCCGTCGGGAAACCCCTCTGGAGGGCTGTCGCTATCTCTCGGCTCCTGGTGTTTGGTGTGTAGGTCTGGTACGTCGGAGGTTGGTGGGGGTCTCGGACGCTCCTGCGGCCTAGTTGGGGTTTTCAACCGTCGGGAAAGGTTTTCGCCCGTCGGGAAACCCCCCTGGAGGGCCGTCGCTATCTCTCAGCTCCTGGTGTTGGGTGTGTAGGTCTGGTCCCTCGGAGGTTGGTGGGGGTCTCGGACGCTCCTGCGGCCTAGTTGGGGTTTTCACCCGTCGGGAAACTCCCCTGGAGGGCCGTCGCTATCTCTCAGCTCCTGGTGTTCGGTGTTTAGGTCTGGTCCCTCGGAGGTTGGTGGGGGTCTCGGACGCACCTGCGGCCTAGTTGGGGTTTTCACCCGTCGGGAAAGGTTTTCGCCCGTCGGGAAACCCCCCTGGAGGGCTGTCGCTATCTCTCAGCTCCTGGTGTTGGGTGTGTAGGTCTGGTCCCTCGGAGGTTGGTGGGGGTCTCAGACGCTCCTGCGGCCTAGTTGGGGTTTTCACCCGTCGGGGAACCCCCCTGGTGGACCGTCCGTCTCTCTCGGCTCCTGGTGTTGGGATTGTATGTCTGGTCCCTCGGAGGTTGGTGGGGTTCTCGGAGGCTCCTGCGTCCTAGTTGGGGTTTTCTTCCGTCGGGAAACCCCCCTGGAGGGCTGTCGCTATCTCTCGGCTCCTGGTGTTGGGTGTGTAGGTCTGGTCCCTCGGAGGTTGGTGGGGGTCTCGGACGCTCCTGCGGCCTAGTTGGGGTTTTCACCCGTCGGGAAAGGTTTTCGCCTGTCGGGAAACCCCCCTGGAGGGCTGTCGCTATCTCTCGGCTCCTGGTGTTGGGTGTGTAGGTCTGGTACGTCGGAGGTTGGTGGGGGTCTCGGACGCTCCTGCGGCCTAATTGGGGTTTTCACCCGTCGGGAAAGGTTTTCGCCCGTCGGGAAACCCCCCTGGAGGGCCGTCGCTATCTCTCAGCTCCTGGTGTTGGGTGTGTAGGTCTGGTCCCTCGGAGGTTGGTGGGGGTCTCGGAGGCTCCTGCCGCCTAGTTGGGGTTTTCACCCGTCGGGAAAGGTTTTCGCCCGTCAGGAAACCCCCCTGGAGGGCCGTCGCTATCTCTCAGCTCCTGGTGTTGGGTGTGTAGGTCTGGTCCCTCGGAGGTTGGTGGGGGTCTCGGACGCTCCTGCGGCCTAGTTGGGGTTTTCACCCGTCGGGAAACCCCCCTGGAGGGCCGTCGCTATCTCTCAGCTCCTGGTGTTCGGTGTTTAGGTCTGGTCCCTCGGAGGTTGGTGGGGGTCTCGGACGCACCTGCGGCCTAGTTGGGGTTTTCACCCGTCGGGAAAGGTTTTCGCCCGTCGGGAAACCCCCCTGGAGGGCTGTCGCTATCTCTCAGCTCCTGGTGTTGGGTGTGTAGGTCTGGTCCCTCGGAGGTTGGTGGGGGTCTCAGACGCTCCTGCGGCCTAGTTGGGGTTTTCACCCGTCGGGGAACCCCCCTGGTGGACCGTCCGTCTCTCTCGGCTCCTGGTGTTGGGATTGTATGTCTGGTCCCTCGGAGGTTGGTGGGGTTCTCGGAGGCTCCTGCGTCCTAGTTGGGGTTTTCTTCCGTCGGGAAACCCCCCTGGAGGGCTGTCGCTATCTCTCGGCTCCTGGTGTTGGGTGTGTAGGTCTGGTCCCTCGGAGGTTGGTGGGGGTCTCGGACGCTCCTGCGGCCTAGTTGGGGTTTTCACCCGTCGGGAAAGGTTTTCGCCTGTCGGGAAACCCCCCTGGAGGGCTGTCGCTATCTCTCGGCTCCTGGTGTTGGGTGTGCAGGTCTGGTACGTCGGAGGTTGGTGGGGGTCTCGGCCGCTCCTGCGGCCTAATTGGGGTTTTCACCCGTCGGGAAAGGTTTTCGCCCGTCGGGAAACCCCCCTAGAGGGCCGTCGGTCTCTCTCAGCTCCTGGTCTTGGGTGTGTAGGTCTGGTCCCTCGGAGGTTGGTGGGGTTCTCGGAGGCTCCTTCGGCCAAGTTGGGGTTTTCGCCCGTCGGGAAACCCCCCTGGTGGGCCGTCCCTATCTCTCAGCTCCTGGTGTTGGGTGTGTAGGTCTGGTCCCTCGGAGGTTGGTTGGGGTCCTGCGTCCTAATTGGGGTTTTCTTCCGTCGGGAAACCCCCCTGGAGGGCCGTCGGTCTCTCTCAGCTCCTGGTCTTGGGTGTGTAGGTCTGGTCCCTCGGAGGTTGGTGGGGTTCTCGGAGGCTCCTGCGGCCAAGTTGGGGTTTTCGCCCGTCGGGAAACCCCCCTGGTGGGCCGTCGCTATCTCTCAGCTCCTGGTGTTGGGTGTGTAGGTCTGGTCCCTCGGAGGTTGGTTGGGGTCCTGCGTCCTAGTTGGGGTTTTCTTCCGTCGGGAAACCCCCCTGGAGGGCCGTCGGTCTCTCTCAGCTCCTGGTCTTGGGTGTGTAGGTCTGGTCCCTCGGAGGTTGGTGGGCGTCTCGGAGGCTCCTGCGGCCTAGTTGGGGTTTTTGCCCGTCGGAAAACCCCCCTGGTGGGCCGTCGGTCTCTCTCGGCTCCTGGTGTTGGGTGTGTAGGTCTGGTCCCTCGGAGGTTGGTGGGGATGTCGGACGCTCCTGCGGCGTAGTTGGGGTTTTCTACCGTCGGGAAAGGTTTTCGCCCGTCGGGAAACCCCTCTGGAGGGCTGTCGCTATCTCTCGGCTCCTGGTGTTTGGTGTGTAGGTCTGGTACGTCGGAGGTTGGTGGGGGTCTCGGACGCTCCTGCGGCCAAGTTGGGGTTTTCACCCGTTGGGAAAGGTTTTCGCCCGTCGGGAAACCCCCTAGAGGGCCGTCGGTCTCTCTCAGCTCCTGGTCTTAGGTGTGTAGGTCTGGTCCCTCGGAGGTTGGTGGGGTTCTCGGAGGCTCCTGCGGCCAAGTTGGGGTTTTCGCCCGTCGGGAAACCCCCCTGGTGGGCCGTCGCTATCTCTCGGCTCCTGGTGTTGGGTGTGTAGGTCTGGTCCCTCGGAGGTTGGTTGGGGTCTCGGATGCTCCTGTGGCCTAGTTGGGGATTTCACCCGTCGGGACAGGTTTTCGCCCGTCGGGAAACCCCCCTGGTGGGGCGTCGGTCTCTCTCGGCTCCTGGTGTTGGGATTGTAGGTCTGGTCCCTCGGAGGTTGGTGGGGGTCTCGGACGCTCCTGCGGCCTAGTTGGGGTTTTCACCCGTCGGGAAAGGTTTTCGCCCGTCGGGAAACCCCCCCTGGAGGGCTGTCGCTATCTCTCGGCTCCTGGTGTTGGGTGTGTAGGTCTGGTCCCTCGGAGGTTGGTGGGGGTCTCGGACGCTCCTGCGGCCTAGTTGGGGTTTTCACCCGTCGGGAAAGGTTTTCGCCCGTCGGGAAACCCCCCCTGGAGGGCTGTCGCTATCTCTCGGCTCCTGGTGTTGGGTGTGTAGGTCTGGTACGTCGGAGGTTGATGGGGGTCTCGGACGCTCCTGCGGCCTAGTTGGGGTTTTCACCCGTCGGGAAACCCCCCTAGAGGGCCGTCGGTCTCTCTCAGCTCCTGGTCTTGGGTGTTTAGGTCTGGTCCCTCGGAGGTTGGTGGGGTTCTCGGAGGCTCCTGCGGCCAAGTTGGGGTTTTCGCCCGTCGGGAAACCCCCCTGATGGGCCGTCGCTATCTCTCAGCTCCTGGTGTTGGGTGTGTAGGTCTGGTCCCTCGGAGGTTGGTTGGGGTCCTGCGTCCTAGTTGGGGTTTTCTTCCGTCGGGAAACCCCCCTGGAGGGTCGTCGGTCTCTCTCAGCTCCTGGTCTTGGGTGTGTAGGTCTGGTCCCTCGGAGGTTGGTGGGGGTCTCGGACGCTCCTGCGGCCTAGTTGGGGTTTTCACCCGTCGGGAAAGGTTTTCGCCGGTCGGGAAACCCCCCTGGTGGGCCGTCGGTCTCTCTCGGCTCCTGGTGTTGGGTGTGTAGGTCTGGTCCCTCGGAGGTTGGTGGGGGTCTCGGACGCTCCTGCGGCCTAGTTGGGGTTTTCAACCGTCGGGAAAGGTTTTCGCCCGTCCGGAAACCCCCCTAGAGGGCCGTCGGTCTCTCTCAGCTAATGGTCTTGGGTGTGTAGGTCTGGTCCCTCGGAGGTTGGTGGGGGTCTCGGAGGCTCCTGCCGCCTAGTTGGGGTTTTCACCCGTCGGGAAAGGTTTTCGCCCGTCGGGAAACCCCCCTGGAGGGCCGTCGCTATCTCTCAGCTCCTGGTGTTGGGTGTGTAGGTCTGGTCCCTCGGAGGTTGGTGGGGGTCTCGGAGGCTCCTGCCGCCTAGTTGGGGTTTTCACCCGTCGGGAAAGGTTTTCGCCCGTCGGGAAACCCCCCTGGAGGGCCGTCGCTATCTCTCAGCTCCTGGTGTTGGGTGTGTAGGTCTGGTCCCTCGGAGGTTGGTGGGGGTCTCGGACGCTCCTGCGGCCTAGTTGGGGTTTTCACCCGTCGGGAAACTCCCCTGGAGGGCCGTCGCTATCTCTCAGCTCCTGGTGTTCGGTGTTTAGGTCTGGTCCCTCGGAGGTTGGTGGGGGTCTCGGACGCACCTGCGGCCTAGTTGTTGTTTTCACCCGTCGGGAAAGGTTTTCGCCCGTCGGGAAACCCCCCTGGAGGGCTGTCGCTATCTCTCAGCTCCTGGTGTTGGGTGTGTAGGTCTGGTCCCTCGGAGGTTGGTGGGAGTCTCAGACGCTCCTGCGGCCTAGTTGGGGTTTTCACCCGTCGGGGAACCCCCCTGGTGGACCGTCCGTCTCTCTCGGCTCCTGGTGTTGGGATTGTATGTCTGGTCCCTCGGAGGTTGGTGGGGTTCTCGGAGGCTCCTGCGTCCTAGTTGGGGTTTTCTTCCGTCGGGAAACCCCCCTGGAGGGCTGTCGCTATCTCTCAGCTCCTGGTGTTGGGTGTGTAGGTCTGGTCCCTCGGAGGTTGGTGGGGGTCTCGGACGCTCCTGCGGCCTAGTTGGGGTTTTCACCCGTCGGGAAAGGTTTTCGCCTGTCGGGAAACCCCCCTGGAGGGCTGTCGCTATCTCTCGGCTCCTGGTGTTGGGTGTGTAGGTCTGGTACGTCGGAGGTTGGTGGGGGTCTCGGACGCTCCTGCGGCCTAATTGGGGTTTTCACCCGTCGGGAAAGGTTTTCGCCCGTCGGGAAACCCCCCTGGAGGGCCGTCGCTATCTCTCAGCTCCTGGTGTTGGGTGTGTAGGTCTGGTCCCTCGGAGGTTGGTGGGGGTCTCGGAGGCTCCTGCCGCCTAGTTGGGGTTTTCACCCGTCGGGAAAGGTTTTCGCCCGTCGGGAAACCCCCCTGGAGGGCCGTCGCTATCTCTCAGCTCCTGGTGTTGGGTGTGTAGGTCTGGTCCCTCGGAGGTTGGTGGGGGTCTCGGATGCTCCTGCGGCCTAGTTGGGGTTTTCACCCGTTGGGAAACCCCCCTGGAGGGCCGTCGCTATCTCTCAGCTCCTGGTGTTCGGTGTTTAGGTCTGGTCCCTCGGAGGTTGGTGGGGGTCTCGGACGCACCTGCGGCCTAGTTGGGGTTTTCACCCGTCGGGAAAGGTTTTCGCCCGTCGGGAAACCCCCCTGGAGGGCTGTCGCTATCTCTCAGCTCCTGGTGTTGGGTGTGTAGGTCTGGTCCCTCGGAGGTTGGTGGGGGTCTCAGACGCTCCTGCGGCCTAGTTGGGGTTTTCACCCGTCGGGGAACCCCCCTGGTGGACCGTCCGTCTCTCTCGGCTCCTGGTGTTGGGATTGTATGTCTGGTCCCTCGGAGGTTGGTGGGGTTCTCGGAGGCTCCTGCGTCCTAGTTGGGGTTTTCTTCCGTCGGGAAACCCCCCTGGAGGGCTGTCGCTATCTCTCGGCTCCTGGTGTTGGGTGTGTAGGTCTGGTCCCTCGGAGGTTGGTGGGGGTCTCGGACGCTCCTGCGGCCTAGTTGGGGTTTTCACCCGTCGGGAAAGGTTTTCGCCTGTCGGGAAACCCCCCTGGAGGGCTGTCGCTATCTCTCGGCTCCTGGTGTTGGGTGTGTAGGTCTGGTACGTCGGAGGTTGGTGGGGGTCTCGGACGCTCCTGCGGCCTAATTGGGGTTTTCACCCGTCGGGAAAGGTTTTCGCCCGTCGGGAAACCCCCCTAGAGGGCCGTCGGTCTCTCTCAGCTCCTGGTCTTGGGTGTGTAGGTCTGGTCCCTCGGAGGTTGGTGGGGTTCTCGGAGGCTCCTTCGGCCAAGTTGGGGTTTTCGCCCGTCGGGAAACCCCCCTGGTGGGCCGTCCCTATCTCTCAGCTCCTGGTGTTGGGTGTGTAGGTCTGGTCCCTCGGAGGTTGGTTGGGGTCCTGCGTCCTAATTGGGGTTTTCTTCCGTCGGGAAACCCCCCTGGAGGGCCGTCGGTCTCTCTCAGCTCCTGGTCTTGGGTGTGTAGGTCTGGTCCCTTGGAGGTTGGTGGGCGTCTCGGAGGATCCTGCGGCCTAGTTGGGGTTTTCGCCCGTCGGGAAACCCCCCTGGTTGGCCGTCGGTCTCTCTCGGCTTCTGGTGTTGGGTATAAAAATTTGAATAATAAAATTTATTACTTAGTAATTAAAATTTTTAAGGAAGCAAGCTAATTTTATTTAAAAATATCTTAAAACATCATTAATTTTACAAAATTCTATTTTGGTAACTGGAAATGATTTAAGTAATCATTTATTAAAATGCATAAATTTTTATTCTATTGATTTCAAGATAATTGTAAGAAAAAATATGATTATTTTTTAAAAGTAAAAACATTGCTATGTAGATTATTACAAGCAGAAAAATATGGAAATGCGTAAATACTGGCTGAATTTATATTATCTGTGAATTACGAGTTACAAAAAAATACAAATCAAATAAAAATATAATGATACATCCGATTATAATATTTTACAAAATTCTATAGGGTGATTTTTTTAAGATGTAAGACATAGATGCTTTTTTTCCAATTTATAACTTGATAACGGTATAATTAAAACAATGAAATGTAATAAAAAATAACAAACAGCTCTTATAAAAGTAGAACTACAATAAAATAATGAAATTGTAAAATTATAATAAATTAATTATATATTTTGATAAAACTTAGAGCAATTTTCTACAAAATTAATTCGTTGAAACAAAGGCACTTTTTCAAACTTGATAACGTTAAAACTAAAATAATAAAATAATGTATTATAAAAGAGAATCTAACTTTCCCAGAACTTGTTCCAGCAGATGCATCACTAGAGTCGGGATCATCCATTTCAACTTTTATAAATGCGAACAATTTGAATTAATTATCGCAGATTTTAATTATCAGGATAAATTCTAACAAAAGATCTCCGCAGAAACTTTTCGGTTTGGGTTTCGGAATCCTGGGACGGGTCACGTGGTCATGCGCAAAGGCATGCGTTTGAGTTTTCATTACGCCTAAAAGTTTGCTTTCCTGCCTTATACCGATAATCCCGTCGAGAGATGGCAGTGCGGACCTATTCAATTACACAGACTAGTTGGGTCTTGCTTAATTAATTATTATCTCGATCATTAATCCTCGTTGATCAAGGAAGTACACTCTGCTGAATAAACATTCATTTACTGAATAAACATTCCAGGGAAAAAAAGGTTTGCAGAACTTTCGGAAGAAGTTCAGTTTTCAAAAATTTAGAGATTTTATTACATTTGTGGTGGCATCATATCTCGAAAACGGATTCGAAACTGTACTCCACTGTAACTGTTACAGTACCGTTGTAAACAACAACAACATACACAATAAGAAATTCTTTGTCAAGGATAAATAAACCAAATCAACGATTCACAAAATAAGATATAAAGTAAAACTGTTATCTCTTGTGAAAGTTTTAGATATATTTCTTTCTAAATTTCATAGAGTTTATAGCTTTGTAACCATTTTGTTTCTCGATTTTGCTTTTAAAAAATAGTTTTCTTGACTAATTATCAATTCTTTATGTAGTAAAATTACCAAAAATTTCAAACTTGAATATTTGCTTCTGTTTCTAGTTATGGCCTTTCTTTTGAACCGAGGCATGATCAGGGTAAGTTTCTCTAATATCTAAACCTATTCTAATATTAACTAAGGTTTTATAATTTGTTCACATGGCTCAATTTTAGGTGGAACGCTATGTTCCGGTACCTCCTCTCCTTTAGAAAAAAAATGAAATGTTTATCTTTTTATGTTATTTTCATACATTAATGGGCTTAATCCTAGTATCCGTAACCAATTGGATTTGGCGATGTTTGGCGACATTTGAGAGGGCGATAAGATTTAAATCTGATACCAAAACATAATATTTGAAAACATTGAGTACCCATGTAGGTTTTGTCTCGTATTATTTTTAAAAGCTTAAAAGGTATTGTTTAAAAAAGGTAATTTTTAAAAATATTGATTTTATAAAGATTTTATTAAGAAGTTAATCCAAAGGATTACGGAACTAATGCAATTCTTAAATTTATATTTAACAAATGCTTGTATAAAATAATTCAATTTTTGGTGTTCTACAAAATACTGGAAATTTGACATTTACAAAAATTTGACTAGTAACTTAATCTCTTGATAAAAAAAAGCTTTTAAAAATACAGGCACGTTTAACGCATCATCGGGAAAATTCAAATAAGCAAGTAGGCTGCATTTTTTATTACCTAAAATAGCTAAGGGTAAGTTATATTGATAATAATTTTTTAAAATTTGAATTTAATAAAATTTATCTTATTTTTGTTTCAAAAAGTTTGTTATTTATTGAGACTGATTTAAAATGTTTAGGCGCAAGTGCCTGGTGGTTTTTTTTAAAGATTTCATTTGATAATTTTAAGTACGTACTTAGACTTACATTTCTTATTTCCTTTGTTATTTTTTAATTATTTTCACTAAAGACTAATTTTTTGTATGTTGATAGAACAAAATTACGTGTACTAAATTTGTGGGGCTCTCGCTTTTTCTTGATTTTATAGCTCTAATATCGGGTAAATCCTAGTATACATAACCGGCTTGGCATTTCTGTGCATACTCTTATCCTTCTTTCCCCTAATATGAATACACCCATAAAAAATTTAGCGATAAATTTAATATTTGGCGTTCAAAACAGCTCATGTCAATATTTATTTTTATAGTTGAAAATAGCTTGGCGGTATTTAGTGAAAACGAACCTAGGATTTTTTATGTCTGTTAAAATTTACTAATGATTGAATTTCAAGCTTACTTATTCGTGTAAGATTTATATTATTTTTTCATTATATTTTTAAATTTTTGACATGGTATTTTTCAATGTTTTTGCCCACGCCAATTGCGGCCATTTTGATTGTGAAGATTTTGAAAAAGTCGCCAACTTTTAAAGAGTTGGCGACTTTTTCAAAATCGCGCCAAGCCGGTTACGTATACTAGGATTTTACCCATTAATGTTTTAGGAGTTTTTATTTTCATGGTATGTACAGGGTTCATACGCTCCTTGAAAACTCCTTAAATACTCCTTGAAAATTATTTTCATTTTCAAGCACTATGGAAACTCCTTGAATTTAGGCTGTACTCCTAAAAAACTTCTTGATTTTCATCATGAAATTTTTTTGATATATTTATCTTATCTATAAAAATAGTTTCAATCCGCATTATTTTCGAGAAAAATAATGGGTTACTGCGGAAAAATCTCGACTTTTCGTGAAAGTGATTTTAAAACCTGATTCAAGAATGCAATTAGCAAAGCGTGCGTTTTAAGCTGTGTAAAAAATTTTCTCTCAAATACTCCTTGAAATTTTTAAAAACACTCCTTGAATACTCCTTGATTTTGATTTGTGAAACATTGTATGAACCCTGTATGTATGTATGTTTTATTTGTCATTCGTTAAAGGGGGTGAGGTTTAACAGATCGTCTCCAATATTGTAGGGGAGACAGGGCAGGGATGGGACACTGGGTGCGATGGGACACCTTCAATAAATCTTATATAATTAAAAATAAAATTAGTTTTTGAGTGTTCCACCAGGTAAAGCCTTGTATAAAATAAAAACCTTTCTGCAAACTTAAATATTTTCAAAATAAAATTCCATAAAAAAATTATATGAATCACAAGGATCGGTGACCAAAGTATCTCCAAATGAATTAAAACAGCGGTTCTCAAACTTTCTATCGTAACGGACCCCTTTATATTGCAGTCACACGTCGCGGACCCCCAACATTTTAAACACCAAAAGCCGTAACCAGACTTTTGTTTTGGGTTTTAGATTAATTAAAATTAGTTTAATAAATCATAATAAAACTTTACAATTATTACTCAAGAGGCGTATATAGATGTTTATTTCGGGAGGGGACAAAAATTATTACTCAGCCCCCTATGTATATTTCATTGGTCCAAGTAGCTTTTTAGTACATTTTTAAGTAGAATTTGCGTCTTAGAGAACTTATAAAAAAGTTATAAGTGTTTAAGTTTTAGCTACAAAAGGGGGTTCTGGGGGGTCCTCCCCCAGAAAATTTTTGGAAATTCTTCTCAAAAAACAGGTTTTTAATTAGTTTTGATACCCGTAGTTAGAATTTTTTGAATATAAGTTTTTTTTGTAAGATTTGCATTTTGATAAACTTAATGTAAAAAAAAAAGTTTATAACAATGGAGTTTTAAGAACAAAAGGGTATCTGGGGGATCATCCCCAGAAAAGTTTTAGAAATTTGACCTTAAAAACAAACATGGTTTTAACTTGGTGTTGATACACTTCCAAATTTCAGACTATATTCTTAGGTAGGATTTCGATTTTGATGAACTTATTTTAAAAAGGTTTTTTATTATAAAGTACCAAGTACTAGATGGGGTTTGGGGGTCCTACCCCAGAAAATTTTCGGACATTTGATCCAAAAAAACAGGGTTTAAACTTGTTTTGATACACCAAGTCCATATTTCAGGGAGGGGATAGGGCCCCTTCACCCACCCTTATATACGCCCCTGAATTACTTTGTGAGGGTTTGGGGTCTCTCCCAGAAAAAATTTTGAAAATTGGCCTCAAAAAGATGTGTTACTATGTTCATTTTGAGGCATGTTTTTGGTTACACTTGAAGAGAACAGTTCCTTGTAAACCATTTAAATTTCAAGGAAAAAAATTATGCATTGAAGTCAAAATTTCGAGGGGGCTGGGGGTTCTCCCCTAGAAAATTTTTGAAATTTGCCTCTTAAAACTAGTGTTTCATTTCATTTTGAAACTATTAGGGGAATTCTAAAAGTAACTTGAGGAATTCCCCAAGGTAACTTGCGGACCCCCTAGTAAGGCACCGCGGACCACAGTTTGAGAACCGCTGCGTTAAAACACTACTTTCAAGGGTAAAAATTTCTAGGGGGTTTTGGGTCCCTATATTATATATTAACCTTTTAACTGCCGATGTTCCTAAATGGGAACAACGTTTTAAGGAATTTTTTTACCACTTAATTTTTCATGCAGAAATTTGATGCTTGGTAGAAAGCAACTCAAACATATGAAGTTATTTTACATGCAAATGTTTTTCACGTGCAATTTAATCCTTTTTGTATAATTTACATCAAAATTAGAGATTTTTGGATCTTCCAAAAGTTGCACAAGTTTCAATTTGTGAAAATTTTAAATAAATTTAGTTTTAAATAACTTTGCTGTGTTTAAGTAGCTTAAGTACACATCTTCTAATTTGGCTTGACAGAATAGCTTTATATTCCAATTTTGGAGAGTAATTACCCATAAAACGCATGGGTGCCACTTTACCATTACAATTTCACCATTTACCAAATAGGTACGTTCACAAATTCACTTTTACCTAAAAAGGAACCTTCATACAATATATTTTTGAAGGAAAGTTCTCCAGGAAGCTATGTTCTCTTAATAGTTAAATTGTTATCCATTCTAGACTAAATTTTCTTTTGTTTTTAGTGTTTAAAAATTATTTACTTGTTATTTTGAACAAAAATTTTCACAAATTCCTAGAAAAGTTTCACAAATTAGCACTAAATTTTTACAAAATAGGTACCTCTTAAAAAATCCTAGACAGACCCCTGTAAATAATTATAGAAGTAAAACAATGCAATTTACTTTTGGTATGGGAAAACACATTTAGTAGTCTAATTTAAACAAAAAGGGAAGTTGATGTTAATGAATACAATTTTTTGAATAGGTTAAGTACCACTATCTTATGGTTGAAATAACAAAAAATGAAAGTGAAGTTATTTAGCTGTCCAGTTCATCCTCTGTCCTGTCCCATTCATTCCCACTCTCCCCTACAGCAATAGAACAGTCAATGGGATTTTAAACGTCGGATTCAGCGGCATGCTATGCAAGAACTGTATATTCTATTTATTAAAATTATTTGCTTGAAAAAGTAAGCATACTTGCAAAATATACACGAACGCGTGAACGGCGTGCGCAGAAAATTTTGCCCTCTGCAGAAAAACTACAAAAAAGATTTTTCTTAAAAAACTTTTCTGCAGAAAAAACAAAAAAAAATTTTATAAATTTTTCTGCAGAAAAACTACTAAACCCCAATATTGTTTTGAAATTTTTCTTCAAAACTGGAGGGTTTTAATACCTTTCACCTGGTAAAATAAGGTATAATATATATTGAAAAATTTTAAAAAGAAATCCTAAAGCATAACTCCACCCGTGCAGTGCAATATCAGCTAGTTGATTATATTTTTCAAACCTGCCGATTTATCAAAGATATTACTTCTTTCATTTTTAGATAGAGCAGTAATTAGGAATCTCCAACTATAATACAATGATGTATATCAGCGGTTCTCAAACTGTGGTCCACGGACCCCTGGGGGTCCGCGGCGCCTTCCTAGGGGGTCCGCGAGTTACCTTGGTGAATTCCTCAACTTACTTTTAGAATTCCCCAAAGAGTTTCAAAATGAAATGAAACACTAGTTTTAAGAGGCAAATTTCAAAAATTTTCTAGGGGAGAACCCCCTCGGAATTTTGACTTCAATGCATAATTTTTTTCCTTGAAATTTAAATGGTTTGCAAGGAACTGTTCTCTTCAAGTGTAACCAAAAACATGCCTCAAAATAAACATAGTAACACATATTTTTGAGACCAATTTTCAAAATTTTTTTCTGGGAGAGACCCCAAACCCTCACAGAGTAATTCAGGGGTAATAAGGGTGGGTGAAGGGGCCCTATCCTCTCCCTGAAATGAAATATAGACTTGGTGTATCAAAACAAGTTTAAACCCTGTTTTTTTTTATCAAGTGTCCGAAAATTTTCTGGGGTAGGACCCCCAAACCCCATCTAGTACTTGGTACTTTATTATTAAAAACCTTTTTAAAATAAGTTCATCAAAATTGAAATTTTACCTAAGAATATAGTCTGAAATTTGGAAGTGTATCAACCACCAAGTTAAAACCATGTGTGTTTTTAGGGTCAAATTTCTAAAACTTTTCTGGGGATGATCCCCCAGATACCCTTTTGTTCTTAAAACTCTATTGTTATAAACTTTTTTTTTACATTCAGTTTATCAAAATGCAAATCTTACAAAAAATGTATATTTAAAAAATTCTAACTAGGGGTATCAAAACTAATTAAAAACCTGTTTTTCGAATAGAATTTCCAAAAAAATTCTGGGGGAGAACACCCAGACCCCCTTTTCAATTCAATTCAATTCAATTTTTATTTGCACACATACATTATTTACAATTGAAGCTATTACACTTTGGGGATTAAAAATCCCATTAAAGTGAAAAAAATATTTAAATATACATATGGATAGGAAAAATAAAATTTAAGAAAATACAAGAAATAAAATAAGAATTATAGATTGGCAAAGGTGTCAGTTGTACATAATAAACACCCAAAATAATTAAAAAGAGATACTTGAAAGTCATAAGACATTTACAATATAAAAAATAATATTTGTACAAGACAGCACAAGGAAATATTAAGGAGCAGGTACATTTTCAGATGTAAATAAAAATTGCTTTAACATTTTTTTTAAAATAGTAACCCTTGGTGCTGTTTGAATATCTAATGGTAAACTATTAAAATATTTAGGTGCTAGGTAAAAAAACATTTATGAAAAATTTGTTTATTGGATTTGGGAATATTATAAATAATACAAGGTCGTCTGGGATTAACAAAAGTTTTCATTGAGCATAAATTCGGATTTTGAAACAAATTGTAACAATTTTTGTAAAAGATTAAATGTTTAAGGGGAAGAATATCTAGATTTTTATAGGAAAAAAATGTGATGCTATGATTAGTGGAATGTAAAATTATTTTAACAAATTTTTTCTGAAGGTTTTCAATTATTTGTATAGTAGTTATGTAATCACCCCCCCATATTGATAAACCGTAATAAATCCTGGGATGAACCCAGGCATAATAAAGTTTTTTTAGAAATTTCGAATCAACGTTATCTTTTAGATGATAGAATTTATATAACAAAAATCTCAACGTATTAGACAAAAAACTTACATGTGATTTCCATTTGAGGTTAGAGCAGTGTTTCCCAACCTTTTTCGTTCCATGCCCCACCAAAGCCTTTCTAAATTTTCCATGCCCCCCCGGTGTCAGTGGCATGTATAGAAATATATTTTGAGAGGGAGCCAAAATTATTTCTTAGCCCTCCCCCGGACCTGGAAAAAGTTGTAACCTTCCCCCGAACCTAATAGAATTTCCCCAAACCTTATGTATTACTCTTATGGAGCTGGCAGAGGCTTCCTCCGACCCCGGTTCGTAGGTTCGAGCACTTTTTCCAGGTCCGCCCTTTCATCCTACCTATATTTAATAAGTCTAATGAAGCTTTTCAGAAATTTTTAGGTAGAATTTGCATGCTAAAGAACTAAATCAAGTAATGAGTAATTAAGTTCCAAGTACCATGGAGGGTCTGGGGGTCAGGGCCGCCGAGAGCCAAGTCGGGCTCCGGGGACAAGGTTGGGAAGCGGGCCCCCAGTGACTTACCTATACTTCTCATTTTGAGGTATAAGGGGCAAAAATTTTATGAAGTACCCCCACCCTTGTATTCATAGGCTTAATGTAATGTTTAGAATATTTCTAGACAAGATCTGAATTTATCTCAACCTTAAATTATCGTTTTCTTTTGATAATACGATGAGTAACTAGCAATAAAGGGGGTCTGGGGGTCTCCCCAGAAAATTTTTGAGAATATGTCCCTAGAAAACTGAGAATTTACTCATTTTTGGACCTTTATGTGGAAATATTAATTTCCAAAATATTCAAAAATATATATCCCTCTTAGAACTCAATATGAAAATCTTCGGGTCCTGGGCCACTTACAGGCCCGGGCCCGGGGGAAACGTACCCCCTCGCCCCTCCCCTCTTGTCAGGCCTGCTGGGGGTCCTCCCCCAGTAAATTTTCGGAAATTTGACTCAAGGAAGCAGGTTTTTAACTTAGTTTGGTACCCCTAGTTGGGAAATTTTGGATATAAATTTTTAGGTAAGATTTGCATTTTAATGAACCTAATGTAAAAAAGTTCTAAACATAAACGTAAGAGATTTTGGGTCATCCCCCAGAAAAGGTTTGGAAATTAGACTCTAAAAACAGGGTTTCAACTTGGTTTTGATACATACTGGTCCAGATTTCAGACCTTCTTTCAGATAGGATTATAGGATCAAACTTTGATAAACTTCTTTTTTAAAAGTTTTTTTTAATTTCCCCCTGGATTGGCTCCACCTGGGGGGCAATTTGGTTGAAAATTTTCAAATTGCCCCCCTAGAAAATGATATTGCCCCCCGGTGGGGCGTGCGCCCCACGTTGGGAAACACTGGGTTAGAGTCTATTTGAAGGCCTAAGTACTTTATCGTTTTAACACATTCCAGTTCTACACAGTTGCATAAAAATAAGTTGGAACAAGCTGCATCATGGTATTTAAGATAAAAAGGATTTTCTCTTGCTGTTAGACTGAAATAAATATACTTTGTTTTTCAACATTAATTCTTAAATCATTTACATAAAACCATGTTCTTATTTTGTTAAGGTCATCTTGAATTTTATTATTTAAATCATCTTTGTCGTGGCCAGAGTAAAGAAGGGTTGTATCATCTGCAAAACATATAATGTCACCATTTAAATTTAAGGTAAGCAGATCATTTATGTAGATTAAAAATAAAAGTGGGCCTAATACAGAACCCTGGGGTACTCCTTTTGTAAGTGACGATGGTTGACTAAGACAATTTTTAATTTTAATAATTTGTTTACGGTTATTTAAATAGGATTTTAAAAAATTGTGACATAAACCTCGAATTCCATACGAATACAATTTGTCTAATAAAATATTATGATTAACGGAATCAAAAGCTTTTGAAATATCTAAGAAAATTGCTAATGTATAGTTATTTTTATCAATGCTACTGTAAATAAATTTAGTGAATTTAATGAGAGCAAGTTCAGTATTACGATGGGGTAAGAAACCAAATTGATTAGGTGAAAAAAAAATTAAGATTTGCAAAATAGTTTAGCAGTCGTATTTTTACACGGTGTTCAATAATTTGGGAAAATATGGTGAGGACTGAGATGGGTCTATAGTTAGAACAGTCATTAATATCACCTTTTTTGTAAACAGGTGTTAAAATTGCAATTTTTAGGAAGTCCGGAAATATACCTGCTTTTATTATATTGTTAATTTGTAACGTTAGGTAATTAGAGTGGTATGTAGAAAGTATTTTAAAAACTCTGACATCAATATTGTCTATTCCACCACTTTTCCTGTTACTCAAACCATTAATATAATTTATAATTTCAGACTCCTGAATATCAAAATAAGCATAAGAATTTGGATAGCTAGTGACATATTTCATGTAACTGTTATCCAGGATTTTAACCAAAGAATTTATTGAAAAATGATTATTAAAGTCATTTGCCATTTGAATATCTGAGTTGTAGGAATTAGGAAGTGTAGTTTCAAAAGGTTTATTAGTTATTTCATTTATAAGCTTCCATTGTTCTCGTGGAGTTTGACAGTCAATAAAACGCTGAAAAAAGTACTCCTTTTTAGCAAATTTAATTTTTGATTTTAGGAGGGAGACCGTAGATTTGTAGGCTATTTTGTAAAAATTATCTCCCGGATATCTTTGTATCTTGCTAAAAAGTTTGTATTTAGATTTGATAATATTTAGTATTTCATCATTAATCCAAGGATTGTGGGGTTTAAATTTCGTTTTAGATAAAGACTTAAATGTGAAGTTATTAGTAATGGAAAGAATTTTGTTGTAAAAGTTATTAAACACATACGAAATGTCATCATTAATAACACTGAATCGATACTCTCTCAAATACTCCAAAATTTTTACATAGTCTTTTCTATATGAAAATCTAGAGTGCGTTATATGGGCAATGTCCGGGTATTTACGATTTAGATTAATTTTACAAACAATAGGATAATGATCTGTTATATCTAATTCAAGACAGGAACTTAAAACTTTTGCATTTAGGTCAAAATCACGGAAGAAAATATGGTCCACACAAGTACCAGATGCTCTTCGGCTAATATCAGAAAATAAAGAAATAAAACCATATTGACATAGAAGATCTAAGTAGTTATTTACACATCTGTTTTGCGTATCTAAAATATTTATATTTAAGTCTCCTATAATTAGTACATTTTTAAATTTTATAGAAGATAACACATTTTCTAACTCATTATTAAAGTAATCAATAGTAAAGGAGTGCGATCTATATAATCCAGCAATACAGATATCTAGATTTTTAACATATAAAACAATAATTTCTGCTGATGTCATATTGATCCCAATCCTTTCAATTTTGAACTGATGTTTAGAAAAAAATAATATACCACCCGATTTGTTGTAAGATCTACAGTCAAAATAGGATTTGAAACCATCAATATGATAAAAATCTATTTCAGCTTCGGAAATCCAAATTTCAGAAAGAATAATAAAGTCCAAATAATTAAAAAATGGTTTAAGATAAGCACAAAGTAAATCAAAATTGGAACGAATACTCTGAATGTTAACATGAAACACAATTAGATCATTGAATCGAGAGGGAGGATTTATAGGTAATCTTAGGAAGTCAAGAAAAGCACTATTGTCTTTCAGGGAAATACTATTGTTGGGTGTTGCAGTTAATAAATCATCAAAATTCTTAAGATCCAACATCAATATTTTCTAGATCTCGAAAGTTAACAACCCTGAAGACTCTTGTGTTGTCAGTCCTTCTAAGGTATATTTTGCCCTCCTTGACCCAACAGTATTTAAAATTATTCTCTCGCTTGAATACTCTACAATTGTAAAACAATTTCTTCATCGCTGGAGCTAGATGCTCACTAAAATACAAGGGAGAAGCCGCAAAACGTGAACTTATATCCGATGAGAGCAATCGTTTTTCCTTAGCAAGTCGAAGACATTGATCTCTTTGCTGCTTAGATTTAAATTGAACAATAATAGCTTTCGGTATATCTTTTTTCGCCGAAGGTATACGGTGAGCAATAGCAACACTATCTGGGTCAAACTCCGGATCAAAAACCTTGAAAACATCACATATAGTTTTGTTGACATCCTCATTTTCAAGTTCAGGAAGACCAGATATTTCAATATTTTTCCTTCTAGAGTATTGTTGTAGTTGTATCAATTCATCTCTCAGGTAGTCAATTTCACTTTTCATCAAAACTTTTTCTTGATCAGACTCCAATTGCTTTGCTTTGAGATCGGCTATTTCTGATTTCATGTTGTTTATAGATGCAGTAAGCTCCTTCACGATCGCAGTATGAAACTCAAGGTTTTTTGAGTATTCATCAAATTGAGACTTGATATATAACCTATGATCTTGATTTTGCCTTTGAATATCCTGGCATAGCTTAAGTAGAACATCAGAATTACTTGAAACAGGATCCAACTGAACAGTCGGCATACTTGTCTTTACGTCTTGTTTAGTCTTCCCCTGAGATTTCGAATCGGAACACTTTAGACACACAAATTTCTTGCTCCCAGATTTAATTGCTCTAAAGCTTTTTTCACTAAATCCAGCACAAAAATAATGCATAAAACGCTCACATTTTCCGGTACACTGTACCTGATCATCACTAACGATAGATTCTTGACAAGCTGAAAACGTTGACATTTTCGATGTGTTGGGCAATAATGTATTAACAGATTTGACACCAAGAAATAAATGCACGAATTAACACCAAATATTAATCAAAGTAGTCCTAATTATCGTAAATAAATAAGATTTTTTAATCTTTTTGAAGAGACAGCAAAAACACGTCGTGCAACAACCGACGAACCGTTGCCAATCACGTCGTTTTCTAGCTAAAACTTAATAACTCATAACTTTTTTTTATATTAAGTTCCCTAAGACGCAAATTCTACTTAAAAATGTACTAAAAAGCTACTTGGACCAATGAAATATACATAGGGGGCTGAGGAATAATTTTTGTCCCCTCCCGAAATAAACATCTATCTAAGCCTCTTGAGTAATAATTGTAAAATTTTATTATGATTTATATAAACTAATTTTAATTCATCTAAAACCCAAAACAAAAGTCTGGTTACGGCTTTTGGTGTTTAAAATTTTGGGGGTCCGCGACGTCTGACTGCTACATAAAGGGGTCCGTTACGATAGAAAGTTTGAGAACCGCTGATGTATATTATTTAAAAGTTTTAAAATCACTAGTATGAAAAATTAGTATCAATATAAGCACGGATAAAAGTTATTATGGTCCCAATTTGGGTATTTCAGTAATGGTTTTTTAGAGAGATTTAAAAATGTGTAAATTCTTGCAAAAAATTTTTTGGAAAAATTTAAGTTCACAGAAAGGTTTTCATTTTATACGAGTATGAAAGTAAGAATTCAGTTCTGTTATTCGTCCCATTAAAAGAGGTTCAATTCCATTAACGTTCCATCTAAATACCGCCATGCTCTTTTGGACACCAAAAATTGGAAACATTGCTAAATAATTTCAAAAATGTGTATTAAAATGTTAAGTTAGACCAATAACTGTTCAGTTTATCAATAAAAATAAGAAAAATTTGTCAATACATATTTGAATATATGCCGTTCAAAAGAGCTTGGCGATAATAATTAATGGGATCGTTAACAGGATTCAACCAAAAGATGCCAAGCTATTTTGGGTGCCAAAAGAGAAAGTATTGCTAATTTTTTAGTTGTTTCCAGTACTTAAAATATGTGCTGGAACCTTGTTATGGCCATTCGGTCTCGAATCGAGCCTCTTTTTCTTATGTGTTTGCTGTATCCAAACAATTCAGGCCTTGGTGAAGTTTTGTTTTTTCATTGCCATTAACTTACATGTATTGAAAAATTCAACTTCTTTAAGTTGTGTTGCCATAATCCTTTGTTATATTGTCATTATGTGTGCCATTGGAGTACCAGGCCCTAATTCTTTGGATTACCCATGTTTTCTTGCATGTTCAGTTTTCAATAGATTAATCATTAAATTTTGTAATTTTTTAGGCTATTAAGAATTTTACAAGTTCTTGCAGAAAGTATAGTATAGCTCCCCTTCGAACCCGTGACACAGAAATTGGAGGTCCTTATTTGAACAAAGAATCCCAGAAAATTTTCGAAATAAGAACTTACACTGTTTGTCCCAAAGATTACAAAGAGTACATAAAATTTACTGAGGATAATTTCTATCTACGTACAAGACACTCTAAACTATTTGGTTTTTGGAGTACTGAACTGGGAGCTTTGAATGAAATAGTACACATCTGGGAATATGGTATGCTTTTTTATCAGTAGGTATTCATTTTTACTAGTAGTAACCAGTGGTGGTTCGTAGCTACAATTATTGCAGGTGCTACTCTAGAGCAAGTTAAGACTTGCTAACTTTAACAAGATTTTAAGGGATAAAATGCTAAACAGAAATCATGCAAAAAAGATGTCTACAGATGCAATCAATATCCCCAAGCATCAGCATCTCGTCTTTGCATCATAATTTAAAAGACAGAACAAAATTACACTTTTTTTTATTTAATCTGTTTTTACAATTTGAAATTAAACAAGTTAATAAATGATTGTAAGGGAACAAAATCACTCTTTTTACTTAACCCATATTTTTACGATTTAATTTCATTCTGTTTGAAAATGCATTTGAGCTAATAAATAAAAAGATCAGCTAGAAGAACAATACACACCTTTTGCTTGAAAATTAATTTGAAATTAAAATCTTGTTTTTACCTTTTACACATTATACCATATATACTATGTATGATGAGTTTATTTCCAGCTAGCTACTAGAACAAGATTAAAAATTGCGTTCTCCAAAATCAATTTGTTATAAACAAAGAATAAAATGAATACAAAAAAGTAAAGTTGGCTAGAGTTGTTTATTACTGTTTAAAAACGTTGGCAAAGTAAAAACTTTTTGAGTTGGTTTGTGTCAGTATTGGGGCTGCTCAGACATCAGCATACCTCCTCTTTAATAGCTTTAAATTCTTGATATTTTTATTTGATCTGTTTGAACTAATGCTCTCAATGATTAAATACTGCATCCGGTATGTTTTCGAGGACTGATTCATGGCTTCTGAGAACAAACCTATTGGCAAGGTCTTGACTGGTGTACATGTACATATTTCTTATTTGAAGGAAATGACTTTTAGCATTTTTCTTGATAATAGACAATATGCATGATTTTCAAATTCATTTTAAAAAGAAAGAGCATGAAAAATTACGTTGAAAAATGCTAATTAAACTGCAATTCGATCAAATAAATTCGATTTAAAACGCATTTAAAGTTGCTCAGACGTCACTATCAACAAAAACTTCAGTGCTTGACGATTCTGACTTGTGACGTCATACTTCAAGTTCAAATTACTCGCGAAAGGCATCCATTGTAAAGCAATGGTGTTTGCATTTATGTTGGGGTTTTTTGGTAGCCTGTAGTTTCTTATTTCGGCAGCTATGGACGGCCCTAAACAAGTAAAAAAGTACTATAAAGGATGTTTAGTACCTATGTGCAAAAATACAAGTGTTAGAACACAGGATGAATTGTTTTTCTCAGTAACAAAAAATGAAAGAATTCGTCATAAATAGTGTAACTTTATGCTTAGAGACACAAAGAAACAAACAAAAACGTGATGCCAGCTGCATAAAATGTAATAATTCATAGCAAAAGAAAACTAGAATTTTTGTGATACTAGTACATTGACATTGCTATAAATAGAATGCTTGATTATCATCAGTTTAAATTAATAAACGAAATAATTTAATGAAGTCAAATAAATTATTTACTGTTGCAACAGTTCAAAAATTCAAAGATTTTTTGGTTTTTAAATGTGTTTTACATTTTTATTTTACTAGTGATATTTTAAATATTTTATACTGACTATAATTAAACTTAATATTGTGAGAAAAAACCTACAA
The DNA here is from genome assembly GCA_024610705.1 of Tetragnatha versicolor. Taxonomy (NCBI): domain Eukaryota; kingdom Metazoa; phylum Arthropoda; class Arachnida; order Araneae; family Tetragnathidae; genus Tetragnatha; species Tetragnatha versicolor. Next base: position 1,819,319 of record JANDEH010000004.1, read on the forward strand.
GACATTCATTATTTATTTACAAAATTTCCAAAGTTAGTCCAAATGCTAAGAAACTGAATGAAAATACAAGAAATCTGTACAAAAGGAATAAAATTTGAACATTTTTGAGTTTCAAGAACAGTGTTATCCAGTCTTAAACAGATGCATAACGGGAGAATTCAAAAAAGTAAGTTTTTATGCTCCATGTGCTCAAAACAGTATTGCCTGAAACAAATCTCTTGAAGTATGACGTCACACAAGGTTACGCCCCGTTTTGAGTCAGGTGACTTAAGGGCTTTTTTTAAACACTTTTTGCGCTTAGATTAAAACCTTTTGTGATTTTTAAAGTTGATTTTTGGGTTTTTCATGATCGAATTAGTAAATTGGGTAAGTTTTAGGATGTTTCGTGACATAGTAGTAAAGTAGTAGATAAAGTAGTAAAGGAAAACTGATCATTTTATCATATTGGTAAATTTGGGTTTTGGTGTTGCTGTTCTGCAGTACCTATGTACGAGCTGCCACTGGTAGTAATTGATATAAACAGAAAATTTCGAAATGACTGCTGCGAAGCTTCTAGTGTTAAATGGCATTAAAGTGTCTCATACTCTTAATTATTTTATTTTATTAGTTGAACATATTTAAAGCACTTTTAATTTTGTATATTTTAGACAATCATGATCATAGGGCTGAAGTGCGAAAAGCTCTAGCTAATGATACAGAGTGGCAAACAGATTACATAAAAAAAGTTTCACCTATGTGGATTTCTCAGACAAACGCAACTATGATGCTGCTACCTTGGAGTATTGTTACACTTCCAAGCAAATCAGGTTTGTTTCAAAGTTTTTGGATTAACTAATTTTGGCTATATTAAGAGGTTTATGGTATCAATTAAAAATACACAACTTATATCAAACAAATGTTCTGCAACATGTTACTCAAAACAGTAAATAAAAACTAGTTTACTTTTTACAGAAACAGGAGACAACATTATGATAGTTATACTCAGGGCTCGATTTCAGCCGGAACGGTCCGGAACGCCGTTCCGGAACCTCTTTTTCGAAAAAAAAATTTATATTCTATTTTAGGGGTCTCGCTAACTACGGCCCACGAGACCCATTCATCAGGCCAGGAAATATCTTTCTATGTACGAAAAAAGTCCTAAAATGAATTAAAACCCTGTTTTTACTGTCAAATTTCCAAAATTTTTCTGGGGGAGAACCCCCAGGCTCCCCTTTCTGTTCTTAGAACTCAACTTATGAGATTTATTTTCAGATTAAGTTCATAACAGTAAGAATCCTACCAAAAAATATAAAAAAGGCATATTTCAAATTAAAAAAAACATTTTAATACATTTTTATCTTTTTTGCAAATACCAATATTTGTGATTGAATTGTAAGGTTGTTACTTTATTTGTTCTTTTAAAACATGTTTGTGAACCCCCATTTAAACTGTCCGCTTAAACATTAAAACTGTCCGCTCCTGGTGTTGATTCTTTTTTATTTGAACCAGATTTGCCAGATCGCTGGGTAAATTTGCAAAGAAAATTTGCGACATCTTAAATTCTACCTTTTAAGGACTTTAACTACCCATTGTATTCATTAAATTGGCAAAATATACAACACTAATGGTTCATTCACCGTCCCGCCTCCTACTAGAGGCACCCTGTTGGAAAAAAAGTATAACCCACTGTAAAAAAGGTGTATAAAGAGTTCATCTTCTTATACAATGATTGAGTTAGAACTCTCTTCCTAATCTAGTACAACACTTTTGAATTTATTTTATAGAAATTTAAATTTGAAAATAAATGCTTAAGTTTAGGTATTAAAACGTAAAAGGTATTGAAAAGCTTTTTCAGTTTTGATTCCAATAATTTTACCGTTCCGGTACCTCTTTTTTTAGAAATCGAGCCCTGGTTATACTCAGGGCTCGATTTGAGCCGGAACGGCGTTCTGGAACCTCTTTTTAGGGAAAAAAATTTATATTCTATTTCAGGGGTTTCCTAACTACGGCCCGCGAGACCCTTTCATCAGACCCGCGAATACCTTTCTATGTACGAAAAAAATCCCTAAAATGAATTAAATCCATGTTTTTACTGTCAATTTTCCAAAAATTTTCTGGGGGAGGATCCCCAGACCCCCCCTTTTTGTACTTAAAACTCAACTAATCAATTTATTTTCAGATTAAGTTCAAAAAAGGAGAACCCTACCAAAAAATACAAAGAAAGGCATTTCAAAAATTTAAAAACATTTTAAATGCATTTTTAACTTTTTTGCAAATAACAATAATTGTGATTTAATTGTATGGTTGTTCTTTTAAATCATAATTGTGAACCCCCCATTTGAACTACCCATGATCTGCTCCTGGTGTTGATTCTTTTTTATTTGAACCAGTTTGCCAGATTGCTGGTCAAATTAGCAAAGAAAATTAGTGACAACTTATATTCTTCCACTTAAGGATTTTAACTACGCATTCTGTCCCTTAAATTGATAAGCCGTCCCGCCCGCCTCCAACAAGAGGCACCCTGTTGGAAAAAAGTATAACCCACTGTAAAAAAAATAAAGAGTTCATCGTCTTGTACAATAAATAAGTTATAACACTCTTCCTAATCTAGTACAACACATTTGAGTTTGTTTTTAAAATTTAAATCCAGTTTTAACTCTAATAATTTTACCGTTCCGGTGCCTCTTTCTTTAGATATTGAGCCCTGGTTATAATATGTTTCAACAGATTCTCTTGACATGATTTAGGAAAACATTTCTTGCATTATGATGGTTAACAACTACTTTCAACATGATTATATGAGATGGTCAGTGTGAAAGTGGTTGAGTCCAAAAATTATAAAAACAGAGTTGGGAATGTATTTGGATTAAGTTTTAGATCCTTTGTGTTATATTAGTTGGTTAAGCTTAATGTTCAATTTCTGGTCCTACGGAGTGACCCAAAAACTGACTACTTATCTGAACTGCAATTTTCATTAGGATGAAAGTGGAATAAGTCCACTTCCCCATTTTGCTCAGTGAGCTTTTCTTGGAGGAATGTCATTCAAGCAGTTGCAAAAGTTATGTATGGTTTGCAAAACCTTCCTACTGTCAGATAACTTTTTTGTTATCATTAATTAGGGGAGTACATTAGAACAATCCACATATCTCTGGGTTAAAGTAAATTTAATAATATGAAAAAATTTCCAGTAGAAAGCTGTATTTGTACTAGTGATGGGCAAAATCGATAATTTTAGGTATCGAATACTTATAGGTATCGAGTACTTTTAGGTATCGAGTACTTTTTTTTCAATGTCTGGAAATGAACCTGAAGGGACAATTTTTTTATAGGGCCTATCCATAATCAGACTGAAATTCAAAAAACTGAAAGCGATCCATCAAAAAGCGGGCTCCCGATCCCCGGAAAACAAGATCTTGAAAACGCCGAGCCGCTTGGAGCCCCCGCGACGCGAATTTCAAATAGCTAAAAGAAGGAGAAACACCCGAGCAGCACCCGAACCCCCCCGCCAAGGCCGCACGTATTCCGATAACCCAATCCAATCCAACACATCTTCCCTGCTCGCCGAAACCGAAATTAAAATGGCGAGAGAAAAGTCACATGAACATCAGCAGAGCACGTATACCTTCTCCTGCAAAACCGATCCAACCATCGGCAAACTTTCCCATCCCATCCCTGCCGAAAACTAGTAGATACACCAACAAAGTCATCCCCTCCGATCCATCACAGACTGAGATGAAGACCAAATCGAAAAAAATTTAGCTATTTTAAAATAATTTACTAAAATCTGGATAATCTTCCATTAATTGGTGCAAATAAAAAATATGGTATTCGTTTGAAAATATTCAGTAAGTAATCGTATAATCGAATCTTATAAGTCAACAGCAAGTAATTGATTATAAGATTCGATTACTTAAGTACTGATATCGGAAAAAGTACCCGCAGGAAATATTCTATTTAAAAAGTATTTGGTAATCAATACCAAAAGTACTTATATCGAAAAAAGTGTGAGTAGAAATTTGGATAGCAAAATTACTGATCTCGAAAAAGTATGAGTATCAGTAGTACTCATAACGAAAAAGTATTCGATTGAAAGTTCGAACCCAAAGTACTCATAGCAAAAAGGTATTCGATACCAAAAGTAATTGGGACAAAGAGGGAGTCAATGTGGGAAGAGTCGAGTCGAGAGGTGGATAGAGGCGAAGGATTTGTCAGGGGAAAAAACCTGGCCGCATCAAATTTCTCTCGCGGATGATTAACGACTGGGGTTTGAGCGTTGCAAAATGAAAACAGAAACAGGCTGCGTTTGATCTACAGTAGGTATTTTAAAGATTATTTCATTGAAAAATTTAAAACGAAATATGTCAATAAAGTATCGATACTTTTTGGGGTATTGAATACACTCGATACTTTTAGCAGGGATGTTGCGGCTGTGCCAAACTGCGCCAAATCCTAATTCATGTGCTAAACTGCTACAAAAACCTTATTTTGAGTAAAATTGCGCCAAAACTGCGCCAATTAACGATTTTCCTGAAATCGAATCATCAAACTCTCCTCTCACGGGAAGAATACCTTCGTCCTTAGGGAAAAAAACTCAAATCGTCTACTGTGGAATCTTTTCCACATTTCTACCACTTGAATTCAAAACCAAAACCGATGACGTCCGCCATCGAAACCAAATATATAACATTTCTTTTATAATTTTATATCCCCTATAAAATAGGTTTCAATTTGCTGCGTGAAGTCCGTTAAAAGGCGAAAATGATCGTGATTTTTTGCGAAAATTTCGGGGTTATATGATTTAAGATTTTTAAAATACCTTCAAAAATAATATATTTTTTACTTTTTCGCTCTACTTAACTTAAAATTTTTGACAATATCGTTTTTGCAATTTAATTATTACTTAAATAATTATTCTGTTTGCTAATTTCCTTTATTTTTTTATTTCATTTAGTTACATTTTTATTTTTATTTCATTTAGTTACATTTTTATTTTTATTTCATTTATTTACATTTTGACTTTTAAAGGGGTTTTAAAACCTGATTCAGGAATGTAATTGGCACAGTGTGTGTTTGAAGCTTCTTGTGTTATGTAAAAAGGTACTCCTTGAATTTTTTAATAACTTTCCTTGAAAACTCCTGGAATACTCCTTGATTTTGATTTCTGAACATTTGTATGAACCCTGCATTTGGCGTTTTTGTAATTAAAACGTGTAATTAAATTGGTTGCTACAAAAATGGTCTATTCTGCTACAAACTGCTACAAATTTTGAGTTAAGCTGCTACAAATTATGAATTTAGCTGCTACAAACTGCTAAAAGTTTTAAATTTAGCTGCTACAAAAACTGCTAGAAATTGCTCAATGTGGTGCAACATCCCTGGTTTAGGTATCGAGTACTTAAGTATTTGGTATCGAAGCCTGCCCATCACTAATTTGTACCATCTTTTGCCTTAATTTTCTGAGCAGTGGGACTATTTGAACCCATTGCGTTTGAAAACTTCTTGCTTTAAAAAACACAAAGTGGAATTTCTGAAAATTCAATCAAAGAATTTTTAAAGTAGAAATTTTGCCTTGCATTCTATTGTGGCATTGATAAGTTTAACCCCTTAACAGTGTTGTCCAAACTGAGCTCGGGCAAGTACTACGTGCAGAATTTGTGATGCCCGAACTGAGTTCGGGTTGGAGAAAAATTAATGTTTCTGTTTTGTGAAGCCCAAACTGAGTTCGTTTTGAAGATGATGGTGATTTTTCTTCGTTTAGAGATTGGGAGACATTATGTTTGGATAATCTTCCTCCTAATTGAATAAGATGTGTGTGTAATCCAATACTTTTTTATGTGTATGTTAAAAGGATTAATACACTTGTAATTTCATTTAAATTTTGATTTTTGTTATAAAAACTATTTTCTAACACTAATAATAATAAAAAGAACAAAATTAAACAGTCAAAAAATTTCCATTTTTGGTCAATTTTTCTGAAATAAATGTCACTGTTAAGTAAAAAAATCGTGTTTCCTAATTTAAATTATAAAAATATATTATTGTATTTATAAATTATTGACTACTACTATACTCTGTTCATTTAGAATTGGTGCCTGAGACGTAATGTATTAGAAGCAGTTACTACTGTAATTATCATCGAAAAAATTTTCTTGTGCAATAACAAGGCAGCTTAAACAGAAGTAGTTAAAATACTGTAAAAAATCAGTCCCTGAAGTTGTGTGATGAGTGATATTAGGCGTTTTTGATCCTGTTTCAGGTGCCAATTCTAAATGTACAGACTATATTAATATTCTTAATGCTAATCACTATATGCAAGAAGAGGTGTTAATAAATATTAATTATTACAGGCATATATGAACTACAAATATTTCACATGAATAGCCATACTGATATATGGGATGGAAGATTAAAAGCAGCTATGGAACTAAGTTCATTGAAACTTAAGAACGCTAATTCAGTTTTGATAGCCTGCTTTACATCAATATTTGGACCTCATAATACTGGTACTTAAAATTTTATTTGAACCTTTTTTTACTGTATGAATGCTTGTTTTCTTCATTTACATTTTTATTTTGTGTTATGAAGAAACCCTCACAACCTGAGGTCTATTCAGGTAAATCAAACAAAATGTGAAAACTTGAGGGTGAAATTTTTAAGAATTTAAATATTTTCAAAACTTTTTATTTTTTATATTAGCTAGACAGCTCCTGATTGATATCCTTATAATAACTGTAAGATTTAAAAACGTTTAACAGAAATATTTATTCTCCATTGAAGTGATTGATTTATAAATTCCACCCGAACATAAAGTCAGGCAGACAAGAATGAAAGCGAGTTCATAAAATCAAGGTAAAATTGATTCACATTATGTTATGTAAAAATATTTTTTAAAGAAATTGAGGTTTTCGTCATATTGAGATTATACTTATACTGTATTGGTCAATGGATATTATCAGACTTGAGAAAATAATTTTAAAAAAGAAAGCACACTTGATTACACTTGATTTCCAAGTGTCCAAGTACACTTGATCAAGTGTACCTCCCCTTTCAGATGTTTGGAAATCTTAATTTCCCCTTCCTCTGTATTATTTATTATTTCTGTTTAATCTTCGTGATTGCTGTTTTGGCTTTGAGTTTAAACTGTAACTTTACCTGTAATCCTGTGACTATATATGTTATTTTGTCAGAATGTTGGAATTAGCTGACGAAGGGGATCTAAGCATCCCCGAAACACTGTACTTTTTAAAACTTTTATACGTGCAATAAACGTTGTTTAATTTTCTCTGAACTCTGTATATCCTTGCACGGTGGATTCTTTTACTAATACTATGCAAAGTTGTTTAAGGTTAATAATTATTCACATTGCCTCCTGATTTTTTAGTAATATACTCCTGTAAAACTCCTTAAAGACTCCTGAATTTTACTATGTTAGATCACGGCTAGACTGGATTAACTGTGTTTATATACGGCTTGCGCAATTACGCGAAAAGGTAGGTTCAAGAAACTGGGATCTACGATGTTAGCGCCATCTATCTGTCATTCATGGCATTCCACTGGAAAATAATTATTGGTTGGTTGATTTCATACGATTCAAAGATATGCTTAAAAGGAGCCACAGACGAGCAACTTGGTTCATGCAACAAAAGTGTTCTTAGAACGTAAAAACAAAAATTATACGACAAAAAATATATATAATATAATTATATATTATAAAAAAAATAATACGCCCTCCAATCCTTCCAGAATTTGAAAATATCGTTTTGGAACCTGTGTTAGGATTTTTCTGTGTACTGCGTATTTTGAAGAGCCGAAGCAAACCAACCAACCCTAACGAGCCACTACGCGCGGTACCCCCTCAAGCGGTAAAAACTGGAAACTTCCGGCGCCGTCGGCCGTGCGTCGGCTCTTTTGATCTTTTGGATAGTGGATAAGCCGTATAACCTACGGTCGCGATCAAGTTTAGCCGTGGTTAGATAGAGTATGAACCCTGTAAATCTCTTGGGTTTTGTTTGTTTCATTTAGTTTAAAATATTGAGAGTGTACTTTTGTGAAAATTAAAATGTTGTCTTGGTATTTAATTTTTTAGTTTATGCTCTATGGCAACATGAAAGCTTTGATAACTTCGCATTTGGAAGACTTCAGTTATTGAGTGAACCAAATAAGTCTATTTGTAAGTCTTCTTTTATTGATATATTATAAGTTGTTGCACTGATAATATTTGTTAACCTATTTCTCTATCTTAGGACAGGTTGATCAATTATTCTGTTTGGATATAGCTTGAACTCAAAAATTACCTTTTTTTCTTGACCAGTTTCTAGTTTTGGTGACTGTTCTGAGGAGTTGTAGATTTTTGAGTTTCCTATTGAGTTAATATAGGACATGTTTTAGTGATCAGCTCTTCTTAATTGAGTATAGGGACACAGAATCTGTCTGATCCAGCAATCTAGGATTGGGGGAAGTTTTAGCCATCAAATTTTGTGAGATTTTTTTAACGGAATTGCAAAATAACTACGATATATAGGTTTTTTTTGTGAAGGAAAAAGTTTTTCATCCATAAAAGATAAATTTACTGGAATTTATTCAAGAAATAGATCAGGGGGTTGATCTACCCAGTATTTGGTCCAGTTTGCGGCAACTCTTCAAAATGGCTCCTTTCTTAGTCCTTTTTCAAAAATTTGGTTCTGCACGTAGTTGTTACCCTTCAGTTCCCCCAAAAAATGCCGCTAGGGGTATTCCAGATTTTAGATTCTCAGATAAAGGGTATCCTATGGTAAATCTTCATTGGGGTTGGAGTCTCTGCTTAAAGGCTATTATTGTGTATATGCTTAATTGTTTTTTGTTGTACCTTTCAGTGCATGCCTTCTACCATGAAGTTCTGACTGGTTACAGCAAAGGTCTTTTGCCCCACAAAGCATCCCCATTACAGTAAAAGGTTATGTTGTGGTGAAGTCAGCTATTTTCCATCAACTTGAGTTTATTTATTAAAATTGTTCAAAAGTTGGTTAAATAAAAATATTTAGGTAGGACCGTAAAAAATCCTCAAGGCAGTTTTTATAAAAGTTTTGTTTCACATCTGTGATATGAAACAAATGTATTAGTGTTTGTTTCATTTTAATTTTTAAAATTATGTTTTATTAGAATGTTTTGTGATTAAAAAAACATAGAAATCAGTTTTTAATACTGATTTTGTTTTTTTATTATAAAAACTGTGCATTGACTATTCATTTAGATTGTTGAATTTAGCTAAAAAAAAACTTTGAGATTAATATTTAAAGTATGTTTTGTTGTCATAAGCTATCTTAGCTTTCTGATCTTTTCTATTTGTGCTCCTTTTTGGACTATGTGAAAACGAGTGATTTGGAGAAAACACATTTTGTATTTTGGTACTATGTAATTCACTACAATACAGTAAATATTTTAAATAACTGCTATTAACCCTTAATTAACCCTCTCTATTATTGTACATTTGTGGTTCAATCTGAGGCTTAAAATGATATTCCCATATTTCTATTGCTCTAACAATACCAAGTTACCACATTGAAAAAAAATAAATTCTTTTCTTCCATTCTTTTCTTGAAAAGACTAAATTTTGATTAGTAAAATTTTGAAAGAAAGGATATACACTACTGTTCATTAATTAAGGACGGAACTGTTTTTTCAACATAACACCTAGTGAAATTATTTTTCATCAATGAAAATTATACCAAGAGATGTTCAATGGGTGGGAATACAGGGCCCGAAAGCAAATTTTCTCTACCAATATTTTAAGGGGGTAAATGGACCCTCCATTGATAATGGAGTCCCATTGCAATTTGGAGCTGTGGCAGAAACGTCTGTGTAAGAGGTATTTTACCGAAAACTTTATGGTTATTGTAATGAATATGATTACTCCTGAACTCAGTGCATATTTTTAAAAGCGTGTGTTACCTTTAAATGGTATTTTTTATGTTTTATTGATAGAAATCGGTCTAATCATCATTTTTGGCAAGTTTTAGCTTCTGGGTCATTTTTGGTAATTGGTATCTTACCGTCAACCATGTTTTTAGTAGTTCTTACATGTGATAGATTATGTTTAGGTCTGGAGACCCTGAAAGTAAATTATTTCTTTCAATATCGTGACTTTCAAGAAACTTTGAAATAGCCAAATTGTGATTTTGTGCAACTTTTTCTCTCATAAAGAGAAATTCCTGACCTGAAATATCTTCTAAAGAATCAAATGGGACATGAGAACACAGGTACGCAATAGCAAACATCAGTGAAAATATCTGCAGTGTATACGAGGTGCTCAAACGGCACAACATAATTGTATAGTTTCACAGAAAGGACATCTGTTATTAATGTTTGAAAAAAAAGTATTTTTTAGTGTTTATGGACGTAGACATACCTAAAAAGAAACATATAGCTGTAAAAGTATCTCCATTACCTTTGAAATGAGTTTTTAAGAGATATAATTTCTCCATTGATACTCTATTACTGTTATAGACATTTCAACACTCCCTATACACGAAAAAAATTTTCACTGATGTCTGCGATCACGTGCCTGGGTTCTCATGTCCCATTTGCTTCTTTTAGAAGAAATTTCAGATCAATAATTTCTCTTTATGAGAGAAAAAGTTGCACAAAATCACAATTCGGCTATCTCAAAGTTTCTTGAAAGTCACGATATTGAAAGAAATAATTTACTTTCAGGGTCTCCAGACCTAAACATAATCTATCACATGTAAGAACTACTAAAAACATGGTTGACGGTAAGATACCTATTACCAAAAATGACCCAGAAGCTAAAACTTGCCAAAAATGATGATTAGACCGATTTCTATCAATAAAACATAAAAAATACCATTTAAAGGTAACACACGCTTTTAAAAATATGCACTGAGTTCAGGAGTAATCATATTCATTACAATAAACATAAAGTTTTCGGTAAAATACCTCTTACACAGACGTTTCTGCCACAGCTCCAAATTGTAATGGGACTCCATTATCAATGGAGGGTCCATTTACCCCCTTAAAATATTGGTAGAGAAATTTGCTTTCTGGCCCTGTATTCCCACCCATTGAACATCTCTTGGTATGATTTTCATTGATGAAAAATAATTTCACTAGGTGTTATGTTGAAAAAACAGTTCCGTCCTTAATTTATGAACAGTAGTGTATATATACAGGGTGATTCAGAAATAATCATCAATATTTTGGGGGGAGGTAGAGGGGCCCTAGACAAGTATATTTCGAATAGGGATGGTGGGGCGCAGCCTTACCGTTAAAGAGCTAGGACCTAATGTAGTGCGAGCGCGTTTCAAAACGCCGTTTTTAGAAGGCCCGTGCGACGAAACAAAACATAATAAAATGAAAAACATTATTGCATGAGGTACAAAAGTATCCGTACTACTTAAATCCTCAATGTGATAGAAATTGGACCACTTGCTAAACCATGGGGTGAGTTTTAAAACGTGCAATATTAATCTCTTAGTTAAACAATGGAGTTCCATTAATGGTATTTAGAAAAATGATGATCGGGAAAGGAATTTTCAATGATCAAACAGTTTTAATGATCAATGTTACGATCATTGAAAATTCCTTCACCGATCATCATTTTTCTAAATACCATTAAGGGAACTCCTTTCTTTGACTAAAAGATGAATATTGCACTTTTGAAACTCACCCCACGGTTTAGCAAGTGGTCTAATATCTATCACATTGAGGATTTAAGTAGTACGGATACTACTGTACCTTATGCAATAATGTTTTTCATTTTATTATGTTTTGTTTCGTCACACGGGCCTTCTAAAAACAGCCTTTTGAACCACGCTCGCACTACATTAGGTCCTAGCTCTTTAACGGTAAGGCTGCGCCCCACCATCCCTATTCGAAATATGCTTGTCTAGGGCCCCTCTACCTCCCCCCCAATTATTGATGATTATTTCTGAATCACCCTGTATATACCAGAAACTATAAAACTGAATAAGAGTTTTAAAATTTGTATCTTAAGCTGACTTGAGTGGAACCAAAAGCATGTTCCTTTGCATTTATGGTACCATATGGAGGAACCTTTTGTGTTTAAGACAAACCTTTGAATCTTTTAGGGGACATCCATAAATTACGTGAGGTGTTTTTTCCAAAATCTGAACCCCCCCCCTCCCCCCACGTGAGATTTAAAAATAATTTTCTATCTTATTCGTTTCCATTTTGTGCTACACAGCACCTAAAACTTTTCCATTATTAATGAAGTGGGGGAAAAGGACATTATTCTGCCTAAAAATCACCATAGTATCTTATCTGGGGGTATTATTGCTTTTTCATACTTAAGAAAATCGTATAATTTCTAACTTAAAAAGTTGACGTTAGATTTTAATCGACCCCCTTGGTGAGATTTTTCCAAACCCCCCCCCTTTTTGACCTCACGTAATTTATGGATGCCCCCTTATCATATTCCTTACAGTCATTAATACCTATCGTTTCACATGGATATTGTCTTCACAAAAAGTAAAATTTTCATTACCTTATGTTTAAGCCTTAATTTACTCAAAGCAGTTTCTTGTGTAAAAATATATAGCAACTAGAATATTTTAAATTGGCTACACTTGTTTTAGAGCGGTATTTTATTTTTCCTGAATCTTCTGTGTTAACTATTCTGGAAATACTATTTTATCATTGTTTACATATTTTTCTGTTAGTTATTTTAAAATGATGGAAATGGACTGTAATTTAAAAATTTTTTCATATTTTATTTTTATAGCTAAAAACCTTTTAGACCTAAGTCATTAAAAAGGTGTGAATTTAAGATTAGTGAGATGAGTGATTCCTATTATGCTTTGAAACTTGATACAAGCAGTCTTCGTAATGAAATCCGTCCATTTTTCCATTAAAAGTTATTGCCAGATCAGGTCTGTTAAGAATTTTAAGTATGTTAACTGACTCTTCACAAAATATTTTATCTTAAAAATAAACATGTTTCAAAATATTGTCCTTATATTTTAAACATTGTATTTCAGAGTAATTCAGAGTTAATTGTTAATATGAAATAAGCTTTGCATATGTACTGATACTGATAGATATGAAACAGGCTCAGTTTTTTTATAAAAATTACTTATGATACATATTTATCATTAATATTTAGTAAATATTTTTTAAGCATTTATTTTTAGCTGATTTTTAAGTTATAAAAAACTAATTAATTTTCTTGTTGAAAACAAGACTGCTTTTGCAAGTTTCAATGTATAAGATTGTCTTCCATTAGATACAAATACTCTTAGATAATTACATCTCCTGTGAGAACTTTTATTAGTAATTTCTTCTCATATAAAATTATATTTCCATTTTTGTACATGATGACTTATCTTCATTTTTATTAACATTTTGTGTTTGGATGTTCTAAAACATGTTGGTTTTGAAACATTCTTTCATTTCAAATTTCTTTCATTTACTGTAGTGAACCAAAGTAGTTAGGTATTTTTAAGTATAGTACAGGGCGGGATGAGACAATTCAGTGCGGGCCATTCACAAAAAATTTTTCTTCAAATTTTTAGAAGGATTATGAAAGAGTTCTATTTACTTTAATTTTGTTTCTGGCGCCGAAACAGCCCCACTCTCAAACGGCCAGCGCCGAATAGTAGTAGACCGAGTACAGGGTACCCCCAAACTTTTTTTAATCACACCAACTTAATGTAGTTGAATATTCATGTGGTATTCTAATCTACAAAATATAAATTTCATGTATGAAAAAGTATGAGGAAAAAGGATTGGCAGAAAACCATAAGTAATGTGACCTGTATTTAAATTTCATTGTAATTTTTTGAAGATTACCTTTTTTAAAAAATTCTGTGATGACGTAATACATTTTTGTGTTCAGTAAAAAGATGTCAGTTTCAGAATATTTTTTTTGGAATTATCAAGTAAGGCTTTTTGCAGTTGCATGTTTTTTTCTCCAGTCAATTATAAAATGTTATTTATTTCTTATTATCTCATCAAGTTCTAAGCAGAAATGAAAACTCACAGCTTTCAGAGTTGAAATGTGACGCTAATTGAAGATGTGAAGGGAAAACATTATGTCCATGAAAACCAATTCTAAGAAATACAAATTAACAGTTTTGACAAATTAGGTTTTCTTCCAAACCCAGCCCATCCTCTGGGATAATTCTCTGAGAGAACCTATTTTCCCTGTTACTGATATATCAAATTCTTAGAAATCCTAAAAAGGCAAAAGATAGCAATCCATTTAGTTGAAAATGGACATAAACTGTTCTTCCCCTTGATCTTCAATTTCTTTCTCTAAATAAGGGATATTTAGTATTTATATTATTGTTATTGTTTCTGTTATTACCTTTGGCAGTGGCGGATCCAGAAAAATTTGACGGGGGGGCACAAGTCACACTTTCATATTAATCCCTTTTGCAAGTAGAAATGAACTTCACTGTTACAAGTCCCAAAAAAGGCTTCTATTATATTTCTGTATATAAGCGGGTTACTCAGAAATTATATATACTATGTGGTTAAATTATAACTAAAATATTGTTTAATTTATTTACTTCCCCCATTAGATTAAAAGCAAATGTCTAGTTATTCAAATATCCGAAAGGTAAAACCGTTCTAAAAGGGGGTTCGGGGGAATGCCCCCGAGAAATTTTTGAAAATCTTACTCCTTTAAATAGGTTTTCGTAATACATTTTGTAGTATCACTAGAAACAGTGGCGTATGTATAAATTAATTTCGGGAGGGCCCAAATTTATTCCCCCAGCCTTCTCGTGCATATTTAATAGGTTTAATGAAACTTTTAAATACTTTTTAGGTGAAAGTTACGTAAATTTTTTAAAAATCGACCCTAAAAACAGGTTTTGAACTAGTTTTTGTACCTGTAGCCCGAATTTCGTAAACATATTTGTAGGTAGGATTTTGTATGGTGATGAATTTAATGTAAAAAGTTGTGAGTAATAGAATGTTGTAAGTGCAAAATGGGGGGATATCCCCAGAATATTTTTGGAAATTTGACCCTAAAAGAAACAGGATTTTAACTTTTTTTATATTTAGTTAGAATTTCGAAGAGGGGGCCAGAACCCTTTCGCCACCCTTTATACGCCCTTGACTAGAAAAGTACGAAGAAAAATTAACGTGAATGGAGCGAGAGTTAAGGTGAAAGTTGAATAGACCCATTTTGGTCCAATCTGTAAAATTGACTGGTTTTAGGTAAAAAGGCAGTGTTAGTTATTGCTTAGCTGGATTAAACGTCCGAAGAATCTTCAACTTTCTTTTCCATTGAATTTTGATGCATGAATAAAACTTAATTAGGTGAAAAATTAGCAAAATTAAATGCTCGCGGCTTCCATAACACAAATCCAGAAACTCAAAATATTTTTCTAATAAGTGAAAAGTTACTAAAAATCGCCTTGATTGTATCGAAACAGAGCAAAGCTTATTTCTCTCCTTCAATTGATCAAAAACCTCTCTCCTCCATTTTATACTTATAAAATGGAGGAGATACAAAAATGATTTTAAAACAGTTGTACTCACCAAAGTTTTGATTTGTTTTCATGAAACTTTCAGTCACTTAAAACCAACGAATACGAAAAGAATGCACCTACTTTTCAGCTTGAGACACACGCGGGCGCGAATGTCACTGCTCAGGCACTGTTTTGACCGCTGACCGATGTGAGAAAAAGGTCGAGGGAACGCACCCCTCCCCGTTCCAAGAAGTAACACCCCCTAGACGCCCGGCCCATTCATTCAGCATGTTGCGTCCAGATAAGCGTTCCCTTCACGAGACCCGTTGCCCCCCCGTTGAAAAGGAAAAGAGATCCCTCTAGCCTAGTTCTCTTCCTGGAATATGCATGTGCCCGAAATCTTCTTTCTCAGAATTGGAGATACCTCGTTGCGAAGAAAGCGCTCACGCTTTTGGGTAGAAAGTAGAGATTTCTTTTTAGTTTTTTTTGTACAAATTTAAAAAAAAAAACATTTATTTTACGAAAAATCAAAATTTTTTTAGGTAGTTGGAATTATGACGGGGGGGGCACGGGCCCCTGTGCCCCCCCGCTGGATCCGCCACTGACCTTTGGTATAAATTAGGCCTTAAGAATCTCATTTATTTTTACACTTTTAACTTGAATGAACTTAAATACATGGGTTTTTGGTTGTTATTTTATAGCGTTAATGTTTCCAAGTTTTTATTGACTTAAGTAAATTTGTACTTAGATACAATTTCTAATAGTATTCTCAAATACTTTTATTGGTGATGGTTTACCATTTATGATTTTCTTGCATGGATCGGAAGTTTTTTTTATGAATTTGGGAGTTAGTTTGTGATATTTTTATGTGCAAATATACTAGCACATTAGTTTACTGTATGTTGATTTGGTAGAGTGTTTTCCATATTCTATTGCATCAGTATTGAAGTAATGATTATTTTTACTGTTTTATATTGTTTTCCTCATTTGAAATTTTAATTATGTTAAGAAATTTTTAATTTTTTGGCTGTATTAAAAGGTATAGTATGTACTAAAGGTCCTCATTCACGAGCCCTTCCCTCCCCTGCTGTATCCAGTGATAGTTAAAAATGTAGAAAAAAAGACAAACACTCCATGTCATTCCATTTTAAAATCATTTAACAGCTATTATTGCTCTCAAGCAGACAAATATTTTGTTAGGGTTTCATCAGCTGTTCATTTGCAAATCCTTCCTCTTTACAGCTTTGACATTGGCTTGCATTCTCTTTGCTCCACAAATCAGCCACAGCCTTAGACTGCATTATTTTAGGGTTCAAACTTTATCAATGTAGGATTATTTTCCGATTTTCAAGTCACTTTAAAAACTTGATTGTTTTTCAGCTGGGTTTTTTATGGCCGGCACCGAAAATGTATCAAAACAGTTGCACAATAAATAAGCACAAAAACACATCAAACCTGGCTGATTGTAGTGTTGAAAACATGCCAATGTAGCAAGGAGTATGAATGATAATGAGTAATGCTAGATCCTTGCAACTTATTTTTTTCTAATAATATTTTGCCAGCATATATTTTATCCTGCTGTGTTTTGCTAAGGTCCCCCATAATGGGCCACATGGCATGGTACCCAAGGGTTCTTCGTAGATAGGGAACAGTTATAAAAAATATGGGGTTTTACTAGGAATGTAAAAGTTATAAATTAGTTAAATAATAATGTTTGTAGATATTTAACAAAAATAAATTTGAGTGTCATATTGGAACAAATGGATTTGTGAAATCCATTGCTTCACAAAATTAGAACTGACTGTGTCACATCTTGAACTACGCATGATGTCAAAAATCAAATCATCTTACCCTAGATTTGAACCTTGAGCAATTTGGTATGGACCGTGAATGGAGACCTTTACTGAGGAATGGACAAAAGGGAAAACCCATCAGTCGATTAGGGAAAACATCTGCATATAGGACAAGCGTCGAACAAATTTTTGATAGCACACCATACTTCCCTTCACCTCTTGCTAGTCACTACAAGCCCATTCTTACTAACAGAATTATCACCTTGCCAAATAGTACTATGAATGTAGAAAAATTATTTGAGTGGGTCTTGGCAAAATGTTTAAAAGTTGGTGCTTATGATTTCTTGTCATTTATTCTTAACTGAATTTTGATTCTTCTAGTCATTGTTTTATCTGTTAGTTTATTATTAGCTATTGAGAGTTTTTAGTTATGTAATTGTTAACTAAAATAAAGCATTTTTTTCCTGAACGTTCATTTTTTTGTAAGAATGTAATGCTTGTAATGTAAGTTGTTCTTTGGGCTTGGAGTATACACATGGAGGAGATTATTTCTTGATTTTTTTAGAGAGGTTGCTTCAAAATTAGTTTCAACGCCTTCTTTATAGATAAACTTTTTTAACTGCCTCTATTCTCTAATGGGTACATACTTTTATGATCTCTTTTTTCAAAATTTTCATGTAAGAAATTAGATACTAGCTAAAAAGCAATGCGGTCCTGGCAATCTGACTTAACTTATCATTGGTGTAATCGATAATCCCCTCTGTAGAGGCTGTCAAGAGGCAGAGGAGAGCTCTGTTCATATACTCTGCGAATGCGACTACTTCTCGGCCAACAGATTTGAGTATCTTGGCCGCCATTTAATCGAACCATGGGAGCTGCCTAGTATTCCCACAAGACAACTGCTGAAATTTGTTTCCGCTATCGGTCTCCTTTGAGACTTATCGAGGGGGATAGTACAATAGACCAATGGTCGCGGTGCTCAGGCTCTTGCAGCCACCCCATCACAAATCATTAATCAAATTAATTAATCAATCTGACTTAACTTGAAAAAAAAAATTTGCAACAGAAGGTTTTTTTATGGTTTTCACTTGAAATTACCTCAATAAAAACATGCTAAAAATAAGATAAAATCAGTCATAAAAAATTAAATTTTTTAAAAAAGGAATGAAATTTTTTAAAAATTAAATACTGATATTGAGAATTATGATAAAAATAAATAACTTTTCCTTGTTATGAACCCTTTAGTAATCTCAAAGTTTTCACAGCGCCCTAGTAAAAAAATGGCTATTTGATGTAAAAAAAAATTTATAGTGTTAGAGTCCACTTGGTTTTCAAAGTGCCACAAGGTCTGTGATTGTTCATGTAAAAGGCTATATTTTATTTTTAATATTCTTCACTCTTGAAAAATTTTTCAATAAAAACTTATTTAAACAGAGTAAAAATTATTTAACCTTTTTTTTCTCAAAACAAAAAGACTACTGTCCAAGTCCAAAGGTTTTCAGTACCGCACGTCTGTGAATATACTGATGTGATAGACTATTTTATTTCCACTGATATTATTTATCTGAAAAAGCTATAATTTTTCAACAAAAACTGATTCAAACAGAGTAAAAATTTTATTATTTATACTTTTTTCCAATTTTCGGAAAACAGTAAAGCAAGTTTTCGAGTCAGTGGCGGATCCCGAGAAAATTTCAAAAATAGTTAAAAACCCCTTTTTCAGAGCTAAAATTTTAAAAAATATTCATTGTAATTCATGCGATGTCTGACAAGAATAAAAACAATGCAAGGGGGGCCATGCTCATCCTGAGAAAAATTCCAAAATAGTTAAAACCCCTTTCTAGAGCTAAAACTCAAAAAATGTTCCCCTTATAATTCATGCGAAGTCTTAATTCTTAGGTATGGTACGTTGCCCATACAGCCAGTGGCGGATCTATGGGGGGGCTATAGGGACTATAGCCCCCCCAGGGGACTTAAGTTCACACTAGAAAAAATTGAAGCTTTTTGAAAAATTTAAAACCGTTTAAAAAAAATTTTTGTAGCTCTTTTACATTTCAAACGACCCAAAGTGCTTTATTTCATAATCAGGGCAATTCCACGGGTAACTGACTGACATTTTTTCAGAAAAAAGCTTAGTATTTTGTTATTTTCTTCCCAAAAATAAATGATAAAAAAATACTTTCCACCCAGTTTATTGCTTTCTTGTTAGCTTAATCTAATGGCACAATTAAATTTTCAAAATATGTTTTAATTGATTTTTTAAAAATTTTAAACGACGTGGTAACTGACTGACATAAATGTTTCACAAATGTCAGTCAGTTACCACGTCGTTTAAATTTTTTCAAAAATCAATAAAAACATATTTTGAAAATTTAATTGTGCCATTAGATTAAGCTAACAAGAAAGCAATAAACTGGGTGGAAAGTATTTTTTTATCATTTATTTTTGGGAAGAAAATAGCAAAATACTAAGCGTTTTTCTGAAAAAATGTCAGTCAGTTACCCGTGGAATTGCCCATCATTAGCTCCTTCTAAGATCTTTAGCCCCTGAAAATTTGTAGAATCAATGCACAATTATAGGGAAAGTGGGTTTTTTGCTCTTTACATTTTTGTAGACTATTAATTCAGTAATACAGTAGAGCCCCGATTATCCGCGCAATTGGGTGGCAAGGGTACCGCGGATAACGAAAATCGCGGATAACCCGAAAAAAGACTAAAAATGAGGTGAAAACACGAAAAAAAATTTTCAGCATAAAAACTATGTTTTATTGTACAAAAAACATGATATGTAAAACTAAAATCTGTACAGTACAGCAGAAACCTTTTCTCTACATCTAAAATATCTCTAATCTCATCTAAAATTTGCCCTCATCGTTAAAAAATGTTCTTCGTGGCACTCGCGGATAACCCGCACCGCGGATAATCCGCTCGCGGATAATCGGGGTTCTACTGTACTTAAGGAGTTCAAGAGTTTT
This sequence comes from Tetragnatha versicolor, assembly GCA_024610705.1. Classification (NCBI taxonomy): domain Eukaryota; kingdom Metazoa; phylum Arthropoda; class Arachnida; order Araneae; family Tetragnathidae; genus Tetragnatha; species Tetragnatha versicolor. The sequence continues at coordinate 1,839,499 of JANDEH010000004.1, forward strand.
AGCCCCTACAAAGCCTTTAATCCCCTGCATGTTGGTAGAATTAATTTGAAATTTAAAGGATTCAGTGAGCCCTTTCGAAATATTAGCCCATTTCATGATCTTAAGCCCCCTACAAAACATTAGCCTATTTCATGATCTTTAGATCCTGCAAAATGTTTAGCACCTGTTGTATTTGTATATTAAAGTGAGAATTTAGCGGCCAATGAGCTTTAGCCCCTACAAAGCATTAGTCCCCTTGTATTTTTATATATTTGGTCCACATCAACTTGATGATATTTTAGCCCCTTCCAAGATAGATGAGCTTTAGCCCTCTCTGCTCTTTTATAAAGATGGAATTCATAACTTAAAAAAAAGTTGTAATGTGCTTTAACCACTTCAAAATTTTTAGCCTCCCTACATTTTTATAGATTCAATTCACAATTTAAATGGAACAATGAGTTTTAGCCTTCTTGCGTTTTTAATTTTAAAAGCTTTAGCGATTTATAGCCCTCTACTTAGTTTTTGCATCAGATTAAATTCACAATTTAAAGGGGCCTTTGAGTTTTAGCCCCTGTAAAGAATTAGCCCGTTCACAATTTAATGAGCTTTATCCTAAAATCAGCATTAGCCCCCTCCACTAGTAGATTCAGGGGGGCTCGGGCTAGGGGGCTTAAGCCCCCCCCCCAAAAAAATTAAAAGTTTGTCTCTATATAATATGATATTTTATGCACCAAAATGAGTTAACCCTGTTATTATAAGGTTCCCCTGGCCAGACCCCCCTGGCACTTGTAGCCCTATTATTACAACTATATGTTACTAAGTTCGCTTCAAAACGCAAAAAATCTGGTAAAAATCTAGAAGTGGGTTCGGGTTGGCACCTCTGGCGCACTTTGGCGCTACTACTTCGCTTGGCGTTTGAGCCCACTTCTAGATTTAAGCCAAAAATCTGTATCCGAAATTCTGATGAGGCGTACCAAAACGAGTTGAAAAAGTGGGGTTTTTTACTTAAATTTCCAAAAATTTTGGGGGTAAAAATTTTCAAATGCCCCCCCCCGAAAATTTGGTCTGGATCCGCCCCTGTTTCGAGTCCACCAGAATTTCATAGTGTCGAAAAAAAAATTTTTAGCCAGACAGTGGTAATTTAAGAATATACTCATTAATTAGTAGCATTAATTTATTTCTAAATAAATGCTTTTATTTTAATAATTTATATTTCTAGGAAAATATTTCACTTCGCATATCAATTTATATTTCACTTCTCTAGAAATTTAAGTTTTAAAAAAAGCTAACCCTAATCTCAAGAGAAAGAATGGAAGGAGAAGAAATAATCAAAAGAATAAAAAATTTCTAAATTCCGATCCCTAACCGAAAAAAAACCAGTTTAAAGCGTCTTTTTTTTTCCCAGCCATTAAAACATTAGCCCCACGTAGGAGTACGTCCACGTAGGAGTAATAGGACGTTGTCCTAAATTTATCGTTTTTACCAATGGGGCTTATGGTCCCCTGCAGTGTCGAATCCAGAGGGGGGGCTGCAGCCCCCCCCCCAGGAATAAGACATTCAAGTTTTGGTAATACCATACTCAAAAAAGAAATTTCAACACGTTCCGGATATTCGGTGATGTTGTTACCCAAAGGGTCTCAAAATGAATCAGAACCCTACTTTTAAGGATAAATTCCAAAATTTTCTGGGGGAAGACCCTCAACCCCCTCGAAATTTTGGAATCTAATAAGTCAGTTTTTCCTTGAAACTTTAGGATTTACAAAGAACGATCCTCTTTGATGTAACCCAGTGTTTCCCAACCTTTTTCGGTCCATGCCCCACTAAAGCCTTTCTAAGTTTTCCATGCCCCCCTGGTCTCATTGGCATATATAGAAATATATTTTGAGAGGGAGTCAAAATTATTTCTTAGCCCTTTCCTCCTCTGTATATTTAATAAGTCTAATGAAGCTTTTCAGAAAATTTTTAGGTAGAAATTGCATGCTAAAGAACTACATCAAGTTATGAGTAAAATTAAGTTCTAAGTAACCAGGGGGGTCTGGGGGTCCTCCGCCAGCAAATTTTCGGAAATTTGACTCCAGGAAACAGGTTTTTAACTAGTTTGGTGGTACCCCTAGTTGGGAAATTTTGGATATAAATTTTTAGGTAAGATTAGCATTTGGACGATCCTAATGTAAAAAAGTTTCAAATATAAGCGTTCTAAAAACAAAGAGATCTTGGGTCATCCCCCAGAAAAGGTTTGGAAATTAAATTAGACTCTAAAAACAGGGTTTCAACTTGGTTTTGATACATACTGGTCCAGATTTCAGACATACATTCTCAGATAGGATAATGGGATCAGATTTTGATAAACTTCTTTTAAAAAAGTTTTTTTAATTTTCCCCCTGGATTGGTCCCACCTGGGGGGCAATTTGGTTGAAAATTTTCAAATTGCCCCCCTAGAAAATGATATTGCCCCCCGGTGGGGCGTGCGCCCCACGTTGGGAAACACTGATGTAACCTAAAGTGTCTCAACCATGGGCAGATTTAGATGGTGAACCCTGGGGGTGCGTACTGGAAAACTTGGGGTTGCAAGCTGCCCCTGATGACTTTGAAAACATGATTTTCGCCTATAAAATGGAATTTTTTCAAAAAGTTGGGGGTGCGTTGCACCCCCTTTAAATCCGCCCATGGTCTCATCATGAGTTAAAATGCTACTTTTAGGGGCACAATTCAAAAATTTTTCTGGAATAGGGACTCCTAAACCCCCGAGAAATTTTACAATTCATAATACCATAAACTTTTTTCCTTGAAAATTCTGCAGTTTACAATGAGTGGTGCTCTTTGGGTGGAATCTAAAGGGCTTCCAAATGAGCTAAAACACTATTTTGAGGGGCAAATTTCCAAAAATTTCTGGGGGAGGACCCCCAAACCCCCTTTCACTTGGAGTTAATACTTTAACTAACACAATTTTTAAATTTTATGCACCAAAATTAAAACCTTACGAAGTCATCTCTTACCTAAAACTTAGTATTCTTAAGGTTAGACCACAGAGTACTCTAGAACAGAGTCCGTCGCCATAGGCGCTAATGGAAATCGAAAAGTTGGATGGATATGGGGCTATTTTGGCGCTGCGATCGCATCACGAGAGGCGGGGGAAAAAGCCTGATGGCCTGATTGGTTGAGAAAAACTTTTTCCTTCCCCTTCGAAAATAGAAGATTGAGTGACAGCCAATCACAGGTATGGTCACCAAAATGTACTGCCCATCTCTCTGTCAATCATTTATAGTTCCTCGTGGGGCCCTCATATCCATCCAACTTTTGAATATATCGTTTTGGACCCTCTGTTAGGATTTTTCTCTGTGGCCAAGGCTGGGGTAAAAAAAGTACTGGGGATAGAACTGGTTTTTTAATAAAATTAAAGGATTTAGGAAATGGCTTACTCCACAGAGAAAAATCCTAACAGAGGGTCCAAAACGCAAAACATTATATTCAAAAGTTGGATGGATACGAGGGCGCCACAAGGAATTATAAATGATTGACAGAGAGATCGGCAGTAGTACATTTTGTTGACCAAACCCTGTGATTGGCTGTCACTCAATCTTCTATTTTCGAAGGAGAAGGAAAAAGTTTTTCTCAACCAATCAGGCTTTTTCCTCCGGCACTGTATATTTGGACGGCCATTTTTCAACTAAACTCTACTCTAATTTCCACGGCTCGGCGTTCCATTGGTTCCATCACTAAGCGCCGAGACTGCTACGTAATCACGAGACCTACAGCGCATGCGCCACTGGCCGTTTTGGCCGTCCAAATATACACTTCGTTTTCCTCCCCCTCTCGTGACGTAGATGCGATCGCAGCGCCAAAATGTTCTAGTACTCTGTGGCCTTGGCCTTCCAAAATAAGCTAAGGCTAATGTTTTATAATTTTGTTAATGGCAACATTCAAACTACAAATACAACTCCCGCCATTTGTTGTCCAAAAACTCAGATCAGAGAAAAATAGGGAATGCATGACGCCATTATTTAAACATAAAAATAATGGCGAAATTAGTAGTGGACAAGGATGCTTTTTACAGGCGAATGCGGAAATTGTATGAAGCATGGACCGTAAGTTATGTGTTTTTGTTTAAAAATTCAAAATAAAGTATTTTTTTGCTATCTTCTGTCACAGTTTTGTATTTCACGTGTATTAGGTATTTCAAATAATTATTCCGAGTTTTTGAAATATATCGGCTTTTAAATCATGGTTTTAATGGTTGATTTCGTCAAAAAGTTGTTTCGCTTGAAAAACTAACTGTAAACATTGTTGATGAAATGTTCTGTTCCATCTCTAAGTTAAATCTCAACTAAACCTTGCTTGTTAAATTTTATGTAGGAACCTTTACTATAACATGAGCCTTGATTGTATTTGAAAAAATCAATTTTTCATGGATCATAATGATATAACTGCACCAAAATTGTTTCACCTGAGTGCCATTTCTCAATTGTATTCAAAAAATCGTAAACAATGGCTACCATAATCCTCTGCTAGAGAAATATAATTGTTGTTTCTAGTGATTCTTTGTAAGGATTTTCCAAAGGCAATCATCCAAGGTTTATCTTTAAGTATCATGACACCGGGTGCCATTTTTTTATTTTGGTGCAGCCAATAATGGCAATAACTTCATTTCTAGCAAACCCCTTTGCTAACTGTATACAGAATAGGTTATAGTACCAAGAAGAGTCGCACCTGATTGTAACACAACACCGACATCTTTACTTTATTAGCTTGTTTTTTTCTTGTGTGTCTGTTCAGGGGGGGAGGAATTTTGAAATACAGTAGAGCCCCGATTATCCGCGCAATTGGGTGGCAAGGGTACCGCGGATAGCGAAAATCGCGGATAACCCGAAAAAAGACTAAAAGTGAGGTGAAAACACGAAAAAAATATTTCAGCATAAAAACTGTGTTTTATTGTACAAAAAACATGATGTGTAAAACTTTTAAAATATGTACAGTACAGCAGAAACCTTTGCTCTACATCTAAAATGTCTCTAATCTCATCTAAAATTTGCTCTCATCGTTAAAAAATTTGTTTCGGGGCACTCGCGGATAATCCGCACCGCGGATCAACCGCTCGCGGATAATCGGGGTTCTACTGTATAAATTATTCCCCAATTTTCTCATAACCAAGTGCAAGGATAAAATCTAGGTGGCTTCAAACGCCAAGCGAAGTAATAGCGCCTAAGTATCAAAGTATAGTTAGCCACTAAAAATTTTCCAGGAGGCGTCAACCCGAACTCACTTCTAGATTTTTACCAGGATTTCCAACTGGTGGTCCTTTGGTGCTGCCTGAAAAGCCCCTGAGAATCCCTTACATACTATACAAACCAGTTTATCATGTTGTAAACAAACCATACCATATGATTTCTGGTTTCACCTTGTACTAACAAAATAGTTCTCATCCATATAGTTACCTTACAATGTGCATTCCCATGGCGACTGAAAAATTTTTATGGAAAATCACAGTTCTAACGTTAAGTCAAACGTTTCCAGTTCTAAGTCCAGTGTGACCTTTGCAAAGGTCACTTCTATACTCACCCAGTTTGTTTGAGAGGAGTGACTACTGATATGTGTAGATATGGCTAAAACCAATGAGCTACATTTTTGATGAAAATGAAAGGATGCCGAGAACTTTGTAATTCAAATTTACACGAAAAAGTTTAACCACATGATATCTGTTTTTTTGGAGGTCAAATAGGATGAAAAATGGCTTCTTATTCAGGATATTTGTTTAGGGATTAAACTAAAGGGTACAAATTTTTTTGTAAAAAGCGTTTTAAAGTTCACAGGAATGTACGAGTAATGATAAAAAAGACAACATTTATTTGCCACAGTAAATTTTTTATTTATCTAAATCATTTTAATTATTTGTATTTTTTGTGCTCTAAGAATGAGGGTGTAATAACAATTGTTCCATTTTCATAAGCGTCTATCAGGGGCGTCATTTAGGGGGGGCAGGGGGGGGGCAACCGCCCCCCCCAAGGTTTCCACTGTAATATGAAAAATAGCTGCAAGTCCCTTGAAAATTCTGTAACTTCCACAAGGAGCTTTAGGTGCAACTCAAAATGTCTCAAAAGGAGTTAAAACATTACTTTTGGGGGTTCAATTTCAAAAAATTTCTGGGGGAGGACCCCCAGCCCCCCTCTAAAATTTCCCCGTCTCTTATTTAGTGTTTCCCCCCTCGAAAACTATTCCTCTTACTTGAAGCTTTTCTCTTTAAAAGCTCCCCAAAGAGTTTGAAAAAGAGATAAAACACTAGTTTAAAGAGGAATTAAAATTCCAGGGGGAGGACCCCTAGCCCCCTTAAAACTTTGACGTTTATTTACAACTCTTTTTTATATGGTTTACAAGAAACCGTTCTCTTTGGATGCAGCCCAAAGGGTCTCAAAACGAGCTAAAACACTACTTTAAGAGCCAAATTTTCAAATTTTTCCTGGGGGTGAACCCCCAGACCCCCCCATTCTTCCTTGGAGTTCACGTTGTCAAATTTTGACATCATATTACCTTAAAAATGAAGTTGAGGCAACCCCCGCCAAAAAAAACTAGTTACAGCAAGGTCCAGACCCATTTAAAAAAAAATCCTTGCCCCCCCCAACGAAAAACTGAAATGACGCCCCTGGCGTCTATGGTAATGAGACCTCTTTAAGCTAACTTTATCTGTGTGTTTCACCACATGGGAAAATTAAATGATTTAAAACGCTTAAAATATAAATTCACAAAGCAACCTTTGAAGTAATTTAATAGCTTGGAAGGTAAAAAAGAGAAGTAAGGCAACAACAAAAATTTTTTACAAAAATGGTGGACTTCTGGTACTGGTGATGCAAAAGAACATATAATATAATAAAATTCAATGTGTTTGTTTGCCTTTTATACAAATCCACAGTTTTCCTCGGATGGGCACCAAACTTGGTATATCTACGTAAAAAAAACTCAAGAAAAAACAGGCTATGTTTCGAAAACAAGTTTATGTTTCAAGAACCAACCAAAGAGATTGATTACTGAGCCCTGATTGGTTATACCCCAGGTTAAAGCTCCTCCCCCTTGATTAACAGCATCCAACAAGTATTGAGGAGAGATAAGGGGGGCATTGCATCCAGGGGTGGTATCAGATCCGGCTAGTTCTAATCACATTCGTTCAAGCATGTTGGTACACTGATGATTCACTTCTTATCGATCATACATGGTGGTCCCCGAACCCCTTTGACTCACTCGTTATCTTGTTCATTCAAGTCTGAAGCAGGATACTGTATACTGAATGCTTTCGTACTTTTATTGAATTTACACATTTTATCACTAGATCCTTAAATGCAGCTCGGTAAGATCCTGTTACTATCTTCAAGGAACTCCGTTTATTTGAATAGCTTTAGCAAAATGAAACGTCAATTAAGTTCTGAAGAAGGATATCCTGAACTGAAAGTTGTCAAGTATTCAAATGATTCCTTATCGTATGAATATGGGAAAATGTTCTCGGATTGCAACGCATGGAAATATTTTCGTCTTTTGGAAAAAGAATTAACTTATTTGAAAAAAGAAGAGGCAATGATAGAAATATATGGTAAAAAATATTTTGTTCCTCGTCAAGTAAGTAGCCTATGGTGACCACGGAATTACGTATAAGTTTAGTGGAACAACCATGTTCGCAAAGCCTTGGACACCATTATTGAAAGAAATTAAACAAATGGTAGAACTTAAATGCAAAGCTCATTTTAATTACGTGTTGGTAAATCGATACAAAGACGGCACAAACTGTATAGGTGCTCATAGGGACGACGAGAAGGACTTGGACAGGAATGCACCTATTGCATGCGTTTCTTTTGGGCTGAAAAGAAAATTTACGTTTTCGAGAAAAAAGTTTGAGTCTAAAAATTTGTTTCTTGAAAATCGAAGCCTTTTAGTTATGCACCCTCCAACAAATTCTTTTTGGTTCCATTCCATTCCAAGAGAAAAGAATGCTTCCTGTCCAAGAATAAGTTTAACATTTAGAAGAATAGTTAAATAATTTTAATAGAAAAAGAAGAATTGAGGCGGTAAGTTAATCTTGCCGGGTGGTTGATGGGGCTCAATTCTAAAAAAAATGTAATTTCTTTAATAATAATTTAATAATATAAATTAATAATTTATTTAAAAATATAAATTTTACAAAATAATTTTATTTTTAAAATTAATAATTTTACAGATATCTCACTGGGATTTGAACCTGCGACCTAGCAAAAGAGAGACGAAGCTCAGTAGGGGAGAGGAGGGAGGAATGGGACAGTGGGAGGAGTGGGACAGCTGAAATTATGGCAAAATAAATCAGTTTATTTTATTTCCAGTTTGGTCATTAGATGGCCTTCTTATAGCTTCTTGTTATTTCCTTCATTTAGTTTATCCAGCAGCAAGTTTCTGTTTATAGTTGTAAAAATTTGATTTTCCAGTCAATCTTTAGTTTTATTTCATTTCTCATGTAATTTGTAGAACAAACATTATATAATGCCATTGTAATCCAAAAGATATAATTTATGCTAATCTGCAATTTCATAAAGCCTAACACCAGCATAGTTTATGTGACAAGTTATATTTTAAAAGCAATGTGTGGAGGGAGGAATGGGACATGCAAATCATCTGCAAAAATCAGCTTAAACTTAATTTGTCTGTTTAAATCTGCAAAAATGTAAAAAAAATTTTAAAATATTAATTTCTGATAGCTATCTTTATCGCTTCAATTGAAATGCTTTTCTTTTCTTGAAGTACCACACTGTAATTCAATTATTGATTCTTAACACCATGGGACAGAGTTCAAGTGTACTAAATATTTTTTTTAAATTATTCTATAATAGATATAAGATTGAAAGCTGTTTAACAATGTGGGCAAAGGTTAAAATAATAGTAGGTAAAATACTAGGCCCTTTCTCATTATGACATTTTACTAATTTTCTTTACTTTTCAAAAGTGTCCCACTCCTCCCATACTCATGTCCCACTCCTCCCACCCATGAGGGAGGAATGGGACAAAATTCTTGTAATTTGAATGATCAAAAGTGATAAAATTAAACAACATTTAAGAACTGTATATTTTTAAAAAATTAAGTTAAAACATGTAAGTTTATTATCCAACCATTTGCATCTATGAATAAGCAGGGGATAATGAATAAAAAAATATTTAGTGAAAATTGTCCCATTCCTCCCTCCTCTCCCCTAATAAGTCTGATACCTACCCTACTGAGCTACGTCCCTCTGACTACTTGAGTAAAACTTTAATTTCAAAAGGCAAACTAACCAATGAATTCAAAAGTCTTTCTTGAGAACTTATATTCGAATCGGGTACTGATGGCCTAACGGGGAGTGCATGGCGTCGGAGATCCGGTAGGTCAAGTACCTTTTTGCGGGTTCAAATCCAAAAATATATTATTTTATTCACTTTTAAAAAAATAATTAAATTTAACAAGTACTTTAAATTTGCCAGAAAGATGGCAGCACGGGTACTCAAAACCTTTAAATATTTAATTAATTTTCTTACAAATAAATCTTTCTGTTACCGCTAGATGGCTGTACGAGCGCCAAAAAAAATGTCGGGTCAAACACGTGAAAAATACCGTTGCTATACCCGAAAAACTAAACTTTAAAATTTCCGCTAAAACGAAACTAGCAGCAGGAGGTAAACACCTCAACTCCGGAAAACCAGCAGCAGGAGGTAAACAACTCAACCTCCGACACGCCCCTTCCGCCTATGTCATTGGCCAGGCCCCCTGACGTCACTAGCTCCGGTCACGTGGTATGGCATCACTTCCGGGGCCCATAGTAGGGGGCTTACTACTAAACTCATGGGGGGAAGTTTTTAAAAGAAAAACTCGATATAAGTATAATTAAAAATTGTAACCATAATCTAAGTATTTTAAAATATTTTTATTTAAAAGTTCAACTAGCTTTTAAGTAAAAAGTTTCATGGAATAGCATTGTTGTTAAAAATAGTCTCAATGGAAACGGAAATGTAAATCAAAAGATTGTATTGTAGCTTTAAGAAAGTTCGTTTACAAAAAATCTATTAAAAATGCTAAAGCCTTTTCAACTAGAAAAATTGATTTTTTCTTAAATTGCAAATGGAATTATGCTTTAATTATTGAATAATTTCACGGAAAAAGTTAATTGTTAAAAGTTATGGGGATCATGCGGTTAAATGTAGAAATCATTCAAAAATTTTAATGCTTGACAAGTGGATGGATTTTAATACCTTTCATCCGGTAAAATAAATAACGAAATGTATTGAAAAATTTCTATTTAAGGAAGGTATTGTGACATAGATAACACCAGAAGAATGGTGGAAAACCCCCCTTAATTCCAACAATTGTGCAATAGTTAGTGCAAATAATGCATTAGTTAGAAGTGCTGTAAACCAATTCCTCACAGCTACAGCTTCTTTTAAGAGGATGTTTATGTAGTTGTGGAGCAAGTTTTTGTCTGTAGAAATATTTGTTGCTAGTTCCAGAGATAATTTATCAGTTGAGAAAATTAATTATACTGCAGGCATTATATTTAACCTAGAAATTTTTTATTAATGGAGACAAAATAGCAAATCAATGTGAAAAATTTGTTTGCAGTGAAAAAAGTTTTAAATCATTGTAGAAAAATTTTGTTATGGACACAGTATGGTGAATGAATCATTTTAATTACAAAAAAAATGTTGTTAATAAAATGAAAATTATAAATCAACATAATCGGAAAAATATTATTTCTGCACGAGAAAAAGAATGTACATGCATGGACAAAACATTTGACTCCAACTCTAAAATATTCTGTTGTGCATTGAATTTGAAGTTGATTTATAGCTTTACCTTTGAATAAATGCCATCTCATCTTTTATTCTTTTCCATGTTATTAAACTATTGAAGAATGAATGAATGAATGATTTATGGTGGGATGGCCTTTGTCTATGAAATTAAGCATGTTTAATCTTTTTTAGAATGCTGATACAGATAATGGCTTTGGTAAAATGGATGCTCTTATTTGCTGTGTTGGTGTCGATGAAGACATAGTTTACAGTAAATCAACTGCTATTCAAGTAAGTTAATTCTTTTTTTCCTTGGCTATTTCTAAATTATGTTAATAATGATGAAAAATATTCTTGCATCAGATTTAATCCTAGTTATTGTTTAGTCGGGTATGTACTCGGTTTTTATTTATTGATTTAAGTGTAAAAGTTCACAATTGTTAAAGGTTTAGATTAGTAAAGTTTTCAATTCTTCATGTCTAAAAATTCTCAATTTCATTTCAGACATGGCTCTTTGCTTACGAACTTACAGATACAATCATGGTTTTCTGCGAGTCATGCATGTTTTTCTTAGCCAGTAAAAAGAAAGTGGAATTTTTAAAACAGTTTGAATCAGGAAAAGAGAATGAAAATGGTGTACCCCCCTTGACTTTATTAGTTCGTGATAAGGTATGCTACCAACTCTGAATTTACTTACTTCATGTGTATGTTTTTTGCCAAAATTAAATTCCTACTTTAATTTATTATTTTGGAAAGTTTGACTGAAACTTATAAAATGAGGATTTATATTCAAAACTTATTTTTCTAAAGCTATTAAGTGTGTTTTGGTGAATCCCTTATTATATAAGCCCCTCTGATAAGTTCTCTCTGGCGCGGTATGGCCCTTGTGCCAGAAATTTTACCAACCAACCTTTTGTAAGCGATCCCCTAAAAAACAGGGTACCAGAGATGCCAACCATTCCGGATTTTGGCCCCGAATTCCGCAATTACGGATAAAACTACGGAAACTACGCTGCTTATACTTTAAAGACAATGTATTAAATTTTTTTTCTTAATTCTCTGTTTTTAGCCTTCAATCCTTACAATACATATTTTTTTTACTTAGAATTGTGAATAAAAACGATAACGCTAGTCGCTAGTAACTGATGAGATGGGCAATAAGAAGGGAGAATCAATCGGAATTCGGAATATTCTAATCTGCATGATGATTGATTCATGGGGAGAAAAAAAGGCCTTCTTTTCTCAAATATTTGCGTTTTCAGGACTTTTCTAAAACTTATCAAAAGATGGGAGCATTCTTCTGCATGCAGAAGGCGTGGCATCGGTCAGCAAGCCATGCGTCACACCGTGTTTTTTTTTTGGTGGGGGCGATTACGGATGAGCGTTGTCTCAGGTTGGCAACCCTGGGGTACACAGGCTAGCGGCATGGTGTAAATCACTCCATAGCAAGAGATGATGTAATCTGGTTGGCAATTATTGAGTGGGTCAATCAGGAATCGCTGCACACGTAATTGTGTTTTGGAATTTAGCAACACAATAGGAATTTAGGGATGGTGTCCCCTCAATATTAGAGCACTGGTTTTTAATCAACTCAAGAATGTTTGTTTAAACAAACTGAAAGTTTTTTGTCCCATACAACTTCAAAACCATGGTGGGGTGGATCCAAGGTTTGATTGTAAAACATTTTTTTAAGGCTGAAATAACTTCTAAACCATGTGCAGAATTGGTCAGAGTTTGTCCTGATTCTTAACTCTAACACAAGGGGTGGTGATGATGATGGTTTTGAAAAAAAAACTCTTTCCAACAGTGATCCGATTCACCCCGTTTTTTGATACTTTTACCTTAATATATTTCACTTCCATAAATAATTTTTTTGCGAAACACTCATTTTTCTGTTAGTTCTTTTTAATTAAAAATTGTTATAAAAACTGTAAGGATGAATTGTTATACAGGTCTTTTTTTTAGGCTGATGAAGACAAAGCTAACTTTGAAAAACTTATTTCTGCTATAAAAAATAGTAAAAAGGTATGACTTGGTTCTTTGCTTCTTAACCTATTATAATCCTATTTTGTTTTTATATTTCTTATTTATAATTTACTTAAATTTCAGGGTTCAACTCTAGGCGAGTTTGCAAAAGATAAATCATTTCCAGGGAAATTCCTAGAGTCTTGGAGAGCAGCACTTTCTAAAGAGAACTTTGGAAGTGTAAATATGTTTTTATGATCACGTAAAAGCCTGTTAAATATATTACTTAAAATTAACTATTTCCCTAATGATTATTTAAAATTATTACTTTTAATCCAAAATATGTCAAATTTTAGCTTGTAAATTAATGAATTCAAATTGTATCAAAAACAAAATTGATTACATTTACAGGGTTCCCACGGTCCTTGAAAGTCCTTGAAAAACATTCTAAGTCCTGGAAAAATGACTTAGGTGCTTGAATTTTAACTCAGCCACTAATCGAACATAATTTTTTCAGATCTTTTTTTGTTTTTTTTTCTAGAAATTTTCTTTAAAACCACTCTTATGAACATAACTTGCGGCCAGTTTTACAAAATGACAGTGAAGACGACTTCTGCTCTCGTTCCGATTGTATGCGAGAAAAATGACTTGTCTTGAAATACGACTAAATTTTAAATGTCTGCGACAAGGTCCTTGAAAAGTCCTTGATTTTCAATGTTTTCAAAGAGTGGGAACCATGATTTAAAAAAATTAATTCTTTTAATTTCCTTGTCAGAACATATAAGGATTTCATTGTAGCGATTTACAGATAGTAATTACTTTTCAGGTTGATGTAAGTTCTACCATTGGTTACCTCATGGCCCCAAAAGAAGATTCAGAAGTTGCTATAATTAAGAAAGCTTGCCAAGTTACTGTAGATGTGTATTCGAAATATCTGAGGGATCAAATTATGGAAATAATAGATGCCGACAAAGTATGACTTATAAATCAAAAAGGTTTTTTTTTATTTATTTCTTTTTCTCAAATGGATTAATCATATACTTTTTAATTTTCAGAAAGTCAAGCATAGTAAACTTGCTGAAGGTGTAGAACAAGCACTAACTGATAAAAAATATGTGCCTGGGGTCGATCTGTCTCAAGTTGATTTGTGTTATCCTTGTATTATCCAGTCTGGAGGAAACTATAATTTAAAATTCAGTGCTATAAGGCAAGTGAAGACCAAATCTCCTAATTGTGTGTATTTTATTCATAGTTCTTAATCTATTTTCAAAAGTACAATCTCTTTAAAAGCATGATTAAATTTTAAACAGATATTTTAGCTTTTACTTATTGATGTATAGAGTACATCAGACAATGGCTTATGCTTACTTAAAATTATTTTATGTCTTGTGTTTGGCGCAAAATGCCCTAATGTGGGCCATGCGCCATAAAAAGCCAAACAACCAATCTCTTTAAAACATACTGAGTTAACCTAGTATCAAGTAAAAACTAATCATAAATGTTCATTTAATTTATATATTTACTCAGTTGTATACTAATGTGAAAATTTTGGGAAAATTTAATTTTGTTTTTTTTCTACAGTGATAAAAACAACCTTAGTTTTGGGACGATTATTTCTGCACTTGGGACACGTTATAAGTCTTATTGTTCCAATCTTGTACGTACTCTACTTGTCAATCCTAACAAGGAACAAGAAACATACTATACATTTATTGTTGAACTTCAAGAAGAGATATTCAAGGCTCTCAAGCATGGAGCTAAATTATGTGATGTTTATTCTGCTGCAGTTTCTTATGTAGAAAAGAACCACAAGGAATTGGCAGATAAGATGATAAAAAACTTAGGGTAATTATGAATTTTTAGCATTAAAGCAGTTATTTCTCAATACACTCAGGTCTGACTTGTATATTGCTTTTAAATTATGACCAATCTTTGAATTAAAATGTTATTTAGCTTAGGTTTGGATCATGTGAGAATTAAGTCATTTATATTTAAAATAATAACTTCCATACTTGAAAACTTTAGGAAAGAATTTTGTTTTTAAGAAAAAAACATGGTATTGTAAAATATTTTTAATCTGTTGTAATATTTCGTTCTAGACATGCTATGGGTATTGAGTTCCGTGAAAGTCCTCTAAGTATTACTGCAAAATCTGTCGCTGAAGTTAAGAAGGGTAAGATATTTTTTGCTTTTTCGTAAGTGCATATCTGCTAGATCCATTATATGTAAGGTGTTTCTTTGCTTTATCCTGTCCACACACTGTATTAAAATATTTATCTTACAAAACTGATTGCAGGCATGGTTTTTAGTGTGCATGTTGGTTTTTCTGATTTACAAAAGACTGAATCCTCTGAAAAATACGCATTATTTTTGGGAGATACTGTCCTTGTTAATGAAGTAGGTTTTCTTTATTCAGCATTCCACTATATAATTTGAATTAAATAAGATTTTCTTACATAAAATTTTTTTTTACTGTAGGACACTCCGTGTACACCCTTAACAAACAGCAGTAAGAAGAAGTTGAAGAATATTGCTATAGTTTTAAAGGTACATATAAACTTTTTCTTCCAACCTGCTATACTTTTTATTAGTATGGTAATAATAGTATTTGTTATTTATTTGCTTAGGATGATGATGAAGTAGAGGAAGAAGAGGAAAATGATACAGCTGTGCCAGAAGAAACAATACTGGGAAGAGGTGGCAGGCGAACAGCTATTTTAGAGTCTAAACTCAGGGTTAGTTCAGCATTCAGGGTTAATCAGCATTCTTTTCCTTGCTCTGTACTGTGCCTAAGATTAGATTGTAAAAACTAATTAGTTTAGCATTAAATTTGTCTTGATTTGTGTTCTCAATAGACTGAACAATCAGCTGAGGAAAAGAGAAAAGCTCACCAAAAAGAATTGGCTGAACAATTAAATAAAGAAGCCAAAGCTAGATTGGCTGAACAAACTGGAGTTCAAAAAGAAGAAAAGTAAGTATCAAGAGTTGCATCTGAATTAGTTTTTTCATCTTATACTATTTGGTTTGGCTGTTTCATGTTAATTATCTTAATTTTGTAATATTTTAAAATCCTTTAATTTGCATGTTCTATAACAAGGTATTGTTTTCTTTCCAGGGTTCGGAAATCAAATATATCTTACAAATCTGTTGGTCAGCTACCTAAGGAGCCAGAGCTTAAACAATTAAAATTGTTTGTTGGTAAGTTCTGTAGCTGTAGTTTAATTGCCTTTTATTAAAATAAAAAGTAAGCAAATATATTGTTAACATGTAGTTTTTTTTATAAATAAAATCATTTTAATTTTAGATAAGAAGTACGAAACTGTTATCTTGCCAGTGATAGGAATGAATGTTCCATTTCATATTTCCACCATTAAAGTATGTTATAGAATCATCTCTGCCATTTTTTTTCTTCAAAAACTGTAATTAAAAAATGTCCATCATTTATGTTTGGAGATCCCTTAATTCATTTTTTTCTCTAATTTGATAGTTTAATTATGGAAGTTTAATGTGTTTTATTTTATTTAGAACATCAGCCAGTCTGTGGAAGGTGATTACACTTATCTCAGGATTAACTTCTTTCATCCTGGTGCAGCTTTAGGTAGAAATGAAGGAAATATTTTTCCAAATCCAGATGCCACATTTTTGAAGGAACTGTAAGTTTTCAAAATCTATTGTATAAAATCAAAGTAAGAGTTTCTACCTGTTAGCTTGGGTTTGTACGGATCAGATTTGGCACATTTTCTCTTAAACTATTGGACTTGTTAATAATAATAATCTTTATTCAGTTACCAATAAAACATACAAACAATAAAAAAAGAACAATAATTAATAATTGCCAAGGGGAAAGAACCCGTATAGGCGATAGATAAATTACTAAATAAAATTGTTATACATAATAATTGAAATATAAAAAACAAAACAAAATACTTGGTAATATCAAACAAGGGAAGAGTTGTACATATTTGAAAACAAAGTAAGACAAATGGCACAGCAAGTACAATAAGAAAGACTGCTTCTATCTAGGAAATCTAGAAAAAAACATCTAAATTTTCAATTTCTATTAGGAATTTAATTAAAAAGCGTTTAAAAGTGCATAAATTAGGAATTAATTGTAAATCTAAGGGTAATTTGTTGTATAGTTTCGAACCAAACTTGGCACATATATGTATCAGATCAAAGGAAAGAACTGTCAAGTTGCCTTTTCCTCCAAAAAAAGAAATTGTGTCGTGTTCCAATTCTATAAATTTTGGTTATATTGACTGTGGTATATTCAGTTCCATTTTCCTGGTGACTGGATAATGTTCCATAAATCAGGACTGGGGATTTTTCAGGTTTTATTAGTAATAATGAAGTTGCATGTGTCAGATTTTCAAAAACAAACAAGTGTTCTGTATGGTAAAATGAAATATCTAGTCAATTTTTCAAAAAAATGTACAGGTAATTAAATATTTTAATTTAAAATTCAAGAAAAAAACTCGTGACTGAAAATGCTTATTGTTTAAAGATGTCAACAATCATGCCATCAACTCCATTGCTTTCCAACAATGTTTATCATATGATGACGTCAACATACGTTGATCCCAAACTCTTGGTGTTTTCGTGCGCTTTTAAAAAAATGATTTTTGTTAATATTTTTGGCAATAAAAAATTTCTCGATCAGCCTCAAATTTTGGGTAGTTGCTTATTTTTGCAAGAAAAATCCATTAAAAATAAAAAAATCATGCAACTTCCTCATTGTAACTTAGTGCTAAAAGACATTAAAATTTGGAAAGGGTATCATAATAACCTCCACTCCATCTGTGCCATGCATATGAGCTTATGCATTGAGCATATGTATGTAATGAATGATTTTTGCATTTACTTGTTTTATGATATGGTATATATCATTGGTTATCAGCCTTTTAAAAGCTACCGGCAGACCTAGAAAAGGTTGTAACCTTCCCCCAAACCTAATAAAATTTCCCCAAACCTTATGTATTGCTCCTATGGAGCTGGCAGGGGCTTCCCCCAAACCAGGTTTGTAGGTTCGGGCATTTTTCCAGGTCTGGCTACCGCCCCTCTAAAGGTGCGTAAAATTTTTCAACGCCAACTAAGAAAATTTTGTAATTAAGGGTATGGGGGGAAGGGCAATTACTTAATATTGAAAGTACTTTTAAGCATATTATTAGCTACTTTGTTGAAATCGGAACTTGGCGACCCGCTGATACCCTTCCGAGTGAAACCTTAATAATTTATTTTTACACATTAATATGCCTACAGAATATAAGTGTTTTTATTCTTTTTTGTGTTTTCATTCCTTACTACCTAAAGTTGCTTAAAAAGTTGGTTAACTTAGAGGTAAAAATTAGTTGAATGTTGTCACTCAGACAACTTCTTGAAAATTGCAGACCTTAGGAATCACCTATGGTCTGAATACCACCATTTTTAAGCTACTGCTTAAGTAAGAGGGTCTGGGGGTTCTCCCCCAGAACATTTTTGGATTTTTAGCATGAAAAAACGAATTTAAGCTTTTTCTTATTGTTCCCCTCTGAATCCACCACTGCTCCAGGCTCTTCGGCCGTCCAAAACAAGTCTAATGCCCCCTACTGCTTAAAATAGGTTCACCGCCCCTAAGCATCTTTCACCTCCCCTGTTGAGAATCACTGGTATATATCAAAGTTGTGTATATCTTGACTCCTCATTTTTTACTTGTTCATATGATAAAAAATTTTTTAATACACAGTACCTACAGAAGCACAAACCAAAAGGAACCAGGAGAGTTAGATGCCCCGTCTTCCAACTTAAAAATTGCATTTAGACTTATCAAAGAAGTTCAAAAGAAGTATAAAACCAGGGAAGCTGAAGAAAGAGAAAAAGAAGGAATTGTAAAGCAAGACACCTTAGTTCTGAGCTCCAACAAGGGGAATCCGAAATTAAAAGATTTATATATTAGACCAAATATTTATTCTAAAAGAATATCTGGTACTCTAGAAGCTCATTCTAATGGTATGTTTGTTTGCTTTTCTTGGTATCATTCATATTTTGTAGTGTTTCTTATATTTATCATGGGTGATTGTGTTCCTAGGGTTCTCCAGATTTTTTTTTGTTATTTACCTATTTCGGCTTTTCAATTTACCAGATAGGGTCATTTCATGCACTTAGTTTTGAATTTCTTAAAATATTGCTTACCAAAGCAGAGTTCTTGTGTCACCAAAGTGCAGAGAACTTGCCACTGTGGAAGAACTTAAAGAGGTAACGAAAATGGCCATGCTGTTGGGTGATATCTATCCAAATATGGTTTTTATTTATCTATAAATTCAATATGATATATAGATAGATATATCAATTTCCAATATCTAAAAAGATTTTTTTCAAGGAGATTTTTAAAGATTTCAGATTTGTTGTAAACTCTGGGTTTTGGTGATTTTTGGGGCAATTTTCCCATGACCACAATCACCCTTTTAGTATGAATTCATAAAATACAAAATTGTTTTGCAAATGTGTCAAATCTAGCAAACTGACCCCACCCTCCTATAATTAGCATGCGTAAGATACAAATCATATTAATGCTGATAAGCTGATTTTCTTATGGGTTGATTATTCATAGTCAATGTCATGATTGTCTGGTCCATTAATCTCCTATTTATATTTAGGTGATAAATTTAGATTTTCACTTTAATTAAATTAGTACTGTTCTTTTTCAGGTTTTAGATTTACTTCTGTTAGGGGAGACAAAGTAGATATTCTTTACAACAACATAAAGCATGCATTTTTCCAGCCCTGTGATGGTGAAATGATTATATTATTGCACTTTACTCTAAAGGTAAATATTTGTCCTCATCACTAAACGTGGGTGTTCTTGGAAACATTATTATTAGCACATTTTTATGTATGGTTCGTGTTTTTTTAGAATGCCATTATGTTCGGCAAGAAAAGAAATAACGATGTTCAGTTTTATACTGAGGTCGGTGAAATAACAACAGATTTGGGGAAACACCAGCATATGCATGACCGTGATGATTTGGCAGCTGAGCAGGTATTTTTATTTGAGACTTATTTTGAAAAAGAATTATGGCAGTTTAAAGCTCTGCATGCCTGCAAGATCTTCAGGGGAATTGGGTTGGTGTTTTGAAAAGATCACGCATTGAGAAAAGTTCAAGGGGGCCTCCACTTTACTATGCAAGAAAAGGAGAGGCAACTTGTATCCTCCTTCACTGCCCTTGGCACTTAGTGGATCCCCCCCCTCAAAACTTGATTTATTGCTGATGGATTTTTAAAAATTTAATGAGTAAATATCTGCTGAACATCTTGCAAGTTAACTAAAGGTATGCTCAGGGCTCCCAGCAGGTCTCTTTTTTCCCTAAAAGTCTCTTTTTTCACCTGAGGTCTCTAAAAGTCTCTTTTTTAGGATCAAGGTCTCTTTTTTTCCTTTTTCCCTACTTTTAAGGGTCAGCTTTACAAAATTTTTCTGGGGGAGCACCCCCAGACCCCCTCTACCTTTGAAATTTTTGTCTCTTTATATCCTTTTTCAGTAGAAAATTCTGACTTACAAGATATCGGTCTCTTTGGGTGTTATCAATGGGTCAACAATATTACTTGAAACAATACTTTGAAGGCTAATTTTCCCCAAACATTCTAGTGAAGCACCCTCATCCCTGTATCTATACTTGGGGTTCATATTTTATACAAACTGCAAAGAAAATTTTACAGGGTCTGTTAGTTTGAATCCATTCTCCCCCTCCAACCCCCCACAATAGTCTGGTTATGGGTTTCAAGTGTGAAATAAAGCAATTGATATAAATTTGAAAATTATATGTAATTGGTGTCAAATCTTAATGTATAGTACATTTCAAAACAATTTATTTTGTTATTAGCACCCCATAATACATAGAAATTCGTTAAAATTATTCAACAACAAACTTTTAGGTTGCAGACCTGTATAATTAAGGCATCTATTAGGGTAAAATACAAAAATTTTACGGAAGCCATGGAAAAAATTGTATGTGAAAAATAGTCTGTTATAGGGGTATGAAGGATAATTATGACCTTATGACATCCTTATTTAGCGGCATAGCCAGGATTTTCCTTTGGAGGTCCAAAAAATGCATTATTGTAAATCAACGAAATTTCTGTAGTTACCCAAAAAAATTTGTCATAAAGAGTAATGTGTTAACTCACATATTTGAACCCTATTGGGTTACAACTACTAGTAAAGAGGGTCGCTCTTTTAAAGTGTAGAATTTTTATGCGAAGCACAGTATCAAAATTTCTCCCTTGAGTGGCAACTGGTTATTATAAAACCAAAACTATAGGGTCTAAAATATTTTAGGTCTGAACCCAAAGAACCCCCCCCATTTTTGGCTACTGCACTGTTTTTTTTATTCAAGAATAATCTTAACTTTTCAGTTTTTTAATTTTAATTTGATTCAAGTTATGAAAAGTATACTTTCTGTTTTGAATGATTATCCCAATATTTCATTTCAACATTTAAAAATTACCTTGAAAATATACTTTTTTTATTATTTTAATTTAAATTTTTTTTGAACCAAAAATAAAAAAAGAACACAATTACAAGTTCACATAGCCACCTGGGATCTCAATCTTTGGCAATCAATCACATTTTTATCTAATTTTTACATTAATTTTATAACATTAACTATTTTGTGAGGGTAAAACTCTGAAATTTTTGTTTCATCGACCTATTTTTTTCATGACACTGTTAAATTTTGACTTAAAATTTCGGTCTCTTTTTTCTCTTTTTTAAAGATATTAGGTCTCTTTTTTCCCTAAAGACAAACCAAATGTCTGCTGGGAGCCCTGTATGCTAGTAAAATTAAGTGTAACCCATTAAATTTAAAATTTTTCAGTGTAAGAATTTATTGTTACAATTATTATTAACTGCTTTTATTGTGATTTGTCTAATGCTAACTCTCCCGATTTATTCGGGAGATTCCCAAATTACCCCCTTCAATGCCCTAACTCCCAGATTTTGTATAAATACCCCAAATTCGATAAAAAGTTACAAAATGGAGAATTTTGATTAAAAATTTTAATCAAAATGGATTTTTTAAATCATTATGGATTTTAATAAAATCCATATTGATGAAAAGTAAAAAAATCCATGAATGAAAAAAATAACACCTTAATTATAAGTAACCAATTTGTTAATGTTCATTTACTAGGCTGAAAGAGATTTGAGACAAAAGCTAAAAAGTGCTTTTAAAAGCTTCTGTGACAAGGTTGAACAGATGACCAAACAAGAAGTGGAGTTTGATGCTCCTTTCAGAGAACTGGGCTTTCCTGGTGTTCCATATCGAAGTACTGTTCAACTCCAGCCAACTTCTGGATGCTTAGTGAACCTTACTGATTGGGTAAGCCATCGACCAAACCATGAAGATTTAATTTTATTTTGTACCATGTCTCTAATGCTGGATCCTCTTTCTGGCCTTGAACTATTATCTTAAAAAAATTAGGATCAAAAGCATTGCTCTTCATTACTAATAGTGTATTGATTTTATGTTTTAATTTTTTAGCCACCTTTTGTAATAACTCTGGAAGATATAGAATTAGTACATTTTGAAAGGGTTCAATTCCATCTTAAGAACTTTGACATGGTGTTTGTCTTCAAAGATTATCACAGAAAAGTTTCTATGGTGAATGCTATACCTATGAACATGTTGGACCATGTTAAAGAATGGTTGAAGTAAGCTCTTATTTCATTTTAAATCTTGGTTTCACTTTTACAAAATCATTTTCATGGGTAGATAAGCTGGGATTTAAAGTTTTTGAATTAAAATAATCTGAATTTTAGTTAGGACGATATAATTTTAAAAATAAGGTGGGGAAGGTTGCAGAAATTTAACACAATTTTGTAATTTTTAAGGATTTCTACCACTTTACTATTTAAAAGAATTAAACCATTGTCTCACATATAGTTATAGAAAATTATTAATGTCTGGGTCTTTTTAAATAAAGTTCTTTAGTCTTATGCTTGTAACTTGATGTTCTCAGTGTTTCCTCTTTTCTTGATTTCATTAATCAACTTTAAACTTTTTCAGTTCGTGTGACATCCGGTATGCTGAGGGTATTCAAAGTTTGAATTGGACGAAGATCATGAAAACAATCACAGATGACCCTGATGGCTTTTTTGAAAGTGGAGGCTGGTCGTTCCTCGATCCCGAAAGTGAAGGAGAAGGAGCGGGTGATGATGACGACTCGGAAGAGGATGATCAGTACCAACCGAGTGTAACCGAAGATGATGAAGAGAGTAGTGAAGAGGAAGAAGATCTCAGCGGCTCTGAGTTCACTGAAGATGATGACAGTTCAGGTTAGCTTTTAAAATACTTAAGGGTGGATCGATATGTGATAAACACAACTTGATCATAGCTACGGCGGCAAAAATTTCATTCATAATGATAATGACTATACCAGGGGTCGGCAACCTTTTCAAAGGAAAGATCCAAAAGTACCAGTTTACGAAATTTCCAGGTTTTTAAAGAGCCACTATTTTTTTTTTTGCTTCAATGTAATAGTATATGCTTAATATATATTTCATTTTAGTTGGGGAGCATTTTAACCCAACATTTTTTCTGTTGGGTAGTGAGTTCTTTCTATGTTAAATGTGTTCAGTCAAAATAATGTCAGTTTTTCCACAGTGAAGTGAGTTTTTTCGAAGTTTTTATACTTTGAAAAAACCCACTGAAATTGTAAAAACACCCCTTATTTACTGAAACCTGGTTTAAATTTTGAAAAAACCACTGAAATTTAAAAAAAATTATTATATCTAGTTGGAACTTTAAACGTCCTAAATTTTGAAAAACCCCACTGAAAAATTAAAGAACCCTATTTAACTTTTTTAAAAACTCCCTAAAAATGAAAAAATGCCATTTAATGTTTAATTTTGAAAAAACACATTAAAATTTTAAAAATATCCTAAACTTTGAAAAAAAAACACATTTAATTTTGAAGGAACTGCCAAAATCTTGCTTTTTCTTGAAAAAACCATTGGGTCCAATCCAGTCAACCCTGCTGGAAAGTGATTGCAAACAAGATGTTTTGACACTCCTATATTTTATTTTTAAAAATCCTATATTTTTTTGAAATTTCACTGCTACCCCTTCTATAGGAATTTTTTTGCCCAGCTTTAACTATGCATTGATGTGATGTAAACTAGTGATGGGCAGGTTTCGATACCAAATACTTAAGTACTCGATACTTAAAAGTATCGAGTGTATTCGATACCCAAAAAAGTATCGATACTTTACCGACATATTTCGTTTTAAATTTTTCAATGAAATAATCTTTAAAATACCTACTGTAGATCAAACGCAGCCTGTTTCTGTTTTCACTTGCAACGCTCAAACCCGAGTCGTTAATCATCCGCGAGAGAAATTTGACACGGCCAGGTTTTTTCCCTCGCCAAATCCTTCGCCTCTATCCACCTCTCGACTCGATTCTTCCGACATTGACACCCTCTTTGTCCCAATTACTTTTGGTTCGAACCTTTGGTATCGAATACTTTTTCGCTATGGGTACTTTGGGTTTGAACTTTCAATTGAATACTTTTTCGTTATGAGTACTACTGATACTCATACTTTTTCAAGAGCAGTAATTTTGTTATCCAAGTTTCTAATCATACTTTTTTCGATATAAGTACTTTTGGTATTGATTACCAAATACTTTTGAAATAGAATATTTCCTGCGGGTACTTTTTCCGATATCAGTACTTAAGTAATCGAATCTTATAATCAATTACTTGCTGTTGACTTATAAGATTCGATTATACGATTACTTACTGAATATTTTCAAACGAATACCATATTTTTTATTTGCACCAATTAATGGAAGATTATCCAGATTTTAGTAAATTATTTTAAAATAGCTAAATTTTTTTCGATTTGGTCTTCATCTCAGTCTGTGATGGATCGGAGGGGATGATTTTGTTGGTGTATCTACTAGTTTTCGGCAGGGATGGGATGGGAAAGTTTGCCGATGGTTGGATCGGTTTTGCAGGAGAAGGTATACGTGCTCTGCTGATGTTCATGTGTGTGTTTTAATTTCGGTTTCGGCGTGCAGGGAAGGTGTGTTTGATTGGATTATCGGAATATGTGCGGCCTTGGCGGGGGGATTTGGGTGCTGCTCGGGTGTTTCTTCTTCCTTTAGCTATTTGCAATTCGCGTCGCAGGGGTTCCGAGCGGCTCGGCGTGTCAGGAATCGAGCCCAATCCTCTCCAGTAGGGCCGTACGGGAGAGGTACGGTGAAGTGACTATGATTTGATTGCCGAGTGTGGCAACACCCTTTGTAAATAACCCTGTGTATATATATATATGTGTGCTGTTTCAATAAATCTTTTTCGTTCGTTTGATCTTAGCCTGCATGCCGTAATTATTTAATTCGACTCTGCTTAACAAGGGTTATGGGCCCAGCCCACCCTTTTAATTTAAAAAAATTTAAAAGTTTATTTAAGTATATTTAACTTCAAAGATTTATAAAATGGATGATCGATCCCTGATGTCCCGAGATTTCGAGAAGTTTGATGGGACGAACTATCGATGATGGGCTGCTCAAGCTAGAGCTCAGCTGATGGGTATCGGAGCCTGGAGGTTAATTAGCGGCGACACCAAGAGACCCGAGGATGGTGCAATCAAGGAGTTGGAAAAGTTCAATCGAACTGATGATAAGGGATATGCACTGATTTATTCCTCCTTGGAAGCAAGATTTCAAGTTCTGCTGGATGATGTCGGCTCAAGTAAAGAGGCCTGGGATGTCCTTAAGGAAAATTTCGACATGCTTTCCCGAGCCCGCTTAGTGAGACAACTGGACGAGTTCTTCAGCATAAAGTTCAATGCCGAGGTGGAGACCATAGGAATGTTCATAAGGCAGGTTATGCAGGCGGCAGCTGTTTGTAATGAAAGTAAGCATAAGATCGATGATTTATATATATGCTTTCAGTTAATCAGGGATTTACCAGATGAATTTAATGGGGTAGTCCAAAAATTATACGCGGTTTCAGATGAGGAATTTACAGTAGAAAAAATATCTGAGGCGTTACTTTTGGAGAATAGTAGATTAAATTTAGTCCAGTATGATAAAAGTAAGCAAGATATGGACGTGTTTTATTCAAAAGGGTTAAATAGTTCTGGGTCTGAGAGATCTCGAAATTCGATAAAACAAATAGGTCCATGTTTCGTATGTGGGGAATTTGGTCACTTAAAAGTTGATTGTAAGTATAAATCAAATAGAAAAAGAAAGGTGAACCAGGGTAAAAACAAAGCTAATGTGATCGAAAGTGATGAGTTAAAGTCAGCATGTGAGGTTGGGAGATTGGAAGGTAAATTTAAATTAGTTCTCGATACGGGTGGAACTAATCACTTTGTAAATGATTCAACACTTTTAAGTGGGTATAAGGCAGTTAATAAACAAAATTTGTCAGTTGCAACACGTAATGGGACGGCACCAATTAAAGGGGTTGGTTCTATGAAATTTAAAGTTAAATGCAACGGCAGTTTAAGGGAAGTAGTATTGAAGGATGTTTACTATGCACCAGATTTAAGGCGTAATTTAATATCTGGGATTAGGTTTGATCAAAAAGGTTACAAAACAGTTTGTGGGAATAGTAAAGCTGTAGTATACTTTAAAGGTGAAAAGTTCATGCAGTTTAACTTAAACGATCAGTTTTATGAACTAAGACCTATTTTTGAAAAGGCTAACGTTTCTATAGATGAAAAGTTAGTTAATGTAACGACTAAAGAGCAAACTGATCTTTGGCATAGACGATTTGCCCATTGTAACCTGAGGAAAATTTCTAAGATGGCCAAGAATGGGGCCGTTAGCAGTGGCGGCTCGTGAGTTTATTAACAGGGTGTTCACACCCTCTGTAATATGAATTAAAATTTACACAAGAGCAAGAAAGAGAAGGGAGTTTGGACGAATACATAAAGAAAACTTGTTTCGAACAAATTTATTTATTTCAGGGGAGTTATTTTCAGTTTCCTAAATTTTTCACTGCATGCATTTTTATTTTTTAAATATGCGTTTAATGGAAATAAGCAAAACTTATGATAATGAAATGTAATTTTAATGAATGTTTATTTTTTATAATACCCCTATCCCAGGGGTCGGCAACCTGCGGCTCGCGAGCCGCATGCGGCTCTTTTGATGCAAAGTTGCGGCTCTCCAGTTCCATACGAAAAAATTAATAGTTTACAATCAAAAAAAATCAGTAATGTTTTTTAAGTACTACCTAATCAAATCAATGATACTCACAAGCAGCGGTGTAACCCAAAGTTCTCAAGATGAGTCACAAAACTCTACTTTTAAGGGTTAAAATTCCAAAATTTCGGGAGAGAACTTCCAAACACTCCTCAAAATTTTGGAATATGTGCTGTTTTCCCTTGAAAGTTCTGTGATTTATAAGAAGTGATCCTCATTTGGTCCTAACAAAGTTCTAAAAAACGAATTAAAACACTACTTTTAGGAGAAAATTTCCAAAATTTTTCTGAAGTGGGATCCCCGCCCCGTCTCTAAAGTTTGCGGTTTATTTTAACTATACTATTTTTCCTAGAAAATTCTGCCACTTAAAAATGAGTGGTGCTCTTTGGGTTAGTGGCTCTTGAAAAACTGGGAATTTTTTTAAATTTTAACTTTTGGATCTTCCGTTTCAAAAGGTTGCCGACCCCTGCCCTAGCCTATAACATAATACCTCAAAAACAACTTTTATGCATGATGTCCACTCGTCTAACCTTTTTTGAAGCTAACAAATTTTTGACACTTTCATTAGAATCATGCATAATACCTAATCATAATTTTTTTTTAATTAGGAGCATGACAAGAGCACTGGGTCTGTGTACTCATAGTGCTTGTTATTATATGCTTAATCGAACAATTGATTGTGAAAAATACAGGTGATGTGTACTCCCAACGTCACTTTAAAAAAATAACCAATAACAAAAGAATTAATTATTACAAATTAGCTGACGTGAAAAGTTTAATGATACTTTCAAAAGTTTCTTATCTCGTTTTCCAATCCAGGAAAAAAAATCCAGACCACAAAAAAGCAAGCTTAACCTCAAAACCGTAAGCCTCGGCACACAAAATCTGTGCGCACGGGGATCTCCAATGTGTTGCCGTAAGCCCAAATGTTCTCCGGCGAGAAGTCGAGGTTTCTTCCGACTCATTCAGTTTCTTCGCTCACACGTGCGTATAAGGAAAGAAAAATAAGAATGCAGCATTCTCTTTATTTGATAAAAACAGAACTTTTGCGTTTCTGGCAATAATTTTTTTGCTGACAGAGTTGAAAGGGGGGGGGGGGGGTAGAAACTTGATTCTGAGTATGAAAAAGAAATTGAGAATGATTTATGTATTGTTTTCTTTTGATATTTGTGTATCTTTATATTTGGGTTTATTTCTACTTTTTCACTGGGTGTTCACGTGCTCCTGTGCTCCTATGGACGAGCCGCCACTGGCCGTTAGAGACCTTCCACTAATTACCAATTACTCAGATGTATGCTCAATTTGTAGAGAGGCAAAATCTAAACGGGTTAGTTTCCCTGAGCTCAAGTATACTAGAGTTAAATCCCCCTTAGAAAGAATTCACATGGATGTTTGGGGTCCAGCATCCGTGCAGACTCAATCGGGGTTTAGATATTTCGTTTCGATGATAGGCGAGTTTTCTGGGAGAGTTTGGATTTATCCCCTAAAGCAGAAATCTGAGGTTTTCGTAAAATTTAAACAGTTTTTGGTAATGAGTGAAAACCAGTTAAATTTAAAGTTAAAATGTGTCAGGAGTGACAACGGGATGGAATTCTGTAGCTTGGAGTTTGAAAGGTTTTTGGCAAACAACGTTATCAAACTTGAGAAAACTAGTGTTATGACCCCGGAACAAAACGGGATAGCAGAAAGGTTTAATGGGTATGCGTTTGACGCAGTAAGAGCTTTATTGATTGAATCTAAATTGGGGAAATCCTTTTGGCTAGAAGCGTTATTTTCGTATATCCATATAAGGAACAGGATCCCTGTAGGTAATAAAGAAAAATCCCCCCTTGAATTGTGGTACGGGTCAAAACCATCAGTTAAACATTTGAGAGTATTCGGTTGTTTGGCATTTGTGCATACCCCTAAATTTAAGAGAGACAAGCTGTCGCCTAGAGCAACCCAAGGAATCATGATCGGCTATGCGATCAGCACGAGAGGCTACAGAATATACGTTCCATCCACCAAAAGGACAGTCGAAACGGTGCATGTGACTTTCGACGAAAGCAAAATAGCAGCCAATGAAGTTTTCGATCGAAGTCGACAAGTTTACAGATCCCATTTGAACCTGATGTACGACGACGAAACTTCAACAGATTCCGAGGACGAGCTACCATCTAGCATTGAGAAAGAAACCTCGACTTGCCAAGTTCCAGATTTGACGGCATGGAGAAGGGTTGAGAGACCTAGGAAGAAGAGTGCCCGAATTGATGTGTATTACTATACACCCGAAAACCAGAGACTGAGATCCCAAAAGGATGTTAAGAAATACTGTGGCCGAAATAACCTAAAGTATGACGAAAGTATCTTCAATTTCAAATCTGGAAGTGCCTTTTGCAGTGGTGATGAACTGCCAAGTGCCGATAACAGTAGTGACAAACTGTCAAGTGACTCTGATCCTGATGATACTAAAGAGTCTTGGGACTCTCCGGAGTGAATTTGGTAGACATTGAAATCCCAAATTCTTTTGAGGAATCCCAGCTTTCTCCTCAAAAGGCTGAGTGGGACTCTGCCATGGAGGATGAGGTTTCATCCTTAAAAACAAGAAGGGTCTACGAGTTAGTTCCAAGACCTTGTGGAGCCAAAGTGCTAGGATCCCAGTGGGTATACACCGCTAAAACTGATTCTTCGGGAACGATCAGACGATATAAAGCTCGTCTGGTTGCCCAAGGATTTAGACAAACCAGAGGAATAGACTATAACGAGGTATTTTCGCCTGTCGTATGTTTTACCTTAGTACGTATTTTCATGTTAATTTTAGTAATTTATAAAAGATGGATCTGTAGACATCTAGACATCAAAAATGCGTATCTGTATGGTAAACTGAAAGAAACAGTTTATATTGAACAACCAGCAGGGCATGTTAATCCTAAGTATAAAGATTATGTATTTAAGTTAAAAAGAGCCCTATATGGCCTACATCAGGCTGGTAGATGTTGGTATCAAGAGTTAGATAAAACCTTTTTGAAACTGGGTTTTGAGAAACTTCCTAATTGTAACTGTGCTTATGTATTTAATTGGAAAGTTCTAGTGTTAGTTTATGTCGATGATTTTGCAGTTTTTGCTAAGAATGAAGCATGTTTAAGAGATGTACTTTATTTGATAAAGAAAAGGTTTGAATTTAAAGATCTCGGGGATATTAATTGTTTTTTAGGTGTTCAATTTGAATTGTCTGATGGTAAATTGTTGATGCATCAGAGGAAGTATATTAAAACTTTAGAAAAGGTCTATTCAAATGTTCCTAAATTTAGATCTAATGTCCCAATGAATCCAGGAGTAGTGGTTCAGAGATCTAGTGAAGCTAATGAGTGTATTGATGTTCCTTACCGTAATTTAGTAGGCTCACTTCTTTATTTAGCTAATAAAAGCAGGCCTGATATTTTATACTCTGTAATATTATTATCTCAGTTTAACAACAATCCTTCCAAAGGACATTGGAGAATGTTGTGCCAAATTTTAAATTATGTCATTGAAACTGCAGATTATACTATAAATTTAAGTGAATTTAAAAGTTTAAATTTAAATGCTTACTCGGATGCCAGCTGGGCATCGGATAGGGATGACCGTAAGTCAATTAGCGGTTATGTTATTTATTTTGGGGGCGTTCCTGTATCTTGGAGGAGTGTTAAACAAAAATGCATTGCCCTTTCCACTATGGAGGCAGAGTTTGTAGCTCTGTCTGAAACAGTAAAAGAAGTTATTTGGATGAAGCAGGTATTAAAGTATGCTCAAAAATTCGGTTTTACTTTGCCAGTAATTAAAGTTTTTTGTGACAACGAAAGTGCAATGCATTTTTCAAGAAATACTAACGAAACCCAAAAGTCGAAGCACATTGATACAAGGTTTCATTTTGTAAAAGACTTGCTGTCTAAGAATAAATTTACTTTATTGCATGTTTCAGGGAAATGTAACATTGCTGATATTATGACAAAGCCACTGTCATTTAGCAAGTTTAAAAACTATTGTGAATTTTTGTATTGCTGTTAAGTTTAGTAAGTGTGCATGTTTTTGATCTCGATGGGGCCGAAATGTCAGGAATCGAGCCCAATCCTCTCCAGTAGGGCCGTACGGGAGAGGTACGGTGAAGTGACTATGATTTGATTGCCGAGTGTGGCAACACCCTTTGTAAATAACCCTGTGTATATATATATATGTGTGCTGTTTCAATAAATCTTTTTCGTTCGTTCGATCTTAGCCTGCATGCCGTAATTATTTAATTCGACTCTGCTTAACACGGCGTTTTCAAGATCTTGTTTTGCTGGGATCGGGAGCCCGCTTTTTGATGGATCGCTTTCAGTTTTTTGAATTTCAGTCTGATTATGGATAGGCCTTATAAAAAATTGTCCCTTCAGGTTCATTTCCCGACACTGAAAAAAAAGTACTTGATACCTAAAATACCTTTGCCCATCACTAATGTAAACCTTGTGGTCCCTGCCCCCAACATTTTTCGGGTTTGTCCTCCCCTATGGGGTAGCCCTGCTTCTACTACACAGAATTAATTTTTATTTAAAAGTCTTGTCTTTTATTCTGCTTAAAGGGTAGAAATTTTATTATAAGATTTGTTGTCAAAACTAATTCAAATTATTTTTTGTTTTAAAATAGAGGAAGGTGTGGACAGCAGTGAAGAGAGTGGTAAAGATTGGTCCGAGTTAGAAGAAGAAGCAGCAATTGGTCTGTATTTTCTCTTTATATTGGTTAACTTAGCATGTTTTAGAAAATTTTTATTTTTTAATATTTCTAATGAGCTGGAATCCTGCATTAATATTCTAGCAATACTAATAGAGTCTATATGTTTCTAGCTGATAGAGAAAGAGATGATTTCCAAGATGAATACACTAAGAAAAAATCTCGCGGTGGAAAATCGGAACCAGTGAAGAGTATGAAGAGTAGTAGTAGTAAAACTAGTAGTAGCAAAAGTAGCAGTAGTAAATCATCATCTAAGAAAAAGAGCCCAGTTAAAAATGGTCATGATGGTAAAAGGAAACGTGAATCTATGGGTAAATCAAGCAACAAAAAGCACAAGAAGTAAAATTGGAGGTATATAAATTAAATGTATTTTTGAAGTTAAGGTCATAAGATTATATTATTGTTACAGTCCGACCACGAAGTTGAGTCGCTTGACCTTTCTGACCCGGGGAGAGCTCTCCGCTTCAGGGTTGCTAGATTTCTCCTTTTGCGCTTTTTTTTTTTGAAAAACAGATAAGCGCTCGAACTCGCCGTGCTTTTCGTATTCCGTAGAATAAGATAAAAAGCTTGTTTTGTGGGAAATAAAGGAATTTTAGTTTTTTGGTGCGATGAAGGAAAAAACGTTTTGTAATTAGGATGCAAAATATTACTCTAATTCCCAATATTCGATATTCAAGATAAAATATCTCAAATTTTCAGAGTAACTCATTACTTTGAAGGGATTCCTCGTGTATAACTTATATAGTACAGTTAATGCCCTAGCAGAAAATTTAAAATAATATTATAACTTTATGTATCTGAAAATCGGAACAGATAAATTCCATATGACGATCTTATAAATACAGATACAATTTTATAAACAATAAGTTGTCAGTTCATCAAAATGTTAATTAAATAATAAAGTTTAATTAAAAGTAGATTTTCTTAACTTTTCAAAGTGTTTCTTTTTTGGTGGATAAATAATTTTTCTTCACTTAGGCACTTTTGGATTGATAAATTTTTGAAAATAGAAAAGCACCTGCGATGATAATTAATTGTCAAACCTAATCACTATCAATGCTTTAGTATAATTATATTGCACTAACATATAGAGAATTAAAAAAGTCAGAATTAGAAATAAAATATCTCCAAGCAGGATATGCGCAGTGCAGCAATTTCTAATCAAGGGAGAAATGTACTAAAGATATAAACAAAATTTAGATTAAATTTAAATTTTTAATTAAATTTTGATGGTCAACCCGACTGAGGACTTCTTCAGGGTCCCATTTCAAAAATGAAAGGATAAAACGGTGAGCCTCCAATAAAACATATTCATCTGTCAGTGACACCAGACCACCAGGCTTTTTTATGGGGCTTATCAACGAGAGCTTGCTTTGCGTGTAGCCATCGGAGACACCACCCGATGCCAATTGTCCTTCCCATGTAGATAAGGTGTCGCGTTTGTTCAAAGCCCCTTTTCCAGGAAGCCCCTCTTTCCTCGGCTCGCAGTGACCAGACTTCCCTCTTTTTTATCTATTGCTGGTGGGAGGTCTTTTCTCTAATCTTGTTTTTTAATTTGAGTTCCACCAAATAAGAAATTGTTGGTGTTAATTGTCAAAAACTATTTGCAGAAATTTCAGTAAATAATAGGAATTTTACAGGAGAATAGAAATGTTGTCGCATATTAAATTTATTTTTATATAAGTAGATTGAACCTTGGAAAAGAAAAGCATTGCCTTCTTCCATCTAAGATATTATTTTTAGTTTGAAAATCTAGTAACATTAAGTAAAATTTTTTTGTGATTGGATTTCTCTGAAGTGCTATTTTCCACAAAGGAAATATTTTAAGATTTTAGTTCGCATCTCAATTTTATTTTAGAGATAATTAATTTTACTCATGCTGAGAAACCTGGTGTAACATTACATTTATTTGAAAACTTAAATTGAATTTTGAAATTGAAAATTCATAATAACAGAATTTTTAAAAATGTTCAATAGTACCCATAGTTTATATAAAACTACCCCCTAACTGTCCAAAAAAGACACTCAATCCTATTGACTTCTTTCTTTACATTGTAAAAAAAAATGATTATATATGAAAAAATAAATGCATTATATCCGATTACTCTACCTTACTTTCCTAACATATTGTTTAATATGTAGTACTTAAAATGATTCACAAATTTATTATTTGAATTTTTAAAAAATGTTTTAGTTCTACGCGTTCCTTTGACCGATTTGCCTACTTCAACGTATTTTGTATAAAGTGTTTTTAAAACATTTTCTCATACTTCTTCCCCTTCTACACAGTCTCAATTTTTCCAACAATGCTCCAAAAACATCATAAAAGGCATTAAAGTAATTTGTATTAAACCATGCTGCTGATAATTTTTCATTCCCTTACGCAGAAGATTTTCATGCATTGTTCCCCGGTCCTCCAGTCAAAAACCCTTCTGTATGGGGATAACTAAAAAAATATTCCATCTTTTTAAATTACAATCCATTTCGGACTTCAGGGGAAAATGCGAAAGCTCGTTAATCGGCGCGACTCCTTGGCGTGGTATTGGCGAGGTGAAAATGGGTTGGCGCGCTAAGAGCAATCTTTCCCCACCAGAAAAAAAAAGATTTTATGGGTTTTTGGGGGTTGCCCAAGCGACTCAACTTCGTTGTCGCACAGTACTTTAACCTCAAATCCTATCATTAAGCAAACAATTTTTAGCATTAACAAAAAAACATGGATATTCATCCCATCTTATAGATTAAAGCCGGGACATTTGTCAGGATGATTTTAAATTATTTTGGCTTAAATAACTGCAGCTTTTTGTATAATTAAGGCTAAATTAATTTAATTAATATTTGTGCACACACTTTATCAAATACTACTTAAATTATAATTATTTTAACACACACACAGAGGGGGCCACACACATGCAACTTATCTTAAAATTCCCTAATAATTCATATAGCATCTGCTACAACTTAAAAATGAGTGTTACCCTTTTCAGTGATTATTTATCCACAGATGACTTTTTATTTGGCATGGGCATTTATTTCACACAATCCATGTATTAAAAGATATCAACTAATTGTTAATACTAGTTTCATTAAATTTAATACAAAAATATGTTGTTTATTAATTAATAGGCACTTATCAGTTATATAGAGAATCCATCAAGCTGTTTTTAAATAAATTATATTTTTTAGGTTCTGCGACAAAGTGCTGTATTTCTTATGAAAAAAACTGTTCGTTGTCATTGCAGCGTTCTGTAACCCATAAGGAATCCATCCTGAAGTGTACAATATTGTATTATATTTATAGACTCATCCATCACGAACTGCTTTTAACTAATTTGGATTATTCAAAAAAAAATTGAATGCGGGA
The DNA here is from genome assembly GCA_024610705.1 of Tetragnatha versicolor. NCBI lineage: Eukaryota > Metazoa > Arthropoda > Arachnida > Araneae > Tetragnathidae > Tetragnatha > Tetragnatha versicolor. The sequence continues at coordinate 1,874,483 of JANDEH010000004.1, forward strand.
ACATTTTACACTTAGTCTTTATATTTATCTTAATTTTTGTGTCATTACTATTTTGTCATTTGTCACTACATTTGTAAATCCCTACAGCTGAAGTAGAAAATTGAGTGGAAATAAAGTGTTCAGCTTTTTTTTAAATTTTGATGTGTTTATTTTTTTATGCTACAGGGGTGTCAAACTCGTTGCTTTTTTCCCAATAGCCTGTGATACAAAACGTTGATTTTAATTCATCTGTTTTTTTCCTGGGAATTCTCTAAACTTTCAAAGACAATCGGGCAGAGGGGGGCCCAGCCCCACCCCTGGAATTGGAAAAATTAACATAAAATCTTCATTTAATCATAATAAATAAATTATTCAACATTATATTTTGTATTTTCTAATATATCAATACTTTATTATAATTTTAAGCTTATTCAAAAGCAATATGAAAATTAATTCCAAAAATTTCATACACTGAAACAATGCCATATCCACCACCCCAGTAACAAAATCTACAGGGTGTCCGCTAACCCTGGAAACCTGGAATACTCAGGGAATTCGAAAATGCCCTGGAAAACCTGGAATACTCAGGGAATTCCAAAAATAGTCTGGAAAAATGTGATTTTGTACGATGCGTAGCGTTTTCCAGACTTTTTACCATCTCCGGTATTTAGTCAAATCAACGGCATGTAGCTTGCACGCGCATCGGCGCGGCACCGCGATACGTTCGCGCGACTCGGCCTGTAAAGGCGCCTTCTCCTCGTTCGTTTACTGTATTAAGGAAAAACGACTTTTATTGGAAAGAAAGCCGTGTTCATGCTGTTCCTACCATGCAGCCTAAGGATGAGGAGAAGCGTATTTTACGGGGCGTAATCATCGGTAAAGTCGGCTTCTCGCATTTGGTGTATTGTGGAAAATGGACTTGAACTTTTTTCATGGAGATATATTCTTAAGTCAAAGACTTGCTTACAAAGTCTTAGTTTATTGGTGTAGTTGCTAAAAAAATACATAACCCTGCTCCAAATTTTAAATTTGACTGTTACAAAAATGCTTTTACTTGCTACAAATTTTAAGTGACTTAAGTATTTTGTTCAGGGCTCCCACAGGCGACTAAAAAGGCGACTATTGCTACTATTTTCAAGGTTGGGCGACTATGGCGACTATTTTAAGCAAAAAAGGGCCAATAGCGACTATTTTCAATGATTTTCAAAGATTTTGGCTACTTTTTTTTAGTTTGGGCGACTATTTCCGTTTTTTTTTATCATCAATCGGAATGTGCCGAACTGCGCCAATCATGAAATTGTGCGCCATCCTGCTCTAAATGGCAGTTTTGAGCCGGAATTATGCCAAATCGGAAATTTTCTTACGAATTTTGCAAAAATTGGCTTCTGACAACTGTAAAATTGTTTTTTCTACAACGCATAGAAAAAGCCGACTTCAACTTGGTGCCCGCGGCCGTTCACGAAGGCAGTAGTGAGAGGTACGGAACAATCCGCAAGCAAAGCGAAACTCGCGAGAAGTCTCGATCTTACAATCATTTTAACTTGTGATTTTTCTAGAAAATAGTCTAGGAAGTAAAAAAGTAGGGATTATCTTAAAAAGATTAATATATTAGTTCGTGGGCTGCTGCAGCTGAAAGAGGCAAAAGAGTAAAGACAAGTCTAAGAAATAGATTTAGGGAAAGTAAGATAAGTAATTTAATTATGATATCTTTGCAAGGTCCAGATTCGAAAGATGCAAAGAAAATACCAAAGTGTATACTGTATAGTGATGCACAACCTGCGGCCCGCAAACTAATTTGGATTTTTCCAGTTAATCCCTAGCTTTTTTCACTTTTCATATTATTTCCAAGAATAATGACGATTTATAGCGGGAAAAATCGCGATTTTCCGCGCAAGTTTCGGTTTGCTTGCGGAGTGTTCCGTTCCTCCCGCGAACTCTTTCTTCGACCGCGGGGGCTAGTTGAAGTCGGCTTTTTCTTGTATTGTAAGCACGATGTGGAGAAAACAACTTTACAAGGGTTAAAAGCCATCAAGTTCAGAGTTTAGGATTACATTTTGCGGAAAAGTAAAAAATAACGATTTTTCGCGAAAGTAGTACCGTTTTTCGGCGCCTAGTTGCAGTTGGCTTCTTTTCTTATTGTAATTCGATGCAGAAGAAACTTTAGTGTGGTCAGAGGAGCCTATAATAAGTCTAGTGATACCTTTCAGATTGTGTTATTGATTTTAGTCAGTATTTTCAACTAATATTTCTTAAGGACTTCGTAAGTTGTAAATTTTTACTGAAAGATCTTTTTGAATCAAGATTAAGATAATAATGCAGTCCTTTTTAAAAATCAAATCTTGTTAAATTATAACCTGTTTCAGATATGATATCAAGGGGACAAGGGATACCTGCCCCCCTCAAAAAAAATCAGGCTAGGTGTTTAAATCAAGCTAAAACCCTGTTTATAGGGACTAATTTTCAAAATTTTTCTGGGGGAGGTCCCCCAGCCCCCCCTTTGCACTTGGATCTCTATGATTTAAAACTTTTTAATAATTAAGTTCATCAAAATGCAAGTTCTAAAAGGGTGCCTAGCCTATGTAACTTTTAAGGATTTCAAAAAGTTATTATGTTAGGCTTATAGCTTCTGAACTAAAAAGGTATAAAGTAAATACAGTAAAGCACCGTTTATACGTCTTTCAAGGGACCGACGTAAAACGACGTATAAATGAAAAGACGTATAAATGAAAATATCTTTAATTATTAGGTTTTTAAAGCTCCTAAAGCAGATTTACGATAATACATTAAATTTAAGGTTTTTCTAACGAAAAAATTACTTTAAAACAGTTTTTAAACTGAAAATAATACTAATTAAATTTTAAAATATATTAAAACATTTAGCATAAAAATGAAAGAAACCATACATTTATAGTTCATCCTAAATATTCATTTTATTTTACAATCTTGAGTATATTGCGCATCAAATACATTGCATTGTATATGAACATCAAACTACATTTTTTGAAAAAAAAATCCTTCATTGTCTTTGACTGTGAATTACAGCGTTATAAATTGAATTAAGTTCGTGAAATGTTTTCTCACTAGTGTCCTGACTTATAAAGTAAGCTCTTAGTTTTTCTATAGACTAAAACACGCGAGTACAATATGCAAAGACAAGCACTGAATGACGGCTCAAAGCTGAAATGGTCCCACTTTCTTCGGTGGTCATTTCAAAAGAATTCTTCTCTGCAGGGGGTGTCCCCCTAGGTTGAGATAAGGGCCACTCCATTCAACATGCCCCTCCCCACAGGAATGCAGTGTTCTTCAACCTTCCCTGGGGAAATTTTCCCACGGTAAAAACAACTGATACTGGATATTTTCGAATTTTAAGACAGCCGAAAACGACGTATAACCGATATTGCGCGTCGTATAAACGAAGAATTTTTGCATTAAAGTGAATAGGAATGAATTGGGACTTTACGAAAACGACGTATAAATGATAAAGTCGTATAAATGAGAAACGTATAAACGGTGCTTTACTGTACTGTATTTCTCCATCTTATTTTCGACCACTAAAATAAAGCTGGTCTAAAAGTTCAGTTTTGCTGCTCCGAAATTTAATTTTTCTGCTTAAAAACTTGGTTTTACTGCTCCAAAAGGGTATTTTCCCCTGTGCTCCAAAACCCTTTTTAGGCCCCTTTTAATTTTGCTGCAAATTTTTCTGAGTATTTTCAGCTTTTTTCTATTTTATTTGAAAAATATACTGCTATTTTTTATGCAATGGGAGAATTTTATTTGGGAAGGCTATTTAAGGGGACTATTTTTCGTAATTTAGGAGACTATTTTTCATATTTGAGGAGACTATTGCTACTATTTCTGAAAGTGTAACTCAATGGGAGCCCTGTTTGTTTCATCGTTTTTCGCCGACGTGCTGGCCGAGTGGTTAGCGTATCTGACTGCGAAGCCGTACGTCCGGGGTTCGAATCCCCGTTTGGCATGGATGTTAATTTCTGTCCTTGTGTGATGAATGAATGTGGTGCTAGTTGGGTTGTGCTAGTAAATGTGTGTGTGGCGCGGGTAACAGTACCTCACCTCCGTGGCTTCGGTCCACAGGTGCTCGCTGGGTAACGCTAAGTAGGTACTTCTTAGGGCAGCGGTTCTCAAACTGTGGTCCGCGGACCCCTGGGGGTCCGCGGCGCCTTCCTAGGGGGTCCGTGAGTTACCTTGGGGAATTCCTCAAGTTACTTTTAGAATTCCCTAAAGAGTTTCAAAATGAAATGAAACACTAGTTTTAAGAGGCAAATTTCAAAAATTTTCTAGGGGAGAACCCCCAGGCCCCTCGAAATTTTGACTTCAATGCATAATTTTTTTTCTTGAAATTTAAATGGTTTATAAGGAACTGTTCTCTTCAAGTGTAACCAAAAACATGCCTCAAAATGAACATAGTAACACATCTTTTTGAGGCCAATTTTCAAAGTTTTATCTGGGAGATACCCCAAACCCTCACAGAGTAATTCAGGGGCGTATATAAGGGTGGGTGAAGGGGCCCTATCCCCTCCCTGAAATATGGACTTGGTGTATCAAAACAAGTTTAAACCCTGTTTTTTTGGATCAAATGTCGAAAAATTTTCTGGGGTAGGACCCCCAAACCCCATCTAGTACTTGGTACTTTATTATTAAAAACCTTTTTAAAATAAGTTCATCAAAATCGAAATCCTACCTAAGAATATAGTCTGAAATTTGGAAGTGTATCAGCACCAAATTAAAACCATGTGTGTTTTTTGGGTCAAATTTCTAAAACTTTTCTGGGGATGATCCCCCAGATACCTTTTTGTTCTTAAAACTCTATTGTTATAAACTTTTTTTACATAAAGTTTATCAAAATGCAAATCTTACAAAAAAACATATATTCAAAAAATTCTAACTAGGGGTATCAAAACTAATTAAAAACCTGTTTTTTCGAGTCGAATTTCCAAAAATTTTCTGGGGGAGGACCCCCCAGACGCCCTTTTGTAGCTAAAACTTAATTACTCATAACTTTTTTTATATTAAGTTCCCTAAGACGCAAATTCTACTTAAAAATGTACTAAAAAGCTACTTGGACCAATGAAATATACATAGGGGGCTGAGGAATAATTTTTGTCCCCTCCCGAAATAAACATGCGTACGAAATAAACATACGCCTCTTGAGTAATAAGTGTAAAATTTTATTATGATTTATATAAACTAATTTTAATTAATCTTAAACCCAAAACGAAAGTATGGTTACGGCTTTTGGTGTTTAAAATGTTGGGGGTAGGGTTCTAAATATTTCTGAAGGAATCGATTCCGGAATCGAATCGGAATCGAATGACTTGGAATCGATTCCTAGGAATCGTACCTCTCGAGGAATCGATTCCATCAGGAATCGATTCCAAGGAATAGAACCTTTTTTTCAAATAAAAACCTATAATTATTAAGTAATTAAACTGTCTAATGATGTTTCTGATTAATTAATGTTTCCTTCTAAATTTTAATTAAATTATTAAACTAATTAATAATTAACTATTTAGTTAATTTTAATAATAATCAATGCTTTCTTTTTTAATTTTTATTATTACCAACTGATTTTACAAGATTATTGTTTAATATAAATAAACAAAGCAGTAATTGTACAATAGTACGAAGTACCTCCGAACCAAGGATTTTCGATATCGCTACTTTAAAATTGAAAAACAATAATAAAACTAATTATAAAAATTCGATTGATGGTCGGTTAATTTTCTACGTCTAGGAGTAGTACCAGGATCTGGAATTCGAAACGGTTCTTTTTCTGAACATTATTTAGAAAACTTGACGCTTTTCTGAGACCCTGTTTTGCGTACTGCAGTACTATTGGGAGAGAGGTTTTCTTTAAAAAATACTTTATTTAATGGCTTTCCGAGGAATTTCGACAAAGAATTCTAGTAATACACCTGGGTCCGAGAGCAACATATCGAATTTTCTAGACCGGGAATTACGTGATAGGGGCCTTTCCAAAGTGCGAAAGTAGTGCAGTAGAGAATCGATCAAAAACCAATTAAATCCATTTTTATCGGGTCGGCGACCTTTGAACATTCATTACATTTCCATAATCTTGCAGAATCAGGAGTTTTGTGAATTTAGGACAAAAATTAGGGTCCCTGGACTCGTGCGTAAATCGCACTAAAGTCGTGATATTTATCAAAATTGGAAAACGATATTAAATTTTCGACCTTAAAATCTCAAAATATACCCTTCCATATACCTCATATTCGAATTTGGTGAAAATTGGTTGGTAATTAAGGCACTAATTGAACTTTGAAAAAAAAGTTCAGATTTCGACGAAAAAACACAAGTCCAAAGAAAGCTTATAAATCCGAAAATATTAATATAAATTTATTTTTTAATTTTTTTTATAGTAACTAATTGTTATGGCTAAGTTTTTCCAGAATTCCGGGAATCCACGGTGATTGTTACGTCATCCAGGATTTTTAGAACAAGATTGGGGCTTACTTGTATTTAATGCCAAACACTTCATTTTTTGGGACAAGTCGTATCAAGAGAGTTTTGGAAAAAATTCGACCCCGCCCCAAGTGTCTTACATGGATAAATCGATAATTTTTCACAGATTACGGATATGTAAATCATTTTGGTGTGGAATAAATTATTTTGGGAGTTTTTCCTGAAAAACCGATAATCCAAATACTCCGTTTTTCCCGGATAACACACGAACCGCTTGCTCTAGGCTTCTGAAATTTTGGTATATGTGCATCCTAAAATTAAGGAATCGAACCATGTATCGCATTAGGGGGTGGGTGAAAATTAAAATTCCCACCTTTTTCCCGCCAAAACGATCCAGGACCATTTGCTCCTTTTTCAGGACTCTCCAGACTGTGCAGTATTCTCTTTTCTAGAGCAATTTGGCCCCGAAAATTCGAATTTCGTTAACGCGAAGCTCTACATTGCCTGGTTCTAGAGAAATTTACGAAAAACCATCGTTTTTTGACCATTTTGCTATTTTTTTCGATATCGGGAACTTTCCAACTCTTGAAAGAAAGCTTTCGAAAAATCTCTTCATGGAATCGTGGAACTTAATATATTTTTTCATTGAAGGGAAATGAAATTTGTTTACATTCATGTATAAAATCTAAGCAGTGTAAAAATGGAGATATTTCAAAATCATCAAATATTCAATTCAGGAGGAATCGAAAATAATTTCTTTTCGATTCTTCCCATTCCTGTCCTGGCCCAGGAATCGGAAGGATTTTTTTTCGATTCTTTCGATTCCTGACCCAGGGATCGTAAGGAATTTTTTTTCATTCCTGGGCCAGGAATCGAAAGAATCGAAACAATTCCTTTCGATTCCTGGGCCAGGGATCGAAAGGAATTTTTTTTCATTCCTGGGCCAGGAATCGAAAAAATTCCTTTCGATTCCTTGGCCAGGCAGGAATCGAAAGAATAAAAAAAAATGCATGAACTAACTGAATATTGGATGGGCGTCGATGACGTGTAATAAAAACTTGATGACGAGAAATTCCTTCGATTCTTGGAAATTAAAACTAGGAGCAATTTCAAAATTTTTAGTTTTAGTAACTTATGTCATTGACATTGACTCTAAGGAATCGATAGAATCGTTCGATTCCTTGGAGTCTAACATAATTTAATATAAAATTTGATAATGGGAAATTCTTTTGATTCTAGAGTCGATGACGCGCGTGTGAAAAATTCATCGACTTCAGTTGTAGTAACTTATGTCATTGACTCCATGGAATCGAAAGAATCGTTCGATTCCATGGAGTCAATGACATAATTTAATTAAGAAATTCTTTCGATTCTTAGAGCATAAAAAATGGAGCGATTTCGAAATTTAAGTTTGAGTTCAGGAATTTTTCAAGTAAAACGATGGCCCGATCGTGTGTCGGGCCCGAGCGCGAGCCCGCCTGATTGAACGAAAGCATGTTCTCCAATTCTCACTTTCCAAAAAGCAAAACAACAAACAAGCGACAAAAAAAACACGCAGAGGAGGGGCACGGGACGGGCCCGGCCCCCGGATGACCCTTGACCCCTCTCCGCGAGGTTAAAAAACTCATTGATTTGGAGTGGGACTGGGAGATTTGGGGATCGACCTTGAAGGACACATGCAAGCAGGTTACTGTTTCGATTTGGAAATTTTTTTTCGATTCTACTTTTTCGATTCTGGCGTCAAGGAATCGATTCCAGGTTGGAATCGAACCTCAGGAATCGAATCGAAGAATCGAACCCCAGGAATCGATTCCGGAATCGAATCGATCGATTTTTTAGAACCCTAGTTGGGGGTCCGCGACGTTCGACTGCTACATAAAGGGGTCCGTGACGATAGAAAGTTTGAGAACCGCTGTCTTAGGGCATTTCAGTGGTAAATGGATAATGTCCAGTAGTACCCGCCCATTGAAAAAAAAGTATTTTGTTTCAAGTACTAGCTGCTACAAAATACTTGAAATATAGCAACATCTCTGCTTTCTCAAATTTAGTCTTTGTTTTATGCTTTGAAATTAAAATTTTTATTAGTAATTATACATTGCTAGCATATGTAACACTGGGGAACAATTTTTAACATAATTATCAGGGCTCACACGCCTACGCCAAACTGTGCCAAAATCAAATTTTGATACATACTGATACAAAATGCCTATTTTACCTGCTCCTGCGCCAAAACTGCGCCATTTTCAGTGACTACTACTACGGATTCTCCGTAGTTTCTACGGATGGCGTCGTTAAACTACGGACTACAGATAACATCGAAAAAGCGACGGAAAATCGGAAATCTATCATAAAAAGCACTTAGAAGCGCAAGTTTTTTCCCAATTATGCTCTATTTTTAGGATATTTTTTCTTGGACGGCCGGCGGGTGCCAAGTTGAAGTTGGCTTCTTGCGTTGTTAGTGCGATGTGGAAAAAATAACTTTACAGTGGTTAAAAGCCGTCGTTCGGTGTTTAGGATAGCATTCAGCGGAAAAGTCGAAAAATAGCGATTTTTCCCGCAAGTACCGTTTTTCCAGCATGTAGTTGAAGATGGCTTCTTTTCACATAGCTGCCAAGTTTTACGAATTGTCCGTAAAATTTACGGATTTGCTCCAAAATTTACGGTTTTACGGATCGACCCAAAATTTTTACGAAAAAAATTAAAAATTAATTAAAACTACTTTAACGTGGTCAAAGCCAACATGTCCGATGGTTAGAATCACGATCTTGAAAAGCCGAAAAATAGCGATTTTTCGTGAAAGTTCCGTTTATCCGCGATTGCTTCCTACCTGCGCCTAATTGAAGTTGGCTTCCTTTCACTATTGTATTTACATTGTAGAAAAAACAACTTTACTATGGTCAGAACTAAATTACTTAGGAGGTGAATTATCACTAGACCTAATAACCTCAAGTAAATAAAAATTGATAAGGTGTAAAAATTGGATAAGAGCTGATAAATTAATGGAGGTTTAAGTTAAGTATTTATGAATTAAATCCATACGCACATTATTTGCCGTAATCAAAATCATGGTTTTCATGTCATACGAAAAGTTTTACTGATGCAAGTTTAAAATGTAATGGAGGGGAAGCTTTTGTAATTTTAAACTACAAAAGCTTCCCTGCAATCAAATTGCTACTAAAGGCATTTTTGGTGCTACAAAACTTGGTTTTACCTGCTACAAAAGGCATTTTTTGTGATACAAAACTTGGTTTTACCTGATACAAAAATTGATACAAATATTTTAAAGTGAGTGTGAGCCCTGCATAATTTCTGTTGTACTTGTGTATTATTGCAAGCATTTTTGTTTACAGCACACATGATGAATCAGGGCTTGATTTTAAGTTGTAGTTCCTTCAAAATTTTTTCTGAGAAGGCTAACATCAACTTTCAGAAATTCATTAACAATGGTTTAAGAATATGCAAACAATAAAACCTGAAATTGTTTCAGAAAAAATAATCTTCAAAAAAGCAATAGAATATTTTGTATACTTTAACAATAAATGTTAATACACGTAAAAGAATTGAAAGTAATATAATCATAAAACACAATTAAAACAATAGTCTCCATTAAATTCCCAAGTAGTTTACCATGTTAGCAATAGTTAAGATAATACACAAATACTGTAGTGGAAGTATAGGGGAGAGTGTTGTACCTCTTGACAAAAATCACGTTTGGATTTTTCTAAGACAGGTAAAATCACATTTTGACCATTTAAAGTGACCAACCTATAGTCCTAACCTTTGTGAGTACAGAGATATTTTTTACTAGCCAAAATCTTGAAAATTTGATTTTTAATCATTTATAATAACATTGAAAAATTTGTGTCCAAAGGTACAACAACCTGTTGTACCTATGGACAGACCCAGTTGTACCTGTGGACACCCTTAAAAAGGGAAATTTTAGTTGAAAAAGCTAAGAATTAATATTTTTATTAATGCATTACCTTTAGTAATGCATTAAATAACCTCTATTTCAAGCCTTTTTAAAATTGAAAATAGATTTTTTAAAGTAATGTAGTTTTAGATCGTAAATGATCATTAAAACGAAGTTTAATGATAAAAGTCTTGATTTTTTACCAAAAACACAAAAATCACATGGTATTTTCAGATCAGAATTTAAGATAATAGTTTCATCAATCATGCTGATTGATCTGACAACTTCACTGATCCCCCCCAAAAAAAAACAATTCGATCAACACTTAGTTGTGCAAGCATTTGGTGGTAATAACAATAATAATTTGGTGGTAAATCTTCTTCAGTGGAAATTTCAAGTTTTTTTAATCATCATACTCAAATGCGATAGGGTTCTTAGGATTTTACACCATATTTTACATTAAATTCCAAGTAGAATCATAAATTTAAAAAAGTAGTTAAGATCACAAAATATTTGATTTTTCATCTAAAATTCACTTGAAAATAATCGCTGACAAATAGATTACCATTTAGAATTAATTGAACATTTATTAAAATGTATTCAGTTAAATGAAACCTGATTCTAAAACGCCGATTAGCTACAGACACCCACAAGAACGTGTCCGTAGGTACAACACTTATGGTGTCCGAAGGTACAACATGAGGTGTTTTTGCATTCAAAGTTCTATAAAAAATAAAAGAATTGAGATCTGAGGATTTCTAATATCAAAAATAAAAGTTAAAATCTCGGGGATTCCCCCCCATGTATCCCATTTTATCATGTCATAATTAAAGGGGAAGAAAAGAGTTAATGTAGTGATGCACTAAAAAAAAACTTTGAGCACCTAAAAACAGTAAATTTATTATATAAAATTTAAATAATATTTTAAAGAGCTGATTTCACGTTAGCAACTAGATAGCATCTGTTTACATTCAAAATCGACCACAAATTCAAATTTACATTTTTTCCCGAATTTTAAAATGAGGTGGCTGAAGGTACAACACTCTCCCCTAATCTTATAATCAAATATTTGAATTTGAGGTGTTATTATATTATTTAGCTCCTCTCCTCAAAGCTATAGTACTTATATTGATAATCTGATTAAGTAGTTTATATAAAAAAAATCAATGTCTGAAAACAATATACCTTTATGAAATTAAATTATGCTTCTAAACAAATATACAAGAGATGAAGCAATTAAAGAATACTATTAACATTGTTAAATAAAGCATTAAAAAGCTGGAAATTTAATCAATCTACCTAAGACAAATGAACAGTTTTAGAAGATTATAAATTGAGGAAAAACATTTCAAATCTGAAGTATTTCTCACAAAATAATAACCACGAACGTAAACAGGAATAGTAGCGAAGTGGCGATAAAAAAGCAACTCCAAACCTTCTGCCGTGGGGCCATTGTTTACAACTTTCACAAAATGCATTTATTTCACACTTAGGGTATTAATAAAAAAAGATTTTTTAAAAAACGCTTTTATTGAAGTGTTCTAAAAGGTCAAAAATAATTAATTCGGTTTGACAAATAATTTATTGGGAAGTAGAAAATAACTGATTTTCTAATCACTAAAAATAAAAGCGTGGGCGCTAGTAATTTATATGGTACATTCGTATTAGCCTGTCCATTCGCCAACAGGGGCGATAAGTCGCCAAGTCTGGTAAACCCCGCAAAACTACAGTTGATTCTGGTAACCCTGGAAAACGTAGCGAAATCGCGCTAGTTCCGATCACTGGCGCATGTGCGCGCAATTTAAATCGGTAAGCCCATGGGTGAAATAATGTGTGCGCACCACGCAGGTTGTTTTGAACGTAAATTCAACAGTGTTTACAAGGTAAGAACGAAGACTGCATCTGAAAGGTAGGAGTCTAAATGCTTTCGTGTCGTTCCACGGTGAACTTTGTTGCGCCATTTTGCCGAGCCCCAGAGTCTTTCAATGTTTTGCGTATGCACGCAGGTGGTAGAATCGACAAAGGATCGCCGGCGGTAGGATCGACCATTTTGCAAGTAAGTTAGTGCTAAAAAAGTTATTTTTATGCTCTTACCGAGTGATATCCGTAGTTTTGGTTCATCCAAGAATACTGATTCCCCTTTTTCTGAATCCTTACTGTGTCTGATTACCCCCACAACGAGTTTGGTTATAGATAGGGCAGGGGGGGGGTTGGGGGGGGGGCGGCAGCCCCCCCCAACCACATGAAACTTTTATTTTTTATTTTCTGATGTTAAAAAATGTGTTTTTCGGCGATTCTGATGAAATCCCGTATTTTGGCGCGTTTTGGCGAAGTTGGCGAAAACGATGGACGGGCTAATACGAAAGTACCATTTATATATTTTTTTAATTTAAATTTTTTTATTTTTTTAGTTTGTACAAATTCACCTGAAGGTATGGACCCGTATATGTAATTCAAGTTTAGTAACACTAACATCTATGCCGTTGCCGAACAAGGGTTCGAACCCCAGACGTACGGCTTTGCAGTCTGATGCTCTAACCACTAGGCCATTACGTCGGTATTTAAGTATAATTTTACATAGAACATACAATAAACAAGTTAGAATAAATAGTGAATAAAGAATTACTAGCGCCCACGCTTTTGTTTTTAGTGATTAGAAAATCAGTTTTTATTTACTTACCAAAAAGTTATTTTCTACTTCCCAATAAATTATTTGTCAAACCGAATTAATTATTTTTGACCTTTTAGAACACTTCAATAAAAGCGTTTTTTAAAAAATCTTTTTTTTACCTTTTTTTATTTTCTACTTTTTAGTCATGGTATTTTTTTAACAAAAACTCACAAGAAAAAGTATTTATTTCAACCATATTTAATCTGATGTTAGAATGGAATTTTAGTTTTCTACAATATGATGGTGAAATATAACATCGGCTCACTCGCCGATAAAATCCGTCCATATCAAAAAGATTCACAAGAAAAAGAAAAAAAAGCATCCCATTCAGACTTTTCAGTAGTCCATAAATTATAAAAGTAGCGTATTTTTCTGCTCTCGCTATTCCTCGGGATGGGCACCAATTTTCGGTGATTTCTCGCTCTTCTGGCGATTTCTTTCTCGCGGTTATCTTAAATCGCTAATTATCTTAATTGTTAATTGGAAGGTAAGAAATCACGTTTTAAGGATAAAATATTGTAGTGATATACCTAATATATTATCTTACAGGTTTTGGGAGCCATTGGCTTCACGGAAGTGTCTCAAATTTGAATTAAAAGGATAACTAAAAACACTCGTTAATTACCTTAATTACGGAGGTTTTGACTAGTTGATTATTGAATATTGCTTTGTCATCGAGTTTACACCATGGTGCAAAGTTTTAGAACTTTATATCGTTTGGAAGTGCCTGAAATTTTATGTACAAGATCTTGAAAAAAAAAGTGATTAGTCGTCCATAAATATTGTAATTACTGGTCAATTCTCGTTTTGACTTTTGAATATGATGAAGTTATGCCTTATACAACATTGTGCACGGTTTAGGGAGAATAGCCCCTTGGGAAAGGTCTCAAAATCTGGTTTTTCTGTTAATTAAAAATACTCGTTAATTAACTTAATCCTTTGGTTGTTTGACTAGAAAATGGTTGGATATTGGAGTGTCATGAGGGTTACACCTATGTGCAAAGTTTCGGGGCCCTAACATATCAGGAAGTGCCCGAAAATCGAGTTTTTAAATTCCTCCCGTAAAACGCCGCCAAAAGCAAGTAGAATTAAAGCGTTTAAAAATAAAACAACGTATTGTATAGATAACTAAAAGTGAAAGTATTTCAGACATTTTACTGCAGTTATTTCTCTTTAAAAACGTAACGATTACTTAATTGCCGACTACTAAATAGCCATGTTGAGTAAAATAATGGAAAAAGCATAAAAAGCCGACACTTTTGGAGATTTTTTTGGACAATCATAAACTTTAAACATTTATCAATGAATATTTTAAGGGTGCCAAATGATACATACCTTTATTTGAAGAATTTCGGCTATTTTTGCAGAGCTTCTCGCATCTCCCGTGTTAAGTCTATGGGAGCGATTTCCAAATAGCCTCAGGCGGCACCCGACCAATCAATCAGCGTTCGTCTCTCGGTTTGTCGCCACTCTTGTCACTATCTAGGCACTCTAGGTATGGCCGTTGACATAACTTCGGTAGTTACCGAGTTTTAAGTACCCAGCAAGAAGCTTTAAAAAGCGTCCAGAACGGGGCGGCGTCTCTGCATTTGCGACATTTTTCGGGAGATTGGAGTGCCAGCTGTGTGTCTCCGAAATTTCTTCCTTGCAGGAAAAAATATCGGGCCCCTGAGGAAAAAAATTTTTACATGCTAACGGGATAAAATGAAGCGATTTTGGGTAAAAATTTCAAAAAAGGAATGCCAACAGCACGCGGTGTTCCCAGGTGGTCACCCTCCCAAGTACTGACCGCGCCCGAAGGTGCTTAACTTCGGTGATCGGACGAGAACCGGTGTTTTCACCATGGTATGGCCGTTGACATTACTTCGGTAGTTACCGAGTTTTAAGTACCCAGCAAGAAGCTTTAAAAAGCGTCCAGAACGGGTCGGCGTCTCTGCATTTGCGACATTTTTCGGGAGATTGGAGTGGAAGCTGTGTGTCTCCGAAATTTCTTCCTTGCAGGAAAAAATATCGGGCCCCTGAGGAAAAAAATTTTTACATGCTAACGGGATAAAATGAAGCGATTTTGGGTAAAAATTTCAAAAAAGGAATGCCAACAGCACGCGGTGTTCCCAGGTGGTCACCCTCCCAAGTACTGACCGCGCCCGAAGGTGCTTAACTTCGGTGATCGGACGAGAACCGGTGTTTTCACCATGGTATGGCCGTTGACATTACTTCGGTAGTTACCGAGTTTTAAGTACCCAGCAAGAAGCTTTAAAAAGCGTCCAGAACGGGTCGGCGTCTCTGCATTTGCGACATTTTTCGGGAGATTGGAGTGCCAGCTGTTTGTCTCCGAAATTTCTTCCTTGCAGGAAAAAATATCGGGCCCCTGAGGAAAAAAATTTTTACATGCTAACGGGATAAAATGAAGCGATTTTGGGTAAAAATTTCAAAAAAGGAATGCCAACAGCACGCGGTGTTCCCAGGTGGTCACCCTCCCAAGTACTGACCGCGCCCGAAGGTGCTTAACTTCGGTGATCGGACGAGAACCGGTGTTTTCACCATGGTATGGCCGTTGACATTACTTCGGTAGTTACCGAGTTTTAAGTACCCAGCAAGAAGCTTTAAAAAGCGTCCAGAACGGGGCGGCGTCTCTGCATTTGCGGCATTTTTCGGGAGATTGGAGTGCCAGCTGTGTGTCTCCGAAATTTCTTCCTTGCAGGAAAAAATATCGGCCCCTGAGGAAAAAAATTTTTACATGCTAACGGGATAAAATGAAGCGATTTTGGGTAAAAATTTCAAAAAAGGAATGCCAACAGCACGCGGTGTTCCCAGGTGGTCACCCTCCCAAGTACTGACCGCGCCCGAAGGTGCTTAACTTCGGTGATCGGACGAGAACCGGTGTTTTCACCATGGTATGGCCGTTGACATTACTTCGGTAGTTACCGAGTTTTAAGTACCCAGCAAGAAGCTTTAAAAAGCGTCCAGAACGGGGCGGCGTCTCTGCATTTGCGACATTTTGCTGTACTTCAGTTACTTTATATACCCAGAATAAAAAAACGCAATCCAAACATTGGAGATGGGAACAAAACACAAAACACTTCTTCCTGGTTCCGTATAGCCAGAGGGGAAAAAACGTCCCCGACGGTGGCCGACCGGCCAGGGCAACCCGCAGACGGCGACACAGAAATTTGGTAATTCTATACTCACCCTGACAATCCTTTTAAAGAATATTTATAGCCTCCCTGCGTTTTTTGTTTCACCCATCCTTGGGGGGTCACCAGGAGCCGACGCTTGTCTTTCTTGGGGGGTCCGCCCCGTCCGCCTCGCAAGGTCGAAGTGCTGAAGATCGAAAAGCCGATATGACACCCTTTTATGGCCCTTAATTGTTCGTTTTATTTGGGGGTCTGCTTCGAATGTTCGAAATGCTGGAGATCGAAAAGCTGATATGACACCCTTTTATGGCCATTAATTGCTCGTAGTTTCTTGTTTTTCCACGAACCAAAGGAAGGGACGAGGAAGGGAACATTTTCAAGGGGGTAATCAAATTTCACCAGAGATCCTTCAGTTGTTTTTTGGTTGTGTTTGGTTTGGCTGCTCGTTTTCTGCCTCCTGGATATTTAAGAAGATTAGGGCTCTTTTACAGTGGATCTGGATTTTGGCTGATCTGACAGGCTATCAATCACTTGACCCCGCACCTGCTTGGCACGCGTTCCCTCTCCTAGCGTCTCCAATCCAAGAAATAGGGGATGAGATAGTTAAGTATCATGTTTCACCCCCTTGTCAATCGAGTAAACAACCCCGCTATCTTCTATTGCGAACGCTAGAGAA
Organism: Tetragnatha versicolor; assembly: GCA_024610705.1. Taxonomy (NCBI): domain Eukaryota; kingdom Metazoa; phylum Arthropoda; class Arachnida; order Araneae; family Tetragnathidae; genus Tetragnatha; species Tetragnatha versicolor. Next base: position 1,891,297 of record JANDEH010000004.1, read on the forward strand.
GGAAGCGTGTCGGGTTCAGTGATTTATAGTTTTCCAGTTTCAGCCAAATTCAGCTGGGAGTATGCAGAGGCCCTTAGTGCTAGAAGAGGATTGAACTGCTATGTCCCAAAAAGAGGTATGCAAAAGAAGGTTCTTTTTTTAATTTTTTTAAAGTAGTGAGGGGATGTTAAGGATTTATGTTTTCTTTATATTTTTATCTGGATAATTACAATATATTTTTATGTTTTGGTATTTGAATGACATGCTACTTGAAAAATCTCCAGTTTTTACTCAAAAGATCTTTTTTTAAATGTCCTACTCTCAAACAATGTAGTATGCTCACAAGATTCTATGAATATATTATTTTGAAAGTTTACAACTTTCTTTCTCACCTCACTGTTGTAAATTAATTTGTAATTGTTCTAATAGAATATGTTCCATTTTTGGATTTTTTTCGCTGGACGTTTCCTAAGTGCGAAAATTCCGGTCAATGTAAAAACCGTTTGGTTAATTCCCGTGAAGAAAAAAATTATACCTTTACTACCCATGTAATAATTTTGTTTTTACTGACCGGAGTTTTCGTAGAACCATTTGCATAGAGTTTTTTTTAACAAGATATTCTGTTTCAAAAATTTTTTAAACAATACTAGGGGGCTCTGCCCCCTGCTCGCTATCGCTCACCAACCCCCGGAACTGCTTCGCAGTTCTATGAAGATCGCTTCGCGATCTTAGCGAGCAGAGCTCGCTTGTTTCTTCTCAACTATCCAGTAAAACCTTGAACTTTTCTGCTTAGTAAATGATCATTTAAAATCGAAACTTTTTATCTCTCTAACTTATCAATAACTTAATGCGAACCATTACTACCAAAATATCAAAATAAAACTGTTACTAAAATATTCCTTTTTAGTTTACCATTAATTTAACCGAAATGTTTTCAAAAATATCCAGCAAGTCTACTAATTATCATCAACCATCTAAGAGGAAAAAAAATGCCATTAAAAAACTTTTAAATTTATAAAATGCACGTGTGTATCTAGTGAATCATCGGGAATAAGAAATCAGATTCATAAAATAATCGCCTGTTTCTCTAGTGAACGACCAGAAAGAGAAGGAAAAATTGAAACTTGGTATCTTAATAATTCTAAAACTAATTCGATTTTTTTGAAAAACGAAACGCCAATCTTTCTATAAAAAATAATTGTATGCGTGTTTAAAATATCATAGTTCTACTCTGATTAGTTTTTCTATTATAACGAAAAAACCGAAAACGAGTAAAAAATTTCGAAACTATAGAATTTAATTACTCCAAAAATAATTCGAAATTTGAAAAAAGAGCGACGAGGTGCAAAACTTCATACCTAAGAGTATGCGTCTGCAAAAAATCATGTTTCTGCTGTTAATAGATTTTGCTGGGGGCGAACTCGCAGCCGAAAAAAATAATTTTCGACTTTGACATTAAATAACTCCAGAACTAATTATCTAATTAATTAGGTTTGGAAACTGAAATGACCCTCATACATTTGTCTACCTATGGTCAAAATTTCATAATATTCCTTCAAATAGTTTTTGCGTAGTGATAGTTCAAAGTGTTCAAAAATAAAATTTTCAAAATCAGCGGCGGCGGCGGTGACGGTCACTGTTACTTTTTTTTAATATAGAGAGATACTGAAGTTGTTTCTGAATTACACTGTAAAAAAATTTAAATTGGGCTACATCTTTTATTTATTATACGCAGTCTCGTATAATAGACACGAACGCGCGAACGGCGTTCGCAGAAAATTTTGCCATCTGCAGAAAAACTACAAAAAAATTAGTTTTTTTACAAATTTTTCTGCAGAATTTTTTAGATTGATAAATTTTTCTTTTTATTTACGCTAAATGCTTCCGCTTCCCGCCTCCATCCTATTTAACAGATCTGCGTGGTGGATCGGTTGCGCGATGAAAGGCCGTGCAATGCCTCGTTATCGTTTTCTCCTTTCACTGCCCGCGAGGAAGATGATGCCTCCCCAACGAGGCGCCTTGGGAGATGAACTCTTAAATGTTCAAACGTTTTTAAAGCAAAATTGTTAAGTTTTTTTATTAATTTTTTTTAAATTTAATTTAAATTAATTAAATTAAATTTAATTAATTAAATTTAATTTAATTTAAATTAAATTTAATTTTTAAATTTTTTGAAAACTGTTGTTCATTCTTTCACAAAATTATCGAGGATTTTTACTGGGTAAAGTAACTGAAGGTAGTCTTAAATACTTTTCATATACTCTATTTGTACTCTATTTAGTTACTTTTTTCGGGTATTTGTACTTAATACTTAGTTACTTTTTCTGAAATACTTGTATTTGTACTCAAATACTTTTGAAAAGTAACTTTAACAACCTTGTTCGGTAGTTACCGAGTTTTAAGTACCCAGCAAGAAGCTTTAAAAAGCGTCCAGAACGGGTCGGCGTCTCTGCATTTGCGACATTTTTCGGGAGATTGGAGTGCCAGCTGTGTGTCTCCGAAATTTCTTCCTTGCAGGAAAAAATATCGGGCCCCTGAGGAAAAAAAATTTTACATGCTAACGGGATAAAATGAAGCGATTTTGGGTAAAAATTTCAAAAAAGGAATGCCAACAGCACGCGGTGTTCCCAGGTGGTCACCCTCCCAAGTACTGACCGCGCCCGAAGGTGCTTAACTTCGGTGATCGGACGAGAACCGGTGTTTTCACCATGGTATGGCCGTTGACATTACTTCGGTAGTTACCGAGTTTTAAGTACCCAGCAAGAAGCTTTAAAAAGCGTCCAGAACGGGGCGGCGTCTCTGCATTTGCGACATTTTGCTGTACTTCAGTTACTTTATATACCCAGAATAAAAAAACGCAATCCAAACATTGGAGATGGGAACAAAACACAAAACACTTCTTCCTGGTTCCGTATAGCCAGAGGGGAAAAAACGTCCCCGACGGTGGCCGACCGGCCAGGGCAACCCGCAGACGGCGACACAGAAATTTGGTAATTCTATACTCACCCTGACAATCCTTTTAAAGAATATTTATAGCCTCCCTGCGTTTTTTGTTTCACCCATCCTTGGGGGGTCACCAGGAGCCGACGCTTGTCTTTCTTGGGGGGTCCGCCCCGTCCGCCTCGCAAGGTCGAAGTGCTGAAGATCGAAAAGCCGATATGACACCCTTTTATGGCCCTTAATTGTTCGTTTTATTTGGGGGTCTGCTTCGAATGTTCGAAATGCTGGAGATCGAAAAGCTGATATGACACCCTTTTATGGCCATTAATTGCTCGTAGTTTCTTGTTTTTCCACGAACCAAAGGAAGGGACGAGGAAGGGAACATTTTCAAGGGGGTAATCAAATTTCACCAGAGATCCTTCAGTTGTTTTTTGGTTGTGTTTGGTTTGGCTGCTCGTTTTCTGCCTCCTGGATATTTAAGAAGATTAGGGCTCTTTTACAGTGGATCTGGATTTTGGCTGATCTGACAGGCTATCAATCACTTGACCCCGCACCTGCTTGGCACGCGTTCCCTCTCCTAGCGTCTCCAATCCAAGAAATAGGGGATGAGATAGTTAAGTATCATGTTTCACCCCCTTGTCAATCGAGTAAACAATCCCGCTATCTTCTATTGCGAACGCTAGAGAAGGAAGCGTGTCGGGTTCAGTGATTTATAGTTTTCCAGTTTCAGCCAAATTCAGCTGGGAGTATGCAGAGGCCCTTAGTGCTAGAAGAGGATTGAACTGCTATGTCCCAAAAAGAGGTATGCAAAAGAAGGTTCTTTTTTTAATTTTTTTAAAGTAGTGAGGGGATGTTAAGGATTTATGTTTTCTTTATATTTTTATCTGGATAATTACAATATATTTTTATGTTTTGGTATTTGAATGACATGCTACTTGAAAAATCTCCAGTTTTTACTCAAAAGATCTTTTTTTAAATGTCCTACTCTCAAACAATGTAGTATGCTCACAAGATTCTATGAATATATTATTTTGAAAGTTTACAACTTTCTTTCTCACCTCACTGTTGTAAATTAATTTGTAATTGTTCTAATAGAATATGTTCCATTTTTGGATTTTTTTCGCTGGACGTTTCCTAAGTGCGAAAATTCCGGTCAATGTAAAAACCGTTTGGTTAATTCCCGTGAAGAAAAAAATTATACCTTTACTACCCATGTAATAATTTTGTTTTTACTGACCGGAGTTTTCGTAGAACCATTTGCATAGAGTTTTTTTTAACAAGATATTCTGTTTCAAAAATTTTTTAAACAATACTAGGGGGCTCTGCCCCCTGCTCGCTATCGCTCACCAACCCCCGGAACTGCTTCGCAGTTCTATGAAGACCGCTTCGCGATCTTAGCGAGCAGAGCTCGCTTGTTTCTTCTCAACTATCCAGTAAAACCTTGAACTTTTCTGCTTAGTAAATGATCATTTAAAATCGAAACTTTTTATCTCTCTAACTTATCAATAACTTAATGCGAACCATTACTACCAAAATATCAAAATAAAACTGTTACTAAAATATTCCTTTTTAGTTTACCATTAATTTAACCGAAATGTTTTCAAAAATATCCAGCAAGTCTACTAATTATCATCAACCATCTAAGAGGAAAAAAAATGCCATTAAAAAACTTTTAAATTTATAAAATGCACGTGTGTATCTAGTGAATCATCGGGAATAAGAAATCAGATTCATAAAATAATCGCCTGTTTCTCTAGTGAACGACCAGAAAGAGAAGGAAAAATTGAAACTTGGTATCTTAATAATTCTAAAACTAATTCGATTTTTTTGAAAAACGAAACGCCAATCTTTCTATAAAAAATAATTGTATGCGTGTTTAAAATATCATAGTTCTACTCTGATTAGTTTTTCTATTATAACGAAAAAACCGAAAACGAGTAAAAAATTTCGAAACTATAGAATTTAATTACTCCAAAAATAATTCGAAATTCGAAAAAAGAGCGACGAGGTGCAAAACTTCATACCTAAGAGTATGCGTCTGCAAAAAATCATGTTTCTGCTGTTAATAGATTTTGCTGGGGGCGAACTCGCAGCCGAAAAAAATAATTTTCGACTTTGACATTAAATAACTCCAGAACTAATTATCTAATTAATTAGGTTTGGAAACTGAAATGTCCCTCATACATTTGTCTACCTATGGTCAAAATTTCATAATATTCCTTCAAATAGTTTTTGCGTAGTGATAGTTCAAAGTGTTCAAAAATAAAATTTTCAAAATCAGCGGCGGCGGCGGTGACGGTCACTGTTACTTTTTTTTAATATAGAGAGATACTGAAGTTGTTTCTGAATTACACTGTAAAAAAATTTAAATTGGGCTACATCTTTTATTTATTATACGCAGTCTCGTATAATAGACACGAACGCGCGAACGGCGTTCGCAGAAAATTTTGCCATCTGCAGAAAAACTACAAAAAAATTAGTTTTTTTACAAATTTTTCTGCAGAATTTTTTAGATTGATAAATTTTTCTTTTTATTTACGCTAAATGCTTCCGCTTCCCGCCTCCATCCTATTTAACAGATCTGCGTGGTGGATCGGTTGCGCGATGAAAGGCCGTGCAATGCCTCGTTATCGTTTTCTCCTTTCACTGCCCGCGAGGAAGATGATGCCTCCCCAACGAGGCGCCTTGGGAGATGAACTCTTAAATGTTCAAACGTTTTTAAAGCAAAATTGTTAAGTTTTTTTATTAATTTTTTTTTAAATTTAATTTAAATTAATTAAATTAAATTTAATTAATTAAATTTAATTTAATTTAAATTAAATTTAATTTTTAAATTTTTTGAAAACTGTTGTTCATTCTTTCACAAAATTATCGAGGATTTTTACTGGGTAAAGTAACTGAAGGTAGTCTTAAATACTTTTCATATACTCTATTTGTACTCTATTTAGTTACTTTTTTCGGGTATTTGTACTTAATACTTAGTTACTTTTTCTGAAATACTTGTATTTGTACTCAAATACTTTTGAAAAGTAACTTTAACAACCTTGTTCGGTAGTTACCGAGTTTTAAGTACCCAGCAAGAAGCTTTAAAAAGCGTCCAGAACGGGTCGGCGTCTCTGCATTTGCGACATTTTTCGGGAGATTGGAGTGCCAGCTGTGTGTCTCCGAAATTTCTTCCTTGCAGGAAAAAATATCGGGCCCCTGAGGAAAAAAAATTTTACATGCTAACGGGATAAAATGAAGCGATTTTGGGTAAAAATTTCAAAAAAGGAATGCCAACAGCACGCGGTGTTCCCAGGTGGTCACCCTCCCAAGTACTGACCGCGCCCGAAGGTGCTTAACTTCGGTGATCGGACGAGAACCGGTGTTTTCACCATGGTATGGCCGTTGACATTACTTCGGTAGTTACCGAGTTTTAAGTACCCAGCAAGAAGCTTTAAAAAGCGTCCAGAACGGGGCGGCGCCTCTGCATTTGCGACATTTTTCGGGAGATTGGAGTGCCAGCTGTGTGTCTCCGAAATTTCTTCCTTGCAGGAAAAAATATCGGGCCCCTGAGGAAAAAAATTTTTACATGCTAACGGGATAAAATGAAGCGATTTTGGGTAAAAATTTCAAAAAAGGAATGCCAACAGCACGCGGTGTTCCCAGGTGGTCACCCTCCCAAGTACTGACCGCGCCCGAAGGTGCTTAACTTCGGTGATCGGACGAGAACCGGTGTTTTCACCATGGTATGGCCGTTGACATTACTTCGGTAGTTACCGAGTTTTAAGTACCCAGCAAGAAGCTTTAAAAAGCGTCCAGAACGGGGCGGCGCCTCTGCATTTGCGACATTTTTCGGGAGATTGGAGTGCCAGCTGTGTGTCTCCGAAATTTCTTCCTCGCAGGAAAAAATATCGGGCCCCTGAGGAAAAAAATTTTTACATGCTAACGGGATAAAATGAAGCGATTTTGGGTAAAAATTTCAAAAAAGGAATGCCAACAGCACGCGGTGTTCCCAGGTGGTCACCCTCCCAAGTACTGACCGCGCCCGAAGGTGCTTAACTTCGGTGATCGGACGAGAACCGGTGTTTTCACCATGGTATGGCCGTTGACATTACTTCGGTAGTTACCGAGTTTTAAGTACCCAGCAAGAAGCTTTAAAAAGCGTCCAGAACGGGGCGGCGCCTCTGCATTTGCGACATTTTTCGGGAGATTGGAGTGCCAGCTGTGTGTCTCCGAAATTTCTTCCTTGCAGGAAAAAATATCGGGCCCCTGAGGAAAAAAATTTTTACATGCTAACGGGATAAAATGAAGCGATTTTGGGTAAAAATTTCAAAAAAGGAATGCCAACAGCACGCGGTGTTCCCAGGTGGTCACCCTCCCAAGTACTGACCGCGCCCGAAGGTGCTTAACTTCGGTGATCGGACGAGAACCGGTGTTTTCACCATGGTATGGCCGTTGACATTACTTCGGTAGTTACCGAGTTTTAAGTACCCAGCAAGAAGCTTTAAAAAGCGTCCAGAACGGGGCGGCGCCTCTGCATTTGCGACATTTTTCGGGAGATTGGAGTGCCAGCTGTGTGTCTCCGAAATTTCTTCCTCGCAGGAAAAAATATCGGGCCCCTGAGGAAAAAAATTTTTACATGCTAACGGGATAAAATGAAGCGATTTTGGGTAAAAATTTCAAAAAAGGAATGCCAACAGCACGCGGTGTTCCCAGGTGGTCACCCTCCCAAGTACTGACCGCGCCCGAAGGTGCTTAACTTCGGTGATCGGACGAGAACCGGTGTTTTCACCATGGTATGGCCGTTGACATTACTTCGGTAGTTACCGAGTTTTAAGTACCCAGCAAGAAGCTTTAAAAAGCGTCCAGAACGGGGCGGCGCCTCTGCATTTGCGACATTTTTCGGGAGATTGGAGTGCCAGCTGTGTGTCTCCGAAATTTCTTCCTTGCAGGAAAAAATATCGGGCCCCTGAGGAAAAAAATTTTTACATGCTAACGGGATAAAATGAAGCGATTTTGGGTAAAAATTTCAAAAAAGGAATGCCAACAGCACGCGGTGTTCCCAGGTGGTCACCCTCCCAAGTACTGACCGCGCCCGAAGGTGCTTAACTTCGGTGATCGGACGAGAACCGGTGTTTTCACCATGGTATGGCCGTTGACATTACTTCGGTAGTTACCGAGTTTTAAGTACCCAGCAAGAAGCTTTAAAAAGCGTCCAGAACGGGGCGGCGCCTCTGCATTTGCGACATTTTTCGGGAGATTGGAGTGCCAGCTGTGTGTCTCCGAAATTTCTTCCTCGCAGGAAAAAATATCGGGCCCCTGAGGAAAAAAATTTTTACATGCTAACGGGATAGAATGAAGCGATTTTGGGTAAAAATTTCAAAAAAGGAATGCCAACAGCACGCGGTGTTCCCAGGTGGTCACCCTCCCAAGTACTGACCGCGCCCGAAGGTGCTTAACTTCGGTGATCGGACGAGAACCGGTGTTTTCACCATGGTATAGCCGTTGACATTACTTCGGTAGTTACCGAGTTTTAAGTACCCAGCAAGAAGCTTTAAAAAGCGTCCAGAACGGGGCGGCGTCTCTGCATTTGCGACATTTTTCGGGAGATTGGAGTGCCAGCTGTGTGTCTCCGAAATTTCTTCCTTGCAGGAAAAAATATCGGGCCCCTGAGGAAAAAAATTTTTACATGCTAACGGGATAAAATGAAGCGATTTTGGGTAAAAATTTCAAAAAAGGAATGCCAACAGCACGCGGTGTTCCCAGGTGGTCACCCTCCCAAGTACTGACCGCGCCCGAAGGTGCTTAACTTCGGTGATCGGACGAGAACCGGTGTTTTCACCATGGTATGGCCGTTGACATTACTTCGGTAGTTACCGAGTTTTAAGTACCCAGCAAGAAGCTTTAAAAAGCGTCCAGAACGGGGCGGCGCCTCTGCATTTGCGACATTTTTCGGGAGATTGGAGTGCCAGCTGTGTGTCTCCGAAATTTCTTCCTCGCAGGAAAAAATATCGGGCCCCTGAGGAAAAAAATTTTTACATGCTAACGGGATAAAATGAAGCGATTTTGGGTAAAAATTTCAAAAAAGGAATGCCAACAGCACGCGGTGTTCCCAGGTGGTCACCCTCCCAAGTACTGACCGCGCCCGAAGGTGCTTAACTTCGGTGATCGGACGAGAACCGGTGTTTTCACCATGGTATGGCCGTTGACATTACTTCGGTAGTTACCGAGTTTTAAGTACCCAGCAAGAAGCTTTAAAAAGCGTCCAGAACGGGGCGGCGCCTCTGCATTTGCGACATTTTTCGGGAGATTGGAGTGCCAGCTGTGTGTCTCCGAAATTTCTTCCTTGCAGGAAAAAATATCGGGCCCCTGAGGAAAAAAATTTTTACATGCTAACGGGATAAAATGAAGCGATTTTGGGTAAAAATTTCAAAAAAGGAATGCCAACAGCACGCGGTGTTCCCAGGTGGTCACCCTCCCAAGTACTGACCGCGCCCGAAGGTGCTTAACTTCGGTGATCGGACGAGAACCGGTGTTTTCACCATGGTATGGCCGTTGACATTACTTCGGTAGTTACCGAGTTTTAAGTACCCAGCAAGAAGCTTTAAAAAGCGTCCAGAACGGGGCGGCGCCTCTGCATTTGCGACATTTTTCGGGAGATTGGAGTGCCAGCTGTGTGTCTCCGAAATTTCTTCCTCGCAGGAAAAAATATCGGGCCCCTGAGGAAAAAAATTTTTACATGCTAACGGGATAAAATGAAGCGATTTTGGGTAAAAATTTCAAAAAAGGAATGCCAACAGCACGCGGTGTTCCCAGGTGGTCACCCTCCCAAGTACTGACCGCGCCCGAAGGTGCTTAACTTCGGTGATCGGACGAGAACCGGTGTTTTCACCATGGTATGGCCGTTGACATTACTTCGGTAGTTACCGAGTTTTAAGTACCCAGCAAGAAGCTTTAAAAAGCGTCCAGAACGGGGCGGCGTCTCTGCATTTGCGACATTTTGCTGTACTTCAGTTACTTTATATACCCAGAATAAAAAAACGCAATCCAAACATTGGAGATGGGAACAAAACACAAAACACTTCTTCCTGGTTCCGTATAGCCAGAGGGGAAAAAACGTCCCCGACGGTGGCCGACCGGCCAGGGCAACCCGCAGACGGCGACACAGAAATTTGGTAATTCTATACTCACCCTGACAATCCTTTTAAAGAATATTTATAGCCTCCCTGCGTTTTTTGTTTCACCCATCCTTGGGGGGTCACCAGGAGCCGACGCTTGTCTTTCTTGGGGGGTCCGCCCCGTCCGCCTCGCAAGGTCGAAGTGCTGAAGATCGAAAAGCCGATATGACACCCTTTTATGGCCCTTAATTGTTCGTTTTATTTGGGGGTCTGCTTCGAATGTTCGAAATGCTGGAGATCGAAAAGCTGATATGACACCCTTTTATGGCCATTAATTGCTCGTAGTTTCTTGTTTTTCCACGAACCAAAGGAAGGGACGAGGAAGGGAACATTTTCAAGGGGGTAATCAAATTTCACCAGAGATCCTTCAGTTGTTTTTTGGTTGTGTTTGGTTTGGCTGCTCGTTTTCTGCCTCCTGGATATTTAAGAAGATTAGGGCTCTTTTACAGTGGATCTGGATTTTGGCTGATCTGACAGGCTATCAATCACTTGACCCCGCACCTGCTTGGCACGCGTTCCCTCTCCTAGCGTCTCCAATCCAAGAAATAGGGGATGAGATAGTTAAGTATCATGTTTCACCCCCTTGTCAATCGAGTAAACAATCCCGCTATCTTCTATTGCGAACGCTAGAGAAGGAAGCGTGTCGGGTTCAGTGATTTATAGTTTTCCAGTTTCAGCCAAATTCAGCTGGGAGTATGCAGAGGCCCTTAGTGCTAGAAGAGGATTGAACTGCTATGTCCCAAAAAGAGGTATGCAAAAGAAGGTTCTTTTTTTAATTTTTTTAAAGTAGTGAGGGGATGTTAAGGATTTATGTTTTCTTTATATTTTTATCTGGATAATTACAATATATTTTTATGTTTTGGTATTTGAATGACATGCTACTTGAAAAATCTCCAGTTTTTACTCAAAAGATCTTTTTTTAAATGTCCTACTCTCAAACAATGTAGTATGCTCACAAGATTCTATGAATATATTATTTTGAAAGTTTACAACTTTCTTTCTCACCTCACTGTTGTAAATTAATTTGTAATTGTTCTAATAGAATATGTTCCATTTTTGGATTTTTTTCGCTGGACGTTTCCTAAGTGCGAAAATTCCGGTCAATGTAAAAACCGTTTGGTTAATTCCCGTGAAGAAAAAAATTATACCTTTACTACCCATGTAATAATTTTGTTTTTACTGACCGGAGTTTTCGTAGAACCATTTGCATAGAGTTTTTTTTAACAAGATATTCTGTTTCAAAAATTTTTTAAACAATACTAGGGGGCTCTGCCCCCTGCTCGCTATCGCTCACCAACCCCCGGAACTGCTTCGCAGTTCTATGAAGACCGCTTCGCGATCTTAGCGAGCAGAGCTCGCTTGTTTCTTCTCAACTATCCAGTAAAACCTTGAACTTTTCTGCTTAGTAAATGATCATTTAAAATCGAAACTTTTTATCTCTCTAACTTATCAATAACTTAATGCGAACCATTACTACCAAAATATCAAAATAAAACTGTTACTAAAATATTCCTTTTTAGTTTACCATTAATTTAACCGAAATGTTTTCAAAAATATCCAGCAAGTCTACTAATTATCATCAACCATCTAAGAGGAAAAAAAATGCCATTAAAAAACTTTTAAATTTATAAAATGCACGTGTGTATCTAGTGAATCATCGGGAATAAGAAATCAGATTCATAAAATAATCGCCTGTTTCTCTAGTGAACGACCAGAAAGAGAAGGAAAAATTGAAACTTGGTATCTTAATAATTCTAAAACTAATTCGATTTTTTTGAAAAACGAAACGCCAATCTTTCTATAAAAAATAATTGTATGCGTGTTTAAAATATCATAGTTCTACTCTGATTAGTTTTTCTATTATAACGAAAAAACCGAAAACGAGTAAAAAATTTCGAAACTATAGAATTTAATTACTCCAAAAATAATTCGAAATTCGAAAAAAGAGCGACGAGGTGCAAAACTTCATACCTAAGAGTATGCGTCTGCAAAAAATCATGTTTCTGCTGTTAATAGATTTTGCTGGGGGCGAACTCGCAGCCGAAAAAAATAATTTTCGACTTTGACATTAAATAACTCCAGAACTAATTATCTAATTAATTAGGTTTGGAAACTGAAATGTCCCTCATACATTTGTCTACCTATGGTCAAAATTTCATAATATTCCTTCAAATAGTTTTTGCGTAGTGATAGTTCAAAGTGTTCAAAAATAAAATTTTCAAAATCAGCGGCGGCGGCGGTGACGGTCACTGTTACTTTTTTTTAATATAGAGAGATACTGAAGTTGTTTCTGAATTACACTGTAAAAAAATTTAAATTGGGCTACATCTTTTATTTATTATACGCAGTCTCGTATAATAGACACGAACGCGCGAACGGCGTTCGCAGAAAATTTTGCCATCTGCAGAAAAACTACAAAAAAATTAGTTTTTTTACAAATTTTTCTGCAGAATTTTTTAGATTGATAAATTTTTCTTTTTATTTACGCTAAATGCTTCCGCTTCCCGCCTCCATCCTATTTAACAGATCTGCGTGGTGGATCGGTTGCGCGATGAAAGGCCGTGCAATGCCTCGTTATCGTTTTCTCCTTTCACTGCCCGCGAGGAAGATGATGCCTCCCCAACGAGGCGCCTTGGGAGATGAACTCTTAAATGTTCAAACGTTTTTAAAGCAAAATTGTTAAGTTTTTTTATTAATTTTTTTTTAAATTTAATTTAAATTAATTAAATTAAATTTAATTAATTAAATTTAATTTAATTTAAATTAAATTTAATTTTTAAATTTTTTGAAAACTGTTGTTCATTCTTTCACAAAATTATCGAGGATTTTTACTGGGTAAAGTAACTGAAGGTAGTCTTAAATACTTTTCATATACTCTATTTGTACTCTATTTAGTTACTTTTTTCGGGTATTTGTACTTAATACTTAGTTACTTTTTCTGAAATACTTGTATTTGTACTCAAATACTTTTGAAAAGTAACTTTAACAACCTTGTTCGGTAGTTACCGAGTTTTAAGTACCCAGCAAGAAGCTTTAAAAAGCGTCCAGAACGGGTCGGCGTCTCTGCATTTGCGACATTTTTCGGGAGATTGGAGTGCCAGCTGTGTGTCTCCGAAATTTCTTCCTTGCAGGAAAAAATATCGGGCCCCTGAGGAAAAAAAATTTTACATGCTAACGGGATAAAATGAAGTAATTTTGGGTAAAAATTTCAAAAAAGGAATGCCAACAGCACGCGGTGTTCCCAGGTGGTCACCCTCCCAAGTACTGACCGCGCCCGAAGGTGCTTAACTTCGGTGATCGGACGAGAACCGGTGTTTTCACCATGGTATGGCCGTTGACATTACTTCGGTAGTTACCGAGTTTTAAGTACCCAGCAAGAAGCTTTAAAAAGCGTCCAGAACGGGGCGGCGCCTCTGCATTTGCGACATTTTTCGGGAGATTGGAGTGCCAGCTGTGTGTCTCCGAAATTTCTTCCTTGCAGGAAAAAATATCGGGCCCCTGAGGAAAAAAATTTTTACATGCTAACGGGATAAAATGAAGCGATTTTGGGTAAAAATTTCAAAAAAGGAATGCCAACAGCACGCGGTGTTCCCAGGTGGTCACCCTCCCAAGTACTGACCGCGCCCGAAGGTGCTTAACTTCGGTGATCGGACGAGAACCGGTGTTTTCACCATGGTATGGCCGTTGACATTACTTCGGTAGTTACCGAGTTTTAAGTACCCAGCAAGAAGCTTTAAAAAGCGTCCAGAACGGGGCGGCGCCTCTGCATTTGCGACATTTTTCGGGAGATTGGAGTGCCAGCTGTGTGTCTCCGAAATTTCTTCCTCGCAGGAAAAAATATCGGGCCCCTGAGGAAAAAAATTTTTACATGCTAACGGGATAAAATGAAGCGATTTTGGGTAAAAATTTCAAAAAAGGAATGCCAACAGCACGCGGTGTTCCCAGGTGGTCACCCTCCCAAGTACTGACCGCGCCCGAAGGTGCTTAACTTCGGTGATCGGACGAGAACCGGTGTTTTCACCATGGTATGGCCGTTGACATTACTTCGGTAGTTACCGAGTTTTAAGTACCCAGCAAGAAGCTTTAAAAAGCGTCCAGAACGGGGCGGCGCCTCTGCATTTGCGACATTTTTCGGGAGATTGGAGTGCCAGCTGTGTGTCTCCGAAATTTCTTCCTTGCAGGAAAAAATATCGGGCCCCTGAGGAAAAAAATTTTTACATGCTAACGGGATAAAATGAAGCGATTTTGGGTAAAAATTTCAAAAAAGGAATGCCAACAGCACGCGGTGTTCCCAGGTGGTCACCCTCCCAAGTACTGACCGCGCCCGAAGGTGCTTAACTTCGGTGATCGGACGAGAACCGGTGTTTTCACCATGGTATGGCCGTTGACATTACTTCGGTAGTTACCGAGTTTTAAGTACCCAGCAAGAAGCTTTAAAAAGCGTCCAGAACGGGGCGGCGCCTCTGCATTTGCGACATTTTTCGGGAGATTGGAGTGCCAGCTGTGTGTCTCCGAAATTTCTTCCTCGCAGGAAAAAATATCGGGCCCCTGAGGAAAAAAATTTTTACATGCTAACGGGATAAAATGAAGCGATTTTGGGTAAAAATTTCAAAAAAGGAATGCCAACAGCACGCGGTGTTCCCAGGTGGTCACCCTCCCAAGTACTGACCGCGCCCGAAGGTGCTTAACTTCGGTGATCGGACGAGAACCGGTGTTTTCACCATGGTATGGCCGTTGACATTACTTCGGTAGTTACCGAGTTTTAAGTACCCAGCAAGAAGCTTTAAAAAGCGTCCAGAACGGGGCGGCGCCTCTGCATTTGCGACATTTTTCGGGAGATTGGAGTGCCAGCTGTGTGTCTCCGAAATTTCTTCCTTGCAGGAAAAAATATCGGGCCCCTGAGGAAAAAAATTTTTACATGCTAACGGGATAAAATGAAGCGATTTTGGGTAAAAATTTCAAAAAAGGAATGCCAACAGCACGCGGTGTTCCCAGGTGGTCACCCTCCCAAGTACTGACCGCGCCCGAAGGTGCTTAACTTCGGTGATCGGACGAGAACCGGTGTTTTCACCATGGTATGGCCGTTGACATTACTTCGGTAGTTACCGAGTTTTAAGTACCCAGCAAGAAGCTTTAAAAAGCGTCCAGAACGGGGCGGCGCCTCTGCATTTGCGACATTTTTCGGGAGATTGGAGTGCCAGCTGTGTGTCTCCGAAATTTCTTCCTTGCAGGAAAAAATATCGGGCCCCTGAGGAAAAAAATTTTTACATGCTAACGGGATAAAATGAAGCGATTTTGGGTAAAAATTTCAAAAAAGGAATGCCAACAGCACGCGGTGTTCCCAGGTGGTCACCCTCCCAAGTACTGACCGCGCCCGAAGGTGCTTAACTTCGGTGATCGGACGAGAACCGGTGTTTTCACCATGGTATGGCCGTTGACATTACTTCGGTAGTTACCGAGTTTTAAGTACCCAGCAAGAAGCTTTAAAAAGCGTCCAGAACGGGGCGGCGCCTCTGCATTTGCGACATTTTTCGGGAGATTGGAGTGCCAGCTGTGTGTCTCCGAAATTTCTTCCTCGCAGGAAAAAATATCGGGCCCCTGAGGAAAAAAATTTTTACATGCTAACGGGATAAAATGAAGCGATTTTGGGTAAAAATTTCAAAAAAGGAATGCCAACAGCACGCGGTGTTCCCAGGTGGTCACCCTCCCAAGTACTGACCGCGCCCGAAGGTGCTTAACTTCGGTGATCGGACGAGAACCGGTGTTTTCACCATGGTATGGCCGTTGACATTACTTCGGTAGTTACCGAGTTTTAAGTACCCAGCAAGAAGCTTTAAAAAGCGTCCAGAACGGGGCGGCGCCTCTGCATTTGCGACATTTTTCGGGAGATTGGAGTGCCAGCTGTGTGTCTCCGAAATTTCTTCCTTGCAGGAAAAAATATCGGGCCCCTGAGGAAAAAAATTTTTACATGCTAACGGGATAAAATGAAGCGATTTTGGGTAAAAATTTCAAAAAAGGAATGCCAACAGCACGCGGTGTTCCCAGGTGGTCACCCTCCCAAGTACTGACCGCGCCCGAAGGTGCTTAACTTCGGTGATCGGACGAGAACCGGTGTTTTCACCATGGTATGGCCGTTGACA
This sequence comes from Tetragnatha versicolor, assembly GCA_024610705.1. Lineage (NCBI taxonomy): Eukaryota > Metazoa > Arthropoda > Arachnida > Araneae > Tetragnathidae > Tetragnatha > Tetragnatha versicolor. The sequence continues at coordinate 1,907,516 of JANDEH010000004.1, forward strand.
TTACTTCGGTAGTTACCGAGTTTTAAGTACCCAGCAAGAAGCTTTAAAAAGCGTCCAGAACGGGGCGGCGCCTCTGCATTTGCGACATTTTTCGGGAGATTGGAGTGCCAGCTGTGTGTCTCCGAAATTTCTTCCTCGCAGGAAAAAATATCGGGCCCCTGAGGAAAAAAATTTTTACATGCTAACGGGATAAAATGAAGCGATTTTGGGTAAAAATTTCAAAAAAGGAATGCCAACAGCACGCGGTGTTCCCAGGTGGTCACCCTCCCAAGTACTGACCGCGCCCGAAGGTGCTTAACTTCGGTGATCGGACGAGAACCGGTGTTTTCACCATGGTATGGCCGTTGACATTACTTCGGTAGTTACCGAGTTTTAAGTACCCAGCAAGAAGCTTTAAAAAGCGTCCAGAACGGGGCGGCGCCTCTGCATTTGCGACATTTTTCGGGAGATTGGAGTGCCAGCTGTGTGTCTCCGAAATTTCTTCCTTGCAGGAAAAAATATCGGGCCCCTGAGGAAAAAAATTTTTACATGCTAACGGGATAAAATGAAGCGATTTTGGGTAAAAATTTCAAAAAAGGAATGCCAACAGCACGCGGTGTTCCCAGGTGGTCACCCTCCCAAGTACTGACCGCGCCCGAAGGTGCTTAACTTCGGTGATCGGACGAGAACCGGTGTTTTCACCATGGTATGGCCGTTGACATTACTTCGGTAGTTACCGAGTTTTAAGTACCCAGCAAGAAGCTTTAAAAAGCGTCCAGAACGGGGCGGCGCCTCTGCATTTGCGACATTTTTCGGGAGATTGGAGTGCCAGCTGTGTGTCTCCGAAATTTCTTCCTCGCAGGAAAAAATATCGGGCCCCTGAGGAAAAAAATTTTTACATGCTAACGGGATAGAATGAAGCGATTTTGGGTAAAAATTTCAAAAAAGGAATGCCAACAGCACGCGGTGTTCCCAGGTGGTCACCCTCCCAAGTACTGACCGCGCCCGAAGGTGCTTAACTTCGGTGATCGGACGAGAACCGGTGTTTTCACCATGGTATAGCCGTTGACATTACTTCGGTAGTTACCGAGTTTTAAGTACCCAGCAAGAAGCTTTAAAAAGCGTCCAGAACGGGGCGGCGTCTCTGCATTTGCGACATTTTTCGGGAGATTGGAGTGCCAGCTGTGTGTCTCCGAAATTTCTTCCTTGCAGGAAAAAATATCGGGCCCCTGAGGAAAAAAATTTTTACATGCTAACGGGATAAAATGAAGCGATTTTGGGTAAAAATTTCAAAAAAGGAATGCCAACAGCACGCGGTGTTCCCAGGTGGTCACCCTCCCAAGTACTGACCGCGCCCGAAGGTGCTTAACTTCGGTGATCGGACGAGAACCGGTGTTTTCACCATGGTATGGCCGTTGACATTACTTCGGTAGTTACCGAGTTTTAAGTACCCAGCAAGAAGCTTTAAAAAGCGTCCAGAACGGGGCGGCGCCTCTGCATTTGCGACATTTTTCGGGAGATTGGAGTGCCAGCTGTGTGTCTCCGAAATTTCTTCCTCGCAGGAAAAAATATCGGGCCCCTGAGGAAAAAAATTTTTACATGCTAACGGGATAAAATGAAGCGATTTTGGGTAAAAATTTCAAAAAAGGAATGCCAACAGCACGCGGTGTTCCCAGGTGGTCACCCTCCCAAGTACTGACCGCGCCCGAAGGTGCTTAACTTCGGTGATCGGACGAGAACCGGTGTTTTCACCATGGTATGGCCGTTGACATTACTTCGGTAGTTACCGAGTTTTAAGTACCCAGCAAGAAGCTTTAAAAAGCGTCCAGAACGGGGCGGCGCCTCTGCATTTGCGACATTTTTCGGGAGATTGGAGTGCCAGCTGTGTGTCTCCGAAATTTCTTCCTTGCAGGAAAAAATATCGGGCCCCTGAGGAAAAAAATTTTTACATGCTAACGGGATAAAATGAAGCGATTTTGGGTAAAAATTTCAAAAAAGGAATGCCAACAGCACGCGGTGTTCCCAGGTGGTCACCCTCCCAAGTACTGACCGCGCCCGAAGGTGCTTAACTTCGGTGATCGGACGAGAACCGGTGTTTTCACCATGGTATGGCCGTTGACATTACTTCGGTAGTTACCGAGTTTTAAGTACCCAGCAAGAAGCTTTAAAAAGCGTCCAGAACGGGGCGGCGCCTCTGCATTTGCGACATTTTTCGGGAGATTGGAGTGCCAGCTGTGTGTCTCCGAAATTTCTTCCTCGCAGGAAAAAATATCGGGCCCCTGAGGAAAAAAATTTTTACATGCTAACGGGATAGAATGAAGCGATTTTGGGTAAAAATTTCAAAAAAGGAATGCCAACAGCACGCGGTGTTCCCAGGTGGTCACCCTCCCAAGTACTGACCGCGCCCGAAGGTGCTTAACTTCGGTGATCGGACGAGAACCGGTGTTTTCACCATGGTATAGCCGTTGACATTACTTCGGTAGTTACCGAGTTTTAAGTACCCAGCAAGAAGCTTTAAAAAGCGTCCAGAACGGGGCGGCGTCTCTGCATTTGCGACATTTTTCGGGAGATTGGAGTGCCAGCTGTGTGTCTCCGAAATTTCTTCCTTGCAGGAAAAAATATCGGGCCCCTGAGGAAAAAAATTTTTACATGCTAACGGGATAAAATGAAGCGATTTTGGGTAAAAATTTCAAAAAAGGAATGCCAACAGCACGCGGTGTTCCCAGGTGGTCACCCTCCCAAGTACTGACCGCGCCCGAAGGTGCTTAACTTCGGTGATCGGACGAGAACCGGTGTTTTCACCATGGTATGGCCGTTGACATTACTTCGGTAGTTACCGAGTTTTAAGTACCCAGCAAGAAGCTTTAAAAAGCGTCCAGAACGGGGCGGCGCCTCTGCATTTGCGACATTTTTCGGGAGATTGGAGTGCCAGCTGTGTGTCTCCGAAATTTCTTCCTCGCAGGAAAAAATATCGGGCCCCTGAGGAAAAAAATTTTTACATGCTAACGGGATAAAATGAAGCGATTTTGGGTAAAAATTTCAAAAAAGGAATGCCAACAGCACGCGGTGTTCCCAGGTGGTCACCCTCCCAAGTACTGACCGCGCCCGAAGGTGCTTAACTTCGGTGATCGGACGAGAACCGGTGTTTTCACCATGGTATAGCCGTTGACATTACTTCGGTAGTTACCGAGTTTTAAGTACCCAGCAAGAAGCTTTAAAAAGCGTCCAGAACGGGGCGGCGTCTCTGCATTTGCGACATTTTTCGGGAGATTGGAGTGCCAGCTGTGTGTCTCCGAAATTTCTTCCTTGCAGGAAAAAATATCGGGCCCCTGAGGAAAAAAATTTTTACATGCTAACGGGATAAAATGAAGCGATTTTGGGTAAAAATTTCAAAAAAGGAATGCCAACAGCACGCGGTGTTCCCAGGTGGTCACCCTCCCAAGTACTGACCGCGCCCGAAGGTGCTTAACTTCGGTGATCGGACGAGAACCGGTGTTTTCACCATGGTATGGCCGTTGACATTACTTCGGTAGTTACCGAGTTTTAAGTACCCAGCAAGAAGCTTTAAAAAGCGTCCAGAACGGGGCGGCGCCTCTGCATTTGCGACATTTTTCGGGAGATTGGAGTGCCAGCTGTGTGTCTCCGAAATTTCTTCCTCGCAGGAAAAAATATCGGGCCCCTGAGGAAAAAAATTTTTACATGCTAACGGGATAAAATGAAGCGATTTTGGGTAAAAATTTCAAAAAAGGAATGCCAACAGCACGCGGTGTTCCCAGGTGGTCACCCTCCCAAGTACTGACCGCGCCCGAAGGTGCTTAACTTCGGTGATCGGACGAGAACCGGTGTTTTCACCATGGTATGGCCGTTGACATTACTTCGGTAGTTACCGAGTTTTAAGTACCCAGCAAGAAGCTTTAAAAAGCGTCCAGAACGGGGCGGCGCCTCTGCATTTGCGACATTTTTCGGGAGATTGGAGTGCCAGCTGTGTGTCTCCGAAATTTCTTCCTTGCAGGAAAAAATATCGGGCCCCTGAGGAAAAAAAATTTTACATGCTAACGGGATAAAATGAAGCGATTTTGGGTAAAAATTTCAAAAAAGGAATGCCAACAGCACGCGGTGTTCCCAGGTGGTCACCCTCCCAAGTACTGACCGCGCCCGAAGGTGCTTAACTTCGGTGATCGGACGAGAACCGGTGTTTTCACCATGGTATGGCCGTTGACATTACTTCGGTAGTTACCGAGTTTTAAGTACCCAGCAAGAAGCTTTAAAAAGCGTCCAGAACGGGGCGGCGCCTCTGCATTTGCGACATTTTTCGGGAGATTGGAGTGCCAGCTGTGTGTCTCCGAAATTTCTTCCTCGCAGGAAAAAATATCGGGCCCCTGAGGAAAAAAATTTTTACATGCTAACGGGATAAAATGAAGCGATTTTGGGTAAAAATTTCAAAAAAGGAATGCCAACAGCACGCGGTGTTCCCAGGTGGTCACCCTCCCAAGTACTGACCGCGCCCGAAGGTGCTTAACTTCGGTGATCGGACGAGAACCGGTGTTTTCACCATGGTATGGCCGTTGACATTACTTCGGTAGTTACCGAGTTTTAAGTACCCAGCAAGAAGCTTTAAAAAGCGTCCAGAACGGGGCGGCGTCTCTGCATTTGCGACATTTTGCTGTACTTCAGTTACTTTATATACCCAGAATAAAAAAACGCAATCCAAACATTGGAGATGGGAACAAAACACAAAACACTTCTTCCTGGTTCCGTATAGCCAGAGGGGAAAAAACGTCCCCGACGGTGGCCGACCGGCCAGGGCAACCCGCAGACGGCGACACAGAAATTTGGTAATTCTATACTCACCCTGACAATCCTTTTAAAGAATATTTATAGCCTCCCTGCGTTTTTTGTTTCACCCATCCTTGGGGGGTCACCAGGAGCCGACGCTTGTCTTTCTTGGGGGGTCCGCCCCGTCCGCCTCGCAAGGTCGAAGTGCTGAAGATCGAAAAGCCGATATGACACCCTTTTATGGCCCTTAATTGTTCGTTTTATTTGGGGGTCTGCTTCGAATGTTCGAAATGCTGGAGATCGAAAAGCTGATATGACACCCTTTTATGGCCATTAATTGCTCGTAGTTTCTTGTTTTTCCACGAACCAAAGGAAGGGACGAGGAAGGGAACATTTTCAAGGGGGTAATCAAATTTCACCAGAGATCCTTCAGTTGTTTTTTGGTTGTGTTTGGTTTGGCTGCTCGTTTTCTGCCTCCTGGATATTTAAGAAGATTAGGGCTCTTTTACAGTGGATCTGGATTTTGGCTGATCTGACAGGCTATCAATCACTTGACCCCGCACCTGCTTGGCACGCGTTCCCTCTCCTAGCGTCTCCAATCCAAGAAATAGGGGATGAGATAGTTAAGTATCATGTTTCACCCCCTTGTCAATCGAGTAAACAATCCCGCTATCTTCTATTGCGAACGCTAGAGAAGGAAGCGTGTCGGGTTCAGTGATTTATAGTTTTCCAGTTTCAGCCAAATTCAGCTGGGAGTATGCAGAGGCCCTTAGTGCTAGAAGAGGATTGAACTGCTATGTCCCAAAAAGAGGTATGCAAAAGAAGGTTCTTTTTTTAATTTTTTTAAAGTAGTGAGGGGATGTTAAGGATTTATGTTTTCTTTATATTTTTATCTGGATAATTACAATATATTTTTATGTTTTGGTATTTGAATGACATGCTACTTGAAAAATCTCCAGTTTTTACTCAAAAGATCTTTTTTTAAATGTCCTACTCTCAAACAATGTAGTATGCTCACAAGATTCTATGAATATATTATTTTGAAAGTTTACAACTTTCTTTCTCACCTCACTGTTGTAAATTAATTTGTAATTGTTCTAATAGAATATGTTCCATTTTTGGATTTTTTTCGCTGGACGTTTCCTAAGTGCGAAAATTCCGGTCAATGTAAAAACCGTTTGGTTAATTCCCGTGAAGAAAAAAATTATACCTTTACTACCCATGTAATAATTTTGTTTTTACTGACCGGAGTTTTCGTAGAACCATTTGCATAGAGTTTTTTTTAACAAGATATTCTGTTTCAAAAATTTTTTAAACAATACTAGGGGGCTCTGCCCCCTGCTCGCTATCGCTCACCAACCCCCGGAACTGCTTCGCAGTTCTATGAAGATCGCTTCGCGATCTTAGCGAGCAGAGCTCGCTTGTTTCTTCTCAACTATCCAGTAAAACCTTGAACTTTTCTGCTTAGTAAATGATCATTTAAAATCGAAACTTTTTATCTCTCTAACTTATCAATAACTTAATGCGAACCATTACTACCAAAATATCAAAATAAAACTGTTACTAAAATATTCCTTTTTAGTTTACCATTAATTTAACCGAAATGTTTTCAAAAATATCCAGCAAGTCTACTAATTATCATCAACCATCTAAGAGGAAAAAAAATGCCATTAAAAAACTTTTAAATTTATAAAATGCACGTGTGTATCTAGTGAATCATCGGGAATAAGAAATCAGATTCATAAAATAATCGCCTGTTTCTCTAGTGAACGACCAGAAAGAGAAGGAAAAATTGAAACTTGGTATCTTAATAATTCTAAAACTAATTCGATTTTTTTGAAAAACGAAACGCCAATCTTTCTATAAAAAATAATTGTATGCGTGTTTAAAATATCATAGTTCTACTCTGATTAGTTTTTCTATTATAACGAAAAAACCGAAAACGAGTAAAAAATTTCGAAACTATAGAATTTAATTACTCCAAAAATAATTCGAAATTCGAAAAAAGAGCGACGAGGTGCAAAACTTCATACCTAAGAGTATGCGTCTGCAAAAAATCATGTTTCTGCTGTTAATAGATTTTGCTGGGGGCGAACTCGCAGCCGAAAAAAATAATTTTCGACTTTGACATTAAATAACTCCAGAACTAATTATCTAATTAATTAGGTTTGGAAACTGAAATGTCCCTCATACATTTGTCTACCTATGGTCAAAATTTCATAATATTCCTTCAAATAGTTTTTGCGTAGTGATAGTTCAAAGTGTTCAAAAATAAAATTTTCAAAATCAGCGGCGGCGGCGGTGACGGTCACTGTTACTTTTTTTTAATATAGAGAGATACTGAAGTTGTTTCTGAATTACACTGTAAAAAAATTTAAATTGGGCTACATCTTTTATTTATTATACGCAGTCTCGTATAATAGACACGAACGCGCGAACGGCGTTCGCAGAAAATTTTGCCATCTGCAGAAAAACTACAAAAAAATTAGTTTTTTTACAAATTTTTCTGCAGAATTTTTTAGATTGATAAATTTTTCTTTTTATTTACGCTAAATGCTTCCGCTTCCCGCCTCCATCCTATTTACGTAACAGATCTGCGTGGTGGATCGGTTGCGCGATGAAAGGCCGTGCAATGCCTCGTTATCGTTTTCTCCTTTCACTGCCCGCGAGGAAGATGATGCCTCCCCAACGAGGCGCCTTGGGAGATGAACTCTTAAATGTTCAAACGTTTTTAAAGCAAAATTGTTAAGTTTTTTTATTAATTTTTTTTTAAATTTAATTTAAATTAATTAAATTAAATTTAATTAATTAAATTTAATTTAATTTAAATTAAATTTAATTTTTAAATTTTTTGAAAACTGTTGTTCATTCTTTCACAAAATTATCGAGGATTTTTACTGGGTAAAGTAACTGAAGGTAGTCTTAAATACTTTTCATATACTCTATTTGTACTCTATTTAGTTACTTTTTTCGGGTATTTGTACTTAATACTTAGTTACTTTTTCTGAAATACTTGTATTTGTACTCAAATACTTTTGAAAAGTAACTTTAACAACCTTGTTCGGTAGTTACCGAGTTTTAAGTACCCAGCAAGAAGCTTTAAAAAGCGTCCAGAACGGGTCGGCGTCTCTGCATTTGCGACATTTTTCGGGAGATTGGAGTGCCAGCTGTGTGTCTCCGAAATTTCTTCCTTGCAGGAAAAAATATCGGGCCCCTGAGGAAAAAAAATTTTACATGCTAACGGGATAAAATGAAGCGATTTTGGGTAAAAATTTCAAAAAAGGAATGCCAACAGCACGCGGTGTTCCCAGGTGGTCACCCTCCCAAGTACTGACCGCGCCCGAAGGTGCTTAACTTCGGTGATCGGACGAGAACCGGTGTTTTCACCATGGTATGGCCGTTGACATTACTTCGGTAGTTACCGAGTTTTAAGTACCCAGCAAGAAGCTTTAAAAAGCGTCCAGAACGGGGCGGCGCCTCTGCATTTGCGACATTTTTCGGGAGATTGGAGTGCCAGCTGTGTGTCTCCGAAATTTCTTCCTTGCAGGAAAAAATATCGGGCCCCTGAGGAAAAAAATTTTTACATGCTAACGGGATAAAATGAAGCGATTTTGGGTAAAAATTTCAAAAAAGGAATGCCAACAGCACGCGGTGTTCCCAGGTGGTCACCCTCCCAAGTACTGACCGCGCCCGAAGGTGCTTAACTTCGGTGATCGGACGAGAACCGGTGTTTTCACCATGGTATGGCCGTTGACATTACTTCGGTACCCAGGTCAAAATTTTATGCTGGAACTAGCATAGAAATATGCTAGGTTTTGCTAGTTTTTGCTATGCGTGCTAGATTTGCATGCTAGGTTATGCTAGCTTATGCTAGCTAGCATGGGATGCTATGTAGCTAGCTTACGCAAAAATAGCATGACATGCTAGGTAACAAGCATCCAATGCTTTTTAGCAGATCAAGCTGTCTTCATAGCATATAGAGCTAGGTAGCTTGATATGCTATTTTATGCTATTTTATGCTAGCTACCATGGGATGCTATGTAGCTAGCTTACGAAAAAATAGCATGACATGCTAGGTAACAAGCATCCAATGATTTTTAGCAGTTCAAGCTGTCTTCATAGCATATAGAGCTAGGTAGCTTGATATGCTATTTTATGCTTTTTTATGCTAACTACCTTGGGATGCTATGTAGCTATCTTACGAAAAAATAGCATGACATGCTAGGTAACAAGCATCCAATGCTTTTTAGCAGTTCAAGCTGTCTTCATAGCATAGAGAGCTAGGTACCTTGATATGCTATTTTATACTTTTTTATGCTTGTCAGCATGGGATGCTATTGAGCTAGAAAACGAAAAAATAGCACTTAATAGTAAATATGAAATTGAGTAGGTACAAATACCAGGGTTGACTGGATTGGACCCGATTGAGTTGGACCCAATGGGTTTTAAGAAAAAAATCAAGATTTTGGCAGTTTTAATATTGAAGAAAAAACAGTTACAAAGAACTGCAGTTGAGTGGGGTTTTTTATCAATATTTTAACTAGGTTTCAATAATTAAAAGGGTTTTTTTTATTATTGAATGGGTTTTTTTCAAAATTTAGGACTTAAAGTTCAAAGTTTAAAATTTTTTAAAAAAGTAAGGAATTTTTTTTTAATTTCAGTGTTTTTTCAAAGTTAAATAGATTTCTTTCAATTTTGTGAAGGATTTTTTCAAAGCTTAGGATATTTTTAGAATTTAAGTTGGATTTTTAAATTTGGGTTTTCTTTTCATTATTGAATGGGTTTTTTTTTCAAAATTTAAGACGTTTAAAGTTCAAACTGGGGGGATTTTTTAGATTTCAGTTTTTATAAGTTAAATAGATTTCTTTCAAAATTGAATCGGTTTTTTCAAAGTTTAGGATATTTTTTAAATTTTATAAAGGGTTTTTAAAAAAATTTAAACTAGGTTTCAAAAATTAAATGGTGTTTTTTCAATTTGAGTGAGTTTTTAAAAAAGTTTAATAGGTTCTCTCTTTCATTATTCAGTGGGTTTTTTAATTTTTGAATGGTTTTTTCAAAATTTAGGACGTTTAAAGTTCAAACTAGATAAAAAAAATTTAAGGAGGATTTTTTAAATTTCAGTGGTTTTTTTTTCAAATTTAAATAGATTTCTTTCAATATATTGAATGAATTTTTAAGTTTAGGATATTTTTTTCAAAATTTAAACCAGGTTTTAATGAATGAGGGATGTTTTTACAATTTTAGTGGGTTTTTTCAAAGTATAAAAAGTTTCAACTTAAGAATAAACCCACTTAACAATGGAAAAACTGACATTATTTGGACAGAACACATTTAACATAGAAATAACTCACTCATATTTGAAAAAACCCACCAACTATATAGGAGAAAACCACTTGATTTAGAAAAAAACGAAAACCACACTTTTTCCGAAAAAAAAACCAGCTTTATTTAAACATTAAAAAATAGCAAGGAAAGCTATGTATTCAAGCATTTAATGCTTATAAGCTGTTCAAGCTACTTTCATAGCATTGAATGGTAGGTAAACCTTGATAGAACGGGTGCCTCGTGGCACGTTAAGCCTACATGTAGTGACTTTGACGCTGAATAGCGCCGGATATATTAGGAGCCCAGATTAGTGGTTTATATTTTCTAAAAGCATACAAAAATGTGTTTCGAATAATAGCATTATCTAAGAGGTGGTGTAAAATTTGCGCAATCTGGAAAATTCATTTTTTGGTTATCCAAGACTAGTTTTCACGGATTTCTCCCAAAATAATTATCAGAGAGCTTATTAATAACCATATTCTTGAAGAACTCCTTGATCCACGTTAGAAAGACTCCTTTTCATCTGGAGAAAAGGAGTTAGGGGCGTTAAAAAGTGAAAATAAAAACGAGCACGCGGTTTTAAAATATCTTAATATGGATTCAATCCCTTAGTGTCATACATCATTCAATAGGAAATATTAAGGAGGTACACATACTAAAATTTCAGAACCCTACCTCTAAAATTAAGGACGTGACGCCCAATTAAAGTTTTCCAATAAAACCGGAAAAACTCCCGAAATAAGGAACCAATCCCCTTATACTTTAAATATTCTTAATCTACTAAATTATGTGAACACGATGATGTAAAACACTTGGGGGTCTATTTATATTTTTACGCATTCCCCCTTTTTCTCATAGCCCAAAAAACGTAATGAATCCCTATGAAGACAAGTTAATCACTTATGTGTTCAAAAATTCGTGGATGACGTCAGAATCACCATGGAAACTCGAAACTCTGGAAAAAGCTTACCATATTACTCTACTACCATAATAAAAATTCAAAAAATTTCAAACCAAAAATTAAATACCAATTATTAGGCTTTTTCGGACTTGTGTTTTTTACTCGAAATACCGTTTTTTTTACGACTCTGAATCTGAAAAGCCCTTAAATGTTTAACGAATTGCATGAAAGTTCGATATGAAGTGTATTTTAAGGTCCTCTTTAAGAATATGTCAAAGAAAAAAATTTTAAATTGCGTTTATTAGGTTCAAAACGACAAAAGAGTACTCTATTTCGGCCGTGAAATACCTGCTGTAAATAATAATTGCAAATAGAAAAAAAATGCATTCATTAATATAAATTAAATAAAAAATAATGACATAATTTGAACTATTTAATGAAGCTAAGTAAAAAAATAAAGCTGGGCAATGGTAAATGAACGTAAACACTAAGAACAAGAGACACGCGTCACAATCTCACCCCGCACTAACAAACAGATTGTATGGGCTGTATCGCTTTTCTGGTATACATGTTAAGTAACCACAGATTTTTGCAAATTTACTTTTAAAATTTCATTAGGATTCCTGTATAAAGCGTGATGGTATTTTTGTATTTTTAGTAGAGTATAATTTTTATTTTATAAATTGAGCGACCGATTTGACTTGTGCGAATGGCAACGCAACATTTGCTGTTGTTGTTGTTTAGTTCGCGGGCGCGTGCCGATCGGCATGGTGCTTCTCCTATTTCAAGTAAGTTAAATGGTATCTTTTAAAAATAAAATGCATTGTACATGTCTTGATTTTGAAGAGTTTATAATACATGATAAGGTTTAGAACGTAAGGATAAGCCGGGCTGCTGTGAGAAGCAATTTTAGGACACTACATTGTCTGATAAAGAATATGGCGCCCAGCTAATCCTTTAGTATTCAAGCTTTATTTGATACTTATTTCTTGTATTCTTCCATTAGAAACAGTGTGGTAAAATCCTAGTATACGTAACCGGCTTGGCGCGATTTTGAAAAAGCCGCCAACTCTTTTAGAGTTGGCGACTTTTTCAAAATCGTCACAATCAAAATGGCAGCTAATTGGTGTGGGCAAAAACAATGAAAAATACCATGTCAAAAATTAAAAAAAAAACATGAAAAAATAATATAAATCTTACACGAATAAGTAAACTTGAAATTAGTAAATTTTAGTAGGCATAAAAAATCCTAAGTTCGTCTCTACTAAATACCGCCAAGCTATTTTGAACTCTAAAAATCAAATAATAACAATTTTTTTATAAACTGAACAGCTATTTATTTTGAACTGTTTTGAACGCCAAATATAAAATTACCGCTAAATATTTTATGGTTGTATTCATATTAGGGGAAAGGAGGATAAGAGTACGCACAGAAATGCCGAGCCGGTTATGTATTCCAGGATTTTACCGATATTAAAGCTATAAAATCAAGAAAAATCCATGTCTTCTAAAGTTTAGTACACGTAACTTTGTTGACTCAATTATCAACCTACAAAAAATTAGTCTTTAACGAAAGTAATTTAAAAAAATAACAAAGAAAATGAAACAAAAAAGATAAATTTTATTAAATTCAAATTTTAAAAAATTATTATGAATAGAACTCTTACCCGCAGTGCTATCTCAGAATGAAAATACAGCCTACTTGCATTTGTTTATTTAAATTTTACCGATGATGCGTTAAACGTGCCCCTGTGTTTATAAAAGCTTTTTTTACCAAGATTAAGTTACTAGTCAAACTTTTGTAAGTGACAAATTTCCAGTATTTTGTAGAACACCAAAAATTTGAAAGCCGGGGACCTTCTTTATTTTAAACAAGCATTTGTTTAATTTAAATTTATAAATTGCATTATTTTTAGTTCCGTAATCCTTTGGATTAACTTAACAAAATCTTTATAAAAAATACCTTTTTAAACAATACCTTTTAAGCTATTAAAAATAATAAGAGACAAAACCTACCTGGTACTCAATGTTTTCAAACATTTTATTATGGTATCAGATTTAAATCTTAAATCGCCCTCTCAAATGTCGCCAAATCCAATTGGTTACGGATACTAGGATTAAGCCAACAGTGTTTATGTTACGGAAAATGTGATTAATCCGGGCATTATTAATCACGGTCTACTACTATTCGGCGCGGCTGTTTCGGCGCTGGCCGTTTGGGCGCGGGGCCGATTCGGCGCCAGAAATAAAATGAAAGTAAATAGAACTCTTTCATAATCCTTCTAAAAATTAGAAGAAAAAAATTTTGTCTCGCGCCGAAACGGGCCGGCGCCCAAACGGCCCGCGCCGAAACGGCCGCGCCAAATCGTCCCATTCCGTATTAATCATGCCCTTGTATATCCGGCAAAATAATCAATGCCGATTGATAAATTAATGTCATTGGATTTATCACCCTTCCTGCCTCAATTCAGGCATTATTAACAATGCCCGGTTTGTCACATTGGGGGAAAAGTTAATAAAATATGTTTTTCTTTTCTGATTTTAAATTTTAAATATTATGAATCTAATTAACTGATTTAAAAGAAAGTTACTAAATATAGTATAGGTCAAATCTCCTGAAAAGTGTAATTTTTAATATACTAGGGAGCTACCGCCCCCTGCTCGCTATCGCTCGCCAACCCCCGTAAACTGCTGACGCAGGACCTTTTGGAATTGCTTCGCAATTCCCACAAATTCCAACTCGTTGAACTTAACACACTTTATAAAACAATTAAAAAATTTACAGAAAAAACGTCAACCAACTTATTAAAAATACTTCAAATCCCCTCCATGAATAAATCTCCCTTAAAAGTTTGAGTATATATTAACTCGAAATTATCAAAAATTTAAACAGAATGTTTTTAAAAATATTCATCTTAATTATTTTTAATCTATGATTATAAAAATAACTAATTCTAATTGTTTATCAATATTCGGACCAAACAAAAAATATTATTTTAAAGTAACTCGATAGTATAATATGCCTAGTGTTTATCATTCATATTTTTTTTAAACCCAGACTTGTTAAACAATACCGTTTAAGCAATTGAAAACAATAAGAGACAAAACATCACTATGTTTACAATTAATTTCGATAAAATCAGAATAAAAATTATAAATATTGGACAAAAAGTGTGAAATTTTAATATAAAATGGCGTTCATGTAAGTTTTTAGAATATGTTTTTATCAGTCTTTGAGTGATATTTCATCAAGAAAGTACTTTTTTAAAAGGTGAAAAAACATGTTTCATCTTAAAATAAAGCGTCAATCGGACGTTATGATTGGATGCATAATAATTTGATTGACAGTACTTGCTTTATAACTGCGACCTTATCCGTTATCTAAAAAAATGGAAATATTTTAAAATTGAGAATTTTTTTGAAAAATCGAAGGGCTTACTCGGAAATCCGGAAAGAATCCGGACATTTTGATACCATATATGTGTCATTCGGTTCAGTAATTAAAAAGCCTTTCTCTGGAAACCGTTCACTAAAAACTTTTTTTTAGAATAGAGAGATTATTCACAGCATTCTCTAAAAGGCGATTTCCAGGTTTGTTACCCTTACTTGGTATCTGTTACTATTACTTATTATTTTGGTGCTTTTAAGCAAATAAAATTTGTTTTTGGTGCTTTTTATCAAGTTTTCAGTGCATGAAAGTACCTAACTTACCATCACATCAAATCTAATTTTAAAATTAAAATTACTTATAAAATATTTAACATTTAATCATTGACAAATCTGTTGTGCAAACAAATGAACATCGGCAGTAAGTGGATATAAAAGGGATTGCCTTGGAATTAATGATGCCTCCCCAGAAGGATTTTGAAAACCCTGATTTATTACCTTATAAAATATAGATTTTTTACATTTTAGCATCCCGTCTAAATAATATTTATAACCATTGGATTAACTTTTGTTTTCTACCTGCAGGCCCACTTCCAATGCATGAGTTGAGTATGCTTGCCTCTTCTGCCAGTCCAGATTGAGGAGTCCAGGAGACTCGACTTCAAATTTGGGAGCTGATAGTCTGCGTCAGGCTCAGATAGGTAAAAACCATATAAACCCTCCATTGCAAAAAAAAAAATTAAAAGCATTGTCATCCATATTTAAACTGTGTTATAGCTTAGTTGTCTGCAAGTAATTTTTCAAATCCAGAGTAATGTTCTAATTAGAGGAGACAGGGCAGGGATGGGACACCTTCAATAAATCTTATAATTAAAAATAAAATTAGTTTTTGAGTGTTCCACCAGGTAAAGCCACCATGGCTTCATACTTGTTGCTGTTTACTATTTTAGTTGGAAGCTCCTACAAGTTTGAATGAAAAAGATGGTTTCACTATAGCAAAAGCAACTAAGTACTCCACTTTTCAAAGTGAATTTTAATCTGATTCTTGGTTGCTTTCTTAATTATTTATATTGTTTTCGAAACTGAATAATGTATTCTTTATGAGTAAATAGTTGAGTTAAACCTAAAAGCTACAGTTCTTTTGAAAAACCTATTTTTTAAAACTGTTGCTACTGGGGTGGGATGGGACATGTCCAATTCCTCTCAATACCTAAATTCCTAAATACAAGCTATTGCATACAATTCTTTAGATACCTTTGTTTTGGAACTGTTTAGAATTGCAGTTGAAAACATATTTTTTTAGATTATAGAAGAATTTTAACTATTTTGTATTTTTCACTTATGTTTGATTTTTCGAAGTAAATATAGGACTTTTGTAATAAATCTAAATCTGTAAATAAATCTGTAATAATCTAAACGACTTTTTGTAATAAATCTAATGTGTAAAATACTTCCATCTTTGTGATTTTTAATCATAAATTTTAATTTAAAAAAAAGTGTCCCATCCCACCCCAAGGTTGGATGGGACAGTTAACATGTTAAAATGTTTCAAGATATTATTTTGAAAGTTACAAATTTATACAAGGAAAACTGAATTTTTAAAAAAATATTCTTGTAAAAAGTGTCCCATCCCTCCCTGGTCTCCCCTACTTTTTATTTTTTTTATTCTTGTTTTTAGAATTATCTTTATATGCATGTAAATTGATTACACTACCTTATAAATTAAATTTGAGCAAATATGTTTCTCAGTTAAAACTTTTAGATCCCAGCAAATCTATTTTTAAGAATCAAATTACTCATAAAATATTAAACAAAAAATCATTCATAAAGTTCAAACAAATGAGCATCTACAGTAAGGGAATATAAACGAGATGGTCTGGGGAATTGATGATGCCTCCTCAGAAGGATTTACAAAACCCCTATTTATTACCAACAAATAAATGAATTTTTTTACATTTTAGCACCCGTCTAAATAAAATATTCATAATCATTGAATAATTTTTTTTTCTACCTGCAGGCCCACTTCCAGTGCATGCTTGCCTCTTCTGCCAGTCAAGGTTGAAAAATGGTCGATAGGCCATGGATGAGCGTTAAATAAATAAGTAAGTAACTTTTGTTTCAAATGTTTTTGAATCATGATAAACTTTATATCAAAAAGGGAGTTTCTGGGTTTCTCCTGGAATTAAAAATCTTGAAAGTGTTTGAAGTTGGATTTTTGCCTTAAATTCTAATGTGGCATCACTATAGTTAAGCCCAGAAAAGTTTTGTTTCTCAATTTAGACAAATTTTACAAAAATTTATATTTCTCATACTTTAAGTTTAAGATTATAGAAGAGACCTTTTTGAACACAAAAATTTGGGGTACATTTGAATTTGAATAGTTCAAAAATCCCTTCTGGTTCCTTTTCTTGATTTTGAATGCATGCATAAATAAGTTGCTTTAAATTTAACATAAATTATTTCTAGTATTTAATTTGAAATTCAAATAATTTAGAATTACCCCAGTTTTAACTTATATGATCAAATTTGGATACACAGGGTGGCTACAGATAAGGGCTACAGTCAGCAATGTGTCAGGGTGGCTACAGTCAGGCAATTTCATTCATCTGGAAAAGTCAGGGAAATTCTTAAATTTAAAAAATCAGGAAAATTTTCAATAATTGACTCACAAGGAGCAATGTAATCTAAAGGGTTTCAAAATGAGTCAAATATTTCTAAGGGTAAAAATTCCAAAAATTTAAGACCCCCAACCCTCCTCAAAATTTTGATATAAATTAGTCTCTGATTTTCGTTGAAAATTCTGTGACTTATGTGGAGTTATCTTCATTTTGTGTTATATAAAGGGTTTGATAAATGAATTAAAATACTACTTTATGGGGCAAAATTCCAAAATTTTTCTACAAGAGAGAGATTTTTTTCCTTGTCTAGATTTGTTTTTTTAAAAATAAGTGGGTATGGAGATTAATGGGACAGTTCCATCATCACTTTATTTCCTGTTTTCAAAACTTTCCATCAATAGCTTGCTATATTCAACTCATTTAAGTAATTTCTGAATAAGTATAACTAAAATAGGGTGCAAAAATCTATGTTTAAAATTGCATTTTATGTTCCAAACTAATGTGTGAATATACGAAGTCTTAATGAGCAATTACTTTAACTTTCATCTCATATGTTATGATTAAACCATTATTCAAACAAGTTAGGTTTTTATGATCAATTTTTATGAAAAGTTCCTTCCTAGTGCAATATTACATTTGTTATTTTGTAAATTTCTGAACTTTTTTAAACTGTCCCATTCATCCCCACCACAGGGATGAATGGGACAAAATACATGCATTCATAAAAACTTAGAGTTTAAACAATGGCTAAATGATTGAATACATGCATTCATAATGTAAGATAGTTCAATTGTGATTTAAGAGTTCAATTATTGGTTTCAAAATTGTTGCAGGATTGAAAATGTAATTTTTTTCAATATTAACAAAAATGTGAAACTTGTCCCATTCATCCCCGCTCTCCTCTAAGGTGTTTATGGGTTTCTCAAGAAATGGTGTTTGTAAATTTAACCCTCCTCATAATGAACTCCACCCAAATCTAAAAGAATGAAAATTCCAATGTAAATATAGCACAGTATTAGGGGTATACAGGGTGTTTTTAAATAGTGTAAAACAGGTTATTTTCTTAAATATTTCACTTACACATACTTCCAAGTACAAATTTTCATTTTGTGAAGTGAAAAATTAGATGATGCTAATTTAAACTCCTTAAGAAAATGCAGATGATAATTTATCTGGCCCTCATTCTACCCCGCTTGATTTTCAAATAGAAAAAATTCCATTTTAAAACTCACTGAGATGCGTGTTTAAATTTTATGGGGTCTTCACAAATTAATTTTTGAAGCTATTATAACACCACATAAAAACAGGTTCAACTTAAATTTGTGGATGAACCATTTGCTCTCAAAAAGAATGTTATAAGTCACCAATTTTAAATAGTTAAAATTGATGCTCTTAATCACCAATTTTAAATATCTAAGTGGTTTTTAAAGTCATTGAATTACTTGTGTTTTAAGGGGACATCCATAAATTACGTGAGGTGTTTTTTTTTCCAAAATCTGGACCCCCCCCTCTCCCCTTGGTGAGATTTAATGAGATTTTGCTGGACCCCCCTCCCCCAAGTGAGATTTACCTACAACTTTTTAAAAAATAATTTGCAGTATCTTATCTGTGTGTATTCCTTTCTCATACTTAAAAAAAGAAAATTGTATAATTTCTAACTTAAAAAGTTGACGTGAGATTTTAATCGACCCCCCCCTTGGTGAGATTTTTCCAAACCCCTCCCCCCTTTTTGACCTCACGTAATTTATGGATGTCCCCTAATAAAGAAATAAAAAAATAAAGTTGTGGAAATTTTAATACGATAAAAACTACTTGGGCTGTATAAAAATATATTCTGCATTTTCTTTGAGACCCCCCATGGAGTTTACACTAGTCTCATCTAATTTTTCTCCTCTTAAAAAGAAAATTTGCAATTGGAAGTATATGAGGAGAAATTGTTTTAAGTTTAATTTTTATGGTTGGTTACTCTAGGTTGGGACCTTTCCAAGTACATTTTAATTTATCATTGGTAGTCATTTTTTTGTTGCTTCATGTTCTATTTCTATTTCAGATCAAAAGAAAAGATATCGGATGAACATAAAAAGAACATGCTTGAGAAAGAAACACATTGTACTTGATATTTGTAAAAATTTTGAAGCTCTAAAATAAATATTTTAAAATGTTAATATCTATTCTTTTTTTTGTTTCCAAAGAAAATAAATTCATTATAAATGTTTTAAATTATATACAATTAACTGCATAAAAATGCTAAAATAGTAAAAAAAAAAATAAGAACATATACAGGTAAAATTGCTCTTATGAAATAAATTATGTACAACTTAATTTAGAAAAGTAATGTGATAGGCTATAAGAAACCGAATAGCAAATTTTTTCTAGCAGGGCAATTCCACGGGTAACTGACTGACATTTTTTAAGAAAAACGCTTAGTAATTTGTTATTTTCTTCCAAAAAATAAATGATAAAAAAATACTTTCCATCCAGTTAATTGCTTTCTTGTTAGCTTAATCTAATGGCACAGTTAAATTTTCAAAATATGTTTTTATTGATTTTTTTAAAATTTTAAACGACATGGTAACTGACTGACAAATGTTTCACAAATGTCAGTCAGTTACAATGTCGTTTAAAATTTTTTAAAAATCAATAAAAACATATTTTGAAAATTTAACTGTGCCATTAGATTAAACTAACAAGAAAGCCATAAACTGGATGGAAAGTATTTTTCTATCATTTATTTTTTGGAAGAAAATAACAAAATACTAAGCGTTTTTCTTAAAAAATGTCAGTCAGTTACCCGTGGAATTGCCCAGCAACACTAGCTAGATTTTGTATGCTAGAATAGCAAGCTATTCCTAGCAGCACAAGCTAGTTTTTGCATGCTAGAATTGCAAGCTTTTCATAGCATCACATGCTAGTTTTTTTATGCTAGGTAGCATAAAAAAATGTTCCAATACATGACATGGCATGCTAGGTGATTATGCTGGAACTAGCAAACATTACATAGCAATGCATGCTATGTAATCGATTATTTTCGAGCAACACATGCTGGAATAGTGTTTATTTCCTAGCAACACATGCTAGAATAGTGGTCATTTTATAGCAACGCATGCTAGAATTGCGGTCATTATCCAGCAACATATGCTAGAATACCGAATATTACCTAGCAACACAAGCTAGAAAAAACGATCGTTTCCTAGCAACACATGCTAGTTTTTTTATGCTAGGTAGCATAAAAAATGTTCCAATACATGACATGGCATGCTAGGTAATTATGGTGGAACTAGCAAACATTTATGCTAGTTTATGCAATTTTCCCTAGCTTAAACATAGCATGCTATGCTTGTCTAGCAAAGAAATTCCAGCATAAATTTTGACTTGGGTAGTTACCGAGTTTTAAGTACCCAGCAAGAAGCTTTAAAAAGCGTCCAGAACGGGGCGGCGCCTCTGCATTTGCGACATTTTTCGGGAGATTGGAGTGCCAGCTGTGTGTCTCCGAAATTTCTTCCTCGCAGGAAAAAATATCGGGCCCCTGAGGAAAAAAATTTTTACATGCTAACGGGATAAAATGAAGCGATTTTGGGTAAAAATTTCAAAAAAGGAATGCCAACAGCACGCGGTGTTCCCAGGTGGTCACCCTCCCAAGTACTGACCGTGCCCGAAGGTGCTTAACTTCGGTGATCGGACGAGAACCGGTGTTTTCACCATGGTATGGCCGTTGACATTACTTCGGTAGTTACCGAGTTTTAAGTACCCAGCAAGAAGCTTTAAAAAGCGTCCAGAACGGGGCGGCGCCTCTGCATTTGCGACATTTTTCGGGAGATTGGAGGGCTATACTTTACTATCCGGGGCCCTTTTCGCCAAGGGCGATAAGTCGCCAAATGTGGCAACCCCTACTGGGCTTTTATTTTCGGTCGCGATCTCCGTGACTCCGGGCGCGAATTATGGCAACCCTACTCCTTGAACCCGTTCGCCCAGTGGGAGGGAGATTAGAAGCGAGGGGACGTCCGTCCCTTTGTCCTGGGCCAATTAGCGACCTTATTTTTAAAAATGGTTAAACGGGGTTCACGGGGTTTGTTTTCGGGGGTGCTGAACATTCCAGAATCTGCCATTTCGTCGTTTGCCGTGCAGGTCGTTAGTCGTCGTTTGCCGTCTTCAATTTTAACGCCATTTTCATCCTCTGTCAAGTTGGTCCCCGTGGATTTCGTGCTCCCGAGAATGGATGCTCCTATAAGGTTAGAGAGTCTGTTTAAATTAAAATTTGGGGGGATTGAGGGGATTATTAACTTTTGTATGAAAGTGGGATTGATTGCCTCTGTATTTATGTGTGAAGTGTGTGGAAAGGAGATGGTACATGGTACCAAGGATGGGTCTGATGGTTGTGAATGGGTATGTCGAAAGAAGGGAGTGAATGCGCATCGTAGCAAATGTTCCGTGCGAAAGGGGTCATGGTTTAGCAAAAGCAAGCTAACCATGATCGATGTATTAATGGATACGTACATGTGGGTGTATGGAATGAAGTGCAAGGACCGAATGCGTGAGCTTAAAAGGAGTAGCAAGACTGTGTGTGATTGGAGTAGTTTTTGTAGGGAAGTGTGTGTGCATGCATGTGTGAATAATAGTGTTCGTTTGGGTGGTGTCGGTGTGGTTGTTGAAATAGATGAAAGTAAATTCGGGAAAAGGAAATATCATAGGGGTAAAAGAGTGGATGGTTCATGGGTTTTTGGGGGGGTAGAAAGGGGTAGTGGGAAGAGTTTTTTTGTTGTTGTGAAAGATCGAACGAAAGAGACTTTAATGAATGTGATTAATGAATGGATTTTGCCGGGTTCCATTATAATTTCTGACTGTTGGAAATCGTACAATGACCTCCCCAAAGAGGGCTTTGTCCATTACACGGTGAACCACAGTCAGAATTTTAAGGACCCGGCAACGGGAGCACACACAAATGCCATCGAGGGGACCTGGGCGGCCATTAAGCGTGGCCTTCCCAAAGGCCGTAAAGACAAAAAAAATTTTGAAGCGTACCTGGCGGAGTATATGTGGCGCCGGGCTCATCGGGAATCCGATGATTTATTCATGGATTTCATCGGGGCAATTAAGGAGCTCTACAATCCGAATGATCCGGTTGAGCCAGAAATAGCACAGCCCGAGAAGGACGCCCCCGCCGACCTTCCGGAGCCGACACAAGAAGACGCCTCCAGCCCGGCTCAACCGGTGACGGACGCCTAATTGCCCCGAAAATATTGTACATAGTTATAATTATATATATATTTAATCAAGAAATCACATTTAATCAAGAAATCACATTTAATCAAGAAACCCTATTTAAGACCAGAAACGACACACGGTAAGTTGTTTTTCCTGTAATTTCTCATTCCTGCTTATTTTGCATGTTTGTAATTTGCTGATTTTGTTTGTTCGGACTTTTTTCTGATGCCTTCTTTTCCAATGATTTTGTAAAATTTTGTTAAAGATGCCAGAAAAAAATAGGCCGAAAATCCGCCATTTTGTAAGTTCGGACTTTTTTTGAAACCCGTGTTTTGGCGCGATTTGGGTTGGCGACTTTTTTTGGCGCCAAAAATTAGGGGCCCCGGATAGTAAAGTACTACCGATTGGAGTGCCAGCTGTGTGTCTCCGAAATTTCTTCCTTGCAGGAAAAAATATCGGGCCCCTGAGGAAAAAAATTTTTACATGCTAACGGGATAAAATGAAGCGATTTTGGGTAAAAATTTCAAAAAAGGAATGCCAACAGCACGCGGTGTTCCCAGGTGGTCACCCTCCCAAGTACTGACCGCGCCCGAAGGTGCTTAACTTCGGTGATCGGACGAGAACCGGTGTTTTCACCATGGTATGGCCGTTGACATTACTTCGGTAGTTACCGAGTTTTAAGTACCCAGCAAGAAGCTTTAAAAAGCGTCCAGAACGGGGCGGCGCCTCTGCATTTGCGACATTTTTCGGGAGATTGGAGTGCCAGCTGTGTGTCTCCGAAATTTCTTCCTCGCAGGAAAAAATATCGGGCCCCTGAGGAAAAAAATTTTTACATGCTAACGGGATAAAATGAAGCGATTTTGGGTAAAAATTTCAAAAAAGGAATGCCAACAGCACGCGGTGTTCCCAGGTGGTCACCCTCCCAAGTACTGACCGCGCCCGAAGGTGCTTAACTTCGGTGATCGGACGAGAACCGGTGTTTTCACCATGGTATGGCCGTTGACATTACTTCGGTAGTTACCGAGTTTTAAGTACCCAGCAAGAAGCTTTAAAAAGCGTCCAGAACGGGGCGGCGCCTCTGCATTTGCGACATTTTTCGGGAGATTGGAGTGCCAGCTGTGTGTCTCCGAAATTTCTTCCTTGCAGGAAAAAATATCGGGCCCCTGAGGAAAAAAAATTTTACATGCTAACGGGATAAAATGAAGCGATTTTGGGTAAAAATTTCAAAAAAGGAATGCCAACAGCACGCGGTGTTCCCAGGTGGTCACCCTCCCAAGTACTGACCGCGCCCGAAGGTGCTTAACTTCGGTGATCGGACGAGAACCGGTGTTTTCACCATGGTATGGCCGTTGACATTACTTCGGTAGTTACCGAGTTTTAAGTACCCAGCAAGAAGCTTTAAAAAGCGTCCAGAACGGGGCGGCGCCTCTGCATTTGCGACATTTTTCGGGAGATTGGAGTGCCAGCTGTGTGTCTCCGAAATTTCTTCCTCGCAGGAAAAAATATCGGGCCCCTGAGGAAAAAAATTTTTACATGCTAACGGGATAAAATGAAGCGATTTTGGGTAAAAATTTCAAAAAAGGAATGCCAACAGCACGCGGTGTTCCCAGGTGGTCACCCTCCCAAGTACTGACCGCGCCCGAAGGTGCTTAACTTCGGTGATCGGACGAGAACCGGTGTTTTCACCATGGTATGGCCGTTGACATTACTTCGGTAGTTACCGAGTTTTAAGTACCCAGCAAGAAGCTTTAAAAAGCGTCCAGAACGGGGCGGCGTCTCTGCATTTGCGACATTTTGCTGTACTTCAGTTACTTTATATACCCAGAATAAAAAAACGCAATCCAAACATTGGAGATGGGAACAAAACACAAAACACTTCTTCCTGGTTCCGTATAGCCAGAGGGGAAAAAACGTCCCCGACGGTGGCCGACCGGCCAGGGCAACCCGCAGACGGCGACACAGAAATTTGGTAATTCTATACTCACCCTGACAATCCTTTTAAAGAATATTTATAGCCT
This sequence comes from Tetragnatha versicolor, assembly GCA_024610705.1. NCBI lineage: Eukaryota > Metazoa > Arthropoda > Arachnida > Araneae > Tetragnathidae > Tetragnatha > Tetragnatha versicolor. The sequence continues at coordinate 1,931,722 of JANDEH010000004.1, forward strand.
CCCTGCGTTTTTTGTTTCACCCATCCTTGGGGGGTCACCAGGAGCCGACGCTTGTCTTTCTTGGGGGGTCCGCCCCGTCCGCCTCGCAAGGTCGAAGTGCTGAAGATCGAAAAGCCGATATGACACCCTTTTATGGCCCTTAATTGTTCGTTTTATTTGGGGGTCTGCTTCGAATGTTCGAAATGCTGGAGATCGAAAAGCTGATATGACACCCTTTTATGGCCATTAATTGCTCGTAGTTTCTTGTTTTTCCACGAACCAAAGGAAGGGACGAGGAAGGGAACATTTTCAAGGGGGTAATCAAATTTCACCAGAGATCCTTCAGTTGTTTTTTGGTTGTGTTTGGTTTGGCTGCTCGTTTTCTGCCTCCTGGATATTTAAGAAGATTAGGGCTCTTTTACAGTGGATCTGGATTTTGGCTGATCTGACAGGCTATCAATCACTTGACCCCGCACCTGCTTGGCACGCGTTCCCTCTCCTAGCGTCTCCAATCCAAGAAATAGGGGATGAGATAGTTAAGTATCATGTTTCACCCCCTTGTCAATCGAGTAAACAATCCCGCTATCTTCTATTGCGAACGCTAGAGAAGGAAGCGTGTCGGGTTCAGTGATTTATAGTTTTCCAGTTTCAGCCAAATTCAGCTGGGAGTATGCAGAGGCCCTTAGTGCTAGAAGAGGATTGAACTGCTATGTCCCAAAAAGAGGTATGCAAAAGAAGGTTCTTTTTTTAATTTTTTTAAAGTAGTGAGGGGATGTTAAGGATTTATGTTTTCTTTATATTTTTATCTGGATAATTACAATATATTTTTATGTTTTGGTATTTGAATGACATGCTACTTGAAAAATCTCCAGTTTTTACTCAAAAGATCTTTTTTTAAATGTCCTACTCTCAAACAATGTAGTATGCTCACAAGATTCTATGAATATATTATTTTGAAAGTTTACAACTTTCTTTCTCACCTCACTGTTGTAAATTAATTTGTAATTGTTCTAATAGAATATGTTCCATTTTTGGATTTTTTTCGCTGGACGTTTCCTAAGTGCGAAAATTCCGGTCAATGTAAAAACCGTTTGGTTAATTCCCGTGAAGAAAAAAATTATACCTTTACTACCCATGTAATAATTTTGTTTTTACTGACCGGAGTTTTCGTAGAACCATTTGCATAGAGTTTTTTTTAACAAGATATTCTGTTTCAAAAATTTTTTAAACAATACTAGGGGGCTCTGCCCCCTGCTCGCTATCGCTCACCAACCCCCGGAACTGCTTCGCAGTTCTATGAAGACCGCTTCGCGATCTTAGCGAGCAGAGCTCGCTTGTTTCTTCTCAACTATCCAGTAAAACCTTGAACTTTTCTGCTTAGTAAATGATCATTTAAAATCGAAACTTTTTATCTCTCTAACTTATCAATAACTTAATGCGAACCATTACTACCAAAATATCAAAATAAAACTGTTACTAAAATATTCCTTTTTAGTTTACCATTAATTTAACCGAAATGTTTTCAAAAATATCCAGCAAGTCTACTAATTATCATCAACCATCTAAGAGGAAAAAAAATGCCATTAAAAAACTTTTAAATTTATAAAATGCACGTGTGTATCTAGTGAATCATCGGGAATAAGAAATCAGATTCATAAAATAATCGCCTGTTTCTCTAGTGAACGACCAGAAAGAGAAGGAAAAATTGAAACTTGGTATCTTAATAATTCTAAAACTAATTCGATTTTTTTGAAAAACGAAACGCCAATCTTTCTATAAAAAATAATTGTATGCGTGTTTAAAATATCATAGTTCTACTCTGATTAGTTTTTCTATTATAACGAAAAAACCGAAAACGAGTAAAAAATTTCGAAACTATAGAATTTAATTACTCCAAAAATAATTCGAAATTCGAAAAAAGAGCGACGAGGTGCAAAACTTCATACCTAAGAGTATGCGTCTGCAAAAAATCATGTTTCTGCTGTTAATAGATTTTGCTGGGGGCGAACTCGCAGCCGAAAAAAATAATTTTCGACTTTGACATTAAATAACTCCAGAACTAATTATCTAATTAATTAGGTTTGGAAACTGGAATGTCCCTCATACATTTGTCTACCTATGGTCAAAATTTCATAATATTCCTTCAAATAGTTTTTGCGTAGTGATAGTTCAAAGTGTTCAAAAATAAAATTTTCAAAATCAGCGGCGGCGGCGGTGACGGTCACTGTTACTTTTTTTTAATATAGAGAGATACTGAAGTTGTTTCTGAATTACACTGTAAAAAAATTTAAATTGGGCTACATCTTTTATTTATTATACGCAGTCTCGTATAATAGACACGAACGCGCGAACGGCGTTCGCAGAAAATTTTGCCATCTGCAGAAAAACTACAAAAAAATTAGTTTTTTTACAAATTTTTCTGCAGAATTTTTTAGATTGATAAATTTTTCTTTTTATTTACGCTAAATGCTTCCGCTTCCCGCCTCCATCCTATTTAACAGATCTGCGTGGTGGATCGGTTGCGCGATGAAAGGCCGTGCAATGCCTCGTTATCGTTTTCTCCTTTCACTGCCCGCGAGGAAGATGATGCCTCCCCAACGAGGCGCCTTGGGAGATGAACTCTTAAATGTTCAAACGTTTTTAAAGCAAAATTGTTAAGTTTTTTTATTAATTTTTTTTTAAATTTAATTTAAATTAATTAAATTAAATTTAATTAATTAAATTTAATTTAATTTAAATTAAATTTAATTTTTAAATTTTTTGAAAACTGTTGTTCATTCTTTCACAAAATTATCGAGGATTTTTACTGGGTAAAGTAACTGAAGGTAGTCTTAAATACTTTTCATATACTCTATTTGTACTCTATTTAGTTACTTTTTTCGGGTATTTGTACTTAATACTTAGTTACTTTTTCTGAAATACTTGTATTTGTACTCAAATACTTTTGAAAAGTAACTTTAACAACCTTGTTCGGTAGTTACCGAGTTTTAAGTACCCAGCAAGAAGCTTTAAAAAGCGTCCAGAACGGGTCGGCGTCTCTGCATTTGCGACATTTTTCGGGAGATTGGAGTGCCAGCTGTGTGTCTCCGAAATTTCTTCCTTGCAGGAAAAAATATCGGGCCCCTGAGGAAAAAAAATTTTACATGCTAACGGGATAAAATGAAGCGATTTTGGGTAAAAATTTCAAAAAAGGAATGCCAACAGCACGCGGTGTTCCCAGGTGGTCACCCTCCCAAGTACTGACCGCGCCCGAAGGTGCTTAACTTCGGTGATCGGACGAGAACCGGTGTTTTCACCATGGTATGGCCGTTGACATTACTTCGGTAGTTACCGAGTTTTAAGTACCCAGCAAGAAGCTTTAAAAAGCGTCCAGAACGGGGCGGCGCCTCTGCATTTGCGACATTTTTCGGGAGATTGGAGTGCCAGCTGTGTGTCTCCGAAATTTCTTCCTCGCAGGAAAAAATATCGGGCCCCTGAGGAAAAAAATTTTTACATGCTAACGGGATAGAATGAAGCGATTTTGGGTAAAAATTTCAAAAAAGGAATGCCAACAGCACGCGGTGTTCCCAGGTGGTCACCCTCCCAAGTACTGACCGCGCCCGAAGGTGCTTAACTTCGGTGATCGGACGAGAACCGGTGTTTTCACCATGGTATGGCCGTTGACATTACTTCGGTAGTTACCGAGTTTTAAGTACCCAGCAAGAAGCTTTAAAAAGCGTCCAGAACGGGGCGGCGCCTCTGCATTTGCGACATTTTTCGGGAGATTGGAGTGCCAGCTGTGTGTCTCCGAAATTTCTTCCTTGCAGGAAAAAATATCGGGCCCCTGAGGAAAAAAAATTTTACATGCTAACGGGATAAAATGAAGCGATTTTGGGTAAAAATTTCAAAAAAGGAATGCCAACAGCACGCGGTGTTCCCAGGTGGTCACCCTCCCAAGTACTGACCGCGCCCGAAGGTGCTTAACTTCGGTGATCGGACGAGAACCGGTGTTTTCACCATGGTATGGCCGTTGACATTACTTCGGTAGTTACCGAGTTTTAAGTACCCAGCAAGAAGCTTTAAAAAGCGTCCAGAACGGGGCGGCGCCTCTGCATTTGCGACATTTTTCGGGAGATTGGAGTGCCAGCTGTGTGTCTCCGAAATTTCTTCCTCGCAGGAAAAAATATCGGGCCCCTGAGGAAAAAAATTTTTACATGCTAACGGGATAGAATGAAGCGATTTTGGGTAAAAATTTCAAAAAAGGAATGCCAACAGCACGCGGTGTTCCCAGGTGGTCACCCTCCCAAGTACTGACCGCGCCCGAAGGTGCTTAACTTCGGTGATCGGACGAGAACCGGTGTTTTCACCATGGTATGGCCGTTGACATTACTTCGGTAGTTACCGAGTTTTAAGTACCCAGCAAGAAGCTTTAAAAAGCGTCCAGAACGGGGCGGCGTCTCTGCATTTGCGACATTTTTCGGGAGATTGGAGTGCCAGCTGTGTGTCTCCGAAATTTCTTCCTTGCAGGAAAAAATATCGGGCCCCTGAGGAAAAAAATTTTTACATGCTAACGGGATAAAATGAAGCGATTTTGGGTAAAAATTTCAAAAAAGGAATGCCAACAGCACGCGGTGTTCCCAGGTGGTCACCCTCCCAAGTACTGACCGCGCCCGAAGGTGCTTAACTTCGGTGATCGGACGAGAACCGGTGTTTTCACCATGGTATGGCCGTTGACATTACTTCGGTAGTTACCGAGTTTTAAGTACCCAGCAAGAAGCTTTAAAAAGCGTCCAGAACGGGGCGGCGCCTCTGCATTTGCGACATTTTTCGGGAGATTGGAGTGCCAGCTGTGTGTCTCCGAAATTTCTTCCTTGCAGGAAAAAATATCGGGCCCCTGAGGAAAAAAATTTTTACATGCTAACGGGATAAAATGAAGCGATTTTGGGTAAAAATTTCAAAAAAGGAATGCCAACAGCACGCGGTGTTCCCAGGTGGTCACCCTCCCAAGTACTGACCGCGCCCGAAGGTGCTTAACTTCGGTGATCGGACGAGAACCGGTGTTTTCACCATGGTATGGCCGTTGACATTACTTCGGTAGTTACCGAGTTTTAAGTACCCAGCAAGAAGCTTTAAAAAGCGTCCAGAACGGGGCGGCGCCTCTGCATTTGCGACATTTTTCGGGAGATTGGAGTGCCAGCTGTGTGTCTCCGAAATTTCTTCCTTGCAGGAAAAAATATCGGGCCCCTGAGGAAAAAAAATTTTACATGCTAACGGGATAAAATGAAGCGATTTTGGGTAAAAATTTCAAAAAAGGAATGCCAACAGCACGCGGTGTTCCCAGGTGGTCACCCTCCCAAGTACTGACCGCGCCCGAAGGTGCTTAACTTCGGTGATCGGACGAGAACCGGTGTTTTCACCATGGTATGGCCGTTGACATTACTTCGGTAGTTACCGAGTTTTAAGTACCCAGCAAGAAGCTTTAAAAAGCGTCCAGAACGGGGCGGCGCCTCTGCATTTGCGACATTTTTCGGGAGATTGGAGTGCCAGCTGTGTGTCTCCGAAATTTCTTCCTCGCAGGAAAAAATATCGGGCCCCTGAGGAAAAAAATTTTTACATGCTAACGGGATAAAATGAAGCGATTTTGGGTAAAAATTTCAAAAAAGGAATGCCAACAGCACGCGGTGTTCCCAGGTGGTCACCCTCCCAAGTACTGACCGCGCCCGAAGGTGCTTAACTTCGGTGATCGGACGAGAACCGGTGTTTTCACCATGGTATGGCCGTTGACATTACTTCGGTAGTTACCGAGTTTTAAGTACCCAGCAAGAAGCTTTAAAAAGCGTCCAGAACGGGGCGGCGTCTCTGCATTTGCGACATTTTGCTGTACTTCAGTTACTTTATATACCCAGAATAAAAAAACGCAATCCAAACATTGGAGATGGGAACAAAACACAAAACACTTCTTCCTGGTTCCGTATAGCCAGAGGGGAAAAAACGTCCCCGACGGTGGCCGACCGGCCAGGGCAACCCGCAGACGGCGACACAGAAATTTGGTAATTCTATACTCACCCTGACAATCCTTTTAAAGAATATTTATAGCCTCCCTGCGTTTTTTGTTTCACCCATCCTTGGGGGGTCACCAGGAGCCGACGCTTGTCTTTCTTGGGGGGTCCGCCCCGTCCGCCTCGCAAGGTCGAAGTGCTGAAGATCGAAAAGCCGATATGACACCCTTTTATGGCCCTTAATTGTTCGTTTTATTTGGGGGTCTGCTTCGAATGTTCGAAATGCTGGAGATCGAAAAGCTGATATGACACCCTTTTATGGCCATTAATTGCTCGTAGTTTCTTGTTTTTCCACGAACCAAAGGAAGGGACGAGGAAGGGAACATTTTCAAGGGGGTAATCAAATTTCACCAGAGATCCTTCAGTTGTTTTTTGGTTGTGTTTGGTTTGGCTGCTCGTTTTCTGCCTCCTGGATATTTAAGAAGATTAGGGCTCTTTTACAGTGGATCTGGATTTTGGCTGATCTGACAGGCTATCAATCACTTGACCCCGCACCTGCTTGGCACGCGTTCCCTCTCCTAGCGTCTCCAATCCAAGAAATAGGGGATGAGATAGTTAAGTATCATGTTTCACCCCCTTGTCAATCGAGTAAACAATCCCGCTATCTTCTATTGCGAACGCTAGAGAAGGAAGCGTGTCGGGTTCAGTGATTTATAGTTTTCCAGTTTCAGCCAAATTCAGCTGGGAGTATGCAGAGGCCCTTAGTGCTAGAAGAGGATTGAACTGCTATGTCCCAAAAAGAGGTATGCAAAAGAAGGTTCTTTTTTTAATTTTTTTAAAGTAGTGAGGGGATGTTAAGGATTTATGTTTTCTTTATATTTTTATCTGGATAATTACAATATATTTTTATGTTTTGGTATTTGAATGACATGCTACTTGAAAAATCTCCAGTTTTTACTCAAAAGATCTTTTTTTAAATGTCCTACTCTCAAACAATGTAGTATGCTCACAAGATTCTATGAATATATTATTTTGAAAGTTTACAACTTTCTTTCTCACCTCACTGTTGTAAATTAATTTGTAATTGTTCTAATAGAATATGTTCCATTTTTGGATTTTTTTCGCTGGACGTTTCCTAAGTGCGAAAATTCCGGTCAATGTAAAAACCGTTTGGTTAATTCCCGTGAAGAAAAAAATTATACCTTTACTACCCATGTAATAATTTTGTTTTTACTGACCGGAGTTTTCGTAGAACCATTTGCATAGAGTTTTTTTTAACAAGATATTCTGTTTCAAAAATTTTTTAAACAATACTAGGGGGCTCTGCCCCCTGCTCGCTATCGCTCACCAACCCCCGGAACTGCTTCGCAGTTCTATGAAGACCGCTTCGCGATCTTAGCGAGCAGAGCTCGCTTGTTTCTTCTCAACTATCCAGTAAAACCTTGAACTTTTCTGCTTAGTAAATGATCATTTAAAATCGAAACTTTTTATCTCTCTAACTTATCAATAACTTAATGCGAACCATTACTACCAAAATATCAAAATAAAACTGTTACTAAAATATTCCTTTTTAGTTTACCATTAATTTAACCGAAATGTTTTCAAAAATATCCAGCAAGTCTACTAATTATCATCAACCATCTAAGAGGAAAAAAAATGCCATTAAAAAACTTTTAAATTTATAAAATGCACGTGTGTATCTAGTGAATCATCGGGAATAAGAAATCAGATTCATAAAATAATCGCCTGTTTCTCTAGTGAACGACCAGAAAGAGAAGGAAAAATTGAAACTTGGTATCTTAATAATTCTAAAACTAATTCGATTTTTTTGAAAAACGAAACGCCAATCTTTCTATAAAAAATAATTGTATGCGTGTTTAAAATATCATAGTTCTACTCTGATTAGTTTTTCTATTATAACGAAAAAACCGAAAACGAGTAAAAAATTTCGAAACTATAGAATTTAATTACTCCAAAAATAATTCGAAATTCGAAAAAAGAGCGACGAGGTGCAAAACTTCATACCTAAGAGTATGCGTCTGCAAAAAATCATGTTTCTGCTGTTAATAGATTTTGCTGGGGGCGAACTCGCAGCCGAAAAAAATAATTTTCGACTTTGACATTAAATAACTCCAGAACTAATTATCTAATTAATTAGGTTTGGAAACTGGAATGTCCCTCATACATTTGTCTACCTATGGTCAAAATTTCATAATATTCCTTCAAATAGTTTTTGCGTAGTGATAGTTCAAAGTGTTCAAAAATAAAATTTTCAAAATCAGCGGCGGCGGCGGTGACGGTCACTGTTACTTTTTTTTAATATAGAGAGATACTGAAGTTGTTTCTGAATTACACTGTAAAAAAATTTAAATTGGGCTACATCTTTTATTTATTATACGCAGTCTCGTATAATAGACACGAACGCGCGAACGGCGTTCGCAGAAAATTTTGCCATCTGCAGAAAAACTACAAAAAAATTAGTTTTTTTACAAATTTTTCTGCAGAATTTTTTAGATTGATAAATTTTTCTTTTTATTTACGCTAAATGCTTCCGCTTCCCGCCTCCATCCTATTTAACAGATCTGCGTGGTGGATCGGTTGCGCGATGAAAGGCCGTGCAATGCCTCGTTATCGTTTTCTCCTTTCACTGCCCGCGAGGAAGATGATGCCTCCCCAACGAGGCGCCTTGGGAGATGAACTCTTAAATGTTCAAACGTTTTTAAAGCAAAATTGTTAAGTTTTTTTATTAATTTTTTTTTAAATTTAATTTAAATTAATTAAATTAAATTTAATTAATTAAATTTAATTTAATTTAAATTAAATTTAATTTTTAAATTTTTTGAAAACTGTTGTTCATTCTTTCACAAAATTATCGAGGATTTTTACTGGGTAAAGTAACTGAAGGTAGTCTTAAATACTTTTCATATACTCTATTTGTACTCTATTTAGTTACTTTTTTCGGGTATTTGTACTTAATACTTAGTTACTTTTTCTGAAATACTTGTATTTGTACTCAAATACTTTTGAAAAGTAACTTTAACAACCTTGTTCGGTAGTTACCGAGTTTTAAGTACCCAGCAAGAAGCTTTAAAAAGCGTCCAGAACGGGTCGGCGTCTCTGCATTTGCGACATTTTTCGGGAGATTGGAGTGCCAGCTGTGTGTCTCCGAAATTTCTTCCTTGCAGGAAAAAATATCGGGCCCCTGAGGAAAAAAAATTTTACATGCTAACGGGATAAAATGAAGCGATTTTGGGTAAAAATTTCAAAAAAGGAATGCCAACAGCACGCGGTGTTCCCAGGTGGTCACCCTCCCAAGTACTGACCGCGCCCGAAGGTGCTTAACTTCGGTGATCGGACGAGAACCGGTGTTTTCACCATGGTATGGCCGTTGACATTACTTCGGTAGTTACCGAGTTTTAAGTACCCAGCAAGAAGCTTTAAAAAGCGTCCAGAACGGGGCGGCGCCTCTGCATTTGCGACATTTTTCGGGAGATTGGAGTGCCAGCTGTGTGTCTCCGAAATTTCTTCCTCGCAGGAAAAAATATCGGGCCCCTGAGGAAAAAAATTTTTACATGCTAACGGGATAGAATGAAGCGATTTTGGGTAAAAATTTCAAAAAAGGAATGCCAACAGCACGCGGTGTTCCCAGGTGGTCACCCTCCCAAGTACTGACCGCGCCCGAAGGTGCTTAACTTCGGTGATCGGACGAGAACCGGTGTTTTCACCATGGTATGGCCGTTGACATTACTTCGGTAGTTACCGAGTTTTAAGTACCCAGCAAGAAGCTTTAAAAAGCGTCCAGAACGGGGCGGCGCCTCTGCATTTGCGACATTTTTCGGGAGATTGGAGTGCCAGCTGTGTGTCTCCGAAATTTCTTCCTTGCAGGAAAAAATATCGGGCCCCTGAGGAAAAAAAATTTTACATGCTAACGGGATAAAATGAAGCGATTTTGGGTAAAAATTTCAAAAAAGGAATGCCAACAGCACGCGGTGTTCCCAGGTGGTCACCCTCCCAAGTACTGACCGCGCCCGAAGGTGCTTAACTTCGGTGATCGGACGAGAACCGGTGTTTTCACCATGGTATGGCCGTTGACATTACTTCGGTAGTTACCGAGTTTTAAGTACCCAGCAAGAAGCTTTAAAAAGCGTCCAGAACGGGGCGGCGCCTCTGCATTTGCGACATTTTTCGGGAGATTGGAGTGCCAGCTGTGTGTCTCCGAAATTTCTTCCTCGCAGGAAAAAATATCGGGCCCCTGAGGAAAAAAATTTTTACATGCTAACGGGATAGAATGAAGCGATTTTGGGTAAAAATTTCAAAAAAGGAATGCCAACAGCACGCGGTGTTCCCAGGTGGTCACCCTCCCAAGTACTGACCGCGCCCGAAGGTGCTTAACTTCGGTGATCGGACGAGAACCGGTGTTTTCACCATGGTATGGCCGTTGACATTACTTCGGTAGTTACCGAGTTTTAAGTACCCAGCAAGAAGCTTTAAAAAGCGTCCAGAACGGGGCGGCGTCTCTGCATTTGCGACATTTTTCGGGAGATTGGAGTGCCAGCTGTGTGTCTCCGAAATTTCTTCCTTGCAGGAAAAAATATCGGGCCCCTGAGGAAAAAAATTTTTACATGCTAACGGGATAAAATGAAGCGATTTTGGGTAAAAATTTCAAAAAAGGAATGCCAACAGCACGCGGTGTTCCCAGGTGGTCACCCTCCCAAGTACTGACCGCGCCCGAAGGTGCTTAACTTCGGTGATCGGACGAGAACCGGTGTTTTCACCATGGTATGGCCGTTGACATTACTTCGGTAGTTACCGAGTTTTAAGTACCCAGCAAGAAGCTTTAAAAAGCGTCCAGAACGGGGCGGCGCCTCTGCATTTGCGACATTTTTCGGGAGATTGGAGTGCCAGCTGTGTGTCTCCGAAATTTCTTCCTTGCAGGAAAAAATATCGGGCCCCTGAGGAAAAAAATTTTTACATGCTAACGGGATAAAATGAAGCGATTTTGGGTAAAAATTTCAAAAAAGGAATGCCAACAGCACGCGGTGTTCCCAGGTGGTCACCCTCCCAAGTACTAACCGCGCCCGAAGGTGCTTAACTTCGGTGATCGGACGAGAACCGGTGTTTTCACCATGGTATGGCCGTTGACATTACTTCGGTAGTTACCGAGTTTTAAGTACCCAGCAAGAAGCTTTAAAAAGCGTCCAGAACGGGGCGGCGCCTCTGCATTTGCGACATTTTTCGGGAGATTGGAGTGCCAGCTGTGTGTCTCCGAAATTTCTTCCTCGCAGGAAAAAATATCGGGCCCCTGAGGAAAAAAATTTTTACATGCTAACGGGATAGAATGAAGCGATTTTGGGTAAAAATTTCAAAAAAGGAATGCCAACAGCACGCGGTGTTCCCAGGTGGTCACCCTCCCAAGTACTGACCGCGCCCGAAGGTGCTTAACTTCGGTGATCGGACGAGAACCGGTGTTTTCACCATGGTATGGCCGTTGACATTACTTCGGTAGTTACCGAGTTTTAAGTACCCAGCAAGAAGCTTTAAAAAGCGTCCAGAACGGGGCGGCGCCTCTGCATTTGCGACATTTTTCGGGAGATTGGAGTGCCAGCTGTGTGTCTCCGAAATTTCTTCCTCGCAGGAAAAAATATCGGGCCCCTGAGGAAAAAAATTTTTACATGCTAACGGGATAGAATGAAGCGATTTTGGGTAAAAATTTCAAAAAAGGAATGCCAACAGCACGCGGTGTTCCCAGGTGGTCACCCTCCCAAGTACTGACCGCGCCCGAAGGTGCTTAACTTCGGTGATCGGACGAGAACCGGTGTTTTCACCATGGTATGGCCGTTGACATTACTTCGGTAGTTACCGAGTTTTAAGTACCCAGCAAGAAGCTTTAAAAAGCGTCCAGAACGGGGCGGCGCCTCTGCATTTGCGACATTTTTCGGGAGATTGGAGTGCCAGCTGTGTGTCTCCGAAATTTCTTCCTCGCAGGAAAAAATATCGGGCCCCTGAGGAAAAAAATTTTTACATGCTAACGGGATAGAATGAAGCGATTTTGGGTAAAAATTTCAAAAAAGGAATGCCAACAGCACGCGGTGTTCCCAGGTGGTCACCCTCCCAAGTACTGACCGCGCCCGAAGGTGCTTAACTTCGGTGATCGGACGAGAACCGGTGTTTTCACCATGGTATGGCCGTTGACATTACTTCGGTAGTTACCAAGGCTCAACTGGATCCTGCGCGCTGTGGGGTGCGCGTGGGGAACAGGCTATAACACTTGCTTCAAAAGTTGGGACCTGAGAATCGGTTCGAAAACCGTCGGCACTCAGCGCCTCCCTGTGGTGGAAGCGAGAATTAAAAGTAGTTTCGTTTTTTATCTCCGTGCTGCGTCTGCTTTGGAAAATGAGGCTTGAAAGTTTTCTTATCAGAGGGCATTTTTTCTCTCAAAATAAATATAACAGAACCATTTTTAGATAGAATCGGATTTAAATTATGAGTTAAAACGATTACAATTTCACTGAAATTGTTTAATTATATTAAAATATTTTAACCTATTCAATTAAAAATATGAAATTTTTTATTTTCAAATGTGTAAATAATATTTTTAAAACCTATTAGAGCGCATTATCATAACAGTTTACATTCATCATTGCTATTTTTTGTATTTTAACTATTTTTGTTAAATAAATGTTTTTAAAATTATCGGAAATATAAGTAATTTTATTCTTAGATAAGATATTAATTTTTTATAAAAATAAATCCTGAAAAGAGCTAATTTAGGATATATTTTACCTTTAACAAGATCGAAACGACTATTCGTGTTTTTAGTCTCACAGGCAATAAGGATTTAACCTCATTTAATAACTATTTGAGTGTTTCTGAAAGACATTAACTTCATACACAACTGAAAGTTTTAGAACCGTAAAATTATATTTTATAGTTAAATATTGAAAGAAAATTAAAATAATGACTATAAATCTCAAGATAGGAGGTACTCTGTGAAATAAAATTTTATTGAATCTTATATACACATAACAGACATTATGTAATGAAAAAAGGACTATTTCACACACTGAAATGTTTTTCAAACATTTTAGTATAACTTTTAATTTTTCTTAAACATGTTCAAGTTTTATACATTTTTAAAAATAAGATAACAAAATAACAATGTTTTTAAATAAAACGGTTCAAAAATAAATTTTTATAAATGTGTTAAAAACAGGGTAAGCTTTTTTAAGGAAATTAATTGTTAAACAGTCTTAATCAACGGTCATAACAGTCTAAAGAAGTTCATAGAAACATTTCACACCTTCATTCACACTAAAAGGGAAAAGCTTCTTGTAAATAATTAATGATGCCGGAATTAGATTTTTCTGCATATTTTAACCTTTTATTTAGTGCAGACACCTGTGCTCGAGATTTGAAAATATGGGTATTCAGCTTAAAAAATTTGTTACTTTGGGCTAAGGGGTCTCAAAACTGAAAAAGCAAATTCTTTTTAATATAAAAAGCATTTATTTTCAAATTTAAATTTAGAAAATAGATAATTATCAGGCCCAAAGTTATATATTTGCACAGGGGGAGGAGACTTGGAATTCCCTCTAAGCCCTTTTATGCGTGTTTACATGTTTAACGTTCCTGTTTTATATTTTTGTAATATAATCGAGCCCTGTATATGCCCATGAGTAGGTTCAATGTACTTTCTAATGGGTAGAATTTGCATCTTAATAAACTTAATATAAAACAAGATTTGAAAAATAGAGCTCCAAGAACTTAAAAAGGGTCTTGGGGTCTCCCAGAAAATTTTTCCAAATTTTATCCTAAAAATCAAGGTTTTAGCTTATTTTTGAACACTTCGTCTGCATTTCTTTTTCGGTAAAAAAAATCAGAAATTTATGGAAAAATCAGAATAAGTGAAAATTCTAAGAAAGCTGAAAAAGTCGGAAAATCCGATAAAAATTGGAAAAATTTCTCTTGCCTGATAATATAAATATACTCAATAAAAATAAAGTACTGTTTAAATCTTTGAGACTGTGATCTACATTGTAAAGACTAATTCATTCCCACCACACAAGCCTGTAATCACTAGAAGAGTATTTTGAATTGACTATAACCTAATAGCAAGGATTCTTTTTAGAAAGATCAAACACCTTATTTAAGATATAATGCTATAAGATCATTTATATCTAATGTGATGGAACCCAAATATTTAGAAGTGAACAGGGCTAGATTTTCAGAAATTTCTGTAAAATAAAAAGTTGAAAATTGTAATAAAATGCTATAAAAACTATATGGAGGGAAAAAATCCACTAAAATATTATTAGTTCTTATTTAAATCCAGCGGTTCTATACTGCTCATAGATAAATTGCTTTCAACCATAAGGCTGACAGAGATGTGTCAAAAGGAAACTCATGATATGAAATCTTTTCCCTCTTCCTATCTGATTTACAAAACGGCACACAACAATACGGCATGGTGAAGGAAGTCCCTGCTTTCAATTTACAAAAAAAACATCATCGAAAGAATGAAAATTTTAATAGAAATTACAAAAACAATCAACTGTTCTAACTGAAACCAATAGTAAATATGAGTAAATAACAGTCGGGACTCAGCGACATCTAGCGGCGAGAATTTTCTCTAGCGAGGGAATCTATTTGCTATTGTTCTCGATTGAAATGTTACAGCCTGGTATGCAAGAGAGAGCGCTGCCAGATCCAGTCTAGCCTTGGTAGTTACCGAGTTTTAAGTACCCAGCAAGAAGCTTTAAAAAGCGTCCAGAACGGGGCGGCGTCTCTGCATTTGCGGCATTTTTCGGGAGATTGGAGTGCCAGCTGTGTGTCTCCGAAATTTCTTCCTTGCAGGAAAAAATATCGGGCCCCTGAGGAAAAAAATTTTTACATGCTAACGGGATAAAATGAAGCGATTTTGGGTAAAAATTTCAAAAAAGGAATGCCAACAGCACGCGGTGTTCCCAGGTGGTCACCCTCCCAAGTACTGACCGCGCCCGAAGGTGCTTAACTTCGGTGATCGGACGAGAACCGGTGTTTTCACCATGGTATGGCCGTTGACATTACTTCGGCAGTTACCGAGTTTTAAGTACCCAGCAAGAAGCTTTAAAAAGCGTCCAGAACGGGGCGGCGCCTCTGCATTTGCGACATTTTTCGGGAGATTGGAGTGCCAGCTGTGTGTCTCCGAAATTTCTTCCTCGCAGGAAAAAATATCGGGCCCCTGAGGAAAAAAATTTTTACATGCTAACGGGATAAAATGAAGCGATTTTGGGTAAAAATTTCAAAAAAGGAATGCCAACAGCACGCGGTGTTCCCAGGTGGTCACCCTCCCAAGTACTGACCGCGCCCGAAGGTGCTTAACTTCGGTGATCGGACGAGAACCGGTGTTTTCACCATGGTATGGCCGTTGACATTACTTCGGTAGTTACCGAGTTTTAAGTACCCAGCAAGAAGCTTTAAAAAGCGTCCAGAACGGGGCGGCGCCTCTGCATTTGCGACATTTTTCGGGAGATTGGAGTGCCAGCTGTGTGTCTCCGAAATTTCTTCCTTGCAGGAAAAAATATCGGGCCCCTGAGGAAAAAAATTTTTACATGCTAACGGGATAAAATGAAGCGATTTTGGGTAAAAATTTCAAAAAAGGAATGCCAACAGCACGCGGTGTTCCCAGGTGGTCACCCTCCCAAGTACTGACCGCGCCCGAAGGTGCTTAACTTCGGTGATCGGACGAGAACCGGTGTTTTCACCATGGTATGGCCGTTGACATTACTTCGGTAGTTACCGAGTTTTAAGTACCCAGCAAGAAGCTTTAAAAAGCGTCCAGAACGGGGCGGCGCCTCTGCATTTGCGACATTTTTCGGGAGATTGGAGTGCCAGCTGTGTGTCTCCGAAATTTCTTCCTTGCAGGAAAAAATATCGGGCCCCTGAGGAAAAAAATTTTTACATGCTAACGGGATAAAATGAAGCGATTTTGGGTAAAAATTTCAAAAAAGGAATGCCAACAGCACGCGGTGTTCCCAGGTGGTCACCCTCCCAAGTACTGACCGCGCCCGAAGGTGCTTAACTTCGGTGATCGGACGAGAACCGGTGTTTTCACCATGGTATGGCCGTTGACATTACTTCGGTAGTTACCGAGTTTTAAGTACCCAGCAAGAAGCTTTAAAAAGCGTCCAGAACGGGGCGGCGCCTCTGCATTTGCGACATTTTTCGGGAGATTGGAGTGCCAGCTGTGTGTCTCCGAAATTTCTTCCTCGCAGGAAAAAATATCGGGCCCCTGAGGAAAAAAATTTTTACATGCTAACGGGATAGAATGAAGCGATTTTGGGTAAAAATTTCAAAAAAGGAATGCCAACAGCACGCGGTGTTCCCAGGTGGTCACCCTCCCAAGTACTGACCGCGCCCGAAGGTGCTTAACTTCGGTGATCGGACGAGAACCGGTGTTTTCACCATGGTATGGCCGTTGACATTACTTCGGTAGTTACCGAGTTTTAAGTACCCAGCAAGAAGCTTTAAAAAGCGTCCAGAACGGGGCGGCGCCTCTGCATTTGCGACATTTTTCGGGAGATTGGAGTGCCAGCTGTGTGTCTCCGAAATTTCTTCCTTGCAGGAAAAAATATCGGGCCCCTGAGGAAAAAAATTTTTACATGCTAACGGGATAAAATGAAGCGATTTTGGGTAAAAATTTCAAAAAAGGAATGCCAACAGCACGCGGTGTTCCCAGGTGGTCACCCTCCCAAGTACTGACCGCGCCCGAAGGTGCTTAACTTCGGTGATCGGACGAGAACCGGTGTTTTCACCATGGTATGGCCGTTGACATTACTTCGGTAGTTACCGAGTTTTAAGTACCCAGCAAGAAGCTTTAAAAAGCGTCCAGAACGGGGCGGCGCCTCTGCATTTGCGACATTTTTCGGGAGATTGGAGTGCCAGCTGTGTGTCTCCGAAATTTCTTCCTCGCAGGAAAAAATATCGGGCCCCTGAGGAAAAAAATTTTTACATGCTAACGGGATAGAATGAAGCGATTTTGGGTAAAAATTTCAAAAAAGGAATGCCAACAGCACGCGGTGTTCCCAGGTGGTCACCCTCCCAAGTACTGACCGCGCCCGAAGGTGCTTAACTTCGGTGATCGGACGAGAACCGGTGTTTTCACCATGGTATGGCCGTTGACATTACTTCGGTAGTTACCGAGTTTTAAGTACCCAGCAAGAAGCTTTAAAAAGCGTCCAGAACGGGGCGGCGTCTCTGCATTTGCGACATTTTTCGGGAGATTGGAGTGCCAGCTGTGTGTCTCCGAAATTTCTTCCTTGCAGGAAAAAATATCGGGCCCCTGAGGAAAAAAATTTTTACATGCTAACGGGATAAAATGAAGCGATTTTGGGTAAAAATTTCAAAAAAGGAATGCCAACAGCACGCGGTGTTCCCAGGTGGTCACCCTCCCAAGTACTGACCGCGCCCGAAGGTGCTTAACTTCGGTGATCGGACGAGAACCGGTGTTTTCACCATGGTATGGCCGTTGACATTACTTCGGTAGTTACCGAGTTTTAAGTACCCAGCAAGAAGCTTTAAAAAGCGTCCAGAACGGGGCGGCGCCTCTGCATTTGCGACATTTTTCGGGAGATTGGAGTGCCAGCTGTGTGTCTCCGAAATTTCTTCCTCGCAGGAAAAAATATCGGGCCCCTGAGGAAAAAAATTTTTACATGCTAACGGGATAGAATGAAGCGATTTTGGGTAAAAATTTCAAAAAAGGAATGCCAACAGCACGCGGTGTTCCCAGGTGGTCACCCTCCCAAGTACTGACCGCGCCCGAAGGTGCTTAACTTCGGTGATCGGACGAGAACCGGTGTTTTCACCATGGTATGGCCGTTGACATTACTTCGGTAGTTACCGAGTTTTAAGTACCCAGCAAGAAGCTTTAAAAAGCGTCCAGAACGGGGCGGCGTCTCTGCATTTGCGACATTTTTCGGGAGATTGGAGTGCCAGCTGTGTGTCTCCGAAATTTCTTCCTTGCAGGAAAAAATATCGGGCCCCTGAGGAAAAAAATTTTTACATGCTAACGGGATAAAATGAAGCGATTTTGGGTAAAAATTTCAAAAAAGGAATGCCAACAGCACGCGGTGTTCCCAGGTGGTCACCCTCCCAAGTACTGACCGCGCCCGAAGGTGCTTAACTTCGGTGATCGGACGAGAACCGGTGTTTTCACCATGGTATGGCCGTTGACATTACTTCGGTAGTTACCGAGTTTTAAGTACCCAGCAAGAAGCTTTAAAAAGCGTCCAGAACGGGGCGGCGTCTCTGCATTTGCGACATTTTTCGGGAGATTGGAGTGCCAGCTGTGTGTCTCCGAAATTTCTTCCTTGCAGGAAAAAATATCGGGCCCCTGAGGAAAAAAATTTTTACATGCTAACGGGATAAAATGAAGCGATTTTGGGTAAAAATTTCAAAAAAGGAATGCCAACAGCACGCGGTGTTCCCAGGTGGTCACCCTCCCAAGTACTGACCGCGCCCGAAGGTGCTTAACTTCGGTGATCGGACGAGAACCGGTGTTTTTACCATGGTATGGCCGTTGACATTACTTCGGTAGTTACCGAGTTTTAAGTACCCAGCAAGAAGCTTTAAAAAGCGTCCAGAACGGGGCGGCGCCTCTGCATTTGCGACATTTTTCGGGAGATTGGAGTGCCAGCTGTGTGTCTCCGAAATTTCTTCCTTGCAGGAAAAAATATCGGGCCCCTGAGGAAAAAAATTTTTACATGCTAACGGGATAAAATGAAGCGATTTTGGGTAAAAATTTCAAAAAAGGAAGGCCAACAGCACGCGGTATTCCCAGGTGGTCACCCTCCCAAGTACTGACCGCGCCCGAAGGTGCTTAACTTCGGTGATCGGACGAGAACCGGTGTTTTCACCATGGTATGGCCGTTGACATTACTTCGGTAGTTACCGAGTTTTAAGTACCCAGCAAGAAGCTTTAAAAAGCGTCCAGAACGGGGCGGCGCCTCTGCATTTGCGACATTTTTCGGGAGATTGGAGTGCCAGCTGTGTGTCTCCGAAATTTCTTCCTTGCAGGAAAAAATATCGGGCCCCTGAGGAAAAAAATTTTTACATGCTAACGGGATAAAATGAAGCGATTTTGGGTAAAAATTTCAAAAAAGGAATGCCAACAGCACGCGGTGTTCCCAGGTGGTCACCCTCCCAAGTACTGACCGCGCCCGAAGGTGCTTAACTTCGGTGATCGGACGAGAACCGGTGTTTTTACCATGGTATGGCCGTTGACATTACTTCGGTAGTTACCGAGTTTTAAGTACCCAGCAAGAAGCTTTAAAAAGCGTCCAGAACGGGGCGGCGCCTCTGCATTTGCGACATTTTTCGGGAGATTGGAGTGCCAGCTGTGTGTCTCCGAAATTTCTTCCTTGCAGGAAAAAATATCGGGCCCCTGAGGAAAAAAATTTTTACATGCTAACGGGATAAAATGAAGCGATTTTGGGTAAAAATTTCAAAAAAGGAATGCCAACAGCACGCGGTGTTCCCAGGTGGTCACCCTCCCAAGTACTGACCGCGCCCGAAGGTGCTTAACTTCGGTGATCGGACGAGAACCGGTGTTTTTACCATGGTATGGCCGTTGACATTACTTCGGTAGTTACCGAGTTTTAAGTACCCAGCAAGAAGCTTTAAAAAGCGTCCAGAACGGGGCGGCGCCTCTGCATTTGCGACATTTTTCGGGAGATTGGAGTGCCAGCTGTGTGTCTCCGAAATTTCTTCCTTGCAGGAAAAAATATCGGGCCCCTGAGGAAAAAAATTTTTACATGCTAACGGGATAAAATGAAGCGATTTTGGGTAAAAATTTCAAAAAAGGAAGGCCAACAGCACGCGGTATTCCCAGGTGGTCACCCTCCCAAGTACTGACCGCGCCCGAAGGTGCTTAACTTCGGTGATCGGACGAGAACCGGTGTTTTCACCATGGTATGGCCGTTGACATTACTTCGGTAGTTACCGAGTTTTAAGTACCCAGCAAGAAGCTTTAAAAAGCGTCCAGAACGGGGCGGCGCCTCTGCATTTGCGACATTTTTCGGGAGATTGGAGTGCCAGCTGTGTGTCTCCGAAATTTCTTCCTTGCAGGAAAAAATATCGGGCCCCTGAGGAAAAAAATTTTTACATGCTAACGGGATAAAATGAAGCGATTTTGGGTAAAAATTTCAAAAAAGGAAGGCCAACAGCACGCGGTATTCCCAGGTGGTCACCCTCCCAAGTACTGACCGCGCCCGAAGGTGCTTAACTTCGGTGATCGGACGAGAACCGGTGTTTTCACCATGGTATGGCCGTTGACATTACTTCGGTAGTTACCGAGTTTTAAGTACCCAGCAAGAAGCTTTAAAAAGCGTCCAGAACGGGGCGGCGCCTCTGCATTTGCGACATTTTTCGGGAGATTGGAGTGCCAGCTGTGTGTCTCCGAAATTTCTTCCTTGCAGGAAAAAATATCGGGCCCCTGAGGAAAAAAATTTTTACATGCTAACGGGATAAAATGAAGCGATTTTGGGTAAAAATTTCAAAAAAGGAATGCCAACAGCACGCGGTGTTCCCAGGTGGTCACCCTCCCAAGTACTGACCGCGCCCGAAGGTGCTTAACTTCGGTGATCGGACGAGAACCGGTGTTTTCACCATGGTATGGCCGTTGACATTACTTCGGTAGTTACCAAGGCTCAACTGGATCCTGCGCGCTGTGGGGTGCGCGTGGGGAACAGGCTATAACACTTGCTTCAAAAGTTGGGACCTGAGAATCGGTTCGAAAACCGTCGGCACTCAGCGCCTCCCTGTGGTGGAAGCGAGAATTAAAAGTAGTTTCGTTTTTTATCTCCGTGCTGCGTCTGCTTTGGAAAATGAGGCTTGAAAGTTTTCTTATCAGAGGGCATTTTTTCTCTCAAAATAAATATAACAGAACCATTTTTAGATAGAATCGGATTTAAATTATGAGTTAAAACGATTACAATTTCACTGAAATTGTTTAATTATATTAAAATATTTTAACCTATTCAATTAAAAATATGAAATTTTTTATTTTCAAATGTGTAAATAATATTTTTAAAACCTATTAGAGCGCATTATCATAACAGTTTACATTCATCATTGCTATTTTTTGTATTTTAACTATTTTTTTTAAATAAATGTTTTTAAAATTATCGGAAATATAAGTAATTTTATTCTTAGATAAGATATTAATTTTTTATAAAAATAAATCCTGAAAAGAGCTAATTTAGGATATATTTTACCTTTAACAAGATCGAAACGACTATTCGTGTTTTTAGTCTCACAGGCAATAAGGATTTAACCTCATTTAATAACTATTTGAGTGTTTCTGAAAGACATTAACTTCATACACAACTGAAAGTTTTAGAACCGTAAAATTATATTTTATAGTTAAATATTGAAAGAAAATTAAAATAATGACTATAAATCTCAAGATAGGAGGTACTCTGTGAAATAAAATTTTATTGAATCTTATATACACATAACAGACATTATGTAATGAAAAAAGGACTATTTCACACACTGAAATGTTTTTCAAACATTTTAGTATAACTTTTAATTTTTCTTAAACATGTTCAAGTTTTATACATTTTTAAAAATAAGATAACAAAATAACAATGTTTTTAAATAAAACGGTTCAAAAATAAATTTTTATAAATGTGTTAAAAACAGGGTAAGCTTTTTTAAGGAAATTAATTGTTAAACAGTCTTAATCAACGGTCATAACAGTCCAAAGAAGTTCATAGAAACATTTCACACCTTCATTCACACTAAAAGGGAAAAGCTTCTTGTAAATAATTAATGATGCCGGAATTAGATTTTTCTGCATATTTTAACCTTTTATTTAGTGCAGACACCTGTGCTCGAGATTTGAAAATATGGGTATTCAGCTTAAAAAATTTGTTACTTTGGGCTAAGGGGTCTCAAAACTGAAAAAGCAAATTCTTTTTAATATAAAAAGCATTTATTTTCAAATTTAAATTTAGAAAATAGATAATTATCAGGCCCAAAGTTATATATTTGCACAGGGGGAGGAGACTTGGAATTCCCTCTAAGCCCTTTTATGCGTGTTTACATGTTTAACGTTCCTGTTTTATATTTTTGTAATATAATCGAGCCCTGTATATGCCCATGAGTAGGTTCAATGTACTTTCTAATGGGTAGAATTTGCATCTTAATAAACTTAATATAAAACAAGATTTGAAAAATAGAGCTCCAAGAACTTAAAAAGGGTCTTGGGGTCTCCCAGAAAATTTTTCCAAATTTTATCCTAAAAATCAAGGTTTTAGCTTATTTTTGAACACTTCGTCTGCATTTCTTTTTCGGTAAAAAAAATCAGAAATTTATGGAAAAATCAGAATAAGTGAAAATTCTAAGAAAGCTGAAAAAGTCGGAAAATCCGATAAAAATTGGAAAAATTTCTCTTGCCTGATAATATAAATATACTCAATAAAAATAAAGTACTGTTTAAATCTTTGAGACTGTGATCTACATTGTAAAGACTAATTCATTCCCACCACACAAGCCTGTAATCACTAGAAGAGTATTTTGAATTGACTATAACCTAATAGCAAGGATTCTTTTTAGAAAGATCAAACACCTTATTTAAGATATAATGCTATAAGATCATTTATATCTAATGTGATGGAACCCAAATATTTAGAAGTGAACAGGGCTAGATTTTCAGAAATTTCTGTAAAATAAAAAGTTGAAAATTGTAATAAAATGCTATAAAAACTATATGGAGGGAAAAAATCCACTAAAATATTATTAGTTCTTATTTAAATCCAGCGGTTCTATACTGCTCATAGATAAATTGCTTTCAACCATAAGGCTGACAGAGATGTGTCAAAAGGAAACTCATGATATGAAATCTTTTCCCTCTTCCTATCTGATTTACAAAACGGCACACAACAATACGGCATGGTGAAGGAAGTCCCTGCTTTCAATTTACAAAAAAAACATCATCGAAAGAATGAAAATTTTAATAGAAATTACAAAAACAATCAACTGTTCTAACTGAAACCAATAGTAAATATGAGTAAATAACAGTCGGGACTCAGCGACATCTAGCGGCGAGAATTTTCTCTAGCGAGGGAATCTATTTGCTATTGTTCTCGATTGAAATGTTACAGCCTGGTATGCAAGAGAGAGCGCTGCCAGATCCAGTCTAGCCTTGGTAGTTACCGAGTTTTAAGTACCCAGCAAGAAGCTTTAAAAAGCGTCCAGAACGGGGCGGCGTCTCTGCATTTGCGGCATTTTTCGGGAGATTGGAGTGCCAGCTGTGTGTCTCCGAAATTTCTTCCTTGCAGGAAAAAATATCGGGCCCCTGAGGAAAAAAATTTTTACATGCTAACGGGATAAAATGAAGCGATTTTGGGTAAAAATTTCAAAAAAGGAATGCCAACAGCACGCGGTGTTCCCAGGTGGTCACCCTCCCAAGTACTGACCGCGCCCGAAGGTGCTTAACTTCGGTGATCGGACGAGAACCGGTGTTTTCACCATGGTATGGCCGTTGACATTACTTCGGCAGTTACCGAGTTTTAAGTACCCAGCAAGAAGCTTTAAAAAGCGTCCAGAACGGGGCGGCGCCTCTGCATTTGCGACATTTTTCGGGAGATTGGAGTGCCAGCTGTGTGTCTCCGAAATTTCTTCCTCGCAGGAAAAAATATCGGGCCCCTGAGGAAAAAAATTTTTACATGCTAACGGGATAAAATGAAGCGATTTTGGGTAAAAATTTCAAAAAAGGAATGCCAACAGCACGCGGTGTTCCCAGGTGGTCACCCTCCCAAGTACTGACCGCGCCCGAAGGTGCTTAACTTCGGTGATCGGACGAGAACCGGTGTTTTCACCATGGTATGGCCGTTGACATTACTTCGGTAGTTACCGAGTTTTAAGTACCCAGCAAGAAGCTTTAAAAAGCGTCCAGAACGGGGCGGCGCCTCTGCATTTGCGACATTTTTCGGGAGATTGGAGTGCCAGCTGTGTGTCTCCGAAATTTCTTCCTCGCAGGAAAAAATATCGGGCCCCTGAGGAAAAAAATTTTTACATGCTAACGGGATAAAATGAAGCGATTTTGGGTAAAAATTTCAAAAAAGGAATGCCAACAGCACGCGGTGTTCCCAGGTGGTCACCCTCCCAAGTACTGACCGCGCCCGAAGGTGCTTAACTTCGGTGATCGGACGAGAACCGGTGTTTTCACCATGGTATGGCCGTTGACATTACTTCGGTAGTTACCGAGTTTTAAGTACCCAGCAAGAAGCTTTAAAAAGCGTCCAGAACGGGGCGGCGTCTCTGCATTTGCGACATTTTTCGGGAGATTGGAGTGCCAGCTGTGTGTCTCCGAAATTTCTTCCTTGCAGGAAAAAATATCGGGCCCCTGAGGAAAAAAATTTTTACATGCTAACGGGATAAAATGAAGCGATTTTGGGTAAAAATTTCAAAAAAGGAATGCCAACAGCACGCGGTGTTCCCAGGTGGTCACCCTCCCAAGTACTGACCGCGCCCGAAGGTGCTTAACTTCGGTGATCGGACGAGAACCGGTGTTTTCACCATGGTATGGCCGTTGACATTACTTCGGTAGTTACCGAGTTTTAAGTACCCAGCAAGAAGCTTTAAAAAGCGTCCAGAACGGGGCGGCGTCTCTGCATTTGCGACATTTTTCGGGAGATTGGAGTGCCAGCTGTGTGTCTCCGAAATTTCTTCCTTGCAGGAAAAAATATCGGGCCCCTGAGGAAAAAAATTTTTACATGCTAACGGGATAAAATGAAGCGATTTTGGGTAAAAATTTCAAAAAAGGAATGCCAACAGCACGCGGTGTTCCCAGGTGGTCACCCTCCCAAGTACTGACCGCGCCCGAAGGTGCTTAACTTCGGTGATCGGACGAGAACCGGTGTTTTCACCATGGTATGGCCGTTGACATTACTTCGGTAGCAAGGTTGTTAAGTATTTAAATACTTAGTAACGGAAATACTTTTTAAATACTTAAAAAGTATTTAGTTACATTCGTTACTTTTTCAGTATCGAACTGGTATTTAACTACTAAAAATTAAAAGTAACTCAAATCCTTGTTACTTAAGTACCTATGCTGTACTTCAGTTACTTTATATACCCAGAATAAAAAAACGCAATCCAAACATTGGAGATGGGAACAAAACACAAAACACTTCTTCCTGGTTCCGTATAGCCAGAGGGGAAAAAACGTCCCCGACGGTGGCCGACCGGCCAGGGCAACCCGCAGACGGCGACACAGAAATTTGGTAATTCTATACCTGACAATCCTGAATTCTCTCCCTGACAATCCTTTTAAAGAATATTTATAGCCTCCCTGCGTTTTTTGTTTCACCCATCCTTGGGGGGTCACCAGGAGCCGACGCTTGTCTTTCTTGGGGGGTCCGCCCCGTCCGCCTCGCAAGGTCGAAGTGCTGAAGATCGAAAAGCCGATATGACACCCTTTTATGGCCCTTAATTGTTCGTTTTATTTGGGGGTCTGCTTCGAATGTTCGAAATGCTGGAGATCGAAAAGCTGATATGACACCCTTTTATGGCCATTAATTGCTCGTAGTTTCTTCTTTTTCCACGAACCAAAGGAAGGGACGAGGAAGGGAACATTTTCAAGGGGGTAATCAAATTTCACCAGAGATCCTTCAGTTGTTTTTTGGTTGCGTTTGGTTTGGCTGCTCGTTTTCTGCCTCCTGGATATTTAAGAAGATTAGGGCTCTTTTACAGTGGATCTGGATTTTGGCTGATCTGACCAGTGGCGGATCCAGCCTGGACCTAAGGGGGGGGCAACCACATTTTAAGAAGGTCGGAGGTTCTTCCCCAGAAATTTAAAAAAAATTTGAGTCTATTATATATTGAAAAAACTTGGATGACGTCCCAGGAAAAAAGGGGGTCTGGGGGTCCTCCCCCAGAAATTTTTTTTTGAAAATTTACCTTAAAAAGCAGTCTTTTGATTCATTTTTGAACATAGGACAGTAGATGCGAAAGGGGGCTTCTGCATCACTAGGTGGAGCGTGGAGCAGACCTTATCACTTGAGGTTATATGGATTGGGGTTGAGATAAGGAGTTGTGTTATATTTTAAAAGTCTCATATAGCCATCTAGCGGTGATAGTTTAAGTTATTTATAGGATTGAATAATTATTTTAAAAGAGAATATTTAAAATATTTTCAGAATGGGATTTGAACCTGCAAAAAGGTGGCCGAACGATTTTATACGCTATGCTCTAACCGTTCATCCAAGACCAACCGACTCTTTAGAGTATAATAAAAGTTCTCCTTTTTATGTAAGGGTAAATTAAACTTTTTAATAAAATTATCTGTTGATATTCTTTTATTAGTGTTAGAAAGTATTTATAAATACATAGACTTATTCATATAATTTTTATTTTATCAGTTTATCTTTCAAATCTGCATTAAATTAGTCATAATGATTATTATTCTATTAAATAGGGAGTGTATAAGTGAATAGACTTTTTACAATTTTAGTTTCATATATTAAATGAATTTTTTTAATTTACTAGAGACTGAACTATTGTCTTAGAAACTTTACTAGATTTTTTAAACTAAACCTGTCAATTGCTTTATTATTATTATTTTTAAGACTTGCCTGCTATCAATTTTCTCTCAGAATTGGAACATTTTCATCCTATCTAAAATAAAATACTTGATAGATCCTGGAAAAATCTGCTAAAACCTAAAAGTATCTAAAAAACATGAAAACTCTGGATATCTAAGAAAAACTTGCAGGAATCTGAAAAGAACCTACAAATTCTGGACAATAAAATGAACGAAAAGGATAACAACAATTTATACAGAAACAAATTATTTATTTACAATTATATATTTACAAATTTACAAATTTACAACACACATATTGCTTCTGTAAGCATATTTCTGATGTCCATGAGTAGATTTTTTAACTTTATTAACTGATTGAAGTTCAGTTTAATAAAATTGTAGGCCAGCCTGTAGCTGGCAGGTCCCCACATTGCCTTCTGCATGTACACCCCGCGCTTGTCTATAAAACACACGACATGGTTTCCAGCTATAAAGCTGGAAGCGGAGGAACCAGGGTGCGTCTTACTAACTTTATCTGAAAACTCGTCCCAGATGTTAAGGGGTATTGTTACCCCCTCCACTGTAGGGGCATCATCCAAAAACCTCCGAATATGGATAAGAATTACCCCTCGAAATTCTGCAACGGAGACTCTGACATCTTCCCCAAGATCCCATTCCTCGAGGGCGCGCGAGACTCGTCTACGTTTCTCCGCAGGTTCAATGGAGAAGCTAGGACGGCGCACCAGAGGAGCTGGTTGAGGAGATGTGATTGAGGAGGTGGCTGGAAGAGGGGTTGGCAGATCGGAAGACGAGGTGGTCGCTGAGAGGGGAACTGGTAGAGCGGCTGTATCCGATGAGGAGGAGCTGGTTGAAAGGGGGACTGGAGGAGCGGATGTAGTAGAGGAGGAGGAAGAGGAGGCTGACGATGAAGTGGAAAGTATTGCACCTGTAATTTAAAACATAAAAATGTATATGCAAGAGAAATTAACTTTAGTTACTGATTAAGATGGCTATAACTTATTTGTTAGAAATTTACTAAAACATTTAAAACTCTAGAATGTATATGCAAGAGGAATAATTACAATTAAGTAAAATTAATAAGTTACAATGAAGTGAGAAAACTAGATTAATTAAAAAACATTTAATCTAAAATTACGTTTAAACTTTAGAATGTATAAAAAACATTAAACTTTAGATTCTAATACAAACGGAGACTCACAATTTATTAAAACAACTACATTTTATTAATAAAAATTAGTTGGGATATTATAACTTACCGTTTTGTTGATGCAACTCCTTTAACACAGCTACTGTCTCAGAGCTTAAAATATTTCTCTTCTCTAAAGCATCTATAACTTTTAACTGTTTAGGATCACTCCAAAACTCATCATCAGACGACCATCCAGATACAAATGAAGATCCACTTGACATAGTTGTTGAAAAGGGTAGTGGTGAGCGGAGGAAGCAGCAGCAGAGCAGGACCACAGAAGAATGAGTGAACTGAGGTTGGAGGCAGGGGTTTATATTCGTGTGGGGAATGATAAGGGAATGTGTGATATGGAGGGAGGTGATATGATAAAAGGATTACTGAGAAAGAGAGTAATGGCCATAAGCAAGACTGTTTATGCCATCACTTGAAAGGAATCTCTTATCATCAAAGGGGCTGAGGGAAACTTTGTTTTGTGTAATTGTAAATAACTGGTGTTTGGTCGTTGCTATGCGGTTTGCAGAATCGCGTGATACTAGGTTCTGTTGGAGACAATCCATGTAATTTTTATGTTTAATTTTATTTTTAACTACATGTTTTGGAACCCCCTTTGCCCTCTTCTTCTCACCCACGACTGACAAGACAGAGTACATTTTAGCCTTCAGGCCAACAAACTCTATTATTGGATGGGAATTTAGTTCATCTTTAAATTTACCAATTACTTTGCAGTTATCTTTACTATATAAGGGGTGGTTTAAGGGATAATCCGAAAAATCAAAATATTTTTTAAATTTCAAATCTTTCATGTCTACATAAATGTCATCTGTCTCTATATGATACATAAGGGAATCTGTGTCAGTCATGAGGAGTTTAGCTTTATTGTCTTTATACCTTTCCTTAATAACATTATAGTGAAAATCATACATGTGGTATTTTGAGAGTTCAAGAATTGTGAATCCAACATAAGTGGGACGATTTAATGTTATGCATGTTTTAAGACATTCTACCCCAACTAAATTGGGTGAAAAAATGCTGAATGATTTAAAGGAGGGTTGACTTACTAGTTTTTTCATTTTCTTTTCATTGTTAACTAATTGAATATTTACTCTATTTCGAAGATTTTCCATTGTTTTGCCGTACACGGCATTATTGAGAAGTTTAAAAAAATCCTTCTCAAAAGAGGATTTAGCCTCTTGTCTATGTTTAGTGTTTTTAAGAATATATTCTTTTAACCAGGGTTTTTGATTAAATTTAATTGCTTTGTGTACTTTTTTTATGTTTAACCCTAAGGAAAGGTATAATTTTAAATTCCTATAATGAACAACATAATTTGTTTTATCCCGTAAATTTGGAACTAATTTTTCCTGATTAGTATATCTACCCCCATGGAGTATCTCCAACAGATTGGTGGCATAGGGGGATAGCATATTTTTTGAAATTGTAAGTTTTTCAGGGGCTAGTGGATAATCATTATGATTGTTGTGACATGTAGTGTTATATGTTAAATCTACTTCAAAAACATACCCCACATCCTCAGTGTCTGATAACGATTTCACCCATTCTTCAGTCACTTGGTCAATGCTCACTTCCTCAAAACCACCATAAGGAAGATACTGTGACATTGCCCAGCTGTAAAATAAAAGAATATTTAAAAAAAATAGGAAAATTATGGAAAGAAACATTCAACTTAAATTTAGTATTTAAATAAATAATAAGAAGAATGAATAATTACCCGTAGAGATTGTTGGCGTCGAGGTAAACTATATATGAGCTGGCTTGATCAGGGTCATAGTCCTCTAAATATTTATTGTTGGCCCGGGCATGCCGCTGGGAAATCATGGATATTCCGCCTCGAATCCCTCGCTCGAATAACAGGTGTAGGTTAATATCCGTCAGCAATTCCAGTGGTTGGTCTGACATCTTTAAGCAGGCTTGCCACGAGAGTCCTGGAGCTGTCATCATGTGCGCGCTGTCTAAACTGTAGTACTTTTGACATAGTTCGCGAAAATTTTGAAAAACGCTGGCTAATAAAAGCACATCCGTTTTTAAATATAAATCGTGATACTCACCAAAAGTGACTATCTCGAATTTGTTCCAGATCTCTGTGGCATGTTTATAATCCTCCTCACTTATAGGTTCATCGGTTAAACTATTGTAAAATGCTTGTGGTGGGGGTAAAGATGTTTCATTGAATTTATTGAAATCAGTAACATAATCATATGGATAGACACCTTTACGGAGTAAAAGATCAAAGGGTGTAAGAGGGTCAAAGTTTTCATATAATATGGAGAAATTTTCAGGTTTAAGGTTAGCTACTAATTTTTCTAGAGATGTGCTTAAGAATTGAAAACTGTCTATGAAATTGAGAGAAACATTTTGGAAACGTTTCCCCTTTTTATAAATTTTGAAAGAAATATATTTCTCCATATTAGTGGCAATGACATCAATTTCGTAATCTTTAAATTCTCCTAAACATGCCATAATGTGGTGGCCATCATAATTTTTTAAATTATGAAAAACCACCGGTATTGATTTTGCATTCTTATAATTTAAATTACATGCCTGATGTGCAGCACCGCGATAGTTTCCTGTTACATGGCAATGATCCCTAACAACTACTCCCTCTAATTTCTTTTTACATATATGACATATTGTCGCTGCATTAAATTTAGCTTTTTCTTCATGAGTTAGTTGGAGAGGTTCTGCACCCAAAATTTTTTCTTCTAACTCATCCTTCTCCTTAATTAAATTTTCCAAAAGTTTTTTAATTGCGTTTGGTCCTCTATATAAAGTTATGGGTTTCAAACTTTCCCCATTCGGGCCTACAATTAAATATGCATACCCGCATGGTACGTGTTTTGCCACTTCTAAACTATATGATGAATTATTTGAGGGCAGTGCGGTATGTATTTTAACAATGAGGGATTCTATATCGGCATAAATTATATATGGAACAGGGTGTTGATAATGTGTTCCCGTAAATTTTAAAATATTATTATCAGGAGAGGGCATTTTAATTCGAGTTGGGGCATGTTCTTTACAGTAAGGCAAATGTTCATTTAGAACTCTTTCAGATGAAAATCGATGCATACATCGATAACATACAAAGCAACGCACTTTATGCTTGGAAAGATGCCCCACTAGTCTCGACATGCTTCTTATCAGACAGTAGTGTTGCCTTGTTTCGTTAGTTAAGAGCAGGAGATTGATACAGTCTTCCTTTTCAGAATCGGATATATATAAGGGGAAAATTTTTAAATCTTCACACCCGTATACATTTATTCTTAAATCGTTTAATTTTTCTATGAGGGGAATTTTAGGTAAGGAGATTGGACAATTTACGTTTCCTAATTTAATGCTATTTTCATGGGGGATGTAATGAGATACACGATTTGGGTTATTATCGCGAGATATTTTCATCTGGTGAGCGAGAATACACCAAATGAAACACTTATTATCTGAATTTTCAATATTTAAAACACATTTTTTCTTAAAAATAGCATTGGGAATATTCATGTAACAATTTCCTGCTAGAGGGTCATGCATAGCAATACACAATTCCAAATGCAACACTTTGTCTAAAACCCAACCCGATCCTCTCTCCATAAAATTATCAAAAGATTTTTTAATTTCACTATAGGCATTATCTATATTATTTTCAACGGTATCAACTATTAAATCTATTAAGCATTTACATCTAAAATAGGACTCAATTATTTGTTCTTCTTCATCACCGGTAATTCTTGAAAGGGAAAGTTTTAATATGGCATACCATTTAAGTGCACGCATCACAATTAATTCATCATATAATTTATCGCGTACCTCCCTTCTAATATGATCTAAAAATATACTGACATCATGGCATGTATTATCATCAGGATAGTAAAGTTGGGTAGTTACTGTGTTTAATACATGGGGAGGGGATACTTTTGCACGTTTAGCAGGGGGGTCTTTCGTTGGACTTTTACGTTTATTATTAGATTTATGATTTGCACGATTATGTTCCATTAAACCAGACTTTTTATGAAATGTGATATTACACTCAGGACAATGATAAGAGGGGTGATTTTTAATATGAGTTTTTAGATTATCCGATTATCCGTTAGATTATTTAGTCTATCCGATCAAAAGATTTGTTACAAATATTACAAGTGTGAGAAAGTGATTTGTTATGTGATTTTATGTGTCTGGTTAAATTACGTTTTTCAGTGAATATCTTACTACAAGTTGGGCATTCCTAAGAAAGAAAGAAAAAAAATTAAGTTTCTTTTCCCACTCCTTAATTTTATAAGACTTTAAAAGTAAAGAAACTTACATGAATAGTAACCGATGAAGTTGATGGGAGGCTTCTAGATGTCGAGGGACCAACCAGTGGATCATTATGTGATGTTGAAGCTCTAGCCGAGGGCACGCTCTCTTCCTCTTCCCACGATGCAGAGGGTGTAGCCGGGGGCACGCTGCTCTCCTCTTCCTCCTGCGGAGCAGGAGGCCTAGCCGGGGGTACACTCTGCTGCTCCTGCCGCGGTGTAGTCATTACATCCGTATTAAATGAAGAATCCACTATCTGAAACAAAAATGACATTTTTATTTCCAAAAGAAACTAATGAAAAAATTTAGAATTTTTTACTTTTAAATTCACAATATTACTTACCATTGAAGAATTCAGTTCAGGATCAGACATTTCTGCAAGTAGGCACTCCATTTCTTCATCTGTTTCAAATGAGATGTCCATGATTATAGGAGGACCGAAACTACTGATTGTGTCCCTGCTAAGGGAGCCCTTTTATAGGAAGTTGTTATCTTATCATGTGACACAGTCTCTACACTAGAAGTTCCCTCTCCTCCCCTCCCTTCCCCGATCATGCTACTCTTTTGTCATTAACCTGTTATAACATTCATTTAAAATAATATCCATATTCATCTTTTCAACGTATTCTAATGTTAAATATTTATGGAGATCAGGATTTGAAAATATAAAATGAAAATTGATATCGGTTACGTTTAACATAAAAACTGCACGTTCAAACAGAAACATTAATTTTGTTATCATTCCACATAGATGATCACTTTCATTCTCTACATCGCAAGATTTACAGTAAAATGGTAAATTAGTTAAAATATTCTGTATGGAATGTGTTAGAATGGTTATTAAATTCTCAGTTAATTTTAATTCAGCTTCTTTTGTTGAAATATCAACTGAATCGTATATAAATAACAATTCATCCTTAATACATCGCTTCAACGTTTCTTTAAACATATAATCTCTCACATGACACTGAACAGTATTTATTATATTTAAAAACTCTTTAAATTGTTTCATGGACAGTTGAATTGAACTTGTAGATAATTCAAATCTTTTAGTTAGTTCGTCATATTTTATGAGTTGAAAATTAATACCATTTACAGAACGAATATTTTGATCCCACATAGTGCTAATAAATACTTCATTTTCTATAATTTTTGTCACATTTGGATATTTATAAGAGAAAGTGTCTAAAAAGCTACATAACAGATGAAACTGTAAAGTTGAGAATGTGACCCCTTTTTTTGTTGGTACTTTAACATCATTTTTCTCAACTTCATATTTTCTAATATGAATTGTAACTCTGTTTAGAAAAAAGTTAACAAGTATGAACACATTTTCTCCCAATGGAAAATAGTCATTTGTATGGTTCAGTCTCTGAAAAGAAATCAGAAATGTCAATTTCTATAGTGTATATTCGTTAGTAAAAGGTTTAAAAGCATTCCACTTACTATCAATTCGTTATCGGAATTCATGTTGATAACCGTTTTCAAGAAACGCAGCTATTGATACGCTCTCTCCTTCTCTACTAAACCAACAAATGACCATTCACCCCCTGAAAGCATTCTTATCAACTACATCATTTAAGATAATGTAAGCCCCCATGATTGGCATATGCAGTCAGGATGTCGCGCGAAGAGCTTGTGTTGTTTGTTATCTTATATCTGATTGTGTGTGTAACGTTTTCCTTGATATATGTCTTTACGGGAAACATTCAAGTACCTATAGATTTTTTAATGTTCATGAACGCCACTTCGAATGTGTTTAGAAATTATAATAACACACAATAACATTTTGTGTTATAATGGAAAAGACATATCAGGATCCGGCTCACGTTGCAAGTTTCGGTGGAGTCAATGCTTTATTCCGTGCTGCAGGAGGAAAAGTAAGCAAGAAAAAGATTCAGACGTGGTTGGAGGGCGTAGATGCCTACACACTTCACAAACCTGCGAGAAGATCATTTCCTAGAAATAGAGTTATCGTTTCTGGGATAAATGATCAGTTTCAAGCTGATCTTGTTGACATGCAGAAATGGAGTAAATACAATAAAGGGTTTCGGTATTTACTAACTTGTATCGATATTTTTTCAAAATATGCATGGGTGATTCCATTGAAAACCAAAACAGGTAGGGCAATCGTAGATGCATTTCATTTAATTTTTAATGAGAGAAAACCTAAAGCTCTTCAAACGGATAAAGGGAGTGAGTTTACAAATAAAAAATTTCAAAAATTTCTAAAAGAGAATAAAGTTAGATTTTTTACAACTCATAATGAAACGAAAGCTTCGGTAGTAGAAAGATTTAATCGCACATTAAAAACTAAGATGTGGAAGTATTTAACGGCTAAGAACACATATAGATATGTAGATGTATTGAGTGAACTATTAAAAAGTTATAATGAAAGCTTCCATAGTAGTATTAAAATGTCTCCGATTGATGTAACACCCGAGAAGGAAAGGAAAGTGTGGTTCACATTATATGGTAATATGGAAAAGACAAAGAAAGCATGTATATTTTCGGTTGGGGATACTGTAAGAGTTTCAAAACATAAACTCACTTTTGAGAAAGGATATGAAACCAATTGGTCAGAAGAACTGTTTACAATTACTGAATGTGTTAAAAGAGATCCTCCTGTATACAAAATCAAAGATATGTTAAATGAACCGATTCAAGGAACTTTTTATACACAAGAACTTCAAAAAGTTCAAACCAAGGAAAATTTTACAATTGAAAAAATTTTACGCAAACGCACGAAGGATGGTCACATGCAATATTTCGTGAAATTCAAAGGATATCCATCCAAGTTTAATCAATGGATTCCATCATCTGACATAACCAAGATATAAATGAATACTTGAATTAATATTTCTCATTCAGTCTTTAGCCATGAGCTTCTACGTGACACTCCCCAGCGACAGTTCCATGGAATATTTTTCCGAGAATAAAATTTCTCATTTTATAACACGATTTCCTGTACCTATTGAACTCAAAGGCGAGTGGGAAGTTTCTTTAGTGGAATTTATTTACCCTCACACATGGTTCAATGTTAACTCAACGAATAACTTGATTGGATTTGACATAGGTGATGGAAGGAAAATTGGAAGACGTATTCCACCTGGATTTTATGAAAATGTTTCAGATATTATAAAAGAATTATATCTCGAAGAACATAAAAATAAAATCCAGTTCGAGTTTAATTCAGTTACTAAACGTGTTATTGTCACTGTAAAAGATAATGCTAGAGTCATATTCGAAGACGGTTTGGCTCAAATGTTAGGATTTGAACCATGTGAAATAAAGTCTCCTGATATAGACTTGACAGTTGTAACTGAAAGTCCATATGTTGCTGATCCATGTGCGCATTATCGTATCCTCATGGTGTACACAGACATTGTAGCTCCTCAAATAGTGGGAGATGTATTAGCCCCACTTTTAAGAATCGTTAATGTAACAGGAAAGGATGGTGAAGTAATAGTTGCACAATATGAGCGGCCTCATTACTTACCTGTTAACAGAAAAATAATTGACACATTGGAAATAGTTATAAGAACCCACACTGGAGAACTCACGCCATTCCAACGAGGACGTTCATACGTGAAGCTTCACTTTCGTCAAAAATATCTGTAACTATGTATGTGCCATATAGATGTTGTGAAAAAACTTTTGAGGATTATTATTGTAACCAAACGGGGAGCGCACTAAACTACTATAGAGGTGCATCTTTTCAACGAGGATATGGAATCGGAGGCATCTTTCAATCACTTTTTAGAGCTGCCGTTCCGTTGTTTAAATCTGGTGTTAAAGCTGTTGGAAAGCAATTGTTTCACAGTGGAGTCAATATGCTAAATGATGTATCTCAAGGTGACGATATTAAAATGGCTTTGAGACGTAGAATGAAAGAAGCTGGAAAGCATTTGACTGACAAAGCTGCTGTAAAAATGAAGACGATGATTGGATCTGGAAGAAATAAAAAGCGCAAGCGTGCATCCAAACGCCCCATTTCGCGACCAAAAAAGAAGGTGAAAGCACATGATATTTTTTGCTCAGAAAATGTCTAAACTTATTCATAAAGATTCCCTACCATGTGCAAAAACAGAGTTGGACTTGTTTTTGATACCACCTACCCAAACTGCAATAGAGAAAGGATATTTTGTGGAATATCACCCTATCGCAAATGTTCGTGAAAATTCAATTGTTGAATTTTCCATAGCAGGATCCGGATCAGAGTACTTGGACTTATCTTCATCGCATTTATATGTTAAAGTAAAAATTACAAAATCTGATGGAAGTTCCTTAACTGACACGGATTTGGTTGCTCCCACCAACTGT
This sequence comes from Tetragnatha versicolor, assembly GCA_024610705.1. Taxonomy (NCBI): domain Eukaryota; kingdom Metazoa; phylum Arthropoda; class Arachnida; order Araneae; family Tetragnathidae; genus Tetragnatha; species Tetragnatha versicolor. The sequence continues at coordinate 1,968,086 of JANDEH010000004.1, forward strand.
TTTCTACATTCCTTGTTCAGTCAAGTGGATGTAAGTCTCAACGAACGATGTATTTCTTCCTCTACCAACACTTATCCATACAGAGCTTACATTGAAACGATATTAAATTATGGAGAAGATGCTAAAAAGAGTCTGTTGAGCTGTGAAGGATTTTATAAGGATACCAACTTGCATGTTGTTGACCCTTCATTAGAAGCAGATGGAAATGATGGACTTAAAAAACGTTTCAAGTTGACAAGTGGGAGTAAGACTTTAGATATGATTGGTCAGTTACATTGTGACATATTTCAGCAAAATAGACTTTTATTAAACTTGGTGGATCTGAAAATTAAATTAACACGTTCCAATCCAAATTTTTGTTTGATTGCATCAAAGAATGATGTCGAGTATAAAGTAATTTTGGAACACGCTTCTCTTTTCATACGTAAGGTGAAAGTATCACCAGGTGTTTCACTCGGGCATGCCAAGGCGTTAGAGAAAGCCACGGCTAAATACCCTATTGATAGAGTAATATGTAAAATGTATTCTGTGTCTAAAGGTAGTTGGTCTTTCATGCAAGATAATGTATTTTTAGGTGTCATGCCCAAACGTATTACTATTGCATGTTTAGATAATGCAGCAGTTAATGGGCAATATAATTTAAATCCATTTTTATTTGAGCATTTTAACATCAACTTTTTAAGTGTTTATCTTAACGGTCAACCAGTTCCGAGTAAACCTTTAGAGTTAAATTTTGAGAGTGATAGCTATATTCGGGCTTATCACCAGTTGTTTGCTGGTTTTAATCGAGATAAAGGCAATTTCATTTCTAGAGAAGAATTCTCAAAAGGGTACACTCTTTTTACTTTTGACTTGAGTGCTGATTTATGTGATGGTCAACATCTCAATTTGCAAGAACAAGGAAATTTGAGATTGGAAATAAAGTTTTCCGAAGCTTTAGAAAAAACTATTTCAGTATTAGTCTATGCTGAGATTGAAAATTTTATTGAAATTTCCAAAGAGCGTCATATTTTGTGTGATTTTTCAAACTAAATATAAAAAATGGACTCTAATCAACTGAATAGAGCTATGTCGCAGAATACATTCACTAAAAATTTTTTTATGGGGGTATATCCAAGTGACCAACTTCCTATTAATATAAATTCATACCCTGCATGTTTCATAGCAAACACAGATCCGTCTTATGAGGTGGGTTCACATTGGGTATGTTTTTATATTCCTTGTAATCATGCCATTGAATTCTTTGACTCTTATGGAAATTCTCCTAGATTTTTCCAAGGCCCTATTGCAGATTTTACATCTCAATTTCCATATGTGCATAGCAACCCTATGCGTTTACAAAGTAATACAACAGCTGTATGTGGTCAATATTGTATTTATTATTTATATTCTCGATGTTGTGGTAAAACTATGAATAATGTACTGTCTTCTTTTACATCAAACCATGTTTGTAATGATAACTTAGTGTACAATTTTGTAATCAAAATGTTTAAAGTGCGTGCTAGTTTTTATCAATAAAAGATATTTGATTATAAATCGTGTATTCATTTGCAATGGAGTTTCCAAAGTTGCAACACCCATTCACAATGGTCGCAGCGGGTCCAACTGGAAGTGGAAAGAGTTGGTTTGTTCGTGATGTCTTGCATTTTAGAAAGGAAATGTTTTCCACTGTTCCTGATAAAATAGTTTGGTTTTATGGAATATATCAGCCTTTATATGATGAAATATCAAACGTTACTTTTATAGAAGGTCTACCATCAAACTATCAAGACCATTTGGGAGTTAACACATTATTCATCATTGATGATTTAATGAGTGAATGTGCAAACGATAAGAAGTTAACCCATATGTTTACACGCGGAAGTCATCATATGAATTTGAGTGTTATTTTTATAACCCAAAACTTTTTCCATAAAGGCAAAGAAATGAGAGAAATTACGTTGAATTCACATTATTTACTACTGTGTAAAAATAGACGTGATCTCAGTCAAGTAACTCACTTGGGGAAACAATTGTTTCCGAGGCATGTTAAATTTTTTCAAGAGGTTTATGAAGATGCAACGAAACAACCCTTTTCATATTTATTCATAGACTTGCGAAGTAATACTCCAGAAGAAATGAGATTACGCGCATGTATTTTACCTAACCAAACACAATATGTGTATCAAATGAAACGTATTTAAAAATATGTACGTTTACAGTTTAGTCATTTTACAGCATGACGTTGACTAAGAAACAACTCGACCAGTTACGACTATTAAACAGTTGTCCCCGAAAATTACGTAAAACTATTTTGAAAAAACTTCCCACTACTTGTATCAAAGCTATTTGCAAGTGTTGTATAAATGTATTAAAAGGAAATGTGCCTTTAACCAAGTATCAAAAAGGAAGTTTGAGAAAGCATAAGAAGACTCTTCGAAGACTTGCTGACAAAAAACCCTCTCTATTTACCAAGAAATCACTTATCATACAAAAGGGTGGATTCCTGAATGTTCTGATCCCTGGAGCATTGTCAGTGCTAACTGGTCTTATCAATGGAATTCACTAAAAAGTTTGTTTTGGTTCCAGAGGGGTCCAAACATGTTCCCTCCCAAAGACAGATAAGCGATTTTGACAAGGAAATGCTAAAGGTATTGAATAGCACACTAAGTGATTACGATAAGGTTCTGAAGTATCATGAATTACTACAAAATAAAATGAAAATGGAAGACTACAATACACCTTGGAGAACACCACAGAATGATGCTTCTGAAGTGGAAAAGAGTAATGAAGAAATTCCTATCAAGAAGGAGGAAGAAAAGAAATTGTTCGATTATGATAGTGTGGTTTTAAATGCAGTTCCAACTTCATTGAAAAAGCAAGCCAGCTCTTTGTTACAACTAATGAAAAAATATCCTAATTACTTTAATTGGAATGAAAAGGGGGAAATATCCATTAATGGTCAATCTTTACCAAATTCTAACCTTGCTGATTTATTTAATTTAATTTTTACAAATAGGAAAAATTTTATGGAACTCAAAGGCAAGGATGAATTTTTAAAAGCATTAGCTTTTATGAATGTTCCTAATTATTATGTAAAAAATAAAAATTTTAGACCCTTATCAAGTGCAGTAACAGAACAAAATCCTCCCTCAAAACGTAGTAGAAAAACATCCACAAAATGGTTATCTTTTAATTAAACACGATTTCAAAACTTGTAGAATGTTTCATTATAAATTAATTATGTATTATTTTTGTGCAAAATAAAGTATATATTTCTTGATAAATCGTTGTTATTATTTTCGTTCCTTTTAATCGTTGTTTAGAATTTACTATAAAATATTATGAATTAATGATAATAAAATTTTAATAGTCAAAAAAGAAAATTTATTACAATTTTGATGAAAAAATTAAACGATAGCTTAGCATATGTTGAATAGGGAATAAAATTAAAGAATGAAATAAATAAATAATAATAATTATTTCATTTTCTCCTTGCTTGAGAACTTATATTCAACACTAAGGACTTAAGTATTCATGGTCGAGTGGTTAAGAGCAAATCACTTGGTCATGAATACTTTTTAGATTGCAGGTTCAAATCCCATTCTGAAAATTTTTTAAATATTCTCTTTAAAAATAATTATTCAATCCTATAAATAACTTAAACTATCACCGCTAGATGGCTGTATGAGACTTTTAAAATATAACACAACTCCTTATCTCAACCCCAATCCATATAACCTCAAGTGATAAGGTCTGCTCCACGCTCCACCTAGTGATGCAGAAGCCCCCTTTCGCATCTACTTAGGACTTAAAATTATTCCTCATAGGTTTTATGTACTTTTTTAATGCATTTATAGGAAAGATTCTCATTTTGATGTATAGTATATTTATAGTATACAAATGTAAAACTAAATAAAGATTTGAATATCAAAAAGGGGATCTTGGGGTCTTCCCCGAGAAATTTTTTTGGAAATTTGACCCTAAAAATGAGGATTTATACTTGTTTTGGTACTCAAAGCCAAAACTCAATTTTCAGGGTGGGTGACCTTTATGTGGCTGATTGCTCCACAGGTCACCAATTTTCTTCCCTCTCTTTTTTCCTCACCCCAGTGGCGTATATAGATTTTTATTTGGAAATAGTCTTCAAATATATCCTGATTCTCTAAATCTACAAAATTAGTCTATCATGTTTACCAAAAAAACAACAATGGGCAGGGTTAAAAAATGATTAACCGGTCTCGTGGACATTCCCCATTAGGGGCGTATACTATAGAAATTTATTTCAGGAGGGGCCCAAAATTATTCCTGCCATACATGCTCAATAGGTGTAATGAAACTTTGTAACACATTTTAAGTAAATTTGTCTTAAGGGTGTACAGAATAAGAGAAGTTGCGAGTAATTTGTTAAGTTTAATGTACCAAAGGGGGAATGGGGGCCCTTCCCCAGGAGATTTTTTAGAAAAATTGACTCTAAAAACAGGTTTTTAACTAGTTTTGGTACCTAAAGCCCGAATTTCAGGTATACAATATTTGTGTAGGATTTTCATTTTGATGAGCAGAATGTAAAGAATTTGTGAATAATTGAGTTCCAAATACAAAAGGGGGTCTGGGGGCCCTCCCCCAGAAAATTTTTGGAAATTTGAGATAGTAAAACATGGTTTTTACTTGTTTTTGTACACCTTATCCGAATATCGGATGTCCGATTTTCTTTTTTCCTTTTCTTACGGTATTATTTTAAAAACGTACCTGAGCCCAAGGGGGGGGGCAAAAGGCCTGTTGCCCCCCCCCTGGATCCGCCACTGGATCTGACAGGCTATCAATCACTTGACCCCGCACCTGCTTGGCACGCGTTCCCTCTCCTAGCGTCTCCAATCCAAGAAATAGGGGATGAGATAGTTAAGTATCATGTTTCACCCCCTTGTCAATCGAGTAAACATCTTCTATTGCGAACGCTAGAGAAGGAAGCGTGTCGGGTTCAGTGATTTATAGTTTTCCAGTTTCAGCCAAATTCAGCTGGGAGTATGCAGAGGCCCTTAGTGCTAGAAGAGGATTGAACTGCTATGTCCCAAAAAGAGGTATGCAAAAGAAGGTTCTTTTTTTAATTTTTTTAAAGTAGTGAGGGGATGTTAAGGATTTATGTTTTCTTTATATTTTTATCTGGATAATTACAATATATTTTTATGTTTTGGTATTTGAATGACATGCTACTTGAAAAATCTCCAGTTTTTACTCAAAAGATCTTTTTTTAAATGTCCTACTCTCAAACAATGTAGTATGCTCACAAGATTCTATGAATATATTATTTTGAAAGTTTACAACTTTCTTTCTCACCTCACTGTTGTAAATTAATTTGTAATTGTTCTAATAGAATATGTTCCATTTTTGGATTTTTTTCGCTGGACGTTTCCTAAGTGCGAAAATTCCGGTCAATGTAAAAACCGTTTGGTTAATTCCCGTGAAGAAAAAAATTATACCTTTACTACCCATGTAATAATTTTGTTTTTACTGACCGGAGTTTTCGTAGAACCATTTGCATAGAGTTTTTTTTAACAAGATATTCTGTTTCAAAAATTTTTTAAACAATACTAGGGGGCTCTGCCCCCTGCTCGCTATCGCTCACCAACCCCCGGAACTGCTTCGCAGTTCTATGAAGATCGCTTCGCGATCTTAGCGAGCAGAGCTCGCTTGTTTCTTCTCAACTATCCAGTAAAACCTTGAACTTTTCTGCTTAGTAAATGATCATTTAAAATCGAAACTTTTTATCTCTCTAACTTATCAATAACTTAATGCGAACCATTACTACCAAAATATCAAAATAAAACTGTTACTAAAATATTCCTTTTTAGTTTACCATTAATTTAACCGAAATGTTTTCAAAAATATCCAGCAAGTCTACTAATTATCATCAACCATCTAAGAGGAAAAAAAATGCCATTAAAAAACTTTTAAATTTATAAAATGCACGTGTGTATCTAGTGAATCATCGGGAATAAGAAATCAGATTCATAAAATAATCGCCTGTTTCTCTAGTGAACGACCAGAAAGAGAAGGAAAAATTGAAACTTGGTATCTTAATAATTCTAAAACTAATTCGATTTTTTTGAAAAACGAAACGCCAATCTTTCTATAAAAAGTAATTGTATGCGTGTTTAAAATATCATAGTTCTACTCTGATTATAGTTTTTCTATTATAACGAAAAAACCGAAAACGAGTAAAAAATTTCGAAACTTTAGAATTTAATTACTCCAAAAATAATTCGAAATTCGAAAAAAGAGCGACGAGGTGCAAAACTTCATACCTAAGAGTATGCGTCTGCAAAAAATCATGTTTCTGCTGTTAATAGATTTTGCTGGGGGCGAACTCGCAGCCGAAAAAAATAATTTTCGACTTTGACATTAAATAACTCCAGAACTAATTATCTAATTAATTAGGTTTGGAAACTGAAATGACCCTCATACATTTGTCTACCTATGGTCAAAATTTCATAATATTCCTTCAAATAGTTTTTGCGTAGTGATAGTTCAAAGTGTTCAAAAATAAAATTTTCAAAATCAGCGGCGGCGGCGGTGACGGTCACTGTTACTTTTTTTTAATATAGAGAGATACTGAAGTTGTTTCTGAATTACACTGTAAAAAAATTTAAATTGGGCTACATCTTTTATTTATTATACGCAGTCTCGTATAATAGACACGAACGCGCGAACGGCGTTCGCAGAAAATTTTGCCATCTGCAGAAAAACTACAAAAAAATTAGTTTTTTTACAAATTTTTCTGCAGAATTTTTTAGATTGATAAATTTTTCTTTTTATTTACGCTAAATGCTTCCGCTTCCCGCCTCCATCCTATTTAACAGATCTGCGTGGTGGATCGGTTGCGCGATGAAAGGCCGTGCAATGCCTCGTTATCGTTTTCTCCTTTCACTGCCCGCGAGGAAGATGATGCCTCCCCAACGAGGCGCCTTGGGAGATGAACTCTTAAATGTTCAAACGTTTTTAAAGCAAAATTGTTAAGTTTTTTTATTAATTTTTTTAAATTTAATTTAAATTAATTAAATTAAATTTAATTAATTAAATTTAATTTAAATTAATTAAATTAAATTTAATTAATTAAATTTAATTTAATTTAAATTAAATTTAATTTTTAAATTTTTTGAAAACTGTTGTTCATTCTTTCACAAAATTATCGAGGATTTTTACTGGGTAAAGTAACTGAAGGTAGTCTTAAATACTTTTCATATACTCTATTTGTACTCTATTTAGTTACTTTTTTCGGGTATTTGTACTTAATACTTAGTTACTTTTTCTGAAATACTTGTATTTGTACTCAAATACTTTTGAAAAGTAACTTTAACAACCTTGTTCGGTAGTTACCGAGTTTTAAGTACCCAGCAAGAAGCTTTAAAAAGCGTCCAGAACGGGGCGGCGCCTCTGCATTTGCGACATTTTTCGGGAGATTGGAGTGCCAGCTGTGTGTCTCCGAAATTTCTTCCTCGCAGGAAAAAATATCGGGCCCCTGAGGAAAAAAATTTTTACATGCTAACGAGATAAAATGAAGCGATTTTGGGTAAAAATTTCAAAAAAGGAATGCCAACAGCACGCGGTGTTCCCAGGTGGTCACCCTCCCAAGTACTGACCGCGCCCGAAGGTGCTTAACTTCGGTGATCGGACGAGAACCGGTGTTTTCACCATGGTATGGCCGTTGACATTACTTCGGTAGTTACCGAGTTTTAAGTACCCAGCAAGAAGCTTTAAAAAGCGTCCAGAACGGGGCGGCGCCTCTGCATTTGCGACATTTTTCGGGAGATTGGAGTGCCAGCTGTGTGTCTCCGAAATTTCTTCCTTGCAGGAAAAAATATCGGGCCCCTGAGGAAAAAAATTTTTACATGCTAACGGGATAAAATGAAGCGATTTTGGGTAGAAATTTCAAAAAAGGAATGCCAACAGCACGCGGTGTTCCCAGGTGGTCACCCTCCCAAGTACTGACCGCGCCCGAAGGTGCTTAACTTCGGTGATCGGACGAGAACCGGTGTTTTCACCATGGTATGGCCGTTGACATTACTTCGGTAGTTACCGAGTTTTAAGTACCCAGCAAGAAGCTTTAAAAAGCGTCCAGAACGGGGCGGCGCCTCTGCATTTGCGACATTTTTCGGGAGATTGGAGTGCCAGCTGTGTGTCTCCGAAATTTCTTCCTTGCAGGAAAAAATATCGGGCCCCTGAGGAAAAAAATTTTTACATGCTAACGGGATAAAATGAAGCGATTTGGGTAAAAATTTCAAAAAAGGAATGCCAACAGCACGCGGTGTTCCCAGGTGGTCACCCTCCCAAGTACTGACCGCGCCCGAAGGTGCTTAACTTCGGTGATCGGACGAGAACCGGTGTTTTCACCATGGTATGGCCGTTGACATTACTTCGGTAGTTACCAAGGCTCAACTGGATCCTGCGCGCTGTGGGGTGCGCGTGGGGAACAGGCTATAACACTTGCTTCAAAAGTTGGGACCTGAGAATCGGTTCGAAAACCGTCGGCACTCAGCGCCTCCCTGTGGTGGAAGCGAGAATTAAAAGTAGTTTCGTTTTTTATCTCCGTGCTGCGTCTGCTTTGGAAAATGAGGCTTGAAAGTTTTCTTATCAGAGGGCATTTTTTCTCTCAAAATAAATATAACAGAACCATTTTTAGATAGAATCGGATTTAAATTATGAGTTAAAACGATTACAATTTCACTGAAATTGTTTAATTATATTAAAATATTTTAACCTATTCAATTAAAAATATGAAATTTTTTATTTTCAAATGTGTAAATAATATTTTTAAAACCTATTAGAGCGCATTATCATAACAGTTTACATTCATCATTGCTATTTTTTGTATTTTAACTATTTTTGTTAAATAAATGTTTTTAAAATTATCGGAAATATAAGTAATTTTATTCTTAGATAAGATATTAATTTTTTATAAAAATAAATCCTGAAAAGAGCTAATTTAGGATATATTTTACCTTTAACAAGATCGAAACGACTATTCGTGTTTTTAGTCTCACAGGCAATAAGGATTTAACCTCATTTAATAACTATTTGAGTGTTTCTGAAAGACATTAACTTCATACACAACTGAAAGTTTTAGAACCGTAAAATTATATTTTATAGTTAAATATTGAAAGAAAATTAAAATAATGACTATAAATCTCAAGATAGGAGGTACTCTGTGAAATAAAATTTTATTGAATCTTATATACACATAACAGACATTATGTAATGAAAAAAGGACTATTTCACACACTGAAATGTTTTTCAAACATTTTAGTATAACTTTTAATTTTTCTTAAACATGTTCAAGTTTTATACATTTTTAAAAATAAGATAACAAAATAACAATGTTTTTAAATAAAACGGTTCAAAAATAAATTTTTATAAATGTGTTAAAAACAGGGTAAGCTTTTTTAAGGAAATTAATTGTTAAACAGTCTTAATCAACGGTCATAACAGTCTAAAGAAGTTCATAGAAACATTTCACACCTTCATTCACACTAAAAGGGAAAAGCTTCTTGTAAATAATTAATGATGCCGGAATTAGATTTTTCTGCATATTTTAACCTTTTATTTAGTGCAGACACCTGTGCTCGAGATTTGAAAATATGGGTATTCAGCTTAAAAAATTTGTTACTTTGGGCTAAGGGGTCTCAAAACTGAAAAAGCAAATTCTTTTTAATATAAAAAGCATTTATTTTCAAATTTAAATTTAGAAAATAGATAATTATCAGGCCCAAAGTTATATATTTGCACAGGGGGAGGAGACTTGGAATTCCCTCTAAGCCCTTTTATGCGTGTTTACATGTTTAACGTTCCTGTTTTATATTTTTGTAATATAATCGAGCCCTGTATATGCCCATGAGTAGGTTCAATGTACTTTCTAATGGGTAGAATTTGCATCTTAATAAACTTAATATAAAACAAGATTTGAAAAATAGAGCTCCAAGAACTTAAAAAGGGTCTTGGGGTCTCCCAGAAAATTTTTCCAAATTTTATCCTAAAAATCAAGGTTTTAGCTTATTTTTGAACACTTCGTCTGCATTTCTTTTTCGGTAAAAAAAATCAGAAATTTATGGAAAAATCAGAATAAGTGAAAATTCTAAGAAAGCTGAAAAAGTCGGAAAATCCGATAAAAATTGGAAAAATTTCTCTTGCCTGATAATATAAATATACTCAATAAAAATAAAGTACTGTTTAAATCTTTGAGACTGTGATCTACATTGTAAAGACTAATTCATTCCCACCACACAAGCCTGTAATCACTAGAAGAGTATTTTGAATTGACTATAACCTAATAGCAAGGATTCTTTTTAGAAAGATCAAACACCTTATTTAAGATATAATGCTATAAGATCATTTATATCTAATGTGATGGAACCCAAATATTTAGAAGTGAACAGGGCTAGATTTTCAGAAATTTCTGTAAAATAAAAAGTTGAAAATTGTAATAAAATGCTATAAAAACTATATGGAGGGAAAAAATCCACTAAAATATTATTAGTTCTTATTTAAATCCAGCGGTTCTATACTGCTCATAGATAAATTGCTTTCAACCATAAGGCTGACAGAGATGTGTCAAAAGGAAACTCATGATATGAAATCTTTTCCCTCTTCCTATCTGATTTACAAAACGGCACACAACAATACGGCATGGTGAAGGAAGTCCCTGCTTTCAATTTACAAAAAAAACATCATCGAAAGAATGAAAATTTTAATAGAAATTACAAAAACAATCAACTGTTCTAACTGAAACCAATAGTAAATATGAGTAAATAACAGTCGGGACTCAGCGACATCTAGCGGCGAGAATTTTCTCTAGCGAGGGAATCTATTTGCTATTGTTCTCGATTGAAATGTTACAGCCTGGTATGCAAGAGAGAGCGCTGCCAGATCCAGTCTAGCCTTGGTAGTTACCGAGTTTTAAGTACCCAGCAAGAAGCTTTAAAAAGCGTCCAGAACGGGGCGGCGTCTCTGCATTTGCGGCATTTTTCGGGAGATTGGAGTGCCAGCTGTGTGTCTCCGAAATTTCTTCCTTGCAGGAAAAAATATCGGGCCCCTGAGGAAAAAAATTTTTACATGCTAACGGGATAAAATGAAGCGATTTTGGGTAAAAATTTCAAAAAAGGAATGCCAACAGCACGCGGTGTTCCCAGGTGGTCACCCTCCCAAGTACTGACCGCGCCCGAAGGTGCTTAACTTCGGTGATCGGACGAGAACCGGTGTTTTCACCATGGTATGGCCGTTGACATTACTTCGGTAGTTACCGAGTTTTAAGTACCCAGCAAGAAGCTTTAAAAAGCGTCCAGAACGGGGCGGCGCCTCTGCATTTGCGACATTTTTCGGGAGATTGGAGTGCCAGCTGTGTGTCTCCGAAATTTCTTCCTCGCAGGAAAAAATATCGGGCCCCTGAGGAAAAAAATTTTTACATGCTAACGAGATAAAATGAAGCGATTTTGGGTAAAAATTTCAAAAAAGGAATGCCAACAGCACGCGGTGTTCCCAGGTGGTCACCCTCCCAAGTACTGACCGCGCCCGAAGGTGCTTAACTTCGGTGATCGGACGAGAACCGGTGTTTTCACCATGGTATGGCCGTTGACATTACTTCGGTAGTTACCGAGTTTTAAGTACCCAGCAAGAAGCTTTAAAAAGCGTCCAGAACGGGGCGGCGCCTCTGCATTTGCGACATTTTTCGGGAGATTGGAGTGCCAGCTGTGTGTCTCCGAAATTTCTTCCTTGCAGGAAAAAATATCGGGCCCCTGAGGAAAAAAATTTTTACATGCTAACGGGATAAAATGAAGCGATTTTGGGTAGAAATTTCAAAAAAGGAATGCCAACAGCACGCGGTGTTCCCAGGTGGTCACCCTCCCAAGTACTGACCGCGCCCGAAGGTGCTTAACTTCGGTGATCGGACGAGAACCGGTGTTTTCACCATGGTATGGCCGTTGACATTACTTCGGTAGTTACCGAGTTTTAAGTACCCAGCAAGAAGCTTTAAAAAGCGTCCAGAACGGGGCGGCGCCTCTGCATTTGCGACATTTTTCGGGAGATTGGAGTGCCAGCTGTGTGTCTCCGAAATTTCTTCCTTGCAGGAAAAAATATCGGGCCCCTGAGGAAAAAAATTTTTACATGCTAACGGGATAAAATGAAGCGATTTGGGTAAAAATTTCAAAAAAGGAATGCCAACAGCACGCGGTGTTCCCAGGTGGTCACCCTCCCAAGTACTGACCGCGCCCGAAGGTGCTTAACTTCGGTGATCGGACGAGAACCGGTGTTTTCACCATGGTATGGCCGTTGACATTACTTCGGTAGTTACCAAGGCTCAACTGGATCCTGCGCGCTGTGGGGTGCGCGTGGGGAACAGGCTATAACACTTGCTTCAAAAGTTGGGACCTGAGAATCGGTTCGAAAACCGTCGGCACTCAGCGCCTCCCTGTGGTGGAAGCGAGAATTAAAAGTAGTTTCGTTTTTTATCTCCGTGCTGCGTCTGCTTTGGAAAATGAGGCTTGAAAGTTTTCTTATCAGAGGGCATTTTTTCTCTCAAAATAAATATAACAGAACCATTTTTAGATAGAATCGGATTTAAATTATGAGTTAAAACGATTACAATTTCACTGAAATTGTTTAATTATATTAAAATATTTTAACCTATTCAATTAAAAATATGAAATTTTTTATTTTCAAATGTGTAAATAATATTTTTAAAACCTATTAGAGCGCATTATCATAACAGTTTACATTCATCATTGCTATTTTTTGTATTTTAACTATTTTTGTTAAATAAATGTTTTTAAAATTATCGGAAATATAAGTAATTTTATTCTTAGATAAGATATTAATTTTTTATAAAAATAAATCCTGAAAAGAGCTAATTTAGGATATATTTTACCTTTAACAAGATCGAAACGACTATTCGTGTTTTTAGTCTCACAGGCAATAAGGATTTAACCTCATTTAATAACTATTTGAGTGTTTCTGAAAGACATTAACTTCATACACAACTGAAAGTTTTAGAACCGTAAAATTATATTTTATAGTTAAATATTGAAAGAAAATTAAAATAATGACTATAAATCTCAAGATAGGAGGTACTCTGTGAAATAAAATTTTATTGAATCTTATATACACATAACAGACATTATGTAATGAAAAAAGGACTATTTCACACACTGAAATGTTTTTCAAACATTTTAGTATAACTTTTAATTTTTCTTAAACATGTTCAAGTTTTATACATTTTTAAAAATAAGATAACAAAATAACAATGTTTTTAAATAAAACGGTTCAAAAATAAATTTTTATAAATGTGTTAAAAACAGGGTAAGCTTTTTTAAGGAAATTAATTGTTAAACAGTCTTAATCAACGGTCATAACAGTCTAAAGAAGTTCATAGAAACATTTCACACCTTCATTCACACTAAAAGGGAAAAGCTTCTTGTAAATAATTAATGATGCCGGAATTAGATTTTTCTGCATATTTTAACCTTTTATTTAGTGCAGACACCTGTGCTCGAGATTTGAAAATATGGGTATTCAGCTTAAAAAATTTGTTACTTTGGGCTAAGGGGTCTCAAAACTGAAAAAGCAAATTCTTTTTAATATAAAAAGCATTTATTTTCAAATTTAAATTTAGAAAATAGATAATTATCAGGCCCAAAGTTATATATTTGCACAGGGGGAGGAGACTTGGAATTCCCTCTAAGCCCTTTTATGCGTGTTTACATGTTTAACGTTCCTGTTTTATATTTTTGTAATATAATCGAGCCCTGTATATGCCCATGAGTAGGTTCAATGTACTTTCTAATGGGTAGAATTTGCATCTTAATAAACTTAATATAAAACAAGATTTGAAAAATAGAGCTCCAAGAACTTAAAAAGGGTCTTGGGGTCTCCCAGAAAATTTTTCCAAATTTTATCCTAAAAATCAAGGTTTTAGCTTATTTTTGAACACTTCGTCTGCATTTCTTTTTCGGTAAAAAAAATCAGAAATTTATGGAAAAATCAGAATAAGTGAAAATTCTAAGAAAGCTGAAAAAGTCGGAAAATCCGATAAAAATTGGAAAAATTTCTCTTGCCTGATAATATAAATATACTCAATAAAAATAAAGTACTGTTTAAATCTTTGAGACTGTGATCTACATTGTAAAGACTAATTCATTCCCACCACACAAGCCTGTAATCACTAGAAGAGTATTTTGAATTGACTATAACCTAATAGCAAGGATTCTTTTTAGAAAGATCAAACACCTTATTTAAGATATAATGCTATAAGATCATTTATATCTAATGTGATGGAACCCAAATATTTAGAAGTGAACAGGGCTAGATTTTCAGAAATTTCTGTAAAATAAAAAGTTGAAAATTGTAATAAAATGCTATAAAAACTATATGGAGGGAAAAAATCCACTAAAATATTATTAGTTCTTATTTAAATCCAGCGGTTCTATACTGCTCATAGATAAATTGCTTTCAACCATAAGGCTGACAGAGATGTGTCAAAAGGAAACTCATGATATGAAATCTTTTCCCTCTTCCTATCTGATTTACAAAACGGCACACAACAATACGGCATGGTGAAGGAAGTCCCTGCTTTCAATTTACAAAAAAAACATCATCGAAAGAATGAAAATTTTAATAGAAATTACAAAAACAATCAACTGTTCTAACTGAAACCAATAGTAAATATGAGTAAATAACAGTCGGGACTCAGCGACATCTAGCGGCGAGAATTTTCTCTAGCGAGGGAATCTATTTGCTATTGTTCTCGATTGAAATGTTACAGCCTGGTATGCAAGAGAGAGCGCTGCCAGATCCAGTCTAGCCTTGGTAGTTACCGAGTTTTAAGTACCCAGCAAGAAGCTTTAAAAAGCGTCCAGAACGGGGCGGCGTCTCTGCATTTGCGGCATTTTTCGGGAGATTGGAGTGCCAGCTGTGTGTCTCCGAAATTTCTTCCTTGCAGGAAAAAATATCGGGCCCCTGAGGAAAAAAATTTTTACATGCTAACGGGATAAAATGAAGCGATTTTGGGTAAAAATTTCAAAAAAGGAATGCCAACAGCACGCGGTGTTCCCAGGTGGTCACCCTCCCAAGTACTGACCGCGCCCGAAGGTGCTTAACTTCGGTGATCGGACGAGAACCGGTGTTTTCACCATGGTATGGCCGTTGACATTACTTCGGTAGTTACCGAGTTTTAAGTACCCAGCAAGAAGCTTTAAAAAGCGTCCAGAACGGGGCGGCGCCTCTGCATTTGCGACATTTTTCGGGAGATTGGAGTGCCAGCTGTGTGTCTCCGAAATTTCTTCCTTGCAGGAAAAAATATCGGGCCCCTGAGGAAAAAAATTTTTACATGCTAACGGGATAGAATGAAGCGATTTTGGGTAAAAATTTCAAAAAAGGAATGCCAACAGCACGCGGTGTTCCCAGGTGGTCACCCTCCCAAGTACTGACCGCGCCCGAAGGTGCTTAACTTCGGTGATCGGACGAGAACCGGTGTTTTCACCATGGTATGGCCGTTGACATTACTTCGGTAGTTACCGAGTTTTAAGTACCCAGCAAGAAGCTTTAAAAAGCGTCCAGAACGGGGCGGCGTCTCTGCATTTGCGACATTTTTCGGGAGATTGGAGTGCCAGCTGTGTGTCTCCGAAATTTCTTCCTCGCAGGAAAAAATATCGGGCCCCTGAGGAAAAAAATTTTTACATGCTAACGGGATAAAATGAAGCGATTTTGGGTAAAAATTTCAAAAAAGGAATGCCAACAGCACGCGGTGTTCCCAGGTGGTCACCCTCCCAAGTACTGACCGCGCCCGAAGGTGCTTAACTTCGGTGATCGGACGAGAACCGGTGTTTTCACCATGGTATGGCCGTTGACATTACTTCGGTAGTTACCGAGTTTTAAGTACCCAGCAAGAAGCTTTAAAAAGCGTCCAGAACGGGGCGGCGCCTCTGCATTTGCGACATTTTTCGGGAGATTGGAGTGCCAGCTGTGTGTCTCCGAAATTTCTTCCTTGCAGGAAAAAATATCGGGCCCCTGAGGAAAAAAATTTTTACATGCTAACGGGATAGAATGAAGCGATTTTGGGTAAAAATTTCAAAAAAGGAATGCCAACAGCACGCGGTGTTCCCAGGTGGTCACCCTCCCAAGTACTGACCGCGCCCGAAGGTGCTTAACTTCGGTGATCGGACGAGAACCGGTGTTTTCACCATGGTATGGCCGTTGACATTACTTCGGTAGTTACCGAGTTTTAAGTACCCAGCAAGAAGCTTTAAAAAGCGTCCAGAACGGGGCGGCGCCTCTGCATTTGCGACATTTTTCGGGAGATTGGAGTGCCAGCTGTGTGTCTCCGAAATTTCTTCCTTGCAGGAAAAAATATCGGGCCCCTGAGGAAAAAAATTTTTACATGCTAACGGGATAGAATGAAGCGATTTTGGGTAAAAATTTCAAAAAAGGAATGCCAACAGCACGCGGTGTTCCCAGGTGGTCACCCTCCCAAGTACTGACCGCGCCCGAAAGTGCTTAACTTCGGTGATCGGACGAGAACCGGTGTTTTCACCATGGTATGGCCGTTGACATTACTTCGGTAGTTACCGAGTTTTAAGTACCCAGCAAGAAGCTTTAAAAAGCGTCCAGAACGGGGCGGCGCCTCTGCATTTGCGACATTTTTCGGGAGATTGGAGTGCCAGCTGTGTGTCTCCGAAATTTCTTCCTCGCAGGAAAAAATATCGGGCCCCTGAGGAAAAAAATTTTTACATGCTAACGGGATAAAATGAAGCGATTTTGGGTAAAAATTTCAAAAAAGGAATGCCAACAGCACGCGGTGTTCCCAGGTGGTCACCCTCCCAAGTACTGACCGCGCCCGAAGGTGCTTAACTTCGGTGATCGGACGAGAACCGGTGTTTTCACCATGGTATGGCCGTTGACATTACTTCGGTAGTTACCGAGTTTTAAGTACCCAGCAAGAAGCTTTAAAAAGCGTCCAGAACGGGGCGGCGCCTCTGCATTTGCGACATTTTTCGGGAGATTGGAGTGCCAGCTGTGTGTCTCCGAAATTTCTTCCTCGCAGGAAAAAATATCGGGCCCCTGAGGAAAAAAATTTTTACATGCTAACGGGATAGAATGAAGCGATTTTGGGTAAAAATTTCAAAAAAGGAATGCCAACAGCACGCGGTGTTCCCAGGTGGTCACCCTCCCAAGTACTGACCGCGCCCGAAAGTGCTTAACTTCGGTGATCGGACGAGAACCGGTGTTTTCACCATGGTATGGCCGTTGACATTACTTCGGTAGTTACCGAGTTTTAAGTACCCAGCAAGAAGCTTTAAAAAGCGTCCAGAACGGGGCGGCGCCTCTGCATTTGCGACATTTTTCGGGAGATTGGAGTGCCAGCTGTGTGTCTCCGAAATTTCTTCCTCGCAGGAAAAAATATCGGGCCCCTGAGGAAAAAAATTTTTACATGCTAACGGGATAAAATGAAGCGATTTTGGGTAAAAATTTCAAAAAAGGAATGCCAACAGCACGCGGTGTTCCCAGGTGGTCACCCTCCCAAGTACTGACCGCGCCCGAAGGTGCTTAACTTCGGTGATCGGACGAGAACCGGTGTTTTCACCATGGTATGGCCGTTGACATTACTTCGGTAGTTACCGAGTTTTAAGTACCCAGCAAGAAGCTTTAAAAAGCGTCCAGAACGGGGCGGCGCCTCTGCATTTGCGACATTTTTCGGGAGATTGGAGTGCCAGCTGTGTGTCTCCGAAATTTCTTCCTTGCAGGAAAAAATATCGGGCCCCTGAGGAAAAAAATTTTTACATGCTAACGGGATAAAATGAAGCGATTTTGGGTAAAAATTTCTAAAAAGGAATGCCAACAGCACGCGGTGTTCCCAGGTGGTCACCCTCCCAAGTACTGACCGCGCCCGAAGGTGCTTAACTTCGGTGATCGGACGAGAACCGGTGTTTTCACCATGGTATGGCCGTTGACACTTCGGTAGTTACCGAGTTTTAAGTACCCAGCAAGAAGCTTTAAAAAGCGTCCAGAACGGGGCGGCGCCTCTGCATTTGCGACATTTTTCGGGAGATTGGAGTGCCAGCTGTGTGTCTCCGAAATTTCTTCCTTGCAGGAAAAAATATCGGGCCCCTGAGGAAAAAAATTTTTACATGCTAACGGGATAAAATGAAGCGATTTTGGGTAAAAATTTCAAAAAAGGAATGCCAACAGCACGCGGTGTTCCCAGGTGGTCACCCTCCCAAGTACTGACCGCGCCCGAAGGTGCTTAACTTCGGTGATCGGACGAGAACCGGTGTTTTCACCATGGTATGGCCGTTGACATTACTTCGGTAGCAAGGTTGTTAAGTATTTAAATACTTAGTAACGGAAATACTTTTTAAATACTTAAAAAGTATTTAGTTACATTCGTTACTTTTTCAGTATCGAACTGGTATTTAACTACTAAAAATTAAAAGTAACTCAAATCCTTGTTACTTAAGTACCTATGCTGTACTTCAGTTACTTTATATACCCAGAATAAAAAAACGCAATCCAAACATTGGAGATGGGAACAAAACACAAAACACTTCTTCCTGGTTCCGTATAGCCAGAGGGGAAAAAACGTCCCCGACGGTGGCCGACCGGCCAGGGCAACCCGCAGACGGCGACACAGAAATTTGGTAATTCTATACCTGACAATCCTGAATTCTCTCCCTGACAATCCTTTTAAAGAATATTTATAGCCTCCCTGCGTTTTTTGTTTCACCCATCCTTGGGGGGTCACCAGGAGCCGACGCTTGTCTTTCTTGGGGGGTCCGCCCCGTCCGCCTCGCAAGGTCGAAGTGCTGAAGATCGAAAAGCCGATATGACACCCTTTTATGGCCCTTAATTGTTCGTTTTATTTGGGGGTCTGCTTCGAATGTTCGAAATGCTGGAGATCGAAAAGCTGATATGACACCCTTTTATGGCCATTAATTGCTCGTAGTTTCTTCTTTTTCCACGAACCAAAGGAAGGGACGAGGAAGGGAACATTTTCAAGGGGGTAATCAAATTTCACCAGAGATCCTTCAGTTGTTTTTTGGTTGTGTTTGGTTTGGCTGCTCGTTTTCTGCCTCCTGGATATTTAAGAAGATTAGGGCTCTTTTACAGTGGATCTGGATTTTGGCTGATCTGACAGGCTATCAATCACTTGACCCCGCACCTGCTTGGCACGCGTTCCCTCTCCTAGCGTCTCCAATCCAAGAAATAGGGGATGAGATAGTTAAGTATCATGTTTCACCCCCTTGTCAATCGAGTAAACAACCCCGCTATCTTCTATTGCGAACGCTAGAGAAGGAAGCGTGTCGGGTTCAGTGATTTATAGTTTTCCAGTTTCAGCCAAATTCAGCTGGGAGTATGCAGAGGCCCTTAGTGCTAGAAGAGGATTGAACTGCTATGTCCCAAAAAGAGGTATGCAAAAGAAGGTTCTTTTTTTAATTTTTTTAAAGTAGTGAGGGGATGTTAAGGATTTATGTTTTCTTTATATTTTTATCTGGATAATTACAATATATTTTTATGTTTTGGTATTTGAATGACATGCTACTTGAAAAATCTCCAGTTTTTACTCAAAAGATCTTTTTTTAAATGTCCTACTCTCAAACAATGTAGTATGCTCACAAGATTCTATGAATATATTATTTTGAAAGTTTACAACTTTCTTTCTCACCTCACTGTTGTAAATTAATTTGTAATTGTTCTAATAGAATATGTTCCATTTTTGGATTTTTTTCGCTGGACGTTTCCTAAGTGCGAAAATTCCGGTCAATGTAAAAACCGTTTGGTTAATTCCCGTGAAGAAAAAAATTATACCTTTACTACCCATGTAATAATTTTGTTTTTACTGACCGGAGTTTTCGTAGAACCATTTGCATAGAGTTTTTTTTAACAAGATATTCTGTTTCAAAAATTTTTTAAACAATACTAGGGGGCTCTGCCCCCTGCTCGCTATCGCTCACCAACCCCCGGAACTGCTTCGCAGTTCTATGAAGATCGCTTCGCGATCTTAGCGAGCAGAGCTCGCTTGTTTCTTCTCAACTATCCAGTAAAACCTTGAACTTTTCTGCTTAGTAAATGATCATTTAAAATCGAAACTTTTTATCTCTCTAACTTATCAATAACTTAATGCGAACCATTACTACCAAAATATCAAAATAAAACTGTTACTAAAATATTCCTTTTTAGTTTACCATTAATTTAACCGAAATGTTTTCAAAAATATCCAGCAAGTCTACTAATTATCATCAACCATCTAAGAGGGAAAAAAATGCCATTAAAAAACTTTTAAATTTATAAAATGCACGTGTGTATCTAGTGAATCATCGGGAATAAGAAATCAGATTCATAAAATAATCGCCTGTTTCTCTAGTGAACGACCAGAAAGAGAAGGAAAAATTGAAACTTGGTATCTTAATAATTCTAAAACTAATTCGATTTTTTTGAAAAACGAAACGCCAATCTTTCTATAAAAAATAATTGTATGCGTGTTTAAAATATCATAGTTCTACTCTGATTAGTTTTTCTATTATAACGAAAAAACCGAAAACGAGTAAAAAATTTCGAAACTTTAGAATTTAATTACTCCAAAAATAATTCGAAATTCGAAAAAAGAGCGACGAGGTGCAAAACTTCATACCTAAGAGTATGCGTCTGCAAAAAATCATGTTTCTGCTGTTAATAGATTTTGCTGGGGGCGAACTCGCAGCCGAAAAAAATAATTTTCGACTTTGACATTAAATAACTCCAGAACTAATTATCTAATTAATTAGGTTTGGAAACTGAAATGACCCTCATACATTTGTCTACCTATGGTCAAAATTTCATAATATTCCTTCAAATAGTTTTTGCGTAGTGATAGTTCAAAGTGTTCAAAAATAAAATTTTCAAAATCAGCGGCGGCGGCGGTGACGGTCACTGTTACTTTTTTTTAATATAGAGAGATACTGAAGTTGTTTCTGAATTACACTGTAAAAAAATTTAAATTGGGCTACATCTTTTATTTATTATACGCAGTCTCGTATAATAGACACGAACGCGCGAACGGCGTTCGCAGAAAATTTTGCCATCTGCAGAAAAACTACAAAAAAATTAGTTTTTTTACAAATTTTTCTGCAGAATTTTTTAGATTGATAAATTTTTCTTTTTATTTACGCTAAATGCTTCCGCTTCCCGCCTCCATCCTATTTAACAGATCTGCGTGGTGGATCGGTTGCGCGATGAAAGGCCGTGCAATGCCTCGTTATCGTTTTCTCCTTTCACTGCCCGCGAGGAAGATGATGCCTCCCCAACGAGGCGCCTTGGGAGATGAACTCTTAAATGTTCAAACGTTTTTAAAGCAAAATTGTTAAGTTTTTTTATTAATTTTTTTTTAAATTTAATTTAAATTAATTAAATTAAATTTAATTAATTAAATTTAATTTAATTTAAATTTAATTTTTAAATTTTTTGAAAACTGTTGTTCATTCTTTCACAAAATTATCGAGGATTTTTACTGGGTAAAGTAACTGAAGGTAGTCTTAAATACTTTTCATATACTCTATTTGTACTCTATTTAGTTACTTTTTTCGGGTATTTGTACTTAATACTTAGTTACTTTTTCTGAAATACTTGTATTTGTACTCAAATACTTTTGAAAAGTAACTTTAACAACCTTGTTCGGTAGTTACCGAGTTTTAAGTACCCAGCAAGAAGCTTTAAAAAGCGTCCAGAACGGGGCGGCGCCTCTGCATTTGCGACATTTTTCGGGAGATTGGAGTGCCAGCTGTGTGTCTCCGAAATTTCTTCCTCGCAGGAAAAAATATCGGGCCCCTGAGGAAAAAAATTTTTACATGCTAACGGGATAAAATGAAGCGATTTTGGGTAAAAATTTCAAAAAAGGAATGCCAACAGCACGCGGTGTTCCCAGGTGGTCACCCTCCCAAGTACTGACCGCGCCCGAAGGTGCTTAACTTCGGTGATCGGACGAGAACCGGTGTTTTCACCATGGTATGGCCGTTGACATTACTTCGGTAGTTACCGAGTTTTAAGTACCCAGCAAGAAGCTTTAAAAAGCGTCCAGAACGGGGCGGCGTCTCTGCATTTGCGGCATTTTTCGGGAGATTGGAGTGCCAGCTGTGTGTCTCCGAAATTTCTTCCTTGCAGGAAAAAATATCGGGCCCCTGAGGAAAAAAATTTTTACATGCTAACGGGATAAAATGAAGCGATTTTGGGTAAAAATTTCAAAAAAGGAATGCCAACAGCACGCAGTGTTCCCAGGTGGTCACCCTCCCAAGTACTGACCGCGCCCGAAGGTGCTTAACTTCGGTGATCGGACGAGAACCGGTGTTTTCACCATGGTATGGCCGTTGACATTACTTCGGTAGTTACCGAGTTTTAAGTACCCAGCAAGAAGCTTTAAAAAGCGTCCAGAACGGGGCGGCGCCTCTGCATTTGCGACATTTTTCGGGAGATTGGAGTGCCAGCTGTGTGTCTCCGAAATTTCTTCCTTGCAGGAAAAAATATCGGGCCCCTGAGGAAAAAAATTTTTACATGCTAACGGGATAAAATGAAGCGATTTTGGGTAAAAATTTCAAAAAAGGAATGCCAACAGCACGCGGTGTTCCCAGGTGGTCACCCTCCCAAGTACTGACCGCGCCCGAAGGTGCTTAACTTCGGTGATCGGACGAGAACCGGTGTTTTCACCATGGTATGGCCGTTGACATTACTTCGGTAGTTACCGAGTTTTAAGTACCCAGCAAGAAGCTTTAAAAAGCGTCCAGAACGGGGCGGCGTCTCTGCATTTGCGACATTTTTCGGGAGATTGGAGTGCCAGCTGTGTGTCTCCGAAATTTCTTCCTTGCAGGAAAAAATATCGGGCCCCTGAGGAAAAAAATTTTTACATGCTAACGGGATAAAATGAAGGGATTTTGGGTAAAAATTTCAAAAAAGGAATGCCAACAGCACGCGGTGTTCCCAGGTGGTCACCCTCCCAAGTACTGACCGCGCCCGAAGGTGCTTAACTTCGGTGATCGGACGAGAACCGGTGTTTTCACCATGGTATATCCGTTGACATTACTTCGGTAGTTACCGAGTTTTAAGTACCCAGCAAGAAGCTTTAAAAAGCGTCCAGAACGGGGCGGCGTCTCTGCATTTGCGGCATTTTTCGGGAGATTGGAGTGCCAGCTGTGTGTCTCCGAAATTTCTTCCTTGCAGGAAAAAATATCGGGCCCCTAAGGAAAAAAATTTTTACATGCTAACGGGATAAAATGAAGCGATTTTGGGTAAAAATTTCAAAAAAGGAATGCCAACAGCACGCGGTGTTCCCAGGTGGTCACCCTCCCAAGTACTGACCGCGCCCGAAGGTGCTTAACTTCGGTGATCGGACGAGAACCGGTGTTTTCACCATGGTATGGCCGTTGACATTACTTCGGTAGTTACCGAGTTTTAAGTACCCAGCAAGAAGCTTTAAAAAGCGTCCAGAACGGGGCGGCGTCTCTGCATTTGCGACATTTTTCGGGAGATTGGAGTGCCAGCTGTGTGTCTCCGAAATTTCTTCCTTGCAGGAAAAAATATCGGGCCCCTGAGGAAAAAAATTTTTACATGCTAACGGGATAAAATGAAGGGATTTTGGGTAAAAATTTCAAAAAAGGAATGCCAACAGCACGCGGTGTTCCCAGGTGGTCACCCTCCCAAGTACTGACCGCGCCCGAAGGTGCTTAACTTCGGTGATCGGACGAGAACCGGTGTTTTCACCATGGTATGGCCGTTGACATGACTTCGGTAGTTACCGAGTTTTAAGTACCCAGCAAGAAGCTTTAAAAAGCGTCCAGAACGGGGCGGCGTCTCTGCATTTGCGACATTTTTCGGGAGATTGGAGTGCCAGCTGTGTGTCTCCGAAATTTCTTCCTTGCAGGAAAAAATATCGGGCCCCTGAGGAAAAAAATTTTTACATGCTAACGGGATAAAATGAAGGGATTTTGGGTAAAAATTTCAAAAAAGGAATGCCAACAGCACGCGGTGTTCCCAGGTGGTCACCCTCCCAAGTACTGACCGCGCCCGAAGGTGCTTAACTTCGGTGATCGGACGAGAACCGGTGTTTTCACCATGGTATATCCGTTGACATTACTTCGGTAGTTACCGAGTTTTAAGTACCCAGCAAGAAGCTTTAAAAAGCGTCCAGAACGGGGCGGCGTCTCTGCATTTGCGGCATTTTTCGGGAGATTGGAGTGCCAGCTGTGTGTCTCCGAAATTTCTTCCTTGCAGGAAAAAATATCGGGCCCCTAAGGAAAAAAATTTTTACATGCTAACGGGATAAAATGAAGCGATTTTGGGTAAAAATTTCAAAAAAGGAATGCCAACAGCACGCGGTGTTCCCAGGTGGTCACCCTCCCAAGTACTGACCGCGCCCGAAGGTGCTTAACTTCGGTGATCGGACGAGAACCGGTGTTTTCACCATGGTATGGCCGTTGACATTACTTCGGTAGTTACCGAGTTTTAAGTACCCAGCAAGAAGCTTTAAAAAGCGTCCAGAACGGGGCGGCGTCTCTGCATTTGCGACATTTTTCGGGAGATTGGAGTGCCAGCTGTGTGTCTCCGAAATTTCTTCCTTGCAGGAAAAAATATCGGGCCCCTGAGGAAAAAAATTTTTACATGCTAACGGGATAAAAT
Source organism: Tetragnatha versicolor (assembly GCA_024610705.1). Lineage (NCBI taxonomy): Eukaryota > Metazoa > Arthropoda > Arachnida > Araneae > Tetragnathidae > Tetragnatha > Tetragnatha versicolor. Next base: position 1,992,743 of record JANDEH010000004.1, read on the forward strand.
GAAGGGATTTTGGGTAAAAATTTCAAAAAAGGAATGCCAACAGCACGCGGTGTTCCCAGGTGGTCACCCTCCCAAGTACTGACCGCGCCCGAAGGTGCTTAACTTCGGTGATCGGACGAGAACCGGTGTTTTCACCATGGTATGGCCGTTGACATGACTTCGGTAGTTACCGAGTTTTAAGTACCCAGCAAGAAGCTTTAAAAAGCGTCCAGAACGGGGCGGCGTCTCTGCATTTGCGGCATTTTTCGGGAGATTGGAGTGCCAGCTGTGTGTCTCCGAAATTTCTTCCTTGCAGGAAAAAATATCGGGCCCCTAAGGAAAAAAATTTTTACATGCTAACGGGATAAAATGAAGCGATTTTGGGTAAAAATTTCAAAAAAGGAATGACAACAGCACGCGGTGTTCCCAGGTGGTCACCCTCCCAAGTACTGACCGCGCCCGAAGGTGCTTAACTTCGGTGATCGGACGAGAACCGGTGTTTTCACCATGGTATATCCGTTGACATTACTTCGGTAGTTACCGAGTTTTAAGTACCCAGCAAGAAGCTTTAAAAAGCGTCCAGAATGGGGCGGCGTCTCTGCATTTGCGGCATTTTTCGGGAGATTGGAGTGCCAGCTGTGTGTCTCCGAAATTTCTTCCTTGCAGGAAAAAATATCGGGCCCCTAAGGAAAAAAATTTTTACATGCTAACGGGATAAAATGAAGCGATTTTGGGTAAAAATTTCAAAAAAGGAATGCCAACAGCACGCGGTGTTCCCAGGTGGTCACCCTCCCAAGTACTGACCGCGCCCGAAGGTGCTTAACTTCGGTGATCGGACGAGAACCGGTGTTTTCACCATGGTATGGCCGTTGACATTACTTCGGTAGTTACCGAGTTTTAAGTACCCAGCAAGAAGCTTTAAAAAGCGTCCAGAACGGGGCGGCGCCTCTGCATTTGCGACATTTTTCGGGAGATTGGAGTGCCAGCTGTGTGTCTCCGAAATTTCTTCCTTGCAGGAAAAAATATCGGGCCCCTGAGGAAAAAAATTTTTACATGCTAACGGGATAAAATGAAGCGATTTTGGGTAAAAATTTCAAAAAAGGAATGCCAACAGCACGCGGTGTTCCCAGGTGGTCACCCTCCCAAGTACTGACCGCGCCCGAAGGTGCTTAACTTCGGTGATCGGACGAGAACCGGTGTTTTCACCATGGTATATCCGTTGACATTACTTCGGTAGTTACCGAGTTTTAAGTACCCAGCAAGAAGCTTTAAAAAGCGTCCAGAACGGGGCGGCGTCTCTGCATTTGCGGCATTTTTCGGGAGATTGGAGTGCCAGCTGTGTGTCTCCGAAATTTCTTCCTTGCAGGAAAAAATATCGGGCCCCTAAGGAAAAAAATTTTTACATGCTAACGGGATAAAATGAAGCGATTTTGGGTAAAAATTTCAAAAAAGGAATGCCAACAGCACGCGGTGTTCCCAGGTGGTCACCCTCCCAAGTACTGACCGCGCCCGAAGGTGCTTAACTTCGGTGATCGGACGAGAACCGGTGTTTTCACCATGGTATGGCCGTTGACATTACTTCGGTAGTTACCGAGTTTTAAGTACCCAGCAAGAAGCTTTAAAAAGCGTCCAGAACGGGGCGGCGTCTCTGCATTTGCGACATTTTTCGGGAGATTGGAGTGCCAGCTGTGTGTCTCCGAAATTTCTTCCTTGCAGGAAAAAATATCGGGCCCCTGAGGAAAAAAATTTTTACATGCTAACGGGATAAAATGAAGCGATTTTGGGTAAAAATTTCAAAAAAGGAATGCCAACAGCACGCAGTGTTCCCAGGTGGTCACCCTCCCAAGTACTGACCGCGCCCGAAGGTGCTTAACTTCGGTGATCGGACGAGAACCGGTGTTTTCACCATGGTATGGCCGTTGACATTACTTCGGTAGTTACCGAGTTTTAAGTACCCAGCAAGAAGCTTTAAAAAGAGTCCAGAACGGGGCGGCGTCTCTGCATTTGCGACATTTTTCGGGAGATTGGAGTGCCAGCTGTGTGTCTCCGAAATTTCTTCCTTGCAGGAAAAAATATCGGGCCCCTGAGGAAAAAAATTTTTACATGCTAACGGGATAAAATGAAGCGATTTTGGGTAAAAATTTCAAAAAAGGAATGCCAACAGCACGCAGTGTTCCCAGGTGGTCACCCTCCCAAGTACTGACCGCGCCCGAAGGTGCTTAACTTCGGTGATCGGACGAGAACCGGTGTTTTCACCATGGTATGGCCGTTGACATTACTTCGGTAGTTACCGAGTTTTAAGTACCCAGCAAGAAGCTTTAAAAAGCGTCCAGAACGGGGCGGCGCCTCTGCATTTGCGACATTTTTCGGGAGATTGGAGTGCCAGCTGTGTGTCTCCGAAATTTCTTCCTTGCAGGAAAAAATATCGGGCCCCTGAGGAAAAAAATTTTTACATGCTATCGGGATAAAATGAAGCGATTTTGGGTAAAAATTTCAAAAAAGGAATGCCAACAGCACGCGGTGTTCCCAGGTGGTCACCCTCCCAAGTACTGACCGCGCCCGAAGGTGCTTAACTTCGGTGATCGGACGAGAACCGGTGTTTTCACCATGGTATATCCGTTGACATTACTTCGGTAGTTACCGAGTTTTAAGTACCCAGCAAGAAGCTTTAAAAAGCGTCCAGAACGGGGCGGCGTCTCTGCATTTGCGGCATTTTTCGGGAGATTGGAGTGCCAGCTGTGTGTCTCCGAAATTTCTTCCTTGCAGGAAAAAATATCGGGCCCCTAAGGAAAAAAATTTTTACATGCTAACGGGATAAAATGAAGCGATTTTGGGTAAAAATTTCAAAAAAGGAATGCCAACAGCACGCGGTGTTCCCAGGTGGTCACCCTCCCAAGTACTGACCGCGCCCGAAGGTGCTTAACTTCGGTGATCGGACGAGAACCGGTGTTTTCACCATGGTATGGCCGTTGACATTACTTCGGTAGTTACCGAGTTTCAAGTACCCAGCAAGAAGCTTTAAAAAGCGTCCAGAACGGGGCGGCGTCTCTGCATTTGCGACATTTTTCGGGAGATTGGAGTGCCAGCTGTGTGTCTCCGAAATTTCTTCCTTGCAGGAAAAAATATCGGGCCCCTGAGGAAAAAAATTTTTACATGCTAACGGGATAAAATGAAGGGATTTTGGGTAAAAATTTCAAAAAAGGAATGCCAACAGCACGCGGTGTTCCCAGGTGGTCACCCTCCCAAGTACTGACCGCGCCCGAAGGTGCTTAACTTCGGTGATCGGACGAGAACCGGTGTTTTCACCATGGTATGGCCGTTGACATTACTTCGGTAGTTACCGAGTTTTAAGTACCCAGCAAGAAGCTTTAAAAAGCGTCCAGAACGGGGCGGCGTCTCTGCATTTGCGACATTTTTCGGGAGATTGGAGTGCCAGCTGTGTGTCTCCGAAATTTCTTCCTTGCAGGAAAAAATATCGGGCCCCTGAGGAAAAAAATTTTTACATGCTAACGGGATAAAATGAAGCGATTTTGGGTAAAAATTTCAAAAAAGGAATGCCAACAGCACGCGGTGTTCCCAGGTGGTCACCCTCCCAAGTACTGACCGCGCCCGAAGGTGCTTAACTTCGGTGATCGGACGAGAACCGGTGTTTTCACCATGGTATGGCCGTTGACATTACTTCGGTAGTTACCGAGTTTTAAGTACCCAGCAAGAAGCTTTAAAAAGCGTCCAGAACGGGGCGGCGCCTCTGCATTTGCGACATTTTTCGGGAGATTGGAGTGCCAGCTGTGTGTCTCCGAAATTTCTTCCTTGCAGGAAAAAATATCGGGCCCCTGAGGAAAAAAATTTTTACATGCTAACGGGATAAAATGAAGCGATTTTGGGTAAAAATTTCAAAAAAGGAATGCCAACAGCACGCAGTGTTCCCAGGTGGTCACCCTCCCAAGTACTGACCGCGCCCGAAGGTGCTTAACTTCGGTGATCGGACGAGAACCGGTGTTTTCACCATGGTATGGCCGTTGACATTACTTCGGTAGTTACCGAGTTTTAAGTACCCAGCAAGAAGCTTTAAAAAGCGTCCAGAACGGGGCGGCGCCTCTGCATTTGCGACATTTTTCGGGAGATTGGAGTGCCAGCTGTGTGTCTCCGAAATTTCTTCCTCGCAGGAAAAAATATCGGGCCCCTGAGGAAAAAAATTTTTACATGCTATCGGGATAAAATGAAGCGATTTTGGGTAAAAATTTCAAAAAAGGAATGCCAACAGCACGCGGTGTTCCCAGGTGGTCACCCTCCCAAGTACTGACCGCGCCCGAAGGTGCTTAACTTCGGTGATCGGACGAGAACCGGTGTTTTCACCATGGTATGGCCGTTGACATTACTTCGGTAGTTACCGAGTTTTAAGTACCCAGCAAGAAGCTTTAAAAAGCGTCCAGAACGGGGCGGCGTCTCTGCATTTGCGACATTTTTCGGGAGATTGGAGTGCCAGCTGTGTGTCTCCGAAATTTCTTCCTTGCAGGAAAAAATATCGGGCCCCTGAGGAAAAAAATTTTTACATGCTAACGGGATAAAATGAAGCGATTTTGGGTAAAAATTTCAAAAAAGGAATGCCAACAGCACGCAGTGTTCCCAGGTGGTCACCCTCCCAAGTACTGACCGCGCCCGAAGGTGCTTAACTTCGGTGATCGGACGAGAACCGGTGTTTTCACCATGGTATGGCCGTTGACATTACTTCGGTAGTTACCGAGTTTTAAGTACCCAGCAAGAAGCTTTAAAAAGCGTCCAGAACGGGGCGGCGTCTCTGCATTTGCGACATTTTTCGGGAGATTGGAGTGCCAGCTGTGTGTCTCCGAAATTTCTTCCTTGCAGGAAAAAATATCGGGCCCCTGAGGAAAAAAATTTTTACATGCTAACGGGATAAAATGAAGCGATTTTGGGTAAAAATTTCAAAAAAGGAATGCCAACAGCACGCAGTGTTCCCAGGTGGTCACCCTCCCAAGTACTGACCGCGCCCGAAGGTGCTTAACTTCGGTGATCGGACGAGAACCGGTGTTTTCACCATGGTATGGCCGTTGACATTACTTCGGTAGTTACCGAGTTTTAAGTACCCAGCAAGAAGCTTTAAAAAGCGTCCAGAACGGGGCGGCGCCTCTGCATTTGCGACATTTTTCGGGAGATTGGAGTGCCAGCTGTGTGTCTCCGAAATTTCTTCCTTGCAGGAAAAAATATCGGGCCCCTGAGGAAAAAAATTTTTACATGCTATCGGGATAAAATGAAGCGATTTTGGGTAAAAATTTCAAAAAAGGAATGCCAACAGCACGCGGTGTTCCCAGGTGGTCACCCTCCCAAGTACTGACCGCGCCCGAAGGTGCTTAACTTCGGTGATCGGACGAGAACCGGTGTTTTCACCATGGTATATCCGTTGACATTACTTCGGTAGTTACCGAGTTTTAAGTACCCAGCAAGAAGCTTTAAAAAGCGTCCAGAACGGGGCGGCGTCTCTGCATTTGCGGCATTTTTCGGGAGATTGGAGTGCCAGCTGTGTGTCTCCGAAATTTCTTCCTTGCAGGAAAAAATATCGGGCCCCTAAGGAAAAAAATTTTTACATGCTAACGGGATAAAATGAAGCGATTTTGGGTAAAAATTTCAAAAAAGGAATGCCAACAGCACGCGGTGTTCCCAGGTGGTCACCCTCCCAAGTACTGACCGCGCCCGAAGGTGCTTAACTTCGGTGATCGGACGAGAACCGGTGTTTTCACCATGGTATGGCCGTTGACATTACTTCGGTAGTTACCGAGTTTTAAGTACCCAGCAAGAAGCTTTAAAAAGCGTCCAGAACGGGGCGGCGTCTCTGCATTTGCGACATTTTTCGGGAGATTGGAGTGCCAGCTGTGTGTCTCCGAAATTTCTTCCTTGCAGGAAAAAATATCGGGCCCCTGAGGAAAAAAATTTTTACATGCTAACGGGATAAAATGAAGGGATTTTGGGTAAAAATTTCAAAAAAGGAATGCCAACAGCACGCGGTGTTCCCAGGTGGTCACCCTCCCAAGTACTGACCGCGCCCGAAGGTGCTTAACTTCGGTGATCGGACGAGAACCGGTGTTTTCACCATGGTATGGCCGTTGACATTACTTCGGTAGTTACCGAGTTTTAAGTACCCAGCAAGAAGCTTTAAAAAGCGTCCAGAACGGGGCGGCGTCTCTGCATTTGCGACATTTTTCGGGAGATTGGAGTGCCAGCTGTGTGTCTCCGAAATTTCTTCCTTGCAGGAAAAAATATCGGGCCCCTGAGGAAAAAAATTTTTACATGCTAACGGGATAAAATGAAGCGATTTTGGGTAAAAATTTCAAAAAAGGAATGCCAACAGCACGCGGTGTTCCCAGGTGGTCACCCTCCCAAGTACTGACCGCGCCCGAAGGTGCTTAACTTCGGTGATCGGACGAGAACCGGTGTTTTCACCATGGTATGGCCGTTGACATTACTTCGGTAGTTACCGAGTTTTAAGTACCCAGCAAGAAGCTTTAAAAAGCGTCCAGAACGGGGCGGCGCCTCTGCATTTGCGACATTTTTCGGGAGATTGGAGTGCCAGCTGTGTGTCTCCGAAATTTCTTCCTTGCAGGAAAAAATATCGGGCCCCTGAGGAAAAAAATTTTTACATGCTAACGGGATAAAATGAAGCGATTTTGGGTAAAAATTTCAAAAAAGGAATGCCAACAGCACGCAGTGTTCCCAGGTGGTCACCCTCCCAAGTACTGACCGCGCCCGAAGGTGCTTAACTTCGGTGATCGGACGAGAACCGGTGTTTTCACCATGGTATGGCCGTTGACATTACTTCGGTAGTTACCGAGTTTTAAGTACCCAGCAAGAAGCTTTAAAAAGCGTCCAGAACGGGGCGGCGCCTCTGCATTTGCGACATTTTTCGGGAGATTGGAGTGCCAGCTGTGTGTCTCCGAAATTTCTTCCTCGCAGGAAAAAATATCGGGCCCCTGAGGAAAAAAATTTTTACATGCTAACGGGATAAAATGAAGCGATTTTGGGTAAAAATTTCAAAAAAGGAATGCCAACAGCACGCAGTGTTCCCAGGTGGTCACCCTCCCAAGTACTGACCGCGCCCGAAGGTGCTTAACTTCGGTGATCGGACGAGAACCGGTGTTTTCACCATGGTATGGCCGTTGACATTACTTCGGTAGTTACCGAGTTTTAAGTACCCAGCAAGAAGCTTTAAAAAGCGTCCAGAACGGGGCGGCGCCTCTGCATTTGCGACATTTTTCGGGAGATTGGAGTGCCAGCTGTGTGTCTCCGAAATTTCTTCCTTGCAGGAAAAAATATCGGGCCCCTGAGGAAAAAAATTTTTACATGCTATCGGGATAAAATGAAGCGATTTTGGGTAAAAATTTCAAAAAAGGAATGCCAACAGCACGCGGTGTTCCCAGGTGGTCACCCTCCCAAGTACTGACCGCGCCCGAAGGTGCTTAACTTCGGTGATCGGACGAGAACCGGTGTTTTCACCATGGTATATCCGTTGACATTACTTCGGTAGTTACCGAGTTTTAAGTACCCAGCAAGAAGCTTTAAAAAGCGTCCAGAACGGGGCGGCGTCTCTGCATTTGCGGCATTTTTCGGGAGATTGGAGTGCCAGCTGTGTGTCTCCGAAATTTCTTCCTTGCAGGAAAAAATATCGGGCCCCTAAGGAAAAAAATTTTTACATGCTAACGGGATAAAATGAAGCGATTTTGGGTAAAAATTTCAAAAAAGGAATGCCAACAGCACGCGGTGTTCCCAGGTGGTCACCCTCCCAAGTACTGACCGCGCCCGAAGGTGCTTAACTTCGGTGATCGGACGAGAACCGGTGTTTTCACCATGGTATGGCCGTTGACATTACTTCGGTAGTTACCGAGTTTTAAGTACCCAGCAAGAAGCTTTAAAAAGCGTCCAGAACGGGGCGGCGTCTCTGCATTTGCGACATTTTTCGGGAGATTGGAGTGCCAGCTGTGTGTCTCCGAAATTTCTTCCTTGCAGGAAAAAATATCGGGCCCCTGAGGAAAAAAATTTTTACATGCTAACGGGATAAAATGAAGGGATTTTGGGTAAAAATTTCAAAAAAGGAATGCCAACAGCACGCGGTGTTCCCAGGTGGTCACCCTCCCAAGTACTGACCGCGCCCGAAGGTGCTTAACTTCGGTGATCGGACGAGAACCGGTGTTTTCACCATGGTATGGCCGTTGACATTACTTCGGTAGTTACCGAGTTTTAAGTACCCAGCAAGAAGCTTTAAAAAGCGTCCAGAACGGGGCGGCGTCTCTGCATTTGCGACATTTTTCGGGAGATTGGAGTGCCAGCTGTGTGTCTCCGAAATTTCTTCCTTGCAGGAAAAAATATCGGGCCCCTGAGGAAAAAAATTTTTACATGCTAACGGGATAAAATGAAGCGATTTTGGGTAAAAATTTCAAAAAAGGAATGCCAACAGCACGCGGTGTTCCCAGGTGGTCACCCTCCCAAGTACTGACCGCGCCCGAAGGTGCTTAACTTCGGTGATCGGACGAGAACCGGTGTTTTCACCATGGTATGGCCGTTGACATTACTTCGGTAGTTACCGAGTTTTAAGTACCCAGCAAGAAGCTTTAAAAAGCGTCCAGAACGGGGCGGCGCCTCTGCATTTGCGACATTTTTCGGGAGATTGGAGTGCCAGCTGTGTGTCTCCGAAATTTCTTCCTTGCAGGAAAAAATATCGGGCCCCTGAGGAAAAAAATTTTTACATGCTAACGGGATAAAATGAAGCGATTTTGGGTAAAAATTTCAAAAAAGGAATGCCAACAGCACGCAGTGTTCCCAGGTGGTCACCCTCCCAAGTACTGACCGCGCCCGAAGGTGCTTAACTTCGGTGATCGGACGAGAACCGGTGTTTTCACCATGGTATGGCCGTTGACATTACTTCGGTAGTTACCGAGTTTTAAGTACCCAGCAAGAAGCTTTAAAAAGCGTCCAGAACGGGGCGGCGCCTCTGCATTTGCGACATTTTTCGGGAGATTGGAGTGCCAGCTGTGTGTCTCCGAAATTTCTTCCTCGCAGGAAAAAATATCGGGCCCCTGAGGAAAAAAATTTTTACATGCTAACGGGATAAAATGAAGCGATTTTGGGTAAAAATTTCAAAAAAGGAATGCCAACAGCACGCGGTGTTCCCAGGTGGTCACCCTCCCAAGTACTGACCGCGCCCGAAGGTGCTTAACTTCGGTGATCGGACGAGAACCGGTGTTTTCACCATGGTATGGCCGTTGACATTACTTCGGTAGTTACCGAGTTTTAAGTACCCAGCAAGAAGCTTTAAAAAGCGTCCAGAACGGGGCGGCGTCTCTGCATTTGCGACATTTTTCGGGGTGCCAGCTGGTGTTGATATTTATTATAGTTAAGACGCAGTATTAAACGAAAGAACTACAACAGAAAAAAATTACGAAAAAATTGCTATTTTAGCTTTTTTTTAAATTTATGGTTTAGAACCAACAATTGATGCATGAAACTTAAAGAACGCACTGAATTACGCATTTTAAAACAAGAACGAACATTTCTAACAAATTAGTTCGCCTGTTATAGCTGTTTTTATGAACTATGGAACAATCCAATATGGCCGAATTCTTTTTCAAAATGGCGGAAAACCCGTCACCGGATTTTTTGAGACTTTCAGGTGAGGCATCCTCAGACCTCCTTAATACATCCCAGGGTGTCGCTGCTTTTATTTCTAAATGTTTACCTCAAACCCTAATTTGACTGTACTAGGTGGTTCTTGTCGGAGTTCAGTAAGCGGCATTTCCAGTGTGGCGGCGGGTTCGATTCTAGCGATGTGTGTGTTCGATTCCGTGTGTGCGTTCGGCTCCCGAGCGCGTACACTCAAGGTGGGTTTCCATGCATACGAGTTTTCACGTACGAGAGCTCAAGTTTGGTTGTCCGAGAACTTGGTTGCCATAAAATTTCCCTTTTTGGTTGTCATTGAAAACAAGGAAGAGGTGGCGCTGCGGTCGACCGAAAACAACCAAATCTCGTACGGGAAAACATCAACTTCGAACTTCAAAACAAACATGGCGGCTATGCAAGGGTGGTGAGTTAAATTTTCGTTTCTCGTTCGTAGTTTATATTGTATTTCTGTTGATTATGATTGTAGAATGTTTTCTTATTTAAAGCAAAGAAAGCACTTGCTCTTGCGATTGATTTCAATCGTAAAATTGGCGGTTTTTCTGTATTAAATTTGCATTTCAAATTACAAGTCTATGTACAGTTAAATGATCATGCTAAAAAAGAAATTACGAAACTGATTCCCCCCTGAAAGTACGAAACTTACATTTTTTGACCATAGGAAAGGAATAATATTACCCCATATCCCCTAACTTCTTGTTTGTATTGTTTTCACACCGGACCAATTGTCGGATGAGCAGGAAAGGGTCTTCAAGTTAATAACTGCAGCATGGGGTGTCTTGGACCTGGTACAGGCCTTCCTACACCAGGTGTGATTACTTCTACCTACCATATCCCCTCCTAAAATTACAATATCCTCCTCCACAATTTTTTTATGTACCACCGGGTGCCCCTCTTAAATCTTCCAATTTGGGTCCTTACAGTAATTTATATATGGGCTGGTTTTGGCTCGTCCCGATTTTGGATCCAGCCTGCGGTACATTTTAATTCCTGCTATAAATAAGCTAAGCTGTGTATTTCCTGGGGGGGTTTTCAGGGATATACAAACCGAGCTTGGTATTGAAATAAATTATGTTCCCGCTTTTACTACCCTTACATATTTTAGAAGGGGCGTTGGTCTACCACTGACCTAGAATAATTACCTTTATTTGTTTTAATATTTTTAGGAATCACATCTACCTAACCCAGCATATGCATGTTTAAAAATAGCAAACACTGTTTTAAAAGCATTTTTACCTCACGTCAATAGTACTTTTATAGCCTCAGTATATCCCTAACGTCTAATTTAACATTTACTTTTAGGTGATATTAGCATACAATTTTAGATTCATACAAAAAAGTAAAACTAAGTGATATAAAAAAAATTTAACTAAACTTGAGCTATTGGCTATTAAACGTTTAATACAGTTTCAATTGGTAATCCATTTATCCACCTCCGTTGTTATGCCACTGGTAATTATTGTTCAATTCCTGTATACTGTATACACAATATTTCTACTCAACAGGGCAAGAATTAGTCATTTGAGGACAAGGAGCATGCAAATGATGGAGGCCAAGCAAATGATGTTCTGTTAATAAGAAATGATTTGATAAGTGAAATAAAAAACCTTACATTTACAAACAAGTGTGTGTATTTTTTCTCATTTTATTAAAAATTTTTGTGATTACATGTAATTTAAGACTCAAAGTGTGTACTTATAAATTTTTATTCAAAATTTTAAAATCTGAACTTATCCATCATTCCTATTGTTAATAAGAATGGGATTGTGACTTTAAAAAGGCTGAAGGGTTCACTAAAGTATGGTGTGCTGTAAAATTTTTTTACAACATTGTCATTTTAGCAGTTGTTTTCCCTAATTGTTCAGAGGAGGGTTTTTACTGTGAATTCATTGCTCAATTCATACTGTTTTTAGAGATTGAACTGCAAATCTGAAATGTAGGGAATGACTTTGCTACTTGTTTTCTTAAACCTAAAAAAGTTGTCTGAGTACTTTTGCTGTGCTGAAATTTTTAAAGAAAATGTAAATGGATAAGTGGAATTTTTATTTAAACCTTAAATATTAAAAATTTAATTTATTGCAATTAAATTATTTTTTCCAAAAACATTATTACTTACAATATTTTTAATAAATAGGGGTTAATTTATGTAAGGAGGTGTATTTTTTATTAAAAAGAATTATGGTTGGGTAATTTTATCAGTATAGCAGTGTTTTATGTCCATTTCGTTTAAAATATTCTCTTAAACATGAATTTTTCATTACTTTTTACTATTTTGATAAATTTTTCATCGGATGTTTCACACAGTTAAGAGTCGGAGAGGTCATTTTAAAGCATAAATCTGGGCTGAAAAAATGGTATTAAGTTACCTACTTAAAAATTCAAAGCAAAATAAAGCATCTTCATTTAATTACCAGGGGTTGATCCAGACAGAACTTGGGGCCTTTTTTCTGCCCCTTCACAAAAATTCACCCTCTTTAAATCTGCCCCTTTCATGAAATTCAAATTAGGTTTAGTGATAATTTGCAAGAAAACATTCACAAAATATTTGAATTTTTCCTCGGTTTGTGAGTCAATTTTACTTTTATGCACTCATCTGCTAACTATCACTGCTTCAATTTGTCACAAAAAGAAATGAAATGGGCTCCAAAATAAAAAAAAACCCCTGGATCTACCCTAGTACATTGACACTTTTGGCACAGCTTCGATAAGAGTCAACTAGCTGCCATGTTTACTCACAGCTCAAATATATCTATGTGGTGTGTAATCATTTGAACAGTGGGTTAACATGGCGGCTGGTCGACTCTTATCATAGCTGTTCCACACTTTTAAGAATTTAATATTATTCACAACTAAGTTGATGTATAACTCAGGGCTACAATGGATTTGATGTAGCTGGTAACCACTCCAGGAAAAAATCATCTAGGTTTATTGCTCCACTTTAAGACAGCTAACTAAAAAACTCTTTTAAATGATGCCACGTAATGTAAGTGGTCACCACTCAAAAGAATTATTTAGTAATTCTAGAACTTCAGACGAATCCTGCAACAAAAATTTAAGTAACACAGCTGAATGTTTTAACACAAAAATACTAAAAAGAACTGTTAGGTTTTCCAGGTTCATTTCTTGATAATTGTATACTTTAATAAATTTTAATGGGATGTTTCTCTAATAGTTAAAAGTAGTATATAAGATTATTTCAACAGTGAAATTTCAGAAGCATTAAATCCGAGAATATTAAAATTATACCAATTACTATTAAAATTCTAAACAAACACCAAGAAGAAAACATTTTCATTTAAATTAAATTGACCTTTTAGAGTAAAAATTGTTAGTAACAAAAAATTACGTTGCTATCAAATCTTATGTATTGAGAAAGATAATTTCACCAAATACTTACAACTCAAGGCTACAATGAGTTTAATGTATCTGGTAATCCCTCCAAAAAATTCATCAGGGTATTTTTCTCCACTTATGTTGAGCTGAATTCTGAACTAAAAAACTCTTTTAAGTGGTGCCACATTAAGTAAGTGGTCATCACACAAAAGAGATATTTAGTAATTCTAGACCATCAGAGGAATCCTGTAAGGAAAATGAAGACATTCTTTATATATAAAATAGGGCCAAGTTTTTGTGGCTCCTGATCCACTCGGGAGAGGCTTCTTTCTTTTATTGTGATAGTAATCATGCTGGCTCCTCCATTACTTATAAGAAATATCAGCATATATAATAATGGTAACAAAAAGAGCAGTCTTACAAAAATAATACAACATAAATTTGGATTTTTGACTACTCATTAGCCAAAATATTTTTTAAACATAACCACCGAGTGGTAGCGGCTACTCATTCCCTTAAAGCCCATAAGCGAGAGTATCACCACAGAATAATAGGGTACTTACCTATTATACCGTCGACTGTTCAGCAGCCATTAAATTCAGCGGTACAGCTGTAGAACAGTGAATGGGATTTTAAACCTTTTCAGATTCAGCGTCAAAGTTGATGGCATAATACGGAAGAACCAATAACAATTTTAGTTCTGTTATATACCAACAAAATATTATAAACTCAGTTATTTAAAATATGGACAAATTTTTCTATTGCAGTCAAAAATTTAATTTGTAGGTGGCATTCAGGAATGTATTCTGCCTTTATTTTTTTCCACAAAGGAACCACAGCACTGGTGTATTGGTGGTAGATAAATTTTAAAAATAAACTTAAAATTTTTTTGCATATTATCCTCTTTGATATCTATTGAATAAAAAGTAAAATAAGTACGCAGGAATTGTCCTTTGTACCAAATAATAAATAAGCATATCAATAAAAAAAAATGGATAAATAACAATATAAGTTTACTTTGTACCCCAATCGGGTTTTGTTTAATTTCCACACTCTGATATAATCAAAATATAAATTACACCTATTTGCAAATGCAAACCGCTTGTGTGACCAAATAAAAGCATTTCTCGAGCATAGTGTCGAGAATGCTGAAGATTGGCTTCAAAAATTTGGATGAAAAGAGTAACGTGGGACGTGAAGTGAATTTTATCAATGACGGATAACATAGAAAGTAAGGAACACCGGAAAGAGCAGCACTCTTAGAAACTTTTGGGATTGATTATTCATTACTTATAGACAAACCCTTGCTATTGAAAAAACTGTATTCTTTAATTGAAGCAATAAGCATAACCGACAACAATTAGAATTGATGCCGCAATCAGTTGGACAAATGAGTTTGCAGTTATCAAGAATCCTATATTAGTTAGTTGGTTAGCTTTATGATTATTATTTGGTAAGGCAAACAACTTCTAACTCTCTGAGAAGTTCTACACTTTTGTATGATAACAAATACACAAAACAAAAGTAATCAAGCACATTGATGCTAAGATTAAGACAACAATTGAGATCTTTACTGTGCATCCCAACACCTTATACTTGGGAAGTACAAAAGGGATGAGATAAATAAAACTATACAGATTATACAAATTTATAAATACATAATTAATAATATCTAATACCTACGAGCTGTACTGCCTAGTTCACGTCCTACCTCCTTCTACGCATTTTTCTTGATCTCGGTGTTCGTATATACTTTGTACGATGCCTCGCAGATGATCTTCCTCTCTTCGACTTTCTGAATTAATTTAATTATGTTGGAAGGCAAACTTTAATCCATTTTGAAACGCTTTGGAAATTTCAATTCGCAAATGCACGAAGACCACAGATGATGAAATACAAATACAACACAATGTTCCCTTCGTTTCTATTGGTGCATTTCTATCACGTGGCCAACTTTTTTGCACGTACGTGAAAAAAAGTCCATGCTGTCTGGACCGAAAGCAAGTTCAAGGAGCAGGGACGAAATAGGCCAGCCCATTGGTCCATAGCGCTCACGTGAACAAGTCGACTTTTCAAGTTTGGTTGGAACTTGTCCCGGACTGGCGGTAGGGATTATTTATCGCGCCAACCGTCTCGCCAACACGCGAACTTGTAACTCGTACGTGTAAAATCGTATGCATGGAAACCCAGCTTCATTCAACAGTTCCTGCTTCTCGCCAGTGGCAACGGTGAATATGCTCATTGCTCAAGCATTAAAAGGACTGTAAATTTTCATTCTTTGCTTTTCTTGTTCACTTTGCACCGGCCGGCCTGCGTGCCCCATCTTAACCCTTAATGTTTTTAATAAATTGTTTTGTTACTAAAGGAATGATTTTATTCAGCTTGCAACCTACCTTCTGATCAAAGCGGTAGCGAGAAGCGACGTCATTCCCATAGTAACACCGCTCGCCTTTTTAAGGCGGGCGACCGCAGCGCCATTCTCTCCAGCGGTGTGCGGCCAACTAAAATCTGAGACACCGCCGCGCATGCGTGTTTAAGCCACTCTTGCTCCTTTCCTTTACGCGCTTTCGACTCCTAGTTGTTTGTTTACAATTAGCTGTGGTGCTTTGGAAGTTATTTTGATCGGAATAATTAAGCTATCAGATCTCAGAAAATAGATTAATTCTCCTTTAATCAAACATCCACAATCTAAAAGAAAGGATTTCTAAGTAAAACGACAATACCGATTTAAAATTTAAACTTATGCCGGCTGAATCAACCGCCGGAGCCGATCTTTGAGTTTTCGTTTCGGATTGTCACGTGATCCGCCGGGTGCATTGGAGCGCATGCGTCAGCTCGCTAACTGGAATAAAAAAACAGCTATAACTTATAGTAGGGCTCACAAATTAGAGATGGCGCTGCGCTCAGTGGCGAGCGCTCTCCCCATTGGAGTGTCTTCGCTTTACATATACCGCTTTGCTTCTGATTAGCTTCAAATAGATAATACTTCAAGTAGGACATTACATAGTGATGAACACTACACCAGGAAAGGGTTGGTTGTTTTGAGTTTTATGGCGCAATGTTTCTAGGAAAAGGGATATCTGGTCTCAAAAACTTTTACTACTCTTTATTGGTCGTTTGCCTCAGGTCTGTGCAAGTGCAGTAGCGAGTTTTTAAACAAAAGAAAAAAAATTATGCGAAAATCGTCGTTTGCTGTCTTTTTTTTTTAAAATCACCATTTTGAAAAGAGAAATATCACCAGAACTGCCAAAATCCTGTACTATGTTCATAAATATACCTAAATCAAAATCCCTTTTGTTTGATATCTCCACCTATTAACCAGTTTTTCATAAAAAATTTCCACACGAAACTTTGTAAAAAATTTCCAATTTTAAAAAAATTTACAAGTGTTAAAAGTTAGAGCAGTGATAATGATTATTATTATAAATTATTATTAAATTATTATTATAAATTATTATTTCCCTATAATAGCAATGAAAACAATTATAATGCGTATAAAACCTGTCTTAAATCCTATAAGAAGTTGTGTGCTTCAAAAAAAACTGACTTTCATAAAACGTTGAATTTTGAGCTTTCCTGCAGTAAAGATTCGCGAACTTTTTGGCAGATTATTAAAAATTTTAAAAAGATCAAATTTAGTCAAAACTTTATAGAACCGAATGAATGGTTTAATTACTTTTCCTCTATTTTTAAATCAAATAACCTGCTCTGTGGGAGCTCAGATCTGTCTTCTAACGACCTTATTTCATTTTTCGATCCTATTTTGGATTCTGATATAACTATACAAGAAATACGTTGCGTTATAAAGAATCTTAAACACGGAAAAGCTCCGGGTTGTGACTCATTAAGGACCTGAATTCTTTAAATATCTGGGTGATTTTTCTATAAGTGCTATATGTAATGTATTTAACAATATTTTCTCCTCTCGCATAATACCTTCCCAATGGATACTGATAACAATTAATCCAATATTTAAGAAAGGTGAGGTTACTAACCCAGCTAACTACAGGCCTATCTCCTTGATTCCTGTAATTACCAAAATTTTTACATCTATACTGAATAACAGACTCTTAGATTGGTTAAATACTCATAATTTACTCTTTGAGGAACAGGCGGGTTTCAGAAAAAATTACAGTTGTGTTGATCAAATTTTTGTATTGAATTGTTTAATTGACTCCAAATTAAAGAAAAAACGTGGTAAACTATATGCAGTCTTTATTGATTTTAAAGGAGCTTTTGATAGTGTCGATCATGAAAAACTCTGGTCTGTTCTACAAAAAATTAATATTAGCCCTAAATTCATTAGAATTCTAAAAAATATTTATAATAGCGCAAGTGCCAGAGTTAGATCATCCTTAGGCCTTACCGAGTCGTTTAAAATAAATACAGGTGTTCTTCAGGGTGAGGTTCTGAGCCCTATTCTTTTTTCACTTTTCCTGAATGAACTTATTAGACGCTTGAATGATTCAGGAATTTCGGATACCGGCTTCCACAATGGACATCCTATAAATATATTGCTATATGCCGATGACGCCATTATTTTAGCGGATTCTCCTGCTAACTTAAATAAAAAAATCCACATTTTAGAACTTTTTTGTTTAGATTTTAAGCTTTCAGTTAATATTGCGAAGACCAAAGTAATGATATTTCGGAAGGGAGGAAAGTTGTCTAGGCATGATCGTTTTTTCTATCAAAATTCCAAATTAGAAATAGTTAACAAATATATTTATCTCGGCGTTCCCTTTTCGTCTACAGGTTCTTTTTCCGCAGCAAAAAAACATTTTTCTGATAAATCAATTTCTGCTGTCCATGCGAAGTGGCCTATTCTAACGGGTGCTAGATTGAGCTCTCCCGGGGGCTGGTTCAAACTTTTCCACTCACTCGTAATCTCTGTTTTGAGTTATGGTTCACCAGTTTGGTCAATATCTTTTATCAATCATTTGGAACACATTCAAAATTTTTTTATTCGTAAACTATTTAATCTTTCAAAATATACTCCTGGATATATCATGCGCTTAGAGCTCGGCCAGACAAACCTCTCAATCATAATCATAAAATTAATTTTAAAATTCTGGATCCGAATTCTGAAAATGCCCGACGATAGATTTGCCAAAATTGCATATTTTCAATATTTTTACAACCAGTCAGACTCAATAAAATTTAATTGGTCCTTGGGAATTAAATCTTTAATCGATAATTCAGGTTTCTCTTTTATCTGGTTATCCCAGGACTCTGATCTTGCTGAAAAATTTTTACTCAAAATTATTGAAAGTTATATTAACCAGTACACACAGCTTGATCTAATTAGTTTAAGAAACAGTACTCATAATGCCCAATATAAAAATATCAAACATAATCCTTTTATCGAAAGCTATATGGTTTCTACTTTAGATATAACAGTGAAGAAAATCTTATTTCAACTCAGATTAAGCCAAGATTCCTTATTTTTTGAAGGCAAATTATTTAAAATACATCCCGACCAAATCTGTAAATTCTGTAATGCAAATAAATTAGAGTCTTGGGAGCATGTGTTTTTTGAATGCAAAGTATACGATCCTTATCGTGCAAAATACCTATCCTCGTTAACTAGTTACCAAAATCACTTTTCTAACTTTCTTTCCTACAAACATGGCAAAACTCATCTAATAGCATATTTCATCAAATCCGCCCAAAGAATGAACCGGTTCCTGTTGGAGAGCCTTTCTTTAGAAGATTCAGTTTAATTTATTTTTATTTATTGTTGTTTGTTGTTATTGTGTTTTTTATTAATATTATTTATCTTGTGATTATCCCTAATTTAAGCCTGTTGTTTTAGTTCTGTTTATTATATATGTATGTACTGTATGTCATGTATTATTGTAATTTTCGTAAATGGGCTTCGGCCTAAAACACGAATAAATTTCTTCTTCTTCTTCTTCTTCTTCTTCTAATTATTTCCCTATAAAATAATCTTATGAAGAATCAGAATTAGGGAGAATCTGTGAACATAAAATTTCGGTATTTTGTGTACAAAATTATATCATATTAATTTAAATTGCTGATGGGGGATGAGCTTTTCTTGATATTTCTTCATGGACGGAAAATTTTTACTTAGCTACGTTATGTGTGGTTTAGTCAGTCCCCCCCTTGGGCTCAGGTACCATATTTAAAAATTACAGTAAGAAAAGGAACATTATGTAAGAGGGAAGAGGAGATTGTGTGTGTGAAAAATCAAACACTAAATAGGAAGCATAAAGATATTAGTCAATATGGGAGGGCTGGTAGTCTGACCTTGAAAGGGTCAGTCCGAGAATTAACACCCCTGTTAACCATTGGTCACACATTCCACACCTTGCTTTTACCTCTTGTCATGTACTGAAATTTATGGCTGTCTCAATTATTGCTTAAAAGAGAGCAATCCACGGAGGGGGGGCAAATTCAAGAGCAAAGAATCCTGAATTGGGCATAAGTATAGGGAGGGCGAGGAGGTCCTGCCCCCCCCCAAATTTCGGACTAGGTATGCAAAAATAAGTTAAAATCCTACTTTTTAGTGTCAAATATCAAAAACATCTCTGGGGGAGGATCCCCTTTTGTATTTGGAACTTAATTATTCACAACTTCTTTACATTAAGTTCATCAAAATGCAAATTAGTAGGGGGAAAATACGGTTTGACCCGGAACAAATTCCAACAAAAGGTTTTTCAACGGTTTTGGACTCTACTGGGTGTCCTTATTGACAGAAAAAAAGTCTACCACAATCTGATGACCGGAAGTATGTTTTTTTTTTAATTTTTTAAAAAACTTTAAAATCATCTAAAAACGATAATAAAGGTGAAAAAAAATTTTTTTTGACGTTAAATTATATATTAGATGGTAGTTGACTTATATTCACGAAGTAATTTATAAAAATTTCATTTATAAGGATCTGGCAACAAGAAAAGTGCTTTTTTCAAGATGGCGGCCTAAATTTTCAGTAAGTGACAGTAAGCTTGTTTTTCTCGAGTAAATTCAATTAATTAAGATGAAAAGTGACTTAAATTAAGTCAATAACTTCATAAATTTGATCTATCCTATTAAAATTATAAAAAAAACTGAGCGGAAATACGCGCATATCCACGCCGTTTTTGAGTCCCGATTGCATTTTCACACATCCCAACGGTTTGGTCCTGACGAGCTTAGTGCGCATGCGTGTGGACTTATTTTAGCTGTTTTTTTTTAGAAATTTTAATAAAACAATAAATCGGGAATAGAACCCACGACCTACCGCATGCTAGGCACGCGATCTACCACTGCACCAGCGGGGATTCATTAATGATAGAAATTGCCATTAAAAAAGTCTACCAGAATCTGACAACCGGAAGTGGGTTTTTTTTCAAGATAGCCGCCGATGATTAAAAAAAGAGATATTCGTAAAAAAAAGTCCTAATTTAAGTATTATAAAAATTTTTATGGGTTCTAAAATTAAATGTTAGGTTAAAAATTAACTTTTCTTATCATAGAAATGAATATAAATTGGGTTTACAAAACCTAGTAACCAGAAAAGGGCTCATTTCCAAGATGGCGGCCTAGGTTTCTTTCGGAATTGCTGGATAATTTTAAAGGTGTTTTAAATTAAAGAAAAAATTCCAACAAGCATTTTCTCAACGGTTTTAGACAGTACTAAGTGTATTTATTGTCATTACAAAAGTCTACCCGAATCTGACAACCGGAAGGGTTTTTTTTAAGATGGCCGCCGATGCTTAAAAAAAAGAGATATTCGTAAAAAAAGTTCTAATTTACGTGTTATAAAAATTTTTTATGGGTTCTAAAATTATTTATTAGGTTATAATTAACTTTTCTTATCATAGTAATGAATATAAATTCCATTTACAAAACCTAGTAAACAGAACATGGCTTGTTTCCAAGATGGCGGCTTAGGTCTCTTTCGGAATTGCCGGCGCATACTGGATAAGTTTAAAAGTCCATTAAATTAAAGAAAAAATTCCAACAAGCATTTTCTCAACGGTTTTAGACAGTACTAAGTGTATTTATTGTCGTTACAAAAGTCTACCCAAATCTGACAACCGGAAGTGGGTTTTTTTCAAGATGGCCGCCGATGCTTAAAGAAAAGAGATATTCGTAAAAAGCCCTAATTTAAGTGGTATAAAAATTTTTTTATGGGTTCTAAAATTAAATATTAGGTTATAGTTAACTTTTCTTATCATAGTAATGAATATAAATTCCGTTTACAAAATCTAGTAACAAGAACAGGGCTTATTTCCAAAATGAAACAGAATATCCGAGCATGCGCAATAAGCTCGTCAGGACCCAACCGTTGGGATGTGTAAATATGCCAGAAGCATCTCTTCTTTTAATCATCGGCGGCCATCTTGAAAAAAACACACTTCCGGTTGTCAGATTCGGGTAGACTTTTGTAATGACAATAAATACACTGAATACTGTCTAAAACAGTTGAGAAAATGCTTGTTGGAATTTTTTCTTTAATTTAATAAACCTTTAAAATTATCCAGCAATTCCGAAAGAAACCTAGGCCGCCATCTTGGAAATAAGTCCTTTTCTGGTTACTAGATTTCTAAACCCAATTTATATTCATTGCTATGATAAGGAAAGTTAACTATAACCTAATAAATGATTTTAGAACCCATAAATTTTTTATAACACTTAAATTAGGACTTTTTTTTACGAATATCTCTTTTTTTTATTCATCGGCGGCCATCTTGAAAAAAACTCACTTCCAGTTGTCAGATACTGCTAGACTTTTTTAATGGCAATAAATACACTTAGTACTGTCTAAAACCGTTGAGAAAATGCTTGTTGGAATTTTTTCCTAGTTTTAATGAACTTTTAAAGTGACTATACCCAGTGAAATCGGGACTCAAAAACGGCGCGGATACGCGCGTATTTCCGCTCAGTTTTTTTTCTTATTTTAATAGGATAGATCAAATTTACAGCATTATATGAAGTTATTGACTTTATTTACGTCACTTTTCATCTTAATTAATGGAATTTACTCGAGAAAAACAAGTTTACTGTCACTTACTGAAAATTTAGGCCGCCATCTTGAAAAAAGCACTTTTCTTGTTGCCAGATCCTTGTAAATGAAATTTTTATAAATTACTTCGTGAATATAAGTCAACTACCATCTAATACATAATTTAACGGCGAAAAAAAATTTTTTTTCACCTTTATTATCGTTTTAAGAGGATTTTAAAGTTTTTTAAAAAATTTAAAAAAAAACACACTTCCGGTCATCAGATTGTGGTAGACTTTTTTTCTGTCAATAAGGACACCCAGTAGAGTCCAAAACCGTTGAAAAACCTTTTGTTGGAATTTGTTCCGGGTTCGGCCCTTTTTTTGAGCTATTTTCCCCCTACTAAATTCTCCCTGAAAATGTATATTCAAAACTCAGGCTAGAGGTACCAAAACTAGTTAAAAACCTGTTATTAGAGTTAATTTTTCTAAAATCTTCTGGGGGAGGAGACCTGTTGGGCAATCAGACACATTAGGCCCGGGCCCACCCTGAAAATCGGGCTTTGATGGTACCAAAATGAGTTAAAACCCTGTTTTTTAGGGCCAAATTTCCAAAAATTTTCTGGGGGAAGACCCCCCAGAACCCCCTTTTTTGTACTCATAACTCTGATATTTTACCTAAAAATGCTTAAAAAAGTACATAACACCTATGAAATATACGTGTTAGGGCATGGGAATAATTTTAGGTCCTCTCCCAGTCTCCCTCGTTGCAAATATCTAGCGTTGGACTTGATAATGACTTAATTATTTGCAGGATATTTGGGATCCTGCCGAAATAAATTTTTAATTACGCCACTGCCATCTAGAATAGAGGATCTCTCTTGGAGGATGGGACCTTAATTAAAATCCAAATCATCCTAAATGTTAAAAAATGAGTCCAAAGACTACTTTTTAAGGTAAAATTTTCAAAAATTTCGCTGGGGGAGAACCCTCAGGCCCCCTTCTTCCCCTGGAGCATCATCTAAGTTTTTTCAATACAGTGAAATCCCGTTACAACGAATACCGATACAACGAAAAATCCCATTATTACGAAAGTCCCCAACCGTTTTTATTTGAATTAGCAATAGTACGGTTACAACGAAGAAATTTTACGGTCCCGTGAAGTTTGTTATAACGGGATTTTACTGTAATAGATTTAAATTTTTAAAATTCTTCGGGAGAACCCAAACCTTCTTAAAATGTAGTTGCCCCCCCTTAGGTCCAGGCTGGATCCGCCACTGGCTTAGTCCCTTTAAATTTGTAAACTTTTATAGCATTTCTAGTGGAAATAACCTTTTTAAAAATGCTTCTAACCCTCAAAAGTATTTACTATTAAAGAAATTACTATTGTAATTATCATAGAAAAATTTTTCTTGTGCAATGATAAGGCAGCCTAAACCGAAGTAGTAGTTAAAATACTGGTTGCGAGATGTGGGTTATTGAGCGTTTTTGATCCTGTGTCAGGCATCAATTTTAAATGAACAAATCTTTAAAAAAATCTTAATATTTTCTTTTAAAATAATCTGCAGATTATCTTAAGTTATTTTAAACATTTTTATTTTCTTCAGAAGTGTTTCAAATAACTTAAGATAATCTGCAGATTTTTTTCTGAAGATTTTCTTCAGATTGTGTTCTTTAGATATTTTTCAGGTTATTTTAAGATTTTCTTGTAAGTGCTTCAAATATCCTGATCCTGCAACCGATATGATCTAAATACTTTCTCTGGTTGTAAATAAATTATGTACTGAGATATTACGATAAATTTTCATCGTTAACAATTACTGTTTAAAAATAATGCCTGAAACTTTTTGGAAATAATTAAAAGGTATGAAACTCTAAAATTCCTGTGAAAATGTAAAAATTATTTGCATAATTTTAAGCTTTACTTTTTTGTTTCTGACAAGATTATTGCTTAAAAAATACTTAGTTTTAAGATATTCAGTTAAATGGTTTTAGAAATATTATTAAAAGACTCAAATAAGAAAAATTACACAAATCATACTTAAGCTAAAAAATTTATTTTCTCTAACCTAATTATTTACAATGATTAAAACAATAAATGTTTTAATCATTGTAAATAATTCCTAAATGTCTTGAGGTATACAGTAAAACACTATAAAACGTTAAACCATTTTCTATAATAAAAAATTAAATTAATTCATTTGTACATAAATTCAAGGCATACTATGTACAGGAAATACAGAAACTGCAGCTAGCATCCTAAGAGAAACTAGTTTAAAACAACTTTTTTTAAAAGTCATCACGCATCACAATTTGTGCGGTAAAAAGTTTGAAAAATATTCTGCAAAGTCCATTGCAGCTAATCTGCTCCTGCTGGCACAAGTTTGTGCTTCAAAGTAAGGTTACAACCTACTGAATCATGTTCAAGGTAGTAGTTGGATTTCAATCCATCCCACGGATTAGAAGGGTCTGGTGAAGATACTTTTTTCCTAGGAAGGAAGCAAAAGGTACCGTCTCTGTTATATTGCACTGTATTATAATCACTCGTTTCATACTGAGATGTATCACATGAATCTCGGATGGTCTTCCCCTCCTTTCCACACCTGGGAATATTTGTGGACTCAAGACAATGGTTTTCCTTATCCTTAGAAGGAACCCGTTCTACAGAATTGTTCACATTAGAATTCTTTGTAGCAACTGGTGAACAAGAACCAAAGAGCACTCCATTTTGCCTAAGGTATTCCAGGACCCTCGAATTACCAATTCGCACTTTAGATCCAGATGAATGCTTCTTTTCAAATGGATTGTCCAATGTGGATGGCTTTGAAGTTTCGGCCTCAGTACATGAAACCTTTTCCCCCAAAGGCTTACTGTTCTTTGGAGAAGTACCACTTTGAGAGTCTTTATTTTTCAGAGCACTGTGATTATTCAATGGCAATTTTGAACCAGATGAGAGTTCTTTTTTTACTAATGAAACACTCGATGTGGAATGCTTTGAAGTTCCAGTCTCGCTCACCATGCTCTTTTCAACATCCGAGATGTAAACTGGTTCCGGATAATGACAGGGACCTCGTCGAGTATAAACTTTAGGAAGTTTAGCACGAATGTCTTCGGCGTTTGAATGAGGATTCTGTTTACGAAGTTCATTCAACTTGTTGACAAAACTATACTGTCCAGTATAAGGTAAGTTGAAGGCCTCATCTATAGGAACATGAGGAGTTTCTTTATACTCAACAGCTCTGAACTTATCCTCAACTATCAGTTCGCCAGGAATCCTAACTGGATCATGAGGATTGAGCCTAAGTTCCTTTTCAGATTTTGATGCTACAGCTTTCAGGTAAGTTTCAACACCTCCTTGAAACGGACTTAGCATCTTCTTCTTAAGTTCCTCCCTCAGGCTTTTGAGGTAGATAACATTCTTGATCATGATGCTCATTTCATGATGTCCAGGTGGTCGAATTAGGGAGGACTTCACTTTAAGAGGATATGATATATTTTCTGCTGGTTGAGGCAAGTAGTCTTCAGTAATGTTCAAATGTCTCTGCAAACAGATATCAAGAGAATTCACATTCCCATGAAAATCACCACTGTTGATTTGTAAATTTACAAAAGCTTCAGCAGTTTGAGTATCAAAAACTTTTGAAAGTTTAGTATCATACAAATGATACAGAGCATCAGATACTTGTCGACAGTCATGAATAACTTTCTCAGTGACGGAACTTTCCAGTATTTTACGAAGACCGAAGTCAAACACTTTTCTGCCAAGTCGTTGAAGATCAAAGAGATAAGTACCAGTTCTAGAAGAAGCACACAACCAATTAACCAACCCAAAGCGTCCAATCATGGGTCCTTCAAGAGAAATCCCAATAAGTGGTGACATCCTCAAATCATTAATTGCCCTCTTGAATTCCTCTCCGATGCTTGAAATCGTAAAAATTCTTGAGGGAAGATGACCAAATGAAGGAGGGATATTAAAATCCCCAGTAGTCATTTCTGAGGATTTTGCACCACCGTTAACATACAACACATTCCTCTTTCCTAAGCTTGAATTATTCTTCAATCTTGACTGGTTAATTACTTCAACATCGGATACTTCTTTGAACAAGAGAAATAAAGTTCCTACACGTGTATTATCGGGAAGGTAAACACAATTATGCAAAATCATCTTCTCGAAAGAGTTGCTCACAGTTTTAACATCGCCTTCATACGTTCCATCAGATGTCGTAAACTTGATTCTACAATCAATAAGTTCAGAAAACTTTGAAGTTTCAGCCATGATTCCAGATGAGAAAAAAGGCGGCTAATACAGGAATTCAACAAAAAATATTTTGGTTAAACTTTACTACTCGCAGCCATTTTCGCCAAGTTGGCGATAAAGTTTCCAATATGACAACCCTATGTCGCCAAGTGAGTTATGGCAACCCTACTGACTATTTCGGCTGGAGCATCCCCGGACCTAACGGGGGTCCGATCGCCGCATCCCCAACCGGGAGGATCGGGTTTCGGGTTACGTCACCCAAACTTGCGCCCTTGACCAATTAGGGGGATTTTACTTATCTTGATCTTCTAGAACTTTCCAGGCGTTTTCGCGGGGGTCAGTTTAGAGCGTCTCTTTCTTTTGGTTCCTGCTCCTCGTTGTGTGATGACATGCAGTCGTTTTGGTCCCGTTGGTTTCCGTTGCATTTCTTTCAACCCGTTTTGAAGCTTGCTGCGCTAACGTAAGTTATCTTTTTTTAAAGAATGAATGAGTTTGATTTTGCGATTTATTTGTGATTATTTGCGTTTGTAAGGAAGTGTGAATGTTGAAAAGCATAACAATGTGAGTGATGGGTTTGAATGCAGTTGCCGAAAGAAAAGAGAGAATGAACATCGATTCAGTGTGCGTGAGGGATCGCGGTTTTAACGGGAGATATTTAATCATGATTCATAATGGTTTTTAGTATTTTCGGACTCAAAAGTATAGGAGCATGAATGAGATTTGAGAGCTTGGATGGAATGGATGTAGATCGCGGATGATTGGAATAACGTTAAAGTTGCAAAGGTTGTTTAAATGGCATGATTGTTGAGGTGGATGGTGGATGAAAGTAATTTTGGTGGTTGGTTGATTGGATGAAAACTTGGTTCTCTTTGGGAAACGCGTTTGGCGTACTTGGCGAGATTTTCTTGGCGCCAAAAATCGGGGCTGCGAGTAGTAAAGTTTAACCAATATTTTCAACAACAAAATTAAATCACGTGGAAAATAATATCGAATTATAAACCATGAGTTCCAAGGCAAAACAGACACACACAACGCCAACTAAAATCGAATGTAACAATAACAATGCCATGTGCACGGAAATGGTGTTGCCAGATATAAATATTTTATTTTGTCCCCCAAACCAAAGCACAGAGTAAAGAGCATACAGAGGGTCCATCTCCATAGACGCTAACGGCAACTTTTTTAACACGTGTTTTCGCATAGACAGTGGCGCCCTTATGTGATAAAGTAGGAACTAAACCAGAGAATAGGACGAAATGTTTTTGACTCTCTACAATTGACCTACAGCCGCATACAATCTCTCTCTCTCCGCAACCTGCTCTTTTCCAATTAACCCCGCCCACCTCGCCCGCTGGAGAGGGAAAAAGTTTTTTATTCATTTTCCCCAGTTTTCAAACAGCTTCGTGTATCTTTTGAGCATGCGCCGGGGAACGAGGAAATTTCTCCAACTTCGGCTTCTGAATTGGAAATCGCCTTTTACTGCGATCGATTTGAATAATTTCTTAGACTATTCTTATCTCTTTTTTAATTACACTAAAACAATGAGGTGATTAATTGAGTGATTTTTTCGTAATTTTTTTGGTTGTAGTTCTTTCGTTTAATACTGTGTCGTAACTATTATAAATATCAAGACCGAAACAATTGAAACTTGTTTAAGAGGGTCTTAGGCTATACCACAGAGAAAAATCCTAACAGAGGGTCCAACACGATATATTCAAAAGTTGTATGGGTTTGAGGGCGCCACGAGGAACTATAAATGATTGACAGAGAGATCAAACCTGTGATTGGCTGTCACGCAATCTTCTATTTCGAAGGAGAAGGAAAAAGTTTTTCTCAACCAATCAGGCTTTTCCGTCCCGCCTCTCGTGACGTTATGCGATCGCAGCGCCACCCAACCCATCCAACGTTTCGATTTCCATTAGCGCCTATGGCGACGGACTCTCTGTTCTAGTACTCTGTGGGCTATACCATACCGAAATTCTTAGAAATCCCGCCATTTTGAAGAAAACGGTGGCCATACTGAATTTTCAATGTTTCTTAAAAACTGCTATAACAAGCGAACTTATTGGAATAAAATGCTCAATTTTTTTATAAAATAAGTGTCTATGTTTAAGTGTATGTTTTTGATATATCATGCAGTAAGTTAATATTCTTAAAGATTTAATTTTAAAAACTAGGAGAAATAGTAAGGAAAAATAGTAATTTTTCAGTGTTTTTCTGTTGTAGTTTTTTTTATTGTCCAGGCAAATTAAGAGAAACGAAGTGTATATTTGGACGGCCAAAACGGCCAGTGGCGCATGCGCTGTAGGTCTCGTGATGACGTAGCAGTCTCGGCGCTTAGTGATGGAACCAATGGTACGCCTAGCCGTGGAAGTTATAGTAGAGTTTAGTTGAAAAATAGCCGTGCAAATATACAGTGCCAATTAGAAATTCAATATGGCACTGTATATTTGCACGGCTATTTTTCAACTAAACTCTACTATAACTTCCACGGCTAGGCGTACCATTGGTTCCATCACTAAGCGCCGAGACTGCTACGTCATCACGACACCTACAGCGCATGCGCCACTGGCCGTCCAAATATACACTTCGATTCAATATAACAGGCTGAAAGTTGGTGGAAATGTTGAGGATAGTGTTGGGGAAAATTCCCAATCTCGGAAAAAACCCACACCATCTTGGATTGGGTTTACAAGCATAGCAACTGAAACAAGGGGCCGATTTTGTTCGTTTTTGTCCCAAATTGTTTAATATTGTGTATTTTAAGAGACAACGTCAAGAAATTTGAAATGAAAAACTTAATTTAATAATAATAAATTTTTATTTAATTAGTGCTTTGATGTGTTAAAATGTAAGTAAGCATTCGAGATAACAAGCTGAAAATTAGTGAAAATACACAATAAAAGGCAGTGTCCTAATTAATATCCCAAAATATCCCTCCAAGGGAAACCGCCATTTTGAAACAACCGACGCGATCTTGGATTGTACTTTTGAGGATAGCGACTGAACCAAGAGTCCGATTGAGTTCGGTTTTGTCCCAAATTGTTCAATAATACGTATTTTAAAGATAAAAAGTAAAAAAGTTCAAAATAAAAAACATTAAATTCTCTTAATTAAAGATTTGCTGGGTGAAAATGTAGGTCAGAATTCAAAATAACAAGCTGAAAATAGGTAGAAAAATAGAAGATAGTGTCCTGATCGATATTCCAAAATTCCCTCTAGAGGAAAATACACCACTTGGAAAAAAACCACCGTCATCTTGGACTCTCAATTATGTAGCAATTTTAGTGACAGTTAAGTTTTATCTTTCCACAACAGTGAAATTTTCCCAAAAAGCCATTATTGAAGTTGAAAAAACTGCAATTTTAAAGTGGAATATTTCAAAAACTATTCGAGCGATTGAAGTAAATTAAGGCTTAAAATGTAGATAAATTATTCAAAAAAAACATGCAGTTACGTGCATGGTCAAAAATATCACCGTTTGGTTGCAACTAAATCAAAAAGAATGGGCAAAACGGTCAAATTGAAGAAAACAAACTATGCTCAAACGATATAGCAAACAAACGGTCAAATTTTTGACCATGCACGTAACTGCATGTGTTTATTGAATAAATAAACTACATTTTAAGCCTAAATTTACTTAAATCGCTCGAATAGTTTTTGAAACATTCCACTTTAAAATTGCAGTTTTTTTTTCAGCTTCAATAATGCCTTTTTTGGGAAATTTCGTTGTTGTGGAAAGAGAAATCTCCACTATCACTATGCTTAAATTGAGAGTTCAAGATGACGGTGGGTTTTCCCAAGTGGTGTATTTTCCCATGGAGGGATTTTTTGGGAATTTTGGAATATCGATCAGGACACTATCTTCTATGTTTCTACCAATTTTCAGCTTGTTATTTTTAATTCTTACCTACATTTTCACCCAGCAAATCTTTAATTATGTAAATTTAATTATAATTAAATTAAGGTTTTTTTTTTAACTTTTTCACGTTTTATCTTTAAAATACGTATTATTGAACAATTTGGGACTTAAACGAACTCAATCGGACCCTTAATTCAGTCGCTATGCTGAAAAATACAATGCAAGATGGCGGCGGTTGTTTCAAAATGGCGGTTTCCCTTGGAGAGATTTTTTGGGAATTTCGGGATATTAATTAGGACACTGCCTTCTATATTTTCACTAATTTTCAGCTTGTTATCTCAAATGCTTACTTACATTTTAGCACAGCAAAGCAGTAATCTCCCAATTCTAAAAAAAAGTTTTTGGTTAACTATTTCCAGAGAAAGGCTTTTTAATTACAGATCCGTATAACACATTTCTGGTATCAAACTGTTCGGATTCTTTTGAGGATATGCAATAAGCCCTTAGAATTTCTAAAATAAATCTCAATTTTAAAATATTTCCATTTTTTTACATTACGGATAAGGTCGCAGTTACAAAGCAAGTAGTACTATCAAACAACTTATGCATCCAATCACAACGAACAATGGACGCTATATTTTATAATGAAACCTGAAACAAATTTTCTACCTTTTTAAAAATGTACTTTAGAGTACTTTCCAAATGAAATAGCATTAAATTACCGATAAAAGTATTCTAAAAACGTACACAGGGCTCCCAGCAGACATTTGATGTGTCTTTAGGGAAAAAAGAGACCCAATATCTTTAAAAAAGAGACCGAAATTTTAAGTCAAAATTTAACAGTGTCATGAAAAATAAATAGGTCGATGAAACAAACATTTCAGAGTTTTATCCTCACAAAATAGCTAATGTTATAAAATTAATGTAGAAATTAGATAAAAAGGTGATTGATTGCCAAAGATTGAGAACCCAGGTGGCTATGTGAACTTGTAATTGTGTCCTTTTTTATTTTTGGTACACTAAAAAAATTTAATTAAAATAATAAAAAAGTATATTTTCAAGGTAATTTTTAAATGTTGAAATGAAATATTGGGATAATCCTTCAAAACAGAAAGTATACTTTTCGTAACTTGAATCAAATTAAAATTAAAAAACTGAAAAGTTGAGATTATTCTTGAATAAAAAAATAGTGCCGTAGCCAAAAGGGGGGTTCTTTGGGTTCAGACCTAAAATATTTTAGACCCTATAGTTTTGATTTTATAATAACCAGTTGCCACTCAATTTTGATACTGTGTTTCTCATAAAAATTCTAACTTTAAAAGAGCGATCCTCTTTACTAGTAGTTGTAACCCAATAGGGCTCAAATATGTGAGTTTACACACTACTCTTTTAATGTTTAAATAACAAATATTTTCTATGGGAGGACCCTAAACATCCCTTTGAAACTCAGTGTGGTTTACAAGGAAGTCTTTGGATGTAACTGAAAAGGTCTCAAAATGAGCTAAAACACTGCTTCAAAAGATCAAATTTCCAAAATTTTTCTGGTGAAGCGTCCTCAAACTTTAGACTTATTGCACACAGATTAACATCCTATAAGTAAGTGTTTTAAAACAAAGCATGTAAAAACTCTCATAAGTATTTAGTACTCTCATAAGTATTGAGTAAAATCCCCAAAACAAATATCTAGTTATGGGCCTGAGGCCAAAAACGAGTTCGACACTGTTTCCAAGGGGCAAATTCGCAAAAAGTTTTTGAGGAGAGATCCTAATTAACATAGAGGAGTTAACCTCTTAATTAAAAGAGAGGAGTATAGTTAAAAATGACCAATATATTTGGGTAACTACAGAAATTTCATTGATTTACAATAATGCATTTTTTTGACCTCCAAAGGAAAATCCTGGCTATGCCGCTAAATAAGGATGTCATAAAGATATTTATAAAGGGTATAAGGATAAAGATATTTATCCTTCATACCCCTAAACATAATCAAAACAGGATAATGCTTATAATTTCTTCGGATAATACTTTTCAGACTATTTTTCACATACAATTTTTTCCATGGCTTCCGTAAAATTTTTGTATTTTACCCTAATAGATTGTTGATTATATTGCCTTGCTTATATTGCCTTGATTATACAGTTCTGCAACCTAAAAGTTATTTCACACTTGAAACCCATAACCAGACTTTTGTGGGGGGGTTGGAGGGGGGAGAATTGATTCAAACTAACAGACCCTGTAAAATTTTGTTCGCAGTTTGTATAAAATATGAACCCCAAGTAAAGATACAGGGATGAGGGTTCTTCACTGTAAAAGTTTTGGGAAAATTAGCCTTCAATGTATTGTTTCAACTAATATTGTTGACCCATTGCTAACACCCAAAGAGACCGATATCTTGTAAGTCAGAATTTTCTACGGAAAATCACAGGATATAAAAAGACATAAAAATTTCAAAGGTAGAGGGGGTCTGGGGGCGCTCCCCCAGAAAAATTTTGTAAATCTAACCCTTAAAAGTAGGGAAAAAAGGAAAAAAAGAGACCTTGATCCTAAAAAAGAGACTTTTAGAGACCTCAGGTGAAAAAAGAGACTTTTAGGGAAAAAAGAGACCTGCTGGGAGCCCTGCGTACAGTTACGATATTTCAAGCTAAAATTACACATATTTTCTCTGAAATTTCTTACTTTTAGTTTGATAATCGAAATTAATTGTAAACATTAAGTGCCGTGTAGGTTTTGTCGCTTATTATTTTCAATGGATTAAAAGGTACTAGGGGGCTGCCGCCCCCTGCTCGCTATCGCTCGCCAACCCCCGCGCGAACTGCTTCGCAGTTCGCAGAGGATCGCTTCGCGATCCTGGCTCGCTTCGCTCGCTCGCCATCCGCTGGTATGCCTAGCTGAGATTCATTACCAACTAAATTTATTGGTGAAAATAAAGTTTTATAAATAGAAATATGCAGCATGGAAACATTCAATACAGTGTGTGAAAAATATGTATACCGTGTTTAAGAGCTGAATAGGATCATATATAGCACCAACCAAATAATATGGTATAAATGATTAAATCCTTAAAATCAAAATTTTTCACACGTTGCTAATAGTAAGAAAATTTGTACCCCTTTAAGTGAAGAAAGAGCAAGTAAAACACCATGTCCATGAAAGTTACATAATTTCTTAATATGAATGGATAACTCGACCAAAAACTATCTTACCGTGTTACCTAAACTTACCGTGTTACTCCAACTTGTGCTTTGTCACATATATGTATGGTTTTCTACCCTCCTAATGCTAGTATTCATTAATAATGGTTACCACTTGTACAACACCAAAATTGCGTTCGACTATTCTGTGCAAAAAGTTTTTTACCCAACTGAATCACACAAAACTTCGTCTATACTCGGTTGCGACTTAACTTGAGCCTGCAGAAATATGCTGAGAGAAACATAAGAAAGTTGTTCCACGTGCGGTGTCGGAATTTCGAGTGAAATTAAGAGATTCAATTTTAAAATATGATTAGTTTTTAAATCCACGTATATTATGCGTCTTTTCATCCCGATTTGCTAAATGTTGAGTTAATATTTTTTAAAGTGGCGCAGCGCATAGTAGTACAAATAAAACTTGCCAGCCAATTAGAGCTCACAAAGCCCAGAAAGCTTTCTGTTTACTCAAATTTTCTTCCGCGCGGCCATGACGTCAGGCTCAACTTAAGTTGCAATCAAGTTTAGTAGAATAATTCAAGTTTTGCAGCTACTGCGAAATTGACTCAACAGACCATCGTGTTGCTGTGAAAATACCACTTACCTACAGCTGTATGGTTAAATAACTTTCGATTGTTTCTGCAAAGTAATCGTGGGTGTATGCAATTTACCGCACTCAAAAATTGTGCTTCGCTACTCATGTGTATGGTTCTCTACCTTCAATATTTTTAAGTTTTCCGTAAATAAAGGGCTGCACTTTAGGAAGGAGCACTCACATTTTTATTGCAGTGTCCTGTGTTTTTGGAAGAAGTAATTTTAGGCCACAATGTTAGTGATTCATGCTTGCAAAAGTGGGGAAATTTTTAATTCTGCTCATATACTTAACCTTGGCTTATACCTTTAACGCGATACCAATGCGTGTTGCCGACATACCTCAATCGCCATCAAAATTAACGTGCTATTTGAACACCTAAAAATATTTCATCCTGACAACTTTTTCAACTAAAAACATTAAAATGGAAACATTTATAGCTAATTCTCCACAATGGTGCTCCGTGAACAATGAAATTTCAGGAATGCTGTGTGCCGCACGCCGCAATCGATCAAACTCGGTCCGATTAGTTCTGCGAATACTCGCTTGCTCGGGATTACTTCTCGAGATTCTTCTACGTTTGATATTACGAAAATAGTTAGCTGCTCTACATAAATCCATGACATAACTAAAAAGTTGAAAGGCGTCGTGAATCGGAAGACGCGGAAAACATAAACACGAATTCGCAAAGTGTAAACAAACCGATCGTTGCCAACGGCGGGTAACAAATACAGCCGAATTCGTGAGCCACGTAAGGGAATTATATATATGGATTGGTTAACAAGTCTACAAGGTGTGGGTTGAAACATAAATATCAATGATAAAACACTGGTGTTCTGGTACTAGGTACAATTAAATATTCATTGGAGTACTGTTTTTTTTTCAGAATGTTGATTAATAATTTTTATTATTAGCAATATTTAATTAATATAATAATAACAGATAAAATTAACTATTCTGGATATTGAAAAAACATTTGAATTAAATTATTAATATAATAAGGAGATATATAATAAATATTCAAACTTTTTAGGGAAATTTATTCATGGAGTTGGTCTTGTGATGTATATTTGGAAAGTTGGTTTGTTTTTATTCTGCAAATTGTTTTTACTACGAATGTTTTATAAAGTGAGTTAAGCTCAGTGATTTGGGTTTTGCGATGCAATTCGAAAGGTTCTGCTGCGTCAGCAGTTAACAGGGGTTGGTGAGCGATAGCGAGCAGGGGGCGGTAGCTCCCTAGTTAAATAAAAATTAATTATTATAAAATTAAGTTTTTTCATTTCAAATTTCTTGACGTTGTCTCTTAAAATACACAATATTAAACAATTTGGGACAAAAACGAACACAATCGGCCCTATTCAGTCACTATGCTTGTAAACCCAATCTAAGATGGCGTTTTTTTTCCGAAATTGCGGATTTTCCCCAACACAGATATTTTGGGAATTTCAGGATATCAATAAGGACACTATCCTCAACATTTCCACCAATTTTCAGCCTGTTATATTAAATTTCTAATTTGCCTGGACAATAAAAAAACTACAGCAGAAAAAGACTGAAAAATTACTATCTTTCCTAGTTTTTAAAATTAAATCTTTAAGAATATTAACTTACTGCAACTGCATGATATCTCAAAAACGTACACTTAGACACGCATTTTATAAAAAATTGAGAATTTTATTCCAATAAGTTCGCTTGTTATAGCAGTTTTTAAGAAAAATTCAGTATGTAGCCACCGTTTTCTTTAAAATGGTGGAAAACTAATGACGGGATTTCTTAGAATTTTGGTATGGAATAGCCTAAAACCCTTCTAAACAACTTCCAGTTGTTTTGGTGTTGATATTTATTATAGTTAAGACACAGTATTAAACGAAAGAACTACAACAGAAAAAAATTACGAAAAAATTGCTATTTTAGCTTTTTTTTAAATTTATGGTTTAGAACCAACAATTGATGCATGAAACTTAAAGAACGCACTGAATAACGCATTTTAAAACAAGAACGAACATTTCAAACAAATTAGTTCGCCTGTTATAGCTGTTTTTATGAACTATGGAACAATCCAATATGGCCGAATTCTTTTTCAAAATGGCGGAAAACCCTTCACCGGATCTTTTGAGATTTTCAGGTGAGGCATCCTCAGACCCCCTTAATACATCCCAGGGTGTCGCTGCTTGTATTTCTAAATGTTTACCTCAAACCCTAATTTGACTGTACTAGGTGGTTCTTGGCGGAGTTCAGTAAGCGGCATTTCCAGGAAAGGGTTGGTTGTTTTGGGTTTTATGGCGCAAGGTTTCTAGGAAAAGGGATATCTGGTCTCAAAAACTTTTACTACTCTTTATTGGTCGTTTGCCTCAGGTCTGTGCAAGTGCAGTAGCGAGTTTTTAAACAAAAGAAAAAAATTATGCGAAAATCGTCGTTTGCTGTCTTTTTTTCAAATCACCATTTTGAAAAGAGAAATATCACCAGAATTAGCAAAAAAATCACATGCCTGCACCAATGCAGTTCTTGTTGTTCCAATGCAGTTCTGTTAATCCTGTCTTTTTTGGGCGTTTTTCCAAAAATTGT
The DNA here is from genome assembly GCA_024610705.1 of Tetragnatha versicolor. Lineage (NCBI taxonomy): Eukaryota > Metazoa > Arthropoda > Arachnida > Araneae > Tetragnathidae > Tetragnatha > Tetragnatha versicolor. The sequence goes on from JANDEH010000004.1 coordinate 2,029,150, forward strand.
TCCAAACTCCAGGACGATGCTTGTCCTGAGCTAGCCGGAAAGGGGTCTGTTACTGCATTAGACATACTGTTGGTTTAAGGGAGTAACATGAGGGGAGGGGGCAAATAAGATGACGTCATATATGGATGGGCCTTGTTTTAAACACAACAAAACATAAAATTAAAGTATTTAATCAGCTTACTAGATATTTTACAAAAAGAAAACAAAATGATGAAATGTATGAATATTTCAACAGTCTCAACCTCTTGGGGGATGTGGTGGTCTCATTCCAGGAGGTCCTAAAAGAAAACAAAAAAAATGTGATGCATTTTTGATGGAAGTCGAATCATGTCTAAGAAACCCTATGCTTACAAGTGACTTATGCAAAATGATATACTCAAAAATGTGATTACACAGACAAAAAATTTATTTGATCGAATTGCAGTTTGATTAGCACTTTTCAACGTAATTTTTCATGCTCTTTCTTTTTAAAATGAATTTGAAGATCATGCATATTGTCTATTGGCGGAAGAATCACATGTACGTATACCGTATCACAGGAGGAGTGCAGAACATGCATGTACCAACATTGTTTGGGGGAAATTTTTGCCCAAGTTTATAAAGAATAAAATAAGTATAAAAAGATTTTTTTAAAAACGCTTTTTATTGAAGTGTTCTAAAAGGTCAAAAATAATTTATTCGGTTTGACAAATAATTTTTTGGGAAGTAGAAAATACCTTTTTGGTAAGTAAAAAATAACTGATTTTCTAATCACTAAAAATAAAAAGCGTGGGCGCTAGTAATTTTTATATTTTTTTATTTATTTTTTAAAATATGTACAAATTCCCCCGAAGGTATGGACCCTTATAGGTCCTTTGATGTACCAAAGCCCATATTCAACACACACAAGGACAGTAACACTAATGCCGAACGAGGATTTGAACCCCAGATGTACGGCATTGCAGTCAGATGCTCTAACCACTAGGCCATTACATCAGCATTTATGTATAATTTTACATAAATAAAAATACCTAATAGAGAATTTAAAGTGAATCCATTCCACTCAAACCTCATAAATGTGAAATTTGTAAATTTAACCTCATAGAACATAGAATAAAGTAGTTAGAATAAATAGTGAATGAAGAATTACTAGCACCCACGCTTTTATTTTTAGTGATTAGAAAATCAGTTATTTTCTACTTACCAAAAAGTTATTTTCTACTTCCCAAAAAATTATTTGTCAAACCGAATAAATTATTTTTGACCTTTTAGAACACTTCAATAAAAGCGTTTTTTAAAAAATCTTTTTTTTACTTATTTTATTTTCTACTTTTTAGTCATGGTATTTTTTTAACAAAAACTCACAAGAAAAAATGTATTAATTTCAACCATATTTAATCTTATGTTGGGATGGAATTTTAGTTTTCTACTATATATGATGGGGAAACATACCGCGCATCCACTCACTCCCCGATGAAATCCATCAATATCAAAAAGATTCACAAGAAAAAGCATTTCAATAAAATAAAAATAACCAATCGTAAGCCCAGACAAAAATAAAACTCAGAATTAGTGTATCAAAGGAGCAAACAGTATTATCCAGTCTTTTCAGTAGTCCATAAATTATAAAAGTAGCATATTTTTCTTCTCACGCGATTCCTCGGAATGGGACACCAATTTTCGGCGATTTCTCTCTTCTGGCGATTTCTTTCTCGCGGTCATTATCTTAAATCACTAATTATCTTAACTAAGGTGAGAAATCACGTTTTAAAGATTGAATATTGTAGTGATATAAACCTAATACATTATCTTACAGGTTTTGGGAACCATTGGCTTCACGGAAGTGTCAAATTTGAATTAAACGGATAATTAAAAACACTCGTTAATTACCTTAATTACAGAGGTTTTGACTAGTTGATTATTGAATATTGCTCATCGGGTTTACACCATAAGTTTCAGAACTTTATATCGTTTGGAAGTGCCTAAAATTTTATGTACAAGAATCCAAAATGTGTTTTTGAAATTAGCAGTTTATCGTCGATAATTAACATAATTGCTAGGCAATTCAATTCCAAACTTTGAGGGTTGATAGTACTCATCAAGACGAACAAGAATTGATGCGGAAAGGGGGGTCGCAGTTACACCGTTAAAGAGCTAGGTCCTAAAGTAGTGCGAGAGCGTTACAAAAGGACGTTTTGCCAAGGCCCGTTTAACGAAAAAAAACATAATGAAATGAAAAAATTTATTGCATGAGGTACAGCAGTATCCGTACTACTTGCATCATAAATTTGATAGAAATTGGACCACTTGCTAAACCGTGGGGTGAGTTTTAAAATGCGCAGTATTAATCTTCTAGCCAAAGAATGGAGTTCCATTAATGGTATTTAGAAAAATGATGATCGGGGAAGGAATTTTCAATGATCATACATTGATCATTGAAACTGTATGATCATTGAAAATTCCTTCCCCGATCCTCATTTTTCTAAATAGCATTACACTAATGTAAAGGAACTCCATTCTTCGGCTAAAAGATTAATATTGCATGTTTTAAAACTCACTCTACAGTTTAGTAAGTGCTCCAATTCGGCAGGTTGTGCAGCATATACCGGCCTTGACAGAGGGGTCTTTAAGATCCTTGCTGACCCAAATCCGAAAAGGCCTGCAGCTGAAGAGTCCACCCCTTCACAAGAGGAGGACACGACAACTGCAAAAGCATCCACCTCTCAGGTAGGTACACCTGATGCCTCTGAGGCAGCTGATACTCTATCTGTGAGTGAGGAACTTCTTTTGCTAGGTGGGCTGGAAATTGATACCGGTTCTGAGGGTACACTACAACCTTCCTCACCTGGATCTGAGGCAAGCGACTCCAATCTTTTGGAAGTAGAGCCTAAAGGAGCTAATACATAAGCTCTTGCGATCTGGCTGCTCCACCCTACTCTAATGAGCATAGGAATTGATGCATGCCAAATAAACCTTCATCATAGCCGTTCTGCTTCTGCTATCCTCAGTAGAAGGCTGGCTATGGGTCAGGCAGACATTGCACTGGTGCAGGAACCCTGGACCCGAAATGGTAACATTATGGGTCTAGGTGCTAAAGGTTACAATATCATATATGATAGAAACTGTGACAGACCTAGAGCTTGCATTTTAGTGAGCACTAAGTTAAATGTAATCAACTTAGTTGATTATCTTTCAGGTGATTGTGTTGCCATTAAGGTAATCTACAAATCTCCTCAAGGTCATAAGGATGAGATGGTCTTTCTGTCGGCATATCTCCCTTATGAAGAACTTGATCCGCTCTCAAGTACAATAATTGGTATCTTAGACCATTGTACTGAGACACGTACTAAGATTATTCTTGGTTTTGATGCAAATTCTCATCACATTCTTTGGGGCAGCAATGACTGCAACAAACGTGGTGAAGAACTTATTGAGTATATTCTTAAATATAATTTATTTATTTTAAATAAAGGCAATGAACCTACCTTTGTTAATGTAAAACGAAGGGAAGTTATTGATATCACTCTATGCAATTCTCTTTGCTCAGAGTATGTAAACAATTGGAAGGTATCGGACGAAGTCACTTTGTCTGACCACAAACTAATTGTTTTTTCAGTTTTAGGTCCATCATGGACCTTAAACGAGGGTAGGAACCCAAAGAAGACGAATTGGGATTCCTACAGAACTTCATTGGAAGAAGAAATTGGAGAGAATTTTGGTAAGTTCACTACTGTTAATGACGTGGACTTGGCTGTGGATAAACTACAGCATGCTATTTTACAGTCATACTATAATAATTGTACAGTTTCTCGCACCACCACTCGAAAAATTGTTCCTTGGTGGAGTAAAGAACTTGCTACTTTACGCTGCAAATGCAGAAAGCTGTTTAATAAAGCAAAAAAGACAGGAGAGTGGGATATCTATCGTACTGCTCTCACTGATTATAATAAGGCTGTCAGGCTTGCAAAAACCAAGTCATGGCAATCGTACTGTGATAGCATAGATGATATATCTGCTACATCAAAACTTGTCAAATTAATGTCAAAAGACAAGAGTTGTGGACTCAACACAGTCAAGCTGGCAAATGGCAAATTTGCCTCCTCAGGGAAAGAAATACTGGATGAAATGTTCAGAATACACTTTCCGGGTTCCAGAGAGGTAGCTACGGTAGCTACACACAATCAGACTACACTTACATGCAGTAAAAATCATTGGGACACTGCAAAAAAGGTAGTAGGTCACGACAAAATTGTTTGGGCAATAAACTCATTTAAGCCCTACAAATCTCCAGGTGTAGATGAGATTTTTCCAGCCCTTCTGAAAGAAGGTTTAAAGATACTGGTTCCAATTCTTTGTAGAATATTCAGAGCCTGTATAGCATATGAATTTGTCCCCTCCTCATGGAGGCAGACCAAGGTAATCTTCCTACCAAAAGTCGGTAAAGAAAATTACCATGAGGCCAAATCCTTTCGGCCAATTAGCCTTACGTCTTTCTTACTTAAAACTTTGGAAAAACCCATTGATAAGTATATTAGAGAGAATGTATTGAAAGAGAGACCATTGTCAGTCTTTCAACATGCTTATCAGCCTGGTAAATCCACTGATACTGCTCTGTATGATCTTTCATATATATTAGAAAAGAATGTAAAGGAGAAAGAGATAGCACTTGCTATCTTTCTTGACATCGAGGGAGCCTTTGATAAAGTTCCTATTTTATCTATTGTTCAAGCTCTTGAACTAAAAGGTGTCAACAAGACAATTGTTAACTGGATTAGTAGTCTTTTGAAGACAAGACATGTACGAGCTACACTTCTTGGCGATACTCTGTCTCAAGCTACTGCTGGATGTCCACAAGGAGGAGTCCTCTCCCCTATTCTGTGGTGCCTGGTTGTAGATTCTCTTTGAGATCTTTACGCAAATTGGCGTTTCTTGCATTGGCTATGCTGATGATGTAGTAATTATCACCAGGGGCAAATTTATTAACACAATCTGTGATGTGATGAACAAAGCCCTACGTGGCATTGAAACATGGTGTCACAAAGAGGGTCTTTCTGTCAATCCTCAGAAAACCACTATGGTAGCCTTTACTAGGAAGACTGCTACACTGAATATTAACATCAAGTTTTTCAATCAGACGCTTATATGTTCTGAAGAGGTTAAGTTCTTAGGTGTCTTTTTTGACAAGAGGCTTAACTGGTCAAAACATTCTGAGTACTGTATCAATAAAGCCAAGAGAATCTTTTGGAGCTGTAGAAATGCAATTGGGAGAACTTGGGGACTCAATCCCAGGATACTCAACTGGATTTATTCGATGATTATTTGTCCTATCCTCACCTACGGATCAGTAGTATGGTGGTCTAGGACTAAATCTCAAATCTGCAAAAAGAATCTTGCCAAAATTCAAAGGATGGTTTGTGTTGCAATATCTGGTTGCATAAGAACTACTCCCACTGCCACTCTGGAACTTCTTCTAGGGATGCATCCACTACATATGAGGGTTGAAGCTGAGGCTCTCATATGTGTAAAGAGATTAAAAAATCTAGGTCACTGGAGGGATTACTCTAAATACCTCTCTTGGGGCGACTTACACACCTAGGTTACTGAGCATCATCTGTAATATGCCTTGTGATGTCATGACTGTAAGATTTGGCTTTCACAAGCCTTTTAAGATTCTCTTCCCAACAAGGAATGAATGGAAAACCGATCTGCCAATTACCACCAATACCATTGTGTGGTTTACTGATGGATCTAAGTTAAACAACTCTACTGGAGCAGGTGTTTTTTGTCCTCTGGATGAAACTAAAGAGTTCTATCCACTGGGTGAATTTTCAACAGTTTTTCAATCTGAGATATATGCTATCCTCATGCGCTGTAAAATATGCATATATAGGGGCTTTCGCGACAAATGTATATCCATCTGTTCAGATAGCTAGGCAGCCCTTTTGGCTCTGCAAAAATCCAGTTTTACTTCACCTCTGGTATGGGAATGTTACCTTAACCTCTGTGATCTGGCTGCTCATAATAATGTCTCATTGTTTTGGGTTCCGGGTCACTCGGGGATTCCAGGAAATGAAATGGCTGATGAGCTGGCTAGACTGGGTTCTGGCACTCCCTTTTATGGTCCAGAGCCAGCCTTAGGACTTTCCGGTGAAACTATCAGAGGTACTGTACTTTCTATTTTTAGGGATCAACAGTATAAAGAGTGGCGTCACTCGACGGATCAAAGACAAGCCAGAGAGCTTAATGCAGGCTGCCCAAGCTCTCGTCAAAAGGAGCTTTTTAAGCTCAATCGCAATGGTATTCGCAGAGCCGTAGGTTTGCTAACTGGACATAGTACTCTACGGAGGCATCTCACAATCATGAACGTTCTAAACGATCCATTATGTAGGGGATGCAGGGACAGTGAAGAAACTGTTGTCCACATTCTGTGTGAATGCGAGAATCTCTCTGCTCACAGATTTGAGCACCTTGGGAGTCATTTGCTTGAGCCTTGGGAGCTCCAGGACGTTCCTGTAAGGTCATTACTGAACTTTGCTTCAGCCACTGGTTTCTTTCAATAAGAAGCAGGGATTTACTTCCAGGGGATAGTACAATAGACCTCAGGTCGCAGTGCTTGGTCCTCTGTGGACCCCCCTAAACAAGTCATAAGTCATAAGTGGTCCAATTTCTATCAAATTTATGATGTAAGTAGTACGGATACTGCTGTACCTCATGCAATAAATTTTTTCATTTCATTATGTTTTTTTTTTCGTTTAACGGGCCTTGGCAAAACGTCCTTTTGTAACGCTCTCGCACTACATTAGGACCTAGCTCTTTAACGGTGTAACTGCGACCCCCCTTTCCACATCAATTCTTGTCCGTCTTGATGAGTACTATCACCCCTCAAAGTTTGGCGGACCATTTCAGAATAACCCTGTATGTAAAACATCATTGTACACGTTTTTGTGGTCATAGTCCTTTGGGAAAGGTCTCAAATTTGAGATATTCGGATAATCGAAATTACTCCTTTATTAACTTAATTACAGTGGTTTTGATTGGTTGATGATTGAATATTGCATTGTCATGGGAATTCTACCATGGTGCAAAGTTTCAGAACTGTATATCGTTTGGAAGTGCCTGAAATTTTATGTACAAAAATCCAAAACATGCATTCAAAAAAAGTGATTAATCATCTATAATTACTGGGCAATTCTCGTTTTGGCTTTTGAATATGAAGTTATGCCTAATACACTATTATGCACGTTTTAGGGGGCATAGACCTTTGGGAAAGGTCTCAAATTCTGTTTTTTTTGTTAATTAAAAATACTCGTTAATTAACTTAATCCTTTGGTTGTTTGACTAGATAATGGTTGGATATTGGAGTGTCATGAGGGTTACACCGATGTGTAAAGTTTCGGGGCCCTTACATATCGGGAAGTGCCCGAAAATCGAGTTTTAAAATTCCACCCGTAAAACGAAGCCAAAAGCAAGTAGAATAAAAGCGTTTAAAAACCTACAAATCTAAGTTGTTATTGGAAACAAAAGTATTTTGGATGCTGACAGTATTATGTCATCCAAATTCTAAAGAAATTAGGTAAAACCTACGGTTGTATCGTGGGAAAATACAGACCTACGCTGAAAAAATTAGTTTGCTTGGTGGAGTTGGATTTTCATTCGTTTTGACTGATATGCAGGAAAAACAACCTATCTAAGATGGGAGTGTGGTGATTTTCATTAAAAATCGCACTCTTAGTTAAATTACAATGATGCTTTTGTAGTTACGGCAGGGGTGGAAAATCCAAAACTTATTTTTGTATCAGCTTTAGGGCAGTTTTGTATCAAGTCAAAATGCATTTTTGTATAAGTTTTTAGTGGTTTTGTATCGAGGCAAATTTCATTTCCGTATCAGTTTACAGTGAATCTGCATCAGGCTCAGGGTTGGCAAAAAACCGGGTTTTTTAAAAAAAAAACGGGTTTATTTGGTTTTTTTGGTTTAAACCAAGTTTTTTTAGAATTTTTTTTTATCAGAATAAGTTATTTTAGCATTGATGTTTGAAATTGAGTTGTAAATGAGACATTTATTTCAGGGGTTGTTTATAATTGATAAATGATTTGTATATTTCAATTAATTAATTAAAATTAAATTAATTTGTTTTAAAAATAATTTTTGTTTCTAAAATATTCCAATTTGAATATCTAATATTATTGTAGTGAATAAAAATCAGTGTTAATTTATCTTGGATAAATGGTTGAAATAATCAAATTATTTATCTTAATTATATATGGATTAATTTATGAACTTAAGAAATTTCTTTAGAAAGAGAAAATTTTATTTTTTAAATGAGAAGTAAAAGTGAAATGTAAACAACTAATGTTAATTGAAATTGGATAATTGATAAAGATAATTAATTTGATTAATTATTAAATGGTAAAATAATAAAATTAATTATATGGATTATTTATGAACTTAAGAAATTTCTTTAGAAAGAGAAAATTTAACTTTTTTAATAAATAAAAGGGAAATGTAAGCAACTAATGTTAATTGAAATTGGATAAATGATTGAGATAATTAATCCGATTAAGGAAATTAACGGTTTTTATTAATTTAGTAAAAAACCCAACTGGTTTTTATCTGTTTATAAACAAACCAACTGGTTTTTAGTTTTTATCATTAAAGAAATCAACGGTTTTTATTAATTTACTAAAAAAACCAACTGGTTTTTATGACTGACAAATAAGACAAATTGGTTTTATTAATTAATTAAAATCCAAGCCATATTTTATCAGTGAAAAACAGATAACTTTTGTGTATGTTTAGTTACTCTTTGAAATAATGCTTCATTTTAAAGGAAATTAATAAATGAACTATCTCTTGCAAAATATAATAAGTTTAACTTAAGCATTTAAGGTTAAGTTTAGAGAGAATTCAATAATTAAAACCATTAAATTAAAAGATTTCTGATTTTTAATCACCTTAAAATGTCAATTTTTTGATAAATCTGACCTTTTAATTTTGTGCAAAAGATTATACTTAATAACACTTTCTTTAAAAAATCCTGAAAATATTTTACAATTTCTAAAAAAACCAAAAAAACCAAGTGTTTTTTTTGGTAAAAAAACCATGGTTTAAACCGGCCAACCCTGATCAGGCTAATCTAATAGTTAGGTTTATATAATGCAACAAGGTTCATTGGTTCATACACATACACATTTTCATTCATTTCAAAATCAAGGAATATTCCAGGAGTTTTCAGTAAGTGTTTTTTAAAAAATTCAAGGAGTACTTTTTTTATATAACTTAAGAAAGGCAAATTTTTTACACGACTTCAAACACATACTGCATTCCGATTCCTGAATCAGTTTTGAAAACAACTTTAAAAGTCAAAATGTAACTAAAATCAAATAAAAATAAAGGAAATTAGTTAATAGAATAATTATTTATGTAAAAATTAAATTGCAAAAACGATATTGTCAAAAACTTTTAGTTAAATAGAAAAAAGTAAGAAATTATTTTTGAAGGTATTTTGAGAGTCTTATGAATCAGATCAGATACCTAAAACAGGTAATAATCTAACAAGATTTTTAAAAAAACACTGTATTATCAACTTATTAAGTTGCTATAAAGCGACCGTTCATTAAAATTTACAACTTAGAAAATCCTTTTAAGTTGAAAATACTAAATAAAATAGAGAAAAATCATCTAATTAGACTTATCAGGCTGGTCTGACCAAAGTAAATTTGTTTTTTCTGCATCGCCGTTGAAGCTAACTTCAACTGACGTCCGTAAGTCCGTAGGAAAAGCAGTCCCGGAAAAAATGGAACTGTCGTGAAAGGTAGCTATTTTCCCGATTTCCGGAACACTAAACAGAACACCTGACTTGTGGGCTTCTAATCACGGTAAAGTTGTTTTTTCTACTTTGCAATAATGACGCAAGAAGAAGCCAACTTGAATCGGCAACTACGGCCGTCTACGAAAGTCGCGGGAAGAACGGAACATTCCGGAAAAAAAAACCCGAAACTTCGCTGCGGATTGAAACCTATTGGATATATTTAGAATAAATATTCAGGTTGAAAATCAAAGAGTTTTTAAGGAGTACAACCCAAATTCAAGGAGTTTCCATAGTGCTTGAAAATGAAATTAATTTTCAAGGAGCGTACAAACCCTGCTTATCACCATAAAACACTGCCAAAAATCAAATCAAAGCACTTGTCTGCCGTCGGAAAGGCGGACGAAAACCGGTTTTCTCTGCCTTCAACAATGCAGAGAAACCGGTTTTTCTCCGCCAAGCAACGGTAGACAAGTTACTAATCGTCCTATTTCCACCCCGTTTCATAGCGATCCTAGCGGGAAGAGAATCGATCATAGTTACGTTAGGCAAGCAAAGGTCTCAAGCAACCAACCAACCAATCTATCAAAGTGGCTGAGGATTGGTTCTTTTCTTATCAGTTGGATTTTCAGGGTTACCGATTCAGATTGAACGTATTATCGCATTTTTGGCGCAAAAATGGGATATTTTGCCATTTTTGGCGCAGTTAACCAATTTCGGCGCAGATTTTCCACCCCCTGGTTACGGGGAAATTTTGATGAAACTATGGAGACATTTTCGGGCAAAATTATGTTCTGAGGAAATACTGGGACCTAGGACATTTTCTGCACCCCTGCTGTATGATAAATATGACAACCTACCTCCTCTCATCATGCCAGGAGGGGGGCCACGCATTCCAGGAGGCCCACCCATTTGCTGCATCCCGCGTCCCATTGGAGGCATACCACGACCCATCATACCGGGGGGTGGTCCCATCATTCCAGGGGGAGGTCCTCCCCGGCCAGGCATGGGTGGCCCAGGCATGCGCTGAGGGCCAGGGGGTGGGGGTCGCATCTGAGGGGGAGCAGCCGCCGCAGTTGCTGCACGACCTTGAGGGGTCATCACTGAGGGAGAAGGGCCTCCCACACCTCTCACTGGACCTTGGAGACCTAAAGAGGACGGATCTGTTACTTTCCAATGAAAAAAAATGAGGAGTTCTCTACGGGTAACTCATTTGACAAAATAACTTTAGTCAAATGAGTTACCAGTAGAGTACCACTCATATTTATCTATACAGCCTAGCAACAAAAATTCCTAAGTCAGGAGTTTTACATTTTTAGTAAAATGTCAACTGATATTACAATTAATTTTACAGAAATGAGATTGACAATAAAAACTCTGATAAGTACAAGAATGACATGTAATTTATATGTATTATTACACTCTTTAGATTTATACCTTAATTAAAAAATAAATCAGAAAATCTAATAGACAATGATAAATAATTGTTAAAATAAATATTTTAATTTAAAAAAGTAACTAAGTTAAATGATCCTATAAGATTAATTAAAGAAGATCAATTTACAAATTATTTTAAAATCACTGACAAAATAAATATTGTCCTGTGTGTAGTAAAGATTTTTTTTATTGAACAGTCTACATTTGGATGTGAGAATTTTTGAATCTTTAAATAGGATGCCGAAAATCAGGAAGAAGATAAAACTCCCTTCTTATTCATTTGAGATTGTAAACCAAAACAAATAAGATCATTTAGTGGTCTCAAACATGAAAATTTAGCATAAGAAAAATCCTCTAAGTCATGAAAATTCACACAAAATGATAAAGTATAATTTTTAGTTTAAAAACCATTTTTTTTTCATTTGTCAGAAATTTTTGTAGAAAAATTCAAAAGTCTGAAAACTCTCATCCCTGAGTTTAAGTAAGGAAGAACTAATAGACCATCTCTGGTATAAAAAAAACTTGGTACCGCTGCGAGCACCTCATTTCAACTTTTAATTTTAAATTTTATTTAGTTTTAGTCTGTATATAGTATTTTAACTTTTATTGATTTCCAAAACTTAAATTTTAACTTTTACCTTAACTGTTTTCCTTTGTATACAGGGTGTTTCAAAATTGCGTTGCACAGCTTTTATTCGGAACCAACGCCTCCTAGGGTCTTGGAAGTAAGGTCTACCTCTAGGTAATTGAGCCTGGAGAATCCATTGAGATGACTTACAGCGCCCCTAGCGACGAAATTAAAAAGTTAAAAATTAATTTAAAAACTAAAGGAGACAGAGCAAAAACCTCAGTACAAGTATTGTTGCCAACGTCATGAAGAACTCACTGAAAAAATTTTATCAAAATATCTTGAATATTCGCGGAGATATTAGCATGTGAAAATAGCCCTTTTTCAGGGGTCAAAAAAGAAAAAGTTCACATATTTGCAAAATTTTCAGTGTTATTGTGTAGTTTTGTGTTTTTTTAGTTGAATGAACACAAAATTTAATCAAAAAATAAAATTTGCAAATATCCGAACTTTTTCTTTTTTGACCCCTGAAAAAGTGCTTTTTTCACAAGCTAATATCTCCGCGAATATTCAAGATATTTTAATTAAATTTTTTCAGTGAGTTCTTCATGACGTTGGCAACAATACTCTCATTGAGGTTTTTGCTTTATCTCCTTTAGTTTTTAAATTAATTTTTTTAACTTTTTAATTTCGCCTCTAGGGGCGCTGTAAGTCATCTCATAGGGGTAACCCTTACTTCTATTACCCTAGGACAGCGTTTCTCAACCGGGGTTCCGCGGAACCCTGGGGTTCCGCGAGGCTTCCTCAAGGGTTCCGCGAAGGATCCGGAAATCTTTTTTTTTGTTCTAGTTTACATTTTAGAATAGCCCTAATAATATTAGGCATCAGCCAGCCAAATGTGAAGAAGTATTTTTCCGTTGAACATTTTCTTCTGTAGCCCTTGGGTGTTTGTTCTACGAAGAGTTTGGAAAGAACATTAACACTAGTTTGAAGGGGAATTTCAAATAAATTTCTGAGGAAGGACTCCTGCCCCCTTGAAATTTTGGCGCTTATTATATTTCCCCCTTGAAAGTTCTATGTTTTACAAGGAAATTTTCTTTTCAGATGTAACCCAAAAGATCTTAAAATACACTGAAACTCCTACTTTAAGTGGCAAGTTTCGAAAAATTTCTAAGGAGAACTCCCTAACTTCTATCTAAAATGTTGACGTCTGTTATAGAGCGTTTTTCCCTTGAACATTCTGTTGTCTCAGGAATATTTTTTCCTTGGGTGTTCCACAAAAAGGTTGAAAAAGAAGATAAAACACTAGTTTAAAGGGTAATTTTCAAAATAAATTCTGAGGGAGGACAAAATAGCAAGACAAAATATTGTTGCATGGCAGTGGCGTATATAAGGCGGGCCGAGGGGGCCCCTTATTTTACATTTATAATTTAACATTTTTAATATTATTTTACATTTAGAGTATTGGTGAAAAAAGGCAACCAGCATTTCTTACCCCTTATTCTTGGTCAGTAACGGCCGTATTGACCATCGTGGTTCAACCATGGATTGAAGGATTATCCGCTGATCCTAACTAAAACGTTATCGACCACCCCCAACTAACGAATAACCATTGGTTTTTTCACCCAAAATCTGACCACCCAACTTTGGTGGGTTATCCGTGGATCGGTGGATAATTTTTGCGAAAATGGACATTTAAGAAGAATTTGATCACAAATTATATTTATATTTGAGTATATTTGCTTTAATCATCAAAATAATGGTTGATTAAAGTATAATAATAAAGAAATCTGATCGTGAAAAACACGCATTAAAATTAACCAGATAGTTTAGAGTTAGCACTCGTTTTGATAGATGGCGCTCTTACAATTTATTCAGGTATTAAATATTTAGCACGGCTATTACCTAAGTTTCAAAATTTTTTTCTTTTAATTATTAATTCTTTAAAATTCTTAAAAAAATATCCTATTTTTAGAGAGGTGAATCAATATTTTTAGATAAGTGTGAGTATTTTAAAAATAATATTGAAATAAACCCATTCAGTGTACATTAGATCAACAAAACAATTTCCAATATAAAGCAGGAAATATAGAACACCAGTTCAAGTCATTTCCTGTTATTGGTTGTATAGTTATTATTAGTTGTGATAGAAATGTTTTAAAGCAGGTAGAGAATTTTATAGGAAATAATTTACACTGGACTATGAACTTGAGTGAACAGCGTGCGATCCCGGACTCGATAGCTGGCGTCATCGCGGTCCAATCAGAAGTGGCGTTACTTACAAAACTGCTGTTTGAAGAAACCATGATTGTCGGTTGTTCGTCGATAACAACCATCGGAAAAACCACGATCATGGTTTGTAGGATCAGTGAATAATCTATGGATCGGCTCGCGCTGGTTAATACGGCCGTAAGAACTTCAAAACCGATCAAGAAGATCCACGCCACCCATATTTTTGTTATACGATCCAACTATTCCCGGTTTGGTTAATCAATTTTCTTTTTAAATTTTGGGCACCAACGTTTTGCCTGTTCCATAGGATCCATAGCTTCAAAATTTGAAGCTAAACACACCACTTTGTTATCCTTCCATTTTACAACTCTAATATCCTTTGTTATGTTGAGTCGGATAAAAATTTTATCTGCATTTTTACGCTAAAATTGAGGCAAGATTCTTCTTAAACACTTCTCACTAGCTGAACGTAAAATCTAGAATGCAGAGCTAACATTTCTCATACACGGGAGCATTCCTCAAACATGTTTTCTCAGAAATAGCCCTAATAATATTAGGCATCAGCCAGCCAAATGTGAAGAAGTATTTTTCCGTTGAACATTTTCTTCTGTAGCCCTTGGGTGTTTGTTCTACGAAGAGTTTGAAAAGAACATTAACACTAGTTTGAAGGGGAATTTCAAATAAATTTCTGAGGAAGGACTCCTGCCCCCTTGAAATTTTGGCGCTTATTATATTTCCCCCTTGAAAGTTCTATGTTTTACAAGGAAATTTTCTTTTCAGATGTAACCCAAAAGATCTTAAAATACACTGAAACTCCTACTTTAAGTGGCAAGTTTCGAAAAATTTCTAAGGAGAACTCCCTAACTTCTATCTAAAATTTTGACGTCTGTTATAGAGCGTTTTTCCCTTGAACATTCTGTTGTCTCAGGAATATTTTTTCCTTGGGTGTTCCACAAAAAGGTTGAAAAAGAAGAAAAAACACTAGTTTAAAGGGTAATTTTCAAAATAAATTCTGAGGGAGGACAAAATAGCAAGACAAAATATTGTTGCATGGCAGTGGCGTATATAAGGCGGGCCGAGGGGGCCCCTTACCTTCCCCGAAATTTGGACTCTGAATATCAAAACATGTTAAAACCCTGTTATTTAGGGTCAATTTATAAAAATTTTTCTGGGGGAGGGCCCCCAAACCCTCATTAGTACATGAAATTGTGTTATTTTCAATTTCTTATAATTACTTTCATGAAAATTGAAATCCCACCTAAAAATGCATGTCCAAGATTTGGACTAAATGTACCAAAAACAAGTTAAAACCTAGTTTTTAGGGCCAAATTTCTAAAAAATTTCTGGGGGAGAACCTCCAAACCCCCCTCCCTCCTCGGAACGTTATTAATCACAATTTTTATTACTTTAAGTTCTCATGGACACAAATTTCACATAAAAATGCATTAAAAAGCTACGTCAAACCTATTTTAAATATACTTTTGAGCGGTTGAGTAATAATTTTGGGCCCCTCCCGAAATAAATTTCTATATACGCCACTGTTGTATGGACATTAGGGTTCCCCCGAACTTGGACATTATCAAAAGGGTTCCGTGAGTAAAAAGGTTGAGAAACACTGCCCTAGGAGGCGTTGGTTCCGAATAAAAGCCGTGCAACGCAATTTTGAATCAGGGACAGGAGAGTCAGACAAGAACGGGAACAGGAGAGAATAAGGCTATACGAGTTGGAATTGAAGCGGGGAATGCAGTGAAGAAAGAGACTGATGGGGAGGACAGAATTCAACTTGCCCAGATAACAGGCACCGGAGCCGATTTTTCGTAAAAAAAATAGGAAAAATAGGAGAATTTAAGAAAAAATAGGAGAAAAAAAGGATTATTTTTCTTAAAAAAATAGGAGAAAAAAGGAATATTTTTCTTAAATATGAGTTAAACTAACACAACAGGGATGCCAACCTGTGCTTGTGCCGACGCCCATTTCGTTTTGAGTGCTCCCGCGATGCCGCAAAAAATCTATATTTTTTTTGCTCATTTTTCGATTCTTCGCTTATATTTTAAAAACTATAAATTTCTCGAAGATAATTTCAATTACAAAGTTAAAGTAAACCAAATTTCCTACAAAATTCACTAGTCAACTTTGATTTTCCGAAGAGTGGTTTTGACGCTAGAGCGCGCTGAAAAACATCGATATTTTGGCCTTTCCGCAAAAAAAGGAAAACGCGCGCTTCTACCCTCTACAAAATGAAAACTATTTAAGATATTACCAAAAATTTTATACCACGTTAAAGAGAATTTAATTTTATATAAATAATGTGCTTTCCATTACCATTTTTTGCGAAGGGGGGAGGGAGTGAAGCAAAGATCGATAATAAAACAGTCGCGGCTCGCAGACCGAACGGACTTTTGCGGTTGTTAATCTGCAATCTGAGCCTGAGCTTTATTTCCGGTATATTACTACTAATAAAATGGATTGTTTTGGATGAATTGGTGACTACGCATAAGCATGCTTAAAAAAATAAAATAAAATTAATTTATGAAATATTGGGTGTTGTAAGCGAAATTTCAATAAATTTTTTAAATTCCTATGTAAAATTATGGAAGTATTTTAATGAAAGAATTTTTATGTTTTTTCCATCGCTAAATCCGAATTTGAAATTTATTTCAATTTGAAAGTAATCTTCACATCAAAAACTGCAAAAAATCTCAATTTTTTTCGGTTTTTCACATCGATTTTCTAAAACAATAATTATTTTACGAAAAATAGCATGAAACCAAATTAAAGTACGTACAATTTCCTATAAGATGCACTGGTTCATTTTTATTTTGCAAGGAGGGGTGACGTTTTATAGCGTTTTGAAATTAAGATATTTTTTGCTTTTCTACAAAAAGTAATGAATGATTTTGCCCACTACAGATCTAAATAAATTCTAGTTACCGACAAATAGCTTATACTAAATGAACGAACATTTAATTTCCTACAAAATGCACTGCTTATTTTAATTTTATAATGAGAGGTATTGACGCTAGAGCGCGCTGAATTACAGCTGTTTCCTGACTTAACACAAAAACATGAAAATTGCTTTTCTTCAAAATGCTATAAAATGTACAACGCTCGTCGCAAAATAAAAATGAACAAGTGCATCTTATAAGAAATTTTACGTTATTTAATTTGGTTGCATGCTATTATTCGTAAAATGAATATTTGCTAAGAAAATTGACGAAAAATCGAAAAAAAGAGCAAAAATTTGATATTTTTTGCAATTTTTGATGTGAAGATGACTTTCAAAATTAAAATAAACTTTAAATTCGGATTTAGCGATGCAAAAAACATATAAACTCGTTTATTAAACACTCCCATAATTTAATATAAGAATTTAAAAAAAATATTTAAATTCTGCTTAAAACACCCAATATTTCATAAATAAATTTAAAAATTTATTTTTTTAAGCATGCGTAGTCATCAATTTATCCAAAACAACCCATTTTATTGGTAAATAAAATATCTTTGCTTCGCTCCCTCTCTCCCCTTCTCAAACAATAATCATGGAAAGCACGTTTTTTATAGAAAATTAAATGCTCTTTCACGTGGTATAAAATTTTTGTTGATAACTTGAATAATTTTCATTTTGTAGCGGGTAGAAGCACGCGTTTTCCTTTTTTTTGCGGAAAGGCCAAAAAATCGATGTTTGTCAGCGCGCTCTAGCGGCCAAACCACTCTTCAGAAAATCAAAGTTGATGAGCGCATTTTGTAGGAAATTTTGTTTACTTTAACTTTGTAATTGAAATTATCTGCGAGAAATTTTTAGTTTTTTAAATATTGGCGAAGAATCGAAAAAAGATAAAAAAAATATCAATTTTTTGTGATTTTCGATATGAAGCCGCCCCCCACTTGGGAGCAAACCTCAGATTCGTAATCAGCGCCCTCAAAAACATAAAACCGTCGAAAAAAAACTTCTGTCGTTTACCTGGGCTAAAGGCCCATTTCCATGACGCTTTTTTTCTGCGCTGAAAATCGGCACGCGGATGATGTTGGCGAGACTTTGGTTGACAAAGTTATTCCCTTTGCCGATTTTCATGCTGCCATCTATCAAAAATGTCACAAGTAATTATACACTGATAGTACAACTTTTTACAGGCACTAGATGCCCATTACTTTCGTAATATATTAATGTCTGAGGACTTATTTTGTTAATAAATAGCTGTTTTAGATTTTTTGGAACTATTAAATGGGCCACAAAAAGTGTAATTGCAATCGGAACCTGGTGGCGAGTAGAAATATCTAGTTTAAAATATATCGGGTTCTCCTTCCCATCTCATTCTCGTCTGGATTCCCATTCGTGTTAAAGTTTCTGAATAAGGCCCTAAAACTATTTTAGTACAAAATCTTTAAAGTAATTGCTTTTAAAGTAATAAAAAACGCTTTTCAAGATCGCGAGTGAGTGATCATGCTGCCATCTGTCAAAAGCGTCACAAGTAATTTTACACTGATAGTAAAAATTTTACAGGCACTAGATGTCCATTACTTTCGTAATATATTAATGTCTGAGGACTTATTATCGTGATAAATAACTGTTTTAGATTTTTTGGAACTATTAAAAGTGTAATAGCAATCGGAATGCGCTTCAAAACTATCAGATCCAATATGGATGACGCTGAAAGTCTTTCAGCGCCGAGAAAAAGTCCATCCATGCCGGGCTGAAAACCAGCTTCGGCGCGCTGGTTGAATACGCCTAGCCATTGGTCCGTAGGACTCACGTGACTACTAAAAAGAGTCAACCACCGCGGCGGCCACGCCGCGTCCCGCTGGAAGGAAACGAATCACTCCATTTCGTATGCCAAAGCGTTGACAACGGACCGATAGTATTGACATCAATCCATATCCACAACAAAACATAAACGAAGAAAGTCGATCCCAAGGGTTAAAAAAATAGGAAAAAAAGGATAAAAAAGCTGAAAAAAGGAGGAAAAATAAAATGGATCCTAAAAATAGGAAAAAAGGAGCTAATGTGAAAAAAACAGGAAAAATAGGAAAAAAAGGAGCGCTGCGGTGCCTGAGATAATGACAGTTTGATGACAAACGAGATGATACGAACTTATATTTGATTAACTTTGAGAGGAGAGCGAAAATGGCCAAGATCGGGTGGCTTACTTATTAAGCGTTTTGCCTGGAGACATATATAATACGGTGGCTAGAGAATCGCCTGAGGAGGCTGAAAATTACTATCAGTTAAGATCCTTATTCTTAAAAGGTACAGGTTAAATTCTGTAGAGGCATCGGCGGACCTGGAAAAAGTTGTAACCTTCCCCCGAACCTAATAGAATTTCCCCAAACCTTAGGTATTGCTCCAATGGAGCTGGCAGGGGCCTTTTCCCGAACCAGGTCAGGGTTGGAAAAAAATGTTTAAAATAAAAAACGTGTTTTTTTTTGTTTAAAACGTTTTATTTGTTTTATTACCCTCGACAAAGAAATGCTAAGAAAACCCATTATTTTTAAAAAATTTAAATTTGACTTTTCAAATTGAAATATGATTAATAAAACTATATATTTAAACACGCCACAGTTTGTTCATTGAAATGATTTCATAAGTTTTCTTCACATCATCGTGTTTTTTATCAAGTAATGTACTGCCTATGTCATGGCGATTTGCATCCATGCCTTATATTTCACACCATTTTTTAAGCTCCGAGTGATCTTCAAAATTGTGAGTTTGTTGCCTTATTAAAGGGAGCAACTTGCTAAAAAATATGTGTTTTGAACAAAGTGCTTTAAACGTAACCACCCTGAACCAGGTTCATAGGTTCGGGCACTTTTTCCAGGTCTGGGCATCTGAAATCCCCAGAGAAATCTTGGAGAGATAACGCCCACAAACTAAAGGATTACTTTACAGAGTTGATAAGTGATCTGCAGATCCAGACTTTTCAAGGATTTGCAGATCTGATGATCATTGAACATTTACAGGGCTCACACTCACTTTAAAATATTTGTATCAATTTTTGTATCAGATAAAACCAAGTTTTGTATCACAAAAGATGTCTTTTGTATCAGGTAAAACCAAGTTTCGTATCACAAAAATTGCCTTTTGTAGCAGGTAAAACCAAATTTTGTAGCATAAAAAATGTCTTTTGTAGCAATTCGATTGCAGGGAAGCTTTTGTAATTTACCCTTCATTACATTTTAAACATGCATCAGTAAAACTTTTCGTACGACATGAAAACCATTATTTTTATTACGACATATAATGTTCGTTTAGATTTAATTCATGAATAACTTAACTCTCTATTAAATAACTTAAACCTCTATTAATTTATCAGCTCTTATCCAATTTTTACACCTTATCAATTTTTATTTACTTGAGGTTATTAGGTCTAGTGATAATTCACCTCCTAAGTAATTAGTTCTGCCCATAGTAAACACTGGCATATATAGAAATTTATTTCGGGAGGGGCCCAAAATTGTTTCCCAGCCCCTCTCATGTATATTTAATTTTTTTTCAGTATATTCTTAGGCAAAATTTGCAACTTCAAGAACTTAATATTAAAAAGTTATGATGTATTAAGTTGGAACTGCAAAAGGGGGGTCTGGGGGGTCCTCCCCCAGAAATTTTTTGGAAATTAGACTCTAAAAACCAGGTTTTTAACTAGTTTTGGTACCCCTAGTTAGAATTTCGGATATAAATTTTCAGGTAAAATTTGATGAATTTAATGAAAAAGTTATAAATAATATAGTTTTAAGTACAGAAGGGTATATATGGGGGTCACACCCCAGAAAAATTTTAGAGATTAGATCCTAAAAACAGGATTTCAACTTGGTTTTGATACACTTTCCGAATTTCAGACATACATTCTCAGGTAGGATTTTGAACTTATTTTAAAAAAGTTTTGAATAATAAAATTCCAAGCACTCTAAAGGGGGTTTGGGGGGTCCTCCCCCAGAAATTTTTTCAAAATTTGACCCTAAAAAACAGGGTTTTAACTTGTTTTACTGGTTTCGGGGGGGGGGGCAGGGCCCCTTCGCCCCCCCCCTTATATACGCCACTGATAGTAAAGTTGTTTTTTCTACAATGTAAATTTAATAGTGGAAGGAAGCCAACTTCAATTAGGCGCCGGTAGGAAGCAATCGCGGATAAAACGGAACTTTCATGAAAAATCGCTATTTTTCGGCTTTTCAAGATCGTGATTCTAACCATCGGACATGATGGCTTTGACCACGTTAAAGTAGTTTTTCCTGCATTCTTATACTGACCCGAGATGAAGCCAACTTCAACTTGGCGTCCGCGGCCGTCGAAAATAGTCGCGGAAGGAACGGAATATACGCGGCGCACAAAACGAAACTTTCGCGAAAAGTCGCGGCTTTTTCCGCGATTTATCCGTTTCCAAACGCCTAGAAAAGGCAGACAAGACTTTAATTTGGCACAACAAGATTTGTTTACGTTTTCCCGGAGGAAAAATGTAAAAAAACGTAAATTCCGTAAAAATTTCGGGTCGATCTGTAAAACCGTAAATTTTGGTGCAAATCCGTGAATTTTACGGACAATCCGTAACATTTGGCAGCTATGTGAAGAGAAACCATCTTCAACTACGTGCTGGAAAAACGGTACTAGCGCGAAAAAATCGCTATTTTTCGACTTTTCCGCAGAATAAGCGATCCTAAACACCGAACGACGGCTTCTAACCACTATAAAGTTGTTTTTTCCACATCGCAAGAAGCCAACTTCAACTTGGCGCCCGCCAGCCGTCCAAGAAAAAATATCCTAAGAATAGAGCATAATTGGGAAAAAACTTGCGTTTTATGATAGATTTCCGATTTTCCGTAGCTTTTTCGATGTTATCCGTAGTTAAACGACGGCATCCGTAGAAACTACGGAGAATCCGTAGTAGTAGTCTCTGAAAATGGCGCAGTTTTGGCGCAGGAGCTGGTAAAATAGGCAATTTGTATCAGTATGTATCAAAATTTGGTTTTGGCGCAGTTTGGCGCAAATGGCGCAGGCGTGTGAGCCCTGCATTTAAAATATTACGCCCCGGCTGTTGTCAGGGATCATTTTCTTGGTTGGTTGGTGGGGTTTTATGGCGCAAGAGTCATTTTCTTGGAGAATGGATTGGGATAAAGACTAGGCCTGTGCATTAAATCGATATAATATTAATTGGTTTAACAATAACATCGGTATACCGGTTTAAAGTCCAAGCCGAACCCATTATATCGGAAACTGGAATTGTATTGGTTTGAAATCCGATATAACTTGGAGATTCAATTATTTTCTTAACCCATTAAAGGCCGCTATATGAACGGCATTGAAAAATTAAAACTTTTTTTATGTTTTGAGGTTCAATATACGTCTCTAATCATATTCCGTTTAAATTTTAAGAAAATCTTTATTTAGACCGGAGATATGATATGCTCCCAAAATGGGAGCTTTGGCGCTTAATGGGGGTAACGCGGATTTCTCCATCCTTGTGATACTCGTTCAATGGCAAGTTTCTATAGCTTGCTAAATGAAGTTAGAAACAATAACAAACATATTAATATGATTAATAAAGATAATTATAAGTCACTTAAATGCATATTAACTATATTTATACCATAAATAAAAAACTCGTGAATTTTCTAACCATTTTATTTTTTTCTTATTCTTCCATTCTTTTAAATTTTTATGGTAGATTATATAGGGCATGTTTTAAGCAATATAATTTTGGATTTATAATTTTACATTTTTAATATTATTTTACATTTAGAGTATTGGTGAAAAAAGGCAACCAGCATTTCTTACCCCTTATTCTTGGTCAGTAAGAACTTCAAAACCGATCAAGAAGATCCACGCCACCCATATTTTTGTTATAAGATCCAACTATTCCCGGTTTGGTTAATCAATTTTCTTTTTAAATTTTGGGCACCAACGTTTTGCCTGTTCCATAGGATCCATAGCTTCAAAATTTGAAGCTAAACACACCACTTTGTTATCCTTCCATTTTACAACTCTAATATCCTTTATGTTGAGTCGGATAAAAATTTTATCGGCATTTTTACGCTAAAATTGAGGCAAGATTCTTCTTAAACACTCCTCACTAGCTGAACGTAAAATCTAGAATGCAGAGCTAACATTTCTCATACACGGGAGCATTCCTCAAACATGTTTTCTCAGAAAAGGGACCTACCGAGACAAATTTTAGAGGTTACCGTGAAGTGGTTCCAGGGGCAATAAAACATCTGGATTTCGACAACACGAGATAAGAAATTGAAGGGGCCGGAGAAAAAAGCGTGGGACCCTACAAAAAGGCAATACAAAACAGGAAACAAGCGAATTCAATGGATACGTTCCGCGAACACCGGGGGGATTTTCGCTTAGTCACTTCAGGCCAAAGCTCCCATTTTGGGACATTTCTAAATAGACAGCTGTAAAACCCTTTCAAACTATTTTTCTTGGACTCTGGTTGTTATGACTTAAAACCATAATTATTTTTCTTCATAATTGGGGTTTCAGAACTTTCGGGGTCAAATATCTTATTTTTTATGATTTTTTTTTCTCATGAAGAAAAAGAGGACAACTTTCGTAAAGTTTGAGAATTGTTTAAATATATAATTTATATTCCAATCTTTCTGAAAAAAATCACAAATGAAGCTCAAAACTTCAATAATTAAAGAAAAAAATTTCAAATATGTACCTAAATTACTTGTCGAGAAAAAAAATCCCAATCACATGTTCCCAAAATGGGAGCTTTGGCGCTTAATGGGTTAAACCGATCTGCGTTCCGTTCTGATTAAAAAGATCCGGAACTGAAAACCAATACTATTTTATGGAATTAGATTCATAGACTGAGAGCTTTTGCGGGTGGTCCGTGGCTGGCGTTTGACAATATTTTCAAAAGCTTAAATTGATTCATGAATCATGATTGTCTTCTAATATAATGAATGATTATACAGAGGCGCTGTATTTATCACTTATCTAACTAGACAAGTTTTGATTTACAAAATCAGTTAAAAAGATTTTAAATTTTAACTTTAATCTTAACTGTTTTCCTTTGTATATAAAGGCTGCTCTGTTTTGTTGTTGGGTTGGATGAGGTACAATAAAAGAGATTTGACTGTTTACAGAACATAACCAAGGTATATCATCTTCTTACCAACTGGAGCAGTTCCAATTGGAGCAGCTGGAACTCCTCTTCCTGCAGCGCGACCAAGTCCTGGTCCCAAGGGAGCACCAGGGACGGGAACACGTGGAATTCCTTCCTGGAAAAAGTTCACACCAATTAATAAGGATGGATAAAATTTGGACAGTCTCTTAGAACAGGGTTGTTTCTCAAATCCTTAAATGAAATTCACTGTCCACTTCCATGATTAAGAGAAAACCCATGGCATCACATTTATATTTTAAGGTTGGTTGGTTGTTTTGGGTTTTATGGCGCAAGGTCTTTTATATTTTAAGGATAAAATTTTATTAGTGGTGTTAAATATTTTTAATGTGTGAATTTAATAATTAGGAATAGTTAGTTGGAGTTTCCAGATTTAAAAGCTTTATAAGAAAAAATCCTTACAAAATTACTTCTGAAAATATTTCAAAAAGAGCTAAAAAACAACAAGGTTTGGCAATTGTTTATTTCCTTGAGTTTTCCCAGTTTTCAAAGAAAAATATCAACATTGCCGTTTTTAGGGGATTTTCAAATTTTCTGTGCTTTCCCTGTTGTGTAGCAACCCCGTAGAAGTAATAAAAATAAAACATCCCAAGAGCATTCTATAGAAAGAATGAAAACGTTTTCATCATTAAGACACAACATTTAAAAAACAATAATCCCTTTAACTTTTAAAACATGCTACTTACTTCTACAGGAGGAGGTCCTTCAACAGTCAGAGATACAATGTTTTCTCCTCGTAACAAAACAAGACCAAGAACTCTTTTTTCTTCTTTTTCAATATCATTCTTCTTAGGCTTGATTTTTCTAAATTCTTCACAGTCACCAAGAACCAAGTTCATGTGCTTATCAAAGGCTTTGAATGTACCAATGAATATCCTGCTGTCTTGCAGAGTGACACGCATCCTATAATCAAGATGCTGAAGCATCTTGTTGCTTTGTCTTATCGTCTAAAAGAAATCAAAAATTTTTAGTGCATACATTTTAAATCAATTTTGCCTACTCAGATTCCCTACAATATTTTAACACATCAAAACTTCTGCTTTTTAAGATAATTTAAAATGTTCGATACAAGTCCTTGATGTTATTGATCACTTGAAAACAGTCATTAATTTGGCAACAGCTCTGACAGCGGCCTTTTGACTAGTCTTCAGTTGTTGACAGCAATCACTTTTTACGCTGAGGTGGACTTGCAACAAATCTATTCCAAATGCTGTAGTAAAACTTAAAAATACTTACAATAATTCTAAATTTGTAAAGGTAAACTTATAACCTTAATTATTTCAAATGAAATTAAAAGTACTGCAAAATACTAATTTTTGTATATTTTCCATATATCCCCTCAAAAAATATTATTTGCTTAAAGAGTATTAATGCACGTTGGGAAAAAATTGATAAAATAGAATACTGGTTCCCGAAGTGGGCAGTACCGCCCCCTGGGGGTATGTTGAAGAATTTTACGGGGGCAGTGATGAGTTGAAAGGAAATTGGGGGCGTTGACTACTTTTAAACTATTACTTAATATCATTTTAATGAGTGAAAAAGAAAATAATCCAGGTAAAAGTAGCTTAAAATCCCATTTTAATACTACACACCTTTTATCTACAGATTAAAATGTATTATAATGCCTTAGTAGAGATGAGCTGGTTACATGTTTACTTTGGAAAAAAGGTACTTGCGTATTAACACCACTGCAGCTACAGATTTGGTGGTTTTAATTAAGGTTTTAAGATATATTTATGAGATGAGATTACAAGGTTTTATTATTTTTGATTAAGGCCAAATCTGTAGCTGCGGTGGCGTTAATTCGCAAGTCAAGAAAAAAAATGCATCATT
This sequence comes from Tetragnatha versicolor, assembly GCA_024610705.1. Classification (NCBI taxonomy): domain Eukaryota; kingdom Metazoa; phylum Arthropoda; class Arachnida; order Araneae; family Tetragnathidae; genus Tetragnatha; species Tetragnatha versicolor. The sequence continues at coordinate 2,055,126 of JANDEH010000004.1, forward strand.
GAAATTAAATCGTTATAATCAAATGCCTTTGTTGCACTTATTCTAAACACTTGATTTTCTAGGCAAGAAATGATTCTACAAAAAGGAAGACAGAATTAGACTGATAAGTCGATTGTAATTATGTTTCTTGGTTTGGTTTACAGTCCAAGCAAAACAGAATAGCCCGGGAAATAGGGATGTACAACGTGCACCGAAAATTGAAGGAACAAACAGAAGAAGTTTTATTAATAGAAACTCTTGAACAGATATAAAAAGAAATCACTATAAATTGACATAATACGAAGTTGATTGTAAATATAATCATATTCAAAACAACCGGTTCCCGGTAGGTATTGACGAGTATAATACTAAAAAAAACAATTTTAAATATTATGACAAGAGGAAAAACAAGTGAACACTGACTAAAACATTGACTTACCATTTTGACTTTATTTCAAACAATCAAAGGAAGCTTTATTTTTCCTTATAGGAGGCAAAATAAAGTTAAAGTACCACAACACAGCCTGTACATGAATTGGCGCATGAATGAACATGAACGAATGCTTGCAGCTTTCCGTTTGCCACTTTGTGCCTATAACTTAACTTTAACTGTGAGTGGAATATTTATTAATAATGATAGATGGCGGTAGGCGAAATAAGGAACATGAATATTCTGTGATATAAAATTAAATCTTTGCACAAGTGACTCCTCACATCTCATTGGGCCTTGAATTAATTTTGATTTTGTTGGCGCCAGCGCTATTTTCTTCTGGAGAACTTCACTCAATCACTCGTAGGGATTAAGAACGGCTCAACAACAATTAGAGTACCATCATACAATAGAAATAGTCTCGTCGCCTAATGCGCGCACTCTAGCTTCTTGCAATAGCCAAGTGATAATTTTGTCTCAGTCACCGTGACAAAAGTCTCTAGTGCGCGCTTAGCCTTACTCGAGAGCAATGGATCTCTATGACAAGATTTTTGGCCATCGGTCAAGAGTAGGGCTGTATCTAAGGGGGGGGTTAGGGGGTTCACCCCCCCAAAAAAATTATCATTATTTACTTACTGTTTTTCCTTAATATTCGTCTTAAAATGTGTGTGTGCATAAAATCCCTACTATTAAGGTTCAAAATTTTTCTTGGAGAGAACCCCCAACCCCCCTTGAAATTTTGAAATCTATTATAACAGTCGTTCCTTGAAAATTTTGGGACTTACAATGAGTGGTCCTCTGCGGGTTAGTCTAAAAATGTTTGAAATCATAAAGGGCGGTGAGTTAGGAGTTCTACTTACACTAGCGGATTCAGGGGGGCTATGGGACTTTATCCCCCTCCCCAAAGGGAATAATAACTAACAGTGAGAAAGAGGGGAAGTGGGAACTCAGGGATGTTAAAAAATGGAAAAGCTACTCTAAATCGAGTTAAAATCCTGTTTTTAGGGTCAAATTTTCTGGGGGGGGACCGTATAGACTATCTCTGGAATTTGGAACCCTATTATTTACCACTTTTCTGTAAAAAGTTCGTCGAAATGCAAAAATCCTACCAAAATGTAAATTTAATTCTTGAAAATGTATGTCCGAAATCCGGTTTGGTTTGATTATTATTTTATGGTGCATGAATGTCCGAAATCCGGATTAGGTGTACCAAAACTATTTAAAAATCTGCTTTTTAGACTTAAATATCCAAAAATTTTCTGGGGGAGAGTTAGGGATTGTTTCCCGGGATTTAGTAGAATTTTTAGGCCGGGACACGTCCCGGGAATCCCCTCAAAGTTTTAAATTTCTTTAACGCTGCTACAAACGCTTGAAAATCGTTCCTGATGGCATGAACAAATATATTTCTTTTCCTTGGAAGGTAATTATAAATTAGTGGAAGTGAGGTGGTTTAAGTCAATCATCTGCTGAATTAAATTATCTCCCACTCCTAGAACGTAACTCCCAGCACGAGGTCATTTTCAAACACAAAGCATTGATCGTAATTATAACAGATACATTAGAAACTCATAATCTTTATTAATGTGATGAATAATTATTTATGAGGATAGTTTGAACCTTATTTCCTAATAAATACAGTACTCGTGATCTCAATAAGTCGTCAGCTTTTAAAGAGATTATACGTTTTGAAGATCGGGCAGAAAATATTCTGATTTTGTATTATGGCAGAAAAAGCTAGTACGTTTGCATGGGAGCACTTCATAAAAAGACCTCACTCTGAAGCAAATTGCAAAGTGTTCTTTGTTAATTAAGAGTTAAAGGAGGTCCCACGAGTGGTTTTGGTTTGCTCCGACGTTTAAAAAACATGCATTCCATTGAGAAGCCGAGCATTTCAATACATAAGGGAATTCCAAAGCATTTTTAGGGTAAGTACACTTTTAACTTGAGTATTTTTAAAACAAATTTAAAATATTAAGTTCGTGTCATTTCATATGGTTTTATGGGATATAGTATGTGTGTACTATTATAATGAGTGAATATAAAATGTCGAGAGCTAAGTTATTGCCTGTCTTACCTTGCTAGGCAGTTGGTGTAACCCCAAACGAGCCAGGCCATTCAGTTCCAAGAGTTTGGCAGGTATAAAGAGAGACCCAGACTGTCTTTTTCTAGTCGATAACTACCCCCTCCCTTACCCTTTTATTCGAACAAGAAGGTGCTTAAGTAGCCAAGCTAGCTATCCAAATTTCCAGTACCCTTACTTGAACTTCCTCAGTCCCAACCACCAAGCGAAGAAAGAGACAAACCAGCTTTCCAGTGTCATACAAGTTAATTTCCAGGGGGGGGGGAATTTCTACCTAAAAATTTCTGTCTTCCATTGCACAGGTCTGCAAAAAATAACTTTTTTCGAGCTGTTTTGGATATTTCAGCTGAACTTTGTTATTTTTGGTGCGCTGAATTCAAAAATGACCTCCCTTTTGTCCTGGGACGTCACATTTTTTCACAATTCAGGTTTTTAGGTTTTATTGGGAAATGCCTTAAAATTTTGTAAAATTAACTCTTTACACTAAATTTTTTATTCAAATTTTTTCCACAAAATCTTTTTTTATGTTTTTTGATGTGCTGAATCTAAAACTGACCTCCGTTTTATCATAGGACTTCACCTTTATTCACAATTTGAGTAAAACTGTCAATTTTTTAAGAAAATAAAAGTAAATATTTAAAAAAATTATTTTTCGACTCAAACTTTATTTGAAAATATTTTTTTATGTTTTTTGGTGTGCTGAATCCAAAAAATACCTTTTTTGATTTTAAGACACCACAATTTGTAACAAATTGAGCAAATATAGCAATATTTCACATAAAATGTAAGTACACTTAAGAAGTAGATTTTTAATCCAAATTTATTTTTAAGGTTATTAGTTTTAAGGTTTTTTTGTGCCCTGAGTTCAAAAATGGTCTCTGTTTTGCCCTAGAATGTCATGTTTCCTGAAAATTTAGGTAAAATTGTAAAATAAGTCATTATTTAAATTTTCATGGAAATAGGTACATAAAATAAAATTATTATTACATATTCTTCATAAAAATCATTATATAACTAAAATAAACTTATTTACACACTCTAAAGCCAATTTTTCCTCCTCATGAAGCTCCCCTTGGTACATTTTACCGTTGTGAGTAGCAAAAAGAACGTTTCTTTGAACCATACAACAAAAATCTTTCATTATTGCCCGATGAAATCATCTCTAATAGTTTCTTTCCATCTCTATAATGTCCTGATGAGATAGTTTACTATGTGCACCATTCACAGCTCCTAATTTTTAAAAATAGAGGAGCTAGAAATGTACGAAAACTATGAAAAATGGTCAAATTCGAATATAATTTTGCAATTTGTGAAAAATCCTGACGTATAGGATTTTTTTCAATATTTTTTTCGTCATCAGCACACCAAAATACATAGGAAATCACTAAAATTATTCAAACAGCTTTTTCATTGCAGACCTGTGTTATTACTCTCATGTCAGCAGGAAGTTCTGCTTTTGCTGTTACAATAAAATCTGAAAAATGTTTTCAAAGAACAATTGCATTATTGGTAAACTTGATTTTAAACTTTTTTTGTCCAAACACAGAGACAAAAAAGAGCTTAGAGACCTGCTGGAGCTAAACTAAACTTGACCATCACCTTTGACGTGGAGGGAAATTAAACTCTGCTTTCAGCTTCGTGTTTTGCACAAGAGAAAATTATTTTCCAATAAAGGGTTGAATTCCTTTCTGAAGGGAAATGATATTTTGATGAATAATTTTTTTTTCTGGAACTTAACTGTTCTTGCTGTTTTGTAATGAATTTTGTTAAGGAACAGGAATAAAAAAACCTTTCTGCTAGCCCTACTTCTAGCATTTACATTTAACGTACATAAGCGTGGATGAGGGTTAGAAATAGGCAAATGTGCTAAAATTGTTCAGAAGACATTTGCCCCTCTTCTGATATAGGGCCGTATTCAGAAACTTAAACACGAGATGGAAACGGGAACGAGATATTTCTACTCCACAGCTGTCGTCCTCCATATTGTTCTGAGTTTCGAAGCGCATTCCGATTGCTTTTACACTTTTTGTGGCCCGTTTAATAGTTCCAAAAAATCTAAAACAGCTATTTATTACCAAAATAAGTCCTCAGACATTAATATATAACGAAAGTAATGGATATCTTGTGCCAGTAAAAATTTGTATTATCAGTGTATAATTAATTACTTGTTACGTTTTTCGACAGATGGCAGCGTGATCACTTGAGATCTTGAAAAGAGGTAAAGGTATAAAGAGGTTCGGGAACGGTACCTTCGGAGTGGCCATTGAATTTTCTCGTTACCATCTCGTGTTTAAGTTTCTGAATATGGCCCATAAACTCCTATAAATACTGTGGGAGCTCTGCTTGTCACCTATCCCCAGGGCCTGGCTTGGCCATTGGCAGCACTGGTAAAGAACCCAAATGTAACCCTGTGTAAATAATATTTTCTAATAAAACAAGAATTCACATTGATGGAATTTTATTATAAGGTATACTAAATAGAACCTTCAATAGAATATAAATTACTCAGCTTTTTACATCCGCATGACTTTCAATCTTTTTACAATTTTGAACCCCAGGACTAATTTCTTCAAAAAACACATTTTTTTCTAAAATAATTTCATCATAGAAGAACATTCTTGGTTTCCTGTAAACATATAGTACAACAGTTAAATACATAAAATTTTATTCAATATCCCTTTAAGACTATGGAAGTAAAATTATGTGGTTAGGTGATTGTAAGATTCTTGCCTGATCATCACTAGATGAGGCGATGTGTTTGTTTTTTAGCAGCCAATCAGGGGGCCATCCCTGGATCGTTGACCCCTCTCGGGAAACCAGTTCAGGGCGGTTTGTGCTTTGTTTTTTGGTTACTTTTTTTTGAGGAGAGGGGATGCTTTTTTGCTCACGTCAGAGTGTGACACACCCTCTCTGCCCCATGCCTATTTGCCATATTTGTAATCTTAATATTTTAACGTTAATTTTGTCTGTATGTAAATAAACATATTTTAATCAGGATCAACCCTGTGATGTTTTCTTCAGAACCTTTAATCCCGAAATAGTATTAGTAAGATTTTTATTGTGATAATTGAAAATTTATTGTTTAAATCAGTTTTATAAAATAAAAATGCTAAGGTAAAACAATTTTGGTGGCTTTTTGTATGGTCTTAAAGGAATATAAAAATAATAGGCTTTAAACTAGGGGTGCCCAACCTTTTTTGGAGGAGGGCCACTCAGGGTATTTGATGAGGTATGGAGGACCAGAAGTGAAATTACAGTAGAAAAGCAAAAGCGCTAACTCATGCTTAATTACAACAATACGTTTTATAACTTTTCGTTTACAGTATTTTTGCAAAATAATTGCATAAAATAAGTTCAAAGAATAGGAGAATAGGTTTGAAGGCAGGTCCGGAAATATGTGGTAATACTTTGTGAGTGTGGTAAATTTTTTTAAAGAATTTTTTTCAGCAAAAAAACCAGGAAAATAAAATAATAAAAGGTGTTCTAATTTTGTTCGCGGGCCGAATTCAGAGGGCTCGGGGGCCGGATCTGGCCCGCGGGCCGGAGGTTGGGCAGCCCTACTTTAAACTTTAAAAGAATTTCAGAGAAAAATATTAATAGTAAAACTAAAATCAGGGACTGGCTTTAAATTTTCCCCTTTGAGGAGCCCATGATGTTATAAAGCATTCCTTCCTTATTTTTGCAACCTAGCTTTGTTCCTTTTTTCTGGTGCAATTTGCCAAACCTATCAGACCTGATAAAACTTATTACATGGGTTTAATGAATACACATCTTGATAAACTAAGGATGGTGGTATCTAAGGTGTGTTCTACGGTAGGATAGTATACTAAGTAAACTGTTTCACAACCCCTTATCCATCTCATTGTGCAGTAGTAAAACCTTAGCTATCAGGTGCTCAGACTCAATAACTAGCACAATAGTGATATATATCAATCATAATGTTCGGCACTAGTTAACTAAAAGTTAACTAACTTATCCAATTAACACGTTAACTAACTTAGTTAACTAACTTATCCAATTAACACGTTAACTAACTTACAGCCGTATCGACCATCTCGAGTCAATTCAAAGCTAACTCTAGAGTAGGATGTCTCTAGAGTTAAGCTAACTCTAGTATTAAATGTTTAGCTTATCGACCAGCATCGAATTAAGATACTCTGGAGTGAAATGTAGGCTCGTTTCTGATTGGACAGGCACGAATGGACAAGACAATAGACGGCCTCAAATACCTCACAAGTCATTTAAATAAAAAAAATTATATAAAAAAAATTATTGATTCTAACTTATAAATAATTTAATCAAAAGGGTTTCCTTTAAAATATCGAACTAGTCTATTAATAACTATTATTAACAACTTTCTATAAAAAAAGTACACAAATAAATTTTTTAAATTTAATATTTTACCTAGTAACTCGTCAATATATCTAGTGTTTTATAATTAATATTATTTTTTTAAATCCAGGTCAAACAATACCTATAAAACTAGTAAAAATTAAGAGGAAAAAAACCTACATGACACTCAATATTTACAAACAATTTCAGTTATCGAACTAAAATTTACAAATTTTACGCAAAATTTGTGAAGTTATAATATTTAATAGTATTTTGTACGTTTCTACAGCACTTTTGCACATTATCCTTAATTCTTTCTGCCAACCAGAGATGCTAACATATCGCCGACGGCCATTTTGTTTCGTTAACTCTAGAGTAACTCGGGAAAGTTGGGGAGTCAACGGAAGTACTGTTTTTCACTCGAGAGTTAAGGTATTTTGGTCTGGTCGATAACGTTAACTCTTGAGTGCGAGGTTTTACACCTAACTCCAGAGTAACTCGTGTTGGTCAATACGGCTGTTAGTTAACTAACTTATCCAATTAACACGTGCAGTTTTTTTCTTAAAGCAATATCGGGTGGGTAGGACCGGAAAAAAAGATAAATATGAACGGATAGATGCGAACATTTTGAGTAAACTTTACAGCTTGGCGTAAATTTAAAAGGAAAGCATTAAGAGCGCCGAAATGAACGGTTTTAAAAGAGCTTCATTTTGCTAGTTCAGACCTAGCGTTTGGATTGCATGTACGTATCAGATGACAGAAATCCTCTGTAGAAATTAGGGAGTTCAGGGTTTTCTCTCCTGGAAATTCCAGCACTTTGAAAAGCGATTTTAGGCTAGATCAGGGGTTCCCAAACTTTTTTGGCCCATGGACCCCCTGACGACATTTTTCGTACCCCGTGGACCCCCTGTCTTAGGGACCGTTCAAAAAGTAAAAATCTTTGTTTATGATTTATATATTTCTAAGCCACGCATAAATTTTGTAATTTTTTCAAGTGTTTTTTCGTGCGTCAATAATCATTTAATTTCACACTTTTACATGTGTAGTGCTTTTTAAACTTCGTCATTCATATGGTTACTTGATATTTTAAAGGATGTTATTGAAATATTGTTGTTCAGGCTAAGGGGGTTTAGAACCCTTAACCCCCCTTATATACGACACTTTACTGACTAATATAAATACAACTTAGAAAACTTTAAGACACCAAAAACCTGTATACCTATCAAAAATTGGCGAATCTTTAGCCATGATATTTTTGCTATAGTTCGAAAAAGTAATCGAAAATTTGGGGAGAAATAAATATCTTATGAAATTAAATAGACTAGTTAACTACTTTGGGAAATAATCAACTACTAGTTACAACTACTTCCAAGAAAAAGTAGTTAACTAGTAGTTACAACTACTTTTGCCCAGACTAGTTGGTAGTTAACTACTTTTTGACCAGTAGTTGCCGAACACTAATCAATCAAGAATCGAGGTAAGAAAGATCCAATAAAACCTTTTCAGACTAAGACATTTCTCCAGATGGAGCTGGGATTGAAATATCTGTAAGTTGAACCCAGGTCTTTCTAGAGATGTTTTGTTGCACCCTGGAACTGATCAATAGAATGACAATTGTAGGAGGCCTTTTTCTAACATCCTCCTAGAAGGAGAGATAATAACGATTTTATTATAATTAATTCAAATTTTCCTAAACTAAATACATATTGGGGAGCAGGCGCTTTTTAACTTTTTAGGTACAGCCGAGCAAAACAGTTTGGAAATATTTTAGTTCAATACAGGGTGATTCAAAATTCATGGGCAAAAACATGCGCAGGCAATAACTTAAAAGTTGATAATTCATCAGTTTTATGCAGGCACAGATTAGTACAACTACTAAGGAGGGTGACTGAAAAAATATTTTTGAGGCCAACTTCACCGTTACATGTGACTTTTGCACACTGTTTTTTGGTAAGTCAGCAAAAAAAGTTTTATGATCTGACAATGAGGAACTCGCACCCACGGGGGAAATGCTCATTTCTGCGTGATATCAACAGATAGATCATCCAAACGACATAAAATGATTGCAAAACCCCAAAAAATGGATTGATATAATTCAAATTTTAAGTTTAAAATAACTGAAAAATCATGCGACTCTAAAACGCAATGAGATTGGTTTGACGTCACAAGTCCCCATGCCTTTACATATAGCATGTAAATATCTCGCATCGCTTGCACTTCATAATTTTAAGGTGACATAGGTTTATTTTAGTTTTCATATTTTCTAAGTAAACAGAAATAATATTACTAGCATTAAATTTTCATTCATATACTAAAATTATCATTGAAATAACTATATTCATCCTTATATACAGGGTGTTTCAATAGTCCGTTTCGCGGCTTTTTATTTGGAACCAACGTGTCCAAGAGTCACGGAAGTAAGGTCTACTCCTAGGTAAGTGACCATGGAGAATCCATTGAGATGACATACAGCGCCACTAGCGGCAAAATAAAAAAGTTAAAAAAATTAATTACTATAAGAGGTAGAGCAAAAACCCCATTGAGAGTATTATTGCCAACAATATGAAAAACTCACAGAAAAAGTTTCATGAAAAAATCTTGAATATTCGTGGAGATATTAGCATGTTAAAATAGCACTCTTTCAGACCTCAAAAAAGAAAAAGTTTGCAAATTTGATATTTTTTCAATGTTATTGTGTAAATTTTTGTGTTTTTTCAGTTAAATAAAGGTAAAATTTAATCAAAAAATTAAAAAAAACTTGCGAATTTGAGAACTTTTTCATTTTTGAAGTCTGAAAGAGTGCTATTTTCACATGCTGATATCTCCGCAAATATTCAAGATATTTTCATGAAATTTCTTTCTGTGAGTTCTTCATAACGTTGGCAACAATGTTCTCACTAAGGTTTGTTCTATCTCCTATAGTTTTTAAGTTAATTTTTTATTTCGCCGCCAGGGGCTCTGTAAGTCATTTTAATGAATTCTTCAGGGTCACTTACCTAGGGGTAGACCTTACTTCCGTGACCCTTGGACACGTTGGTTCCAAATAAAAGCCGCAAAACAGACTTTTGAAACACCCTGTATATATATCTGCTCTATATTTACATAATAGAGCAGAAAATATTAAAAGTTCATTCTTGTATCTGTAAAAGGTTTTATTATTATTTGCGAAAAAACAGTGTTGTGTAAGAGTGGACTGCCCTGCAATATTTCTATGCATCAGTGCTGCAATTTCTGACATTTTCTCAGGAACAAAAAATAATTGTTGCCAATCATTAATGAAATTTATAAAATAGCGAGATATTTAATATGAATCGTCTAGTTTCAAAACCAGGTAGATCCATTTTGGCACAGCTTCAGTCGACGCAGTCGCCAAATGGAAGACAAGTTGGTGCTATATTACAGCCGGTCACGCCGCATCACGGCTGGCCGTCTCGTTTTACCACGACTCAAATGATAACACTTAAGTGAGTTACGAAGTATAATTTAGTTCTTATTTTTTAATTAGATAATTACCAGGGATTGAAAAATGCATCTCCCGCATGCAGAGCGTGCAGCATACCGCAGAGCCAGAGGAATGTACTGCAATCGTAATAACTCCCTTTTTCTTGGGTTAATCTTCATTTGAGTAGTGGCAAAACATGGCGGCCGGAACGGAGAATGGCCATGATATAGCGCCAACTAGTCTTCCATTTGGCGACTGATTCGCAGTTGCTAAATGGTCGACTCCTTAATCAAAGCTGTGTCAAAATGGATCTACCTGGTTTTGAAACTAGACGACTCATATTTTGTAGTAAATTGTATTTAAACTAATCTTTAGGTATTGGATTGAACAATTTTTCCTTTGGTCTTATTAATTTTTTAAAATTTTAACTTCTTTTATACTCAGGCAAACTTTTAGTGCAGTGCACAGTATTTTTTAATGATTCATTTATAATCTCTTTAAAAGGACACCCAATATGCTAATACTTAGAAAAATACCAAATTTTAAAATGAATTACTATATAGCATTTTTCTAGCCTTTAGCAGCTTCAAAAAAGGAACAAAACATATAATTAGGCCACTCAAACCAGCTTCGCTTTCCGCACTTAGCCTGTGGGTCATAGGTTGGGGTCCACTGTATTACAACATTAACACTGAATTTTTCATGTCTAATCATGTTAATTAAGTACTACTGCTTCACAATTATAAAAGTATAAAATTAGTTTTAGTATTTAAAACAAATAACTCACATAAAACATAAGAGTTTTGAAACCATGAGGCACATAAGCTGGTCCATAAAAACTAGCATGAGTGTCTGAATCTTTTGCTTTCCCTTGTATTATAACCATGTCATCCACAATTGGGGGAACCTCAAATATTGTGACAGATTTTAGTTCAGGTAAAACACCATTTTCCAGGCGGGCATAAATATCTTCATCTGGAAATCCCTGTAAAAATTTAAAAACTTTTAATGCACAGAGAGCAGTGTCAAGTGAACTCCAGGTATAATTGATGAAGTTATATAAGCTAATGACTTATTGTTTTGACTAACAAATACTTTCTTTTTAAATTTTTATTCCCAATATGCAATTTATGGACCCTATTAAAAAATATTACACTCGAAGAGAACAGTTTAAAATTAATATAACCTGTTTGAGATCAATCCTTACAGGCTCATTTTATGTCAAATCCCCCAAATAAAAATAGTGGTCATGGCTTTATGCCTCAATTTTTTTTTCAAAAACAAATTTTTTGGTAGGTATTGATGAGAAATGTCACCAGGAATTTTTACTCAAAAAGGGACACTAGGAAATATTTTTGAAAACTGAGCATTTTATAAAATTTTGTAGTTTATAAGTTACAATGATATAGTATAATGATATTCCTCAGCCATTTTTCAAGCAAAAGAGGTAATTCTGGTGCCAAATTTATATACATATATAAATCTTATATATACAGTCTAGTCCGCTTAATGTGATCGCAACTGTCCAAGACTAAACTGATAACATTATCCGATGGATAACAATAAGAGATCTCATATCAAAAGCAGCAAACAGTGAGTGTAATTAGATTGTTTGCATTAAAATCAAAATCATGTAATCGTAATAAATGTATTCAAAACACTATTTTTAAATAATCGCTTACTTTGTATTTTTATTTGTATAGAGTATAGAGGTCTCTCTTTTTTCCACTCCATTTTAATTCTTCCACTCCAATAATAAACCCCTTATTCACTAAACACAAGGTAAAATTCAAATATCTTATCAGACATATGCAAAGCGTCGATCTTAGTGGTTTCTTTAACCAATCACAAGAATGGATTCGGACCCCCCATCACCGTTTTCTTTCAATATATACAGAATGCTTTCTTTATCTCTTACTCATACTGAGTTTCAGAAAAAAGAAGCGCCAGATGCTCTCACGGGGCAGATGTTTACTTGTAAAAATTGATCTTCAAAATGAAACTCGAACTCAAAAGCGTTCGTTTTAAAGGGAATATGGACAAATTTTGATAATATTAAGCGGAGTGATGATTCCTAGTTGATCACATTAAACGATGTATTTTACATTAAATTAAATAGGAATGATTGGGATCTGTTGATTTCGATAATATTATCCAATTGATAACATTAACCGTGATCACATTAAGCGGATTCGACTGTATATTCCAAACTTTCAATTAAACTCTAAAAATTCCACAATTATTTAATTCTAACAATATTTTTCCGAAAAATCCCTATTGAATCACAAATCAAAAAAGTTGAATAACCCCGAGTTATCTCATTACGCACTTGAAACATACTTTTTATACTAAAAAATTGGAATTGGAAAATTGGAATTGTTTGTTCTGGTCGAACAACCATTTACTTTTCTACTGAATCACTTGACATAGAATATCCTGGTACGATTAGTATTAAATTTTGAAAAATTTAAGAAAAAACAAGTGGATCTGCATCAAAAATAAATAAATTTAAAAAAATAATAATAATTGCATTAATAGAGAAAAATTTTTTGTTTCAATTAAACAAATTAAAGGTTTTCTTACAAAATACTGATGTTGTTGCCTCAAAATGGCAGCACCAACTCTGATAGCAACATATCTCCACATAGCATAAGACACTGCATTTCTTATTTGGATTTTGTTTAGAAATGTATGATGAACTTTTATTAACTGTAATTTAAAATAAGTTACTTGTAAACAATCATTTATCAACTTAAAATTAAAAACAACACTAAAAAATATAGTTACTGTTTATTCAAACTTTTAATTTTCTTTACTTACAACCCAAAAATGTAATTTTTTAAAGTTTAAAATTAAAAAACACAGTTAACTTTTAACCCTGTAACTGCTTTTTTTAATGTGGGCATACAGGGTGTTCCAAAAGCCTGTTTCACATATTTTATTTGGAACCAACATATCTTAGGGTCATGGAAGTAAAGTGACCCCTATAGGTGACCATACTGAATTTATTGAGATGACTTACAGCACCACTAGGGGGAAATGATAAAGTTTAAAAGCTTAATTAAAAACATAAGGAGATGGAAGAAAAACTTCAATGAGAAAACTGTTTGCAATAATGAAATAAAAACCCACAGAACAAGATATGATGAAAATATCTCAAATACTTATGGAGATTGTTATGTAAATTATTAAAACTACAGAAACAATCAGGATGTTAGGCGATGCAATGTTAAATCTTCAACATTGCCCAACCCTAATTTGAAGTCGGTTCATACTTGGCAATCTCTTTCACAAACAGCTGTAGTTTCAGAAGGAGTTCCGACTAAAAAGCCTAAAAGGCCAATCGACTGAGATTTCATCAAGTGTTCTACAACTTCACCTTCTCCCTTTTCAAAAATAAAGAAGGTATCTGTATTGGGGAGACGATTGTAGAGTTCATGAGAAGACTCCACTGGATCATATTTTCTACCAGTCACCTATATCAAAGTAATATAAATACCATTAGAATTCAAAATGAACTCTTAATATTTAACTCAATTTTACTAGCATACACTCCAACTACTAGGAAATTTCCGTAGTCCCTATGAAAATTGAGTGGAAACTATGAAAAGCTTAAGAAGGAGAAAAAGCTGTGATCAAAATTTTTCAAAACAAAATCACGAAGAACAAATATAAACTTTAAGCTTAATTCTGGGCATGGACACAGCTATAGCTTTTCCAAGGGGGGTCTAGAATTCCCTTTACAAAGATTTTTTTTGGGGGGGGAAGGATTGACTGAACCTTGTTTTTAAGGTACCCCCTAATGATTGCTTTTATACATTAAGTGTTAAATCACTTAAAAGTAGTACAATGACATGTTGCTCATAATGTAATTATTTTACAATGTGAGCTCCAAGTAAAAAATGGGGTCCCCCCAGAAAAATTTTGAAAATTTGCCTCTTAAATACATGTTCAAGTATTTGGATCTTAAAGTAGTGTTTCAGCTCATTTTGAGACCCTTTGGGCAAAGAGAACAGTTCCTTGTAAACCACAGAATTTTCAAGGGAAAACAGTATATAACAGTCGTCAAACTTTTAAAGGGGGTTTGGGGGGTTTTCTAATAGAAATTTTTTTCAAATTTGACCCTCAAAAGTATTAAATATAAGATTTTTAACTCATTTGAGACTTTTTTGGTTACACCCAAAGCTCCTTTTGAAAGTTGAAGCCTTGGGGAGGAGGGGTTTCTCCTTGCCCGCATTAATGATGTACGGGAAGTCCAGTAAGTCTGTCATCTCCCATTTTATTTCCAATATAGATTTTAACCTGTTTTAGAGTGCACAGGCGCCTGTGCTTAACTGTGCTTGAGCACGAGATAAAAAAATATGGGTATTCAGCCAAAAATGCTTATCTGTTGCTTTAGGCTAAGGTGGGGTCCGGACCCCCTTAACCTCCCTATATACACCCATGATTCTGGGCTAAATTCTACTATAAATTGAAGATATAGCAAAATAATTCCACATACTTTAACAATTCCTGAGGCTATTATATAAACATATTCATGAACATCTCCAGCAGTCTGTAAAACATGACCAGAATGATGTTGCTCTGTCTCATGGTTGTCCTAAACATAAAAAAATACAGTCTAAATAGGTTGCTTTGTTAAAGTTCTACTTTTTGCTGATTAATTAAACTCAAGTAAAAATGTTGACTTTTAATTAAAATAAATTATGAAGAAACTAAAAAGTGAAACCTAACAACTCAAACACAAATCAGAATCACATAAGAAAGAATGGCCTCAGATATAGAACCACTAAAAAAGTATGGGGTACCTTGTTTGTTTTGTGGAGGGAGTTGGGAAAAGTAAGATTTTAAGAAAGGGGGGGGAAGTAGAATTGAAAAACCAAGTTGCAAACAATTTTTAAATTTAGGGCATCACTTGGATCTATGTTCCATAGGGAGGAAGGGGATCTGGATGTATGTTTTAACTCATTTTTAGACAATTGGGACTCTTGGGTAACATCCTGGGCCAAATTCCCCATTTGCTAAAGTGGATGGAGAATCTGGTTCTAAGGTTCAAAAAATGTTTCAGGTTCCAATATTTCCCCAGAACGTGATTATTTTTGTTAAAATTTCCCCCAAAAATGTCCATATTTTCATTCCAGTTTATATTACTCCTAGATTACAGAGTTTTTATTATAAAAAATATTTTTCTTAATTACTGAATTTCTGCACTTTTCATAAATAATCCATGTTTTAATTTCTATGGACATTATACCTTCTTTTATTCTTCGTTATATACAAGCCACCTTAGCTCAAAAATGTTCTATTAAGTAAAAAAAAATTCGTTGTGATTAAAAAAAGAATGAGATTTTTAGTGAAATTTGCCAATCTCCTCACGGATACGTAGTTTTTCCAGCATATCAATCAAAAACTTTCAGGTATTCGGGATAAATCCTTAGTTTTCCAGCTATACATCCGTTACTTCGTAGTTTTAACCTAATTTCCGTAGAATTTGGGGGATATGATATTGACAGCAGCCAAAATATTTGTTACTAATAACAACTTGGATTAGAAGTAAGAGCTTTTTTTCTTAACAAACCTAGGCAAAAATTTCCCCACAGCTCCGTGAATTTCCCTCAAACCATGTTAGGGCATTCGGATGTATTCTGCACCCCTGGTTCTAAGCAGGTGTACCCATAGGAGGTTTTAATTTTCAATGAACATTGGAATCTGCTGTTATATGACTTTTACAATTTTTAAGTGTTGTTGGCATTTTGTATTAATGACACTATAATTAAAAACATATAATTTTGTTTTAAGGTTGATGAGACAATTTTTGTATTAGTACTACCACCAACCTCTTTTACCCTTCTCGTATACATTTCTGCTCACATACATTTGTCTGAAATAAATGTCTAACTACAAAACTTTCTTGGTTTTGCTTAAAGGGAAAAAAATACTTCAAAGGTTTTAAGACTTACTTTGAGTATGCCAGCAAGTTCACTATTTCTAACCCAGAAAGTATTGTTCAGTAATGTACTGACATCTTCAATTATACATCGCAGCTTTGGAGCATATACAACTTCCTTTTTCATAGTAAACAATAACTAGAAGGCACATAAATGTAGTTGGTCTCTTGTATATTGATAAAGATAAATTTAAACACACAACGAATACTTAAATTTTTAAAAGCAAAATATAATTGCTAATGAAACACTCACACTTCTCAACTCTTTTATATCATCCCTCAAAACAATAGACTTTTCTTTAAAACGTTCTAAAACAGGCATAGCTCTGTTTAAAATACGTCGAGCAGCACGGTTGGATTTTAAAGCATATGTAACTTCAGGATAGAGTTTTTCAAATTCACTCAGAATTTTGAGCATCTGTATATAAAAAGTTTAACAAAATTAGATTAGAAATAAAATTTCAGTGGCAACTATCATGTTTTAACTTTTTACAAAAATTGTAAAGTTTTTTGAACGACACAGTAAAAAATTGTCACATTTTAAATATGACCTCTTAATAAAACATAACACCTCTGCATCAGAAGATAGTCATTCAAAAATCAAATTTGTACCTTAAAGACAAATATTTTTGAGGATAGATAATTGTTTGCAAAGTTGTAAGTATACAAACTTACTGCAGGTTATAATAGTCACAGCTTTGCATCTTACACAGAGCCTTGTAAAAATAGTATCTACCAATAATACCATTTCAATATTTTTAAAAAGAATTTTAAGATGGTGGTTTTATTTACATAATTTTAATTCAAAGGGGATTCCAGAGATCTCTGAAAAAAACTTTGAAAATTAGACCTGTAATGACGTTTTTTTTAAAACACTGGAGGGCTGCATGTGGGTTGGATCACACTTGTCTACATTGCAAAAATAACAAATTACATTAACTACTAGCTACTAGGATTATCACACAGCATAGGTTCAAACGGGGTATATATAATTTATTTTATAACCGTCCAGTTGCTCATACATTTGAATGCCCAAGCATAAAAGAATTTCCCACACCCACAAACAAGACCCAAATCAGAGCTTTAAATCTGGTTAATTGGGAAACTGATATGGCATGCATTATCAAAGTTTTTATATAAAATAAATATTTAAATTTTTCTTACTTTTACAACATTTTCTTTACATACTGCAACTGGACGTTCCCCACATGGATCAAAATCAACTATGACATCCATTTGCTTCAGAACTTCTTCGTTTGCAAATAAAAAACCTCTTCCAATATCATATACGTTATACAAGCTATCCGATGCCATTCGACGTAAAACTGTCGAAATATTGTAAAGAAGCAGCTGAGAAAATTAAAAAATGGGCATCAATTCTTTTGGAAAAATTCTAAAAAAAAGTTGATAAAACATTCAATTCACCTAGAAAATGAATTAAGAAATAATTTTTACCTTTAATATTCTCATTGCCCTGGCTAACTGGAATACAATAATGAGTCTGATGAAAGAAAACACAAGAGAGTGGAGAGATTCATGGGAGGTCATAACAATGTATTCAGAAATTCCATCAACAATTACTATACATGTGACTGTAAAAAAGAATATATTTGCCCACCTCTTCCGATAGTAACTCCATTTGAGTGACACTATCTGTAAAAATTTTTTTAAACAAACTAAATATTTCTGATTAAAAATATCAAACTAATATCATTGTAAAAACAAAATTTAATTGCTAAATAGTGAAAAACTGCTATTTATTGTTTCAATAAAGTCAGGTAGGCAATAAGCATTGTACTATTTCAATGGTTAAACCAAAACATATTTAAAAAAGAAAGAATATTGTTAACTTCCTGTAACACGAATTCTAGCAAACCTTATGAGGTACAATCATGGGAAAATCTCAATGTATTGAAACTTTAACTCACAACATTGGGTTTTAAGTGCAGAATTTCAGCCTTCTGACAAAAATCTTGTATTTGCTAATAATGCTTGAATCAAATAGAAAATAAGTGGTAATTTCCAAATCGTAAAAATTAATTACAGACTAACAGCTTCAATCCAGACATCCTGATTTAGATGCATATATGTTCTTTTAAATCATAAGCATATTTTTTAACAAGTTTTAATTTTATTACAAATTACAAGTACTTTTTACATTAGGGGCCGTTCAAATATTACATAAGCACTTTTTTGGTAATTTTTAACCCCTCTCCCCCCCTTGTCAGCAAACATAAGCAAACCTCAAACCCCCCCACCATAATTACGTAAGAAACTGCCGGACCCCCCCCCGAAATTTTGACATCCCTTTAAGTAAGAACTGTTTTTTTTCTTAAAAATTAGGTGACTTATACAAGGAGTTGTCCTTTTTGGGTGTAACCCTAAGGGTTAAAAACTAAGTCGAAACACTACTTTTCAGGGTTAAAATTTCAAAATGTTTGGGGGTCCGACCCCAGAAAAAGTGCTTACGTCAGATTTCTTAATTCAATTTTGTTAAATTTATTTTTGGTTGAGTTTTGAAATTATTTGTGCAAGAAACAAGATATTTTCGAAAATGCAGTATCTTACGTAAGCATCACTCATATCCCTCCTCCCCCATTGTCAGGAAAAATAAGCAAAGAGCAAACCCCCTCCCCCCCTTAGGTGCTTACGTAATATTTGAATGGCCCCTTAGACAATGATGTCAGGAGTGGCCTTCTTCTATGAGTTTTTATTGTCTGATTAAAATTTCCAG
Organism: Tetragnatha versicolor; assembly: GCA_024610705.1. Lineage (NCBI taxonomy): Eukaryota > Metazoa > Arthropoda > Arachnida > Araneae > Tetragnathidae > Tetragnatha > Tetragnatha versicolor. The sequence continues at coordinate 2,074,070 of JANDEH010000004.1, forward strand.
ATAATTTTTTGTTGGTTGTTGCTGTTCCCCTTATAAATCTTATACTAAACAAATAATGAAGTAAGAAGGAAAATTATTAAATCAAGCAGTTATAGAGGAAAAAGTAAAATATTGGAAATATAAAAAGCTACTTAGTTAAGTGTGCAGATTTAGTAATACACAAGTATCCAAAGAAAATTACACACACAAAAAGTTAAGACTTACAATTTTTTCAGGAATTCCTTTTGCTAGTGCTAAACAGAATGAATTTTCAACATTTTGTACATGCAAATAAATATTGTTTGATTTTCTTTGGATATTAATTTGTGCAGATAATTATTTTCTTAAACATACAAGTACTTTCTTACCTGAACAGTCAGATCCAGAATTAATACAATGGAAGATACTAAATTTAGAATTCTAAACACATTTTCCATTTTGCTTGTCATTGTGGAATTGGTGGTGTAATCAATGTATAAGGAAGCTTTAACAACAATAAGTATTACAACCACCATCATTAAAGGTTCAAACCACAAACTCAAATATATATTTGAGCAGAGTTTACGAAATCCTTTGGTATGCTCAATTATCAAATATTGCCTTTCTTTTTCATCAACAGATCCATGAAAATAGGAGGTAAATAAGGCAGCCATTTCAGCTTCCTGAAAAGTTAAAAAAATGCTATCATTCTGAAGAAAAAAATTAACGATAGAGATTTTGAGTCTTTCATCTTTAATTATAAATTAAATTTAGAGGATGTTGGAACTTGGTATTTAAAAATCAAACACACAGGATGTTTCAAAAATAAATGTAAACAATGAGAGGGTGGTTGAGGAGACCTACACAAGCGCATTTTGAATAGAAATGGAGCAGATGAACCGGTATAGTGCTAGGACCTAATGTAGTATGAGGTAGTTACAATTTTATAACTTCATTCATATATCTTTTTTTTAGCTAGTTTATATATGAGATTTTCTATTCTCTGGGACAAACTTATAATCTTGAGTGCAAAGAATTGATATTATCACATACCACATAATGAGAAATAGCATTCACTGACATAAGTTTAGTAGATACGTCATCAGCCAGTAAATATCTATAAAAATATTGCTTTTATCAAAATCTAAAAATTACAACTGGGCAATGCAACTTGGTTATATCAAAGTTGTTCTGATTTCTTGAAATCGATGTTAAAAAGTGTTGATGCGAGTAATTCCAATCTAAAAGTGTATATTTCAACAAGTGTCCAGTATTGTTAATTTATAGCTGCACAAAATTCAAACTAATAATTAGATTTTTCTAAAGTGTTAGTAATTCAACTATTAGGTTAATTGTTAGTTCAATTCATTAACATCTCTGGGCAGTTCTTGTCAAAAAAGGCTAAAATCCCAATTTGGGGAACAACTGGTTGTAAATACAGTTTTTCAAGAAATCTTTAAAAAAGAAAATATAGTTTATAAAAATGAAAGAGTGTCACTTACTCGTTTGGGGTGTCAGAAGCTTTGTCTATAGCACTATTGAGATATTTCAAAGCTCGTCTTTCAATTAGTCCTTCTCGGAACTGTTTCCAAAAGTTGCCCTGAAAAAGCACAAGTTTATAAATAAGCAATAAGTTAATAAAAGAATATTAACTTTAAAATAAAATTTTAAGTACCTTAAGTGCCCTTAAAACTTTCTTCCGAGTAGCTTCAGTTAATTCACTGGTTTCATTATCACTTGGTATGTAAGGCAAAATTGATGCCAAACATTCATCACAAGTACCATATGGCATGAAGAGACTATGCATATTAGGATCATTGCCCTGTAATAAAATCGTACAGATAAAATTTAATACACAGCTTTCAAACTTTTACAAAAACCAAAATGTTAACTATCTATCAATCATTATCATGCAGTATAACTAACGTGACCAGACGTCCCGTTTTGAACGGGACTGTCCCTTTTTAGAGTTACGGGTCCCGGTGTCCCCGAAATGAACTCTGGGACGCAAAATTGTCCCGTTTTCTGAAAATTCCCGTTTAATTGTAAAGGAATATATTAACTTAATAAAGATACAGAAGTTTTTGACAAATTTTCGTTAATTTGTAACTGCCTTACATCGCAGAAAGTAACCCGAATGGAATAATCTGAGAAGACCCAGTTACAAATTTCAGTTCTAAAGGCGATGTTGATAATTAAGGCGAATATCAGGGTTCCCACTCAATTTTGAAATAAAATTCCCTGACTTTTCCCTGATCAATTTTTTTAGATTATTCGGGTAAAAAAACTAGCAATTCACGGCATTTTTCGGATACTTCTTGTATTTTTGAACACATAATTTTAAAAAAATTGACTATTTTTTCACTTACCAGAGCCAAAATTGACATGCAAACATAAAACATTTTCTTTTTCCAGGTATTTTTCATGATTTTCCAGGTTTTAGGCCAAAATTACCATATTTCCCTGACTATTCCCTGACTTTTTAGGTGAAATTTAAGCAAAAAAAACGTGCCAAGAGTTTCATTCTTACTTAAAATAATCACCAGCTATATTAAAGCAAATTTGTCCCTCTGATAAATATAAATATACAGGGTGTCCCATAAATAATGGGTCACACTTCTAGGGTGGATAGTAGACACCTAGACGAGTCAGAATCACATAGGATTTGGGTGTCCCAGACCAAATCCCAGGGAGTTAAAAATGGAGCGACACCCCAAAACAAGTATTGAAAAATTCAATTTGTAGAAGAACTACTATTAGTAAAATTTTAATCATGGTCTCAAATTTTGTGGTTTAATATGATCTTAAAAATTATACTGAAAGTTTTCACTTTAAAATTTTTTACTACGAAAAAAAGTAAAAAAACCACAAAAAAATGTGAAAAATCTGCAAAAACTTTATGTATTTAGAAATCCTTTCTTTTGATTTGATAATCCGAAAGATCATATTTTAAAACCCTTAAGTCCAAAGTTTCACGTAAATACCATCAATATTAAACGCTTGAGATCCTGTTGAAGTTTGATTTTTGAGTGCGAAAACAGCTCCAGGAAACGAACGTTCAGGGAGAATCTACGGGATAGATAATAGCAAACTTTCTTTTCTCTCCCAGTTTGGCGAAACATATACCAAGCTCCTACAGACCGCCAAGACAGCTTGGGCGATCTGTTGTTGGCGAAAGTTGGCGAGGAATCTCGTATCGCAAATAATGGAAATTTAGCAAGCATCAATCCGTAATTCGTAGATTTTCCCTCAAAGTTTGTTTTCTGGATCTGTTTTCGCAAGCAAAAATCCGACTTTAATTGGATCTCAAGCGTTTAATATTGGTGGTATTTACGTGAAACTTTGGACTTAAGGGTTTTCAACTATGATCTTTCAGATTATGAAATAAAAAGAAAGGATTTCTAAATACAAAATAAAGTTTGGGCAGATTTTTCACATTTTTTGTGGATTTTTGACTTTTTTTCGTAGTAAAAAACTTTTAAAATGAAAACTTTTAAAATTATTTTAAAGATCATGTTAAACCACAAAATTTGAGACCATGATTAAGTTTTTACCAATAGTAGTTCTTCTACACATGGGCGTAGCCAGGGTTCAACTTAGGGGGGGGCAAGCAGGGTCCACTTTTTTTATGTTTGTAGATCAATTTTAAAGCCCCGTGAGAGAGACCCGTCAATTTTCAACAGGGAGTCTGGGGATCCTCCCCAGAAAATTTTTGGAAATATGCCCTAAGAACATGGTTTTAAATTGTTTTTTGGTACACGTAAACCCAAATTTTGACATACATTTTAGGTAGAATTTTGATTTTAATGAACTTATTTTAAAAAGTTTGAATAATAATGGTTAAAATACTAAAGGGGGGTTTGGGGGCCCTCCCCCAGAAAAATTTTGAAAATTCGACCCTAAAATACTGGTTTTTAACTTAACTAACAGTAAAGTAAAAGTTAATTACTCTGGACTTAGGGGGGGCAGCTGCCCCTCCCTGCCCCCCCTTGGCTACGCCCATGCTTCTACAGATTGAATTTTTCAATAATTGTTTTGTGGTGTCGCTCCATTTTTAGCTCCCTGGGATTTGGTCTGGGACCCCCAAATCCTATGTGATTCTGACTCGTCTATGTGTCTACTATCCACCCTAGAAGTGTGACCCATTATTTATGGGACACCCTGTATAACTAAACGTTTCGGGTATATATATTTTTTAATTCGTAAATTTTAAGCCCAACTGACTTTTTCTGAATAAATAACTTTTAGAAAGTGTTTTTTTATTGACTACCTGTTAATTAACCTAAATAAACCAATGTCCCGTTTTGAGTCAGAAAATAAATGGTCACATTAATTATAACCTAAATATCTTTAAACTGAAATAACAAGGTTACTCCAAATGACAAAATTAATAACGGAAAACTATGAGAAACTGAACATTAAACATATGATTATATCAATGACACATGCAATTTAGTTTTATATCAGATAATTAAAAGAAATATTTAAAGATAAATAAAAATGAACCTTATTATTTACCAAATGCCTTTTTCACTCTCCCTCTATTACCGTTGTGATAACATTTTTAGTACCATTTAATCTAGACCACCAATTCACACATACTCACCACCCCATTTACATGTTGCAACATTACAATTACATTTTGTAAGAAGACCATTACATAAAGTGGTGTAAACTTAATATTAAGAGGAGAAAATTAGCTAGTATTTCTGATTTTTCAAAACTATAATCAAATAGTATTAAAAGCTTTTCAAGTGTCAAAAAACACATCCAAATTGTGAATAAATTTCCAAAAACCTTTCACATTTTTGAATCTTCTTTTGGTTTTACAAAATCCTCTTGTATCCAAAATTGCCACATCTCTCTTTTTAGAATTTATAAATAAAATTAAGTAGAATACCGTCATTTAGTAACTAAAAAACCATTCTCCGGTACTACATACTTTTAGCTTAAAATATTAGTTTTTTAAATAAATTTTTCAGACTATCTTGACACTTTCTTGTTTATGGCCAACATCATAGGCTAGATAGATAGGAATTTTTTTCATTCGATTTCCGTGCACCCTGCTCCACGAAGCCAGAATGAAAAAAATTAATAAAACACATTTCAAAACTAAAAACTGATCAAATAAATAATTATTGTTGTTTCTATAATTGAAAATCATAGTAACCAATTTTGCATAATCTAAAAATATGTGTTAGTTAAGTGGTCAATCCCTCATAAAAACAAAACTTGCAAGTAAATTTCCTTTTTTTAAGAAGTATTATACTATCAACTTAATGTTAAATTAAATTTAGAAATCAAAGAAAATGGTGACCAATGACAAAATTCAGTTTCAAAATATTGCGTTTAACACGATTCAATATGTAAAATCAAATTCTGTCTTTCCATCCAATGGAATAAATTTCAAACTTGAATTACCCTTCCCCTTGCTTATATTAGGGGGTTTTCTAACTTGATTTCGCGTGCTTTTTCGTGATTATGCTTAGTGAAAATAGCCATTTTGTTCCTTAAAATCTGTAGTTTACGAATCACGATGGTGGACATTTCGGGTCTGCGCCAGGGGATGGTGAGAGGCGCAGAAGTGGAAAATCGACGAGTTTCAATTTTGTGTTGTTTGGAGTCAAAATGGTTCCTTTTACTTTTTTAATTTGCTCAAATGCTCCATAATACGAGAGAGGCGAGGGAGGACTAACGGGACACAGAGTTTGGAAAGGATCAGTTCACTCCAGTAGAAGGGGTGGAAGGATAAAGTGGAACGTAAAAATTTGTAAGCCTATTTTCTCTGAGGCGCAGGCTTATAGTCGTCCATTAACGTAATGAAAGGTGCCATTCTTTTCCTTATTTTCAGGCGAGAAAGAATTGCGATAGTAGAAATCTGGCAACGCTCACTAGGGGTAGGGAGAGGGGCAGGAAAAAATTACGAAAATCAGCAATATCTCCTGAAAAATAATTTCTTTTCTGCACCAACTGCGGTTGAATGTTTTGTAAATTGACACCAAAAATGGGTAAAATGCATTAAACCGATTTTCGAACGATTCTTCTACTTAAAATAGGGCCTGAAAGGTGTAGAAAAAAATAAGGGGAAATTCTCAACTTTTAAGTCTTTTAAAAACTTATTTTTACTCGTGAAGAAGCACTAATTTCAGGCTAATTTTTCCCTTTATACACTTAAGAATACGAAATACCATCGTAGATATCTGGGACCTGCGATTAAGAAGGGGGGCAGGGGCAGACAAAAATATTCCTGTTTTTATACTCTTCGTGAGAGTAAAATTCAAAATTTTCTACTTTTAGTAGAGTCATAAGTGGTGCAAATAAAGAAGATAGATACCTGACATGTCTAACAGCCCGTTAGAAAAGAGTTCCTCCCATTGGAAGGTGAAATGGAAGGGTTAAGCGGAACATAAGGAATTATTTGGGATGTTTTGAAAAAAATTGTGTCTATTTTAGTGAAATAATGTAGAAATCTATTTGAGCAGGTTCTATGTAATCTGTAGAACTGGAAATGCGACAATAAGTAACTTTCATTCTTGACCGGGGATAATAATTGGGGCAGAAAAAAAGTTAAAAATTATACTTTACTGAGAAAAAGAGTAATTATCCTGTTTAAAAGGTTTTATGGACTGAAATTTTTGATTGGGGTCACTCAAGGTGGTCTATCCTGAGAAGCATAAACTCATCTTTGGGGGTTGAATGGATGAAATGGAATACTAATTCGATTTTTTGACAAATGGCGTGAAATTTCTTGGAAGAGAGTGATAATAAACAAATCGATTCCTCTTTCCAACTCTCTCGAATGGTTTACCCGACAATGAAATTTGGGAATCAAGACAAGGGTCCGTGGTCGGCGCAGAAAAATTTTATACATTAAATTTTAGTTTGTATAATTGTGTCTAAATAAGATAAAATATCCCTAAAATAAGAAAATTCATAGCAGACATGAAGGAGACCCATGTTAAAACTGTTTCTTGGAGGGTAAGAGGATAAAATGGAATATTAGGGGGTATTTCATTTTACTATTTTACTAAAAAGTGAGTATTTCTCGCAAAAATTGCATTAAAAGGATTCGATTTTCCAATTTTACTCCATGGAATATGATACGTATAAGATAAATCTGTAGTATTAGGCAGGGGAAGGTTATTTGGGCAAAAAAAACCTGTAATTATTACAAAATTAAGACAAAAAAACTTTATAATATTCTATTTTAGAAATAATTAAATGACTTAAATTTGTAATAATTACAGGGGTTTTTTTTGCCCAACTAACCTTCCCCTTCCTAATACTACAGATTTATCTTAAACGTATCATATTCCATGGAGTAAAATTGGAAAATCGAATCCTTTTAATGCAATTTTTGTGAGAAATACTCACTTTTTAGTAAAATAGTAAAATGTAATACCCCTAATATTCTATTTTATCCTCTTACCCTCCAAGAAACAGTTTTAACATGGGTCTCCTTCATATCTGCTATGAAATTTCTTATTTTTGGGATATTTTATCTTATTTAGACACAATTATACAAACTAAAATTTAATGTATAAAATTTTTCTGCGCCGACCACGGACCCTTGTCTTGATTCCCAAATTTCATTGTCGGGTAAACCATTCGAGAGAGTTGGAAAGAGGAATCGATTTGTTTATTATCACTCTCTTCCAAGAAATTTCACGCCATTTGTCAAAAAATCGAATTAGTATTCCATTTCATCCATTCAACCCCCAAAGATGAGTTTATGCTTCTCAGGATAGACCACCTTGAGTGACCCCAATCAAAAATTTCAGTCCATAAAACCTTTTAAACAGGATAATTACTCTTTTTCTCAGTAAAGTATAATTTTAACTTTTTTCTGCCCCAATTATTATCCCCGGTCAAGAATGAAAGTTACTTATTGTCGCATTTCCAGTTCTACAGATTACATAGAACCTGCTCAAATAGATTTCTACATTATTTCACTAAAATAGACACAATTTTTTTCAAAACATCCCAAATAATTCCTTATGTTCCGCTTAACCCTTCCATTTCACCTTCCAATGGGAGGAACTCTTTTCTAACGGGCTATTAGACATGTCAGGTATCTATCTTCTTTATTTGCACCACTTATGACTCTACTAAAAGTAGAAAATTTTGAATTTTACTCTCACGAAGAGTATAAAAACAGGAATATTTTTTTCTGCCCCTGCCCCCCTTCTTAAGCGCAGGTCCCAGATATCTACGATGGTATTTCGTATTCTTAAGTGTATAAAGGGAAAAATTAGCCTGAAATTAGTGCTTCTTCACGAGTAAAAATAAGTTTTTAAAAGACTTAAAAGTTGAGAATTTCCCCTTATTTTTTTCTACACCTTTCAGGCCCTATTTTAAGTAGAAGAATCGTTCGAAAATCGGTTTAATGCATTTTACCCATTTTTGGTGTCAATTTACAAAACATTCAACCGCAGTTGGTGCAGAAAAGAAATTATTTTTCAGGAGATATTGCTGATTTTCGTAATTTTTTCCTGCCCCTCTCCCTACCCCTAGTGAGCGTTGCCAGATTTCTACTATCGCAATTCTTTCTCGCCTGAAAATAAGGAAAAGAATGGCACCTTTCATTACGTTAATGGACGACTATAAGCCTGCGCCTCAGAGAAAATAGGCTTACAAATTTTTACGTTCCACTTTATCCTTCCACCCCTTCTACTGGAGTGAACTGATCCTTTCCAAACTCTATGTCCCGTTAGTCCTCCTTTGCCTCTCTTGTATTATGGAGCATTTGAGCAAATTAAAAAAGTAAAAGGAACCATTTTGACTCCAAACAACACAAAATTGAAACTCGTCGATTTTCCACTTCTGCGCCTCTCACCATCCCCTGGCGCAGACCCGAAGTGTCCACCATCGCGATTCGTAAACTACAGATTCTAAGGAATAAAATGGCTATTTTCACTAAGCATAATCACGAAAAAGCACGCGAAACCCATTTTCGTGAAGTTAGAAAACCCACTATATGTAGTGGGTATTAAACATTTTATCAGAGAATCATCTACTATGTCTATTAATTTCATTTTCATTCTATGCCTCTAATGGCCTTATTCACTGCCACTTGACCAATGGTTAACCAGCAGCTTAATATAGAAAATTGCCACTCTTGAGCTTGTGGTCACAATACCACATTTACCTTAGTATGTGTATTGCATTATATCAAGCACAATTAACTCACAGAAATCATAAGTTATATATTTGTAAACACCAGAGACAAGGATTTTTTCCAACAGTAAGATAAGTCTATTAAATTTAAAAAAAAAGAAACAGATTAAAAACTTAAAAATAAGTCATGGCAACAATTTTTTGAGCGAAATTCGGTTATATATCCGACTAAGATCCAACAAATTTATTTTAACGCCAAACAGTGACTCACCTGCTCAGTTGGGACTAACAAACCATCACACCGGCTGAAACAGGAGAATTTTTGACAACTGGCTCAATTGGGAATAGCTGAATCGGCACATCACCAAATTTTTATTCAAAATTTACTTACATTTATTATCCCTTATCCCCTGTTTTTAAAAGAAAATACTACAAGCAATTTTTTTCTTGCCACCATTTTTAAAGCAAATAATATTCCTTGAACTTCAAAAATCATACACTGTACTCAAAACTATCATCTCCTTTAAAGTATGCTTAATTTAAAATTTGCACTCATGGCAAGTTTTTGAAAGTTATATTCAAACTGATGGAACTTTCTAGATTAATCGTACTTTCACAAAGAATTTAGGTCCTACTTACATACAATCCTCCTTGGTAGGGATCATGAAGTTGAGTTTGTTTTAAAAGCCAATCCCAATCGGTATTCTTGTATTTCCAATCATTTTTACAGACTCTGATAGATTTTTGTCTCATTTCATTTACACAAGCAATAGCATTTCCCATAGACAATCGATGAACTAAGGTGATTTCTCTGAACTCTAGGAAAAATAAATTTAAACTTTAAAAATTAAACAAAATTATATGAACATTGGTTTAGAATAAAAGAGGGAGAAGTAGTTTTGTTTCTTAAATCCCACTTTTATATTCAAGAAATTTTTTAATGATAGTATCATATTACAAGTTTGGTTTTAATTGAATTATTTAATAGTTAAAGTTAGTTACTTTATTTTCATTGAAATTAGTTTTTTTATTTGTTCAATTTATACAAAAAATTTTGTTATTTTTTAAACAGTTACACATAAGTGTCAATTCCCCTGTTATATGTCTTATTATTTTGTTACATTTATACTTTATCTTTAAAATCTGCCACATACTGCCCGCAATATTTTCTATCAGCCCCTTTTCTATTCTCCAAAAACCCCATGTGAATTAATAAGTTTTAAATAATTAAATTTAATCCAAACAAAAAAGTTTAAAAATAGCTCACACAAGAGGGTTAGCACCTTTTTTATGTTTTATAATGGTGTTTCAGGATAAAAAGGTTGCAAAGAAATGCAATGTTAACTTAAGTATCATAAACAGAGAGATGTGTGCAAGGTATCTCTCTCAAATAATACTTAATGAAAGCAGTTGTAAAATATAACATACTTATCAACTTCATGACGTGTTTTATGGTGGTTGCATTTACAATTATTGTGAGAATAATAATTCCAGATGTTTGAACTAACACCTAAAAAAAGAGTTCAAGAAGAAGGAAGAAAATAAAGAATTAACATACTTTGATACATAGGGGAGAGTGTTGTACCTACGGACGGCTGTACCTTCAGCCACCTCATTATAAAATTCGGGAAAAAATGTAAATTTTAATTTATGGTCGATTTTGAATGTAAACAGATGCTATCTAGTTGCTAACGTGAAATCAGCTGTTTAAAATATTATTTAAATTTTCTATAATAAAAATACTGTTTTTAGGTGCTCAAAGTTTTTTTTTAGTGCATCACTACATTAATTATTTTCTTCCTCTATGATTATGATATGATAAAATGGTATATGTGGGGGAATCCCCGAGATTTTCACTTTTTAGTTTTGATATTAGAAATCGTCAGATCTCAATTCTTTTATCTTTTATAGAACTTTGAATGCAAAAACACTTGATGCTGTACCTTCGGACACCATAAGTGTTGTACCTACGGACATGTTCTTGTGGGTGTCTGTAGCTAATCAACGTTTTAGAATCAGGTTTCATTTAACTGAATACATTTAATAAGTGTTGAATTAATTCTATTTGTCAGCCATTATTTTCAAGTAAATTTTAGATGAAAAATCAAATATTTTGTGATCTAAACTACTTTTTTAAATTTATGATTCTACTTGGAATTTAATGTCAAATATGGTGTAAAATCCTAAGCACCCTATCGCATTTAAGTATGATGATTAAAAAAACTTAAACTTTCCACTGAAGAAGATTTACCACCAAATTATTACTGTTATTACCACCAAATGCTTGCACAACTAAGTGTCAATCGAATTGGTTTTTTTTTGGATCAGTGAAGTTGTCAGATCAATCAGCATGATTGATGAAACTATTACCTTAAATTCTGATCTGAAAATACCATGTGATTTTTGTGTTTTTGGTAAAAAATCAAGCCTTTTATCATTCAACTTCGTTTTAATGATCATTTACGATCTAAAACTACATTACATTAAAAAATCTATTTTCAATTTTAAAAAGGCTTGAAATAGGTTATTAAAAGGTAATTCATCAATAAAAATGTTCATTCTTAGCTTTTTTCAGCTAAAACTTCCCTTTTTAAGGGTGTCCACAGGTACAACTGGGTCTGTCCATAGGTACAACAGGTTGTTGTACCTTTGGACACAAATTTTTCCAAGTTATTATAAATGATTAAAAATCAAATTTTCAAGATTTTGACTAATAAAAAATATCTATCTACTCATAAAGGTTAGGACTATAGGTTTTTTGGGCACTTTAAATGGTCAAAATGTGATTTTACCTGTCTTAGAAAAATCCAAACGTGATTTTTGTCCATATGTACAACACTCTCCCCTACTTGCGAATTATCCACATGCCAACGATAATGGCATACAGATCCTAAGTACCCTTAATTTTAAGTATAATGCTTAGCCAGAGGAAATAAGGAAGCGAATATGGCAGATGGGTCAGGAAAAATAAACTGTTATTGAAATTTTCATAAATTAGTAACACGATACAGTCAAATCTGCTTAATGTGATCATGGTTAATGTTATCAATCGGACAACATCATCAAAATTGACAAGTCCCGAAAATTCCTATTTAATTTAATGTAAAATGCATCCCTGTTTAATGCGATCAACTATGGATCAACACGCTGCTTAATTTTATCAAAATTTGTCCATGTCCCCTAAAAAACATCTGCTTTCATTTTAAAGGTCAATTTTTACAAGTAAACATCTGCCCCACCCTAGAGCATCTGGCGCTTATTTTTTCTGAAACTCATGAGTAGGGCTGTGATTTATATGTAATTAAAAATCCAAAATATGTACATATAATATGTGTTTATTTTAGCAAAATATGTATTAAAAAAGGCCAAATATGTAATAATAAAAAGAAAATTTTAAGTAATTTTTTAAAGGGGCTCTAAATATTACACAAGCACTCAGTAGGGAAGGGTGGTTTTCGCTATTTGCCGAGAGATCATGTTTTTTATGCTGTCTTGTCGTGAGAAAAAAACGAAAACCATGGTGTACACATCCCTTCTCGGCGCGCTTGACACATTTCATCTGACAATCCCGACTTCACAATCTTTTAAAAGTTAAATTCAGCATTGGGTGCACAAATTTTAACTACAATTTGAATGCTTATTTCATTTTATGGGTAACTTTAATTTGAAAATCGGTGAAACGCGGGATTATTTTTGAAAATCTTTAAAAATGAATAAATATGTAATAAAAATATGTAGTTATAGGTTGAATATGTAAAAATATGTAAATAAACCGAAATATGTGAAAATATGTAAAATAAACATGGTCTTAATCAATTCAAAATCTTTTAAAACGTATTGAATTCAAGAGCACACTTTGATATCAGATTCCTGAACAAATATGTAATTACATATAAATCTTAGCCCTTCTCATGAGTAAGAAAAAGAAAACATTCTGTACATATTGAAAAAAAAATGGAAGCTGTTAAAAGAGAGGGGGGTCTGAATCCATGCTTGTGATTAGTGATGGGCAGGTATGGATACCAAATACTTAAGTATTCGATACCTAAAAGTATTGGGTGTATTCGATACCCAAAAAAGTATCGATACTTTTTTGTAATATTTTGTTTAAAATTTTTTAATGAAATAATCTGTAAAATACCAACTGTAGAATACACAGCCTGTTTTCATTTTGTAACGCTCAATTCTCAAACCCGAGTCGTTAATCATCCGCGAGAGAAATTTGATGCGGCCAGGTTTTTCCCCCGCCAAATCCTTCGCCTCTATCCACCTCTTGACTCGACTCTTCCCACATTGACTCCCTCTTTGTCCCAATCACTTTTGGTATCTAATACCTTTTTGCTATGAGTACTTTGGGTTCGAACTTTCAATTGAATACTTTTTCGGTATGAGTACTACTGATACTCATACTTTTTCCGAGATCAGTAATTTTGTTATCCAAGTTTCTACTCATACTTTTTTCGATGTAAGTACTTTTGGTATTGATTACTAAATACTTTTGAAATAGAATATTTCCTGCGGGTAATTTTTCCGATATCAGTACTTGAGTAATCGAATCTTATAATCAATTACTTGCTGTTGACTTATAAGATTCGATTATACGATTACTTACTCAATATTTTCAAACGAATACCATTTTTTTTTATTTGCACCAATTAATGGAAGATTATCCAGATTTAAGTAAATTATTTTAAAATAGCTAAATTTTTTTCGATTTGGTCTTCATCTCATTCTGTGATGGATCGGAGGGGATGACTTTGTTGGGGGATCTACTAATTTTCGGCAGGGATGGGATGAGAAAGTTTGACGATGGTTGGATCAGTTTTGCAGGAGAAGGTTTACGTGCTCTGCTGATGTTCATGTGTGACTTTTCTCTCGCCATTTTAAATTCGGTTTCGGCGCGCGGGGAGGGCGTGTTGGATTGGATTGTAGGAATATGTGCGGCCTTGGTGGGGGGGTTTGGGTGCTGCTCGGGTCTTTCTCCTTCTTTTAGCTATTTGAAATTTGTGTTGCGGGGGCTCCGAGCAGCGCAGCGGCTCGGCGTTTTCCAGATCTGGTTTTACCGGGGATCGGGAGCCCGCTTTTTGATGGATCGCTTACAGTTTTTTAAATTTCAGTCTGAGTATGGATAGGCCCTATAAAAAATTGTCCCTTCAGGTTCATTTCCCGATATTGAAAAAAGTACTTGATACCTATAAGTATTTGATACTAGGGCTCGACCGATGGCACTTTTTTCGCCAATGGGCCGATGCTGATTGTTCGAAAATTTCCATCGGCAAGCCGATGGGTCTTTACTTTACCAGGCCGATGCTAAAGGCCGATGGTAAAAATTGCATTAAACTAATTTAGTCCAGTAAATCTAATGAAAAAAAAAGGAAAAAGGAGTAAAACCAGTAAAAATTTCAACATTTGGTTTTTAACGTTTTTCACTTGAGAATGATGTTTATAGACTATTTTTTAAGATCAGGGATGGGAAGTGGTATAACCCACTTTGGAGCAAATTTTGGAGCAGCAAAATTTAACTTTTGGAGCAGTAACACGCAATATTTGGAGCAGTAAAATTTTACTTCTGGAGCTAAAATTATGAAAGTTGTAGTAGGAAAATTTAAGATTTGTACCATAATATCTTATTATATCTTGCAATAATAGCTTCGTATCTTAAATAACCATAAAGGAAGTAGAAGTATAAATATATGTAGTAATACCCAATAAGGAAGTTGCATGCGTCAGATTTTCAAAAACAAACAAGTGTTCCGTAAGGTTTTTTGTATGGTAAAATGAAATATCTAGTCAGTTTTTCAAAAAAATGTACAGGTAATTAAATATTTTAATTTAAAAGTCGAGAAAAAAACACGTGACTGAAAACGTTTATTGTTTAAACTATAAGAATAAGATGACGTCAACAATAATACCATCAACTCCATTGCTTTACAACAATGTTTAGTATAAGATGACGTCACATCCAAACTCTTGGCGTTTTCGCGCGCTATTAAAAAGGGGATTTTTGTTAATTTTTTTGACAATCAAAAAACTTCTCGATCGGCCTCAAATTTTGGGTAGTTGCTTATTTTTGCAAGAGGAATCGATTAAAAAAATATAAAAAAATCATGCAACTTCCTCATTGATAGTGTAGTAGTATTCATTAGTTTATCAAGTGAACCTTACCTCCACAGTTCCAAGACCAATAGAAATAAATTAACTTCTCCCTATGATTTAAAACACTTTTCATTTTAGAATAGGTTGAAACCAGTGCTGAGTTAGGGGGACATTATTTCAACAAAAATTTTGTTTCTGGTAAAAAAAAAGTACGTAATAATAAGGTGAGCTCTTTTCTCAGAAAAAATCCAGCTACAGCACTGATTGAAGCATATAAGCTTGATTTTAAAATTGTCTAATCAGTTAACACTAAAAATGAGTTTGACCTTTGACCCTGTTTTAAAAGGTAAAATTCTCCCCTTTTTAGTTGAAAGTTAAAAGCAATTCCCAAAAACTTGGAAGTGAAAATTTATTAATTAATTCACTAAGTCATCTAAAATCACTGGGCTTGGCTTAAGGGAAATAAGAGATTTTTTTTAAGGGTAGATATTCATGGTTTTGTAAAATCCGTCTGTGGAGGTATCCCAAATCTTTGGTTCACCCCCCCCCCAATTTTCAGAAGCTGGCAATGCCAAAGAAATCAATCGCTCGCAATTGAAGATTGATTCAATCGCAGGTTAATCAGGCGATTATTAATCGCGATTGAGACAGGGATGTGATTGACCAAAAAGAAATTTTTTTTTGAAATTCGACCCTTAAAACAAAGTTTTAACTTGTTTTGGACAGCTAGTCCTATTTTTTGGGGGGATGGGTCCCCTGCCATCCCCCTTGATATCATATCTGAAACAGATTTTGATAGCAAGATTTTTTAAAAACACTGCAATATTATCTTATCTAGCTTCAAAGTGATCTATCAGTAAAAATTTACAAGAACTTAGGAAATCCTTAAGAAAAATTACACTGCTGGCCATCCAAAATGGTACACCAAGAAGGAACAGAGATATCAAACCCAAATTTATTTCTATGATTGCACAAAGTATTAATGTGAATTGATTAAAAATTCAGCCTTCCTGGATGTTAGGGGACCGAAAAAATCGGTGGGGAGTGTTGTCTCCATAGGTGTCTATTATCACCGTCCCACGCCATGGTGTTGAGTGAAAGGGGCTCTAAATGGGCTTTTAAGGATTGAGGGACCATGTTGCGTCCCCAGGTAGTCAAAGTTCATGTGGTCCACCAGCACACATTGCATACCACACAAGGGGATTTCTCCTTTCACCGGACTTGTTTAGTGGACGTTGGTTCTTAAGAACGGGTAGGTCAGGGTAAAAATGCTACATATAGGAGGGTAAGAAGAAAGCTTGTACATTGCGTTCATCCCGTGGTTGTGCATTTTTCTCTTGAGACTTGTCTGCAGGCGAGAGTTGAAGGTAAGGGTAGACAACAGGTTGTCAAACCTCAATGCTGCAGCTCTGGCTGGTCAATGTGCCAGTAAATCATGTTGAGGAGGTATGGGAGTGGAATGCATGTCGTTTACAGTGCAGGCGACTGCCTGTTTGGCAAGCATAGCTTCAGAAAAATTCCAATCTTCAAAAAAATGATTTGGCGTTGGCAGCAGTGCACTAAATAATGAAATGGATATCTCAATGTGATTGTACAGAGTTTATGAGAGTATCCCAATGCGGTCTGGAGCACCACGATAATTGGAGATGACTTTACGACAACGAGAAAAAAGAACACTCGGTTGTTGATTTTGTAATCGTCAGATTTCTTCTTTACGCAGAGTAACGAAGTAGAGAAGCATTGGATTCCACTCCCACACCTCCTCAGTATGATTTAACGGCACAATGGCCAACCAGAGCTGCAGCATTGAGGTTTGACAACCTGTTGTCTACCCTTACCTTCAACCCTTGCCTGCGGACAAGTCTCAAGAGAAAAATGCACAACCGCGTGATGAACTCAATGTTTAAGCTTTCTTCTTATTCCCCTATGTTGCATTTTTATCCTGACCTACCCGTTCTCAAGAACCAACGCCACAAAACATGCCCGATGAAAGAGGAGAAATCCCCTAGCCCGGTATGCAACGTCCACTGATGCACCACATGAACTTTGACTACCTGTGGACGCAACATGGTCCTCCAATCCCTCAAAGCCCATTTAGAGCCTCCTTCACTCAATACCATGGCTTGGGGCGGAGGTAATGGACACCTATGGAGACAACACTCCTCACTGATTTTCTCGGCCCCCTAACATCCAGGAAAGCTGAATTTTTATTCAATTCACATTCATACTATGTGCAATCATAGAAATAAATTTGGGTTTGATATCTTTTTTCCTTCTTGGTGTACCATTTTGGGTGGCCAGCAGTGTAGTTGAAAAAACTCACTGAAATCGATAAAAACGCGATCTGAATGGTATCACTAGACTTATTAGGCTCCTTTGCTAAGCTTAAGGTTTTTCTGCATCACAACTACAATGTGAAATGATGCCAGCTTCAACTAGGTGCCGGAAAAACGGTTCTTACGCGAAAAACCGCTATTTTTCGACTTTTCCCACCGAATGTGATCCTAAAGACCGGACTTCATGGCTTCTAACCACTGTAAAGTTGTTTTTCCACATCGCACTAACGACGCAAGAAGAAGCCGACTTCAACTTGGCACCCGCGGCCGTTCAAGAAATAAGTCGCGGGAAGAAAACACTCCGCAAGCAACACGAAACTAACGTGAAAAATCGCGATTTTTCCAATTTTTTCCGCTTCAAATCGTCATTTTCTCGGAAATAATAGGCAAAGTAAAAAAAACTATGGATTATCTGGAAAAATCCAAATTAGTTCACGGGCCGTAAACGGGAGCTTCGGAATGAAAGAAACGCGGACCTCTTTCGCTTGCAATCAGTGGCGAATCCAGTAGGGGGGGCTGTGGGGCTGCAGCCCCCCCCGGGAATAAGACATTCAAGTTTTGGTAATAGCAATAAAGCAAAAAAGAAATTTCACTACGTTGCGGACATTCGGTGGAGTTACCCAAAGGGTCTCAAAATGAATCGAAACCCTACTTTTAAGGGTAAAAATTCCAAAAATTTTCTGGGGAAAGACCCCCAAACCCCCTCGAAATTTTGGAGTCTAATAAGTACGGTTTTTCCTTGAAACTTTAGGGATTTACAAGGAGTGATCCTCTTTGATGTTCCCTAAAGTGTCTCAACATGAGTTAAAATGCCACTTTTAGGGGCAAAATTCAAAAATTTTTCTGGAATAGGAACCCCTAAACCCCCTAGAAATTTTCCAATTCATAATACTATAAAATTATGCAGCTTACAATGAGTTGTGCTCTTTGGGTGGAATCTGAAAGGCTTCAAAATGAGCTAAAACACTATTTTGAGGGGCAAATTTTAAAAAATTTTCTGGGGGAGGACCCCCAGACCCCCCTTTCACTTGGAGTTGACATTTTTACACATTTTTGAAACTTAGTGTACCAAAATTAAAACCTTACAAAGTCATCTGACCTAAAACTTAGTATTCCTAAGATTAGACCCCAGAAAAGATGTTGAGTAACCCCTAAATAAAAATATAGTTACTGCACTGGACACCCCCTCCCCCTTTCAGTTGCTTACATTAATATTTGAACAGCCCATGATAGCAATAAGGTTATGGTTATTTGTGAAACTCAGCCCCCCCCAGACCAAAATCCTGGATTCGCCACTGCTTGCAATAGCCGACGTTTCTCGGAAAACGGCCCGCTTTCGAACTCCTGCCGTTCAGTCAGATTGAAAATTGTTAAAAAAAAGCGGAACACATAATGCAAAAAGTCACAAAACGCGGAATTCCCGCGATCCGCGGAAAAATCACATCCCAAGGGCCGGATGCAACTACGTTCTGCAACGTGTCAAGGAACCGTAGAAACGTTCTAGGGAACCGTATATCGTCACGTTTTAAAACGCCTGCTCCTGACCCCTTCTCGTAAACGGTCGCGGGGCGAGATTGAACCTGAAACCGTAGTTTTTTCCCGAAGGATCACGTTTTGGGTTGCCGGGCCCTAGGCGCAAGACAACCGCGGTCTGAATTGGCAAACAAGCGTGTGTTTGGCGCACCTGTTTCCTAGAAACCGCTGATTTGGCGCACTTTTTTACCGGAATCCGAAAGTTTCGCGGAATGGCGCAAAATTTTTCAAAATTAGGTATTTGTATCAGATTGGCGCAGGTTACCCTTTTTGGCGCTCTCTGGCGCAGAATTCCCATCCCTGTAAGATTGATTACTGTGTTGATACGAATATTCTATTTAAATTTTTTAAGATTGAAATATCAATTCAAATTTATTTCAAAAATTTGATAACCATCGGCCAAACATCGGCATTTAGATGTTTTTTAGGCCGATGGGCCGTTTTTTTTTTCAAATTTTAGCATCGGCCGCCGATGTCAATGCCGATGGCTATTTTTTCAAACAATCGGCCAAGCCGATGCATCAGTCGAGCCCTATTCGATACCTAAAATTACCGATTTTGCCCATCACTACTTGTGATTAGTTAGAAGAGTAGAGGAACCATCAGCGTCTTGCAGATGTTTCTGATAAGATATTTTAATTTTCCCTTGTTCACTGGAATTCAGATTATAATAAGTGGTTTATTGAATTGGAAGGATATAATGTAGTGCATACAAATATAAATAAAAATACAAAGCGATTATTTTAATTAATTTAACCACTCTTATATTTTCCATTATAAATTTTAAGTTGCCAAATACACAGTGTAAAATAGTTTTAAATACATTAAATACGATTAACGTAATTTTGATTCAAAAGCAAACAATCTATTTACGCTGTATGATTCTTTTTGATGTAAAATGGCTTATTGTTATCAATCAGATAATGTTATCAGTTTGATCTAGGATAATTGCAATCACATTAAGCGGAGTCGACTGTATTAACATAACCCAGAAACTGAGTCGGAAGATTGTAAACAATTGGCTTTGTGTAAAACATAATTAAAATATTGAATGATTGGAATCCTACAAGGTCCATCTGGTAAGACTGATTTCTTAAAACGGGACCTCAGCCACAAAATCCTTCCTATAGGCTTTTAGGATCATGACTTAAGTATCAGTTGCAATTTGTTTAGTTTTTATACCTAAACTTATGGTGGTATTGCTGCTTGACACTAACGTAATGCAGCTTCCAAACATGCATCATCTTTTGAAGCTAGCTTGGTCATACAACGGTACTAACGTAGATAACACCTCCTAGACGTAACTGGCATATCATACAACTGTATCAACAAATTTTGCTCCACTGTTTTTCGGACTGACCTTGTATCAATGTCCATCTTTATCTTAATTGTGGGTGTCTTTTCTCAGATATAGAGTCCATTCAAATATAACATAAGCAGCTAAGGGGGAAGGGTGTTTGCTCGTTCCTTATTTTTATGACAAGATGCTTACACAAGATGCTACAAACACTGCATTTTCAATAATCTCGTATCTAGCACAAATAATTTCAAAATTCAACCAGAAATAAATTTTACAAAAAAAATGAACTTGTAAAAAACACTTCAAGCATTTGACTACACAAGGAAAATTTAAACAGCAGATTAAGTATTTATGGAGCACAATGAATTTCTGGAATTTAGGGCATACTAAACATTTTGTACAAAAAAACAAGGGCAGTTTTATTACGTAATTAATTGCAGTTTGTTTATCTTGGCTGACAAGGGGAAGAGAGAGAGGGAAGGGGGTAAAATATGACCTAAAACATGCTTTTGTAATATTTATACGGCGTAATAGATAAACATGTTCAGGACACTTCATGTTCAATTTACACTTTTTATAAATTACAAAAAAGAAAATTTATCAAATACAATAAGGAAGTTGCATGTGTCAGATTTTCAAAAACAAACAAGTGTTCCGTATGGTTTTTTGTATGGTAAAATGAGATATCTAGTCAGTTTTTCAAAAATATGTACAGGTAATTAAATATTTTAATTTAAAAGTCGAGAAAAAAACACGTGACTGAAAACGTTTATTGTTTAAACTATAAGATGACGTCAACAATGATACCATCAACTCCATTGCTTTACAACAATGTTTAGTATAAGATGTGTGACGTCACATCCAAACTCTTGGCGTTTTCGCGCGCTTTTTAAAAGGGGATTTTTGTTAATTTTTTTGACAATCAAAAAATTTCACGATCGGCCTCAAATTTTGGGTAGTTGCTTATTTTTGCAAGAGGAATCGATTAAAGAAATAAAAAAAAATCATGCAACTTCCTCATTGACAAGCAAATATCTTAATATTTTTTACATGTGGTTTTAAAATAAAATTCAAATTTAATTTTTGGCGCCTTTGAAACTTGTATTCTAACACGGATTTAATTTTTTTATTTTTCAACAAGATACCCACATTGAAAAAGTTGTGTTTTGTAATATGAAGTAAAATGGGGCCATTCCGATGACATCGGGACTATACTACACAGCATTAACACCAGGTTAAAGGAGCATATCAGATGTCATAAGTTGGGAAACACTGAGAAATCAGCTGTGGCGGAACACGCTTTTCAGCCAGGTCATGACATCAATTTTGGAAAAACAGCTGTTCTAAATACAACACAGCATTACCATACTTTCCTCCACCATGAAGCTATCAAAATTTTTGAGCATAATAATATTTTTAATCGCAAGAAAGGAACAACTCAAATCGACAGAGCTTGGAACTGCGCACTGCGTATATGTTTCATCAAGACAGACTATGCATCATCTAATCGTTTTGAAGAACAAGGGATCGCAGCCAATCACAGCCCGATTTACTTAGAGCCGGCCTGCCCCCATCAGTGGAGTCCCCTGCATCTTTACAACAAGTCCAAGTGCGACGATCTCAAATTTAATTGCGAGAAAGAATTTTTACTGAAGATGCCCGACATAGTTTCAGGTGAAACGTCTTGAGTTTTCACCAGCTAGACCTTGGCAATTTAGCCTGAAAAATCTTTATTCGGATTTCTAATTTTCTTTTTAAAAAAAGTTCATTTAGTAGATATTTTGGAACAGAGTTACACATTTAGAAGTTACAACAGGAAAATTAAAGTTAAATGTTCAAGTTAGTATCTAATTTATATTCAGAAAGATATAACAGTTTTAACACTTAGTTAAAAGGTTTAATATTGTTGAACAATCCTTTTTTAAAAATCTAAGTCAACTTGTTTCTTACTTTATGAGTATTCACATCTTTTCTAACCTTACGGTTTGTCATAAACATCAAAGCCAAAGCAAGACCAACGGCACCTCGAAGACCGCCCCAAACTAGGATTACTGCCTCTTTCCAGGTTAGACCATAACCAGTGGATTTTAGAATGGGATAGCAAACTAAAACCATAAGGCCCCTGAAAAGAAAATAAGTCAATTAATCAATAAACAAGTTAAAAGACCAAATAAAATATTCTGCCAAGGTTTTGACCGGGTGTGTCTCGATTGACCGAAATCCATCTTACCGAAGCGCCTCTTTCCCGAACGCCACAAGCCCGAACGGGACACTTGCCCGACAGGACTTCTTACCGAATGGGACACTTGCCCGACAGGACTTTTTACCGAACGGGACACTTGACCGACAGGACTTTTTACCGAACGGGACACTTGACCGAACGGGACTTTTGACCGAACGGGACACTTGACCGAACGGGACACTTGACCGAACGGGACACTTGACCGAACGGGACTTTTGACCGAACGGGACACTTGACCGAACGGGACACTTGACCGAACGGGACACTTGACCGAACGGGACTTTTGACCGAACGGGACACTTGACCGAACGGGACTTTTGACCGAACGGGACACTTGACCGAACGGGACTTTTGACCGAATGGGACTCTTGACCGAACGGGACACTTGACCGAATGGACTTTTTACCGAATGGGACACTTGACCGAACGGGATTTTGACCGAATGGTGCGTTTGGCCAACAACTCACTATGGTCACTCATTTTAAATATGGGCTTTCGATTTAGGTGTCCTGTTGCTTGACCACTGGTCAAGATTACCTCTATGGCTAAAATCATTATAAAATTAATTTTGGAGATGTTGATTGATATTTTGTAATCTTAACAGTTTTGACATGTGTCTTTGGTTCCGGTGAGCGGATACTTTTGGGACACACTGTACATAAATTAATTTATACTCAGTTACCATTCTGTAAAAATTTTAATTAAACTACCTTATTTATTACTATTATATGAACTAAACGTTGCAAACATTACGAAAGTTTAATTTTTATTAAATATATAGGGTAATTCAACAAAAAATATGCTCCAGTGTAATTATATTTTATTAAAAGTTATGCTTAGTTTCACGTGTTAAATAAAAAAAAATAAAATATGATATCTGTATTATTAGAGTGAATTGAACCACAAAAACTATTTCTGTTTAAAAATCTAATGGAAAATTGCAGCATCTCTTAAAATTCTAAATATACTTTTAATTCAATCAAACATATCTCTTGATTCAAAAAATTTTTGTGTTTTTACACAATTTTTTTTCCAGTTAATTATGAGATAGTTTATTACAGAAAGCACCTAACTGGGTGACGTTACGCGTGCCTCTTGTAAATGGGGGAAGCACCGTATTATCGAAACACTATAAGGATGTGAAAAAAAAAACCTTAGAGCTTTGCCTTTTTAAACAGGAATGATAATAAACAATGCACGCATGACGTCACACGTTGCTTCAACTTACACAGAAAAGAAGCTACTTTAAATTGAAAATAAATTATATTTTAGGGCTTTGGTAATCTTAAGGTTTTTCTGGAGGTTTCAGCTATTCTAAATACACAAGAATTAACAAAAAATTAGACTGCAATTATTCATTGCTTATATTTGTAATAGTATTCTATAACGGGCAACAATTTTTAAGTTTTGAAAATAGTTTAATACTTGTGCAAGTTTGTTGACCTTTCAACAAACTTGCACAAGTATTAAACTATTTTCAAAACATAAAAAAATTAATCAGTTTTTTCCCGGTGCATGAATGATACTAGAATGTCCTATTTTTACAGTAAGATAAAGTTCTTTGCATAAAAATTAAACGCATATTTCCGATTCAAGCATGGAAGACATCAGTATTTCATTAACCTAATACATTTTTTAAAACGTAATTTATTATCTATTTTTCGGTAAAATCAGAAACTACCATCTTGACCAGTGGACAACCGGAAAATGTTATAGGTCTCAAGGTGTTTGGTTTGAGCCCCCACATGACCTACTTCAGTGCCAAAGCAAAGAAGTTACAGAAAGTGGACCGGACTGACCAATGGTCAGCTGGAACCAAAAACACATGTCAAAACTGTAAAGATTACAAAATATCAATCAACATCTCCAAAATAAATTTTATAATGATTTTAGCCATAGAGGCAATCTTGACCAGTGGTCAAGCAACAGGACACCTAAATCGAAAGCCCATATTTAAAATGAGTGACCATAGTGAGTTGTTGGCCAAACGCACCATTCGGTCAAAATCCCGTTCGGTCAAGTGTCCCATTCGGTAAAAAGTCCATTCGGTCAAGTGTCCCATTCGGTCAAGTGTCCCGTTCGGTCAAGTGTCCCGTTCGGTCAAGTGTCCCATTCGGTAAAAAGTCCATTCGGTCAAGTGTCCCATTCGGTCAAGTGTCCCGTTCGGTCAAGTGTCCCGTTCGGTCAAGTGTCCCATTCGGTCAAAAGTCCCATTCGGTCAAAAGTCCCGTTCGGTCAAGTGTCCCGTTCGGTCAAGTGTCCCGTTCGGTCAAGTGTCCCATTCGGTCAAAAGTCCCATTCGGTCAAAAGTCCCGTTCGGTCAAGTGTCCCGTTCGGTCAAGTGTCCCGTTCGGTCAAGTGTCCCATTCGGTCAAAAGTCCCGTTCGGTCAAGTGTCCCGTTCGGTCAAGTGTCCCGTTCGGTCAAGTGTCCCGTTCGGTCAAGTGTCCCATTCGGTCAAAAGTCCCGTTCGGTCAAGTGTCCCGTTCGGTCAAGTGTCCCGTTCGGTCAAAAGTCCCGTTCGGTCAAGTGTCCCGTTCGGTCAAGTGTCCCGTTCGGTCAAGTGTCCCATTCGGTAAAAAGTCCATTCGGTAAAGTGTCCCATTCGGTAAAAAGTCCAGTCGGTCAAGTGTCCCGTTCGGTCAAAAGTCACGTTCGGGCTAAAGGTCTTTCGGTCTTGTGGCGTTCGGGAAAGAGGCACTTCGGTAAGATGGATTTCGGGCAGACGGGCGCGACCCGTTTTGACCAACTTTGATTACTTATTAAACTGTCTTAAAACTCTTCAATTCAAAAGCTAAACATTTATCAGCCTTTCTTTTCTTAAAATTATAATTTTAATACAACTCTTAAGGATTTTTCCTTTTAAAATATCAACATAGAACTTGAATGCAGAGAACTTTTATGAATAGGGTGTATCTGTGATAGAAGCCCAACCTTACATTCCTTTCAACTAATTCTGTTTCAGAAAAGTTGAAATCAGTGGAATTTACTTCTGTAAACTGCCTTATAAAAAATATTACAGGGATCGTACAAAAGTTTAAAGAGTAAAATTTAGTATACTTTTTAAGAGCTTTAAGGAACTTTTTTAGAATGTAATTTAAAACCGTCAGTAAGTTATTTTCAACAACTTTCCAAGAATATTTGAATATATTTTTGTTTCTTGAATAGGAATAACATTATTGAGATTGCATACTAACATTTTAATGACATAAGAAAACACTTCTAAAAGTGATTAAGTGTCCCAATACTTAGTTTTCTTTTTATAACACAGAAAGAACAAGCACATTATTTAATTGCTTTTAAAGATGATTCCATTTCAACTTGTTATCAACTGGGATTTTAATCTTCCATTCTCTTTTGGCCTTCTGCTACATTAAAAGTAAGTGGAAAGGACATGTTAAGCTGGTTTTGAGAAAAGTAAAATTTTCTTCTACACATAACTCAAACAAACCAACTTTTTAAACCATACTGTCCTCACATATGGTTTCAGTCAATATAGAAAACTTTTCACCAAGGGCTACCTACTGCCCATTTATAAATCAGCCCCTGCAGTGAACTACACAAGTAAACATTGGAAAAAACTACAAGTTTAATTACAATAATTCATAATAATTTATACATATACAGTAGAGCCCCGATTATCCGCGCAATTGGGTGGCAAGGGTACCGCGGATAACGAAAATCGCGGATAACCCGAAAAAAGACTAAAAATGTGGTGAAAACACGAAAAAAAACTTTCAGCATAAAAACTATATTTTATTGTACAAAAAACATGATATGTAAAACTTTTAAAATCTGTACAGTACAGCAGAAACCTTTGCTCTACATCTAAAACATCTCTAATCTCATCTAAAATTTGCCCTCATCGTTAAAAAATGTTCTTCGTCGCACTCGCGGATAACCCGCACCGCGGATAATCCGCTCGCGGATAATCGGGGTTCTACTGTATTCACTCACCTTATTAAGTTTAAGGCTATATAAGTACAAATTATCAATGCCATATCCATAAAAGTAATATATGTTTTAAGGTGCAAACTGATCAGAACACCAACCACAGTAAATATAAGTGTGTTAGCATAAGTGCATAGCAATCTCCAGTCACTACAAAAAAATCTAAGAGTTAGGAAATATTAGAAACACAATTTGGATATTAATTCAAAGTAAAAAAAAATTAATGAATATAAGATTTTAAATCCTAAAAGATAAATCATGCAGAATTAACCTGCATCCTCTTACAGTACCACTCATAAGTATTTATAAGAATGCAAATTATAGGGTTTTGTCTCTTAGAATTACAAGTGTTTTTAAACTAAATTTAATGTCAAAATTGAACTTAATAAATTAACTCTATGTCTAAAACTGTGGCTGCAGCAGAGAGGAGAAGTCCAGACTGAAAACCTATTGTGCTACTGGGCAATAAAAAAGAGAGGTGATGAATTAGAATTACTTTCAGTTAAGAGTAAGAACCAGAAATAATAAGATCCAGTAGTAGATGGTAGAAATTTAAAAAATTAATAGCCCTCACACTGTTTTATATTCCTACTACTGTACACATTAGTTAACGGTACAACTTGGATAATGTGAACGTTTTTAGTTCACAGTCGTAAAAAGTTGAAGTCTACTTTCTTTTTTAAACCAATGTCAAAAAATAATGGATAATTCAAAACAGCAAATTATCAGCCAGTTAGTTATGATTGAAAACATGCTTTGAACTTCCACATGGATTTATGTAAAAGCTTTTGCAATGTGTATGCTAAGTGTGATGCTGATAAGAAAAAAAAACAAATGTGGCTAGAACATATTAAAGAAATTTATATACTAAAAAGTTAGAGAAAATCTCAGGTCGAAATTTGAGGGGGAAGGAGTGTGGCGAAGTCTCACCAATAGGGAGAGAGGCGTCCAAATTATTGAGAAAAAAAACGCCTCTCATAATTTATGGACATCCCCTAATAGAGATAAAACACTTTTTCAGATCAAGAATTTCACAATTGCTGAATAAAAATATCATAGTCATTTGTGTTGTAGCTATAGAAAATTATCTTTAAATACTTAGTGATCTTGGAATTAAAGTTAAAAAAATGAAGCTTTGTAAATTCAAAGTACTGGATGAATAAAAATTTTTTAGTGGTTCTTTTAATCTAAAATTATCCAAGTTTTGCACAGTACTTTTGTCAACAAAACTCTTAAAAACTTTCCTCATTTAACTGGAGTCTTTTCAAACAAGATAAATTTCTTTGCCCTCCCACATTAAATTGCTGTCATGTTTCTAACTGTAGAAAACAAGCGCAAGACAAACAAAAAAGTTCAAGATGTGTAGATTAGATTAGATCCACTGATGACTTATTTAACATCGTAGACCAGTACAAACTTACGTTTGAATAAGACTTTCACTTTCTGGACTGATGCACATCTTGTTAGAGTTGAGTGTCACACCGTATAATACAACTGCAAGCACAGCAGAAACCCCGAGAAAATGCTCTGCTGAGAAATAAGTTACATAGGCTATCACTAATGTTATGGACATTTCTGATACTGGGCTGATATAAATAGCATTGAGGATCCACTCAGCAATAATGGCAGTAACAAATCCAAAAAGAGGAGCTCCGAAACAGGTCTTTAGTAAATCCATGACAATAGAGCTGACTGGTAAAAGAAAGTAATGGTAAATGGTGTATCCAAAATAAAATTAATTAATCACACATTTTAAATCAGTGGTTTCTAAATGGCAGTCCATAAAGCTTCCTGAACTTCCCAGTATGGTTCAAGATAAGTAGGCTATAGCAGTGGTCCCCAACCTTTTTACCACCACGGACCGATCAACGTTTGATAATTTTACCGCGGCCCGCTTGGGGGGGCGTCGATTGTTTACAAATTCTAGATTATTTTGATTAATTCATTTTAATTTAATTGTATTTAAACATGCTTTCAAAATAAATACAGTTACACCAAAAAATAAATATAAAGTGGTTTATAATTAATTTCATTCATTAATTTGGAGTATAAACTTTGGAAGTTAAATTCGTTTTCAATGAAATGGTTGGCCCGCGGCCCGGTACCATTTGATCCACGGACCAGCACCAGTCCGCGGACCGGGGGTTGGGGACCACGGGGCTATAGGGTTCTAAAAGAATCGAATCTTAGGAATCATACTTAATTTTCTAATTAATGCAGATAATTAACATTTTTTTCACTAATTAATTTGTATCTTAAAAATTAATTAATGTTGTTCTGGTTATTAATTTAATTAAAAATAATTACTAATTATCCTTGATTTGTGATTGAAATAGATAAGTGTGATTCTATTTTTTCGATACTGGCCCTAAGGAATCGATTCCAGGTTGGAATTGAACCGCAGGAATCTAATCCAAGAATCAAATCTCAGGAATCGAATCACAGTTTTTTAGATCCCTAGCTATGGACTTCTGAACAACCCCCAAAAGAAAATTTTTTGGGGGGATGCTGATATGAAAAAACCCAAACCTTCACCAGGGTTTGGAGAATGCCATGAAATTGACCCCTTGGTGTAGAGCAGAGGTTCTCAAACTGTGCTCCGCGAAGCCCTTAGGGCTCCGCCAAGCATTTCCAGGGGCTCCGCGAAGAAATTTGAAATAAATACATTTTTTGATAAATTCTAATTTGCTTTTCTCTGACATGTTATATAAATAACTTTCTGTAAGGTGTTGGTAAGGTCTGCTGGTTTTTGCCTTTTCAGGTCTTTTTTGGTTTACCAAAACAAGTTAAAACCCTGTTTTTAGGGTCAAATTTCCAAAACTTTTCTGGGGGAGGAACCCCCAGGATGGGACGGTTTGGCGCTGGCCGTTTGGGCGCCGGCCTGTTTCGGCACCAAATTTTTCTTCTACTAATTTTTAGAAAAATTATGAGAGTTCTATTTACTTTCATTTTATTTCTGCCGCTGAAACGGCCGCTCCGAATAGTAGCACACCAAGGAACCCCATTCCCCCATCTCTCAAATTGATTACTCAGCACCTTTTTTTATAAAGTTCAGCAAAATCATAATCCTACTTAAAAATGTATGTCCAAAATTCGGAGTAGATGTACCAAAACCAAGGGAAAACCTGTTTATAGTATAGTCAAATTTCCAACCCCCTCCCTTTATAGCATTTGGAATTTAATTACACAAAACGTTTCTTATATTAAATTCTTTAAGATGCAAATTCTGCCAAAAAAATGTATAAAAAGAGAAGATAACATTGATCCTATGGCATGGGATGGGAGGGGATAAGGAATGATTTTGGGCCCATGTGTAAATAAATTTTGATAAGTACCCCTGACGTATGGTCTATCAGCCCCCCAAAACAGATCTCGATTTCAAAAGAAGTAACTTCTAGGAAAACAAAATTTACAGATGTATAGATTTCTGTATGGAATCCTATGTCCATGCATCTCCGGCATAATGATTAAAAAGTGATACCTATATTATTCAGAAATATAAAATAAAGATTTACATTGTATCCAATGATAAAATATAATTGGTAAACAAAATATTCCATATATCCCGGGGTGTATATTAAAGGGCCGAGGGGGCCCAGCCTCTCCCCCGAAAAACCGGACTACGTATAACAAAACAAGTTAAAACCATGTTATTTAGGGTCAAATTTCCGAAATTCTTTTGGGGGAGGACCCCCAAAACCCCCTATTGTACTTGAAACTTTATTATTGTCAATTTTTATAGTAAGTTCGTTAAAATTAAAATCCTACCTAAAAATGAATGTCCAAAATTTGGACAATGATATACCTAAAACGAGTTAAAAAACTGTTTTTAAGGATCACATTTCAAAATATCTTCTGGGGAGGAAGGAACCCCAGACCCTTCTATTTTACTTGTATCTTAATTTGTCACAATTTTTCTTACAAATAAATTATCTTAGATGCAAATTATACCTAAAAATGTTTTTAAAAGCTACATTAAACTGTTAAATATGCATGGGAGGGACTGAGATATAATTTTGGACCCCTCCCGAAATAAATTTCTATTATGCTTTTATTTCTAGAAGCAATGGGTTTTATGTAATTTGCTTTTATACCTTGAAAAATTTATTTCGGAAAAGGGCTCCGCAAAGAATTTGTCTCTTGAAAAGGGCTCCGCGACATAAAAAGTTTGAGAACCCCTGGTGTAGAGGATCCATTGTAAGTTTTACATGGAGGGTTTTTCAGATACCCAAAAGTAAAAACACTATTATTTTAGAAATGTCTTGATTTTTTTTTAAGAAGGGGCTCCGTTTTTGCTTAATATGCTCTATTAAAAGATGGTTGGTGGTTTGCCAAAATTTTACTTCAGTTCACTTAAAATTTTATGAGCAAAAAACAAATGTTGAGAAAAACACTTGTTACTTTAACCTCAACGTGGCATGATTAGAGATTATAGAATTGATATTTTAAGTAAAACGGTAAAAATAGACCAGTATACTTACCACTAAATGTCCAGTGAGTATATAAGAAGTGTGATAAAGTTTCATACATAACAATTGCTACACCATCATTTAACAAACTTTCTCCTTCAATCAAAATAGTGAATGTATGTGGCATTCCTGGAGAAAAAAAATTAGAATGTATTTTAAATAAAGAAGAAGATGCGAAGAAACAAATAGTTAGCTAACAAATTGTTTATTCAAGAGCAATTCAAATCAAAAACTGGGTCAAGAAACCACACTAAAAAGGACTGAGTGGAAGATGTGTTTAAAGGAATCAATAGAAAACCTACATGCCGGACCTGGAAAAAGTTGTAACCTTCCCCCGAACCTAATAAAATTTCCCCAAACCTTATGTATTGCTCCTATGGAGCTGGCAGGGGCTTCCCCCGAAACTTTTTCCAGGTTGCTTACATCTCAAAACATTAGAGGAAAAATATGAATGCAACAGACAGAATACCAAAAACAGGGAAATCTGTTTTAATCCAGAAACTAAGTTCTATCATGAACATAAAGCAGGGGGTGATTGTGACCAACATACTCATATAAAATGAAAACATTTCTGCAAACACAAATTTTCTTTTTAAAATTTTCTGCAAGAATTTACACACACATTTTTAAATCTAAACATTCTTTTTTTAAATGTTCTACCTTTTACTGAAAGCATATAACAATTTTCAGTTTCATCAAATACCCTTCTATTTTAACTGTAATTTAAGTAATAATCTACTCTTATGCTCAGCCGACGATAGTAAAAGGGTCACGTGATTTTTACAGACTTTGCACGGCCGATAGTTGGGTAACTGGTAATAGTTGGGGTTGGGGTCTTGCTTCTATATACAAGCAAATGTCTCTTCCTCTTTCGATCAACTGCCCCTCAACTTCCACCTGTCTCCCCTCCCAAATACTAGTTCCAGCGTTGTCAAAATCACGTGACCCTTTTACTATCGTTGGTTTAGCACAGTATTTTAAACCTTTTTTAACCTGAAACTGAAAATTTACAAAACACAGATAGTGTAAATGACAAGTTATAACAACACGGTCTGAAGAAAGGCGGACTGGCAGTGAAAGGAGAAAACGATAGCACGGCATGGCCTTGACGTAAAACAAAAGAAAAATTTATCGATCAAAAAAATTCTGCAGAAAAATGTCTAACAAAAATATTTCTTGTAGTTTTTCTGCAGGTGGCAAAATTTTCTGCGAAAGCCGTTCGCGCATATTATACGCGACTGGTGACCAAGAGCGAAAAACCAAGAAAATATCCCTGAATTTTGAAAAAACACAAAAAATATACCATAATTTTCAATACGACTCAGAATATGATGTAGAATAATAATGACCCCAGAATATGGTGGTTGGACGCATTGCAATCAAAATGCAAGAGACTTTCTTTAGAAAAAAAACAGGAACCCGGTAAAAAATGTTTAAAAATCCGGGAGAGTAAATAGAAAAACACAGATTTCTGGAGTACCCCAAGCTGTGGTGACTTGTTCACGGAAGCACAAGAGTACATGAACCCCTAGTGAAAATTAAATCAATTAATTAATTTTTATAAAAACTAATAAAAATCTATTCAAACTTGTACCTTATTCATAATGAGCTTCCACTTTCCCTTTTTATTCAAAAGGACAAAAAGAAAAATTTTAAAAGCTTTGTTTATGACTTTTCTGCCTTCAATGGCACGTGACCAAGGAATAGCCAGGCAAGAGATTATTCACTGAGATGGGAGCTACGGTGGTCACTGCAGCCTGCATCTTTACTTGCCAGTAATTTTTGTGCTTTTTTTTTTCAATGTCTTTTTTCCATAAAATCTTTTATTTCGTGGTTTTTATGTATATGTAAGAGTAAAAGTATTTTATATAAATTTCCATTTCTTATAAAGCGAAACAATAAAAATTTTTAACTCAAAGGTGAATGTTTTGGAGTTTTTGCTTTATAAACTTGTTATTCTTATTTGACTCTATGGTTCAGCTTTAAGCAAATAATTTAATTTTGGAAATTATAAAGAAGACGAAAGACTTACGCATTTCTTTGAGAAGAGCAACCACAGCAACTGGGTCTGTAGCACTTACAATTGAACCAAATAAAAAAGCTGTAATCCACGAGAATTGATAAGAAACCAAGGCAACTTGAGCAAAAAAAGCAGTCAAGATGGTACAAATTACTGAAAGAGAAAAAATTGAATCTGCATGGATGTTGATAACGGGTGTAAAATCACAAATTATTCAAATGCAATTAAAGTGTTTAATGATTAAGTTAGACCAGGGGTCGGCAAGTAATTTTATTTGGGGTCCGAATACTTTTGAAAATTTTCATCGAGGTCCGGAGAAAAAATAGGTTACTATTTTTACTTTAAATTTTATCTTTAGATACACATATATTTTTACAAAGATGTAATTTGAGTACCTTATTTAAATTGTTAAAATTATTATTAGAAGTTTTTACATTGAAAATGGGTGTCTGGGGGTTTCCCCCCAGGAAATTTTTCGAAATTTGACTCTTTTTGAGGCGTAAAAATGCATCTTATATATTAAAATAATTGGGTTTTTCTTTCGGCCGGCCGCCAGGCCGAACCCCCGGACCGATTCTGACAAACTCGGTCTCTATCGAAAGCTTTCCACCCCTAGATGAGCCAATAATATATCACGTTCCTCCAAAACATTCCATTTTTAAATTATGCGTTCTTTTAGTTTTGCTCTAATGTTAACTCAATGGGAGATCTTTCCGCCGGCCTCCAGGCCGAACCCCTGAACCGATTTGAACAAACCCGGTCTTGATCGAAAGCTTTCCACCCCTAGAGGAGCCAATAATATAACACGTTCCTCCAAAACCTTCCATTTTAAAATTATGCGTTCTTTTCGTTTTGCTCTGTTAACTCTATGGAGAGGTTCCTTTCGGCCGGCCACCAGCCCCAACCCCCGAACCGATTTGGACAAACTATGTCTTGATCGAAAGCTTTCCACCCCTAGATGAGCCAATAATATAACCCGTTCCTCCAAAGCCTTCCATTTTTTAATTAGAAATTTATTTCAATTTGTCCCATTGTTTTTAGTTAATATTTTTACAGACACAGGCAAAACGTCCTTGAAAGAGCGTGAAGAAAATCTACATTGAAATTAAATTTCAAAGATTTGACGGTTCACTAGATTTATCCCAATGGGATACTAGGCACATTTAATTCAAAATTTTACTGCTACAGATTTGTTTGAAGTATTTCTTATAATAATTTAAGAATTGAAGGTTTTGGGAAAATGCCACATAAACTGGGTTAATTTAGGGGTAGTAAGACTTCATTTAAAAACAAGTTTGTACAGATCCGGTAAGGTGGATTGGGCTGACGACCTGTCGACTTGAAAATTATTTCATTGTAATAAATTTGTGATAACTCAATGTGAAATCGGAGATAAAACGCCTTTCGAAGATAATGAAATAAAACTGCATATTTAATGTTAGGGAGTGTGCAAATAAATACGAACAGGTAAGTAACGAGGGAATCTCGCTTCAGCGCCAAAGAAGGCTAGCTGTAAAACCCGGCTTTGCCGGGTTGTAACAGCTAGTATTAATTATTTTCAAAATGTTATGGCGGTCCAGGAAATAACATCACGCGGTCCGGATGCGGACCGCGGTCCGCCAGTTGCCGACCACTGAGTTAGACATTAAACATTATTAAAAGATATAAAACTAATATACGAGGGTTGTCCGTAAAGTAAGGTTCCCTATGAGCTGCAGACGCTAGGAACGCTGTTACATGGGATTTGACCATACTGGTGTATACCTTGGCTACAAATCTTCGCCCCAGCCAGCTGTCTGTGATGATTATCATAGGTTAGGCAGCTGTAAGAGATGGAGCTTCGACTCCCGCCACACTCCGAGATAGGTTTTTTGTGTGCGAAAAACATAGCGGCTGTGGACATTCATTCCCACATGTGTCTACGGAGAAAAGTGTATGAGCATACAAACTGTGGGCAAATGGTACAGAGAATTCAAAAACAGACGTAAAGACGCCCATGACGGCCTATGGGGGACGGCGGTTGGCGGAAGAAGCGAGTGGAAGCTCCATCTCTAACAGCTGCCAAATCTATGATAATCACCTCAGGTCATGGCTGGGATTTGTAGAAAAGAAGCCAAGGTACACGCCACAGTATGGTCAAATCCCGCGTTCCTAGCGTCTGCAGGGAACCTTATTTTACAGACAACCCTCGTATATGGATTTCCTATACTTTTAAAAAGACAATACACTGACCCAAATTCAACCTTCATACCTGATTAAAGACTATTTTGTAGGGAAGGAGGGAAAATTTTGATAACATTACATGATACTATACAATTTGAATGCAAACTGCCATTGCATATTTCTGTAATTTAATTCAGGTTGATATGACAATTTTCTTTTGATGTTGATCTGTTCTCTCAAAATGGAGATCAAATGAAAATTTTATTTTTGGGCACTTGTTAAAAGCAGAAAAAATGCCATATTGAGCTTAATTTTTTTTACAATTGTTATTAGAGTTTATCAAGATTTCTCACTACTGTAAGGTAAGTAGATTTTAATAAAAGTGTTTTTTCAACTCACCCAACTAAGCGAAATACTGAATGGAGTTGAAACATTTGTTCCCAACAATATCATTTGAAGTGCAGATTAGTTTAGGTAAGGAAATCATTTTTATATAAATATATTTACCACACTAGCAAGAAAGAAGGAAAACAAGGAAATTTACCTAGTCCTGGCAAAGCTAAAGTAAGACATTGGGCCATAGCTCGAGAAAACATGTGAGGGTCCATGCCAAAAGAACTTTCAAATATTAATATAGGCAGGAAAATTAGCATCAAATCACTGGGATTTATCTTGGCTATGTCTGTAAAACTCCTAATAAACTTGCTATTCAAATCCAAAAT
The DNA here is from genome assembly GCA_024610705.1 of Tetragnatha versicolor. Classification (NCBI taxonomy): domain Eukaryota; kingdom Metazoa; phylum Arthropoda; class Arachnida; order Araneae; family Tetragnathidae; genus Tetragnatha; species Tetragnatha versicolor. Next base: position 2,109,976 of record JANDEH010000004.1, read on the forward strand.
GCCAACCAGCACACCCAGCAAAAAGCAACCAAGTGTGTAAGGATATCCAAATCGTTTTGAAGCAAAATAGTTAATGACTGAAAGAGAAAAACTCATTAGTATTAATCACTTTTTTAATAAAACTTAATACAGTATTATTCAATATTAGTAGAATAACTATGCATCATGGGAGCTCTCATCTCTATGCATCATCAGCTCTCCGGAATAACAACACAACTCCAAATGGGAAAGTTTTAACTACACAGGAGCTTGGTGGCAAGCCTTATATATGGGTGCCACTCCTCAAAAATTGCAAGGCAGAACTTGGAACTACATTTTTAATCATTTCCCCCACTCTTGTCATTTTTTTTTAATTACAGTAAAATTTATAAAATATCATATGAACAATTAAATACATCCTTAAATTTTAAGTTAAAGCTGTATCTGAGTAAAAACCGGCTTATTTGTAGGCAAAATGTGCAATGTAAGAACTGAAATCTAGTACCAATCGCTGTCAATTAGTCAGGCCTGCAATGAAAAAAATTCAAGAGAAGTAAGAGCTGAACTTGACGTATTTTTCTGTGCTAATTTCAGAAAAAATAATAAAAAATTCAATCACATCAAGTTTTTTTGAAAAATTCAATTTTAGGATTTTCATGAAAATTACCATTTTCACGTTAAATTTCTTTTCTGCTTGCATGACCATAATTCTACCATGGTGAAAATTACAGAATACCCCTGCGACACCTCCCTGTCGCTATCCCTCCATCCCCGTCGAATTCTCTCAACAATTAGCGTCACACAAAGTCATTTATAGTGTGCGCGCTAATACAGTGAGAAGTGGAAACTCCATTAAAAAACAATTATAGCAGCTACTTTTCTTGTGATGTGGGGAGCCTAGTGGTTAAGGCATCGGCCTCGGGATCGGAGGGTCCCAGGTTCAATTCCCAACACCGCTAAAGACCCATTGAGTATATGCGGAGTACGTGCTCGTTAAATCTGTGGGTCCGAAAGTCCTGTGGTCCGTCATGGCGCAGTTTACCATGGGTCCAGGTGTCTGGAGACTATTTCCCTCCCCTTCAGACACATGGCAAAATTGTGGAGGAGGAGGTGGCGATAGATAGTGGCAGCACCTATCATCTCATGAGGCAGAAGTCGGACTCCTGCCATTTATGGGCCTCACTTTCTCAGGAGCCGCACCCCCTTTGCCTTGAATCCTTGCGGAGCTTGGTAATTCCAAGTGGCACACGACAACAACAACAACTTTTCTTGTGATACAAGGCTTCGATGATTTTTTGTTACACATGTATCGAAATAGTGGTATTACAAATTGCATGAGTAGCATTACAGAGTAAATAAAGAGCCTAAAGCATCAAATCGTATTTGTGTCAAATTCTCCAGATTTTCTTTGAGCGCTAGTGCTGCCTCTGGTGGCTTCCTACACGTGCGGTAATGGAAATACGCATCCCGGGATGATGTCGAATTTTATCCCGAAGTCCAGGGATGACTAAAATGCCTTAAAACGACAATTCCTACCTGATAGTATTTCATCTGCCATACGTCCAGTTTCTCATGAACCTGATGTTACAGTGTTTTTTTCTCCGACTGAATTGCAAATCATCTCTTCCGGACACCTGTAGGACTCTCGATACTCTTAAAAGAAAGTTATGAAAACCTCACACTCTTCTTCAATAAAATAAAGTATGCCAAACACTGTTGGACCATTTACTGTGATTTGAAAATTATCTCCATGCTTTTTGGTCAGCAAGAATGGTCACTTAACATTGGGTCAAAATATAATGTCTAAAATGACCGAATATTGAGCCAGGCACCAGGAATGTGATTTGAAAGAGCCAAGTTAAGCAAAATAAGTATTTTTACACCCTCTACATATAAAATTTTTGGTGCTATAAACATAGTACTACAAGCAAAATTCTTCGCGATAATTAATCCCTTTAAAATAGGATTTTAGCAAAAATATCGAAATCGATAATACAAAAAATCCTGATGTGATTGAGGAAAATGGTGGTCATTTTTGAAATCAGCACACCAAATAACATAAAATTCACTTAAAACCTCTTTTGTATTTTTCAAAAAGTTTAATTTCCCAGGCCTGTGTTATTAACATTCATGCCAAAATACGGTAAAAAAAGAACATTTGCCTACATTTTTAAGAAGAGGATCTACCTGCCTTCAGTCCAAAATAATGGATGTTGTAAAGTAAAATACAGTTTAATCACTTTCTTATTAGTTCAAAGCATAGTAGATACACACTTCACATCAGTTTATTTTTTTCTTCTTAACTTTTTTTGAACTTTTTGAAACACTTTGAAAACTTTTGAAAAGAAGTAGGGTACATCATAAAGATTCAGGAATTTCATAGAATCAAGTAGTCCCAAACTTCTATTAACATACTAACATTTTCTGATGTAACTCCACATCCTACTAGCTTAGGTTAGGGGTTATCCATCAAATCATAAAAGTCAGTTGAAATCCTCAAAAGGTAAACTGACTCAGGAATAATAAAGTTAACAATATGAATAATAAATTATAACTGAAATTGAACTCCATTTGCCATGTAATCAATTTCTAAAGATGACCTAACAGTTTGAATTTTTTCAGGTTTTTGTTTAATAACCAATTATCTTACTTTTTATACTCAAAAAATTCTTACCTCCACCAAATAAAACTCCCATGACAAATTGAATTTGTCTAGCATATGAAATATATATCTTGGTAGAATTTTTGCTACCCTGCAAAAAATCTTGGTGACTTATATTAAACCTCTCAAAAGCTTTATCCATTTTCTAATTTCAAACTCTAGTGCCTATAAAACAAAGAACAAGTTTTTAAAAAGTGTGTGCTTTATGTCAAAACAATGTGATTCAAAAGCAAAATAAAATGGTCAACATGGCAATTTAATTATCCTTGTTATTGTTGAATATAAATTATTCAGAACTATTCAAGGCAGCATTAAGGGTATTAATACCATTTGTAACATCCTACAGGTGTGAACAACGGTTCTCTAAAATTGTGAACTTAAAATCAAAGGCAAGAAATCGTTTGACACTTGAAATTGGCGAATAGAAATCGTTTGACTATGAGTTACTGACATTAATCCGGACATTCAAAGACATTAATTCCAAACATGCCCAAATTGTTAAGATCTATAAGTTTTGAAAATTTTTTTGAAAAATTTTGTGAGGGTTAAAATCAAATGCAAGAAATCGTTTGACACTTGAAAACGACATCCTCCTATGTGTTACTGACATTAATCCGGACATTCAAAGACATTAATTCCAAACATGCTCAAATTGTTAAGATCTATAAGTTTGAAAATTTTTGTGAAAAACTTTGTGAAGGTCACGACCCCCTGGGGGGTCTCGGGGCATGCCCAGGGGGTCGTGAGACAAATCTCAAAAATAAAACAGCAAGACATTTTTTTAGAAATTTTGATGTGTAATAGTAATACAGTAAAGCACCGTTAATACGTTTCTCGTTTATACAACTTTCCCATTTTTCGTCGTTTTTGCGAATTTCCCCAGGGAAGGTTGAAGAACACTGCATTCCTTGGCTGTTGTGTGGGGCATGACCAAGGAGTGGGGGTGAGTTGGTGAGTAATAGGGCAGCTCGTTGAACTGATAACGGGATGTGCTACACTACAGTATTATGGCCCTTATCTCTGGTTAGGGTAAGGGTTCTCAACAGGGGGTCGCGAGACAAAAATTAAAAGCAGTCATGTTTACAGTTATTTTTTATATTATTTTCATGTGTGAATGTTGTATAAGGTTTTTTTTTCTACTGGACTATTTAACTTGAAACTCTGCATATATATTAACCATAGTGTTTTCAATAAAATAACTTTTCCTGAAATTTTTTTAAGATTTGACCTAAAAAAAGGATTATACTTGTTTTTGAACACTTAGGCTAAATTTTGAAAAAGTCTGAATATCCTAAAAAAATCTGAAGAATCCCATGCCTGTATTTAGATAATTATTTAACCAAATCAAGTGTTTTTTAAATAAAAGTTGACGGAACTTCCACATTGACTAAAAAATTGCAATTTTCACCATAAGAAATTCTAAATCTGTAACAATAAATTATGATTGTAGCTTTCATTGGCAAAATACTCAATTTTAGTGCTGAATCTTAGTACAAATCCCTGACAATCAGTTTGCAATTTCACTAAACCCGGAATTTAGTTTGATTCAAGACCGGATTCTGTCCTCAGGACTGAAGAGTGGCACCCATGATCATAATACTATAGGGGAGACCAGGGAGGGATGGTACATTTTTTACAAGAATATTTTTTTTTAATTCCATTTTCCTTGAATAAATTTGAAACTTTCAAAATAACATCTTGAAACATTTTAACATGTTTAAAAAATATATCCAATGTGATAGCAAATAAAACTTAAGATTTATAAAGGAATTAAAGCAAGTCTAAAACTGTCCCATCCCACCCCGGTGCTGGGGTGGGATGGGACTAGTGATGTAAAATTCTCGGTAATAATCTTTTGGAGAATATTCTTGAGAATATTCTCCAAGAGGAGAATTTTCGAGAATATTCTCCTAGAAGCTACTAAAATAAGTTTTTTTTGGGAAAAAAATTTTAGAAGGGGTATATATTAACTTCAAATCAGGAGAATATTAAAGATTATACAATTAGAAGCCATCATAAAATTTGAAATGTTTTTAAAATCACTAATATTCTTGAGAATATTCTCCTAGAAACTACTAAAATAATTTTTTTTAAATTTTTTAGCAGGTATACAGGGTGTATCTGAAATGGTGCAACAAACTTTCAGGGATGATAGTAGACACCAAGACGAGTCAGAATCACCTAGGATTTGGGGGCCCCAGACCAAATCCCTGAGGGATTTAACCCTCCGTCGGTCGCAACTGAACTTTTTCGCACACCTCATACATTTTCGTTCGCCTTTCCGTTATTATGGGGGGTAGAAGTCTGAAATTTTTGCTAGTCTCCTATCTTTACCGGATGTGTGGCGCCAACCAATTCATTAAATTCGTGCGCTTTGTTTAGTTTGGTTTTCATCATAATTGACACATGACGCTCGATCGTGTAACTGGTCTTTAAGGTACGTAATATTATTTTTTGTAATCTCTGATGCTTTTTTATTAATTTTATGAGTGGTTACGCATCAATATTAAATTTTTCTCAATATGTATGTTATTTTTATAATTATTTTTGGTTTATTGCGGTTGAACATACACCTACAAAATCGTACCTGATACAATAAACTCTCCAAAAACAATGTTGTGTAATATGCAAATCTACGTTTACTACCTGTAAGTTGACAGTTTAAAGCTAAAATATTGTATTTTGGAGTTATTTTACAATAGCTATAGGGACTGCCAGTGGTCAATTTGCCCAGCCTAGTATTACCTGTTAAAGTTTTGTTTGTGAATGGTTATTATGTGGACATGAGTTCAAAAACAATAATTTAGAATTAATATCCCTCAGGTTTCACATAATTAAGTATATTTTTGACTAACATATTGAATTATTTATCCCGCTGAAGTAAGCTTAATTTTATGCTATTTTTAATTTTTGTTCTTAATTATTTACAACAAATATCACATTTTTTATAACTGAATTATACTATGAACATCTTTTATTGTTTTTAAGACCTTATCATTGAAATTAAAAGGTAGAAAATTGCGATTCTTTCGATTGTGCGTTTTGGCACATTGCGACCTAACACGTCAGTTTAATATTGCGACCGACGGAAGGTTAAAAATGGAGCGACACCCCAAAAAAATCCTTGAAAAATTCAATTTGTAGAAGAACTACTATTGGTAAAAAAATAATTATGGTCACAAAAATTGTGGTTTAATATGATCTTTAAAATTATCTCAAAAGTCTTCACTTTAAAATTTGTTTTATTATGAAAAAGTTAAAAAACCACAAAAAATGTGAAAACTCTGCCAAAACCTTATTTTGTATTTCGAAATCCTTTCTTTTGATTTGATAATCTGAAAGATCATAGTTGAAAACCCTTAAGTCCAAAGTTTCACGTAAATACAATCAATATTAAACGCTTGAGGTCCTATTAAGTTTGTTTTTTGCGTGCGCAAACGGCTGTTCTGGAAACAGCTCTAGAAAACAGTTTGCGCACGCAAAAAACAAACTTTAACAGGATCTCAAGCGTTTAATATTGATTGTATTTACGTGAAACTTTGGACTTAAGGGTTTTCAACTATGATCTTTCAGATTATCAAATCAAAAGAAAGGATTTCGAAATACAAAATAAGGTTTTGGCAGAGTTTTCACATTTTTCGTGGTTTTTTTAACTTTTTCATAATAAAACAAATTTTAAAGTGAAGACTTTTGAGATAATTTTAAAGATCATATAAAACCACAATTTTTGAGACCATAATTAATTTTTTACCAATAGTAGTTTTTCTACAAATTGAAATTTTCAAGGATTTTTTTGGGGTGTCGCTCCATTTTTAACTCCCTGGGATTTGGTCTGGGATCCCCAAATAGTACTAATGATTCTGACTCGTCTAGGTGTCTACTATCATCCCTGAAAATTTGTTGCACCATTTCAGATACACCCTGTAAAATATTAACTTCAAATCAGAAGAATATTAAAGATTATACAATGAGAAGACATCATAAATTAAAATAAGTCAAATTTAATTTAAAAATGTTTTTAAAATCGCTATTAAATATGAAAGGTAAATGCAGAGTAACCAAGATTTATTATATTAACTAAAAATTTTCCGACTATTAGCGTTTTTGAAGAAAATTATGTACATGGAAATGTTTTTCTGGAAATAATTTTCAAGATTCCAAATGAGAATATTCTCATGAAAACATGAGGAGATGCAATTATACACGAGTGAAAATTTGAAGATCCTATATATTTCAGGGACACACCACAAAGTCTTAATAAGTAAGAAATAAATTGAATTGTAATTTTGAGAATATTCTCATGATAGATTTTTCCCCAAATGTCAAAATGAAACACTTCAGGAACTTCCCATGAGGAGTTTTGCGGTGGGGGAGTATCAAAATTTTTTTATTTAATACTCTACAACCAATGCCTCAGTTTTGATATTTTTATTTTTAAAGTATGGGAAAAACTTAATTTCGAAAGTGGATATTGTTCCATTAATTACACTGGGCAACGGTGAAAATGTAAAAATGATGAAAATGTTAAATTCTAATAGATTTTGACATGCTGAACACGAATATGGCAATAAAAATTGGAAATTGGTTCGGGTTTTTTTGTAATGTTCAGATATTGCTCTAAATAATACCTAAAACACATTAAATTGCACTTTGAGTTTTTTTCACTGCATAATTTATAAATGAATTAAAATAACAGAATTAAGTACTACCAAATCATGATTGACGAGTTCTCTTTCGGATGTATTCCATATCTGGATCATCTCTAAAAAGCCTCCAGCAGTAGTCCCCAAGCATAGAGGCAAACCACTTTCCGTTATAACGTAGCTCTATTTCAGACATATCTTAGTGGAAACGTTCACCATGCTCATCCCTGAATTTTCCACAGGTAGAAGGGAAGAAATAAAGGTGAGAATCCAAAAAATGCAGCTTTAAGGACATTCGACAACCGAATTTCTGGTATAAGGCTAACATGTCCTGAACAAGATCTTTATAATACTCCGATCTTGCGTTGCCCAGAAAGGTAACACAAACTTGACAGAGTGCATCCCACACTTGTTTTTCATTGCAGTCTAGAAGGTTTTTAAATTTTGAATCTTTAAAACTGTCTCTAATCTGAGGACCTATAAGAATTCCTTCTTTGATTTTTGCCTCACTCAGATGGTGAAATTTTTCGTGCAAGTAAGTGAAAGCTGGCTTAGTCTTATCCACAGCTTTAATCATTTGCTTTACAATGCCCAATTTAATGTGTAAAGTAGGTAAGATAATTTTCTCTTGAGGAATAGGAGGAGAGTTCTTGACATTCATTATTCCTTGTTTCAAACATATCCTGGGAGGCCAGTCTTTTTGGATGTAGTGTAATTCTGTTGCACGACTGTTCCATTCACAAAGGAAGCAGCAATATTTTGTGAATCCCTGTTGAAGGCCCATCAATAACACCACTACTTTCAAGTCGACACAGACACTCCATTCATATTTTGCGTATTCAGTTCGATGAAGAAGTAATTGCATGTGTTCGTATATGAGCAGCAAATGCAATGGGAATTGAAGGGAGCTTATTGCCATTGAGGAGAAATACCATCTTTAGACTCAATTTAGAGGAATCTATGAACGAACGCCACTCGTTAACATCAAGAGGTAGATGTTAATGTATTATTAGTTTTATTATTTCATGAATGCATGGGAATATTTCGTATGAAAACATCTCCTAACTTTGTCGACCACCTGGCGACTCTTATCGACAAATTCTTTACCAAAGATTATTTTTATTATTTTATGAATGTGTATATGTTAGAGAACATCTCAGATAAAATACTGCGCAATTAAATGGGTAATAGAGTATTGTATATTAAAATATTCTTAAAAAACAGTGGCGTTTCAGCATTAATTACGCTAAATCAGACCCCCCTTATATCTCCAAAACTCGAACCAAACCAGATTTTTTAAGGTGATATTCGGGTTCAGAAGGTCAAATTCAGTAGGAATTGGCTATTATCATCATTTTTACACGAACTTTGTCAAAAATTGTTGCCCAGTGTTATGCTTTGACCTTGACCAATTCTGTGTGCGTCACAGGAGCCCAACAACATATAGCTATTTTTACCGAATTTTATTGAGAATATTCTCATGACGGGGAAAATATAAATGAATCTGAATTTAAAATTATACAAACAAAAACATCTAGCCAAATTATTCTTTCAGAAATAATTTTATTTTTAAGCAAAAAGTAAAGTGAACTTTTTGAACCCACTTTGAGAATCATTATCTCTTGATAAATTAATTATATTTCCTGTAAAATAAATATTAAATTCTAATGTGATGTCTCTTTCTTTTAAGAATATTCTCCTGATTTTTCAAAGTTATATCAAAATTAGCTAAATATCAGGTTTAAAAGGTCCTTTAGTTTGACAACTATTGCTATTGGTATTACAATTGCTTTCTCAACAACTATATGGAAAGAATTTAGACTCCTCTTTTTTTATTAGAGTATTTTCTCTCATTAAAACTTGCTTCTAATATACTTTAAAAATATTTTTTACTCAATGAAATTTACTTATTTATTACAAATAATGCGAAATAATGAAATTACAGTTCAGAGAATATTCTCTAAACTAAAGATGACTTTTTAAGAGTAAGTTTCATCAAAGTTATAATTATTTTTAGGTTTTAACACTAATACTACGAGTACATGGCCATTTCATATTATTAAACATATTGACATTTATTTCCATTTATCTGTCAAAGAACAGAATATTCTCGATTATTCTCAAAATTCTCGCCCCTGGAGAATATTCTCGCTTTACATCACTAGATGGGACAGTTTTTTAAAAATTAAAATTTATTATTAATTTTTAAATATATGATTAAAAACCACAAAGATGGAAGTATTTTACACATTTTAAAGATTTATTACAAAAACATCAGTTATTTTACCCTATACAGTACAGCCCCGATTATCTGCGGAATTGGGTGGCAAGGGTACCGCCGATAGCGAAAATCGCGGATAATTCGAAAAAAGACTAAAAATGAGGAAAAAACACGAAAAAAAATTTTCAGCATAAAAACTACGTTTTATTGTACAAAAAACATGATATGTAAAACTTTTAAAATATGTACAGTACAGCAGAAACCTTTGCTCTACATTTAAAATCTCTCTAATCTCATCTAAAATTTGCTCTCATAAAATTTTTTTTCGTGGCCTTCGCCGATAATCCGCACCGCCAGGGCCGGACTGGGAAGAAATTTCAGCCCGGGCATTTTAAGTCTGAATCGGCCCACCGCATAATTTTCATGGAATATGTAACTTCATAGAATTAAAAATTTCGGGGGGAGGATCATGGTAAAGAAATCCCCAAGAAATTCTTTTGAAAATTACTCCTAAGAAATAGTCTAAAATCCACCTTGAAGTCCCTAATTGGATAGGTAGTAAACTCAATATAGACTTTCAATTCTTTGTGGTAAATTCAGAGGGTAGAAAGAATTTCCATCATGACAAACTTAATATTAAAAGAAATTGTGAATAATGTAGCTCAAAATAGAAAGGGGGGTCTGGGGGTCCTCCCCCAGAAAATTTTTGGCAATTTTACTCTTAAAAGTATTGTTTTAACTCATTTGGAACCCTTATTTTGGGTGACATACTGAAAGGTTCGCTCCTTTTATGCCGTAGAATTTTTAAAGATGAAACCAGGAAAATTCGTTCATAAAAATATTTTAAGTAACAAAATATGTTTTGAATACAGTAATTTATGCCATCATTAATGAATTTAATTGCTGGTAAATTAATGGTTTGGTGGCCGCACAAAAAGAATTCGTGGGCCGCTAGTTGGAAATTCTTGCGAAGTGTGGATACATTTTTACAGGATCATTTTCATTCATACCACTGTAAAATATTTTGGTTGTAGGCGGCCCTCGATGAGTAGCGGCCCACCGGGCATTTGCCCAAATGCCCGCATGGCCAGTCCGAGCCTGCGCACCGCGGATAATCGGGGCTCTACTGTATTTACTTCGAAAAACCTAACTTAAAAGTGAAAAATACAAAATAATTAAAATTCTTCTTAATCTAACAAAAAATATGTTTTCAACTGCAATGTATAACAGTTCCAAAACAAAGGTAGATATAGAATTGTATGCAATAGCTTGTATTTAGGTTTTGAGAGGAATGGGGCATGGTGTCCCATCTCATCCCGGTAGCAACAGTTTTAAAAATTGGTGCTTACAAAAGAACTGTAGCTTTTAGGCTTAACTCAACTATTTATTCATAAAGAATAGCTTATTCCGTTTAGAAAACAATATAAACCATTAAGAAAGCAAGCAAGAATCAGATAGAATAAATAGATCTCTATGCTTGTAGGTCATCACTTGAACTGGGGTTAAATAGGGCAGCTGGAGGACTTCCTAAAGCTGTACCCACGCAAATATTATCAAGTTATTAAAAATCCAATTTTTAAAATTTGAGCGAATAAAAAAACATCATTTTTAAAAAGGGTTCAATTCCATTATAGTTCCCGCAAAATATCGCCAATCTTTTTCGAACGCTCAATATTCAAATGTAAACAAATTTTTCTAATTTTTAATGATAAACTGAACACTTATAGGTCTAATTAAACATTTTAATCCATGAGTTAGAAATTATTTAGCAATATTTATACTTCATAGTATTATAGTGTCCAAAAGAGATTGACGATATTTAGCGGCAACTATAACGGAATTGAACCTTAAAAAGGTTAACTATGTTGAGCACGGTTGAATTTTAACAATCTCGGCCAATCGCCAAGGGTTGGCAAAAGTTAGACAATAAATGGTTCTTCCTAGTTCACAATGCAAAGCAACCCTAAAGTCTATTACGATGTTTGCTCCGTGAAGTGCTTGGCAAGCATTGGCCAGAAATCATTCTTTAAATGTTCGAAATGTGATTTTATCCATCTTAGAAAAATAAACTGTTGGATAAAGTTCCGCCAAGCCTCGTATTATTGGCGAGTTTCAGTATTTGGAGTGCTATTATGTGGGATGCTAGATATCGGCTATTAACGCTCCACTGGCGAATAATCCGGTAATGGAAACTTGGGTAAAAATCTAGAAGTGGATTCGGGTTGGCACCTCTTGGCGAATTTTTAATCGCCAACTTCACTACTACTTGGCTTGGCGTTTGAACCCACTTCTAGATTTAAGCTGGAACTTGAGCCCAACAGTCTTCCTTACCGTAGTTCACAACAAGAAAAACATAATCATAACAATTAGAATAACTCATAAAAACGAGCTCCTTTCAATCAAAAATGTTATTTAGATAAATTTCTTACAGATAAAAAGGAAACTTCATTTCACAGCGTAACTTAAAAAGATACGTATCTTTTGCAGAATTTACGTGGAAAAATAAATAAACTTGAAAACTATTTTGTCAATGGAATCCAGCCTTTTTTAAAAGTTTGAAACTTTTAACTTCACACATTGGGATATAAAAAGAAATCCGGAAATCCCAAATAACATGCCAATTTAGAATTCGAATTCCTCCCACCACGACGAAACGAAAACAAACTTACTGATGCCATCCGATCCTGCATTTTCGGATGAAATAAAGAAACCAGATTGATCACTTCGCACCAATTTCAGACAAAGTCTTGTTCTCTAGTGGTAGGTTTTAGGCACTGTATATTTGGACGGCTTTTTTCAACTAAACTCTACTCCAATTTCCACGGCTAGGCTACAGCTCGGCGTTTCATTGGTTCAATCACTAAGCGCCGAGACTGCTACGTAATCACGAGGCCTACAGCGCATGCGCCACTGGCCGTTTTGGCCGTCCAAATATACACTTCGTAGGTTTTAACACTGACGAATACGAGAGTACAAACCGCTTTTTAGGGGTTAAAAAATAGATTTTCATTCCCCAAATGAGACTTAATATAAACCCCAAATGGGGTTACTAGAAAAAAATAGCCTAAGTTAAGATCTTGAACTTTTTTCCCCTTTACTTAGCCAGCGTATTAATTATTCATAAAAAACAGTAATTATGTTGTACTTATTATATCAAATAAAAGGGAAATCCTGGGGAATTTCCCCTTATTTACCACATTCTTCACCATACAGGTTTATTAGGGTGGTCCTTATTTTTAAAGTTTGGAAATCTTTATGCGACGCCCCCCCCCCAAATTCCCAAATTGTTCCATCATACAAATAAATGATTTTTGCAAAATTTTAGCTCAATCAAAAAATTTTAACTTGTGCCGCAAAAGCCTTAAAGTTTCAAAAAAATACTGATTTTTTTACAAAACATAAAATAAACCAAAGATTAAACCCTCCTATCTTCTTCTTGATTTTTTTTAGAAATCTAATATAGTTGGTTATATTGTTCCAGATTCCATTCTTCTATCACCCCTCTTACGGTAATAAAAATTTTTTTAAAGTAAAAATAACTCTTGTAAAGTTGCTTTTCTTGCATTTTAAAACAGCTAATAACGCTAGAACTATGCAACTTAAAAACCTGAAATTAGTGCCATTTTGTTTGTAATTTTATTATCTTTGATTTAATGTGCAACATAACTGCTTTTCCAAAAAAAATTTTTCAAAATAAGAAAAATGGGAAAAAAATTAAATAACAATTTAATTATATTAACAAAATCTTACAGAGCTAGTTTCCAACTTAATTCAATAATGTGCCTATATTTCACCTGAATTTTCCTTATAATTAAGTTTTTACGTAATTTTTTCACTTCCAACATGTCAAATCAAAGGAAATTAAAAGTGTTTGAAGATAAAAGAATAGGAGTAGATGAAAATTTTTCCTTTAGTTCTTCCTCCCCGATGACAACGCAGCCTACCATTTGGTTCCCGACAGGGCTCTGTAAGATTTTGTACCGAATCGACTAATAGTTGCATTTTTTGAAATTTAAGTGAATTTTTTGCATGATACAAATCGTATGAATGTCCTCAAGGGAGTTTTTGAATTCCCCATGAGTGAATCTCTTTTTTTTGTAAAATTACATGGAATGTTCAGGGACTTGCCAAAATTTCGAAAATTTTATTTTTTTCTACAGGATCAAATTTTATTTTCAACTTGAAATTCGGCAAAATTTTTATTTTTGGAGTTGAAAAACTTTAAATTTACACAATAAGATATTTTTTCAGAATTTTTTTTATTTAATTTTTTCCCATTTTTTTATTTTGAAAAAAAATTAAGAAAAGCAGTTATATTGCACATCAAATCAAAGATAATAAATTTAGAAACAAAATGGCACTAATTTCAGGTTTTTAAGTTGTATAGTTCTTTCTAGAGTTATTAGCCGTTTTATAATGCAGGAAAAACAACTTTACAAGAGTTATTTTTACTTTAAAAATTTTTTTACTACCGAAAGAGGGGTGATAGAAGAATGTAATCTGGAACATTATAACTATAACTATATTAGATTCCCATAAAAAATTAAGAAGAAGATTGGAAGGTTTATTCTTTGTTTTGTTTGATGTTTTGTAAAAAAAATCAGTATTTTTTTGAAACTTCAAGGCTTTTGCGGCACGTGTTATTAATATCCGAATGAGCTTAAATTTTGCATACATTATTATTTTCTATAATGACACAAAACTAGGGGGCGTCACCAACGTAATAACCCAAAAAAAATTTTACCATACAAATAAGGACCACCCTAAGGTTTATTATTTCAATTCATACAAGCTCATTGTTTCCATTATAAGTAACTAACCCAACATTCTAGTAATTGAAGTTTTTCTTAGTAAGAGAGGTGTAGTTAAACATTTTAACTAATGCTGCTTGCTAATAAATGTTGCTTGATGCTAATCTCTAATTTCCTAGAAAAAATATTGTTTCAGATTGTTTTAATGAAATTAAATTAATAGATCTTTTGAATTTTTCTTTATATACTGCAATAATAGTTTTCTTTTTACGAAATAATTTCTCATCAACAGAAATTAGATTTCTGGCTGAATTTAATAAGTTTATTTTGAGTAAGCCATCCAAAGATTAGATGCCTAGACGTTTGCTGTATTGATGTTTAGTGCAATAATAAATTATTTTCTATATTTAGGTTTTTCAAAGCAATATAAATTAGCTCTCCCTGGCTGTACAACGTATGTATATTTTCATTCGGTTTTGAGTAAGCCATTGATAAGTATTTGTAAATAAATGTGCATTATTGACAGATATGTGCAATCAGAACTTATTCTCAATAAATGTTTATTTAAGAATATGTATTAAAGAATTTATTCCCAAAAAATGTTTTTTAAAAGCTTTTTATTTAAAAAATCATGAAAGTAAATTTTTTCCATGGACATAGTCAAACTTTATATCAAGTTAAAGCTTGCAAAATTATCTTTAAAACGAGGGGTAATAGATTTTTTCGAACAAATATAACTGGAGTTATTAAAGTGCAAAAAATTGCATTTTCTCCCCTTTTTTTCAAAAATTTTTAATAAAAAAAATTATTGATAAAGTAGAATAATAAAAACATTTTCTCATTTATATCATAGAAGAGAACAATTCCTAAAAGTTTCATTAAAATCTGAGAGGGTCAGGTTGAGTGCTGTGTTGATCTCACATGGAAATGACCCATATATATAGGGGGGCCCCTTCCAACGACCTGCACCGGGGCCCCCGAGGGCCTAGTTACGCCCCTGGTCACCAGAAGTGTCTAGAAGGTAAATATTTATTAAAACATTCATATCGGACACTTCAGAAAAAAGAAATCATCAACTGAAACATAGAAATTCAATTTTGAGTGCAATTTTGCCCGATGGAATTCTACGTCACTATGCATGCAAACACACTTCGCGTTTTCAGTCACGTGTTTTTTTTCTCGACTTTTAAATTAAAATATTTAATTACTTGTACACTTTTTTGAAAAATTGACAAAATATTTCATTTTGTTTTCCAAAAAACTATACGGAACACTTGAAAGTTTATGAAAATCTGACACATGCAAGTTCCTTATTTCAAGAAATTCCATTTTTTATCGATTAAATCTTATTGCTGTACCATCAGGGACCATATTGGATAATATTTGCAAATAAATGATTTTCACACACACACAGACCCATTTCGGCCCCCCATTTCTCAAATTTATTCTTTAATTTATTTTTGTATTAGGAGGGACAATACCATGGTTTTTGCAAATCTTAGTATCCAGCCAAGTTGGTAGGTTTCAGTAAGAACAGGAATAAATAACAAGACACAAGATTTGACAATCACTAAAACATAAGTACTTGCATCATAATTGGCTAGTAAACACTTTTTCAAATTTAATTTTTACTACCAGATATTCATAAAAGATCATGGGTGAAGAAATTTTTCAAATCTGATCATTAGTTAATTTTTTTAAAATTAAAAACTACATTGCACAGCAGTGGCGGATCCAGGATTTGGTTTTGGGGGGGGCTAAGAATTTTCACAATCCAATTGAATCTTCTTGTTAATGGTAATACGGAAAAGGCTGTGAATTACCCTACTGAAACCACTAAAAGGGGGGTCTGGGAGTTCTCCCCCAGAATATTTTTGGAAATTTAAGTCAAAACCCCCACTTTATCAACTCGTTTTGGTACGCCTCATCTGAATTTCGGATATAATTTTTTGCGTTTTGACAAACTTAGTAAAATATTAGACGTTTTGGGGGGGGCTTCAGCCCGAAAGCCCCCCCCGTAGATCCGCCACTGTTGCACAGTAGATCAGCGCATTACGTCAGTTGCGGAATACGTCATCGTTCGGAAGCAGAGGGGGAAATTTGAGCAGCCGACTGGTTGGGGCAGTTCGAGCACCCGCCTACTCCTACTCCGCCTACGTCAATTTTAGTCACGCCCAGTTTTTCTCGATTGGAACTTTTAAATGAGGATTGCAAATTAATTAGTGTTTTAAAAAATCTGAAAAAATTAAAAACTGGTTATTTAGAGCCTCTGTGATGATGTACAATAGTCAAAATCATTAATTTCAATAGGTGTTTACATCCCAATTTCTAATGCGTTAATTTAAAAAACTTAGAAATCTTGTAGGATAGTACTCAGTTTTGTAACTGAAAATATTTTAATACTTTTAAAAAAATATTGATTACAAATCTACACATTATAGAGCTATATTAATTTTATTTACAAAAATATACAAACATTTTAGACATACAAAAATAAGTTTACTATGTGCAAAAAGATTTATTTTGTAGTACCAAAAAGAAATAAAATTTGTTAAAATAATTAACGAAGAAAAATGATAGCTAAAACATGTCATTTCACCTAAAGAATGTAGTTTATTTAACCTGTGTTTTTTATTAATATAATCTGGTAAATCAATGCATGAAACGTAATTTAGATTGATTATACAGGGTGTTTCAAAAGTTCGTTTCACGGTTTTTATTTGGAACCGTGTCCTAGGGTTACGGAAGTAAGGTCTACCCCTAGGTAAGTGACCTGGAAAATCCATTGAGAGGACTTACAGCACCCCTAGCACCGAAATTAAAAAGTTAAAAAAATTAATTTAAAAACTAAAGGAGATAGAGCAAAAACCTCAGTGATAGTACTGTTGACAACGTTATGAAGAACTCACTGAAAAAAACTTTATCAAAATATCTTGAATATTCGCGGAGATATTAGCATGTGAAAATAGCACTTTTTCAGGGGTCAAAAAAGAAAAAGTTTGCACATTTGCAAATTTTTCAGTGTTATTGTGTAGTTTTGTGTTTTTTTAGTTGAAAGAACACAAAATTTAATCAAAAAAACAAAAACTTTTGCAAATATGTTAACTTTTTCTTTTTTGACCCCTGAAAAAGTGCAATTTTCACATGCTAATATCTCGGCGAATATTCAAGATATTTTCATGATTTTTTCAGCGAGTTCTTCATGACGTTGGAAACAATACTCTCACTGAGGTGTTTGCTCTATCTCCTTTATTTTTTAAATTATTTTTTTTAAATTTCGCTGCTAGTGGAGCTGTAAGTCATCTCA
This sequence comes from Tetragnatha versicolor, assembly GCA_024610705.1. Taxonomy (NCBI): domain Eukaryota; kingdom Metazoa; phylum Arthropoda; class Arachnida; order Araneae; family Tetragnathidae; genus Tetragnatha; species Tetragnatha versicolor. The sequence goes on from JANDEH010000004.1 coordinate 2,127,539, forward strand.
ATGGATTCTCCAGGGTTACTTAGGTAGGAGTAGACCTTACTTCAGTGACCCTAGGACACGTTGGTTCCAAATAAAAGCCGCGAAACGGACTTTTGAAACATCCTGTATAATAGCAAACTCAAAATGAATGTAACACATTCATGGCCAGCACCTAGCAACTAAAAAGCTATTGTATAGTTCTTTTTTTACACCTGCTGCAAAAACCTGCCAACTTTGTACACACTTATTTGTTTGAAATTTTTATTCATAATACTAAGTAGTTAAGTCTCAATTACAAAAGTTACTGAGGAGAAAAACTATTTCAGAAAACCAAAATTTCTGTTAAAGCAAAAATCATAATAATAAGGGTCATTTTTCAAAATTTTTTGTTCTGAAAATCAACTGTTAAATCACAATTAGATTTTTTATTTCAGCTTTGACTTAAGTAAAGAATAAAGATTCACCAAAAAAAAATTTTTTAAATTGTTGAAAATTGAAACTACAGGAATACACTTGGGATTGAAGCAGAAACTCAGATAATCAAGGTTTTACTGTACTATGAAACTGTTACATTTGACAAAAACACAACGTATTACAATGTTACTGTAATTTAAAAAATAATTGAATTTTTTTTATTTGTAGAATGAAAAAACTTACAACACAAAATGTTCAGTTTAATTGTATCTTTTATTTGGATACATATGGGAGCATTCACAAATAACATCACAATTTTCAGAGGAATTTTACACCCTTCCCCCAAGTAATCAAATTTAAGTGACTCCCTCTTCTATGTAAATAATAGGGATATAGTCAGACAATTGAGGTTTACAGCAAAGATTTAATTTCTATAATAAAAATTTTCACTTATGATAATAACAACTGTAAAGGAAGTTTTAAGGATAAAGATTGGGAGATAAAATTCTCCCTCATCACATTGTGTCACACACGAGGCACCTCTTATATGCATACTTGTATAATATACACGAACGCGCGAACGGCGTTCGCAGAAAATTTTGCCCTCTGCAGAAAAACTACAAAAAAAATTTTTTTTTTCAGAAATTTTTCTGCAGAATTTATTTTTGATCGATAAATTTTTCTTATGTTTTTCGCCAAATGCTTCCATCCGCGGAATCGCGATTTTAGGAAGAATCGGAATCGCAGAAGTCGGGAAATCGCAACTTCTCCCGTTAGTTCCGTTTTTGCTCGCGGAGTTTACCGTTTCATCCGCGATGGCCGCGGACGTTACGGTGAAGTCGGCTTCGTATCGCGTTGTTATTGCGATGTAGAAAAACAACTTTACCGTAGTTAGAAGCCAACAAGTCCGGAAGTAAGAAAAATAGCGATTTTTCGCGAAAGTTCCGTTTTTCTGGCTTATGAGGTTTTTCTAAGTTTCAAAATTTTTGAAAGGCTACTTTAAGAAGCAACTTAAGAAAATAATTCAGTTTTTTTTAATCAAGTTAGATTATAACCTGTACTACATATCTGATATGATTTGAGATTCTTATAATACTTTAAAAAATTCATTTCACTTTTTCTTCACTTAGCAAAAATTTTATTCGTAAAAAAATTCAGTAATTTAATTATATTTAAAGTAATCAATAAATTATCCTAGTATTTAACTGATTACCTAAATTTTCATCTGATTTTAATTGCATTTTGGTTATTTTCATGCAAATGAAGATAACGTGAAATATGAATCTTTCTTTGTTTAAAGATATTTTTATCTAGACTTTCAATATTAATGACTAGTTTAATGCCAGTTTAAAGTTCTTAAAATATTCCCGAGTATAACCCAGTTAAATTAAAATTTTTCTTGTTAAAATTATTTTTTTCACACATTAAAAAAAATTATACATAACTAAGCTCACGCGCTTTTTCTTCTTTTTTCATCTTTAGATAAACTCATCCCTGCAATTTGGGTATTTCAGTAATAATGTTTTTTTTAGAGAGAGATATTTAAAAATGTGTAAATTCTTGCAGAAAATTTTTTGGAAAAAATTTAAGTTTGCAGAAAGGTTTATATTTTATACAAGTATGCTTATATGAGAGATGTAATTTGTGAATGGGCCCTAACAAATATAAAAAATGAAATATGTACATGAATTTCTTAGAACCTAAACTTTTTTTATAGAAGAAAGTAAGTTTTAAATCATAAATAAGATGAAAACTGGATTAGAATTAAATAGTAATACTGTTATTTAGATGGCTATATAAAATCTCAATATGAAAGATAACTCTTATAAAACTTTCATAAAATACTTGATTAAATTCATATGTACTGTAAATATTTCCTGAAATCATAAATAAAAAAATTGGTCATCCCAAAATCAGTGGCCAAAAGAGAATGACTAGGAAGTCAATTTATAAACAAGTCCTCTTATCTTGCCTATAATAATAAATCTTGTTCAGACTTATGAATATGGGAGAATATTCTAGATGTGATTTACAAACCAAATCATAACTACATCAGTACACTATCAGACCATGCATACTTATTCCCAAGTCATATCATTCAGATATCAATAAGTAAATGTTACTTAAATTTATCACAGATTAAAATTTGTGCCTTTAATGTACAATATGATTCAAAGATAGCTCACACTACTATTAAGCCTTTTAAACAGCAGGCCAAGAGTGCAAAATATTTAAGGCAAGTGTCTAATTTTAATGGTTTATGAAACCATGAAAAACTAAATTGAATCATTCTCAAACAATTATGTTTGAAAATAGCACAATGTAAACATTTACAAATCCATGGAGTTTCCGTAACTACCAGACAAAAACAATTTAAAAAAAAACTTTCATAACCCAGGCCTCTAATATTGTTAAAGTTATTAAAATATAAATATAAATGCATGGAAAAAATCTAAAAAAAAATGAGTGGACAGAATATTTTTGTGATACTCATACATAATCAGAATCAAAAAATTGTTTTTCAGTTTGCTTGCGAAGTAGTGTTCTTTCAATGAACTTTTTTATTTCAGACACAACAAACACAGAAGATGTCAGTGCAACCAGCATCAAAAGATCTAAAAAATTTTTTTAAAGTTTAAGAAACATAATAAACATTGAGTAGCCAGTTTTTAAAACTGCACACTAGCAAAGAGGCTAACATAATAACTTATGTTAATTTTTTGTACTTTGTCACATAATGTGACAGACAAATGTTTCCAAGATGATAATAGGACATTAACATCTTAGAAACATTAATTGTCCGAATAAAAAAAATCCCTTTAAACTTCTAAATAATTAAAACTTATGTGCGACTTACCTAGGTGATACCCTAAAATTAAAAGTGATTTTTTTCCAAGTTCAAAGGGGTTTTTAATACATAAAGTTTAAAAATTAAGTGATTAAAATCTGAAACCGCAGTGCAACTTGGAAAACTAAAATATGTTTAATTCAAAGTTGTAAATAATTTGAAGTTTTCTCCAAATCCTTTGAAATTTCTATTAAATTAAAGTTAAAAAATCTTGGTAAATTTCAAGCACAAAATTTAGAAATTTTTTCTAAAAGCTTCTTTCAAATGAAATCTCCAGCATTAGGCTAGCCACTCAGCCTGGACAACAGCTAAGTAATTAGCACCCCAGGCAGATAGGCAGCGCCTGATGGACCACTAGGCCTGGGCAGAATTTGATTCAATTGAATGAAATCTAATATATGTATTCATTTTATCATTAAAAAATCATCCTATTCTACTATGCACAAATATTTTTGCTACATAATTTCAATTTAGAATTCAACAAATTAATTTTACCTGAGATTGGAAGTGCTTCTGTCTGAAAAATCCTCTGTAAGGGGGCAAAATAAATAACCAGCAGCTGACCTACTACAGATCCGCAAACTGCCAGTAAAAACATTCTGTTGCTTGACAATCCGATTGTAAAAATAGATTTAGTCTGGAAAAAGAAAGATTGATAATCCTGTTTTGGTTAAAATCTCACAAAAAAAATGGCATGAAAAATGAATACTCAATACTTACTTGTGATCTACAGCTGAGAGCATTGAACATGTCAAAGAAGACAAAGCATGTAAAAGTCATTGTGGTGTCTCGCCTTGTAACAATCATGTCGCTCATCTGTACATAAAAATTTATTCAAACAATGGCTTATAATGAAACCACTTGCACTATTTAAAAAAAATATTGAAATAAAATAGTCAATAAAATGTTTAAGTTAACTTGGCATACTCGTATAAAGTAAAAACCTTTCTGCAAACTTAAATTTTCTCAAAAAAATTTTCTGCAAGAATTTACACATTTCTTTTTTATACAATGCCTTTTCTTGGTACTTAGGTATTAACGACCCCACTGCAGCAGAAGTTCCAATTGACTACCTTGTTTTTAAATAAAGTATTTTGAATTTTGATCATTAATTTCCTCATTTAATCAATCATTAATTCTCACTAGGGCTGTGATTTATGTGTAATAAAAAATCCAAAATATTTACATATATGTGAGGCGGAAAGCGAAAAGGGACCTCTTGTCGCCGTTCGTCGAAATGGAGGTTTTTTTTCTCAATCTGTACAGATTTATGAAGATTTTAAGACCATCATCATCCTTGTAGCTCAAAAAATGACGAATCGCCAGTAATTAAAAGTTTTATAATAGAATAAGTGGATTTCGTGAAAAACGACCTTAAACTTTCAAAATGCTACCCCCTTGTTATTTTTCACAGTTAAGGAATGATTCCAACAGCTAAAATTCGGTTCTAAAGGGTCCAACGATCAATAAAATCGAGAGAAAAAAATTCAATAGTTTTGACTTTCTTCCGGTTTTTTGGCTTTTGCTCGAAATCAACTTTGCCGACAAGAGGTCCCTTTTCGCTTTCCGCCTCACATATAATGTGTTTATTTTAGCAAAATATGTATTAAAAATGCCAAATATGTAATAATAAAAAGAAAATAGTAGGTAATTTTTTTAAGGGGGTCAATGAGTCAACTCAGAAAATTTCATAAGAATATTTTAAGTAAAACTTTTAAAAGAGAAAGAGACGACGTTTAAAAGACACAAATACGAAAAAAGGATAAAAAACCCTTACAGCTGTTTCGGAAGCCTAAAAAGGCTTCCCTCATCAGAGGAAAACAAAAAAAACTTTTTAGGCTTCCGAAACAGCTGTAAGGGTTTTTTATCCTTTTTTCGTATTTGTGTCTTTTAAACGTCGCCTCTTTCTCTTTTAAAAGTTTTACTCTTGACACAAAGGATTTTGTCTTCATTATTTTAAGTACTTTCAAAATTAAATTTAAACCATGTAATAACTATTTTTTTCCACCTTTTCATCAAATGGGTTTATTTTTACTTGAAAAGTTGAAATTTTATTTTGTAAGAATTATTATAATTTAATTTTTAATGATTTAATAATTTGTAATACTATGACTAATGATTTATTTTTATACAATGAATGATAATTTAATTTCTTAAAAAAACCATGTATTACAAAAACTGCTCTTTTCTATGCGAAATAGGTCAATTTTTCCGGGAAAAAAACGTCCTTTTCCTGTTTTTTTCTGACTTCCCAAAATTTCCAGAAATTTTCCATCTCTACTAATAACAAATTTATAAAATTTAAAAAAAATATGAAGTTTTGCACAGTTGTAGAAATTTTTTTTAAGGAACATTTGAAATAAAAATTTTAATTATGTGGATATTAGTTTTAGACTTTTTAAGGTTAAAAGTTGAAGGATTTAGATGTCACTAAATAGAATCATAATTTTTGTGAAGCAGTCAGTACCATCAAAGCCCAAAAAATGTACATTTTTAACACCAATTTTGAACTTTCTAACTTTTATTTAAGAACTGTAAAAACTACACTCCTTAGGGCACTGCAGTCCATAAAACTATGTTAGAGAACAATGTGCTGACAGAGGCATTCAAACATTTTAAGGTTATGGGAAACAGCTTTCGGTTTAGAATGAGAAAAATGTGGATTCCTAACAGTATTGTCGACGGATCTCATAAACCAGAATGAAAGGTGTTGGTAAAGAGCAGCTGCAAACTATTGTTTTCTCCTGCCATTTAATCAATTTTTATTTTGAAAACAAGTTAAAAACATTTAAAACAAATGTTTTAAACAAAATGTTAAGCGATTTTAAAATATTAAAAAGTTTGAAAATCTGACTGACAAAAGTTGGAAAAAATACAAACAAAATATATATATATATATATTTTGTCTTCAAAACAAATATAAACTAAAACTTACTTCTCTCCTGAATATCCACATTGTTCCAGTGATTATTATAAGAGCAGATAAAATAACATTAATAATTAAGTCTTTTGTAATCATAGGCTCTTTTACATTCCTAGGAGGTTGTTTTAGTACATCATGGTCTACAGGCTCAACACCCAAGCTAAAACACAAATATTAAGCATTAAAAAAAGTGATTCAAAACCATTAATAAAATTTATGGGAAAATTATTAAAAGACTACATAAAATTATGAGCATTCCATGCCAAATCATCCAGGGTGATCAACTTACCTAGACTGAAGATTTTTATGGCAATTTGTATTTAAAAAGAGAAAGAACATTCAGGTTGGACATTGAAAACACAGGGATGTGATTGACCAAAAAGCAAAAAAGAGGAAATCCCAAAATATGTTCTTACTTTTTTGGTGTTTAATTTTAAGATTTTGTTTAATATATAAAAAGTTGTTAATTACAGAGATCCAAGCTCAAAGAGGGTCTGGGGTCCCCTCCAAGAAATTTTTTTTGAAAATCGACCCTTAAAGACAAAGTTTTAACTTGTTTTGGACAGCTAGTCCTATTTTTTGGGGGGATGGGTCCCCGGCCATCCCCCTTGATATCATATCTGAAACAGATTTTGATAGCAAGATTTTTAAAAACACTGCAATATTGTCTTATCTAGCTTCAAAGTGATCTATCAGTAAAAATTTACAACTTAAGAAACCCTTAAGAAAAATTAGTTGAAAACACTCACTGAAATCGATAAAAACGCGATCTGAAAGGTATCACTAGACTTATTAGGCTCTTTTGACTACGCTTAAGTTTTTTCTGCATCACAACTACAATGTGAAATGATGCCAGCTTCAACTAGGTGCTGGAAAAACGGTTCTTACGCGAAAAATAGCTATTTTCGACTTTTCCCGCAGAATGTGATCCTAAAGACCGGACTTGATGGCTTCTAACCACTGTAAAGTTGTTTTTCCACATCGCACTAACAACTCAAGAAGAAACCGACTTCAACTTGGCACCCGCGGCCGTTCAAGAAAGAAGTCGCGGGAAGAAAACACTCCGCAAGCAACACGAAACTGATGTTGGGAATTATGGACCCGTTGAAATAGCAGAGCCCATGAAGAATAAACAGCACAGTAGAGGTTGGGCAAATCAGTGAAATGAAGAACGCAGCATTCATGCAACGAAGTTTTATTTGAGTCCAAGAGGGTTTTCAATCATTCAAAAGAATGAAGCATCAAAACGTGAATCAATCCAACATATCGTGATCTTATAACAAGATGGCCATCATTACAAAGCCACAACAGTACCACGTACTGACTGCTAGCATGAAAAGAGCGAAGAAAGAGAGCTCGCAGGCTCTGGTATTTATCCAACTTTGTATTAACTGCGGTACTCCGATCCCGATTACGTCATCGTCACTGCTGGATTAGAAACAGTGTGATGCAAAAGCTAATGGGATCGGCGCACGCACGGCCACAATAAAAATATGTTAATGAGATCGGCGTGGGGCGTCATGGAGTTGGATTATGTCAACAACTAACATGAAAAATCGCGATTTTTCCAACTTTTTTCCGCTTTAAATCGTCATTTTCTCAGAAATAATAGGCAAAGTAAAAAAACTATGGATTATCTGGAAAAATCCAAATTAGTTCACGGTTAGGAAGATCTTAAGAAAAATATTTGGACCTGCTCAAGAGAACAACGTAAGAAGGATCCTTTACAATCACAAAATATACAAAAAATATGGTAAATTCGGCGGGACCAATATAGTGAGAACAATTAAAGCGTCACGCATCAGATGGCTGGGCCATCTCTTTAGAAATCCCGATGCTGACCCTACCAAAAAAGTGACTTTCTCCAAAATTCAAGGGACAAGAAGAAAGGGACGACCACCTACAAGATGGATTGACGATGTAGAAAGAGATCTCAGGTTTTTAGGGGTCAACCGATGGCGGGCGGTCCCTCCAGACAGGGGCAGGTGGAGGAGAATCTGTGAGTCCGCCTTGGCCTCTAGGGGGCTGTTGTGCGTATGAAGAAGAAGAAAAAAAACTATGGATTATCTGGAAAAATCCAAATTAGTTCACGGACCGTAAACGGGAGCTTCGGAATGAAAGGAACGTGGACCTCTTTCGCTTTCAATAGCCGGCCTGCTTTCGAACTCCTGCCATTCAGTGAGATTTTCATGGAAACCGGAAGAATCACATCCCTGTGTCCAGATCGAAGAGGAGAAAAGTGAAGAGAAATTTTTTGCTCCGTGGAAATTCCTTCCGCGGAGATTGAGGAAAATTGTTTAAAAAAAGCGGAACAATACAACGTCACAAAACGCGGAATTCCGCGGATCTGCGGAAAAATCACATCCCTGAAAACAGTAAGTATATTTACCTCTGAGCAGGAGGACCATCCATGATGATGTTGATCCATAAAATTTGCATAGCGTTTAATGGGTTAGGTATATGCATAAACGTAGACAACGCAACAAGCGATAAAGCAGCTATACTCCTGAAAAGTGAAATAAAAATTAATCATAATAGTATATCATAATTAGGTTTTAGAAGGAAAGAATCTATGACATCAAAATAGTTACCTCAAGTTCTACAGACAAAGTGCCCTTTTCGAATTAACACCCTGAATAATCTATTACAGGGGCTTTGGCAACTTACATACAAGTGCCAATAATACACAATAAAAAACATTGTAATCTGAATTCTATGCAGAATTGAGAGAGAGAGAGAGAGAGAGAAGAGGGTTACTTACATTTTAATCAACATACATAACATTTTGTGCATAAGCTGAGGGGTATAGTTTATCTTCTAAAATTTCACCGAAATTCAAAACCAGCACAACTGTGGTTCCCAACCAAGTTGAAATCTTTCACCATTGCTCTCAGGGAAACTTTGCTCACATTAAAAAGCCTATTCTCCCACAAACCTTATGAGCTACTGGACAGCCAAAGTGCCTTCTCCTACCAGAGAGCAAGCCCCTGTGGGTTTGACTTCTTTAAGAGAAGCCCATACCAGGGTAAATAGGTAAAGTGATGATTCTCCTTTGAAATGCAATTGCTGTATTGAAATGATAAAAAAGAGGGGAAATAATATATAGTTAATTTTTAAATGAGAATTAGCCAAAATTTTATAATGGTGTTTGCAGTGGTGGGTTAGAGTGAAAAAAAAGCAAACTTTTAGAACCTAATAAATTAAGGGCCGTATTCAGAAACTTTAACACGAGATGTAAATGAGACGAGAACGATGAAAAATCCACGGCACCTCCGAAGACACCGTTTCGAGAGCTCGAGTGATTATGATGCCATCTGTCGAAAAACGTCACAAGTAATTATACACTGTTATTACAAATTTTTACAGGCATTCAAATCAAATCAAAGTCTGCCCGGGCCTAGTGGCCCATCAGGCAGTGCCCATCTCCGTTTCTGTAGCCTTTGGGCCTGGGGTGCTAATTACTAGCGTGTGTCCAGGCCGAGTGGCTAGCCCGACGCTGGACCCCCAGTTGATTCCCCAAGCAAGCTTGGTCCTCAGTTATCGACCCCGGAAGGATGAAGGGCTGAGTTAACCCATGACCAGCTACCTAAGCAGGAGCCGCGAGGCATCGAACCTGGGTCGGTAATGCTCGTAGCCAGACACGCTAACCACTGCACCACCGCGGCCACTTTACAGGCATTAGACTCCAGGCCACTTTACAGGGCACTCCGAAGGTACCGTTCCCAAACCTTTTTTACCTTTACCTCTTTTCAAGATCTCAAGTGATCACGCTGCCATCTGTCGAAAAACGTAACAAGTAATTATACACTGATAATACAAATTTTTACAGGCATTAGATGTCCATTAATTTCGTAATATATTAATGTCTGAGGACTTATTTTGGTAATAAATAGCTGTTTTAGATTTTTTGGAACTATTAAACAGGCCACAAAAAGTGTAAAAGCAATCGGAATGCACTTCGAATCTCAGAACAATATGGCGGACGACAGCTGTGGAGTAGAAATATCTTGTTTCCATCTCATTCCCAAAATATCTCATTTCCATCTCGTGTTAAAGTTTCTGAATACGGCCCTAAGATATTTACTGAAGTCAATGTGTTAAATTTCTAGAAAATTTAACTTACGTGCTCAATTGAAAACGCACAAAATTTCTTATGTTGTAAAATATTCCTTTCCCTTCTTCAATAGCAGCCCTACAAAATAGATCAGCTGGTTAGCTTAAAATACTTAAATAATAGTACAAAGTAAAAAAATATATTATGGATTCATACATTATAGTAAAGAAATCATCATCCACAAGAATCATATCTGCTGCTTCTTTGCACACATCTGTTCCAGCTTTACCCATTGCTATACCAATATCAGCTTTCTTCAAGGCAACACTGTCATTTACTCCATCACCAGTCATACCTACAATAGCACCATTCCTTTGCAATGCCTGGAAAGTGAATGGAGTGCATTAATTATCATGCTAGCTTTTTTTGTGACAAGAGTACTTCATAGAGAGAATACAGAAATAATTGACAAAAAAACACTACTTTGATAAATACAAGAGCTTTGACACCAGGCAAATAGAAAATTATTTAGAAGTCGACTTTGCTTATTGAGATCACTGTAAATGTTATCAATTGGATAATGTTATCAAAATTAACTGGTCCCAATCATTCCTATAGACTTACTGCAAAATGTACCGTTTTATGTGATCAATATATGACTTAATGTATTCAAAATATGAGGAAAATCTCAAAAAAAACCTTTTTCCCCATTTGAAGGTCAATTTTAATTTGTCCTCTGAATCATACAAAATGAGTCATTACTTTATATGTTCTACTCTCATATTTTTCCATAAGAATGTAAAACTTAAAAATTCATACTAGGTAACCGTTTTAAATTCTTCAATTAGGACTACATGTGATTTTAAAGCAAACAATCAAGTTACACTGTTTGAAACTTTCTAGTGTCAAATTGCTTATTATTATCAATCAGTAATGTTCGGCACTAGTTAACTAAAAGTAGTTGAAAAGTAGTTAACTACTAGTTAACTAGTAGTTCAAAACTTTAAAATAAACTAACTAAATATAAATAATAAAACTAAAAATAAATTAATTCAATATAAAATTTTTATTAAATATCTACACAGTTGAGATTTGTGCCTTTACCTTAACTATCCGTAACTTGTGTCCCGGTCCAACTCGATAAAAAACAGTAACAGAGTTTATCACATGAGAAAGCTCATCATCATTCATTCTATCAATTCTATCACCAGACATAGAAGAACTTCCAACAGCATAAAGACCGAGGCGAGATGCTATTCAGATGAAAGAATTTACAAATCAGAAACACCAGTTAATAATACAGGATCTTTTGATTCTAATTATCAAGTTGTGAATAAAATAAAATTAAATACTACAAGATAAAACACTAAGCAGAAAACAAAGTTTCATAATTACTACCTTAAGTCAAATTAATTAATTCTTGGGTCATATACCTATAGCACAGGCTGTGTCCTCTGAATCTCCTGTTAACATTTTAACTGAAACTCCACTTCCATGGAGAGTTTTAATGGCCTCAGCTACACCAGATCGAGGTGGATCCAAAATACCCACCATACCAAGATAAATAAGGTCATTCAATGAAGAACCACTAGCAAATGAAAGGACTGAAATATAAAATTTTAACAAAGTAAAAAAATGTACATTTGTATTTTTTACAAACTTAATAACAATAAAATAGAGCAGGTTTATATTTATTTAAAGTTCAATTGAAAACACAAGTTTTTAGTCTTTAATATAGAACTTTTCTGGATAAGAAGCGGCAAAGGTTTCTTACATGGTGTGAAAGATACTATGTTTTCACAAATTTCAGAGGATGGGAAGATTTTTTAAGTTAATAAAAATTGGAATTTGGATTGGGGGAGCTGCAGTTCCACAGCACCAATGGGAAAGCTGCCACTGCTTACTAATAAACATAAAATATTCAATACCTCTTAATCCTTTTCTACCCATATGTTGAGCTTCTTTCAAGATCTGCAATTGAGTATCCTTGGAGAGCAAAACTGGTGAACCATGTAAACTAAATTTGGAGCACTTGGGTAGAATCATTTCTGTTGCACCTTTTACAAAATACTTTTCTGCTCCCTAAAACATTAAGCAATGTATTTAAATGCAATTTCACATGTACCTCTTCACCACATCACTCTTATCCTTTTGTTGGTTTAGGTGGAATTTTGAAAACAATTTTGAACTAACTTCCAAAGGAGGTAGAGGTAGAGACTATGCTATGCACATAATTTAAATGTTATGACATAACAATTTTTATTCAATTACTTCTTTGTTATTTCAAACCTATGTTCATTTTTATTACCTATCTTAAAATGAAATATCTTTCTTTACCTTGATTTTGGGAAACCTAGAACATATTGTAAAAATACTTACTAGTCCAAAACAAGGGGCACATTTAACAGCCATGAATTTCTGCTCCGAGCTGAAAGGGATTTCTTGCAGTCGAGTATAGCGCTCCCTTACTCCATACATTTCCAGCTTTAATATTAAATCATTTAAATATAACTAAGCATTTTAAATGAAAAAATATTACCAGTAAATTTACAAAGAAAATAGTTTATGAATACAATGATGGCCATTTGATTTATATTATAAAAAATGACAATTTAAAAACAAGGTCTATCTTAAATGATGATTAATAATGAGTTACATGCTCAGTTCATGCAGTTGTTTGTTTTACACATTGCCCAGCCTAAAGAAATAGATCACATAATTTTAAAGATATACTTATTATTCTGGTAGTAGAAATAAGAAAGAAAATATTCCTAGTGGTTGTTTTTATTTAAAAAAACAAAAGATTGAAATCTTGAACTTGGTTTGAAAAGTTGTGAGTTTAAGTCTACTTGGGTACTAAGTTAATAAAGAACCACCCTAAAGACTAATTTGCTTACAAATTAAAAATGGGGGCCATATTAGCAGAAATACTCTAAGACAGCGGTTCTCAAACTGTGGTCCACTGACCCCTGGGGGTCCTCATTGACTTCCTAGGGCAGTGATGGCGAACCGGTAGCACACGAATGGTATTTTAGTGGCATGCGATATTCACTAAAAATAACACTAACACTTTTGATCCAGACCCGAGATTTCCAACTGGGGGTCCAGGAAGTCCTCTGAAAACTCCCCAAAAGTAGCTTCAGAACACTTTTTAGCTTGCTGAAATTCAAAAATTTTATAGTAAAAAAATTCACATTTGAAATTTGGGGAAGGTTGCATACCCTGAAATTCTTCCTTGGTGCAACAAGGGGTTATGGAGCTCAGATCAACCTTATCATAAAGAGGGCAGTATCCAAAAGTGAAGTTAACTATTATGTTTTAGAGAAATTTAAACTTTTCTGGAGGAAGATCCTTTTATGTAAAATTCACTATTAAAAGAGCTAGGGGCAAAAATATACATCCCCTAATTTTTTTGAAAGAGTATCTTCACACCTTGTAAGGGGCCATTTTACATAACCGTTTTCTGGAAAATTTTGACCTCCATTTCCGCCCTCCTCTGCAAATCACAACCCCCTCCTAATTATGTAAAAAAACTGACATCTGGCCTTAAAAAAACAAAATCAAAGGAGCCTGATTACTTTCCGGCCTGCCTCTAGACAAGATGTGGATCCAAGGGGAAGCACTCTTGACAGTGCCACCCCTTGAACCCAAAAAGGTTCACAAAATGAGTTAAAACCCTACTTCCAAACCCTAGTCAAATTTCAAAAAATTTTTAGGGGAGGGCCCCTATACCCCCCAGCAGTACCACAAGGGAATATTGAGTAATACTTTTTAGGAAATTCCCAATGTTTTGACATTTTGTGTCAAAAGGTAAAGATGATGGTCAGGATAAGTGCCCCCTTGGAGTCATGCTGAATCAGCGCCTGCTCTATAGACTTGTGCCTTTTGTTGCGGCATTGAGTAATTGTGTAAATTGGAAACCCCTGTTCTAGACTATCAGCCATCAAAGGCGGATTTCATTTTCCAAAGTATAACAAGTGGAACACTAGACACCTGAAAATCATAAACTGTTAAATAAATCGAAAATGGTTTGCCATCTCTGTCCTAGGGGGTCCATGAGTTACCTTAAGGAACATGTTACCTGTGAATGTTCTCCCAAGAGTTTCAAAATGAGATAAACACTAGTTTAAAGGGGAAAATTTAAAAAAATGCAATAATGCAGATAAAAAACACCACTCCATCAAACTTCAAAAACACCACTCCATCTGACCTTCAAGGACACAACAACATTAATAAATGATCCTTAAAACTCAATGTTTTACCTTTCTGGAGACAGTTATTAGTGCTCCCTCAGTTGGCTGTCCTCTAAGTTGACCATCAACAATATCTGCATTATTGCACACGACACCGGCCTATATAAATAAGATTTTTGGATTAACAGTACAGCTAGCAATTAAAATTAATTCATAATTGATAAAGGAATTTACCTCTATAAGACTTTGTATAGAATTCATTTGTTGAGAGTGATTTCCAGATTCCATTAAAGTTACTCTCCCTGGTTCAGAATAACCAACTCCACTCACCTGAAAAAGAATAAATAAATGAAAAATTAAAGAATAAATTAAAAGAGAGTTAATGAAAAAAAACAGATAATGGTAAAAAAACTGCATCCTTAAAATTGGAACTAGGAGGGAATTAAACCAATAACAAATGGAAAGAAAGGAATTTTAAATTATCATACCTCAGCATGATACATTTCAGACGTCACTATGGATGTAACTGTCATTTCATTTTTGGTGAGGGTTCCAGTTTTATCACAGCAAGTAACAGTAACACAACCTGTAATATTTAACCTTGCTATTTTATCAATTAGACAGCATAAAAAACATTTGAAGCCAGTTTGTCTTTTTAGACCATTCCATGCATTAAAATTAAAGAAAAAAATAAGTTTTCTGAAGTTTTGCGAGAATAAATTAAGCATGTATCGTAGGGTGTATTGAAAAAAACTTTTTTGGATTTTGATGATGCATTAAGTTGTCTAAGGTGGCAGAGAGTACCTGTGATTTTTTTTCAGAATTTTCGGATAATATCTTAAGGTTCCACATTGGTTCTGAATGTTCCCCATGTTATCCTATGGAGCGTGCAAGCCAAATAGGCCAAAAATTGTTTTTTTTGCCCCTTATTCCTACTATAATCACATGACGGATGTCTTCACTCCAGATACGAACTCTATATGATGTATTCTACCCGACAAAACTTGAATAACAGCCTAAATATTTATACAGTAAAATCCTGTTATAACGAACTTCATGGGACCGTAAAATTTCTTCGTTGTAACCGTACTATTGCTAATTCAAATAAAAACGGTTGGGGTCTTTCTGAACTTTCATAATAACGAAATTTTTCGTTGTATCGGTATTTGTCGTAACGGGATTTCACTGTATTATGTTGATTGTGGGCTCAAATTTGAACGAGGAAAGACGCGATTTTCGACGAAATTTGAGCCCACAAAAAACGTATAGAGATTTAGGCTGTTATTCAAGTTTTGTTTGGTAGCATACACCATATAGGACCCATAACTCGAGTGAAGATATTCGTCGTATGATAAGAATAGGAATGAGAGGCGAAAAACCAGTTTTCAGCCTTTTTAGCTTGCGCGCTCCATAGGATAACATGTGGCACCTAAAGATACTATCCAAAAATTCTGAAAAAAATCACAGGCACTCTCTGCCACCTTAGACAACTTTTCTCTGCACTAATGCATCATCAAAATCCAAAAAAAAAATTTCGATACACCCTAATGTATCATGCTCTCCTTAAAAAAACTTATAATTTTTTTCTCCTTAAAAAGTTTGATAAAAATTAGTTAAATGAAACATGCAAACTAGTGTGGTTATGGCTCATCCTCCATAAAATTTTAGTGTTTATAGCACATTTTTTATTGGCAATAAATCAAGTTAGAATTTGAAAAAAAAAACACTCACCCCCTAAATAATTTTTAGTGGGTATTTTTATGACTGCTAAAATCAGGCATGTTATCAATTTGAAACTTACATCCCAGTTTGATAATGGCAGATTGAGATGTTTACAGTGCATTTCTTATACTAATAGATACAAATGCAAACTGAGAACAAAAATTACCCAGAGTTTCTACTGTAGGTAGCTTTTTTATAATTGCATTTCTTTTTGCCATCCTCATTACTCCCAAAGCGAGTGTAACAGTAACAACTATAGGTAGTCCTTCTGGAATCGCAGCAACAGCAAGACTGAAAAGTTAAATAGAATTAAATATGAAAACACAGGTTAATTATTAAATGTTTTTACATAAAATAGTTGGTTTTTAAAGAAAACTAATTAAATAAATAGAAACAAAAAATTTTGCCACTGAATTTGAAAATGTTATCAAAGCCCATTGACTGTCCATAGCTGTGCTGCTGAATTAGACCACCTCAGAAGGTCAACGGGATAATATGTAAGTACTAACCTAGTAAGTTATCATGGACATCAAACATTATAAGATAGTAGAAATAAACAAACTACCTGACACCGATATTGAACATCTCCATTAGAGGTCTACCTTGAAACCAACCCAAGAACATGATCAATCCAATTATGGCAAACGAATACAAAGAGAGTTGCTTCCCCAAAGCATCCATGCTGATTTGAAGAGGAGTTTTGGGGGCCTGAAAATAAACATAATGTATTTATTACAGTGAAATCCCGTTACAACGAATACCGATACAACGAAAAATCCCGTTATTAAGAAAGTCCTCAATGGTTTTTTTGAATTAGTGATAGTACGATTACAACGTTCTGAATTGAGTGAGTAAAAAAAATTGCTGTCGTCTGACTATAGCTGTACATCTGAATTTAACTGCTGCTGAACGGTCAACGATATAATACGTAAGTACCAAAAATTGTAACAGCCAGTTTAAATAATTGAGCCTAAAGTACAACAGCCAAATGAAATAATCAATGCACGCAATGAACTTTAAAATTATATCATGCTAAATTTTCTACTTGTTTTGGGAGTCAAGAAAATTGATTTTTTAAAACAAAAATATCATGGTTTTTTTCCCCAAATTTATGGCAGAAGCCTCCCCTAACAAAAATAAACATATTAAAAACACCACATTCTTTTCACTGAATAAGTAGTTATCTTTTTAATTTCATTTATCTATTGATTTGAAAAGCATATTTTTCTTAGCTGATTTGACACAGACTGTGACCCATATATAGTAGGATTAATCCACTACATCAAGTGATTTTAACATTTATCAATGCAACAATGTAAACCCATATGTTCTTAAACTTTCGATCATCGCAGCCCCCTTATATGTTACTGTCAGGCATCACGCCCCCCCAAGATATCCAACACTCAGAGCAGTAGCCAAACTTGTTTCAAGGTGGGTTGGCTTACGTAATTCCTAAGGTACCCCCAAATATTCCACATTATGTTAAAATTTTCCAATTACCACAGGTAATAAAGGGGGGTCACCCCAAGAAAAATTTTGAAAATTTGCCTCAAAAAGTAGTGTTTAGTTCATTTTTGAGACATTTTTGGTTACACCTAAAGAGAACAGCTCCTTGTAAACCAAAGAATTTTAAAAGAAAAAATTGTAAATAGAAGTTCATATTTAGAGGGGTCCTAACCCAGAATATTTTTGAAATTTGCCCCTTTAAACTAGTGTTTTATCTCATTTTGAAAAACTTTGGGATACACACAAAGTTCACTTGAATGTTTCCCCTCGCAGACCCCCGAGGAAGGCGCTGTGGACCAGTTTAAAAACTGCTGATGTAAACTATATAAATGAGAAAACACAAACCTCTTCAGCTTGCATCATTTTGAACAACTCCCCAAATTCTGAATTTTCAGCAGTTGAAATAACAATACCCTGCAAGAAAATAAATGTGTAAGACTTATTATTGGAGAGAAATATTCTTTTAAAAAATAAACAGCATTATTCTTTTAACAAGGTTATGACCTCAGGCTGAGGAATCAAAACTGAGAATGCTTTCAGTGACACTGACCTTGGCTACCCCACATCGTACTAGGGTTCCCATGAAAGCTATATTGTGTCTACTTGTAATCCCATTCGTTTTTTCTAAAGGCTTTGTAACTTTTGCAGATGGTTCAGTCTCTCCAGTGAAACTGCTCTCATCGATGGAAAGATCTGTTGCCTATTGGGAAAAGAATTGTATAAAAACATGGACATTGTTTATGTTTGAATTGGGACATACTCATGAAACAAAAAATTATCAAGCAAATTAAACAACTAGAATAATTATCAAATTGTTAAAAATAACAAGCGCGTAGCCAGAGGGGGGGATTTGGGGATTTATCCCCCCCCCCCGAAACTTGGAAATTTCCTTTTTTTGACCATAGAAAACCACTAAAAATACCCCATATCCCCCCCGAAATGTCAATATCCCCCTCCGAAATTTTTTCCTGGCTACGCCACTGAAAAATAAATTAAAAACTGAATAAATGGCTATGCCTTTTCATCAGGGGGCAACATTTGCACTTCTGGAATAAGACATCTTGACCAAAAATAAAACCAGAATAAGTGTGAATCACATAGTATTCGAGGGGTAGTTTTTTAGCAATTACTACAGCCAGACTTACACTGAAAGAATCTACTATTTTTTAAATAAATTAAAGGCTTTTAATAATTACATATTGACTTAAATTACTGTTATAATACCTCAAACAGTCGTATATCAGCAGGAACTCTATCACCAATGCTAAGTAGCACAATATCACCAGGAACTAAATTTTTGGCCAGAAAGGCCTCAGGTCGTCCTTCCCTAAGGCTGAAAAACATTTTATGTCATATATGAGTCATTTATATATATTAAATATATTAATTAAAAAATAGGCAAGGTCAAATTAAGCCCATATAGGTGTTTTACAACAATGTTTAAAAATATTTTGTGTCCAACATACCAAGTACATGAGGGAGGAACAAGTTTGTTCAATTCTTCAAGAGATTTTTCTGATCTGTATTCCTACAAAAATAATCTTTCATTGAAGTAATGTATTCTGTACATTTAAAATTGGAAATATTAGTAAAAAACTTTACAAATAAGCATTTTTTACAGTGATAATAATTTTTTTACCAAAACTATTGTCACTCATGCATTCTCTAATAATAGAATAAAAAGGACCCAAACTTGAAATAGAAAATTTTAAAAGATTGAATTTGTGGTAATTACCTGAACAAAAGCAACTGTGACAACTATAACTATAGCCTAAAAAAGAAAAATACAACATTATAAGAGCAAACTCAATTTAGAATCACTTATGAGAATTTTTTAAAAATACTTCTTACAGCAGTAATACTGAAGGCATCATCAAATTGCTGCATACAAATACTAACTAATGCTGATGCTAGTAGCAACACAATGAGAGGATTCTTGAACTGGAAAATGTAAAAACTATTTGTTAAAAACCATCAAGTAGAAATGTTTGGCAAAGCTTCGGTAAAGGCCCTTTATGACGATAGCTTTCATTAGTGGTCATCGAGTTGACACCACTTCACGGGGCAGATTGGCTTTGCAAAGCAAATGCCATGAAGGACCTTGACCAAAGCTATCAAGATTTTTCTTTTGAAAAAGGAGTCAGGAAAGTTTTTTGAAATTAAGAAAACCAACTAAAGTAAATAAATAACATCCTCTCACTTGTTCTATATATTTTTTCCACAAGGGTTCTTCTTGTGTCACCTCAAACTCATTGTATCCATGTAGAGACAGCCTATGGTTAGCTTCTCGCCATGACAGTCCATTGTGGATGTCAGTGTTAAGTATTGTTGCAACCTCATCATATGTCCGCCGACACGCTTCATCAGTACGCAAGCTATGCATTCCCTCCAAGTCATTCACTTTCTTCTGAAATTAAAAACAATAATGCAACTCCTGAGACCAGTGGCGGATCCAGGGAGGGGGCCATGGCCCCCCCCGAGAAAATTTCAAAAATAGTTAAAAACCCCTTTTTCAGAGCTAAAATTTAAAAAAAAATTTCATAGTAATTCATGTGATGTCTGACAAGAATAAAAACATCGCAAGGGGGGGCCATGCTCATCCCGAGAAAAATTCCAAAATATAGTTAAAACCCCTTTCTAGAGCTAAAACTCAAAAAATTTTCCCCTTATAATTCATGCGAAGTCTTAATTCTTAGGTATGGTACGTTGCCCATATAGCCAGTGTCGGATCTATGGGGGGGCTATAGGGGCTATAGCCCCCCCAGAAATTGAAGCTTTTCGAAATTTTTTTTGAAAAATTTAAAACCTTTTCAAAATTTTTTTGTAGCTCTTTTACATTTCAAACGACCCAAAGTGCTTTATTTCATAATCATTAGCTCCTTCTAAGATCTTTACCCCCTGAAAATTTGTAGAATCAATGCACAATTATATGGAAAGTGGGTTTTTGCTCTTTACAATTTTGTAGACTATTAATTCACTAATATTTAAGGAGTTCAAGAGTTTTAGCCCCTACATACAAAGCATTTAATCCCCTGCATGTTTGTAGAATTAGTTTGCAATTTAAAGGATTCAGTGAGCCCCTTTGAAATATTAGCCCATTTCATGATCTTAAGCCCCCAACAAAACATTAGCCTATTTCATGATCTTTAGATCCTGCAAAACATTTAGCACCTGTTGTATTATTTTGTATAATAAAGTGAGAATTTAGGGGCCAATGAGCTTTAGCCCCTACAAAGCATTAGTCCCCTTGTATTTTTATATATTTGGTTCACATCTACTTGGTGAGCTTTTAGCCCCCTCCAATATAGATGAGCTTTAGCCCTCTCTGCTCTTTTATAAAAATGGAATTCATAACTTAAAAAAAGTTTTAATGTGCTTTAACCACTACAAAATTTTTAGCCTCCCTACATTTTTATAGATTCGATTCACAATTTAAATGGAACAATGAGTTTTACATGAAAGGAGAATTTCACCAATTATTGCTGGTTAAGCGGACAATAAGTGTAAACTCACAACTCTCAAGCGTCACCACCAACCGTGGACCGGTTTCGTCCTTGTTAGGACTCATCAGCACGGTATAGGATGGTAACGCAAGAGAAGTGGAGGGGAAGTACTAGTCTAGCCGACTATAACTGAAAAAGTGGTGACTATTGATTAGTCCTCCACTCATCTGCTGGAAAGACAATGGCTTTCCTAGGACAGATTTAATTCCAGAAAGGGTCTTCTCTTGCGTTACCATCCTATACCGTGCTGATGAGTCCTAACAAGGACGAAACCGGTCCACGGTTGGTGGTGACGCTTGAGAGTTGTGAGTTTACACTTAATGAGTTTTAGCCTTCTTGCGTTTTTAATTTTAAAAGCTTTAGCTCGTTAGCGATTTATAGCCCCCTGCTTAGTTTTTGCAGATTCGATTCACAATTTAAAGGGGCCTCTGAGTTTTAGCCCCTGTAAAGAATTAGCCCATTCACAATTTAATGAGCTTTATCCTAAAATCAGCATTAGCCCCCTCCACTAGTAGATCCAGGGGGGATCGGGCTAGGGGGCTTAAGCCCCCCCCAAAAAAAATTAAAGTTTTACTCTATATAATATGATATTTTATGCATCAAAATCAGTTAACCCTGTTATTTTAAGGTCAAATTTTTAAAATTTTTCTGGGGAGGACCCCAGACCCCCCTGGCACTTGTAGCCCTGTTATTACAACTATATTTTACTAAGTTTGCGTCAAAACGCAAAAAATCTAGTAAAAATCTAGAAGTGGGTTCGGGTTGGCATGACGAATTTTTAGTCGACAACTTCACTTTGATACTTAGGCGCACTTTGGGGCTACTACTTCGCTTCGCGTTTGAACCCACTTTTAGATTTAGGCCAAAACTCTATATCCTAAATTCTGATGAGGCGTAGCAAAACGAGTTGGAAAAAGTGGGGTTTTTGACTTAAATTTCCGAAAATTTTGGGGGGAAAATTTTTAAATGGCCCCCCCCCCGAAAATTTGGTCTGGATCCGCCCCTGCCTGAAACAGAAAGAGATGTCAATACTGCCATTCTTTAACAATTATTTTTCTTGAACAAGTAAACTTTAGAGTAGAAAATAGCAGTTTTGTAGATAAAAAAGGTTAGGTGAAAATGCCACTTGTTTTTGAAAGAGAAATAAGTTTTTAGAATTACAGTAACATCAAGACATGCTATTTGAAATAAATTCAATGTGGATAAAATGCAGAAAATGTTTCCAAGAAATAAATATAACAGTTTAATTTTAGGGAAATTTTCTTTTAAAAAAATCCTGCTTTTATAACCACTTTTCCCATCGGATTTCATGATATATCGTACCCTTCATGTTCACCCTCAAGCCAAGTTACAAGTTACTTCGTTATATACGTATATGCAGGCCCGTTCCTGGGTATAGCGGCGCCTCCGTGCCAAGTTAATTACGGCGCCCCTTACCCCATTTAATAGTTATTTTTTGTTAATTAACTTTAAATTAACTAATCGTTAGTTTTAAATTAAATAATTATTAATCTGAACTAATTAATATTTAAAAACTTTATGATATCAATAAAATACAGTAGAACCCCAATTATCCGCGGTGCGGATTATCCGCGAATGCCAAGAAAAAAAATTTTAATGATGGGAGCAAATTTTAGATGAGATGCAGAGCAAAGGTTTCTGCTGTACTGTACATATTTTAAAAGTTTTACATATCATGTGTTTTGTACAATAAAACATAGTTTTTATGCTGAAATATTCTTTTCGTGTTTTCACCTCATTTTTAGTCTTTTTTCGGGTTATCCGCGATTTTCACTATCCGCAGGACCCTTGCCTCCCAATTCAGCGGATAATCGGGGCTCTACAGTAATATCGGCATTACTTATTCTATTAAAATTAGTTTTTATATAAAAAGATTGAAAGTAGTATTAATTTCAAAAAATTATTTTGAATTGATAAATAGCTTATGCATTTTAAAGTTTTTCAATGAAGTGATTCAATTATTTCATGTCAAATAGAAAAAACTCAAAAAAATGAAATTAAACAAATTTAAAATAAAGTATTGTACGTTGAGAAATGTAGTAGACTTTTACATCCATCGGTTTAAAACTCCTTCACGAAAACTCCTTCACGTCCGCGTACCTAGATAATAACTATTCCATTACTAAAAATAATTAAGCACTTGAAGGATGGGATTCGATTCAGCACCAAAAATAGAGGGGGTCCTCCCCCGGAAAATTTTTGAAATTTTGATCTTAAAAAGTAGTGTTTCAACTCATTTTTGGACATTTTAGACCCTTTTTTTAGACATCAAAAGGAACCACTCCTTGTACCCTCCAGAATTTTCAAGAGGGGACAATACATATTTTATAAAAAGCCGAATTTCATTGGACATTGAACCCCTAACAACCTCTTTGGGTAGAGCCCAAATTAAATAAAACTTTAATAATTTGAAATAAAATTTAGGTAGTAGTAGTTTTTAATTAACATATTTACAGATTTCAAAGTCAGACGTGTTCTTATTTTCACTCTGGGGTAGGAGCTCAGCACCTGAA
The DNA here is from genome assembly GCA_024610705.1 of Tetragnatha versicolor. NCBI lineage: Eukaryota > Metazoa > Arthropoda > Arachnida > Araneae > Tetragnathidae > Tetragnatha > Tetragnatha versicolor. Next base: position 2,151,215 of record JANDEH010000004.1, read on the forward strand.
CAGATTCATTTGATGCGGACGCCCCACTTAATTTGGTTTTTGTAAGAAACCTTTAAGCTCTCAAAGACTAGCATGTTAAAATTTTCAACACAGGGCGGTTGCCCCTAATAAATCCAATTGATCAGGGCGGCGCCTCATACAATTTGGTTAAGCTTAGACGCCCCTTGCAGCTTTCAAAGTCAAACATGTTCTAATATTCACTCAGGGTGGGCGCTTGGCACCCTGAATCGATTCATTTCATGGGGGTACCCCCATAATTTGGGTTTGCTAAGAATCCTTAAAGCTTTCAAAGTCTAGCATGTTAAAATTTTCAATCAGGGTGGGTGCCCCTAAATAAATCCAATTATCAGGGCACCTCATACAATTGGGTTAAGCTTAGACGCCCTGGGCGCTTGGCTCCCTGAATAGATTCATTTGATGGGGGCGCCCCCATACAATTTGTTTTTGCTAAGAATCTTTAAAGCTTTCAAAGTCTAGAATGTTAAAATTTTCTATCAAGGTGGGCCAGTGGCGGATCCAGGATTTAGTTTTGGGGGGGCTAAGAATTTTCATAATCCAATTGAATCTTCTTGTTAATGGTAATACGGAAAAGGTAGTGAATTATCCTGCTCGAACTATCAAAAGGGGGGTCTGGTTGTACTCCCCCAGAAAATTTTTGGAAATTTAAGTCAAAAACTCCACTTTTTCAATTCTTTTTGGAACGCCTCATCCGAATTTCGGATATAGATTTTTTGCATTTTGACACAAACTTTGTAAAATATAGTTGTAATAACAGAGTTACAAGTGCCAAGGGGGTCTGGGGGTCCTCCCCCATAAAATTTTTTAGAATTTGACCTTAAAGTAACAGGTTTTTTTTTTCATTTTAATACATAAAATTTCATACTATATAGAGTAAAACTTTTCATTTTGGGGGGGCTTGAGCCCCCTAGCCCCCCCTGTATCTGCTAGTGGGGTGGGCGCCCCTTAATAAATCCAATTGATCAGGGCGCCTCGTACAATAGATTCACTTGATGGGATCGCCCCATACAAACTGGTCGAAAAGCACTTTTGACACCTATTAGTTTGAGGACCAGCATGTATATTTTAATTCAGTAAGGGCGCTCTTTATTCATTTGTGGGCGCCTCTCAAATCTTTTTTGTTTTTCTTTAAGTGAGACGGTAATAGAATTTTTTTTCTTAAAGTAAGGGGTCAAAAAATTTTTTGAAGGCGCCCCCTCCTAGCTTGCCGCCTCCGTGCAGGCACGGCCTGCCCGCCCGGCCGGAACGGCCCTGCGTATATACTTGCTCTACTTGGAGCCGCTTCACCTTCTTCCAAAAATTTTTTTTGTGCTTCTTCACCTTCTTTAAGATAATTTTTAATGGTAAATGATGCAATGGTAAATGATCAATGGTAAATGATGATGTTTTGAAACAAGTTAAAGAGTATAAATTCTTCGATGTATTGGGTTGTCCCATAAGTTCTGTTACTTTTTACAAAGTTTCATGTTTGAAAATTTTTTATGAAAAACCGGCAATAGGTGGAGATTTCAAACAAAGGGGATTTTGATGTATGTATATTTATGAACATAATGTGTGATTTTGGTAGTTCTCGTGATATTATTTCTTTTCAAAATGGAGGTTTGAAAAAAAGACCAAAAGCAACGATTTTCGCGTAATTTTTTTCTTTTGTTTAAAAAACTAGGAAGAACGCATACTTCATGGCTAAAAAAAGTTGTACTGTATGTTTAAAATGTTTAGTTTAAGATGTCATAGTTTCAAGATAATTCGATAAGTTTAACTTAGGAAATTTCGGTCTCAAACATAACATCTTTGCAAGAAACTTACCTCAGTAATGTTAGTCATTTCGAAGAAATTTTCACGAAAAAAGCATCAAAATCAATAAAAAAGCTTACGAAATACCCAAGTATTCAAAATATGCAATATATATTAAATTATATCTGAAATTAAGTTCAGAAAGTTGTGCGCAATATTCAAGCGCGCAATGTTTTAGCTTATCAGAATTACACTAGTTGAACTTATGCTAAGCGAACAAAGCAATTATTTGCTTCATACGAAAACACTACTATAAAAACAACTTGTTGGAATTTAAAAATAAATCAATTAAACGACATTATGAAAAGAGGCTTTCAATGTTTAAACCGTTGAAACAAGCATTATTGTTCAAAAAACATCTGTCTTTAATTTGGTTCATACCAGCTGCTTAGAAAAACAATAGGTGTGCTTTAAAAACATGTGAAATTAACAATATATGAAGTTTTAAAGTCAAAATTTCCTACCTTAAACTTATCGAATCATCTTGAAACTATGACATTTTAATCTTAACATTTCAAATATGCAGTAAAACTTTTTTTTAGCCATGAATTATGCGTTCTTCCTAGTTTTTTAAACAAAATAAAAAAATTACGCGAAAATCGTCGTTTTTGGTCTTTTTTTCAAACCGCCATTTTGAAAAGAAATAATATCACGAGAACTACCAAAATCACACATTATGTTCATAAATATACATATATCAAAAGCCTCTTTGTTTGAAATCTCCACCTATTACCAGTTTTTCATAAAAAATTTTCAAAGACAAAACTTCGTAAAAAGTAACAGAACTTATGGGTCAACCCAATAGTTCATTGAAATTTTTAAAGTTATTTCAGATATGAGATGTTCAGATTTGATTCTCTTGATCTTCCATTTCTTTTTCTGATTCTGTTTCGATTTCAGATACATTTTTTTCCATTTGTAGTAAGAACCTTAGGAGATTGTCATAAGATCCTTTCATTACTAGTGCTATACAGATATTTAAGTGATCATTCTCCTCCTTTTAGCCCAATTAATAAGATCCAATGTAACTTTTTATTTTAAATAAGACTGTATAAGGGTATGTGATATTTTAAAAAGGAACTAAGTATTTTTTCAGATATTTCAATAGTTTTTTGTAGGTATTTCAATTGATTGTTAATTACAGTACTTCCATGAATTAATTAAGTCATTGGTTGATAATTACAGCCCATCGACCAAGACGCTGAATCTGAAAACCTACAGCCAAAGCCCGTTAACTGTCAAGTTATATCGCCAAGCAAGTTTAAATGCCCAATATTCAAATATTGCTCTAAATTTTTTGGGTTGTAATTGATATGACTGTATAGGTATATTTCTATTGGTTAGTTTGCAGTTTTTTATGTACAAAACAGCTTGGCAATGTTTAACAAGACAATTAACAGAATTAAATTCCACTGAAACTGGCAGCCTATGAGCTAAACTGGAAGAACCAAAATCCTTTGGTTTAATAACAGATAACCAATGTAGGGAGAATTCACGGACAAAAACAGTTAAATATCAAAGGACAGCATAATTTAAAGTTTAAAGTCTAATCTAGCTTTCTGAAGAGAATCAAATAAATAATTGATTCACTAACATAGCTTTAGAAAATTGTGAAATCAATGAAAAAGTTGAAAAATATACAAAGAAAAGTTTAAAGTGATGAATTTGAATAAACAAATTTATAAACACAAAAACTGGATAATATTGTTGCAATACTTAGTGGCAAGTAGTGTCACAAACTAAGCATATTTTAACTAAAAGTAACAATCAACAGGTGTTATGCATAATTAAAACTTACAAATAAATTAAGAATCAAATGTTTGCCTATTCATGTTATTATTTAAAGTTATATTGAAGTAATTCTTTTCAACGTGGCAAGCACGAATAAGCTGTCACTTAACACTATGCCCGATATTCATGCTTCAATAGTTCACATTCATAAACAAAACAAACTGAAAGGGAACACGCTCGTGGCCAACTTTTCAGAATCGACAAACAGTAGCTCGGATGAATACAATATTAGGAAACTCCTGTTTACATTAACTAAAGTGTTCCAAATTATTTTTCACGTAAACAAAAATTTGGGTCGAAAATAGCTGATGATGCGTTGAAAGAATTAGATAAGTTTGAATACTAATCTAATAAAGAACTGTATCAGTATTTTTTGCTTTACCTTTCATATCGTGTCGCCATCTATTAGAGTAGCTTTTAAGTAACAATAGCTTGCTTTTAGTTGCTTGGAGACGGGAAGTATTGTCAACAAATATACGCGGGTGCGTCATAAATTTTAGCTATCTTTGGAATGGAAACTCACAAAATAAATTAATAATTCTACAAAAAATATTTCAGGTCGACCCAATCTTTCCTAAGTAACATCGGATACTTTTCTTTACAAATAAAAAATAATTACAAAAAAAGAAAAATTTCAGGTTTTTTTGGAAGAAAAACATGAAAACTTCGTAAACTTTAGGGGGCATGAAATTCAATTTTACCTAAAACACTTTAAAACGCTCAAAAAATTGCTTCAAAGAAAACTATCGAATACCCCCACCCCTCAAAAAATGCCCCTCCCAAAATAACCTACTCTTAATTTAGAACATTAACCGATGTAAGCACTAATTTTGAACACCTACACGATTATAAATAACTACTTTAACTAAAAAAATCTTTTTTCAACAAAGCAGAAGTTTTTTTTTTAGAATTTACGTCACACATTCTCATCTTCAACTGATTTAAATACCCGTTTCAGTCAGATAGCACTAGCATTAACTAAAAGAGTTGATAATGAATAGAAAAAATCGTTGGGAATGTTAGTTTTATCTCCACGGCACTTTTTATCTACCACAAGAAATTATATCACCTCTGGTAAAACCATAAAGGGTAAAACACAAGGTATAATATATAAGATTCTTATCCTACTTACTATTATAAAATTATAATAGTAAGTAGGATAAGAATCTACATCATCAAACATCCGGACAAACATTCACAATTTTGTGAATGTTTGTCCGGATGTTTGTTACTCTTTCACGCAAAAACTACTGAATGGATTTTAATGAAATTTTACCATAATGTAGCTTATACATCAGAATAACACATAGGCTATAATTTATAAAGAGAAAATCAGTCCTTCATTCTTTTTTTTCCCGTTTTTCCTGCTTTTTTTCACTTATTTTTCCGTGTTTGAAAACCTGTTTTACCAGTCATACAACGAGTTAAAAATAAAACATTGTTTCAAATGAGACACAGATCACTAGACTTTTTCATTTACTAGATCTTTTATTTTAGTTTTAAACACTGGTTTTAAATTTCTTAATTTGTTCACTAGACTTTTTACTACGGTTTCAAATTTGTTATTTTATAAAGGCACCAAGATATTATTAAACATTATCAGAAACATCGGAATTGTAAAAAGTGACAAGAACACCGGGATTGGAAAATTAGCGAGAACATCGGGAAGGAAAAAATACCGAGAACACTGGGATAGGAAATTTACCATAAAGACACCCAGAATACCGGAATATAAAAATTACCGTAAACACTGAGATAGGAAAATTACCGGGAACGCAGCCGGGATTAGAAAAATTACCACGATCACCGGCAGTGGCGGATCTACGGGGGGGGGCTTTCGGGCTGAAGCCCCCCCAAAACGTCTAATGTATTTCCCAGTTTGTCAAAACGCAAAAAATCTATATCCGAAATTCGGATGAGGCGTACCAAAACGAGTTGAAAAAATGGGGTTTTTGACTTAAATTTCAAAAAATTTTCTTCACATGAAAATTCAATTGGATTATGAAAATTCTTAGCCCCCCCAAAACCAAATCCTGGATCCGCCACTGATCACCGGGCACCGGGATAAGATTACCGGGAACACTGGGATAGGAAAGAGGCGCCTGGGATACCGGGATGATTTGTAATATTGCTAATTTACAAAATTATAAATGTATTTTAAGAAATATTTTAAAAAATAAATTTATACACCCCACCCGTGCAAGGCCGGGTATAACAGCTAGTGTATTTATAATTTTAAACCGGATTTTTAAGCAATCTAATATTTGTTTAAATTTTATCTTGAGCTCCTCGCGCCATCCACTTTGGAAACCACTGGTAAAGGATGCTTTGAATGCAAACAAAGTATGCCCCCAGAGCTCGCTTAGTTCCCCCAACGTCCTCATCCTAAATATGCCCATGATTACATCCACTAACAAATTAAGGGAACATCTTGGAGAAATTCTGACGTAATAATGATGAAGTCGAGTCAAGTTTACAAGTATATCCGGATGTCTACAATCAAGAACGAAAAACTAAGAAAAAAATTCTTCCGGTAGACTGCTCTAAAAGATATCGACCTCGAAGTAGGAAAATTATTAATTTAGACTAGAGCACTAGAGGCAGCACGTTATAGGCATTATTGGGAGCTAATTTAATAAACGAATAATTGAATAATTGTTTTCACTATTTAAATTTTAAGGTGTTGTAAGGTTTTTTTATATTACAAATGTTGAATTATTCGAACGTCTACAATTTAAAGTCGTGGACAGGGCTGCCGAGAGCCAAAAAGTGGGTTCCCTATCTCAAATTGAAGCATTAAAAATAATATTTATTATTTTTTTATTCATTTGTTATTTTAGTCTTTTAGTGGGTCTACTTCTAATTTGTCAGTCAAAAATTCTCTCTCTGTTACAGCATTTTTTAAAGAAAAAGGTGGATTTCCATTTTCAGATAACAGTACTCAAGAATATCATCATAAATTCCTAATAGATAAAGGGATTCCATATCACTGGCCATTCCATGTAACAGCCTAAAAACTAGCATTTAATTTTAAAACTAATAAATTTGCAAGAAACAAACAATGTGAAAATAGGTAGAATTTGGTGGTAAAGATCACATTCTTATAATTGTGAAAGAAAATATTGCAATGCTTACTTTTTTAATGAAAGTAAAAAAAAGTCATACGAGAGAAGTTTTAATCCTGACATCCTGTAAGAATTTTTTACCAAAACCTTTTAAAATTAGTTTAAATTTTAAAAGTTTGGGTGGGACCATTACTCCGAAAATTCAGGCAAAAGATTACACTGTTCAACAAATTTGACCTTCAAAATTTTTTCCTTGATGAAAATAGTCATTTCTTATAGATTTTGGGTCGCTGAATACGAAAATCACCATTAAAATATTCAATTGACTCAGGATTTTCGGGGAACAGCCCCTCCCCCTTTTTACGTTTTTCGACGACTTTATAACTTTAAACTCGATTTTCAGGGTCAAAAAGCATTGTTTAGTCTTCAAATTGCTCCCCAGGTAACAAGAAATGTTCAAATTAATAAAATATGATAAATTTATAACAAATAGATAGGTTTAAGGGGTAATTACCCCCTAAAAATACAAAAAAATAGCTAAAAATTATAGAGGTTTATATACGCTATTTTTTCCTCTTATTTTTTACGCAATTCCCGTTTGAAGGGTCCTAACCCTTCCCCAAGGACCCAAATTTGATGATAATATGCAGCAATAATTTTTACTAAAAGCGGTTGAGGTGTTAGAATCCCAGAAGCCCCAGCGGAAGAGTTCGGAAGACTTCCAGAATCGCAAAGGCGCTCGCGAGCTCAGGAATTAATATTGATGATTTTGTAAAGATTACAAATGACGTTTTTCTTATATTTTGGGTTTATACTAAGTAGAAACTCTTCAGTTCTTTAAAAACTGACCGGTTTTAGGGAGTGAGGATTCCATGTTTCAAGATGTTAATAGATGCACGGCTGTGGATAACAATTAGGGGGCCTCCCCTTAAAAACTGAGGGTAATGGAGGAAAATGGGTGACATATTTGAATTCAGCAGATCATTTTACACAAGAGTCAGCTGAAATTCAGTTAGTGGCTTCAAGTTTTTTTTGTACAGCACAGTTTACCTCTAAGTGCGGCATTGAACCCTTCCGCTGGGGCTTCTGGGAGGCTAACACCTCCCCTACTAATTACTGTGTTATCTTATTATATTTTCTTCATTACATTAATTTAAATTTTTTTTGTCCCCCAAGTTCAAAAGTGGCCCCCTCTTCCACTCCCCAACATTTCAAAAATTCCTGAAATTATATCAACAAACATCATTGGCAGATCTTCATAAGCTTCTTCGTGAAACTTCAGTGAGTGGGAAATGGGAATCATTAATTTCCAAATAAAGCCTCTAAATTTGCGTACACTCCCAAGGGGCCGTTCAAATATTACGTAAGCACCTAAGGGGGGAGGGGGGGTTTGCTCTTTGCTTAATTTTGCTGACAAGGGGGGAGGGGGGATATGAGTGATGCTTACGTAAGATGGTGCATTTTCGAAAATCTTTTGTTTCTCGCATAAATAATTTCAAAATTCAACCAAAAATAAATTTAACAAAAAATTGAATTAGGAAATCTGACGTAAGCACTTTTTTCTGGAGATGGACCACCCTAACATTTTGAAATTGTAAAACCGAAAAGTTGTGTTTCGACTCATTTTTGAACCCTTAGGGTTACACCCAAAAAGGACAGCTCCTTGTACGAGTCACCTAATTTTCAAGGAAAAAAAACAGTACTTACTACTAATAGGATGTCAAAATTTAGGGGGGTCCGGCAGTTTCTTACGTAATTATGGTGGGGGGGGTTTGAGGTTTGCTTATCTTTGCTGACAAGGGGGGAGGGGGTTAAAAATGACCAAAAAAGTGCTTACGTAATATTTGAACAGCCCCCATGACCACAGGAAAGCTAGCTACATTTGGCTATCGGGTCTTCATGAAATTATTCTATGTGGTCCTAGGGCCATTTGTGGATGATTTGAATTTCACACACATTAGGAGCTAGAAAAAACAAAGGAGGCATCCTGCACTAGCTGATCAAATACGTTTCTAAAGTTGTCGCACGTATCCCAATCAGTTCCGAATCTTTCATTGGGTCCCAATACCCAATTATCTGTTATTATATTATCTGAGATTTGTCTCTCATGGACCCGTTGTATTGGGTCCATGAGAGACAAATCTCAGATAATATTTGGTTAATGTGGAAATCGCTCATCCATCCCAAAGCATTAAAATCTCCATCAGCGAAGAAACGAACGGAAATGAAACGGATGAATTCCTCTAGTCTTGCTAATACTTTTCAAATTTAGCCCTATTATTAGCAATGGCTTTAATCCACAACCTTCTCCTTATTTCCATAGGTGATTCGTTCCATGAAATGAAATGACTTTATTTAAACACACGAGGTCATTTGAAATGCGTCAAACCATGTAAAATCAAGATGACGGGACGAAACGAAAAGCTAGTGGTAGAACCAGAAATTTAATTTTTCTGTCGATGAATTCTATCGTAATAACGGAATAACTTAACAAACACACAAACCATTAAATATTTTATAAAACTGCCTGATATAAAAAGACGCACCAAAAAAATGCCTTTTAAAAATATCTAAATAATCAAATCAGGGTATTGTACTACATTCATTGCATTCATGACATTTATTAAATTCCCTGCAACTAAAATACTAGATCAATACTTTTAAAATTCGATCTGAATTAACAACGAATTAATTGAAAACTTTTGAGGGGCAGTTTTGAAAACTTCCTACTTATTTATGAAATGAAGTTTTTTTTTAAAGTTTTTTTACACTACAAATACACTACACATTTATCAATTCATAGTTCATTCATTAGGAGATTAGACTTTTGCTATAAAAATTAGTTATAGATATTAACTACCAATTTTCTGGGAAAATTTAGAAATTTTGGACCAGTTAACAAAGGAGGCTTTTTAACCTTGGTAAAAACAAATATTATCTCTTTTGCAGATAAAGGGAGAGTAAATTATGATGCTTTTTATACGGCTCATAGAAATGCAGCAACTGTTAGAAACATCCCAATGGACACTTTTGATAAACGTTCTTTTGTTCAGAAATTTTGAGACGATTTCAAAACTGATGATATTTAGAAAGGGAAACTCTAGACACGTTTTAGCTTCCCATACCGCCAGGGTTGGCTGGATTGGACCCAATGGGTTTTTCAAAAAAACCCATGTGAAAAAACCCACATTTTGGACCCATTTTTGGGTTTTTTCAAGAAAAATCAAGATTTTGGCAGTTCCTTCAAAACTTAATGTGTTTTTTTTCAAAGTTTAGGATATTTTTAAAATTTTGATGGGTTTTTCAAAATTTAAACTAGGTTTTAAATATTAAATGGCGTTTTTTCAATTTCAGGGAGTTTTTTTTAAAGTTAAATAGGTTCTTCATTCTCAGTGGGTTTTTTCATTATTGAATGGGGTTTTTCAAAATTTAGGACGTTTAAAGTTCAAACTAGATATAAAAAATAAGGAAGATTTTTTAAATTTCAGTGGGGTTTTCAAAGTTTAGGATATTTTTTTAAATTTTAGTGGGTTTTTTCAAAATTTAAACCAGGTTTCAGTAAATAAGGGGTGTTTTTACAATTTCAGTGGGTTTTTTCAAAGTATAAAAACCTTGAAAAAACCCACTTCACTGTGGAAAAACTGACATTATTTTGACAGAACACATTTAACATAGAAAGAACTCACTAAAATTTGAAAAAACCCACTTACATTATTGGAGAAAACCCACACTTTTTCTGAAAAAACCCAGTTTTACATGGGTTTTTTCAGGGTTTAATTGAAAAAACCCGAAAAAACCCAACCAACTTGGGTTTTTTAAAAAAAACCCGGGTTTTTGCCAACCCTGCATACCGCCGACAATACCGTTTAAAATTTAAAAATTGTATTTGAAGTACGGAGTAGGGACAATACAAAAGGTTCATTTCTATGTTTTAGCTGTTAGATCTAGTTAGTTGGAAAAGAGGGGTTCCTCTGAAAAGGTAATTGCAAGGTCGTATTTTGATCCTTTTGCATACAGGAATCAATTTTCCCTTATCTCCCCAAAAATAACCAAAATTCAAATAATTCTGGAAAAGCGATAATTTTTCAATACATAAATAAAAATAATTTTCAGATTAATAATTAAGAAAAAAAGCATTCCTACTTTTAATGGAAATGTAGAGGTTTAAGAAACACATACATTAGAAAAGAGCATTTTACCTTGAAAGAAAAGCGAACGTAATTTTATGTAACAAATCCAATAACAAGTCAACATAAGAAAGCATAAACGCGACAGCTTTTTTACGCATGTCATGATCCATGAAGGGCAAGAGCAGCAGGTCGAAAAATTTCGCACTTCAATTAGTATCTACATAGTAATGCTTAAAAATTTTCCATACACAATGTAGTGTAAAAACAATCATTAGAAAGTCATAAGTCTCAGTGATATTCGACGGGGGTGTCCACAAGTTTCGGCGGAGGTTAAATCTGATTTGTAACCCACAACCAGAAAAAAAAGTGGGGAAAAGAAGTTAAATCTTACTTAGTATCAGGGTTGGCTGGATTGGACCCAATTGGGTTGGACCCAATGGGTTTTTTCAAAAAAACCCATGTGAAAAAACCCACATTTTGGACCCATTTTTGGGTTTTTCAAGAAAAATCAAGATTTTGGCAATTCCTTCAAAACGTAATGTGTTTTTTTTCAAAGTTTAGGATGTTTTTGAAATTATAATCGCTTTTTCAAAATTTAAACTAGGTTTTAAAAATTAAATGTTTTTTCAATTTCAGGGAGTTTTTTTATAGTTAAATAGGTTCTTTCATTATTCAGTGCAGTGGGTTTTTTCAATATTGAATGGGTTTTTTCAAAGTTTAGGATATTTTTTAAATTTTAGTGGTTTTTTTTTCAAAATTTAAACCAGGTTTCAGAAAATAAGGGGGGATTTTACAATTTCAGTGGGTTTTTTCCAAGTATAAAAACTTTGAAAAAACCCACTTATCTGTGGAAAAACTGACATTACTTGACAGAACACATTTCACATAGAAAGAACTCACTAAAATTTGAAAAAACCCACTTACTTTCTAGGAGAAAACCACTTAATTTTGAAAAAACCCACACTTTTTCCGAAAAAACCCAGTTTTACATGGGTTTTTTCAGGGTTTTATTGAAAAAACCCCAAAAAACCCAACCCACTTGGGTTTTTTCAAAAAAACCCGGGTTTTTGCCAACCCTGCTAAGTATGTAATTAAAATTATCGGAGAAAATTTTAGTCAACAAATACCTACGATATTTTTCCTAGAAAACAACAAAATTTATTGGAGAGGAAACGCACTATTTTTTAAATAACAGGTTTATATCATATCTTTTAACATATATTTTGTACCACATTGGTAGGTACTAATCGCAGAAGCATTAAATATAATCTAAAAAATAGTATTTTCCCATCTTTTGCAGTTTTGGACCTTAAAAACGCAAGGTCCAATTTTGCGAATTTGCAAAAACTGTTTTAGGTAAAAAAAAAAAGCAGGCCAGGACTCAATGTTTGGAAAGAGAGATGCAGGTGCTTAACCAGAAACTTTGCATGGGTGAAGGTGAAGGGTGTATACTAGGCTGGGTCGAAAAAGACAAATTTTCGAATATCGAAACGCTTCAGGTCTCAAAAGTTGCGTCTTGGCATGCTGATAACTGGAAAAATAATCAAAAAATTCCTTAAAATATCCCTGAAGAGCGCATTGGGCCTTAAATTTGAGAAAATTGAAAAAAATAACCTTAGGTTGAAAAAATTCCCGAATTTCGTAAATTGCATTCATAAACTTCAAACTAGGTGTAAGTATATCCTTTTAGTTGTCTGAATTTTATTAAAAGTAGCTGAAAAGTTTACTTCATTTTTGAAATCCGAAAAGGAGGCCTAAACATGGTGAGTTTCAGTGAAAAAATCTAAAATTTAGCACTTGTAAAAGAAAGGCACTATTGAATGTAAACTCAACAAATGCGCTTTTTATTGATGAACTAATTTCCTTCATACCCTTTCTTCACCTTTTGGTCATTTTATATAGTGCACAAATAAAAAAATTAGCTATATGAAGACACAAAAAATATCTCCTGTGAAGCATGCCTATATTGCCTAAATACATTACCATACAGTAAACCCCATTAAATCATAGAACATATACTTATATCTTATTAAGTCTGTGAAATAGCTTTAAAGTTGGGTTTAAAATCAAAATCTGGGGTACAAGATTGTGTGTGAAAACAATGTCGCTTGTAGGAATCCTTCTCCATCTTTGTTTTAAATAGAAAACTCCGTCACAAGTGTCACACATTCTTCGACAGCTTACTTCTAGCAAGAATAGTTTAAAAATATTATTGTGGTACAATGCTCTGTCCATATTTTATGTTTATGTCCACAGCAGCTTCGTACTATCAGCTTTACAAATACATTTTATGTTGAATCAAAGAAGGTCGGGGTATGTACAAATTCTGTTATAATATTCTACTTGTCATTTTTAAATTGAGTTTTCTTTCAGAAATATATTATCTTAAAACCAGAATGACACATAAAAACATCTAGACTAGAGTGTCGTAATAACTCAAGATCTTTTACAGCAAGATCGAAGAACACTCACCAACCTGTAGTGCCTTAACCATACTTAGAAAGTACCTCTGATCTTATTTAAGATCAGATTTAATCCATGGATTATTCACTTTAAATTCCTTTGAAAACTATAGTAGACAGGTGACACCCAGTTAGTTTGCCAATGGCCCCGTTTTGAAAGTTAATGGTCCTCTAGTTTCCCCATCTAAGTATTGAGACTAGTGTCTGAAAAGTAGTTCATAGTAATCAAAATACTACTATGTATACTGAATTAGGCCCTCACTACTATGAACTAATTTCAATTGGTGTTCTATCACAACCTACTTCTACCCCTCCATCAATATAGAAAAAAAACCTGTTCATTAAGGGGTTTAAAACTGTTATGTATCCTGCCATTAAATTTTAAGCTAATAGATTAGGTTGATTCTCTCCAGTGGACAAATTATGTACCCTCTTCCTCACCCATGCTGGAAAACCTAATTTCTGAATACATATAATAAAATGTGAACAAATCATTGTACCACAATAATATTTTTAAACTATCATTGCCACAAGTAAGCTGTCGAAAGATTTGTGACACTTGTGACGGAGTTTGCTATCTAAAACAAAGGTGGAGAAGGATTCCTACAAGCAACATTGTTTTCACACACGATCTTATATCCCAGATTTTGATTGTAAACCCCAACTTTAAAGCTATTTCACAGACTTAATAAGATATATTTTCTACGATTAAATGGGGTTTACTGTATGCAGTGGTTCCCAAACTATTTTGGTCGTGGAACCCCCAAATTTGTTGCTAATGATCGCGGAACCCTGAATATTTTTTAATCAACGACTTTTCAGAATTTAATACATGATATTAAATGAAACAAGTATTATTTTGGTATTTCAAATTTTGTTGAATTAAACAAAACTAAAAAAACAATTTGTCATAGACATAATTAATAAAAATACAAAACAAACTAAAATAAATGAAAAAACTTTAATGTGAAGAATGCACCTGATTCTTTGATTCCATGATTTCTTAAAATTGGGTGTTATCAGGGGCGTTAGTTGTTTTTTTTGGGGGGTTACCTAAACTTCATTTTTAAGGTATCCCCTAACGAGCACTAAAAAGTAGTATTTGTATGATATTAATTACAATGTCAAAATTTGACAACGGGAATTCCCAAATTCCAAGAAAAAAAAGGTAAATCTGGGGTTCACCCCCAGAAAATTTTTGAAAATTTTCTCTTAAAGTAGTGTTTCAACTCATTTTGAGACCCCTTGGGCTTCATCCAAAGAGAACAGCTTCTTGTAAACCACAGAATTTTCTTGGGTAAAAGTTGTAAATAATTATGTGAGTTTCAAGGGGGCTAGGTGTTCTCCCCCAGAAATTTTTTGAAATTTCCTCTTTAAACTAGCGTTTTATCTCTTTTTCAAACTCTTTGGAGAGCACTAAAAAGGAATAGCTTCTTGCAAGCAACAGAATTTTCAAGGGGTAAAAACACTGAAAAACAGACATTAAAGACATGGGAGCTGGGGGTTCTCCTCTAGAAAAGTTTTTGAAATTTGACCATCAAAGGTAGTGTTTAACTCTTTTTCAGACTTTTTGGGTTACATCCAAAAAGCTCCCACCAACTCCTTGTGGAAGTTACAAAGGACTTGCAGCTATTTTCCACTTAGTGGAAACCTTGGGGGTTCCCTACCCCCCTTAAATGACGCCCATGGGCGTTATATTTGAAAATTGAACTCTCATATCTGGTGCAGCATCAAGTTTGTTACGATATTTAGTTTTTGTCGCAACCTATTTTGAAAACCCAGCTTCCCACAAATGAGTTGTTGCAAACGGCAATAGATTTCAAATAGCCTGTTTTGCTAAATTTGGATATTCATCGTATGCCACCGATGTGTTTTCAGTCACCTTACATAAAAATTTTAAATTTATTTTAGTGGTCTATTGTAAACTTTCTGAGGAAAATGTGAATATATTAACACCATTCTTATTTTTTTTAATAAAATAAAATTTTTCCCATGGAACCCCTACATTTTTTCGTGGAACCCCTAAATTTTTTCGTGGAACCCCAGGGTTCCGCGGAACCCACTTTGGGAACCACTGCTGTATAGTAATGCATTTAGGCATGCTTCACAGGAGATACTAATTTTTTTAATTGTGCACAATATAAAATAACCAAAAGGTGAAGAAAAGGTATGAAGGAAGTTAGTTCATCAATAAAAAGCGCATTTTTTGAGTTTTACATTTAATAGTGCCTTTCTTTTACAAGTGTTAAATTTTAGGTTTTTTCACTGAATTTCACCACGTTTAGGCCTCCTTTTCGGAATTCAAAAATGAAGTAATTTTTTCAGATATTTTTATTTGAATTCAGACAACTAAAAGGATATACTAACACCTAGTTTGAAGTTTATGAACACAATTTACGAAATTCGGGAATTTTTTCAACTTGAGGTTATTTTTGTCAATTTTCTCAAACTTTAGGCCCGATGCGCTCTTCAGGGATATTTTAAGGAATTTTTTGATTATTTTTCCAGTTATCAGAATGCTAAGACGCAACTTTTGAGACCTGAAGCGTTTCGATATTCGAAAATTTGTCTTTTTCGACCCAGCCTAGTATACTAAATTATTTTGAAGTTTAAAAAATTAATATAAACGCAGCGTTTTCTAGATTTATGTGGGAATGGCATATCCATCCTCTCACTCGTGCTTCCCTCATTATGACTCATTATTCATTCATTATTGTAACCCTAGATCTGAGCGGCGGACGTTCGCTGTAAGCGGCGAAGAGAGGAAGTCTTTAATTTACTCCTAATCTGTACTTGTGTTT
Source organism: Tetragnatha versicolor (assembly GCA_024610705.1). Classification (NCBI taxonomy): domain Eukaryota; kingdom Metazoa; phylum Arthropoda; class Arachnida; order Araneae; family Tetragnathidae; genus Tetragnatha; species Tetragnatha versicolor. The sequence continues at coordinate 2,167,276 of JANDEH010000004.1, forward strand.
GTCCCCTTTTTGTCAATAAATGTACTTGTGATTGTACATTGTGTCTCTGGTCGTAGCCTTTTCCCCTACATTTGTTATAATAATTTTAACTCTAAATCAGGATTTTTTTTAAATCAGTATAAGGTGACAGTACCTACCAGTTTATTAATGTCATAATTATTTCACCATAACATAATTTTATACGTTATCTCACATGCATTTATTAAAAATTACTCAATTAATAAAATTTTTCCAGAAACACTGCATAAAAAAATAGTGAGATGCAGTTTTTTTATTACTAATATTTTAAATTTTTTCGTGGAAATGGCAGAACTATAAAGCAATTCCTTTGAAAATCTGAAACACACAAAACCCTTTCACAAAGTTATGATACATTTCTTTGAATATTGCTGAATTATCAAATGATTTTTTAGTAATAGACTGGAAGCATGGTGCCAATTGTCTAAATTGTGAAATTTCATGAAGAAATTAGAAAATATTTAGGATAGAAGATTTGTGTAAATATAGCAGAAAAGTACTCGAACAGATTACAAATAAACATTTCAATATTACAATTTTTTAAATAGAGGTACAGGAATGCTGTTCCCCCTATAAATAACTAGGCCAACTCCATGAGTCCAAAATCTCCAATGAAATCAAACTTATGGATTACTGATTACTTGGTAATTATTAAACCTTACAGAATTTCAGTAATTAACAAAATATATTTTATAATAAAAACTCTATGCTCTATTAGTAACATAAAGTGGAATGAAAATGTAGAGACATTTTTGGGGTAAATTTTGGACAAAAAGTATAAGTAATTGTGTTCTGGGGAAATATTGGGCACTGGAACATTTTCTGCACCCTGTTCTATAAATAAATAAAAAATGTTTTACTTTTTTGTTTCACCCTGCTCTAGAGTTAGAAACACTCTCTTCTAATACATATTGCAGGTTTTCAGTAAATGCCTACAAACTAATCCGAAGCTCAGTAGCTCAACTGAACAATTCACTTTTTCAAACCTACCAAAAACAAAGTTTACTTTCCAACAGATCAAAATAATATGCACAAACGCGCGAACTGCGTTTGCAAAAAATGTTCCTCCTCTGCATAAAGTATTTATTTGCGATTTTAGAAAGAAAATTAAAAATTACTCAAACAGTGACATTGATTTAAAATTGTCATTGTAAAAAAAATAGTGTATTCAATGAGAAGGGGTTAAAATTACATAAAATTCCTGCAGAAAAGATTTTTGAAAAAGAAATTTCACAGAAAGGTTTTCATTTTATCTGGCTTTGCTGAGTCCAATAAATGGACATATATCTTGAGTCAGTCCTGTTGTTTTGAAGGGAGGAGGAGCTCTAAAACCAAACTTTGTGGTGAGGCAATAAAACCTTCCAAAGTAGCATTTCAATAGTTCATAGTCATAAAACCTAAGCCAGCTTTTTTTTGTGAATTGAGAAAACCGATTGCTGGTAGGAAAGGATTTTACTGGTCCCTAATAGAGGAAATCGGGAGTAAATAGAGAATAGGGAAAAAAATCAGTGCTGACCAAAACAGGTCATCATTAGAAGAGGTAGTCATTTAGTGAGGTTTTACTGTAGTTCAATGTGACCAGTGGCGAATCCAGAGGGGGGGGCTGTGGGGCTGCAGCCCCCCCAGGAATAAGACATTCAAGTTTTGGTAATAGCAGTAAAGCCAAAAAAGAAATTTCAACACGTTGCGGATATTCGGTGGTGTTACCCAAAGCAGGGACTAATCCAGGATTTTAAACTTAACCCCCATTTTTGTGAAAAAATTACACATCCTTTTAATTTTTGTGAAAAATTGAAAAAGCTTTTTCATTATTGTGACATTTCATTATTGTGAAGGGGAACTATAAAATTAATGAAAACAGCATTAAATTACTTGTTGCTAGAGTTTTATAGCAATTTAAAGACTAATTAAACCATAAACAATTTGTCTGTCATTAAAAAATAATTTTAGAATTTTTGTGAAAGGGCCGTTTTTGCGAGTACATTTTTTGTGAAGGTATCGTTTTTGCGAGTATATTTTTTGTGAAGGTGCCGATAAACGGTACCTAGATTGGCCAGCATTAGTCCTTGCAAAGGGTCTCAAAATGAACCAGAACCCTACTTTTAAGGGTAAAATTCCAAAATTTTCTGGGGGAAGACCCCCAAACCCCCTCGAAATTTTGAAATCTAATAAGTCAGTTTTTCCTTGAAACTTTAGGGATTTACAAAGAATGATCCTCTTTTATGTGTCCTAAAGTGTCTCAACATGAGTTAAAATGCCACTTTTAGGGGCAAAATTTAAAAAAATTTCTGGAATAGGAACTCCTAAACCCCATAGAAATTTTACCATTCATAATACCATAAACTTTTTTTCGTTGAAAATTCTGCCGCATACGAGTGGTGCTCTTTAGCTCTTTGGGTGGAATTTAAAGGGCTTCAAAATGAGCTAAAACACTATTTTGATGGGAAAATTTCCAAAATTTTCTGGGGGAGGACCCCCAGACCCCCCTTTTACTTCGAGTTGACATTTTTACACAATTTTGAAACTTAGGGCACCAAAATTAAAACGTTACGAATTCATCTCACCTAATACTTAGTACTATTCCTAAAGGTGAGACCTCAGAAAAGGTGTCGAGTAACCCCCCTTAAACAAAATTCTAGCTACGGCACTGGCAACCCCCCCTCCCCCGTCAGTTACTTACATATAATATTTTAACAGCTAATAGCAATTAAGTTATTTCTGAAACTCAGCCCCCCCCAGACAAAAATCCTGGATTCGCCACTGAATGTGACAATCAGTTTAAAGCATGGGTGCAGAATATGTCCGAACGAGATTCAGGGGAAATTCAAGCAGCTCTGGGGAATTGGGAATTTTTTGCCCCAAGATAAAAAAAACCTAAGAAAATCCAATCATTATTAGGTGACTAACAAGTATTTTGGGTAGGGGACTACATCATAAACTCCAATATCAACGGAAATCTAGAGAAAACTGTGGAGTTTCCTATGTAGATCAAGAAAAAAGTTTTCTAGGTGAATACCTGAAAGTTGGCTTTTCTTTGCTTTTTGAATGGAACGCTGAAAACACAACGTATCCGTGGTAGAATAAGTAATTTTTGCAATAAATTTGGTTCTTCTTAAATCACATTTAGTATGTCTTTTACTAAAAAGTAGAGTTAATAAAGGAGAAATTTTCAGGTAGCTCAAATTTGAGAAAAATAGACAATTTTTCATATTTTAAGAAAAGAGGTGCTTTTTAAAGCAAAGATTATAAAGATAATTAAAATTTAAATTGATGGATTACGTGAAAATTATTAAATCTGAAAGAGAAAAATAATAACTTTTTTAAATGAAATCTCATTTTGGGGAAAATTATGGAAATCAAATTGTGTTTTGGGGAAATTTCAGGACCTGAAACATTTTATGCACCCCTGGTATAAAGTGGGAAAAATATGGGTGAGTCAGGCCCGTAGCTACGGGGGGGCAGGGGGGGCTGGGCCCCCCCTGGCATCTTCATTTGCCCCCCTAGAAAATTTTCACAAATTATATCCCAGCGTTAGAAATTGGGAAAAAAATCCACTGGTCCTGCGGACCAGTGCTTTACCAATCTTACTGGTCCGTAACAAAAATTACTGGTCCGACAAATAAAAAAGGACAATCAATACATGCAATCAAGGACATGCAATAAGTTACCAGCTGTTAATATAAAATTTGTATAAAATAATTAATAAAATGAAGTTATGAAAAGTAAGCAATAGCTCTAAATAATCAAATAATTTTGAAATATTTTTCTTGATTAAATAATATTTCACTAACTGACAAAATCCATTCAAAATCAACTGATAAATTCAAAAAATATGAACATTTCTTAAATAAATGATATTGCACACAAATTAATACATAACTTAACTGGAGGGAGGGATATATTTTCACCACTGGTCCGGCGGACCAGTGAATTTCTGATTCCGTTTTTTAGTTGTCCCGGACCAGCAATCCAGTACAATTTCGAACCCAGTACCCCTTCTTCTTTATTTCCTTCTAGCTAAGTTAAAACCCAGTTTTTTAGGGTCAAATTTTCAAAATTTTTCTGGGGGAGGGCCCTTATACCCTCCATTTGTATTTAAATCTTTATTTTTCACAATTTTTTTAAAACAACAAGTTCATCAAAATTCTACTTAAAAATATATGTCCGAATTATGGTCTACAAGTATTAAAAGCAGTTTAAAACCCTGTTTTTAGGGTCAAAGTTTCAAAAATTTTCTGGGGGAGGACCCCCAGACCCCCCTTTTGTACTTGTATCCCCCATTATTACAAAAAAAAATTTTCTTATATTAATATAAGAACAGATCACACGAATTAATGAAGTTGTCTTAGACGAAAATTCTACTTCCAAAATGTATGACAACTACATTAAATCTAGATTAAATATGCATGGGAGGGGCTGACTAATATTTTTAGGCGCCTACTGGAATAAACTTCTATATATCCTAGCACTAACTGAGAAGGGAGGTTAGGTTGACACCCTTTATAAAGTTATGTCTATTTAAAGATTAACAAGGAGTGATCCAACTCGATTTTCGAGTTTTCCTTTTCAATTCTGGGGCTTACATGGAGCAGTTCCTTTCATACTTTAACCCAAAGGATCTAAAAATGGGCTAAAACTACTTTAAGCTTCAAATTTCTAAAATTCAAAAAAGGAAAACTTAAGAAAACAGAAAAGGTAAAACTAGAAAAATTTAGGACCTAACTCCTCCCGCAACAAGTCTTGTAACAGCTCCTTAGGCCTGAGGGTCTTATGGGTTTTGTCCCCTAGTCAAACAGTTGAACTTACGCCTATGATACCTCCAAGTCCAAAACACTGAAAACCCCCTTGTCCCCCCTGAAAAAGTGGGTGCCCCACCAAAGGGAAATTCCTGGCTACGGGCCTGGGGTGAGTCCACAGAAAAATACTTAAACCTTTTTACTTTAATCATAATAGCTATATTGTTTCAAATATGAATAATAATAATTTACAAGGAGGGGCAAATAGTGAAAAGCCAGGCACCTCGACCAAAGGTATATTGTGCCATTCAAATATGAATCTTGACCCCTTAAAAGAGCAAATATGATATTTCTTTTCATAATGTTGAGCAGTTACTTAGTCCTCTACTCCCATTAAAGTTTCTTTTTGATTAGGGGCCATTCATTAATTACGTAAGGGCCTCGAGGGGGAGGGGGGGTTGGAAAAATCTCTACATATCCTTACTTGGGGGGGTGGGGGGTCAAACCAATTCTTACGTAAGATTTTCCAAGTCAATGTAAAAATTCCAATCAAATAACTATTGAAAAACCCCAGAAAAACTTAAAAATGCTGATGATCTTGGTATATTATCGAAGCTTGAATTTAAAAAAATGAAGGTATATCAGATGTATCTTTTTTATTGGAGTTTAAACTGATTAAACGAAATGGAATCTTACGTAAGAATAGGGGGGAGGGGTTTGAAAAATCTTACGTACCCTTACATGGGGGTAGGGGGGGTCAAAAATTGCCAAAATCATCCTTACGTAATTAATGAATGGCCCTTACCCAGTTTAGAGACTGTTACTAATAAGCAGTTAGGTATACAATTCTAACCTTATTCAAGCAATTTTTTTTCTAGTATTTTTCCTAGATTCAATTCCGTAACTTTCCCGTTAATTATCGACAAGTAGTAAAGATGCCAAAAATTAGAAACATCTATAAAATTTAAAACCGAAATATTAAAGTATTTTTAGTTACATCAAAGACAATCATAAAAATATAGCGATATTTGGCATCTAAAACAACTTGGCTATATTTAACAGGACAGTTAATGTAATTGCACCTTTTTTAAAGGCGGAAACAAATTGGAGCCGAGCGGCGAAAGCGAACAGCCACGAACACGCTCTGCGCAAGCGCCACTCTTAGCGCCTCCGAGTTGCGTGTGCGCAGAGCGTGTTCGTGGCTGTTCGCTTCCGCCGCTCAGCTCTAATTTGTTTCCGCCTTAAAGGAATCTTGGCTTCAATCAATTATTTAATGATACCTTTTGAAAAGTTAATTGTTATAGTGACAATTGAAAAATTCTAAGGGTATGGATATTAAAAGTATCAAATATATCATTAGTTGGTTCTCACATAGAAGCCCGTTGACCGTGCTGCTCAATCCAAAAACATTATCAAAGCCTGTTAACTGGGCTGTAAACCCTGTTAACTGAGCCGCTAAATCTGAAAGTTGCTGAACAGTCGACAGGCAAATATGTTTGCACCCAATAGGTAGGTAATTAATAGAAGTTTAATGTTTAGTACAACCAAAAAATGATTCAGCAATAAGCCTCTCTACAAAATAGATCATTAATAAAATCAACATTATTTTAAGTCAATATAGTAATACAATAGTTGCCTTAAAAACAGAAACATTAACGAGTACAGAAAAATATTTCAAAATCACTTACTTTGTCAAGATGAATTAAAGCATTTTCGTCAATCAACTTATCACTGAATAGTTTTTCGTATGTGCTTGGTTTCATTCTAGAAAACAACACCGATCTTTTCCTTAGAATGTAATAATCATAACGGTTTACAAAACAAACTGCAGTTCGATTAAGTGAGTGACCAATACACCAATGAGAAATAATGATCAATGAGCCAGTGTTAGTATTTTAATAGCAGTAAAGGGGAATGTTCCTTTAATCAACAATATTAGCTCAACAAATATCACTCTACGTTACACTATTATAGTTCGTCTTCGCCCAGAGCAGAGCTAATATGAATATGAAACATGTAGCCACTAGCCAAAGGCCGAAGATGGTTGTTTCAACAAAAACAATAACAAATACATTTTCTCACGAATTTTCTTCCTCTTCTTCTATGTGACTTCAGTTTTGTAATCACTCTTCCTCTTGAAAAATTTCAAATCATAAAGAAAAGTTTAAGTTAATTACCAAACATATTTTTAAACTTCAAGAAAGGCTTTCAATGAAAAATTAATAATATTTAAATATTTTAATTTTTTTACTGCTGATAGTTGATATTTTTATAACATTTCGTGGCATCAGGTTTAATATTTTGATTCGTTCTTTTGTTTGTTTGTGGTACAGTGTTTGTGGTTTGAGTGCATTTTGCGTTGATTCGACTTGTTTGTTGTTCCACGAACACATCTGAAAACTTTACAATTTACTGCTAATTTAATCATGTCTCTCGATTTAAGATCAAGGTAAAGTTGGAGATTATGGGTAAATTAAATGAAAAATTTGAATAAAAATAATTATGCTGCATCTAAGTGGTCGTAAAGATATTTTTATTTGGTAATATCGGCTTAAATCTAGAAGTGGGTTCGAACGCCAAGCGAATTAGTTGCGCTAAAGTACGCCTAAGTATCAAAGTGAAGTTGGCGACTAAAAATTCGGTAAATGAAGTGAATCCGGCCCGTAGGTGAATTTGGCGATTTTTTTCTGTCGCCAAGCATTCTGCTTGGCGACAGAATGGAAAAATTAATGAAAAATCGCTAAAAACAGCGATCTTACCTTTTCTAAGTAATCCGATTGCGTTGAAAGGGGATACAATCCACACAAAAACTGCTGATGTCACGCCGGGGAGATTACAACGTTGATGCTACGGGAGAATCCGCGGAGGTTGAGGTGGATGGGTCAACGGACGCCGAAGCAGCCGGAGGATCCATCTCTTAGGGCGGGTACAATTTCGAGCACATCTCGATGAATGATAGCATTTTCTCAGCTCGTGAGACGGAGCTCTATCCAAACGTACTCAGCAGGATAAGAATCAAATAGATCCTTAACCCTGTTGGTACCCCAGCATGTCCTCAGCGTACCAGAAGCATGTACTCATGAGACTGGTATCACCAAAAGAAATTGCTGACCAAGACGAACTTGCATTTGCAATAACTCTTGCAGAACATTGGAATCACAGCTGAGAAAATCTAGCAATCATAGAAAAATCCAAGAAATTTGGTACCTGAAATGCCGAAGATGGACCGTTAAAGCGTACTCCTTTGTCCGTGCAGCAGAGCAAAATTCTCCCGACCTCCCTAGAGCAGCATCCACAGCGAAATGAAATGGCAAGGGGCAAAAAAGCATTGAGAACGCTTAATTAAATTAAAACAAGCGGGGTCCAATCATTTTTAAATTTCAAACCACTGATTTTTGATAAGGAGCTGTCAAACCCAAGGACACAGCATCGATAAGCTTGGATGAGGCGGGGCCGGGCGTGGCTAAGAAGAAAGAAGCGATAAGAGAGCAGCGGGGTTGCCATGGAGGAACCGGTGGGGTCGGAGCGGTCGGAGAGAACCTCTAGGAGAGAGAAGGACCAGAAACAAACCGCGATCTACGAGCCGGATTCGCTTCATTAGCAAAAAATTCGCAAAGAGGCGCCAACCCGAACCTACTTCTAGATTTTACCGTAATATTTAAAGACCGGACCTGGGCTACATTTGTGGCAAAATTAGGAGTTTCCAACGCGGGTAAATGAAGCGAATCCGGGCTGCAGCGGAATTTGGCGATTTTTTTGTCGCCACGTTAAAAACCAATGGCATCCGAGCATTGAATTGGTATCGCCAAATTTGGCAATGAAAATCTGCAGCCCAGATTTGATTCATTAGCCCCAATCCGGTTTACTAGCGAGTTAAAAATTATATTCCAAAAGAACTGGTTGGCGCTATGCCCTTTCCAGTTATTGGTTGGATCCTAGCAGAGCCCATTCCCTTGCCAAAGTTGGTGATAATTTCACCATCTTGGTAACCCTTCTGTAATACACTAGATTTTGCTTGGCGCCATCTTGTTCTGGTTTAGCGCTTAATTTCGAATTGTCGCCAAGGGTGTGGGCTCTCCTACGATTTTACCCAGTTTTTGGATTACCTTTTATTTGTTTGTTTGATATTCTTAATGAAACCGAATTTATGTACTAGGTCTTCAATAGCAATTGCTCTGTCGAGTCCGGTGCCACTTTCACCAACAAGAAAAAGACTTTAGATCTAATCTCGCTGAGGCGAAAAAGACTTTAGGGTTGCTATGGAAAAGAGCGATCCTCCTGTTTCTTTGGTGGGTTTGCCTTAGTTACTTGTTAGCAAGAGTGGTACCGGTCTCGAAATTTTTACCACCCTATCTTTAGCAACGGCCCAGTCTCCCTTTCTTAAATACCCATTGCCCTTTTTGACGGAGGACCCGTTTCAGGTAATTAAAAGAAACCGGTCCAGGTACTAAAAATGACGATAAAAAAGTGGATTCTGGTGACACCAAATTTCTCCAAAAATGTCACCCAGGCTCAGGATCTGTGGATTTACCAGTGATTCGAATCAGGGCATAGGTGGACGAGGGGGAGAGTTCTGATTATTTTTTCCAAATTCATTTTAACGACCCTAATTTCAATCACATGTATCTCTTTTGCTTGTTAAGTTCTGTCGTTTGGTGACCATTGGGAAAATTTAGCCAACTTAGCAGGATTTCATGCCATGCACACAACTTATTAGGATTTCCTACAATCTCTAATAAAGGGGACTGACTAAATGAAATTGAGCCAAGTTGGAAGCTGTTCAAAAATTATGCAATATGTTATTGGTGATTTTCAACTTCCCTTTTTCCATAAACAACTCCTCGGCAAAATTTTTCCAAAGACTAAAAAATCAAATCAAAATCAAATTTATTACAATAAACAAAATACAAAACACTATGACAAAAAGTATATACAAATAAAGGGGGGGAAATACATTAATCCATAAATTTTTATCCCAAAGGAGAAACTTGCTCGTCCATAGATTACAGGAACTTCAAAAATAAAAATTCATACTATGTACATAGTTTGTGTATTGAAAGTTTTATTCAAATTAAGATGTTTTCTGACGAGTTTTGTTCTTTTTAGCGAACTTGAACATGCTTTTATTAAAGATAGAATCAACTATGTGGAAAAGCATTTTTCTGAAATAAGTTCAAAACTTTCATCTTACATCAAGAAGACTGCAAATCTAAGAGATAGTGGAGATGATCTTGCAAAGTGCATCTTGTCCTATGTATCTAAAGAAAATCTAAATCTTTCTTTAAGGAATTCTCTTACTCAGTTTGCTGATATATTATTAGCCTTACAAGAATACAGAGATGCTCAGGTGAATTTTATTATATTTTAATTTCCTAAGGATATAAAACCAAAAGGATAACCAAATAAATAGGTGTGAGGTTATATTTTTATATTTTATTTATTTATCCTATCCTGTTAAAAAAAATATGTATGACACAAAATGCCCTAATGCTACTGTTAAAAATATACCATCTATTTTGCACACCAAAGTGTTGTGTGTTAACGTATAATTTTGTAAAAAATTATTATTAATTACTATTTTGTATGCATAAAGCTTTGTAAACAATTTTATCCTATAGGTTGTATAAAACTCAGTTTTGGGGGAGTTTCTCAGTTTTTTAATAGGGGGTCATTCAAATATTACGTAAGCACCTAAGGGGGGAGGGGGTTTGCTCTTTGCATATTTTTCCTGACAAGGGGGGAGGGGGGATATGAGTGATGCTCATGTAAGATACTGCATATTCAAAAATCTCTTGTTTCTTGCATTAATAATTTCAAAACTCAACAAAACTTTCAATTTAACAAAAAATTGAATAAGGGAATCTGACGTAAGCAATTTTATCTGGGGATGAAGCCCCCAATCATTTTGAAATTTTAACCCCGAAAAGTATTTTTTTTGACTCATTTTTGAACCCATAGGGTTACACCCTAAAAGGACAGCTCCTTGCATTTGTCACCTAATTTTCAAGGAGAAAAAAACAGTACTTACTAAAAGGGATGTCAAAAATTTTTTTTTGGGGGGGGTCTGGCATTTTCTTATGTAATTATGGTGGGGGGATTTGAGGTTTGCTTATCTTTGCTGGACAAGGGGGGAGGGGGGATAAAAATGACCAAAAAAGTGCTTGCGTAATATTTGAATGGCCCCTAGAACTAGATAATTGACTTGTTTAAATTTATTTATTTTTCCTTTGCACCTGTACTAGTTCTATGCATTTATAATTTCTTGTTACATTTTCAGGTTCAATTCCATTAACAGTCCCGCCTAATAAAACCAAGCTGTTTTGAACATTGGTATCGCCGGCTATTGAAAATTGGGGGGACGACCCAAAGATTTGGGGTTCCTCTACAGAGGGATTTTACAAAACCATGATTATCTACCCTTAAAAGATCGGCTCAAGGTCCGATTACCGAAATTATTCCCCAGAGTAGTGTTAATAGCCAATATCCAGCAACCCACATAATAGCACGCCAAATACTGAAACTTGTTAATATTACAGAGCTTGGCGGGGAATAATCTGGTAATATGAACTTGAGCCAAAAAATCTTTTATTTCGCTTTAGCCCTGCCCAGTGATTTTAAGGTGGCTTTGTGTTGAATCAATTAATAAACTTTCACTTCAAGTTTTTGGGAATTACTTTTAACTTTCAACTAAAAAAAGGGGGGGCTGGGGGGTCCGCCTTTATGAAATTTGACCTTTTATAACAGGGTGAAATCCTTTGAAATTATTTAGATATATTTCTAAATTTTGTTTACTAAAAGAGCTTAGTGGTATTTAACGGGACCATTAATGGAAATGAACCCAGTTTATCATCATTTTCAACTTTTTTTCATTTTAGGTTCAAAGAACTGATGTAAAAGTTTTACTTGAATTTGCAAATTATAATACAATTTGTAAAAAAGCAAAGGTACTACTGTTTCTTTACTGAGAGATACTGATATTTTAACATCCTTTTCAGTGATCAGATATTTACTTAACACTTAATTGAGAAAAAAATTTGCTTAAGCTAAATATTCTTGTAAAGATGATAACAATATGCAGGGCTTGATCTTTAGAACAAGAGGTACTAGGTCAATAAACTTTTGTTGTTGTATTGGTTGTATTCCCAAATAATTTCTATGCTAATTTTTTACATAAAAAGAAAACAATAAAAAGGACAGTCAGTAAATCTATAAACTCGGGGCATTCCTCACCACCCAATAGCACTCTCAAATAAAAATTTGGAGAAGAGCAGGGCAGTAATGGAGATACAAGAAATCCATATCCTCTGCAAGTAAATATACAAAATTTAAGTCAACATTTAGAAAACCTTATTTTCACATCATAGGAAGAGAGGGAAAGGAATTGGCAAGAAGTCGTTTAAGTGAAATGGCACTTTTAGTATTTTGCTGTATAACATTTTAGAGGTTGTTTTAATATGTAGTCACCTCGTTTTTTCTATTCTTTTAAGGTTGATTTAAAATCTAGTTTTGAAATATGTACTAAGGAAATAACTAAGAAGAATCAATTAGAGAAGACACGGTCCAAAAACCCATCCAATTGGCAGAAAATCGTATCCTTGCATATTTTTCTTTTATCGTCATCTTTATAAAATAAATATTTCTATTTACATTAAGAAATTATATATTTTCATAAATTTGAGTGTGATATATTTTGTGCCTGATATCATTTCATAGCTTTCCTTAATGATTTCTTAGGCTCAGGTGAATAAAAAATTTTTTACTTGGGATGTAAACAGGTATTCTAAATGTTAGCGGCTCAGATACATGGAAGCTTATGGATTTTATTTAAGTATTCTTTTTTCATCTCAATGAAAATTGATTTTAAAAGAATACATAAAATGCATTCTTTTTCTTGAACTATTTATTTTATCATAATACTGTTTGGAAACTTATTTTTGTAAGTATTATTTTGAAACATTTTATAACATCCATAAATTACGTGAGGTCAAGAAGGGGGGAAGGGGTTTGGAAAAATCTTACCAAGGGGGGAGGGAGGGTCGATTAAAATCTCACGTCAACTTTTTAAGTTAGAAATCAAACGATTTTTTTAAGTATGAGAAAGGAATAGTACCCACAGATAAGATTATGAGGTGATTTTTAGGCGGAATAAATGTCCTTTTCCCCCACATAATTAATAATGGAAAAGTATTAGGTGCTATGAAGCACAAAATGCAAACGAATAGGATAGAAAATTATTTTTAAAGGTTGTAGGTCAGGGATGGCGAACCTTTTTCGACCAGTGTGCCATTTATATTACGGTTTATAATTTTCAGGTGTCAAGTGTGCCACTTGTTATTTTTTAATAAATTATCTTTAAACCCTTGGAAAATGAAATCCTCCTTTGAGTGTCGATAGCTTAGAACAGGAGTTTCTAACTTCAAGTGCTCAAGTGGTGAGTGGTGGGCCGTAAAGTCTGTGGTGTATATAGAAATTTATTTCGGGAGGGGCCAAAAATTATTCCTCAGTCCCTCCCATGCATCTTTAATAGGTTTAATGCAGATTTTTAATACATTTTAGGTAGAATTGGCATTTTCTAGAATTTAATCTAAGAAAAAATTTTAATAATGAAGTTCCAAGTAAAGGGGGTCTGGGGGTCCTCCCCAGATAATTTTTGGAAATTTGACCCTAAAAACAGGGTTTTAAACAAGTTTTTGGTGCATCTAAGTCCGAATTTCGGACATTTTTAGGAAGGATTTTGATTTTCATGAGTATTATAAAAAAAGTTTGAAGTAGAAAAGGGGGGTTTGGGTTGGGGGCACTCCCCCAAAAAATGTTTCAAAATTTTACCCGAAGAAACTGGGTTTTAACTTGTTTTGGTATACCTTGTCCGAATTTCGGAGGGGGGCCGGGCCCCTTCGCCCCCCCTTATATGCCCCCTTTTGCGTAAAGTAATCAGGCTCCTTTTGCATCCATGATTTTGTTTTCTAACGGCTTAATGTCAGTTTCCTTACGTAATTATTATAAGGGCGGTTGGGATTTGCTTACCTTGCTGACAAAAGGGGAGGAGGGAGTCCAAAATGACTAAGAAAATGTTGTTACGTAATATTTGAACGGCCAAACGGCACCTAAAAGGTGAGTGGGGGCTCGGGGGTCCTCCCCCGAAAATGTTTTGAATTTCATTTCAGCTAGCTAAAAAGTTTTCTGAATCTGGTTTTGGGGATCTGGTAGTACTAAAGTTTTTTTGTGTCATTTTTAGTGAATGTCGCGTGCCACCGAAATACCGGTCGCGTGCCACCCAGTGGCACGCGTGCCATAGGTTCGCCATCCCTGTTGTAGGTAAATCTCACGTGGGGGGAGGGGGGGGTCCAGCGAAAATCTCACCAAGGAGGGAGGGGGGTCCAGATTTTGGAAAAAACACCTCACGTAATTTATGGATGTCCCCTAAAATAACCTGTTTAAGTTTCTTTTAAAATATTTTCTTTATTATAAGTGGAATATATTTCCTGCTGTGTGTATCTCAATTTCTAATTAACTTACCAGTACTGCATTTCTTCAAAATTCCCTGCTCACTTTTCTTTCTAATTTAAATACATTAGGCTGAAAAAGAAGTGACCCAAGCAAAAGACGATTCAACTAGAGCTACTCGTGAGCTTTCTAGAAAAATGGATAGATTTGAGCAACAGAAAATGGAAGATATTCAGGTATTCCATATTTATATTTCTACTAATCTAAGTACCTACACACTTTATCTCATGCCGTAGAACCTAGATACAGAAACATAGGATCGTTATAAAAATTAACAAATTTGGGGGGGGGGGAATGAGAACGACATATAAATATCAATAAAGTAGAAATATCGATTTAGTATCTGCATAACCTATTATCGCCTGGGGCAAAATGGAAACAAAAAACTCATGTATTTGAGGTCACTAACAATTTTAAAATAACATTACTCCTATGATAAAATAATTGGTACTTTAATTGCCAGTCGTTATCGGGAGGGTAATTGTTTTCAAATTTGGAAAACTTAAATCTTACAATTACATAATGTTGAAAGCTATTATAGATATTTCAGAGTTATAGACTCACTTACAGTTAAAAGCTTGTATAAAACTTATAAACTACGGAATTTTCCCAAACTGTTTTATTTCATTGGTACACCTAAACTATGCAAATATTGAATTCTAAAAGTTGTTTTTAAGAAAATGTATTAACTGTATGAAAAAATTTTCTCAGCATGCTTTTCTTGAGTTCATCAAAATTGAGATGATTTTCCATGCCAAAGCTATTGAGTTATATACCAAAGCATACAACGGCATTAAAAATGCCAAATTAGAAGATGATTTGAAAGTAAGTTTGAATCTTATTTTTTCGTTAACTTTTTAAATAAATTAGTTTATAATCACTTAAATTTAACTTATATGTGAAGTAGAAAAAGTTAAAGGTCTTTGTTTCCATTAAAAATGGCCACTCTTAAAAATTCATTTTCTAATTACTTCAAGCTTATCTCTCCCTTTTGGTATCTAATATTATCATTTGATTGTGGGGATTATATAAAGTCTGGTCAGATCAACAATATTGGCCCATGGGATAGCAAAGTGAAACATTTGGTTAAGGGGTTTAATTTTCAATTTTTACAATTTTGTGTTTACTTTATTGCTTTTCTAAAGATTATTTTAACCACACACAACTGTTTAGAAGCCTCAAGAAATATATATTTAAATTAAAGTGTATTTTTCCTGTTACAGGAATTTAGAAGCCACTTTAGGTCTTACACTTTACCTGTTGAGCAAGAAAGCTTAATCGATGACTCCGAAAGATATCAGAATGAAACTGTTATAGATACTAGCCCCCTGAAAAAAAATCCAGATAATGGAACTGATTTGAATCTATCTGATGCAAAAGTTTTGGATACTTCAACAAAAAGTGTTATGGGATGTTTACCTTCGAAAAGAGCTGATGGATCCCAAAAGTCGAACTTTTCAAGTAGAACTAGTATTTCAAGGAAAGACAACCCTCACACAAGTTATGATAGTTTAACTGATTCAAAATTTGAATTCAAGGATCATTCTGTTTGATTTCAAGTGCCTGAAGTTGTGAGTGTATCTAGTTAATTGCATTTAAAAAACAATTCAATTCATTTTGATCTAGTCTGTATTTACATTTTAAATTATCATTATATTAATTTAATATTTACAAATCTGTGATTTTTACTTTTGGTTTGATGAACGCTGTGATGTGTTTACACTACTAGATTGGTTTAAAGCATATTTCTACACTTTTTTATTATAATTGTTAACTGCCTATTTCTGTTGTAATCTATTACTTTGATTGATTGTCTAAGTTAGAATTAGTGTACTTCTAGTCATGTAAAATTGACAAGCAAGTTTTGAATAGATATTTATATATGTCCTGACTAAATTTTATGGGAACTTTTTCATCCTAATTTGTTTTGCTAAATAAAATTTTTAATTTGTTTGAAAATTTTAGTTTATTATGTTATCAGGCAAAAGTGGACAGCCCATATTAACATTAAGTACATAAATATTCAAATTATCTAAGTGTTTTTAAAAACTCCAACTATTCCCGTATAATAAAAACGAACGCGCAAACAGCTTTCTCAGAAAATTTTGCCCTCTACAGAAAACTTTCTGCAAGAAAAACTGAAAAAATTATTATTTTAAATTTTTGTGCAGCTTTTTTTATCAATAAAAATTTTCTTTTTTGCCAAATACATCCATCCGACAGGCATGAGTTTCTTCCGCTGAAAATCACGATGTTCCGCGTTTTGTTTAATTCGCGGCACATGAACTAATATTGTTTTTTCAGATAATTCCTACTTTTTGTTACTTTCAAGATTATTTTTAAGAAAAATAACAAGCTACAGCGGAAAAAAGTCGGTAAATCGTAACTTCTCGTAAAAGTTTCGTTTTGCTCCGTTCCTGGCCGCGGACGTCAAGTTGAAGTCGGCTTCTTCTCGCCTTTTTGTTGTGATGCAGAAAAACAACTTACTGTGGTCAGAAGCCAAAAAGTCTGGTATTCTGGAAGTCTTGCAGAAATTTTTTGAAAAAAATTTAAGTTTACAGAAAGGTTTTTATTTTATATGAGTATGGCTCCATCTATAATGTATGCTAAAGGAGGCTTACAGTGTGTGTCAAAAGTTTCTGCACTACACAAAAAAATCTTGAATTAAGTATTAATTTTACTATACCAGTATATTTAGTAAATAGTCGAGTTTTAATCGTAAGACCCTTTTCAATACAGTTTAACTGTTTTTGTTTAAAATTATAAAGCTTCAAAAGGCTTCGAAAAACACGTGGAAGCATTACATACATTAAATCCATGGTCTTAGGATTCAAAAACTGTTATATTAATATATTATAAAATTAATGCTTACGATTTTAATCAAAGAATTTGGTTGTGCTCAAGGACGGATTAAGGGGGGGTGATCGCCCCCCCCTTGCTCTGGGATGGAAAAAATGTATGGTTTCAAAAAAACAAAATTGGGCATAGCCAGGTGGGCAGCAGGCAGCTTCCCCCTCCAGGTCCCGAGTAATTTTTACTTTACTTTTAGATAAGTTAAAAGCCAGTTTTTTAGGGGCAAATTTTCAAAATTTTTCTGGGGGAGGGGCCCCAGGCCCCCCTTTAGTATTTAAACCATTATTATTTGCACTTTATTTTTCAATAATATGTTCATTAAAATCAAAATTCTACACAAAAATGTATATCCAGATTTGGGTTTACGTGTACCAAAAAAAAACGTTTAAAATCCTGTTCTTAGAGTCAAATTTTCTTGGGGAGGTACCCCATACCCCCCTTTGAAACTTGAACCATAATTACTAAAAACTTCTTATATACATTTTTATTCATCGCAAACTCTACCTAATAAAGTGTTGAAAGGCTACATTGATCCTATTAATATGAATCAATGGGGCTGAAAAATATTTTTAGGCCTCTGCCAAAATAAATTTCCACTGATTTAAAATTAAAAATAAGAGCTTCCACCCGTGGCCATATCAAAGGGGGGTAGGGAGTTGACTCCCATTCCAAAATTGTAATGTCTATAATGTTGCTTCTTGCCTTAAAAATTCTGAAGGTTATACACGGAGTGATCCACCTCTAGTGCAACCTAAATGGTCCCCAATTTCCAAAAAGTTGTCACAAAACTTCTTTTCAGTGTCAAATTACAAAAACTTTTATTTCAAAAACAAAAACTCTCACTGTTTCCATGCTACCCATAAAACTTTTAAATTAATTTCCTTAAAGGTCAAAAACCCTTCTTGAAACATTACTGTTGTTATGACCCTCTTTCACGGGGCTTCAAAATTGTTCTCCACTAACAAAAAAAATTGACCCTAAAAAATCAGACCGCCCCCCTTGAAAAGTTCCTTAATCCGTGCCTGGTTGTGCATAAATTTATGACTAATTAGAAAGATGTACCCGCCCATTGGGAAAAAAATAATTTAAAAGATAGCACCATCCATTAACTTCCTTTTCCATGAAGTGGCCTGAGCTAAAAAAAAAATTGTCCACCTCTGATTTAAGGAAAATATCTTCAAAGTTTGATAACAAGTACACACAGGGAAGCTCTTGAATGGATTTTAATTCATTACACAATGTTGGTCTCTCTCTACAAAAGCTAACTTGAATAAATGAAAAACCCATGAAAAAATATCTTGGCAAGTTAATAATATAAAATACCAAAGGACAACCACAGACATTTCACCATCTAGAGGTAAGCATCCTTACTTACAATAAATTGAGGGCTAATTTACATGGCTTGGTGACATGTAAATTGGCCCTCATGTACATGCATTACAACAACTATTGTGTACCTTTATGATGTCTTATCTATTTAGTATTGCTTCGATGAAAACCATCAATGCTAAGTAATGACTAAGTCAGTTTAAAATAAAAATGTTTTTTATTCATTGGTAAAAATGTACATTACAAGATTTTTCCTCCAAACACAATTATTTTTACATTAATTTTTAACAAAAACAAACATGACATGCTTACTTACAATGAAAGTTAATGATTATACACTACATTTATGGCAATAGCTGCAGACATTCTGCAGTTAAGGGTGTCATGATGGATATCACTGGACACCCACACAGCACAGCATACACATTCACTAACAAGATATGTTCATATGTACAGTGAAAAAATGTTATTTTTTCAAGTGAAATGAGAAAAATCATTTTGACACTAGCACTTTTTCCCCATAAACTTGGATGCCTTGTGAATTCATGCTAAAAAAATTAAAAGGTTTAATTCTCCTAAATTCTATTAAGCAAAATTATTAGTACTAGTCTGCCTCTCAAAAAAAAGGTACAGAGTGGTAAATTCTGAGATTCTACTACTAATAACAAAGGTAATGACACACAATTTCATGATTAATAGAATCATGGGAAGATATTTTTGAGCCTTTCTCATGATTGCTATCTAGATTTAACTCCTGTTTACATAATTACATAAATTTCGACGCCACCAAGGAATTGCCCTATTAGCATGACATTTTCAATGTTCATTATGGATTGATCAGTAGGATAATTCACTACCTTTTCCGTATTACCATTATTAAGAACATTCAATTAGATTATGAAAATTCTTAGCCCCCCCAAATCCTGGATCCGCCACTGTCGGTACATAAATGGAGAGCTGTAACGAGATGTCAAGGGTTTAAAGAAGGTTGTCTGCTATTGATTACCTTGTCATTAGTCATAATACCCCTCCTTACATATCAAATGACAGTACAATTTTAGCATTTAATGTTCAACTAATGATAGGCCTCATTGAAGGTAGGGGGGAAGTTGCATTGCGTTGCCCCAACTGAAATGAAGTGCAATAATACAACAATACTGCGGGTGAGGTAGCAGAAGACTAATAATGGAAATATGAGTGCGTGGACTAGATGCTAGAAAGTCATGTCACCACAGAATGAAAAACACACATTGTTCATTACCATGGCAGTGTCATATTACCAAATTGTTTTTCAACAGCTTTCAGATCATCAGAGTAATGCTAGAGGTGTGTCATTGTCTACTCCAACAATTAATCAGTGATTGTTATACTATGGTTTCTTTCTTGCGTATTAGCATTATTTTTTTACAGAATTCCTTTGATGTAATACCATCAGTTCCTAAGGATACCATGGGCTCATCAAGAGACTAAGCCAAGTTGATTAGTAACAAGCCATCTATTTGGATGAATCTTGCTTTAATTTGGGTAACCATAACACTAATAACATTTAAAAATTTAATTGTTTACTATTTGCATTTACAAAGCTCACTTATAGTGCAAATGTAAAATTTCATCAAAATATAACAAGACCTTCTTGGTGTTGTAATTTCTGTAAACAGGAGTTAATAATACAATTATATCTATAAAAACACATTGAAAATTTGAGATAAGATGATCCTACACAGATTTTCCACCATCAGTTGAAATAAGGAAAATACATGCCATTAAATTATAAACAAATTTATTCATCCTTTTTTCCATTGGATTATTTTACATTAAAACCTCATGAGTAAAAAATGTTAAGAGAAAGCTTTAAATAAAGTGATAGTTTATTACCTTTCTTTCGTAAAAACTTTTTTCAAATAATAACAAATGTCCCTTAATTTGTTAAACATTTTGAACATAACTTAACAAAAAAATTGACTATTTACCTGTTTCACAGCAAGTATCAAATTCACTTAATGGATAATAACTCCCATTATAAGCTATCCATTGCTCCTATTTTGGAAAAAATAAAAGTAATCATTTTTAATTCCTTTATTTAACAATAATTGCTTCCAAAACTTCAATGAGCTTTTTACTTACAGTTATGTTTAAAATCTCTAGAGGGTTGAACAGATTACATGTTTCTGTCATAGACTCCTCCTGTCTTTGGTAAGCAAGATCTTTACTCAATAAATTATTTTCAATTGGATAAAAAGCTATGTTTTCGTTATCTAAAAAAGTTTTAAAAAACATCACATCAAACATGCTTTATTTTATATGTACCGAATAGTAAATAAAATCTTTAGAAAAAAGAATCGACAGAAACATTTGATTATCAACATCACCTTGAAAACACAGCCTTGACAGCCCGATGAACACTTTTATAAAAATTTTTATTTAACCTATTGTCCTACTTGCCAACTTTAACAGATTCTCGGTAATATTTAAGGATTTTCTTTAGTTTTACGGATTGATTGAAAAAATTACGGATTTCGTGTTGATGTTTTTTAGGCTTGTTAACGCGAAGAGCTTCAAGTTGTAGTTTTTTAGTGTTATGCAAAAAGTTTTACGGATGTAAGTTTTCAAAAGTTGGCAAGTATGTAGTGCTTACATTAAAAAGCAGTTAGAAAAGTCTTTACTTTTTCTGATTTAATTATATACAAGATAACCCATTCTCTCCTTACCTAAAGTGATGGGGTCATGGAGAGAATAACTATGGTCTGATGTGATACTGCCTAGATGACTCTAAAAGCATACAATATATCTTTTTACAATACTATTATAATATTTTCATAAAGAAATTTCTTTTGGTAGTAAGTTACGGGATTTTCAATAATTTAAAAATAGCAAGGAATGCTGGGTTTAAAAGAAATCTGCAATATTCTGTAGCATAGATCATACAATTTAGATAAGTATAAAATGTATTTTCTATATACCTCAAAAGAATTGCTTGAGAAAAATGTGAACATACTGTTCACTCCATAGTCTTCTCTGCAACCTAAAGTAAGATATCAAAAATTATACAGCATGTCCAAGCACAAAATGTACGTAAAGACAACTGAAAAAACAACATACTAATGTGATAAATCTTGGTTCCTTTATCATTAGAAGGGACTTCAGAAATTAATTTTTCGTTAATGAGTTTATACAGAACAGCTCTAAAGCGCTGTTTACTTTTGGTAAAGTATTCTTTATCTTTTGGTCTATAATGACCTTTCATTTTGTCCCACTCCTACAAAAAAAAACACAAAATCAGTGACCATCATAGTACAATTATTTTATTGAGATCTTCTGCCAAAAAAAGTATTTTTATGGTATAAAGAGATCAACAACTTACTGTAAATACAACCGCATCTGTCTCTTTCCAATCAGCACCTGCTTTATGACTCCACTGCAACTGAAATTTGGTTTTCTCTTCATCAACCCATTTTAGTTTGGAACCAAATTTTTCAGAAAACAAATTAGGTAGTAAAAATTCAGTAAGGAACTTCTTTCCTTTAGATGGCATCTACAAAAATCAATGTAAGTATCATGTAATGAAAGAGTATTCATGGAAATTAATCCTATTCAAAGAATGGTAATTATTGGTAAAAAAATATATTTTGTAAATAGTAACTTGTATATCAAGAGATCAAATCCTTAATTGATGATCTTTACATTGATATAACTTTCCCAAATGATCATTTTTGTCCGTTATTATTATAAGTGCTGAAGAAGTCACAATTAAAATAGAAAAATAGTTACTTTGACTATCTTATTAAACTCGTGCTATGGCCAAAACGAAGACGACCCACGGTGACAAAAACTAACTCCGCGCTCCGGCCAGACACAACACCACGAACCGAAAGGGAAAAGTCCCGCTTACGTCATTCGCGGAAGAACTTTCCCTTCACGTATACTAAAAAACGTCCAAAATTTTTAGGTTCTTCCAAAAACACTTACATTTGATTTCAAGTTAGAAAAAGGAAAATATTTAAAAATACCCTGTTCTGAGAAATTTTTTCTGTTTACTTTGTTTTGAAGTAAGATGGTGAAGGAAATAAAAGTGGACTAT
The DNA here is from genome assembly GCA_024610705.1 of Tetragnatha versicolor. NCBI lineage: Eukaryota > Metazoa > Arthropoda > Arachnida > Araneae > Tetragnathidae > Tetragnatha > Tetragnatha versicolor. Next base: position 2,189,794 of record JANDEH010000004.1, read on the forward strand.
TTTTTAGCGGAGTACTATATGGCTGTGAGTAGTATCCAGTTATTCACATGGTTCTTGTTTTCGGTTTCTAGTTCCCAATTGAAATTATACTCGGCGGGGAATATTTTCTGAATTCGGTACTTTAAGTATACGCAAAATTTAAACTAGAAATAGCATTTAACCCAGTGTTTCCCAACGTGGGGCGCACGCCCCACCGGGGGGCAATATCATTTTCTAGGGGGGCAATTTGAAAATTTTCAACCAAAATGCCCCCCGGGTGGGGCTAACCCAGGGGGAAAATTTTTTAAAAAAATTTTAGTAAAGAAGTTTATCAAAATCTATCCTATCTGAGAATGTTTGTCTGAAATCTGGACCAGTTTGTATCAAAACCAAGTTGAAACCCTGTTTTTAGAGTCCAATTTCCAAACCTTTTCTGGGGGATGACCCAATATCTCTTTGTTTTTAGAACGCTTATATTTGAAACTTTTTTACATTAAGTTCATCAAAATGCAAATCTCACCTAAAAATTTATATCCAAAATTTCCCCACTAGGGGTACCAAACTAGTTAAACACCTGCTTCCTAGAGTCAAATTTCCAAAAATTTGCTGGGGGAGGACCCCCAGACCCCCCTTGGTACTTAGGACTTAACTACTCATAACTTGATTTAGTTCTTTAGCATGCAAATTCTACCTAAACATTTTAGCTTCATTAGACTTATTAAATATACATAGAAGGGAGGGGCTAAGAAATCATTTTGGCTCCCTCTCAAAATATATTTCTATAAGTTGCCAATGAGACCGGGGGGGCATGGAAAATTTAGAAAGGCTTTGGTGGGGCATGGACCGAAAAAGGTTGGGAAACACTGATTTAACCTATAAACTAAAATGTTAGAAAAGCTTTTATTTGCTTAGAAGGAATTAAAATAAGGACTTTTTAAATACTATAAGGCGAAATCTCCGCCAAGGCCAAGAGCAAATTTAATTTTAATAAAAATTGGGGTTATTAAACAACTAGTGATAGGGATGCATAATTAGTGGAAAAAAAATTTTTTTTTGTGTGTGTGTCAAAAATATTAAAAAAAAGTCATTACAATTTTAATATAGAAAAATAAATAATGTAAATTAATGATTATTTTAGGCTTAGAAGTCCAGCGTTCTGTCATAGTTTGGTATAATGCACTTAAAAACACTAATTAAATTACAAAAAAATTAATTTTTTAAAACAAATTTTAATTTGATATAAAATTAATATAACTATACAATTTAATTTTTACTGTTCTTTCCTTCAAAACGTTTTATACTTGTTTCTACAGTACTTTGAAACAAAATCACAGATTATATTATTATCTATGCGTATTTTCTTTATTATGAAGCTTTAATTAAAGCTTATTATTATTATTATTATTATTATTATTATTATTATTATTATTATTATTATTATTATTATTATTATTATTATTATTATTATTATTATTATTATTATTATTATTATTATTATTATTATTATTATTATTATTATTATTATTATTATCATCATCATCATCATCATCATCATCATCATCATCATCATCATCATCATCATCATTTCATTATCATTATCATTATCATTATCATTATCATTATCATTATTATTATTATTATTATTATTATTATTATTATTATTATTATTATTATTATTATTATTATTATTATTATTATTATTATTATTATTATTTGGGATTATTTTAACTTAGGTTAAAATAATCCCAAATAATAACAAACTAGAAATCCATGGCAAATGAAATTTTTTTAATTAAAAAAAAGACCGAAAAGTTGTTTTTTTAAACCCAAAGTGATTATACCAAATGATTTATAGGGGAGAGTGTTGTACCTCTGGACAAAAATCACGTTTGGTTTTTTCTAAGACAGGTAAAATCACATTTTGACCATTTAAAGTTCCCAAAACCTATAGTCCTAACCTTTGTGAGTAGAGAGATATTTTTTATTAGCCAAAATCTTGAAAATTGGATTTTTAATCATTTATAACAACTTTGAAAAATTTGTGTCCAAAGGTACAACAACCTGTTGTACCTATGGACAGACCCAGTTGTACCTGTGGACACCCTTAAAAAGGGGATATTTAGTTGAAAAGAGCTAAGAATGAACATTTTTATTGATGCATTACCTTTTAATAACCTATTTCAAGCCTTTTTAAAATTGAAAATAGATTTTTTAAAGTAATGCAGTTTTAGATCGTAAATGATCATTAAAACGAAGTTGAATGATAAAAGTCTTGATTTTTTACCAAAAACACAAAAATCACATGGTATTTTCAGATCAGAATTTAAGGTAATAGTTGCATCAATCATGCTGATTGATCTGACAACTTCACTGATCCAAAAAAAACAATTCGATCGACACTTACTAGTTGTGCAAGCATTTGGTGGTAATAACAATAATAATTTGGTGGTAAACCTTTTTCAGTGGAAATTTTAAGTTTTTTTAATCATCATACTTAAATGCAATAGGGTGCTTAGGATTTTACAACATATTTTACATTAAATTCCAAGTAGAATAATAAATTTTAAAAAGTAGTTTGGATCACAAAATGTTTGATTTTTCATCTAAAATTCACTTTAAAATAATTGCTGACAAATAGATTACCATTTAGAATTAATTTAACATTTATTAAAATGTATTCAGTTAAATCAGTGGTTCCCAACCTTTTAGCCCATCGCCCCCTTTCTAGGGGTTGACTAACACCTATCGCCCCCTTTTCATTCTCATTGTATGTCTTATTTTAATTTGAAGTAAAGTGTAAACAAAAAAGCAATTTTAGGTCCGGGGGTCCTCCCCCAGAAAATTTTTGGAAATAAGACTCCAAAGAACAGGTTTTTAACTAGTTATGGTACACCTCTTCCCAATTTCGGACATATATTTTAGGTAGGATTTTGAAGAACTAGTAATTATAAAAAAGTTTTGAAAAATTAAGTTCCAAGTACAAAAGGGGGGTTTGGGGGTCCTCCCCCAGAAAATTTTTGGAAATTTGACCCTAAGAAACAGGGTTTTAACTAATTTGGGTACATTAAGTCTGAATACAGTCTGTCATACAGTACTATTTTATTTTCCCCCTTTAAATACCCATCGCCTCCCAATCGCCCCTCCCTTATTTATCGCCCCCTTGATAACACAAATCGCCCGCCTGGGGGCGATCGCCCCCAGGTTGGGAACCACTGAGTTAAATGAAACCTGATTCTAAAACGTTAGTCAAGGAGCAAAAGGTAATCCGTGCGATTTTTGTGTTACAATTATAAGGGTTAGTTTTTCTGAAAGGTATTAACGTGAGGAATACGAATCCGGTTGTTGGCAACCCCAAAAAGGGTGCAGAGGGGCGCAGCGGGGGTTCAAAGTGGCGGATCTCGCATCAGAAAAACAGCGATTTCTCCTATATTTATCGCAACATAAAAACTTTTTCTGGCTTAAATATTAATTTATTACATATTCGAATGTATTAACGTCCATGCCGCATTTAAGTGCAGTGGGGAATACCGAAAAGCGAGAAATCCGAAATACGCTCGTTTATGGCATTTGCCGTAAGAATTTTAGAGTTACAACAACGAAATTTGGTTTTTCTGAAAGCTATTAATATAAGGAACCTGTATTTTAATGTTGCCAACACCTAAACTTGCGCGGAGGGAAGGAAATTCAAAATAACCGACTTCGTGTTTCACTCAAACAGCCATTTCTTCGCCGTTAAGTGCAAAAAAAATCAAATTTTCAAGACTTTAATACTTTTTTATAATTTTACAACATTTTTGACAATATTAGGGGATGCCAACCAACGCATTCGTATCCCTTTCATAGTTTCCTTTCGGAAAAACCAACCGTCATAATTGTAACTAGTGATGGGCAAAATCGATAATTTTAGGTATCGAATACTTTGGTATCGAATACTTATAGGTATCGAATACTTTGGTATCGAATACTTTGGTATCGAATACTTATAGGTATCGAGTACTTTTAGGTATCGAGTACTTTTTTTCAATGTCGGGAAATGAACCTGAAGGGACAATTTTTTTATGGCCTATCCATAATCAGACTAATATTCAAAAAACTGAAAGCGATCCATCAAAAAGCCCCGTAGCTACGGGCCTGGAGGTGGATAGAGGCGAAGGATTTGGCGGGGGAAAAACCTAGCCGCGTCAAATTTCTCTCGCGGATGATAACGACTTGGGTTTGAGCGTTGCAAAATGAAAACGGAAACAGGCTGCGTTTGATCTAAAGTAGGTATTATAAAGATTACTTCATTGAAAAATTTAAAACGAAATATGTCAATAAAGTATCGATACTTTTGTGGGTATCGAATACACTCGATACCTATAGGTATCGAGTACTTAAGTATTTGGTATCGATACCTGCCCATCACTAATTGTAACACAAAAATTACACAAGGGCCTATATTCTTACTATTTTCCACTTCATGAAACTCAAACTATCATAAAAAAGTCAAATACAGATGTTGGAATTCACAAAAAGTTTCCGGCGGAAGAAATTTTAAAATGAGCGACCATGACCTATCGTATCCAGACTGCCCATTAATGTTTAAAACCATCAAAAAATAATCTGTCCTTGTGTTATAAGCTGGGAAAACAGTTTTATTTTAAAGGTAGAAACATAAGAAATCAGATTTCGGTTGTTGGCACCCCCAAATATTGTGCAGAGAGACGTGGATGGAGTTCATAATGACGGATGTTGTTCTGAAAAACAGCAAAATATTCAATAATCAAATTAAGAGTATCATAAGCTTGATTAAATCTTCATTAATTTTAAAATATATTAGAGGGTAGTGTTGGAGAACGGTGGCAGCCTTTCTGCAATAAGTAATCTTTCCTGTCAAATTAAATCATCTTTAAATAAAGATTTATTTATAAAAAAAAGTGTAGTGTCTGGAAGTGCTCTCTTAAAATGCTAAAATTGCTATATCCATAGTAAGCGAGATAGAATAATACTTACATAAAAAAATAAATATCTTATTGGTTGTACATAACATAAATATTATAAATTTCCGAGTCCCGAGAAATTAAGCATTTTAACTAACATCGGTATACTTGGTGTAAAGGAACTAACATTTTCATTTATATCTCTGAAACCCAAGGGTATTTCAGTTTCGTCAGTTGAAAATTAGCAAAATTACGTACACTCTGTTTCGAGTACCACGCCTGCCAGTATCACATTACCCCGCTTGATTTACAGCCCCCTACTGGGGTTGCGGTTTTCGTTTGGTCACAAGTAGTGTAAAAAGGAGAGTTCTGCGGCACTGAGGCTCTATGAGGCACCGGAAGTGGGCGTGGCCTAGTGACGTCACCGGAAGGGGCGTGGTCACCATAATGAGTTAATCACACTAATTAACCCTAATTACTTACTGACTTAATTAGATAATTATAATAATTAACCCTAATTAGTTAATTACACTTAATTAAAATTGATTTATTACCCTAATTTACCTTAACCCTTTGAACACTAAATTCAAGATTTGTACTTTTTCGAGGTTTTACCTTAACCCTTTGAGTTCTAATTTCGGTGATGTCTGCTAGAGTTGAGTTTAGTTGTTTAGGAAGGAAGCGTGGTTACCTATTGTCTCAATTACTCCTAATTACCTTAATTACCCCTAATTGGATAATTACCCAATTAATTAATTAACCCTAATTAGATGATTTATTACCCTAATTTACCTTAACCCTTTGAAAACTAAATTCGGGACTTGTAGTACTTTTTCGAGGTTTTTCGTTAACCCTTTGAATACTAAATTCAGGATTTGTACTTTTTCGAGGTTTTACCTTAACCCTTTGAGTACTAATTTCGGTGGAGCGAAGTGAAGTTGTTTTACTCAATGATTAATCGCTAGATAATTTTAAAATTTAATTAAAGTATCAAATGAATTTTAATTAATGAAGATTTGAGTAAACACCAGGTGTTCAGACTTGTGACGTAAGTATTGACCTCGGAAGGTATGCAAAAAACTTTTTTTTTTGGAAATTCAATAGTTGGAGCTAATATTTTTGAGTTAACCACTTTTGGAACATATACATATTAAACCATGTTTTTATAGTTTAACATTTTATATAGATTTTTCTCAAACAAGGGGAGTGAACCATGTTTTTGTCCTTGTAATTTTTTCCGTGTCTTCGAACAAATGCTAAAGAAAACAATTCTTTATTGAAAAAGCGAAAACGGATAAAAAAATATTTTAGCAAAAAATGTTAAATTTCCAGTTGACACCTAAAAGTTACTAACATATCCAAATTTTTTTCATTAGCTTGAGAATACTGGCTTGAACTACGGTGAAATCATACCACTTTAATATTCAAAGTCAAGAATATGGATGCAAACAAGACTATTTTGAGTTAAAATCCTGTATCCATCTGTAATTTAAATCTTGCAAATTAATGTCCACCGCAAGTTTTATAACACTTTTGCATAATTTTATTTTTATCATGTGTGAAATAGATTTAGTTGAAGAATTCGTTGTGAAATGAATTCGACTATTTATAAATAGGTATAATAATGTGTTATTTAGGAATTAAATCATAAAACTAGGGAGAGTACAATGCCATGAATATACTTCATAGTGAAGGACTTTGAAAATCGATGTCCTAAACATAAGTGGGTTTTTTTCAATTGATTAATAAAAACATAATACAATTTTCCACTGAAATTTATTTTAACTTATGAAAATAACAATCTTTGACAAAATCACCCTGCGACAAAGAGGACAAACATTTAAATTCTCTACACATTTTCTACAAGCAACAAGGTGTCCACAAGGTTGAAATACAACATTCATTTCTAGATTCATACATATTTTACATAAAAATGAATTTCTAACTGTAATTTTACATTCATTACCATCAAGGTGTGTATTTTTAGAGATTTCGATTCCAACACGATCTTTCCCTTTTTCTAACGAAACAGTAGTCTTTGAAACACTTATCTTTTCCACTGAATGCTTTTGAGACGTTTCAGACACTCGATGGCAATAACTTTCCTTTCTTCTCACTATAAATTGAATATATTTACAATCAGAGAAAAACTTTCTATGTTCAACCAACGGGTCATCATCATTCTCCCAATTTCCCAATAATCCACCACAAGTAAAACAAACAACTATATCGTCAACACCGGAATAATATAATCCAGACTCTGCCATGTCCTTAACATCGGGTTTATCTTCAGGCCAATCTTTAAAAGTCTCAAGACGTTTTTCAAAGTCCAACATATTAGGATGTTTTGGGGCAATATCTTTTAATTTTTCAGGTGTTTTAGCTGGTTTAGACTTATCTTCTAGATGCACGATTGGTATGTTTTGAGAACCAGATATTAGAAATGAGCATTTCGGGGATTTTCTCATGTGCTCTCTTATCGGCTTTTGTCCTCTAACCCAGTCACTGATAATAACTCGACAAAATGCACACTGTACTTCATCTTTGAATTTCAAGTAAAAAAATCCAGCTGCTGCTAGGTCAGCTGATTTGATATACGATAGAGGCCAAACTTCAGAAAAAGAAATCATTCTATTAGCTTCATATCTCATTACTTCACAGATTTTTTCAACATTTTCAGAATTGTTTAGTAGATATTCTTTTCCATGAATGTCTGACAGTTCATTTTTGAAATTATTCATTTTAATAAAGTTTCTATTCTCTTCGTTTTACATGTACTAAACACTATTTATACCCTTTGGAATTAATAACAAAGTGTACAATCAATTTTACATATTTTATATGTTCATATAAAAGAAAAACTTTATTAAAGAAAAGACTAAAACCTAACAATTTTACATTAAAAAACTTAGTCACATAATGAAACTAAAAAATTTGTTTGAAATGAACTAGAAAATTAAATATTTTTTTAGAAGAAATAAATTATAAAACTAAAACTTTGCCAGATTAAAGATAAACCCAGAAAAATATCTGAATATTTTGCTAAAAAATAATGGCCAATACAGAAAAATAACCAAGAACTTTGCTAGAGTAAAGATAAACACAGAAAAATATCTGAAAACTTTGCTAAAAATGAAGACCATTACAAAAAAATAACTAAGTAAGAACTTTGAAAACATTAAGATGAAAACATGAAAATATTTAAAAAAAAGAGGAAGGGTCAAAATCGTTCATGTACTTGGACTTGGTTTTTCGCTTTTTAATATATTAATCCCAAACGTATCAGCGGAATAATTTAGCCACGCTCTCTACATAGAGAGGAGGTACTCAATGCTCTCTATGTTAACATAATACCTCTATGGCTTCTTCTATATAAAACTAAAAATTTGATTAGAAATGGAGAGTGAAAATGCAAAAATATTACGAGAAATCAAAACTTAGACAAAAGTTAAATGTATCACAAAAAATAAACACCTTGATTAAAAACTTAAAAAAGGAGAAACGCACCCCTCAAAATATTTCATGAACTTCAAACTTTACACTTTTTAAGATCTATAAAAAGTGTTACAAGTAACTCAAACTTTGATAAAAATACGGATGAAAACACAAAAATATTACAAAAGTTTAGACACTTTATGAAACTAAAAATTTTATTAGAAATGGAGAGGGAAAATGTAGAAATATTACTAGAGATGAAAACTAAGACACTTACTTGAAAATTTTACGACTTGAAATCCCACACTTACAAAACTTAGACACATAAATTTATAAAAACTTACGAAGGGAAAACTTAAATGTATTACAAGAAATAAACACCTAGATTAAAAACTTTGTAAAAAAGGAGAAAAACACTACAAAAATATCTCAACTACAAACTTAAAAACTGTTGAAATAAAACTTTGATAAAAATACAGATGTAAACATAAAAATTCAGATACTTAAAATTTTGTTAGAAACGGAGAGGAAAATTTAGTCACTTGAAATTGTAACAACTTGGAAACCCAGACATGTAATAAATACTAAAAAAATTATGAAGAGAAAACTCAAATATATTTCAAGAAATAAACACTTAGACTAAAAACTCTGTTAAAAATGGGAGAAAACCACCCCAAAAATATTTCCAGAACTAAAACTTAGAAACTGCTAAAATAAAACATTGATTCAAAAATACAGATGGAAACACAAAAATATTACGCGAAGTAAAATTTAGACACTATACGAATCTAAAAATTTTGATAGATATTACAAGAAATGAAAATTTAGACACTTTTTTGAAAACTTACACTTATGAAAACTTAGACATGAAACTATAAAACTTAAGAAGTGAAATCTTAAATATATCACAAGAAATAGACTAAAAACCTAGACTAAAAACTTGGTTAAAAAAGGAAGAAAACCTTAAAGATTTTCAGATTTATTAAACTTAGAAACTAAAAAACTTAAAACTTTGTTAAAATACAGATGAAAACTTAATATTATGACAAGACACAAAATTCTTGAACATTATAAAGAAATTGAAAACTTCGTTAGAAATAAAACAGACGCTGAAAAATAATTAGGAACTTATAAAAATGCAGCTCAAAAAACACAAAACTAATACAAGAAATATAAACTTACATTAAAAACTAAAATATTGTAAAGATATAAAGGCAAAATCCTAAAAATGTTTCAAAAAACACAAAACTAATATAAGTAACAGATATCACATACATACATTTTTTTGTTCTTTGTTATTCCAATTTTGTGGTTTTTTTTGTTGTATGTTTTCCACTTTGTCTAATCTATGTGTGTCTATGTGTCTGTATGTTAATGTTAATAAATTTGAATTTGAATTTGAATTTGAAAATATAAACTTAGAAACTATAAAACTTTATGAAAAATAAAGGAGAAAGTACAAAAACATTACAAGAAAATAAAAATTTAGACACTATATGAAACCAAAAACTTAAAAGGAATAAAAAATTTTAAAATATTACAAGAAATAAACACCTCTTCTCTATAAACTAAAATATTTGCCAATAAATAAAAACAACCTAAAATGATTTCAAGAAATTTAAATGTAAGTACTATATAAAACAAAAACTTTGGCAGAAATGAAATGGAAACTTAAAAAATATAACAAGAAAGACTCTATAAAGCTTAAAACTTTGATAAAATTTAAGAAAGCATACAAATATATTACAAGAAATAAAAAAACTTGCGGCATTATATAAAACAAAAAAAAACACTTTTAGAAATGGAAAGAAAGAACATGAACGTATTACTAGGCTTAAAATCTGTAAATCTAAAAACTTGAAAAATAATAAAAACCTAAAAATATATTAGGAAATATGAAACTGCTATCTTTTTAGAAGATTAAAAAAAAACTAAAAATATTTTTTAAAAAATAATTTCCTTAACCCTATAAAACTAAAAACTTCATTAAAAGGATGAAAACCTAAACTAATTTAACCAAATATAAACTAAGACATTATATAATGTGAGAAAGGAAATGAGAAACGAAAAAAAATATCACATGAAAGGCATTAACATCACAAGAAATGCTTAAACATTATAAACTAAAAACTTTGTTAGAAATGAAAAGGAAAACGTAAAATATTACGAGAATTAAAAACTTAAACATCATTAAGCATGATATTTTGTAAAAGAAGAAACCTTAAAATACAAACTTTGTTAAAAAAAATGAGATCCTAAAAATATTTCAAGACTTATAAACTTTTACACAATATGAAACAAAAAAAAATTGTTGAAAGTTAAATGGAAAGTATTAAAATATTAGAAATAATGGAAAACGTTATAACAAGAAATAAAATTCAAAACTAAAACTTTGCTAAAATAAAGGTCAATACAGAAAAATAACTAAGAACTTTGCTAGAATAAAGATAAACACAGAAAAATATCTGAAAACTTTGCTAAAAATAAATACCATTACAGAAAAATACCTAAGTAAGATCTTTGGTAAAATTAAGGTGAAAACATAAACATATTTCAAGAACTTAAATACAGAAAAATAACTAAAAAAATTTGTTTTAAATTAAGAAGAAAACGAAAAACTTTATAAGAAATGGAAACTTTTGCATTATTAAACCAAAAACTGCTGAAAAAATTTAGACAAACACAGAAAAATAACTGAAAACTTTATAAAATAAAGACGAAAACCTAAAAATTTTACAATAAAAAAACTTAGACACAGTATGAAACTAAAAACTTCGATAAAAATAAAATCTTTGAAACTGTAAAACTAAAAATTGTTTAAAAAATAAAGATGAACACAGAAAAGTGTCTGAAAACTATATAAAAATAGACTAAAACCTAAAAACATTACAATAAAAAAACTTAGGCACAGTATGACACTATAAACTATGTTTGAAATGAACTAGAAAATGATAAATATTTACAAGAAATTAAAAATATTCATTGTAAAACTAAAAACTTTGATAAAAATAAAACGAATAATATGCTTTTTAATTAGAGAAGACTTCGGTAAGTTCACACCCTTCTTCCTTGGGAGCAATTTTTTAAATTGTTATGAAAATGGGTGAGCTGTTGAAACAATTGAAAAGAAGCCCACCTAATTTTCATAATTTAAAAAACTGATCCCAAGGAAGAAGGGTGTGAACTTACCGAAGTCTTCTCTAATTAAAAAGCATATTATTCGTTTTATTTTTATCAAAGTTTTTAGTTTTACAATGAATATTTTTAATTTCTTGTAAATATTTTTCATTTTCTAGTTCATTTCAAACATAGTTTATAGTGTCATACTGTGCCTAAGTTTTTTTATTGTAATGTTTTTAGGTTTTAGTCTATTTTTATATAGTTTTCAGACACTTTTCTGTGTTCATCTTTATTTTTTAAACAATTTTTAGTTTTACAGTTTCAAAGATTTTATTTTTATCGAAGTTTTTAGTTTCATACTGTGTCTAAGTTTTTTTATTGTAAAATTTTTAGGTTTTCGTCTTTATTTTATAAAGTTTTCAGTTATTTTTCTGTGTTTGTCTAAATTTTTTCAGCAGTTTTTGGTTTAATAATGCAAAAGTTTCCATTTCTTATAAAGTTTTTCGTTTTCTTCTTAATTTAAAACAAATTTTTTTAGTTATTTTTCTGTATTTAAGTTCTTGAAATATGTTTATGTTTTCACCTTAATTTTACCAAAGATCTTACTTAGGTATTTTTCTGTAATGGTATTTATTTTTAGCAAAGTTTTCAGATATTTTTCTGTGTTTATCTTTATTCTAGCAAAGTTCTTAGTTATTTTTCTGTATTGACCTTTATTTTAGCAAAGTTTTAGTTTTGAATTTTATTTCTTGTTATAACGTTTTCCGGCGCAAGTTCAGAGTTGCACCTGCTTGGCGATTTTTGGCTGTTTAACGGCACATTTAGAAGCCAAATGACTCTTTTAACATGAGTTAGGGTTACCATATTAGTCATCTTTAACGCTAAAAACTTGGCGCAGGTGCAACTCTGAACTTGCGCCCGTTTTCCATTATTTCTAATATTTTAATACTTTCCATTTAACTTTCAACAATTTTTTTTGTTTCATATTGTGTAAAAGTTTATAAGTCTTGAAATATTTTTAGGATCTCATTTTTTTTTAACAAAGTTTGTATTTTAAGGTTTCTTCTTTTACAAAATATCATGCTTAATGATGTTTAAGTTTTTAATTCTCGTAATATTTTACGTTTTCCTTTTCATTTCTAACAAAGTTTTTAGTTTATAATGTTTAAGCATTTCTTGTGATGTTAATGCCTTTCATGTGATATTTTTTTTCGTTTCTCATTTCCTTTCTCACATTATATAATGTCTTAGTTTATATTTGGTTAAATTAGTTTAGGTTTTCATCCTTTTAATGAAGTTTTTAGTTTTATAGGGTTAAGGAAATTATTTTTTAAAAAATATTTTTAGTTTTTTTTTAATCTTCTAAAAAGATAGCAGTTTCATATTTCCTAATATATTTTTAGGTTTTTATTATTTTTCAAGTTTTTAGATTTACAGATTTTAAGCCTAGTAATACGTTCATGTTCTTTCTTTCCATTTCTAAAAGTGTTTTTTTTTGTTTTATATAATGCCGCAAGTTTTTTTATTTCTTGTAATATATTTGTATGCTTTCTTAAATTTTATCAAAGTTTTAAGCTTTATAGAGTCTTTCTTGTTATATTTTTTAAGTTTCCATTTCATTTCTGCCAAAGTTTTTGTTTTATATAGTACTTACATTTAAATTTCTTGAAATCATTTTAGGTTGTTTTTATTTATTGGCAAATATTTTAGTTTATAGAGAAGAGGTGTTTATTTCTTGTAATATTTTAAAATTTTTTATTCCTTTTAAGTTTTTGGTTTCATATAGTGTCTAAATTTTTACTTTCTTGTAATGTTTTTGTACTTTCTCCTTTATTTTTCATAAAGTTTTATAGTTTCTAAGTTTATATTTTCAAATTCAAATTCAAATTCAAATTTATTAACATTAACATACAGACACATAGACACACATAGATTAGACAAAGTGGAAAACATACAACAAAAAAAACCACAAAATTGGAATAACAAAGAACAAAAAAATGTATGTATGTGATATCTGTTACTTATATTAGTTTTGTGTTTTTTGAAACATTTTTAGGATTTTGCCTTTATATCTTTACAATATTTTAGTTTTTAATGTAAGTTTATATTTCTTGTATTAGTTTTGTGTTTTTTGAGCTGCATTTTTATAAGTTCCTAATTATTTTTCAGCGTCTGTTTTATTTCTAACGAAGTTTTCAATTTCTTTATAATGTTCAAGAATTTTGTGTCTTGTCATAATATTAAGTTTTCATCTGTATTTTAACAAAGTTTTAAGTTTTTTAGTTTCTAAGTTTAATAAATCTGAAAATCTTTAAGGTTTTCTTCCTTTTTTAACCAAGTTTTTAGTCTAGGTTTTTAGTCTATTTCTTGTGATATATTTAAGATTTCACTTCTTAAGTTTTATAGTTTCATGTCTAAGTTTTCATAAGTGTAAGTTTTCAAAAAAGTGTCTAAATTTTCATTTCTTGTAATATCTATCAAAATTTTTAGATTCGTATAGTGTCTAAATTTTACTTCGCGTAATATTTTTGTGTTTCCATCTGTATTTTTGAATCAATGTTTTATTTTAGCAGTTTCTAAGTTTTAGTTCTGGAAATATTTTTGGGGTGGTTTTCTCCCATTTTTAACAGAGTTTTTAGTCTAAGTGTTTATTTCTTGAAATATATTTGAGTTTTCTCTTCATAATTTTTTTAGTATTTATTACATGTCTGGGTTTCCAAGTTGTTACAATTTCAAGTGACTAAATTTTCCTCTCCGTTTCTAACAAAATTTTAAGTATCTGAATTTTTATGTTTACATCTGTATTTTTATCAAAGTTTTATTTCAACAGTTTTTAAGTTTGTAGTTGAGATATTTTTGTAGTGTTTTTCTCCTTTTTTACAAAGTTTTTAATCTAGGTGTTTATTTCTTGTAATACATTTAAGTTTTCCCTTCGTAAGTTTTTATAAATTTATGTGTCTAAGTTTTGTAAGTGTGGGATTTCAAGTCGTAAAATTTTCAAGTAAGTGTCTTAGTTTTCATCTCTAGTAATATTTCTACATTTTCCCTCTCCATTTCTAATAAAATTTTTAGTTTCATAAAGTGTCTAAACTTTTGTAATATTTTTGTGTTTTCATCCGTATTTTTATCAAAGTTTGAGTTACTTGTAACACTTTTTATAGATCTTAAAAAGTGTAAAGTTTGAAGTTCATGAAATATTTTGAGGGGTGCGTTTCTCCTTTTTTAAGTTTTTAATCAAGGTGTTTATTTTTTGTGATACATTTAACTTTTGTCTAAGTTTTGATTTCTCGTAATATTTTTGCATTTTCACTCTCCATTTCTAATCAAATTTTTAGTTTTATATAGAAGAAGCCATAGAGGTATTATGTTAACATAGAGAGCATTGAGTACCTCCTCTCTATGTAGAGAGCGTGGCTAAATTATTCCGCTGATACGTTTGGGATTAATATATTAAAAAGCGAAAAACCAAGTCCAAGTACATGAACGATTTTGACCCTTCCTCTTTTTTTTTAAATATTTTCATGTTTTCATCTTAATGTTTTCAAAGTTCTTACTTAGTTATTTTTTTGTAATGGTCTTCATTTTTAGCAAAGTTTTCAGATATTTTTCTGTGTTTATCTTTACTCTAGCAAAGTTCTTGGTTATTTTTCTGTATTGGCCATTATTTTTTAGCAAAATATTCAGATATTTTTCTGGGTTTATCTTTAATCTGGCAAAGTTTTAGTTTTATAATTTATTTCTTCTAAAAAAATATTTAATTTTCTAGTTCATTTCAAACAAATTTTTTAGTTTCATTATGTGACTAAGTTTTTTAATGTAAAATTGTTAGGTTTTAGTCTTTTCTTTAATAAAGTTTTTCTTTTATATGAACATATAAAATATGTAAAATTGATTGTACACTTTGTTATTAATTCCAAAGGGTATAAATAGTGTTTAGTACATGTAAAACGAAGAGAATAGAAACTTTATTAAAATGAATAATTTCAAAAATGAACTGTCAGACATTCATGGAAAAGAATATCTACTAAACAATTCTGAAAATGTTGAAAAAATCTGTGAAGTAATGAGATATGAAGCTAATAGAATGATTTCTTTTTCTGAAGTTTGGCCTCTATCGTATATCAAATCAGCTGACCTAGCAGCAGCTGGATTTTTTTACTTGAAATTCAAAGATGAAGTACAGTGTGCATTTTGTCGAGTTATTATCAGTGACTGGGTTAGAGGACAAAAGCCGATAAGAGAGCACATGAGAAAATCCCCGAAATGCTCATTTCTAATATCTGGTTCTCAAAACATACCAATCGTGCATCTAGAAGATAAGTCTAAACCAGCTAAAACACCTGAAAAATTAAAAGATATTGCCCCAAAACATCCTAATATGTTGGACTTTGAAAAACGTCTTGAGACTTTTAAAGATTGGCCTGAAGATAAACCCGATGTTAAGGACATGGCAGAGTCTGGATTATATTATTCCGGTGTTGACGATATAGTTGTTTGTTTTACTTGTGGTGGATTATTGGGAAATTGGGAGAATGATGATGACCCGTTGGTTGAACATAGAAAGTTTTTCTCTGATTGTAAATATATTCAATTTATAGTGAGAAGAAAGGAAAGTTATTGCCATCGAGTGTCTGAAACGTCTCAAAAGCATTCAGTGGAAAAGATAAGTGTTTCAAAGACTACTGTTTCGTTAGAAAAAGGGAAAGATCGTGTTGGAATCGAAATCTCTAAAAATACACACCTTGATGGTAATGAATGTAAAATTACAGTTAGAAATTCATTTTTATGTAAAATATGTATGAATCTAGAAATGAATGTTGTATTTCAACCTTGTGGACACCTTGTTGCTTGTAGAAAATGTGTAGAGAATTTAAATGTTTGTCCTCTTTGTCGCAGGGTGATTTTGTCAAAGATTGTTATTTTCATAAGTTAAAATAAATTTCAGTGGAAAATTGTATTATGTTTTTATTAATCAATTGAAAAAAACCCACTTATGTTTAGGACATCGATTTTCAAAGTCCTTCACTATGAAGTATATTCATGGCATTGTACTCTCCCTAGTTTTATGATTTAATTCCTAAATAACACATTATTATACCTATTTATAAATAGTCGAATTCATTTCACAACGAATTCTTCAACTAAATCTATTTCACACATGATAAAAATAAAATTATGCAAAAGTGTTATAAAACTTGCGGTGGACATTAATTTGCAAGATTTAAATTACAGATGGATACAGGATTTTAACTCAAAATAGTCTTGTTTGCATCCATATTCTTGACTTTGAATATTAAAGTGGTATGATTTCACCGTAGTTCAAGCCAGTATTCTCAAGCTAATGAAAAAAATTTGGATATGTTAGTAACTTTTAGGTGTCAACTGGAAATTTAACATTTTTTGCTAAAATATTTTTTTATCCGTTTTCGCTTTTTCAATAAAGAATTGTTTTCTTTAGCATTTGTTCGAAGACACGGAAAAAATTACAAGGACAAAAACATGGTTCACTCCCCTTGTTTGAGAAAAATCTATATAAAATGTTAAACTATAAAAACATGGTTTAATATGTATATGTTCCAAAAGTGGTTAACTCAAAAATATTAGCTCCAACTATTGAATTTCCAAAAAAAAAAGTTTTTTGCATACCTTCCGAGGTCAATACTTACGTCACAAGTCTGAACACCTGGTGTTTACTCAAATCTTCATTAATTAAAATTCATTTGATACTTTAATTAAATTTTAAAATTATCTAGCGATTAATCATTGAGTAAAACAACTTCACTTCGCTCCACCGAAATTAGTACTCAAAGGGTTAAGGTAAAACCTCGAAAAAGTACAAATCCTGAATTTAGTATTCAAAGGGTTAACGAAAAACCTCGAAAAAGTACTACAAGTCCCGAATTTAGTTTTCAAAGGGTTAAGGTAAATTAGGGTAATAAATCATCTAATTAGGGTTAATTAATTAATTGGGTAATTATCCAATTAGGGGTAATTAAGGTAATTAGGAGTAATTGAGACAATAGGTAACCACGCTTCCTTCCTAAACAACTAAACTCAACTCTAGCAGACATCACCGAAATTAGAACTCAAAGGGTTAAGGTAAAACCTCGAAAAAGTACAAATCTTGAATTTAGTGTTCAAAGGGTTAAGGTAAATTAGGGTAATAAATCAATTTTAATTAAGTGTAATTAACTAATTAGGGTTAATTATTATAATTATCTAATTAAGTCAGTAAGTAATTAGGGTTAATTAGTGTGATTAACTCATTATGGTGACCACGCCCCTTCCGGTGACGTCACTAGGCCACGCCCACTTCCGGTGCCTCATAGAGCCTCAGAGCCTCAGTGCCGCAGAACTCTCCTTTTTACACTACTGTCACACAATGACCACTGTCACCTCGAGATAATAGAATGCCCTGACCTCCAAGTCCCAGGTAGCACATGTTGGCTGGCCAATATTGTATCGACGATATTGGCGAATGCTAATATGGCCTAGCCAGGTAATGTCACCTGATATCGCAATTCAATAATGGCAGATATCACACAATATCGACCGATATTGTCATTCGATATCGCTGAGGGGGTGATTTGGATAATGGCCAACATTGTATCGACGATATTGGCGAATGCTAATATGGCCTAGCCAGGCAATGTCGCCTGATATTGCAATTCAATAATGGCAGATATCACACAATATCGACCGATATTGTCATTCGATATCGCTGAGGGGGTGATTTGAATAATGGCCAATATTGTATCGACGATATTGGCAAATGCTAATATGGCCTAGCCAGGTAATGTCGCCTGATATCGCAATTCAATAATGGCAGATATCACACAATATCGACCGATATTGTCGTTCGATATCGCTGAGGGGGTGATTTGGATAATGGCCAATGTTGTATCGACGATATTGGCAAATGCTAATATGGCCTAGCCGGGTAATGTCGCCTGATATCACAAAGCAATAATGGCAGATATCACACAATATCGACTGATATTGTATCGACGATATTGGTTCCCATGTTATCCTATGGAGCACGCAAGCCAAAAAGTCCAAAAATTGTTTTTTCGACCCTCGTTCCTACTCTAATCACACGACGAATGTCTTCACTCGAGTTATGGACCCTTTACGATGTATGCTACCCGACAAAACTTGAATAACAGCCTAAATATCTATATTATGTTGATTATGGGGTCTAATTTGAACCCACAAAGAAAACTTAATGCAGAGATTTAAGCTGTTATTCTAGTTATGTCGGGTAGCATACATCATCAAGGGTGCATAACTCGAGTGAAGACATTCATCGTGTGATTAGAGTAGGAATGAGAGGGTCGAAAAACCAATCTCGGGACTTTTTGGCTTGCGTGCTCCATAGGATAACATGGGGGAACTACATGGCCAATGCGGCACTTCGATATTATCCGAAATTCTGAAAAAAATCAAGGGTACTCTCTGCCACCTTAAACAACTTTTCCACACACTAACGCATCATCAAACTATAAAAAAATAGGTTTTTTTTCGTTACACACTATTGTACACTACAGCTTTATGTTTTTCTCATTTGACAAATATTTCCTTAAAGGCAACCCTTGTCTTTATGTTGATAAATACATTATAATTTAATAATTTGTTTATAAATTAAATAAAAGTAAGTTATAAATTTTTAAAAGCAAGGTTTTATTTTAACAAACACATTCAAAAGTTTCTAGGGCGGTTGCTTAGAGCGATTTTCGACGTGATTGCAAATGATCTATATTCTATACATTTCCAGGGGTTCATCCAGGTTTTTCTGCCAGGGGTCTGTTATAGGAATTTTGTGAAAAATCAAATGGAATTTTGTGAAAAATTAAATCGAATTTTGTTGAATTGAAGGGTTTGTAGTACAAAAACAACATTCCAACTGTAAAAATGATCCCAAAACTGAAAAATTTCCATTCAAAAATTATCAAAACACTATCTGAAAACAACTTTCAAACCACTTTTGGTTTTTGGGAGAAGTCCTTTTCGGGAACTGGAATTTTGGGAAGGGTCCCCAAAACGGACCCAATTTCTCTCTAGATGAACCCCTGATTTCATTCTATAAAATAAAATTAAACAGTAGTGTATTAAGAGAAATAAAATACAGAAAAATATACATGACAGTTTTTTTTATTTTTGTAAAAAAATATTCAAATTCAGTGGAAACAAAATGTCCAGATTCTTCAATAAACCACAGTATAATAATAATTCAATAAACCACAGTATATAAATTTTGCTGCATAACAAAACAATTTTCAATTGACACAGATATACATTACAATTACAAAATATAATTATTTGATCCAATGTATAAAGAATCTTTAAAAAAGGTTTAGCTTTGTAATTTCAATTAAAACAATTGTAAAAAAACAGCTTCATATTTTTTGACATAACATTAGGAAACCTTTTTTATACTTTCTTTAACTGTTAATCAATTCCCATAATCAAAATGTTGACCTTTCTTTAAAAAAAACAAATTTGGTTAAAAACAGAGTTGCACATAACTCATTTCACTTTGTTTTTCTTACAAAATCATGTGGTTGCTATCATATTATAAAATCAGCTACTAATAGAAATTTAAATATTTAAATGTAAAAAAAGCTGTCACATTTTTTTTTATAATTAGGAGGAGACAAAATAGTTTAGTTTTTGTAATACTTCAGTTCTTGTTCAGCATTTCACAATGCAATATTTTATATAATCTGTTAAAGATCCCTTATAAACAAAATTTCAAATTAAAGAACAAACAAGACGTGTTATGAATATAGGGAAATATTGTATGTTCATGTTTTATGACATATCTTCTGCACTACAGTTTGCCTCAGACAGGCGAATTATTCTTGCATTTCAATCTCCAGCGCTGGCTAAAACTTTCATGTAATCAGACACTTTCACTAAACTTTCACTAGTAATCTGACATGGTTTCTTTGGTAGAGTCTTTAAATGTCATTGCAGCAGCAGCTAATTAAGAAAAAGGTTTATATTTTTTAAGATGGTAAAAAATTTTAAGTATTAAAAATGTTGAAATTTTAAAATGAAAATTTCTACAAAATGTTCTCATCAAAAAAGAATAGCTGTATTAATATAATTAAGGTCACATTATCTTTCATTAATTAAAGCAATTGAATTACAATCATAAGTTAGCATGAAAGTTATCCCCTAAGAAACTCTAACGAACACCAGTTAACACCAAGAGTAATTATAATCATACAGGCAAATAATTTTTAATAAACCTATTAATATTGATGAAAGGGACTGAAAAATATTTTTGGGCCCCTCCCGAAATAAATATCTATATTCGCCAGCACTGATTCAAAACTAAAACAGGCATGTGATTGCTCAAGAAAGAAATTATCTGAAAATTTTTAGATATTTACAGTGGTATAGTAATTTATTTCGTGAAGGACCCAAATTCCTCAGCCTCTTCCCATATGAAGACTTATGGGGAAGAATGGTTTTTGTCCATTTCAACACATCTTAAGTATAGGTTGACGGTAGCCATGTTTGACTACAGCTAAAACTTTCGACCCGGCAAACTGGCCTAAAGGAAAAAAATTTAAACTTTGAATCTTAATAATTCTAAAACTAATTCGAATTTTTTAAAAAACGAAACGACAATCTTTTTGTAAAAAGTAATTGTATATGTGTGTAAAATATTGTACTTCTACCATGATTAGTTTTTCTTTTATAACGAAAATAGTGTTTCGATTATTTCATTGGCTGCTGTGACATGAGTTAGCAAGTTTGGCGTCGGGCCAAAAGTTTAAGCTGTGGTCAAACATGGCGACCGACAACCTATACTAAAGGTGAGCTCAAATGAACAAAAACCATTCTTCCCCATAGGTCTTCATATACAATAGGTTCAATTTAGCTTTTTAATACTTTTATACTAAACTCAATCTAAAAATAATTGTGAATACTCAAGTGACAAATACCAAAGGGGATAAGGGGGTCCTGCCCCAGAAATACCACTAAAATTTACCCAGAAATACCATTGACCAATACCACTAAAATAAGCAGATTTTCGCTAATTAGCCGAAAATTCACATTCCTGTTAAAAATAAGAGCTCCCATCCATGGCCATATTGATATTCAAGGGGGTAGGGGAGTTGACCCACATTCCAAAATTATTATGTTGCTTTTTGCTCTGAAGATTATACAAGGAGTGATACACCTCGAGTGCAACCAAAATGGTCCCCGATGTCCAAAAAGGAGTCACAAAACTACTTCTTAGAGTCAAATTACAAAAACTTATACTACCTCAAAAACCCTCTTTGTTTTCACCTTACCCACAAAACTTATACATACATTTCATTAAAGGTCAGAAACCCCTTTCTGTTCCCCTTTCAGAAACCCTTTCTTTCATACTGTGGTTAAGGTCCTCTCACGAGGCTTTAAAATTGGTGGTTCAATTCGGTTAACGTTCTTGCTAAATATCGCCATTCTCTTTTGGAGCCCAAAAAGTAGAAATATTGCTAAATAATTTCAAAATCATGGATAAAAATGTTCAGTTAGATCAATAATTGATCTCCACAAACATAAAAAAAGTCGACCCTGCTTGATCCCCTCCTAAGTAACTATGTTTCTGTCCCTCTATTCTCAAAAAATCCTTTTCCAAGTCATTGTTTTATTTAAGAATCTTCATACAAATAGAAAATGTATTTTCCATAATTTATGAATTAAAAATAAGTCATAAATTATGGAAACTGGTAACAATTGAAAATTGGGACGGTGCTAGTTTGGGTGCATTTTCACAGTAAGAAACCGAGAAAACTGTATGGGTACGACATAACAAAGCTTGTATGGAGAATGTTTTCCTTAAGCATAGAGTAAATGGTTCAATTCTGTTAACGTTTCCGCCAAATACCACCATGCTTTTCTGGACACTAAAGAGTCTAGAAATATTGCTAAATAATTTCAAACTCACAGATTAAAACACATCAATAGATGTTCTGTTTATCAATAAATAACAGAAATTTTTTTTCAATATTTTGAATGTATGGCATTCAAAAGAGATTGGCAATATTTAGCAAGAACATTAACAGAATTGAACCATGTAAATAAATGTGAATAGCTGGTGAGCTGATTAAGATTTATAATGGCTTACCAGTACTCTTCGTAGTGAGAGTGGTCTGAGGATGAATAGTTGACTTCTAGAATATAGATGCTATGTTCTCGATATAGATGGGTAGTACTGCGTTTTGCTTTAAGAAAAAATATTTGGATTAGAAAAAACTTTATAGATTCAAAATAATAATAATTAGACATAGGTATTGAAATTAACTTTAAAATAACTACACAATTTCAAGAAAAAAATATATTTTCAAGATATTAAAGTTGGTGGGGTTTTACCAATTGAATACAGTGTGCACCAGAATGAATAGAATATGCGAGATATGCACCAGAAGAAGTAAAGAACCGAGTCTAAGGAAAACTCACCAATTTTGTTGCTCAACTTCTGGTTTATCGCTCTTGAACTACAAAAGGGGATTTCAAACCACCAGCCATCCGTTTCTTGATTTGTTTGTATAAAATAAGTTTGATAGTCTATCAGCAAGCCGTGGTGGCGCCCTCTGGATCTGTGATGCTTAAGCTCGAATATCCAGTTGGTATATACTGTAAAATCATAAATTTTAATAACAGGATTTATTATAAAAGCTGTTGTTTTTTTAATTAATTAAAGAATAGAAAAGCAGATTAACAGTTACTACCATCTTATTGCAGAAAAACTTTTTTAAAATAGTAGTAAACGAATAGACTTCAATAACATTTCAGTAATTTAAAAAAATAATACGCAACTAGAAAAGTTTTAAATTTTAAAATAAGGAAAAATATTAGAAGCAACAGTAGGTAGTAAAATTATATTTGAATGGTTAATTCCAGTTACAAACAATAAAAATTCTACATTAAGTATTAACCAATTAATATAATTGAAAATGCATGGACAAAAATTTGCCATACAAATCAGTTCATGTAAAAAGAAATCATGATATTGAATTCAGTGCAAAATTATCATATTATAGAATTCTGAGTTTTAATTTTTTTATAGTAATACGAGACAGTGATAATGTACTGGTTAGTGGTTACATATAATTTTCAAACAGCAACAGTGGCGGATCTACGGGGGGGGCTTTCGGGCTGAAGCCCCCCCCAAAGCGTCTAATATTTTACTAAGTTTGTCAAAACGCAAAAAATCTATATCCGAAATTCGGATGAGGCGTACCAAAACGAGTTGAAAAAGTGGGGTTTTTGACTTAAATTTCCAAAAATTTTCTGGGGGAGGACCCCCAGACCCCCCCTTTTAATGGTTTGAGTAGGATAATTCACAACCTTTTCCGTATTTACCATTAACAAGAAGGTTCAAATGGATTATGAAAATTCTTAGCCCCCCCCAAAACCAAATCCTGGATCCGCCACTGAACAGCAACAAGATAAACTTAATTTGAAATGATCTATCTGTAAATTTGATTCACTGATCGCTTAACTAATTCTTAATATTCCATACCTAATAATATTGAATTATTTAACATAACTAGGAATAAGCTTTTAAATAACTTACTTGCCGTACCAAGAACTTGCCGACCAACTGTCCGATGTCCGTTCCGTTGTCGGTTTGTTTTTGTTGATGCTCGATTTGAAGTGATCAGAGTTGAGATGTAATCTTCCAGCTTGAAAGTCGTTGCGGAATTTACCCGTGAGGTAATAATAATAAAAATTATAGTTCTAAAAGTGATTATCACCTGCTGCATTCGATAATTACTCAAAACTATTAGGTTTAGTTTTTTTAAAGAATTTTTAATGTCTTCAGGTATATTTTAACTTTTAAGAAAAGACAATAAAACAACTCAACTTTTGGCACAGCATTACAAGTAGGAAACAGTTTCTTTTCTCTACAGAAGAAATAGCTCTACAGATTCGATATTAGTTTACATCTTATCTTAGGTATCTTAGTTTACAGTGGTTTAAACTTTAAAGCGGTTTTAACTTTAAACCTAATAAAAAATAAGGAGAATTTTTTTAAATTTCAGTGGTTTTTTAATGTCAAATAGATTTCTTTTAATATTCAATGGGTTTTTTCAAAACTTAGGATATTTTAAAATTTTAATGGGTTTTTTTTTCAAAATTTAAACTAGGTTAATTTTTTTTCGAGCGTGGTTGACTTTTTTCAATTTATAATAACTACCACAATTATAGCGCGATTTGAACGAAAATTAAATATAATGCACATCTTTAAGTATACTACAAGATTCCGTCCACTATTGATCCATTTATTAATTTTAATATAGTGTTATTTGAATATTACGGAGAAACTTCGGACTACTGTAGAGCGCTTACTGTATGAGGCCCACCTTAATCCAATACACCGTTTTAAACCGCACAACGCCAGGTATAACATTAAAATTTCAACACAGATCTCAAGCAAAAATACTTTTATTCAAGTATTACGGAAATATCTTTAATTTAATATAAATCATGAAATATATACCCGATCCCTTAGTGTGACACATAGTTGTAATCAGCTCAATGTCCCGAACAACATATCAGAATTTCATAAATCGACAATGACTTTGGGAAAAAAGAATACACTATGCTTTCAAACTTTGATCCAAAATACGCCCCGCAATATGGAGAACACCCCTTAGCAATTTCTATTTCCTTAAAGTATTTTTAATTACCTTCACAACGATGTATAACACTTGTAATTCGAACAAAATGTAAACAAACTTTGAACTCGAAATCAGCCGAAAAAATGGAGTGATTGGCATCATGGACAAGTAAACATTATTCGGCTTCAAAAAATCCTGAAATACGCCCTAATCATCATGGCAACCCGTAATTCTGGAAAAACTTTGCCATAACGGTCCTTTACTCATAAGTAAAATCAAAAACAATTTTAAAATTATAATTACGGATTTATAAGCGAAATGCGGACTTGTGTTTTTTAACGATACCGAGAACTTTTTTCCAAACTCTAATAACTTACTAAATATGGAAGGTATATTCATGAAAATTGGATATGACGTGCATATAGATGTATATTTCAAGAAACAATTACCTTTTAAACTATTATTAAAAAACTATTGTGCTTTATTTAAGAATTTTCGACGTTTTTCGGTAAAGCATCGGACTATCACAGAATCCGTAATAATAACCACAAAGGCGCACAGGCACAACATATTAGAATTCCATAATCATAGCTGTATAGTACAAAGAAAGTTATAAAACCTATGGAAAAACTAAACTGATATTATTTTGACAGAACATATTTAACACAGAAAGAAGTCCTAAAATTTGAAAAAACCCACTTACTATAGGAGAAACCCCTGATTTTTTAAAATACTCACACTTTTTCCAAAAAACCCATATAAAACTGGGTTTTTTGGAAAGGAGGGTTTTATTGAAAAACCCGAAAAAACCCAACCGGCTTGGGTTTTTTAAAAAAAAAACCCGGGTTTTTGCCAACCCTGGGGCTTAGCACCCTTCTGCTTGTATTGGGGGGGGGCTCAAGCACCCTTAAACTTTTCGGGGGGATAGCCATTATCCCACCTTTTTATGCTCACAATCCAGGAACAGCTATTCAGTGTTCCTACAACAAAATTCTAATTCTACCAGTAACCCAGTGAAACAATGAATTATCTATAATTATTTTTTTAATTAATTTAACTTGACAATTTTTGACAATTTTTTTATCCGTTTAAATACGTTAAATTTAAAAATTAATAACTAATTTTTGTCAGCTTGACAATTTTAAGAAAATTTTCTACTAGGCCAATTATATCTGGCTAATAGAAAATTCGGCATATTGGCTTTTTACTGTACTAGGCTCACGATATCAAAAAAATTGGCCACGGTCTTCTTTTCGATTGGGACGATAACGGTGAATATCAATCAATGTCGCGAAAAATATGACGATATTAACGAATATTGGTCAATATTGACACACAGATATCAGTAACACAATATCGCTGAACATTGTTCAATATCGCGAAAAAATATGACGATATCAATCAAAATCGGCTTATATTTTCGTTTTGATATCACTGGCACGATATCGGTGAATATCAAACAATGTTGGAAAAAAATATGAAAACTTCAAAATCTTTAATAATTGGTTAAAACATTCCAATATCATTATTTATGTAGCTTTTGAACTAAATTGAAGAACTTCATAATATTTTAGGACTGTACACTAATTATTTAAATTTACACAATATTGAGCTATATCGAGCAATATCGCAATTCAATATTAGATATTCCTCGCGATATTGGCCAATAACCTCTGGATATCGGCCAATATCGCTGTGCTACCTGGGTCCCTTGCCTTTTTATTTTCGCCAGTTACTCAGACTGGTTTCTAAAAACTAATGAAAATTTTCCTTTATTCCCAATTAGAAAAAATATCGGCTTATTATTTGGTCTTCGGAAACTAGACTCACGATATCAAAGAAATTGTTCACGGTTTTCGTTTAGACATCAGTGGCACGTTATCGGCGAATATCAATCAATATCACGAAAAAATATGACGATATCAAAAAAAATTAGCCAATATTGGCATAAGATATCAATAACACAATATCGGTGAACATTGTTCAATGTCGCAAAAAATATGACGATATCAATAAAAATTAGCCAATATTGACATAAGATATCAATAACACAATATCGATGAATATTGTTCAATGTCGCGAAAAAATATGACGATATCAATACAAATTGGCCAATATTTTCGTTTTGATATCACTGACACGATATAGGTAAATATCAGACAATGTTGGAAAAAAATATGAAAATTTCAAAATCTTTAATAATTGGTTAAAACATTCCAATATCATTATTTATGTAGCTTTTGAACTAAATTATAGAACTTCATAATATTTTAGGACTGTGCACTAATTATTTAAATTTACACAATATTGAGCTATATCGAGCAATATCGCAATTCGATATTCGATTTTCCATGGCATTCGCGATATTGGCCAATACCCTCTGGGTGTCGGCCGATATCGCTGTGCTACCTGGGGTGTGTGGTCTACAGCCGCTATCGCTTTTTTTTCTTTCCCATTTTTCAGTTTCGTGTTTACGCAATTGAAACAGAAGAGACTCCTTTCTATACCCGTCCAAAATAATACTGGGCATTAACCAATTAAATGAAATTATTATTATAAAAGGAAAGCCAAAATACCTTTATTTTCTGATAGCACGCAAAAAATTAGTCATACTATCAAGAATCTAAAATTAATGATACTTTATTAAAAAAAGGGGGTGATGTTATAAGGTAAAATTATAAAACGAAATTGACCCTTAAAATTAGCGTTTTAACTCATTTTGAGACTTTTGGGTCGAGATTCACATCTCGCACAATGCAGAGTTTACATGGAAAAATCGGTATAGTATAAACTGATATCTGAAATCGGAGGTTTGGGAGAGAACCGCCTTTGGATACGGATCTGTTTTGGGTGTCTCTTTTTCCTCCAATTTTCGCTCGTAAATCCGGAAAACACAGCCAACGAGATGTAATTATTGTATAATACCACTAAATGGCTAGATATCCGTCTTTCTGTGAAACATCGCTACCCTCTAATATATTTTAAAAGTTAATAAAGATTTAATCAAGCTTATGATACTCTTTATTTTGATAAGTATTGAAAATTTTGCTGTTTTTTGGAACAATATCCGCAATTTTGAACTCCATCAACGTCTCTCTGCACAATATTTGGGGGTGCCAACAACCGG
Source organism: Tetragnatha versicolor (assembly GCA_024610705.1). Taxonomy (NCBI): domain Eukaryota; kingdom Metazoa; phylum Arthropoda; class Arachnida; order Araneae; family Tetragnathidae; genus Tetragnatha; species Tetragnatha versicolor. The sequence continues at coordinate 2,218,002 of JANDEH010000004.1, forward strand.
ATTCTAATTCCTTATGTTTCTACCTTTAAAATAAAACAGTTTTTCAGATTATAACACAAGGAAAAATGATTTTTAGATGGTTTTAAACATTAATCGGCAGTCTGGATACGGTAGGTCATGGTCGCTCATTTTAAAATTTCTTCCGCTGGAAACTTTTTGTGGATTCCAACATCTGTATTTGACTTTTTTTATGATAGTTTTATGAAGTGGAAAATAGTAAGAATAGGCCCTTCTGTAATTTTTGTGTTACAATTATGACGGTTGGTTTTTCCGATCGGAAACTATGAAAGGAATACGATTGCGTTGGTTGGCATCCCCTAATATTGTTAAAAATGTTGTAAAAATTATAAAAAAGTATTAAAGTCTTGAAAATGTGATTTTTTTGCACTTAACGGCGAAGAAATGGCTGTTTGAGTGAAACGCGAAGTCGGTTATTTTGAATTTCCTTCCCTCCGCGCAAGTTTAGGTGTTGGCAACATTAAAAAAAATACAGGTTCCTTATATTCATAGCTTTCAGAAAAACCAAATTTCGTTGTTGTAACTCTAAAATTCTTACGGCAAATGCCATAAACAAGCGTATTTCGGATTTCTCGCTTTTCGGTATTCCCCACTGCACTTAAATGCGGCATGGACGTTAATACATTCGAATATGTAATAAATTAATATTTAAGCCAGAAAAAGTTTTTATATTGCGATAAATATAGGAGAAATCGCTGTTTTTCTGATGCGAGATCCGCCACTTTGAACCCCCGCTGCGCCCCTCTGCACCCTTTTTGGGGTTGCCAACAACCGGATTCGTATTCCTCACGTTAATACCTTTCAGAAAAACTAACCCTTATAATTGTAACACAAAAATCGCACGGGAGCCTATTTTCTTACCATTTGCCACCACACTACGTCGATTAGCTACAGACACCCACAAGAATGTGTCCGTAGGTACAACACTTATGGTGTCCGAAGGTACAACATCAGGTGTTTTTGCATTCTAAGTTCTATAAAAGATAAAAGAATTGAGATCTGACGATTTCTAATATCAAAACTAAAAAGTCAAAATCTCGGGGATTCCCCCATGTATCTCATTTTATTAAATCATAATCATAGGGGAAGAAAAGAATTAATGTAGTGATGCCAGTGGCGGATCCAGGGGGGGGGCAACAGGCCTTTTGCCCCCCCCTTGGGCTCAGGTACCTTTTTAAAAAATAACGGTAGGAAAAGGAAAAAACGAAAATCTGACATCCGAAATTCGGACAAGATATACCAAAACAAGTTAAAATCCTGTTTTATTGGGTCAAATTTTCGAAAATTTTCTGGGGGAGGACCCCCTTTTGTATTTGGAACTCACTTATTCACAACTTCTTTACATTTTGCTCATCAAAATGAAAATCCTACACGAAATTGTATACTTAAAATTCGGGCTATAGGTACCAAAACTAGTTAAAAACTTGTTTTTAGTGTCAATTTTTCTAAAAAATCTTCTGGGGGAGGGCCCCTAGTCCCCCTTTGGTACATCAAACTTAATAAATTACTCACAACTTCTCTTATTCTGCACTTCTTTAAGACGCAAATTATACTTAAAATGGGCTACAAAGTTTCATTAAACCTATTAAATATGTATGGGAGGTGGGAGGAATAATTTTGGGCCCCTCCTGAAATAAATTTCTATAGTAATACGCCACTTAAGGGGAATGTCCACCAGACCAGTTAATCATTTGTTAACCGTGCCCATTGTTTTTGGTAAACATGATGATGACTAATTTTTTAGAGGATGTATTTGGAGACTCTTTCCAAATTAAAATCTATATAAGCCTCTGGAGTGATGAAAAAAGAGAGGGAAGAAAATTGGTGACCTGTGGAGCAATCAGTCAGATAAGGTCCGGGCCCACCCTGAAATCGGGCTTTGGCTTTGGGTATCAAAACGAGTTAAAAAAAACCCTTATTTAAGGGTCAAATTTCCAAAAAATTTCTCGGGGAAGACCCCCAGGTCTCCTCTTTTATATTCATAATATACTTTTCTTTATTTTGTTTTACATTTATACACTATACATCAAAATGCGAATCTTTCCTATAAATGCTTTAAAAAAGTACATCCCCCGATCCCATCTTAAATGTTCAAAAATGAGTCAAAAGACTACTTTTTAAGGTAAAATTTCAAAAAATTTTCTGGGTTTTTTTTCCCAGAAAAAATTTTTCCCAGACCCCCTTTTTCCCTGGGACGTCATACAAGTATTTTCAATAATAGACTCAAATTTTCAAAATTTTTCTGGGGAAGAACCTCCAACCTCCTTAAAATGTGGTTGCCCCCCCCTTAGGTCCAGGCTGGATCCGCCACTGAGTGATGCACTAAAAAAAACTTTGAGCACCTAAAAACAGTATTTTTATTATAGAAAATTAAAATAATATTTTAAAGAGCTGATTTCACGTTAGCAACTAGATAGCATCTGTTTACATTCAAAATCGACAACAAATTCAAATTTACATTTTTTCCCGAATTTTAAAATGAGGTGGCTGAAGGTACAACCGTCCGTAGGTACAACACTCTCCCCTATAGATGGTCTTGATGATACCAACAAAGATACAGACATTAACATAATTTGGGAAAAATACAATTTTCAGAAATTTAATTTTAAATGTTTTTTAACCAAAAAAAATTTTTAATTAGTGTCACAACCAAAGGTCATTCTTCAATGGACAAGTAGAATTTACGCTTATAATTATTCAATAAATTGGAATTGGGGTGCTTGCAACAACAAAAAAGTTAGCCTATTATTTAAGAATTTTTGAATTTTAGTTATTTTTGTTTATTTCTTAGTGAAAAGAAGTTTTAGTTGCAATTAGTTTGAGGGAGTATAAATATATGGAGAAGAGACTAAAAGAGTTGGTTAGGGTTAGTAGACAGTCTTTTTGTAGCATTTTCAGTGGAATCCGCTCATCTCAATTCGCTCAATCTTGCACACTAATGATGAATTCGAACTTGACCGAATGGAATGGTTACTAGGGGATTTAAATATTGTTGGATTTTTGTTATGAAAACCTCTAACATTTGTTTATAAACATATTGATTGCCTTTCATTGGCAACGTGTGGAAGGATTTCTTCTTTTTTGTCTAGCTAGAGAATACTGCGCCATGATTATTGAACAGCTTTTTTCAGGGGTATTTCACTTTATTTGTGACACACACGTAGTTTTTGTTTCTTAATGTTTTATAAAACTGGAAAATTTTAAAAGTATTTTCTCCTATTATGTTCTTCGTTTAGGTTACCGTAAAATGGGGTTAATTTGGCCCAAACAAAGTGAGTTATTTTTCCACATTAAAAGCAAATAAAAGTTGTTAACCTAAACAAATTTGACGTGATCTGGTAAAAATATTGCTAAATAATTTCAAACTCGTTGATTAAAATGTTTAGTTAGATCAATAAATGTCCAGTTTATCAATAAAAATCAGAAAAATTTGTCGATATTTGAATATATGGCGTTCATAAAAACTTGATGATATTATTTTAGCGGGACATTTACGGAATTGAATCTTTTTTGACATTGTTACTTATTGAAATATGATGGTGTGAACATAAAAATTTTAATTTAACAAGAGATTTAAAGTAGCAAATAATTTATTGACAGCATATCATATTACGCCTAGGATAGTTCGAAAGGGGGTCTAGTAATAAGAGAGGGGAAGAGGAGCACGCGAACCGAAACCTAAACTATGGCTTTGGTCCAGAAAGCACGGCGGGCGCAGAGCGTAGGTGATCTATTTCAGGGAGGCCGGCGCTCGGCCCCCTTTCCATAAAAGGCCTGCTACAACATTATCAACTGTATTATAAAAACCGTTATCAGAGTGTATATGTTACAGTTAATATTGATAATCTGGTAATGTTCGGAATACCTAGGTAAAGTATGAAATATTTTGTACTTTACCTTAGGTAATTCGCATTTTACCTTAGTTAGTCTGCACATTACCGAATTTCGGACTTTAACTGTAACATATACATTAGGGTGGTCCTTATTTTTTAAGTTTGGAAATATTAACGCGACGCGCACCCAAATTGTTCCATCATACAAATAAATAGTTTTTGCAAAATATCAGCTCATTCGAATAATAAACACCCGTGCGCAGTTCCCTTGAAGTTTCAAAAAAATACTGATTTTTTCACAAAACATCCCAAAAACCATAGATTAAACCCTCCCATCTTCTTCTTGATTTTTTAATGAGAATCTAATATAGTTATAGTTATAATGTTCCAAATTCCATTCTTCTATCACCCCTCTTTCAGTAGTAAAAATTTTTTAAAGTTAAAATAACTGTTGTAAAGTTGTTTTTCCTGCATTTTAAAAAAGCTAATAACTCCAGAACCATACAACTTAAAAACCTGAAATTTGTGCCATTTTGTTTGTAATTTTATTACCTTTCCTTTGATGTGCAACATAACTGCCTTTCTTAAAAAAATTTCTTCAAATTAAAAAAATGGAGAAAAAATTAAATAAAAAAAATTTTTGAAAAAAATTGTTATTAAATAAATTTTAAGTTTTTCCACTCCCAAAATGAACATTTCTGCCAAATTTCAAGTTGAAATTAAAATTTGATCATGTAGAAAAAAATAAAAATTTGCGAAATTTTGGCAAGTCCCTAAACATTCCATGTAATTTAACAAAAAAAGGTGTTTTACTCATGGGGATTCCAAAAACTCCCTTGAGGGTGTTCATACGATTTGTACCATGCAAAAAAATTTACTTAAATATCAGAAAATACAGCTATTAGCCGATTCGGTACAAAATCCTACAGAGCTAGTTTCCAACCTAATTCAATGTGCCTATATATTTTACCTGAATTTCCCTTAGAATTAAATTTTTACGTTATTTTTTCACTTCCAACATGTCAAATCAAATGAAATTAAAAGTGTTTAAAGATAAAAGAGTAAAATAAAATCACAATTCTAAATAATAATAGGTTGACTCAATATTAAAACTTATACTTAAATTACAAATGAATTGTCAATAAATTCTAATGTGATGTATTTTTTCCTAGGTTTATAAAAATATTTTTACAAGATCACATTAAAATTAACCAATTATTTACTCTATATAATCTAAAAGTTTTACACTGAAAAATAATAAAAAGTACACCCACCTTTTTTTCTATAACGCGCGGATTTTTCTAACCCAGCTAGCTAAAGAACTGACTCTGACTCCAATAAGGAAGTTTGCAGTATGGTGACAAGATGTTTAATGAAAGTATGAACAGTTCGACACAAGCCAAATACAAAAACCAAATATCTGCACTTGGTGCTCAGGTTGCACTTAAAAGAACCATGTCGGGTACCATTTGGTACCCGACAGGGCTCTGTAAGATTTTGTACCGAATCGGCTAGTAGTTGTATTTTCTGATATTTAAGTGAATTTTTTTGCATGGTAAAAATCGTATGAACACCCTCAAGGGAGTTTTTGGAATCCCCATGAGTGAAACACCTTTTTTTGTTAAATTACATGAAACGTTTAGGGACCTGCCAAAATTTCGGAAATTTTTATTTTTTTCTACATGATCAAATTTTAATTTCAACTTGAAATTTGGCAGATATGTTCATTTTGGGAGTGGAAAAACTTAAAATTTATTTAATAAAAATTTTTTTCAAAAATTTTTTTTATTTAATTTTTTCTCCATTTTTTTATTTTGAAGAAAATTTTTTAAAGAAAGGCAGTTATGTTGCACATCAAATGAAAGGTAATAAAATTACAAACAAAATGGCACACATTTCAGGTTTTTAAGTTGTATGGTTCTGGAGTTATTAGCTTTTTTAAAATGCAGGAAAAACAACTTTACAGGAGTTATTTTAACTTAAAAAAATTTTTACTACCGAAATAGGGGTGACAGAAGAATGGAATCTGGAACATTATAACAATAATTGTATTAGATTCTAATTAAAAAATCAAGAAGAAGATGGGAGGGTTTAATCTATGGTTTTTGGGATGTTTTGTGAAAAAATCAGTATTTTTTTGAAACTTCAAGGCAACTGCGCACGGGTGTTTATTATTCGAATGAGCTGATATTTTGCATACATTATTATTTTATATAGTGACACAAAACTAGGGGGCGTCACCACCGGAATTCCCCAAAATAATTTTTACCATACAAATAAGGACCACCCTAATATACATATATTCAAATTTCAAATATTTTTAAAATTTTGGGCTCAAGTACCTTTGGGTTTGGGTGCCTTGCCCAGATCTCAAAATTAAAAAAAAAAGCACTGAGTTAGCTTTAGCCAATGTGGCACCATGTGATGTATTGTGTATGTTATGTGTTTTTTGTCTAACAATAATAATAATCTATTCCAAATTCATTTCAAGCTTATTTGTGAGAAAATCAATAAATTGTAGAATACAAAACTGAATTCCTTACTGGTACACGTTTTATATTTTGATTGATTAATTGAGGCGTTTGCTATCAAAACCAGCTTATTCCATTTTTGGAAATTTTATAGCAGAGACAAAAAACTTCTTACGTCCACAGTTCTAAAGCTAAATTTCTTTTAAAATTTTTTTAATTGTAGGTAGTATAACCGCCTAGAATTGATAAGTTTTTCATTTTCATTCCAGGTGATTCCTTTGTGATTCCAGGTGATTCCAGGTGATTCATTCCAGGTGATTCCTGCCCCAGGTCCACCTTGGGGCAGTGGCGAATCCAGTAGGGGGGCTGTGGGGCTGCAGCCCCCCGGGAGTAAGACATTCAAGTTTTTGTAATAACAATAAAGCCAAAAAAGAAATTTCAACACGTTGCCGACATTCGGTTTGTTACCCTAAGGGTCTCAAAATGAATCGGAATCCTACTTTTAAGGGTAAAAATTCCAAAATTTTTCTGGGGGAAGACCCCCAAACCCCTTGAAATTTGGAATAAGTACGGTTTTTTCCTTGAAACTTTAGGAATTTTTAAGGAGTGATCCTCTTTGATGTAACCTAAAGTGTCAACATGAGTTAAAATGCCACTTTTAGGGGCAAAATTCAAAAAAATTTCTGGAATAGGAACCCCTAAACCCCCTAGAAATTTTTCAAATCATAATACTATAAACTTTTTTCCTTGAAAATTCTGCCGCTTACAATGAGTGGTGCTCTTTGAGTGGAATTTAACAGGCTTCAAAATGAGCTAAAACACTATTTTAAGGGGCAAATTTTCAAAAATTTTCTGGGGGAGGGCCCCCATACCCCCTTTTACTTAGAGTTGACATTTTTACACAATTTTGAAACTTAGTGCACCAAATTTAAAACCTTACGAAGTCATCTCACCTAAAACTTAGTATTCCTAAGATTAGAACTCAGAAAAGATGTTGAGTAACCCCCCTAAACAAAAATCTGGCTACGGCACTGGCAACCACCTCCCCATTTCAGTTACTGACATTAATATTTGAATAGCCCATAATAGCAATTAAGTTATTAATTTGTGAAGCTCATCCCCCCCCAGACAAAAATCCTGGAATCGCCACTGCCTTGGGGGTAATTACACTAATTAGGTTGGAATGAGCTGATTTTGATGCAAAAACACGATTTTTCATGCTTTTTTTGTTGTTAAATTAAGTTGTATGAATTGTTTTTTTTCCAGTTTACCAGTTAATATTTGTGTCTACGAGTTTTAAATAAATGACATCCTCTTAACTTTTTCAAATGATCTGAAATTCCACTTTTGGAACAATAAATTGACATTCTTTTTAAAACAATATTATTTCCCTTATTCCAGCAAGGATCTCTAATTCTAGCTAAATGCGAATTCTAGGGTTGAAGGCACTCTGTAAAAAAGCGCCCACCGTGGGGTAAAAAAAGGGGTAAAAGAAAGGCCAAGGAGAGAAAAAAAAAGGGGGGGGGGAAAGAAAAAAGTACATTTTGACTGACCAAAATAACTTTTTTTGGTGTTTCAAAAAATTTACTTTTTCTTCTTTTTAACCTTTATTCTCCCTTCGGGACACTTTCTAAACTTTTTTGGTCATTCAAAATGTACCTTCCTTTTTCTTTTCTCCTTTCCTTTTTCTCTCGTCTCCCTTTCCCCCTTTTTTAATTCAGAGTTTGGGAAACTTTCCTTTTATTTGGTGATTACAACATTACAATAAATAATACGCAACTAATATAATTTTGTTTGACCAATCATTCAAACATATGTAATGACCTTATTTGTAAAACTAAAAAAGAAATATAACTAGTTTTTGTTGTTACACCTTACACCAAAATATATAGATTTTTTATTCAAAGTAAATGGTTTCATTAAAATAAGAAAGTATTTCTCTCAGTTTTGATATCAAGACTAGACTAGAGCTATAGACGATATTGGCAATTGGGATAATAGGTAAAAATTTTAACTTTTTACTGTCAGATTTCTGTCTAATTTTAGTATGTCATTATTTAAGTAAGGGAAAATCACTCGAATAACTTTTTTTTGCAGTTATTTTGAGGAAGTTTTGATTTTTTCGAATATCTAATATTTAAAATTGATTTTTAACTAATCTCTCTCATTTAGGTTTAAAAAAATTAAGTGAAATATCCCCCCCGAAACTCAAAAATTTCTTTTTTTACCATAGAAAACCACTAAAAATACCTCCTATCTCTTCCCCAAATAACACAATATTCCCCTCCCTCGAAATTTTTTTTCTGGGCACACCACTTGTGTATCACATGATTACTTTTATTTGATTTTTTTAAAATTTTTTGTTCGGTCATTTTTTAAAATTAAACTTTCTCCGTACCGATTTTTAGTATGTCATATTGAGGTGTTATTATTCTCTAGTGAAAACAGTCGAATTTTTTTCAGGTTGACCCTTGTTTTAATAGTTTTTTTTTCTATAAATTTAAGTGTCTGCAAGAGCTTTAAATACAAACGAATAAACTTTACGAAGTGTTGGGATATATTCCTTCCCTTTTAAAGAAAATCATGGGATTGGTTTCAATAGAAAAATATTTGAGGAGATATTTTGCTTTTATTAAATTAATCTTAGTTATGGAAGAAAGTTTTCCCTCTATGTAAGAGACGAAAAATTAACCCACAGGCAGAGGTGGATAGGTTCTGGGGTTGGTTGGATTTTCATGGGACAAGGGCGCCATTCTACCCAAAGAAAGACTGGGGAGGAAGGGGGGGTCACCAAGATTTTTATAACATCTTCTGGCGGAGTAAAAACTGAGATATTTTAAAATGGTAATATCCATTTCAAAGCTTCAATCTTTAGACATCCTCCTCCCCCTATGAATCTGAGGGAACTTGACCCTCCTTCTCTGGATCCACTACTGCCCACAGGTTGAAATTTCAAAGGCAGTTAGTTGCTTGGCCCAAAAAATCTGGAATATTGGTTTGGTTTATTATTGCTCCAGTCCCAATTAATAGTAGCTAAAAGTTCCATATTTTTAATATAATAAATCGTGTTTTACTCTTAATATTTCAGAACACTGGATAGTGAATGTTCACCACTGTCAAAACCATTGTTATATATTCAGGGGTCTGTCTAGGATTTTTTTAACAAGTACCTATTTTGTGAAAAATTTTCTGTGAATTTGTGAAAATTTAAGTCAAAATAACAAGTAAATAATTTTTTAAACATTAAAAACAAAAGAAAATTTAGTCTAGAATGGCTATAAATTTAACTATTAAGAGAACATAGCTCTTCTTAGGGAATTTTTTTTTCAAAAATGTAAATTGTGAAGGTACCGTTTTTACTATAACTGAATTAGTGAAAGTAACTATTTATCAAATGGTGAAATTTCGAAGTTACCGAAAAACGGTTGTAAAATTGCCTTGGACAGACCACAGACATTTGACATGAGTCTATGTGTAAGAACTTTTTTTTCTACAATTTTATTTTCAATAAGATGGTACATGCAAGGATTCACTGACCACTTTTACAAATCAATTTGTTTTCAGTAAGTCAGTACAAAATAAACACAAGTATACAAAGAAATAAACTATAAACAATTTAGGATTATCCATGAATTGGAAGTTCATGAGGTAGAAGATTCCCGAATATGCACAAGCAAAGAAGTGACCTGAGATAGTTACTTAAAACATCCAACATAGTTATTTTATTTTATCCCATCAGATTTATTAGATACATAGTAATTATTACATATTAACTAAAACATATAACTAAAATGGAGAGATTGAAACATAAACCTATGAATTTCAATTCACGGATAACCATAATGAAGGCTGTACAAGAGTGATAAGGCACTGAATATACAATTTAACTATTGATGGTATATATGTACAAGAATATGATAGTTGAACTGATTATATTTTCAAAAATATTACACATTTGAGGCGAATTAAAATTAAACTAAATAATTAGAAAGCTTTAGTTAAAAAAAATTATTTCACTAGGTTGTGTCATGCATGATTATATATTAGATTCGTATACTACCATTAGTTTTATGTGAAAAATTTAGAACTAAAAATAGAAAATACTGAAGATCCAAAAATAATTTGAATTTCTTTCAATGAAAAAATATTTTAACTGCTTAGCTTAACAAACTAAAGAAAGCTTGAAATGATAAAAAATGATAGAAAGATCTTACTGGTTAAATGACCAAATATAATTGAAATTTTCTTTCTCCATCCTACTCCTGAAAATTATTTCAGTTAGGACTCTCAGCAGTTTTCATTTTTTTAAAATTAGTTTTTTAGCAAAACTTGGTAGCTTTAATTTATAATTAAACTTACGTTTCCATGACAATATTTTTTTCAATGATTAATTTTCTTATTAAAAATTATACTAAAAAAATTTCAGTAATTAGGATTAGCCAGGTGCAAATTTTCCTTATAGGACTCTTAACAGGTGATCTTTTAAAAATTACATTGAAAAATTGAATTGGTCAACACTTATTTGACATATTTTGAAGGTTTTGTTGCTTTATTATTTGAAGATTATATCAGAATACTTGGGCCTGGCTTATCCTAAAATTGAACCAAAATATCTAGATCAAACAAAGCACAAAAATTACACATTAACAATTATAGAAAAGTTAAATACAATTCAAGTTCATTAAAAGTAATTGGTTGATTTCAACAAAACTATTTAAAAAATGCATTTAAAATATAATACAAATAAACAATATTTACAAATGCAATTCTAAAGATACATATATCTTTTAATTTACAAAAACGCACCCATTTAATCCTATATGATAAGGAAAATGGGACAAAGAGGAAGATTTAATTTATTGTAATTAGCATGCTTGGGAAAGGAAAATACTTATGGTTTACCACTATTAACTTTCTAATGATGCATCTCAGTTAAGTGCACTTAAATGCAAGGCAACACCCAATGCATGATAATAATTTCAACTTTTTTTTATAGAAAAAACACATGTCAGTAAAATTTTCTAAAATAGTGTTTGTAAAATCTGAATTCCCCAACAAGAGTTTTAAAAACATTATAAAGTATGGCACTTTCATCAGGTACTCAAAGGATTGCTCTCACTGGACTAGTCATTAAATGTAAAAAGCTCATGTGATATATCATCCATAAACTACATAGGATTAAGGTATTAATACTACCACAAAATCACGCTTAAAATTGCTCCTTGTGGCATGAATATTAATTTTAAGAATGAATAATCTCTTCTCCTTGATTTTAAGGTTACAAAATTTTAAAATGATAAAAAGTAATGTGTATCAATTAAAAACCTAATCCCTAAAACTGGGTGCAGTTCAGCACTTTGATACTATTGTATTCCTTTAAAAACCTGTCCATAGTATTAGCAAATTTATGAATGACTACATTGTAATGAGTAATTTATGAAATTAAATACACAAGTTTACAAAATTTTAATTATAAAATTCTAACATGCAGATTAAAATGATTTAATCAAAAACATAGTATGTTAGAGTAGAAAAATATGTATTGATGTCCAGTTTCATCATATACAATGTATTTATTAACATTTTTAGAAAAAAAATAATGATTGATGCACTTATACTCCTATTATGATTAAGTTTAAAATAGAGAGCATAAAATATATGCTATCAATACTTTCTGAAAGTACAAAAATTTACCATGGTACTATTGCCCTATATAAGGTTTTGTAAAATTTAGTATGGTAATCTTTATGCATTAATAAGGGGGAGGGATTTCAAAATAGCACTTTTCTCATACACAATTTTAGATGCTTAGTATCTGATATATATTTTTCTTGTAAAGGGCTATAAAGAAACAATTCTACAAGGAATAAGGATGATGGCTTTTTGATTCATATACCAAAAAAACTATTCCCTAGGTTATGCATGCGTTTCAGCAGTAATTATGCTGAGGGTATGACATTTTCTACTGCCATCTTCTGCAATATTTTCATTTCATTGTTTTTTAATGAACTGTGGAAGATTACTTTTTAGATGACCCTTTACATCCAAGATTTGGGAAAACACATTTAAAGAAATGCATATAAAGTACACAAGTTACGCAATATTCAGTTCTGAGACAAAAAATATGGTGTTTGATACTAAACTAAAACTTGTACACCAAGCTCCAGAACACTGCATTTTGGATTTTCAAAATTGGATTTTTTTTACATAAACAGCTTTTAAAAGAAATATTAACAATTTTTGTGACATTTGTAAATTAAGAATACTTTTTATAACTTTAACAATTTAATTCTTAAACTTGTATGGTACTGATGTAAAAGGGGTTACAACTCAAAACACATTTATGCAAAATAGAGGAGAAATTATGAATAAAATTTATTTTATCAGATAAACTTAAATAGTTATGTTTTTTTATATATATTTATTCCAATTTTAAAATTTAGCTCACTGTAACCACTAAGCACTTAATTATTTACTATTTTTTATGGATAATTCCTAAATTTTGATGCTTCAAATTTATCAAAATTTTATAAAAATTGAACTATAAACTTTAGGAATAACTAAAGTCAACTAAATTATTTTGTCCTTAATATTTTAATACATCATAATTTAGTTAATATACATTTTTTAATCAATTCGTCAGACAACTTCAAAATTCCTTTTAAAACCTTAAAATCGATTAAATAATTTAAATTTTGTAGTAAACTTATTTACATTATTAAACCTTTATACTTGGAAATTATTGAGTTTATTGAACACCTGGTATGAGTTTATTTAAATTCACTTTAAATTAAGGGAGTAATATTTTGATGAATTGTTGATTATATCAGTTTTAAGAAGTTTTTTCTTGCACCAACAAAAAGATTCCAACATATTTTTTATTGCATTTATCTAACAATAGAGAAAATGTAAAATGTTCAGCACAAATATGCTAGCCTTAATGCCATAAGATACATTACAGTGAAAAAAATTGTTTTACAAAAAAAGTGCTATTCTGGGAACTTTTTTTACTGAAATTACCCAACCTATTTTAGCACCACCAGACCCACTTAATTATAAAAACGTGGATAGTTAAAACTGATTCTATAAAAATACTTAATAGGCTAAAAAACTAAATTCTTACAAACTGACTTCCTTAGGTCCTGATTGATTGTAACAAAAAACTATTCAGGAGAACTGACGGATATACGAAAAAACCGTTCAATACTAAAACCGTTCAATAAAATATAAAAAAATTAATTACATGTGTAAAGCTATGAATTTTTTTGTTTTTTGAACGGTTTTTGCACTGAACGGTTTTTTCACGTCACCGAACTGACAGTATTTTTTTAACATTAACAGTGATAACAGTTGTAAAAGGTATAAAGTACAAAATTTTGCCAATAAAGCTTGTACAAACTGCTTGAAATAAGAGGCTAAAACAGAGAACATACAATGTCCTCGATTGGAAGATAAAAAATTCATTAAAGGTGTAAAAATTGAGATGCTTGATTAATTGATTGGGAAGACTGGAAATTTCTCTCGTATTTAATTGTTGTTATTAAGAGTCTTCTCTCTTTGTATGATTGATGATTAAGGTTTACCTTCAAAGCAGTCATCTAAAACAGTAAAATTTTGAATGAGATACAAACAATGATTATGGTTATAAAATTTTAATTCTAAAAAAATATCATAATAAAGTAGTCTCTCTCTCAACTAAGTAATTTTTAAAACCTCAACTACCTTAAGTATTATAGTCATTTACTAAATAAGACTGGCAGGGCTCACACTCACTTTAAAATATTTGTATCAATTTTTGTATCAGGAAAAACCAAGTTTTGTATCACAAAAAATTTCTTTTGTATCAGGTAAAACCAAGTTTTGTATCACAAAAAATGTCTTTTGTATCAGGTAAAACCAAGTTTTGTATCACAAAAAATGTCTTTTGTAGCAGGTAAAACCAAGTTTTGTAGCACAAAAAATGCCTTTTGTAGCAGGTAAAACCAAGTTTTGTAGCATAAAAAATGCCTTTTGTAGCAATTTGATTGCAATTTGCTTAATTTTGTAATTTAAAATTACAAAAGCTTCCCCTTCATTATATTTTAAACTTGCATCAGTAAAACTTTTCGTACGACATGAAAACAATAATTTTGATTACGACAAATAATGTGCGTATAGATTTAATTCATAAATACTTAACTTAAACCTCTATTAATTTATCAGCTCCTTCTAAGTTGTTTTTTCTACAATGTAAATACAATAGTGAAAGGAAGCCAACTTCAATTAGGCGCCGGTAGGAAGCAATCGCGGATAGAACGGAACTTTCACGAAAAATCGCTATTTTTCGGCTTTTCAAGATCGTGATTCTAAACCATCGGACATGTTGGCTTTGACCACGTTAAAGTAGTTTTTCCTGCATTCTAAACTGACACGAGATGAAGCCGACTTCAACTTGGCGTCCGCGGCCGTCGAAAATAGTCGCGGAAGGAACGGAACACGCGGCGCATAAAACGAAACTTTCGCGAAAAATCGCGGCTTTTTCCACGATTTACCCGTTTTCAACGCCTAGAAAAGGCAGACAAGACTTTCATTTGGCGCAACAAGATTTGTTTACGTTTTCCTGGAGGAAAAATGCAAAAAACGCAAATGAGGTATTTGCATGAGTGAGGGATTTGCTTTATTTTATACTTTTTTGATACATTATGGTTTAAAACTCCCGAATTTCTGATTTTTAAGTTCAAAAATATGTTTCAAATAACTTAAAATTCAATTTTATTTTTGCCAAAACGTCAGAAAAGTCACGTTATCAGAAAACGGGCTTCCATTGGATGTGACATCACAGCGCATGAAAACCATTGTGTTAACTGTTTTCACGTGATAAGAAAACGGGCTTCTATTGGATGTGACCTCACAGCGCATGATTTGTGATTCGAAAGTGTTTTCGCGCCAAAACGAAAAACGAAATTTTAAAAATTTATATCTCAGAAACTAGGCTACGAAAAAACTTGATGTAAACGTCATTCTTCATGGTTTTTTATCTACTATTTTAATAAAATTTAATCTCAAAACGTGAGAATACCTCATTCCGTTAAAATTTCGGGTCGATCCGTAAAACCGTAAATTTTGGTACAAATCCGTAAATTTTACGGACAGTCCGTAAAACTTGGCAGCTTTGTGAAAAGAAGCCATGTTCAACTACGTGCTGGAAAAACAGTAGTTGCGCGAAAAATCGCTATTTTTCGACTTTTCCACAGAACGCGATCCTAAACACCGAACGACGGCTTCTAACCACTATAAAGTTGTTTTTTCCACATCGCACTAACAACGCAAGAAGCCATCTTCAACTTGGCGCCTGCCGTCCGTCCAAGAAAGAATATCTCAAAAATAGAGCATAATTGGAAAAAAACTTGCGCTTCTAAGTGCTTTTTATGATAGATTTCCGATTTTCCGTAGCTTTTTCGATGTTATCCGTAGTTTAACGACGGCATCCGTAGAAACTACGAAGAATCCGTAGTAGTAGTCTCTGAAAATGGCGCAGTTTTGGCGCAGGAGCTGGTAAAATAGGCAATTTGTATCAGTATGTATCAAAATTTGGTTTTGGCACAAATGGCGCAGGCGTGTGAGCCCTGGACTGGGGTGTTGATACATGTATGATCTATAGCAGGGGTCCCCTACCCTATGCCCGCGGGCATCATGGCGCCCGTCGATCGGTCTAGGTGCGCCCGCTGCTTGTGCCCAAGGATAAAATATTTCAGTTTTCCACTATCCCATAAAATTCTAGAAATAAAATAGCAACATACATTTCAGAATTTATTCAAGTAAGGCGAGAATAGAAATTTTGGATCTTCAGAATGACATTATCCTCAAAACTATTATCAGATGATATGAGAAATTCTGGAATATAGTTGATAGAAATAAATTTCCATTCTTAAAAAGTGCAGCATATAAAATAGTTTTTTGGTTCCACACACTTATCTGAATCATTTTCGACAGTGAATATAATAAAATCAAAAAATATAGATCACGACGTACAGATGAACACCTCAACGATAGCTTGCGGGCAAGAACTTCATCATAATCTCCCAATTACGAAGCGCTGGCCAGTGAAATGTAGTGTGAAATCATTTTTATACTTCGTATGTTTTGCTAGCAATTTAGTAATAATTTATTTTACAAAAGAATATTGGTACTAATTATATTCATTATGTTAAATAAATTTTTAAAATTAAATTTTTTGTGCATTATATGTAGTGTGTATTAATAACTATGTCCACCAACTATAAATTTATCTTGAAAAAATGAATGGTGCCCCCCCATTCGACCGGTATTCTGGTATGTGCTCTTAGGTACAAAAAGGTTGGGGACCCCTGATCTATAGACTTAAAATTCTACAGTACCAAAATTTTCAGTTCCAAGACATTTATTTGGGGGGAAACAGATATTTTCAATTAAAAATCGCTATTATGAGGGGAAAACCCCACTTAGTTGTGAAAGTTGAAAAAATTTTCTAGTTATAGTATTTTAAAATTGTACAGTCAAATCCGCTTAATGTGATCACGGTTAATGTTATCAATCTGACAATGTTATCGAAATCAACAGGTCCCGATCATTCCTATTTAATTTAATGTAAAATACATCGTTTAATGTGATCAACTATGAAGCATCACTCCGCTTAATATTATCAAAATTTGTCCATATCCCCTTTAAAACGACCGCTTTTGAGTTCGTGTTTCATTTTGAAGGTAAATTTTTACTAGTAAACATCTGCCCCATGAGATCATCTGGTGCTTCTTTTTTTCTGAAACTCAGTATCAGTAAGAAAAAGAAAACATTCTGCAAAAGTATTGAAAGAAACGAAGAGGAGGTCCGAATCAATGTTTGTGATTGATAAAAGAAACCACCAAGGTCGACGCTTTGCAGATGTGTCTGATAAGAGATTTGAATTTTGCCTTGTTTACTGGAATTCATTTCACTTAATAAATAATAAATAAGTGGCTTATTGGAGTGGAAAAAAGAGAAATCTTTCTATACAAATAAAAATACAAAGTAAGCGATTATTTTACTTTTATTAATTGAACTACTACTGTATTTCCCCCTTAAAATTTTACCTAGTTTAAAAATAGTGTTTTGAATACATTTATTACGATTACATGATTTTGATTTTAAAATAAACAATCTAGTTACACTGTTTGCTGCTTTTTGATATGAGATCGCTTATTGTTATCGATCGGATAATGTTATCAGTTTAGTATCGGACAATTGCGATCACATTAAGCGGACTCGACTGTACCTCAATCACAAATGTCTTAAATTTTGTGACAGTAAGGTATTCCAGAAAATTACAACAGACTTTTTATTTACAAAAGAAATTCATGCTTACCAATCACTTCACTTCCTGCTTCACTGAGAGGTTTAAGGCACTGGGGGACTCAACACAGCCAACATTGTAATTCCCCATCTGAAAACAAATTTAACTATTAAGTAAACACAAAAATAACAGACAAAAATAATAATGAAAGCATTGAAATAGTAAAATGCTACAAAATGAAAGTAAAATTTGTGAGTTTATCCACTACTATTCCACACAGAATGGTTAATCTTTAGAAACAGGAAAAGTCATTAAGAAATAGGAAAAGCTTGTTAATGATAATATTTTGAATTTGGTTTCTTAGAATAAATTTTGCAACCACATTAGGTATGTAAAGCAAAAACTAAGCACTTCACTATTTTCAAAAATAAATGTCAATACTGAATTTATAGAGTACTACCAATACATTGGCATTATAAATTAAAACAGCTAGGGGATTAATGAAAAATATACAATATCATTTAGATATTTTTATAATTTAGCCCCCCAATATGTTGTTTGCCCCAAGCCCTCCCACTAAACCTACCAATGGTTGCACTTTAAAAAAAGTAAAATTGTGAATGTGGCCTGTAATTAGGTTCAGTGCAGTGGCGGATCTACAAGGAGGGCTTTCGGGCTGAAGCCCCCCAAAAACTTCTAATATTTTACTAAGTTTGTCAAAACGCAAAAAAATCTATTTCCAAAATTCAGATGAGGCGTACCAAAACAAGTTGAAAATGTGGAGTTTTTGACTTAAATTTCCAAACATTTTCTGGGCGAGGAACCCCAGACTCCCCTTTTAGTGGTTTGAGTAGGATAATTCACTACCTTTTCTGTATTACCACTAACAAGAAGATTCAGTTGGATTATAAAAATTCTTAGCCCCCTCCAAAACCAAATCCTGAATCCGCCACTGCATTAAACAATGTGTTGATCATATAGAACTATGAATTTTGCATTATATTAAATAAGAGATCAAAACTAGTATATTTTGGTTACATAATCCACCTGATAACATAAACCACAATCAAATGAATCGGAATAAATTGTGTATTGGATTGCTAATCAAACCCTAAATTATACTTACAGGTCTGGGGGGCCTAGGCTCATAGTGAGTCCTAACCAAAAGGATTTTTGGGCTTTCAAATCGAGGTATAGAAAAGTTCTCATAAAAAGGAATCATGTTGCACACAGACTCTATTGGAGAATGGGGAGGATCCCTTTGCGTTTGGCTTTTTAGATTTTCTTTTTGGTCTGAGTCGGACACTTCTTCATCAGACATGATTTCATCTTTCACAGATGCCTCTATTTCAAAAGCCCTCATCTGCCTTTCTTGAGCAGACTTGTACGACTGTTCCATCTTTTCAAACTCAGATGACCCGGTGCTCGAGATACTGTGGTTGCTCTCTTGAGAGGGACTCGAAGGGGATGAGGGAAAGTAGGAGCTCGGAGAAGATGAACTTGAGGTTGAGGCCACGTTCCCGTTGTATGATGTATTCTGGCAAATGACAGAGGTAGGAATAGCTCGAACTATTTTCCGCACATGTTTCTTCTTTTCTTTTTCTAAATTTAGAAATGGAAAATTAGAATTCTGCAGATAATGCTTAAAAGATAGACACAGCATGAAAATATTAACAGTAGTTACACTATCGTAAAATAGAGTGCATGCGTAACGCAGGTTTTGCACTGGAAAACTATTAATTTAAAACTATTTATATTCAATAAAAAATACACCTTACATTACAACTATTTTAGCCGACCTTACATTAACTAGTTGGGTATTGGCTTGCCTACAAGTACGTAAACACAAGTGTTGATTGTAATTGGGAAATTTTAAATCCAAATTTTAACCAGTTTTCTTACCCTAAACAAATCCTGAGTTTGCAAGTATGTTATAAACCCAATGCTTTTTATACTTTTACAAATTTGAGTAGAAATATTTTTTGATTTCTGTGGGTGTCATGCATTTTTTAAGAAAAATGTTTGTTAAAATTCAAAGCGTGAAAATACGCTCTCAGAGGCGTTAAAAATATCACTGAAGAGGTCCATATGGTTTTACAACTTACCAATTTTTGGTTGCTTCTTTTCAAGATTTAACAGTTTGTAACGCTTAAATCCCTTTTCTTCATATTCTAACCTTTTTACATAATTTTTTAGCTTCTGTAATGCAGCCCGAAATCGTTGTTTTGCTTGCATATAATAACCTTCTTTGTCAGGTTTGTAGTGACCTTTTAGACGGTCCCAGTCCTGAAAAAATAAATCAATTTAAAAGACATTAATTGACAAAGTTTTACAATTTAAACCCTTAAATAATCTTATCAAAAGGTACTGGACACAGTTCAAAAACAAGTTAAGGAACAAAATTACAAGATGTTATTAACAAACAAATAATCATTAGTGAAAAAAATACATCAAGCCTAGGGATCTCTAACACCCATCCAAATTGTCCCTTGTAACAAAATTGATGAAGTATTTCTTTTTTGTGTTTTAATACTGACTATTGGAACCAGGGTTGGCCGGTTTAAACCATTTGGTTTAAACCATTGGTTTAAACCATGGTTTTTTTACCATGGTTTTTTTACCAAAAAAACCACTTGGTTTTTTGGTTTTTTTAGAAATTATAAAATATTTTCAGGATTTTTTAAAGAAAGTGTTATTAAGTATAATCTTTTGCACAAAATTAAAAGGTCAGATTTATAAAAAAATTGACATTTTAAGGTGATTAAAAATCAGAAATCTTTTAATTTAATGTTTTTAATTATTGAATTCTCTCTAAACTTAACCTTAAATGCTTAAGTTAAACTTATTATATTTTGCAAGAGATAGTTCATTTATTAACTTCCTTTAAAATGAAGCATTATTTCAAAGAGTAACTAAACATACACAAAAGTTATCTGTTTTTCACTGATAAAATATGGCTTGGATTTTAATTAATTAATAAAACAATTTGTCTTATTTGTCAGTCATAAAAACCAGTTGGTTTTTTTAGTAAATTAATAAAAACCGTTGATTTCTTTAATGATAAAAACTAAAAACCAGTTGGTTTGTTTATAAACAGATAAAAACCAGTTGGGTTTTTTACTAAATTAATAAAAACCGTTAATTTCCTTAATCGGATTAATTATCTCAATCATTTATCCAATTTCAATTAACATTAGTTGCTTACATTTCCCTTTTATTTATTAAAAAAGTTAAATTTTCTCTTTCTAAAGAAATTTCTTAAGTTCATAAATAATCCATATAATTAATTTGATTATTTTACCATTTAATAATTAATCAAATTAATTATCTTTACCAATTATCCAATTTCAATTAACATTAGTTGTTTACATTTCACTTTTACTTCTCATTTAAAAAATAAAATTTTCTCTTTCTAAAGATATTTCTTAAGTTCATAAATTAATCCATATATAATTAAGATAAATAATTTGATTATTTCAACCATTTATCCAAGATAAATTAACACTGATTTTTATTCACTACAATAATATTAGATATTCAAATTGGAATATTTTAGAAACAAAAATTATTTTTAAAACAAATTAATATAATTTTAACTAGCTGTTACGACCCGGCAAAGCCGGGTCTTACAGCTAGGCTAGCCTTTTATGCGAGCTTCCCTCGTTACTACTTCAAGTTCCTATTAATTATACATTAAATAAGAAGTTTAACTTCTTTATCTTACCGCTGAAATATCACTAATTTATCATATTCAAATAAGTCACTCAATTTCGGCTGACCACCACCGAGCTGATTTGGGCAAATTTATTCTTAAATCAAATCTTACTACCCTTATATAAACTCATTTTAAATGGCATTCTCCCCAAACATTCCATTATTAAATTATTATTTGATTTTAATTTGCCTCATTATTTGAAGATAGTTTGTTATGGGGCGCCTACGGCGCCCACGTATTTAGGTCTAGCACGCCATCTTTGCTTTCTTTCTTTAGCTAAGCGACGTTTTTTTGAGGTAGGATCTTCATCATCACCCATGACAATGACTATGAGAAAGAAAAAAATGAATAGTAAAAATTGAGATGATTACTATTGAAAGCTGATTCTAAAAGTGAATAAGTTATATAAATCAGTTGAAAAATAAATAAAATTCAATTATTTACTTACTTAAGAAATAATTAATTTTTCGTTTCCGAAAGTAAATAAAGATTATTGCCAAAAAAAAATCAAAAAGCGCTTTTTATACGATTATTTATTAGATTTTTAGAAACCAACTTCCCTAAAAGTAACTTTTTAACCTTTATTAAGTAAACCAACTTTCTTGAAAGATATTTAAAAGCTATTATATTATTTTAATTTTAATTACTTTTATTTATTTATTTTTCTGATTATTGCGAGATGGCATCATAGTGTGCGAGCGTTCCAGAATCAGTGAGTCAGTGAGTGACGTGGGCTTTTATATGAGAGATTAATTAATTGAAATATACAAATCATTTATCAATTATAAACAACCCCTGAAATAAATGTCTCATTTACAAATCAATTTCAAACATCAATGATAAAATAACTTATTCTGATAAAAAAATTCTAAAAACACTTGGTTTAAACCAAAAAAACCTGGTTTAAACCAAAAAAACCCGGTTTTTTTGGTTTTTTTAAAAAAACCCGGTTTTTTGCCAACCCTGATTGGAACAGAAGGACCTTTTGAGGAAAGCGGATGAGAATGATGGAAAAGAGAAATTTACAGTACAGTGTACAAGTGTTTAATTGTTTTTTGCCTTGAAATGTGATCCCTGAAGTAACAAACATAAATGAGAGTGAAACGAACAGTAGTTCTGGGTTGCAAACCTAGGCTTAGACAGAGAAATGAAAACAGCTATGGAGCTTTAAATAATTTTCAGCTAATAAATAATTTCAACATGTAATGACTGTTATACAGGGATGTAAGCTTTAGAAGGAATTAAAATAACTTACTTGAAATACATTTGTATCTTCGAAGACCCATCTCGCAGCATTTTTATGGCTCCATTTAATTTGAAATATTTTCTGGGGACGATCAACCCACTGTAGCAGCTCACCATACTTCTGTGTTTCAAGAGCTGGGATTATAAAATCCTGAATCAATCTTTTCCCTGTCCTTGTCATATTTGAAAACTTTATTCCAGCCTGTAAATTTTAAAATAAGAAGATTAGATTAATTTGATGTAATAAAAAGGTTTTGCAACTCAAGAAATGGAAACAAGTAATTTAAATGCTAGTTTAAAAGTGTGGTCACTGACAGTTTTTGGTACTCTTATGTACTATCGATCATTCATTATAGAACAGCCAATAGGCTTTAATACTTTCAAATTCGGCAGCACTGTTGTGTTGATAGTACAAAAAGTGGGAAAAACTGATTATTTATTGAATTTATTCTGTTCATAGATGAATTTTTTAAAAGTCACAAATGGAATTGAATTTTGTGAAAAATAATTTTTCATTCTAAAATAATGTCCCATTTCTGTATAAATATATTATTTTTCTTAATAAAATTGCACTTAGGGAGTGCATATAGCTTGATTCCTTGATTAAAGTCTGTTTTTTGGAACCGGAATTTTGTGAAGGCCTGTTTTTGAGGATTGGAATTTTGTGAAGGGGCCATTTTTGAGGGTCGGAATTTTGTGAAGGGGCCGTTTTCGGCCCCAATTTCTTTCTAGACGCACCCCTGCCTTTATCCGAAAACAGGCTCGAGTTCAGAATTTTTTTTATATTTTGAAGAATTTTAAACGAGTAAATGCTGCTACGACGCGCAATGATTGCGCCACATCTTTTGTGGCATCGCAGGGACTAATGCAGGCCAATCTAGGTACCGTTTATTGGCACCTTCACAAAAATTCTAAAATTATTTTTTAATGATAGACGAATTGTTTATGGTTAAATTTTAAATTAGTCTTTAAATTTATTTCATTTTCCGGGATAGATGGCCGTGTTTGATGAATGGAATTTCCAAACGTTTCGCTCTCTGCTTCGGAGAGCATCCTCAGTGGCAAAAAATCAACTTATAAAAATTGAAAATAAAAACAAATACCAAACAATTACAGCGTGAATGCTAACGTGGAATGAAAGTGAGATCAGATACTAATACTATTGTTGTGCTGGCTTTATCCCGCATTTCTTGAGTGCCGGGTGCCAGACGCTCGGAATGGAAACACCCTCCTCTTTTCTATTGAAATTATTCTTGTGTTTGAAAATTTCTATGGCTTCTCTTATTAATCGTGTGGATTGATGATTGGTGGTCGCCAGGATTTCGGTGTTATTAAACAGTACTCTATGGCAGGGGTGCAGAAAATGTTCCAGGATCTAAAATTTCCCCAGAACACAATTTTTTTCTCCAAAATTTCCCCCAAAATGAAATTTCATTAAAAAATAGTTCATTCAGTGCATACTTCTTTCAGATTCAATAATTTTCAAATAATCCATAAATTTAAATTTTAATGCTCTTTATACTCTTTTTTAGTCTTCCTTACACACTTATTATCTTTGCTCAAAAAAAGTGCCCCTTTCCCTAAAATATGAAAAATTTTCTAATTATCTCAAATTTGAGCTACCTGTAAATTTCTCCTTAATGAACTCAACATTTTAATTAAGAACATCAATGTGATTGAACAAGAACGCTATTAATAGTGAAAATTACCCATTCTACCACGGATAGGTTGTTTTTCCTGCATACCAATCGAAAAGCAAGGAAAACCAACATCCAGGTTAAGAATTTAGAAAATAAGGTTATTAACGCAGATCCGTAGTTTTTCCCATTCTACATCCGTAACTCCGCTGTTTTCACGTTGAAATTGGAGGTTATGATTAGTGATGGGCAAAATCGATAATTTTAGGTATCGAATACTTTGGTATCGAATACTTATAGGTATCGAATACTTTGGTATCGAATACTTATAGGTATCGAGTACTTTTAGGTATCGAGTACTTTTTTTCAATGTCGGGAAATGAACCTGAAGGGACAATTTTTTTAGGGCCTATCCATAATCAGACTAATATTCAAAAAACTGAAAGCGATCCATCAAAAAGCCCCGTAGCTACGGGCCTGGAGGTGGATAGAGGCGAAGGATTTGGCGGGGGAAAAACCTAGCCGCGTCAAATTTCTCTCGCGGATGATAACGACTTAGGTTTGAGCGTTGCAAAATGAAAACGGAAACAGGCTGCGTTTGATCTACAGTAGGTATTATAAAGATTACTTCATTGAAAAATTTAAAACGAAATATGTCAATAAAGTATCGATACTTTTGTGGGTATCGAATACACTCGATACCTACCTATAGGTATCGAGTACTTAAGTATTTGGTATCGATACCTGCCCATCACTAGTTATGATGTAGTCACAGCACAAAATATCTGTTTTTCAGCTAATGATGTTGGATTTTTTAGTTTTTCTCTCTATCTTGGGGGAAAATTTCCCCAGAGCTCCTCAAATTTCCCCCGAACATCGTTCGCGCGTTCGGACATATTCTGCACCTCTGCTCTATGGTCCCCATTTGTTAAAGCATGCTCAGCCACGGCCGACTTCTCTGGATGATATAGGGATTGTTTTTATTTTCAATTTTTATCAGTTGATTTTTTGCCACTGAGGATGCTCTCCGAAGCAGAGAGCGAAACGTTTGGAAATTCCATTCATCAAACACGGCCATCTATCCCGGAAAATGAAATAAATTACTCTTCAGGTCGTGGAAGTTTTCATCAGTCTTTAAATTGCTATAAAACTGTAGCAATAAGTAATTTAATGCTGTTTTCTTTAATTCTATAGTTCCCCTTAAGAAAACTTATAAAAAAAAGGAACTACTTTGATATACACCCCCAAATCGGAAATTTGGCGACTTTTTTTCTCGCCAAGCAAAATACCTGTTTTAAACGGTCAGTTGAACCGATGAAATCGCTGAAACGTTTTTGGAATATAACAGAAAAACTAATCATAGTAAAACTTTGACATTTGAACCAAGAACAAAAATATTTTTTATAAAAATATGGTAATTTAGTTTTTCCGAAAATTCTCATTAGTTTTGGAATTATTAAAGTTCAAAATTTCAATTTTTTCCAGGAATTCACTAGGCTACACATTACTACTACATATACACAAAAAACAAGAAACAGCAAACCTAAAAAGTCCGTAGGGAGTGCCAGATTTGACGCGTAATTTTTGGGGGGTATATCAAAGTAGCACCAAATGGGGGTTAAGTTTAAAATCCTGGATTAGTCCCTGCATCGTCTCGGTGCGGAATGGGACGATTCGGCACAGGCCGACACGGCCGAATCATCCCCGCGCTTAAACAGCAGTGCCAAAATCGGCTGCTGCTGCTTCGGTATCTATTCTTGCTGCGACGACCCACGTGCTTCGACGGAATTTTTAGCTGATTCTGTTACGATTGGCACTGACTATGTCGTTTCAGCGGGTACTTTGCTTTCACTAAAGCAGTTAAGTCTTAAATGGTGTTTTTTCCGGAATGGACCTGAAATCCGGTATGTTGTCGGCCCCGAGCTCGCCAGATAAAGGGTCTGTTACTGTATGTTTAAAAAGGCCAT
Source organism: Tetragnatha versicolor (assembly GCA_024610705.1). Taxonomy (NCBI): domain Eukaryota; kingdom Metazoa; phylum Arthropoda; class Arachnida; order Araneae; family Tetragnathidae; genus Tetragnatha; species Tetragnatha versicolor. The sequence continues at coordinate 2,244,175 of JANDEH010000004.1, forward strand.
AACCTAATATACTTCCATTATTTTGTCAATTCGAAGTTTTTCCCGGTATTAACCAGTTTTTCCCAGTGGTATGGAAAAAACTAGTTTTGGACGCGAAACACCCAACCCTGCTTTTCAATGGTGAAAAAGGGTTCTAAAGCGCATTCTTTAGTGGATTTTCAGGAGCATTGCAGGCTGTACAAAATAAAATAACCCCGCAGGCCTGCCAGTTGGTATAGATTGTGACTCAAATTACACTTACAAACAAAATTTTCAATCGCAGCCTGTAAGCACCTTGGAAGAATTTGTAGAGAGAAACCATTGATTAAAATGTTTCAAAGAGTGATTATTTTTTAAGCAAATAATTGCTTACGGCACAGCTTAGATAACCATATATTGCTTACGGCACAGCCGCCATGTTTACCCACAGCTCAAATGATTACGGACCCAACCATAGAAATTTAACTATTAGATCCCAAAATAATAATCTACTTATTATTAGATCCTAAAATAGTAATCTACTTAATATTATCTTAGGATCCAATAATCATACTTGTATAATATACACGAACGCGCAAATGGTGTTCGCAGAAAATTTTGCCCTCTGCAGAAAAACTACAAAAAAAAATTTTTTAAGAAATTTTTCTGCAGAAAAAATATGAAAAATTTTTTTTTAGAAATTTTTCTGCAGAACTGGATGGATTTTAATACTTCTCACCTAGTAAAATAAGGTATAAAATATATTGAAAAATTTAAAAAAAGAAATTCTAAAGCCATAACTCCACCCGTGCAAGGCCGGGCATATCAGCTAGTTGATTATATTTTTCAATCCTGCCAATCTATCAAAGATATTACATCTTTCATTATTAGATAGAGCAGTAATTGGGAATCTCCAATTATAATAAAAATACAATGATGTATATTATTTAAAAGTTTTAAAATCACTAGTATGAAAAATTAGCATCAATATACCTAAACACAGATAAAAATGATTATGGTCCCAATTTGAGTATTTCAGTAATAATGTTTTTTTTAATTCTTGCAGAAAATTTTTTGGAAAAAATATAAGTTTGCAGAAAGGTTTTAATTTTATACAAGTATGCCAATAATAATATTAATAACTAGATCTATATAGTCATGTGTCATCATTTGGAGCTGTGAATAAACATGGGGGCTGGCCGAGTCTTGGAGAAGCTGTGCCTTGCTTTCAATTACTAAATAAGAACAAGTATTAGACTGCCCTTTTTTGAGAATCCTAAAATTTGTGAGAAACAGGAAATTTAATAATTTAAGGCAATTTTATTTTGGAATTGGTGTAATCCTATACTAAATACTATTATATGGTAAAACTAAGCTCATGTGCTTAGTCATGAAGCATAGTCATAAAGCAACCACTGTCTTAAATGATTAAAAATTTACATTAAGAAAACGTAATAACAATTCCAAACAACATAATATCTTTAGAATACAATTATATAAAAACCAATCAAAATGTTCCATTCTATAATCATTTTAAAAATTGAAAATATTTAATAAACAATTAATGTGATAAGAGATGATAAAAGCAAAAGATTAATGGTAATACTTAACGCACTGATCGTTAAGAAAATTTTCTACGAAAGGTAACCAGCTCGTAATATTTGTAAAAAATAAATGCAAAGGTTATTTTATGGACGCAAGTTACTTATGAATAGCACTACTCACAATAGAAACAATACACCACGTGCTCAAATTTCACTATCCCTTTAATTGTGCTTATACTTAAAATACGTCCAGTGCTTTAGGACAACAATGAAAAACTCAATTTCAGAAGTTCATCACAAGTATGTGAAGAGCACGTGGAAAATTATAGCCATCTTACAGAACATGTACTTTACGCGGGTTTTCTCGATTTCCCTTTCATCAACTCGATCTTTGTCTGGGAACAGCCGGTAAACAGTCCTTTATTACAAAAATAACTTCTCTACAACATAAATGAGAAATAGAATTTACCTTTTACTTCTCCGTTTTGATGTTGAACTTTATATCTCAACAAAGACGATGATAATATATTTTCTTTCTTCTAAAATCCAAACCCAAACAGACTGACCTTCGTCGCACTGCTTATCCAAAAGATTGCCGGAATGGTCACGTGACTCAATGCATCTTCCCGCCTATTCGTCAGTCTCGATAACAGAACAAGAACTTCGGCTAGGCATAAAGGTACCAGTTTGGCGACAGTTTCACGATATTGGCAAACTACTGAATTTATATATGTTTTCAAAACAACATTGTTTAGAAATTAAAATTTTTAACACTGTAGTTATAATTTATTTTATTATTTTTCTTTTTAGTGTTGAGCTGTTTTTAACCTCCATCAATAAAATAAAAATATATAAAACTCAAAAAATATATAAATATTGTTTTGCTGGAATTTATTCCACATCTCCTAGCATAGGCAAGTAGGAAGAGGATGGTGTTTCACATTGATCACTTTAATTTTCAACATCGCCTGAAAATCTCGGTCGGACTTCAAGGTTTTTATTGAACAGAGAGAAGCATTGTATAAGCATCAAGAAATTATATTTAGAAAATGGTAAACAAAACACTTTTAACTTTTAAAAACCACGTTTTAAAACGGACTATTATGTAATAAATAAACATTTCTTTCCTAACTTCGTGTAAAACGAAAAAAACAGGGTTATTGAATGGGGTAATTTTTCCTGTTATTCCAATATCGATGATATTATACTCTGACTAAAAGGATAACTACCTTTATTACGCCTAAATTATTCAATTGGATTTACCCTAAGGGGCCATTCATTAATTACGTAAGGGTCCCGGGGGGGAGGGGGGGTTGGAAAAATCTCTACATACCCTTACTTGGGGGGTGGGGGGGTCAAACCAATTCTTACGTAAGATTTTCCTAGTTAATATAAACAAATTCCAATTATTCTAATCAAGAGATAATAATATAATAGTAATATGGTAGTTGACAGCAAGAATATTACTTATCTGTTGAAAAATAAAAATCTTTGATTTACGTCAAACGGAGTTTTCTAACATTTTATTTTTTGAAAAACATAATGGAATCTTACGTAAGAATAGGGGGGGAGGGGTTTGAAAAATCTTACGTACCCTTACATGGGGGGAGGGGGGGTCAAAAATTGCCAAAATCCTCCTTACGTAATTAATGAATGGCCCCTAACGCACGTATTTTCCCACCTATTTCTTTTAACAACTTAGGAATTATTTCATACATTTTAAGTCACAGTTTTAAAACGTGTTTTTAGGAGCTTTTTTTATTAATTATTATTTTTCTTTTTAGTGTTGTATGTATTTAAGTTTTGCAATCTACTAAAAACAATTGTTATGTAGATGATCCGACTTTAAAACTAAAAAGCCATCTAAAAGCAAAACTAAAATGCCTAAATTGCTATAGCTCAGAGTGCGGCAAGTATTTTTATACGTGAATTAATTTTGAAAAAAAAATTTATTATATAAATAATTGTGAAAATTTTTATCGAGATCCAGCGAAAAATACACTGCTGTTCAAAAATTTAGACCGGTTTTTCGGAACGGTTTTTTAAACATAACACCTAGTAGAATTATCGTTCATCCATGAAAATCTTACCAAAAGATGTTCAATGGGTGAGAATACAGGGCCCGAGAACAAATTTTCTCTATCAATATTTTAAGGGGGTAAATGGGCCCTCCATTGATAATGGAGTTCCATTACACATTTGGAGCAGTGGCAGAAACGTCTGTGAAAGAGGTATTTAACCGAGAAATTTAAGATTTTTTGCAATGAATATGATTATTCCTGAACTCAATGCATATTTTCAATCACTTGTGCTGCCTTTAAAGGGTATTTTTTAGGTTCTATTGAGAGATATCGGTCTTACCATCATTTTTAGCAAGTTTTAGCTTCAGGGTCATTTTTGGTAAGTGGTATCTTACCGTCAACCATGTTTTTAGTGGGTCTCATATGTGTCTGATTGTGTTTAGGTCTGGGGACCCAAAAAGTATCTTTATTATTTCAATATTGTTTCTTATGAAAAACTTTGAGAAAACCAAATTGTGATTATCTGCGGATTTTTCACTAATAGAGGGAAATTATTGACTCGAAAGGTCTTCTAAAAGAATCAAATGGGCCATGATAATACAGATATGCAATTTCATACATCACGGAAAATCTCTTTTGAGTATGGGGGTGTTGAAACGTCTATAAGTATAGTACAGATTAAAAAGAGAAATTCAATCTCCTTAAACTTCATTTTAAAGATAATGGAGATATTTTTACAGATATATCTTTCTTTTTAGACATGTATGTCCATAAAAAGTAAAAATACTTCTTTTTTTTAACGTTAATAACAAATGTTCTTTCTGTGAAACTAATGCATCTCTTTGGGCCGTTTCAGCACTCCTTAGACAGCACAGAAATTTTCGCTGATATCTGCAATCGCATGTATGTGTCCTCATGTCCCTTTTACTTCTTTTGGAAGACCTCTCGGTTCAATGATTTCTCTTTATGAGTGACAAAGCTGCACAAAATCACAATTTGACTATCTCAAAGTTGTTCATAAGTAACGATACTGAAAGAATAAAGTTACTTTTTGGGTCTCCAGACCTAAACACTATCAGACACATATCAGACCTACTAAAAACATGGTTGACGGTAAGATACCACTTACCAAAAATAATCCTGAAGCTAAAACTTGCTAAAAATGATGGTAAGACCGATATCTCTCAATAGAACCTAAAAAATACCCTTTAAAGGCAGCACAAGTGATTGAAAATATGCATTGAGTTCAGGAATAATCATATTCATTGCAAAAAATCTTAAATTTCTCGGTTAAATACCTCTTTCACAGACGTTTCTGCCACTGCTCCAAATGTGTAATGGAACTCCATTATCAATGGAGGGTCCATTTACCCCCTTAAAATATTGATAGGGAAAATTTGTTCTCGGGCCCTGTATTCTCACCCATTGAACATCTTTTGGTAAGATTTTCATGGATGAACAATAATTCTACTAGGTGTTATATTTAAAAAACCGTTCCGTCCTTAATTTTTGAACAGCAGTGTACTTATTTTGTACTTTCAAATTGAATCGTCAGTTTGAAGAAGGGAATAAGAATAAGTCCATAAAATGATAAATTGACTTTTTGTGCTCAAAACAATCTCCAAGCTTTGCTCTACACATGGGTGAAAAGAGGGGGAAAATAATTAACCCCTATAGGGAGATATCGCCCCTTGAAGTTGTGAAATCGATGTCCATTCATTGTATTTTTTAAGTTAATTTGGAAATAAAGTTAATTTGTCTTTCTTTTCATATTCTTTATACTGTAAACTAAGTTAAAATAAAATTTTCTCTTAAATTTAATTTTTTTTTTCAAACTTTTTTTATGCAGGGAATTTTTGACTCCATTGATACTGCTTTAACAACTCAGTTTCACTATAATTTTGAACTTTATTTGTCTTATTATCTTTATTTCACCCTTTTGTGGTGTAAACTAAGGAGAAATATAATTTAAATGTGAATTAAGGGTTTTTTAAAGATTTTTTCATCAGAAAAATTTCATAAGGTGTAAGAAGGGAATAAGTCCATCAACTTATTTTGACTGTAAAATATTTTTGAATATACTTATATTTGTTTTGATGATTGCTCTGTTTTCTAAATAGGGTTCTGAACTTCCAGTAAAAATTTGGTGGTTATACAATGAAAATTCCATTACTGATACAGTTTTTTTCGATTTTCTCAAAACTTGGTTTTTGGACTTATTCCCTTTTCTTCCAACTGACGATTCAATTGTCATCTTCAGATAACACATACTTCATGTAGTTTGAAAACACTCCCTCGTGAATAAAATTTGAAAAAACTCTTGTTAATTTATGTTAAAACCATTTTACACATAGTGACATTATTTAAAATATCAAATTACTTAAAATTTTAATTAAAAAAACAAAATGGGCGTCGTCAGCAAGAGAAGGTTCAGAGGAGTGCCAGGGGGATGAGGAATTCCTCCCCGGAACGATTTGTAAAATCGTGATTTATTAACTACAAAGAAATAAACTTTTTACATTTCAGCACCCCGCTTAAATTATAACATTTAAATTAAAGTAACTTTTGTCTAATATAAATTGGTTGTAAATTATTTATATGTATCTTTATAGTACTACGTATTCTCGTACTACCCAGGAAGTTTGACCTTTGAAAAGAAGGTTCAACTTATTTTTGGTGTGAGGAATATACATATTAATGATTTTCAAATGCAAATATTAATGAATTAATCATTCCAATTCCAGGAAATAACTCCTTGCGGTCTGCCAGTTGCCAACCATTGCTCAGTTGCTTTGTGATCCATTCCATGAAATAAAATGATAAAATTTCCTTTTCTAAATTACTTAAATTATCGATTTTGTATGCTTTAATATTAATGTTTAATGTATTCTGCATTGTATGCGTATTTAATACGAACAGACATGACCATTGGCGTCGGCGGCTCCTGAATATTGGGGGGACGCCTCAAGGATTCGGGATCCTCCCCAAATTTTTTTACAAACTATTGGTTAACTACCCAAAAATAATAATTTCTCTTTATTGCCCTCGTTTAAGAATTTTAAGGTGGTTTTGAATCAACTAATTAACTTCTGTTCAAATGTTTTATAAACCGTTTGTAACTTTGCACTATGAAGGGGGTCTGAGTTTCAAAATTATATTTCTTATGCTTTAACCAGTGCTGTAGCTGGATTTTTTTGAGGGGTCTCATTAAACTATTATTTTTTTAGCTAGAAACAGAATTTTTTGTTGTGATAATGTTTTCCCAATCTCTCACTTGCTTCAACCTACTCTAAATGAAATCGTGTTCTAAAAATGAGGAGTCCGTCTCCTTCTTTAATACGCCTCTTAAATTAGGTGCCATTGGTATATTTATATTAGCACCATCCTTTATGATTCAAAGTCAGAAAAACACACATTCAGTAAATTTTTGGTCACCCTGAAAAGTTGAAAACATAGTTTTTTAAACTATGTTCCCAATTATTGGGGGGACACGTCCCCCCGGCGACGACGCCCGTGGACATGACATAATACTTTCTCTTCCTTGACCTTACTAATAGGAATGAAAGATTATATTTGGGTGGATCAAAAAACATATTTTTTGAATAAGTCGTGGGTAAAATTTTGGGGAAATATGGTAACTACTCTTCGGTAACTTGTTTTAAATCAAAATTTGAAAGATTTTCTGATTTTTTTATAAAATTAGACGCCATCTTGAAGAAACACATCCTTCTTTTTCCGTATATTGAGATACTTTTTTCCTGTCAGTAAGTTCATTTAGTAGAGTTTAAAACGGATGATCTTGTGACTGACTTTTTTTCGCGTTTTGTCATTCCTTACTATAATTACGCGTTGCTAATTCTTTTTAACGGCTTCAAAGCAGTAGAAAAAAATAACGAGCTGTTTTCACCTTCTGAACATCTTTTAAGATATATTTAAATAAGAATAAATCGCCATAAAAATGTTTGCTACCTACAACTTATCATTAGTCATAGGTGGTATTTTCTAAAATTTCTGAGATTTCAAGCTCAATGCGCTGTAGATAATGCTAGAAAAAGGGAATAACGGAGAGGGTAGAGATAGGGAAAATAATCGAAAAAAAAGGGAATGGAATGATAGTTATATCATGATGGGGGGATTGTGAGAAGAGGATGGAGATGGGAAGAGAAAGGAGTTTGGGAAAGGCTATAGGAGAGAGGGCAAAAAATGCGAAATGGGAATAAAAGGGAGAACTAATAAAACCGCAATATTATTAATACCATTTTATTTATAAATACGCCTTCTTTCTTGTCAGTTCGGGTTGGGTAGACTTTTTAAATTGATTTTTAAATAGCATTCTGATGAGCGGTCAGGGGTTTCCAACTGGATGCCCAACGGGTCAGTTTGTGCGGCCCGTGAAGCTCCCTGGACCCCCCCTCCTTAAAAAATAAAGCAGCTGCAAAACACTTTTTAGCATACTAAAAATTCTCCCGAGGGCCGGTGAAACTTTAGGATATGAACCGCTTAGAAATACACTGACGTAAGCTAAAAAGTATAAATATGCATAGATTAGGAAGTTTTATAGATCCTTTGCTTAGTGTGACAGTTTCCAAAGTAAAATATTCATTAATATTGACCTGTAAGAGCAACCCCTATAATGCCTTCTCCATAGGAATTAAACAGGTGCCTTTAAAAAAAACACTATGAATTACTCAAAACTGAGTTATGTGGATTCTCACTAACTGTAGTGCTTCTCAAACTTTCAATATTGGTGACCGAATATTCAATCTTAATTTTTCATCGCACCCCCTTTCATTGTGTAAGAAATTATGCCAATAAAATCCCAACTACAAAGGGTGATCTGGGGGTCCCCTAAAAGAATTTTGAAAATTTAACCTGTAAAAACCGGGTTTTTCCTAGTTTTTGTTATTTTAGTCCAAATTTCGGGAGGGTCACAGGACTTGGCTTGGACCCCCTGCTGGAGTTATTGCTTTGGGAACCCCTTCACTATACTGTCATTTTAAGAAGCTCACAAAGCCACAATACATTTTTTTGTAATTTTTTTACTAACAAAACATTGTTCTTGAAAAAAACTATCGCTCGAGGTAAAGTGTTTTTCAATTACAAAAATTCTCGCGAGACACAAAATTATTTTAGACGGGCCGCATGCGGCCCGCGGGTTGGCCACTCCTGTACTAGACAGCATTTTAAGTTGAACCTACTAAGTCACTAACAAACAAAGTAGTTCTCATCGCAGTGTCTGATAGCTGAAAGTTATAGATTATAGATTCAGTTTGTTTACACAATGTCAACAGAGCCGCAGTCGGATTTCCCGAAGAGATACATGAAAAATAAATTTTCGAAATTGCAGAAGGCAGTAATTCTGTGGCAAATTAATTCGTAAGTAGTGGCAAGTAATTAGGTCTGGCCGAGACAACGTGTCAGCCCAAAGTCCCAAGATGGGAATGGCCCAGACTCCCGGCTTTAATATACAACTTATTAGAAGAAATGTTTTCGTGGAGGTGAATGAATCGTTCATCCACAAAATGTAATCACTCGGTGCCTTTAAAATTTTTCTTTTTTATAAAATTAAACTGAAAATATAATTATCAGATATAATTAATTTTAATGATAAAACTAACAGAACTATATGGAAGAAGTTGTCTTTTGAAACTAAAATAAGCTTCTTTATACTTAAAGGTGAAAACTTACAAGAACACGAAATAAAGCAGGGGAGTACTCTTTATCAGTGGCGGATCTACGGGGGGGGCTTTCGGGCTGAAGCCCCCCCCAAAACGTTTAATATTTTACTAAGTTTGTCAAAACGCAAAAAATCTATATCCTAAATTCGGATGAGGCCTACCAAAACAAGTTGAAAAAGTGGGGTTTTTGACTTAAATTTCCAAAAATTTTCTGGGTGAGGACCCACAGACCCCCCCTTTTAGTGGTTTCAGTAGGATAATTCCCTACCTTTTCCGTATTTCCATTAACAAGAAGATTCAATTGGATTAGAAAAATTCTTAGCCCCCCCCCAAAAACCAAATCCTGGATCCGCCACTGCTCTTTATATACACTACAAAGTATTTCACATATTAAAAACTTAATTTCTTTTAATTAGACAAATAATTTATCCAATGGATATTTTCCCTTCTGATAACAATTGCCCCCAAGTCACCCCCTGATTCTGATTCCTAGGAACGTAAAATAAAATAATGAAATAACAGCTGTTAAGTAAACTAGTAAATTTATTAAAGATTATTGTTTGAGACACCTTCGATCCAAAAATACCTATATTTTCTCTACCGAGAGTAAAAAGATTTTTAAAACTCGAGAGTAATTTTTGTAGTTCCCAATTAATTACGAAGATTTACCAATACGCCGCGGCGCCGAGAAACAGAAACCGCAGAGGAAGCGAAAACGTTTCGTTTTCCCTCACAGGGTTGCTAGGAATTGTTTTAAAAAAAACTCGCGCCAAGAGCAAACTTCGCATCAACGGAAGTTACCGCTACATCAAAGTTTTTCCCACTGCGAAGCGCGGGAGAAACGCCCTCTCTTTGTTCTTCCTTTCTACGTCTTAAATCGAACGGTGCTTTTTTCAAAGGGAGAAGTTGGATTTTTAAGTTGATCTTCATCTTCTCATCCTCATTAAGAACTTGATAATTATGATGATTAAAAGAACGTGATTAATAATTGAATCGTCAGTTTAAAAAGCGTAAATAAAAAAAACTGTATAAGCAGAGCCAGTATAAGTAATCTAATTTTCATTGTATAGTATAACCACCGAATTATTTACTGGAAATTCAGGACCTTATGTAGAGAACAGAATAATCACCTAAAAAAATATAAGTTCATTCAAAAATATTTAACACTTAATAAAAAGTTGATGGACTTAGTTCCCTTTTTCAACCTTATGGAAATTTCAGTCGATACAAAATTTTAAAAACCACTTTATTCAACAATTAAACTAATAAGATCTCTGCTTAGATCGCAGTACAAAAGTGAAAAATAATAGGAAGACAAGACAATTAAAACTTATAAGTATTATGAAACTGGGTCATTAAAGGACTATCGAGGGAGTAAGTGAAGACCAATGGAGTCAATATTCACTGGATAAAAAACGGTAAAACAACTGAAATTAAACGTATAAAATTTATTTTTGATCAGTGTATACTGTATAAAAGAGAATAATAAAAGAAAGCCAGATTAGAGCTTAAATTTCAAATTTAATCAAAAAATACTAAGAAAGGTGCCAATTTTGCCAAGTTCAAGGGGCTCTATCTGCCTATAGGGGCTAATTAATTTTTCCCTCTTTACTATAGAGGGAAAAATTAATTACCCCCTCTAGCCACTCGGCCTGGACACACGCTAGTAATTAGCACCCCAGGCCCAAAAGGCTACAGAAACGGAGATGGGCACCGCCTGATGGGCCACTAGGCCGGGCAGACTTTGATTTGATTTGATAGGCAGATATAGCCCCTTGATCTTGGGTCTTTACACTAATGTTTAGAACGAAGCTTGGATATTTTTTGTGCACAAAAAGTCAATTTGCCATTTTTTTATTACCATGCCATTTACTATTCCCTTTTTCCAAACTGGCGACTCAATTTTTTCTAGTATTTATTTCCTCAGAGAGATTATATGAATAAACTACTATTTCTTTTGTCGTATCAGTATTAAATTTCTATAAATTTGCGCAAGGTTTAATCTTCGCTCATGGCCCCCTACAGAAAATTCTAAGGTTGTCTATACCAGTGGTTCCCAACCTGGGGGCGATCGCCCCCAAGTGGGCGATATAGGATATCAAGGGGGCGATAAATAAGTGAGGGGCGATAGGGGGGCGATGAGTATTCAAAGGGGGGAATTAACAAATTATTGTAGATAATACTACATAAAAATAATTGAAATTATTAATTATTGAAAATTAAGTTCACCAAAACGAGCTAAAACCCTATTTTTAGGGTCAAATTTCCAGAAATTGTCTAGGGCTAGAATTGTCAGACCCCCTTCAATATTTGAAACTTTATTATATTTACACCTATTTTTTATAAGTTAGTGAAATTGAAAAAACTTCCCAAAAGCATATTAAATTCTTGAAAATTTATGTTCGAAATTCGGATTGGGTGTACCAAAACTAGTTGAAAACTTGCTTTTTTGACATAAATTTCATAAAAATCTAGATAACGATTGTCTAATGATAATCTAATGTAGGTAACGATTATTCTGAACTTTTAATATAATCGTTGATACAATTAAACTTAATTTTGAAAATTCATAGTCCCCTTAAAAAATCAAATCCTGGATTCGCTCGCACACTGCTTTGAATTAAAATCAGATATACAATGAGAAGGAAAAAGGGGCGATAGGACTTAGTCAACCTCCGGAAGGGGGCGATGGGTCACAAAAGGTTGGGAACCACTGGTCTATACCATAAGCCAGTGGTTCCCAACCGGTGGTCCTCGGACCATTAGTGGTCCGTGAGAGTCTTGGAAGTGGTCCGTGGAGGGACCTAGAACACAAAAAATTTCCGATAAATAATAGAAATTTGAATAAATTGAACAAGAAAAGATACTTTCGTCTGTGTAATTTGGGTGCATAACAGTCACCACCAAATTGTTTACAATTCTTTCTTCTATAATTTAAAGAGATATGAAGTTCTGAAAAAAAAACCACTCAGCCACAATTTTGTAGGTTCCGAAAATTTACTTATATCACAACAAAAATTACTAGTTATCATGAAATGTAATTATTTTGTGATGGTAAGGATCTTATTCTACAAAGGGTGGTCCGTAAAGGTGCTAAATTTAGACTTAGTGGTCCGCGAACTTCTCTGAGTTGCAGTGGCGAATCCAGTAGGGGGGCTGTGGGGCTGCAGCACCCCCCAGGAATAATAACATTCAAGTTTTGGTAATAGAAAAATAAAGCCAAAAAAGAAATTTCAGCACGCTGCGGACATTCGGTGGTGTTACCCAAAGGGTCTCACAATGAATCGGAACCCTACTTTTAAGGGTAAATTTTCCAAAAATTTTCTGGGGGAATACCCCCAAACCCCCTTGAAATTTTGGAATCTAATAAGTACGGTTTTCCTTGAAACTTTAGGGATTTACAAGGAGTCATAATCTTTGATGCAACCAAAAGTGTCTCAACATGAGTTAAAATGCCACTTTTAGGGGGCAAAATTCAAAAAATTTTCTGGAATAGGAACCCCTAAACCCCCTAGAAATTTTCCAATTCATAATACTCCTAAACTTTTTCCTTGAAATATCTGCTGGCTTATAATGAGTGGTTCTCTTTGGGTGGAATCTAAAAGGCTTCAAAATGAGCTAAAACACTATTTTGAAGGGAAATTTTTTTAAATTTTTCTGGGGGGGACCCCCAGATTCCCCTTTTACTTGGAATTGACATTTTTACACAATTTTGAAATTTAGTGCACCAAAATTAAATCCTTACGAAGTCATATCACCTAAAACTTAGTAGTATTCCTAAGATTAGACCTCAGAAAAGATGTTGAGTAACCCCCTAAACAAAAATCTGGCTACGACACTGGCAACCCCCCTCCCTCTTTCAGCTGCTTATATTAATATTTGAACAGCCCATAGTAGCAATTAAGTTATTTGTGAAACTCAGCCCCCCCCCAGACCAAAATCCTGGATTCGCCACTGCTGAGTTGGGAACCACTGCTATAAACCAAAGCGAAGTAATGAATTTGAGATAATGTTGAAGCTAACATCAATTGAAAAACAACGTTTATTTTACGCAATATAAAATTTTTAAAACTGTAGACAATTGTTTCGGGGATCAATGGATCCCCTTCTTCAGTACAAAAAGACGAAAATAAACATCAAATCAATAATTTAAACAGCATGTTTATACTCATGTTTAAATTATTGATTTGATGTTTTTTTCGTCTTTTTGTACTGAAGAAGGGGATCCATTGATCCCCGAAACAATTGTCTACAGTTTTAAAAATTTTATATTGTGTAAAATAAACGTTGTTTTTCAATTGATGTTAACATTTGCACAAGATTTTTTCGCTGTAATGTTGAAGTTATTCGAACTTTTGAAAATATTTTTTGTAGTTTACTTTCTTTAATTTGTAAAGCTCTGTTTCATCTCCTTGTGAAGCTATATTTCCTTTATAATCCCCTAAACAGACCTAATTAGTAATTAATTAAATACAAGAGTTTTATTTGATATAGCCATTGCCTCTGCGCCAGCTTGTTAAAATTAGAATGGAGTTTGATCCAATACCCGCAATACCCTATCGTAAAAAAAAGAAATTAGTTTAATCTTTAAAATATTTGGAATTTTTTTTAGAGTTTCTATTCTCTATTTAAATCACGAGTATATATATGCTAATATTTTCGGAGAGGACATATATGCTAATATTTTCGGGGATTTCTCGTTTCAAAGTTTTGAAAAATAGTCGGGAAAGGGAGAAATTTATGTAGGTAAAAAATTTATTTTAATGAATTCTATATTTTTTTCCCTAAAAATAATTTTTTAAAATCATGTTATTAAGAACAGGAGATATATTTTTTCGACCGGGTTCTTCACAGTGGTTGTTTGAAACCTTTCTTTTCCCATCAGATGGACGGGGGGGTGATACTTGGTATGTATTAGGGCATGCTTGTCTAAAGTGCGGCCCAAAAGCCTTTGAAATGCGGCCCAAACACAATTTATTAAAATATTTAAATTTGCACATTTTTATTTAAAAAAAAAATAAATGTTTGCAATATTTTTCCTATAAATCGATTCGAACTGAAATAAAAATATTTATGGAAACAAAAGGGAAACCCTCCTGTGACTGAATTGAAAGACGAAGATTGGGTTTTAGATTTAGCTTTTTTAGTAGACTTAACAGAACATTTGAATGGTTTAAGTTTGAGACTTCAAAGGAAAAAATCAATTTATTAATGATATGTTTCAGAATCCAGACAATAACAGCGTCTGAAAGAAAGTTGACATTTTGGCACAATCAAATAAAAGTAAAATATTTGACACATTACAGTACTTTGGCTGCACATAAGCCTGTGAATTGCACAAAATATATGCTGCATTAATTTGTGATTTTATTCAAGAGTTTGAAAGTAGATTTCAAGATTTTCGAAAAAATGAAGATCATTTCAACATATTTTTTACCCATTTTCTCTAGAAGATAAATTACCTTCAAATAGAATGCATTGAACTGCAAAGCGACATTCAACTGAAAGAAAAGTTTGCGAATGTTTCTTTACTGGAGTTTTATAAAGATTACCTACCCCGCGATAAATATTCTAATTTACACCATCATGCTTTATTAAAGTCTTCAGGTTTTGGCAGTATATAGTACCTATATTAAACATCTTGAAAATGCATTAAGAATTGCAACCTAGTATCTTGAACCCTATATTAATTTGCTTGTTCAACAAAAGCAAATTTATCCATCTCATTATCATTCATTTGAATTATTTCTCTCTTTAAGGAATCCAAACTAAATTAAACGAAGCTTTTACAAATTTAAATTAAATATGTAACTATACATATCTAATTAAAATTATAAAAAATCATAATAAAAAGTTAATTTACTTTAATAAAACTACATAGAGTAAATTTTTATTTCAATTTGTTGAAAAAATATTGCATGTGCGGCCCAGCAAATTTTTTTCCGTTGCAATGTGGCCCTCAAACGGTTATAGTTTAGACACCTATGTATTAGGGCAGTGGTTCCCAAAGTGGGTTCCGCGGAACCCTGGGGTTCCACGAAAAAGTTTAGGGGTTCCGTGGGACAAATTTTATTTCATTAAAAAAATTTGAATGGTGTAAAAAATAAGAATTGACAGTGCCGCCCCCCTTGGACCCAAAAATGTTCTCAAAATGAGTTAAAACCTTACTTTTTCCAGTCGAATTTCAAAATTTTTTCTGGGGGAGGACCCCTAGACCCCCCCCACGGTATCACAAAGGGATCTTGCGCGATACTTTTTGGACAATCCCTAACATTTTGACAATTTTGTCAAAAGATAAATGTTCTGGTCTGGAAAATTCCCCTCTTGGCCCCAAAAAGCTTCTTAAAATGAGTTAAAACTCTACTTTTACAAGTCAAATTTCAAAATTTTTCTGGGGGAGAATTTGACATTTTTGCCAAAAGGTAAAGGTGATTGTCTGGAAAAGTGCCCCCCCTCGACTCGTGCTGGATCCGCGCCTGGTTTCATTTAACATAATAAATTTTGAAAGGTCGTTAAAAAATAGTAGTTCGATTAAAAATATTCAGGGTTCCGCGATCATTGGTAACAAATTTGGGGGTTCCACGACCAAAATAGTTTGAAGAGGATTTTCTTTCCTCGCCTGACTGAACAGATTATAATAGATAGTAAATCCCCTCCCCAGAGTTCAATAAATTCAGGTGTACTGCAAGTGTCCTGCTGCTGACTGACCATTGTGGGAAAAGGGGTCGGGTCGGTTGCTTTTAAGTTAGTTCCCTTGGTTTCCATTTCATCGAAATCAGATAAAAACTATTTCTATAAGAATAGAAGAGTTAGCCCCTCGCCAGAAGTTCCTTTTTTCTTTTTCAGTATCACTTGGGCATGCTATTTATAAGAGCTGATACAGTATGGAAAGGGAGCTGATTTATGATCTGTCCGCAACAGCAATAAAGCTACAGCCTACAGTACGGTCTAATCCAGTCTGCAAACTTCCATTATCCATTTTAGCAAAAATTTCCAATTAAATAATTTTCTCTATATATTATAGTAATAATACTTCATCACTCAAATATAGGGGAAAAGGCGGGTAAGAGCACGCACAAAATTTATTTGGGGGCTAATAAAAACGAGAATTTAAAAGCTGGAACCTCAAAAATTTGCTGAACGTAAGTTCATTGAATCACAAATCAACATTCAAAAAGTGAAAGTCTTGGCCTTAATGGAAGTATGTTAAAAATCAAAGAGAAAATGAAAATTTGAATGCGTACTTATACCCGACGGGTGGCGGCTAAAAGTATGCAGGATGTGAGGTCAAAAATACGCGCCCAGAAAATTTGGTATAAATCGCAAAAAAATGCATTCATTCCATCGTAATTGGAAGATTCCTCTCTTATATGCCACCTGTCTTTGAGTGTGATATGAACAGGACTCAATCTTCTTTTTAAAAAATCCATGAAAAATCACAGTGTTACTTTTCAAAGATTTTAAATGAGCTAACTTTTAGCTTCTGAGGGGTTTTAATCTTTCAATGGGATAATTTAACAATTATCGTAAATTGTAGCTCATAACTTTGAAGTGGTAAAGAGTAAAATGAATTATATGATTCTCGCTACAAAAATTTCAATGACCTTATTTGAGTGCGTACTCTTAGGCGCCGATGTATTAGTTTAGTTCTTAAAAAACCCCCTTAATTTAACCCTAAAAGGCTAAAAATAATAACTTCAGTTAAATTCTAACGATGCCAAAATGTTCAGAAGGAGAAATACATATTACATTGGTTTAAACTTTGAAAGCAATCATTAGTTCTTTATTTACAGAAAAATTAAATGTTAACTTAAAGAAATCATAATTTTCTTGATAAATGAAATACAGAATGTATGAAAACAATAATGACAGTCTTTTAGGATAGCTTAGGATACGTGTTCATGTGTAAAGCCAAGACCCTCTATATAAAGGCCTCCCAACTCGGCCGTGCAACGTCATAACTTTCACTCATCTTTGACGTCACTCCATAGACTTAACATGGCAATTTTCACCCACGTCTGACGTCATCACCCGGAGTTGGATGGCCATGTATATAGAGGGTCTTGGTAAAGCACTCGTTCCCCCATGCCTATACTGTTGCCAATATGGAAAAAAACCGATGCGTACTTTTTCTTTTACCCGACTGCGCACTCTTACCCTCTTACCCGCCTTTCCCCTCTCCTAAGGTTTAAATATATCTCATATGCATTCATATTTCCAATTATAAATTCAAAGTTAAAAGCAAATAATATTGTTATGGAATTAAATTGAACTTATTTTTGATTTACAAACTATCGTCGGGTTCATCAGAAACGAGAGAAACACCCTAAAATTGTATGAACAGAATTCCGTTTTTCGCTCTGCAGCTGTTTTTTGAAACTGCTACTGTTGTATTGAGTATTGACACCTTCAACAGGTGCCAAGCTTTCGCTGTTTTGCTGACATCAGTCATTGCCTTCATGCTAAATATACCATTACTCAAACGCTATTAAAAATCTCGATGCACGTTAACATTGAGACGCTTGGGCTTTTTAGCATCAATAATTGGGGGGGAGGTAGAGGGGCCCTAGACAAGCATATTTCGAATAGGGATGGTGGGGCGCAGCATTACCGTTAAAGAGCTAGGACCTAATGTAGTGCGAGCACGTTTCAAAAGGCCGTTTTTAGAAGGCCCGTGTGACTAAACAAAACATAATAAAATGAAAACCATTATTGCATGAGGTACAGGAGTATCCGTACTACTTAAATCCTCATTGCGATAAAAATTGGACCACTTGCTAAACCGTGGGGTGAGTTTTAAAACGTGCAATATTAATCTCTTAGTCAAACAATGGAGTTCCCTTAATGGTATTTAGAAAAATCATGATCGGGGAAGGAATTTTCAATGATCAAACAGTTTCAATGATCAATGTTACGATCGTTGAAAATTCCTTCCCCGATCATCATTTTTCTAAATACCATTCAGGGAACTCCATTCTTTGACTAAAATATTAATATTGCACTTTTGAAACCCACTCCACGGTTTAGAAAGTGGTTCAAATTCTATCGAATTCATGGTGTAAGTAGTAGGGATACTTCCTTACCTCATGCAATTGATTTTTTCATTTTATTATGTTTGTTTCGTCACAATTGCCTTCTAAAAACGGCATTTTGAAACGCGCTCGCACTACATTAGGTCCTAGTTCTTTAACGGTAAGGCTGCGCCCCACCATCCCTATTCGAAATATGCTTGTCTAGGGCCTCTCTACCTCCCCCCCAATTATTGATGATTATTTCTGAAATGGTGCAGCAAACTTTCAGGGATGATAGTACTCATCAAGACGAACAAGAATCGGTATAGAAAGGGGGGTCCCAGACCAAATCCCAGGGAGTAAAAATGGAGCGACACCCGAAAAAAATCATTGAAAATTTCAATTTGTAGAAGAACTACTATTGGTAAAAACTTAATCATGGTCTCAAAAATTGTGGTTTAATATGATCTTTAAAATTATCTCAAAAGTCTTCACTTTAAAATTTGTTTTATTATGAAAAAAGTTAAAAAACCACAAAAAAAATTTGAAAATTCTACCAAAACCTCATTTTGTATTTCGAAATCCCTTCTTTTGATTTTATAATCTGAAAGATCATAGTTGTAAACCCTTAAGTCCAAAGTTTGACGTTTAAACAATCATTATTAAACGCTTGAGATCCTGTTAAAGTTCGTTTTTTGTGTGCGCAAACGTGTTTCCTATAGCCGTTTTCAAAACGGCAGTTAGCTGACGCAAAAAACGGACTTAAACCATGCTTTAACAGGCTCTCAAGCATTTAATATTGATGGTTTTTACGTGACACTTTGGACTTAAGGGTTTTCGACTATGATCTTTCAGATTATTAAATCAAAAGAAAGGATTTCGAAATACAAAATAAAGTTTTGGCAGAGTTTTCACATTTTTTTGTGGGTTTTAAACTTTTTTTGTAATAAAAAAATTTTAATGTGACGACTTTTGAGATAATTTTAAAGATCATATTAAACCACAATTTTTGAGACCATAATTAAGTTTTTACCAATAGTAGTTCTTCTACAAATTGAATTTTTCAATGATTTTTTTGGGGTGTCGCTCCATTTTTAACTCCCTGGGATTTGGTTTGCGACGCCCCTTTCTATACCGATTCTTGTTCGTCTTGATGAGTACTATCATCCCTGAATGTTTGTTGCACCATTTCAGATAAACCCTGTATTTTATAATCGTTTTCCTTATTGGGAAACATATTCAACATTTTGTCTCAATAGTATAAGTGTTTCAAACTGCCAATATTTTTTAAACCTCAAATTTTAAATATTTCCTAGAAATATCTTACAAGACAAAAGCAAAAAAAGTTTTGATTACCAATTTGTTTTTTTTTGTAGCTTTGTATACATAAAGGGTTAAGCTCAGTAAATAAACTAGCCATGAAGTCATGAACATGAAATATGAGACAACCACTGCACCAAGAGCTTAAAATGTTTAATTTTTACCTATTAACTTAATGAGAGAGAGTAGGTGGTGTACCTCAGACCTATTTTTTCTTTTGACCCCGCAATTTCTTGTTTATTGGAAACAAACTGATGAAACAACTTTCCCTCGATACTTTATCCTTTCAAACACAGCATATATTTTTTTTGGGAATTTTAATTGAAGTATTTCAGTACGTAATTATAATCAGAGTTGGGCATTCACACGATTGAAAATTTATTCGTTATTCGTACGAATAATTCAGCTTCGAATAAATCATTCGCGGGTGAAAAGTATTTGCGAATGATTTCATTTGCGAATAAGGTTATCTGTCAGCGACGATTGAATTTTTATTCGCAAATGAAAATTCATTCGCAACTAACTTTATTCGTGGATGTCGAATAATTTTTCAATTGCGAATAATTTCACCAGACAAATAAATTAATTACAGAAGGTACATATAGGGTTGCAAAAAAATTCTCAGGGTTGGTACGGAAGGGTTCACAACTGTACCGGAGTGGTCCGTAAATTTACGGAAGTGGTTCGTAAGTGACCGGAAGTTGACCGAATTCAACCGGAAGGGGTCTAAATTCAACCGGAAATTGTCCATCTTTAACCGGAAGTGATCCGTTTTAACATGAAATGTTCCACAACTTACCGGAAGTGGCTCGTAAGTTACCGGAAGTGGTCCTCAACAAACCGGAAGTGGTTTGTAAGTAACCGGAAGTGGTCCGCAACATACCGGAAGTGGTTCGTAAGTCACCAGAAGTGGTGCACAACTTACCGGAAATGATCCGCAACTTACCGGAAGTGGTTCGTAAGTTACCGGAAGTGGTGTGCAACTTACCGGAAGTGTTCAGAAGGCACCGGAAGTGGTCCGCTTTCAACCGGAAGTTGTCCGAATTTAACCGGAAGTGGCCCGTATTTAACCGGAAATGGTTCATATTTAACCGGAAGTGGTCCGTACTTAACCGGAAGTGACCCGTATTTAACCGGAAATGGTTCATATTTAACCGGAAGTGGTATAAATTTAACCGGAAGTGGTCCGTATTTAACCGGAAATGGTTCATCTCTAACCGGAAATGGAACATGAAATGTTCCGCAACTTACCAGAAGTGGTTCTTAAGTTACCGGAAGTAGTCCGAAACATTCCGGAAGAGGTTCGTAAGTTACCGGAAGTGGTCCGCAACATACCGGAAGTGGTTCGTAAGTTACCGGAAGTAGGGTCACTTGGGGTAAGTGGGACCCCTTTTTGGCCTAGTGCATTTTTGGAGCTTTATAGAAAAAATTTGAAAGGGTTTATTTTGTACTTGTTGACTAATTTCGTTAAAGAGTCTATCGATAAACAAAAATGTATCAGTAGTTTCTAAAATAAAGCTTTATATTTTTCTTAACTGGTCTTTTCATCAAAAATGAGATGGGTGACCCACTCACCCCAAGAGATGGGGTAAGTGGGTCACCCCCTCTTTATTTATATTTAAAGCAAACAAAACTTAAAAGGAAATGAGTGGGTCTTACTTGATAAAGTACAGTAAATTTCAATATAAAATATTTTATTGTAACTGTGTCCATGAGTGAGAAATATACTCACATCAAAATCAATATGACAAGGTAAGAATAGAATAAAAAGCAAAATAAGTATTTTAAAGAAATTTGAAAGGCCAAAGGGATATGTTTTACTTAAGCATATAAAATAGTGTTTAAAAAACATAATAAGGTTGATTAAGATTTATTTTGGCATTTTAATTCACATTGTAAGATAAAAAGAAATCACACGCACTAAATGAGAATGAACACTATTGATGAGATATTTCACTTTACTCACTATAACTTAAATTAAAACGCAAACTTGATATAAAATGTTGATCAAACTATTTATAAATTTTAATGAATCTTGAAGTGGTGAGTACCAGGTCTTGCTACTTGCTAATATAAATCAAAATTTTCTGAAAATTTTGGGGGGAAATTGTCCCTATAACCCCCTTAAAATCCCCCCATGTCTTCAGTAGTAGTTCCTATATCATATGGGACCCTCTAGAACCACTTATATCATAATAAAGGGTCCCACTTACCCCACACTAAGGGGTCCCACTTACCCCAACCATGCTAAAACTATGGGGTAAGTGGGACCCCCCTGTTAAACACTTCAAAATTCAAAATTTTGAAAAATTTCAAATTGCCGTATGTAATTTAGGTCAAACTCTGCAAAACAGTTCAATAAACATTAAAATGTAATGAAAACTTACCTGGAAATACTTCTTTGAAAAATACGTCTTGAACTCTCCAAAAAATCCATTCTGGGAATCTATTTTAAATTAGTTCTATAATCTTAAAAATAAATTAAACAAATCTCAAATATATGCAAAACTCATCGTTGTGACAAGCTTTAACATAATCAATGCGAGTAAGAGGGAAATTTCCTGTACATATTATAGTTTTAGGGGGGTGACCCACTTACCCCAGTGACCCACTTACCCCAAGTAACCCTAGTCCGAAACATTCCGGAAGAGGTTCGTAAGTTACCGGAAGTGGTCCGCAACATACCGGAAGTGGTTCGTAAGTTACCGGAAGTAGTCCGCAACATACCGGAAGTGGTTCGTAAGTCACCAGAAGTGGTCCGCAACTTACTGGAAGCGGTTCGTAAGTCACCGGAAGTGGTCCGTATTTAACCGGAAATGGTCCATTTTTAACCGGAAATGGTCCATGTTTAACCGGAAGTGATACGTATTAACATGTTATGGTTTGCAACTTACCGGAAGTGGTCCGCAACATACTAGAAGTGGTTCGGAAGTTACCGGAAGTGGTTTTTTAGTTACCGGAAGTGGTCCGCAACTTACTAGAAGTGGTTCGTAAGTTACCGGAAGTAGTCCGAAACATTCCGGAAGAGGTTCGTAAGTTACCGGAAGTGGTCCACAACATACCGGAAGTAGTCCGCAACATACCGGAAGTGGTTCGTAAGTCACCGGAAGTGGTTCGTAAGTCACCAGAAGTGGTCCGCAACTTACTGGAAGCGGTTCGTAAGTCACCGGAAGTGGTCCGTATTTAACCGGAAATGGTCCATTTTTAACCGGAAGTGATTCGTATTAACATGTTATGGTTTGCAACTTACCGGAAGTGGTCCGCAACATACTAGAAGTGGTTTGGAAGTTACCGGAAGTGGTCCACAACTTGCCGGAAGTGGCCCACAACTTGCCGGAAGTGGTATGTTACTTGCCGGAAGTGGTCCATGACTTACTGGAAGTGGACCACAACTTACCGGAAGTGGACCCCAACTTGCCGGAAGTAGTCTGTTACTTACCGGAAGTGGTCCGTAACCTACCGGAAGTGGTCCATGACTTACCGGAAGTGGTCCACAACTTGCCGGAAGTGGTCTGTTACTTACCGGAATTAGTCCATGACCTACCGGAAGTGGTCCACAACTTGACGGAAGTGGTCCGCAACTTACCGGAAGTGGTCCACAACTTACCGGAAGTGATCCACAACTTGCCGGAAGTGGTCCGTAACTTACCGGAAGGTGTAAGTGACTTACCGGAAGTGGTCTTTAACTTACCGGAAGTGGTCCGTAACTTCCGATTAGTTTCGGAGCACTTCCGGTAAGTTGTGGAGCACTTCCGGCAAGTTGTGGACCACTTCCGGTAGGTTACGGACCACTTCCGGTAGATTATGAACCACTTCCGGTAAGTCACGTACCACTTCCGGTAAGCTGTGGACCACTTCCGGTAAGTTTCGGACCATTCCCGGTAATTTGTGGACCACTTCCGGTAAGTTGTGGTCCATTTCCGGTAATTTTTGGACCACTTTCGATAAGTTTCAGACCACTTCCGGTCGGTTGTTGACTTCTTCCGGTAAGTTGTGGACCACTTCCGGTGAGCCGTGGACAACTTCCGGTAAGTTACGAACCACTTCCGGTAAGTTGCAGAGCATTTTCTGTTACTACGGATCACTTCCGGTTAAAGACGGACCATTTCTGGTTAAATATGGACCACTTCCGGTTAAATTCGGGCAACTTTCGGTTAAAAATGGACCACTTCCGGTGACTTATGAACCACTTCCGGTAATTTTCGGACCACATCCGGTGACTCACGAACCACTTAATGTAAGTTGTGGACCACTTCCGGTGACTTACGGACCACTTCCGGTGACTTATGAACCACTTTCTGTAAGTTTCGGACCACTTCCGGTGACTTACGAACCCCTTCCGGTAAGTTGTGGATCACTTCCGGTTAAGTTCGGGCAACTTCCGGTTAAATGCGGACCACTAACGGTGACTTACGAACCACTTCCGGTATGTTGCGGACAACTTCCGGTAAGTTACGAACCACTTCCGGTAAGTTGCAGAGCATTTTCTGTTACTACGGATCACTTCCGGTTAAAGACGGACCATTTCTGGTTAAATATGGACCACTTCCGGTTAAATTCGGGCAACTTCCGGTTAAAAATGGACCACTTTCGGTGACTCACGGACCATTTTCGGTGACTAACAGACCACTTCCGGTAAGTTTCGGACCACTTCAGTAAATTTGAGAAGCGATCCAATAAAGCAGCGGACCACTCCGATGAAGTTGCGAAGCGATCCAGTAATACTACCTAATTAATTGCCATGGAAGCATTCAGAATAACGATTGATTTAATCGTTATTCGCAGGTTCTCTCACAACTACAGTTGAATTAGTTGTCAATCGTCTCCTCCGCAATTGACGAATAAATCATTCGTTATTCGTGTGCTCGCTCGCGAATAACGGATGATTCATTCGTTATTCGAAGGTTCATATAGATGATTTATTCGTTATTCGTTATCTGTAGTTGCGCGAATAAATTTTGCCCAACACTGATTATAATGAAAGAAAAAAAACTGAAAATATGTCCAAGGTACAATACCGGTGTTGTACCTTGGTTTAATGGGTAGTGTACCTTTGACCTATATATAAAAAATACTTATTTTTTTCTTATTTAATGAATATAAGCCTTCTTTTAAGAAACTTAGAATTCCCTGATAAGATTTAATCGTGTGAAGTCTAATTGAAATGTTCCCCGAGCTCTCTGGAGCATTTTAACATATACTTGTATATTTCTTAAAACACTGATTTTTATCACAAATGAAAGATTTCACTTAAAATTAGCTTCAGTCATAAAACTAAATCCTTCCCTGCTTTTAAAATAAAAATACCAATGTAATAAAACACATCATAGTGATGTTTTTAGTTACTCAAGGTAGATAAGTGCATCGTGCATCTTGGCCAGGTCCAAGGTATACAACACTTGAAATGTCTGCCCACCATGTTCAATTTAACCCTAGCACCCCTTTAAGCACATAATATTATAGCTGTCTGAAACAAACATATAAAATGCACTGCAAAACAGAATCTGTATTTTTTTAACTATAGTGCCACGGGGTTCGAGTCCGGTGTTGGGTTCGACTCCAGTGTTGGGTTAGACTCCGGTAAAGGGTTCGAGTCCTCTTGCAGGAAGGTGTGTGCCGTTCGGGAGAAGATTCAAGCTGATGATTGGAAGTATGGGTTTCGTCATCACTTGGAGAGGTTATATATGTGTGGTCATTCTTCAGGAAGGGGGATTTTTGCTAATGCTGTTTCGTTTCTGTTAGCTTTTACTATTTTTACTAATTTATCTTTTAAGCTTTTTAAATGTTTTAAAGTTGTAATAAACCTATTAATTTGAATTTGGCCTACATCTCTTTTCACCGTCACATTTGGTGGAAGTGCCGGGTAGTTCAGCAACGGATAGCCGACAGAGTCTTCGCCAGCAGGGGCTGCCGCCAGTTTTCGGACTTTTGCCTCCTACTATAAGAAAACGGGCTATGGCTAAAAAGACGGAAACCATCGGGACTATGACCTCACCATTTTTCGTCTCATATCACGCACCTCGAGAACCTTGCCTGTTCAGCGCAGCACAAAACGAGGATCCTCTGAGATGGAAGAAAAATTTTGAGCGAATATCCAGGTGTAATGGTTGGGACGTGATGATGTGCCTTGCAAACGTTAGTTTCTACCTCGGGGGCACGGCTCTACAGTGGTTTGAGAACAACGAAGACTCCTTCAGCAGTTGGCAAGATTTCGAGGACTCCTTCGCGAAGACCTTCGGAAAGGAAGACGACCTGAAGCGAAGAGCCGAGGAGACATTACGTCAGAGGGCACAACTGCCCGGCGAGTCTTCAGAGTCGTATATCCAGGATGTGCTTAGTTTATGCCGTGACGTAAACCCAGCTATGAACGATCTCGAGAGGATCAATCATTTAATGAAGGGTATTGCCGAGGATTTTTATAGAATCCTGTTGATAAGAGATCTTAAGACTGTTGAATCCTTCATTGAGCAATGTCGAGATATCGAGGCTGGGCAGAGACGGAGAATCCAGCGCCGTTTTGAGAGATTGCCCAACGTCGCCCCCTTGTCTACGCTGGAAGAGAATAACCACATGGAGTCTTTGATTCGTAGAATTGTCCGGGAGGAGCTACAGAGGATTCTACCTCAAACATCGGAGCGTAGAGAGGAGAACTTTGTGGAGCCTATTCAGAGGAGGGTCCGACAGGTCATAGCACCCATCAGCCGTGACTTTCCATCGGAGGAGCCGGGGGATTCGAGAAAATTCGTTCCCGCTCGTGACCCTGCTCGGGCAATGAGAAACACGGTCCAGGACAAGGACTATTCAGCACAGTCACCTAGGAAAACTGATCTATGGCGTACTCGCCAAAATCTGCCTGTCTGTTTTTACTGTGGACGTCCGGGGCACGTGACCAAATATTGTCGAGACCGACAAAGAGACCCGTTTTTGGGCAGGTACCGTACCGAAGATTTCAACCGTAGAAGACCATCTGATGCTGACTCTTTGCTGGACGCTGATTTCGATGAACGTAATACACAGTTCAGACCTTCCTACCGCAGTGGATCCCCATTTCCTAGACGCTACACTCGTCGACAGTCGCCATCCCCAGTCCGTCGCAATGGTTTTTCACCCCTTCGGAACACCGAGGAAAACTAGATCTGGCGTCCTGTGATGGAGGTAAGGCCGCTCTAAGTGAAAATCCTCCCAGTTGTGCTGCGGTAAAATTGAATCAAAACTATGTCTGGGTGCGGGTAGGAAGGTCAGCCATGGTAAGGGCTCTCGTTGATTCGGGAGCTGATTATTCGGTGATCTCGGAGGACCTCAGGCGTAAACTTAGGAAACCCATGTTTAGTGAACCAGGTCCGGCGCTTCGGACGGCAAATGGTAGAGTCGTAATCCCTCTCGGTAGATGTTCTTTGCGAATAGAATTGGACAATAGGGAAAGTTTTTTTGAGTTTTTGGTGTTTCCTAGTTGCAGCCACGAGATGATTCTAGGTTTGGATTTTTTCAAGGCTAGTGATGCCGTTATAGATTTTGGTAGAGGAGAGATTACATTGAATGAAATTTCGCCCCAAGAGTCGACATCGATTTGTATCGGCTCCCTGTGTTCCTTGGAAGACTATGTCGTACCCGCACAGTCTATGTTGAGAGTCTCAGTTACAAACAGATGTGTTGAACAGGGTGATGCTGTGGTGATTGCGAGGAAGGAGGTTATGCTGGAAAGGGATTTGTGTATGCCGGCTTCGATTGTGGAAGTCTGTGATGGCCGTGCACAGCTTTGGGTGACTAATTGCTCCGGTTCACCTCAGCTTATTCCGACAGGAATGTGCATAGCCGAAATAACACCAATAGAGGATAATGATTTGTGTTCTATTGACTTGAGACCAACAGAAGACGGTAGCTTCTGCCCTTTGGGTAGCTCCCCCGGCCCTCCCGTCCCCAAGGAAGATAGTACCAACGTAGAGGAGGGACTGAGACGTCTTATTAATGCAGAACTTGCTGATCCTGAAAAAGAAAAATTGCTCGATCTGTTAATGTCCTTTTCTGATGTTTTTGACCTTGAGAATAGACCCCTTAACACAGCGAATGAGGTAAAGCATAGAATTGACACTGGAAATAGCGCACCACTGAAGCATAGACCATACAGGGTGTCGATGGTGGAACGCCATATTATCCAAGAGGAAGTGGACAGAATGTTAGACATGGGAATCATCGAGCCATCCGCCAGTCCCTGGTCTTCGCCTGTAGTTCTGGTTAAGAAAAAGAA
This sequence comes from Tetragnatha versicolor, assembly GCA_024610705.1. Classification (NCBI taxonomy): domain Eukaryota; kingdom Metazoa; phylum Arthropoda; class Arachnida; order Araneae; family Tetragnathidae; genus Tetragnatha; species Tetragnatha versicolor. Next base: position 2,271,952 of record JANDEH010000004.1, read on the forward strand.
TGGCAAGTGGCGATTCTGCGTGGATTACAGGCGACTCAACAAAATCACCAAGAAAGACGTCTACCCTCTTCCGCGTATCGACGATGCCCTTGATTGCCTTTCTGGAGCGAAGATCTACTCCTCATTGGACATGAAATCCGGATATTGGCAGATATCAGTAGATGAGCGCGACAGAGAAAAGACAGCCTTCATTACACCGGATGGCTTGTACGAATTCAAGGTAATGCCCTTCGGGCTTTGTAATGCACCTGCAACCTTCGAGAGGATGATGGACAGTCTCCTGAGGGGTCTCAAGTGGAAGATATGCTTGTGCTATTTGGACGATGTGATTATTTATGCAGCTACATTTGAGGAGCACACCAGCCGATTGAAACAAGTTTTGGAGTGCATGCGCAGTGCCCGACTCACCTTGAACTCTGAGAAATGTAGCTTTGGAAAGACACAGTTGACCATTTTGGGACACTTGGTAAATAGGGATGGAATTAGCCCCGATCCCGATAAGACCAAGGCAGTTAGGGAGTTCCCGATTCCTAAGTCTACCTCTGATGTTAGAAGTTTCCTCGGGTTATGTTCATACTATCGACGTTTTGTGAGAAGATTTGCAGATTTGGCAAGACCTTTAAACCAGCTTTTGAAGAAGGACACCAAGTTTGAGTGGCAAGAAGAGCAGCAGAGGGCCTTTGCTGAGTTACAGTCGGCGTTGACGAGCTCGCCAGTTTTGGGATATTTCCAGGCTGAATCAGAGACACAAATCCACACGGACGCTAGTGGATATGGTATAGGGGCGGTTCTAGTACAGATTCAACGGGATGTAGAAAAGCCTATTGCTTACGCTTCTAGAACTTTATCCCCAGCGGAGTCCAATTATTCAACAACCGAAAAGGAATGCCTGGCAGTAGTGTGGGCTGTGACTAAATTTAGGCCTTACATTTTCGGACGTAAATTTTCTGTAGTAACTGATCACCATTCACTCTGCTGGCTCACAAATCTGAAGGACCCTTCCGGACGATTAGCGAGGTGGTCTTTGCGCTTGCAGGAATGCGACTTTGAGGTTCACTTCAAAAATGGCCGAAAACACAGGGACGCCGACTGTCTGTCGAGAAACCCTTTGCCAAATTCTGAACCTGATTCTTTTGAAGAGATTCCTTGCCTGGCCTCTTTTACATCATTCGAGAGGGAGCAGAGACAGGACCCAAGGCTAGAGGCTATCAGGAGAGATATCCTCGAAAAGGGAGACGTTAGGGATTTTAAAATAATAGACAACGTTTTATATCGACGCAACTATGACCCTTATGGAAAAACTTGGCTGCTTGTAGTCCCTAAGGCTGTTCGGAGAGATGTTTTGAGGATCTTGCACGACGCTCCCACAGCTGGACATTTGGGGTTCGCCAAAACATACGATAGGGTAAGGCGGAAGTTCTACTGGCCTGGGTTGTATCGCAGCGTTCGCCAGTATGTATCGCATTGCAGAGAATGTCAGCGTAGAAAATCACCCCCGTGCCTTCCAGCTGGCCGACTGCAGCCAATTGAACCTCCTCACACGCCCTTCAAAAAAATAGGAATTGATCTTCTTGGACGATTTCCCGTGACAAGAGGTGGCAATAAGTGGATATTGGTTTGCACTGATTACTTGACAAGATTTGCTATCACTAGGGCTCTTCCTAATGCAGAGGCGACTGAGATATCAAGATTTTTGGTAGAGGAAGTTTTCCTGAAGCATGGTTCCCCTCGTAGTATGATTAGCGATAGAGGAAGGTCCTTTTTGTCCCATCTGGTAAAGGAAATCAACACCTTATGTCAAACTAAACACCTGATCACTACAGCTTATCACCCGCAGACGAATGGTCTAACAGAGCGGTTCAACAATATGTGGATATTTATTACCACATATAACAATATGTGGTATTTGGCGGATATGCTGTCGATGTATGTGGATGCTGAGCAGAGGAACTGGGACCAGGTTCTCCCCTATGTGACGTTTGCATACAATACTGCTAAACAGGAGGCGACTGGATTTAGCCCTTTCTTTCTGGTGCATGGCCGCGATGTGGAAACACCTTTGGACGCAATTCTCCCTTACCATCACGAGGATATGCCGTCTAGTGAGTTTGCTGGAGAGCTGGTGTCACGAGCGGAGGAAGCCAGAAATATCGCTCGATTACACATACAGCGGTCTCAGGCGTTGGACAAACACAGGTATGACGAAAGGCATCGCCCGGTGTCTTACAGCCAGGGTGAACTGGTATGGGTATTCACTCCTATTAGAAAAGTGGGAAGATCGGAAAAACTTCTAAAACGGTACTTTGGACCATTCCGTGTCACTCGTCAACTTTCAGAAGTCACTTACGAAGTGGAACCCTACGAAACAGAGGGTCGGAGAAAGAAGGCACGGGACATCGTGCATGTGCTGCGGATGAAGCCCTACAGGGATCCTGATCTGCAGATGGGGGATGTCTCGGATTCTGATCCTCGGAGACGATCTTTGGAGGTTGTTGAGACCGGACCTCAGCCTGGTACCCTTAAGGAATACTCTGGGCCTACCACATGACGTCGAGCCAGGGTTCAGCGAGACGCAGAAGCCTCTTAAGGGGGAGGAAATGCCACGGGGTTCGAGTCCGGTGTTGGGTTCGACTCCAGTGTTGGGTTAGACTCCGGTAAAGGGTTCGAGTCCTCTTGCAGGAAGGTGTGTGCCGTTCGGGAGAAGATTCAAGCTGATGATTGGAAGTATGGGTTTCGTCATCACTTGGAGAGGTTATATATGTGTGGTCATTCTTCAGGAAGGGGGATTTTTGCTAATGCTGTTTCGTTTCTGTTAGCTTTTACTATTTTTACTAATTTATCTTTTAAGCTTTTTAAATGTTTTAAAGTTGTAATAAACCTATTAATTTGAATTTGGCCTACATCTCTTTTCACCGTCTCAATAGTTTATAGGAGCCAAACTTAGAAATTTTACTTTTGATGGGCGAAATCAGTTTTTAACCTATATTATCTCAAATTGTAAGCTTTTTTTAGTAAAAATTTAGCTAGACCAGTGGTTCCCAACCTGGGGGCGATCGCCCCCAGGCGGGCGATTTGTGTTATCAAGGGGGCGATAAATAAGGGAGGGGCGATTGGGAGGCGATGGGTATTTAAAGGGGGAAAATAAAATAGTACTGTATGACAGACTGTATTCAGACTTAATGTACCCAAATTAGTTAAAACCCTGTTTCTTAGGGTCAAATTTCCAAAAATTTTCTGGGGGAGGACCCCCGGACCTAAAATTGCTTTTTTGTTTACACTTTACTTCAAATTAAAATAAGACATACAATGAGAATGAAAAGGGGGCGATAGGTGTTAGTCAACCCCTAGAAAGGGGGCGATGGGCTACAAAAGGTTGGGTACCACTGAGCTAGACTGAGAGATATTTGGTTGTAAGGATGCTAACTAATATTCAGTGGTCCAGTGTTGCCATACTACAAAAAGTTTAGCTAGGTCGAGGTTTGTCCAAGTTTAGTGTAGGTCCGAGGTACACTACTTTCCTCTATACAGGAACTATAGTTCAACAGAGTCGCCCTTTAGATATGAGGAAACAATTAACTCAAGAAAATGAAAAGATAAAAAAAATCTTCCGCTTCATAATCATCTGAAGAACCGCCTAAAGCCGGTACGTTGAGATGAAAGTATGAAAACACTTAAACCATCCTTGACTAAGCAGTTCGATCTCATCTAAAACGCTATCAGAGGTTTTGCTATCTCTCGAATATTAGAGAAACGCCCAGGTGCGTAGCAGTATCACCATTACCAGTGAGGTAGTGTTTTTTATCGCATAACAGAAATACTGTTTCGCGTAACAGCGTTTTTATCTCCTAAAATTACTGAGACAAAAAAAATTGATGGTGATTTGCTCAGAGTTGCCTAGCGTTTCCCAGGGGTGCAGAAAAATGTTTAGAATCAATATTTTCTTAGAACGCAATTTGTTTTGCGCTACTGACATTATTCCATCAAGTTTTGATAAAATAAGCTTAGTGCTCAAGCAATTTTTCAACCGCCACACCATCAATCAGTGGAGCAACATTAATAAAAAATTAATTTTTTACTAAAGTCTTTGATGTTCATTAACATTTTATATTTTTCTAATTGGTTTCATAAAATTGAGTAATTAATAATAGTAATCTTTATTGACAAATAATAGGAAGAAACACATAAAATAATCAGTAATTCCTAGATATTTTTAGCAAAAAAGGGTATTGGAAATTGGAATAAGTCCTTTTTTCTACTAAAAAATGGGTTTAAATTTTGCTGTATCAAATAGCCCTGCTTTATTACTGTTATTATTATTATCATATGGTTATTATTATTACTCGTTAACAAGGCTTATGACAATATTTTTGTATCGAAGAGTGACTTAAAATTATTCCTTAGCAACCCTTTCCTTAAAATTTTAGTGTACTCAAATTTTAACTTTTGAGAATAATACTATTCTTGACTAAAGGGGGATTTTAGGGTCTACTATTCCATGAAATATTTTGAAAATTGCCTCTTAAAACTAGGGTAGAGATGTGGTTCATTTTTGGACGTTTGGGTTCGGAACCCTTTGGGTGACACCCGGGACGAACCATCCCTTAATAAGGAACTTGCATGATTTTTTTTACTTTTTTAATCTATTCTTCACGCAAAAATAAGCCACTACACAAAATTTGAGGCCGATTGAAAAAATTTTCGATTGCAAAAAAAATTATCAAAAATCGTCTTTTTCAAAGTGCCCGAAAACGCTTAATAGCATGCATAGTGACGTCACAACACATAGACTTAGCCTAAAATGTTTGCCTTGGATTTCTAACCGTCACCAGAACTGTCTAGCTAGAAGGTAAATATTTATTAAAACACTCATAGGACTCTTCATAAAAAAGAAATCATCAACTAAAACATAGAAATTCAATTTTGATTGCAATTTGGCCCAATGGAATTCTACGTCACTGTGCATGCAAACACACTTGGCGTTTTCAGTCACGTGTTTTTTTTTCGATTTTTAAAATAAAACATTTAATTACTTGTACACTTTTTTGAAAAATTGACTAAATATTTCATTTTACCATATTAAAAATATACGGAACACTTGAATGTTTATGAAAAACTGACACATGCAAGTTCCTTTCATCAGGGGCCATCCATAAAGTACACGAGGTCAAAAAGGGGGGGAGGGGTTTGGAAAAATATCACCAAATCTCACCAAGGGGGAGGGGGGGTCGATTAAAATCTGACGTCAACGTTAGAAATTATACGATTTTCTTTTTTTAAGTATGAGAAAGGATAAGATACTGCAAATTATTTTTAAAAAGTTGTAGATAAATCTCACTTGGGGGGAGGGGGGGTCCAGCAAAATCTCACTAAATCTCACCAAGGGGGGATCCAGATTTTGGAAAAAACACCTCACGTAATTTATGGATGACCCCTCAAGTTTATGGGGATCGGGGTTGAACGCGAACAGGGCTATATCATTTCAGTTTTTGCTTGGAGACGGCGATACTTTTGGGGTTCTTTTTATATATTGAGTTAATTCAGATAGTTTTATATATTGAGTGAGTTCTTCATAACGTTGGCAACACACTGAGGTTTTTGCTCCATCTCCTTTAGTTTTAAAATTAATTTTTTTACCTTCTTATTTCACCGCTAGGGGCGCTGTAAGTCATCTCAATTTATTCTCCAGGGTCACTTACCTAGGGGTAGACCTTACTTCCGTGACCCTAGGCAGTGGCGGATACAGGGGGTGGCACTCTGATGAGTAAAAACCCAAATTTTACAGGTCTAATTTCAAAATTTTTTCTGGGGGAGGACCCCCATACCCATACCCCCCATTAGTATCAACATGGGGTATTCAGTGTTTATTTTTAGGAAATCCCCAAAATTTTGACATTTTGGGTCAAAAAGTAAAGGTAACAGTCAGGCCCGTATTTAGGGTTTTTGCCGCCCTGTGCATATCGATACATTGCCGCCCCCCTCTATTTCATTTCCTGTTTCAAGAAAATACCCCTCTTGTTTCTTTTAAAAGTCTACTGCTTAAAGGTGGGGTCTTAACCTTTTGAACCAAAATATCAAAATGTTGTTTTTTTTTAAAAAAGAGTATCATGTAAGATCGCCTTGTGGTACCACTGGGGGGTATGGGGGTCCTCCCCCGGAAAAAATTTTGAAATTCGACCCTTAAAAGTAGGGTTTTAACTCGTTTTGAGAACCTTTTTAGGTTCATCACTTTTACCTTTTAACACAGAATGTCAGGGATTTCCTCAAAAGTGTCACGCAAAATTATCTGGTGGTACCATGGGGGGTCTGGTGGTCCTCCCTCAGAAAAAATTTTGAAATTTACTTGTAAAAGTAGGGTTTTAAATCATTTTGAGAACTTTTTTGGTTCATCCCTTTTATCTTTTGACACAAAATTTCAGGGATTTTCTCACGGAGTGTCACGGAAAATTTCCTTGTGAACCGCAGGGGGGTATGGGGGTCCTCCCGCAGGAGAAATTTTGAAATTTAACCTGTAAAAGTAGGGTTTTAACTCATTTTAAGAACATTTTTGGGTCTAAGAGGGGACACTCTCCAGAGTGCCCCCCTTGGATCATGCTTGTTTGGGGGGGGGATTTTGGGACTGGGATTTTGGGTGGCGGCAGATTGTTGTAATCTGCCGCCCCCCAAAATTTTGCCGCCCTGTGCTATATAGCACATTGCACTAGCCTAAATACGGCCCTGGTAACAGTGTTGAAAAGTGCCCCCCTTAGACTCAAAATTTTTCTAAAAATGAGTTAAAACCCTACTTTTACACGTCAAATTTCAATTTTTTTCTGGAGGAGGACCCCCATACCCACAATGGTACCACAAGGGGATCTTGTCCGGAAAAGTTCCCCCTTGGAGCCGTGCTGGATCCGCGCCTGACCCTAGGACACGTTGATACTAAATAAAAGCCGCGAAACGGACTTTTGAAACACCCTGTATAGTAGTGTATAAGTTGAAAATGGAACTGCCATTAATTTTTCAAAACTTATCTGTGAATTAAAGGAGGCATAAAAGCGATAGTGAAAGCGAAAATCACTGGATTACAATCCTTAAAACTTCAGCATGAGTAAGCAAAGATAACGGATTCCTAAACTTGATGCGGTAATTTTATCTGCGAGATACTTAAATAAGCCTAATACATCTCTTAAATTTCCCACTTATAAGTGCGTATAACTATATATGGGATATAACTATAAGACTGTATACATTCTTATTAGTTAGAATATTAGAATTCGTTATTAATAAATAGTTAGTTAGAATTCGTTATTAATAAATACGCATCTGGATATCACGCTACACCCATAATACGGAAATTTGTATATTTTATTTACATTAAATTTTAAATTATTTGAATAAAAATAAAACTTACGAAAAAAAATTACTTTTTCAACATAAAGTCTACAAGAGCAACACCAAAAAAACCTCCACATCTCACCTTTAAAAGCATCTTCTTTACTTGTATACACTGCTTGGTACTACAGTTTCATCCGTTATTGCTTGGAATCTAAGCTTGGCGGCCCCAAAAGCAGCTTATTTAAGTTCAACAATTTAGAAACCGTAACTCATATTGAAAACCTGAAACCAAAACTTAGATCTAGCGCATTTGTTTGTTGATTCAGGTTGCTAATCGACGTTCCTTGAGAGGGAAAAGTCGTAACGGTTTGGCTATACTTTAACAGCACATAAACATCTTAAAATAATGACGAAATTGGCAACTTGTGGGGCATTGCTCTGATCTAACCAACATAAAATTGGCCAACTTTAAAAAATGAGGTTAAACATTATTTTCTAGGGAAATTTACAAAACTTTTCTGGAGGAAATCCCCAGTTTTACAAAAATGTTTTCCATAAATCTAATGTTCGCTAAAAACGTATACTATAATCTTCACACTATAGCAAATAACATTCGTCACTCTGTCGCTAGAAAAGTTCCATGTTAAAGACTCCTCCCGCATGAAAAATATTATCATGATGGTGCTTGGTGCAAAAGAAGCCTGATTACTTTTACGGCCCGGCATCACTTAAGGCGGAAACAAATTGGAGCCGAGCGGCGTAAGCGAACAGCCACGAACACGCTCTGCGCACGCGCAACTCGGAGGCGCTAATGCGCAGAGCGTGTTCGTGGCTGTTCGCTTACGCCGCTCGGCTCCAATTTGTTTCCGCCTTAAACCACTGTTTCGGACATCAAGGGCGGATTTCATTTCCGAAGGGTTCAGAGATGATTTTTAAAAATAAATGTAACCATGGAGAATTGCAGAATCTCTTAAAATTCAAAACATGCTATTTCAATTTATTAAAAATTCTATCCTGTTTCCAAAAATACGCTTGTCTTTTCCCACAAACTTTTTTAAGGTAATTATGAAATATTTTAATACAGAAAGCTCCTAACAATGTGACGTCACAAGTCACATGTGTCTCTTGGAAATGTGGGAAACACCGTTTCCTTAACGTCACAAGCTGTTTCATTAAAATAAGCCATCATTTAAAATAAGCTATTTTTAATTGCAAATACTAACTTAAAATTTAGGGCTTTGGGAGGGAAATTAAAATGTTTTTTGGAGGTTTTAAGCCATTCTGAACACATTAAGATTTAAAAAAAATGAGTGCAATTATCCACTGGCACATTTAATTTCACACCTAAAAATGATAAATAGTAATAGTATACATGGCACTCTAATCGAAAAAGGTTCGTCATCGATCCCTGCTACAGCCCCTCATATCCATGGGCGGATTTATGGGGGCATAGGGGAGCACAATGCCCCTCCTTACTTCTTTTTTTTCCAATTTCAAAAGGAAAATCATGTTTCCAAAGCCTTCAGCGACAGCTTGCCCCTCCCAGGGTCCAAGCGCCGATCCAGCAGTGCTCCAAGAGAAGAGGGCACTTTTGGAGGATCACCTCTTCCTTAGACAAAATTTTACTTTTCTCTCCAGACATCCCGATTAAATTTATTTTTTACCCCCTGTTTGCTAAACAGTAGGAACAAAACAATGTTTCTGGACCTATGATCGTGATCTGAACATTGAACCTTGTAATTGTCTTTTAAGAGTGCAAATTTATTTCAGGCGGTAAATAACCCATAATAAGTTATTAAAATAATAACCCATAATAAGTTATTTATTTTCGATCAGCACAAGTGCTTGATGAACGAAAAAGTTTGAACAATTTGAGGAAACTAACCATCTAACCTGAGGTAAAACAATGGGTCAAGTTTATAATAAAAGATAAAAGACTGAACATTTTCGGTCTTTCAGAGCTTACTTTCTTCTTTCTCTTTTTTACGCCTTTTTTCCTTTCTCTAACCTTTTTTTAGCCCAATAAGGAGGGAGCACTTTCCCTTGGATTCGCGTCTTCCAGGATCCACCACCGCCTATGCTTTTATCGAAGGGTTCCCCTTATGATTGATTGACATATCCAACGTTTTCGTGCGACGCGATTTACGCATTAACTGATGCCTATCATTGATTGGTTCTTGACGCTTTTACGTAATGATCTATACCAGGGATGGCGAACCTATGGCACGCGTGCCACTGGGTGGCACGCGACCGGTATTTCGGTGGCACGCGACATTCACTAAAAATGACACAAAAAAACTTTAGTACTACCAGATCCCCAAAACCAGATTCAGAAAACTTTTTAGCTAGCTGAAATGAAATTCAAAACATTTTCGGGGGAGGACCCCCGAGCCCCCACTCACCTTTTAGGTGCCGTTTGGCCGTTCAAATATTACGTAACAACATTTTCTTAGTCATTTTGGACTCCCTCCTCCCCTTTTGTCAGCAAGGTAAGCAAATCCCAACCGCCCTTATAATAATTACGTAAGGAAACTGACATTAAGCCGTTAGAAAACAAAATCATGGATGCAAAAGGAGCCTGATTACTTTACGCAAAAGGGGGCATATAAGGGGGGGCGAAGGGGCCCGGCCCCCCTCCGAAATTCGGACAAGGTATACCAAAACAAGTTAAAACCCAGTTTCTTCGGGTAAAATTTTGAAACATTTTTTGGGGGAGTGCCCCCAACCCAAACCCCCCTTTTCTACTTCAAACTTTTTTTATAATACTCATGAAAATCAAAATCCTTCCTAAAAATGTCCGAAATTCGGACTTAGATGCACCAAAAACTTGTTTAAAACCCTGTTTTTAGGGTCAAATTTCCAAAAATTATCTGGGGAGGACCCCCAGACCCCCTTTACTTGGAACTTCATTATTAAAATTTTTTCTTAGATTAAATTCTAGAAAATGCCAATTCTACCTAAAATGTATTAAAAATCTGCATTAAACCTATTAAAGATGCATGGGAGGGACTGAGGAATAATTTTTGGCCCCTCCCGAAATAAATTTCTATATACACCACAGACTTTACGGCCCACCACTCACCACTTGAGCACTTGAAGTTAGAAACTCCTGTTCTAAGCTATCGACACTCAAAGGAGGATTTCATTTTCCAAGGGTTTAAAGATAATTTATTAAAAAATAACAAGTGGCACACTTGACACCTGAAAATTATAAACCGTAATATAAATGGCACACTGGTCGAAAAAGGTTCGCCATCCCTGATCTATACCAAACCAATAACAGACTTGATGCACAAATAACGTCGCTCGACAAAGCTGCCTGTCAATCAACCTAACCTAGTATTAAAAAAAATAAGTAAAAAAAGATTTTTTAAAAAACGCTTTTATTGAAATGTTCTAAAAGGTCAAAAATAATTTTTTCGGTTTGACAAATAATTTATTGGGAAGTAGAAAATATCTTTTTGGTAAGTAAAAAAACTGATTTTCTAATCACTAAAAATAAAAGCGTGGGCGCTAGTAATTTTTTAAATTTAAATTTTTTTACAGGACAGTAACAGTAACATCCCTGACGAACGGGGATTCGAACCCCAGACGTACGGCTTTGCAGTTAGATGCTCTTACCACTAGGCCATTACGTCGGCATTTATGTATAACTTTATATAAATAAAAATACCTAATAGAGAATTTAAAGTGAATCCATCCCACTCAAAACTCATGAATGAGAAATTTGTAAATTTAACCTCATAGAACATAGAATAAAGAAGTTAGAAAAAATAGTGAATAAAGAATTACTAGCGCCCACGCTTTTATTTTTAGTGATTAGAAAATCAGTTTTTTTACTTACCAAAAAGTTATTTTCTACTTCCCAATAAATTATTTGTCAAACCGAAAAAATTATTTTTGACCTTTTAGAACACTTCAATAAAAGCGTTTTTTAAAAAATCTTTTTTTTACTTATTTTATTTTCTACTTTTTAGTCATGGTACTTTTTAACAAAAACTCACAAGAAAAAATGTATTTATTTCAACCATATTTAATGTTATGTTAGAATGGAATTTTAGTTTCATGTATAACAAAAATTTTTCACATATCTGACAAAGTAGAACAATCCTCTGACGACTCTGCAGGACAATCAACTCCAAAGTTAATTAAAATCTATTTAATTTTGCTGGGTACGTTTACGTCATAATATCAGAGCTGAGCAAGAAAAATACCTCGCACAAAGAATATATATTCCTGGCATCCGCTCAATCGCCGATGAAATCCATCGTTAGGGGGCATCCATAAATTACGTGAGGTGTTTTTTCCAAAATCTGGACCCCCCCCTCCCCCCTTGGTGAGATTTAGTGAGATTTTGCTGGACCCCCCCTCCCCCCCAAGTGAGATTTACCTACAATTTTTTATAAATAATTTGAAGTATCTTATCTGTTTCTCATACTTAAAAAAAGAAAATCGTATAATTTCTAACTTAAAAAGTTGACGTGAGATTTTAATCGACCCCCCCTCCCCCCTTGGTGAGATTTGGTGAGATTTTTCCAAACCCCTCCCCCCCCTTTTTGACCTCACGTAATTTATGGATGGCCCCTTATCAAAAAGATTCACAATAAAAAGAAAGCATTCAATAAAATAAAAAAAAACAATCGTAAAAAACTCAGAATTAGTGTGTGTGTATCAAGGAGCAAACAGTACCATCCAGTCTTTTCAGTAGTCAATAAATTATAAAAGTACATATTTTTCTTCTCGGCGATTTTCGGCGATATTTTCGGCGATTTCTCGCTCTTCTGGCGATTTCTTTCTCGCGGTTATTATCTTAAATCGCTAATTATCTTAATTGTTAATTGGAAGGTAAAAAATCACGTTTTGAAGATTAAATATTGTAGTTATATACCTAGTATATTATCTTACAGGTTTTGGGAGCCATTGGCTTCACGGAAGTGTCTCAAATATGAATTAAAAGGATAACTAAAAACACTCGTTAATTACCTAAATTACGGAGGTTTTGACTAGTTGATGATTGAATATTTCATTGTCATCGAGTTTCCACCACGGTGCAAAGTTTCAGAACTTTATATCGTTTGGAAGTGCCTGAAATATTATGTACAAGAATCCAGAAAGAAAAAAAGTGATTAATCGTCTATAATTATCGTAATTAGTGGGCAATTTTCGTTTTGACTTTTGAATATGATGAAGTTATGCCTTATAAACAATTGTGCACGGTTTAGGGAGAATAGCCCCTTGGGAAAGGTCTCAAATTCTGGTTTTTCTGTTAATTAAAAATACTCGTTAATTAACTTAATCCTTTGGTTGTTTGACTCGATAATGGTTGGATATTGAAGTGTCATGAGAGTTACACCGATTCGGGGCCCTGACATATCGGGAAGTGCTCGAAAATCGAGTTTTAAAATTCCACCCGTAAAACACGCCGCCAAAAGCAAGTAGAATAAAAGCGTTTAACAAGATCGCACCTCCGAGAAAGGGCCCTTTAAACAACCTTGGATGGAGGGAAAGAAAGTTTCATTATTTTCCAGAAGGTTTTCTGTTTCTCCCCTTTACAGTTATCTCACTCACTTACAAACTGATATCATTCTAACAAACTCTTATCGTGTTGACATGGATGCAGAAAATACTCGTCCCTTTATCACTTTTCAAAGGTATCCACTCAAGATAGAGTTACGGTTTTTCTATAGGATTTCGTTTCTGATACCCTCTATTGATAAAGCAAAATAATTCGATTCAGAAAAGCAGTCATTCAAAACCCGATCTCCACAATTTGTTTTCGGTTCTGGAAGAGACTAATCTCATCTCAAAAGATAATAGTAACCACGTGACATAAAACAGAAGTTTAAAATCCGATAAAAACAATTTTTTTTTCAGATAACCTGGTTGGTTGTTATAATCATAGAGGTTATTATTTAGCTTGTTATATAACAGTAACAATATTTTGTATTGCGTGGGAATATTAACCACCTGGAATACACCCAAATTAATACCAATTGCATTAATTTTCTGAGTAGCAATTATATAACAATACTTTTTAACAACATAATGTCTTCATTTTTTGCTGAACACATATTTATCTGCAATCCAGTAATGAAAAATTCTTTTTTTACAGATATATTTAAAAAGCTACAGTTCTGTAACATCATCAACTATAATCAGTTTTGAAACAGAAAATCTCCAATTTATTTAAATACGAATTTCATCTGTAATTCAGGATCACAATCTTCGGGCAAAAGCGGGTCCACCAGATTTTCGGGGGGGGGGACATATCGGAGGTTATGTAATACTTTCCAAATTTTCAGGGCTCCCAGAAATTTTTTTTATCTTTTGCATCGCTAAGTGTTTTTAAGCAGCTTTTTAGGAGTATATATTAACTTCAAACATTATATTAAATTTACAATTAATTTAATTTTACAAACACAAATTTTACAATATAAGCTCCAAGCGAAAATAGGGGTCTGGGGATCCCCCCCAGAAATTTTTTGAAAATTTGCCTCTTAAATACATGTTCTAGCTCAGGGGTGGCCAACCCAAATGATGTTGAGGGCCACTTTGGAAAATAATATATAAGGGGGCATCCATAGATTACGTGAGGTCAAAAAGGGGGGGAGGGGTTTGAAAAAATCTCACAAAATCTCACCAAGGGGGGAGGGGGGGTCGATTAAAATCTCACGTCAACTTTTTAAGTTAGAAATTATAAGATTTTCTTTTTAAAGGAATACACACAGATAAGATATTGCAAATTATTTTTAAAAAGTTGTAGGTAAATCTCACTTGGGGGGAGGGGGGTCCAGCAAAGTCTCAATCTCACCAAGGGGGGAAGGGGGTCCAGATTTGGGAAAAAACAAAACGCCTCACGTAATTTATGGATGTCCCCTAAAATTTTGGGATATTAGGTGCACAGAATGACAGTGAAGTAAATTGAATAAACTAGGTATAAATTAGGGAGTTTCTTAGATCAGCGGTTCTCGAACTGTGCTCCGCGGAGCCGGCTCCGCAAAGCATTCCCAGGGGCTCCGCGAAGAAATTTGAAATAAATACATTTGTTAATAATTTCTAATTTGCATTGCTCTGAAATGTTTTATAAATAACTTTCTACAAGGTGTTTCTTGTGTTACGAATTTTAATCTTTAGTTTCTGGTTTTAGCGGAAGATGGCAGCAGGAACGTTTAAATTGTATTACTGCGCTGCATCTTCTGCGCATGGGGTTTACGATTGATTGACTTTGGATTGTATTGTTAGATTTGAATGTCGTGCATGCTGTGATGTTGGATTTCAATAAACGTTAAGTTTTATTACTCCTCGTCTTGTCCTCTTGGCCTTTCCCTCATGAAGTTAACACATCAGAAGTGGGATGTACCAGTCTACTAGGTAGAAGTATTGATGTCAAGTATTGAAGTAGAAGTATTGATGTATAGGTATTGAAGTATAAGTTTTTGCTTTAGAAGTATGGCGTACTTAGCAAAAGGGAGAAAGTGTGATTTGTTGGAGTTGGCCGAGGAAATGGGCGAGGTTGTTCCTGAAAAATCTTCGCTTCTCGATATAAAATTGATCATTACCAAAAGTAAAGGATATGATGAATCCTTCGTTAAAGATGTACTGTTCCGAATTATCGATGATAGAATTAGAAAGGAGAAGGAGGATAGGGAATACGAGCTTGAGAAATTACGTATTGAAAAAGGTCGCGTGTTTGAGGGAAGTAGGAGGTCTGTAGATCTTAGGAATTTTATTCAAAAGTTTGATTTGAAGGATGGAGATATTGCGTCTTTCTTGGTTCTGTTTGAGCGGCAATGTAAAAGTGCAGATATACGATTGGAGGATTTTGTGTTTCATTTATTGGGACTTTTGCCATTGGAAATAACTCAGTTGATTGTTCGAGAATCAGAGTTAAATGCGAATGATTACAATTTTGTGAAGAAATTATTGTTGAGGAAATTTAAATTGGGTCCTGAAAGCTTTCGTCAAAAGTTTGTAAATCACACTCGAGAGCCAAAAAGTACGTGGGCTGATTACACTTTCGAGTTGCGTAATTTTTTTGATGAGTGGTTAGCTGGTTTGGATATTAGGGATTTCAATTCGTTAAAGGAACTTATTGTAACTGATCAATTGAAAAAGCATGTTCCGAGTGCTATGCGAGAACATTTTATTGATTATTGGCCTAAGTTCACAAAAGCGAACGATTTGGCAGAACGATTAGATGAGTACGAAAGTGTTCGATCTGGAATGAAAACTATTTTTGAAAACAAAAACCTTAACCCTAATTTTGATCATGGTGGGAGGTTTTCGCATCTGAATTATAGGTCGGAAGGCCGCGATTTCCAGGAAAGAGAGAGTTACAGGCATTTTGAAAAGCGTAGAAGTTTTGAACCGTCAGTAAGAAATGAAAACGGGGAATTTAAGTGCTTTAATTGTAGTGTTTATGGTCACATTGCTAGAGATTGCCCGCAACCGAGGAGTATTGGGCAAGAGCGCATCCAGCGATCTAGTAAAACTAACGTCGATCGAAGAGAGGAGAGTAATAACATATCGGTGGGACAGGATGATTTGAATAAGAGAACTGCAGTGACCCCTAATAATTATATAAAAGATGCTTATATTTATGGCTTCAAGGTTTCAGCTTTGGTGGATACGGGGAGTAGCAGCTGTCTTTTGAAAGAAAGCGTTGCATTAAAATTAAATCTCAATTTGGAGTCTGATAGCAGTGAGTTATTTGGGTTTGGTAATCAAAACAATCCAGTGACAAGGGCTATAGGAAAAACTGTTGTTAATATACGGGTTGATGATGTAGTTGGAAAATTAATTACCTTACTTGTTGTAAAGGATGATTCTCAACCGTATGATTTGATTCTGGGTAGGACGTGGATTGACCTGCCCCATATAGCGTTTGCGCGTGTTGGGGGTGCCTTAAGATTTGGCTACGCAAATAATGATATTTTTGCAAAGATCCAAGTAAACAGGGATGAGAAAAAGGTTAATTTGGTTAGAGTTAAAACCAAGGTGGAGATCAATGTGGTTCGTAGTGAAAAGACCCCTATTCAAACGGAAGAAGTTGAAATTGATTCGTCCTTGGGGAGCAATGAAAAGAGTGAACTCCTGGAATTATTGAACAAGTACAGAGACTGCTTTGCGTTGAGTACAGACGAATCGGGCTGCACGGACGTATGCAAGATGGACATCAAGGAAGTAGACGGAAGTAAACCGGTGTGCCAGAAACCGTACAAGATCAATTCTGAAGAGAGGAGGAAAATCAAGGACAAATTTCCGTTGCCGAAGATTGACGACATATTGGAATGTCTTGGAGGAAGCAGAGTCTTCACAACCTTGGATCTGGCTGGTGGATGTTTACAAGTACCCTTGACCGAAGAGACCAAGCTTCAAACCGCCTTCGTTACGCCGGATGATACGGGTCAGTTCGAGAAGATGGTTTTTGGGTTAGCAAATGCCCCGTATGAATTTCAACGAAGGATGAGCTCCATGATGGATGGAAAAGTCCATGTGTTCCAACGAGGAGTAACTTGAGTCAACTAGGGGGGAGCTCCGTTGCTGAAGGATGGCCGAGCGAAGTCCAAGGCGATCCTGAGAAAACCTAAGCAGTGACTTTTGAGAACTTTTCTAGAACTATAGACTGTGGAGGATTTTTAGTAATTGATTTAGAATTTAATTTTGGTTACAATTGTCTTGAGAGTGATTTTTATGTTGCTAGTTTCAGATTGAAGTATTTTAAAAGTATTTACTATTCGTAATTTTTTTAATGAGTGATTCGAATTTTAGTATTTGATTATATGTATATATGATAATTAAGAATTAATCGGGGGATTAATGGGTCAGTCTGGCCGAATGTTACGAATTTTAATCTTTAGTTTCTGGTTTTAGCGGAAGATGGCAGCAGGAACGTTTAAATTGTATTACTGCGCTGCATCTTCTGCGCATGGGGTTTACGATTGATTGACTTTGGATTGTATTGTTAGATTTGAATGTCGTGCATGCTGTGATGTTGGATTTCAATAAACGTTAAGTTTTATTACTCCTCGTCTTGTCCTCTTGGCCTTTCCCCAGTGAAGTTAACACTTGTTTAGAACTTATTTTTGCTCCTTCCTACCCAAATTTTTTAGAGCTCTAAAATCACCCTTAAATTTAAGTGGATTTGGTGTGGAGCCTCCAATGAAGTGGGCTCTGTGGATTTTAGTTTTTATTTCTAATTTTAGTTTTTATTTCTAATTTCAGTTTTTATTTCTGATTTTTGTCTTTTTTTCAAGTATTTTTTGGTTTACCAAAACAAGTTAAAACTCTGTTTTTTAGGATGAAATTTCCAAAAATTTTCTGGGGGATGTACTGTACACCCCACTCTTTTATACTTGCAGCTTTATTACTCAACACTTTTTTTATTAAGTTCAGCAAAATCATAATCCTACCTTATGAATGTATGTATGCAGTGGTATGTATGTATGTATGTATGCAGTGGTGTATATAGGGGGACGAGGGGGCCCTGTATCCCCATAGGAAATTCGGACTACGTATACCAAAACAGTTAAAACCATATTATTTAGGGTCAAATTTTCGAAATTCTTCTGGGGCCCCTATTGTACTTGAAACTTTATTATTCTCAATTTTTTAAAATACGTTCGTTAAAATAAAAATACTACCTAAAAATGAAAGTCCGAAATTTGGACTATGATGTAAAAACAAGTTAAAAACTTTTTAAATCAGTGTTTCCCAACGTGGGGCGCGCGCCTCACGTTGGGAAACATGATTTTCCAGGGGGACAATTTGAAAATTGTCAATTCATTGCTCCCAGGTGAGGCATGGACCCCAAGGTTTTATTTAATTTCCAATTAGGATTTTTGAAAAAAAAATACATGGGGGGCATGGAAAATTTAGGAAGGCTGCGGTGGGGCATGGACTGAAATAGGTTGGGAAATACTGGTTTAAATAAAGATCATATTTCACAAAATGTTCTGGGTAGGACCCCCAGACCCCCTATCGAACTTGGAACTTAATTAATCACAACTTCTCTTGCATTAAATTATCTTAGATGCAAATTCTACGTTAAACCTGTTACGCATGGGAGGGGATGAGGAATAATTTTGGACCCCTCCCGAAATGAATTTCTATATACGCTACTACATTTATTATGCTTTTATTTCTTGTATCAATGGGTTTTATGTAATTTGCTTTTCATACCTTGAAAAATTATTTTTGGAAAAGGGATCCGCAAAGAATTTGTATTTTAAAAAGGGCTCCGCAACATAAAAAGTTTGGGAACCCCTGATCTAATATTTCAAATATATTTAAATGAAATGCACTCATTTTAACCATAAACGGATCACAGCTGTTTCAAAACGTGGTATGGTTAAAAATATACATTTCCGATTGTTTATATAGGAGATACAAGCGTCCTTTTATTTCTCTATAAAAAGCGCGCCTGCTGGAAGATTAATGATGGGATAAAAATTTTAAATAGGTGTTTTAATTTTTCGGTAGATATTAGTCCGTCGACCTCGGCCGCGCCGACGCAGCCACCAGCCACAGCCACGGTATTTAGGAAGTACCAATTTTTTCACTTTTTTGATTACAGTAAAATCCCGTTATAACGAACTTCACGAAACCGTAAAATTTCTTCGTTCAAACGGATTTTTCGTTGTATCGGGATTTTACTAAATTAAATAGGTATTTCTATTTGGTATTAGTCCATAGAGAAAGAAAGATATTCTGTACAGATAGTAAATGTCAATCACCATTACAATTTTTTGGGCCATTAAAAAATTAATATTTTAATTTTTCGCTTCGTAAGTGAAAACCGTTGAAAGCCAAGTTGCACTTTGTTTGAAGTTATGCCTTTTTTTTGCTACTCTCTCCCATCGACGATTACATAACGGCAGCGTGCAAGGACGACGCGCTCCTCCGCGACGCACGCAGGAAATCCCGCGGCGAAAAAGTTCAGAGGAGACGAGACACTGGAGGTTTTGTTTTCGGGCGCTCATATTCAAAACGAAACCGAATCCGATACATCTGCAGTTCCTATTTTAGCAGCGGCGTTGGGGCAGAAATCAATTTTCAATTAGCCCACTGAAATTAGTGTGGAGCTGTAGATAAATTGCATCATAGCAGCTTTTTCAACGGTTTTCAATTCGAAAAGGCCTAAATTATAAAATAAAATCAGTCCATAGAATTTTTTTTCCGTTAAAAATTCCCGAAAATTTTTAAAAAATCCATAACAATAAAAGAGACATAGAGATTAGATGAGTTCAACCTAAGTATTTCATTTCAAGTGAATATTTCATAAAATTTTTTAGTAGTGACGACCAAATGACAGGTCCAAAATAGGGCCATAACACTAAAAAATATTTTAAATTTTTTTAAATTAAAATTTTTTTCGTTAAATAGGAGCTATCCATTGTAACCCAAAACCCATCTTAAAATAGATCCGCTAGTAATAGTTCTGTAAACTGTCCGTAAAAGAGTTTTAATAACGTTTCAAAAGTTCCAAACTTAATTCAATGCAGAAATAGAAAGAACAGAGGAAGTTCTACTTTTGTGAAATAGATATAGATAGCAGCACCAATAACCCAACATAAAAAGCCATAGAAACAGCTATCTTTCATGATAACAGATGGCACCACAGCTACTCTAGAGATCATTCGGCCTCACCTTCACCCCTTCACCATAACCGTGGGTCTCAGGTACCTTTAGATGGCGGCGCCTTACATGTAAGAAAACAAGAGCATATGCGGTTGATTGAGAGTGAAACTGTAGAAATTCTACTTGAAAGTTAAAAACATTTAGAATAGTTTGAATTGCTTTAAGTCTTTTTAAATCCCTAAGTGCTTTTATACTTCAAGGCATGGGCGGATTTAAGGGGGTGCATGGGGATGCAACGCACCTCCAACTTTTTGAGAAAATTCCATTTTTATTGATGCTTTTGTTAAAGTTTTAGCATGTTTTAAAGCCTTAGTTTCTATACTTGTTTTTCTCACATCGGAGTTCTTTGTGCTTTAGAATGACCAAAATGGCCCAAACAGTGCAACCTACCAGACCTACAAATCCGGACAAATTATTTTGGAAGCGAGGAAGGAAGTGAGTTAATTTTTCCAGCAACCAAAACAACCATGTGAGACTTTTTACTACCTATAGCTTGTAGTACTGCGAGTATCGAAATTTTTTTTAAAAAAAGAAAAGGTGTTTTAAAGAATAATACTGATATTGATGCATTGAAAATATTTTTTTATAGTAGCGTTAGGTAGTTCTTAATTCAAATCTATTCATATCGCTATAAATATTATATTTTAAAGCGCGCATTAATACAGTGTTCCTGTCCGTCTGTTGCTAGTTAGGAGTAGCCATTTTGGTTGCGAACAAAGCTGTATTAATTTTCTTACACGATTTAATAATATTTTATCACTCTGAAGAACATTCTCTTGCTAGATTGCTATGTTACAGACGCTTCTACATGCGTACTCATAGCTATGGCCGATCGGAGAAAACTGCAAGGTTTGTTTCGTTTTCGTAATAAAGTAAACGTTTGACTTGCAGTGTTTTTGAAAATGGGTCTTAACAAAATAAACAAAGTGCATTGCATTGTAGATTATTAGGACGGTATATATTACTCTACTCCTTACACTTTTGAAGTTTAATCCTCACATTTTTCATTGCGATCTAGCTTTTTTAATGGGATATAATAATTTCAACCTAGTGTGTTAACAGGACTAGAACTTAATGTTTATTGTTTTCACGCAACCTGAACCCATGTTTCCCTTAATCATTAGATTCACGAGGTTCCCTTAGTCACTATTATAACAAAAATTTATATATTTAACACGCAGTATTTGGTAAAATGCAGTGGTTCGTTATTATTTGTCATTATTAACGACGCCACCATGTCGTTTGATCTGTGAAAAATCTTGGATCTTAAGATTTATGTAAACAATTTGCTTTTCGATAAGTTTTTAAAAATTAACAATCATGTGCTGCTTTTTATTCTTTTATCTACATATGAAAAGAGCTAGAGATCTAAATATTAATAGATCATTCCAGTTTAATGTCAACCTTCAGACCATTTTTTACTTACAACATTTATATTTGGATGAACATAAAAATTTTAAAAATGAAATGCACATAAATATCTGTCATTATACTTATTTCCAATTTTGATACTTTTAAAATAATAAATTATTTGGTAATAACCTACCTGTTTTTATTTTGTTGACATTATTCACCTATGGCGTAGCCAGAAAAAAATTTCAGAGGAGGATGTTGATATTTTGGGAGGGGATATAGGGTATTTTTAGTGGTTTTTTATGGTCAAAAAGGAAATTTCCTGAGTTTCGGGGGGATATATGAGCTGGTTAGGATGAAAGTGGTCTAAGTCCACTGAACTTTGTTTTGTGTAATTGAAGGTTTTCTAAAAACATCTCCAAAAAAAATCAGGATTGCTTATATTTTTACTTTCTGGGTAGGATTTGTCTCTAGCCATGGATACAATTTTTGCTGCAAGACAACTTTTATCGAATTTCAACTGTAAGTGCTTTAAATTGACTTTAATGGACTTAGACCACTTTCATCCTAACAGATTGGCCGGTTTCGGTAGGAAGATTGCTATTGGGATGTAGTAAATACATCACGGGTGACTGGTTTGTACGAAACTTGGTTTTATTGTTCTGTTCCATTGTGATTTTGATGCGTAAGTAAGTTACGAATATTTTGGGTTGCTTGACCACTGGTCAAGATTGCTCTATACGGCTAAAAATCACTATAAATTAATGTAGGGGGTTTCTAATTCATATTTTGTATTTCCTATTGTCATAACAAGTCATTTTAGTTCAGGTTAACCATTGGTCAGTCCGGTTAACTTTTTGCTACTTCTATGCTTTGGTATTGCAGAAGGTCATTAGGGGCTAAAACCAAACGCCTTGAGACGCGAAACATCTTGTCTTGGCCAGTGGTCAACGGACCTGGAAAAAGTTGTAACCTTCCCCCGAACCTAATACAATTTCCCCAAACCTTAGGTATGTATTGCTCCTATGGAACTGGCAGGGGCTTCCCCCGAACCAGGTTCGTAGGTTTGGGCACTTTTTCCAGGTCCGGTGGTCAATCTACTTATTCTAGCCCTACATAGCTCTTCTGACCTTTTCTTTCTGTCTCGTTGTTGTTTTGGAGGTCCCTGAACTTAGGTCAATTCCATTTGACCACTGGTAAATTTTTAATTTTTCAACTTTATAGCTCTTTTTTTTCTGGGACCTTCTTTAACTGCACAATATGCTGATCAATAGGCATAATAATTTTTTTTCCTTGAAACACCAATTAAAAATTTGGTTTTGTATTAATTATTATCAGGTGATAAAATGTTTTCCGAATAGAAAAAGTCAGAGAAAAATCATAAAGCATTATGAAGATTATTTTATATTTCAATGGGTAATTTCTATAAACCAGATGGTTTAGGTAGTGCCGGAGTTAAATTGTTTCTCTAAATTCTATACTATAACACGATAAGCATCAGTGGCGAATCCAGGATTTTGGTCTGGGGGGCTGAGTTTCACAAATAACCTTATTGCTATTATGGGCTGTTCAAATATTAATGTAAGCAACTGAAAGGGGGAGGGGGTTGCCAGTGCCGTAACCAGATTTTTGTGTAGGGGGTTACTCAACATCTTTTCTGGGGTCTAATCTTAGGAATACCAAGTTTTAGGTGAGATGACAGTAAGGTTTTAATTTTGGTGCACTAAGTTAAAAAATTGTGTATATATGTCAACTCGAAGTAAGAGGGGGGTCTGGGGGTCCTCCCCCCGAAAATTTTTGAAAATTCGCCCTTCAAAATAGTGTTTTAGCTCATTTTGAAGCCTTTCAGATTCCACCCAAAGACCACAACTCATTGAAAGCGGCAGAATTTTCAAGGAAAAAAGTTTTTAGTATTATGAATTGGAAAAATTTCTAGGGGGTTTAGGGGTTCCTATTCCAGAAAATTTTTTGAATTTTGCCATTAATAGTGGCATTTTAACTCATGTTGAGACACTTTAGGTTACACATCAAAGAGAATCACTCCTTGTAAGTCCCTAAAGTTTCAAGGAAAAACCGTACTTATTAGATTCCAAAATTTTGAAGGGGTTTGGGGGTCTTCCCCCAGAAAAATTTTGGAATTTTTACCCTTAAAAGTAGGGTTCCGATTGATTTTGAGACCCTTTGGGTAACACCACCGAATGTCCGCAATGTAGTGAAATTTCTTTTTGCTTTATTGCAATTACCAAAACTTGAATGTCTTATTCCTGGGGGGGCTGCAGCCCCACAGCCCCCCCTACTGGATTCGCCACTGGTAAGCATCATTGCTTATAAAGATAATTTTAAAATAAAAAATCTTTAATTTCACAGAAGTACTGGTTAGTCAATAGCAACTTGAATTTATTAGAACCCCAAAAAAATCCTTCTGAAATTAAGCATTATGTTATCAAAAAGGTAACTTCACTCAAGTTTTACAATGAAAATTTAGTACCATAAACGTAAATTTATACCTTTTAAAAAATAATACATTTATCCCAAAACCCATATCAGTACCTTAAGTTTCTAGCATACTGTAGTTTATATAGAATGGATGCTAAAAAACTTACATGATGTTGTCTGTAATCAGTTAGATTCGGTGTTTAAATCCTCTGTATTAGCCACGATGATTAAAAGACTCTTTTTCCCGCCTAATCTAATAAAGCGCGGATTTATTTTCGGATATTTTCTCTCAAAAAAAGGGGTCAGCCAAATATATGCAGGGATGCAGAATATGTCCGATCCGGCGATCTAGGATCGGGGGAAATTTTAGCCATCTGGGGAAATTTTGTGGAAAAGTATATTATAGAATTGAATTTCAGAACAGTAATAAAGATTTACGTGGCGATTCGTGTCATTATACTTTTTAACAGATTTTTGATACCGACGATAAAATTCAGAATTTTTGAAGGTCTTTATAGTTTTTTAAAATTTTTGTATGGATTGGGGGAAATCTTGAAGGTAAAAACATTTTCTGCATCCCTGAATATATGTATTTAAAGTTTACAAAAAAAGCCTTTCTCTCTAGTAAAACAGGTGTGGGTCCCTCGACTGCTGCAGCTGCGCGAACGACCTTGAGTTTTCTCTTACAGGGGTCGGAGTTGTCCTAAAATTCCTAATATTCCTAAAATTTTAAAATATGTCCTAAATTTTACACTTTTGTCAAAATTTTCCTAAAATTTCCTAATTAATTCTTACATACCAACTCTCCAACTTATAATTTTTGCTATTTCGTAAAATTTTCGCTGTTGGAAGAGTTTTTCTCGGCTTCTAATGCGGTGTTTGTTTGATTGCTCTTGCTATTACGTTGTAGAAAGTAAGAAAAGGCAAGCCAATCATGTTCTACGAACTTGGTGTGGGGATAGATTGGTTGGTTGGTGCTCTTTTGCTTCTTGTTTTGAAGCGATGTGAACTAAAGAAAGTGTATTGTGTTCGTTTTTAAGCCTGCACCATGTGTTTGTTTTCTGATGATTCTGCGTTCTTCGTGAGAAAAACAGAATGAGTGGATAAAATTTATATAACTTTGAAAAACTTGATATCTTAATTCCAAGAAAAGCCACGTTTAACAGTTTTCTACTGGCTTGACAAGGATTGGAACGTCGATTCGATCAAATATTGGTGCATCGGTACAAATAAAGATTATGAAGCAAAGTGTATATTCCTTGTAATTTTGTAATGAAGATTGGAAATCAAGGCTTTTCCAAAATCTTGTCACATTTTTCAAAATAAATGGTTCTTAAGTCCTAATGTAATGTCCTAATATTCTTTAGAAGTTATGTCCTAAAATTGAAAAATTTTCACTCCTACCCCTGCTCTTATCAAAACGCTCACCGAACGAAGCAGGCGAAAGGACTAAGACCACTTTCATCCTGACGAAAACTGCTGTTTCGATAAGGAGTGATTTTTTGAGTCGCTCTTAAGGGGCGAAAAATTAACATATCATCGCTAAACCGACCATTGCATTAAATAAAGGACCTAAAACTCTATCCAAATCCACTCTTAACTCAACTTTTGTAATTTGTGGACTTCCCACTTTCATCCTGACCAACTCATATATTTCCCCAAATCCCCCCCCTCTGTCTACGCCCCTGTTATTCACTACACACCTTTTAAACTTAAAATAAAAGTGTTAATTGGTCAGAGAAAATACAAATTTCTTTTGAAAACTGCAGTATTCTTGAATTTCATTATTTGCTTATAAGAAAATAATCTTTAAATATTGTTTTCCTGTTCAAGTTTTAGAGGAAAAAATAATATATTTACAGAAATAGAACCTTATTTTAGAATGAAAAATTATTTTCACAAAATTCAATTCCGTTTTTAACAAAATTAAACTCGTTTTTCACAAAATTCCCAAAAACGGCCCCTGGCAAAAAATCCTGGATGCACCCCTGATGGGGGTTTAAGGGTTTAAACTCCCACCAACAATTTTGGCCTTAATTTTTGTACTGTTTTATCCCTTGTAAATTCCGTAAGTTATAAAGAGCAATCCTCTTTTGCTAGGGGGGGTTCTAAGGGCCTCAATATGAGTTATAACACTATTTGTGAGTAGAACCTACACAATTATGTTGTCTGTGAAATTTCTTGAAAATTGGTTTGCTTTGGGTGATCTCCAAAAGTGTCAAAATGAAATAAAAAAACTAGTTTAAAAGTGAAAAAAAGGAACAATTTCTGAGGCAAGGCTGCGTTGAACATCAGCAGAGAAACTAGCTCCCCTTGAAATTCTTACATTTATCATCTTTATACCTTGAAAATTCTTTGGTTTACAAGGAACTGTTCTCTTCTGATGTTACCCCCAAAGCGGATCTGGAAAAAGTTGTAACCTTCCCCCGAACCTAACAAAATTTTTCCAAACCTTATGTATTGCTCCTATTGAGCTGGCAGGGGCTTCCCTTGAACCAGGTTCGTAGGTTCGGGCACTTTTTCCAGGTCTGCCCCAAAGGGTCGCAAAATGAGCTGAAACAGTATTTAGAGGCAACTTTTCAAAAGACCCCCAGACCCCGATTTTTGCTTGAAGCTCACATTACAAAATTTTGACATATTTCTAACATAATTCAATCACTATTTTTAAATTATTTAAAACTCATCGTATAAATGCACTTGTTTCCTTAGAAGTAATATTGAGTCAACCCCCCAAAACAAAATCTAACTACGGCCCTAGCATCTAATACTGAACATATTTTTACTTTAAAAATAAGTAAATCATTCATGTTTATAATTGAATATTCAAAAAATTATCACAACAGAAATAAGTTACTCTCTAAAGAGATCAGATTAAATTACTTTGAAATTAAAATTAAGAGTCGGGATCAAGATATCGGTCCCCAGTAAAATTTCACCCGTAAAATATTTCTTCAGCTTATTGAGACTCTTAGAAGTGATAAAGAGAGAGTTTAATGGTAAAAAATGACAAAGGTCAAAATTTAGGATGGTTGAAGGTTTTCCCCCAGCAAAGTTTTTGAAACTTTCCCTTGAAAGAAGTGTTTTAACTCATTTTAAAATATTCCATAATTCATTCATTTTAAAATATATACCATTGGAGTCACTCTTTAGTTATTATTTTGATTGTAGGTTTATACAAAAGGATTAAATTATGTTTTGTCTTGTTATATTGGTATCTTCAGACTTGCCAACTCTCCGGATTTTCGCTCTCTCTCCCACCCTCCAGATTTTCTCCAAAAATCTCCTGCTTTCTCGGTTTTCTCCCGCTTTTCTTCGGAATTCTTCGTTTATCGAAATTCTGCCCCAACCTGCAGAGGCAAGGGATCGAAAGTTACGTCAGTTAAGTAGAGAGCATTCCAAGTCTCTTTAGAAGTTTTTTAAAATGAAATGAAAGGACTTCAATATATATTCCTATTAAGATTAGTGCAATGGAAGAAAGTGAGGTGCTTCAGTAAAAGCCACTGAGTTATAGACACATAGTTAGTGTCTAACGCTATGTGGTAAAAGCAGGAACCAGTGTCCTGGAAATCGGGGAAAATAGGGAGTTTTCTCGAAATTTTCGGGGGTTTTTTTCGGAGTGTTATGTTCTTCCCGCGACTTTCTTGGACTGCCGCGAGTGCCGCTTCAAGATGGCTTCTTCTAAAGTCATTATTGCGATGTTGAAAAAAACAACTTTACCATTGTCAGAAGTCCACAAGTTATTATTTTTACACCTTTATATTTTTAATAACTAAATAAACAAATTTTAAATTGATAAATTTTTATTTGGAGCCCATGGGAATTTTTTTCTTTTTATAAATTGTTTGCAAAGGGCTGTACGTCGATGAAAATTTCTCCTGATTTCTTGGGAAAATCTCCTGAATTTTGACTTTCAGAGGTTGGCAAGTCTGTATCTTATTTTAATTGTCATAATACAGAAAAAATTGCAAATCAATTGATTGAAATAGAATGGGTGATTCAAAACTCATGGGCACGGACCTGGAAAAAGTTGTAACCTTTCCCCGAACCTATTACAATTTCCCCAAACCTTATGTATTGCTCCTATGGAGCTGGCAGGGGCTTCCCCCGAACCAGGTTCGTAGCTTCGGGCACTTTTTCCAGGTCCGCATGTGCAAAATGCTAATTGTAGACTACTCATGGACGTATATATAAGCAGGGTTGGCTGGTTTAAACCAAATGTTTTTTTTTACCAAAAAAACCACTTGGTTTTTTTAGAAACTAGGGAGCTACCGCCCCCTGCTCGCTATCGCTCGCCAACCCCCGTAAACTGCTGACGCAGGACCTTTTGGAAATGCTTCGCAATTCCCACAAATTCCAACTCGCTGAACTTTACACTTTATACACTTTATAAAACAATTAAACAATTTACAGATAAAACGTCAACCAACTTCCCAAAAATACATCACCAAATCCCCTCCATGAACAAATCTCCCTTAAAAGTTTAAATATATATTAACTCGAACTTATCAAAAATTTAAACGAAATGGTTTTAAAAATATTCATCTTAATTATTTTTAATATATGATTATAAAAATAACTAATTCTAACTGTTTATCAATATTAGGACCAAACAAAAACCATTATTTTAAAGTAACTCGTTAGTATAATATGCCTAGTGTTTATCATTCATATTTTTTTAACCCAGACTTGTTAAACAATACCGTTTAAGCAATTGAAAATAATAGAGACAAAACATCACTCTATGTTTACAATTAATTTCGATAAAATCAGACTAAAAATTATAAATATTGGACAAAAAGTGTGAAACTTTAGTATAAAATGGCGTTCATGTAAGTTTTTAGAATATGTTTTTATCAGTCTTTGAGAGATATTTCATCAAGAAAGTACTTTTTTCAAAAGGTGAAAAAACGTGTTTCATCTTAAAATATAGCTTCAATCGGTCGTTGTGATTGGATGCATAATAATTTGACTGACAGTACTTGCTTTGTAACTGCGACCTTATCCGTTATCTAAAAAAATGGAAATATTTTAAAATTGAGAATTATTTTGAAAAATCGAAGGGCCTACTCGGAAATCCGGAAAGAATCCGGACATTTTGATACCATATATGTGTCATTCGGTTCAGTAATTAAAAAGCCTTTCTCTGGAAACCGTTCACTAAAAACTTTTTTTTAGAATAGAGAGATTATAAAATATTTTCAGGATTTTTTTAAAGAAAGTGTTATTAAGTATAATCTTTTGCACAAAATTAAAAGGTCAGATTTTTCAAAAAATTGACATTTTAAGGTGATTAAAAATCAGAAATCTTTTAATTTAATGGCTTTAATTATTGAATTCTCTTTCAACTTAACCTTAAATGCTTAAGTTAAACTTATTATATGTTGCAAGAGATAGTTTATTTATTAATTTCCTTTAAAATGAAACATTATTTCAAAGAGTAGCCAAAGATACACAAAAGTTATCTGTTTTTCACTGATAAAAGATGGCTTGGATTTTAATTAATTGATAAAATCAATTTGTCCAGGGTTCCCACGGTCCTTAAAAGTCTTGAATTTTTTAAGGCTAAATTTAGGTACCGTAATTTCGCACATATAGTTATTTTATAATACAGCAATATTAATGTATTTTAGAAACAAAGAACTAAGTATAAATAGAAAAAAGTACTTACTAATATACCTTCAGAAATAAAACGCTAAATACAAATAAAAAACAGTGCTTACTAATTAATCATATTTTAATTAATCACACATTCTACTACATTAACGAAAACCCCTTCAAAGTCCGATTCATCGGTATCAGAATTAAATAGTTCGGTGTTTTTTAAATTTCAACGATTTTAACCGTGAAAAACCAGCGTATTATCCGCACTGGTGGATAGTCCGCAGCTTCAAAAATTTGCATTTTAAACACAGATAGTCCGCGGACTATACGCGCGAAATTCCATACTTGAAAGCCCTTGAAAAACATTCTAGGTCCTTGAATTTTCACTCAGTCACTAATCGAACTTAATTTTTTCAGTGCTTCTTTGTTTTTTTTCTATAAATTTTCTTTAAAACTACTCTTATTAACATAACTTGCGGCCAGTTTTACAAACTGACAGTGAAGAGCGACTTCTCCTCTCGTTCCGATTGTATGCGGGGAAAATGACTTGTCTTGAAATACTACTAATTCTTAAATGTCTGCAAAAAAGGTCCTTGAAAAATTTTGTTGAGGCCCTTGAAAAGTCCTTGATTTTCAATGTTTTCAAAGAGTGGGCACCATGTTGTCTTATTTGTCAGTCATAAAAACTAGTTGGTTTTATTACTAAATTAATAAAAACCGTCGATTTCTTTAATGATAAAAACTAAAAACCAGTTGGTTTGTTTATAAACAGATAAAAACCAGTTGGGTTTTTTACTAAATTAATAAAAAACCGTTGATTTCCTTAATCAGATTAATTATCTCACTCAATCATTTATACAATTTCAATTAACATTAGTTGCTTACATTTCACTTTTATTTATTTAAAAAATGTTATTTTCTCTTTCTAAAGAAATTTTTTAAGTTTATAAATTAATCCATATAATTAAGATGATTAATTTGATTATTTTACCATTTAATAATTAATCAAATGAAATTAATTATCTCAATCAATTATCCAATTTCAATTAACATTAGTTGTTTACATTTCACTTTTACTTCTTATTTAAAAAATAAAATTTTCTCTTTCGAAAGAAATTTCAAAAGTTCATAAATTAATCCATATATAATTAAGATAAATAATTTGATTATTTCAACCATTTGTCCAAGATAAATTAACACCAATTTTTATTCACTACAATAATATTAGATAGTCAAATTGGAATATTTTAAAAACAAAAATTATTTTTAAAACAAATTAATTTAATTTTAATTAACTAATTAAATTAATCAATTGAAATATACAAATCATTTATCAATTATAAACAACCCCTGAAATAAATGTCTCATTTACAGCTCAATTTCAAACATCACTGCTAAAATAACTTGGTTTAAAGTTAAACCAAAAAAACAAATAAACCCGTTTTTGTTTTTCGTTTAAAAAAAAACAGTTTTTTTGCCAACCCTGTATATAAGGGAGGGGGTTTAGGGGATCCGGACCCTTCCCCTTAGCCTAATAGAGCAACAATTTTTTTTAAGCTGAATAGGAATACCCATATTTTCAAATCTTGTGCTCAGTCAAGCAGACCCTCATTTTTGCATGGAACTCACATTGTAAATTTTTATCATCATGGCCAGGCCCGTATTTAGGGTTTTTGCCGCCCTGTGCATATCGATTTATTGCCGCCCCCTTTTCAATATCTGTTTCAAGTAAATGCCCCTCCCATTTGACTATTTTAACTCCCTTTGACTGTCACCATTTAACTCACCTTTCTCAGAAATACTGGAATTTTCCTGTTTTCCCTCTCATAAAGAATTCTTTTGGGGGTCTGGGGGTACCCCCCATAAAATTTTTGAAAATATGCCCCTAGAAAACTGGGAATTTACTCATTTTTGGCCCTTCATGTGAAAACTGTGAGGTACTTTTTTTTCAAAACTGTATATTAGTATGTAGCATTTTGAATTGGTGTAATCTGCCGCCCCCCAAAATTTTGCCGCCCTGTGCTACAGCACATGTTGCACGTGCCTAAATACGGCCCTGATCATGGCTAAAATACTACTTTTAAGGGGGTTCAGTACCCCAACACCTTAAAAAGGTTGATTTTGAGATTTTGATAAATTATAAAAGAGCTAACATTTAGCTTTCCAACGATGTATTACTTATGCCTGTAATCGGTTTTAAAGCGTACTAAAAATTGCTTTAAAAATGTAAAGAAACCGAAATTCTCTATGCCGCGCCAACTTCGAATGCAAATATCTCAAAACTGTGTTTTTAAACCTTCGATGTACCTTTTCTAGCAAACTAACAGTTGAAACATCATTATTTTTTTCACGCATGTCTGTTAAGATGTAGTTGTTATACTGAAATGAGCTTTTATAAAAATCTCTGTAATTTTTTTTAAAATATCACTTTTATCAGGAAAAAAATGCTATATTTAAAAAATTTTAGAGATGCGATGTAAAAAGTTCAATAAAATGGGTTCTATTTAATCAATTACTTAAAGCTCATTTCAGTATATCAACTACATCATAACAGGAATGTATGCCAAAAATTATGATTTTTCAACTGTTAGTTTGCTAGAAAAGGTACATCGAAGGTTTAAAAACACAGTTTTGAGATATTTGCATTCGAAGTTTTCGCGGCATAGAGAATTTTGGTTTGTTTTAATTTTTAAAGCAATTTTTAGTATGCTTTAAAACCGATTACAGGCATAAGTAATACACCGTTGGAAAGCTAAATGTTTGTTCTTTTATAATTTATCAAAATCTCAAAATCGACTTTTTTCAAAATGTTAGGGTACTGAACCCCCTTAAGTGGTCTAACACTTAATGTATAAAAACACTCATTATAGGAGGTACCTTGAAAATAAAGTTCAGTCAATGCTCCCCCCACAAAAAAAATCGAAGTGAATTCTAGACCCTTCCCTTGGAAAAGTGATTGCTACGTCTGTGAGACTACTGTAAGACAGTTCAAAACCACTCTGGTATGGGTAGGCACAAGCAGTGATGCAATAATATGGAGAAGTCGGAGCATGGACAAAAGCAAATGGGTTGCAGTAGGCAAACAGCTAGGTTTAGAAATAAAATGTCAATGCCAATTATGTTTTAACTTTTAAAAATTGTATAATATTTTTACACAATTTAATTTACAATAATTTTTTCTTATAGATCCTATTTTAAAGAGAGGGAAAATAAGAAACTTTTCTGGTTATGGTTGTGTTGCATGAACAGGTCTTGTTAATTTCTCAAACTTTGTAAAACTCCCACAGAAATATTTTGGAAGTAGATTAAAGTTTGCCGATAGATTTTTAGTCCGGGGTTAGGGGAGAGGTTCTGATAAGTCGCTGACATTTTTGCAGATTGCTTTTACTAAGTTAAGTTTAAATGATGTTTGTTTCTGGATCAGTGCCCTATACTTAGTGTTTGTTGCACTTTCAAACTAGGAGAAATCGACAGGTGTTTGAAGAAAGTCAGCGAAGGTGTAGAAACTTTTGAAGACATCTGGCAAAAGGTACTGTATATGCGTTCAAAATAGCAGTGGAAAGTGGTAATGTATATATAACTTTTTATTTCTATTGTGCATTATAAGTGTCATAGGGTTCGATCCTAAGGCCAATTTTATTTTTAATTTGAAACTTTGTAAAATTGTAACCTTTGCCGATGATACTATTTAAATTTTTTTGGATTCTAACCTTGTGTCATTTTAATAAAATTTAGACTGAATTGAAAAAAGTTAATGATTGGTTATGGTTTCATCTAAATTCTCATAAATTAAATGTCTCAAAGACCAAATTCACGATATTTAATATAAAACCCAATGCTTCTATTTGCAATTTTTTAAAAGTACATGATTTTCATTGCAATAGTTCCTGTGATTGTGGCATTATTGAAAGAAAGTGAGGCAGAGTCAAGCAGAGTTGACCCGTCTGACACATGTGAAAGTTTAGTTTTCGTTTAGCTCGTGGAGTGTGCCATTCCTCACGCAATGCTTTCATGGATGGCCGCAGACATCACATTAAAGTTGGCTTCTCACGTTATTGCAATGTAGGAAAAACAACTTTACCGTTGTCAGAAGTCATCAAGTCCGGTGTTACAAAAGTTGTATAATGGGGTTTTTTTTGTGAAAAAGTTCAGTTTTTCCTGCGTTTATAAATTTTTACTATTTACTTCAGAAAAAAAGTAAAAGACTTCAATAAATTAAATTTTAAAAAAATGTGGTATAACTGAAAGGAAAATACCCAAGTTCGGGATCACCTGAATCACAATCAAAAATTGTAATAAATACAGTTAGATCTTGCAGGTTACTGAAGGGTTACTGATTACATCAGCTTTGGTTACTGAAAGCTCTTTTGAGAAACTTTGCAATGAAAACAATTAGGGAACTTTTATGTAAAATACTCATAATTACAATAATTTTCAATATCTATCCGTTGAACAAATAAAACATTACTCTTCTGACTGACTTTGATAAAAGATTGATGACAACCAAGGACCAGGGGGGGATTTGGGGATATATCCTCCCCCCCGAAACTCGGAAATTTTCCTTATTTGACCATAGGGAACCATTAAAAATACCCCATATCCCCTCCCGAAATATCAATATCCCCCTCCGAAATTTTTTTTCTGGCTATGCCACTGATGACAACCACCTAAAGGAAGCTTGAAAAGAAAAGACCCAAAAATTCTCGGCTTATACACAGAAATGTACAATAGTATTGAATTAAATTTAAAGCAGTGTTAGAAATTGCCTAGATTGTATCATTAGATTAGACTTTTTTTTAAATTCTTAAGAAAAGTCTTTGAAGAAAGATAATTAGCATAATAATAATAACGTTAAACCACTCTCTATATTACTATATATTTTTAAATATTGTAATTCTTTCTAAAAAGAGGTGCACTACAATTCTGTTTTGCCACAAATTGAGCCCTAGTGGAAAGTCTTGACAAAAATAAGCTCATCACCATCATCCATTCAGTATCCTTACATTCGTAACTTACATAACCTTATATATTATTCTGGAATATTACTTTTTAATTGTAGAACCTTAACTTAAAACCTTCCTTTAGATTTTTAACACTTTGTTTTGTCTTTACTAAAACCTTTAATCAAACCTTTCTTTACATCTATCTCTATACATAATTTATATATTCATGTAATTTTTTTGTACCTGCTTCCAGCGTTAGAATATCATCCAACCAAGACTCGGATAACATAGGAGCACTTTGCGCACACCAAGCGCAGAAAGTTTTAGAATTTTGCAAAAAATACTTTAAAATTTTATTTTTTTTTATAAATAAATTGAATTTTTCTTACTGTTGCTGCTTATGAAGCATTATTACAGTATTTAGGTGAAAAATAGAATTGTCAAAATAAGTTTTAAGTCTAAATGCAAACAACGGGGGGCACTTAATTTGCAGAAAATATTTGATGAAATTTTTGTGTACAGAAAGCTTTTTTACGCTAATATGATCCAACCCATACATATTTGTTATTGATATACATGTTTGCTTATCTATTACCAAATAAAAAAATGCAACAAAAATATGAATCAAATATTTGTTTGCTGATAATATTTATTCAAATAGGTGCATAATGCTACAAATACGAACCAAAAAGAAAAGTATGAGGCTGATCTCAAAAAGGAAATCAAGAAGCTACAAGTAAATTGATTTAACTCATGGTTTATTATCTTTAAATGTTAACTAATATTCAATGGATCCTTACAAAGAAGAATTTTTGCAGAGGCTCAGAGATCAAATTAAAACATGGATGGCATCCAGTGAAATTAAAGATAAAAGATCACTATTAGAAAACAGGAAACTAATTGAAACCGTAAGTTTCTTACATTTTCCTATAAAGTCTATGTAATGGGTAAAGTGCTATTGAGCAGTCTTCATTTATTTTGAAAATAATCTGAAAGTTATGTTCTTGTTTGTATGGTTTAATAGATTAAATAAATTAACCCAGTCCATTCTGCTTAGTGTGATCTTTTTTTGGGGGAGGGATTGAACTGAAAAAAAAGTATTGAAAATATGCCATCTGATTCATTTCCGAGAAATGCAACAGTGTTTTGCATGCTATTTGTATGTCTTATTGGTTGTTAGGTATATCCATTGATTGAAACACTAATACCCATTTTTATGATGCATATATCTGGTGCTAACTGAAAAGATTGTCCTGAGGTAATGAATTATATAAAAAAATTTGTCTTGAGACAATGATAATAAACAAAAAACTCCATGAAGAGTTTTTTTTTGTAATTTTTATTGGTGCTATTGGAAATAAAATGTTTATTCATGTGGAGTGCTCAATGTTTTCTTTTCTTTATAGCAAATGGAAAGGTTTAAAGTTGTTGAAAGGGAAACTAAAACCAAAGCCTATTCTAAAGAAGGTCTTGGTGCTGCACAAAAATTAGATCCTGCACAAAAAGAAAAAGATGAAATTACCAATTGGTTGGCTGTAAGTATATCTTAAGTATCTACAAAAAAATTAGGTAAAAGTATCTATTGCGAAAAAATCTTGTGCAATTGTTGATATACTCAAGTGAAAAAGCAACGTTTATTTACACAGTTTAAAAATTTAAAAACAGCAGACAATTGTTTCAGGGATCAATGGATCCACTTAGTCAGTACTGACGAAGTGACTTTCAGTACTGGCAAAGGGGATCCATTGATCCCCAAAACAATTGTCTGCTGTTTTTAAATTTTGAAATTGTGTAAATAAACGTTGCTTTTCAACTTAAATGTTTCTATTGTTTAAGTTCTTGGATACTAAAGTTATTGATAAGTCATTGATATGTTGATATTGTTCAAGTATCTAAGTTTTCTTCTGTTTGTTTCTATTAATTATTTATAAATAGGCATCAATAGAAGGATTGAATATTCAGCAAGATCAATTTGAAAGTGAAATTGAATCTCTAAGTGTACTCGTAAAGAAGAAAAAGAATGACAAAGATGTAAGTGTCTCTTAAATAGTCAGATTTTATTTAAAGTGGATGTTCTCTGTCTATATTATCTATAGTGGGATAGTGATATTGCTAGATCTCTTTCTAGTTAGAAGATATTAAAATCAGGGTTATGTTTAAAACAGCTGTTTTTATCATTTAAAATACTCCATTTAAAACAGTAAAATGTTTGTTTATTCTATTATTCCATCAATTTTTTTTGTTGCTGCAATTCTTCATTGACTTTTGTTAAGTAGTTCATC
This sequence comes from Tetragnatha versicolor, assembly GCA_024610705.1. Taxonomy (NCBI): domain Eukaryota; kingdom Metazoa; phylum Arthropoda; class Arachnida; order Araneae; family Tetragnathidae; genus Tetragnatha; species Tetragnatha versicolor. The sequence goes on from JANDEH010000004.1 coordinate 2,308,520, forward strand.
AGGTATTTTATTTTCCACTATTTTTTATTCAAGGGCATCATTGTTTTTAACAAATATATAAAGAAAATTTTAGACTTCAAAATAATGCAGGGATGTTGCGGCTGCGCCAAACTGTGCCAAATCCTAATTCATGTGCTAAACTGCTACAAAAACCGTATTTTGAGCAAAACTGCGCGAATTTACGATTTTCTAAAAATCGAATTATCAAACTCTCCTCTCACGCGAAGAATACCTTCATCCTTAGGGGGAAAACTCAAATTGTCTATGGAATCTTTTCCACATTTCTATCACTTGAATTCAAAACCAAAACCGATGACGTCAGCTCAATTTGCTGTGTTAAGTCAGTTGAAAAGTCGAAAAATCATGATTTTTCGCAAAAGTTTCGTTTTTTTGCGAAGTGTTCCGTTCTTCCCCACGACTTTCGTGGATGGCCGCGGGTGCCGATTCAAGTTTGCTGCTTCTTGCGTCGTTGTGACGATGTAGAAAAAACAACTTTACCGTGGTCCGAAACCCACTAGTCCGGAAGTCGGGAAAAATATAAATTTTTTTCAGGTTTTTTTTGCGGGGTGTTCCGTTATTCCCTCGACTTTCGTGGACAGCCGCAGGTGCCAATTCAAGTTGGCTTCTTCTTGCGTCATTATTGTGATATAGAAAAAACAGTTTTACCGCTGTAAGAAGGCCACAAATCTGGTGTTCCGAAAATCGGGAAAATAGCGATTTTTCGCGACAGTTCCGTTTTTCCGCGACTGCTTTTCCTACGGACGTCTTCAACGGCGGTGCAGAAATAACAACTTTACTTTGGTCAGAGCAGCCTGAGAAGTCTAATAAGTTTATTTTTTCCAGTATTTTCAACTTAAGAGGATTTTCTAAGTTGTAAATTTTTATTGAAAGGTCGCTTTATAGCAACTTAGATTATTATAGTGTTTTTTTATCTGATTTAAGATTATTATCGGATTTTATTATTATTACTTAAATAATTATTAACTAATTTCCTTAATTTTTATTTCATTTTGACTTTTAAAGTGGTTTTAAAACCTGATTCAGGATAGGAATATAATTGGCATAGTGTGTGTTTGGAGCTGTGTAAAAAATTTCTCTTAAGTAAAAAAGTACTCCTTGAATTTTTTAAAACACTCCTTGAAAATCCCTGGACTCCTTGATTTTGATTTCTGAAAATTTGTATAAACCCTGCATTTGGCGTTTTTGTTATTAAAATTAAAAAAATTTTATTGAAAACTATTATCATTAACAATAACATTTTAAAAATATTAAAAATTAATTAAAAGTTTGTTTAGAATTACCATTTAACTTTTAATTTATGATAAAATGGCTTATCAGAGGTTTTTAAATCTGTTTTGTGAAGGTACTTTTTTCTCTTTTTTAAATTTATAAATGCTCCTATTTTTAAATGGTAAATTTTCTAAGGTACCTTTAAAAGGTTGCAATTTTGCTTAGACCAGTGGTTCCCAACAGGTGGTCCGCGGACCACTGGTGGTCCGTGAGGCCTTCAGAGGTGGTCCGTGAGAAGATTTTTAAGCTTATCCAAAAATGTGGAGAAATTTTAAAAAATTAGTTTTCCTAATCACATTCCAGGAAATAGTAAAAACACCACAGATATATATGTTAAGTTCTCTTTCTCTCCTATGAATTATTTGTTTCTTTCTCTTATTTTCCACAACTTTATTCAACAGTAGTGTATTACCGAGTAGAAACGAAATTTGATGATGTGGAAAAGTATTGCATCAGATTAATTAAAACTGAGAGGCGTCGGGGTGGGGCAAATAAAGATTTGAATGATCGGACTTATAGTACTTGGTTTGATGCGAAGCGAAGCCTGGAAGTGTTGAAAGATATACTACTTCAAACTGGGATGCTATGGTCAGACAGAGGGTTTCCAAGAAATAATGGTATAAGAGGAAATTTGTGAAACAAAAAAGAAATAGGTTTGTTCGAAGATATGAGAAAAATTTATCGCCGAAAATGCCAAAGTTTTTGAACACATAAATTATTTTCTATTTTAATCGCTCCTTTGAAATAATTATTGACTTTCAATGCAGTTTCTTCCGGGAGAACATCTGTAAGCCTCGCCCGCCTCTTTTTAAACCTGGAACTTGTGGGTAGGTGTGAACCCTTCCAGGGTTAATAGATCCATGAGAGGACACTGGAATTGATTAGGGGCCATTCATTAATTACGTAAGGATGATTTTGGCAATTTTTGACCCCCCCTACCCCCATGTAAGGGTACGTAAGATTTTTCAAACCCCTCCCCCCCTATTCTTACGTAAGATTCTATTTCGTTTGATCAGTTTAAACTCGAATAAAAAAGATACATCTGATAAACCTTAATTTTTTAAAAATTAAAGCTTCGATAATTTACCGAGATCAGCAGCATTTTTAAGTTTTCTGGGGTTATTCAATAGTTATTTGATTGGAATTTGTTTACATTAACTTAGAAAATCTTACGTAAGAATTAGTGTGACCCCCCCACCCCCCAAGTAAGGGTATGTAGAGATTTTTCCAACCCCCCTCCCCCTCGGGACCCTTACGTAATTAATGAATGGCCCCTTAAAACCAACACCATTTCCACTCATCAGAATAATTTTTGTCATTAGTAAAGTATTATCATCTTCTTCTTTCGTGAGAGCTTAATAAAAATGGTTAAATGTCTCTTATAAATAGTATATTTTTAAATAATTAGATATAAAATTAATGTAATGCTAATTTTTCTTTTAAGTTTAATAGATAATTTGGTTTCCTAAGTTTCATTTAGAAACATTGTAAGACTCGGTTTCCCTTACTTCAGAAAAAGTGACCTCTATGAGAAATGAATGCACTGAAAAAAGTTAAAATTTGAAGATACAATTAGTACGGATAGAGATGGTCCGCAGAGGTTCAAATTTAAGTGAAGTGGTCCGCAGACATATTTGAGTTGGGAACCACTGGCTTAGACAGATCCCTAGCTGTTCAAACACCTGTATTTTGCGTAATTCGTCTTATAAATTTTTAGTAGTTTACTTAATCATGCATTGTTTTAAGATTAATAGTTGGGATAAATTATCAGTATATTTTAGTAACAAGAACTATTAACCCTGCTATGGATTTTAATTTTGGTTGTTGCAAAAAATTGATTTGCCCTGTTCCTCCTTTAAAATAGATAAGTTGCTACAAAATTTAAAATCGGCTGCTACAAAAATGGTTTATTCTGCTACAAATTTTTAATTAAGCTGCTACAAATTGCTTCAAATTTTTAATTTAGCTGCTACAAACTGCTACAACTTTTGAATTTAGCTGCTACAAACCGCTACAAATTTTAAATTTAGCTGCTACAAAATGCTCAAAGTTGTGCAACATCCCTGATAATGTAATACTTTTTCTAAAGCCTAGCTTTTACTGAAATAAAATATTTGATATTAGCTTATAGCATGTTTCTGTTTGACTCATAGATTCCAGAAGAAATGGATGTTAAATTTTGCAGTTTACGAGGGTAGTCCCAAAAGTACCCGGCCTGACCTACAGATGGCGCTTTTTAAACCGAAAAAATGACTTGAGGCGAAAGTTCAAACATAGTTAGGACCAAATTATTAATCGGAATAGGGAAAGTTAATTGGAATTCGTTTTCGCAGGTTCTAATAGAAAACAAGTGCAGTAAAATTTTAAAGATGGATAAAAACGGGCATCGTTTCATTGTTCAATACTTCCATTTGAAGGGCTTAAGTTCCATAAATATTAAAGCGGAGCTGGATTCCACACTGAGGGACTCTGCCCCTTCATTTTCCACCATCAAATACTGGGTGGCGGAATTTAAACGTGGTCTCACGAGCTTCCAAGACGAACAACGAATCGGTTGACCAAATGAAGTTTCTTCTCCAGAAAAGGTGAAAAAAATCCATAAAATGGTGGTGGATGATCGCCGATCGAAGGTGAGGAACCTAGCAGATAAAACAGGGATCTCAAAAAGTGCAATTTACAGAATTTTGACAGAAAATTTGATATTGTAAAAGCTTTGTGCAAGATGGCTGCCGCAATTGATGACAATTGCGTCCATTGTCGGGATGGCTAAAATCAGTTAAATCAGTGTTTAAATCACTCAAACAAAGCTGTTTTCCCCAGATTTTGTCCCCACAGGTTATTTTTGCTCCTAAACCTCAAAAATTCGTTCAATGGGAAAAGATTTGCAAAAATTATCAAGTAAAATATGCTGTTAACGGTCATTTTCAGAGCTTTTACGAATCCTTCTAAAAATAGGTCATGGAACCCATAGAACTTCACTGGAAGAGGTGTATGGGGCTAAAAGAAGACTATCTAGAGCAGTGTTTCCCAACGTGGGGCGCACGCCCCACCGGGGGGCAATATCATTTTCTAGGGGGGCAATTTGATAATTGTCAACCAAATTGCCCCCAGGTGCGGCCAATCCAGGGGGAAAATTAAAAACAAACTTTTTAAAAAGAAGTTTATCAATCTAATCCTATTATCCTATCTGAGAATGTATGTCTGAAATCTGGACCAGTATGCATCAAAACCAAGTTGAAATCCTGTTTTAAGAGTCTAATTTCCAAACCTTTTCTGGGGGATGACCCAAGATCTCTTTGTTTTTAGAACGCTTATATTTGAAACTTTTTTACATAGGTTCATCAAAATGCAAATCTTCCCTAAAAATTTATGTCCAAAATTTCCCAACTAGGGGTACCAAACTAGTTAAAAACCTACTTCCTAGAGTCAAATTTCCAAAAATTTTCTGGGGGAGGACCCCCAAGACCCCCCTTGGTACTTATAACTTAATTACTCATAACTTGATTTAGTCATTTCGCATGCAAATTCTATCTAAAAATGTTCTCAAAAGCTTCATTAGACCTATTAAAAATACATAGGAGGGAGGGGCTAAGAAATAATTTTGGCTCCCTCTTTAAATATACAGGGATGTTGCGGCTGCGCCAATTGCGCCAAACTGCGCCAAATCCTAATTCATGTGCTAAACTGCTACAAATACCGTTTTTTGAGCAAAATTGCGCCAAAACTGCTCCAATTAACGATTTTCCTGAAATGAAATTATCAAACTCTCCTCTCACGCGACGAATTACTTTCAACCTCAGGAAAAAAAAACTCAAATCAAATCGTCCATGGATGGAGATGGAATCTTTTCCACATTTCTACCACTTGAAGCCAAAACCGATGACGTCAGCCATCGAAACCAGATATAACATTTTTTTTTTGTAAATTTATCTCCTTTAAAAATAGGTTTCAATTCGCTGCGTTTAGTCCGTTAAAAAGTCGAAAAAAACGCAATTTTTCGCGGAAGTTTCGTTTTTTTTGCGGAGTATTCCGTTTTTCCCGCGATTTTCGTGGACGGCCGCGGGTCGGGTGCTGATTCAAAATGGCTTCTTCTTGCGTCGTTATGAAAAAAAACTTGACTGTGGTCCGAAACCCACAAGTCCGGTGTTCTGGAAGTCGGAAAATTAGCAATTTTCCCTGGAAGTTTCGGGTTTTTTTTGCGGAGTGTACCGTTCTTCCCGCGACTTTCGTGGATGGCCGCGCGGGTGCCGATTCAAGTTGGCTTCTTGCGTCATTCTTGCGATATAAACAAAACAATATTACCGTGGTCAGAAGCCAACAAGTCTGGTGTTCCCGAAATGGGGAAAATAGTGATTTTCTGCGACAGTTCCGTTTTTTCCGTGACTGCTTTTCCTACGGGCTTATGTATAGTTAGCTTCAACGGTGGTCCAGAAAAAACAACTTTACTTTGGTCAGAGCAGCCTGAGAAGTCTAATAAGATGACTTTTTCTCTATTTTATTTAGTAATTTCAACTTTGTGGATTTTCTAAGTTGTAAATTTTTACTGAAAGGTCGCTTTATAGAAACTTAATTTAAATTAGAAGATTATAGTGTTTTTTTTTATCTGATTTAAGATTCTAAAAATACCTTTGAAAATACTTATTTCTTATTTTTTTGCTCTACTTAACTAAAAATTCTTGACAATATCGTTTTTGCAATTTAATTATTTCTTAAATAATTCTGTTAACTAATTTCTTTTAATTTTTTATTTCATTTTAGTTACATTTTGACTTTTGAAGTGGTTTTAAAATCTGATTCAGGAATATAACTGGCATAGTGTGTGTTTGAAGCTCTGTAAAATTTTTTTCTTTCTTAAGTTATGTAAAAAGTTACTCCATGAATTTTTTAAAAATACTGATTGAAAACTCCTGGAATATTATTTTGATTTCTGAAAATTTGTATGAACCCTGCATTTGGCATTTTTGTTATTAAAATTAATAATTTTATTAAAAACAATAATCTTTAACAATTACTTTGTTTTAAAAACATCATAAATTAATTAAAAGTTTGTTCAGAATTACCATTTAACCTTTAATTTAAGATAAAATGGCTTATCAGAGGTTTTTAAATCTATTTTGTGATGGTACTTTTCCCTCTTTTTTGAATTTGTCGAAGGTACCTTTAAAAAGTTGCAATTTCGCTTACAGATCTCTAGCTGTTCAAACACTTGTTTTGCGTAATTCGTCATCAACTTTTAATAGTTAATTAACTTAATCATGCATAGTTTTAAGGTTAATAATTGGGATAAATTATCAGTATATTTTAGTAACAAGAACTATTAACCCTGCTATTGATTTTAATTTTAATTTTTGATTGCTGCAATAAATTGATTCGACTTGCTACAAAAATGGTTTATTCTGCTACAAATTTTAAATTTAGCTGCTACAAACTGCTACAAATTTTAAATTTAGCTGCTACAAACTACTACAAATTTTAAATTTAGCTGCTACAAAATGCTCAATGTGGTGCAACATCCCTGAATATATTTCTATATATGCCACTGAGACCGGGGGGCATGGAAAATTGAGAAAGGCTTTGGTGGGGCATGGACCGAAAAAGGTTGGGAAACACTGATCTAGAGAAATAAGGAAAAAATTTTTAGTTTTTCTTTGTTAGGCCGGGTACTTCTGGGACCACCCTCGTATATAATACCCAAAACTTCAAGTCTCACAATTTTTTAGATATAATTGTCTCTCTATATTAAAAAAAAGTAACAGTGACCGCCGCTGTCGCCGCCGCCGCTGATTTTGAAAATTTTATTTTTGAACATTTTGAACTCTAACTACGCAAAAACTATTCAAAGGAATATTATGAAATTTTGACCATTGGTAGACAAATGCATGATAATCATTTTAGTTTCAAAACCTAATTAATTAGATAATTAGTTCTGGAGTTATTTAATGTCAAAGTCGAAAATTATTTTTTTCTGCTGCGAGTTCGCCTCCAGCAAAATCTATTTACAGCAGAAACGTGATTTTTTGCATACACATAGTCTTAGGCATGAAGTTTTGCACCTCATCGCTCTTTTTTCGAATTTCGAATTAGTTTTTGAGGAATTCAATTTTAAAGTTTCGAAATTTTTGACAATTTTTCGATTTTTTCGTTATAAAATAAAATCTAATCATAACAGAGGTACAATATTTTAGACACATATACAGTTATTTTTTATAAAAATATTGGCGTTTCGTTTTTTAAAAAATTCGAATCAGTTTTAGAATTATTGAGATTCAAAGTTTCAATTTTTTCTTCTCTTTCTGGTCTTTCACTAGGGAAACAGCTTATTTTTATGAGTCTTATTTCTTTAATTTCCGACGATTCACTAGATGTTTACGTGCATATTAAAAATTTAATGTTTCTTAAAGGCTTGTTTTTACTCTAAGTTGGTTGATGATCATTGGTAGACTTGCTTGATATTTTTTTAAAAACATTTCTATTCAATAATTGAAGAAAGAAGAATTGAAGTTAAGAGATGAATATTTTAGAAACCGTTTTATTTTGATATCTTCGAGGGAATGAATGATTCGAATTAAATCATTGATAAACTACAGAGATGAGTAGCTTCGGTATCAAAGGAGCATTAACTAAGCCGACGAGCCTGGATTGTTGAGATGAAACAAGCGAGCTCTGCTCGCTAAGATCGCGAAGCGATCTTCAAAGAACTGCGAAGCAGTTCCGGGGGTTGGTGAGCGATAGCGAGCAGGGGGCAGAGCCTCCTAGTTTGATAAAAAATAAGTCTTAACAGACATTTTATTACTCTTCACTTAATAAGCCTAAGATAATTTTGCCTTGATATTTTCATTCTGAAATCTCTTCAGGGAGCTACTGGTATTTTGATTGCTATATCCTTTTCACAAATGCATTGTTGGAAATATTTGGTCAGGCAAGAATGGAGTGGTCAAGTATTTTCATGAGGTCCTTTATCAGTCAATTAAAATGTGTACAGGCCAGGATTGTATCCCGTCTTGACTGAAATACTAGTATTAGACAGTGGCGAATCCAGGGGGGCAGCAGGCCTTTTGCCCCCCCTTGGGATCAGGTATCTTTTTAAAAATTACGGTAAAAAAAGAAAATCAGACATCTGAAAATCAGCCAAGGTATACAAAAACAAGTTAAAACCATGTTTTATTGTGTCAAATTTTCTGGGGGAGGACCCCCAAACCCCCTTTTGTATTTGGAACTCAATTATTCACAAATTCTTTACATTCTGCTCATCAAAATGAAAATCCTACACGAAAATGTATGCCTGAAATTCAGTCTTTAGGTACCAAAACTAGTTAAAAACCTGTTTTTAAAATCTATTTTTCTAAAAAAATCTTCTGGGGGAGGGCCCGTAGTCCCCCTTTGGTACATTAAACTTTACAAATTACTCACAACTTCTCTTATTCTGTACACTTTTAAGGCGCAAATTTTACTTAAAATGTTTTACAAAGTTTCATTAAACTGGTTAAATATGTATGGGAGGAATAATTTTGGGCCCCTCCTGAAATAAATTTCTATAGTATACGCCACTGAAGATACAAAACTTGGTTTTACCTGATACAAAAGACATTTTTTGTGATACAAAACTTGGTTTTACCTGATACAAAAGACATTTTTGTGATACAAAACTTGGTTTTACCTGATACAAAAATTGATACAAATATTTTAAATGAGTGTGAGCCCTGAATATGAAAACTATCATTATATTCATACAATCTAGTTTAGTTTGTTTGAGATGCAGTGTCATGGTTTTTCTCTTTTAATTATGGAAGTAGTAGGGAATTTTATTTTGGGATTTGAAAAGCAATCCTGATGTTCCAGGAGCTACTTTTCTCTTAATAGAATTTATTACTTTATTTCAGAAATTAGACAGAATGGAAGAACTGAAAGGTTGGCTTGAAAAACATAGATACCACATAAAACAGTTAGAAACTTTAATGAGAATGTTAGATAATAGTACTGTAGATGTTGATCAAATAAAGAAAATTAAAGATGATGTCGAGTATTACATAGAAAGTTCTCAAGAACCTGATTTTGAAGAAAATGATTATATTTATGAAGATCTTCAATTAGAGGACTTGCAGGAATACTTGTCTAAAGCTAAATATGGCAGTAAGTGTTTTTAATTTCTTAAAATCATTGATTATAGTGTATACTCCTAAGAAAAATTATTTAAATATCTAAAAACCCTATTTTTCTACTTATAAAGGTATTGAAATTCAGTTAAATCTCTTGGGCAGTGCTGAGACTCAGGATTATATATTTAAATTAATATATTTGCACTGCCCCCAAAATATGGGGTTTCTGGTAAAAGAAATAATAAAATTGAAAAAGAATCCCCCAAAATATTTTTGTTCCATCTTAAAGCTTGTGTTGTGCTTAAATTTTTATTTAACTACTCAATATTACTAGGGGTTGTGCAAATATTATGCAAGTAGTAACTAAGGCGGAGAGGGATATGAGTAGTGCTTGCGTTAACTAAGTATTTTTAAGAGTCTATTGTTACTTGAAAAATTAATTTGAGAAATAATTATTAATGAAAAATAAAAAATGTATTTGTTTCAAGCAAAATTATTTTTTATATTTAGTTGTTTAGATCAGTGGTGCCCAACCTTTTTTTCCCCGAGGGCCAATTTGCTTTTGAAAATTTATCTCGCGGGCCACATAAAAAACACTTATAAGGATTTTTTAAACACGAAGAAACATAACATACCAGTATTACCCGAAGAAACAAAACATTTTCAATTAGAAGTTTGCATCTATTTGGAGGATACTAGTTCTTGTAAATTCGGCTACAAATTTGTAACACTTATCCTTAAAACTGAATTAAGATGATTCTGTTTCATTTCGTAATGTCCCTTGATATTGTGTTTTTTAAACACTGCCACAGTCTCCTTACATATAAGACACGGTGGTTTATTTTCTCGCTGAATGAAGAAATATGAATTTGTCCACTTCTGTTGAAAGTTTCGGCATTCCGAGTGAATCTTCCAACTTTTTACGATCGGACATCTTTTCGAAGTTAGGTTCTAAAAAAGATCGAAATAAACGGAATTCAAATGGCTAACTGATACTAAACAAAATTTATCCAATGGCAAATTCCCTGTATCTAGAAAAAAACAAAACAGAGAAGATAAAAAATGATGTTGAAGAATTCCTTTTTTATCATCTCTTTTTAGATGGAAGTGCCATAATGTCTCGCACGATGTCGTGGTTTTCTTGGAAGATTTCTGAAAGTGGTTTTTGTTTTTAAGATTTAACGAGTCCGCGGGCCACATGGATCAGCCTCGCGGGCCACATTTGGCCCGCGGGCCGTAGGTTGGGCACCACTGGTTTAGATTAGTGATGGGCAAAATCGATAATTTTAGGTATCGAATACTTTGGTATCGAATACTTATAGGTATCGAATACTTTGGTATCGAATACTTATAGGTATCGAGTACTTTTTTTCAATGTCGGGAAATGAACCTGAAGGGACAATTTTTTTAGGGCCTATCCATAATCAGACTAATATTCAAAAAACTGAAAGCGATCTATCAAAAAGCCCCGTAGCTACGGGCCTGGAGGTGGATAGAGGCGAAGGATTTGGCGGGGGAAAACCTAGCCGCGTCAAATTTCTCTCGCGGATGATAACGACTTGGGTTTGAGCGTTGCAAAATGAAAACGGAAACAGGCTGCGTTTGATCTACAGTAGGTATTATAAAGATTACTTCATTGAAAAATTTAAAACGAAATATGTCAATAAAGTATCGATACTTTTGTGGGTATCGAATACACTCGATACCTATAGGTATCGAGTAGTTAAGTATTTGGTATAGATACCTGCCCATCACTAGTTTAGATCAATAGGTACTGAAAACTTTGGTACATAAATAGTGGGAGTTCGCCAGTTGTTTGCATTATTAAATATTATAATTGGGATTAAAATAATTATTACAGGGATTAACCCATTAACGCCCAAATAAATTTTTTGGGGGGCGAATTGAATAAAAATCATGAATCTAGTGTATTTTGCCTATAATATGAATTTTATGATCAAATTTTGTCAAAAGAGTCATTTGTTTTTTCAAAAAATGCTGATCTAAAAATAGATCACTGGGCGTTCGGAGGATATTTTTTGTCACAAAGCTAAATATTAGTTTAACTTCAAAAACTACTTAAAATTATAAAATAAATATAAATATTAGTATTTCTCTTAAAAAAAAACACGTATTTATTCATAAATATGTGGAAAAATAATTAAATAGTAATAAAATTGAATAATTTACCAAAAATTAAGTACACAAATAGCCTATGTTGTAAGTAATTTTAGGAGGAAAAGGGGAAATCGAACCAAGAACTTAAAATTTATTTATAAGTATATTATAGAAAACATGTGACATGACATAAAATTGTAACTAATAAGTAAAATAATAAGCATTGGGTTAATTTTTTGATAATTTTGTAAATTGGTTTACCATGTAAATTGTAAATTGGTTCACCATTCATGAAAAAAAATGGTATTTTGTCTTACATGGGAACATTCAAAATTGTTTTCCCTGACCTATTCAATAAACTTCTTACTCTGGCATAACGTCAATTTTAAGATTACAAAGGCTTGATAAGGGCGAATTTAAAAAAAATATTGTAATTCTAAATTTGAGATTTTCATAGCTCCTTGATAACCTTTAATTGTTTTATAATTTCCCCTGAGAATTATTTCAAAACTATTTGTGTCGTATAAAATACGTTTATGTGAATAAAAACCAATAATTTTATACCACTAGTTCCAATGCTGTGCTTTATTAGAAATGAATCATAATGGCTTACCCTCCATTTATTCACCAGAATAAATTCTAAAATTTAATTTCCAATAACATAATGTTCAACTTCTTAAGAAAATCAATAGTTGACTTCATCTTGAACATTACCGAGTATTCTCAGACACATTTTATCAGTTTTTAGTGGAAAAAACTAAATACTCGTATTGTAAGCAACACAGAAAAAATGAACGCCCGAACGCCCAGTGATCTATTTTTAGATCAGCAGTATTTGTACTTGATTTTTCACTAAATAAATTAATTTTGACTAAACTTTGCATTATATCCCAATAGCTACATCTATAAAGATAAAGTAAAATTGGAAAAGGATTCATTTAGTGGTATAAATTTACTGTTTTCTTAAAAAACGCAAAAGAAGATGAAAAAACTGCAAAATGAGACTCTGAGACAAACTTTAGCCCATCACTGTTCCAAAGTAAATGAAGCAAATACAAAAAACTCATGGTATTAGAATTGAGGAATGTTTTCTCTTGCTATACGTGCAGTTTCGTTACTGTTGGATGAATTTAAGGACATTTTAAAGATAATTTATGAGGCTATGTTTAGCGATCTAAAAATAGATCACTGGGCGCTAATGGGTTAATGATTTGTTTTCTGTATTTGACATGGGGGAGAGTGGTTAAAGAACACTAAAATTATTACACTGCTTATTAGGGTGGTCTTTATTTTTAAAGTGTAAATAATTTTATTTGCCCCTCCCCAACTGTTTCACCATACAAATAAATGATTTTTGCTAAATTTTAGCTCAGTCAAAAAATATTAACCCGTGCCACAAAAGCGACATGTTTCAAAAAAGGGCTTATTTCGGTAGTAATAATTTTTTAATGTCAAAAGAACTTTTTTAAAGTTGTTTTTCCTGCAGTGTTACACAGCTAATAACTCTAGAACTATACCACTTAAAAACCTGAAATCAGTGCCATTTTGTTCTTAATTTTCTTCTCTTGGATTTGATGTGACACATAAGCACCATTTAAAAAAATTCAAAATTTAAAAAAAGTGGAAAAAATCAGAAAATTTTTTAAAAAGAAAATGCAAAGATTTTTAACTCTTTAAATAAACGTTTCTAACAAATTTCAAGTTGAAAATAAAATAAAATCATGTAGAAAAATATAAAAATCTTCAAAATTTAGGCAAGTCCCTAAACACTCCCTCATATTATGCAAAAGCGATTCACTCATGAAAAATTCGTATCATCCCTTGAGGGTGTTCCTTTGATTCAAAACAAGCAAAAAATGTCACATAAATTTCAGAAAATACAACTATTACCAGATTTGGTACAAAATCTCACAGAGCTAGATCCCAACTTAAGCTAATTCAATGTGTATTAACTTCACCTGAATATTCATTGGAATTATGTTTAGATCATAATGCCACCCCAATTATTTTTACTTTTAACAAGCCAAATCAAAGTATAGTGAGTCCAGAAAGTATTCATACACCCAACAAAATTGCACTAGTATTAGGCTTACCGTATTTTCTCGGGGGAAACTCAGGACATATTTTTGAAATTTCTTTATAAGTGCCATATCAAATTTACCAAAGATTAAAACTAAGAAAAAACTATTCAAACTAATAAACATTAAACAAAAATATCAAATTTATTTTTTCATTTAACATAACTTTTTTTTGAAATTGTATGAATGATTTAATTTTTATAAGTTGAGATATTTATACAATGAGTTAATTTTTATCACAAAATTCACTGAAAGTCAGTTTTCTTAAGTTATACAGACGGTAGAAAACGTAAAAAAACCCAATTTTAAATAGTTTGGTCAGGATTTTTTCATGAAAATGTCTGGCAAATCTTAAATGTATGAAACCCCGGACATGTTAGCTTCCCAGGACATTTCCCCAGACAGCTCTAAAAACTCCGAACGTATGGTAAGCCTAACTAGTATACCTATTACAACTAAATTCCGCGTGCAAAATCAAATCAGAAGTTATCCTAACATCATTTGTTATCCTTCATTATAATCTACCAAAAAAAGAACAAAAAGTTATCAGATCAGTAAGAAAAAAATTAATAAAAAAATGAAGCGATTTTGAAGACCAAACAAGTATTTGTACACCCATAGACTAACATGGGAACCTATTTTAACAGCACAGGAATGAAATTTCCCCCCTTGAGGTTCATAATGACATCAAAATGGTGTAGATTTTATAAAAAAGCGGCACTCAAGTGCACCTTCTTTCTTCAATTTTCTTCAAATCAAACTCTTTGGTTCAATCCCACCATTGAATTCAATGGTAAGATTGAAATGTAGAAAATTGAGGAAAGAAATGAGAATTATTTCAAGATTTTAAGTGTTATAGTTCTAGAGTTATTAGCTATTAAAATGCAGGAAAAACAACTTAATAAAAGTTGACATTAAAAAATTATTACTACCGAAAGAGGGGTGATAGAAAGTGAAAAGTGCCTCAAGTTGAGCTCTCGCCAAGGTGTCTAGTTAATGGTGGTTGCTATATAGCAACTAGATTAGTTCATTTTAAATAGGGATTAACCGTGCTACGAATCGGCAGGATTTAAGCAGACAGCGTATTATTGGCTGAATCTTTGGTGATTGATTGTTGATTGAATCTGGATTAATTTTTTTGGCAAGATTTGAATTTGATGATCGATCACCTTTAAGAACAAAACATTGTTTATCAATTTAATTTTAAGTTTTACTTTAAGCATCTAGTTCAAAATCCCGACAACTCATTTTTTGGTCCCTAATTTTACATCTGGGAATTCAATTTTTGTTTCATGTTGTTTGACCCCTGGTCACTTTATTTGAATCCCCTATTTAAAATTAGAGACCAAAATGAGTTTCTGGGCAAACGTACCTGTCGGGCAATAACGTTAAAATTGTTTTTGCCAAAACCCCCATTAAAGTGCTTAGTATGCCAAAGTTGCGCCTTTCTTCTGGTTTCACCTGGCAAAAATGAGGCAAGTCCTGTTTCTATGGCACCTACCATTACTAAACAACTTGACAGGAGCTCAACTTTAGGCAGACAAACAGTACATCTATAACTATATTAGTTCCTCATAGAAAAAGTCATGAACAATATGAGAGGGCTTAATCTTTGGTTTTTTAGTTGCTTTGTAAAAACATCAGCACTTGAAACCAAAAGGCCTTTGCTGCACGTGTTCTTATAGTCCGAATGAGCTTAAATTTTTCATACATTATTTTCTATAGTGACACAAAACTAAGGGGCATCACTAATTGAATTCCCATGGGTGAAAATCTGCTCCAACTACTCCAAAATTGATTCACTGCTCCAATCTGCTCCAAAATCATCAAAATTTCCTCTTTTGCTCCAAACTGCTCCAAAAACGCGATTGAACGATGGTATCAAGGGGGATGTCAGGGGACCCACCCCCAAAAAATCTAACTAGGTGTCCAAAACAAGTTAAAGCCCTGTTTTTTAGGGTCAAATTAAAAACAATTTCTGGGGGAGGACCCCCAGGCCCCCCTCTGCACTTACATCTCTATAATTCTCCACTTTTTTTAACATTCTAAAAAAATTCACCACCGAGAAAGTAAGAACTGAATTTTTTATTTCCTCTTTTTTGCTTTTTGGTCAATCACGTACCTGAGTACATGTTTCAATGATTTGAACAAAACCTTAACCAGGCAGATTAGTTACCAGTTTGACGGATTTAAGTAAAATTTAGCTTGAACGATTGAGATTACATACAAGTTCTTGGTACATGGTTAGTAATTTAAATAAGATGTAAGTTGATGAAGTTAACTTTCTTTTGCTTAGTTTTTTTAGGCACACCATTTTATAATGCACGCAATATGCAATATATTTGGAGTATTTTTTCAAAATTTTTAATTTATTTAGACTATTATAAGTAATTAAATGTGTCACACTCGCATTCATCAAAAATGAGTTATCAAAATATTTGTTTAAAAATACATACGGTGTGTGACAGTGAGGATGAAAGTTCTGAGTAAATTTGAATGCAAACTTCTTTTAACATGAAAGTATGCTGCAACAAAAATGCATGTCTCTTGATACGAAACTACCAAAAGGTGTTGTAAAAATGCACATCCCCTATTATAAAAACCCAGAAAGATGCTACAAAAATTATATTAGCCTAGCTCCAAAACTGCCTTATCGCTACTCTGAAATTATCCTAAAGCTGCTCCGAAATTGCCTTAACGCTGCTCCAAAACAGCCCTTAAGCTGTTCCAAAAACCAATTTTTGGTTTTCCACCCCTGAATTACCAAAAAAAATTTCCTTACAAATAAGGACCACCCTACTCCTCATAATAAACCAAACTAAAGTTATCTAATACCCAATAGGTGTAAGGTTATCTGTTTATCATTTAAAAAAAATGCAACATTAGATTGTTGTAGTTACTGATAAAAGGTTTATTTCACCTTGTTATCTATTTTTATCAAAGGTACGTTTTTATTGTTATTCTAACCACTTTAAACTACTGTTGTGTGTGTCTGTAGCTCTAAACTTGGTTCTTATTTTAGGTGATGATGAAGGTTCACAGCGATCCAATTCTCCTGTATCTACTAATTCCAGTTCTCCAGCTCCTAGTCCTGGTTTAACTAATCATTCCAAGTCAAATAATGAAGTGAGTTAGAAAATATATATTTATTTTTACATTTCAACATAAATTATGAACATTTACCAATACGATCTGCTGTGTATAAACCAACTGTAAAGGTAATCCTACTGGAGATTCTTCTTTTTATTGACTCCTCTTGGTTGGGCTCTCTGAAACCAGTTTCTAAGAGTCACACAATTTAATAAGTCTAGTAATTGAAAATAAACTTACTGCTTAACCCATGATAGTAAAAGGGTCACGTGATGTTTACAGACGTTGCACGGCTGATAATACTCAAATTTTATGAAATAAAATCTCCATATTGATATTAACCAAGGAGCGGAACCGTGGAGATTTTATTTCATACGAGTCGAGTACTATCGGCCGTGCAACGTCTGCAAAAATCACGTGACCCTTTTACTATCGTTGGCTAAGCAGTATGCAATACAGCTGAAGTTTATTGATTTTTAGATAACATCTAATTGCCTCTTACATGGCCATTTGATTTTGTAATTAAGATTTATTTATTTCATATATAATTTCCAGGAACCTTCTGCTACTGTTGTTAAACCTGTAGCAGTTAGGGCACAATCATCAGGATCCTTGTTAACTACAGTACAAAACAACAAAGGAGCTCTTCCATGTGTTACAAGGAACAATAGGTTGGTGTTGACAGGTTCAAAACTAAATTACTGTGTTCGAAAACAGGAGTGTTCTGTTGTGCCTCACTCTCCCCTGTTACTTAGTTGCAATTTCAGTACAAAACTTTAATTTCACTGTTAAGAGCTTGTGGTTCAAATATTTATTATTATTGGGTTTTCATGGCCTTTAATAAAATCCTATAAAGCCCTTACTTTTTCTTTAATTTTTAAGGGCAGGGCTCTCTAAAAGGCCATAATTTTTTATTAAAGCCTTAAAGAGCATCTATATCTAATCTGTGCCTTTGACTTAAGGAAAATTTTTGAACCCCTAGTCTACACATTACATATCAGTTAATTTATTGTTATTTTCATCTTGAAAATCTATTATTTGGAGTCAGTGTCTCTTAGTCATGGAAGTAAGGTGTACCCCTAGGTAAGTGGCTTTGCTAAATTTATTAAAACAAGTTGCAGCGCTCCTAGTAGCAAAATAAGAAAGTAAGCAAATAACAAAATTAAAGTTGATAAAAAGAAAACTTAATAAGAAAAATCATAATGAACACACTTAAAAAGTTTCATGAAAATATCTTAAATATTTAGGAGATAATCTAAATATTTCTAAGTTAGCCCTTTATTGATCCTTGCAAATAGGGTCCGTCCAAAAGTTTAAGAACTTTTTCAATGTTAAAGTGACGTTTTTTGACTAATTAAAATTCAAGCTTCAAAGAAATCACATAAAAAACTGGAGATCTTTTTCTGTATTATGGACTGTCTTTTGAGGTTAAAAAAGTGCTAACTTTGATTTAAAGTTTTGAACTTTCTTGTTTTGCCTCTAGGGACGTTGTAAGTCGCCTCAATGGATTTAGCTTTGGTTACTTGCCTGGGTATACAGCAAAGATGGAATTTTTGGCTCCAAATGAAAGATGTGAAATTGCATATTTCTTTTTCTTGATTCGATTACATTCAATTTCTATTACAGCAATTCATCGGAAAGCAGTGTAAGTACTTCTCCACCTCTAAATCATCATAATAGTCATTTCGTTGCTTCTCCCCCACCTCCTACTACTCCATATGCGATTGCAGCAGCTGGTAATTCATCTTCATCCAAAGGTATAAATATTTTTTTCGCATAAAAGAATATTACTGTTATATGACTAATCTAATCCCTAAGTAAGTCCTTGGTGCCATGGACTGTCCCACAAACACCAAAAGTAGCTATGCTTTAGTGTGATGATTAAGGAACCTTTTGATTACAGATTTGGTGTTGACTCTGTAGCAGGGGTGTCCGGAAATCCGTTTTTTAACAGCATTAATCCCAGAATTCCAAGT
The DNA here is from genome assembly GCA_024610705.1 of Tetragnatha versicolor. Taxonomy (NCBI): domain Eukaryota; kingdom Metazoa; phylum Arthropoda; class Arachnida; order Araneae; family Tetragnathidae; genus Tetragnatha; species Tetragnatha versicolor. Next base: position 2,327,168 of record JANDEH010000004.1, read on the forward strand.
TTTTCCAAAAATATAGGGGTCAACACAAGAAAGCGCAAATTAGGTCAAATTAAAAAACAGGTGCAGGGCTACCTTCTTAATTCCATCTTTTATGAAGAATCCAGTCCCACCATCAGTTCTGTATCTAAAACATCTGTAAATGTTCTGGATTTTAGAGAATTCCATTTGGGATTCCGGGTAAAAGGTCGTTACTCTAATAGTTTTCCGGGATTTTGAGTTGAAGTCAATAGCACCCTTGCCATAGTTTTTAATTTAATTTGCTAATAACCATTTTAATATGCTGCTATTATCAACAATCTCTTTAAAGGAAGTGGAGGATAAAATTTGTGCTTTTCTTGAATAAGGGCTAGTTTTAATCCTCTATCTTTAAAAAACCTTATGACTAATTCAAAAAAATTGTTGAAAAAGTTAATTTATAATTTGAAACATACCATGATATGATGAATTAATTACTGAATTATGTGACACTTTTGAAAACATCCATATTTTTTTTTTTGCTAGTAACAGTAGCCTTAATCTGTCTTTTTCCCTTTTCCAGAAGAAACATTTACCGCTCTCAGTGCCCCCTCTGAGAGCACTAACAACACCAGCACGACAACACCCGCTAACAGCAAACCTTCTACAAACTGTATCGACGCCCCCTCTTTAAACAACAACGGCAGCAGCAGCAGCAGTGAAGCCAACTCCAACAACAGCACGGCCAATGCCCAGCCACCCAACAACCACCTGGACATCAGCTCATCCTCCTCCTCCACCAACATGTTCACGACGGCCATCCTCGATCAAATCTCGGGGTCAGGGTTCTCCCAGCAGCAGGCGCAGGCCCAGCAAGCCGCGGCACAGCTGCAGCAGCAGAACTTCTCCTCCAGTTCCATCTCGCAGAACAGTAGCGTCCATTACTCGACCACCCCCTCGCAGTGTGCAGACAGTGTGATCAAGCCCCCCTCCTCGGCGGCCGTGCCGTGTTCCTCGGCGAGCGGCTGCCTGTACAGTGCGGCCGCGGCTGCTGCCGGCTCGGCAGCCGCGGTGGTGCGGGGGGGCAGTGTGATGCCGCCTCAGAACAGTCCCCCGAGCTCGTCTTGCAATGTGATAGGAGGCAGCGTCTCGCAGTCCACGATCAACTGCTTGCTTATGAATGGACCTATTTCACCCAAGGTAGCGAGTCAGATATACAATTTGCCATCTCTTACTGGAGTGGTAAGCATGTTGGTTCTTAGTGTGCGATTTCGGTTCTAAGTTGGGTGAATTTGTTGAGGGCATCTCGAATTGAGTTTTGGCTACTACCTAATGAATGAAATCTGAGTATTTCTTTCCAAAAGCTATTTGATTTATTACAACATGGTGAAATGGTTTTGCTATGAAAATATTCAGAATTTTCTAAAAGGAAAGCACTTATGTTAAAGGTGAAACCAAGATAAGCAATATTTCATGTAAGTATAATTTTACTGAACCCTGAAAAATGACAGCCATATTTCCAGGGTTGCTTCTGGGTACCAAAAAAGGACTATTTCAAAGGTCTATGCCTCCTAGTATACTCAGTGTGAATAGAATAGGGGGTTGGACGTCGCAGCTTAAAAATCGTCGCCTTTGTAACTGTGAGAAAATACAAACGACCATCTTTTGTTTGTTTCACCAGTTAAGGCAGAGCAAGAAATTTCTGCTCGCAAACTTGAAATTGGCAACTAAATTTATTCACTTCACAATACTTGCCAACTTTTATGGATTGTCCATAATATTTACGGATTTTCGTCTAGTTTACAGTTTTACAGATTGATTGAAAAATATTATAGATGATTTGCGTTTTTGTCCACTTAACTACCCGTGAAAATTTTAAACACTCGGGGCATAAACGATTTTCTCTAATCGTATATTTTTACTTCAAAACTAGATTTCTCTACTAATCCTTGTCCTTACGAGATTTTTAATATTTTGTCCCTTTTATTGAGTGAAATTTGGATTTTTTTGCAAGTTTTTTCGGATTTGCTGTCGAGTCTTGACGCATGCTCACCTGTAAAGCACTTCCGTTCCGTTTGCAATGTGAAAAAAACAACTTAACTAAGATTGGAATTTGCATTCTAGTTTTTCAGGCTTGTTAAACCGGAAAGCTTCAAGTTGTACTGTTACACAAAAAGTTTTACAGATGTAAGTTTTCAAAAGTTGGCAATTATGCTTTACTCGCTCGCTGTTAGCAACTTTCTCTCGATTATAGATTAATTTATTTTACAAAATACTCTTCTTAAGGGTTTTTTACTCTTTGCTATAGTGATCTTAAAGATCTACTGGAACAATCTTTAAAGTCTGGTATACAGAGGTACGGGGCCTTGAAAACCTTGAACGTCCTGGAATTTCAAATTTGAATATCAAGGCCTGGAATGTCCTGGAAAAAGCAAATTTTTTTTTTAAATCATGGAAAATCCTTGAATTTTAATTTCTAAAAGGCTAAAGAGGTTATAGGGTATCAACTTAATATGTTTAAGTCCGAAAATCTTATAACGGCCCGGAGTTTCAATGAAAAATTTCGAATTTTCATACATGTTGACGGACGTTTGCCTGTAAAGTTGGCATTTTGACGGCGTGGACGAGTGTGGCTCAACTTGACGGTCGGTTCACAATCACGTTTTTCTTACTTAGCGTCAATATACTTGGCTTTAAATGCTTGTTTTTTCCTTTAAGAAATCATATTAATTCCCTTAAAAAATTAATTTTGAGTTTAATGGTTAGTTTATGTACATTCAGAAAACGTTAAGAGATAATTCTTGCATCCTCTGAATTCCTGGATGGTTAACTGTATTACATTAAAATTGCAGAAAAAACAACTTGTTTGAGCATGTGTGAAATATGGAGTCTCTTTTCGGTTGTATTTCAGAGGTGTAGAGTGTAGATCAGGTGCTGTCCTATTATAATTATTGTTTTGGATGTAAGCATTTTTATTGTATATTTTGTAAGAGGACCAGAGTTACAATTTTGGCTGTAGTTTTGATATTTAGATTGGCTACAAGCCTACAAACCTTGAATGATAATTGAAAAATTTTGTAAAAATTATCATAGAATTTCAGTTATAACATTTGTTTGCTGATTTTTATGCTAACTATTTTTAATTCTAATTTTTCTTCTTTTCTAAGTTCTATGATTTCACATCTACAAAAAGCAATTTTTTTAGCTGAAATTGAAAAGGGTTTGATGCATGCTCTGTTTGACTTAACAGTCTGAATTTTAAGACTACCTCTGAAGATTTTATTGTCCTGCACCCTCCTTTTCCAGTAAGTTACCACATATGGTTTTACTGCTCCCTCCAAGACTAGCAACAAGTGACAATATTCCAGATATTTGTATGTCCATTATTGTGCAGTAAAATTTGTTCGGTGTGTTTCAAAGATATCTATATTCCTTTTAATACAAGGAAGTCATGGCAATATACAACATGTCTTAAGTCCCACTAGACAAAAACCCTGGTTTTGCTTCTTCCAACTAATAATCTTATCAATTAGCTTTTGGAATGAAAATGGCCCTCATGACATAAATTTTGCTACAAATGTTCAAAATTTCATAATATTCCATTGAATAATTTTTGCATGAGAGTTCAAAGGGATCAAAAATTAAAATTTCAGAATCAGTGGCAGCAGTCACTTACTTTTTTTATGTAAAAGAAAAATATCTAAGAAAATTCTACAAAACACATAAATTAAACTGCCACCTTGTTATAATCATTTAATAGATACAGTGTACTAAAATTTTCCTTTACCTATCCAATTTTTGAATTATCGAACATTTTACTCATTTTAATTTTACTAGAGCAATCTACCATACATGTGATTCTTCCGCCAATTGGCGGAAATCCGCCAATTTGCTTTGCGAAATTAAAATCCGACAATTCCATTTGCAAAACTCAAATTTCACTTTCTGATTTTCCAATTATTTTTTTACTGAAAACTCTGGCCGCGTAGGTTGCCTAGCAATAAATTTACAGTAAAATTGAAAAAATACCGAAGTGATATGAATAGCAGTTAATATTTAAGCTAAAAAATGACTCTAGCATATTGAATCGTTGATCTCGGGAAGTAGAAGCCGATGGACCCCCTCTACTTAAAATGAAGGAAAATTTAGGTGCCATCGAATTTTAAAAATATTTTCCGCCAATTTATTGTCAGAGTTATCACATGTATGAATCTACAAAGCTTAAGAAATAGCATTTAAATGTGAAATTAATTCTGAATGTAAGAGTAATTTAAATATTATTTTGATACTGATTGTGGATTGTTTGAAATAGAACGATGAAGCTATGTCTTCGTTAAAGTCTATGGCAGAGCAGGCTGTGTTAAATGCAGGCTTAGAAACTCATATTCCTACATCCCCATCCCCCTCTACAGAACGAGGCAAGTATTTTTACCCTAAATCTATATAGGGTTTAACAAAATTTATCTCATTTTGTTTAGAAAAACTGATTTTTGTTTCGTCAATATTTTGCTTCTGGTTGAAAATTGAACTTGAATAATGTTTTGTCTTTAAGTAGTAATTCATTACCTTTTTATCTTTTTCAGAAGCTCATATTCCTCCTCTGTTAGGTGTAGCCCCTCTTGGTTCATTTTCCCCCAGTAAAGAATGCTATAATCAAATTAGAATTCTAGAAGCTGCTCAAAGGCACATGCCTCACCCATCCGACTCTGAAAGGCTTAGGTAATTTTTAATATGAGGAATTCTTTATTATCTAGATTCAGTTATTAATGTTCTTGATAATTCTTATTAAAATGACTTAAACTAATATTTCTACTATGGAAATGTTGTAGTATTACTTAAATCTTGTAACACCATGACTATTGTCTTTTTGTAGGCAATATCTTCCTCGAAATCCGGTCCCAACGCCATCATACTATCCAAATAGTTTAAATCACTTTGACACTGTAGAATTCTTCCAACGACTGTCTACAGAAACTTTGTTTTTCGTGTTTTATTATATGGAGGTAAAGTATTGTATTCATTTTTTCGTTCTATAGTAAAGCCTCTATTAATTACATGAGCCCCAATAATGCAAGTTTCCGCTTTAATCAAGCCATAAAATATTTCTAGAATCCTTTTATTTAAAAACAATAAACATTGCTGTAAAAAAGCTTTGAAGTAATTAAACAGAAAAATTAAGGAATCTTTTTAAGTATGACTTTTGGTTATCCTATCATAAAGGGGCAAGTCCAGTATTTTTATTTTATTTTTTTATTCAATAGAAGTATCCAAGAAAAAAATATACACTCAAATTTTTTTAGTTACAGTGATTATTTATTTATTAATTTAATTTTAAAGTTTGACTTTTTAAAAAAGCACCAAAACGTCATGTCAAAATGTGACTTTATTTAATGCTAAACATTGATTTTAAACAATAGTTCAATTGATTCCATTTTCCGGGATGGATGGCGGTGTTTGTTGGACTTTATTTCCATACGTTTCACTCTCTTGGACTGTTTGTAGTGTATTTAAAAGTATAGATTTGTTAATCTAATTTTGATTTGAAAAGTCAAATTTAAATTTTTAAAAATCATGGATTTTTTTATCATTTCTATGTCGAGGGTAAAAAAAAACAAAACAAAAAAACGTTTAAAACAAATACAACAGGTTTTTTGTTTTTTATTAAAAAAACATGTTTTTTTCCAACCCTGTTGATTTTTGAAGTGAGATATATTTCTCTTAATGGAAAAAATGCATTTTTTCTGTTTCAAAAAATGTTGGTATTATCCATTACAGTTGATGCATCTTTTTAACTTGCATCTTATTAAAAATGTACACTAAAAACATACACATAGTGTCCAGCACCTATAACCAGGGATGGGAATTCTGCGCCAATTGCGCCAGAGAGCTCCAAAAAGGGTAACCTGCGCCAATCTGATACAAATACCTAATTTTGAACAATTTTGCGCCATTCCGCGAAACTTTCGGATTCCGGTAAAAAAGTGCGCCAAATCAGCGGTTTCTAGGAAACAGGTGCGCCAAACACACGCTTGTTTGCCAATTCAGACCGCCGTTGTATTGCGCCTAGGGCCCGGCAACCCAAAACGTGATCCTTCGGGAAAAAACTACGGTTTCAGGTTCAATCTCGCCCCGCGACCGTTTACGAGAAGGGGTCAGGAGCAGGCGTTTTAAAACGTGACGATATACGGTTCCTTGACACGTTGCAGAACGTAGTTGCATCCGGCCCTTGGGATGTGATTTTTCCGCGGATCCGCGGAATTCCGCGTTTTGTGACTTTTTGCATTATGTGTTCCGCTTTTTTTAACAATTTTCAATCTGACTGAACGGCAGGAGTTCGAAAGCGGGCCGTTTTCCGAGAAACGTCGGCTATTGCAAGCGAAAGAGGTCCGCGTTTCTTTCATTCCGAAGCTCCCGTTTACGGCCCGTGAACTAATTTGGATTTTTCCAGATAATCCATAGTTTTTTTTACTTTGCCTATTATTTCCGAGAAAATGACGATTTGAAGCGGAAAAAATTGGAAAAATCGCGATTTTTCACGTTAGTTTCGTGTTGCTTGCGGAGTGTTTTCTTCCCGCGACTTATTTCTTGAATGGCCGCGGGTGCCAAGTTGAAGTCGGCTTCTTCTTGCGTCGTTAGTGCGATCTGGAAAAACAACTTTACAGTGGTTAGAAGCCATCAAGTCCAGTCTTTAGGATCACATTCGGCGGGAAAAGTCGAAAAATAGCGGTTTTTCGCGTAAGAACCGTTTTTCCGGCACCTAGTTGAAGCTGGCATCATTTCACATTGTAGTTGTGATGCAGAAAAACCTTAAGCTTAGCAAAGGAGCCTAATAAGTCTAGTGATACCATTCAGATCGCGTTTTTATCGATTTCAGTGAGTTTTTTCAACTAATTTTTCTTAAGGATTTCCTAAGTTCTTGTAAATTTTTACTGATAGATCACTTTGAAGCTAGATAAGATAATATTGCAGTGTTTTTAAAAAATCTTGCTATCAAAATCTGTTTCAGATATATCAAGGGGGATGGCAGGGGACCCATCCCCCCAAAAAATAGGACTAGCTGTCCAAAACAAGTTAAAACTTTGTTTTAAGGGTCGAATTTCAAAAAAAAAAAATTCTTTTTGGTCAATCACATCCCTGTCTCAATCGCGATTAATAATCGCCTGATTAACCTGCGATTGAATCAATCTTCAATTGCGAGTGATTGATTTCTTTGGCATTGCCAGCTTCTGAAAATTGGGGGGGTGAACCAAAGATTTGGGATACCTCCACAGACGGATTTTACAAAACCATGAATATCTACCCTTAAAAAAAAATCTCTTATTTCCCTTAAGCCAAGCCCAGTGATTTTAGATGACTTAGTGAATCAATTAATAAATTTTCACTTCCAAGTTTTTGGGAATTGCTTTTAACTTTCAACTAAAAAGGGGAGAATTTTACCTTTTAAAACAGGGTCAAAGGTCAAACTCATTTTTAGTGTTAACTGATTAGACAATTTTAAAATCAAGCTTATATGCTTCAATCAGTGCTGTAGCTGGATTTTTTCTGAGAAAAGAGCTCACCTTATTATTACGTACTTTTTTTTTTACCAGAAACAAAATTTTTGTTGAAATAATGTCCCCCTAACTCAGCACTGGTTTCAACCTATTCTAAAATGAAAAGTGTTTTAAATCATAGGGAGAAGTTAATTTATTTCTATTGGTCTTGGAACTGTGGAGGTAAGGTTCACTTGATAAACTAATGAATACTACTACACTATCAATTGGGTATTACTACATATATTTATACTTCTACTTCCTTTATGGTTACGAAGCTATTATTGCAAGATATAATAAGATATTATGATACAAATCTTAAATTTTCCTACTACAACTTTCATAATTTTAGCTCCAGAAGTAAAATTTTACTGCTCCAAATATTGCGTGTTACTGCTCCAAAAGTTAAATTTTGCTGCTCCAAAATTTGCTCCAAAGTGGGTTATACCACTTCCCATCCCTGTATAACTTGTGAACTGGGTGGCAATTTTTCCTAGTGTGACAAAGCAGGAGTGCTTTCCCTTCTTTGCATTTTGTAATCCTCTTCAAAAATTCTTACAGGGAACAAAAGCACAATATCTAGCAGCTAAAGCATTGAAGAAGCAATCGTGGAGGTTTCACACAAAGTACATGATGTGGTTTCAAAGGCATGAAGAACCAAAAACAATCACAGATGAATTCGAACAGGTATCTTATGAGTGAAATTTTGTGTATAACCTATGTATTAAAATTTATTTATAGCTGCTTTCAAAAAAATTGAAACAAAAAATTCTTAGCTTCATTTAGGGATTGATTTTTAGACATACAAACTAAGAGTGAATTTGATAACTAATCAATCATGATAACTTTTTGTGAATGAATAGAAAACTAGAGTTAGTATTTCTGTAGGTTTATTGAAGTCTTTATTAGCTTTAATTGTGATAATGTGTTACTTGTTGATACTTGGCTCATGTACTTTTTGTTTCTAGGGCACATATATTTATTTTGACTATGAGAAATGGGGCCAAAGAAAAAAGGAAGGCTTTACATTCGAATATAGGTACCTTGAAGATCGAGACTTGAACTGAAGATAAATATTGACTGTCATTTGTTCATGTCATCACGGTAGAAGATGTTACAGGAAAACAGAATGTGCTTTCTGAGTGTACAACACTCCAGCCTGAAGAAAGCATTGCAGCCTGATTGTTAACGTTCTGGTTTCTCAACTGCCTTTGTGTCCTCACTACCAGTCGTAACAACTCAAGCTGTTGTGCTTTCTCAATTGTTTTGTTGTTTTAATCTGTATTGTTAAAAGGCAGTGCAAAAGGGTTGAAAACTTCATTGTAGTAACATCTGATTTAGATACTTGACCATGCAGGATCTGATATATGCAAGCAAATTCTCTACTTTCATGTGTATTTATTTATTTATTATTTGTGTATGTTTGTGATTATTTTTAAAAAATTCTTTCAATTGTTACGTAAATTGGTTTTGACTATTCTAATATTTTATTAGCTATTCAATCTTAGATTACTAGCTAAACAAAGCATGATTGTTAAATCGTTAACCATGTCAAATTTATTTGAATTTTAATGCAAAAAAAACTTATCCTTATTGCACTGGAGTAATATCAGTGTTATGAATTTGTCTATACAACAAATTGTAACTGATGTTTCTCCAGAAATTAATGAAGTATAGTAGTTACTTTTAAATAGTAGTTTCTTGGTATCCTTTAATTTTAGATAAGTTTTATCCATCATAGATTAATCTTACTTGCACTTTTATAGGTTTTTGTATGTTTCTCCCTAGATGTGTAAATTGTGTTAACTTTTCTGTTTTAATTTTTTTTACAAATTCATTAAATACATTAATTTTACATACTTTTACCATAACATTACTTACCATTCTTTATTTCAAACTATCCTTAAGGTTAATGGTACTAAGGAGCTGTCCATGTGATATTTTTTTTACATTCCTTTTTTATCTTTAACCTTAGGGTCATGTTTGATTTGAATTTCACTTCAAAATTTGAATACTTTTTTAAGTTTTTATAATTTGTTTGCTAAATCCTAAATTCTGTAGGAATTTAAGTGTGTTACTTAAAGCATTTGTATCAAACTAGGGAAAATTACCAATCATAGAATGGTGCATCAAATTCTGAAAATAACTATATTATACATAAGTAAATGTTAAGAGCTTGATTCATGAGAGTATTGTCAGTGTTAGGTCTTATGAGCACAAACTGCAATGTACTGTTAGAACCTTTTGACCTTTACATTATTTTAGTTGTATGGTGTAATGCTGTAGATAACCTGTACATACTGAAGCCTCAAATGTTGGACTTTTAAAATACAGTAAATAGATATAACACATTGTTTCAAACTGATGCTATTATGTGATGTGAGTTGCTTGTGTATATCAGATTCTGATCTTAGCATCGAATGGTTTCAACCATCACTTGGTATCCCTGGTGCCTATCAGGGATTTTATTGTTTTGGCATACAAGTTTGTACAGATATCATTTGTGCAACATGCCATCTATATTTGAGGTTTAAGATTTGGGGCAGAGTAAAGCAAAAAATGATGAAAAATATATTGTCTGCCTTGTGTAAGTTAAATATTTGTATTATTTTGTAAACTATTGAGCAGTCAGAAAGAGGGATTTGCCTTTTTATTCAGAGGATATGTTGCCACAATCAATTGTGATTCTCATTGTAAATAAACTTTTCTGAGAGAATGCGTAGGTTTCTTAGATGTTAGTCATTCTTGTTCTCTCATTGTTTTTAATCATTTGTTCTTATAAATTGGTTAAGGCATGTTTACTTACATTTCACTTTACCACTGCTGGGCAGAGTGTAATGAGTTGTAAGTGTAAGCAAATGAAGTCTAGTATTTGCGTACAGTACTTTTTAATATACATTTCGCAATTGCATACAAATGAATACTAAAAAATAATATCTATATAGAGTATCTATGCAAAAAAAAACAAATTGAGTAAAAAAATACCCTTATTGGATTTTGTATATTTGCTCTTTCTGACCATTGGTATAACTACTGATAAGCAGTAGACTTGTTTTTGTGTTTGGATCAAGACATTTTGATATAAAAATTATGTAACTTAATACTTCACTAAATGTTTTCAATGAATGTTCCGTTGTCAGTATATTAAACTTGTTTAGTTTTAGCATTTATTCTTGACACAAAAAAATTCTAGTCGCTGACTATGTTATGTATAGCATTTGCAGTTGCATATGGATTTAACCGAGTAACTACGTCTATTATATTGTTTGATTATTCTTGACAATATATGCTAGTGTAATTTTTTAACTTTTTTACCTTATTTTACTGTAGGCTATTACCACAAAAATACTCGATAATTTTCATTTTGAAATTTTTAACCGCGGTATTCATGTTTATTTAAATGAGATCTAAAAAATAGCCTAACACTATATATAAAATGTAATCTAATTAATTTGTTGCCAGCCATATCCTATGTACTGTACCTTAATTTCTTTTTCACGGTGCACAAGTAAATAAGTCTTCCTATTGATGTGACTTGAAATGCAAAGCTTGTCTTGTTATTTAATTTTTAATTAGCCATGCTCTTTCGTGTATATTTTTGTTTTAAATTAACAAACTTGATTGTACTTAATCTGTCAAGGTACCCGAGATCAACATTTCAGTCACCCTGTTTTGGTATTCAAAACTTGTAATGTACTAGAGAATTCTTTACTTTAAATGTGAAGTGAAGATAATTTTTTCTCATTATTCCTTTATTTATTTGGTCAAAAATTGTGCATTAGATAATTTATTTAGACGGTATGATTTGTTTTTGTTACATATCATATATGTGATTGCCACATAGTATTTTTCTGAGGAAAAATTTATCCTTTCTAGAAACAGCTTTTAAAACAATGTTACAGACATTAATTTTCAACCTTTGTATATATGTGATAGATATATATTGACATGTTTAAAATGACCTTATAATGTTGAACTAATGAAAAAAAATTATCTGCTATCAGTGAAATAGTATGGTTGCATTTTTCTCATGATTCTTTTTTTAGTTATACAATTGTAGTATATTATCAGCAATTAAAAGCCAATGGAATTGAAAAGTAAATTACAGTATCCAATTCATATTTCAAGGAATCTTATGCTCGTGATAAGTCAATCTTTTGTGATTGGAAGTTGGTTTTTATCTCAGCTTTGTCTGGTAATTTTCATTTTCGAGATTTGTTGGTGTTCCTTTAAAATGTGTGCATTTATTCATAACAGTGAGAATACATTAAACGGTGAAAGTTACTGTTTCTCCGTTGCCTGACACGAGCTCAATCATTCCTCGTTTCTGTTATGCAAAGATGGATAAATATTTTTGTATAACTCACTTAAAGACTTGTACATAATTCTCATTTGTGTGCTGTAGCTTTTACAAGATTATGTATTGTTGAACTCAATCGCAATGAATTTCTTATCGGTTTATGTTCTATGTTTTAGTTTCTATATTCTCGTAAATTATTACAGTGTGGAAAATTGAACTGAGGATGATGCTTTTATTTGGTGTTTTTCTTAGAAATTTTAAAGGGAAAATATATTGTACCTATTGACAAAAGGTTGCTTTTCTAGTCTTGAAATTGCCTTGAATTTAAATTATTGATTTTTTGTTTGTTTGAAAGGTATAGAATTTTAAATATATTATTAAAGTTTTTTTAATGCGGTTTTTCAGTGTAATTCTCTCATTTAATATTTTGTTACTGTTTTCCTTAACTCTTTCAAGCCTTGACTACCCAAGATTCACCTTAAATCCTATCTGTTAAAAGTTAGGGCAGCCGAGACTGAAAGAGTTAATGAGCATGTTGTTTTGAAATTGGAACGGTTTAAGTACTCACCATGGAGAATAAAGACTGGATGTAATACAATTACATTCATGGGGAAAGGGTTTTTTAACACTGTTTTCCACATTGTAAATTAAACGCATTTTCTTTTCGATGTTAAATTAAGAAACTAAATTTTTCCAATTGAATTACCATAGTTAATATTTTAAAGATCAGTTTTTTTTTCAATTTGTGTTCAAGTTTTATGTTTCTTGTTTGTCTTGGTTCTCCTTTTGTGTTGTACCAGGTTCATAATGTCTATCACTCTCCCGTTGTTTGTCTCACTATGGATAACTTTTACCAAAGCATTTTAAGCTGTTGGTTTTATATGCCTTTTGAGACAGTGTAAATAAAAGGAGTGTGCATATTCTTGTGAACATAGAATATCTACTGAATAGAAGGCAAAATAAACTCTCTGAATGCTGTAAACTTTTGTCTTTCATTCTCAAAGCATGTACAAAGCCATTCAATTTTACTTGACAGAATTAAATTTGTATTAAAATATGAAATCTGAAAAGGATCTTGATTTTTTTCTGCTGTTATTTCAACTATTTTTAAAGTCTAGTTGCGAGTCACAAAGTAATCGGGATCTTTTTAAATCCACATTTAAAGAGTAGTTATTAAATAAAATAAATTACCCTGTTTCAACCCTTGTAGTGCTGGTCTAGTGGACAGATTTTGAAAAAATTTGGAAATATATTGGGACCAGGGAAAATTAAATCCACCATGAAGAGTAGTTATATTTTTGTATTATATATAGGAATTTTATTGCTTAAAAAAGTTTTTTTTACTTGTAAAAAAGTTGTATACATAAGTGGCCGCAGTAGTGTGGTGGTTGGTGTGTGTCTGGCTACGAGCATTACCGACCCAGGTTCGATTGCCTTGCGGCTCCTGCTTGGGTAGCTGGTTATGGTTAGCCCTGGATAGAAACTTCTGGATAGCAATATGTAGTGTTATCCTTTTCCTCAGTGCCTTTTTGCAGTTTCGATTCTTATTGGACGTTTACAGTCACATGGTATAAAACAGCTGGGGGATTTATTATTTATGGGGATTAGCTCCGATCTATGTTTAGTCTATGGAGCATAAAAACTTATTTTCTTGACTTCTGCTGTTATGCATCTCTTCAAGGCTAATAAAACTGTTCTTGAAGCTCGAAAATATTTTGTTTAGAATCAAAATTTTGTCCCTCTTGTACATATTTCTTGTATTTTCATTCAGTTTTTTAGTCTTAGGACTACATTGGATGTTTTTTTAGTTTGCCAATAATGAATGCCATGTAGGTTTTTTTCTCATAATATTATCTAGAAAATTTTAAAAATCACCAGTAAAATGAAAATGTAAAAACTATTATTTAAAAACAAAAAAGAAACTGAATTTTTAAACTGTTGCAATAGTAAATAATTTATTCAACTACATTAAATTCTTTCATTTATTATAAGAACATAAACTGATGATAATCAAGCATTCCAATAATACCAAAGGCAAAAATTTCTGGACGAGGACCACTATTCCTCCCAGCAATACCACAAGGGGATCTTGCGTAATTTAATAGCTTTTAGAAAACGCTCAACATTTTGTGTCAAAAGGTAAAGTTGATGGACCAAAAATGGTTCTCAAAATGAGTTAAAACCCCCACTTTCACAAGTCAAATTTTTTTTCTGGGAGAAAACCCCTATATACCCAGCGGTACCCTAAGGCGATCTTACGTGATACTTTTTTTTTAAAATAAAAAAACCAACATTTTGTGTCAAAAGGTAAAGGTAAAATGGTCTGGATAGTGCCCCCCTTGTAACCATGCTGGATCTGCATGGATTGTTGCTATTTAAATGATTTACTTAAATTTTAAGACTGAAAAAATGGGAGTGTTGCAGAGCTTGAGAGCAAAACCACCTTAAATAGTTATCCTCATTTCAAAAACTTAAAACTATTTTATACAATTTTATGAGAGTTCTCCATCCAGAAAATATTTGAAATTATCTCCTTGACTTTAAAGTAATATTTTAGTGCAATTCAGTCCCTATCATCTGAATAATATGTGGTCCTTCACTTAAGTTTTAAAATACATATTAATACTAGAAAAAACAGTCTTATCATTGGTGATACATATAAGGGCTGTAAAGACTGGTTTCAGAGAGGGACAGAGGGAGATGGCATTTTTTTCTAAGGACTCGTAAGACAGCTATCCTATGCATTATCATGGGCGTAGCCAGGGTTCAACTTAGGGGGGGGCAAGCAGGGTCGACTTTTTTTATGGTTGTAGAGTTCAATTTTAAAGCCCCGCGTGAGGGACCCGTCAAGTTTCCACAGGGGGTCCTCTCCATGGGCGGATTTAGATGGTGAACCCTGGGGGTGCATACTGGAAAACTTGGGGGTGCAGGCTGTCCCTGATGGCTTTGAAAACATGATTTTCCCCTATAAAAGTGGAATTTTCTCAAAAAGTTGGGGGTGCATTGCAACCCCTTAAATCCGTCCATGGTCCTCTCCCAGAAAAATTTTGGAAATATGCTCCTAGGAACACATGGTTTTAAATTGTTTTTTGGTACACATAAACCCAAATTTGGATGTACATTTTTAGGTAGAATTTTGATTTTAATGAACGTTTTACAAAAAGTTTGAATAATAAAGGTTTAAATACTAAAGGGGGGCCCTCCCCCAGAAATTTTTTGAAAATTTGACCCTAAAATACTGGGCTAAAAGTGAAGTAAAAGTTAATTACTCGGAACTTGGGGGGGACAGCTGCCCCTCCCTTGGCTACGCCCATGTGCATTATATTTATATAGGCCAAATGTGATCCTTGTACACTTAAATGAGAAAGATTTGTAGGAAATATATCTCCAGCAAAGAGAAGGGTCAGGTCCTCTCCCAGAAATTTCTTCGAGATTCGACCATTCAAAAAAAGAGTTATGACTCATTTTTGGACATTTGAGACACTTTGAGGGGGATGGAATTAGGATGGATCTCTAATCCCATCGCCCCTCCCCGTCCTTGTATCTCTTCTTTACATAATTCATTCCCAAAATTAATGAGGTGAGATTGTGCGTCCCTTCTCAAACTCGGGCGTTGGCACGTCCTTCTGGGCCCTTGGTCTTGGCACTGAGGGTCTTGTCTCTTGTTGGTTCGTGTCTTGATTCGTCTTGATTACGTCACACAGTTGAATTCGTCTCCGGATACCAACCCCCACTTTAGCATCTGAAATTTTCCTAAAATTCTACGCAGAAATATACCGTAAACTATTTTTAAAATGGCCTACTTCATAATTGACACAAAGCCACCCCGTATAATAAGTACCTTGATGGCCAGATGGAAAACTCCAAAATTTGGATAGTCGTCTGACGTCACAAAATATTGTCGGGTTTTTTGTGTATACATTTCTGGTCTAGGGGCTCTCACCCTCGTCTGCTTTTGTGTTCCACAATGGATATAATTTCAATCGAAAGGAAATGTTACATTGGAAACAAAAACTCTGGAGTTCTTTCAAGTTAGTAAGAAATCTTTAATTTTAATTTCGAACCCTCGAAAAGATAGTTTTAATTTTGTTTATATATTGTCATATGTTCTTACCTTACTCCTAGCTTATATTTTCGTAAAAATTTGGATTGCTTTTAAACGTATCAATTTGTTTATTTATATTTCTTCCTAAAAAAATTGTGAAACTTCATTCATTCACTCATTTAATTAGGTTAGACATTGTATGTGTATCAGGGGTGTAATGTTGAATCCTTAAACGTAATTAACAGTAATCAATAACATGGAATCTTGACACGGCAAAATAAAGGAAATGTTAATCATGTTATTTGAAATAATAAAGATGTGTTATTTCTTTTTAATCTAATCTTTGGATGTTGAATTGAAGTGTAAAGATAAAGACTGAATGTTTTATTTGAAATTAAAAAAGCGAGGACTCTTAAATTGACAACTTCTCTGCCCATGTTTTGATCGTATGTGTATTGGTCGTTCATAATAAATTAACTTAACTATTATTAGTTAGTTTTTATAAACATGTATTTGGAAAGCATATTTGGTTTTTAATTTCCATTATGCTATTAATATTTCTCTTGTATGGGAGAGTGGGGATTTGAGCCTCCCCTATTTTCTCTAATGTGTATGATAATTTTTCCTTCCAAAACTGGTGAAATGTGAACTTATTTATAGTTTTGCATATTTATTAAAAATTTCAAACCTTGGTAGCATTTTGAAAGTATAATGACTGATGGTTACCTTTTACCAATATAAAGTAAGATATTAAGTAATATATAGTGTTTACTGCATTTTTTTGTTATCATAAATTTTTCAAGCTGTAAAAATTATGGATGGAATTGTTTTAATATCGGATTTATTTTGAACCTAAGTTAGTCCTTCTTAATCTCCCTTTCCGGAGATTTCTTTTTACAATATCATCTCTTTCAAAATTATAGTCACAAGAAACGCTTATCCTTGGTTACTACAATTCTAATCTCCTTTTCCTCTGAGATCAGTTGGTGTTATGAGTAAAAAGGAATTTGTTTGTTGATTTCGGTGGGGCACCATGCATTTTTTAAAGTTAAACCCAAGTTAAAAATTCAAAGTGTAAAAACACGCCTAGCTAGTTTATTTAAAGCCTATTTTCAATGCGTGAAAGGGGGCTCTCGGAGGGTTTAAAAATATCTGTGTTGCACTGAAAATATTAATTTGATTATATATAGTTAATTTTAAATAAAATAACAAGATTTTTGTGTATTTTGTAACTTGGAACTATTTTCTACTCCCTAATCTGTTAAGTTTTTAGAAGTGCGTTAAAAGGTATTTTGCTAATTTACCAAACCCCCCCCATGAACCTATTTTTCTCTTTAGTGAGTCATATTGTCATATTAAGGTCTGGAGTCAAGTTTAACATATTTAGGGGAGAGGAGGGAGGAATGGGACTAGTGGAAGGAGTGTGACAGCTGAAATTATGGAAAAATAAATCAATTTATTTTATTTCCAATTTGGTCATTAGATGGCCTTCTTATAGCTTCTTGTTATTTCCTTCATTTAGTTAATCCAGCAGCAAGTTTCTGTTTATAGTTGTAAAAATTTGATTTTCCCACCTCCAAAGTAAATTTCCAGTCTATCTTATTTTTTATTTCACTTCTCATGTAATTTGTAGAACAAACATTATATAATGCCATTGTAATCTAAAAGATATAATGTATGCTAATCTGCAATTTCATAAAGCCTAACACCAGCATAGTTTATGTGACAAGTTATATTTTAAAAGCAATGTGTGGAGGGAGGAATGGGACACTCTGAAAAATGTAAACAAAATCTGCAAAAACGTAAACAAAATTTGAAAATATTAATTTCTGATAGCTTTCTATCGCTTCAATTGAAATGCTTTTCTTTTCTTGAATAAACAATTCCAAGTATTACATTGTATTTCAATTATTGATTCTTAACACCATGGGAAAGAGTTCAAGTGTACTAAATATTTTTTAAAAATTATTCTATAATAGATATAAGATTGAAAGTTGTTTAAAAATGTGGGCAAAGGTTAAAAGAATAGTAGGTAAAATACTAGGCCCTTTCTCATTATTACATTTTACTAATTTTCTTTACTTTTCAAAAGTGTCCCACTCCTCCCATACTCATGTCCCACTCCTCCCACCCATGAGGGAGGAATGGGACAAAATTCTTGTTAATTTGAATGATCAAAAGTGATAAAATTAAACAACATTTAAGAACTGTACATTTAAAAAAAAATTAAGTTAAAACATGTAAGTTGTTTATCCAACCATTTGCATCTATGAATAAGCAGGGGATAATGAATAAAAAAATATTTAGTGAAAATTGTCCCATTCCTCCCTCCTCTCCCCTAAGTATGTTAAACTTGAAATATAACCATATATAGTCTTTCTATACTTTGAATTCCAATTCTAGGGTCTGAAACTTATTGACACCTTTGAATTATGAATCGAATCTACAAAACATAAGCGGCTTAAAATCATGAAAGAAGCTAAAGCTCATTAGAGTGTTTAAATTGTGAATCCAATCCACAAAAACTTGCGGATTAAAATAGTGTTTCCCAACCTTTTCTGTCTATGGGGATTCTACCAAAGCCTCTCTAAATTTTCCATGTTCCCTGTCTTTCTTTTTTTCTGAAAATCCTTCTTGGAAAGTAAATAAAACCTGGTGCTCCATGCCCTACCTGTAGGGCAATTTGATTAAAAATGTTCAAATTGCCCCGGTGGGGCCATGCGTCCCACGTTGGGAAACGCTGGACTAAATGCTTTGTCGTAGCTAAAGCTCTTGAACTCTTTAAATAGAATTAAATCTATTAATATGCAGAGCGCTAAAGATCTTGGATAGGGCTAATGTTTAGAATAGACTAAAGTTTATGGGAGTTGTTTGGTCCTTACGTTGGTGGTTCAGGGTTAACAAGATTTCACTTCCATACAAAAAAATGATTTATTTTGAAATTTAGCACAGTTGGAAAACGATAGTAAAAAATGAATTTCTAGGTAATAGCCAAAAGAAACAATATAATCCTGAATCTTGAATACAATTAATAACATAAGATATCAGGTCTTGTGCCACACAACAATATTTATAAAGACTTGCTTTATCGGATGGTCCATGGGGGGCAACAGTCACTAGTTGTTCAGGTAAGATTAAGATTAAATCGTACACACTCAAAAAACCGTTTATTCTTGTTTTCAAACATATACAAAAACAAACTATACAGCCGTTGCCACAAACTCAAAAATAAACTTGAAGTAAATCCAGAATAATGATACAGAGTTAAACATAGTAATTCAGCTATGCAGTGGGCCTTAACATACCGCCCGCCTTGAAATATGCAATTTCAATTAGAAAAACTTTAAAAAGATGAATTAAGGAACATGTTTAAAGATCCCAAAAAAAATACTTATAGAATAAACACTTGAATTACACAATAAAAATACCTAATTGTCTGAATCACAATTAACTGGGAGAATACTGATTTTATGAACACTTCTTGTAAGAAACCCATTAGCAGTCTTAATTTTTACAACTCTAACCACACCATCACACCCAGGGTGTATCTCCTCTATTCTACCTAATTTCCAATGAAGAGGGGAAATCCCTTCATCTCTAATTAACACCAAATCACCAACTTCACAAACAGAACCCTTTTTGTTCCACTTAGATCTTTTTTGAAGTTGTACTAAGTACTCTGAATGCCAACGTTTCCAAAAGTGTTGGACCAGGCGTTGAACTAGTTGCCAACGTGATAATCTGTTTAATTTAGTGGTGGTTAAATCAGGCTCAGGTAAGGAAGATAGAGGGGAACCTATTAAGAAATGCCCAGGGGTAAGTACAGCCAACTCATTAGGGTCATTGGTAAGAGGACACAGGGGGCGAGAATTTAAGCAAGCTTCCACCTGAGCCAGTAAGGTAGAAAGCTCCTCGAAAGTAAGAACAACATTAGAAGCAACTCTTCGAAGATGCGTTTTTACTGATTTTACTGCTGCTTCCCATAACCCACCCATATGAGGTGATGCAGGAGGATTAAAATGCCAGCGAATCCCATTATTAGATAGGTGACATGATACAGAACTGTTATGAGCATTAGACTGAAATAATTTACACAACATTTTAAGTTCTTTGTTAGCACCAACGAAATTGGTCCCACAATCACTATAAAGATCACTAGGTTTGCCTCTACGTGCTATAAAGCGTTTTAAACAAGCAATGAATGAATTAGTAGACAGGTCACTAACAAGTTCGCAATGTACAGCCTTTGTGGAAAAACACACAAATAGAGAAAGGTAAGCCTTTGTTTGCTTACGCGAACCCTTGCACATCCTTAGAAGGAAAGGTCCAGCATAGTCCACTCCACAATGCTGAAATGGCTTGGAAGGGGTAACACGTGGAGCAGGTAAGTCACCCATGACTTGGTGAGTGGGGTGATGCTGCTGACGTACACATGTGACACAATGTCTCACTACTTGGCGAATCAGGTTTCGAGCTCCAGGAATCCAGAACTCAAGCTGCAAGCAAGCTTGAAGGAGCTGAGGTCCAGCATGAAGGTTGCACAGATGAAAGTGCAGCACGACCAAATTTGTAAAGAAGTGCTTTTTGGGAAGACATATAGGATGTTTCGAGGATTCGCTCAGGTTTGAATGACGTAGTCTTCCGCCCACCCTGATGATTCCTTCCTTGTCTAGAAACGGGCTAAGGGGTAAAAGACTGCTTTTGGAAGACACTGATCCTGTTTTCTTTAAGCTCTCCAGTTCTGATAGGAATTCTTCTTTCTGTACTTTCTTTACCCAGAAATGCAAAGCTGATCTGAGTTCATCTGAAGAGAGAAATCCCAGACATCTTTCATCAGAAGGGACCTTGCAGTTCCTGATAAATCGAAGAACATATGCAGTGATTCTCTGAAGCCTCGTGAGGGAAGAGTACTTGCGCAGTAGGTCATCTTCAGTGGATGATTCCACATGTGCATGATGATTGGTTGATTTAGTCTTCCTTTCCTCAAGAAGGACTTGACTCATCTCTGGGGGCTTAACCAGCGTTGTTGGCAATTTCTTCTGGGTTGAAAGGAATGGAGGCCCATGCCACCATAAACTGAATGTGTTTAGTTTGGCGGCTGAAATTCCTCTGGAGGCACAGTCAGCTGGATTTGAAACACCATCAATGTGATTCCAGTTTGCATCAGGTAGACTTTCTTGAATTTGAGAAATTCGGTGAGCAACGAAGGTTTTCCATCTGCTAGGATGGGATGACAACCACGCTAAGACAATAGTTGAATCAGTCCAGCAAAAAGTCCCATGGGAATCCAAATTCAGAGCCCTTTTTGTAAACTTGAGAAGTTTTGCAAGTAGTACAGCACCACATAGTTCTAAACGGGGAAGAGTAGTGTGTTTAATGGGAGCTACTCTTGTTTTACTGGTAAGCATTTGTACCTTGCAGGTTCCAGATCCAGAAATTGTGCGAATGAATACTACTGCAGAGTAGGCCCTTTCCGATGCATCACTGAATCCATGAAGTTCCACTACTGTTGAGTTAGGTTGTAAAACATATCTTGGAATTTTGAAATCTTCTATGTTTTTCAAGTCATTTAGTAAGGCATTCCATTTATGAATCAAGGGGTCCGGTAAATGATCATCCCAGTCAATTTGTAGTTTCCAGAGGTCTTGAATTAATAGCTTAAATTGTATAACAACAGGCGAGATCCATCCCAAGGGATCAAAGATTTTGGATATGGCTGACAATACTGATCTTTTAGTGTAGGTTGAGTGATCTTGTGTTTGTATCTTGAAATAGAATATGTCATCAGTAGGGTTCCAATAAACTCCTAAGGCTTTCACCTCATCATCAATCTCCATGGGTAAAGTAGCTTTATACTCCTTAGGTAGGTCCTTCAGAACTTCTTCTTCATTTGATGACCACTTTCTTAGGTCGAACCCACCACTGCTCAGCAGCTGTCGAAGGTCTTTAAGCAGCTGGGAAGCATCTTCTAAAGTGTCTGCCCCCGTCATCAGGTCATCAATGTAAAAGTCCTGAGACACAACAGACGAAGCCCTTGGAAATTTAGGTTTTTCGTCCGAAGCCAGTTGTTGAAGACATCTAGTAGCGAGATATGGTGCTGAGGCAGTTCCATAAGTGACTGTACGCAGGACATACTCTTGTACTGGATCATCTGGAGACTCTCTCCACAGGATTCTTTGGTAGTCACAATCATCAGGATGGACAAGCACCTGTCTGTACATCTTCACAATATCAGCTGAGAGAGCAATCTTGTGTTTTTGAAAATGGAGGAGGATAGAGGAAAGGTCATTTTGAATAGTAGGTCCTACCATAAGAACGTCATTAAGAGACACCCCATTAGTGGTTTTAGCAGATGCATCGAACACCACTCGAAACTTTGATTTTTTATCTACAGACTTCATAACAGCATGATGTGGAAGGTAGTACTGACCATTGGTTGATTCAGGTGCTTCTTCCATGTGACCCAAGCTATGATACTGCTTCATAAAGTCTTTATACAGGTCAAGTTTTTCGGGTTGACGCTTGAAACGCCTTTCAATTTGCAGAAGGCGGTGTTCAGCGATGTCACGAGAGGAGCCTAAGGTGACATCCATCTTTTCAACGTTGTCATAGAAGGGGAGCCTCACCATGAACCGGCCATCAGAATTACGTTTATGGGTAGCGACAAAATGTTCCTCACATTTTTGTTCTTGAAGGCTGAAGTTTTTGATGTTAGGAACTTCTTCAATAGCCCAGAACTTTTCAAGTGCAAATTCAGTTGTGGAACATTGCACAAAATGAGAGGTGACAGTAGTGGTTGAGGAGCTCATCACCTGTCCAGTAATGATCCAGCCGAAGATGCTTTCAATTGCAGATATTGATTCATCATTAGTAGTTAAACGTCCAGGGAGAAGAATTCGATGGAAGACATCAGCACCCAAAAGAACATCTATTGGGCCAGGAACGTGGCATTGTTCATCAGCCAGTTTCAATGATTTGAAGCGCTTGAGATGGTTTTCATCCACACGTGTTTGTGGCAAGTCACCAGTGATTTTCGGTAAGACCAAGGCATTTACAGATAGTTGATCATTCAAACTATCAATAACAAAGGACACAATTCCTTGTGCTGTTCCAACCCTTGCAGAGGATATTCCCGAAACATTGATATTTGTGCGTCTGCGTCGAAGTCTGAGCCTTTGAACACAGTCCTCTCGAATGAAGCTTGTCTGGCTTCCACTGTCTATTAAAACACGACACTTTTGAGATTTACCATTAATGTCTATGATGTTGACCACAGCAGTTGGAAGAAGTACCAATTCATTGCAGGTATTTTGATGAATAGAGGCACTGTGAGTTGAAATCGAGTTTTCAGTTTGATTGCAATCTTCATGCAAAAGCGTGTTGTGTGCGCCATTGCACTTTTTGCATTTGGAGCATTTACAGTCCTTTGATAGATGACTGGATCTTAAACAATTAAAGCACAACTGGTTTCTTCTTACAACGTCCCTTTTCTCTTTGACATTGAGAGCTAGGAACTGTTGACACTTGTAAATAGCATGAGTATTAGATGAACACATTTGACATGAACTGGTTGTACTGCTTGGATGAGAAAACACACTTCTTTTGGCAACATCAACAGGTTTGGTTCTCCAACCCTTCATCTGGTCTTGATTCTGTTTTGAATGTCCAGACGGCAGGGCAGCAATTCCCCGAGCACGCTGTTCAAGGAAATACTTGAAGGAGTCAAAGGTAGGCGTGGTTTTTGTTTGGCTTTGAATTTCAGAACTGTGAAGAATCCATTGTCTCAATGTTTCATTATCCAGTTTTTGTTTTAGGAAATGAATAAGAATGGTGTCCCAATGTTTTACTGGTTGGTTCAGACTCTCCAGGTTGCAGAGGCATTGGTTCGTAACATCCAATAGTCTACGCAAACCAGTTGCAGACTCAACACCAACAGAAGGTTGTTTGAATAGCTTGTCCAACACACTATTTATAATTTCTGCTTGATTGTCATATCTATCGCAAATTAATGACCATGCAATTTCGAAATTTTCACTTGTGATTGGGAGGGATTGAATAATTAGTGCAGCATCTCCCTTTATGCAAGTTTTGAGGTATTGTAATTTTTGAATATTTGATAAGGATGAATTTAGAATAATTGTTGAATTAAATAAGTCTTTAAATGACAACCAGTTGCTGAACTCTCTACCAAAAGATGGCAGCTCTATTTTAGGAAGGTTGATGGTAGCTTCAGGATGACTTTTGTTTTCGAATTTGGAAGAGTCAGAACTTTGGTTTTCGTTTTTAGATGAATTCACAACCACGACCTCTTGAGTGTCTGTATGAGTTTTTGATTTCATCCGAAGGTTATCCAATCTATCGCACACATCGTAAAACTCCGTTTCGGCAGCTTCTTGCTCCTCGTCTGTAGACGCTTGCATCATGATTTGTTTATGCAGATCATTCAACTCGATCTCCAGTTCCAGAATTTTGGGCGCGAGAAGTGGCATGTATGCCATGTCATCACTCTTTCCTTCCAGACGGGTGATTTTACCCTTCAAAATTCTTTTCGTAACTTTTAGATCCGTTTCCGTCATTGTCCGAGTCAAAGTTCGATCTCGCGGGTTTCTTGCACCATTAATGTTCAGGTAAGATTAAGATTAAATCGTACACACTCAAAAAACCGTTTATTCTTGTTTTCAAACATATACAAAAACAAACTATACAGCCGTTGCCACAAACTCAAAAATAAACTTGAAGTAAATCCAGAATAATGATACAGAGTTAAACATAGTAATTCAGCTATGCAGTGGGCCTTAACACTAGTCTTGGCTCAAACATAGGTCTTTGGGCCGGATGCAACTACGTTTTGCGACGATTTTGAGACCGATCGAATCCTACTTCCAAACAACTCAACTATCATTTTCCTGAGTCATTTTTCCAGCATGCTGCAGATTGGTTTTCAAGAACTACATCATTGAACCACGTGCATATTGTACCCTGCCTTCCTTTCCCGCGCTCTGCCCGCTTTGCTACCTAGTGGTACGGTTCAGCCAATCGTCAGCCGGATCGTCGTGAAACGCTACCTCCTAGGCAGGCGTTCTGTGGCAATCGTTATTAGGTGAAAAAGTCACAAAATGAAAAAAAAGTAAATTTTTAACTTTTACAAATTTTTTTTAATACTTTCTTATTAAAAATTTTGGAAAATCATTATTTTTTATTTAGGGTAAACCTAAGTCCCAAGGGGAGCTGGGGCTATATAATAGCCCCCATGGATTTGCCACTGATTAAATAAAATAACCTTTCGTTCTAAATTGAGGTTTATTTCTGTTTACTGTCTCCTATTAAACATTGCAGAGATGTTTCAAATAATAAATATTGGAAAAAAATAATTGATATCCAAGATATTATGTCTGTATTTAATGGGACAGGTATAGTAAATGAGTTTTGATAAACTATTTATTCAAAACTTTCATACACAGACACCATACAATGAAGATCTTTTGAATGTCTTTAGATAATACAAAGCTTTTTCTTATTTTGTGTTAAAGCATTCATTTTTATTTTTAGGTAAAAGTATCTATGAAACTTGTTTTATGAAGTATATGATGCAGTTGGTTTGAAATGTATTTGCAAGCAAGTTGTCTAAAAGAGGTAAAACTAAAGTTATATTGGATATTATCAAATTATCATTTATTTATGAAAGATCCAATGGTTACTTAGGTTAAACAACCTTTAACCCTTTCAGACCTAGCCGCCCTATTTCCCATAAGATCCAATGGTAATCTCGGGTGCCTTAGGTACAAAAGGGTTAAGGCAGCATTAAAAAATACCAGTAAAATAAGCAATAAAGCTTCTAAAATTTATAAATATTATTTATCATGAGATAAATACACTAAGGATTATATCGCCACTTAAGAAGCAACATGTGCTTAACTCTTTCCAACATACTTGTATAATATACACAAACGCTCGAACGGGGTTCGCAGAAAATTTTGTCCTCTGCAGAAAAACTACGAAAATTTTTTGGGTACTACTCCAGAATCCCGGCGCAAGCGATAAAATCACCAATAATGATGCAACCAGCGCCAAACAGAATATCACCGCTTGTAACCCTTTGCTTGTAAAAATAACAACAATGCCATTCCATGAAACTTTTTATTTAAAAATTAAATACCTACTCAAATAAAAATATTTTAAACAATACTCACCAGTTTTAAAATTTTAAATTTCGTTGAAATATATTTTAAGATTATTAATATGATTTTTAAACAGAGATATATAATTTTTTTAATAACTTGTTATTTACATTATGTTTTTTTTTGTAACAATAAGGTAAACATCTCTTTTTGAGCAGAAATAAAGCTATTTTAGAAAAAATAGCTTTATTTCAGCTATTCAGCTTTCTGTTTCGGAGGGCCATGTGTGAGCTGTCGCCAAAAAGTCTGCTTGGCGAGATTTGCGCCGGCTTTCTAGAGAAGTACCATTTTTTTTCCGAAATTTTTCTGCAGAAAAAATATTAAAAAATTTTTTTAGAAATTTTTCTGCAGGAAAACTACTAAACAATTTTTATTTAGAAATTTTTCTGCAGAACTGGATGGATTTTATACCTTTCACCTAGTAAAATAAGGTATAAAAAAATTGAAAAATTTAAAAAAGAAATCCTAAAGCCATAACTCCACCCGTGCAAGGCCGGGCATATCAGCTAGTTGATTATATTTTTTCAATCCTGCCGATCTATCAAAGATATTACATCTTTCATTTTTGGATAGAGCAGTAATTAGGAATCTCCAATTATAATAAAATATACAATGATGTATATTATTTAAAAGTTTTAAAATCACTAGTATGAAAAATTAGTATCAATATAAACACAACACGGATAAAAATGATAATGGTCCCAATTTGAGTATTTCAGTAATAATGGGGTTTTTTTTGTTGTTTTTAGGGAGAGAGGTTTAAAAATGTGTAAATTCTTGCAGAAAATTTTTTGGAAAATTTTTTTTTTTTTTTTTTTATTTTTAGCAGTAGCACTTGATATACATCATTGACTAGTGTGTGGTCTTGGCCACACACAACACAGAAAAACAAGAAAGAGAAAGACAAACTAGCGTAAAACAGCCAAACAAGATAACGAGAAAGAACATCAAAAAGTCAAAAAGGGTCAAAGAGTCTAGAGGTCCTGAAGCATCTCCCTGGCTTGCCAATATCTGTTATAGATGTTACCCGACACAGCAGGGCATTCTGAAAGGTGTGATGCGTCCATGGCAAAGTCGCTCCCGCATAAAACACAGTTGGGAGATGAATAGAAAAAATTTAAGCTTGCAAAAAGGTTTTCATTTTATACAAGTATGCTTTCCAATTCGCGAGATCTTTATTTAAAAGTCTTGGTGCATGTTTTGTAGCAATATGTATCATTTCCAAAAAATATTTTGGAAGTTTACCTTTATTTATGCATGAAAAATTTCCAATTAGCTACAGATTTGGTCTAGCTAACTTAAAGGTCAGATTGTGTGTGTGTGTGTGAGTTTGGTTCAGTAATTTTCCCATGTCAGAGAGTGAGAGAGAGAATGTTTTAAAGGAAGTACTTCCAAGAAAATTACTCTCCTTTTTTTATTTAAATAAATCGCAAATCAGTAATTGCTAGATTGGGTTGTGTTATCAATGATTGAGTTTTGTTTGATTTATTTTTTCTTGCATTGATCACACTGGTAGAAACCGTAAAATCCTTGGCTAAAACCTTTTATGCTCATATGAATTGAAAAGTTAAAGAAAACTAAATCTTCTTAAAGTATAATTTCTAATACATTTTATTTGAAAAGACATTTTTTTCATTGGAAAGGAAAGTAAATGATAGTAACTCGGAAAGATAGAGTAAAGAGAGTTTAAGCTTCTTTGCTAAAAACATGTATAATCCAATAATATGTTAAAAGATAAGTATATAAAATAATAACAGAAATGCTTCACAGACATTGTATCATAACATCTGTGATAAATATTAAAGCTTTGAAATATTATTACTGAAAATTAGCCTTCTAAAGTTAATTAAATCAGATAATGTAATTTTTAAAACATTTTAAACCAATAATTACCTACTGGTTAAAAGATAATCAGAAAATTGAATGAAACTGAAATTATTTTGATTGGAAATCCCAAATCTGTGGTATTTTGCTTCCAAAACAGTTTTATGTGATTGTGCGTTGCAGTTCTCCATTTTTTGCTGATCTTGGAGACTCTTATTCATTTATAGGAATTCTCAATTTTAACACTTAGTAGTTTAACATTCGTTTCTTCTTAAGCGACGATATGCTATATCTGTGTGATCCAACCTTGAGCTACATGAATGCCAATTAAAATTTTTATAGGGAGTTGAGTGCAGGTGCAGATCTAGCACAGTTCCGAGGGGAGGGAGCACTTTTCCAGTCATCACCTTTACCTTTTGACAAAAAAGACAAAATGTTGGGGATTTCTTAAAAGTATCATGCAAGATCCCCCTGTTGTACTGCTGGGGGTCTTCCCCCAGAAAAATTTTGAAGTTTGACTTGTAAAAGTAGGGTTTTATCTCATTTTGAGAACCTTTTTGGGTCCAAGGGGAAGGCACTGTTCAGAGTTCCCCCCCTTAGATCTACACCTGGGTGAGTGCCAGAGACAGAAAAAATTGCATTTTACTATTTTCAAACAGGCAAAATAAGCTTACACTACTATAAAATCCCGTTATAACGAACTTCATGGGACCGTAAAATTTCTTCGTTGTAACGAGAATTCACTGTATTTCAACTATGGAACTAAACCCTATAACTACTACTACTAAACTTCTACTGAAGATTAAAACTAACTTAAATAACTAGATTAAAGAACTAACTTCTACTTCAACTAAAGATTCCTCGTACAGAAGCGTACTTTAATTAAGAAATATCTTTCTTGCATTTAAAATGCAACACAAAAATATTGACTGGGTCTCATTAACATACTTTTTTTATTCCTGGAAATTTACTTTGTGCCACAATTTAAACACTATTTTACATGATCTTATTTATAAAATTAAAATTTAAAACAAATTATTTCTCGTTTTTTTAACTGTTTAAGAGGAGAGTATTGGTGAAGAGAAACCATTAGAAAAATAAGTGAGTAACCTTGTGTTTAAATATGAAAGAGCAAGAAGTGCTTAATGTTTTTTAATGGATTTTTTCTCAAGGAATGGGGAACTTTTAGTTATCAAAATTGAGTTCTAAATACATGGACACTACGCTTTTACAGACTTGACAACTCCTTTTACTATTGACCCTACTATATCTTCTATTGGTGCACTTTAGATAACCCTTTTGAATTTTAAGTAAAGTGAAAAACAGTTTGATGGGGGTTCAGGGGTTCTCCCCTGAAATTTTTTGCAAATTTGCACGAGAAAACAGGTTTGTTTTAAACACATCTCTGAAATAAAAACTGAAAAGCGAATTGCCTTCTATTTAGTTAGATCAAGCATTACATTTTGTGGCTGATATCAATCTACAGGGTGAACCAAAAGTCCTGCCCTGTTTTTAAAAAATTACAAACAAAAAAGATAAAAATACGCCGTCTGCTGCATCCTACTTTAAGTAATCGGGAATTTTTTTACACAAAATTTTGAAAAATTGTAGTTCTCCATCAGCTAGATTGCAATAAAGAAGCGAATTTCCGATCAACGTTTTTTAACAATCAACAATAAAATCATCATCAATAAACAAATGATACAATTGTTTCGGGGATCCCATGATCCCTTTCATCAGTGTTAAAAAGGACACATAGGATGCTAAGTTCAATTACTCATTCGATTTTTGAATCAATTCTATTTATAATATTCGTAGCACAGGGAAAAAACGATTATTTTATCCTTAAATAATTAAATTTTAGTGCTGCCATCTATAAAAAAAGTCGAGAACTACACTTTTTCAAAATTTTGTGTAAAAAAAACTCCCGATTATTTAAAGTAGGATGCAGCAGACGGCGTACTTTTATCTTTTTTTTGTTTTTGTTATTAATTTTTAAAAACAGGGCAGGACTTTTGGTTCACCCTGTATATTAGAGTGATTTGAATTGCAACATATTTCAAAAGAGAAAATATTTTGCTATCCTTAAATATTTGCCTACCAGGCCACTGGCTAGTGGAAATTTTGCATTCTGGTCTAGTCGCTTTTTGATAACTGTGAGTTGATTAGAATTTATTATTTCTGATTAAATTCTTAAGATAAGGGTTGACAAGTTTTTAGTGGCGTAGCCAGGAAAAAATTTGGGAGGGGGATATTGAAACTTTGGGGTAGATATGGGGTAAAGCCCCTCTGGCTTGGCCATGGGCGGATTTAGATAGTGAACCCTGGGGGTGCGTACTGGAAAACTTGGGGGTGCAAGCTGCCCCAATGACTTTGAAAACATGATTTTCCCCTATAAAAATGGAATTTTCTCAAAAAGTTGGGGGCGCGTTGCACCCCCATAAATCCGCCCATGGGCTTGGCCCCTGCTCTACCCTATACATGTCTCAAATTGTCAGCAATAAAGATAGATTGTAGATAAGTGAATATCTCTTTATCTGCAGAGTCCAAAATTGCCCAGGGACATTTTATGAAAAAGATTTCGTAACTAATTCTGAATTTTTTTTAGGTTTTGTCATGATGAACAACCAACTCTAGGGTAGCTGTGTTAATTGCTTGCCATCCAATGGGTAAGTGCCTATCCTGCTGCCCAGCTACACAGTCTGTCGTCACTCAACCCCGCGATGAGAAGTTCACCGACATTGCTCACAATGCAGAAACTGTGGAGCAGCAGCCAGGCATGAGCACTGGGGACGTTTGCCGCTGCGATAGAGGACGCTCTTCAGCAAACAATACTGTCGAGTCCAATGCTAACAACAAGAACCTGAGTTTAACTGAAAAGTTAATATTTCCTATCCTTAGTACAACTTGTATCGAAAACAAACGTTCTAGTCATTCTAATAGAGAGTATTCTGAGAGCAAAATCCATTCCTTCTATGAACAGTACAAGGATCCAAATGAGAACGCTGTTCTTGCAGAAGGCATTGAACGGCTGTGCAATGACTTGGGAGTAAAGCTGGAAGACTTCAGAGTACTTCTTCTGGCTTGGAAGTTCAATGCCAAGCAGATGTTTTGTTTCACGAAAGAAGAGTTTTTTCATGGCTGTCGAGCCTTGAAAGCGGATTGTCTTCAAGACATTCAAGCGAGGTTTCCTGATTTGATCAATGAAATCCATGGTCCTGAAAAGTTCAAAGACTTGTATCGTTTTACCTTCAAGTTTGGTCTAGAACCAGAACAGAGGGTGTTGATGTCTGAAATGGCCATTCAGTTATGGAAACTGGTGTTTTACGGAAACGAACCTCCCATACTGCATCGTTGGCTAAGTTTCCTAGAAAAGCATCCCAACATCCGGGGCATTTCTAAAGACACTTGGAACATGTTTCTCAACTTTTCAGAATCGGTCGGTGACGATCTCAGCTCTTATGACGACGCAGCCGCTTGGCCAAGTCTGTTTGACGATTTCGTTGAGTATGAAAATGACCAAACAAATCAGAACATCGTCCCTAGTAAAGAAAAGGATATTGTAGAAATATGAAACTAGTTAAACGATTGTACTTAAATGATTCTGCCTTAAGGTAAATATTGTGATATAACTGTGAAGTGTGTTGTGATCTTCGTGATACAATTTATCCTTTATGCTTGTCACTTTTACAATGACTATGGCTGACTTTTATTTTGTTTAAAGTATTTCTTATTTTCCAAGCAGCTGCTAATATATTTTTAAAAGTGGAGTAAATTTTAAATAAGTTATTTGTATTATTTATGTGTATAAAGCACCTACTGCCAAGTCTCAGTGCCTTTTTTTAATTTTTAACCTTTAACTTGATTGGGTCTGTGTTCCCAGGGTCTACCTCTTTCTCTGGACAGGTATTTCAGCTGTGAAATTCTGGGTTTTTTCTTGTCTCATTAAGGATACTTTTCAGTCATTAAATCTCCATATCAATAAGGTTCACTTGTGTTTTTGTGTGTTTTATACTTTGTAAATGTAAGTGTTGAATATCTTTTTTTATAGGCTACATTATATAAAAAGCTTTTAACTAGAGTGCTATAGCATTCTTGGATTTTAAGATTGTTTGACTTTTATGACTGTCTCATAAAACCTTTCCAATTGCATAATAATCAATATTGTTAGTTTTAAGTATTTAAATATGTATTAAGTTTTACTTGGCTCCAACTTCACACATGACCTATACTTAAAATATTTGGTCATGTATTCTAACATTTGGCTTGAAAATTGCTTTAAAACTATACATTAAATCTCAGTGTTTCAATAGGAAAGTGTTAATAATTGTAGCATACAATATTTGGTTTTATAAAACGGAAAATGCTTAATTTGCATGTTTACCTATTGTGTCTGTACTTTTGTTAAATCTATAAAAGTAATGTGTTCTTTGCATTTAAATTAATACTAAAACTGTCATATTTTTTAAAAGATTACATAGTATACTATACAGGATGTCCACTCCTATATTCTGATAATTAATTTCCTAACTGTTCATTAAAGATGTATAAAGTTACAAGAATGTTTGAAAGGAAGTAAAAAAAATATGTTTGAAGTATTTTGTTTAAGAAAAATCAAATTTAAATTTTTATGCTATTTTATGTTTTATTTATAATCTATATATATATATAAATATTTCAACACACAATGACATGGCTAATCAAGCCCTGTAATGGTTTGGCTTTTTATAAAAAAGATTGAGGGATAATATTATTTCCTCTAAAAAAAGTAGTCTCCAACCATTCTGAAACGTGTTATATTGTATGCTTGTTCTTACTATTGTTTGAACATGCATGAAGTTGTACACATTTGTAAATAAATGTCTAAGGAAAATTTTAAAATGAAGGTTTAATTCTTGTGGAAATTAGTTGTAAAGTTTTATTAATCTGTAAAAGTTGAAGAGCATTTTTTACACTGTAATTCTGCCCTGGGAAAACAAATTGTATAATAGTGATTTTTTTAGCCTTTACATACTCTTACACCTTGCAGCAACTGAAGATGTGCACTACATCCACTTTTTAAAGTTTAAAATTAATTTTAAAGTTATTATATATATATTTCAAAAATTTGATTTGTAATCCTTTTTCGAAGGAAAGAAAAAAAATTAATCACACATTTAATTTTTTTGTTACCTAATACTCATGTCTTAATAAAACAAGCTTTAGCTCTTTAAAATTTTTTTGGAATTGTAGTTTTTGTTTACATTTTAATAGAAAGATGGTATGTTGTGTTCTTCACAAGGTTTGTTGAAATATTCTGTAAAAGTCTAATTATTAGTTTCAGATGATGTGCAATATAAGAGTTCTGAATACACTCCAATTGTAAGACAATATGGAAAAAGAAAAGCTAAAAGCGAGCAGGGTATTCTTTTATTGTATTTTAAGGATTTCTTTTGACATTATTTCAAACATCATTCTTTACTTCATTTTAAAGATTTTTTTGAAGGAAATATGCATCTGTAATGGAAAAGCTAAATTTAAAAAATAATTAGCTATGAAATGTCAAGAGAGGGCACCCTGTATAGAAACATGTTTTACTTTATCCACTCATGAATGTAGCTACTAATTTTTAATAAACACATGTGATATAAATTCATTTAGGTTGAGAAATAGGTTTTCTATTTCAGATTTTGCATGAAAGTGTTTAATTTATATTATGAGTGTCATGTAATTGGAAGTTTTTATCCAGTGTTTATGCAGTTGTATTCTTTCACATGAAATTATGGGTACTAGAATAAATATAACCTGGATACAAATATGCATTATTCTTGCTTCTAAGTATTTTAATTAGTCCAATGGTTTAATTTAATATATTCTAAAGTTAGGGGGAATTTAATTCAGTATATGCCCCTCCCATAAAAAATTGTAAGTTATCTTAATATTTACCAAACCTTAGATTTTTTCTAAAATTAGTTCCACCGTAGAACCTTTATATAAAGAGCGATAGTTAACATATCAAATATTTTATCATAGAAATGTTATTTCTAAATCATTACAGCGACCACTAACTAAGCACAAGTTTTTCGTTTTAGCAACTGCCAATTTTTGACAGAATTCGTAAAAATATGCTAAATAAGTCTCGGATGACAGGGTTGGAGAATTTCTGAAAGCTAATTTACTATGGATGATCCTGTATGGAATGTTTAGAAATCGAGCCCTGCCAGTAACTATATTTTTGTGTCGGGATGCCCAAACATGAAACTTAAACTTGCATTTAGTTTTTCATTTTAGGGGTTTACCAAAAGTTACATGAATAACACTGTATTCTACTCAATTGAGTTTATCATGTGGTAAACCATACCATATGATTTCGGGTTTCACCTGAACCAGGACCGGACTGGCTGTCAGTCAGTGGGCCCCGGCGGGCAAACCTCACGTTGGGCCCCCTTTTTTTCTTAACATTTCTTCTTAAATACTTTTTGTCTTATAAATTTTTAGGTACAATTTGCATTTTGATGCACTTAATATGGAGCAAATTGTGGATGACAGAGTTGCAAGTAAAAATTGGGGATGTGTGGAGTCCTTCCCCCAGAAAAGTTTCAGAAATTTCACCCTAAAAACAGGGATTTCACTTTGATACATTTTAAATTTGTTTTCAGAGTTCTTTCTTATTTTTGTGTATTTTAGATCATATTTTGGGATAACACCTCCTAACAAGGAGAAATATCACAGTGTATTACCAATTAAAAGACCCGGAAATTTGTTCTTTTTTAAAATAAAACTAAGGTTGAATGAAGGCAATTCGTAAAAAAACTTTTCAGGTGGGATCAATAATTTGGTTTTTGAGGGGGGACTAAGAAGTTTTCTAACCAAATTTAATCTCCTTAATGCAGTACATAATGTTTAAAAGGTTGTGAACAATCGTCTTCAAACCTCCTAAAGTGGGGTCTGGGGGTGCTCCCCCAGAAAATTTTTGTCTAAAAAGCAGGTTTTCAACTCGTTTTTGGAACACTTAATCCGAATTTCGAACATTCCCAAGAATTTAATAGATTGTTAGGTTGGAATTTTTTCATTTTTATGAATTTACTATATAAAAAGTTGTATATATTACACTCCCAAGCACCAAGTTACAAGTCTAGGGTCCACCAGAACATTTCTGGAAACTAGACCCTAAATTAATTGAAAAAAGTTTAATTTGAAAAAATTCTACATTTCTTGGGGCCCCCTCGGACCACCGGGCCCTATTGCTTTTGCCCCCCTCTCGGCGGCCCTTCCACCTTTTGAATTTCTGGAATTTGAATTTATTTTTAAAATATCTAAGTTTTTATTGGGGCCCCCTTTTTCATATGGCCCCCGTCTGGGTGGCGATTGCCACCCAGCCACCTGGGCCAGTCCGGCCCTGACCTGAACTACTAAGTTCATATTCTACTCCACGTAGTTACTTTACTCTAAGCCTTTCCTTGGTTTGGCATGCAATTTTCATGTGAAATAATGAATGGTCAAGGAGTGTAACGTGACCGTTTGTTTGACTAACCCTTCGCAAAAAACCGCCCTCATCTCCCTCGCGGTTCAAGATTCGTACCGTATGGTGGCAACCAATAAGCATCATCTCACCAAAGAGTCTTTATCACGCATGTCCGAGAACAGTATAACTCCAATTATCCGTTTCAATTGGGACCGGACCCCATTTGGATAATTGGATTTTTACCGATAAAAAGGGTTCTTAATCAGAAATTACTAGCTTTATAGGATGGAGAACCAAGCCTCTGAAGTAAGATCTTAAGTTTTTCACAAAGAATTGAATCCAAAATTGGGTTTCCCATAGAATGTTGCTGCCAAAACCACTTAAAAACGGTATCTTCTAAATCGTTGTTTGCTGCCTTCATTTATGTACTTAAAGAATTTCCATCTCTGTTTTCAAGCACTGATGAGACTAAGTTTAAATGTTTAGGTTTGAATTCTGAAAACAATTAGGATAATCAGCGACTTGGATAGTTGGAGTACTTCAACTTATCGACCAAATTTACCTGGTAGAGATTTACGACATGATATCTGTTTTTTTGGGAGGAGTAAGAATACGAAAAAGTCCAAAAACCAGGATAAATCACATGATAATGAGTTACGACGTTTGGGTAGAATACGGCTATAAGATAGCTATTTAGCAAATTTGACTTTCAAAAAATAGTTATCAACTCATTTTGGAACATTTTATCTCTTGGGAAACACTTGCAACAGACAACTTCCTTGCTCTACTTCAATTTCTGAGGAAAAAGGCCAGTACAAAAGTTAAGTTAACTAATAAAAAATAGTTAACTTATGTTTTTCCTGTTTGATGGAACTTCAACAGGACACAAATGGAAAAGCTGGTCATTCAGGGAGTGGACTATAGTGGGAATATGGTTTGTTCATAAACGCTTGAAATCCACTTTTAAACTAAGAAAATGTACATATTTAGACAGAAATTCAAAGTCTTGTTGCGACTTAGTTTTAGAATCTTTGACTTAGTTACTAAGTGTAAATAAAAAAATATTGCTGTTTGACTACTTTAATCCTTCATCAAAATTCCAAATATATATAGGTATACAAATTGTTTCTTCAGTATTTTACAAAATATTTTTAGACTTGACAAATTAAGCTGAATATTCTTCACAAAGAAACATGGGTACTTTTCTGTTATGTTCCCTTTATAATGTGTTATGGGTAATTACCATAAAAATCATTAGACTACTAAAAGATACAACTTAATTTTGTCAAGTTTTAAAGATAAGACAGTAAAACCTCACTAAGCGACCCCACCTATATAATACATATACAATACAATGACCACTTTTTAAAAGCACAGATTTTTCACCTTATGTTAAAATACATTAAAACAAGAACCAGAAAAATTCTCCAAGTTTAACCGGTTTCCCCAATTCACGCTACGTTTCTAACTGTTTTAAAGCTGAGAATGGAAAGAAACAGTATTCCATTCTCAACACTTTTGATAACTTCGTTCTACCTGCACCCGTTCAAATTAACTTTCTAAACCTTTAATAGTATTCATTTAAAAGTTTGATAAATTGGTATATTTTTTATGACTTAATAGACTATTGTAAAGCTACTTCCAAAAAGATTTCCTAGCCTTGTTATTTTCCCCTTTTCTTACCACATGTGGATTTAATGGTCCCTCCAAAACAAGTTACAGAACCTGAGTTTCTCAAGGCCATTTATTGGACTGTAAACTTTTTAAGGTATGTATACTAGAAGCTTGGAAAAAGTACGAGTTGTTTAGTTGAGTTACTGTACTTCAGTATAATTAGTAGGCATTTACTGAAAGCCTTCACCTTGTATAAGTGGTCTCACCTTTAAGCAAAGTATGGCAAAAAATAAATATTTTTCTTATTTTAATATATTCTTTTGGTATAGGAATAAATTGTTTGAGAGCTTTTCACCTTTTAACAGCTTGAAAACATTTTCATTAATAAGTAAAGTAATTCCAATTTCAGTTTACCCCCTCTTGATAAACTTTTCATGGAACTAAAGGTGGTTTCTCCCGAGAAGTTTTACTGTACATAATAATAAATTGTATTGATTGATAACATAGATTTAAATGTATATTTTAACCTATACAAAAATATTAAGATGCTCAACATTCATTGATCTTTAACAAAAATCAATGCTTAAAAGCACTAACAGAATATTTTTTTGCTAAACAAACAGCATCATCTAGTGATTCAATTGAAACTAACAACTGCACTACATCTTTTATCATATCCTTAATCTCTTCAGAAGGCATTCCCTTTTTAGAGTTCCATGCATGATTTGAATCTGCATATTTAATTAAAAATGCTGAAAATGGTTTCAAAAGGGGTAAAGTGGAACCCCCTTTAGCATTCTTGATCCATGTGTTCGGTATACTGGACACAATTGTTTTACATTTATCCATTGTATCTTTTAACATCATAGATGTATTGAGCCCCATAAGCAGATAGCGATTGAGCAATAATGCAAGAGCCATTTGCTGGAGTGGCTGTTCAGCAGCAATACCATCCCAAGCTATGATGTTTTGCATTAGCTTGACAGCAGACCAAAATTGTCTCTGAAAAAAGTCTGAAGCTCCAAGAGATCGATTTTCTAACAACTCTTTGGGATACATAGGGATAAAAACATCTTCATCTATAGCCTTACCAATGCGTGCTACAACTGCTTTGAGGCAATTTTGTAAATGTTTGCTTTTTCCATTGAGAGTGGGATAGGATTTGATAAAAGTCTGAATTAAATGGGTCAGTTTGGAAGTTTCGCTGCTTGAAAGCGGATTCCAAACCTTTTGGACAAAAACAGTTATCTTTTGTAGAACTACCTTTTCCATGATCCCTGGTAGCATGTTTGTATCAGGATCATCAGAAACCTCTCCCTCTGGAGTGAAATCCAGTCCATAGTGAGCTAGTAATTTGAACCAATTAGTTTTTTCCAAATCTCTTTCTTCTAACAAAGGGTTCCAGTCCAATGAAGCTAGCTTCACAAAAACACCAAAAACTTTAGGTAGGCAAAGTGGTACGTATGCCTCACAGTAAGAAGTAAGTTGCTTACTTTTCCAATTCTCAAAATTGGACATAACTCCTTCCAATGTTCCAAAGTCTTCAACAACATCTTCAAATATAGTTTCAGCTTCCCTCAAAATAACATCTTTTGATTCTTTAAACTTGAGAATATCAGAATCAGCTTCTTCATCATCAGAGGACATGCCATCTTGATGCTTAAGAGAAGTAGTCAAGCTCAACCGCTCTCGCCTTTTCCTTCTCCTCATACGTCTTCCTTCCCTCTCAGCTGCTCTCCTCAGTTTTGCCTCATCCGTGCAAGCATGCTTTTCACTCAGATACTCAGCATTTATTCCCCTTAGGATTTCTCCAGCAAGTGCAGAAAACTCATCTGACTGATCGCGAACATCCAATAGATGACGAGCGGCTAACTTTTGAGCCCTCACCTCATATAACCCCAACATTCTACCATCCAACAAGTCGATATGGGCAGACTTCATATCAAAACATTCCACAAGGTCCCTCACATACCCAGACATCTGTTGATACAAAGCGAAATTACGTTCTCTTATAGGTGCCTCATCTTCAAGTTTAACTATCAGTTCAGAGGCTTCTACAAGCTGTCTCTCACAGCTTTGAAGCTCTTCTTCGTGACTATGATGTAAAGTTTTTAATGTATTTAATCTTTCTTCAATCCTTGCTTTGATATCTTCAGTTGTCAGGTTTAGTTCTTTAATTCTTAAGAGCTCAGATGGAAAGGGTTGGCTGTTCGGAGCTGCATTTCCTACATAGGGGGGAACATCTCCCTGAGGATAGGAAAACATGGGGGACTCTGAGGCATGAGAGCTTTCAAGAGGTCCTACTTGTGTCACACCCACTCCTTTCTTGATTTGTTCTCTTTCCCATCGATCCAGCTCTGCTGCATCCTCATTTTCCAACTCATTAGTAGCAACATCTTGTAAAGATAGAAAGGTTTCTCGAATTTTTTGCCTTTCCACAGCATCAGTGTTAATTGTGAAATTTAATCTGGATGGCTCATCATCTTCATCGTCGCTTCTGTCATTATCATCATCTCTAACTAAACGAGATTTTTCTTCATCTGCCTTTTCAGGATCTTCAACAGGAATAAAGTCTCCCATTTCTCTTGCCATTTGACGGTGTTTCTTCATAGCATAAATAGTAGCAGCATCTGGAATGATACCACTCTGAAGTACATTCTTAAATGGGTTATTTTTTTCTCTTTCTTCATCTGAATCTATGTCCATGTTTTCTGCATCCTTTCCAGACAAAATATTGAACGATTCTTTAGGTTTCTTGTCACTGCTCTTATCTGAAACATACAGGGTATCACTTTTGGTAACCTTGTTTGACTCCTTATCAACAATAACCGAAGGGGCATTTTCCTGGAGTTTTCTTCGTTCCTTTTCTCTTTGCTTTGCCAGACGTCTGCTATAACTGGATTTCTTAAGCTTGAAGACTTCTCCCTCCTCTTCTTCATCATGAAAGCTAAGTAACTTAGACGGTTTGGGAACGATTGACTCTAGTTTTTCTTCTTTTAGTGATGTACTGACGTTTGAACGCGCAGTATCAGATGATTTTGTTCCATTTCCTTGAGATTTGGTTTTGGCATCTAATGCATCTGTTGATAGACTTTCATCATCAGAATCCGCAACTGTTTCTCGCTGTCGAAACTTTCTATTTGGTTTTTTAAACAAACTCATCTTTTCCAATACAAAATTTTGTGTGGAAATTTATTATTTATAGTGCAAAACCGGCTGTTTTGATTCGATGCAGTAAAGAGTCCACAACGATTTCATTTCATAACGATAAAAAACAAACACCAAAGAGTAAGCAAAGAGGCGTTGCCTAACCTGTATTGCTGTACTTTAATTTTTTCGGGGGTTCAAAATCAAGCCTAATAACAAAAATATTAAATATATAATGATTTTCATTAAACTAAATACTCAAAAAACTGCTTAGAAACCCTTAGAAATACTTTTAGTACATTTTTCACCAAGACAATATTTTACTTTTT
This sequence comes from Tetragnatha versicolor, assembly GCA_024610705.1. Classification (NCBI taxonomy): domain Eukaryota; kingdom Metazoa; phylum Arthropoda; class Arachnida; order Araneae; family Tetragnathidae; genus Tetragnatha; species Tetragnatha versicolor. The sequence goes on from JANDEH010000004.1 coordinate 2,367,536, forward strand.
CATCATAGAGCTAGGAGCGTATCAACTAAACTCATTTCGTCTCTGCTCCTGCTCCATGTGATTGTAAACAAACTTTGCATTTGCAACACCCAGCTCCACAGCACGCGGTTCATTTAGATTAACTATTTTTTCTATCATCAGGGTGGCTGATTAGTATCTTTAAGATTCACAAAAATGGCTCTAAAACCGGAAAGAAATTCCTGCAAAATTAAAGAATTCAATGTCTTGGTACCTCAGATTTACTGTTTGGAAACTATGATTTCTCATCACTCTCTCTTACCTACATTAAGATACATTAATTTTACTGTCTAACATTTTTGGATAAGAAAATTAAAAATTTCTTTGTTATTCCTAAACACATTTTATGTGATAAAAAGTGTTTCTGTTAGTAATCCAACTGTCTATTTTTGTAGGGGAATCCTGTTGCTGCCCATGACGGTAAAACATTTGCAATAGAAGATATGATTGCTGTAAGTAATGCTTATTATTTATAATGTGTTGAGGTACTGGCACAGCTTCAATAATATTCTTCCATTTGGCGACCGCCACACAATTGCCATGTTGGCGCTATCTCACAGCTGGTCGCCAGTTCCACCTGCCATTTTCACCACTTCTCTAATGATAACACAGGGTGTCCGCTAACCCTGGAAACCGGGAAAACCTGGAATACTCAGGGAATTCGAAAATGCCCTGGAAAACCTGGAATACTCAGGGAATTCCAAAAATATTCTGGAAAAATGCTATATTGTAGGATGTGTAACTTTTTCCAGCGTTTTTTACATTGTGGAGTTACCATCTCCGGTATTTAGTCAAATCAACGGCATCCTAGCTCGCACGCGCATCGGCGCGGCGATACGTTCACGCGACTCGGCCTGTAAAGGCGCCTTCTCCTCGTTTGTTACTGTATTACGGAAAAACGGCTTTTTTTTGGAAGAAAGCCGTGTTCATGCTGTTCTTACCATGCAGCCTAAAGCTGAGGAGAAGCCTATTTTATGGGGCGTAATTGTCGGTAAAGTCGGCTTCTTGCATTTGGTGTATTGTGGAAAACAGACTTGAGCTTTTTCATGATAAGATATTCTTAAGTCAAAGATTTGCTTATTATTAAGTTCCAGTAATAACAATTCAATAATCAAAAAAATTCAAATCAAATCATCATAACACTTATGAAGTCTTATTTTATTGGTGCTCAAATTAAAATTATTTTAAGTAGAAAAATTGAAAGAAACTTTTTTGGAAAACTTGAATTACTCTTCTTAAGTCTTAATTTAAATTTAATGATTTTATAGTTATAGTATGGTTGTGAGTAATAGGTAGTTTTTTTCCTCCAAAAAATATAACCTGACAAGATTTTCAGCATATTTATGAAAATAAATAATGAAATTTCTTTACAAGGTATCTTTATACACAAATAGGATCTTTTACTTAAAATTGAAGCTTTAATTTTTCTCAGTTAAATTTCTGAATAATTTGATACTTTTTGAGCATTAGCCTTTTAAAGTTAATTTTTACTGAAGGCTCCTGATTATCAATTAAACATTTCTCAATTTTGGTTTTTCAGAATAATTTGAAGATCAAATATAATCTGACTTCAGTTTTCATTAAAATAATTTCATTTCGCAAAAATGCACCCCCAAAAATTAAACCTGGATCTACACCCATTCTAACCAGTGTATTGTATAGTCATTTCTCAAATCTTGTATTCCTTTTACCTTTTGAGCTCTTGCTCAGTCTCAGAATTGGTCGAAGCTTTTCTAGAGAAAAAGAAAACGGTGTAGTTTTCTCAATGAGTAAAACATCTGTAAAATAAATGTCTAATTTTAAAATTAATGTATTATTCAACCAATTAATACTAATCTATAGAAAATATTTTTTCAGTTATTTTTTAACAAGTTTATTTAATATATGGTATGAATAAAAGGAAAATAAAAGTTCCATCTTATCACCAAAAATTTAAAAAAAAAGAAACGCCTTAAAGCTTTAGTTTTACCAAACCTGGAAAATCAAAAAAATTGTCCTGGAAAACTCAGGGAATTCTTAGCTTAGAATTAAGTGGACACCCTGTAACACTTAAGTGTGTTACAATGGATCTGATTTAAGTGACCAGAAATGCAGGAAGCACGTAAATAATACTTTCGCAAAACATATAAAGCATAATACCAAAACAATAAATAAACATTGCATCATGCACTGTAATGTATCATTTTTAAAATGACTAATGTTAAATAACATGCAATAACCAAAGCACAAAATTTGACGAGTATATAAATCAGTGTTGGTGAAAAACCGGGTTTTTTTAAAAAAACCAAAAAAACTGGGTTTTTTTAAAAAAACCAAAAAAACTGGGTTTTTTTGGTTTAAACCAAGTTTTTTTAGATTTTTTTTTATCAGAATAAGTTATTTTAGCATTGATGTTTGAAATTGAGTTGTAAATGAGACATTTATTTCAGGGGTTGTTTATAATTGATAAATGATTTGTATATTTCAATTAATTAATTAAAATTAAATTAATTTGTTTTAAAAATAATTTTTGTTTCTAAAATATTCCAATTTGAATATCTAATATTATTGTAGTGAATAAAAATCAGTGTTAATTTATCTTGGATAAATGGTTGAAATAATCAAATTATTTATCTTAATTATATATGGATTAATTTATGAACTTAAGAAATTTCTTTAGAAAGAGAAAATTTTATTTTTTAAATGAGAAGTAAAAGTGAAATGTAAACAACTAATGTTAATTGAAATTGGATAATAGATAAAGATAATTAATTTGATTAATTATTAAATGGTAAAATAATCAAATTAATTATATGGATTATTTATGAACTTAAGAAATTTCTTTAGAAAGAGAAAATTTAACTTTTTTAATAAATACTAGGGGGCTCTGCCCCCTGCTCGCTATCGCTCACCAACCCCCGGAACTGCTTCGCAGTTCTTTGAAGATCGCTTCGCGATCTTAGCGAGCAGAGCTTGCTTGTTTCATCTCAACTATCCAGTAAAACCTGAAACTTTTCTGCTTAGTAAATGATCATTTAAAATCGAAACCTTTTATCTCTCTAACTTATCAATAACTTAATGCGGACCATTACTAAAAAAATATCAAAATAAAACTGTTACTAAAATATTCCTTTTTAGTTTACCAATAATTTAACCGAAATGTTTTCAAAAATATCCAGCAAGTCTACTAAATATCATCAACCATCTTAGAGAAAAAACACATACCATTAAAAACCTTTTAAAGTTATAAAATGCATGTGTGTATCTAGTGAATCATAAGGAATAAGAAATCAGACTCTTAAAAATAATCGCCTGTTTCTCTGGTTAACGACCAGAAAGAGAAGAAAAAAATTGAAACTTGGTATCTTAATAATTCTAAAACTAATTCGAATTTTTTAAAAAACGAAACGCCAATCTTTCTATAAAAAATAATTGTATGCGTGTTTAAAATATCATATTTCTACTGTGATTAGTTTTTCTATTATAACGAAAAAACCGAAAAAGAGTAAAAAATTTCGAAACTTGAGAATTTAATTACTCCAAAAATAATTTGAAATTCGAAAAAAGGGCGACGAGGTGCAAAACTTCATACCTAAGAGTAAGTGTCTGCAAAAAATCATGTTTCTGCTGTAAATAGATTTTTCTGGGGGCGAACTCGCAGCCGAAAAAAATAATTTTCGACTTTGATATTTATTAACTCCAGAACTAATTATCTAATTAATTAGGTTTGGAAACTGAAATGACCCTCATACATTTGTCTACCAATGGTCAAAATTTCATAATATTCCTTCAAATAGTTTTTGCGTAGTGATAGTTCAAAGTGTTCAAAAATAAAATTTTCAAAATCAGCGGCGTCGGCGGCGGTGACGGCGGTCACTGTTACTTTTTTTTAATATAGAGAGAAAAGGAAATGTAAGCAACTAATGTTAATTGAAATTGGATAAATGATTGAGATAATTAATCCGATTAAGGAAATTAACGGTTTTTATTAATTTAGTAAAAAACCCAACTGGTTTTTATCTGTTTATAAACAAACCAACTGGTTTTTAGTTTTTATCATTAAAGAAATCAACGGTTTTTATTAATCTCTCTATTCTAAAAAAAAGTTTTTGTAAATGGTTTCCAGAGAAAGGCTTTTTAATTACTGATCCGTATAACATGTTTTTGGTATCAAACTGTTTGGATTCTTTTGAGGATGTGCAAAGTACCTTTAGAATTTCTAAAAAAATTCTCAATTCTAAGATATTTCCATTTTTCTGGATTACGGATAAGGTTGCAGTTAACAGCAAGAAACTGTCGTACAATTAATTATAACTCCAATCACAATGACCAACCGACGCTATTCATTAATGATGAAAATAATTCCTTTCACGCTTTAAAAATGCGCTTCAAAATATGTACTTTCTAAATAAAATATTTTTAAAAGACTGATAAGAGTTTTCTAGAAACTCACAGATCTACTATTCAAGTATAGAATTTCACACACCAAAATTAATTGTTTGTAAACATTGAGTGCAATATAGATTTTGTCTCTTATTATTTTTAATAGCTAGAATCGTATTGTTTAAAAAGTCTGTTTTAAAACTAAAACTTGAATGATAAAACACTAGATATTTTGACGAGTTACTAGGTACTACTATATTAAATTTAACAGATTCATTGCTGAACGTTTTTGTAAATATTGAATAACAATTGCACGAGTAGACTCGATGGATATTTTCAAGGAAAACGTGTTGATTAAATTATTGATAATTTAACCAATAAATATTCTAACTTTAAGGGGGGTACTTCTGGAAAGTTGGTTGACGTTTTTTCTACTAATTGTTATAAGGGGGCATCCATTATTTACGTGAGGTCAAAAAGGGGGGAGGGGTTTGGAAAAATCTCACCAAATCTCACCAAGGGGGGGGGGGGAGGTCGATGAAAATCTCACGTGAACTTTTTAAGTTCGAAATTAAGCGATTTTTTTAAGTTTGAGAAAGGAATAATACCCACAGATGTGCGTACTGTGTACTGTGGTGATTTTTAGGCGAAATAATGTCCTTTTCCTCAAAATGCAAACGAATTGGATAGAAAATTATTTTTAAAGGTTGTAGGTAAATCTCACTTGGGGGGGAGGGGGGGTCCAGCAAAACAGGGTTGGGTTTTTCCCGTCCAAAACTAGTTTTTCCCATACCACTGGGAAAAACTGGTAAATACCGGGAAAAAGTGGGAAAAACTGGTAAATACCGGGAAAAAGTGGGAAAAACTGGTAAATACTGGGAAAAACTTCCAATTGACAAAATAATGGAAGTATTAGGTTATGGCCTTTTTAAACATATTATAAAAACTTTTTGTTAAAAATGACTTTTTTGGGAGGGGGGTTAAAATTATTAGGTGGGAAAAATATAAGTAAGCAAGAGAATTATGACATTTAACATAAAATTTGCATATATTTTCTAATATTAATGAATTTCTCAAATAAAAATAGAGAATATTTTAAAACAAATTTACTTATAATATCTGTGTCTTTAAGAGAAGCATTATATATAGTTTTTTAAATGTAAATAAAAACGTTATTTAAATTAAATAAAACGTAAATGTTAATCTTGATTGCAAGATAACTTTTTTGAAGTAACAAGGTATGATAATCCGATGAAAAGGGCATAACCCCATCAAAAGATGACATTCCTCAGACACATGATAAAACCCATATTCATAACATAGGATAAAGCTTATTAAGGTAATTTTTCTAAAAAAAGGCTGAAAAAACTTTTAAAACATTCATTTTGAACAGAATAAATTCAATGAATAATCAGTTTTTCCCACTTTTTCCCATGTGGGAAAAACCTAGTTTTTCCCAGGACGGTAAATACCGGTTTTTACCATGGTATTTACCGGGGGTGGGAAAAACCTTGCCAACCCTGCAGCAAAATCTCACTAAATCTCACCAAGGGGGGAGGGGGGTCCAGATTTTGGAAAAAACACCTCACGTAATTTATGGATGACCCCTAACGAATGTTTTATAAATAAATAATTTTAGTGAGCAGGGTTTTGTGGGGATTGCGAAGCGATCCGAAAGGCCCTGCGTCAGCAGTTAACGGGGGTTGGCGAGCGATAGCGAGCAGGGGGCGGTAGCTCCCTAGTTTACTAAAAAAACCAACTGGTTTTTATGACTGACAAATAAGACAAATTGGTTTTATTAATTAATTAAAATCCAAGCCATATTTTATCAGTGAAAAACAGATAACTTTTGTGTATGTTCAGGCCTGACGAGAGGGGGGGGGCAGGTGGGGTACTTTCCCCGGGGCCCGGGGCAAGAGGGGGCCCGGCAGCCCCCCAGTTAAAACCCAGTTTTTTAGAGTCAAATTTTCAAAATTTTTCAGGGGGAGGGAACCCAGGCCCCCCTTCAGTATTTAAACCTTTATTGTTCACACTTTTTTTCATAAGTTCATTAAAATCAAAATTCTACCTAAAACTGTAAGTCCAAATTTTGGTTTACGTGTACCAAAAACAGTTTGAAACCCTGTTCTTAGGGTCAAATTTTCAAAAAATTTCTTTGGGAGGACCCCCAGACCCCCCCTTTCAAATTTGAACCTTCAGTTACAAAAACTTATCTTATATAAGGGTCATTCCACAGTATTTGGATTCACAAGCTTGAAAAAAAAATTTCAAAACAAAATAAAGTGTAATACATCATTTTAAAGCTTGAAATCTCTTCTGTTAAAGTTTATCAACAGAAAATATAAATTTTTAACCTAACTAAAAACAGATCATTTTGTTTGCAAACATGTAGAAAAATGTGTTACGTACGGGACATTATATTTTTATTTTTAAATAAAAAAATATTTTATTTTATTAAAAAGTTTTTATGTTTCATTAAACCCTTTTGATAGTTGCATAAAAGGAAATATTAAGAAACAATTTATAGATATATTTAATTAGAAATTTTCAATCATTAATTTGAATTTGTCCCGTACGTAACAATTTTAGGCTTCTTTTTAATTTTTTAATCAGTAATACTGATAATAACTGAACAATTTTTTGTTTTCTCTTCCTCTGGGTTACTAGCTTCTTAAATAACTCAATTAAAATATCTTATCTTTAAATTTAGAGGCTGGGCATGATAAATAAAAAGTGTTACGTACGGGACAAATCTGTTACGTACGGGACAAAATACAGAAGTATCGATTAAAACTCTGCAAAAATTTAATTTTAAGCTATGTTAATAATTTTCTAATAGATGGCAGCACTATCTACATAAATTTTTAAGTATGCAAATGCTATTGTTTATATTTACTAATGGTTTATTCACTCATGCTTGATATGTTGGTTGTAGCAATCTGAAGTCATCAGTTGATTCCCATTAAAAACCAAGTACAATATATGATAATTTACTGTACAATAGCTTTTTAAGTATATTTTAAATTATATTTTTTAAATTAAATCAAAATTAAAACCTAAATTTGAGAAGAGGCCCTTTGATGGCTCCTACTTCAGCAGAGAGGGTGAGAAAATATAGGCTGAAAAGGAAAAGTGATGAAGACACCTGGAGAGCTGATAAGGAGAAAGTGAGAAAAAGAATTAAATTATAAAGGGAAAAGAAAAAGTCAAGAATGGATGAAAAGGATATAGAAAGCCAGAGGAAGTATGAAACAGAAAGAAAGAGAGCCCAAAGAGCTAAGAAAAAAGAAAGCAAGAAAGGACAAGAAATTGTATCTGACGAACAACCCTCTACTTCCATGATGACACCACAAGTTTTAGGGAAAGTCATAAAGCGTGTTAAAAATGTATTGCCATCCACCAGATGTTGTCAAAAAATGGTCACCAGGCAAAATCAAGGTTCTTTCGAGAGAAATCAATATTAAACTTCACGATGGAGTAAATAAAGAACAAGAACGAAAGAAAAGGGTAGATGCCCTTTCCGAAGACCAGAAAAAGGAAGTAACTGAAGTGAAAAAAATTGAAGACATAATTGCTGATCTGGGACTTGGATAACACATATTTCAATTTAGAATGTTTACTTTTTTTTAAAAAATGGAGCTGTTTGTATGCGGAAAATCGTAATTAACATTGGTGCAATTAAAATAATTTAAAAATCCTTAATTGTTGTAATTTCTGTAATTAAACATATACCAGAATGTTTATAGAGCTAGTAGATTTATAATATAATCATTTATGTTACATTTTAGTTCATAATTCCTTGTAACTGTCACTCAAATTCACATGTCCCGTACGTAACAAACAGCCTTGTCCCGTACGTAACAGGAATAATTAGCTTTAATTAATTAATCATGCAAGCTAAAAATATAATTTTACAGGTAATTAACAAAATGATTATTCATGCTTCTACTCAAAAAAAAATTATGTGAAAATATTAAATACATTCAGAGCAAAATGGGAATTGCTGGAGGAACTTTTAAAACATCTTTTTGTGATGTCCCGTACGTAACAAAACGTAATTGATTTTTAGAAAAAAAACTAATTATCCTGAACTAAAAAAAATTTCACAGGAATTAAGCTGAAGGGGTATACATTAAATAAAAAATTAATGCAAACTTTCTCATTTATATTTTGAAGTAGAAAACAGTACAAATGTATCAAAATTTTGCTGTGAATTGTCCCGTACGTAACACTCAAATACTGTGGAATGACCCATAAAGTTCTCTTGGACGCAAATTCTACCAAAAAATGGGTTGAAAAGTTACATTAAACCTTTTAATATGGATGAAAGGAGGCCTGACGAGAGGGGAGGGGTTAAATTCCCAGAGATTTTCATATTGAGTACTTAGATGAATATCATTTTGAATAGTTTGGAAGTTAATCTGTTTACCCAAATAGGCTAAACTGAGTAAATTCCCAGTTTCAAGGTGCACATTTTCAAAAATTTTCTGGGGGGTACCCCCAGACCCCCAAAGGAATTCATTATGAGGAGAGATTATAAAAACTCACTAAAATTTCATGCATAAGATAAATCATTAAATGGCTTATAACTTCATTTAAGACAAAGTACATCCTTGGGTGACACTCAGTTGTGAATAATATCCAAAAATATGAGTTAAAAACTTATTTTTTAAAGTCGAATTTCTAAATATTTTATGGTGGTGCTTGATAGCTTGATGTTAGGGTCGTGCCGAACTAGCGGCTTGAAGACGCCAAAGCCACAAAAAACTCTGATTATCAAGATAGGGGAGAAAGCATGGAATTGAGCCTCACTCTCCCCTCTCTTGATAAGCATCTTAACGAGTTTTTTATGGTTTTGACATCTTCAAGCCGCTAGTTTGGCACGATCCTTCATTGTATTATCAAGAAAACGAAATTTATTGAGTTCATCAAAATTCAAATCTTGCCTGGAAATATTCTGAAAATTACATTAAGTCTATGCATGACTGGTGGTACTTCAGAAAATTTTTGCCCCCTCCTTCGAAATGAATGCATGTGACCGGGGGCCCGCTTTTTGACTTTGTCCCCGGGGCCCGGCTTGGCTCTCGGCGGCCCTGTGTATGTTTAGTTACTCTTTGAAATAATGCTTCATTTTAAAGGAAATTAATAAATGAACTATCTCTTGCAAAATATAATAAGTTTAACTTAAGCATTTAAGGTTAAGTTTAGAGAGAATTCAATAATTAAAACCATTAAATTAAAAGATTTCTGATTTTTAATCACCTTAAAATGTCAATTTTTTTATAAATCTGACCTTTTAATTTTGTGCAAAAGATTATACTTAATAACACTTTCTTTAAAAAATCCTGAAAATATTTTATAATTTCTAAAAAAAACCAAAAAAAAACAAGTGGTTTTTTTGGTAAAAAAAACCATGGTTTAAACCAAATGGTTTAAACCGGCCAACCCTGATATAAATGCATCTTAATCATATTATAGCAAGAAATAAATAATGAAATATAAAATTCAGAGAAATAACGTTTCACTCACCGATTTCTGAGCTGCTTACTTCATACTGGCATTATCACAATAAACAACAATGATCTTTGGTACTATTCCGTTAGCCGGGAGCAAATGTCGCCCATCATGAGTCTCCTCAAAACAATGGTGATAGTGATAAAGTTCTCACTTTTGAGCTGATGCTGGGGTTTTATTGAAGATGTGACTTTCTCACTATTTTGTCACTAGTGACAAGTTGTCAGTGAGAACTAAGCCTCATTTGATGGTGCTAGGGTCCCTGGCATGGTTAGTACTAGTTAGTACTTATCCAATTTTTGGGCTCATATTTCAAAGGTCCTCCATAGGAACCCTTTCTTAAGCAGCAGTTGCCAAGGAGATTTGCTGGTGACATCTAAAAGATAGCTCCAACTTGTTGACCATTAAGGAAGTGAATCCCAGAAAGCACCCTTATTAGAGTTGTCCCCATTTTTGTTTATTAAATATGTAATTTTTAAATTTAAACTGTATGGAACTTGCTTCATTCAGTCTATTTATATTAATATCCCAATTATCTTTTCAGTCTCTTCAGTTTAAAATAGTGAATATAGATGAAGCCAATTTTGAAATGGAATTTGATCTTATTGGAACAGATCCTCCGATTGCCAATGCTATTAGGAGAATTTTAATGGCAGAAGTAAGTTACTTTAGAAATAGTCTACAAAGCTTTGCAATTAATATAAATGCAGCTAATAAGTTTGGTGATTTTTTCTAAAGCTTACCATAAAGTTTTCGGTTCTTACGTATTATTATCCCGTCGACAGAGCCACCAAATTCGAAAACGTTATCCAAGTCTATTGACTATTGTATAAGCCGTGACGCTGAATTTAACGGTTGCTGAACGGTCGACCGCATAATAATATGCAAGTTCCGATTTCTCAATAAGTAAAATTTACGTAACTACTAATACATTGAAAAAAAGCTAATTTTTCTGTCAAAGATATTTTGCCAAAAAGAGCTAGTCATCTGTTTCTATACATATACAGGGTGTTTCAAAATTGGGTTGCACTGCTTTTATTCGGAACCAATGCCTCCTAGGGTCATGGATGTGAGGGTTTACCCCTTGGTTAGTGAGCCTGGAGAATGCACTGAAATGACTTACAGCGCCCCTAGGGGCGAAATTAAAAAGTTAAAAAAATTAATTTAAAAATTAAAAGAGATAGAGCAAAAACTTCAGTCAGAGTATTGTTGCCAACGTCATGATGATAAACTCACTGAAAAAAAATTCATGAAAATATCTTGAATATTCGCCAAGATATTAGCATGGGAAAATAGCACTTTTTCAGGGGTCAAAAAAGAAAAAGTTTGCATATTTGCAAATGTTTTTGATTAAATTTTGTGTTTTTTAAACTAAAAAAATGCAAAACTACAAAATAACCCTGAAACATTTGCAAATATGCGAGCTTTTTCTTTTTTGACCCCTGAAAAAGTGCTATTTTCACATGCTAATATCTCTGCGAATATTCAAGATATTTTGATCAAATTTTTTCATTGAGTTCTTCTTGACGTTGGCAACAATTCTCTCATTGAGGTTTTTGCTCTATCTCCTTTAGTTTTTAAATTAATTTTTGAAACTTTTTAATTTCGCTTCTAGGGGCGCTATAAGTCCTCTCAATGGATTTTCCAGGCTCACTTACCCAGGGGTAGACCTTACTTCCGTGCCCCTAGGAGGCGTTGGTTCCAAATAAAAGCTGTGCAACGCAATTTTGAAACACCCTGTATAAAGTGAGACAGAGGCAACTAAAATGATTTAGCAATGCTTAAATCTTTGGCATCCTAAACTATGTCCATCTGATTCTAATACTACTACATTAATAGGATTTTCAAAAATGTACTTAGCATTTTCTTCAAGTTGTTGGGGAAAATTATTTTATTGTTGATTTTCTGAGACATAGCTGATTAAAATGATTAAATTTAAGTCTGAAAATCATTAGAAAATAACTAATCAGTGTTACCACTGATTGTGTAGAAAATAATTTTCCATTAGCTTAATGTGACATATAGAATGGTTGTTGAATGAGGGGGTGAGGTTTTTAATTTAATTTTGCAACATGGTCTTTTGGACTTGGTTTTGTTGATCTAGGCCAGCGTTTCCCAACCTTTTTGCTTTCACGGAACCCTTTTGACACCCGGAATCCTCACAGAACCCCGGTTGGGAAACGCTGATCGAAGCCAAGGGGGATGAGCAACAACATAGAATGAGTACTTGAATTTTTTCTTAAGAAATATTACATGGCTGCAAATGGGATTGTGTTTTAATGAGTTGTAGCAGAAAAATAGTTTTTTTTGTTTCAAAATAATTCAGTATGATTTGATTGTTTAAATATTATTGCTGTCTTCACGGTTTACTAATGTGCATGACAAAGACTATCAATAACCAAAATTTTTAACCCTATCCTTTATATGCAATTACTTCATATTTTGTTTTTGGTAATTTTTTTTGTAGATACCAACTATGGCCATTGATAAAGTATATATGCACAACAACACCACCGTAATTCCTGATGAGGTGTTAGCTCATCGAATAGGTCTGGTGCCTATTAAAGTTGATCCAAGAGCTTTTGAGTACAAAGGTAATTTAACCCTCATATGAATAGAAACCAACTTTTCAAAATATGTGTTAATTAAAGGATTTATCATTTTTTGTATAATGGCTTTATTTTGATACCTTGTGCAATTAAAACACTGAAGTTTTGGAAAATTATTAGAACTTCTTAGGTTTTATACAGGGTGTTTCAAAATTGCGTTGCACGGCTTTTATTCGGAACCAGCCCCTCTTAGGGTCATGGAAGTAAGGTCTACCCCTAGGTAAGTGAGCCTGGAGAATCCATTGAGAGGACTTACAGCGCCCCTAGCGGCGAAATTAAAAAGTTAAAAAAATTAATTTAAAAACTAAAGGAGATAGAGCAAAAACCTCAGTGAGAGTATTGTTGCCAACGTCAAGAAAAACTCATTGAAAAAAATTTGATCAAAATATCTTGAATATTCGCAGAGATATTAGCATGTGAGAGAAAATAGCACTTTTTCAGGGGTCAAAAAGTAAAAAGTTTGCTTATTTGCAAATTTTTTTGATTTTTTGATTAAATTTTGTATTCTTTCAACTAAAAAAACACAAAACTACACAATTTCACTGAAAAATTTGCAAATATGTGAACTTTTTACTTTTTGACCCCTGAAAAAGTGCTATTTTCGCATGCTAATATCTCAGCGAATACTCAAGATATTTTGATCCAATTTTTTTCAATGAGTTCTTCTTGACATTGGCAACAATACTCTCACTGAGGTTTTTGCTCTATCTCAGGGGTCGGCAAGTAATTTTACTTGGGGTCCAAATAATTTTGAAAATTTTTCATCGGGGTCCGGAGAAAAAATAGGCTACTATTACTAGTTAAAATTGTTATCTTCAGTTGCACATAAATTATTACAAAGATGTGATTTGAGTATGCTACCTGCTAAATAAAATTAAATTTAATATGATTATAGAAATTTTAACATTAAAATGGGGGTCTGGGGGCATCCCCCAGGAAATTTTTTCAAATTAGACTCTTAAAAAGCATGTCAAAGCTAATATTTGTTCCGTAAAAGTACAAATAAATTATTTTCAAAATGGTATGGTGGTCCAGGAAATGACTTAACGCGGTCCGGATGCGGACCGCGGTCCGCCAGTTGCCGACCCCTGCTCTATCTCCTTTAGTTTTTAAATTAATTTTCTTAACTTTTTAATTTCGCTGCTAGGGTCGCTGTAAGTCCTCTCAATGGATTCTCCAGGGTCACTTACCTATGGGTAGACCTTACTTCCATGACCGTAGGAGGGGCTGGTGCCGAATAAAAGCCGTGCAACGCAATTTTGAAACACCCTGTATATAAAACTTGAATATTCCTCAGTCACGTTTTTCAGTTTTTACTTTTAAATGCTAGGTGCCATTCACAAAATAGCATCCATCATATGTTAAGGGGTGAATGGGCTCTATATTTGACATTATAAAATTGTAAGAAACACTAAAAAATCGTGAGAATTGCCCTCTGCAAATCCCTGAGAAATTGAAATGGGGATTTAAATTTGTAAGTCAAAATTTAGTTCCATAAATTTGACATCTCAAAGGGTTGCTAAATGGAACAGCTTGTAACAGAGAGAAGGAGGTTAATATAACCATTTAAAACTTGTATTAAATAATTTATTTGAAAAATTCTCAGTTACTGCAATGGTTCGTCTTGCATGTCTATGAGAGGCTAAAACCCCTTTTTTACCCTTTAAATTTTACCCATTATTTTAAGCTTCACTGCATAGTTACACAAATTTAGTTTTGCTGTGCTTGGCAGTTTTTGCAACAACTGTCCTGGTATAAACAACCGTTTTGCTGTTAAATTAGCCAAGTCTTGCGTTTGGATATAAAAAATTTGATTTTCTTGTTTCCCTTATCATTCATTACTGAAATGATTTAAAAAGATTGTGATTTCCATGTTTGGGAAATTTAATACGATTTTTGTGTTGGTGTCATTATAATGTTCTTAATTCTTTGTATTTGATCAAGAGGGAGTAAATGATGATACTGAGGAAGATACTGTACAGTTTGAGTTAAAAGTGAAGTGTACACGCAAACCTAATGTTTCCAGAACTGCTTCAATACCTGATGAAAAGGCATTTGATCATTGTAAAGGTTCGTATGCGTAATAGATTCAGAAGACTTCTGACTTTTTCTATAATTAAAAATAAATAATTATCCTATTTTGCATATTATAGGGTTGCTGTAATAATTTAAAAACTATTATGATTAATCAGTACTTTTACTACTTTTCATTTTAACAAAGGGGTTGCTATTTCGGAGTTTTGGTACTTTCGTATTAGCCCGTCCATCGTTTTCGCCAACTTCGCCAAAACGCGCCAAAATACGGGATTTCATCAGAATCGCCGAAAAACACATTTTTTAACATCAGAAACATCTTTATAACATCAGAAAATAAAAAATAAAAGTTTCATGTGGTTGGGGGGGCCAAACCCCCCTGCCCTATTTATAACCAAACTCGTTGTGGGGGTAATCAGACACAGTAAGGATTCAGAAAAATGGGAATCAGTATTCTTGGATGAACCAAAACTACGGATATCACTCGGTAAGAGCATAAAAATAACTTTTTTAGCACTAACTTACTTGCAAAATGGTCGATCCTACCGCCGGCGATCCTTTGTCGATTCTACCATTGGCGTGCATACGCAAAACATTGAAAGACTCTGGGGCTCGGCAAAATGGTGCAACAAAGTTCACCGTGGAACGACACGAAAGCATTTAGACTCCTACCTTTCAGATGCAGTCTTCGTTCTTACCTTGTAAACACTGTTGAATTTACGTTCAAAACAACCTGCGCGGTGCGCACACATTATTTCATCCATGGGCTTACCGATTTAAATTGCGCGCGCATGCGCCAGTGATCGGAACTAGCGCGATTTCGCTACGTTTTCCAGGGTTACCAGAATCAACGGTAGTGTTGCGGGGTTTACCAGACTTGGCGACTTATCGCCCCTGTTGGCAAATGGACGAGCTAATACGAATGTACCAGAGTTTTTTTGTTAATAGCTTGCAATTTTGTTTTAATTTTTTGTCACTAATTTTAGCTTAAAATTGACATTACTTATTTATGCAGTCACACTGCTGTTTGATATTTGACATCAATCCACTGTTAATGGTATGACTTGTTGATTTAGTAGAATGACACATTAGTAGAAAAGTCTTGTTTTGTTTAAAATGTTTGCATGCCTGTTCCTGATTATTCAATTGTAAATATTGTACTTTTGCAGTGTATTCTGGTGATTTGAAGTTTGTTCCAATTGGAAATCAAAAAGATATGGTGAGTATCCTAGCTTGAAATATATTTAGTTGGTTTGTGCATCTCCTAAAATTCCTCAAATATCTTGTATTCAGCTTTTGTGTAATTTCAGTATTAATTTTAATATTTTAAAAATGTGTAATCTGTTTTACTGTAGACAGGCTTCACCTGTTCCAATACTCATTTATCACCTAAAAACACCAATGTTCTTTGTAAGCTAATGATATCACAGTATTTTAATATATATGTTACGGGCAAAGTGATTAATTGGGCATTATTAATAATGCCCAGGGGGAGGCAGGCAAAGTGATAAATTTCATTCATAAATTTCGTTGAATTAATCACTTTGCCTGCAACATATACATTACTATCTATTATGGAAAATTATATGGTCTGTAATTGATTGAATAGCTATTGAGAAAATGGGGATAAACGAAAATTATGTTTTGTGTTCATGAGTGTTTTTTTTTGCAGATTATGTATTTGCTTATTTTATTTCAGTAAAAATTTTATGTTTTAAAAATTTTGAATGCTGAATTTTGCCTCTTTAAATAATATTACTTTTCTAATTTTAGTTTGGTGATATTAGGCCAGTTAACGAAGATATCCTGCTTGCTGTTATGAGAGCTGGCCATGTATGTATGAGTGTTTATGACAGGGAAGAGATAAAAGATGAAGTAGAAAAAGTTCCTATAGAATAAGGGGATTACTAAACTTGGCAAGTTCCAAATGATCAGACCTGCATGGAAGGGTTGCCAAAAAAATAGGGACTGGGGGAATGACATTCATATATGAGCTGGTTAGGATAAAAGTGGTCTAAGTCCACTGAACTTCGTTTTGTGTAATTGAAGGTTTTCTAAAAACATCTCCAAAAAAATCAGGATTGCTTATAGCTTTACTTTCTGGGGTGGATTTGTCTCTAGACATGGATTAAATTTTTGCTGCGGAACAACTTTTATCAAATTTCATCTAGAAGTGCTTTAAATTGACTTTAATGGACTTAGACCACTTTCATCCTAACAGATTGGCCGGTTTCGGAAAGAAGATAGCTATTGGGATGTAGTAAATACGACATCACGGGCGACTGGTTTGGACGAAATTTGATTTTATTGTTCTGTTCCATTGATTTTGATGCGTAGTTTACGAATATTTTGGGTTGCTTGACCACTGGTCAAGATTGCTTTATATGGCTAAAAATCATCATAAATTAATGTTGGAGTTCTAATTGATATTTAGTATTTCCTATAGTTATAATAAGTCATTTTGGTTCGGGTTGACCATTGGTCAGTCTGGTTAACTTTTAGCTACTTCTATGCTATGGCACTGCAGAAGGTCATTAGGGGCTTAAACCAAACGCCTTGAGACGCGAAACATTTTGGTCTTGACCAGTGGTCAAGTGATCTTGACCAGTGGCCAATCTACTTTTTCTAGCCCTATATAGCTTTTCTGACCTTCTCTTTCTGTCCCGTTGTTGTTTTGGAGGTCCCTGGAACTTAGGTCAATTCCATTTGACCACTGGTAAATTCTAAAAAAATTCTACACTATAACACGGTAAACATAACACGGGCTTATAAAGATATTTTTAAAATAAAAAAAATATTTAATTTCTTAGAAGTATTGGCTAGTCAATAGCAACTTGAATTTATCAGAACACCCAAAAAATCCTTCTGAAATTAAGCATCGTGAAATCAAAAAGGTAACCACCCTCAGGTTTTATAATAAAAATTTAGTACCGTAAACGAAAATTTAAAAAACTTATAAAAAATTATACATTTATCCCAAAACCAATATCAGAACCTATAGTAACTAGCATACTGTAGTTTATAGAATGGATGCTAAAAAACTTACATGATGTTATCTGTAATCAGTTAGATTCTGTGTTTAAATCCTCTGTATTAGCCACGATGATTAAAAGACTTTAACTTTCCCGCCTAATCTAATGAAGCGCCGATTTATTTTCGGATATTTTCTTACAAAAAGGGGTCATCCATAAATATGTAATTAAAGTTTACAAAAAAAGCCTTTCTCTCTAGTAAACAGGTGTGGGTCCCTCCACTGTTGCAGCTGTGGGAACGACCTTGATTTTTCTCTTATCAAAACAATCACCGAACGAAGCGGGCAGATGGACTAAGACCACTTTCATCCTGACGAAAACTGCTGTTTCGATGAAGAGTGATTTTTTGAGTCGCTGTGTAGGGCCGAAAAATTAACATACCGCTAAACCAACAACTGCACTAAATAAAGGATATAAAACTATATCCAAATCCACTCTTAACTCAACTTTTGTAATTTTTGGACTTAGACCACTTTCATCCTGACCAGCTCATATTTCTAAAGACTTCAATACATCTCTAATTTTAGATAGATTCCTTATACTCCCACATACGTTTGGAACCCTTGATTTCTTACCCAAATTTCAAACTTGCGCTGCAAGCATTTAAAAAAAATTTCTTTGAATCTCCCCCCTTAAAAATAAAAAGAAGGCTTGATTTCTCCCCCTAATAGTAATTGATTTTCTCTCTCAATTTTAATTTAATAATTATGAGCAACAGTTAAAATAAATATTAAAATTCAATATTAAAACGTAAAATTTGTTGTATTATAGATATTGAACTCGAATCACATGTATGTGACTTATTTATTCCTGCACTCTGACATTAAAAAAAGACAACACATTTCAAAATTGGTTGTAAGCATTACATAGCATTAAATCCCCAACAGTGATATTGTCTGACGTGTTATTAAACCATCTGTCCAAAGTTTCATGTCATGAAATAAACAGGGTTCATATGCTCCTTGAAAATTACTTTCATTTTCAAGCACTATGGAAACTCCTTGAATTTGGGTTGTACTCCTTAAAAACTCCTTGATTTTCATCACATATATTTCTTTTATAAATTTCTCCCTGATAAAAATAGTTTCAATCAGCAGCGTTTAATCCGTTATAAATCGTTATTCTTTGTGAAAGTTTCGTTTTTTTGTGGAGTGGTCCATGCTTTCTTCAACTTTCTTGGACGGGTGGTTTTAAAACTTGATTCAGGAATGTAATTGGTAAAGAGTGTTTTAAGCTGTGTAAAAGAATTATTTCTAAATTATGTGAATGGATACTCCATGAATTTTTTAAAAACACTCCTTGAAAACTACTTGAATACTCCTTGATTTTGGTTTGTGAAAATTTGTATGAACCCTGTATATACTTTTTCCTCTAAAGAAAATGCATTTCAAGATTTATTTTACTAAAACATCTTTTTAGCCAATTTTGAAGTAATTATATTTTAAAAAGGGTTTTCTTTTTCAGGAAATTGATTTGAAAGCTTTTTGTTATAAAAACATTGGACGAGAACATGCTAAATTTTCCGCTGTTGGTATGTGAAATATTATGTATAAATGAATGATCATTAGATATCCTATTGATTTGAACTAATATTTAATATTTTTTTGTAGCAATAGCATCCTATAGACTTCTACCTCAGTTAAAATTGCTGAGTGAAATAACTGGTGAAAGAGCTGATAGGTTGAAAAGTTGTTTTCCTGAAGGAGTTATCAAAATATCAGAGAAAAGAGAAGGTAGAAAATTTTAAAGTGATTTAAGATTTATAACTGGTTTATTTACAGGGCTTGCTTTTCTTAAAAATAAACTTGCTTTGCTCCTGGAAAAAAGTGTAGGGATTTTGAAACAATTTTGCCTTGGTAATAAATACGTCCTGTACAACCTATTGCCGTAGTTTTAGCCTACTCTCCTGCTCATGATAATTTAACTTTAATGTAAAAGCAAAACAAAGCTCTGAGATGTCAGTACTATTATTATTATCCCTAAATTGAAAATCAAATCTTAAAAAAATCACAATGCCAAATTAAGTGTTCATAGCCAAAACAAATTAAAAGCTGATATCTGGAATTTTGTATGGACAAAATGTCTTTATAATCATTGATATTTTTAATTTGAACTAGTTAATTTTTCATATTTTTTCAATGTATAGAATTTGCTTAAATGTTTTTACAGGTCACCGGGTAGCTAAAGTTGCAAACGCAAGAAAAATTATGTGCAGTCGAAATGTGACCACGGACAATGATTTAAAAGATGAAGTTGAAATTTCGAAAATCAAAGACCATTTTATTTGTAAGTATCGATGCAGCTAAAAGCTCATTACGTCTTGTTATTTGCCATA
This sequence comes from Tetragnatha versicolor, assembly GCA_024610705.1. Taxonomy (NCBI): domain Eukaryota; kingdom Metazoa; phylum Arthropoda; class Arachnida; order Araneae; family Tetragnathidae; genus Tetragnatha; species Tetragnatha versicolor. The sequence goes on from JANDEH010000004.1 coordinate 2,387,440, forward strand.
TTGATAGCTTTAAAATTTTTTTACGTACTTAACAAAGTTTATTTTACTACAGTAAATTGAAGGTCAATTCTTAAAAAGTTTTTGCTGGTGGAATATAGTGACTTTGGTTTTATTTTAGTAGTTATGAAAGAATATCCTATTTAGAAGCAGAAATGTCCCTTTGAGAAGGTTATAAAATCAGCCTTTATTAACTATTTTCGTACCAGTTAATTACTTTCGTCTACACAAATCCTTATGATCTAAAACTATTTCACATAAAAATGACTTAAAAGTCTAGCTCTCATGGCATCAATCTAATGCAAAATTACAGAAGGGGTGAGATTGCAATATGTCAAAAAAAACTTGTCACACATTTGCTAAAAGAATTCACTTGGCAATTTTTATTCAAAACTTTTTCTTTTATAACTTTCTTTTATAAATCTACTGAAAAAAGGTCAAACCTGAAAAAAATTGTAACAGAAGGTTTTTTTTTATGGTTTTCATTTGGAAATAACCTCAATAATAACATACTAAAAATTAGACAAAATCATGAGAAATTTTTGATTTAAAAAAATTAAATTATCTCATTAAAAAGGTTATTTTCCCATCGATATCGTCATACAGTTATACAACATGTAATATATTGCCCTAAATATTATTTTTCTTCTTTTTGCAGTTAATGTGGAGTCAACTGGTGCTCTTCAACCTGAAGTACTAGTGTCAGAGGCTATCAAAATTCTGAAAGAAAAGTGTAGGTGCTTCTTAAAGGAGATGAAGTCGTTAAAGCTGTGAAAGTTTACAAGCCTTGTACATAATTGTAAATTCACCCATTTTTTTTTATCTTTTTTGTACTTACTATAAATAGTCCCCAGGAGTATTATAGGACACATTGAACACATTAAAGGACTTGTAAAAAAATTCTCCTGGTTGATTTCCTTATAGTCCTTACATTGAAGGTACCGATAAATGACTAGAGTATTGGCAAATAATATTTATTATGTAACAGAAATAACATTAAACAACTATTTACATTTACACATAAACAAACAGTTAGAAATTTCAATTGTGCTAAAGGAAACATCCTTTTTGGCAAGTTGAAAATATGAGAATTTTCCATCTGCATATAAATTTTGTCTTCCCTTAATAGGCAGTTTTCTTTTAAAATGAGTTAAATTTGATGGATATTAGTTGAAGAGACCTCTTTTGTATCCTTATCTTCATATGAAATGCATAAATTTTTACTTATGGTGTCCTTATAAATAGGACACATTTATGAAAAAACAAATACCACTTTGCCATCCCCATTATAGTGAGAAGGCTGTGTTCTTTAACCCTTTCAATATGGGAAGGGAATCAGAAAAGTGCAATTTTTGCACTTGTTTGAGCTCCTGGGGGGCAACTGCAATGAGATATCTATTAGATCATGATGTTTGGAGGCACAAAGGAGCATTTTATTCTGTTCCTTGAAGTTTTTCAGCAAGTTGGACATAATGTTGAATCAGTCGTAATTTCAAAATTTTTCCACCGTGGGACAGCATATGTCCCAGCCGGTGCGAAAGGGTTAAATGACATTACAAGGTTGTTGAGCATGGCACTCAGGTTATCCACAGCAATGGAATTAATGAAATGTACAAATGGATTATTAATAGAGCTCAAATTTCTGATTTAAGCATGTAAGCAGTATGTGTTCTGAAAAGATACCAAACAGAATTGAAACAATTGTTGAAATCCAATATATACAGAATAATTTGTGGACAATTAAGAGTTTAATATAGCCAAAACTTTCAACTTTAGTTTTAGGTAGTTTGAATGATTAAAACATTATTTTGTCTATAAGTATATTTATTCAGAAGGTCATGGTGTGAAAGACTTGCCATATATTTTCTGTTATAAGCCTGTCTGTTAAGAGTATGTTTTTTCTTAAAACCAATACAGGGGTAGAAATGATTCTAGAAGGGGGTGCCATTAAGTGAGGTCGGGTGATGCAGGAAGCTCTGAATAGGATATATACATAATGGATAGTTACTAAAAATTACCCAATTTCAGGTGAAAAAAACTTATAAGTTACCTTATATTTTTTGTAACTTCATATCTGTAGACAGAACTATACTTTAAGAAATTCCATAGGAATAAAAAAGTCAAAACTGAGAATAATTAGTTAATCCAAAATTTAATGTTTCTAAGTTCCACTATCAATCTTGATTTCATGATTCAATTTGATGCAGTATCGGACTGCCAAAATTCCTACTTGTGATATAGCTTAGGGTGCAAATTCCTTGTGGAAGACAAAATTTAAAAAATGAAGCATTTAAAATATGTGATATTTAGTTAGTATATCAGTTTTGTAGTTATCAACATTTAATGTTATTTTTTTACTGAAATAGGGGGCTGACAGTCCAATCATTTATCATGGCTTATCAAATTTTATAAAAGGTTAACATATTTTTTCTGTAAGTAACTACACCATAAATGGATCATCAGTTCGAAAAAAGGAATGCCCAAAAACTAAGTTTTGAGAATTTGGAAAATTACAGTATAAATAAGGTAAATGTGGGTATAGTGGACACTACCAATAGTGGCCACATAGCTGATTAATTTGAAATAAAACGAGTTAGAGGCATCGAACAGCGTCAAAATTCATAGGCATAGTAGATTGTGCAATCAGGTAAGCTGATAAATTACAACCGATACCACAGATCAGCATGGGAAGGATATTTAAATATTTGAAAATAACAACATCGGCCGAGTGACTGAAATTTGATTTTGCTTATTGAATCGCGTAAGGAAACGAGTAAGTCGGAACTGATTTTTTCGTATTTATTACCGCTTGATTGACTTTTAAATTTATATCAAGATAAATAAGAGTGTATAAAATAATACTGAATAAAATTTATTTGAAAATGCTGACTTTACGAGGATTTATGGGGGTGTCCACTTTACCAACACATAATCTTAGATTTTCCAATAGTGGCCACCGCAATGGCGTCTAATAGAAACATAAATAATACTTAATTTGAATAAGTTTTTCTTCATAAACTGTTGACTGTGCTTTAAAATGAGTGTTAAATAAATTTGGTTTCATTCTGGCTTCGGGAACCAATGTTTCTAAAACATTGAATTACATGCTAAATTCCTCTCAAATCAGCTACAGCGTAGACTTTGGGCCGAAAACTATCAATTTTTTTTAAATAAAGCTAATTTGATTGAATCTAAAATACATTTCGTTGGGAAGGAAGATTTAATTAGAAATAAACGACTATACCAAGAAAAACCCCTCAATTTCATGCATAAACCCCTCATATAGGCAGAAAAAGACAGGTGTCCACTATTGATGCAAGAGGTGTCCACCATAGAAGCAACAGCTTCATCTATGTGGCCACTATAGATGCAATTTGGAGTACTTTTAAAAAATTAATTAAAAATACTTTGCCCAATCTAATTAAAGTTTTTAATAGTAAAATCGAAAGAAGAAGATCCAATTAACCTAAAAATAGGATGATAACCGTTTCGAAGCAAATTGATTGGTATTTATTAAGAATTTAAGCAAAAATTTTCCTTAAAATGTCCACTATACCCACATTTACCTTAATGTAATTTTAATTTTATAACCACCAAAGTTTCACAGGAAATTAGTTCAGGTCCATTTTTAATATAGAACAATCATCAGAGAAAAATATTGTACAGTTGAAAAAAGTAGATGAACTTAACACCCAGGCTATAGCTATATCCAGGGCTCGATTTCTAAAAAAAGAGGCACCGGAACGGTAAAATTATTGGTCTCAAAACTTTTTAATTTAAAAACAAACTAATTTGAAAACTTAAGCATTTATTTTTAAATTTAAATTTAAAAAATAAATTCAAATGTGTTGTACTAGATTAGGAAGAATTTTCTAACTTAAGTATTGTAAAAGATGATTTAGGCACTTTTTTTGTTAAAACACCTTTTTTTTACAGTGCGTTGAACTTTTTTTTTCAACAGGGCGCCTCTTGTTGAACGCGGGACGGTTTATAGTCAATGAACCAATAGTGTTGTATATTTTGCCAGTAGGAACATAATGCGTAGTTAGTCCTTAAACGGTAGAATTTAAGATGTCGCAAATTTTCTTGGCAAATTTGACCAGCAATCTGGCAAATCTGGTTTAAATAAAAAAAAAGAATCAACACACCAGGAGCGGATTGTGTGGGTAGTTCAAATTGGGGTTCACCATTATGTTTTAAAAGAACACAATTAAGTAATAACCTTAATATTAAATCACAAAATTATTGTTATTTGCAAAAAAGATAAAAATGAAATTTAAATTTTTTAAATTTAAAATGTGCACAAGTGAATCGTTGAAAATAAGTTTTAAATAGCAACAGAAAATGTTTTTAACATGCATCTAGGATCATGGTGGCGTATGTAGAAATTTATTTCGGGAGGGGCCCAAATATTCTTTAAGAAAATTAAATCACTATCACAGGCCCCAAGTTAAATTTTTGCACAAGGGGAAGAAACTCGAAATTCTCTTAACCCTTTTTACGCATGTTTACAGGTTTAATGTTCTTTTTTAATATTTCTTAGTAAGATTTGCCCTTTTATGAACTTAATCTGAAGGTAAATGTGATTAGTTTAGTTCTAAATACTAAAGGAAGGGTCTGGGGGTCCCCCCCAGAAAAACTTTGGAAATTTGACCCTAAAAACAGAGTTTTAATTCATTTTAAGACTTTTTTTCGTACGTTTAGAAAGGTTTTCGAGGGCCTGATGAAAGGGTTTTGCGGGCTGTAGTTATAGGAGACCTTTGAAATAAAATATTAATTTTTTAATCGAAAAAGAGGTTCCGGAACGCCGTTCCGGACCGTTCCGGCTGAAATCGAGCCCTGGCTATATCAATCACTGCCAACTCCAGTTCGGCAGAAAAATTAACTTATTAACTTGCGCACTTTTGTAAAGCAGAAAAAAAAACCGACTTTGGTCGGGATCGTCCTATCCTTCATTGTATCATGGTCTTTACCATCTAGTTATCCAGAAAATTTGTCTTTGGGGGGGGAGAAACGGTTGCAATTGATCTCACAACCCAAAAAATCTAGGACTTGGAAAGAATTTCTCAACACCTGTAGTTATTATTTCTTGGAAATTTAGAAATTCAAAAATTATTAAGTAATTCTACTATTTACCAATATTTTTATTTTGATATAAAAATCCCTTTTATTTTAGATTTTTTAAACATAATTTCTGATGTTTTACACCCCCCAAGCGTTTGGCTTGTTGCATCCCCCAAGCGTTTTCTTGGTGTGCACCAAGAAAGTTCCAAGTCCAAGTGTGCACTTGGTGACCAAAAGTTTGGTCTGAATTGAAGGAAGGAAAACTGAAAATGCAAGAGCACAGCTCTTACAAAAACCAGTTAAACAATAGCCAACCAACCAACAAAGTTCGGTTGGAATGAAAATGAATGTTGTTACATGACATTATCAGATAGTTAGAAATTGGAAAATTATCTTGGAATTCATTCAATACTCTAGGTTGACTTTATATTTAATTTTGTACATAATGATGGATTCCAACCTAATAAAGGTTGGTTCTATGGGGAAAAGATGTCTAAGGGTCCTTTGACAGGGAAATGTAATGCCTTAACTTATTTTTATTCATTTGGAACCCTACAATGAATGAATTTTTCAAAATCCTCTGAAAGAAACTATTTTTTCTTTCTGTGGATTCTAGCATATTCGGGGAGGGTGTGGTAATGACCCTATGCGCTGCATTACTAAAAACCATAGTCCTACAATGTGCGCAAATTGTATGTTTTAATGAGTGTGTGTCAGTATTTTTTAAATGTATTAGAGTCAAAAATGTGAAATGATGCCTGCATGTCATGCAAATGCAGAAGTCCAAGCTCTATTCATGCGAAATTATATAAATCAATTATTTAGGTATCATAAAAGTTTTATAGATATGAAAGGGTCACTCATCCTCCTTGTTTTACTCAACTGTTGTACTACTCTATTAAATGCATTGTACAGTGGAGATCTGATTTTTTTCAGACTTGGATTGTATGTATCTTTATAAACATCGATACAACCAGTAAATTTTCCATCACATCGACATGTTGCAAAGCCACACGGGTGGTCTGATTTACCTAAAGGAGAGAGCAGTTTTTATTATAATTTTCATGACTTCATTAACTTCTTCAGAACAATGGAATGCTTTAATTTTAATACTTTAATACAACGGTTACATTGGTTGTAAAATTATTGAAATCATCGAATCGAATCTAAGTTGCATTTCGTTGGGCATCGTTATATTTCATAGAATATGATATGTGACAGCAAGGGTCGGTAACTGGAGGACAGCGGTCGGTCCGAATTAGGACTATAAGGTTATTTCCTGGGCCGCCAAGATGTTGAATTACACACCAAAAATTAGTTTGACCTTCTTTTAGGGTTGAATTTCCAAAAATATCCTGGGAGAAACTCCCAAAACCAAGAATTTACGACAAAAATAAAAGTTAATTCACTGGTATCAAACCTTATGACATACTTGCCAACTTTCACGGACTGTCCGTATGGACGGATTTTCTTAAGTTTTACGGAATTACGGATTGATTAAAAATATTACGGATTTTGCGTTTTTGTCCACTTAACTATCCGTGAAAACACTAAACACTCGCGACGTAAACGATTCTCTCTGATTGTATCTTTTTACTTCGAAACAAGATCCCTTTATGAATCCCTCAATCAACCTCCAATATCAATTTTGACCCTTTTATTGAGTAAAATTTAACTTTCTTGCAAGGTTTTTTTTTAGATTCGCCGCGCTGCCGGCAAGTTTTGAGGCACTCTCACCCGTAAAGTTTGCTTCTTCTCGTGTTCCGTACGCTATGCAAAAAAAAAACAACTTTACCAAGATTAGAATTGGCGTTGATTGTGTTTCAGGCTTATTAGCGCGGAAAGCTTCAAGTTGTAGTTTTGTAATGTTACGCAAAAAGTTTTCCGAAAGTAAGTTTTCAAAAGTTGGCAAGTATGTTATGGTTTAAGAGAAGTGTTAAAATGTAAAAATTTTATTTCTTTGTAGTTAGTCAAGATTTTGAAAACCTTTCTGGGGAGGAATCATAAGCTTGCCCCCTCAACATAACACTGTTCAACAATGAAAAAATTTACTTGATAAAATAGTCATATCTTATAGATTTTGGGTCGCTGAATACGAAAATATCCATTAAAATTCTCAATTGACTCAGAATTTTCGGGGAACAGCCCCTCCCCCTTTTTACGTCTTTCAACGACTTTATAAGCATTGATTGATTTAGCGACAAAAAGCATTGATTTAGTCTTCAAATTGCCCCCAGGGGACAAGAAAGGTTCAAATTAATAAAATATGATAAATTTATAACAAATGGATAGGTTTATGGGGTTATTACCCCCCTAAAAATGCTAAAAAATGGCTAAAAATTATAGAGGTTTTGTTGCGCTATTTTTTCTATCATTTTTTACGCAATTTATCTTTAAAGGGTCCTAACTTTTCCACAAGGACCCAAATTTCATGACAATATGCAGAAATGATTTTTACTAAAGGCGGTTGAGGTGTAAGTGCCCCCAAAGCACCCTACGAAGGGATCAATGCCGTACTTCAGAGTTAAACTGCTGTGCAAAATAAAAGTCAAAATGCCACCGACTGAATTTCAGCCGTTTCTTGTGTAAAATGACCTGCTGAAGTCAAATATGACACCCATTTTCCTCCATTACCCTCAGTTTTTAAGAGGATGCCCCCTAATTGTTATCCACAGCCGTGCATCTATTAACATCTAGAAACATGGAATCCCCACTCCCTAAAACAGGTCAGTTGTTAAAGAACTGAATAGTTTCTACTTAGGATAGACCCAAAATATAAGAAAAACGTCATTTGTAATCTTTTCAAAGTCATCAATATTAATTCCTGAGCTCGCGAGCGCCTTCGCGATTCTGGAAGTCTTCCGAAGTCTTCCACGGGGGCTTCTGAGAAGCTAACACCTCAGCCGCTTTTAGTAAAAGTTATTGCTGCATATTGTCATGAAATTTGGGTCCTTGTGGAGAGGCTAGGACCCTTTGAAGGTAAATTGCGTAAAACAATAATAGAAAAAATAGCGCAACAAAAACTTTACAATTTTTAGCCAATTTTTAGCATTTTTAGGGGGGTAATAACCCCATAAACCTATCCATTTGTTATAAATTTATCATATTTTATTAATTTGAACCTTTCTTGTCCCCTGGGGGCAATTTGAAGACTAAATCAATGCTTTTTGACCCTGTAAATCGAGTTTAAAGTTATAAAGTCGTTGAAAGACTTAAAAAGGGGAAGGGGCTGTTCCCCAAAAATCCTGAGTCAATTGAGAATTTTAATGGAGATTTTCGTATTCAGCGACCCAAAATCTATAAGAAATGACTATTTTCATTAAGGAAAAAATTTTGAATGTCAAATTTGTTGAACAGTGAATCTTGAGGGCGTCATCCATTCGTTTGAGCAATGGTCTTATAAATACACTCACTTCCAAAAGTTAAGCATGGAACTGTTTTTTCAACCTAATACCTAAAAGAATTATTTTTCATACATGAAAATCATACCACAAGATGTTCAACTTAGTGGGAATACAGGGACCGAGAAAAAATTTTCCCTACCAATAATTTAAGGGGGTAAATGGGATCTCCATTGATAATGAAGTTCCATTACACATTTGGAGCAGTGACAGAAACGTCTACGTGAGAGGTATTTAATGGAAAATTTTATGTTTTTTCTAAAGAATATTGTTATTCCTAAACTCAACGCATGTTTTCAAACGTGTGTGCTACCCTTTAAATGGCATTTTAAGGTTTTATCGGGAGATATCGGTCTGATCATCATTTTTGGCTAGTTTCAGCCTCTGCGTCATTTTTGGTAAGTGGTATCAGACCGTCAACCATGTTATTTAGTAGCTCTCACATGTGCTTCCTTCTACTTTAAGATAGCCAAATTGGGATTTTTTGCAGCTTTTTCACTCTTAAAGATAAATCCTCTACCCGATATGAGTTCTAAAAGGAGCAAATGGGACATGAGAACATCCTGTAAACGATTACAGATATCAGTGAAAAGCTCTGCGGCTTATAGGGGGTGTTGAAACGGCAATAGTTTCAGAGAAGAAATTCGATCTCTTAAAAACTCATTTAAAAAAAAGAATCGAGAAATTTTTAGAGATATTTCTTTCTTTTCAGACATGTATACGTCCATATAAACACTAAAAAATGTTCCTTTTTTTAACGTTAATAACAGATGCCGTTCCTGTAAAACTATACAATTTTTTGTGCCGTTTCAACACCCCCTATATAGACATAGACATAGACAAGACTTTATTGTAATGGGCTCGTGCCCGTTTACAAAGTATCAAAAATAAAGGAACAAAAAATACAAATAAGTAAATAAATTAACACTTAATTATCATTGAACAATAAAACTATGAAAGATTAAACGTAAATATACACAAATATATATTAAAGGTTGTTGGAACATTGGGCTAACTCGATTTATCTAATAAATTTTTACGGACTTTTAAAATAGAAATTGTAAAATAAAAAATTCTTACGTATTGACTTTGAGTTAATATTAACGGAAAAGGTTTTAAACCGGTTAAGTATTTGTTTCTGTATTGATTATAAAGAGGACAAGTGTTGAATATATGGTTCCAAGTCTCATTTTCTTCATAATTACAGAAAGTGCAAGGGTTAGAAGGAAAAATTTCAAAAATTTCGTTTTTGTGTAAAATTCGGCTTTGATTAAGACGTAGTTGAAAGATTAATCTCTTAATGATTATATTTAAGGGTGATTCAATATATGTTTCAGGGGAGGCGCTGTATAAGATTTTATAATGGGGAAAGTTAGTACTGTTTTCCATTCGAGACAGGTCATTTTGGAGGGTCTGATCTCGGAGAGATTGTAAAACCAGGGGAAGAAAATAAGAGGCTATATGAGGGTCCTGCGAGAAAAAAATGAAACTATAACCTAGATTATCAAGGATTTTTTTTATAGATAAAACCCAGTTAAATTCTGTATTGCTAGAGAATTGTGCGTTTAGAAGTAGTTTTTTATAGCAAATTTTTATATATCTGTCATCTGATAATTTAAGAATTTTTATCCAAAACTTCAAAATTATTTTGACTACAGTAACTGAGATTGGGGGTTGTCCTAACTCTAATCTTAGAATGTAACCAGGAGTATATCTGGAAAGTAAAAATAGTTTTTTAACAAAAATACAAAATACTTTTTCCAAGTCACAGATATAGTTTATGGACCAGATCGGAAAACCATATATGAACACAGACTGAATTAATGACTCAAATAGTTGAAACCATGCTTTGGTCGAGTTAGCCCGTGATCCCGTAAATATTGACCAAGATGCATTGATTGCCGCCAATGCCTTGGAAGTGAAATAACTTCTAGCACTATTAAATCTACCTGTAGAAGAAAAAGGAATTCCCAAATATACGTATTCTTTAACAATTTCGAGTTTTGTGTTCTGATAAAAAAATACATCTGACCTAGCCAGCTTTCCCCCTTTCCGGAAAATCATAATTTTCGTTTTGCTGATGTTAACTGTCAAAAGAAAATCAGCGCAAAAATTTTCCAGGATATTTAATTTTTTCTGAAGATTAATAGGAGAGTCGGCTAGGATAACTGCATCGTCAGCATAAAGTAAAATGTGAAGAAAGTTTGTTGAGGATATGTATATACCAGGAATTTTAGAATCATTTAATCGATCAACCAAATTGTTTAAAAATAAATTAAATAAAATTGGGGAAAGAATTTCTCCCTGTAACACTCCTGTTTCTATGTTAAAGATTTCAGACGATCCAGTATCTGTCCTCACTCTTGCTGTAGCTTTGTTATACATATCTTTCAAAATGCTTACAAATTTTGAACTGAGTGAAAGTTTCCGAAGAATGTGCCATAAAAGGGAGTGGTTTATGCTATCAAAAGCGGATTTAAGGTCAATAAAGGCAGCGTAAAGTTTACCTCGCTTTTTTCGTAGTTTATCCTGAATGATTGAGTTTAAAATAAAAGCCTGGTCTAAGCAGCTATAACCCTTTCTAAAACCCGCCTGTTCTTCATGCAGTAAATTCCTATTTTTTCAACCATTCATTAAGTCTATTGTTTAAAATCGAGGTAAATATCTTACTGATGACGGGAATTAAAGATATAGGTCTGTAATTAGCTGGATTGTTGGGGTCACCTTTCTTATAGATAGGCTGAATGAGAATTTCGATCCAGTTTGCGGGATAGCGTTCAGTTAGTAATATGTTATTGAAAGCATTAGTGAGGAATTTGACTGCAGTTGGATTTAAATATTTGAAAAATTCTAACACCCCCTATATGCCATAGAGCTTTTCACTAATGTCTAAAATTGTATATATGTGTTCTCATGTCCCATTGGCTCCTTTTAGAAGACATTTGGGTCAAGGATTTATCTTTAAGAGTGAAAAAGTTGCAAAAAATCACAATTTGACTTTCTCAAAGTTTTTCTTAAGTAACGATATTGAAAGAATAAGGGTACTTTCTGGGTCCCCAGACCTAAACGCCTTCAAGCACATGTAAGAGCTACTAAATAACATGGCTGACGGTCTGATACCACTTACCAAAAATGACGCAGAGGCTAAAACTTGCCAAAAATGATGATCAGACCGATATCTCCCAATAAAACCTTAAAAATGCAATTTAAAGGGTAGCACACACGTTTGAAAACATGCGTTGAGTTTAGGAATAACAATATTCTTTAGAAAAAACATAAAATTTTCTATTAAATACCTCTTACGTAGACGTTTCTGTCACTGCTCCAAATGTGTAGTTCGGCAACTACTGGTCAAAAAGTAGTTAACTACCAACTAGTCTGGGCAAAATTAGTTGTAACTACTAGTTAACTACTTTTTCTTGGAAGTAGTTGTAACTAGTAGTTGATTATTTCCCAAAGTAGTTAACTACTAGTTAACTATTCTATTTAATTTCATAAGATATTTTCCCCCAAATTTTCCATTACTTTTTCTTACCAATAGCAAAAATATCAGGGCTAAAGATTCGCCAATTTTTGATAGGTATACAGGTTTTTGGTGCCTTTAAGTTTTCTAAGTTGTATTTATATTAGTCAGTACAGTGTCGTATATAAGGGGGGTTAAGGGTCCTAAGCCCCCTTAGCCTGAACAACAATATTTAAAGCACAAAATTGGGCCGTTAACTTTAAGTATTGCCTTACTAATTTTTAATGCAGGAAAAACATCTAGAATCCTCGTAAAGCTTAGCCTAAAATCGCTTTTCAAAGTGCTAGAATTTCCAGGAGAGAAAACCCTGAACTCCCTAATTTCTAGAGAGGATTTCACTTTGCTTCCCCGCCATGGTCTTTCGTGCTTCCGAACACTTTTTAAGCATGTTAAACTTGTAATTTTTCTGAGGGAAAATGGACCCCTTCTAAGTATTTGGAAGACAGATTATGTCTGTAACGAAAAATTGGCGGATGAAAATTAGTGAAATTTTTCACTTCCATACGTTACTTCTATAGTAAAGATGAAAAATTCACCAGTATTCATCTGTTATAGTTTTAGTTGAACTTTTTGAAAGTAGTTGGAACTAGTAGTTGGTGAAAAAAGTAGTTAAAATACTAGTTAAACTACTCTAAATCAAAAGTAGTTGAACTACTAGTTAACTAGTAGTTGCAACTAGTAGTTAACTACTTTTCAACTACTTTTAGTTAACTAGTGCCGAACATTACAAATGTGTAATGGAACTCCATTATCAATGGAGATCCCATTTACCCCCTTAAATTATTGGTAGGGAAAATTTGTTCTCGGGCCCTGTATTCCCACTAAGCCTGTATTCCCAGTGGGAATTCCCACTAAGTTGAACATCTTGTGGTATGATTTTCATGTATGAAAAATAATTCTACTAGGTATTAGGTTGAAAAAACAGTTCCGTACTTAACTTTTGGAAGTGAGTGTATTTATTAAATACTCTATAAGTAGTTTAATTTTTTAAATAGAGTCACTGTGTTGTGAAACTGTTTCAAAGCCAATTGACAAGAGTTTTTTTATTATAAATTTAATTACGATGGCGGTGTTCTCTTAAATACCATCGATAAAAAATGTGTGTATCTGAAGGCCAGACTTCAAAAGTTTTAAATACTTTTTTTCATGGGACTTAAGGAACATTTTTTTTTGAAATTATTTGGACCGCGCTTAAAATTATTTTCTGGTCAAGTTTTATGGTGAGTTTTCGGTTTTGACGAGTAATACTTACTGCAATGCACTTTCCCTATTGCGTACTTCCAGTGATACTTGGCCAGGTGAGGCTTTTCCTCTGTACAGAAAGCGTCGGAAATTTTTTCATAACACAGATCGTGCATTTTGCAGCACCTGAAATAATGGAAAAATAAGTATAATTTGTTGATAACAATTTTCACAAAAAATTTAAACATAAAAGAAAACCAATCGGGTCTTCTGTCTAAAGCTGCAAAAATGTCACAAATGAAATTTTTTTGAATTACGTATTTTTCAAGTAATGTGTGTGGATACACATTATACCTCGGATCCCAAACTTTTCCATGTCGCGGCACCATTTGGAAAATCAGAACTTTCTCATAGCAACTCAATCAAAGTACCAAACACCGAACATACTATTATTATAATTAATAATTTTATTCTAATATACCTGGTGACAGCAAGACATTTTCATCCTGCTGTAAAGGCTATTTCATGCTCTTCTACATTTTGACTGAACAAAAAACACTACTAGGGAAGAGTGGAGTAATAAAATATAAAATAAAACTACTATGTAGTTTACTCTTTGCTTACCAAAACTTAAATTAAAACGCAAATTTGATATTAATTTTGATAAAACTACTTATAAACTTTTCAATAAATATTAAATTGGTGAGTAAAAGTGTTTCTTATCACCTCACCGTTTTCAGGAAAATGAAGTAATCGATGCTATACTTCTCTGGGGGTTATCCCGGAATTCCGAAAGCAGGGGTTAGATCCGCTACAATACTTAGTGAAAATAAATGTCCGTCTTTAATATCCATAGTTTTGTTGCCGCAAACAAACCAAACATCACATCATCCAAAAAAGAAGGCAAACTTGCTTGGCGTTTGCATCGTCGTCGTAACTGGACTTAAAACGATTTGATTATAGAAAACTGTTTTATGACATTTCGATTCCCCAACCCCTGATGAAAAATTCATAAAATGGAATGTTACATCCCCGAGAAAATGTTTTCTGCCATGTTTGAGCCTCTGTCAAGCAGGGTTATTTGGGCTTTAAGGGGATCAAGATATGGATGTGAATTTTTTTCTCTGGCTACTTCAAAGATCACCCCTAGGAAATATTTTTGGGACAACATAACGTGACATTTAAGGAACAGGGGACCACAGTCAAAATCTACAACGAGAGGGCAATATTCTTAAAGCAAAAATGAACACAAATTTACAAAACTGAGTACCAAAACATTGTTGAGAGTATGCCCAGAAAGGTCAAAAATGAGATTGCATCACGTAGAAGTCAATCACTTCGATTAAATCATGTATTTTTTCAGTTGAAGCATCACACCTCGGTGTACAGTCCATTACTGTAGGGTAGTGTATATTGTAGTTATAATGATTGATATATTGATAAAATTTAATTATTTTATTATCAAGAGACAACAGCAATCCTGTTGTCTTTTAGAGTGAAACCATGTTTTTTATACTTACCTGTCTATACTATCAACTGTTGATCCACTTCCTCCTAAGCCACACCAGTGACCATAATTAAGAAAATCCAATGGATTTCTGTTTGTTGCAACTGCCAGCATGTTGCTCAAGTCCAAAACAGTTGCGTTAAATCCTGAAAGAGGAGAAGAGTTTACTATTTTGGTGGGGTGGAGATACCTTCGAGATTTCTTAGCATTTCTCCAGTGGCTGATGCACAAAAATTATTTAATGTTTTTACTTCCTGTTGGAGTGGCACCAGGAGTTTTAAAGAAATATCAGAGTTGGAAGATTTTTACTTAAGGAGACATTTCACGGTATATTGTGACATTTAGCAGAGTTTATGTCATGTATATTTCTTTTAACCTTTTATACCAGGTCAAATTAAAATTCAGGTATATTTTAATTTTTTTGTAGGCGAAAAGTTTGATACAGCAAAAATCAAATCTCTTTTTCGAGTAGAAAAAGTGACTTATTCAGATTCTTTTTTTTAATCAAAATATTTAAATATGACTCAATTTTATGAAATCAATTAGAAAAAAGTAAGTTTACTGTGTGAAAATTAAAATAATAACGACTTTTATAAAAAACAAATTTTGTATCTATGTGCCTCGCCAGTGATGGGTAATTGGATACATTACATTGGGTATTTTGATACAGTGATCAAAATGCTCAAAAATAGCAATTAATAACACTAGTTTTGAAAAATAAGTAACGTACTTTTATTGTGTTGTATCAGAAGCATCTTTTTATCTCCCTTTTTCAAGCATAAAAAATTAAACATTCATAAATACAAATACAAATTAAGTCGACCAACTACAGGCGTAAACCCAGCAAGGTTGGTCCAGTCTTTTTAACCCAAACTACCGGAATCCCAGTATCTGTAAATTTTCCTCTTGAACTCGTTTACCCCACTTGAATTTACAATTGTTTCAGGCAACGCATTCCATCTATCCACTACCCTATTAAAAAATAATGCCCTTTCCACAATCCGTCTTAAATTTTACTTTATTCAATTTGAAAATTTGACCCATTGTTCTATTACCCGTATTGAAATATAGTCCATCTGTGTCCCCTTGCTTTACCATTTTAAAAAGTTGAATCAAATCCCCTCTAATCCTTCTTTTCTCTAGAGTGAACACATTTAGCTTCTTTAATCTCCCCTCATAACTTAAACTGGATATACCCTTGCCCATTTTAGTAGCCCTATGCTGAACCCTTTCAATTGAATCAATATCTTTTTCTAAGTATGGAGACCAAAACTGAACAGCATACACAATGAGGAAGTTGCATGAATTTTTTTTATTTTTTTAATCGATTCCTCTTGCAAAAATAAGCAACTACCCAAAATTTGAGGACGATCGAGAAATTTTTTGATTGTCAAAAAAATTAACAAAAATCCCCTTTTTAAAAGCGCGCGAAAACGCCAAGAGTTTGGATGTGACGTCATCTTATACTAAACATTGTTGTAAAGCAATGGAGTTGATGGTATTATTGTTGACGTCATCTTATAGTTTAAACAATAAACGTTTTCAGTCACGTGTTTTTTTCTCAACTTTTAAATTAAAATATTTAATTACCTGTACATTTTTTTGAAAAACTGACTAGATATTTAATTTTACCATACAAAAAACCATACGGAACACTTGTTTGTTTTTGAAAATCTGACACATGCAACTTCCTTATTAATGAATTTGACAAATGGTCTTAACAAATCTCTAATTATGGAAATATGATACTAATTTTCATAGGTATAGTTGCCCCTGAATTAGTTCAATAAAATTCAAAGGTATCGTTGTCGAAAATCATCCAGAAATTAAAAAATACGACAGTAATTAACTGGTTAGTTTTTGGCCATTAATAATACTAATTTGTCCCTGTTTTCTTTTAAATACAGTTCTTTGTTACCTGTAAAAGTGCTAAGAACTTCTCAACTTCTCAGGTGTTTCAAAGTCCCTGATTCCATCGTTTGGTCATGTATTTATCAACTGAATTTTCTTTTATAAATGCACATATAGCTACAATGCAATGCAAGCAGTTTTCAAACTAAAACACTTGAAAAAAGACACAAAGACTCAAAAATAATAAATATCCTTCACTGTATATCTTATCCCTAACTGATTTAAGTAAAATTGCTGAGGGATATTTATCTCCAACCCAAAATATGTGAACTTGTATGGGTATCAATGTGCCCCACGAGTGCATCAAAGTACCCCACAATTTCAGTATATAAATTTACCCCAATTATTTAAAAAATTAGCAAAGGTTATTTAAAATTTAAAGATACCCCCTATTGGTAACAAGGATGAACTTGTTTTTTATTTAATTTACAGATATCTGTATTCCAAGTAGAATAGCTTTAGGAAGATTTTGCATTTTACTTTTTCATTAAAATTTATAGACTTATTACAGAGGTTACCAGTTTTTCATATGTAATGCTTGGGCTCAAAATGCAACTTTTCGTAAAAATACGACCTAAATAACCTTGATAGTTTTTGAGATATTGAAAGCGTATCAAAGTGTCCCTTGTATCAAATTGCTCCGTTTTCCCCTACATATTTTTTCTAATGCTTCAATTAAGTGATGTTATTATAAAGAAGGTAAAAAATGTTATTTAAAAATGTGTGGGCGCAAATGTTACATACTTATATATGGAAATCAAGAATAAACTAATATTAATGATATAAATATAACGATATAAAATTAAAAAAACCCCCAAATTATGAGAAATAAATAGTAAAAAAACTTTAAATTTATAATATGTTTTGGTTCAAGTAAAAAATTTATACTAACTTCATCTTTCTTTAAAAACTTTGAAGATAATTACTCTTTATATGCTATCAGAAAACCAAAAGTTTATGCTTTTATAGTTCCGAATTTTATACAAAAGACTAAAAATTACAACTTGCAATAAAAATATTAAATGATAAGAAAAATATGAAAAATTAAGTGAATTTTTTATATTTTTTAGTAACACATTTTTCTTACACACAAGCAAGAAAAACATTGTTTTAAAATGTAAGCTTTAGGGGCCGTTCAAATTTTTAAGCATGTTTTTACTCGCCCTTATCTGGACCCCTCGTCCTTGTCTGCAAAGATAAGCAAACCGCAACCCCCACTCATAATTACGTAAGAAAACTGCCCGACCCTCACCCATTGTTCTTTGTATATAGGTACAAAGTAAAAATATTAATATAAAATTTATTTTCTGTTGAATTTGGATATTATTTATGCAAGAAACAAGAGATTTTCGAAAATGCCGCGTTTGTTACATCTTATGTAAGCATTACTCATACTCCTCCCTCTTGTCAGGAAAAATAAGCAAAGATCCCCCTCCTTCTTCGGTGCTTACGTAATACGTGTACTGCCCTATGCATAGTATTAAAAAATATAATAATAATCAAAATATGAGTATTGAATCAAGTACACATTTTTGAATTCACGTCCATGAATTTGAATGAAACTTTTAATTCCTTTACAAACATAAATATGAAAGCATTTCAGATTCGATATTTTCGATAATATTACAAGGATAATGAAATGGTCAGTTATAATAATTTTTGACCCAATCCACCATTGTATGCAAGTAATAAGTATCGATAGCAAATAAAGATTGTAATCTAATAGTACACAAATATTAGCCTGATAAGCATCTGTCGTGACAGAGTTTGTTTGCGATTCGCTTTTGGTTTTATAGGTCTGTTTCAGTCTTTCGCGTGCCGCTGAATTGATCACTGAACCGAGTGCGAGCTTCGTGCAGGTCAAGTGTAAATCTTCCCTTTCATGGAATACGGCGAATGGGCGATGCTGGGAAAAAGGGGTTTAAAAGGGAAAGGCTCTCTCGTGGGATACTCTTGTTTTCAGGGTGAGAGGATTCTCGTTTTTGTGTCATGGGCGCTGATGAGATTAAAGGGAAAGTTCGGTCAAGTTTGGGTGTTGTTGTTATTGAAGGGATGTTTGGCGAAACGAAACGCGTATCAGGAGAGTAAATTTCATTAATCTTTTAAAGGATTTTTTTTTAGTTTATAGATGGGCTGAAATATTTACATCATTCAACTTATGAGAATGCACGGTTGTTTTGCATTATAATGTAATCTCTTTCCCATTTCCTATTTGTGTTGTTTAAAAAACAAGGGGGATACTTGCAGGGCAGTGTTGTGGAAAAATCGCGCCCGGGGCGGATCGGATGGCAATTTTACCGCCCCCCTTGCTGGCCTTTTTGTCGCCCCCTCCCAAATATAATTTTTTTCATTATTTGGCGCCCCCCTGAACACGTTCATCATAGTTCCGTTAATTGCAAAATATTAAAATAATAAATTGAAAAACAAAGTTCGGACACAAATTTGGTGCCCCTCTTAAATACCTGAATGCGGCGCCCGGGGTGGGCGCCCCCTTGGCCCCTCCCTTAACACGGCCCCAGATTACTTGAGATGCCTAGGTCGGTAAGACCTTCAAACTCCAGCATAACCAGTCTCACTGGGTGAAACCATGAACACAGAGCTGTTACAGAACATGTGACTGACGGCCGTATTCACCGGTAACCTGACCGGCGGTCAGGTCAGGAAACCATGGTTACAGCCTCTGATTGGTGGAAGGAAAATATTGAATTATTTTTCCACCAATCAGAGACTGTAACCATGGTTTCCTGACCTGACCGCCGGTCAGGTTACCGGTGAATACGGCCGTGAAAGTCACAGTCATCCGAGGCAAAGCTCCATGTTTCCCCAAGTAAATTTGGTCCTCATTTTATCGACCCCGCCGAAGGGAAGAAAAGCTTGCCTTGGGAACATAATTCAGGTCTAAGGGGCGGCACCAAGGTGCACTACTACAGCGGCACCGGGATTCTAATTTTGTTGCTTAGTTGTTAATAATAATTGCTACAATTAATTAAGTTAATTTTTAAAATATTAAAAATTGTCCACTTTTTGGTGAAATGCGTATCTGAAAAGTGAAATTGTTTTTAAATTTCACTAACACTTTTAATAGAAAGTTTTGTAAATTATAGATAGCTTAAATAATTTTATCATTCAACTCAACGGGAATGTACGATTTTTTTACATTATAGTGTAATCTCCTTTCAACTTTCTTATTTTTTTGTTGTTAATAATAATTATTTTACAAACTAGGGGGCTACCGCCCCCTGCTCGCTATCGCTCGCCAACCCCCGTTAACTGCTGACGCAGTAACTTTTGGACCGCTTCACAATTACCCACAAAACCAAGCTCACTGCACTTACTCACTTTATAAAACATTCTTAACACAGGGGTAGTACTTCTCCGTGGTATTCTTTCAAAAATGAAGAATATTTATTCAGTGGTGGAATTTTATCATTTCCTTTATGGTAACATGAATTGGCGGATCGCTTTATAATTCCAAGAAAGGTTCATATATAGTTCCCGCTAAATATGAACCTTCCCTTAATGTTTCAGTGCTTCCCTTAATGTATCTGTGAAAAACACATTACCTTAGGGAAATGGGTAAAAAAAATTTTACATTGCTCTGTTGTTAATTTTCTTGGGGTTGAATTCCGTTATAGTTCCCGCTAAATATCACTAATCTCTTTTGGACACTATAAAGTACAAATATTGCTAAATTGTTTCAAATTCATAGATTAAAGTGTTTATTTAGATCAATAACTATTCAGTTTATCATTAAAAATTAGAAAAATTGGTTTACATTTGAATATTGAGCGTTCGAAAGAGATTGGCGATATTTAACGGGAACTATAACGGAATTGAACCCCAAGAAAATTAACAACAAAGCAATGTAAACATTCTTTTACCCATTTTCCTAAGGTAATGTTTTTTCACAGATACATTAAGGGAAGCATTGAAATATCTCAGGAATAAATTTAACTTTCTTAAAATTTGTAATGATTGACTGTTAAAAATGTAGTAATTATCTTAAACATCGCGAAAATTTAGAATTTTATCTTCATGAGAAACAAACTTCGAAGTTGTGTCATTTTCATAGCAACGACACCGAATGTCAAGACTTCCAACATTTTCATCCTTATTTCTAAAACATTCACCCGTGTTATTTAGTTGTTTGCGTTTTGTCATTATAAAATAAAGAGTTACATTTTACAACCTTAAAAAACATACTTGCAAAAGGATATAAAAAATAAATGCAAAATTCAAAATTTCCGAAAGCGAGTGTATATTTTATTGTAAATATAGTAATGATTAGGTTGCCACAACTACAAAGATAAATATAAAAATATTAATTTGTTATTTAAAAAATAAAAAATAAATTAATTATATATAAGTTTAAAATATAATGAAAACCGTTTGAACAACAATTAAACCCTTTGAACAACAAAAATATAAATATTGTTAAAAATAACACAAAATATATTTTTTAAATTCGTGTTTTAAATAGAAAGATGATATTTTAATCTATTTGAATATTAAAAACCAGTGAAATATGTTTTCAATTGTTTTAAAATTCATTGTTTCTTGCTTTGTAACTGCGACCTTATCCGAAATCTAAAAAAATGGAAATATTTTAAAATAGAGATTTTTTTTAGAAATTATAAAGGCACTTTGCACATCCTCAAAAGAATCCGGACAGTTTGATACCAAATATGTGTTATACGGATCAGTAATTAAAAAGCCTTTCTCTGGAAACCGTTCACCAAAAACTTTTTTTTAGAATAGAGAGATTTAAAAATTGTCTAGTTTTTTTTAGAAATATCATTATTTTACAAAACTATGTAATAACTATGTAAACTATGTTAAATAATGGAGCCATTCTATGTTTAAATACGGAGTTATTCTTGAAAGAAAACCTGAATCGAAGGGAATAATAAGAGTTAAGAGAAAGTACTGACAAAATTAAAAGTTAAGTGCATTGATATTATAAGTAAAAGTTACTTAGTTTTATAAAATTGTTTCATATTCCAAATGCAGTGAGTTCTCTACTTTGTGTAACTTATATCTATCCATTTCGTACGGTGAACATTCTTTGTTTGATGTAATTCACCAACGGGGTAATCACATTTACTAAAGAAATAAAAATCTGCCTGTAAATAGTATAATAAAGTGTAAGCAGATTATCTCAATATAAATAATTAACTATACAATATACTTAAATAGTCAAGAGAGAAAATAGTTTTTAAAATACATAAATTTGTAAAAAAATGTATAACTTAATTTGAGGTTAAATATTGGGTTGTCCCATAAGTTCTGTTACTTTTTACGAAGTTTCGTGTTTGAAATTTTTTTATGAAAAACTGGTAATAGGTGGAGATTTCAAACAAAGGGGATTTTGATCTATGTATATTTATGAACATAATGTGTGATTTTGGCAGTTCTCGTGATATTATTTCTTTTCAAAATGGCGGTTTGAAAAAAAGACCGCAAACGACTATTTTCGCGTAATTTTTTTCTTTTGTTTAAAAAACTAGGAATAACGCATAATTCATGGATAAAAAAAGTTTTACTGTATATTTGGAATGTTTATATTAAGATGTCATAGTTTCAAGATAATTCGATAAGTTTAACTTAGGAAATTTCGGTCTCAAACATAACATCTATTGCAAAAAACTTACCTCAGTAATGTTAGCCAATTTCAAAGAAATTTTCACAAAAAATCCTCAAAATCAATAAAAAAGCTTACAGATAGACCCAAATATTCAAATTATGCAGTTTATTAAATTATCTCTGCACTTTTGTCAGAAAGCAGTACTCACAATTCAAGCGCGCAACGTTTTAGCTTATCAGAATTACACTAGCTGAATTTATACACGCTATACGAAGTAATTATTTGCTTCATACGAAAACACTACAATAAAAACAACTCGTTGGAATTTAGAAATAAATCCATTCAACTATATTATGAAAGGATGCTTTCCATGTTTAAACCCTTTAAACAAGCATTATGGTTTCAAAAACATCTGCCTTTTATTTGCTTCAAACCAGGTGCTTAGAAAAACAATAGGCTTACTTTAAAAAACACGTGAAATTACCGATATATGAAGTTTTAAAGCCAAAATTTCCTACTTTAAACTTATTGAATCATTTTGAAACTATGACATCTTAATCGAAACATATCAAATACACTGTAAAACTTTTTTTAGCCATGAATTATGTGTTCTTCCTAGTTTTTTAAACAAAAGAAAAAAATCACGCGAAAATCGTCGTTTTTGGTCTTTTTTTCAAACCGCCATTTTTAAAAGAAATAATATCACGAGAACTACCAAAATCACACATTATGTTCACAAATATACATATATCAAAATCCCTTTTGTTTGAAATCTCCACCTATTACCAGTTTTTCATAAAAAATTTTCAAACACGAAACTTTGTAAAAAGTAACAGAACTTATGGGACAACCCAATACAAATTGCGAGTACAATTCTATAAAACCAATTATCTTCTGCACAGAAGAAATTTAAGAGTTTTGTGTGTAAGAAATATATGAAATTGATTGATACCATTTTTAGGATAAGTTAAGGAAATAGTTTTCGTCTAAAATTTAGTTTGTAATTTTCTGTTTATACTTGCACATAAAATTAAAACTCAAAATTCCCTAAATTTTCAATTACTTCATCAATTATCTAAATATTTAAAAAAAGCTAAAGAACAAGAAAATAAAGCACATCCACCACATCACTTATTTAGCTGACCAAAGAATAATTTTGCAGTTAACTCTTTTTTGTAATTACTTTCTCACATTATTTACTTTTCTTCAACTTAAAGGTTAAAAAATATAAGCCAAAAAGTTAGAGCATGCACACATAGCATAAAAAAACAATAAAGCTTTTCCCTCTGCTAATACCACACATTAACCATCACCAAACGTCACAAAGCAAACACAAACATCATTCTTAAACAAACAACTACAGCATGTCTTTTCTCCTACCCACCTTCGATGAATAGCAGAAGAAGGATCCCAGGCGAGAGCACCCACGCTGTCCTCCGCAGCAGCATTTTTCTTCCTTACTCTGCCCGAAAGCCACCGACGACGGGGAGTAGCTGCGACACTTCCTGATTGAAAAGTGAAAACGAATTGATCAGACTGTGGAACAAAGAAAAACACGGAACGACCCAAATAGCAAAAAGGGCTCCTCAAGCATGGCTGTTCGGCTGGAACTAAAAGATGTGTTCCTTAAGACATGGTATCAAATCTACACCGAGGTTTGCGTAATTTCATGAAGTCACACCGAAGATAATGTAGTAACACTTGTAACACCAACCAGCCAGAAAATAAAGTACCGGAATGGTGTTTTGGTGGGAGAATGAATATGGGGTACAGTTATAGTCGTTTTCTATCTATGCCCAAAAGAATAAAATTATTAATGAGTTTCGGGAGGGGATATATCCCTAAACAACAGCAACAACAACAACTGACAGCAACAACATTAGTAAATAGATGCAAGTAAAGTATGGATATGAAGTGCTTTTTGAACTCCATGTAAAAACAATACTTTTAACCAACTCTTCTTGAGGATCATACAGTAGAGCCCCGATTATCCGCGGAATTGGGTAGCATAAGGGTACCGCGGATGAAAATCGCGGATAACCCGAAAAAAGACTAAAAAGTGGTGTAAACACGAAAAAAAATATTTCAGCATAAAAACTATGTTTTATTGTACAAAAAACATGATATGTAAAACTTTTAAAATATGTACAGTACAGCAGAAACATTTGCTCTACATCCAAAATATCTCTTATCTCATCTATAATTTGCTCTCATCATTAAAAATTTTTTTCTTGGCACTCGCGGATAATCCATACCGCGGATCATCCGCTCGCAGATAATCGGGGTTCTACTGTAATCTAGAAAAATGGGTGAATCAGGGTAGATACCAGGAGAATCTCCCTATTATGGATTGTGAGAAGAATCAAGAATTCCACCAAGTTCTCATTTCAAGTCTGCCCATAGTTAATGGAGAAGTTAATAAATTATTGATTAAGTTTACTTCTCTCTTTAATTCATTTTCTTATACCTCAAGACATTGAAAGTTTCAATCTCTATGGTTTCAATACAATAAAAAAGTAAAACAAATAAATATAAACCTATTGCCGATGGTTCACCATCAAATTTTTTTTCCACACATACTTATGTGTTTTTGTGTACCTTTCAAAGCTTTCCCCTTCCAGTCTGGAGGAAGGGTATCTTCCTCTAAACAAGAAGAATATTAGTTCAAAAAAGTCGAATTCGATTATTGACACTTAGTTGCTTTCTTCAAACTTTGTTCTTTCTGTTCTTTTTTTTTCAAAACACTTTCCGATAATAGGGACTAGGCTTTAAAAGAGAAACTTATATCCTCACAAAATCTCCCTTCATTTAAGATACCATTCAAAGTAAATTTCGTAAATAACGTTTAGTTCCATTTATTGATGAATAAAATTATTTTATTGTGCTCAATGTGTAATTCAAAAAATAAAAACAGATTAAATATTCATCTTATTCTATAATAAACCTCCTATTAAAATTTATCTTTTTTAAATCTGGGAAATGGTTAACACTCTTCCATTTTAGTTTTTTTGTAGAAAATTTGTTAAAAAATTTTAAACCTCATCTTTTCATCCATCAGAATCAAGCTTTAATGAATGTTTTCCACTCGCACATTTTTCATTAAATTAATCAATCAATTCACTCATTATCGGTGAACCCAAAAAAGATTTCAGCTAACAAGGTTGTATATTCTATGATTTCTCATGAATAAGTTGTATACAACGTACAGAAAAATTACTTTAGTGGTAAGGATTATAATCTAATTTTACTAATTATAATTTTATTAATATTCAACTCTGGATAATGTAAATTTTGAAATGCATGAATAAAAACTTTCAGTATTTCAGGATGTATAGTGAAATAGTGAAATTTGGTTCATTAAGACTAAAAAAACGAGTGGTTTTTTCCCCATTTCAATGAAAGTTTGAAGTTTCTCCGAATCTGTAAATTCAATTGTAAGATATGTTAATATTCAAAAACTTTTTTTTGACACTAACAATATGTGCATATGCCAATTTTAAAAAAGTATCATTTATTTATTGCATTACTTCAGTTATTTACTTACGATTTTCTCCTTGCGCGATTCATCTGTTCTCCAAAAAATGAATATTATAACTTAAGTTCATTAGAAGTTCAACAACATATTTAACGAAATATCAACCACATATCTTAAGTTAGAGTTCCATTGTATTGCATTTTTTATAAATCAAAGAACAGTCAACTCAAGTCATCCCTTTTAGTCCAATATCGACATACTTAAAAAAACTTTCAGAGATAAAACTGACCAGTTATGCATTTTTATTCTAAATGAATAGAGAGAAGAAAATGTATAAAATACTGAATTAATTTTTTTATAAAGAGCTTAAAAGGCAGTTTTGAGAAAAACTCGTTTGAAAAGTGATCTCAGGTATAATTAATTATCTATACTTATTTTGGAAGAGAAATGAAAAGATTAACTTAGCGTAAAAATATACCTATAATACTAGATTTTCTAAAAGTTTTGTTCTAAATTTGAATGACTAAGACAAATTTCTTTCACAAGATGCGATGTTAAGGTTTTTGCTATAACATAGAAGACCTCATTTACAAAATGATGCCAAATTTATCTAAAGATGAAAATAAAGTACTAACAATCAACTTGATTTCTTACGTTATGAATTTGTATTTTAAGTAGCCATTTTTCAATTCTTCAATACTATAACACTGATGCAGAATATTTAAGCATAAAGATAGACACATTAAATTTAACACGGATACTCAAAGATGCTGACGAAGTGCCATAAATTTTAAATTACACACTTAAACTTTGCGCATTGCTGTAAAAAATGAAGCGTTTTTATAAAGCAAATATTTAAACTAATTGAACAAGGGGAAAAATAGGTATTTGTAAATGCTTCTATAAAAATGGACTATGACCCAAGTATCGAGACTTTACCATTAATTTAGCTTTACTTGAGTAACAAAAAATAAATACTTTACCAATCTGACGGTTGAAGGTCGATACTCACATTATCTTCATTTTGCAGGAATATTTAATAAGCATAAAATTTCAACAACTTAGTCAACCTGTTCCCGATTTGTCAGAGACAGCCGGCAAGATTTCTTCAGAATGAAAAGATAGCAGCAGACTAGAATCCATTCCCAAGCCAAAACCTTCAGGGAATTGGCTTAAAACAGTCTTAAAACACAAGGTCCGCGATTTAAATATAAATCTCCCAGCCCAACAATAACGCTGAGAGCTATCCTCATTGTATTAAGGCATAAACGGTGAAAGGCCATTTTGGAAATCTGCTTCTCGGCTGTGACAAGTGTGGGGTTCAATTGCAACAGAAGACAATCTTTTCATAATAAGAGGAAGAAGTATTAAATATTATTATGTCGGGATCTGGTGGGTTGCTTATAAAAGAGGACATTTCTTTTGTTTTAGAAGAAAAGATTCGGTGATATGCGCTGCTCTCTAAAGGTAAGGCAAAAAAAGAGCTTAATCAAGGAAATTACAAATCGAGGCGATTCTGAAAAAATCATACCTTGTGGTAAAATAAAAGGTAAAATAAAAATAAAAGTGTTTTGATGTTATGAAGCTATATAAATTTCAACATTCTTTTTACAAATATTAAGTGATTCGCTTAACAAATAAATCGATTTGATTATTAAATTAAACCTGGTATATAAAACATTAAAGGAGAAACAATTCATTAAAACTCTATAAAGACGTTTAGAATACATTTGAGATAATGTTTAAATAAATTTGTTATCAAATGTATTGGAAATTAGTATTTGAGACAGTTTAAGGTACATTGGGATACTTTGTTGAGTAGGTAACATTTCATTTTGTTTCTTAATATAAGGGAATCTGAGCTATTTGATACACGGGGAACATCGATACATCTTTGATGTATCAAATTTGTATGTATTTAGGTCGTATTTTTGCTAAATGTTGACTTTATAAATGAAAAAAAAAAGCATTACATATCAAACCGTTAAGCTTTTGTAGTAAGTTTATAAAGTTTAATGAGAGAAACTAATTTTTTTTCGTAAAAACTTTCTGAAAGTAAAATTTTGAATTCTACTTTGAATATATCATTCTAGTTAGCAATAGAGGGTATAACTAAAATTTTAATAACATTTGTGTTTTTAAAATAAACTTTTTTGTTCAAAGAAAACCCGATTTGGATTCGGCACCTTGATACTATTTGATGTAAGATACTATATGATACACTAGTGGACACATTGATGCGTATCAAAGTATTAGTGGGGCAGTTTGATACAGCAAAATTAAAATCCATTATTAAGTAGAAAAATGACTTATTCAGATACTTTTTTCTAAAAGTATCTAAGAATGACTCAATTTTATGAAATCAATTGGAAAAAATATAAGTTTAATGAAAATTAAAATATAACGACTTTTGTAAAAAATAAATTTTGTATCTAAGTGCCCGACCCCACCGGTGGGGCATTTGGATACATTGCTTGGGGTATTTTGATACAGTGATTAATTTTCTCAAAAATAGTAATTAATAACATTAACGTCATTTTATTAAAAGATATCCTATGCCCTTTTACATTACCGTTTTTTAAAAATATAAATCACAAATTTTCTATTTAACATTAAAGGATAAAAAATCTAAAATTTAACAAATGGTCATTTTTAACAAATATCTAATTAGGGATAAAGATGCTAATTTTCGTAGGTATAGCTCCTGAATTAGTTGAATAAAATTCAAAGGTATGTTCGTTGAAAATCATCCAGAAATTAAAAAACAATACGACACTACTTAACCGATTACTTTTTGTCCATTTATAGATATATTGTCACTGTTTTTTAAAACATATCTTTATTACCTGGAAAAGGGCTAAGAACTTCTCAGATGTTTCAGAGTCCCAGATTCCATGCATTTAGCAACTGCATTTTCTTTTAGAACGTTTTTAAATGCACATATGTATTAGAAAGTTTATAAATATACATTGCTTTAAATTACTCAATAAATTACTTAATAATTAAATTAATCCCTGTGAACGGGACATAGTCCCCTTGGTGATAAATATGTTCTTTTTCAAAATTTTGTATATTTATTTATGTCATGCATTTATATCGTTCTATTATTATCATTATCATTATCATTATCATTATTATTATTACTACTGCTCAAAAATTGACATAAGTATCCTTCACTGTAGATCAAACTTACCCTAACTGATTTTTTAAAGTTCCTCCAGATATATTTTTCTCCAAACGCAAAATATGGAAAGTTTTATTTGTACCAATGTGCCCCACGAGTTTTACAAAGTACTCCATTGTATCAATTTGCCCATTTGTTGTTTTTGAACAAAAACATTTATTTTAAAAAATTGGCAAAGGTTATTTAAAATTTAAGTATAACCCCTATTGGTAACAAGGATAAACTTCTTTTTTGAATTTACAGATATCTGTATTACATGTAAAATAGCTTCAGGTAGATTTTAAATTTTACTTAGAAATTTACTTTTTGGAAGTTTTTGACGAAAAAAAATTTAGTTTCTTTCACTGAAATTTATAGATTTATTACAGAGCTTAATGGTTTCATATGATATGCTAAGGCATATAAAGGCAACTTTTCGTAGAAACAGGATCTAAATAACCTTGATAGTTTTTAAATATTGAAAGTGTATCAATGTGCCCATTGTATCAAATTGCCCCATTTTACCATATACCATATATGATTCTGTATATTCTTTGATTTTTTAAATTTCTGAATATTTAATAAAAAAATTTATGAACTGTATTTAAAAAAATTATGAACTGTATTTTAAAAAAAAATTATGATCTTTCTTAATATACTATACAAGAATAAATTAATTGTATTTCCTAAATTGTATTGTTAATTTCTATTTTTGAGCAAATTAATCACAGTATTGCATTTATATCAATGTGCCCAAAGAGGGAATAAATTAAACTTCCCCACCTGTTGGGCATATTGATACAAAAATGATTTTACAATAAATGATTTTTTAAAATTTTCATCAGACTAATACATTTTCTTATTAGTTTCATAAAGTTAAGTCATTTTTTTATAATATTTTAAAAACAAAGGACAATAATCTATAATAATAAAAGAGCTTTACGATTCATTCATCGATCGATCGATCGTTTCACCTATCAACGCACAGCAAAATCTACCGGGGCTAAAGACTCGAAACTTGGTGTGGTGAAAGACCTTACGGTGTAAACGCGCACTAAGAAGGGATTTTTCGAAATTCCTTTTTTCTGACCCACAGGGGTGCTTGGAGTGATTTCTACGTTTTTGAACCTAGCACCGTCCCAAATAACCCCAGATTTTTGTAATTTAACAGGAAGGTACCTGGTTACAATATCTAGAAAGGCATTTTTGGAATTTTCGATATTCGAATTTTAAGGAATCTAAAAAATTCAAAAACCTGTTTTTGCTGAGCATAAACAGAGTTTTACATTTACGAAGGAAAATATACTAATAATTTGATATTTCGAAGCGATCTGTTGGTAATAGATTCTTAAGAATATTTCAAAGAAAGTAATTTCTGGATTTTTTGATATTCCATTCTGGAAGGTGTGCACGGGGATTTGAATATTTACTCCCGTTTTATGTTTTTGCATTCTAGCAACCACATTATTAATGCGATCGGTATGAAATTTTAGCATGTTGTTCCTCACACAATCGGGAAGGTTTTCAAACAAGAATTTTTAAAATCAAAGCATTCCAAGCAGTCTTTTTTGGACCTTTTCTAAATTCTTATGCGTAGCTTCAATGTTAAACTGATAACGGTTATTGCTCCATCCAAGTGACGCAAAACCACTATTGTTGGAAATATTTATTTAAAAATATTTTATAGCGAGTAGAATTTTAAAAAAAATCTGATAAAGAAATAATTTGTGATAAAATAAATTTTTTGCAATAACCAAAAAATATTTAACCGAAAATTTTTAAATTTTTTTACAAGTAATAAAATTTAAATAACAATAGTATTTCATCAGAAGCCTTTTAGATGGTTGGTGTCAATTCAAATGATGCTTACATTTATTTTATGTTTGAAGGCGATTTCTTTTAGCGAATGAGTTGGTAATAAATCAACAAAGGGGGGTTCAGGGGGTCTCCCCCTGACCTTTTTAAATTTAATTAAAATAAAACCGGTTATTAACACTTTAATTCCCGAAGTTTCTTTAGGTTTTATTTACATCTTAGGGAAGTATATTTATTTTTTATTTGCTTTGAATTTTATGAAAACAGGGATGAAGGGAAAAATAAGCATTAAGTCAATAGAAATTGCTGTTCAATAATAGACCTCTACCTTTATTTTGAAGCGAAGGTGGAAGATTTTGCCACAACTATGCATTACGTATTGGAGAAATAGATGGAGGATATTGTGAAGGGAATAAAGGTATAGCACCTTGAAATAAGGGGGCTAAGATGGTCTCCTTCCACTTTTTTATAATTTGAAAATATCACTCTTAAAAATGAGGATTTCACACATTAATTCTTAACAGGTGGTGTTTTTAAAGTTTTTTATGTTTTAAGGAAGTAAAGCATAAAAGAAGATATCTAGCGGGAAGCCAGTTGACCCTATTGCCCCTAAATGACGCCTAGGAAAGGAATATAGGGAAGAAAATAATTCTTATTTATTTTATCACCTAGATTGAAAATCCTTTTTTTCCCGAGCAACGGCGGGTATATCAGCTAGTATGTAATATTTTTGTACTAAAAAAATGGGTTTGAATTTTGGTGTACCCAACAGTAATACAACATTATAATTACTAAGAAATTTTTCTTAAAAACAAATTGGTAATACCTACACTAAAAATAAAACGTTTAAAAACAGGAAGATAACGAAATGAGTGTTTTTTTTTTAAAAACTAGATATCTATTTGTCAAATTTGAATGATCATTGCATATATCAGATTTTAGGTACATAACTACAGTTACAACAGCATAAACTTCCCCCATTTTATTTAGAAAGATAATAGAATAATGTAGAGAGTCACCTTTAGCCCGCTAACGTATTGTATCATGATCATGCAAATACTGTCAACCATTCAAAATAAGATAAAGAAAGCGTGGAAAAAACAACAATTTATCCAAACAAGCGTCATTTACAACACTATCTTTTCTTTACGGTTGAAACAATGCATTTACCGAACCCACTCCCGCCGGGGAGCCATGACATATTTGGGACGTTTGCTTTCAAGATTTCGCCGGCTCATCATCTGTCGGAAGGAAAACAAACAGTAAGGTACACACAAGAGGAGGTATACCTGACACAGTTGATGAGAACAGTTTTAAAGTGGAGCACCGAGAGCTTTGCGTTTGAGCCCCGAATGTGTACAATCACTGTTGAAGAGGTTCCATAAGTGGATTCGGAACTGGCTGTTTTTTTTCTTCGTAATAAGGTGTGTTTGGTTGTATTTTACGCAATATGAGGAAGTAAGAAAAGTAAGTGTTGATGAAATCGGGTGGTTGAGGAGAAAAGGAAAGTGGTTTGGCCACTGAGTTTAACCTTTTGAACGAAGTTATATGGGGTTGTGGATTAGAGGCCCTTAAAAAGGTGGAACAAAAAACCACGGAAAAGATTTTTCTCTAGTTTTTGTCTCTCCAATAATTCTGAAGGGATGAAACCCCGCTCCTTTTTGAAAGGGAAGTTTTCTACTGCTAAAAATATCAAAGTAACCCTCATGACTTAGAATCTCTCTATATTAAAAAAAAGTAACAGTGACCGTCACCGCCGCTGATTTTGAAAATTTTATTTTTGAACACTATAAACAAACACTATACGCCAGAACTATTTCACTGAATATTATGAAATTTTGACCATTAGTAGACAAATGCATAAAGATCATTTTAGTTACCAAACCTAATTAATTAGATAAATAGTTCTGGAACTATTTAATGTCAAAGTCGAAAATTATTTTTTTCAGCTGCGAGTTGGCCCCCAGCAAAATCTATTTACAGCAGAAACATGATTTTTTGCAGACACATACTCTTAGGTATGAAGTTTTGCACCTCGTCGCCCTTTTTTCGAATTTCGAATTATTTTAGGAGTTATTAAATTCTAAAGTTTCGAAATTTTTTACCCTTTTTCGGTTTTTTCGTTATAATAGAAAAACTAATCACAGTAGAACTATGATATTTTAAACACGCATACAATTATTTTTTATAGAAAGATTAGCGTTTCGTTTTTCAAAAAATTCGAATTAGTTTTAGAATTATTAAGATACCAAGTTTCAATTTTTTCTTCTCTTTCTGGTCGTTTACTATAGTCCAAGAAAGATAAGGTTTGAAGTGGAACAAATTGTAAAAGAAAGTTTGATGGGTGAATCTTATAGGAAATTTTCCGTAGAAAACGATGGTGAAACGCATACCAAAATTAACCGTGTCCTTTAGCCAATATGGCGGATTTTCCAAAATGGCGGTCAATCGTTTTTAACTTATTACTTCCTAAAAATTGTTAATAAAATTATAAATTTTGCAGTAAATGATTGAAATTTAGTAGTAAATTAATGGCGAACTGTTTTTTTCTCTTACGATAAGTCATTTATCCAATATGGTGGATTTTCCAAAATGGCGTCCACTAATGTTTATAGTAAGTAAAATTATGATGATAAATTCGTAATTTTTACAGGATATGGTTAGAATTAAATCATAATAATATTCATATCAGTTTCCTCTCCTCAATGTATCAAATATGGCGGATTTTTCAAAATGGCGGACAATCGTGATTTGTTTTTTGCTATAAATCATTAATAAAATAAAACTTTTGCAGTAAATTATTAGAATTTAGTTGCAAAAATAACTGATGAATGACGATAAGTCATTTATCCAATATGGCGGATTTTCCAAAATGGCGTCCACCTAATGTTTAAAATACATAAATTATGATAATAAATTCGTAATTTGTACAGGATACGGTTAGAATTAAGTCACAATAATATTGATAAAAGTTTCTTCCCCCTCAATGTATCAAATATGGCGGATTTCCCAAAATGGCGGCCACTTATTTAGATCCTTTTTATTTTTAATTTTTTTTCTTAATAATTAGAAATATTAAATGTTATTAGGTAAAATATAATCAGAATACTTATATTTTACTAAAATTTACTGGTATATAATGTTAAAGGTAGGTAGAAATTCAAAAATTACCATTTACCACTAAGTTTGAAATATGGGGCCGCCTTTTTGGAAATTACACTGTTCAACAAATTTGACCTTCAAAATTTTTTCCTTGATGAAAATAGTCATTTCTTATAGATTTTGGGTCGCTGAATACGAAAATCGCCATTAAAATTCTCAATTGACTCAGGATTTTCGGGGAACAGCTCCTCCCCCTTTTTACGTTTTTCTACGACTTTATAACTTAAAACTCGATTTTCAGGGTCAAAAAGCATTGCTTTAGTCTTCAAATTGCCTCCCAGGGGACACGAAAGGTTCAAATTAATAAAGTATGATAAATTTATTACAAATGGATAGGTTTAAGGGCCCCCCTAAAAATACAAATTTTGTATTTTTAGGGGGTTTACCCCCCTAAAAATACAAAAAATAGTTAAAAATTATAGAGGTTTCTGTACGCAATTTTGTCCTCTTATTTTTAACGCAATTCCCGTTTGAAGGGTCCTAACCCTTCCCCAAGGACCCAAATTTGATGACAATATGCAGCAATAATTTCTACTTAAAGCGGCTGAGGTGTTAGCTTCCCAGATGCCCCCGCGGAAGAGTTCGGAAGACTTTCGGAATCGCGAAGGCGCTCGCGAGCTCAGGAATTAACATTGATGATTTTGAACAGATTACAAATGACGTTTTTCTTATATTTTGGGTCTATCCTTAGTAGAAGCTCTTCAGTTCTTTAAAAACTGACCGGTTTTAGGGAGTGAGGATTCCATGTTTCAAGATGTTAATAGATGCACGGCTGTGGATAAGAATTAGGGGGCATCCCCTTAAAAACTGAGGGCGATGGAGGAAAATGGGTGTCATATTTGAATTCAGCAGATCATTTTACACTAGAATCAGCTGAAATTCAGTTAGTGGTTTCAAATTTTTTTTGTACAGCATTAACTCTAAGTGCGGTATTGAACCCTTCCGTGGGTGCTTTGGGGGCGCTCTCACCTCAACCGCTTTTAGTAAAAATCATTGCTGCATATTGCCATCAAATTTGGGTCCTTGGGGAAGGGTTAGGACTCTTCAAACGTGAATTGCGTAAAAAATAAGAGGACAAAATAGCGTAAAAAACCTCTATAATTTTTAGCTATTTTTTTGCATTTTTAGGGGGGTAATTACCTCTTAAACCTATCCATTTGTTACAAATTTATCATACTTTTTTAATTTTAACCGTTCTTGTCCCCTGGGGGGCAATTTGAAGACTAAAGCATGCTTTTCGACCCTGAAAATCGAGTTTAAAGTTATGAAGTCGTCGAAAAACGTAAAAAGGGGGAGGGGCTGTTCCCCGAAAATCCTGAATCAATTCAGAATTTTTAATGGTGATTTTCGTATTCAGCGACCCAAAATCTATAAGAAATGACTATTTTCATCAAGGAAATTTTTTCATTGTTGAACAGTGTTATTTCTATGTATCCCAAAAGCTTGGTTAATATACTATTTTATAGGTAATTTAATATATAAATATTTATGTTATGCCAAAATAAAATTTATTTATATGTAAAAACGTTAAAAATAAAAAGGATCTAAATATGTGGCCGCCATTTTGGAAAATCCGCCATATTTGATACATTGAGGGGGAGGAATTTTTTATCAATATTATTGTGACTTAATTCTAACCGTATACTGTACAAATTATGAATTTATTATCATAAACGGTATTGGAAGAAACTCAAAATTATAGCAAGGCATCTTTGTTTTTGAGATTCGTAAGTTGCTCCTTTGGGGTTGGGGTAATAAAATTTATGGATCAATGTATTCCCCCTTTTTTCTTTTGTATATTTTTTGTCATAGTGTTTTGTATTTTGTTTACTGTAATAAATTTGATTGATTTGAGATTCCCTAGAATCCAGCAAGATTCCTGAAGGAGCAGTAATTTTTTTTATAAAATCAGTTTATGGTTCTTTAAAGTAAGCCTTTAAAGCAGTGTCTTTACCAAAAGTAGTTTACCGTAAGGAAAATATCAAATTGATAGGGGATGTTATGAGTTGTACCCCCATTTTAAATTATCATACCTATTATTACTACCAAATTAGTTTCAGAAATATTCCAAATTTCACATATTTGTCATATGTACAAAATTTTGAATTAATCATATTCACCATTTAACCGAAGTATTAAAAAAAGAGAGAATGAAACATAAAAATCCATTAAATTCCATATTTAAAAAATGAAATTACTTACCAATATTCAAACATTCCAACATCAAGACATATTTTATGATAGGGACATCGAATTTTTGAACATTTATGATCAATCATTTTACTGGAATATATTCTGCATGCCGATATTAATCACGTGATCGGGAAAAACAAACTCCCTGTCAAATCATATCTCACTACAAACTATCTCTGTGGTAACCAATTGCAAGCTCAGTAAGTCACATGATGGAGGAAATGAGACGTCAGACGGATATAGTTCATTTTAATGATGGAATATTAAAAATGGTGATAAATTTATTTTGTAATAATCTCAAAAAGCATCTTCAATTAATAAAAGGAGAAATTTTGATAAAAAGCGCACACACACAAATATAACGCTAAGTATCACAAATTTACTAACAAAATTAATACAAAACTTAAACACTGCCTCAATTATCTTTTCTCCTAAAAATAAGCCGTAAAAATTGCCATAAAAATTTTACTCTATACTACTTATTTTACTACTGGTTTGCATTTTAGAAAGTTTTATTCGATACAAAATTTATTAATTTGTTTCTAAGAATTTTTACATAGATTTAAAGGGTCTAAATGAAAGGAAAAACCAATAACAATTGATGCGAGAATTTAACCTTCTTATGGTATGGAAATGACATAGTACTTATGTCAAATTTTTCATGAGATTAAACAATAATTAAACTAGAAATACATTCGAAAAAATTCGAAAAAATGAGTCGCATGCTACCCAACCTTTTCCAAATCCATGGACTAATCCTAAAGTTTATGTTTACGACATGATTATTGTTCTTGTTCACTATTGCCATTTACGATTTTGAAGCAGAAACGAACTTTTCCTGGGTTATAAAAAACGAATGAAATTATTTTAGTGAACTTTTAATCAATTATAAAGCTAAAAGGAAATACTAACTCATAAATAAATTCAATATTTTCACTCGAATATATTTTTTTCCTTTTGTCCTTTTATTCGCTTCAATGATTTAGTTCGATTTTCTGTAGTTTCATTGTGAAGAAATAAAAACTATTATTGCTCATGGGAGCCTTCATAGCATCCATATTGAAATTGAATTATTTTAAACTTTTTGCTATGCGTATTCAAAAGGGATAAAGCATTAAAAATTACTGCAGGGGAAAATATAATTTAAATAAATAAAAAAGTTTTTCCCAGTTCATGCGGAATGTTCTTATATCTTGTGTGAAACCCGTATCAAAATTTATCATAATTATTTAAGAAAATTTATTATAATTTTTGAATAATTAAGATAGGACAGTTGAAGATTATTATATAAAGACAACTTTATACTGAAATTATGACGGCTTGGGTTAGAATTTTGTAAAGTTATAAAATATAAACGCGCATATTCTTAAAAGACTATTAAAACATTTTACATTTTATTGAACTTCACTTAGACACTACCTTAAATATTATTATCAACATCCAAATTAATTTAATATTAAAGTGTTAAATAAAATTTTAGATTTTTAAATTAATGAGCTTATTACAACTTCAAAAATAAAAGCATTGATATGATTGCAATCGACATTTTTTACTTTTTATACTTCTTTTGAAAATTCTGAATAGTATTTGAATTTTAACACAAGCTAGCTGTATTTTTAAATTAGAATAAATGTAGGAACAAAAATCCATATAAAGATCAATCGTCTCACATTCCATCATCTTTAATTTCATAATGTCATTGGTTATTGCATAAAAACATCACAGTGTCAATTAATAATCTTAAGTTAATCTTTATCATATCCTGTATTAAGGGGTCTCAGGACTCTTAACTATGCAAAGGGTCGAACTAGTATTACACAAAAACTAATTTCTGTAGAAACTTTAAATTTTTACCGCATAATAACTATATATCAATACATAAATACCAAAAATTTCAAAAAGTTTTGATGGTTTTTATAGGAGTAATCAACAAAGGAAAAAAATTCTTTGCGCGCGAGATTTTTCAAAAACTGTTCAAGTTTTAAACATGAAATTGGGTACAAATACTTATCTTCGGGTACTTAATAAGTTATACTTCTTTTTTAAAAAAAAGATACTGTTAAAAGTATTTTTAATCACAGTTTTTAAAAAGATAAAATTTTAAATGCAAATTATTAATTAAATACTCGTATTAAGGTACTTACAGGGTGTCCCAAAAAAGACTGACACATTTAAAAAATTTTTAATTAAAAAACTAAAAAAGATAAAAATACGCGGTTTATTGCATCCTACTCATTTGACCTAAGAATTTTATGACACAAATTTTCGTAAATCATTGTTCCCAAATCCCCCGACAGGGCATAACAGTATCAATCTCCCCATAGGAGATAATGGAAAATAGTGCTCCCACCTGTCTGGGGATTTTTGAACTACGACTTACGAAAATATGTGTCATAAAATTATTTGGTCTTTAGAGTAGAATTCAAAAAACCGCTTATTTTTATCTTTTTTAGTTTTTGAGTTCTTGATTTTTAAAATGTAATGTGTCAGTCTTTTTTGGGACACCCTGTAATAAGTTATACCTCACATTTAAATCTACTATGGGACATAATTTTTTCATATAAGTTAAAAAACGTTTTTCTGAAATTTTTTTTTTTTAAAAACTGTGATTTAAAAAATTTTTAACAGTATCTTTTTTATAAAGTAAATATAACTTTAATAAGTTATACGTACCCGAAGATAAGTATTTGTACCCAATTTCATGTTTATAACTTGAATAGTTTTTGAAAAATCTTGTGCGCAGTGAAATTTTTTCCTTTTTTGATTACTCCTATAAAAACCATCAAAGCGTTTTGAAATTTTGGGTATTTATGTATATAAATACGGTATATGCGGTAAAAATTTAAAGTTTCTACAGAAATTAGTTTTTGTGTAATACTAGTTCGACCCTTTGCATAGCTAGGCTTAGGCCTGTATTTGGTCGACTTAATTTGTATTTGCATTTGTATAAGAGTCCTGAGACCCCTTAATAGAACAAGAGCTAAACCAGTGGTTCCCAACCTTTTGTAGCCCATCGCCCCCTTTCTTGCGATTGACTAACACCTATCGCCCCCTTTAAATTATCATTGTATGTCTAATTTTAATTTAAAAGTAATTTCAGGTCTGGAGGTCCTCCCCCAGAAAATTTTTGGAAATAAGACACAAAAAACAGGTTTTTAACTAGTTATGGTACACCTCTTCCGAATATCAGACATATATTTTAGGAAGGATTTTGATAAACTAATAATTATAACAAAAAGTTTTAAAAAATTAAGTTCCAAGAACAAAAGGGGGTTTGGGGGTCATCCCCCAGAAAATTTTTGAAAATTTGACCCTAAGAAACAGGGTTTTAACTTGTTTTGGTACATTAAGTCTGAATACAGTCTGTCATACAGTACTGTTTTATTTTCCACCTTTAAATACCCATCGCCCCCCAATCGCCCCTCCCTTATTTATCGCCCCCTTGATAACACAAATCGCCCACCTGGGGGCGATCGCCCCCAGGTTGGGAACCACTGAGCTAAACAATACAATTATGGAACTTTTGTTTTGTTCATTGTTTTGAAGATTTCATAATACATTAACTTGAACTTGAGTTTTAAAACTGATGAATAAGTAAAAATAAGAAGAATAAAATAAGAAATAATGCCTTTTTTATTTTCGTGAATAAATATAGAAAAGAAAATACATTAAAAGTAATATTTTATGTTAAAGTTATAAAAAAATTGATAAAACATTAAAACTACCTATATTCTAGCGAAAAGAATCTTGTGCAAATGTTAACATCAATTGAAAAACAACGTTTATTTTTACACAATTTATAAATTAAAAATTTTTATAAATTGATACCTATATTCTATTTAAAACGAACAATTAGATTGAAATAAAATAGCTAATTTAAAAAAAGTATTTTAATGCAACTTTTGGACATCAATTAAAGTAAAATATCAAACTCTCAACTCAAAACATTTGTTAAAAATATATTAAATCTTTAAAATCAAACATTATATAATATGGGATATCAAATAAAGAAAATTAATGAATGGACGATAACAGCATTTTTGAAAACAGAAAAAATGCATTTTTCCAGTAAAGGAAATAGATCTAAATCCAAAAATCGACAGGAAAAGTTTTAAAAAAAATTAGTTAATTAAATATTAAAAAATAAAAATCGGCAAGCCTTTGTTTAGGATTAAAGTACGTCACAACTGTGATTCGGCCTTCCCAAACAATTACTTTGAATCGTTTAAAGTTTATACTATTAAAGCATTGTTTAAAATCAATGTAGGATTTAAGTACGTCATATTTTTAAATTTGACGTTTTCGCGCCCCTTTTTAAAAGTCAAACTTTGAAATTAAATTAAAAAATAAATAATCAGCGTAATTAAAAAAAATTGCGCGTATATTCTTCTCTAGGATACCTTTATCGAATAAAAAATAAATAAATGCGGGAATTTCCCATTGCCAACTCCAAACAACTGTTAAAACGAATAAATATTTAAATCACGTTTGTTAATGAGAATATCAAGTTAAGAATTACCAATTTTTAAACTCAAAAAACTGTTAAAAACGAATACATGTTTAAATCACACTTGATAAGTATATCAAGATTATTACCAAATTTTTAACTACAAAACAACTGTTAAAACGAATAAATTTTAAAATTAAGATAACAGGGATATCAAATAAAGAATCTTAAAACAACTTCAAAATAAATGATTAAAATCAAACGTTTTGATTTATCATCAAAAGTTTTAAAATGCAGAATTTAAAACCCCGATAAATTGAATATTTTTTAAGTACCACACAAAACCACCTAACGCTATGACAAATTTCCTCCTAAACAATCTTGAGTAAAAAAATCCTCCGAAACAAATGGTTACTAAACTCATATGATAGTTTTTGACCACCGACCAGCACATTGCAATTCAAAACACAAAACTAACCTTTTGCGATCCTAGTGTCAGATGAGAAACACCGCCACTGCTTCAATTTCTCCTGCGCTTCCGAGAGGGTCCTCTCTTAAATAGGCCCGCGGAGGACCGGGTCAAGCCAGCCTATCTCTCTTCCGCAGGTGGGGGGGGGCTCCAGTCCCCTGACAGAATGACCCAGGGGGGAGCCTCTGACACGGAATAGCCTGACCCGTTTCCTTCCGCTGACACTCTACGGGAGGATGAGAACTGGGGGAGGAGTGCGGCGGTGTGCTTTGGTTATTGACAGGTCATTTAAATGGTGAAAGTGATTAGGTGGATCAGATGGGTTGAGTTGTTGTAATGAGACTGGCTGTGTGTTTGTTTTGAGATGGAAATTGATCGTTTTTTTTTAAAGAAAAGATCTGAGTGTAATAGGAAAGAATTTGATTTGTGTGGGATTCTTAATGAGACTCTTTTCTTGGTCACGATTTAAAGTTCTTTTATTGGAATTAATTATATTAGAAGAACCGGAAAGGACTCTTTGAAGCATTTTGAGTGTCTTTGTTATCTGGATTGTTGATAGTTTGCACTTTTCAAGTGGAGGGAAATTGAGAGGGTAGGTTTTTAATTGAGTCGTGATTGGTGAGAGAAGTTTCTTTTAATGGTTTATATGTGTTATAGCAGGGACCGTAATTATAGGCTATTGAACTTTTTAAAAGAGGAATGCGCTCTTTTAGTTAGTGGATACTCATTGATTATTTCTTGTAACCAACCTTAAAGTGGCCTTTGAGTATTTTTTTTAAGTTTAGGAAAGTTGAGCTATAATAGAATAACGTGCTGAAATATTTTTCTTATCATGTAGTTTTGCAGTAAAACAGGAAGCTGTCACTCTGTATTTGAATTTAAAGTTTCAATTAAATGTAGAAACGAATAAAAAAGGTGATAAACTACTTGTTATTAACTTAGAGAAAGATTTACAAAAAAGTTTTAAGAACTTAGAAGAGTTTAGGAAAGGGAATTTTAAAAATATGTTGATTTTCTCTGACGCCTACTAGAAAAAAGGCAACATATTCTAAAAAAATATCGTATAAGTGTTTTCCGAAATTTCAATCATTTTAAGAAAGTTAAAAGACACTAACATAATATGTAAAAAAGTATTTAATATTTTTCTGGTATAAAAGGACATAAAGTGTGTTCTTAAAATAGAGTAAACCTTAAGACATAAAATGGGCGTTTTTTTTGTAAAAATCACTAAACAAACTTCTGAAAAATTTGGGTAGGAATTTCTACTAACTTTCTAAAAGATGATAAAAATCTAGTTTAATTAATTTAAAATCTTTCTCAAAGAGCAAATATCAAAATCTTGTATACTGACGGATACAATTTGGATGAATACTTTTTAGTACCTATTTTAATAAAAATATTTAAAAAATAATTCGGTAGAGATTTAAGAAAATTTCTGTTATATGAACTAAGATATTTGTGTTTTGTTCAAATAATATAGTACACATCGAAATAAACGTAGAATTATTATAATTCAAAAATTAAAATGGAACTTTACTGAATCAACCGTCGAATTTCCAGATATCGAAAACTACCTTTTCTTTATTTGGTCAAACAAGTCGATGTTATATAGAAACAAGTTTTTTTAAAGGGGTGCCTAGTTACATTTCGTGATGCCAAGAGTTGCCCCACTATCTAGAAAGTTTCACACTCACTCCTGATCTTTTCGACCTTTCGAGGAATATGTTATCACTGTGTTCTGGAAAACAAGAACCTGAGGTGAGTTAGTTATTTATGCATTAGGCTGTTGTCTTGGATACAGTTTTCATTCGCTTAAGTGATGTTTGTTAGAAACAACATGGCGAAAAAAACATTATACCCGTGACATCTTCTTCTAGAGCATTTTCACAAAAACACCCCGGAGTAATACAAAAATCAACTATCATGTTTGTTTTTAATGTAAGTTGGTTGCAGCTGACACTCTTTTTTCTACTTTTTTTTGGTTTGATAAAAACTAAAACTATACTGAAACACAATATTGAACTAAATACGTAATTTAAGGAATACATCAAATCAAATCAAAATTTATTTTAC
Organism: Tetragnatha versicolor; assembly: GCA_024610705.1. Classification (NCBI taxonomy): domain Eukaryota; kingdom Metazoa; phylum Arthropoda; class Arachnida; order Araneae; family Tetragnathidae; genus Tetragnatha; species Tetragnatha versicolor. The sequence continues at coordinate 2,430,406 of JANDEH010000004.1, forward strand.
TAAAACATATGTTACGGGCAAAGGGATTAATTGGGTATTATTGATAATGCCCAATTATAATCACTTTGCCTGTAACAAATATATTAATAGTTGAGGTCAAAACAAAAAAAATATAAGGGAAAAAGGACAAAAATACACCTATGAGACACTAAGAAGTCAAGTTGACTCTTACAAGTGACCGAAAATTTATACATCAATGGGTTTTCAAGAAAAAGAAAAGATAGAAAGACTTATAAAGATTTCAAACATAAACATGATAGCTAACAAAATAAAAGCAGAGGGTCTTTAAACTCAATAGGAGACACTTTCTTAAAATTTAGAGTTAAAAAGTTTTAAGAGTGAATATTGTTACTATTACTTCCTTTTATTTGAATTGCGAGTGGGCAAAATATTTTAAATTATTCACTTAAAATTAAGTAACTGAAAAAAAAAGATTTCCTAAAATGATCTTTTACAGTGATTTGAGCTAAAAGAAGAAATAAAAAATGAAACCTTTGGAATTTTTTTGAATTTTTATTTATCAAGTATTATGTTTTTTATACATACTATAAGCTTTTCTAAAGAATTAAATCACTATACTGGATTATAACCTTTCCTGTCAGTGACGTCACCGATTGACGTAAGATCACACCACACTTTCTAGCTACCTGATTGGCGAGTTTCGCTCACTCTTTTTTTACCAATTAGGTAGCCAGAAAGGGGGCGTATTCTTATGTCGACCCATGACGTTGCTGAAAGGAAACGTTGTAATTTAGTGAACATAAACTTTAGAGTACTTAAACAATCTCAACTCAATTAAAATAAAAAATATATCTTAAGTAGTTTAGGGAAACATTCATTCAGGATAATTTTTCTGAGATAAGATTTTTAAAGCTGTATTTTAAACAATTATAAGAGTAATTAAAAAAACTATCTGATTGAAACATTCTAAAGCTGTAGTCATTATTAAATGTTTTTTCATGCAAGGTAATATTCCATAAGGGCTTTGATTTAAATATATTCCTAAAAAGAATGATTGATCTTTCCAACATTCAAGAACTCTAACAAAGCATTCAAAAGAAGTATGTAAAGCATTTGTCACTTGGAAGTAATTTCTCACATTTCCGCCACATGCATAAGAAAAGAAGTGATAAATCATCGATTTCAATAGAAAACAGGTTAGGTACCATTTCCATTGAGAAATCACTTTTATTTACTGACGAATCATGCCTGTGGGGAGCTATCGGAAGTTTCGTGTAAGGGAATGCTCTCATCAAACAGAATGTCAGGAAAAATTCTTGTGAGTGTTATTTCTTATTAGAGTAACCCAGTATGATGATTTTCTACGTGTACTTGCAGAGTAAGAGAAAGTTATGGAAATTGGAATAACTGGTTACTGATCACTTACTTACATCAATATATTAAAAGGGATGTTTTAAATCGATACGTCTTTTGTAAGTTGTAATGAGATAGTTGTTGACTAAGGCGTGTTTTTGAAAAGAGTTACTACGGAGGCCTTTGGATTTTTATAATGGCTCCCTATCATTTTCTTTTTGAAGATCAAAATAAACTTAAATTGAGTTTGTATGAACACCACAAAGAAAATTTTAACTTGATTTACTTAATTCAAAAGTCAATGAGTTTCTGAAGCCTAAGGCAAAAAAAGTGGATTTGAAGATTAAAAAAACCCCCGAATATTTTAAGATGAGGTATTACTCTTATAAGTCTCGCAAGATAATTAATTATGCATAAGGGTCTCTTTTCATAACACTTTCAAAAAGAGAAATAAATCTCCAATTAGGAAAGGATTAATGCAAATTGATTAGGACTTTTAGTCATTTCAACCTAATTCTATATACCAAAGGAAATATTTTTGAGAATATAATATTATTATTTAAGAAATTGTCAGATAAAATACTTTTAACCTGTTTCTCAGCATCATTATTAATATCATGCATCATTGAAATCTTTACTTTCAATGTTCTGAAAATAGCAAAAATATCCAATAGCTCTTATAGGCTAATTGTATGCTAAAATAAATAAAACAAGATAAAAAAGAACTTAAATTTATATAAAAATTGTTTCATTAATAATTTTTCAATTTCATGATACTATAGTTTGATTTATTTTAGTATTTGTTCTCTTTATTTTATCATTACAGTTTTACCTAAATTCATGAGTATTCATTAATAATTTCAATTTTAAAATAATTTTTAGTTAATTCATTAATAAGAAAATAACTTAAAGGTTTATGTTAAAAGGTTAAAATAAAAGGTTTTTAAAGCTTAAAGGTTTTAATGTTTAAATATTTAGATTCATCATAAATTAAATTTTTGTATTCATGTTTTCTTATTCGGAAACAATTTATTTCATTTAAATTCAAAAAGCAATAATAATTGATTTCCTTTTAACATAAAAATGGAAAGTATTGAATTTGCATATAAATTTAAATTATAAAAATTGGATGCTAATATCACTATCTAAAAGTTAAAAGGTATAATATACGAAAATTGTACTCTTAAAGGGATAAATGGGATATTGTTTCAGTGACCCAGATAATGTCATGGTTGAGCAAAAACAAACAAAGATGACATTTAAGCTATGAAACTAATTTAATTGTATTTAAAATAATATTCTTCTGTAATGTTTTGAGACAATGAAGAATGTTTTAAAAGTTTAGAGAGATATAATCTTAGGTGTGAATAGCTTGGGGTTGGAATTAGTAGCTTTTGTATCTCGTAGATAAAGCATAATAACAATTGATTTAAGTTGAACTGCGTAAGTCAGGGGTTAAGTTTTAGGAATCAGATTTTCAATCAAGGATTCACGTTAGTATAAAATTCATAAAAATGCTTTCAGAAAAATTCAGTTAATATTTTAAAAATACAAAAATTTATTAACTACTCTTAAAAACTGTTTAAATAACAAATATTTCAAAACACATATTTCATAGTTATTAAAAGTTTATCATAGTTATGTGCTCAATTAATATTTATCACACTTTTAAATTTATTTCAAATATGCTAGATATATTTTTTTTAAATTATTGAAACAGTTCAAAAATCAATTAATTTTTAAAGAAAATTATTATAAAAAATTGCAATTAAGAATAAGGATTGTTATATCTGTTATGAATTAGTCAATTTGAAACGAAATAATTTTTTAGGGTTCTAAGTTTTGATTTTATTTGGACATTATTTAAAGTGAAAAGTACAAAGGCTACCTATTTTTTTACGCAAATTAACCCGTTTTCCAGATAAAAAGGGATTTAACTGAAAAATATTCACTTTCGAGCAGAAAAACAAAATTCTCTAAAACGACTATAAAATTTTAGCTTAGAAACATTTTTTTTTCAAAGTTGTGCAGCCTCCTGGATTTTATGACATTATGCTGGTATACTGCCTAATTCATTAACATAGTCTTTATTTTGACATAAGAACACTTTATTAAAAATATAATTTTTAATTTTTCATAGAACAAATTTAAACTAAAACTATAATATCAAACTTTTTTATACACCATTAATAAGGGACTATAAAAAAGAACAATTATAATGATTTTAAAAGATAAACTCACTCTGCTTTCAAAGAAAATGTTATTTTTTATTAATTTCCGCATACTTTTTAATAGTTTTAAAATAATCATAAATTTTTTTTTAATAGAATCATAAAAAGTTTCAAAACTAAAGGATAACGACTCAAATCAAATCAAATCAAATTTATTAACACAGACACATAGATGCATACAGAGAGGACAAAGCGAAAACAAAGTACAACAAGAAAAAAAGGTACAAATAACTCAAAATTAGATTAACAAATAAAATAAAATAAATATTAATGAGACAATTATTATTTACTTTTAAATAGTTTTAAATAATCATAAAAATAATTTTAATAGAATCATAAAAAATTTCAAAACTAAAGGATAACGACAGAATTTCATATTAGTTATGAATCCTTTTTTAATAAGACCTGATTGACAGTATCAAATTCATGGAATAACCTAGGTGCATTTAATTTATATATTTTATACAAAATATATAGTTCTAACTTCTTTCCTTCCTCACGAAAATATTAGAGTATAGTAAAAAAGTGTAAAAAACCATCCTAGAACTGAGATTTGACTAAAAGAACAAAACCGTAAATTTCACCACAATATGTCTTCTACTATAGTCAGTATACTTGTAGAAGTTAAGTAGAGGAGAAGAGATGGTGGCAGCATCTATCCATCCATGCAAAAAATAAAATAAAGAGAGACGAAGTGGCTCATCTTAGAGTAAGCAAATGTCTCCTAAACTTTCCAACTTTCCAACTAAGTAGAGGAGGTGAGGATAATACGAAATACCCCCCAAAGTTTCAGCCATCTCTCGGGCTGCCATCACGTAGGAATACCATTAAAGACTTAAGAAAGACTCCTATGATGCAGTGCATAAAGAGTTAACTTCTTGTTATTGTCGTTACAGTCGCTAAAAAAACAAAATGTGTTTTGGAAACTTCGAAAGTTTTCGCCAGTAAAGGTTCAGACATTTTAACCTACCAGTTATTATGAGATTTTAATTTTGTTGCTAAGCATAATGTACACTAAAAGAATAATAGTTTTTTATGCTGTAGTCGTTTTTTAGCTATTTTTTTATAAGTCAGTAAAATAGTACAATAGATGGTGTGTCGGGTATTATGGAATAGTGTGTCCATTCTGATGTATAATCTGAAATTGAATTCATGCCATCAACTAAAGGACCGAAAAACAAAGATGCTGAATGTATCTCTTGTAACGTAAAATCCTCCGAAGATCAATGAAAAGAAATCTATATTCAATGTACAATAGAGCATGGAAAGAAAATTATGTTTATGACTTTTATAAATAGATTTAAAAACTAAACTCTTTGAACATGATTTTTTAAAGATTGTTCTCAAAGGAGAAAAAAATTCACGTGAATTCAAGCGCGTGTTCTGGGTGAGGCCGAGAACTTTTCAAACTACCCTCGTATGTACTTAATATGATTTTGGGGATTTTTATTTAAAACCAACAGGGTTATTCTTAAAGATATAAATGGTATTCCATATTATCCTCCTCTCCTCTACTCTTTTAACCCCAATGCCATATCTTGCTGGGACAAAAAGCTATGTAGAAACTGGTATATATCAATTTATCTTTAAAAAAATCCCTATGAATTCCAGATTAAGAAGCAAATTATTGAATAGATACAAATAGCGCATGAAATTTCTGCTAGAACAAATACGACAAATATAAAGGACGTGAAATCAATTTTTTAAGATAGCGACCTACAGGAACATTGATAATCATGAATAGAAGTAATAACACACATCAACTTCTTGAACAAAATGGAAGTTCCCTAATGAAATTAAAGCACGTGTAAGCCGGAAGATGTATTTTTATTGTTATTAGCGAATGGAGGGAAAAAGTAATAACAGAGTAAGCCGCACGCCTTTCCTGGTGGCAAAGTAAGGGGACACATAATATGAATTTCAACGGAACCAGATGCTGCTGCTGTCAGCTTTCACCCCGTGCCTCAAAGAAGGTATTTATTAAAAAATCACTAACGAACGGAAAAAAGGGAGATCTAATCTCAATACTTTGATTGAGAGCTGTAGTAATTAGTTGTAATCTTTAGATCTTAAAGCTTGCGAGAACTTCACCACATGTGGTAGTTCGATCACTGAAGGTGTATGGCAGGGGGTGGTGCTAGAAGGCTAAATGACAACTCACATATCGAAAGTTAGCTACATGCTGTTCTTTCTTCTATCGGGGTTGAAGAAATCGCTGTTGGAAATTATTACATCCGGACACAATAATACAATTGTCTAAACAGCACGTGAGTTCAAGTCGCTTTGTACAAACCCATGAAGGAAGTGCTGTAGTTGGGATATTTATATGATTTTGGAAGGGAAAGTTATGTGTAAAAAGAACAATAATCTTTTTTCTTCAATTCCTGCATAATATGGGCATTTACAAAACGTTGGTTTGGAAACCATCAGGGGTCACGTTCTTTTTTCCTATTGCCAAAGCACCTCTGAAAATTCATGTATCTCAAGTGTTTTTTCGTGTTTCGGTAATGAAATGATTACTTCTTTAAGTTTCACAACTTTTTCGTAGTAAAAACCACCCCAGAGAAAACCAATTTAAGAATTCGGCTTACGTTGAATGCTAATGGTTTTTTCGAAATTGAAGAGTCGTTCGTTATCTAACCAATAATTTAGATAAGTTCCAAGGAACCTGTGACAGTACCTATTTCTTTTTGTGAAAATGAATATCTCAGCAATATGCGTATGTAGCAATCGGGAGTTTCGTTTAAAGAGCTTTAAAGTTTCTTTTTTTTTAAATTACGATTGAATAAAAGCAAGGAAAAATTTGGAATGAGAAAGTTTAACTATAACTATGAATTCCATTATACAGTTAATAATTAAAAAAGGTACATATACAGGATTACATATTTTTTTGTATGAAAGCAGTTTTTAATCCACGATAACTTCTTTTAATACTTATGTATTTAGAGTGGTTAATATATATTCCAATAAAGATTTATTACATGCAAAAATTAATTACATAAAGACTAGTGATTGATCGAGGTTTTAGTCACACTTTGATAGACGTTTTTTTTTAAATAAAAACTTAAAATCTAGCCGTAGAGATACGGCAAAACCGAATTTCTCCAATTTAGTTTTTTTACCTTTTAATAATGAAATTAGCTTATAAAATATCTAACATACCTAAACAAATTTGGATTTCACACTGTTTTTTTCTCTCCTTAAGAAGATCTCCTTAAGTAACCTCAAAGATCCCATGGATAGATTTAACCTATATGGCATAGGCATATACAGAATTTAGTGTCAATACGGCCTTTTTTCGTACATTGGGCAGACTAGATGTGATTTAAAATTTAGACTAAAGGAACATCAAAATTACATAAAAAGCAAGAACTAGAAAAGTCTTCCATGGCCAATAGTCCAAGAAAGTTAAGGGTCAGGGGCGTAACTAGGGGTGGGCAAACGGGGCAAGGCCCCGGGGCCCCCAGCTTCAGAGGGGCCCCCAGATCCGATCGTCCTAAGCCTCAAATTTGACCGGAAACCCCTTTTCAATCAACCATTTCTTTTGGAGACGGTCCCCTGATTAGACCAACCAAAAACAGCTTCGTGGGAGAGGGCTTCAGTTTTCTCAAGGGGCCCCCCTCTCTCTCGAGGGTGCACCCTCTCGAGATGCCCCATGTTGATAAGTATTGTCGCCGGACTTTGTCTGGACAACACCGACGCGTGTGAAAACGGACACGGGCCATAAAGAGCATGGGAGGTCTCATTTTATTGATACATTTTCGGGGAAAAAACCTTGGTAATAGATCCCTCTAGTGGCCTTGTTGAGAAATAAGTATATGGCCAGGGTCAGCCTGGAATCATGGACGGGCTTATCTGGTCGAGCGCATCTTATCGGCTGTAGTTATCTACCCCACTCAATTAGTGGACAAAGGGGTCCCCCTAAAGGGAGACCCCTGCGGAGAGCGAGAGAGTCCCCCTTTTGGGGGACCCCTTTGTCCACTAATTGAGTGGGGTGGATAACTACAGCCGATAAGATGCGCTCGACCAGATAAGCCCGTCCATGATTCCAGGCTGACCCTGGCCTATGAGTTTGTTTTGTTGCGAAAGAGAACAAAAGTAGTTTATAATAAGCGACGCGTGCGATTGAAGATGAAGCGCTCATACAAAAGTGGAGCTGAAAAAAGAAAGGAGAAGGAATTCAGGGTTAGGAACCATCTGTTCGGGATAAAAAACCTTATCATCTTGGATAATCCCAATCGAAAGTCCACATCAAGAACAAGAAATACAAAATGCTGAGGAGAATACAGGAAAAGACTCGTTTTGTTGGAGAATGTGGTAAAAAGAAATTGTTCTTCTTAATTTTTGGTAGAATAAAAAAGGGGAAAAATTACCCAAGTCAACATTTAAATGCATTTTTTTCTATCACATAAAAATTTAATTTTTTAAATATTTTGGAATAACTAATATTTTAAACGAGTTTATTTAAAGTTGATAACATCAACTTATTTACCAACATAAAAAAATGTCTCTTCAATTATGTCAATTTAAGTTTTACAATTTTTAAAGTTTTAAATGCAATCGACTCGTTTATTGTGATCATGGTTGATGATCAGATAATTTTCTCAAAATTGGCCGCTCTCGATCACTCCTATTTAATATACCGCAAAATGTCCTTCCTAAAAACCCTCTTTATTTCCCGTTTAAGGGCCAATTTTTAATACATAAACGTACAAAATGAGTTATTAATTTATTAATGTTATATTTACCCCTCATATTTTTCCTATTTTTCTTTAAGAATTTAAAAATTGTAAAATACATACCAGGTTATCGTTTTAAGTACTTAATTTAGAACTACATAAGTTGTGATTTTAAAGCTAACTCTCGAGTTACGCTGTTGTTTGAAACTTTCTAGAATCTATCAAATCGCTTATCATTCTACTCTTGGACAAAAGTGATCACATTAAGCGGAGTCGACGACTGTATCTCTCTATATTAAAAAAAAGTTACTGTCACCGCCGCTGCCGCCGCTGCCGCTGCCGCTGCCGCCGCCGCTGTTTCAGAAAATTTTATTTTTCAACTCTTTGAACTCTTATATCGCAAAAACTACTTGATAGAAATTTATGAAACTTGAAACGTTTGTAGAGGAATATTTGGGGCACATTCTAAAACAAAAAGCTAACTCATGTGATAATTAGTTGTGGGGTATTTTTAAGGTCAAAGTTGAAGTTTTTCTTTTTTCGCCGCGTAATCCAGTTCAGCAAAATCTATTGGCAGTAGAGCTATGATTTTTTGCAGCCTAATACTCTGAAGTATGAAGATGTGCACTACGTCGCCCTTTTTTCGAATTTCGAATTTGGTTTAGAGTAATTAATTTTTTAATTTTTGAAATTTTTGACACTTTTTCGTTTTTTTCTATCTAAAATGAAAACTAATCACGGTATCAATATGATTTTTTAAACACTTATACTCTCATTTTTTAGAAAGAGATTGGCGTTTAATTTTTTTAAAAATTCTAATTAGTTTTGGAACTATTAAGCATCAAAGTTTCATTTTTTTTCATAGTTTAGTAGGTCTTTATCAGACGTGTTTAATGTTTTTAAATTTTATATTTGCCTGTTCACTAGATTGTCGCGAGCACGGATATTTAAATTAAGTTTTGAGGTGCACATTTTTGCTCTAAGTTTGCTAGCGATATAGTATAGACTTGGTTAATAATCTTTTAAAGATAATTCGATATTTTTTGAACTACTAGAGAAATAAATAATTTAGCTTTTTTGAGTGCTATTTGTGCCGACGAAAGGAAGAGGATTTTCGGGAAGTTTGTATTACTCTGATGCTAAAGATCGATTACAGATATTACAGATCGCTTCGCGATCTGTAAAGTGCTGAATAGCAGTTACGGGGGTTGGTGAGCGTAAGCGAGTAGGGGGCGGTAGCCCCCTACTTCCTTTGTTTTGATATTTTCGTGGTAATGATCCGAATTAAATTATTGAAAAGTTTGAGAGACAAAAAGTTTCGATATTAAATGATCATTAACTATACTCTGTTCATTTATGATTAGCACCTGAGACGTAATGTATTAAAAGCAGTTATTATTCTAATTATCGTCAAAAAAATTTTCTTCTGCAATGACAAGGCAACCTAAGCAGAAATAGTTAAAATACTGTAGAAACAATCGGTCACTGAAGTTGTCTGATAAGCGTTATTAAGCATTATTGAGCGTTTTTGATGCTGTTGCAGGCGCCTATTCTAAATGAACAGATTATAAGCAGACAAGTTCCAGGTTGTACTGGATAGTTGAGATGAAACAAGCGAGCCCTGCTCGCTAAGATCGCGAAGCGATCTTCAAAGAACTGCGAAGCAGTTCCGGGGGTTGGTGAGCGATAGCGAGCAGGGGGCAGAGCCCCCTAGTTATTAAAAAAATGAGTTGCGTAATTTTCGGTTTGTTGCTTTTTTCCAAATTATCACCTGTTTTTTTAGTTGAATAAAGGCAAAATTAAATAAAAAAAACTTTGAAACTTGCAAATTTGCGAACTTTTTCTTTTTTGATGCCTGAAAAAGGGCTATTTTCTTACGCTAATTTCTCCGCGAATATTCCAGTTATATTTTCATGAAACTTTTTTCTACGAGTTCTTTATAACGATGGCAACAATACTCTCCATAAGGTTTTTGCTCTATCTCCTATAGTTTTAAAACTAATTTTTTAACCTTTTTTATTTCGCCGCTAGGGGCGCTGTAAGTTATCTCAATGGATTCACCAGGGTCACTTACTTAAGGGCAGACCTTACTTCCATCATGACCCTAGGACCAGTGGCGGATCCAGGGGGGTGGCACTCTGGAAAGTGCCCCACCTTGGAGACCCACAAAGGTTCTCAAAATGACTAAAAACCCAACTTTTACAGGTCTAATTTCAAAATTTTTTCTGGGGGAGGACCCCCATACCCCCCATTAGTATCAAAATGGGATCCTTAGTGTCTATTTTTAGTGAGGGGTGTTAAAAAGTGACCCCCGTAGACTCGAAACGTTTCTAAAAATGAGTTAAAACCCTACTTTTACACGTCAAATTTAAATTTTTTCTGGGGTAGGATCCCCATACCCCTAAGGACCACAATGGGATCTTGTCTGGAAAAGTGCCCCCCCCCTTGGAGCCGTGCTGGATCCGCGCCTGCCTAGGACACGTTGGTCTGGTTCCAAATAAAAGCCGCGAAACGGACTTTTTGAAACACCCTGTAGTATATTATATATAAAGGGGGCCCCTTCCAACGACCTGCCCCGGGGCCCCCGAGGGCCTAGTTACGCCCCTGTTAAGGGTTGAGGTGGAACAAATTGTAAAAGAAAGTTTGATGGGTGATTCTTATAGGAAATTTTCCGTAGAAAACGATGGTGAAACGTATACCAAAATTAACCTCGTCCTTTAGCCAATATGGCGGATTTTCCAAAATGGCGGACAATCGTTTTTAACTTATAACTTCCTAAAAAATGTTAATAAAATTATAAATTTTGCAGTGAATGATTAGAATTTAGTAGCAAAAACAATGGGACACTGTTTTTTTCTCTTACGATTTGTCATTTATCCAATATGGCGGATTTTCCAAAATGGCGTCCACTAATGTTTATAATAAAAAAATTATGATGATAAATTCGTAATTTTTTCAGGATATGGTAAGAATTAAGTCATAATAATATTCATATCAATTTCCTTTCCTCAATGTATCAAATATGGCGGATTTTTCAAAATGGCGGACAATCGTGTTTTACTAATATGCTAAAATTCGTTAATAAAATAAAACTTTTGCTGTAAATTATTAAAATTTAGTAGCAAAAATAATGTGGAACTGTTTTTTGTCTCTTACGATAGGTCATTTATCCAATATGGCGGATTTTCCAAAATGGCGTCCACCTAATGTTTAAAATAAATAAATTATGATAATTAATTCGTAATTTTTACAGGATATGGTAAACATTGAGTCATAATAATATTCATATCAGTTTCCTCCCCCTCAATGTATCAAATATGGCGGATTTTTCCGAAATGGCGGCCACTTATTTAGAGCCTTTTTAATTTTTAATTTTTTTTCTTAATAATTAGAAATATTAAATGTTATTTGGTAAAATATAAGCAGAATACTTATATTTTACTAAAATTTACTGGTAAATAATGTTTAAGATAGGTAGAAATTCAAAAATTACCATTTACCACTAAGTTTGAAATATGGGGCCGTCTTTTTGGAAATTATTTCTATGTATCGCAAAATCTTGATTAATATACTATTTTATAGGTAATTTAATATATAAATACTTATGTTATGCCAAAATAAAATTTATTTATATGTAAAAACGTTAAAAATAAAAAGGATCTAAATAAGTGGCCGCCATTTTGGAAAAATCCGCCATATTTGATACATTGAGGGAGAGGAAACTGATATGAATATTATTATGACTTAATGTTTACCATATCCTGTAAAAATTACGAATTAATTATCATAATTTATTTATTTTAAACATAAGGTGGACGCCATTTTGGAAAATCCGCCATATTGGATAAATGACCTATCGTAAGAGACAAAAAACAGTTCCACATTATTTTTGCTACTAAATTTTAATAATTTACAGCAAAAGTTTTATTTTATTAACGAATTTTAGCATATTAGTAAAACACGATTGTCCGCCATTTTGAAAAATCCGCCATATTTGATACATTGAGGAAAGGAAATTGATATGAATATTATTATGACTTAATTCTTACCATATCCTGAAAAAATTACGAATTTATCATCATAATTTTTTTATTATAAACATTAGTGGACGCCATTTTGGAAAATCCGCCATATTGGATAAATGACAAATCGTAAGAGAAAAAAACAGTGTCCCATTGTTTTTGCTACTAAATTCTAATCATTTACTGCAAAATTTATAATTTTATTAACATTTTTTAGGAAGTTATAAGTTAAAAACGATTGTCCGCCATTTTGGAAAATCCGCCATATTGGCTAAAGGACGAGGTTAATTTTGGTATACGTTTCACCATCGTTTTCTACGGAAAATTTCCTATAAGAATCACCCATCAAACTTTCTTTTACAATTTGTTCCACCTCAACCCCTTTTTTGAGCTAACTTTCTTGGACTACAAGCACTAGTGGGAAATTTGATTTTGACTATTGAGATGTGCTATGATAATCCTGTTGATCTTGATTTCTTTGAAGCTTTTTTGATTCATGAAATTCTAATCCCTTAGTAAATGATTTTTCCAATGCACCCCCTTTCAGATAATTGGAAATAATTTTTTTTGCCTTTTTGCAGTATTCATATATCATGCTTATTTTTGTTCTAATACTTTAACGGTACGGCTTTTGTCAGACTGTGGGTGGGACGACGAAGGGATCCATTGTATCCTCGAAACAATTATTGATATTTAAATTTTTAAGTAACGTGCAAATAAAATTTCGTTGTCCTCTTTAGAATTTTTCAACAATAACTTGTTGAGTATTACTTAATATATTGATTGATGTTACAATGAAAATGAAAACCTTTTAATTCCTCTTGGATGGATGAGTAAGCTACTAGAGACACCGTAAATTTCACATAAAATATGTGTTTAAAATTATGAGGAAGTAAATCTTTCTAAATTTTAAAGAAACCTTATGTAATTGAAGGATACTACACAATATAGGGGAGAGCGGGGATGAATGGGACAAATTTCACATTTTTGCTAAAATTGAAAAAAATATACATTTTTCAATCCTGTAAAAAGTTTAAAACCAATAATTGAACTCTTGGTTACATTATAAATGCGTGTATTCCATCAATTACCCATTATTTAAACTCCGAGAAAAGTTTTTATGAACGCATGTATTTTGTCCCATTCATCCCCGTGGTGGGGATGGATGGGACACCGAGTGGGGATGAATGGGACAGTTAAAAGAAGTTAAAAAATTTACAAAATAACAAAGTTATTTAAATATAATGTTTAGCTTTTTAAAGGAACAACACAATTTTATTTTCCAAAAAAAAAATTAAAAAGGCATTCAAAAGGCAAAAAAACAGCCTACTTTTATTCGACTTTGTGACGAGTAAAATTAACACATAAACTGAAGCAAATCCTTTTGTTCTTTCAGCTCAGTGGTTGAAGCTGGTGTTATTTCTATTAATGCTACTTGCCTTTTATGGGTTTGTACTTTTAGGAGTGCAAATAGATAATTTTTGATGCTTGGACCTATCCCCCAAAGCCATTCCTCTCCTGCATTAACATTTTCCCTGCCATTTTGAAGGAATTTTTGATAAAAATAGAGCATAAAACCTAACTTGTTTGAATAATTGTTTAACCATAACATATTTGAGATGACAGTTGCAACTATTTGCTCATTAAGACTTTGCATATTCACACATGGGTTTGGAACATAAAACACAAGTTTAAACATAAATTTTTGCACACTATTTTAGTAAACTTTATCAGAAATTACTTAAATGAGTTGAATATAGCAAGCTATTGATGAAAGTTTTGGAAACAGGAAATGAAGTGATGATGGAACTGTCCCATTCATCCCCGTACCCACTTATTTTTTAAAAACTAAAATTAGACTAGAAAAAAATCCATGGATTTTCTTCATTTAAATTGGAAACTATACTAATATAAGTCCTCTTTCAACACACTGTAAAATTTAGAGCTTTAGTTAAATTATTTTTTAATAAATAATTATAGAAGTTAAACGATAAAAGTTACTTTTGGTATGGGAAAACACATTTAGTAGCCCTATTTATACAAAAATGGAAGCTGATGTCAATGAACACAATTTTTTGAATAGGCTAGGTATCACTATCTTATGGCTGAAATAACAAAAATTTAAAGTGAAGTTAAGGTATAAAAAATTGAGCTGTCCCGTTCATCCCCTGTCCCATTCCCCATCCCCGTTCTCCCCTAAATAGGATATATTTAAAGATATTAATGAAAGGTAATGAATGTAACATTTTATCCTTAAGTGGAAGTATTTAATATAAAAAGATGTTTTTCCTATCTATAACAGTTTTTTATACGTCTTTTAGAAGAGCAAACGAATGATGAAGTCTCATAATTTAATTTCTATTTATTTTACCGAGCAAATGACTTAAATTGAAAACTCTCATCAGAGGCTATGAATACTATCTCTAAGATGAGGTGAGGTCTATAAAAAACTATTTTCCCTGACGTTTAGCTAATAGCATTTTTAAGATCACTTTAAGAAAAAAGGATTCTGTTTTAATCATTAGTATTTTTCTAAAAAAAGGGTAAAAATTAAATTAGGCTGAACCAGTCATTTCTCAAATAAATTTCCAACAATAAGACGAATTTTTTGTGTTTTTTTTACTCTTCTTTGTCATTTATATGATTTGCAAGTGAATTTTACTACGTGAAACTACTTAAAAATCATTAGCCTGCTTGGAATTTTAACGAGAGGACGAAGCTTTAAAAACGTTATCGTTTCCAAACTTACGGTTTCTACTCATATTACTCTAGTTTGAATATCCCTCTCTTCCGCAGTAGTTAAAAGAATTCTCCTCTTTTGGGGTCAGTCACTGCGATTTTTATATTCGTTTCAGTGGAGGATTAGAGTTTTTTCGCGAGTTGTCAAGCCATTCTTTCTGTGCTTGAGCATTGCGTGTAAGTTGGTGTCATAGTGTTGCTATAGAGACACTACCGAACGCTCCAGAGCCCGAACTAGTTTCCATTCTCACAAACAACTCTGAAGAAGAAGACATTGAGATATAAGTTCAATACATCTGAAGAAGTCTAAAGGGATATTTTGATGTAGTAAGTACCAAAAGAAGTCTAGGGGCCGTTCAGATATTACGTAAGCATGTTTTTGGTCATTTTCCCCTTTCCCTCCCCCTTGTCAGCAAAGATAAGCAAATCCCAACCCCCCTCATAATTACGTAAGAAAACTGCCCGATCCCCATTGTTCTTTTCGTGAAAAATAAAAAATAAATAAATTAAATTTTGGTTGAATTTTGAAATTATATATGGAAGAAACAAGATATTTTTTGAAAATGCAGTGTTTTTAATTATATCTTTCGTAAGCATCACTCACACCCCCTCCCCCTTGTCAGTAAAAATAAGCAAAGAACAAACTCACCCCCCTTTAAGTACTTTCGGAGTATTTGAACAGTCCCCTACCTGGAGCATTTTTAATGTGACGCTTATTTTAAAGTTGTAAATCCTACAACGCAAAATTCTATAAAATTGTCGATGAGGATTAATTTAATTTTTCGCGCTCATTGTTAGTACAGGACGTTTTTAAGACTTTTTAACCTAAGAAAGGAAAATAGTGTCGTGTGATATCAATATAATTTAAACGATCCAGTAATTGAAAACATCAATTTACCCGAAACTGATCGGAACATTTCAAATTTACAATTTTCTCTAGAAAACTTCAGGATTGGAAGCCCCCCTCTCTCTAGAGGGCCATCCACAAATTGAATTATTCAATTTTTATGAGGGCTTTACATCCTTCCCTTACGTCCCAAAATGTCACATCTATCTTCTTTTGTAATAACGCATGCATGCGTGCACCGTAGAATGAAATAATCAAGTTTATATAGAATATAAACATCCCATTTTTCAAAAAATAAAATTTTCCGTAGAGGTAATATTTGTTTTGAGCATTTTTATAAACACTACGCAAGAAAACTTCCAGTGCAGTGTTTTGGTGGGTTTGTTAAAACACACAGTATGAAAATCATACCAAAATCTATATAAACTATTCCACTTTTGTTACCAGTTCATATGTTTGATATGAATTAATTTCATTGAAGAATAGTTTAGCCTTAAGAAACATTTGAATGTTTAAAAGTATGACTTTCGATATAAATTTTAAACCCATCAATTTAAGGATTAGATTCATAGATCTGTACAGTTTTCTTGAACATAATTTTTTATCAATTTCAATTTGTTTTATATCACTGTAATTTCCTACTGTTATCAACCTAAGTTTGAATGATGGTAAAATACTTATATTAAATAGTATATAAAATATAACATTTAATGTTGTAGATCAAAATAAGTATTGCTCCTTTTTTTGTGAAAGCAGATTAATACTATTTAACATTTATTACCATACGTATGAAGAGAAAAGCAATACCATTAGGAAATACAGATATATTAATGCAGGCGAATTAGATAATTACGACAAAGAATGACAAAGTCAAGCAAAAAATATTTACAAATGTATTTCTCAAAAACATTTTACTGGATCTTCCCAAATTACGATACAAATTAAATTTTAGTTTGTCATCTTACTTCCTGGATTGAAACTATTAGAAAAACCTTCTTTCATTCTTGTAGAAACAAAAAAATATATACCTACAGTTTTGTTTCCATAAACCACATCATTATATAGGATTTCTTAATTATAATCGAATTTTTATTTACGTTTTTAACTATATAAAGTAAGAAATAAGAATTATTAACTACCAAATATTAAATTAACTATTCAACTATAAAACATATCTATAATAATAAAAGAGCTTTACCATTCATCGATCGATCGATCGATTCATTCACCTATCAACGCACAGCAAAATCTACCGGGGCTAAAGACTCGAAACTTGGTGTGGTGAAAGACATTATGGTGTAAGCGCGCACTAAGAAGGGATTTTTCGAAATTCCTTTTTTCTGACCCACAGGGGTGCTTGGAGTGATTTCTACGTTTTTGAACCTAGCTCCGTCCCAAATGACCCCAGATCTTTGTAATTTAACATTAAGGTACCTAGATACAATATCTAGAAAGGCATTTTTCAAATTTTCGATATTCGAGTTTTAAGGGGTCTAAAAAATTCAAAAACCTGTTTTTGCTGAGCATAAACAAAGTTTTACATTTTCGAATAAAAATATACTAATAATTTGATATTTCGAAGCGACCTGTTAGTAATAGATTCTTAATAATATTTCAAAGAAAGTAATTTCTGGATTTTTCGATATTCCATTCTAGAGGGGTTGGACGGGGGTTTGAATATTTACTCCCGTTTTTAGTTTTTGCATTCTAGCACCCACATTATTAATGCGATTGGTATGAAATTTTAGCATGTTGTTCCTCACACAATCGGGAAGGTTAATTTTTAAAATCAAAGCATTCCAAGCAGTCTTTTTTGGACCTTTTCTAAATTCTTTTGCGTAGCTTCAATGTTAAACTGATAACGGTTATTGCTCCATCCAAGTGACGCAAAACCACTATTGTTGGAAATATTTATTTAAAAATATTTTATAGCGAGTAGAATTTAAAAAAAAATATGATAAAGAAATAATTTGTGATAAAATAAATTTTTTGCAATAACCAAAAAATATTTAACCGAAAATTTTTAAATTTTTTTTACAAGTAATAAAATTTAAATAACAATAGTATTTCATCAGAAGCCTTTTAGATGGTTGGTGTCAATGAGGAAGTTGCATGATTTTTTTATATTTTTTTAATCGATTCCTCTTGCAAAAATAAGCAACTACCCAAAATTTGAGGCCGATCGAGAAATTTTTTGATTGCCAAAAAATTAACAAAAATCCCCTTTTTAAAAGCACGCGAAAATGCCAAGAGTTTGGATGTGACGTCATCTTATATTAAACATTGTTGTAAAGCAATGGAGTTGATGGTATCATTGTTGACGTCATCTTATAGTTTAAACAATAAACGTTTTCAGTCACGTGTTTTTTTCTCGACTTTTAAATTAAAATATTAAATTACCTGTACATTTTTTGGAAAAACTGACTAGATATTTCATTTAACCATACAAAAAACCATACGGAACACTTGTTTGGTTTTGAAAATCGGACACATGCAACTTCCTTTTTCAAATGATGCTTACATTTGTTTTATGTTTGAAGGCGATTTCTTTTAGCGAATGAGTTGGTAATAAATCAACAAAGGGGGGTTCAGGGGGTCTCCCCCTGACCTTTTTAAATTTAATTAAAATAAAACCGGTTATTAACACTTTAATTCCCGAAGTTTCTTTAGGTTTTATTTACATCTTAGGGAAGTGTATTTATTTTTTATTTGCTTTGAATTTTATGAAAACAGGGATGAAGGGAAAAATAAGCATTAAGTCAACAGAAATTGCTGTTCAATAACAGACCTCTACCTTTATTTTGAAGCGAAGGTGGAAGATTTTGCCACAACTATGCATTACGAATTGGAGAAATAGATGGAGGATATTGTGAAGGGAATAAAGATATAGCACCTTGAAATAAGGGGGCTAAGAGGGTCTCCTTCCACTTTTTTATAATTTGAAAATATCACTCTTAAAAATGAGGATTTCACACATTAATTCTTAACAGGTGGTGTTTTTAAAGTTTTTTATGTCTTAAAGAAGTAAAGCATAAAAGAAGAATTCTAGCGGGAAGCCAGTTGACCCTATTGCCCCTAAATGACGCTCAGGAAAGGAATATAGGGAAGATAATGATTCTTATTTATTTTATCACCTAGATTGAAAATCCTTTTTTTCCCGAGCAACGGCGGGTATATCAGCTAGTCATTAATAAATCTAAAGTTTCCTACTTTAAAATTTATAATAACCAGATTATAATTGAGTAAATAAAGCAACAAAACTATCTCCAACCCATTGTAATGAATAGTTTATTTCAGTGTGGTCCAACCTTTAGCTACCCGAGTGCCAATTAAACTTTTTAAAGGGAGACCGAGTGCCAGAGACAGTAAAATTACACTTCACTATTTTAAAACAGGTAAATCAAACTTATATTCCAACACTGCAGCAAATTGACTGGAAGTCATAGCATCCTTTTTTGTATTCAAGGGAATTATTTTGTGCTACAATTCAAACCCTATTTCAATAGATTTTCACATTCATAACATTAAAATTTAAAACAATTTTTTTTTCAAATTGTTGTTTAAAGGAAAATTTGGATATTAACGAAGAGAAAACCGTTATTAGAAAATAGACCATTCACAACGTTTTTAAAATGAAAGAGCAAGAATGTTAAAGGTTTTAGTGTTTTACAGGAAATAGGGTTATTTCTAAATAAGTTCACATCCAAAAAAAATTTATTTTGCTCTAGAGATATTTTAAGAACTTTTTAACTATCAAAATTGAATTCTAAATATATTGCCTCAACTACAATCCTGTAGAGAAGTTTCTAAAATTACACTTGTAGATTAAATGTTAAATACAATTCATAGCTTCTACTGATTTGATAATTTCTTTCACTATTGCCCCTACTGGATCTTCTATTAATGTACTTTTAATAACCCTTTTGAATTCAAGCACAATTCAAAAATATAGTTCAAGGGGGTTCAGGGGATCTCCCCTGAAATTTTTTTGAAAATTCAACTGATAAAAGCGAGGTTTTAACACATTTCTGAAGTAAAACTGAAAAGTGAAATACCTTCCTATTCAATATGATTAGGACATATTTTCTCATTTCAATAATTTTCAGCAACCGATAACATTTCTAACTGTGCGCCAGCTTTTTGTTTATCGATTATTAATTTTTATTTTTAAGAACAAAAACTTTTACGAACACAAACCAGTAAACTATGTAACAAGAGGAACTAAAGGTAATTACTTAACTCCTAAATCTTATAAAGAAATATTACATAAATCGCTTGTATTTTTAGGTCCATATTTATTCAATAAATTAAATGAAGCTACCAAACTCACAAATAATTACGCAGATTTTAAAACAAATATCATCAAATTCATAAAAGCACAAGACATTGAAAATATTTTAACAATACCTAAATAAATCCAATAGCGTTGTCAATAATCATAGGAATACTAATTTTTGATATCATGAACGAGCTATAGCTCTTATGATATCACACTTTTAAAAAATATTTTTCTTTTAATTATTTATTATTTGGAATTTATTTGTTTTTATTGTTCTGTTTTTTTTCTTTCTCTGTGTTTGTGTTGTTCTATTAAATTGTAATGTAAAACTATAATTATAATTTGTAATAAATTGAATTGATTGATTGATTACATTTTGTGGCCGAGTGCCACGAAAATATCTTCCAGTGCCACTTGTGGCCCGCGTGCCCCGGGTTGGACCACACTGGTTTATTTTATGATCCAAAGTTTTGAAAGGCAGATCATAATAAGAGTTTTTATGTTTTTACATTTTTTCGTCCTGAGTTAACTAGATTTATACACATGATGTTTTTCAGTTGAAATTAATTTTTTCTTTTATATTTGCTTGCCTTTCAATATTTGTAATAAACACGACTTTGTAGATTAAAGAGTATTTCCACGAAGATGGTTAAATGGAAGGGAGATTCTTAGAATCAGAGAAAAAGCTAATTAATTGTGTGTTTTAAGACTCTTTCGGTTCCATTAAAGATTAAAGTATATTCTCTTTTTTAATAAGTCCGAGAATATGGAAATTTGAATCATCATATTTAATTTTATACAAAACACTTGGAAATAAATTTTAGAATCTTACTTTTTTACAGTACAAATTTCGTAAACAAAGTTTTTATCGGAGATAGTTTTAATGTAAAAATATAAAGATTTTAAAATTTTGAAAAATATTAAAACCCGAGGGTTCTTTATAATTTGTAACAACTGCCATCAAAAGTGACTGAGAATGTAAAAATCATGTTAAAATTACTATAACTCATATAAAATTAGTGAACTTTTTTTCGAATTCAGAAATATAAGGTTGTTATTATCTTCAGTTTTAAAAACTGTCTAATCTCAACTTTATTTATAAATCTAACAAAATTGGATAGTTAAGCTATCATTTTTAGTGTAAAAGATAAAAAGTTCAAACAAACACATTTTTAAAAGAAAATATACCCAACTAAAACAAATGCGTTGTTCTGAATATCAACAAACTTAGAATTAATCTACATATCAGTTTTAAACTTAATAGGTATTTTGCATTAAGTATGTTTTTGGTCACTTTTTACCCTTCTTCCATTGTCAGCAAAAATATAATGTTATATTGCTAAGATTAACAATATCTACCCTTTTTAAGATCTTCCACCTATGGATATCGCCCAAAGAATCCTAACAAACCAAATCTACATCTAAAGCAGAGTGCTGCACCCAGCTAATCTCCCCCAAAATGGGCATGGACACATCCAAAGACATCAACCCCAACGCTTCAAAGGGATACATCCTCGAGAAGTTCACCCGCCACAAGAACGGCGCCAACTGCATGGCCATGGTCCCCCAGAAGTACCTCATGGCCACGGGGGGCGAGGACAGGAGCGTGGTGCTCTGGCGCATCAACACCACCCCCACCCAGTGCAAGGCAACCCTCAAAGGACATTCGGACTACGTGTCCTGCTTGGCTTTCCACGACAAGTACGTCTTGAGTGGATCGGCGGACACCACCATAAGGAAGTGGTGTTTGTCGACTCACGAGTGTCTGTTCGTGTACGAGGGGCATTCGGAGAGGATCAACAAGATCGTCGTGGCCGGAGAGTTCGTGTTCTCGGCGTCGGTGGACCACACTGCGAGGGCCTGGACTCTGGTCACTCTTCAGAAGTATGCGGCTGAGGTGGATGTTTGTCTGAGGAAGTTCGAGGTAATTGTTTCGCTAATTTTGCTCTTCGTAACACACTCGAAGATACCATCAAGCAGTGCAAAAGTTTTAGATTCGTGCAATTTTTTTTCGTGTATGGTCAAATTTCGTTTACTTCTAGTGAGGACTCGACCGATGCATCGGCTTCGATTGTTTGAAAAAATAGCCATCGGCGGCCGATGTAAAAGTTTGAAAAAATCGGCCCATTGGCTTAAAAAAACATCTAGATGCCGATTTTTGGCCGATGCTTTTTGCAGACAAACAACAACATATAAAAAAATAACGCTAAGACGAAAATTAGCTAGATTTTCTTACATCACCACATTTTTAGTTTTAAGTTGAAATTTCTCCTCATGGATAGGATCGGACTGGCCATACGGGCATTTGGGCAAATGCTTTTATTATATTATTATTTAGGTCATTCTCAAGTGAAAGCCGTTGAAAACTAAACTGGTTTACTGGTTTTACCCCTTTACCCCCTGTTTTTTTCGTTAGATTCACTCGACTAAATTGGTTTAATGCAATTTTTACATTGGCCATCGACATCGGCAATCGGCCTCTAAAGACCCATCGGCCATCGGCTTGCCGATGGAAATTTTCGAACAATCGGCATTGGCCCATCGGCCAAAAAAGTGCCATCTGTCGAGTGCCACATTATTTTGGTATGAACAGTGCTACAAGGGATATGTATTTGTACTCGAGAATCTAAGAAATTCAGTCTATCTTTCTTTTCATTTATTAATTAATTATACAGGGTGTTTCAAAATTGCGTTGCACGGCTTTTATTCGGAACCAACGCCTCCTAGGGTCATGGAAGTAAGGTCTACCCCTAGTTAAGTGAGCCTGGAGAATCCATTCAGATGACTTACAGCTCCCCTAGCGGCGAAATTAAAAAGTTAAAAAAATTAATTTAAAAACTAAAGGAGATAGAGCAAAAACCTCAGTAAGAACGTTGCCAACGTCATGAAGAACTCATTGAAAAAAAATTCATGAAAATATCTTGAATATTCGCCGAGATATTAGCAAGTGAAAATTGCACTTTTTCAGGGGTCAAAAAAGAAAAAGTTCGCATATTTGCAAATTTTTTTGATTTTTTGATTAAATTTTGTATTCATTCAACTTAAAAAAACACAAAACTACACATAACAATAACACTGAAAATTTTGCAAATATGTGAACTTTTTCTTTTTTGACCCCTGAAAAAGTGCAATTTTCACATGCTAATATCTCCGCGAATATTCAAGATATTTTGATCAAATTTTTTTCAGTGAGTTCTTCTTGACGGACGTTGGCAACAATACTCTTACTGAAGTTTTTACTCTATCTCCTTTAGTTTTTAAAGTAATTTTTTTAACTTTTTAATTTCGCCGATAGGGGCGCTGTAAGTCATCTCAATGGATTTTCCAGGCTCACTTACCTAGGGGTAGACCTTACTTCCATGACCCTAGGAGGCGTTGGTTCCGAATAAAACCAGTGCAACGCAATTTTGAAACACCCTGTATAGTCACCTATACTGGGACTACTGACATCACATTAAGTATTGTCATTTTATTATACAGGGTGTCCCACGAGAAGTGGCCCAACCCTTTAACTTTTGAACCCCTACAGTTATAGTCATGAAAGTGGGGTCTAGGTATAGTAAAGTGACCATGCCCTATCCGATGAGATAACTTTCAACGCCCTCTAGCGGAAAATTTAGAAGTTATAATTTTTATTTTAAAAACTGTGTGAGGTATGTGAAAAAAGTCAATGACTAAGTTGTAGAGCATCATCGATTTAGTAGGAAAAGACACCTTAAGCAGAAAAATATCTTGAATAAAATCCCTAAAACGCACGCTCAAATAGGTTGAATTTACGTAGATTTTACGTCTTAAAACGCTCCTCATGAGGCGAAAATGAGAAATTTTCAATTTAATGAACTAAGAATGCTTTTAGTCATTTACTTAAATCATAAAAATAAAAATTTCTCATTTTCACCTCGTGAGGGGCGTCTTAAGACGTAAAAACTACGTGAATTCAACCTAATTGAGCTTGCGTTTTAGGGGTTTTATTCAAGATATTTTTCTGCTTAAGGTGTCTTTTCCTACTAAATCGATGATGCTTTACAACTTAGTCATTGACTTTTTTCACATACTTAACACAGTTTTTAAAATAAAAATTATAACTCCTAAATTTTCCGCTAGAGGGCGTTGAAAGTTATCTCATCGGATAGGGCATGGTCACTTTACTATACCTAGACCCCACTTTCATGACTATAACTGTAGGGGTTCAAAAGTTAAAGGGTTGGGCCACTTCTCGTGGGACACCCTGTATATTGATAAGAGAACGCAGTGGCTATCCTTATGACTACCACCTCTTACCTCATTTCAATTTTCAAGCACTAAGTAATTATCATCCTGGTATGATTTGGGTTCTTCGATTTTATACTACCGCATTCGTGGACATCATTTATCAACGTTCATGACAACTGATGAAAGCTTAAGTTAGATTATCGAGGTTGTGCATTTATTTCCCTGTAAAGTTACATTTAAAAGATCCTGGAATGGTCTTGTCACTTGGTTCTAAATTTACGAGCCAACAAATCAAATTTTTTCTGATCATTACGGTTATGTTCCTTTAGGATTTAAATTTCAATGACTCAAAGCTTAAATGACCATTCGCGTCTAAGTGCTTATTTAACAATACTTACTATTCTAGTTTTTCTTCCATTTTTTCGGTTTCCAGCCAGTTTTATGCGGACAGTCTCGTGTATTTCTATGAGGATTACACCTTTTTTTCTGCTTTCCGATTATTCTGGGGTCAGACGAATCTTGTAGATTTACCCTTCACTTTTTTTGCTCTCCGTCAAAATTTACATTTTAAGGCCTCTGCACGGATAATAGGCACGGTTTAAACAGGTCGTGCGTTTCAAACTAAATCAAGAGAAACTCCATCAAGCAGTGATAATGACAACGCATGAAGGAGCATAGAAAATGAAACCAGCTGAAACAAAAACCTAAGCAACCAGATCATCCCGAAAAAAGGAAAAAAAATACTCAACTACACCTAATTGAGAACACTAATTTTAACGACTTCTATACCTACATTGTTTATCAGGATTTTGCCCATCTCTTCCAACTGATAAATCACACACAGTTACATCAGGTCCCTCATCTATCTTGCCTGGATTTTATAGAAATCTTTTCAACTACTATAATAATATTTAGAAAATTATTTTTTATATATTCCAACCAGGCAAATGAAAGTTACCTTCACGATACTACAGTAGAGCCCCGATTATCCGCGGAATTGGGTGGCAAGGGTACCGCTAATAACCCGAAAAAAGACTAAAAATGAAGAAAAAACACGAAAAAAATATTTCAGCATAAAAACTATGTTTTATTGTACAAAAAACATGATGTATGTAAAACTTTTAAAATATGTACAGTACAACAGAAACCTTTGCTCTACATCTAAAATCTCTCTAATCTCATCTAAAATTTGCTCTCATCATTAAAATTTTTTTTCGTGACACTCGCGATCCGCTCGCGTATAATCTGGGATTTACTGTATATTTATTAAGCCGCGTTTACACCAAAGTTTTCCACTAAGTTTTCCACAAGTTCCGGCAATTTGTCGCTTTTTTTATAAAATACAGCAACCTTTTCTGTCTTCCACTTGTGGAAAGGCAAGTTTTCCACTAAATTTTAGTTTCCCGCGGATTTTCGGTAAAGATCAAAGAAAGTTGACAGCTAAAAGTGGAAGATTTGTTGATGCGCGCTTTGCGCTAGCAACTTGTTGCTGCAACTTAACCCTCCGTCGGTCACAATATTAAACTGACGCGTTCGGTCACAATGTGCCAAAACGCACAATTGAAAGAATCGCGATTTTCCACCCCTTAATTTCAATAATGGAGTCTTAAAAACGATAATAGGTATTCATAGAATTATTCAGACATAAAAAAGTCTGATATTTGTTTTAAATAATTAAGAAATGAATTAAAAATAGCTTAAAAGTATCATTAAATCATCGGGATAGGTAATTTAATATCTAAGTATCTTAGTCAAAAATTATACTTAATGATGTGAAACCTGAGGGATATTAATTCTAAATTATTGTTTTTGAACTCATATCCAGGTAATAACCATTCACAAACACAAATATCACTGGTAATACTTGCAGGTCCTAGGCTAGGCATATTGACCGCTGACAGTCCTTGTAGCTATTGTAAAATAACCCCAAACTATGTATATTATTTTTAGCTATAAACTGTAAACCTACAGGTAGTAGCCGTATAATTGCATATTGTACAACTTCGTCTATTGCTAGAATAAGGTACGATTTTGTAGGTGTATCTTCAACCGCAAAAAACCAAAGATTTTTGAAAAATTACATGCACATTAGTGAAAATGTAATAATATATACGTGTAAACATTCATAAAATAAATAAATAAGCATCAGGGATTCCAAAAAATAACATTACGTAAGGAGTTGAAACACTTTCTGGCGCAATGTGTCAAATAGTGAAATTATGGTGAAAACAAAAATAAACAAAGCGCGCGAATTTTATGAATTAGTTGGCGTCTTACATCCGGTAAAGATAGGAACCTACCAGGAATTTCAGACTTTTATCCCCAAAAATAACGGAAAGCCGAACGAAAATGTATGCGATGTGTGAAAAAGTACAGTTGCGGACCGACGGAGGGTTAACCGGTAAAAAATTGATACCTTCAGTTTTTCAAAGGTTTTCACTTGCGAATGACCTAACTAAAAAACTAAACCATCGGCGCAACAGCCCTAGTGGGCCAAGGCCTACAATGCCCATCTTCGTTTTCGAGACCGTGGGGCCTGGGGTGCTAGGCAAATGTCCCGAGGTGGTCAGCACAACGCGAGACCCCCAGTGTTTAGTTCCCAAGCATGCTTGGTCCTCAGTTTATCGACCCACTGAAGGGATGAAAGGCTGAGTGGACCCTGCCCAACCCGGGATTTGAACCCCGGACCTGTGGCGTGGAAGCGCGATGCACTACCAATGCACTACGAATGACCTAAATAATAACATAATAAAAATCGGAAAAAATCGGTTCGCCGGAAGTTAAATTTTTTTTTTATTTTTAAAAATGGCCGAAAAAAATTCAAAAAATCGAATTATAGTAATCGAGACTTATTATACATGTTTATAGGCTATTTTTCAGTGCTGAATACGAATATACCATTTAAATTTAAAAAAAATTAAAATTTCAATTTTTAAAAATTGATTCAAAATTTGGAAAGTCGAAGAAATTAAAACATTGCTCCAAACAACAATATAATTGCAAAAGAAGTAGTTTAAACGGTTTATAATTAGAAATGACTTAAATAATAACATACTTATAAATGGAAGAAAATCGGCCAGTAAAAAAAGTTAATTTTTTTTTCATTTTAAATTTTTTTGGCCTCAAAAATCGACCTTTTTAAAAATTCTCGTTAAAAACGTTTGAAGCATTTACTAAGGTCATTTTTCCATGGATGTTGTAGGTATTTACCTCTTTAATCTAAAAAAACCACAACTAGTGATTAAATCATTAGTTAATTAAATAATTTATAAAAATTAACGTTGCAAATACAGTGTTAATCTTTCAATCAAGTAATACAGAATATATTTAGACACTATTTGATAATAAATCATTTTAAAAATAATTAAATTGAAAAAATACAAAATAGCTTTTAAAAAATTTAAATTAATTTGAAAATTTTAAATTTTGTAGTATATGCATGTGATACATGTCTCTAGGCTATATTTTAGTGCTGTTTACGAATATAAAGACAACTTTTCAATAAAATTTAAATTAACTGTGGAAAAATTGAAGCATAAAAAACAGAATTATTGAGAAAAGGGCTTCAATTTTTCCACACTTATACTAAATTTTACTAAATAGTTGGCGTGATATTCTTAAACAGCACTAAAATATAGCCTAGATACATGTATTACATGCATATATTACAAAATTTTAAATTTAAAAACTTAAAACTTTTAAATTAATTTAAAGATATTTTGTAAATTAATTTAGAGGTATTTTAAATTAATTTAAAGATAACATATATTAAGATATTTTGTGATTTTTCCATTTAATAATTTTTAAAATGATTTATTATAAAATAGGGTCTAAATATGTTCTGTATTACTTGATTGACAGATTTTACCTGTATTTTCAACGTTAATTTTTATAAATTAATTAATTAACTAATTATTTAATCACTAGTTGGGGTTTTTTTAGGTTATAGAGGTAAATACCTACAACATCCATGGAAAAATGACCTTGGTAAATGCTTCAAACGCGTTTAACAAGAATTTTTAAAAAGGTCGATTTTTGAGGCCAAAAAAATTTAAAATTTGTAAAAAATTTAATTTTTTTACTGTCCGATTTTCTTCCATTTATAGTATGTTATTATTTAAGTCATTTCTAATTGAAAACCGTTTAAATTACTTATTTTGCAATTATTTTGTGGTTTTGAGCGATGTTTTAATTTTTTCAACTTTCCAAATTTTGAATTAATTTTTAAAAATTTAAATTTAAATTTTTTAAAATTTAAATGGTATATTCGTATTCAGCACTGAAAAATAGCCTATAAACCTGTATAATAAGTCTCGACTACTATAATTCGATTTTTTTAATTTTTTTTCGACCATTTTTTAAAAATTAAAAAAAATTAAACTTCCGGCGAACCGATTTTGTCCGATTTTTAGTATGTTATTATTTAGGTCATTCGTAAGTTAAAACCGTTGAAAAACTAAAGGCGTCAATTTTTTACCGGTTAAGTTGCAGCATCAAGTTGCTAGTTTCCCGCACTCCGCGGAAAACTAAAATTTAGTGGAAAACTTGTCTCTCCACAAGTGGAAGACAGAAAAAGTTGCTGTATTTTGTAAAAAAAGCAACAAATTGCCGCAACTTGTGGAAAACTTTGGTGTAAACGCGGTTTGAGAAGAGCAACTTTTAGTTTTCCACAAACAATGTTTTCAACAAAAGTTGACAACTTTAAGTTGTCAACTTAGGTGTAAACGCGGCTTTAATATAATGCTTTATTTCCTCTGTTTTATAGTAAAATTTCTCTAAAAAGAAAATATAGATTAAATATCACTAAAAACATTAAAGGAGATAAACCTACTTTTCAATTAATTCACAGTACTTTTAAAACATCCTATTTTATTCACTATGAACAATAACTACTAACTCTAGTCAATATTGAGCCAGGAATCCTTCTAACACACCCCAAACAAAAGTGCGGAACTCTATTTTTCGAACATAATTTGTAGTCACGAGATCAATTAGGTGCTTCTAATTACACCCAATGAATCAGATTCCAATCTTTATTGTCTAAAAGATCCATTGACTTCCGATTAGATGAAGCGTACCGTAGGTTTTTTTTTTATCTTTGTTTTACACGCGCTTTAGAGCACCATATCAGGACACACATGAATTAGGCTTTAACACGATGATACAATCCCATTCATTAGTATTATGATTTAAATTATAATGATATCGATTATTGATCGTTGATTAAAAGAGGGAGTAACCTGTTGTTTTAGATACAAGGTGTAATAATTCATTTTTCTTAATGTCTAGCTCACGCAAACCCACCCATTTAACGGTTATCTATCTTAATTGCGTCAAGTATGCCATAACTTATAATTCCTTCCCTTATAGTTTATACGTTAGGGTATATCCAATCATTGTTTTCGTAGAAATAATTTAAATAAGTTTACATTTTTTAATATTAATTTAACAAACCTTAAAGTCTGATTGTTTTCAAAGTATTCTATAATGATTTTATGAGGTATAACACAAATTTTAAGTTTATACACTCAAGTAATAACTTATTAACTCATAAATAACACAAATTT
This sequence comes from Tetragnatha versicolor, assembly GCA_024610705.1. Taxonomy (NCBI): domain Eukaryota; kingdom Metazoa; phylum Arthropoda; class Arachnida; order Araneae; family Tetragnathidae; genus Tetragnatha; species Tetragnatha versicolor. The sequence goes on from JANDEH010000004.1 coordinate 2,460,296, forward strand.
AATGTGTCAATTCTAAGTATAACACAATATTTGTAGTTTCTTTGCAGTTTAAAGCTTTTTAAACGCTTTTAATTAAATTATTACGTTAACAGTTTCTATGAGAAACAATGAATAAAAAAACTTAAGGATATATTTTTGATTTGATGTTTTTTTAAATAAAAGTAATAATTGAAAAATAAAGTATTTAATTACTAAATAAATGATGAATACATAAGCCTCTGTGAAATAAAACAAACTATAAAAAAAAGATATTTTACTCTTACAATTTTTCTATCCCTCAAAACAAAATTTTTTGTTGGATATATCGTAAACTAACCATTTTCGTTGAAAGGTTTGATATTATTTCAAACTAGATCCAATCAAATTTATGAGTTCTTTAAGACTGTTCTAAACGTATACCCTCTGATAACCCCACATTTCTCAATTTCAGGGCCACTCTAAAGCAGTTTATCCCTTAGTATTTATACCATCAGATGAAAGTAATTTGGATGGAAGTCACATCCACGAGAATGATGTTTTCATCACCGGCTCTTCAGATAAGACAGCGAAGATATGGTCTTTCAAAACTGGAAGAGTGTTACACGTTTGTATATCGGCATTTCCTCCTTCGTTTACTTTCAGTTTTTGCGACCATGATGCCACTAATAACAAGTTACTTGTTCCTTTGTTGACTATGTTTTAATGACAAATTGAATTGAATCCTTTCCATTCATAAGAATCGAATCATCAATGAATGACTTCCCGTGAGGTGTTGTCAGTGTGTGCATTAATTAATACGATGTTGGGGAAAAGAACCAGTTTTTATCTGGAAGTGATAGTAGGTATTTTACTACCTGAATGCTATCAGTGAAATAAATTTGAGGCTAGGCGTGACGGTATTTTTATTAGATTATACAAATCTTTAGTGTTGGTTAGGTTTAGGATACTTTAAATTAAGACGTTAGGAGTTTGTTAAAAAATATTCTAAGAATTAGGGAAATATTTAAGTATATTTTACTTAAGCCAATTTTACTTACACTTTTTAAAACATCTTATGCTTGGGGAGTATAACTGAAAAAATTGAGGAAATTCCACTCCGTTAAAATGACATGATAATATTTTTTCAGAGAAATATGTTTTTTAAACTATATTCACTAATTTAAAACTTTTACTGAGAAAAATGTGAAGTATTTTAATTTTATTTTGAATTATTTAATATTATATTTGGGAAACACCATTTAAGAAACTATTATCATTCATTCTTATCTGTGTTAGAATGTCTTGAAAACAAGAATAATAAGCAGATATTAAATGACGACTCTCAGAATTGAGTTGAAAAGTCTACTTCTCAATCTTGACTATTTTGACTTATAATTTGTTATGATTATGGAATTTCTCGTCATAAAGAATATTGGAAATGTTTTTTGTTTTGTTCTATTTAATTTATTTATATTTGTAGGCGTTTTAAAATGTTCCTTGGATTGAAATAGAATAAAGAAACTTCCTTCCAGTCTCAATAATTGCAGAAATTTTTTATACAAAGCACTATTCATTTAAGAAGATAATCCCAAACCAGACATTCCTTTTTAACCAAATGTTTCTTAGAACTCTATTAAAATTGAAAGCCCTGATAATTTATTAATTTTAATGTAGTAATTAAGGCTTCAATATCTTAATACCATTAACCGTTTTAATCACTGTAATTTTTAGTACCGCTGTTTAGGAGCGTATATAAATGAATAAAATAATACTGAAACTGTCAATTGAAAACCCGTGATCTGAAAAATGCCATTTTGCATGACAAGCGCATTTCAAACAAACGCAAGGAAATCATTAAGGTAAATATCCCGAAAGTAAAAGGAATAAAGATTTTAAAACGAATGTTTCACTTTAAAAAAAACTGATCATCTTTCACCTATTTTTGATATTTCTCACTCACTTAACACGAAGCATCATTTAGACAGCAATGTTACGCATTGTTATGAATATCGTATCCATATAAGGAATAAGATTTCTATATGTTAAATTTTATCACAAACGTGTTCTTAACTAAAGTGTAAAAAATTCTAAACATCAATTTTTATAAACTTTTTAGTCGGATTAATTTTATGTGAAATTAAAATAATCTGCTTCAAATTGCAATTTTAATATATTTCTCAATTGTATTTGTTTTGACAAGGTGAAGTACTTCTGTTAATATTAAACAAAACCCTTATCTATATATATAAAAATCAATGTCTGTCTGTATGTATGTATGTCTGTCTGTATGTATGTCCTTTATAGTTTTAAACTTTTCGAACCTACATTAACTATTAAACTATACCACGTTGATCTACTCGCTCCAAGGAATGTTTCTGAATAAAAATAATTTAAAATCGAAGCATCCTAACAACTTTTTTGGCCCATTTTATGCTTGAAAACCCATATTTCATGCCTAACTTCATGGCAAAACCACATTGTTGTAAATATATTAAGAGAAGATGTAACTTTAATTGTTGTAGGCATGAAATCGATTGTTGCAGATTGAAATCGATTGTTGGAGTTAAAAATCCATTGTTGTAGCATAAACATAAAAAGTGGCTCCTTTAATTAACTATTTCCACATTTGGACTGGCGAAGCCCATCTGTAACACACCAAATAATTTTTTTTTAAAAATGGACTGGTGAAGCCCATCTGTAACACACCAGAATAATTTTCTTTAAAAATGGACTGGCGAAGCCCATCTGTAACCCACCAGGTGATATTTATTAAAAAACTGAAACCCGGGCGAAGCCCGGGTCTAGCGCGTCAGCGCTAGTCTATATATATATAAAAATCAATGTTTGTATGTATGTCTGTCTGTATGTATGTCCTTTATAGTTTTAAACTTTTCGAACCTACATTAACTATTAAACTATACCACGTTGATCTACTCGCTCCAAGGAAGGTTTCTGAAGAATAATAATTTAAAATCGATGCATCCAAATAACTTTTTTGGTCAATTTTATGCTCAAAAACTCATATTTCGTGCCTAACTTCATGGAAAACCCCCATTGTTGTAAATATCATAAGAGAAGATGTTACTTTAATTGTTGTAGGCATATTCTCGATTGTTGCAGTTTAAAATCCATTGTTGTAACATAAACATAAAAGTGGCTCCTTTATTTAACTATTTCCACATTTGGGACTGGCGAAGCCCGTCTCTAACACACCAGAAGAATTTTTTTAAATGGACTGGCGAAGCCCATCTGTAACACACCAGAATAATCGGCGCAAGTTTAGAACTGCTGATGCGCCAAGTTTTTAGCGATAAAAATCAATATATAGTAACCCCAACTAATGTTAAATGAATTATGTGGCTTCTAAATATGGCGCCAAATAGCCAAAATTCGCCAACCATCAGCAGTTCTAAACTTGCGCCGAATAATCTTCTTTAAAATGGACTGGCGAAGCCCATCTGTAACGCACCAGATGATATTTATAAAAAAAATAAAACCCGGGTGAAGCCCGGGTCTAGCGCGTCAGCGCTACTGCGCCCGGGCAAAGCCGGGTCTAGCGCTTTAGCGCTAGTCTATATATATAAAAATGAATGTCTGTATGTATGTCTGTCTGTATGTATGTCCTTTATAGTTTTAAACTTTTCGAACCTACATTAACTTTTAAACTATACCACGTTGATCTACTCGCTCCCCAAGGAAGGTTTCTGAAGAATAATAATTTAAAATCGATGCATCCTAATAACTTTTTTGGTCAATTTTATGCTCAAAAACCCATATTTCGTGCCTAACTTCGTGGAAAACGCCCGGGTCTAGCGCGTCAGCGCTAGTTGAATATAAAAAAGTAGTTATTTTATTATTATGATCTAAATTACAAAATTAATTAAATTTTCGAAAATCGTAAAATTAATGTAATTCAGTAGAATAAAAAGTATAATTAACTATTAAATATGAAATCGGAATCAGCAGATTATTTCACCAAACCACCTTATATCAGCTTTGGGGAAACTTTAAACGCAACACACAATATGATTAAACTATAAGTACCTATATTTTTTAAGTTTACTAATTTCCTACGAAGGAAAAATATTTTTAATGGACTTTCCTTGCTTTACTTTGTATTAGTACTATTTTTAACTTATTTTATTTTAATAATATTTGATAAACTTTCAAAATTATTTAATTAATGTTATCTTGTTTTTTTTAATAAATAGTTTATATTTAGTATGAGTTTTAGATATCAGTAGTAATCGGGAGGCAAGAGTCCTTCAAAATTTATTCCTATAATTCAAAATAAACTTTTAATTAAAACAAAAATTTAATCATATGAATTATGAACACAATATCCTGTCTAACCTCTAGTCTAAAAGAATAGACATGTTAAATACTAAATTTAAACTGCGCAGAAAGATTCCTTGCATGGAATACATTTGTGATTTGTGATGGGGTGGCTGCAAGAGCCTGAGCACCGCGACCATTGGTCTACTGTACTATATGGAATACATGAAAATTACTCACAGAATTATACATCTACTATGACCTTTTAAGTAACATGCCACCGATTGAAAACATAATTATTTCATTTCATGGATCGTACATGCAAGAGCAGCGAATATACAGGGTGTCTCAAAAGGTCTAGTACAAACTTGGAGGGATGATAGTACTCATCAAGACGAATAAGAATTGGTATAGAAAGAGAGGTCACAAATGAGTTTTAAGGGGTGAAAATCAGCAAAAAACTTGCATATTTGTGCAGAATCAAATACAATTGTTCGATTCCGGCATTTATTACATTCAACCAATTCCAATACTTTGTATAAAAGTATTATGAAAATGTTAATTTCATTAAAAAAAACAGACCAATAAATGTAACAGGCATGCGTTATAGGTAGATTAAAGTGAAAGTTGTTCCTTGGTCAGACTTTTGTTCCTTGTACCATAAAACTAAAAACAACCAACCAACCAACTAGACTAGTATTAAAATGTTTTCGTCGAGACATTTTCTTTTGCAGTCTATCTACCTACAACGCATGCCTGTTGCATTTATTGGTCTGTTTTTTAATGAAATTAACATTTTCATAATACTTTTATACAAAGTATTGGAATTGGTTGGATGTAATAAAGCCGGAATCGAACAATTGTATCTGTTTCTGCACAAATATGCAAGTTTTATTGCTGATTTTCACCCCGGGGTTTCACCCTTTAAAACTCATTTGCGACCCCCCTTTCTATACCAATTCTTGTTCGTCTTGATGAGTACTATCATCCCTCCAAGTTTGTACTAGACCAGTGTTTCCCAACCTTTTTCGGTCCATGCCCCACCAAAGCCTTTCTAAATTTTCCATGCCCCCCCAGTCTATATAGAATATATAGAAATATATTTTGAGAGGGAGCCAAAATTATATCTTAGCCCTCCCTCCTATGTATATTTAATAAGTCTAACGGAGCTTTTCAGAACATTTTTAGGTAGAATTTGAATGCTAAAAAACTAAATCAAGTTATGAGTAATTAAGTTCTAAGTACCAAGGGGGGTCTGGGGGTCCTCCCCCAGCAAATTTTCGGAAATTTGACTCTAGGAAGCAGGTTTTTAACTAGTTTGGTACCCCTAGTAGGGAAATTTTGGATATAAATTTTTAGGTAAGATTTGCATTTTGATGATCCTAATGTAAAAAAAGTTTCAAATATAAGCGTTCTAAAAACAAAGATCTTGGGTCATCCCCCAGAAAAGGTTGGAAATTAGACTCTAAAAACAGGGTTTCAACTTGGTTTTGATACATACTGGTCCAGATTTCATACCTATGCATTCTCAGATAGGATATAATAGGATCAGATTTTGATAAACTTCTTTTTAAAAAGTTGTTTTTTAATTTTCCCCCTGGATTGGCCCCACCTGGGGGGCAATTTGGTTGAAAATTTTCAAATTGCCCCCCTAAAAAATGATATTGCCCCCCGGTACACCCTGTATTTAACATCTTAGTGTTAGTCCATAAAAATATCCAAATAATCAAGTTTCCGTTTTTAATAAACCTTTTTTTAGCATAAACCTGACATGACGTCATACCTTATCAGTTGTAGAGGTATAGTGATTTGCTGTGCTGAGTTTGGGTGGGCTTGTTGAAACAGCCTTTTTGTAAGTGGGGCAATTTGATACACCAAAATTAAAAAATATTTTTAGAGTAGAAAAAAATGACTTATTCAGATGTACTTTTTTTCTAAATACATCTGAATGACTCAAAGTTTAATCAAAAATAAATTATAACGACTTTTGCAAAACATCAATTTTGTATCAATATACCCCACCAGTGGGACAGTTGGATACATTACATAGGGCATTTTGATACAGTGATCAAATTGCTCAAAAATAGTAATTAATAACAAAAGTTTTGAAAAATAAAAATGTACTTTTACTGAGTTGTATCTGAAGCATGTTTTAGCACCTTTTTTCAAGGATAAAAAATAATTTTTACATTAAACATTCTGAAATAAAAATAATTAAAGAATTTGACAAATGGTCATTTTTAACAAATCTCTAATTAAGGAAATAGGATGCTTATTTTCATAGGTACAGTTGCTCCTGAATTAGTTGAATAAAATTTAAAAGTATCTTTGTCGAAAATCATCCGGAAATTAAAAAATTCGACAATAATGAACTGGTTGGTTTTTGGCCATTTCTTGTGCTACTTGGTCACAGTGTTTTTTTAAATAGAGCTTTTTGTTACTTGTAAAAGTGCTAAAAACTTCTCAGATGCTTCAGAGTCCCTGATTCCATCATTTGGTAATATACTTATCAACTGCATTTTCTTTTATAAATGCATATAGCTACAATGCAAGCAGTTTTCAATCTCAGACACTTAAAAAACCCAAAGACTCAAAAATTGACATAAGTATCCTTCACTGTAGAGCTAACTTACCTTAACTGATTTTTTTTTTTTAAAATTGCTGAGAGATATTTATCTCGCAACGCAAAATATGGGATCTTTAATGAGTATCAATGTGCCCCTCGAGTGTATCAAAGTACCCCACATCCAAGTTAATTTGCCCCATTTGTTATTTTTGAACAAAATCCGTTATTTAAAAAAATTGGCAAAGGTTATTTAAAATTTAAGGATACCCTCTATTGGTAACAAGGATAAACTTGTTTTTTGAATTTAGAGATATCTGTATTCCAAATAGAATTGTTTCAAGAAGAGAGGTTTTGCATTTTACTTAGAAATTTACATTTGGAAAATTTTGACGAAAAAAATTTAGTTTCCTTCACTAAAATTTATAGACTTATTACAGAGCTTATCGGTTTCATTTGTAATGCTTGGGCATATAAAGGCATCTTTTCGTAAAAACACGACCTAAATAACCTTGATAGTTTTTGAGATATTGAAGGTGTATCAAATTGCCCCGTTTTCCCTTATATTCCTATGAATATGCCGATATCTATCCTTTTTTTCTTTAAATTGAGGTTGTAAGTAAGAAATTGTTTCATTTGCACCATCTAAATTTCAATCTTTTTCCAAGGAAATAAATTAACATAATTGTTGACATTTGTGCTTATGACATGGATTCTTTCTCTCTTTCAGACGCTAAAAGGTCACAAAGGTACAGTGAATGATCTGGTGGTAGATCCCGAAGGCAAGCTCCTCTTTTCTGGGGGCGGAGACGGAGTCATATGCTGTTGGAACATCGCAACGGGAGAGTGTGTCCGTAAAATGACAGGACACGAAAGTGCAGTATTGAACCTCATTGTAAGATGTTTTGATTTGAATGCATAGTATACAACTTTGTTTAACCGAACTACTAACAAAACCAAAAGCAATCCGGAAAATCGAAAATCTGGGTAATAAATAAGCTTAACGAGTCCTTGAATATGTTTACTTGCCATTTTTCAGGATAAAAAACTATGTTTTAAAACGAAATGACATGGAATAAACAAGCCAAATTTTACAGAAAAATAATATAATAAAGGTCTGAGGCGTTGGACTCTCATCAGGGGGTCCATCCAACGCCCCACACCCGGACGGCCTTTCTGAAACTGTCGCAAAGCGACAGCTGAACCCCAAGGCCATCCAACAAAACATAGCGCTGGATTGGGATTGACCTCCTAAATTTTAAAATTTAAAATTTTCAATACTGTAGAACAATTTAATCTAATTTGTCAATTTCATGACATGGAATAAGGTATTCTCACGTTTTTAGATTAAATTCAATTAAAATAGTAGATAAAAAACCATGAAGAATGACGTTTACATCAAGTGTTTTCGTAGCCTAGTTTTTGAGATATAAATTTTTTGAAATTTCGTTTTTTTTGTTTGGGCGCGAAAACACTTTCGAATCACAAATCGTGCGGTGTGAGGTCACATCCAATAGAAGCCCGTTTTCTGATCACGTGAAAACAATAAACACAATGGTTTTCATACGCTGTGATGTCACATCCAATAGAAGCCTGTTTTCTGATCACGTGAAAACAGTAAACACAATGTTTTTCATATTCTGTGATGTCTGGGTGATGATAACGTGACTTTTCTGGCGTTTTGGCTAAAATAAAATTGAATTTTAAATTATTTAAAACACATTTTTGAACTTAAAAATAAGAAATTTGGGAGTAAATTTGGTATAAAAATCAAGCAAATCCTTCACTCATGCAAATAGTACCTCATTGTTTACAAAAGACATTAAACAAATATAAAAAATAGTAATTAAAACGTAACTGGCGTTTGAATGAAGCACGGTTATACATATCTATGGTCTTATGGTCTACAGATATTTTCATTTTGAAAAGTGTAATACTTAGTTACTTTTGCTACAGTGAAACCATCTTGTTCATTCAGAAACTTGTAGGAGCTTGCAACTAAAATAGTAAACAGCTACAAGTATGAAGCCATGGTGGCCAGATCCAGATGGTGGTTAAATCCAGATCTTTTTAAATCCGAGGAAAATTTTTATTTTAATTCCTGATACTTTATATGTGAGTGGTAAGAGGAAAAGAACTTGAATACATTACTAGGATTGTATTATTTTGAGTTAGATTTCCTCAAGAATCTTCATAAATACACAGAATTTCATATTTTGTATCATTTACAAAAATTGGAAAACATTTTCCTGATATTTCTTGATCTAATGGATGCAAGCAACAAATAAAATAGTTGTTGTGGCTGAATATGAAATTTTTTGTAAAAAAGAATATATTAATTTCTGAGTTTCAGAAAATTTTGAATTATAAATAACATCTAACTTATTTTTTCATCCTATAATTAGATGTTGAAATAAAAATAATTGACTCACTCTTTTAAACCGTTAGGAATATTTAAAAAACTTTATAAAACTTTATAAAAAAATTAAACTTTATAAATATAACTTTATAAAAAATTAAAAGACCCTAGGACTTTAATATTGTTTACTTTGCCGTTAGAACTTAAGCAAACGATATTTGTAATTAAAACGAAAAATTCGTATTGATGAAACATTTATAGGTGTGCTTGTAAGTAATACGTACATTTTTGTTTAAAAAATATGAAATTTCAGCAAGAAGCAAAATTTTACCCTTTCTCTTAAAACTTATTTATCGTCTGCCGATCTTTTTAATTAATTTATTTAATATTATTACTGTATAAAATACAATTGATTTACAAAAGTAGTACTTGTCAGAGAGGAAAACCAGAGGAAAAAATGTATATATCCACTTTTTAAGTTAAACATTCCCGCCAACATCCTTCTGAATTATTATAGGTAAAATTTAAAGTAAATTTGCAATAGTTTTTAGTTGATGTTTAACTCAGAAACTTTAGATAAGACAAGTAATAAAACCGAGGATTTCATACTGGCGCCATTGTTTTATTTAAGTCTTCCAATTAATTTATTTACATTTTTATTGTGTCTATCCAAAATTATAGTTTCTGTAAATTTTAATGAACAGTTTCCAGTTTGTAAATAATGAAATAGAACAACTACCTTCAGTGCACATTTTTTAGTATACAGGACAACCTTACAGGGCAGCTGATACAACCTTATTTGAGATACATCTATGTATAATTTTTTAGAGAGGTGCCCTTTGTTATATTTTAGAAAAATATCAAAAGAACAACTTGGGTAAAAAAATATCGTATATTAGGTACAACCATAGTGGAGAGATAGTGGGTACAACCAGGTACGTATACAAACAACCATGCAGTCACAATAAGGAAGTTGCATGTGTCAGATTTTCAAAAACAAACAAGTGTTCCATATGGTTTTTTGTATGGTAAAATGAAATATCTAGTCAGTTTTTCAAAAAAATGTGCAGGTAATTAAATATTTTAATTTAAAAGTCGAGAAAAAAACACGTGACTGAAAACGTTTATTGTTTAAACTATAAGATGACGTCAACAATAATACCATCAACTCCATTGCTTTACAACAATGTTTAGTATAAGATGCCGTCACATCCAAACTCTTGGCGTTTTCGCGCGCTTTTAAAAAGGGGATTTTTGTTAATTTTTTTGGCAATCAAAAAATTTCTCGATCGGCCTCAAATTTTGGGTAGTTGCTTATTTTTGCAAGAGGAATCGATTAAAAAAATAAAAAAAAATCATGCAACTTCCTCATTGGGAGATTTTTACGTTTAGGACAAGATTGGAATTTTTATTAAACTTCAAAACTATTTGTTTCAACTGTGAGAGAGATGAATAAAACGTAAATAAGCCTGATAAAACTCCCATGCGATTTTTATTTATAAAAATTATCTAAAACCTAAAAATTAACAGAATTAATAAAGTAAATACAAGATTAGGAGATAAAATAACGTGAAGAATATTTCTTCATGAATCAGTTTAGGATACCATATAAACCGTTGACAAAAACATCAGACGAAGTAGTGAAAGGACAAAATATTTTGCACAAAACGTTTCACTGTTTTTACGACTTTGTCTGATGTAAAACGTATTTTTAAGATTGTCTGGTGAAGTTCTAAAAAGCTTTTGTGTGTTCTTTTTAATGTTCTTGTCCCGATTCTTTTGTTTGGTCAATAAACGTCCTTGTTAGCTTTTGTTTTGTAGTAATAGTTAAAACAAGAAGAACATCTAAAAATTTCGAGGACCAGAAAAAGACTTTCTTTGAATCTATAAAGTTCTAAAGTTGAGTACAAACATACATTTTTTTATAAAAAAAAGCTCCTTTTATAGACCTAAATGCTTCACAATATTATTTCAGTTATATATTTTTTAAAAGATGAACATTTAAAGTGGTACCTAAATGTGTGTTTTTTATTGCTTCAAAAATATGATGGTACTTTTCTCAATTTTCATATCTTTATGTTAGAAAAACTACAGCGTTTAAAACAAAGTGATTGATATGTGATATAGATTTTAAGGTTTTAATTGTGAGATACATAAACATTCGTTTTGTAGGCTCACAATAAAATGTTATATTCATGCAGTACAGATAAAACTGCCAGAGCATGGATAATGGAGTATGGGGAGTGCGTTAAAATCTACAGAGATCACACTCATAGCGTTACTTGCATCAGTTACGCAGAAGGTTATGGTAGTGTATTTTTTAGTATCAATAGTTAATAATAATAATTAAGTAAAATTTTGTTGAATACTTTTTGGATGAAAAGTATACCTATCTAAGGAATTTTACGTTCACTGTTTTATTTCAGTGTTCACGGGCTGTTCTGATACCTATAGTCGAATGTTCAAAGCTAAAACTGGAGAATGCAAGAGAGTTTTCAGAGGACATACGAAATCTTTAGTTGAAGTTCAGGTGCGTATGATTACCCACTCATACCCGGTTCACACATAAAATGTTAAACTAGTTTAAGTGCCAATCTAGCTTAAGTCGAGCATAAATTACATGCTCGACTTAAGCTAGATAAGTTAGCTAGTTAAGTTTAACTTTTTATGTGTGAAACAGTAACAGTGTATAACAGTAGAAACGTTCAGTAATTTTATCTAATAAAACTTTGATTACGTTTGCCTTTATATTTTTATGTGGTTGATAATGAACTTAAAATGGAACTTTTAATCCATAATACGAGACACGTTTGGTACAGTATATTATGAATAGGACATTTATTTAAAAATATTACCTTTCTTACTTTCAAGAATTATTAGAGGAAATAAAGGTAAAGCAATATTTTTGATAAGTTCCAGTTTAAAATAAATAATTAATCCCAGCATAAAAAAATCATGTTTAATGAGTTTATAACGAAAATAATTGCGCATACGTTTTTTATTTGTCTGTAACCTAAAACAGGAAATTCTAAAATGAAAGGTTTTTCTCTTAACGATACGTAAAAAACGAAGGTATTAAATTTACTATTAGAGATATTTTTTCCTTACGATTTCGCCTTAGGAAATAGTAGTAGGTACCATTTTTTTCACTCTTGTGTTCTTTTCTTATGTATTTAAAAAAAATCTTTAAAAATTTTTTTTCAATTTTTTCAAGATATTTAAATATATTTTTGAACATAATTCCCTACAACATTATATGCAATTTAGAATTATGCATTGCAAAGTTTGTTGGAAAACTACCTAAAAGTCAATTGTTTTCTCAACTCATTCATCTTCCCCTAGCAACACAGATATGGGTCAACTCCCCATAGTTGCCCCTTAGTAACTAGGTCCCTTCTTGCTTGACCTTCTAGAAACGTAAGTCAGAGTAAATCATTCATAAGTTTTATGCACATTCCTGCGTGATCGAAGATTTAGAATCAGGGAAATCTCATCTCTCCCCCTGTAAAAATCATTCTGAACATACTGTTTGCGTTTCTTATTCCAAAATCGCAAGTCCCTCCATCCGGATATGTGTTTTTTAATGGATTGAAATAGCAGTTTTCCCTGCACGCCACTACTTTAATGCTTGCGAAAACGAAGGAAATTACTTTTGTCCAGATGAAATAATAGATTAAACTATCACGGAAAATTAAATAATATTAATTACATGAATGGTAAAATCTCGGGAAAGTAAATTCTTGTTAATTAATGGTTCGTAACTTTCTACCTCAGTCCCTAAGAATTACATAATATTACGTGCCTCAGAGTTACATGTTCAAGTTTACTACTTAAATCTGAACAAAATATGTTTTTATTATTAACTTACAACATATTTTTTACTATAAGTAGTATATAATTAGAATAATTAAAATATTTGTGTGTCATAATTTTAATAAATATAGTACTAATTTCTAATATCTTAATGATTAAAATGAGTAAAAAGGCAACGTTTATATTATGCACATATTTATTTGAGTTTAAAAAACGATTCATACGATCGTTTCGGGGATGCATGGATCCCCCTCGTCAGTGAAAGAATCCGGTTACCTTTTCGGTTAAGAAGCGGTTACCTTTTCTAGATGTACTCATCATACGTAATTTTTCCAAATTCCATATACTGTGTATCGCAAACCCTTTGCTGTATCTTTACCCCCCCACTGTAAATCCAATCATCCATATAATCAAAAAATTGCTGCATTTAATACTTTTGTATTTCGCACGCGGTTAATATCTGTAGCAACAGTTCTTTTCTCAAAATTGAAATCAATTTCATCAAGGCCATTGCTATTGATCGTGGTTTTAGCCCTACAATGATCGACCGCATTTTGGAAAAATTTTTAAAGAATGGTACTAATAAAAAACACAACAAAATTTTTCTAACCTGATAATTTTGCCTTACTTTCCGCAAATCACTACCAAAATATAAAACATTTTAAGAAAATACGAATTCTCCATCGTCATGGCACCTGTAAACAAAATTTCATTTTCTAAACTAAAAGATCCTATTGACGTTTTTAATAAATGGGGTATTTACAGAATTAATTGGAATTGCGGACTTTTTTACATCGGGCAAACAAAACGTGCATTAAGGTTTAGATTAAAAGAACACGAAAACTATATAAAAAAACAGGAATTTCAAAAATCTTCAATAGCCAAACATGCCTGGGAAAACAGCCATAGTTTTGATTTTTTGTCGGCGACCATTATTAAAAGTTGCACTTCAACACTTGACCTTGATTTTTATGAAAGTTACTTTATCAACAAATTTGCGCCTTTTCTTGTGAACGATCTATCTAGCACGCCTTTTCTTTCTTTGATTTGGAAGTCTTAAAATTTTTTGTATCAATTTTGTTCTTACTATGTTTTAAACTTTGTGCATTTTGCTTTGGCATCACCCATTTTTTGTGTTTTGAAATGTTTATATGGCGTGGTCATTGTTGCATTTGTCTTCTTTCACTGACGAGGGGGATCCATGCATCCCCGAAACGATCGTATGAATCGTTTTTTAAACTCAAATAAATATGTGCATAATATAAACGTTGCCTTTTTACTTATTTTAACCTTTTTTGCACAGTAAATTTTTAGTTATCTCAATGATTAGTTTTTCATTGACTTGATTTTTTTAGGCTGTGAATGATAAACTCTATACTGTGTCCGTTGACGGTACACTCAGAGTTTGGGACATAACAGGAATATTGGACGATGACATCCCTGAAGAAAAAGAATCTCCGTGATGTGCTTTATTGTAAAATTTCAGAATAAATTTAATTTTGTGTAGTTTAATGGTGTAAATTTTTGAAGCCTGATAAAGAGAGTTAGCAAATATTTTTTGATCCATAAGTCGAAGTTCCTATTCATTGGGTGACCAGGAGCGGATTTAGGAAGAAGGTCCTGGATTAGGGGATCATATTAACGCTTAAGTCCTTGAGGACAGAAAGTTTTTAAAGGCTTTGAATAGTCATTTATTATCAAGAAATATAAAAAAATATTTGGTCAAGGTCTTTAATGTTCCCCTATACCAGCCAATGAGTATCACTGAAAATAAAACTAAAAAGTTTATAAATAGGTTTTTTTCATTAAGTTGTTCATATTTAATAGTCTTAATATCTACTGATAATTTTATTACTTAAAAAAGTTGTAGTATATAAGTCCAGTGACAAATAATTTTATGTCCTCTCACAACCCTTTTGACGATTGATATCAATTAGAGGTGTTGGGAAAAGGTGTTTCTTTTTTCATCGTTTTCATCTAACATGCTGTAAGAGACTGAGAGAAGTTGGCATTAATGACATTTCTGCAGTAAAAGCCTCTTTCCAAAAGTCGTTGTTTTTCAGAGCGCTGAAAGGACCAATACTATACTCGTCAAAAAATTAAAGTGAACTACTGTATTTAGTGGGACATTTTTCTTCTAAAATTTGGCTTTGTGCACATTTTTGTGGAACGCATAGTTTTTGAAATATAAACTAAAAAAAGGCAAACTTTTTAAAGTCAAAAGCATTTTTTTGAGAAACCCAACCTCTAATATAGAAAACTGAATTCAGCGCCTCAGAAAACATACAGAATGTTGTGAAAAAAAAACCTTCGCAAATTTGTTTAATTAGAAGACACCTGCCACTAATTGAAAACATACACTAGCGGAAATAAAAATCCCAACACCAAGAGGGAAAGGAGATATCAAAGTCAAATTTATTTCTATGATTGCACATAGTATCAACGTGAATTGATTAAAAAATCAGCCTTCCTGGATATTAGGGGGCCGAGAAAACCAGGGAGGAGTGTTATCTCCATAGGTCTCCATTACCGCTGTCACACGTCATGGTATTGAGTGACCGGTGCTCTAAATGACTTTTGAGGGATTGGAGGACCATGTTACCTCCTCAGGTAGTCAAAATTCATAAGGTGCACCAGTGGACGTTGCATACCGAGCTAGGTGATTTCTCCTCTTTCTCCGGACCTGTTTTGTGAGCGTTGGTTCTTACGAACGGATAGGCCAGGGTAAAATTGCAATATAGGGGGTTAAGAAGAAAGCTTGGACATTGCATACAACATGTGGTTGTGCATATTTCTCTTGAAATTTTTCCCCTGGACAGGTCTGAAGGTAAGGACGGTCTACCGGCTGCAAAACCTCAATGAAGCAGCTCTTGTTGGAAAAAGTACTGGTAAATCATACTCAGGAGTTGCAAAAATGGAATCCAATGCATCCCCACTTCGATACCTTGCACCAACATTCCGTGGAACGATTAGAAAATCATCAGCTGAGTGCGCTCTCTCCATTGTGTCTTCAAACTCATACCCAACCGTCGTGGTGCTCCAAACCGAAGCATGATTCTCTCATAAACACAATATCATGAAATTGGGATTTTCATTTCTTTATTTCTTGCATTATTGGAAACAGAATTGCCCGTTTTCAGCCCCATGTTTATAGACAAAGATGTAAGAAGCTATGCGGACCAAACGGACAATCCGCAGTACTGCAAACGACATTCATCCCACTGCCGCTTGTCCTCAGTATGATCTACCGGTACTTTGACCAACCAGAGCTGCTTCATTGAGGTTTTTTAGCCGGTTGTCCATCCTTTCCTTCAGACCTGTCCTGGGGACAAAATTTAAGAGAAAAATACACAAACACATGTTTTATGCAATGTCCAAGCTTTCTTCTTAACCCCCTATGTTGCATTTTTACCCTGGCCTATCCGTTCGTAAGAACCAACGCTCACAAAACAGGTCCGGAGAAAGAGGAGAAATCACACAGTCCAGTATGCAACGTCCGCTGGTGCACCCTATAATTTGGACTACCTGAGGAGGCAACATGGTCCTCCAATCCCTTAAAAGTCATTTAGAGCCCCGGTCACTCAATACCATAACGTGTGACGGCGGTAATGGAGACCTATGGAGACAACACTCCTCCCTGGTTTTCTCGGCCCCCTAATATCCAGGAAAGCTGATTTTTTAATCGATTCACGTTGATACTGTGTGCAATCATAGAAATAAATTTGACTTTGATATCTCCTTTCCTTCTTGGTGTTGGGATTTTTATTTCCGCTAGTGTAATTTATGAATATTGATATTTGTATGTTTTATGGCTCACATATTTGATTCTGATGTATCACATATCCAATAGGATATGATCTTTTACACAAAAACTTATGAAACACTTGGAAGTAATACATTTTTTACCATTTTACTTCACACGCAATGTTACACACGTGTGTGTTAATTTGGAAAGGGGTAGTGCGGGTCATGAATCCCAGAATGAAATTATTCGAACAGCTTGACAGTGTTGTTCCAACATCACGAAAATTAGAGATAGAGGAAGTGAAAGATGCTTCGAAGTTGTTGATGAGGTAAATAATGATACGAACATTTCTTAACCCTATTTGAAAGAGAGATTAATAGTTCCTCGATAGAAACGAGAAAGAGGTACTTACTTAGAAGACTCATTTTAATTTAGAGGTGTAATTACTGTTACTCACGAAAATTATGGTCGGGTGAATCATTATGATTTTATAAAAATGACTTCTAAAGTGTTTTAGTGTTGAGATGTTTTAGATAGTATTTCGCAACACATCGAAACATCTCAACAAGACTTCGTGACTGGGGGTTTCGACATTAAATACTTAAAAGTTGCTTGTGATCATTGATCAAGAACTTAAGTATAAAGAAATTATTGTTTCAGCAATCCATTTCCTCAAAAATTCCTCCTTGACTTTTAATTCCATGGATAGAAATTGTATTTACCTTAGATCTTTTAGATCTAGGTAGAGAGAGATAAAGAAATACTATAATACCCTAAATAATTAACAAATGAACATTTTATGATGTTTGATACTTAATAGGTAATGTTGAATGATTAGGGGATTTTTTCTTGAACACTATAGTCATTTCCTTATTATCGTAAGATTTTGAAGTTTAACCTTCCAAAATCTTAATTGATGCGATATTTTCATGTATACAATACAATATAAAATTTACATTTTACGCTTAGAAAATATCGCTTCTCCAAAGCATAATTATTAAAAATAAATGATCTGCAAAAACAACTACATAGTTAAGTAACCAAATACTTATTAAAGAACAAAATCTCTGTATTCTAAAAAAAGTTTTTGGTGAACGGTTTCCAGAGAAAGGATTTTTAATTACAGAACCGAATGACACATATATGGTATCAAAATGTCCGGATTCTTTTCGGATTTCCGAGTAGGCCCTTCGATTTTTCAAAAAAAAATTCTCAATTTTAAAATATTTTAAATTTTTTAGATAACGGATAAGGTCGCAGTTAAAAAGCAAGTACTTTCAAAGAAATTATTATGCAACCAATCACAACGACCGATTAACGCCATATTTTAAGATGAAACATGTTTTTTCACCATTAAAAAAGTACTTTCTTGATGAAATATCACTCAAAGACTAATAAAAACATATTCTAAAAACCCATATCCCATATCCAATTTTGTGTGGAAAAGTGCCCCCCTCTTGGAGCCGTGCTGGATTCGCGCCTGTATTTTAATAAGTGAAAGGTGTCGAATCAAGCCTTTTAAATTCTGAAAGATTTCTGCATTTACCACATGATTCCCATAAAAAACAACAAAATATTAGAAAAGTATTCTTCCAAAAATCACTTAAAATTCTCAATTAGAGCCCTTAATTAATCGTATTTTCATGATTTTATTATATCTTTGGTATAAAATTTAATAAAACATTCCTGCAATTTAAGAAAAAATACAATATTTCCACTTGAAAGGTTTTAAATATTACTCTAGTTTTTTGTCTGTTAACCAACTTTAGTAAAAGCAACAATATGATCTTTATTTGATTTTTCATCCTCGTTTCCATGGAGACTATTTTAAGAACAATGCTATTCCATTAAACTTTTTATTTAAAAATTAAACTATCAAATAAAAATATTCTGCACTATACTTACCAGCTTTAAAATTTAAAATTTTGTTGAAATATATTTTTAGATTATTAAAATAATTTTTAAACAGCTATAGATATAGCGCTTTTCTTTTGAAAACTTGTTATTTTGCATTATATTTTTTTTGTAACAATGGGGTGAGCAGATCTCTTCTGGAGGAGAAATAAAGCTATTTCAGGAAAATGACCATAAAAAGAACAAAAAAGGGGTCAAGGGGTCAATTAAAGTTTTCGAAACATAGCCTATGTTTTTTTGGGGATTCTTTTACGTAGGTATACCAAGTTTGGTCCCGATCGGAAGAAAACTGTGGATTTGTACAGAAGACAAACAAACAAACCAACAAACAAACAAACACACACTTAACTTTATTATATTAGATACTAGCGGATATGCCCGGCCTTGCACGGATGGAGTGTATAAGTTTATTTTTTTACGTTTTCTTAAAATACATTTATAAATTTGTAAAGAAGCAATATATTACATATCAACCTGGTATCCCAGGCACCTCTTTCCTATCCCGGTGTTCCCAGTAGTTTTCAAATCCCGGTTTTCCCGGTAATTAATCCTATCCCGATGTTCCCGGTCATTTTTCCTATCCTGGGGTTCCCAGAAATCTTTTCTATCCCGGTGTTCCCGGTAATTTTTCTCTATCCCGGTGTTTCCGGTAATTTTTCTCTATCCCGATGATCCCGATATTTTTCCACTTTCCCAGTGTTCCCGGTAATTTTCCTTTTTCCCGGTTTTCCGGGTAATTTTCCTATCCCGATGTTCCCGATAATTTTCCTATCCCGATGTTGGAGGTTATTTTTATGTCCCGTTAATCCCGGTTTTTTTTCCTATCCAGATGTTCCAGGTAATTTTTCTTTTCACGGTGTTCTCGGCAATGTTTCCTAGTAAATTAATGAGTCTAGTGAACTAAAATAACAAATTTGAAACAATAATAAAAGATCTAGTAAATTGAAAAGTCTAGTGAACCGCTTCATTTGAAACAATGTTTTATTTTTAAGTCGTTTTCCATGAAAAAAATTTACACTTTTCCATAAATATTTAAATTTTAAAGGAAAATATCTTAAAATAGGGGAAACTAACGTTTCAAAATTAATTATTTGAATTCAATTTGGTGTTTTTACATCTGATATAGTTTTTAAATGGACAATTATCGAGTTTTTCCTGTTACAATATTTAATTTTTGAAGGTTTTCATCTATTTAACAATAGTGAGTCGAGCAGATCTGCTCTGGTAGAGAAATGGAGAAATAAGCGTTTTCGGCTATAAATTCGGTTAAAAGAGGGTCGAGGGGTCGTTCTAGAACTTTGAAACATAGCCTATGTTTTTTCTGGGTTTGTTTTACGTAGGTATACCAAGTTTGGTGCCGATCGGAGGGAAACTGTGGATTTGTATAGAAGACAAACAAACATATATACACTAGGGTTATGATTCTGAGACTTTTTAAAAAATATTTAAAAGCCTGATGTTGCATTCGATGAACTTTTGCCCATATGTTAATTTTATAGCCTTATTTTCTTTATATTGAGAAAAAACCTTGCGCGCCTAACCTCCTTTCACTTTCTAATATAGGAATCACTAGTGTGTCTCGGGGAAAAAACTTTTTTTATAAAAACTTCACTACCCAGGGATTTTCCCATTCCTTTTGGTCCCAAAAGATAGTGTGTGAAGTTTCAGCCCCATAAGTTAACTCTAGGGTGTGCCTATAGAGCCCCAAATTTGAAAAAAAAAGCGAAAAAAACTAGCAATTTTCAGAATTTTAAAAAAAATATTTTGAAATTTATATTGTTATAAAACTGGTTTAAATGTGTTCTTTAGAACATATTTAAATGAATTATATATATTTATGTGCATTAACTGTACCCTACAGCCCCTATAATTTAAGAATAATAAGTGCTAGGGACGTTGCGAAATGAATTAAATCCGAATTTCTTCGAAGGAACTCCCTCAAATGATGACATTTGTTGTTAAATGATGTTTTAAATTATAAAGACCAGTGAAATAACAGTAATTAGGCCTTCCACTGAACTTATAATGCAAAAAGTGCTTTTCGGCAAAAATGCTTGTGTTCTAGGTGATCAAATCCAAAATTTTCTCAAAAAGAGGGTTATAATAATTTTTAAGATCAAAAACCTTGAAATACCTTTTTAAACCTTATATATTTCATTTTTATAAGTAGATTTTAACTTTAAACCATACAGATTGGAAACGACATGAATTTCTCCTATACCAGAAATAAAAATAAATTTTATCGTATCAAATTATGAAAATTACCTCTTTTTAACGTATTAGGGGAAAGTTTAATTGAAATCTTCTTTCATTAAAATACGAACAAAAATTTACAAATATTAAACAATTTTCTTTACTATAATAAAGTTGGATTTGATCAGCTAGAAACAAGCATTTTGGTAGAAAAGCATTTTTTACATTAAAACTTCAGTAGAAGGCCTAATTACTGTTACTTTACTGGCCTTTATATTTTAAAACATCAATGTAACACCAAATGGCATCATTTGAGGGAGTTCTTTGGAAGAAAATTGGAATTTAATTACTTTCGACCACTGTAGTGTATTATAAGCTTTGATGAGCGCAACGTCCCTTAGTAGTACCTTTTACTCTTAAATTATAGACACTATAGGTACAGTTAATAACCTTAAATAAATATAAACCATCTAAAATGTCCTAAATAACACATTTGAACCAGTTTTATATCAATTTAAATATCAAAATATACTTTTTTAAAAATTCTGAAAATTGGTAATTTTTCCAATTATTTCTTAATTTGGGGCTCTATAGGCAAACCCTAGAATCAACTTAGGGGGCTGAAACTTCACACACTATCTTTTGGGACCAAAAGGAAAAGGAATAGGAAAAGCTCTTTTACAAATCTATGATTTATGTAACAATCAGCTTCAAAAAAGATTATATTAACTGCCTTTTAGTGCTTCAGCCATATAAAAATCTAATTAGGCGCGCAAGCTTTTTTCACAGTTTTCAAAAATAAAAGTTAGTTTCGAGAGTATACTCATCATTTGCCACCACAGGCTTTTAAATCTGAAAAAAATCATAACCCTAATATACACACATTGACTTTTATTATATTAGACTAGCTGATATACCCGCCGTCGCTCGGGGGGAAAAGGCTTTCCAAATGTGTTAAAATAAATAAGTATTAGTTTCTTCATTATATTCCTTTCCAGGGCATCATTTAAGGGCATTATGGCCAACTGCATTCCCGCTGGGGTTCTTTTTTGATGCTATACTTCCTTAAGATATAAAACTTTAAAATTACCACCTTTTTAGAATAAATGTGTGAAATCCTCATTTTTAAGACTGATATTTTCAAATTAGAAAAAAGTTGGTGGGAGACTATCTTAACCCCCTTATTTCAAGGTACATCTTTGTTCTCTTCAATATCCTTTGTTCACTCCATCCATTTCTCCAATTGGTAATGCCTTGAGTGGCAAATTCTTCCACCTTCCCTTCAAATAAAAGTAAAGGTCTATTATTGAACAGCGATTTCTACTGACTTAATATTTATTCCCCCCTCTTCATCCCGCTGTTTTTATAAAGTTCAAAGCAAATAAAAATGAATACTTTCCTAAAAAACTTTTCGAAATAAAGTGTTAATAACCGGTTTTTAAAATCTAAATTAAAAAAAGGTCAGGGGGAGACCCCCTGAACCCCCCTTGGTTAATTTATTACCAACTCATTCATTAAAGAAATTACCTTCAAACATGAAATAAAAGTAGACATCATTTGAATTATTGACATCAACTATCTAAAATTCTTCTGATGAAATATTGTTATTTTAAATTTTTATTGAATGGAAATTTTTTTTTCGGTTAAATAGTTTTAATTTATTGTAAAAAATTGATTTTATCACAAATTATTTCTTTATCATATTTTTAAAAAAAATTCTACTCGCTATAAAATATTTTTAAATAAATATTTCTAACAATCGAGGTTTTGCCTCACTTGGAAGGAGCAATAACCGTTATCAATTTAACATTGAAGCTACGCATAAGAATTTAGAAAAGGGACAAAAAAGACAGCTTAGAATGGTTTGATTTCAAAAATTCTTTTTTGAAAACCTTCCCGATTGTGTGAGGAACAACATGCTAAAATTTCATACCAATCGCATTAATAAGGTGGGTGATAGAAAGCAAAAACTAAAAACCGGAGTAAATATTCAAACCCCCGTGCACCCCCTCCAGAATGAAGTATCGAAAAATCCAGAAATTGCTTTCTTTGAAATATTCTTAAGAAGATATTACTAACCGGTCGCTTCGAAATATCAAATTATTAGTATGTTTTTCTTCTAAAATGTAAAACTTTGTTTATGCTCAGTAAAATCGGGTTTTGGAAATTTTTAGACCCCTTAAAATTCGAATATCAAAAATTCGAAAAATGCCTTTCTAGATATTGTGAATAGGTACCTTCCTGCGAAGTTACGAAGATCTAGGGTCATTTGGGACGGTGCTAGGCTCAAAAACGTAGAAAACACTCCAATCACCCCTGTGGGTCAGGAAAAAAGAATTTCGAAAAATCCCTTCTTAGTGCGCGTATACACTGTAAAGTCTTCCACCACACCAAGTTTCGACTCTTTAGCCCCGGTAGATTTTGCTGTGCGTTGATAGGTGAACCGATGAATCGGTGAATCGGTGAACCGTAAAGCTCTTTTATTATTATAGACTAGCTGTTACGACCCGGCAAAGCCGGGTCTTACAGCTAGGCTAGCCTTTTATGCGAGCTTCCCTCGTTACTACTTCAAGTTCCTATTAATTATACATTAAATAAGAAGTTTAACTTCTTTATCTTACCGCTGAAATATCACTAATTTATCATATTCAAATAAGTCACTCAATTTCGGCTGACCACCACCGAGCTGATTTGGGCAAATTTATTCTTAAATCAAATCTTACTACCCTTATATAAACTCATTTTAAATGGCATTCTCCCCAAACATTCCATTATTAAATTATTATTTGATTTTAATTTGCCTCATTATTTGAAGATAGTTTGTTATGGGGCGCCTACGGCGCCCACGTATTTAGGTCTAGCACGCCATCTTTGCTTTCTTTCTTTAGCTAAGCGACGTTTTTTTGAGGTAGGATCTTCATCATCACCCATGACAATGACTATGAGAAAGAAAAAAATGAATAGTAAAAATTGAGATGATTACTATTGAAAGCTGATTCTAAAAGTGAATAAGTTATATAAATCAGTTGAAAAATAAATAAAATTCAATTATTTACTTACTTAAGAAATAATTAATTTTTCGTTTCCGAAAGTAAATAAAGATTATTGCCAAAAAAAAAATCAAAAAGCGCTTTTTATACGATTATTTATTAGATTTATTATTGTTGAATTAGAAACCAACTTCCCTAAAAGTAACTTTTTAACCTTTATTAAGTAAACCAACTTTCTTGAAAGATATTTAAAAGCTATTATATTATTTTAATTTTAATTACTTTTATTTATTTATTTTTCTGATTATTGCGAGATGGCATCATAGTGTGCGAGCGTTCCAGAATCAGTGAGTCAGTGAGTCAGTGAGTGACGTGGGCTTTTATATGAGAGATTAACTTTCATACAAGAGACAATACTTGATGGTTAATTTAAACTTGTACTATCTAAATATATTTTTATTCTAAGAAAAGTTTCAGGTACCTTTATCTTGATAAAATTTGAATGAAAAGTTTCACGGTGTAAAAAAACAAAAAATAAAGGGTACAATTATAAAAAAATAACTAGGTAGTTTATAGTCGAGTTCCAAATGTACAGATTATCACAATGTTATAAACTTGGAACATTATTCAAAACGAGAAAACCATGAGAAGTGTGGGAAAATGTCACACATAACTTTCAATTATCCTTTAACAAAAAAATCCACTTTTGTGAACAATGGAGTTTATTACAGGAAAGAGCCCACTTATACGGAAGTTTCTTGATCGCGTAAAATTTATGTTGAACTTTCCTGTTGAGTTAATCTGTTAAAAAAGGTTGAAAAAAGTAAATTGGAGCAAAAGCTATTTAACCTCGAATAAAGGATAGCCCAGATGCTTCTATACATTCTATAAAAATTACCTGTTGCAACATAATGAAAGTGGAGGAGTATCATTTCCTTCTCATCAGGTTTTAACATTAAATTTGAAGATACTATAAATTACTATTTTTACTTTTTGTCAATTAACTTTCTCAAGAACTAATAATTTTGGTTTTAACGCGTTTCCCTCTTACATTTCAGAAACAATTTGTCACTAAAATAATAGTAGAATAGGTCTGCTCAATTTTATCTGTGATTCGAGCCAAAATAATCAATTGAGGCCAATTATATGTACTGTAAAAGGAATCGAAAGTCCCTGTAAAATATTTCCTGAAAAATAATTGAATATTGGATCGTATAATGTGTATGTTATAACATTTTTAAAATTTTAATGAAATATATACATTTTACTCTTATAATTTTAATAAATTCTTTAATTTGTCTTCAGTCTTTCCTAAATAGGTGAAATATAAACAATTAGTATTTTCTTTCGGAGAATTATTTTTATGACCTTAAAATTTAAAAAAAAATTGCATTATTTTAAGTTTTCTGAATATTTTAAAAGTTATAATCATATGACTTATCGGGCTACAAAATAAAAGCTATCGTAGAACCATTTATTTTAAGAGTTTTGTATAAATTAGATGTTTTCAATTCAAAAGGCATAAGTTCAGTTGGGTGATTATTACTTTTTTATATTTAAATTTATTATGTGTATATTACTTTAAATGTTTGAGGTTCAACAGAACTCGAAATAAATAGTAAGAGGGAGAATTCTTTTTTTATAAACATGAGAAACCTATCACCTTCTATAGGATTGAATATGAACCCTATCCATACAAAATAACATTTTGATATCTTAACCAATGTTTTTAAAACAAAGGCTAAAAAATGCAATTACATATGACTGACTATGATGATGTAACTGGTAACAAGTTTTGCAGGTGATATACGAACGTGGGCATTATTATCAGCCGCGTATTTTGGGCAATTGATAATCTCATTAATAAATGTCGCAAATGCCCGTCTCACTCCGGGTATTATTAATAATGCCCGGTTTATCACTTTTTCTGAAATACTTTATACCAATAGTGTTGGGTATAAATCTGAATTCAACTGAAAAATAAAGTTACATGCTTCAACGAAGTGAGAAATAATATCGATCCAGGTCATCGATATTAATTAAGAAGTCAAATAGATTTTCTTTGATAGCGGTATAATTAATAATTTGAATTAAATTGATAGGTAATTGTATTTTTTAGGAACGAGATAAAGGAAACGTTTACGAAAAATGTGCTTGGGAAAACTGGGAATTTAAGAAGCCTCAAGAAAAAGCATTGTAAAAAGTACTTTCTTTAAAGTTTCAAAGATATACAGGGTGTTTCAAAAGTCCGTTTCGCGGCTTCTATTTGAAACCAAAGTATCCTAGGGTCATGGAAGTAAGGTCTACTCCTAGGCAAGTCACCCTGGAGAATCCATTCAGATGACTTACAGCGCCCTTAGCGGCTAAATAAAAAAGTTTAAAAAATTTAAAAACTAAAGGAGATGGAGCAAAAACTTCAGTGATAGTACAGTTGAAGGTGGGTCTGGCAAAACTCAACATCTCCACCCCCGACAAAAATAGGTTTTATTACTGTTTTGAGGTTCTATAGTTTACACAAGAGGTAAAAATATCTTCTTCCAAAAGTGGGTATTTCCCCTCAAAATAGCGGGGAGGGAAATGAGTGATTTCATTGAAGCCAATGGACTATGTATCACGTTTTTTAACTCTCCTGAAAAATTTCTGAAAGTGGAGATGTTGGGTTTTGCCAGACCCACCTTCAGTTGCCACCGTTATGAATAACTTACTGGAAAAAAATTTCATGAAAATATCGCGAATATTCACGGAGATATTAGCATGTGAAAATAGTACTTTTTGTTTTCACATGCTAAAATCTCCGTGATAATTCGCTATATTTTCAGGAAATCCAAATTTGTTTAGGTATGTTAGATATTTTATAGCTAATTTCGTTATTAAAAGTTAAAAAAATTAAATTTGAGAAATTCGGTTTTGCCGTATCACTACGACTAGATTTTAAGTTTTCATTTAAAATAACGTCTATCAAGGTGTGACGAAAACCTCGATAAATCGCTATAGTCTTTATATAATTAATTTTTGCATGTAATAAATCTTTATTGGAATATTATATTAACCACTCTGAATACATAAGTATTGAAAGAAGTTATTGTGGATTAAAAACTGCTTTCATACAAAAAATATGTAATCCTATACTTTTTTATTAACTGTATAATGGAATTCATTGTTACATAATAGTTAAACTTTCTCATTCTAAATTTTTACCTTGCTTTTATTCAATCATAATTTTTTAAAAAAAGAAACTTTAAAGCCCCTGATTGCTACATACGTCCTATTACCTTCCTATACCGTGCTGATGAGCCCTAACAAGGGCGAAACCGGTCCACGGTTGGAGGCGACGCTTGAGAGCTGGAGTTTTCTCACACATTCCTCTAACCAGAGGTTACATGGTGAAGAACTCTTCTTTTCATACCTTGCCTTTCGGGAATTAAATCTGTTCTAGGGAATGCGCAGTTCATTCCGGCAGATAGTGGAGGACTGATCAATGGTCACCACTTTTTCCGTTATAGTCGGCTAGACTAAAAGCTCTCCCTCCGCTCTCTTGCGTTACCTTCCTATACCGTGCTGATGAGCCCTAACAAGGGCGAAACCGGTCCACGGTTGGAGGCGACGCTTGAGAGCTGGAGTTTTCTCACTCTCCATGAGGTTTTTGCTCTATTTCCTTTAGTTTTTTAATTAATCTTTTAACCTTTTTTTTCGCCTCTAGGGGTGCTGTAAGTTATCTGAATGGATTCTCCACTTACCTAGGGACCTTCCTTCTTTTTTTTACTCGGACCTTCTTTCCATGACCCTAGGAGATTTGATTTCGGTTTCGAATTAAGGCCGCGAAACGGACTTTTGAAACACCCTGTATAATTTCGAAAGTATAATACACTCAAACTTTTAAAATTATAACGATTTGTATTGATGGTTTTTTACTTTAACATTTACTTTAACTTTAATAGATATTAATATTACAATTTGAACAATATTTACCACCCAAAACTATTTCATCATAATTAAATCAAAAGAATAGAACCCAACAAAATACAAAATTAAAAAAATCAAAAGTTTACCTAGATAAAGATTTTTTCCCTTCTTTAAGCAGTTTTCTCATAAAAAATAAATTAATTGTGGATGTTCAATATTTGATCGTAACTTATTATTTTAAAGAAGAATCATAGGTGACAGCACAAGCATATGAAGTCCATTTTCTCCATCCACTTTAAAAATCTTTTTTTAAATTCAGCATTTATGCTAGGTTCCAGAACTTTTAAATTGTTTAACGATTCTTGAATTTTTCTTTTATTCAACCAGTTTAAAGGGAGCCCAGGGGGGTCCCCACTGAATACGGTATCTTCTGGAGAAGGACCCCCAGATCCCCTTCGGTACTTGTAACTATTCTTTATAACAATATTTCACAT
Source organism: Tetragnatha versicolor (assembly GCA_024610705.1). Taxonomy (NCBI): domain Eukaryota; kingdom Metazoa; phylum Arthropoda; class Arachnida; order Araneae; family Tetragnathidae; genus Tetragnatha; species Tetragnatha versicolor. The sequence goes on from JANDEH010000004.1 coordinate 2,488,503, forward strand.
TAAGTTTGCCAAAATGCAAAAATTCTACCACAAAATGTATATCCGAAATTCGGATGAGGCGTACCAAAAAAAACCGAGTTGAAAAACCAAGTTTTTTCCTTAAATTTCCAAATATTTTTGGGGAGAGGACTCCGCTTCTATACTTGGATCTCTATTATTTTTTATAAGATCGTCAAAATTTAAAAATCCTTCCAAAAAATCGGTTAAATTCTTGAAGATATAATATGTCAAAAATTCGGATTAGGTGTAACCACAACGGGTTAAAAACATGCTTTATAGATTAAAATTTCCAAAAATTTTCTGGGGGAGCATGATTCACACTTCGAGCATGATTCACAACCTGTTATACATTAAGATGATCTAGAAAAAAAAACAGGGGTTCCCAAACTTTTTATGTCGCGGAGCCCTTTTCAAGAGAAATTCTTAGTGGAGCCCTTTCCCGAAATAAAATTTTCAAGTTATAAAAAGCAAATTACATAAAACCCATTGCTTCTAGAAATAAAAGCATAAATGCAGTAGTGTATAGAGAAATTTATTTCGGGAGGAGTCCAAAATTATTCCTCAGCCCCTCCCATGAATATTTAACAGTTTAACGTAGCTTTTAAAAACATTTTTAGGTATAATTTGCATCTAAGAATAAGATAATTTATTTTATTGACGAATTAAGATCCAAGTACAATAGAAGGATCTGGGGGTCCTTCCTCCCCAGAAGATTTTGTGAAATGATCCTTAAAATTAGTTTTTTTAACTTGTTTTAGGTACATTATTGTCCAAATTTCGGCTATTCATTTTTAGGTAGGATTTTGATTTTTAACGAACTTATTATAAAAATTGACAATAATAAAGTTTCAAGTACAGTAGGGGGTTTTGGGGGTCCTCCCCTAGAAGAATTTCGGAAATTTTACCCTAAATAACATGGTTTTAACTTGTTTTGTTATACGTAGTGCGAATTTACGAGGGGAAGGCAGGGCCCCCTCGCCCCTCCTATGTACACCCCGGAATATATAGAATATTTTGTTAGACAATTATATTTTATCATTTGAAATCGAGAGCTGTTTTGGGGGCTGCTGGGCCATTCATCAGAGGTACTGTTGGGAATCGAGCTCATAATAACCTCGCGGGGTTAACACCTGAACCACGGCCTCTTGTTTCTGTATATATCAATAATTACTTCAGTTTCTGGTATATTTATTGGCAGCGTTGTGAACCTCTAGGAGTGTATATAAGGGAGATTTTATATTGTAAATAAAGAGATTTGTTTTGGAAAAACCTGAGCGTTTCTTTCTTTGGTTTCAACATGTGGCGTCCGCGACTTTAAGTTCCTGTGATTTGGATATTAAGAGCAAAATGACGGAAGTGGAAAAACAGGTTCAAGAACTCAAGGTGGAAAGGAAAAATTTGAGAAGATCCCTCACAGTGGCATGTGAGGGCTACTTCAAAGGCAAACTTTATGAAGATAAGGAGATTGCTCATGATAAGGTCTTGGATAAGTCAGATAGATTATTCAAGGTAGATTCTGAATTGAAGTCTTTGATTGAGACTACAGAAGCTGAATTCGATCTGGCGGAGACTTATAGAGACAGGGTAATCGCCGTGAAACTGGATTTCAAGAAATGCATCCAAGAGCCGTCAGACAACATGGTAGTCGACGTTAACATCAAGCTCCCAAAGATAAACATCAACGAGGTGGACTTGAATCCGAGGACTTGGGTGGCTTTCTGGGGGCAATTTTCCCGAATACATGCAAATCCATCTATTAAGGAGGAGGACAAGTTTGTCTATCTCCTGGCATCTCTTCGGCCTAACACCAAAGCCCGAGATATTGCGGAGAGCTACCCACCTTCAAAAGAGAATTATGCCAAGTGTATCGAGCATATTAGATCTCGGTTCGGAAGAGACGATCTGTTAATAGAGGTTTATTTTCGAGACTTGTTGGCACTGGTTTCTAGTAAGCGGAATGTGAAGCTTGGGATTTTATTTGATCGACTGGGAAGTTATTTGCGAGCCTTGGAAACCCTTGGTGTGACAACTAAGAATTATGCAGCGATGTTATATCCAGTTGTTGAATCGTGCCTTCCTGTGGATGTTTTGAGGGCATGGGACAGGCACAGATTGAGTAGAGAGATGAGTTCACGTGCTAACGATAGGGAGAAAATGTTGGAGGAGTTGATGATCTTTTTGAGGAACGAGGTCGAGGGGGAGGAGCATCGGGCCCTCGCGGAATCTACTTCAATGCTTTGTGGGAGAGGAAAATCAATAGATCAGGACTTTTTCTTTGAGGAGTCATCTGCAGTGGCACTTTTGTCGGGATCGGGCATGCAGGGAGAAGACCGGGTTCGATGTTTGTTTTGTGAAAGTTGGAATCATAGCAGTCAAGATTGTTCGGAGGCAGCCGGGATGAGCCTGAGTGATAGAAAATCGGTTATCATGAGGAAGAGATGCTGCCTGGTTTGTTTAAAAGCAGGTCACATAGCAAGAATGTGCAATAGTTCGGTGAAGTGCATAATCTGTAGGAGAAGACACTACGCCTTACTATGTCCGGATGTTTCGGTGAGGGATGCACGAGGAACGGGGGACACGAGTTCTTTGAGTGCCGTCGGGGAACATTTGGACACTGTTTATTTAAAGACCATTCTCGTGAATTTGCTTCACAATGGGCATAAGAGAACGATCAGAGCCCTTTTGGATGATGGATCACATCGATCGTATATTGAGAAGGGTCTGGTGGAAGATCTGGGGCTGGTTCCCTCTGGGAGGGAAATATTATCGCAGAGTCTTTTCGGAGGTGGCCAGACAAAAGAAGCCGAACATGGGCGCTACAGGGTTACTTTGCAGAATCTGAGGGGAGGATTCTCGTGTGAGGTATCGGTTTTGGATCAATCTATTATTTGCAGGAATTTACCAAGGGTTAGGGATAGAGGATTACTTGCAGAGTTGGCTGGACGTGGGATTACTTTGACGGATGTGGGACCTGAGGAACCTCCAATACGAATGTTATTGGGAGCGGACACTCTTGGCAGGGTGCTAACTGGTAGGATCGAGGTCTTGAGATCGGGAGTTTCTGCGATTGAAACTAGTTTCGGTTGGAGTGTTTTGGGGGCTCAGAACAAGAAATATGCCACTAATATGGTGTATCTGAGTTTTCAGAGGAATGAGGTTCCAAAATTGTGTGAATTGGAGACAATAGGTATTAAAGATCCTGTAGAGAAAAAATCGGGTTTGATGATTGATGAGAAGTTGAGACACTTTCGGGAAAACATTGGACTGGATTCGAATCAAGGGTACGAGGTTTCCCTTCCATGGTTGGCTGGATATCCCCCCTTTGATGGCCACTTTGACATAGCTGAATCTCGATTACAGTCTTTAACAAAACCTCTTAAAAGAGATGGTTTGAGGTTTCTGTGGTGGGATGATGATAGACGCGACGTAATTGAAACTTATAGACACCGCTGTGTTGTGTTTGGTGTGACCTCCAGTCCCTTTCTTTTGAATCCCACCATTCAATATCATTTGAGTAAGGAAAGGTATCGGGGTAAGGATTTGGGAGGGACTATGGAGAAGTTGGGATCTGGGTTTTATGTTGACAATTTGGTTGCGAGTGTAGGCAGCTCTGAGGAGTTGAGGGTTTCCAGTTTAGGAGAGATTACGAGGAGAGTTTTGTTGTCAGTAATAAACAGTATTTATAATCCTAGGGGTTTTACAAGTTCGGCTATGCTCGTCCCGTGGTGGCTGATATTATTATTTGCATTTCTTTTCAGATGCATGATTTATTTGCATGTCTTTTCAGATGTATCTGCAAGGGCATATTCCTGCTGCGCCTTTATGGGATCTACTGGAGATTTTGGTACTACGGTTCAGTTGGTTTCGTCGAGGAGCAGAGTCGCACCTATGGCCGACACGACTATGCCCAGGATGGAGCTCTTGGGAGCGGTCTTTGCGGCGGGTAACAGAGTTAAGGAGATTCGTGAGTTGACGGACGTGGGGGACTGGAGGCACATTCCGGGGGAGCATAATCCGGCTGATTTGCCTTCGAGATCTTGTGGTTGGCTAGAACTGATGACTGAAAAATGGTTGGAAGGCCCATCTTGGCTGAAGAAATCAGAGTCCTCAAGGCCACGAGTGGATCTTGTTTGTCCAGAGGAGTTACGTGGGGGGTTGCGAGGAAGCGATTCAGAGAGGAGTCCCTTGGACAGTTGGTGCGGTGCGATAACCTGGCTGATAGGAGGGCTTCACTAAAACCGGGAGATGTGGTTCTTCTTGGCTCGGACGGTGTGAAAAGGGTGAATTGGTCCTTGGCTATAATTATTGAACTATATCCTGGAAGGGATGGTGTTGAGCGAGTGGTGAAATTAAGAGTGGTCGGTAGTGAATTAGTTCGTCCACTGCAGTGAATTTCCGTTTGAATTGAGTTCAGGTTTTTTAAGGTTGAGTGTTTCAAGGTTTTAGCTTTCTTCTTTTAAACTGAATCTACGTTACTTTTTCAAAACGCTACCGCGATGAAAAAGGGGGGAGGATGTTGGGAATCGAGCTCATAATAACCTCGCGGGGTTAACACCTGAACCACGGCCTCTTGTTTCTGTATATATCAATAATTACTTCAGTTTCTGGTATATTTATTGGCAGCGTTGTGAACCTCTAGGAGTGTATATAAGGGAGATTTTATATTGTAAATAAAGAGATTTGTTTTGGAAAAACCTGAGCGTTTCTTTCTTTGGTTTCAACAGGTACATATCGAAATTTATTTACATATAAGGCCCAAAATCACTCCTTATCCCCTCCCATGCCATAGGATCAATGTAGCTTTATATTCATTTTTTGGCAGAATTTGCATCTTAAAGAACTTGATATAAGAATTGTTTTGAGTAATAAAGTTTCAAATGCTGTAAAGGGGGGTTGGAAATTTGACATTACTAAAAACAGGTTTTCACTTGGTATTGGGTTCATCTACTCCGAATTTTGGACATACATTTTTAAGTAGGATTATGATTTTGTTGAACTTCATAAAAAAAGGTGCTGAGTAATAAATTTGCGAGGTGGGGGGGAGTGAGGTTCCTCGGTATGCTACTATTCAGCTCGGGGCAGTTTGAGCAGAAATAAAATGAAAGTAAATAGAACTTTCATAATTCTTCTAAAAATTAGAAGAAGAAAAATTTGGTGCTCGTTCCATCCCGGGGTTCCACCCCCAGAAAAGTTTTGGAAATTTGACCCTAAAAACAGGGTTTTAACTTGTTTGGGTAAACCAAAAAAGACAAAAACCAGAAAAAAACTATAATCAACAGAGCTCAATTCATTGCAGGCTCCACACCATATCCACTTAAATTTAAGGGTGATTTTAGAGCTATAAAAACTTGGGAAGGAAGGAGCAAAAGGAAGTTCTTAACAAGAAACACCTAGAAGAAAGTTATTTATGTAACATTTCAGAGCAACGCAAATTAGAAATTATCAACGTATTTATTTCAAATTTCTTTGCGGAGCCCCTGGAAATGCTTGGCGGAGCCCTAAGGGCTCCGCGGAGCACAGTTTGAGAACCGCTGTTTTAGGCCATTCTGAACACATTCCCTTCCTCACTGGCTCGACAGCCCAGGATGGGCCTTGGCCTTCTCTAGTAGTTTTCTCCAAGCTGTCCTTCCCCTGGCAATGGATTTCCAATTTTTTATTTTCAATGTAGAGAGATCTTTCTCCAGGGTATCTAGCCATCTAAGACTTGGCCTGCCCCTTCTACGCGTTCCAGTTGGTCGGGCATTAAAAATCTTTTTCACGATGCGGTCTTCATCCATCCTTACTATGTGGCCTGCCCATTTTATCTTTTGAACCTTAATGAATCTTATGATGTCTGGTTCATTATATGATCGATAGAGTTCTAAATTTGTTATTCTTATCCACTGACCGTTTTTCTTGATTCCTCCAAAAATGCACCGTAATATCTTTCTGTCAAATATGCCCAGCATGTCTTCATCTGCACGAGTCAATGTCCATGTTTCACATGCATATGTTAAAACTGACCTAATAAGGCTTTTTAAATAATAATAGCTTTGTTTTTCTCTTAATTACATTTGATCTTAAATACTTTCTTAATCCATAAAAGCACCTATTAGCTGCTGTTATTCTCTTTCGTATTTCTGCAGTCATATCGTTCTTGTTATTTATTTCAGAGCCTAAATACGTAAAGCTGTCCACAACCTCGAATGAATATCTCCCAACTTTTAGATGGGTACTCTTGTGTGCCGTTTTCGTACAAGGCATATATTTAGTTTTATTTTCATTTATTTTTAGACCCATCCTCAAGGCCTCTTTCTCTAAAGAAATGAAAGCCTGTTCCAGTGCTCTCGGTGTTCGAGCAATAATCCCTACATCGTCAGCAAAAGCCAACAATTGTATGGACTTATTAAATATAGTTCCTCTGTTGTTGATTTTTGAATCTCTTATTACCTTTTCCAATGCTAGATTAAAGAGAAGACAGGCTAAGGAATCTCCCTGTCGTACTCCATTCTTTATTTCTAATGGATCTGATAAACAATTCTGTATTTTTACCATTATTTTAGTTTCACTTAGTGTTAGGTTGATCAATCTCACCAATTTTTCTGGTATTTTAAACTCTCGCATTGCTATGATGCAGAACACATTAAGATTAAAAATTTTTTTTGACTGCAATTATCCATTATGCATGCTTTTTTAGGACCTCTCTCTTATTTGTTTAATAAATTAAATTAAAATCTTAAATCTACTAACAGTAAATTTGAGTTCAAATCTGGAATACACGATTTCATTAATAAACTCATTGATACTGAAGCAATGTTCCAAATAGTATTACATTAGAGTCGGCTCAGCTTTGTTGCCATATTGTCAATTTTTTTAAGGTATCAAGGACGATCTTTGTGCTCTTTTGTGGTTTTACATATACAGTTTTGTATATATTCATTCTGCATGTTATTAACTTAATTTACATACTAGTCACTCCAGAAATTATTCGTACCCCCTGAACAAATTTGCACGTATACCTATTACGGCGAAATTCCACGTGCAAAATCCAAACAAAAATTACTTTGCCATAGTGTGTTTTTCTTCTTTACAATCTACCAAAAAAATATCAGAACAGTTCGAAAAAAATTATTTAAAAAAATGAAGATATTTGGAAGCTCAAACAAGTATTCGTACTCCTATTCACTAACATTCAAAACCATTGCCACAGACTCAACATTGCTGAAAAGCATATTTCTTTCCTAATCCTAATTTGACAGTACGTGAATGCAATTTTTTCTTGAGGTCCATAACAACATCAAAAAGGTGTAGGTGCCATAAAAAAAGAGGCACTCAAGTGTCCTTGCACGATTCTAGAGGCCCATATCAATAAAATCACATTCTTTGGTTCAAAACCCTACCATTGAATTCAATTGAATCCCCCTAGAAGTTCTGAAACACATGAATGAAATAATATGAATGATCCAGACAAACAGGTTAAAAGAAGTCAAAAAAAGCATTGAGTCATAAAAATACCTTTTAGATATTTTCATAGCTCGTACTAACAAAATACTTTATACAGCTCTTTTAAACTTTATTAAAAAATAGAGAATCCCTTTACAGAAGCACCACTTTCTAATAAAACTTTGATTGCTTCAAAACGTCCATTCATCACTGCTTTATCAAGAGCAGTCTGTCCCATAATATTTTTAGCATTTAAAGATGCACCTTTGCTGATTAACAGCACAAGTACATCAATTCGATTGCGGCTAGCTGCAACGTGAAGTGGTGTTGCACCATTGTTATCACACTCATTTACAGTAGCACCACTTTCTACTAAAACTTTGACTATTTCAAAACAATCTTCATTAACATCTTTATAGAGTGTGGTTTCGCCATAATTGTTTCCAGCATTTAAATATGGGCTATGAAAATAATTTGTATAAGCTGCTAAATGCAAGGCAGTTCCTCCCTTTGCTTTAACACATTTGGCATCCACATCGAGGTTTGGAAGACACGACAGCAACATCTTGACCATAAAAGAGTTTCGCTTTATCACAGCCAGATGAAGAGCAGTGAATCCGTCCTTGTTCTTTCTATTCACCTGAGCAGCAGGGAAGGACCGAAGTGCAGCGCGAATGTCGCTTTCCCTGCAAGAGTCACTTGGCTTGGAATTGTTGAGCACCAGCTGATGAATCAAGTAGTTTCCATAGGGATACTTCACGTCACAAACTAAGGATTTCAGAGATGTAGATGAAGGTAGTTGGGATGAAGAATCCATTCCTGCAAATTACTTAACTATTAGTTGTTACATATTAATATTACTAGTGTTAGAATTTATCTACTAGTCACAACTTAAATTAAACTAGTATCATTGTTTAAAGAAAACAACTTCTACTATAGAGGTACTGTTCTAAAGATATTTAACTTTATAATGTTTGGATTAGAGCACAGAGTATAGAGCTTAACAGAGTGTTCATCTCCGAAGACGCTAATGGCAACTTTTTTAACAGGGCTTTTCCCATTGAAAAATCTCTGGCCTCAAGTCCCGCCTTCACGCTCTTCCTGCTAATTCTGTCATTCGCCCATTGAAGCTGTCACTCAAATCCAAATCGCCTATAATCAGTGTTAAATTCAAATCAAATACATTTCGCGTTCACTGATTGGCTACTAGTGAACTGAATTATAATATGCGTGCTGAATAAATTAAAGATCTTAGGAGTAAAACGGCGGTTTGGTATCTCTGTTAAGCTCTCTACTCTGTGGATTAGAGTATGTAGAGTGTAAATAAACAAGATATGTTTTTTACAAGCTCGCCTGTTCTCTTCATAAGTAAACCTACAAAGGTTAATTATAACATAACCAGATTATGTTAAATTAGTGAAACAAAATATTTTTCTTTCAGCAATTAATGATGCATATATACGTTAGGGCGTATCATGAAAAACGTTTTTTTGAAATTCAAAATTGAAATTTCAAAAAAAAAAAACACGTAATAAAAACTTTTTATGACTATTTTTGAAATTAGCACCAAGAAATACATTCAGTTCTTACTCCTCTTGTATTTTTCTCATCGCAGGCCAGTGTTATCAGTTATCAAAGAAAATAATCTATTAATCACAACACACATAACTGTCAATATTAGTATCTTTACAAGTTAAAGTTTTGTCTTACTGAAAGGAATATTAATTAGGGTTGGTTGGGGTAAGACCTGGGGCGTATTTAAGCAGAATTCATTAAGGGGCGTATATGACGAATTTGTCGTCTAAAATCGAAAAAATTGTCTTTAAAAATACGATTCTGTGCTTGTATATGTCAGTGGCGTATATAGAAATATAAACAAATTTATGTCGGGAAGGGCCAAAAATTCTTTTTCACCCCTTCCCAAGCAAATTTATTACGTCCATTGTAGCTTTTTAAACATTTTTTGTTATAATTTACATTATTAAAGAATTTATAATAAAAAAGTTGCGCATTATTTAGTTCCAAGTATTATGGGGGGGGGCGAAAAAGTTTCGAAAATGTGACTCTTAAAACTGGTTTTTACCTAGTTTTGGCATACCTAGTCTGAACTTAGGATTTTGATTTAGGGAACGAACTAAAGGATCTGGAGTTCCTCCTCTCGAAAATGTTTTGAAATTTGACCCTTCAAATATGGTTTCAACTTTTGGTTTTGGTACAACTAGCCCTAATTTTGGACATGACATGTCTAAATTACATTGTCTATTTATTTAAGTAGGATTAGGATTTTGATGAACAAATAATAAAAAGTTTTAAATAACCCTAAAAAACAGGGTTTTAGCCTGGTATACCAAGTCCGGATTTCGGAGAGTGGGCTTCCCTTATATACATATATTATATTTTATTTAAAATTCACAGAAGCATCGACCTATTGATTGGGAACAGAGGCGTAACTATAAGGTGGAGCTAGGGCCAAATTCAGAAACTTTAACACTAGATGGAAACGAGACGGGAACGATTCGTAAACGTTGAAAAATCCACTCGGAAAAGACCATTTCGAGAGCTCGAGCGTTCATGCTGCCATCTGTCGAAAAACGTCACAAGTAATTTTACACAGAATCATTATTATTATTATTATTATTATTATTATTATTATTATTATTATTATTATTATTATTATTATTATTATTATTATTATTATTATTATTATTATTATTATACACTGATAAAATACAAATTTTTACAAGCACTAGATGTCCATTACTTTCGTAATAAATTAATGTCTGAGGACTTATTTTGGTAATAAATAGCTGTTTTAGATTTTTTGGAACTAAAACGGGACAAAAAAGTGTAAAAGCAATCGGAATGCGCTTCGAATCTCAGTCAGAACAATATGGTGGAGGACAGCTGTGAAATAGAAATATCTCTCGTTCTCGTTCCCATCTCGTGTTTTTCCCATCGAAAGTTTCTGAATACGGCCCTTAATTTGGTTAAACTTTGCAGCTTTTGAGCTGGACTATATGGATGTGAATATTTGGATGTGACTTGAACATCACATATATTCATTTTGGTGAATTTAATTCGTAATTTTTAAACAATGTGAATTTCAAGTAGAATTAGAGGGTCTGGGGGTCCAGAAAAACTTTGGAAATTGTCCCCTCAAAAAAAGTATTTTTCAGTTAAGGAATACAGTTACAGTTGTGAGGTGGTAAACATTAGTATACCACCATGCTATAATGTATGTAAAAATTACAATGAACATACACAAGTTTTACACTGATTTTTTAATTTTTAGTCTTTAATTTAGTTAAATTAGTCTTTTATTTAGTTAAGTATTATTTTTAGTCGATCATCAATCATACGCTGTCTTCATCTGATGGAATTTCATCTCAACAAGAGCAATTTTACCGTTACTTCTTTTTACAATACTATAGAACATCTAATATAGTAGTAGTAAAAAAAGTCATAAGTTTTGAAAGAATATATTATGCTAAATTTTAATTGCTACTAGCTGAAGCCGCAACCCGATGTGTTGCGCCGAGAAAAGATTTAATTATAGTTTTCACGATGCCTACTTTAATATTATATTTTTAAAGAAAGAAAAGATATGAAAAAGAAAAATTCAATAATTTTCTTACATATCATTCTGTCTTTCCAACATAAATAAAAACTCTGTTGTAACTCAATTTAATCTGCTATCGCCATTTGTCCCACCTTTTCCACAGCCTTGAACGGGTGAAGTGTATAAGTTTTTAAAAAGTTTTCTCCAAACACATTTCTATTTTTGTAGATCAGCAATTACCACTATGATTCCGGTATCCCAGGCGCACTTTTCATATTCCGGTGTTCCCGGTAAATTTTCCTCTCTCTGTGTTATCCCGTTATCCCCCTTCTAAGTAATTAATTTGAAACCATAATGAAAGATATAGTAGAAGAATAAATTAGGGGGCTACCGCCCCCTGCTCGCTATCGCTCACCATCTCCCGGGAACTGCTGACGCAGTTTTCCTAAGATTACTTCGCAATCTTGCTCGCTTCGCTCGCTATAGCTGATTGGAAGGGGCTATTCATCTCCATTAA